>OW204032.1:15928170-20728170 GCA_934048045.1 Polygonum aviculare
GAAAGTGAAGTGGGCCCTCATTAAAAATTAGGCAAAATTCACAAATACTAAATTAAATCTGTAACTACATAAAAAAAAAACATCAGACATTTTTTGAATGCTTTATTTAATTTTCTTCCCATCTTTATTTAATTTTCTATTTGGAGGAAGCTCCCAAATTACCATATCACCATCGTAAAGCATTGTCCTCTGGGGGATCCAGACGAACAAAAACGCCCAAATTCAAATCATAGCAGCAATGATTTACCGATGAGGAACAATCGGTGGCTGAAAAATGTTGCCGTATCAGCTTGCTCTTCAATAGAGGATAGAACCCGACTCAGCTGCGCTTAGAAGTAGTGTAATCGTAAGCCGGAAATGGCGTCCACCATCGCCGAATCGGAGGCGGAGCTCCCCTTGCTGTCACGGGACACCGTCGATGGAGCTGTCGATTACAAGGGCCGTCCGATCATCCGCTCCAGATACGGTGGCTGGCGATCCGCCTGGTTCATCATCGGTTGGTTCCACTTACACACCACCTGATTTCATTTGAGACGAATTTCGGTTTGGTGTGTTAGGGTTTTGGTTTGTGTCTGTGTTCTGAAGGTGTGGAAGTTGCGGAGCGGGTTGCGTACTACGGGATTGCATCCAACCTCATCAGCTACTTGACCGGCCCCCTCGGTCAGTCAACGGCCTCCGCCGCCTCCAACGTCAACGCTTGGTCCGGACTCGTCTCCCTCCTCCCTCTGCTCGGTGCCCTCGTCGCCGATTCCTTCCTCGGCCGTTTCCGTACCATTGTCTTCGCCTCCCTCATTTACATCCTGGCAAGTATTACCCTTTCACTCCTAAATGACCTCTTCGTCTTCATTTCTATCTATCTATAGTTGAATTGAGTATGAATGAATGGCAGGGTCTGGGATTGCTGACCATGTCTGCTATGTTACCATTTGCAAGTTCTTCGGACTGCGAAAAGTCCACAAAAAGCTCATCATGTCCAGTGTCTCACTTCCAAATGATTATGTTCTTCTTCTCCTTGTACCTGGTGGCTATTGGCCAAGGAGGCCATAAGCCTTGTGTTCAAGCTTTTGGAGCTGACCAATTCGACGGGAATGATCCGGAGGAATGCAAGGCCAAGAGTTCCTTCTTCAACTGGTGGTATTTCGGTATCTCCATGGGTCCTCTGTTTATGGTGGCGATATTGAATTACATTCAAGACAACCTCAATTGGGGACTTGGCTTTGGGATTCCATGTATTGTAATGGTAATTGCCCTGGCTATATTCTTGCTTGGTAGTACAACTTATCGGCATGTCATCAGTGGTGAAGAGAAGAGCCCGTTTGCTAGGATTGGTCAAGTATTTGCTGCAGCTGTAAGGAATCGACATGCCAAGCCTTCGGCAGCTAATGCCAATCTTGATGCTCAGGGATTTCTCCCTGCCCGTTGCTCTGAGCAATTCAGGTATATATGGTTTCTGTATACTGTTCTACCCCTTTAATCTTTTATGCATTTTACTTGTGTTTCCTAATTTTCAATAAAACCAGCCACTTATAGAGATATCTGAACTAAATCAAAAACATATATAGTTTTTTTTAAAGGGTAAGTTGCACAAACCGGCCTTAAAGTAGTTGATTTTTCACTAAGCCACCTGTAAAATATGACAATTTCATACATACATCTGGATCCACACTTCCGTTCACAAAGGAGCTGGAGCCTCAATTCTCAGTAAACTTACTGGAATTGGTGATTGATAGTTGGTTTTGGGATTAAAGTTTGTTTTCTAAGAGTCGAGAGAGGAGCATCCAAATTTAGGGAGGATGAACAGAGCTTGGCTATCACACCTGTAACTTGCAAACACGAGGATACAATCTTTGTCCTAATAGAATCAACAAAAAAAATGATAAAAATTAAGGCAAAAAAAGTGAATGAGTTACAACAGAAATACCATGGTCTATCAAAAATTGAGGAGTGATGGTTGACATTTTCACAATGAAACCCCCTTGTGCTGATCCGCTTGTTTGTTGGTAAAAACCTGGTTTTACTAGCGGTTTACTGAAATTCACCTGATTTGATGGTGTTTTGTGTAATTTACCCTTGTTTATGCTGTGTTTATACCAAAAAATGCAACTGCCATCTCAACTAGCCACTAGGAGCACCGCTGGAAAGGGTGGTATGTCATTGTTGATTTTTCATTGATAATAACATGGTCCTATCTGCATTTGTTTTAACAGGTTCCTCAACAAAGCATTGATTACACCCGATGAATTGAAAGAGGGAAGAGCATGCAGTATCACCGACGTCGAAGAGGCAAAAGCAGTGCTAAGATTGTTCCCAATTTGGGCCTCCAGCTTGATATACGCAGTCGTTTTTTCACAGTCCTCCACCTTCTTCACAAAGCAAGGAGTGACAATGGACAGATCAATTACTCCCACCTTCTCCATACCGCCAGCTTCCTTACAGTCCTTTATCACCCTCTTCATAGTCTGCTTTGTCCCCATCTATGACTGCATCTTTGTTCCCATTGCAAGATCAATCACAGGCAAACCTTCCGGCATAACCGTTCTCCAAAGAATTGCATTTGGGATGCTGATCTCTATGGTCTCCATGGCGATTGCTGCAGTAACAGAAAGCAAGCGGCTCAAGACCGCCCTTGAGCATGGGCTCATTGATTCACCAGGCATCCCTGTTCCAATGAGCTTTTGGTGGTTGGTTCCTCAGTATGCCTTGTTTGGCATTGCAGATGTTTTCACCATGGTTGGCTTGCAAGAGTTTTTCTATGACCAGGTTCCAGCTGAGCTAAGAAGCGTCGGCTTGTCCCTTTATCTTAGTATTTTCGGCGTTGGGAGCCTTCTGAGCAGTTTCGTTGTCTCTACTATTGATAAGATAACCAGTGGGGATGGGCGATACAGCTGGTTCTCTGATAACCTGAACCGGGCGCATCTTGATTACTTCTACTGGCTCCTTGCTGGTCTCAGTGCAGTGGGATTGTCTTTCTTCATGTTTTTCGCAAGGTCATACATATATAATACCAAAAATGCTTCATAGCAAGCAGCACCATTTGGAAGCTCTGTTGCTTAGTATGCACTTGGTATAGAATATGCTATTGTGTAGTTGGATAATGCAGGAGACGGATCATTCCACAGATATGTAGGGTGTAAATTTGAGTTTCAAATGGGTTTCATCATGGAGTTGGACGCGGTGAGCTCTTGCTCATCTATATCTATATCTCTCTTATATATGTACGAGTTGATTGTCAGGATCATGTACGGGACATGTTAAACAACGTTTTTCATCGAATTAATTTATGTATTGTACAAATAATAGGTCTTGTTATTATCTTTACCGTTTCTCATGATATACTTAAGAAAAAAAAGTAATTAATGACTTAACAGATTAGGGTTTTGGTTTGGGTGATCTTTTATAAATAATCATAAATAAGGGGTGGTTTTATATAACTATTTTGTGGTTTTGCCTAAGAAGAGATGGTTTTCTACAACCCAAGAGTAGTTTTGTGAAAGTAACTATTTTGTAAAAAACGTTTTCTAAAGAATAGTTTTGTGAAAATAAATAAATATAAGGGAGCTAAAAATAAAGGGAGCGTTTTTATACCTTTTCCCATTAAAATATCCCAACCCAAGAGTCTGACTATGAGTAAATATTTCTACATTTAGTTGGACAAAAAAAACACGTGACGGAAAATGACAGGCAGGCGCACCTAACCCTGGAAAATGAAATGATTTCAGCTGTCAGTCAAGACGTTGCAAGTTTTTCTTATAAAAAAAAACGAAGATGATAATATCTTACTACTACTCCCATAATATAAGACTCATTTTCTTTATTTGGTGTCCCAAAATAATCTTCTCATTTCCATTTCTTTCCATTTTAGGTCAAATAAATTTACTATACTATCCTCACCAAAACCTCCAAATTACCTACTTTTTATCCCTCTTTTATCTCTTTTTACTATATTACCCTTATTAAAACATCTAAATTACCACCTTTTTACCCCTCTCTCCGCCTTTTACTATATTACCCTTATTAAATCTTTCAAATTACACCTTTTTTATCCTTCTCTCCTATTCTTGTACCATACTATCCTCACCAAACTATCTAAATTACTCACTTTTCAAACCTTTCTTAAAAATTGTGCAAATGCTCAAATGAGCCTTATATTATGGGACGGAGGGAGTAGTATTTTCGGTTATAAAAAATACGGAGTAACATATTATATGATGATTAGTTGCGAAGAGCATTATTTTGACCCACTATATATCTGTCCCCGATCCATATCCTTTATATAGCAAAGTCACCAAACCGAGAGCAAAGCAAACACTAGCGAGAGCGAGCCATGGGAGGTCGAAAAGTGTACGGGAGCCTTGACTCGGCCGCCACACTAAAGGTGCTGGCGCTCCTCTTCGAGCTCGATCTCGAGTTCGAGTTCGTCGCCGTCGATGTCGAAGCCGGAGAGAATATGCAGAAGCCCTTCCTGAGTATGAGTGTAAGTATATACACATACATTTATACAATATACGTACGTTGCTAATTACTTAAGTGCTAACGGGTGGTCTGCTTAATTTACAATCGCAATTTGTAGCCATTTGGTGAGTTGCCCGTTTATGAAGAGGGGCCTATCAGGCAATTTCGTAAGTTCTTCTTTCATATACGCTACTTGTTATTCGATCTTCTCTATTTCGAACTCATCGGCTTCGATCCCTTTGCTGAAAACAGCATGAAATTTAATATATGTACTATATATTTGTGTATGTAAAACTCACACTAGCAGATCCACGTATTTCTTGCACTACTCGTACTTTTAGTACTTAAATATATATATATATTATATATATGCATCATTTATCGCGCACTTTGACATGTTAATTTGCGTTTTCACTTTTATTGCATAGTCATATACTTTAATAATGGCTAATGATTTTGAACAGCTTGAGTTGTACTTAATAGTGGCACTCAATTGTTAATTAATTTTAATAAAGGCTAATGATTTTATCTTATTAAACTTGTGATACTAACATCTAAAATTATTTACTACCAACAAATCTGGGTGAGCCAAGTGGAAATATACTTATAGCAGGAGTTTTCAACCATTAAGATGACATATAAAGTTGGGATCCGCTTTCTAATAGGAAAACTTGTATGATTGATTAAAGGTTCACCTCTTTTTCCTTTATATTGTGTATGTTACGTTGTAGAATATGGAGCAATCTTAAGAAGCGTGGCCCATCAATACAGCAGGAAAGGGGAAGAGGTCATCTGTTGGGACACCAGAGAACAAGCCGTAGTCGCCCTCTGGGTCGACGTGGAGGACAACCAATTCCGTCCAGCAACCACCAAACTCATCGAGGAGCTAGTCGAGAAGCCCAAGAACGGATCCCCGATAGACGAGGAAGCCCTAAACGGGGCCAAAGAGAAGATGATCAAGGTGCTAGACGTGTATGAAGCTCAACTTAGCAAGAACAAGTATTTGGCGATGGGCAAGTACACAATAGTCGACATCGCCCATTTGCCTTATTTGCAAGCCCTGATGGATCTCCCCGAGACAAGGAAGCTTATCGTAGCTCGTCCTCGTGTCAACTCGTGGTGTGTCGAGATCTTGGCCCGTCGTGCATGGACCAAGGTGCTTGAGATGCAAAGAGCTCAGGCTTGATCATCAATACTAATTGTCTACCTATGCATCTCCAACTCCATGTATTTCTTAATGTTAGACTTGTATTGGTGTCATTGTCTCTACTTTTTATTTAAATAGCCAATGTATGCTATCTTATGAACAATGTTGAGTTCGTGATCATCAACTCTACCCTTTATTAGTTGAACTTTCTCATAATAATGTAGTGATACAAAAAACTTCAATCTGGGTCACTAACCCGCCTTCACAAATGGATCACACCTAATCTCCAAAGATTCAACCTTGCTACTAGAATTAATTACGGTGGAATGTAAGTCCTTTGTTTTACGTAACGGGTCCAATTGGTGGAGTTTTTATGAAGCTTGCCTTTAATAATGTAGTCGGTAGTAAGTGGAACTTTATGAAGCCTACCTTTAATAAATGGCTTAAATAGTGTACAGAGTTCGGCTTTTATTAGGTGGCCCCAATCTATCTATAACAATTATGCACACGTGGGTCACGAAGTCCTGGTGGCCGCCAGGTCAAAGCAGGGGTGTCATGCGTGATACACCGATACGTCAATGGAAGGTTGAATTCAATTGAACCAAATTCACAACTCACTGGTTTATTTCAACCAAAAAAAGAATCATTAGATCATTGCCACTAGATGAAACAAATTATTCAAAAAATATGTCTTCGGCTGTCTAGTTAATGGTTAAGTTCTTGATATGGTATCACAGGTTATCGTTTTGACCCCAATGATGACAGTTTACCCTTTGTTTTTAGAATTGGTTTGTCCATCAACAGCTGCCTCCGTTGTATGTAACTGCGCTTCCTCTAATCAATCGCATTGTAGATCAATAACTTCTTTTTGATTGAGGGCATTGTCCATATCGAATCGATAATCTCTGGGTTGCCTAGTTGGATATGGGCGCAAAATGCAATTACCAACCCTGCTCAAGGGGAGAGTGATGACGGCGATTTTCTGTGGTGGAAAGCGACGTCTGATGAAAATTATTCAATCACATTTGCCTATAATTTGCTGCAAGATAACCATATTGGTGTAATGTAGATGTCCAATTTTACAAACTTGTTTGGAAGATCAAAGTGCCGGAATGAATCAAGTACTTTGATGTCGAACTGGGAACGACGTCGAAGATATATGTTTGTGTCCAGGAGTTGCGTATATTGTCCGACAAAGACGAAACTAATGAGCACCTCTTCCGCGATTGTCCCAACGCCCGCATTATATGGTCAGTTTTTATAGGTCCTGATACTACTTTTTCGTATTTTTTCCAAGACTCCTTTACGTGCTGGGTTTACGATGATGGATGTAGTGGAATGGAATGCCCTCTTTGCCACGGGTATATGGTGGATTTGGCGTTGGAGAAATGTTAAGGCCTTTAATGAAGAAGTTGTAATAAAAAAGAAGCCGAGCTTCATCTTTGAATGGGCTAGAGAATATCACATGAATTTAGGTTCATCCTTCCACTTGGCTAGTTCTTATATTCCCTCTATGCAGGATATTGTGTGGTGCAAGCCTAGTGAAGGATGGGTAAAAGTAAACACCGATGATGCAGTCAAAAGCGGAAACGAGGGAGTGATTCGTGATGATAATGGTCGTTGGGCGTGTGGAGTCGGGAGACATATTGCCTCGTGTACGGTGACGGGAGCAGAGTTGTGGGGGGTTCGTGACGGTCTTCAACTTGCTTGGGACAAAGGCTTCAAGAAGTGCTCATTGAGTCGGACTCTCAGGTTGTCATTAATGCTCATTCCATTCTTGGAAAACTAGTCCACAACCTGTGAAACACTATCGAGGTCGGCGATCTTGGTCAGGTCGGCAACCTGTTTGAACCATCAAAACATATCCATGCTTTCTAATATCTACTTTCTAAAAAATTGGAGAATAATGCATTGAATGTGAGTAGAAAAACATATGTATGAATAATTGAACCGTGCATGGTTGACTTAAAACATCTTACATATTACAAATTAATTTGAACAAAACCATATCTAACCTAAAATCTTACCGTATACTAGTATACTATGTCCACCTATACCTAGATATGTGTTAAACGTTTTTACTAATTCATTGGCTCTCACAATCCCATCCTGAAGGATAAGTAATAGGACCCATGCCTTAGTCAAACCTAGTCCAAGCGAATTAGAGGTGCCCAAGGTCAAGGTCATGATATCCTTCTTGGCGGCCTTAGCTTGGACAACACAGCTTTGACGCGCTCGTGCCTCGGCGTATCTCGTCTCGGCCTTGCACCTAGATGCTTATCTTTATTTATCCTATGTTGGTTTAACTAAAGATGGATGATTCCTTGTTAAGTTTGACATCATTGAAATTGTACGTATCAACTATTAAGTCATCCTTTTCTGTTTTGGTTGTTGGCCAAAGCCCTTCAAAGCCATTTATCCTTCTCTTAGCTACCGTTGGCCCATAGTCGGGTGTGTATGGCCTTTTACTTCTCAATCCCCTCCCCCAGTCAACTTCCAAAGCTTGACTCGTGGCATATCCACTCTTATCCCTCCTACGACTCCTTCTCGATGTCACATGTCTATCTTGAATCCTCTGACGTTTACGAGACGGGTCCTTGGAGAATTATGACCCAATCCTCTTTTAGATCATATTAGTTTGTCTGAAGGGTATGTTATAGCTATATTTTTTTTAACTTCAATATAGACATCCCTATTAATCCTTCAAAAAAAAGCAAGTGGGTAAGAATTCAATGGATGGATTATTTTGAGAGGTAAGTTCAGACACAGACACAATATTCTTAAGAGATATGAGGGACATGAAGGACATGATCAAATTTAAGTGTATATATATGGTTGTTTGTAGTTAAAGAAAAGTTCCCAGAGTTTAAGATTTGAAGACTGATACTGTTACCAACAGCAAGAGAGTTGGGGCCGCCGTAGGGATTGTGAGAAACAAGTCAGAGGTCACATCTTTCTTCTGATGATAGTGGGCGATCCATTTGAAGCATCCGTAGATAGACAATGCACGACGAGTGATGTGAAGCCAATCTTATAAATCATCAAGGACTGAGCGAGTGAAAGGACCGCAATTCCAATGGTGGTGTGAGTTTTCATCCACTAAGTTGCGAAGGACGCAAGTTTGGGGGCAGTTAAGGAACCAACGGTGAACTCTGTTCTTGGTGGGAAAGCGTAGATGAAGAGCCATCAAAGAAATGGACTATTTGGGTATATGGAGGTCGTTCCAAAGAGTATTCCCCCTAAACCAAGATCTACCTCGATTACGCAGAAGGTTGTAAGCTTTCGTGGAGGAGAAGTTTCCCTAAGTGATCAGTGATATTTGAAATGATGACATTGGGTGTGAAATTCTAGAGAAGATCTCGAAAAGAAAGCACGCTTCTCCATCCCTAGCTGTCCTTAGGCTTAGCATGGACCGTCCAAGTATTGAATGGATCCAAACGGGTTTTAGAGATCCATCGGCTCCTTATGTCGCGGGTTTGGTTGGTAGTTTCATGGAGGGTTTGGGTGAAGCATGCTCGGTTCCATCCGAGCAATTCTTTGAAGCCAAAACCACCCTCAATCATCATGTGGTTTGCAAATATGTTGCCTTTTTTTGAATAAAAAAGGGTTATTTTATTCATATATACCGTGGCCAAAAAACAAAATTGCTAGCACAAGACTAGCTGAATACATCATCTCCTAATCCACACTTATCAAGGATTTTTCTCTCGTTTCTCGACTTAGCCTTCCATCTAGCATTAAGGCAATTCCTAACAAAGGTAATACTCATTCTAATACAATTATCTTCCTCCATATGCTCATTTTGAAAAATAAACCTATTTCTAGCACTCGAAGCGTTATATATAACAACACTATGGCATAAGTTCCAAAGCTTGAAACTCAGATTGTTCTTGCCCCTCATATGACTCGCTTGCTCAATCCAGTCTTCTATGCTCGTAGTTGCTCTATTGATGTGCGCCCATATCAGCACATCCTAGAGCACCTTTTTCGTGTAGCCACACTCAAACCATAAGTGTTGCACCGTTTCTTACTTCCCATCTCTACACAAAACACATTGATCATCATGAATCAACCCAAATGAGAGCAATCTCTCCTTGGTCATGGGTCCTCCATTACAAATCTTCCAAAGGTTGAAAGACACCCTTGACGTGTTCAGACACTGCCAAACAAGATCTTTCCACCGCAAATTTTCAGCTTTAACCCTCAAACTAGTGTAAAGCATGCCAATGTCCAGCTTACCTCTTCTTGCAATCAGCACAGCTGGCACTCTACTAGTTTCCAAAGATGCAGCCAGCTCATCTCGCACCTTGAAAGCAACCTTCCAAACCGCACTAGCTGTGTTCTTGCTCCTAGAGCTCCAAAAATCACACCACCTAAGGTAGTTCTTGTCTACCCATTTGTGCCAAACTGAATCCGAGGCCTTCCCCTCCACCACATCGTAGATCAAATCAGCAAAGCTGGCCATATTCCAAGTTTTTAAGTCCTTGATACCGATGCCACCTTCCTCCTTTGGTCTACAGAGTTTCTTCCAAGCAACCGGGGCTTTCTTACCATTACATCTTCCACTCCATAAGAAGCTTCGGAGCATACTCGTGATCTCCTTAATGACATTATTGGACAACATGAAGATCGATGTTACACCAGTAATTCAAGGTGCCGAAAATCACAGCCTTCATAACCTCAAGACGGCCAGCATAAGACAACTTCCTGCACGTCTAAGAGTTAACCTTCATGCTGATCTTCCTGAGTAGCCCCTCGTAATCCTTTCTCTGAAGTCTTGAGCAGCTCAACGGGACTCTTAAGATATTTCGCCGGTAACTACCCTTCTTCCATACCCAGGATGCGAGACATTTCAATAGTCTTTTAAACCAACACAAAACATTTTAGACTTGACAATATTGATCTCCAAACCCGAAACCGCGGAAAACTGATCAAGCACTTCTTTAACAGCCTTATGTTGGCTTATTTTGCTTCCAACTCTCCCTTACTTCATATAAGATTAAAATGGAACCCAAGAGCGGTCGGTAAATAATACTCCCTTTGTCCCTAAATATAAGTCCCATTTTCCGTTTTAGGCGTCCAAAAATATAAGTCCCATTTGAAAACTTTCCATTTTTGGACTAATAATTTACCACATTACTCTCAACAAATTCTCCAAATTACACCTTTTTTATCCTTCTCTCATCTTATTTTACTATATTACCCTTCCCAAATCATTCAAATTACACTTTTTTTTATACCTTTCTCTTATTCTTTTACTATATTACCCTCATCAATTCATTTAAATTATACCTTTTCTATCCATCCCTCCAATCTTTTTACCATACTATCCTCACTAAATAGCCTAAATTACCCACTTTTCAACTTTTCCTTAAAATTTGTGCAAAATCTCAAATAACACTTATATTATATATTATGGGACGGAGAAAGTACCTACAAGGCTACAACTCTATTGGCTTGTCTTCCAATGCCACTATTTAAATTGGATGAAAATAGACAACTAGCATCCTCTTATCCACCTGTACGTGGCATGTGCCCGCCTATATATACAAACATGCATGCACCTTAAAGCTTGGGACCAAGAGTGACTAAAACTTCTAACAAAAAAAAAACTTGGCATTCTTGATATGGGAGACCCATCCTCGGGGGAAACCAAACAAGAGGAGCCTGTCCGGTATCGTGGGGTTCGCCGGAGGCCATGGGGGAGGTTCGCGGCAGAAATAAGAGACCCTTCGAAACAAGGAGCACGTGTGTGGCTCGGAACATTCGACACCGCAGAGGAGGAGGCGCGTGCCTATGACCGTGCCGCCTTCACCATGAGGGGCTTTCTTGCTACATTTAACTTCCCTAGTGAGTACATCTCCCAAGTTCCAACTTACTTATCTTCGACTTCGTGCTCGTCGTCATCGAAGTCGTTTTTGACTTCGTCTCGGGTTCCGGCCTCCTCGTCGGAGAGTAGTAGAGAAAAGGGTTGGCAAGTGATTGAGTTGGAGTGCTTGGATGACAAGGTGTTGGAGGAGATGCTTAATAATTATCATAGAGCAAATTAATAAAATAAGTTCTTCTTTACTTTTAGGCACTGCCAATTAAATGATCATGTAATAGCATGTAATGTTTGAACTTTGAAGGTACGTACGATCGACGACGTACATGTAGTTGTTACTAGCTTCAAATTGGTACCCACTCAATGTGCATGCCGTATGTATATGTTATGGAGTACTAATTATGTTAGTGTTTCAAATCATTTCAAACTGAATCAGGGAAAAACCAAACTCAGTGATGACTAGTGTTAGCAAACTCATGAAGAATGGGTTTGCAGCTAGCACTTGGTCAGCGATTTAATTAAGCAATTGCAGCTCTGGCTTTTTTTTTTTTTGAAGAACAATTGTAGCTCTATTAGTTAGCCTTGATCTTTGCTTTATTAATGTAATAGAGGAGTTTAAGAGGATTTTGCCTAGAATTAATAAAGAAAAATACTTGAACTCTTAAAATGAGGTTGGGTCACACATGAAATAGAAGTTATATGCAAATATGCAACAAATAAAGAGTATTCTAAAACATCCAACGTATATCTTAAAGTGTATTTTAATACTTTACGATGCATCGTATTATAGTCTTATGTCGGAATGTAATTTTGACGTTTTACAATACACTATAAAACATCCAACGTATATCTTAAAGTACATTTTAATACTTTACGATGCATCGTATTATAGTCTTACGTCTGAATGTACTTTTTGACGTTTTACAATGCATTTTTGATACTTTATAATACACTATAAAACATCAAAACTGCATTCCTACATAAGACTATTACGATGCATCGGTAAAGGCGGTAATATGTCTCATATTACAGATAACTTTTATGTTGCTTATATATAGAAGTCTTCCTTCATTAACTAAGTTGGTCAACCGCTCCAGTTTTGGCTATAAGTAAGTTTTGTTTATTGTTTTGGTGGTGAAAATTTAGGGTGAGGAGATAGTGCACCAGTCTAAGAGCAAAGAAGACCTAAGGTCTCAAAAAGCTTTTACAAGGGGATTTACATATGCCTCATCTTAAGGAGATTAGGAGGATGTTTTGTTTATTGTTTACATACGTACTGTATATGTTATACTCGTTGTCCCAGGGACAATTATTGTTCCTTGTATGAATTTAGGACACATCGTTCCAATAAAATAGAAATATTGGCTTTCTGACACTGAGAATGTGATTAAAAAAAAGAAACACTTTGATAATATATAAGGTTGGGTGAGAAATTCGATTCACTAACATAACTTATCTCAATCTAACACACTTTGATACATCAACAAGTTACTATTTAATTTGGTTAGCCATCTTTAAAAATGTATGGCTTTCTAACTTATATTCTAAATGCATACGGTAACTATCTTACTTTAAAAAGATTATTGAAATGTATTATTATAGAACATAGAACGGATATCATATTCATACTACTATTTTTTTTTTTTTGGTTGAAGCATATTCATACTACTATTACATATATTCAATATACATATATGAATATGCAACAAAGTATATATATTTAAACTAACTAGTATCTATATTCAAACATTTTGTAATTATACAATATCAAAATACATGTCTTCATATTTACTATTCAGTGCCAAACATTCAAATTCATGTTCACTCAGCTCTGTTCAAAATAATTGATAGTTATATCCAAATTGTACAATGCTATATGTATACTTGGAGCCGTATGCCTTCATATTCACCACTCAATATCAAATATTCAAATCATTGACCTCGCATGGTCAAACTAATTGATGGTTATACTCAAGTATTTTGAAATTACATAATGTTATTCGTATATATATTTGAAACTTTATTCCTATATATTCAATACCAAATACTCAAATAAACATAGAAGCAATTAGTTTGGATCCGAATATACATACTATTGCATATTTACACACACTAAATTCAATATACGTAGCAACCGGTTGAATACAAACAAAGACACATATCCATTCTACGTCCTACTGTAAAAGGCATTTTACTTGATTCTAACCCTATTGAAATTTATTGTTTTTATTTATTTAGTAATGAATATTTTTCCATGGGTTTTTAACTTTTTATATATAGAATTTTAGCTTCTAAGTTCGAAATGTTTATCATATACCTTTAATACATTGATTATAAAGCTTGAAAAATGTATTATATGTCAATTAGACCGTTTTAATTGAAAATTTAACTTATTTCATATCAAGAGTATGATGAAGATATGGTGGCCGGATTCCCTACTCATAACCATAAACTTTTGGTTTATTTTTGAGGTCATATCATCGGTTCATATTATTGGTTCCACTTGCTGACAAAATGGGTTTGTTTAACTTGTTAGAAAGAGGACAAACTATTGTTAGAATCAAGTTAATAAGATTGGAAAATCTTTCGAGAATACAAACCACATACGATTGAGAATAATTATGATAAGAGTGTATACAGTACGGTCGAGGCAATGTCAATTAAATAGACGGACCGTGTTTAATTTTACGAAGATCGATCACATTCACAAAATCACATGTGAGACCTCCAAATTAATCCTGACACTAGGCCAAATCTAATTTTAATTTAATTTATAGTAGTACATTTTTGTTTTGAGTAGAACAGGACATGAAAAGTCTGGAGGCTAGTAAAACAACTAATTTCTAACACTCAAAACCGTCTACGTTTCCGCAGTTAGATACCAAACGGGCTTAAAAGGATTTCAAATCCTAGTTTCAAAAATCAATTGAAGGACTAATGGGCACTTGAACAGAGATGTTTGTGTAAATGGTTAAAAATTTAACGGTTTATAATACATTTGTCATCTAGAACCGATAAGTGTTGGCCGAACAACGAAAGGAGAAGAGTTGAGGATGTGTGTGGACGGGTAATGTAAGTAGACGTATCTTACGAGTAGTCCTGTCAAAACTTGACCCGATCCGAGAAACTCACCGACCTAATCGACACCCGAAAAAGAGGGAAAAATGCGTAAACCCGATATTTTCCGACCCGAACCGGTTTGACTCAAATCCGAAATCAACCCGAACTCGAAATTAACCCTTAACCGATTATATCCGAATTTACTAACCCGATATTACCCCATATCCGAAGTAACCTGACCCGAAATCATCCAAAAGCCCGAAGTTAGCCGACCCAGTATCAACCGAAAAAACGAATTCTCCTGAGTCAAGAGCATTTGATCCGAAATAACCCGTAACCTTGAAGTTAATGACCAAATTTTCTTAAACTACCTCATATATACTTGTAAAAAAAAGACAATATCCTTTAATAAAATAGTTGAGATACATCAAATATATATTTAAGCTCAAATAAATATTTAAACTTTACTTGACTAATTGAATACCGGACCCGAAATAGACCAACCTGATCTGACCCAATTGTTAAAATATCTGAATTTGACCCGAACCCGAAACGACCGAACCCGACTCGATCCACCTGATTGATACCTCTATAGTAATAGACTATAAAATGAGTAACCTAACAGGTTATATGATAGAAGGGATCCTAATATGATAATGCTAGGGTTCCTATATCAGTAATCGAACCACACTTGTACATGTGAAGCAACGGATGTGAAGGCCAAGGTCCGAAGGAAGGAGAAGAGAGGTGAAGGGAGAATTAGGGGAAAATAATGGAGTAATAATCTTCTTATTACCTTTAGATAATAATATAAGTATTTATACTAGTGCCCTATCGGTTCAATAAAAGCGACATGGGAAAGAACCGAAAAAGTCTATGAAGAAATTCGAAAACTCTATTTGAAAATTTACATTGATTAATGAAACACTAATAAGAATCATTCGGTCGACTCGGACCTCTTCGTTATCTAGTGGGACGTTGGACCCTAGCCGAAGGTTCGATTTGTGTCGTATCAGATCCCATCTCAATAAAATGTCTTAATGTGTCTTTAATATATTCATTATATTGTTAACCGCAACTCACCAGTATTTTGGGGCAAAGCCCCCCGCTATAGAGTCTGAGGAATAGTGTATATTGGTGTTGCCCCTTGGACTCCAGCCAAATGGATTCCAGGTTTTAGGCTAAGAAAATTATGTTTATAAGTTGAAGAAGTCCTTATATGGATTAAAGTAGTCACCAAGGCAATGATATAAGAAGTTTGATAGATATATGGCTCAATTTGGTCACATCAAAAGCTCGTAGTATTGTTCTAATATACCCTAATGACTTGAAGAGTGCTTCACGCATTTACCTAATTCTATACGTTGATGATATGTTGACTGTTTCCCCGAATAAACCACATTTAGAGAATTTGGGATGAAAGATCCAGTTGTTGTTTAGAAGATTCTAGGAGTTGAAATATACTGAGGCAGAAAGAAGAGAAAACTCTCTCACACAAGACCAGTACATCAAAGAAAATACTAAGTAAGTTTGGAATGTTTTTACCCAAATCTATAGTTACTCCAACGACATGTATCAACAAGTTAGGAATTTACACAATTCAGACCGAGGAGGAGAAGAGGGACATGTCTGAAGGAATTTATAAAGCCGGATGTGATCGAGGACAGATTCGCTCTACTTTAAAAAGGGATGGCCAACAACAACAAAGAAGATTAGCATATGCAGCAAATGTTACTGTTGATGCATTGAACGTAGAAAAATAGAGAACTTATATTATTTTCTTACAATAATACTAGGAACCGTCCCGCACCAAACCCTCCAAGTTTTATCGAAACAAAACGATGATATAATGTTACAGTGTTACACCACTTTGGGAGCAAATCAACAATCATCGTCTAGCTAGCTAAGTTGGGTCCCAAAAGGCTTATTAAACCTTATTAGTTCACTCCTCAACCGCTTGTATTCTTGTGCCACGACTTCCACTCATAGGCAATCTACATCAATTAGAGACCCTCTCATACTAAAGTCTCCAAATTTTATGGAAGAAAAATAGTGATGTGATGTTATTCCACCATGGGAGCAAACCAACAATCGACATCTAGATAAATTGGGTTAAAAAATGCTATATATAATTTATACTCCAATATATATCAACAGTTCTGTATATAATATGTTCTGCACTTACATAATGAATCTAGTTAGTTAGACATAGTTTCTTTAAATATGAGAAATCTATAATTCCATTTTTTATGAAAAGAATATATAATTCAATTGATAGTCCGAGTCAATTGGATAGTTTTCGAGATAGTAAAAAAATTTAAAAATTAAACCAATTTTTTTTTTAATCAAAACTAAACACAGTCCTCTATCTAGTATGGTGTTTAGGATTGGTCATTGGTGACTAGGCAAATCTGTTTGCTATTTTCAATTTTTGTGCTAGATAAAGGTCGTGCATTGTGTATTCTTTATTCATATTCATCTACAAAGCCTTTATTTCAAGATAGAAAGTTTTTTTTGTAATAGTGTACATTGACTACATTCATGCATCCTCCTCCTCGCGCTTTCCACCCATCTCTTTTTAGGGTCGTCTTTGACCACAAGTTCAAAGTAAACGCATTTGGGGCGAAAGGAGACGGAGTGTTGGTTTTGAGGTTCTATATGCTTGTTGTTCCCACCTAAGATCTTCAATCTGCCGGTGGGTGGTATCGTTCCCTACGTAACAACAACTCTTTTTTTTTTGGTCAGAAGGAGAGGCGGTACTCTTCGGTCCCTCAAGGGGACGTTTATTAATAATATTAAAAAGGGCTAAGTAATCAGCAAACGGGGTATAGTCCGACCCCTTACATCATCAAACAAAAGTAAGAAAATCCCCTCAGGCAGAGCACTCAATACATGATATCCAAGCGGGAAAGAAAAGGCACTAGACGCGAGGCAATCCGCAACGAAATTCGCCTCGCGGTACACATGACGGAATTGGATAGTCCAATCCCTACACAAAAAGCCGTGGCAGCTAGCTACCAAGCTAAAAAGGGGATGGTTACGTTTCACACCCGAGTTCAAGAGGTTGATAGTGAGTTGAGAATCGGACTCGAGCAAAACTTTACGAAAACCGAGATCCCAAGCCAGTCTCAACCCACTAACAACACCCCAAAGCTCGGCCATCGGAACTGTACACGAACCTAGGTTGTGAACGTAACCACCAACCCACTTACCGTCACTATCCCGAATGATGCCACCCGCCGCCGCAACACCGTCCCGCACCGCGCCATCCATGTTTACCTTCATCCAGCCCACATCCGGCTTGCTCCAAGAAATCTGATGAACCATCGGCGTCCCTCTGTGGCCTTGCACGCTCCGACCGCCATTAGCAAGAAACGCTTCTTCGGCCTTGTCCAAAATAAATCTTGGCTTGTCAATGTCTTGAACCCGGCCTTCGATAGGTAACAACAACTTTGTTGGACTAGGGAACGGTTCTTTGATGTTGTAGTAGAGTTCCTCTTCGTCGAAGTTGTTAGAATGACAATTCTTCGGAAGACATATTAATATCCATGTTACCATTAATTATCTACATAATAAGGAAGTTACAAAGCAGTCGTCAGTTACATGACGGTTACACTATCTGATCCATAGGAAACGGTCACCGTTCCATCAAGTAGAACACTTTGTCAGACATATCACTGCTCCTTCCAAGACACCAAAGTCGATGTTCCCTCCTAGGTAACAACACTTGTCAATGATCTTAGAGACTAAAGTCGTTGTTAGGTAAAAACACTTATCAATCGGCTTGACCATGATGTCTAACTCATGTCTTAGAGACATCGTCCAGTTGTTCCCCATTACGTAACATAACATTTTCTTAATATCTCCCTTTTGATCTCAACTAAGCTTACACGAGTGCACTCCGCACTCCCAAACCCTTGATATAGCGAAGTGAGTCCTCATAGTGTCGTATGAACCCCGACTACACTAAAAGGCACTTTTCCCTATATAATAATCAATATTCCCTATCAGTGATAACACTAAAATCACCAACACGGAGCAACGGACTCGACAGACGCGTTCAAAAAGGCATGGAGCAATGTATGCAGAGAGGGGACTAGATCAAAGATGTATATATTCCCAAGGGAATCTACGCAGTGCAACCAATGGTCTTGCAAGAAAATTTAGATGTCTCAAACCAACGATCATCATCGATGGGTCGGTGTTGGGCCTCACTAACTCTACTTTGATATCAAGTGCGGGGCATCTAATCCAAATTATTAGTGTAGATAATTTGGTGATTGAAGGAGGGACGTTACGTGGCTTGGAAGAATACTTGATGTGCAAGTCTACTAGGTTTAATAATCCTATGAACCCCACCGCAGCAAAGGTCGGTTTATCTTAACTTCTACTATGCATATATATTCGTCTATTAACAAACTAAGAACTCCTTTTTACATCATGTCATTTTTTTTATCCAACTTTAAAATTTATGCTTTTTATTTAAACATTAGTAAAATTTCTTTTTTTTTGCTAAATGGACAATATTACGTATTCAAATAGATTTAAGATATAACGGATCTTTGAAGTAACTTTTGCAATAACTATAGGAAAATTAAAACATGTTAATTGAAAATAAGAGTATGAGTTTGAGTCATTAAAACAAAATAGGAGACTCTCTTATAAATTAACTAGAAAGCTTCGCCCGTCCGTTGGACGTCCAATTTCTTTCGCCGTATTTTTTTGGAAGATGAAAATAATAATCTTCATCATGACACAAAATTTTGTTTTGATTAATAAATTATGTAGGTATTTTGTATTAAATTGTCCAAAAAATAGTAGATAAAATAGATATAACATATGGAATTATATTATTTGATTTGCCCGTCCGTTGTACGTATTATATACAGAACTATTGATACATGTCTCAAGTTCCATATGCTAGTGTAGTTGAGAGTCTAATGTATGTTATGGTTTGTACTCGACCCAATCTAGCATTTGATGTTAGTGTGCTAAATCCATACATGGTTAACCCTAGGAAGGAACATTGGTAAGTTGTAAAGATGATTATTAGGTCATAGGATTGCAAACGTTAGAACTTACAAGGAACTGTTATGGAACAGTTTCTTGGGTAGCGGAATAGTAAAGTATGCAGGCAATTAAACAGGCACAATAAACTTCAAAATAAGTAAGGAACAGTTAATGACACGTTTACTTATAGAGGAACCTCTACCGGATCAACTAATCCGATTGAGTAAACCTCTACCTCCCTTGGAGGATTTTTGAATGTGTTTCCCTTTATATTATGGATAGCAGTTTTACAAATCGTCTAGATACAGCACAACACCAACAGTTCCTAGCGATTCTCTCTAATTCTAGAACTCTGATCTTGCCTCTCTTCTCTAGATCTAGTAACAACTATACTCAACAACACAAAGTAAAGGCAAACCTCTCCAGACGATCCCAGCTGGACTCGTCTTCTTTCCTTCCTCTGTCAAGAACTCGCTTCTCATCTGTTCCGATCACCGGTCTTCAGTGGTCTCTGATCGCTGAACTTCCTTGGTCGCCAATGGTCTTCTCTCTTCTCAGTGTGTTTGGGAGTGTTTTTGTGTTTTGAAAGCATAAATGAACAGTAGTGAATTGTTCACTATTTATAAATCTCAAGGGAGATCTCTTTTTCATTCTTAGTTTTGTGGTTTTTTTTTGTGTTTTAAGGTCTTAATGAACAGTAGAAAGCTGCTCACAATTTATAGGCCTAATGGGAGACCTCTCCTTTTTACTTTCCCAAAGTATCCTTCCTTTTTGGGAAAATGGCAAATGTCTTTATCAATCGTTGGATTGCTGTCATATATCACTTTCACTTCCTTTTTGTGCTTTTGTGGGATTTGTCCTTTTGGATTGCTGACATGGCAGGGATAGGGACGTCAGCTAGCTTGCAGTTGTCACGCACTTGCCTCTTAGCTGTCACGCATTAGCTCCGTACTTTTCATGGGAAGGGTATTGTTCCTGGGAAGGGTATTGTTCCCGGACAAAGTTCCTTTCTTGGGAAGGGTATTGTTCCAAACGTAGTTCCTGAAACACTTTTTAAACAAGTTAGCTCAAGAGAGTTTGTCAATCATCAAAACTGAAGATGATGATGTTGTTCCTTATGATATTTCCATTATTTTGTCACAACACATTCTTCTAGGACAAAGCGTTGTTCCAGTGATATTCCTATCACTGTTCCAACATTAGGTATTTCAAAAGCGCTTCAAATGTTGGCCTCTATTATGAATGATAATCAATACTTGGGTAGCTAGATTTTCAAATTCTGATTATACAAGAGATATGGATGGTAGGAGATATATGACGGGTTATGTGTTCATTGTAAAAGGCTCTACGGTGAGGAGAAAGGCGACCTACAACTACTTTGTCTACTATAAAGGTAGAATATATGGGTTTGACAAAAGCTATTAAGAAGGGAATATGGCTACAAGGACTAGTTAATGATCTAAGTGCACATCAAGATCAGACTATAGTATATTGTGACATTTTGAGTGCAATATGCTTAACCAAGCATCAAGTCTATCATAAAAAGATGAAGCACATTGATATCAAGTACCATAATGTGCTTCGTACTCAAATGGACCACAAGTTGCCTGATCTAGGTTGGACATGTTGGGATCTTCTCAAAAGGATGGTAATCGGCAGGGGGGTCCTGGGGGTCTGGTGACCCCCCAATCCGCCGGAGAATAAATTGGTATACCGGAGGAGGAGGTTGAGGATGCCGGAAAATTAGGGCCGGCGAGCGAACTGTGCAGGCGTGAGGCGTCCATCGCAGAACAAAGGTTGAAGAAAGCCCTTTTTTTTTAAAGATTCAATCAAAACGACGTCATTTCATGTAAAATCTTTCTAAAATATTAATTCACATTAGGAAGAACTGAGAGATTGAATTTAGAATTCCTCTTTTTCCTCTATTGCAATGGGCCGATTTTTGAGATACATGATGTGCCTAAAATGGTATTGGGCCCATATACAAGCCCATAAATAGAAGAAGTATGTGAAGGACAACTGAGTTTTTTTTGGTCAGAAGGACAACTGAGTTTGTACTACATGTCATTGCAATAGAGAAATTTGTACCACCGGCCACCACGGTTCCGCTGTTCCGCTTGCTCCGCCTGCTCATCCGGCCAAATCCGTATATTTGTTGTCAGTTGCTGATTTGAATTGATCGTTTTTTAATTGTTTAATCCGGCCAAATCGTTTGTTTAATTGATCGTTTACTGTCCCTAATCCGGCCAAATTCAAAGTCAAATCGGGGCAAATTCAGAATTCCACCTGTTGATTTGTGTAATTGGAAGCAAAAAAACTCTTGCCAAATTCAGAATTCCGCCCTCGAAAACGGGCTCCTAGTGTTCAGCATCTCCTACTTCATCACCGACCTCATCAACTATCTCGTGTTCTACCCGAGCGACCTCGCCTTTGTGACCCCCCTCACAAAAACCTCTGGCTCCGCCATTGGTAATCGGGATGAGCACGAGCCAACGTGATGGCTCATGAGCCTCTTGTTCTCACGTGGGCAAGGAAAAGATGAGGTTATGCTCAAAGTGAGAAGATATGAAGAGAATTGAAGGGCGAGGGAATGTGTTTAGAAGGTTTAGATGTCGGACCGAAAGGGAGGAGGAACACTCATCTCAAACTCAAGCTTTGGTTTTTATTAATGTTGACATGGTTGAAAATAAGTACAAGGCATTGCTTCCATAGAAGTGAAAGGTAATTAGGTCTAACCTAAGGTCTTTAATTATGGGCCTTATCCTAACTTAATGAGCAGACCTCTTAAACATAAGATGACACACACCCAAAATTATAAGAAATATAAATGACAACATACTATAAATAGAAACATGTCAAATAGCGAAATGTCATAAAACAACTAAATCGGAATTCATGATGAACACCAAGGTCTCGGAAGACGCATACCATTTTTTGAGGAATTAGAAGAGAATCCAAGTGAAGAAAGTAGAGACAACTGATAAACTTGTTAACATGTTCACTAAGCCAGTTCATCAAACCTAGTTTCAACATCATTTGGACTTGCTTAATACCATAAGTCAATAATCTGAGCCCCTGAGGACTACCTGAGCTCATAATTAGGGGAAAGTTGAGGCACAAAAACTTCTAGCCCTTGTTGGTACATCTATTTATAGGAGAATTCACGTCAAGGTGGAGATTTATTAATGTCACTTGAATTTGTCGATGAGTGAAATCCGTCAGGGTTCGGGGTCAGAGCACCCTGGCAGGGAATTTGAGGGGTGATTTCATTCGACAATGGCTCCCCTGGTCAAAACGATATTCTATGTTTTCTGTCGTTGGCCTATTGTGATACCTTTGGCTTTGGACCCATAATTTATATTAGTGTTTCTTAAGTATTTGTGTACGCTATCGAAATAATTTTTAATTTGTAATCTAAAATCAATCTCCATAATAATAAAATATATCCTTCAATTTATGGACATAACTAACACAACGTTAGTGAAACATATACTTTTTTATGTCATCCTCGTCTTTACTATTCTTGTGACTACAAAATGAGTAACATAAAGTTATATAGTAGGTGTGTTAACTTCAGCTATTTTGCGGCCCAACCTATTCCAATCTTAAAGCGTTTAGTTGCTTGTACTATTTAAACCTTTTTACAACCCCCTGTTTGGTCGATCCCGGCCTTGATCTCTCATCTTGCCCAACACTTTGAAGTATTGTACCTAGCTTCCATCGAGTATAATTTTCTCTAAGATGATGATTCTTAATCTTGCATTATATATAATCCATAACTCTAAATCTCCCTAGCAGCCTCACAATCCTAGTCAGTTCTCATGAACAACCCTCCATTACCAACCATGGCCACCCTACCTTACATTACACCCCTTCCAAATGCTCGAATAACGCCAACTATCTGGGTTCCTCGCTCCCCTAGCTACCGCAATTGTCACACTCTCCGCGTAGCCATACATTGACTACATGGAGAGCAGAGCATGCATAACCGAGTCAAAGCGCATTTTTTTACCTAAATGTTATAACTACATCGTCCTCTTCCATCTCGCATGTATTGGGCTCCTATTAGTGTCATTGGCGGTTTGGACCTCGCCTGGGCCAAAGGCTTCCGCAAGGTGATTTTGGAGTGTGACTCGAAACTATCCGTCGACCTGATTGGGACCGGTGTTAGCCCCTCCCATCCGCTCTTCTCCCTGGTATCTAGATGCCAAAAATCCTTAAGTCAGGCTTGGGAGGTCAAACTCGTTCATGTCTTTAGGGAAGCGAATATAGTCACGGACTCCCTCACAAAATCCGCTTTTTCCTTTCCTATTGGATTTCATGTTCTTCCGGGGCGCCTTCGGGTACCCTCAAACTTTTGTATGACGATGTTGCGGGGGGGGGTCACCCCGTGCATCGTGAACTCGTTAGGCCCTTCTTAACTTTCGAGTTTCCCGTTGTTTGATAAAAAAAATAATTCTTCTTAGATTTTTTGCTTTGGACTCTTATGGGGCGAATAAATGGTTTAGTGCAACTTGTTGTTTAGCCACACAAATTTCGCTCTAACAAGTCCTTGCAGAGGTACACGCAAGGCTCCTCTTGTTGCTGTTGGAACAGTGATAGGAATATCACTGGAACAACGTTTTGTCTTTGGAGATTATGTTATGACAAAATGATGGAAACATCATAAGGAATAACATCATCTTTAGTTTTGATGATTGACAAACTCTCTTGAGCTAAATCGTTTAAAAAGTATTTCAGGAACAGTGTTGGGAAGGATACCCATTCGTGGAAGGATACCCATTCTAGGAACAGTACAGAGCTAATGGATGACAACTAAGAGAAAGCGCGTGACAGCTGCAATTCACAGAATGACGTAAGCTGACTGACGTTCCTATCCATGACGTCACTTTCCCGTTCCATGTCAGCAATCCGGAAAGGATTTCTCCCAAAGCGCCAAAATGAATTTGAAAAGAGGACACGTGGCAGCAATCTAATGGTGTGATTAAAGTGACTGCCATTTCCCCTAAAAGGAGGGCTACTTTGGTAAAAAGGAAAAGTAGATCTCCCTTGAGATCTATAAATAGTGAGCTGCATTCTACTGTTCTTTTTTACACACCTTCAAACACACAAAAAAACTCTCAAAACTCAGAAGAAGAGAAGGAAGAAGAAGGTGATCGGCGACCAAGGAAGTTCTGCGATCGGAGACCACCGGAGACCGGTGACCGGAACTGTTGAGAAGCGAGTTCTTGACAGTGGAAGGAAAGAAGACGAGTCCAGCTAGGGATCGTCTGGAGAGGTTTGTCTTTGCTGAGTATTATTGAGTAGAGTTGGTACTTGTTCTAGGGAAGAGAGGCAAGACAATAGTTCTAGGATTGAGTGAATCGCTAGGAACTGATTGTGCTTGGCTGTATCTTGACGAACTGTACAACTGCTATCAATAATATGAGTGAAAGGCATTCAAAATCCTCCATGGGAGGTAGAGGTTTACTCGATCGGATTAGTTGATCCGGTAGAGGTTCCTCTTTAAGTAAACGTGTCCTTAACTGTTCCATGCTTATTTTGAAGTTTACTGTCCCTGTTTAGCTGCCTGCATATTTTACTATTCCGCTGCCCAAGGAACTGTTTCATACCTGTTCCTTGTCCGATATAACGTTTGTTGATCCTAAGAGTTGCTAACTATGAGTGATCACACGAAATTGTTGATAATTGTTACAGTCTTCTGATAAAACCTGCTATTATCTAGTCACGTATTTATTCATCTTACTATTTCTCATTTTTAGTCTATTCACATGTAACATGACAGTCTTCATGAAACCATAAATATGTTTCAACTACCCAAATTCATTGACACTATTCACGTGAAGCATACATACCACCTTTACAAAATTCTTTGTTTGGGCTGAAACAAGCATCCAAAACTTGGTGCCTATTATTAGACAAAGGTATAGATCCCGAGTTTAATTCATTGACTCTATTGGCATGGGGTCATCAATTGAAGCTCAGTTTCTTATTTCTTATTTAATCGTGAGATCTCGGATTGAAAATGGAGTGATCTCAGTGCTATATCGTTTGATTTTTTATTATAATTTAATTATGTTATATTTGTAGCTCTTCGTGCTTCAAGTTTTTGATTTCTTGATCAATCGAAGTTCACGCATTTCTTCACACATAGAAGTAAAAACAACATGTCGTCCAAATACAAGGAATAAGAGCACATTTTGTTTGGTCCAAAGTAAAATAGCACACGTAATGTAAATAAAATTAAAACAACAGTATCTTCTCATGCATAGTACGTACACATGTGCACTAGTACTCAAAAAATGTCTAAATCCGATGTAACGATAAAACGAGAGAGGAGATGATCATCCTACTTAAATGGGTCTAAAACAATTGATAATATAAGGACTAACCGATATATAGTAGGCAAAATTAACTTGTAAGTCCCGGTATAAAATAACATTCTCAGCACACCCCTTCAAGTGTCAACTGGCCTGACCAGTGTCACTTGACACATAAGCAATATCAACTAGTCTAACTCACACCATCATGGCAAGCTAGCCCAATAAAGAACGGGGGTAACCTAGCCCAAGCCAATCAAACTCAAGGACCCAAGACCGAACAACTAGACCTATAATGATCGAGGGGACGACCGTCTTGTACAAATAGCTAGACCTAAAACTAATTGATAATAGGATGACTAATTCATATACTTATATAGTAGGCCTAACATTCTTCACAAGTTTACATCCATGACATAGAAACATCCGTTAAGCTTATTGACTCAACATGATACAAAGTATATATATTAATTCATTGTTCGCAAATGATATATCTCAATCGCTGGCTAGCTAATCGCTAGCCATATGCATAGTATAACACCGGGACTACAACACTCAAATCATCCCTATACCCCTTAATTTCCTCAAGAAATGAACTCACATTATTATCAATCTCACCGTACAACAAGAAGCATCAACACAACAGTAGAAATAATTCCATCAACATGCACAAGATCACGTTTTCTTGTACGCCCTCTGATCGAAGTCAAGCATGTCCTCCAACAACTTATCGTCCAAGTACTCAAACTCGAACACTTGCTTCCCCTGTTGCGATTCCGCGCCACTCCCCCTAGAAGACGAAGATCCCGACGCCTGCCCCCAGTAACCCGAACCGCCACCTCCACCACCAACGCCACCTCGTGGCATATTATACTCCTCGGGGAAGTTGAGTATAGCAAACTGGCCCCTCATGGAATAAGCGGCTCTATCGTACGCCCTAGCAGCCTCCTCTGCCGTGTTGAATGTCCCGAGCCACACACGGGCCCCTTGCCTGTTCGAATCACGAATCTCGGCCGCATACTTCCCCCAAGGGCGGTGCCTCACTCCTCGGTACTTGACGTCTCCACCGCCAACTCCGCCTTCGCCTCGGCCTGCCATTTAGTTGATAAGTTAATGTAACTTTGGTACGTAAGTATGATGAATGTATCTAAGTTGTAGTTTGTTTGTTTGTTTGCATGGATGTGCAATTATGAGGTGATGAAGACGGGCTTATATAAGGGAGGAAAAAGGGCGATTCCAAGCTATGCTTATTGGCATGTGTGGTGGGCCATGGGTGGTGCCACGTGGAGTATACCGTGGGCTGTAGAAAAGTAAAGTAAAGCTCTTTTGTCACGTTTTGGTAAGAAGGTTCTATTGGGTGACAATTGTTTTCATATAAATAAATGGGCAGTCCAGTGTATTGGGATGGTCAAGGGTGGCTTATTATGCCTTTTCAGAAATCAAAAGGCGAAGTTTCAACGTTCACTTTTTTTCAGTCTCTAATAATTAAGCGCTTCTAGCTAATTAAGTTTTTTGTGTGACTACTTTCCGTGAGATCTAGTAACGTCTTGCTCCTATTCACACATGTGATATCACTATTACATGTATAATATTTCGGACTTGGTTTGACCGGAAATTTTCTATAATGTTCTGTTTTATACAGTCATCAAGCTTTTCAGTTTGTTCCACGTGCAGCCACTTTCACTAGCTTACTTGTTGACCAGAAATAGATTCTCGTCATTTTTGTTTTTATTTTGGAGATTTAAATGTTACCGAAAATTATTGGCCACCCTAAATTGAAACCCATTATTGATCCCCATACACAAAACAAACAAGCTCATATATTAACAGAGATATTGACAAAATAGCCACCGTTAGTGTACGAGATGGGAAATCAAATGGCATTTTAGAAAATATCATGAAGCAAATTAGTAAGAATGATATGGAACTTTGTATACTTGTTGTTGGGGTATTTAGTTCCAAGGGAAACAAAAAACATTTAATGATGATTAAGAATAACAATGATATTAGAAATTTTATTCCGAAATAACTAAGAGATTATGCGGATTTTAAAAAATATCGATACTCTGTACCTAATTACAGAAATTAAAGAGAGCAACACCGAGAGAAAAACAGTTATCAAACGATAAAATTTCAACAATATTATTACATATGAACTTCGATCTGTAGTTAGAAGCTCTTCAAGAATCATAACTTTTGATTTTGTTATCGAAGATCATAATGTTTGCCCAGTCACTAGATTTGCAAATGATTGAAACCAAACTACTTTAATGGTGGGAGCTTTGACAATTTGACCCCAATCAAGACGCTTATTTATTACTCCCTCGCTCGGTTTCAAAATAGTCGTTCATTTGGACATTTTACATATACTAGGAAAATAGTTGTTTATTTGTTACTTCCTCAATTTGATACGAAAGCGACTACGTCCTATTGCCTTCGAGCCCTCATCTAACTCAATCCATGAGTTGGATTGCGGGTTGGCCTTTTAATTATTTTCCTAACCTCGAGCATCATGCTCATCAATTCTCCCACATGTAGACCAACTCTAATTTCAATTCAACAACTCATCGGTTGTGGTAAAGTCTTGCCCTCAACTCAGTACTAAATCTAGTTGAAGCCATGCATACCTTCAACTTCTTTAAGGTCACTACCTTAATCATCGTCTTAACCTCAAGCTCCATACCAAATAATTGTATGCGATCTAGATCGATCTTTAGGGTCCTATTCAATTGGATGCATATGCAATGCTATTGCACAAAAAATCTCCTTTTATGTCCTAGTTAATGAATGCTCTTCTTGATTCGCCTTTTCGTCTTCTCCTCCTTGCTTGCTTCGGTACCTAAGAGGGGGTGGGGTCCCCCTAATCCACCTCCGATGCTTAAGGCCCTCTAATTCTCCTTTGATGCCTAAGTCAAAAGAGCAATTTATCGATTGAACGTCCAAGTAAGAGGTAAGACTTGCAAGCGAATTCAACGAGTATTGAATGTGCTTACTATACATGGTGAATACATGTATTTATAATTTTTTTTTGATGAATGTATTTATAATCGAAGAAAGAGATAATATAGATATAAAATCTCATCCTTGGGTCGGCCGATCGAGTATGCCAGTCACCCAACAAATGGTATCTTGTTCCTCAATCCATGCAAACAAATTAACTTTCGACTAAGATTGAATCTTTCATTATAGCAATTTAATTACCAAATTTAAGAAAATAAAATATCACCATAATAAATATCTTATTTATTATGGTGATATTTTAGTGGAAATTTCAGCGAGAGTGCCTCTGAAGAAAGAAGTGACATTTCTAGGGGAGGACGGAGAGAAAATAGTCCAACCAATCAACTATGAATGGATTCCCCCAAAGTGTGATGAGTGCCACTCGTTTGGTCACGCAGTTGGAGATTGTGGAAAGAATAGAGCAGGGGTATTGATGAACAAGAACAGAGGTCTGTATGCGCGTAGAGGCCCTCAGAGGAATGTTTGGGTCCAAAAGAAGGTTTCAGTTCCAGCTGATTGTCTGAATGGTCTAGCCTCTCCTCCTGAGAAGCCAGCGGAAGCCAATGCTGAAGCTCAGAAGGTCGGAGATGTTGGGTCTAGACAGGAAGTGCCAAGGACGGAGCAGGTTGGAGAGTCGTCTAGAAGGGAGGGAGATTGGGAGGTTGTTAGGTCCAAGAATGGGAAGGAAAGTGCCGACAGACAAAGGAAAGACAAAGGTAAAGTTGTGGTGATTGATAATTCGAAATTTACTGTCTTGATTAGACTTCAAGGGAATGATGTGGAAGCTTTGGAGAGAGGTGATTTTGGTGCAATCTTGTCCCATGATTAGTCTCTTTATTGCAAGTTGGAACGTTAGAGGGCTTAACGAGCCGTCTAAGTGTGAGTTTGTTAATATGTTTGTCAGAAGGAAAGAGATAGATGTAATGGCTATTTTGGAAACTAGAGTGAGGGAAGAAAAGATTGATGAGATATCCAGAAGAATTCTCAAGGGCTGGAACAGAAATACTAAGTGCATTGGGAATAATGGAAGAATTTGGATTTTCTGGAAACCTCAGGTGATTCAAAAAATTGAATTTGTTATGGAGTCGGAGCAGGTGTTTCATTGCATTATGCATTCAGGAGCATTTCTAAGTCCGATGGCCTGTGCGTTTGTGTATGCTTCTAATGATGAGCGTGAAAGAGTTGAGCTGTGGCAGAGATTGGATCAGCTGAATGCTTTAGTGGGAAACTTGCCTTGGATTGTTCTTGGGGATTTTAATGCTATAAAGGAAGCGAAGGAAAAATATTCAGAAAGGGAGAGAAATTCAAGCTTCAGTAGAGATTTTGTGGCGTGCTTGGATAGAAATGGGCTAAGAGATGTTAAGTCCTCAGGGGCGTTTTTTACATGGACCAACGAGCACACAGATGGCTCCAAAATCATGTGCAAACTTGATAGGATTTTGGCGAATCAGGAATGGTTCGATGAATTTCCTAATTTTGAGGCGAGTTTCGAAGAGCCTGAGTGTTCCGACCATTGTCCTACTGTGTTGAAGATGTTCGGAGTTAAGGAGAAAGAAAAAGTTCCTTTCAAGTTCAACAATGTTTGGGCGGATCACCCAAATTTCTTGGACCTGGTTAAGGGGATTTGGTCGTCGACTGAAAATAAGGGTGTGAAGATGTTCAATCAGGTCCATAAGCTCAAGAAACTGAAAATTCCCCTGAAAAGGCTCCAGAGAAAGAGTCTGGATTCCATGGAGGGTGATGTGAAGGAGAAGCATAGTAGGTTGAGGATGGTTCAGTCTGAGTTACAGAGGAAGCCGTTTAATAGTGATCTGATGAGGTTGGAGCAGGTTTGTCTTGATGAGCTGAAGTGTTTGCTTAAGGAGAGAAGAGTGGTGCTGCAACAGCAGGCAAAAGTCCACTGGATGAAGTTCCAGGATTGCAACAGTAATTATTTCTACAACAGTTTAAAGCAAAGGCAAGCCATAAACTCCATCAACTCGCTCAAGAATGATGATGGAGTGGATGTGAGAGATGAGGATCTCCGGAAGCTGATTGTTGAGCACTTTAAGAGTACCCTGGGGACTAGTAAGAGTTGCACCTCTGCTGATTTGAAAGTGCTTAGAGAAGGGAAGCTAATTGATCCGGTCGACAGTGAAGAGATGGTTCGAGGTTTCAATAAGGAAGATGTGTAAAAGGCTTTGTGGAGTATAAACAAGAATAAGGCGCCGGGACCGGATGGTTTTAATGCTTATTTTTTCAAGAGAGCTTGGAGCATTGTGGGAGATGATTTCACTGACGCAATTCTGGAGTTTTTTGAAAGTGGAAGATTGCTTCGTGAGGTTGGTAATACGGTTATCGCTCTCATCCCTAAGAATGATAATCCTGTTTCTATTGGCGACTACAGACCAATTTCTTGTTGTAGTGTGATTACAAAGGTCATATCCAAGATGATTGTGAAGCGTATGCAGCTGGCTCTTCCTAAGATAATTGACAAGTCGCAAGGTGCGTTTATTAAAGGACGGAGCATTAAACATAATATTGCGGTTTGTCAGGAAGTGATCAAGAGTTATGGAAGGAAGTTTATAAGCCCGAGATGTGCCATGAATATTGATCTAAAAAAAGCCTATGACATGGTTGATTGGCGTTTTCTGATGGATGTGTTGAAAGGCTTGGGGTTTCATCCGAGAATGATTAATTGGATTAGTGAGTGCATTCATAGTAGTCAGTTCACGATCAAAATTGGAAAAGGCTTCTATGGTCACTTCAAAGGGGAAAAGGGGCTTAGGCAGGGAGATCCGCTTTCCCCGTATCTTTTTGTGATTGTGATGGAATATCTGAGTAGAGCGTTCAAATGTATGGCTAAGAATGGTGAGTATAAGTACCATCCTGGATGTGCAAGAGCTGGGATCACCAATATGTGTTTTGCCGATGATTTGTTCTTGTTTTCTCATGGTAGTGCTAGATCAGTACAGGCTGTGAGGAAGGAGCTGAATGCTTTCTGTGGCATGTCTGGCCTGGAGATCAATGTGACGAAGTCTAAGGTGTATTGTGCAGGGCTGAATGATGATGAGTCTGATCAGATCACAAATTTGATTGGAATGGAGAAGGGAGAGCTCCCTGTCAAGTATTTAGGAGTCCCATTGAGCAGTTCAAGGCTTCAGAAAAGAGACTTTGATGGACTGCTGAACAAGATAAAAGCCAAAATAAATTCCTGGGCTTGTCGAAATCTCTCATATGCTGGCAGATTGGAAGTGCTTAGAGCGGTTCTTTGGGGGATCATAAATTATTGGTGTAAGATGTTTGTAATTCCCAGGAGCGTTATAAAAGATATTACTCGATTGTTGAAGAACTTTCTTTGGAGTGGTAGATGTGACGGTAGGAAGGCGCCTATTGCTTGGAAGAAACTTTGCTGCCCAAAAGATGAGGGAGGAGTCGGTCTAAAAGATTTAGAAGCCTGGAATAAAGCTTCGTTTGTTGATCTGTTGTTTGATGTTGAGATCGAGCTTTGTGCTGATTCGATTTGGCAGTGTTGGGTGAAATGTAATCACATCAGGGAAGGCAATATTTGGACTGCTCGTTGCAAGAAAACGGATAGTGCAGTTTGGAGGGCTGTAATGAGGATTCGGGATGAGTTTGCTGCGTCTGTGGAGGAGGGGAGATGCCCTGCTGTCCTGGTTGCCAGACATGGCAGATTGGATGTGAATGAGCTGTATAACAGCTTAAGAATTCGCAGGGAAAGGCAGCAGTGGTGTGACTTGGTTTGGCTCAAGCTGTACACGCCGAGACTTGCATTCAATATGTGGAAGATTTTCAGAGGAGGAGCCTGGACCTTGAATAAGTTGCTCGGTATGGGACTTGTGCAGTCCAGTGTTAGCTGTCTTTGCGAGGAAGGTAAATTGGAGAGTGAAGAGCACCTGTGGTTTGAGTGTATATACTCTAAACACGTCCTTCAGGGGGTTCTTAATTGGGCAAAGATTGGAAGGAAAGCGTCTAACATTGAAGACTGGAAAGTGCAAGCTGAGAGGCTTAAAGGGAAGAGAAGTCTCAAGTATGGTATATGGAATTTGTGTCATTGTGCTGCTATGTATTATATCTGGATGGCTAGAAATAGCAAGGTGTTTAAGGGAGAAAGTATAGAGAAGGAGATTAGCTCTAGTATTTGCATTAATATGGTTAGAAACTGCATTATTGCTAGATGGAGATGTAAGAATAGAGAATCTAGAAAGGTTTTTGAAAAGTTGGGAATTGCAAACCCAGAAACTTGCTAGTTTTGCTAGCGTTTTTGTAAATCCTTATTTTGTGAATAAATTTACCCTTTTATTCCAAAAAATATCTTATTTACAGAAAATGATAGAAAAATAAATAGAAATACCTTTCTATTGGAAAATAGCTTAAACAATAGGTAATTGTTATTTTAACCGCTCACATAGTCACATGTTATATATGTAGATAAACTATAGGTAATTATTCCCTTATTGAAAAAATTGAAACTTATATTAGAAAATGTGTGAAATTGCAATATCTTAAGTTTCTTTAGGCTACAATTAATGACCTCTTTCTTTAAATAAAAACTAAAACTAAAAGAAAAAGTAGTGCGGCCCGGCCAATGCCATCAAACGATACAAGGAATATATGGTAAGTGAAACTAATAAAAAGATATATCCGAGGGAATATAATTAAGCATGCAGTTTTTGCAAGGGCTGATCATATTCATATATGATATATGAGCAGAAATTTCAAAGCAGCTACCCAACATTGAAATGCCATAAATGAACTTTTGCATTCGGAAAATTCGAGGCAGCATCGATCGATCACATTTGAGGCGAATGAAATCGGGCATGATAACTGGATTGTGGTATCTTCTAATCTAATTTTGTTATTAAATGGACGTGGGAATCAGATTCCTTGCCCTTCTAATTCTCTAATATAATCACACATCGATCTAGATGATCTGTCGTTTTATACCTCAAGACTCAAGTCCACGGTATCAGAATATGATCGGCAAGCCTGCTTTAAATGTCAAATTTCGACAACGACAGAACAATGCTCTTTGGAATGTGTTGGGAAACAAAACTATCCCAAATCTAAACTTGGTAAGAAAATTGCCTAGTATATAAGACCGTGGGTTACTCCTCCTATTACCAATCTATACTGTCTATAGTATAAAGCGGAGATAAAATCTTCACAGAAAATTGCGCCACGTGTCATATCTTTAATAAAATAGTTAACCGGGTCCTTGCGTATTTAAAAAGACACTAATCATAATAGAAAGATAAATATAAATGATTTTTTGTATTAGGCAATTCTGAGATTATTTTTTAAATGTTCATATGTAATATGTACGTATCTATTACTATATACTAAAGCGGAAGCAAATTCCGCCACCATATTGCGCCGCGTCACTCCTTTTATTAAAATAAAATATTATATATAAATTTTTTTATCCTTTATTGAATTGGAAAATTTATCTTTCTCTACCGTATTAACTTTTTCTACTACTTACGTATTGATATATTGTAGAGATATAATAAAACATATTGATATATATCACTGTAAAGGTATATTACGTAAAATCATGTTAATGTTATATACATATATGATATAGCATGCTAATATATCATTGTATTGATATATTACGATAAAAGCAAGTTAGTTTATATCCATTGTAAAGATATGATATATCATGTTGACAAAATTATCTAAAATATATAATGCATACGTATCACATATGGTATATCTACATCTATAAATAATTATAATTTTATTAAATCTATATATTACAGTACTATATACTAAAGTTGAAGAAATTTTTGTCATCATATTACGCCACATCACCCCGTTATTTAAAAATTTATCTTATTAAATCTTATACATAATTAAGATATTAGCTCTATCTTAGAATTTGATTTGTTTAATTAATAGTTCTATTCATATTTATAAATCTCGACCTTATCATTATATCCATTTAATTAATACATAGACCTATCACAAACTTTTTAAAAAAAAAATATTTTTATTTGGTCGTAATTTATAAATCATAAACATTATATTTGACCCATTTAATTATATTTGGTCGTAATAGAGTATTAATTATAAATTATTTTTTTGATTTTATTATTGTATTTTTCAAAGTCATCAATGGTAGCAAATTCTACCACTATATCTAAGCTAAATACTCATTCTATTAAAATAATATATTAAATATATTTGTTACTATCATATCATATTAAATCTCAATAAAAAGATTAGAGATTTTATAAATAAATATCACCCCGTACAAGGTACAGGTCATTAGCTAGTTGGTTTTAGGATGGAACCCCCACCGGGCTTGTATATGGACCACCCACACGTCTAATAGTATGATCCAAACACGACATATATACCCAAACCCACACATATGACCCGATAACTGTAATTTTATTAAAATATTAATGAAATTTTTACTTTTTAATTATTTTCTTTAGTTTTCATACTATACACTATACGAGCTCGATTATGTATGGATAATACAAATTTACTATGGATTTATCATCAGCAACGTAGTTTCAATGATTCGTGTGAAGGACTCTAGTTATATTGCCCTATACGCGCTAAGGTACGCGCCTTCCCGTGCGATTTTTGTGGCGATTAGGGTTTGTTCGCTTTTCTGTTCCTCCGATGAGTGGACCGCCGGCCGTCGCGGACGGTGGCCCGCACGGGGACCCGGGTGATGATGGTATGATGGTGGAGGTTGTGCATACAGCCGCTGTCAACACTGCAACGGCTACTGAGGCCGTGAACAATCCCGCCCAGCCTTGGAAACAAGTATTGAATGCAGAAGGTGCTGTTGAGCGCCTTGTATTGAAGGAAGAGTTCGTTAGAGACAGATTAATTATGACCTTCCCCGATGGCGAGGATGGTGATCCTATCTTCCGTGTCAATCCCGAGATGTATCGAACCCTAGCTACGGCTTGGGAGTCTTCCCTGGTGATCAAGCCTCTCGGCACCCAAGTTCAACATGCGATTATGGATAAGAAACTGCGTGAGTTGTGGAAGCCGGTTGGACGTTTTTCCGTTGCGGATCTTCCCAACGGATATTACGTGGCTCGGTTCTCGGTTGAAGATGATTACTTGAATGCGTTGATGGGTGGTCCTTGGATGATTTTCGGGAACTACCTCATCATTCGTCCTTGGAGCACCGATTTTGATCCGTTTACTGATGTGATCAACACGGCTCCGGCTTGGATTCGCATCTCGGGATTACCCATGGTTCTGTACGAGGAGACCACACTACTTCAGCTTGCTGCTGGAGTTGGTAGACCGCTCCGAGTAGACCGCAAAACCGTGTTCTCGGACCGATGTAGGTATGCTCGGGTTTGTGTTGAAGTTAATATCACTAGACCTTTGAAGGGCACCATTACTGTGGATGATCGACGGTTTCATGTTGAGTACGAGGGGCTCCATATAATATGTGTCAAGTGTGGTAAGTATGGGCACCAAGACTCCCACTGTCCCATAGTCTTTAAGGCGGGTGAGCCGACGACCGCTCCCGCTGAACCGGCTGTGCCTTCTCCGGCTAAGCCTCCGTTGCCCCCAGTTGGTAGTGAGGATCGGTATGGTCCATGGACGGTGGTACAAAGACGTCGCAAGCCTAAGAACACCCCTGGAAAGGCGGAGGAAACCACAAGATCAAGCCCACCGAAGCAGAATCCAAAGACGCCCAATCCTCAAGGCAAGATCCAGGGGGATGGCGGCAAAGGGAAGCAACATCACGAGGGTGGTGTGGCGTCATCTAGTTCCCCTAGCGGTACCGTGGCTCACAAGAAACAGTATGATAAAGGGAAGGCGGTGGCGGTTGAAGGGTCGTCCAGGCAGAACCCTTCGACGCGTCCTTCGAACACCGCTAAGGCTCGCCCGGAGGGCCAGCAGAATGGGCCAGGTAAGAATGGCCGCCGGCCTCCGAGAGCTGCTAACGCGGGTGGCGGTACTGCTACCTTCACGTCGGTTATACCCTATGCTGGCAAACGGGCAAGAATTGAAGAGAAGGAGTCCCTCGACTTCTCCAACCTCAACTTCCCTCCGTTGTCTGCGGCTGGATCCAAGGATGGGATGGATTGCGCACCTCCTCCCGAGCCTACGTCAAAATCAGGTCAGAACCCTAATAATTCCATTATGCAAGTCTCTTCTTCCGGGCCGAAAGCACCCGAGACCTCCCCCGGTTGTTAATGAATTGCCTCTTTTGGAATTGTTTTGGAGCCGGTAATTCCGGCTTTCGCAGGGCGGTGAAGTATATGTCCCGTCATCACAAGGTGGATGTTTTAGCTATTTCGGAACCTCGTATTTCTGGTGCTCGTGCTCAAGAGGTTTGTGAGCGCCTCCGGCTTTCGGATCATGTCAGAGTTGAGGCTTCATGCTATGCGGGTGGTGTCTGGCTCCTGTGGAATCGCAGTTCTGTCAACCTCACTGTTTTGCACTTGGCTGATGATTTTATTCATGCTGTTGTGCTTAAAGGCTCTATCCGACTTCATGTTATTGCGGTTTATGGCCCCCCGACTCCAGGTAGACGTAAGCAATTCTGGAAGGACCTCACCCGTGAGACAGAGAACATTCTTGAACCTCTTGTTGTTGGAGGGGATTTCAATTGCATTCTCCATACGAATGAGAGGCAAGGTGGATCAGGGTTATTATCGGAGGACTCGCTTACTTTCCATGAGTTTGTTAGTAATGCTGGTTTGATTGATTGTGGGTTCACGGGAAATCCGTTCACTTGGCAAAAAGGGAATACTCCCAGCACTTATGTTGCGAAGAGACTTGATCGTTGCTTTCTAAATCCGGATGGTAAGCTTCTTTGGCCAAATGCACTTGTCCGACACCTGCCCCGTTTGGCCTCAGATCATTGACCAATCTTGTGGCTACCGGAACCTCCAATCAGTTTTAATAGGGCGAGAAGGCCCTTCAGATTTGAGGCCGCTTGGATCCTTCATCCTGGGTTCATGGAGATGGTTCGGCATTCCTGGAATCATTCGGCCCCTACTGATTTGGCCCTTGCAGAGTTGAAGACGAAGCTTCTTGTGTGGAATCGAAAGGAGTTTGGCCATATTGATCGTCGTAAAAACAGGCTTGTGCGTTTGTTGGGAGTTGTCCGTAGCCAGATTAGTATCGCTCCCTCTTCCCATCTGCTCAGCCAAGAGGTGAAGCTGAGTGCTGAACTTGAAGCGGTCCTTGAGCAGGAAGAGACGCTTTGGATGCAAAAGTCCCGCATTCAATGGCTCCAAGCGGGTGATCGCAATACGAAATTTTTCAATATGTCAACTTTGGTTAGAAGAAGGAAGAATCGGGTTGAGACTCTTTGCTCTAGTGATGGTGACTGGATTACTGATAGTCGGCAGTTGGAGCAACATGCAGTTGACTTTTTCGCCAATCTCTACAGACTTCCTGATCAGGAGATCATTGCTAGCAGACTTCCTCATGGTGGGTTTCCAACTATCTCTGAGGATATTTGGCGGGAGCTCAGTATTCAGGTCTCTGATGCAGAAATTCTGGCAGCTGTTAAAAGTATGGGAGCGTATAAAGCTCCAGGTATTGATGGGTTCCAACCGGTTTTCTACCAGAAATGTTGGGCTACTGTTGGTGATTCTGTTATTCGGGCGGTTAAAGATTTCTTTCGCACCTCGGTCTTACCTAGTGGCCTGAATGAGACCCTTATCACGCTCATTGCGAAAGTTGACGAGCCTGAACGCATCAATCAGTTCAGGCCTATCAGCCTTTGTAATGTGCTATACAAGATTATCACTAAAGTTATGGTGAGTAAGATGCAAAGGGTTCTCCCTCTCCTTATTAGTCCTGCGTAGGGTAGCTTTCTTCCGGGGCATCACATTACAGACAATACCATTGTGGTTCAGGAGGTAGTTAATTCCATGAGAGCCAAAACAGGTCGGAAAGGTTGGATGCTCCTCAAACTTGACCTGGAAAAGGCGTATGATCGTCTTCGTTGGGATTTCGTCATTGATTCTCTCCAGGACGCAGGGTTTTCAGCTGTTTGGACTAGTTGATTTCATGAGTGCCTCCGTTCATCCTCCTTCCGCCTCATCTGGAACGGGGAGATGTCGGACCCGTTCATCCCATCTCGTGGAGTACGACAAGGGGATCCCATGTCTCCTTACTTGTTTGTGCTTTGCATTGAGAGACTGAGCCATCTTATCAACAAGTATGTGGCTTTGGGTGCTTGGAAGCCTGTTCAGCTGGCTCGTGGTGGCCCCCTACTTTCTCATATTCTTTTTGCAGACGATATTATCTTGTTTGCGGAAGCTTCCATTGACCAAATCCGAGTGATAAAGCATGTGCTGGACGTTTTTTGCTTGGCTTCAGGGCAACGACTGAATGCGTCTAAATCTCACATTTTTGTGTCTAAGAATGTCAGCCAGGATTTGAGTGAAGCCCTCTCGGTGGAAAGTGGTTTTCAGTTGACGGAAGATCTCGGGAAGTACTTGGGTGTGCCAATTGTACACGATCAAGTTAACGCTGAGCTTTTCGAGCCCCTTCTTGAACGCTTTGCTTCCAAGTTGCGTGGGTGGAAAGGTCGGTTCTTAAACTTTGCCGGGAGAGTGACCTTAGCGAAGTCCGTCTTGTCGTCCCTGCCAGTTTACACGATGGCTACGGTCACTATTCCAAAGGAGGTTTGTGTGAAGATTGACGGCTTGATCGCTCGCTTCATCTGGGGGGGCTCCGAGTCGCGTCGTCGCATTCACTTGATGGCATGGGATGATATCTGCCTTCCGAAAGCGGCTGGGGGCCTTGGTCTCCGCCGAATGGTTGACCTGAACTTAGCTCTTGTGGCAAAATTGAGCTGGCGTTTCTTGACAGAGAAGGAGAAGTTATGGACTGAGGTGGTTCGCACCAAGTATGTGCGGCCTTCTGGGAGTGCTCGGGCTGGTTCTTCCCATATTTGGCGAGGGATCTGCAAGGGTACTAGTGTTGTGGTGGCGCCGGCTTCACGATGGTGTGTGAATGGTGGCCTCCAAACTCGGTTTTGGCTGGATAATTGGCTCTTTGATCACAATATGTTGCAAGTGGCCACTGATGCGGTGCCGGCTGAGCTGCTATCACGGTCGGTCCGCGAATTCTGGACGATGACCTCGGGCTGGAGCTGGGATCTCATTGCACCGTTGCTCCCGTCGGGTGTCGTCCTTAAGCTTGCGTCTGTGGGTCTCTCTGATAATCCAAGCATGCCGGATGTTCTTAGTTGGAGTGGCACGTCCTCGGGGCAGTTCTCTATCGGGTCGGCCTATACAAAAATTATCAGCACACGCATCCCCCTCTCGGTTGATTGTGTGATTTTCAATTGCATTTGGAAGATCCAGGTTCCGGAAAGACAGCGTTTCTTCCTCATTCTTGCTATCAAAGGAGTTGTATTGACGAATCAAGAGCGGGTACGGCGTCATCTTGCCGGAAATGCCCTTTGCTCGCTGTGCACTACCGAGGAGGAGTCGTTGATTCATCTCTTGCGGGATTGTGATATTACAACCCGTTTGTGGAATGATCTTCTCCCTCCTCTTTCTAGGGAAGTCTTTTTCGACTCCAATTTAGCTTTTTGGATTCGTATCAATATCTCTTGTCGCCTTCGAGTTCATGGCGATCTTGTTTGGGCGGACCTTTTCACTGTTGCTCTTTGGTGGATATGGAGATGGCGTAACCTGTTTGTTTTTCAGCAGGAAACTTTTCATGGTGACCGGGCAACCTACGTGATTGAGTACGCACGGGAGTACAAACATGCCCGGGATCTTGAGCGAGGTGGCTCGACTGGTCGCAGGACGGAAACTTTGGAGGTCGCTTGGCACCGGCCGTCCCCTGGATGGGTGAAGGTGAGCACGGATGGTTCGGTCAAGAGTGGGGGCCTTGCAGCTGCGGGTGGCGTTTGTAGGGACGCGGATGGAAAGTGGCTGGTAGGATTTGTTCAAAATATTGGTATTTGCACTGTCCCTATGGCAGAGTTGTGGGGAGTTGCTCAAGGATTACAACTTGCGTGGAGTAAGGGCTACAGGAGGGTTTCTCTAGAAGTGGATTCGCAGCTGGAGATTCTTCTTCTTGGTAGGCCTTTAGATAGTAGTCATCCTTTAGCTAGCTTGGTATCTAGGTGCCAAAGCTTGATTCGTAGGAGCTGGGATGTCCAGTTTCGTCATGTTTTCAGAGAAGCAAACCGAGTTGCGGACTTTCTTGCTTCTTTTGCTTTTTCTTTTCCTATTGGCTTTCATACTTTGACTAACCCGCCTGTGGGTATTGAACCTTTATTGCTTGATGATGTTAGGGGTCGGGTTATCCCCCGCTTGAGTACTACTTAACCCATTTTTCTTAATTAATAAAATGCCCCTCGAGGGCACGGAGTCTACCGCCTCTTCTTCTACCAAAAAAAAATGATTCGTGTGAAGCGAGGTGGATTAATCATCAACAATTACCGCCATTATGAGAATGAAATCTTTATCGAAGTAACATAAAGTTATAACTTGAGTCTACATTTTTAATCTAAATCGACTATAATATAATATAAAGCAGAGATCAAATTTTTATTAAAATTTACACCACCTCATCCAAAATAAACAAAATAATAATTTTATTTTTGTAATTGTATCCTCTAAAACTAATCTTTATATCTACTTGATATCTTATCCAATTGTTGATATCTTTGATATATCACCTAAAACTGATATCTCAAGAAAATATAATTTTCATTAAATAATTAAAACATTTTTTTATTTTAGGTAAAAAAAGGTTTTTTAATTATTTTTTTATGAAGATTCTAGATAATTAATTAAAATAATGGATTCCACAATTGAAGTGATTGTATTTTATTTATTTATAGATAAAATACAAATAGACATATTATTAAATATAAATTCAAATCTTAATATATTAATGGAAAAAGTTATTCTTACATAATAATCTTAATCAAATTGATTGAATTTACTTCATTATAGATAAAGCATAAAAACATATATTATCGAATAAGAATAAATTCTTCATAAAATGACTTTATAAATTATTTTAATAAAATTGATCGTTCTTGAAAATATTTAATCTACTAAGATATTAGACGTGTCAATTTTATCGGTCTAATCGGTCCGGGTTTAATCATTTGAGGTTTGGAAGTATAGAATTTCAACTCAATCAAATTACTAGATAAATCAGGTTGAGTTACAAAAGATTCTCATACAAGGTCGGTTTGACCAACGAGTCAATAATGTCAATTTGTACATATTACATTTATTACTAAATTATAGATATAAATATGTAAACTGAACAAATTAATTAAAAACTAAAGTTATATGAATGTAATAGTATAGTATATATAGGTCTATAGATTCATATTCAGGTATATCAGGTTTGGGTTGTACATTCTCAAGTCAAAAGCGGATTCGAGTCACAATTCAATATCAGATCAGTCAAGTAAGATTTATATTCACATTATTCAAACATGGTACATGATTTATATTAGTTGTCACTTATACGAGTGCACCAAACAAATAAAAGTTATAGATTGTCACTTGTATTGTAGATGAACAGTGAAAGAATGGGAATTTTAATAAATACCTGTTACAAAAATGACATAATGAACTATTTGGGTAAATTACATAGTCAGTCCTCAACCTGTCATACATTTTCTAAATTAGTCCATAATCTTTAACTTTTTTCTATATTAGTCCCTAATCTATCAAATTTTGATACCATTAATCCTTTGTTAACATTTTCGTTAAAAATATTATCAGTTGAATTACATGGAGTTTACAAGTTAAAAATATTTCTAAATTAGTTCATAACCACATTTAGGATGAAATCTTGACTATCTTTTGGTTTTTACTTTGAAATTGTGAATATGGGGATTTTTTTTAATTTATACTCAATATTACATTATTAGCTTATTTGAAGCAAATAAGTTCTTAACAAACTCATTTAAAAACACAGATTAAATCCGATTGTTTAAATTTTAAATAGTTTTTTTTAATTTATAAAATAATATGCTGCCATTCATCAGCTAGATAACATGTACAATCCATGTTATACAACTGATGGTTTTTTTAACAAAAGTATTAACAAATAAGTGATGGTATCAAAATTTAATAAGTTAGGAACTAAAATAAAAAAAATCAAAGGTTACGGACTAATTTAGAAAATATGTGAAATGTTGAACAACGTAATTTACCCAAATTATTTTCCCAAGTCTTATACTTTAATCTTACCTAATATGTTATTCATATCAATTGTGATAAATGATAGTATGTGTTTTAGCCAAATTTTGCTTATAGATCTAACAAGCTCTAACCAAGATCGGGTTGAAACGAAAGTATTGCTTGAATGTATTTTGATTGAGATTTTTGTAAAAAAGAGATTGTTTTTGATGACTACAAAGCCTCCCCCTCTTATATTGTGTCCTTTACAATGTATAGAAGCCCTCTTTTTATCCTAGTTTCCCCCTCCATCCGTTACAATTCTACTCCTCCATCATTAGGATCGTTACAAATGAGCTCATTAAAATTGGTAATTATCCTAGATAATTATGCTAATTAACCGTTACAAGTGGGGCTCTTGATTTCTTCATCTCGTGCAAATCTTTTCAACTCCTTACAATTGGATTTGCCGGCGACTTTGTTTCCACGGGCAGCACATGGGCCTTTGATGGTGGGCTGGTCAAATAGGCCTTATTTGGGCCTTTAGGCCGGGTCCAACAATACCCCCGAATCAGATTTCGGATCTGCTAGGCAAGCTGGACGGAATCTGATTCGTTGACACTTCGATCAGGGACCCTAGCCTGTTAGGATCAAAGAGATGCATTCAACTATAGAGTCTAGAGTTGCGAATCACTTGGCAGCTGAGTTGATATTGAAGTCTTTGTCGCTTGGATTGCTGGATGCAACTGGAGTGCACTAGCAATCATTCGCGTCTCTAGCGGGTTCTAGCCTTTGAGATTGTTTGCGTTGTCTCTTGCAATTATTGGTGATGTCCGGCAGGTGACAGACGAGCTAGCGGGCGCTAGCATTTTCGTGCATTTGGTAGCAAGCGATAGATCAGCTAGCGTTTAAGCTTATGACATTTGGCGGAACCGACCTCAGCTAGCGTTAGCTAACACTTGCGACAACGAGCAAAATTGATTGTACCTAGCTTGAGTTAGCGATGAACTTGCGTCAACTGGCGAATCGGCTGTAACTAGCTAGAGCTGGCGATAAACTTGCGACAACTAGCAAAATTGATTGTAGCTAGCGTGAGCTAGCGGTGAACTTGCGACAACTGGCAAAATTGATTGTAGCTAGCCTGAGCTAGCGGTGAACTTGCGACAATTGGCGAAATTGGTTGTAGCTAGCCTGAGCTAGCGGTGAACTTGCGACAATTGGCGAAATTGGTTGTAGCTAGCCTGAGCTAGCGGTTAACTTGCGACAACTGGCGAAATTGATTGTAGCTAGCCTGAGCTAGGACTCGCGACAGAGGCGAATATGATTTCAGCTAGCCTGCGCTAGGACTCGCGACAGAGGCAAATATGATTTCAGCTAGCCTGAGCTAGGACTCGCGACAGAGGCGAATATGATTTCAGCTAGCCTGAGCTAGGACTCGCGACAGAGGCGAATATGATTTCAGCTAGCCTGCGCTAGGACTCGCGACAGAGGCGAATATGATTTCAGCTAGCCTGAGCTAGGACTCGCGACAGAGGCGAATATGATTTCAGCTAGCCTGAGCTAGGACTCGCGACAGAGGCGAATATGATTTCAGCTAGCCTGCGCTAGGACTCGCGACAGAGGCGAATATGATTTCAGCTAGCCTGAGCTAGGACTCGCGACAGAGGCGAATATGATTTCAGCTAGCCTGCGCTAGGACTCGCGATAGAGGCGAATATGATTTCAGCTAGCCTGAGCTAGGACTCGCGATAGAGGCGAATATGATTTCAGCTAGCCTGAGCTAGGACTGGACTACTTTGATAGTCAAGGGACTCTACCTCTAGATATTACGGAGGGAGTAAGCATCTAGATAGCATAATCATAAAACAAGATGTTTAATAATGGTATGGATGATACCTGTGTTCCTTATGATTGTGGATGACTGGATAATGGTTGTATTCATCGTCTTCGCTAGCAGACTCCTGTTTAGATGGGCACTCCATAGCGGTCTGGTGATCGGATTCTGGCGTCTGGACATCATGCTCTCGGACAAGCTTTCGTAATTCACGGTCCTCCTCTAGGCGCACATGAGCTAACGCCTTGGCTTGTACATCTTCAAAGCTAGCACATGGGTATTTAGTCAACTCTTTGTACAACTCGCCGTCCTGGGTTACCCCCTGACGGAAGGCTTCCATGGCGGTAACAATGTCACAACCTGTGATGGAGATCTTTTCCTGGTTGAAGCGATCGAGGTAGTCTCTAATCGACTCATGAGATCTCTGGACGATCCTATAGAGATCGCTAGATCGTTTCTCAAACCGTCGGCTGCTAGCAAACTGGGTGCGGAAGGAATCCACTAGCTCAGCGAAGGAGGACACACTGCTCCGCGGAAGGTTGATGAACCAAGTTAGTGCTGGTCCGGCTAGCGTGGTCCCAAAACCCTTGCACATCAGAGCTTCTTTTGATTGGTGGGGCATCCCACTAGTCGTCATCTTTTGTTTGTACACGGATACATGGTCGTTAGGGTCGCTCGCCCCGTCGTAGGCATCCATGGCTGGCACCAAGAATTTCTTTGGGATTTCTACACGAGCAATACGAGCCACGAAAGGAGACTCATCATAACTATCTGGCGCTTCCCGCTCCATCGGGTGAGATACCCCAGTCCGAGCCATCTGGTCGGCGAACCGGTTGACTTGCTCCATGACCTCTCGCTGGACGATCGAATCCAGATCCAATTGTAGCCTCTGATCCAAATCTTCCTCCCAGTCCTCCCTAGCGAGTCTTACGTCCTGGTGACGGAAAGGTGGGCGATTGCTAGCCGAGCGGATAGCTACTAGCGGGGCTGTGGTTCGGCTAGGCCCTCCCCGTTGCCTGAGCGCCGGGGCTCCAAGAAGGGTTGCCGGTGGGGTGATGCAGTCAGTTCTAGCGTCAAGGCCGCTGCATCTGTTCGAAACTCCTTCCCCACCGTCTAGATCCAGCCTTCGCCTTAGGCTGCTAGTCTCTCTGGCGACTTCGGCCGACTGGCAATCCTGGACAACCCCAGATTTCGAGACCTTAGTTGGTCGTTCTCTTGTGTCACACGCTCCGCATGAGCCTCATAGAAACTCCTTCGGTGACCAAGTTCTTTCTCTAGACCATCTAACCACCGGCGGAAGTCAGCCATCTCGCCCGCCTGGGTGTGGTCGGAGGACTCCAACGCCGATAGAGGATTCATCTCCCCGTCTTGCTGGGCAGCCGGGACGTCCGGATTGGTTACGCTCATCTTGAGTCGAGAATGGATTGATTCAAGCGAAAACCTTCGATTCCAGCCCCACGGTGGGCGCCAAACTGTTTTAGCCAAAATTTGCTTATAGATCTAGCAAGCTCTAACCAAGATCGGGCTGAAATGAAAGTATTGCTTGAATGTATTTTGATTGAGATTTTTGTAAAAAAGAGAGTGTTTTTGATAACTACAAAGCCTCCCCCTCTTGCATTGTGTCCTTTACAATGTATAGAAGCCCTCTTTTTATCCTAGTTTCCCCCTCCATCCGTTACAATTCTACTCCTCCATCATTAGGATCGTTACAAATGAGCTCATTAAAATTGGCAATTATCCTAGATAATTATGCTAATTAACCGTTACAAGTGGGGCTCTTGATTTCTTCATCACGTGCAAATCTTTTCAACTCCTTACAATTGGATATGCCGGCGACTTTGTTTCCACGGGCAGCACATGGCCTTTGATGGTGGGCTGGTCAAATAGGCCTTATTTGGGCCTTTAGGCCGGGTCCAACAGTATGTTTTTTTTTTTGAGCAAAATGATAGTATGTTTTAGATCAACCTAAAATTACAAATGCTTACATAAGATAATGTTGATGAGACGTGGGAATCAATCTAGATTTCTGCATGCTCATGGTCTATTAAATGTATATATGTATAATGTATTGAATTGAATATGCATTGTTTTCTCCATGTTCACCAAAATATATTCCATTCATCGCATGTTGATAGTATTTGGATGCATTTTAGTTCATATATATAACATGGCAAATAGATCGATCGTACAAGACTTTTTAGCAAGTACATGATGCGAAATATAGTGGGAACATATCGTGTTTCTAGAATGAAAAGAATCATATATGTTTGATCGAAGATCTAAACTATTACATAAACTATTTTAAAAATTGTGTGCGCGCCTAAAGAAAAGATCTAAGGTCGTTGGCATGTTCTTAACCAGTGAACCGACGGTTTTGATGAAGGAATTGTGTCCTTTAATAAAAGTTGCAATTACCGAACATGGAATAGGACAGTTGATAGAGAGATTCAATCCGGTTATTTTAGAAGTCGTAGTGTTTTGCTACAAACCAACTACGATTAATGGATTAAATAGTTTAATCCATAGCTATTATAATTGGGTCCTATGAGGTCACACACATTGAGTTGACGGGCTGGATCAGCGGGCTGAAAGTCAGCCCAATAAGAAAATGATATATTTATTTGGAGAAATAAATATATAAGGCCTTGACAGGAAAGAAGAGAGTTAGGGTTTTCATAACTTTTACGTAAAACAGAAAAAGCTCTCTTCTCCACTTTTCTTCTAGTCTTTGGCACTTCGATCTAGCAATCGAAAGCGAAGGAGATCCAAATCCCGTGCTCGTGTGGACTGATTAGAGAAGTCACAATTGAGGCTTTATCTCTCGAAGGAAGAACCCTAATCACGCATCAAGAGGTATTCTACTAACCCTAATTTTGTCTCTGATCAAGAATGCTTTAGATCCATGTTTAGGTGCAAGAAATTGTTTCTGAAATTCCGCTTATACGCATCTAAAACCCTACATTTGAACCGCAATCGAGTGGATATCTTAGTTTCGTTTCTTCAAAAAAAATGGTTCAACCGGAACCGAATTAGAAGAACCAAATATAGCCCGATTTCAGTACTGATTATGGATTCCAAAGAAATGGAACCTTGTCTATCTAATGTTGGTTTGCTTGTCTTTGATCCTACTTTGTATTGTAGTTTAATTAGTTCTGTGTAGTATCTCATTTTCACTTGGCTTGACATCTTATATGAGGTGAAACAAGTGTGTTTTAATGCATGATCCTCATGATAGTCATCACGTTGCCTTAAAGCAAATTCTTTCTTACATTTATAGGTCTTCTTCTGGATTACCCACCCACCTTGGGCCGCCCCTTCTATGGTTGCCTACAATAATGTTGATTGGGTTGGTTGTCCTAACACTTATCGATCCACATTTGGTTATTGTGTCTCCTTAGCTAAACTTTGATTTCGTGGTCTATTTACGCCAATCGGCCATCTCTTGGTCGAGTGATGAGTCTAAGTATAGAGTAGTGGCTAATGTTGTTATTGAGTGCACTTTGATTCGCAATCTTCTGTTAGATCCTTGTTGTCCTATTTCTAAGGATCAGTTGGTGTACGCAAACAATATTTCTTTGTGACTTATATGGCTACTGATCCCGTCCAGCATCAACAAAAAAAAAAGTATTCAGTTAGACATTCACTTTGCTCATAAGAAGGTTACACTTGACCATATTAGGGTATTACATGTTCCCTCTCATTGAATAGAAGGGTGATTCATTCTATTTGTTAAATAAGATAGGTACAAAAGTTTTCTATGATAGCCTAGCCAATTCATGCCATGACAAGCCATTCATTAAATTTCAATGTCCAACTTGGTATACCATCTCTTTTGAGTCTCTACTATGCTTCCTATCTGTCTAGAAGACAGTTTCTCACATGGTTGATGACAAACTTTGCACATTCTTCAACTGAGCAAACTTCTTTTTATTTTTGGCAATCCAGATGTAATATATCGTTGTACAAGTGTAGGAGATCCAGAGCTATAGTTGAAACTTCCTTTCCTAGTAACCGAGATCACTGCATTTGCCTAGTCATCAACATCATAGCACATTCTGCATAATTTTTCCCTTTTCAAAACTTGCTTCAAATACTTATACTTGAGCCACAAATGTCTCCTTGAAAATGTTTCTTGCAAGTTATCATCACACAACTCACATGTATCCTCTTGGAGCCTTTCAATATTCTCCAGCTTGTCCTTTGTAAACATACCTTGTTTGAGCACCATCCATAAAGTGAAAGCGATCCTTGGGTGCTGAGAGCTCCCCAAACTCTTCTATTCCACTTTGTCAACCCACCCACCCCCTTCACTAAAGTTATCATGCATGCATGCAATGTCAATCAAATTTACCTCTATATATCATGATGATTGCTTGTCCTGCATCTTCCTCGAGTATCTCCTTGATCTCTTCTTTAAGTTGAATCAAACTCCTTTAAATGGCACTTGAAGTTGACTTGGTATTTGCTTGCCTAAAAGACTTCCCCCCAAGTATTACCTCCTTTGCCTAGTCATGCCATATTGGCTCAAAGTCAGCCAAAACATCATACATGAACATGAGCACTTCAAAGTTGACCTTGCTCTATGAGAGTGCTTCTTTAAGTCCAAGGCCTCCTTGTTCTTTGGGCCTACACACACATCTCCAAGTTATGGCCGATTTCCTTCCCTTTGCAGCTCCCGACCTAGAAAGCTTATGAGCAACCATATAATCCTTTTCACTAATACGTTTGGCATTATGAAAATCTAGCATCAATAATTAAGGACCCCATATAGGACTACTTTCACAACTTCAAGTCTTCTTATATACGAAAGCTTTTTGCAACCCATGAATTAATCTTTGAAGTTAAGTAATACAATTGATTAAAAAGTCATGTATTCGTGTTTTTTATGAATCTAGGGAGTAGAAAATAAATCACTTAATTTCACGTACAACATATCTAACGATCCTAAAATGAGCATGGATTGATTCGGGCACAACAAGATTAGATTAGCAAACCATGACCAGAAAAACAAGATTAGATTAACCACGGGACCCAGCTTATGTGTTAATTGAAAACCAAATTGGGCCCAGATTGGATTGGGTAATGTTGAATACTACCAAAAGCATATTTGACCCAGTGGTATTTATATGTGCTTTGGAATTGGGCCGAACTTGATTAATAACCTCTTTTTTTTTATTAGTTATGTCCATCCCTAATACATAGATCATGACAATCGAGATTAAAGCTAAGCACATGGAAAGCAAGGAAGTTGACAACTCAATTTACCTTCTAAAAAACTTGTCTTTCAAATTGGATAATCCAGTTTTTAGCGTAAAAAGATTTGACACCACCATTACCAGGCTAACAAGCCATGATCCGAATGGCCCTTTTCCCGAGTCGATTGTAATGCAAACAAAAATGTTAATATCATAATTCGATTTGAGTTGAGCCTACGAACTCACTAGGTTGAATTGAAATATGAATATGGGCCTAACAACATACATACGTTGATACGTAATACACTTGGTTGTAATATTAGTCGTCTAATGAAATTTTAATATTCTATTTGACGAATTTACATATTTAAACAATCATAAGAATCGAGATTTGGGGGATATGACAGGTCCACTAATACTATGGGTGGGCTGACGAGTGTGAGCAAATTAAGTGTCATATATGTCTTTTATACGGAGTACTTTTTTGTGCATGGCCCGGTATTTACGCATACGTGCAATCTTAGCTTAATTGTTTACCCATCACTTTGACAGTGCCGTATTTACGGATCATATATATGGACCTTAATGTATACTATTAATAGTACTCCCTCCGTTTCAAAATACATGACCATATAGCATCTTTTGCTTGTTTCATAATACTTGACCATTTCACATTTTTTTCCATTACTTTCCATCTATACTCCTAATAATTATCTTTATCATAATCATTACACTTTTGCATATTTCTCTAAACAAATAATTAACTCTACATTTGATAAGGACAATATAGGAATAACACTTTTTTCTTAATATATGTGCAATGTCCAAATGGTCATGCATTTTGAAACGGATGGAGTATTAATTAGTATGACTTGAGACTTATTAATTATTTTAACAATGTAGCAGATAGACAGTGGAAGGAAATGCAACATTGTGGAGGGCTCTGACATCACGTGCCGACACGTGGTTCCGTCCAAATAATCTGTCGGTCCCCCATCCCGTTGACCATGCATCCACATGTTTGGGTAACCTAGCTGCCCTTTGACCCTGGTGCTTGGTTTTCTTGTATACGTACATCATTTGTATATGTAATTAATACTCAAATAATGTAGCTAGTCTCACAACTCAAAATACTTACTCAAATAAGTTGGCCTTGTACAATACCCGTGGAGAAGAAAAGAAAAAAGTATGAGCCGAAATATGAGGAGTACGGTTACAAATTTATCCCCTTTGTTTTCTCTACATTTGTGGAATCGGACAAGGAGGTTGTGGACGTACTTTTACGTATTAAGTCTCTTTCTACTCATCACTCGAACAATGCTAAGAGTGTTGTTTTTGTTTTTCATTGATTGAGTTTTTGCATTCAAAAGGGTGTGGAGCCCAACTTATTTCTACATTCCCATCCAACTTTATGTAAAAAACTTTTATTATTGATTTCTTAATATTTCTTTTTTGGTCAAAAAAATTTAGGATGAGGGGATGGTGCCCCAGTTAAAAGGCAGGGAAGACCCAAGGGCTCAGAGAGCTCTTACAAGGGGATTTACATATACCTCACCTCAAGAAGACTAGGGGTGATCGAACCTGCGGCCTATCAGGCCGATACTCTATCATGCTCCACTAAACCAACCTCTTGAGGTTTTATTGATTTTTTAATACACGTTTAACCGATATAAATTATTTTGATAACAAATTGCCAATGGTATCCTTAATTACATAACTACCATCGATCGAAGTCATGTCACACAAATATTTATTTATTAAAGAAAAGATTAATGGTACGATGGAAATCTTACCTTTGTACGTGACATATAAATTAAGTATAGGAAAAGGGCACGTATACCCAATGTAATAATGGAAACAAATTGTCAAAATCAAGCATCATGAATATGTTTCAGAGATTTTACGTGATGGCATTTATGCACGACAAAGAGAAATGAATCTAGCTAGGCACGTACAAATTAAAGCATCAAACTAAACTGGGCCAACTGGCAAAGCAAAACAAACACGTAGTGAGTGCTGGTAGGGGGCATCACAAAATGAACTTGCACGTAAACTAGCTAGCTAGCTAGCTAGTATGTACGTACATACAAATGAAGCATCAAAACTCATGGGTGCTAGCTAGCTTGTGCCTTGTCGTTGTGGGGGGCGCGCGTTCATTTGTCCGTGGCTTCATTGGCGCCTCACTTAGTATTGTTCTTGATCGAGCGGCAACAACGAACCACGAACACCGTGATTGCGCTCCCTTTTGCTACGGCTATTTCATAAATAGTACATTTGTGGTTGATCTATTTAGGTTCTGTTTGACACTAGCGGAATGGGTAAACGTGTTCTACTAACGAGGGCGGAATCCTCTGAAAAATAGCATCCTTGGCCTCAAGGGTATTCTCCGCTACCTGGCCTGCCAATAGAGCCTAAAATTAACGGCGTGTATACTATTTTTACTTGTTTGCTTTTTGGTGTTTAATTAAGAAACTCACTTTATTTGTATCATGCGCGTACGTCGGCAATCAAAATTTTACTTTCGCACCAACATACTTATCGCTCTAGGTGGCCTGAAATTAACTTAGTTTGTTATAGAGTACATTTATTAGCCTCCCATTTCATATGGCCTACATGGCTACATGCATATATATAGAGCTGCAATTAATCACTCACTAGAATGGAAATGTGTAGGGTAAATTGTATATATCCACGTATATGTTTGCTATATAAACCCACGGCTAATTAAGTCTACTGAAACATCCAAACAAACATGATTCAAATTTGGAGACATTTTGGAATATTCAAACCCATGATTATTTAAGGCCTATATAGAAATTCAGAAGACCTTATTCCAAGTTAAACTCGTATACTTTGACTAAATACGTGCTGCTGTCTCATGGGGCGCAGTCGCACAATCAAGTCAAAAACTAATGTGGAGTAGTAAGAAAGCAACTAGACACTTCCATTAATTTGATTCTTCATACAAATATTTTATAAAAGTCATCTTAGTTCACAAAAAAAAAAAAAAGGGATTTTAGTGTGCCTCGCCATGCATGATAATTCAAGTTTTTCATAAATTTTCTACCATAATTATATAAAGGATATAGTTCAATGTATGAGTATTGATATTTTTTTAAAAGATATTATCTTAGAGTCGAATCAGTACACTCTGATTTCTATATTCTTTAGGCTTTTAAAACATATAATCAAGTCAAACTAATGTAGAATATTAAAAAAACAACCTTTACACTTCCACTCATTTGATTCATACAAATATTTTATAAGGATAATTCTTAGTATCTTCACAAAAAGAAGGATTTGGCTATATGGCATTTGGAAAATGCCATATTGTAAGAAAATACCATAATATGTCATATTTGCACACATGGCATAACCCCTCTCTCCACTAGTTGACCGATCGTTGACCAACGTTGACCGATTGTTGACCGACGTTGACCGGCCGTTGACCGGCGTTGACCGACCGTTGGCCGGCGTTGACTGCCATCAATTGTCACCACAAAGTGACAATATTCACACCTAATTGTCACCACAAAGTGACAATATGTACACCTAATTGTCACCACAAAGTGATAATATTCACACCTAATTGTCACCACTAGTGACAATATTCACACCTAATTGTCAACAAAAGTGACAATGTTCACACCTAATTGTCAACACAAATGACAATATTCACACCTAATTGTCAACACAAGTGACAATATTCACACCTAATTGTCAACACAAAGTGACAATATTCACACCTAATTGTCACCACAAGTGACAATATTCACACTTAATTGTCAACACAAGTGACAATATTCACACCTAATTGTCAACACAAGTGACAATATTCACATTAACTGTCAACACAAGTGACAATATTCACACCTAATTGTCAACACAAGTGACACTTAATTATCATCACAAGTGACAATATTCAACAATTAACTAGAAGATTATAGTAATCACACCGAATAAGTATAGTTAAAACAAGACTTATGCTCACAACTCCAAATTATCATCACAAGTGACAATACATATCATCACCAATGTTATCAAATGATCTTCTTGATAACACCTAATTGTCATCACAAGTGACAATATTCAGCAAATAACTAGAAGATTATAGTAATTATATCGAATAAGTATAGTTAAAACAAGACTTATACACATAACACCAAATTATCATCACAAGTGACAATATATGTCATCATAAGTGAGAATATATGTCAAATGTATAAGACTTATGCACACAACTCCAAACTATCATCACAAGTGACAATATATTTCATCACCAATATTATCAAAAAATCTTCTTGATAACACCTAATTGTCATCACAAGTGACAATATTCAACAAATAACTAGAAGGTCATAGTAATTACACCTAATAAATATAGCTAAAACAAGACTTATGCACAAGTGACAAAACGATTATCATCACAAGTGACAAAACATTTTTTAATAAAACTCATTGTCATCACCATATTATCAAAAAAAACTAAATTATCATCACATAATCAATCAAGTACCATCTTAAATAATCATCACAAGTGACAAAACGAAGTGTCATCACATAATCAATGAAGTACCATCTTAAATTATCATCACAAGTGACAGAACGAAGTGTCATCACATAATCAATGAAGTACTATCTTAAATTATCATCACAAGTGACAAAACGAAGTGTCATCACATTACACTCTAACTAGCAAATAATCACAAGTGACAGAAAGCAAAGCTAAATAGAGAAAGCGGCAAACCATCAACTGTCACTCGCAGTTGTAACATAGAGTAGCAGCTTCACCAGATTGCAAAATCCAACATCTCTTCCACTCAGCAGACGTTGTCGTGCCACAGAAGATATTCATACAGATCCGCAATCAAAATCAGCAATGAGCACAGAAATTGCTCGAACAAAGTTAGATCCGAGCACTAATGAACAGATCCAACTAGAACTAAGCCGGAAACCGGAAATTCAAAGCAGTAATCAAAGCCGACGGAGATTAAACGAGGAGAGAGAACTTACGAGTTCGAGATTGATCCAAATCAAGTGAAATATTTGCTCCTACACAGCGTCACCGGAATTCGCCAACAGTTTCACCGGAAATCGGTTCTCCGCCATCGAAGACACCGATTGCCTCTCCCTCTTCGTCAGAGTCCCCGGAATCGTCGCCATCGCCTTCGCTGTCGGATTTATTATCTCCGACTGTAGATTCTGGTGAGGATTCGACTCCATCTCCTTCTCCATCCCCGGCACAGAGGCGTACTTGCGAGCGGTTGAATCCATGGAAAACGGAGAAGTTGTTTTCTTCAAGGAAGAGATCGTCCATGAAAGAGGCAGTGAAAACGAAGAGGAACGAGAGAACAAAATTTTGAGGAGAGAGAGGACGACAGAAGCGAATGGGAGGAGAGAGAATCGGGATTTTTTGGGAGCGTGATTTTTTTTTTATGCTATCTCTGCAAATAAGTTAAATGATAGCTACACCGACAATTCAATCCCTTGACCATGCCGCATGGTCTAATTTGTTCAATACAAAAAAATAAAGATTTTAGTGTGTTGCCGACTTGCCGTGGATGGTTCACGTTTAGCATTAATTTAATTGATATCAATGTTTATAAAGGACTTTATTGTAAGATTTAATATGAGTACGTGACAAAATGCTTTGTATAAAACAAATTAAATATCAAGGGTTCTAGGCAAGTAATTTTCAAGTAAATTCAAAATTAGGAAAATAGCATATGTTTACTTGAACTTTTCTAAAGAAAAAACATACTACGGAGAGCACTACCAGTACCAAGTCAAAAAAACATATTTATAAAGGACTTTATTGTCTCATGGGGCGCAGTCGCACACTCGCACAACCAAGTCAAAAACTAATGATAATTCAAGTCATCTTAGTTCACAAAAAAAACATAGATTTTAGTGTGTCTCCATGATAATTCAAGTTTTTCATTAATTTTCTACCATTATTTTATAAAGGATATAGTGCAATGTATGAGTATGAATATTTTTCTAAAAGATATTACCTGGGAGTTAGTAAACTCTAATTACTGGAGTATATTCTTAAGGCTTTTAAAACATGCAATCAAGTCAAACTAATGTACAATATTTAAAAAAAGCAACCTTTACACTTCCATTCATTTGATTCATACAAATATTTTATAAGGATAATTCTTAGTATCTTTATCAAATAAAAAGAATTTATTGTGTTGTCATGGGTGGTTCACGTTTATCATTAATTTGATTGATATCAATATTTATAAAGGACTTTATTGTAAGATTTAATATGTGTATGTGACAAAATGCTTTGTATACAACAAACTAAATATCAAGGTTTCATTTTGTAGGAAAGTAATTTTCAAGTAAATTCAAATTTAGGAAAATAGCATATGTTTACTTGAACCTTTCTAGCGAAAAAACATTATAAAGTTTATCTTTTTAAAAATTTAATTGCCTCCAATAAAAAAGTAAGTGAAGTAAGATTTTCTTTGACTTTTGCAATCAATATTCTCATTCTGTCATTATCTATACAGCTAGTTAGTAGACTTCCATGTGTTGAAGACCAAAAGAAACTAATAAGAAGTCGAAAAGGGGACAAAAATTAAGGACCACAAAATACAATTTATGCCAAAACTATAGTTGTTATAAAGAAAGCTAAGCACATTGAAAAAGAGTGATAGAACAAGCAAGTCAAGGAAGTTAGCTTAAAAAGGGCGGAGGCCAACTTTGACGGTGGATTTCTAAATTCTGGACGCGCCTGGGCTCACCTCTCAACATTGTTCCTACTGTACCCTATTATAAGGGTAAATTACCCGTGCCCACGCCTGAAATAGGACTATTTTAGTAACTACCCTTAATACAACAACAACAACATTTACCCAGGGAAAACCCGCAAACGCAGGATCTGGGGGGTCAGGATGGAGACATTCCAGACCTAGATGGAATGCGCCCAGAACAACCTAAGAGTACACATTCAATACACTTAAACTAAAAAGCCTAAACACAACAAAACAACTAACACTGAAGCAAAACTAAATTGAAAAAAGAAAAGCAAATGGAAAGAAAAGAAGAAAATAAGACAGACTAATAAACTACCCTTAATAGTATTTGTAAAATTTACACAAAACACCCGAAAATGGGAAAGTATTTTCAAAACCACCCCAAAACCAGAGAGATTTCACATAAGCACCCATGAAATAGGATAATTTTATTAAGCTACTCTCTTTTGGTTAACGATTTAGGGCACTAATCGAAACATCCTTAAACACATGATTAGCAACCTCAATTTATGAAACATTACATTTTTATGGTTGATTTGTGCAATTCATATAAACACCTCTTTCCTCCATCCTAGCAAATAGCAATGATACTATAAAATATTGCCAAGGGGAATTAAAAAGGAAAAGTGCACAAATGATTGATAATTTGATTAACCCTTAAAAGGCAAGCTAAGATTTCATTTCACACCAATCTAGTGTAAACACTGAGCAGCGACCGCTTATTTGACTATTCTTCTCCCCCAATCTACACGTTTGACGCTCAAACAATCACCTCTGCCCATCCCTACAAAACCAAGAACGAATTTACCTGCATTTCATTCGTTGTTTTCCAGATCCTCCCTCCCCTATTTAATACCCCCCTCTTGTTACACACCCACATTTCTGTTAAAAAAACAAACCCATCTTCTCTCTGACTCCATTTCAAGATCCAATCACAAAACCCAGCTCACCCATTCTCTCTCTCACACTCATCTCCATGGGCTTCTCTCCGCCCCCTCCTCACTCGTCATCAGGCTCAAACTTCCCCATTTTAGTCATAGCCGTCATCGGGATCCTGTCAACCGCATTCTTGCTGGTGAGCTACTACATCTTCGTCATCAAATGCTGCCTCAACTGGCACCGAATCGACCTCCTCCGCCGATTCTCCCCCTCCCGCCGTCTCTCCGTCACCGACCCATCTCCCGCCTATACCCCCACTCCCATCTCCCGCGGTCTCGAAGAGTCCCTCATCCAATTAATCCCCGTCATTCGCTTCCGAAAGGACGCCATGGGAACCAGAGGACGAGGAGCAGAGGAAACAGAGTACTTGGAATGCGCTGTCTGCTTAAGCGATTTCAACCAAGGCGAGAAGCTCAGAGTGATCCCCAACTGTTGCCACGCCTTCCACATCGATTGCATCGACGTCTGGCTCCAGAGCAACGCCAATTGCCCGCTCTGTCGCTCGAGCATTTCGTCGAACACCTTGTCTTCGATCCACCGGATCCTCAAGAGCTCCGATCCTTCCTCCCACGATCCGAGCCCCGGGACCGATGAGGGGTTCGTGGTCATTGAGATTGAGGGTAATAATCTGGACGAGCCCAGATTGGTTACCACTACAGAGACGGAGACGGAGACAGAGCAGAGGCTTCCGCCATTGAAGCTCGAACAGGGGAAACAGGGGAGGACGGATCGTGGCAAGATTCTTGTTCATTTGTCGAGTGTGGATGATGAGTGTGTCGATATTAGGAGCAAGGATGATGTTTTCCATGGAGTTCAGCCCATTAGGAGGTCGATCTCGATGGATTTGTCAGGCCATCGACGGCTTTGTTCGGAGATTCGAGAGATGTTGGAACAGAGCAAGTTGCAGGGGAAAACAGAGGCCACGAGCGTGAGCAATGGCGAAGAGAGCAGTCACAGAGGAGGGATGAGAAGATCTTTCTTCTCGTTTGGAAGTGGGAGGAGTGGATCAAGAAACTCGGCTATTCCAATCTAATTGGCTGCTACCATTTTTGGTATTATTATTGTAGGGTGTATAAATTGGTAGGCTTGTTACATGATGTGGGTAATGATTGTGTAACAAGGGAATTAGGGGAGCTTAATTATGAGAAGAGAATAGGCTATTATTTGTTTGATTTGAATTATTAGAGGTTAGGATTGGATTACAGCCATGATTATGATGATGATTAATCATATTACCTTTTGAATGGAAATTAGAGTAGTTGATGCGTCCTTTTCTCTTGAGTTGATTTATGTTTCCATGTTCAAACAGGATTTGAACTTTATGTACATGATAAAATATAGATAAAGTAGGCTTCCTCGTTTGACATTATTGCCATAAACTGGATAGTGATTTCCAGATGATTGTTTAAATCATGACTACCAACTGCGTTAATTACCCATGTTCAGAACGGTGAAAAGTTCAAAAAAAAAAAAAGGATAGTAAGACAGTAACAATCACCTTTTTGTTTTCTTGGAGATTCTTGTCACCTTCACTAACACAAGTGAAAATCTCTGGTGAATTGCTACTGTTGGCAACAGTTGTTAGTATGTAATTTTACTGTATATTAACAGTGTTACTGCTCTAGTGAAAAAGGATAAGGGAACAGCTTTGTTGTTATTCTTGTTCATCTTACAAGTTTTTCAATGCAGAAGTAAATGAGTCTGTAATCCTCTATGTTAAGACTTTCATTTGATTATACTAATAGAGCTTAGATTTGCCTTAACAATGAAACTTGGAAGAGCTCAAAGGTAGAGCAATTGCATGTAGAATGCACAAGTTTGTTAGGTAAGAAAGTACTATACAAGAATTGACAATTAAAAAAAGTGGGTCATGGTGAGCAGTGATGAAAGTTGAAATGTAGAGGAGTACCAAGTCTTATGAAGTTCCATGTAGTGTCACATGAACAATTCATTGCATGCAGAAGACACATTCAGTGATGCAGGTTATCATGGTACTGTTATGTGCAGTAGTTTTCATTTGGTATCTTTGGCATGATCCATCCATCAACGGCTCAGATTGATGTTCATTCACCTGGGAATGGGATTGGGAGGACGTCAATGTATACACAATAAAAGGCAGACTTAGGAATCAATCAGTTAAGGGCATTTAAGAGGTGTACAGTAACGTTTTTGAAGGTGATGTGGGAAGTGATTCGTCCAAGTGGGAAGCTGAAAGTAATCATGGTTGAGATATACTTGAAGTACAGCAATTTTGGAAATGGGTGTTTCTTGAAAGTTTGGGTAAAAGACAGACAGATAACATCTTGGAAACTTGTAAAAAAGAATAAAAATTCTCAAGTTTGTAGTGGAAGCTTTTTTACTAGATTTAAGGTGCCTTGACAATTGTGTAGTTCATCTTTGAAGCTCTTAGTAAGTGGATTGGTCTGTAGAAGTGTTTGGCATAATTATGCAAATTTGGTGCCTACAAGAAGGTTATTTGAAATTATTGAGCTGGTAAAAAATGTTGCGCTTGATGTTTTATTTTTAAGATAAGATAAAAATGGCTTAAGTAGGGATCATTCGGATAATAAATTGGCACCTAACATCACCAATAAAGATAAAGAAACCTGCTAAAGTAGGCCGATCCAGACTTAAAAACCTATACGAAAAGAAAAGACAAAAGAAGTTAAATCCTCGACCACATAATTCAACTTACACTATATATGATGGAACCTAACATGGCATTCACTTCTCCAAAAACATTAGTATTGACGAGGCTAAATAAAGGGTAGTTAGCTTACATGAAATTGGCATGTTTTTAAATCATCTAGGATTTTGCCGATCCTAGATTTTTCTGCCTTTCAAAAACATTTCACATTTTATTTATAGATACGACAAGGGTCACTATAATGTTGAAAAATTAAGAAATTTCCCTTGGGAAGAAAGTTTCCATAACTTACAAGAAGGCTCAAGAGAAGCCTTACTTTATCCAACCCTCTCAAATCAGTCATCAACATGGACAAATCCAAGTTTATGGATGCCATTTTTTTAATGGGAAAAGCAAGGTGGATTAATTTTTGAATTGTGATTGAACGTTTCTATATATGCATATGAAAGTTTATCATAGTTTGGAGCATGTGTAAAGTCATCAAGTATATCAAATTATTTTATTAAGATCTGTACGTGCAAAACAGTTTCACTATTGTTTGTTGACATCATTATTGCTATTAGATGAATATATTATAAGCTAGTGCACAAAAAGAAAACGATGAATAATGTGAGTGCATGAGGGAAGAGATGCATGTTTTGGGCGGGCCTAAGTATGTGGCTGGCCTCCCCAAAACCCGGAAAGGCTGTTGGGAGTTAACAACCACCAACTTCAAATTACGTACAATGATCGGGAAAACCTCTCTAGTGTGTTGTTGGTGTTGTTCATGATGTGAAATCTTGATCGAGAAAGGATCACTTTACAGCTATGAAATGTTTTCTTTGCATTTTGTTTTACAATTCTACCGATTGGATTTGAAGTTTTTTTAATGAACATTTGTGTTGAAGTTTTTTTTTAATAATGAAAACGAGCTAGATAATAATCATACGGCGAATAGCTCGTAATAGATATGACCTAACTTGTATGGCAAGTAGCCTTCGTAACTTGTATAAATACTGAATCTAATGAATGGAGAACCCCAAGGGGGTATTTCATACATACGCTATCATGGTATCAGAGCCTCTTCTTCTAAAGCCTAGCCCGTCCCTCCCCAGCGCCGCCGCCGCACTCCTCCTTGCGCCGCCGCTTCCTCTTCCTTCCCGGTCCTACCGATCGTCTCTAGCAGGCGATCGCTGCCCGTCCGCCGCCGCACCCCTCGGCTCATTCGCCCAATTCAAAAGCCCTTCCCGATCGTCCTCGCTTCAATGGCTGGCGACGATCCCAAGAGTACCGAGAAGACGCCGCTTAACTCTGAAAAGTCGGCGCCCACTGATCCGAACTCCTCCTCGTCCGGGTCGTCTCGGTCCGTCTTTCATTCAGCCCTAGCTGTCTCCAATGTCAAGAACCTCATCCCGATTATTCTTGACGTCTCCAACACCAAGTATAACTCGTGGGCAGAGTTATTCAAGATCACCGCTCGTGCTCACCGGGTACTCAATCACATTGATCCTGCAGTACCTCGCCCTGATGAAGTTGATGACGCACTATGGGATCAGTTAGATGCCGTCATCCTTCAGTGGATGTACTCCACCATATCTCAAGACCTTCTGCTCACAATCCTTGAAACAGACGCTACTGCAATGTCTGCTTGGAACCGCTTGCGGAACATCTTTCAAGATAACAAGGCCTCTCGCGCAGTGTACCTCCAGAATGAATTTGCAAGATGTCGTCTTGAGTCCTTCCCCTCTGTCTCTGCATATTGTCAACGCCTTAAGGATCTCTCCGATCAACTTTCGAATGTTGACTCCCCGGTTTCTGACCGTCAGAAAGTGATCCAACTCATTGCAGGCCTGACAAGAGAATTTGATACTGTTGCAAGTTTCATTCAGCAAACTGAGCCTCTCCCTGACTTTCAGAAGGCTCGGTCTATGGTGTTGCTAGAGGAGACTCGCCGCTCTCAACAGCAGTCCAATGCCGCTGACTCAAAGGCCCTCACGGCGTCGTCCTCGGAGTCCAACTCGTCTAAACCCCCCTCTGACGCGCCACCGCCATCGGACCGCCCATCTTCTGACAACTCCGGCCGTGGCGCTGGCAACAGCCGTGGCCGCGGGCGCGGGCGCGGGCGCGGACGCGGAAGGGGGCGTGGAAATCAGCCCATGGCGTTTCAGCGAACACCGTACGGATGGGCGCCGGCTCCCTCTGGTTTTCAGTCGTGGCCTATGTACGCCTGGAACCAACCGCCGTGCCCCTATCCGAACAATCCAGCAGCTGGCATTCTTGGCGCTCCTCCGCGTCCACCACAGGCTCAGGCGCACGTCATGTACCCTGATCCGAACATGGCACTCTCCGCTCCGACGGGCCTCTCCAACTCCTTCAACTCCATGTCTCTGTATCCGCCGGATCAAAGTTGGTACATGGACACCGGGGCCTCGTCTCACATGACCAACACTTCAGGTATCCTCTCTTCTATTACTTCTAAGAGTTCCTCTCATTCGGTAATTGTTGGTGATGGCAAGAAAATTCCCACTTCGGGTCTAGGACAAGCCTTACTGCCCACCCCAAACCGACCCCTCTACCTACAAAATGTCCTTATCACCCCTCACATCATCAAGATTCTAATTTATGTTCGCAAATTTACCTCTGATAACAATGTTTCTGTTGAATTTGACCCTATTGGCTTTTCTGTGAAGGACCTTCGAGCGGGAACCCAGCGTCTGAGATGTAAAAGCTCGGGCGAGCTCTATCCTGTCCTCCCCTCATCATCTTCGTCCACCTCTGTTTCCTTGTCTGCCGTGTCCATCCCCATCTGGCACGCACGGTTCGGTCACCCTGGCGGTCCCGTCTTTCAGCTTCTTTGGTATTCCTTGTCTCTTCCTTCAGCGTCGTCTTCCCATGTGTGCTCATCGTGTCAACTAGGAAAACACACTAGGCTGCCGTTTTTTAGTTCAAAGACTTCTACTTTGTTGCCGTTTGATATTATTCATAGTGATTTATGGACCTCTCCCATTGTTAGTTCAGCTGGTCATAAGTATTACCTTGTGTTCTTGGATGATTACTCTCACTTTATTTGGGTTTTTCCACTTCGCTATAAATCTCAAGTTTTTGATCATTTTGTTCGCTTCCATTGTCACATAAAAACTCAATTTCAGCGTGACATAAAATCATTCCAATGCGACATGGGTAAAGAATTTGATAATCATGAGTTCCACACATTCTTTAATCAAAACGGCATTTCTTTTCGTTTCTCCTGCCCTCACACCTCATCTCAAAACGGCAAAGCCGAAAGAATCATTAGGACCATCAATAATGTCCTTCGCACCTTACTCATTCATGCCTCCGTTCCCACTCGGTTTTGGCACTTCGCCTTAGCCACGGCTGCCCACCTTCTCAACATCTCCCCCTCCACCGCCATTCAAAACAAAACTCCAACCCAAATCCTTTACAACACTACTCCTACTTATGATCATCTTCGGGTCTTCGGGTGTCTTTGTTTTCCCAATCTCTCGGCTGTCACCTCCCACAAACTACAACCCCGCTCCACTCCTTGTGTCTTCTTAGGGTACCCCTCGGACCATAGAGGTTACATTTGCCTTGATCTCCTCACCCACAAAATCATCCTTTCCCGTCATGTCACCTTTGACGAAAAGTCCTTTCCCTTTGCAACGTCGGCTGCCACTCCCTCGTCAGCCTACGATTTTCTTCAGGCCGATGATGGCCTTTCTCCCCTTGTGTCTCACCGTTTCTCGAGCTCGCCCACGCCTCCATCTCGTTCGGTGGCCCCTTCGCAACCCTCTCCTACCGAGCTCACAAACCCGCCTATCACCGGCCCTAGCTTCTCCCCGAACCCGGCCACACCGTCACCCACCCCTTCTCCCATCGCTCCACCACCACCCGTCCTTCACCCTATGACCACTCGTTCCCGAGCCGGTGTCCTCAAGCCTCGCCAACTATTTGACCTCAACACCACCTCCACATCAAAGACCGAAATCTCTCCACTACCTACCTCTCACAAAACTGCCCTCTTAGACCCGAATTGGCATTCTGCTATGACCGATGAATATCGGGCTCTTATAGGTAATGGAACATGGGTTTTGGTCCCTCGCCCCCCAGAGGCCAATGTTGTCAGGTGTATGTGGTTGTTTCGTCACAAGTACCGCTCGGATGGGTCACTAGAGTGCTAGAAAGCGCGTCTTGTGGCTAATGGTCGCTCTCAGGAGGTCGGGGTTGATTGTGATGAGACGTTTAGCCCGGTTGTCAAGCCGGCTACTATCAGGACTGTGCTTCATCTTGCTGTCTCTCGTGCATGGTCTATTCACCAGCTTGATGTAAAGAACGAGTTCTTGCATGGGCATCTACAGGAAACTGTCTACATGTTCCAGCCGCCAGGCTTTGTAGACCCGTCTAAACCGAAACATGTGTGTCTGCTGAAGCGTTCTTTGTATGGCCTGAACCAGGCGCCCCGGGCTTGGTATCACAGATTTGCTGCATATCTTTATCGGCTTGGCTTCTCCAGCAGTAAGTGTGATTCCTCCCTTTTCATCTATCGTAAGGGTTCGGACACCGCATATTTACTGTTGTATGTTGATGACATCATTTTGACTGCCTCCTCTGATGCTCTGAGATCTCGTATTATGACCCTTCTCGGCCGGGAGTTTGCCATGACTGATCTTGGTCCTCTGTCCTACTTTCTCGGTGTTTTTGTCACTCGTACTGCTTCTGGTCTCTTCTTGTCTCAGGAGAAGTACGCTCACGAGATTGTTGACAGGGCCTCCATGTCGTCCTGTAATCCGGCTATCACACCCGTCGACCCAGGTACAAAGCTCGGCACCGACGCTGGACCTCCAGTCCGTGATCCAACTTTGTATCGCAGTCTTGCAGGTGCTCTTCAGTATCTCACCTTCACCAGGCCAGACATCTCATATGTTGTTCAGCAGGTTTGCTTATTCATGCATGATCCCAGGGAGCGTCACCTTGCTGCTCTCAAACGGATCATTCGCTATGTGCACGGTACAGCTTCTCTTGGTATTACAGTGTCTTCCGCCCAGACTCCATCTCTTGTTGCCTATACTGATGCCGACTGGGCCGGATGCCCTGACACGCGCCGCTCCACGTCTGGTTATTGTGTGTTCCTGAATGACACACTTGTCTCCTGGTCCGCGAAACGGCAAAATGTGTTCTCACGCTCCAGCGCCGAGGCTGAGTACCGCGGGGTCGCTAATGTCGTCGCAGAGTGCTCCTGGCTTCGCAACCTCCTCCTCGAACTGCATGTTCCTCTCTCTCGTGCCTCTCTTCTATATACGGATAATGTGTCTGCTTCATATCTCGCCACTAATCCTATTCAGCATCAGCGCACGAAGCACATCGAATTGGACATTCATTTCGTTCGGGAAAAGGTTGCTTTGGGTCATGTTCGGGTTCTCCATGTTCCGTCTAAATTTCAGTATGCAGATATTTTTACAAAAGGTTTACCTCGCCAATTGTATTTAGATTTTAGAGACAGTCTTACGGTCTGTTCACCTCCCGTTTCGACTGCGGGGGCGTAATAGATATGACCTAACTTGTATGGCAAGTAGCCTTTGTAACTTGTATAAATACTGAATCTAATGAATGGAGAACCCCAAGGGGGTATTTCATACATACGCTATCAGCTCGATCAGACACTAATATCACCGTCGTACGCGTCAAACAATACATGATTGATTTCCTAATCTAAAAGAAAAGGAAAAGGGATGACCTCTCATCCCGCGTCATTTGCAAGTTAGTTTACATATATCGTTCTATTGTTTGCTCTAGCCTAAACGTTCCTCTCACACAAGGCGAGATCTTCTAGTTCCTTAAGCCTAATGTTCCCGGCTTCTCCATGCATCGTCTCTTTGGGCAGATGCATCACCATCATGGGAGCCAAGGATGACATCGATTAGGGCTGAGGAACCAAAAGAGACCGCATTGCACGAGAAAGGAACATTTAAGCTAGCGCGAGTAATAGAACTATATATGTAAACCAACTTGTAAACACAAAGATAATGTGGTATATATAGTACGTGCAAATTCCTGATAAAATGTGAGTACGTGATGATTTATACCTAGCTTGTGATTAGTTTTGATCTTTGAACGGTTGAACCCACTCAATAGTAGCTCCAAATAAGCAAATTTATCACAACGTTTGAAATAATATATGACGACACATTTTACTCAATGCAACTAACCGTACGTGTACGTGCCCAACCAGGTTAATTTCCCCGTATCATACATAAACTAGAGAACTTTTAAAGAACATGTAATTTGGATATGGCCAATTTCAAGAACATTACGTTACAAGAATTATAAGAAGATTGGATCAGTCAACACAAATTACAAAATTGAAAGACAAGAGCTGCTCGTGAATAATATTTTGTTAGTATATTAGATAGTATCTATTAAATTAGTGTACGGATCCGGTGAGAATGGGTGTCTAGGTAATAAATGAGAATAAACAAGAGTTATTGGATGAGGAGAGATCAAGCGCTCTGAAAAAAAAAACGGCATGGCCGAATTTTTGGCGGAAAAAATATGGATGCAGCGCGCGTCCAAGATTGTTCATTAGTAATAAGAATTTGGTCAACTCTATTGCCAATTTGTTCAACTCTCTTGTCAATTTGTTTATCCATATTTTTATAGCAATCGGATTTTGTATACTTTGTTCAGCTCTATTGCCAATTTGTTCATTTTTATGTGTCAATTTGTTCATCCATATTTCATAACAATCGAACTTTGTATAATTTGTTTAACTCTATTGACAATTTGTTCAACTCTATGGTCAATTTGTTCATTTATTTTTATTCAACTCTATTGCCAATTTGTTCAACTTTATGGTCAATTTATTCATCCATATTTTACATCAATAAAACTTTGTATAATTTGTTTAACTCTATTGACAATTTGCTCACCTCTATGGTAAATTTGTTCATCCATATATATTTGTTCAACTCTATTGTCAATTTGTTCAACTCTATTGTCAATTTGTTTATCCGTATTTTATAGCAATAGAACTTTGTATAGTTTATTCAGCTCTATCTATTGTCAATTTGTTCATCTGTATTGCCAAATTGTTTAGTGATTGAATTGTGTATAATTTGTTCATGGTCTTGTCTTGAGAAGATTTGCTCCTCACTTCTGAAACAACTGAACTCTTCCTTAAGATAGGAAGTTCAGTGTCAACTGACGTATTTATAGGTTGAGTCTTGCTCTTGTCTTCAGAAGACTTACTCATTATTTATATATGTAATTAAAGTAAATGAAAAATTAGTAAAAACACAAAACAAAAACAGGGAGAGGATATAATTGCAGAGGATATATGCATAATATACGGAAAACCTCTTTTATTTGCAGACAATGATCTTCTCCAATTGTCATAGTACCAAATCATAAATATTTTATTGTCTTTTTAACTTCAAGAAGAGGTTTCAGTTGTTTTTCTACCTAACCAACACAATAATACAATAAATAAGGAAAGTGAGCAAGTAAACAATGGAAAAAATCAACACTGGAGATGAACATAGTTGAGTTGAACAAATTTGGCACAATAATACACTCAATAAGCATATCTTTTAGATTATAAAATAACATAATTCTCATATACCATCAAATGTGTATATATAAAATATTTTATTTATATGTTAACTTTTTAATAAATACATAAATAGATGCATATATATATATATATTTGCAAAAAGTTTGGAGTGCATAGAAACCGTATATTATTATGGAAGACGGAATTCGGAATACAGAGGTCTAGGTATTTCGAGAGTTTATATAGTGACTCAAGAAACCCTAGTTACAATTATGGGCTACAGGCCCAAAACAGAATGCAACAGGCCCAGAAACAGAAAACATAGTGTACCGTGTGGCCCCCGTGCTACCTGTCGTAGTGTGTGATTCAGATTCAAGGCATATTAACATATTGATTAATTATAACATCTATTACTATATACTAAAGCGGAAGCAAATTCCGCCACCATATACATAGTGTTTTAAGAAAATAGATTTGCTATTTTTGTTGAAAAAATAAAATGTTGGGTGATTTTATGTAATTAAGTAAATATTAGGGGTGAGTTTTATATATTTTTAACTTTTTAGAATAGGCCGAGGTTATAACACGGAATTTGTAAAACCTCAGGGTCACCACGCGGAATCTCAAAAAGCTTTGGGCATCACGCGGGATTCGCAAAACCTCGTGGTTACCACGCGGAATTTCCCTAATATCTTACTCAATTATATATCCTTATACGAATAAGGAAATTGAAGTGATTTTCTTTTATATTCCTTACAATTTTTTCTTATTAATTAGTATACATTTTTGTCATTATTAAATCTTGAAGAATAGTCAAAAATTTCACATGTGTCAATAGTATATTCATTAATAATATGAATTTGAATAGAACTATTTTAGAATTAAAATTGTATGAATAAAAGTACATTTATAGGTCAATAGGTTTGGACTTTGATCTATCGGATTTGAATTATAAGTCCCGAGTTAAAAGCGTATTCGTATCAAAATTCGATCTCAAATCGATTAATTCGGTTTTATATTTACATTACCCGTACATGGTACGGGGTTTGTACTAGTGTATAACCTAACTTCACTCAATTATCATGATACAAGTTGCAAAAAGTTTGGAGTTGAAGAAAAGCATGAGGATTAATTGCGTCGAAGGGTTCAAACTTCCCGCGGATTTGATTGAACAGAATAAAAACTCATATATATCGTCCTTGGAGTCAAGATTTAAGTTTAAGCTTAATCCATCTAGGAAACTCTAGTCAAATTCAAGCTTCCATGAAATAGTAGAAGTACAAACAAAAACACATGCAAAATGTTGAATTCCAAATAATCCGGAAGCACAAAAGATCAAATCATGCACACATACACTTCACACTAAACCATGTTTATCACATATCCCTAGCTCTAAGACACATATTTTCAAAGCTTCAAACCCACTCTACAATTGCTAGTCTTGATACTAATAAAGCTACTACTAGTACTCAAACTATCCACCACCAAATCACACCTAACCTTAACCTTCACCTTCATCATCTTCATTCCCCCGAGCTTGAGCGCCACCGGGGCGTTGACTTTGAGGTCAAGCGGGACGTTCCCGGTTTGAGTCTGCTGTTGGATGGCTCCCATTAGGGCGTTCCCGTACTGGTTCTGCCCCGTTAAGGCCACGTCGAGCACCGTCTTGTTGTGGTGCCCTTGGTAGAACTCGGGTATCCCGCCTTTACAAAGCTCCGTGTTGGTGTACCACACGCTTATCTGCCCGCCTTTCTCGTAGTAGATCCCGATGTTGTCGTTTGGGTTCGTAGCCGTGATCTTTACGAGGAATCTTGCGTAGAGGCTCAGGTCGAGGTTGAGGCGAAGGTCGGTTATTTGAAGCTTGTCCACCGAGTAGGTTGGGGCCTTGGGTTTGAAGACGAGGTAGAGGACGACGCCCGCGATGACGACCGCTATGATGAGGGTGAACATAAGGCAAATTGTCCAACATATGCATCTATATATAATGGGTAGAACGGGACGTTAGTGTACGTACGTGCATCTTCGTTTCTAAGGGAAAAAAATACGTACTAAGTGACAATATACAAGGTAGGATGAAACGATCTCATAGAAATTTGGTTTTGATTGTCCTAGAAGGTTCTTTTTGTTATAAACCAACCTTTTGATCACTCTATTAGTATGAAACCTTATCATTTCATATGAAGGGCTTTATATATGTAGTACGAAGATTTTCATTGTTTGTATAGAGATGAATGTATGGATTTAACAATTAATTCTTAGCATTTTTTTGGTTGCCTACAGGTCCACTAGAGCTTCGTCGTAGCTATGTCCAGCTCGACCCAGAATTAATTCTTAGCTTTTGTAAAACATTAGTGTTGATCACGTAGTTCCTAAAACATTGACCTCGGTAGGGAAGTTTGCATACATACTAATTGGTTAAACCATCAAAATTGAATCAATTAGACCTTAGAATTAAGATGATGTTTAGAAGATAATTATATAATTACCTGCAGCAAGAATTACTGCTACGCTTTGGTGGAGGAAATGGAATTAGGGGCGGCGGTTGGGGTCTCAATGGCGGTGGCCCTGATCCTTGACCTCCGGTCAGATTGTTGTTGGCCGCTGCCCCAACCGGAGTCTTCGGTGGTGTTTGTTGTGATGGTGGTGGTGGTTGAGGCAGTGGTGGTGGCGGTGGCGGCCTTGGCGGTGGAGCCTCCATGTCTGCGACCGGATGAATTCTTGGGCTATCAGGCATTGATGCTAATTGATGATGGAAAAAATATAGCACTAGGAAATTTCTCTAGTATTGGAAGAACATGTATGTCTTTATATTGCTTGCGTGTTATGAATCGATTAAATTTTAATTGGTTGCGTTGTTAGGTGATTTGTTGACATTTTTTCCACCACAAAGCAATCAACCCATGGGTTGCTTTTGTGCTAATCCTTTTTGTGGCCGGTTTAATGCTTCGTTGGGCTTAGGAGCTTAGTTGTCCCATATAGTTTGTTAGGACTTGGAGTAGGTTGGGTTTTCACCTATAATAACATGTATATCAAGTTTTGAAGTTGGTTCAACTACACTCGATCCATCATTTGATTGTCGTTTTGCATCAATTCACGCGTGTAGCAACGTACACGTCATTCCATACTTTTCTACTTACCTTGTTCCCAAAATATGGTCATATTGGCCTTAAATCTTGCTATGAAATATTGGTCATTTTATGGTTTAGGTGGTAATGTATTGGTGAGTTGTGGATATTTGTCGTTTTAGAGCTTGGATGGTAATGTCTTGGTGAGTTATCAGTTTTGTTGATGAAAACTAACCATAGCGATTTTTATATATCCGAATTTTAGTCATTCATTGACCATTTGATAAACTGTAAGGCATTTTTAAGAGCTTTGGGCTGATGAATGACAAATCCAGCATAAAATCGACCCATGGAGTTCAATAGTTCATATATAGAATACAATGTACCAGTATAAGCAAAATGAGAATTAAACTTCAATCAACTGAAGATGACCAGAAACATCATTAGTAGCTAAAATATCCAGCTTGTTTGTGCACAAATAATTATCATAATACTAAAGGGCAGTAGGCTTGCTAAGAGAGGACTCTTTATGTATATATATATGGTTCTCATTATTGGCAACCAAGTATAAAGGGGAGTCAGTCACTTCAACCATGCCAATGAAGAGATTAAGCAACATGAGAGGCTGACCACAGATTTCTCTCATCCACAGAACGCATCAGCTCAGGAGGGATCTCGTCAAATGCTGACGTGCTAAGGCCAATGCTTGCGATATAGTCTACAGTTTAAGAAAAGTAACATGAGCTTCTAAGTTTCCTGACTGTTGGATACCAAATCATGTTGATTATAAAAGGCATTTGATGATGCAAACTCTTGCAATGTGTTCCAACAAAGCATACAAAGTATGTATAGATTTTTGAAACGGGGTACGTGAGTAAACTATACCTGCTCTGACAAGGCTGCTGTAGGATCAATATCGCTTCTAGCTACTTTCCCAGCAATAACATTGCCATCTGTTTCAAGTACCATCCTGCAGAAAAGCATGTCATTAAAAAAAAACTGAAGTGGGCAAAAAAACAAGAGGAAGGAGGCAAAGGCAAAGCTTAGACAACATAAAGTAACAATTTGACAGATGTTAAGCATTTAAGCAATAGTGAAAAGAATGGGATCACATACCCTCCATCAACAATTTCATCAAGGCATAGTAGAATGAGATCCAAGTTCTCAAGTGCCTCATACTTGTCAACCTTCTCCCTGAAGAAAACATGATAATCAGTTGCAGGTGGTGGGAAGGTAAATAGAAACGGATAGTCTTACCTTAAGAGAAGAGTAACTGAATCCACAAAGCCATTAAGGACTGCATCTAGAATCAGCTCGTTTTCATCGTCTCCTCCAGTGGCAAAGAAGTGGAGGTCTTGGATGAACTTATAAACAACAACGTAGTTGTCAAACATAGTTACCTCCGCTGTATAACCATGTCAGATGAGTAAAGGAATGAGAATACCAAAAAAGTAGGGTTTTGCAAATGGAATAAAAATTGACACCGGTAGATTCCTTACTCTATGATGATGGATTTTACTTGCAAATTTGGATAAAAGAATCACTATGATTAGAACTCCCAAGACAGCCATATTACTGAAAAATTATTTCTGTCTATTTGACTCTTATGGTTCAAGGCGGTGACAGTACTAATGCACTAGCATCATGCTTTATACTTGCCAATAGTCTACTTGGGAAGCTGACATGAATAGTTGACATGTGGATACCGATTTTATATTGTACTACAGCATCAGTTCTCAAAGAAATTTCTTTTGCTTAAAAAATGGCTTCGTTTAGCAGATCCACAGCCATAGAGCAAAATATTGGACACTTCAATATCATGTTACGTACCTTCACTTCTAGCATTTGTCTTTTGGGTTTTGGTAAATACTGATTTTTCATAAGCCAGCTTTGAGCTGTTTGTAGGCCAATCATCTGAGTAATACTTGACAGCAATTCGTTTGCCATCGGAATCCAAAAGAAGAATGTTTTTAACTGAAGGGCATAAATCCTGCGTAATATAGGAATAGAAGAATCAGCACAGTCGTTCACAAACATATCAAAGGATGAAACAAAAGATAGCCATGTAACACACTCATATAAAATAAGAGATTGTCCTCATTCTCAGATGAAGACCCGTTGGTCATCCTTCAGAGGATATGCCTAGATAATAATAAACGAGAGCCTCACGGAGTACACTACAACAACATCACATGCTTAGCCAAATTATAATTCCTGACAAAATAAAATTATTAAAAGACGATAGGTGCCAGATCTTAGGTAATGCTACATACACTGCACGCCTTCTATGAAGTTAAAGTGTTAAACAATCTGTTTTTAAATATATGCAAATTTTAGGCAGTATGCAGTTCTGTCAGACTTTTGCCTGAGTCCAAACTTTACTGACAATGCATGCAATATAATGTGCCGTTCATGAATCATGATCTATCAGAATATCCCAGTTTTGTACAGTGCGCTTGGCGTAAGATAATTTGGATTTCTGGATTGGGAGATGAAGGAAAGACATCAGATTGTTCCCACTAAATTGCCCCCTAAGAATTTCATCATAATAGTTTGAGCAAGCTCCAGCTCATCAAAATATTCCCATGCACTTCATCTTATTTATGCATTATGGAAACAAGAATAAATGTCCTTGCTTCTTTCCTCTCCTATCCACTCTCCAGCCCCATAACCCTTTACAAAATTGCAAACTACAGTGATAGAACATGAAAATGTCAAGTTCATAGAAGGGCAAGCAAACACCGGTTATAGGATATCAATAATTCTCCTTGAAGGAAATCATCACTCACTCGTGAACCATAGTTCTATTGAGTTTGACTCAGTAACATTCCACCACAGAAACTTTGATTATTTTTGTGTGCTCCAACATGGGAAAAGCTACCTCAGACAATCATGCAGACTATCCTAAGGCAATTCACTACAATATGTGGCATTATCCAGAAATATAAGAGAGATAAATTCTACAGAATCAGTTCAAATACATCAATCTGGCAGCCCAGGGATAAAAACTCCGCAAATAGGGTCCTGATCTACATAGTTCGAAAGCCACAACAGCAATTCAGATACAACGGAGTCAAATACCCTTGCCCTGATTTTCAGTATCTCATTGCAGACACCTAATTAAACCATCACGATCCAAAATTCAGGCATTTCCAAAATTTCTACCGCCAAATAACGCGATTCCACCGAGAGGAGCAACGGGATCGTAATTCGATTGAAGAAGCTTCCAGATCAGATAAAAGTTTGACGATTACATGTGAAATATATAAGGTAACTGCTTCTACAAACAGATAGGGGAGAATAGGGGAAAATCTACATGAAGAGAGAGAGAGGACTCACTCTGTAAGCAGCCATGGATGTGAAGCCGGAGAAAGAAAGTAGAAAGACGAGACCGCGATCAGAGAGCTCGGCTGCGTTGGAAAGGCGGTTTTTGGGCCGACTGAAACAGAAAATGCGCTGATAGTGATACCGTATATAAATATGAAATTACAATTTACAAAACTCGGAGTTTTTTCTAGCCAAGGGTCCGAACTGGAACCCCATCGGCAACAATTGGAGGTTCCAATAACCGAACCTGAACCGGGTACGGGACCCAACCGGCAGTTTCGATCTACCCCCGATTTCAGTTTTGGTTCGGGGATTAGTGAATCGTTGGTTTGGTACGGTTTTCAATTGTCAGTTCCAAACCACAAAAGCTACCGGTTCACCGATTAAAAAAAAACAAACAGACGCAAACCCTGGTCGTGCTCTCATTGTTTATTTTAAAAAATCAGTTCGAGCCGGGACTTGAACCGGCTTGGAATCGGGGAAATCGCCCGAGTACTGTACATCTCGGTTCCGGTTTTGTAAACCTGACTCATGACTATCGAATTGAACCGAGAGCAGGGATTGAAGAGGAAAAGGAAAAACTCCAACTAAACCGTTGAATCCTCACCACCAGCTCTGCTAGTGCAAAGAGACTGATCCAGTTCCGTTCATCTTCTTCGACGTCGCCATGGTATCCTCTTTCCCCTTTTACATCTCTTCCACAAACTAATTCTCAGTCCTACGTATCTAACACCCCTCCTCCAATGGCAGGACTACCTGAAAACCGTGGTTCCTTCCCAACTCGTAGCCGATCGAGGCTCCAATTTAGTCGTCATCAATCCAGGTCTTCTCAAAACCCTAGTTTCTTCACGTACTCTGCATTTATCAAATTTGCTGCCTTTTTAGTTAACAATGATAGTAGTATGCTAGTGTAGCTGTTGTTTGGCAATCTACCACCATAACTTTGCTCTAATTGGCTCTGCTAACTCAACACGAATTAGGGTTCTGCAGACTTAGTACACCAGTGTCTGACTCTTTAATTGCTTCTTTCCACATCTTAATAGGGTCTGCTAACATAAAATTCGGACTTGCATCCATGGAGGTACCGTTGATTATTCCTCACTGTATTTCACGGCGGACCGTTGGAGCTAACCAGCCTCCAAGAAAAACCATTCAAGATCAGGTTGTTTATATTTTACCCTCTCTCTTCTTTGTATCTTTTGAATAAAGCTGTTTCTCTATTTGATGATGTTACCTTAGTTGCTGATATTGCTTTTCTCTTTCAGAAGCTTAATTCTCAGGTCAATACAGCTCAACATGTGGAACGTGAGAAAGCCTATGACTCTGTGAGTGCTGTAAATTGTTTGGCTACAGCAGATGGCTTGCCGATTTTTGGAATTTACTATGTGAAATATTATATTGCTTTATCAGTTGAAGTATTTGTTTTCTGATTATCTTAGATAGCATCCTACTTGAAGATCCCTGGATTGGGTGAAGAAATTGGCAACTCTTATTCAAGGAAGGTACATTGAGCTTCTTTTATTTTGGATGCTGTTTTTTTTTTAATCTTATATCTAGTTGCTTTACTGGTTAAGGTCACTGATAACTTGCATTCCAAGGGTGTTGTTTGATAGTCCTATAATTTTCACTATGCATACAATTCTGTTATTCAGCTAAAGCCTAAAACTTTATTTATGTGTGGTGATCTTATACATGCTTGTAAATTAAGTGGTAATGAAGGGGAAAGGACCATCACTTAACCTTTTGTTAATTTATTGAGGTGATGATTTTATTCAAGCACATGCTAGTGTCAGTTATTTCACCCAAGCTACTTAAGTGTTACTACTGTTGTGTCGAAGGTATTTATGTTTACCATATGCTCACTCTTACCAAGGGCTTGAGACTTTAGTTCATAGGGGAAACGTGCACAATATTTTGTCTTCATTTTTATCTTCTTTGTGCAAGTTTTCGCTATAACCCTACAATGCTCTTATAGGTTATCTCAAATAATTATCGATAAATGGTACTGGTTATTTTGGAATCCTTGCATATATTCATATAGGATTACCTTTTTCATACAACCAAATTGATAGTTGCATTTTGGGTCAATAAAGGCAATAACAATCTTATTTACTTTCTCTACTTTACCTTCAGTTTGATTTACTGTTAAAAGATTCTTATCTATTATGATGTTTCCTTATGGCAGCTGCTTCGGATATCTAGTGGGCTTAGATGAATTGCTAATGATGAAAATGTCAGTAATATTCTCAGTCATTTATCTGTGTAGTTTCCTGATAAATAAATGGTTGCAGATGGCACGACTTGATGGATCTAATCCACAGACTAACCCTCATGCTCCAGCACTCACTTGGACTGATGTATTGAAGAAGAACCCTAATATGTCTTCAGGTTTAGCACTTCATTTGTTTATTTTCTGTGAAAATATTTCCTTATTTTTTTTATCTGGCTTATGTGTCTAAAGGTTGTGAGTTACTCTTTGGCATATCTTTTTGCTCTTCCTCAATCTAACCACATATCATAAACTCTTAAATAAGTTTTTTCAACCTTTTGTTGGATAAATTATATTAACTAGAACTTTATCTTAATAATTGTGCTAGCAGGATCACAAGTTGGTACAACCTATAAAGGTAAGGGGAATATTTATAGATTATACTCCCTCCGTATCAATAAACATGTCGTTTTAGCCATTTGCACATATATTAAGGAAGCTATTAAATGGACTATTATACCCCTAATTGTCACCTCACTTTTTTACTTTATTGAAAACCACTACTAATAAACTGCTAATGATTATAAGGGTAAATCTGTAAAGTAAATGGCAAAAAATGTAAAACGACATGTATTTTGAAACAAAATTTTAGAGCTAAAACGACATGTTTATTGAAACGGAGGGAGTAGTTAGTGCTGGATTTCACATGCTTCTCTGCTAGTGAGATATTGAATGGTTGTGGGCTTGTATTTTGCTCCAAATGATAGTAGATGAACCCAAGTTTGATGTTGCAAAATGTGATAATAATAATGTACAGTCACTGATTTGCCTTGCACATTTGGTTCACATGACCAACTGATTAAGCTGAATTGAGAAGCTCGTCACACTCTTATTATTAGGGGCCTGACACATTTGGTGTCATTAGTTCAATCTCATTTCTGCCTATTGCGTATAATACAAGTAATGGATATTGTGTTATCCATGTTTGTGCTTCCTTTTCAATTATCCTGCAAACCATGGTTTTGACTTGATAGCCAATATCTGATACAATCCCAGCAGAGAATAAACCTTAGAAATAAATCAATTAGCATCAATTATTCCTAGATTTCAGCAATAAGTAGAAATTAGCCCTTTATATCCTACTGCTATATAATTTGCTATTTTGTGCTTTAGGAAATAAATCCCTGATTGTTAGGGATCATTATCTAGCTATTTCCAATTCTGTTTTAGGTTCTATTATATGAGAATCAGAGCTGTAATGCAGAGATTATGCAGTTATTGAATAAAAATTAGTCTTTGTTTTTGGCTTCAAGAGAGATTCTCCTTGAGGTTCTATCAATATCATGGATAAAGAATGGGTTAGTAGGATCTCATGACTTGTTATTTAAACCATTTAACCAATTTCATTGATCATAAGCAGGGGAAGAACCGGGAAAAGGCGTTGAAGATCCTTCAGACGGGCACAAGATCAGTGAATCTATCTACAAAGAGGCTATTTGTGGTGAAGAAGCACTTAGAATATCTCCAAACGAGCCATATTGCTTAAGACGACCTATTCGTAGAGGTCATTTTAATGTTTCTCAACATTATTCTGCCCAACAGGTAATATGTTGCTTGTACAACAGATAAATTCCACTTATTTTAGGTTTTCCGTTCAGAAAACTGTTACAAGTAGACCAGTTTGAATGACCTTTCCTTGTAATAACTCATTCTTTCTCTGCGCACTAGTTAGTATGCAAAGCTTGATTGTTTATAGTTTCATCATCATGGGATTCATTTGACTACTAATCCTATATTATCCCTTTTGAAAAAATGCAGCTCATTTGTTAGTTTGTTTTGGCAGGTTATTGAAGATCTGCATGCTATTTGGGATTGGATACTCACTGATAAGCTTCGTATTCCGCTGTGTCAAAGATACATGTATTCTGTGGTTCTAGTTGTGCCTGAGACATTTGACAATCGTGGTTCGTACATGTTTTTGTACCTTTTTCTGTAAAACTTATTGTTGGGAAGCCTATTCAGGGATAGGTAGGTGCGTGGATATGTATTTGGAATTGAAAGAGAGATAGATATAGAAGTATAGAAGGCGGTAATTATGTTTGAGAATTATGACCTTTACAACCCCAAGATACTGAGAAGGAGAAACATATTATGAAGTGGACTTATCTGTTAGTTGACTTAGACCATAAAATGACAATTTATCGAAGTTGCTTATGAAAAGTTCTGGAAGTGATGACAGTTCCTGCTTTGTTGAACAGAAATTAAGGAATTATTGACAATTCTATTGCGAGACTTGAACTTTAGCTCTGCAGTGATCCACCAGGTGAGAACCTTCCTTCTAATCTTTTAAATTAGCTTTGATACTTGTTCTATGTTCAAGTTCTCTTCGTACATACTACTATTTAGTACTATAGCACTATCCTTCATAAATTATCAGTCCGGTGCTTAGTTATCTGTTTTGTGTTCCTTCTTTTATTTTGTGTAGTAGTCCTTACTGCTCTTTATTCTAGAATCTTTGTGTGCAGCAACTCTGTAATATCTGTGCGTCTATATTTGCATCAATGTGAAGGAAATTTTTAGGGCTTAGTGTCGATGGCAGTGTGAATTACTAATTTTGTTGTTCTACTTAAATTTCATTGCTCCTTTTACTGTATATACACACTTATAGCTATACTAAATTTAAACCAAATGTCAATAGATCTGAGGCCTAAAAACAGCTGTAAGAGGGGAAGCAAAAGTTTGATTTGGACAAATTTCCTTGTGCTATACTGCTACTCTGACAGAATTCTTTATTGTCGTATAAGGTCATCCGGCAATATGATTTCTTCTTTGCTACTGTGAAATGGTCCTGATGGTTTTGCTTAAATTCATGTTCCTCTGATGTCAATAAATATTGCAATTTATGCAGATACAAAACTGTACATTATTATATTTGACCCCTGTTTATTGCTTTGTGTGTTAATTTATTCCTGTAATCATTTTCTAGGAAGGTTTAGCTGCAGTTTTTGGGACTGGTTTATCAACAGCATGTGTTGTAAATATGGGTGCACAGGTTACATCAGTCATCTGTGTTGAGGTACGTACTAAGGGATTTTTCCTTAAATTCACGTTGATATCATTCCTAAGCTGATGTATTTTTTCAAAAGAAGTAATGATGATGGAATTGGCACTGATGTATCCTGGTTTCTTCACATAATAAATCTTTCTTTGTGTATATGCATGTCATTGAGTATATGAGAAGTAACTACATGAAATTCTTGCTTCCAAGGAGAAATATCCTAGTGCAGTGAAATTAAATTCAGATCTGAAGATATGTGACTTCTATTTTCCATGGATGTGCAGGATGGAGTTGCTCTTCCTGGAACAGGGTTTACATTAAGTTTCGGTGGAGAGGTTCAGTTTTGTTCTTTGTTGAGTTTAAAATATTCTTTTCCTTGCTTTCACTTACTGATATACCTCTGGTTTTCTCTTTGTGTTCATAATTTTCAGGATATATCAAGATGCTTGCTCTGGACTCAGCGACATCACCAAACTTGGCCACCTATTCGAACTGATGCTCTGGCAAAACCTATTGATTTGTTGATGCTCAACAGATTAAAAGAGGGTTATTGTCAGATTAAGGTTAGTTCTTTTAAGTAATTTTGCAATTTACCTTCGAACATCTTGTTTTATTACTCCTTTCTAGAAAAGAACAGTTTCACTGCTTATCAAGCCATATGTCTTCTAAGGCTTATGATACACCTTTCTTTACTTATTGCTTGTGAATAATGAATAATTCTTTCTTCTTGACAATTATTTATTGGAATATGGACCTCCAGGGAGTTTGATTTTTGTCTTGATCTTTTCTTTTATCTCTTACTTTTGTCCTTCTCTTTCTAGATATCACTGAACCATATTTTGCAACGGCACGGTGGAAACTTAAATATGGAATTGTATATCACATTTGATAAAGTTCCAGAAATAGGAATAAAAAAACAAGCTTTCTGACAGATTTAAGCTATACGATGAGATGTTGAGACCTCGAGTAGAAGTATGAACAAGCAGGAAATTTGCCAAAACATTGTTTTGTGAAAATATATAATTCCAGTTTACTTAATGGGTTGGGTGGTCTATTTTTGCTCACGTCTAGTTCACATGGTCCATGATGTTTGGTTGCATAAACTTACTGCTGGTGGCAATTAGTGGTGTCATTTTCATTTTTTTCTTGGGACCATCTGCACTAGCTGAAAGTGATGATGGTTGAGGTGACATGGGCTGTACTGTTGGTAGAGTGGGAAAATGGTAAGAAGAAAGTAATGCCTTCATTGCCTTGATCCGTCGTGAGTTTAAAAGGCATCACATGACATGTCATTCTGATCTTGCTATATATGCTTCCTAGTTCCTTCCCACCAAAGAAGCCAGAACTTAAAAATCCAATTTAATGAGGCTCAGTTTCCATGTGAGAGTAATCCAATTATATGAGGCTTTGTTTCCACGTGAGAGTAAAGGACATCCTCTGCATTCTGCAACTTCTTTTTTAAACGACATCAGCTCTTCCATTCTCTCATATATCTGCAATTTCTGTTGGCATAGCAGTTCATGTTCTAATTTTTTGGAAATTTCACGTGGTAACCCCGAGGTTTAACATTATTCATTAAGTGTACCAAAGTTTGACATATTTCATGCGGTAACCTTGAGATTTATACGAAATTCATGGAATAACCCTATAATATATACAAAATTTTTCACATGCACAAAAGGTTAAATTTTGTATTAATCTTAAAATTTGTGAAATTAAAAAGAAAATTGAAAAGGGTTTGACGATTCTTCAAGTATAATTTTATCCGATATTAATATTAAATATTAAATATTTTAATAAAATAAATTTATTATTCCTACTCATATTATATCTTATAAATTTACTAATAAAAAAATAATGAGATAGTTTATTTTCAAATTGAAAATATTGAAAATATAAATAGTTTAAACACTGAACATTTCGTTACACTACTTAATTGTTTTTTACATAAATAATTTCTATTGTAAATAAATTTCAAATTATGATATTTTACATTATTTCTTTTGTGAGAAAAGAAATTTTTTATAATATAAATAATGAAATTTTTAAATGGTCAATTGGTCATTGATGAAAACTTTAAAATAGTTATCAACTCAAATAGATGCATTGTATTGGCTATTATTTTGTAATATATTAATAAATAATTTTAAACTATAATGATAAAATTAAATATATTTATTTAATTATATTATATAATCTTAAGGTAATAGATAAGGCTATATTACAAAAATCTTATAACCTTTCAAACTAATATTTATAAACAACCTTTTAAATCTATGTTATTGATCAATTAAATAAATGCATTACTTGTTTTCTTGAATCTTCATTGATCACGCGACCAGTGAATAATTTAAATTATTCATATTACCAAAATTAATTTACCTCATAAACTAAAACAAAGAGTTTTGAATTTTGCATTATAAGTTATTTGTACAAAGCTTTCCTAAACTAAAACAATAGGAATTTTGAATTTTAATTACTTATACCATCAAAGTTTTCAATGTATATTTAAGTTATTTGATCATTCTTTGTTAAATAAAGAGTTTATATTATTTTGATCAATAAATGTTTATTTTCAATAATAACTCAAATAAGAAATTTAAAATTATAGGAGTATAATCTTAAGATTTTTTTATTTTTAGAATCGTTTTTTCACAAGTTTAATATTTAAAATTAATATTGACTTTTTTGGACATATAATAAATTATGTACATAACATAGGGTTATTACGTGAATTTTATATAAACCCCAACGATACCGTGTGAAATATGACAAACTATAGTCCACCTTATAAATAACGCTAAATCTTAGGGTTACCGTGTGAAATTTCCGTCTAATTTTTTATATTGGGTTTTTCATGTTCTGAATCGGTAATGTATCTGTAATTTATGGACATTTTATGAGCATATAGATCTAAAAACAAGACTATAAAATTGATTTTTTTTATTATCAGCTGCTAAATGTACTCTATTGAATTGTGCAGGAGGGGGAGACAGATGCTGTTGCTATAGTTCACTCTCATGAGGATGGGATGCCAGCTGGAGCACATAAGACAAGGCTAACTGCCCTTAATGTAAGCTTACACAGGACTCATGTTCTTGCATTTTTCTACTTTGAACTTTGTCTGCTAATAACGAATTATTGTCCTTTAATACCAGATAACCCAAGTTTATGTTTCACCTTCATAACCCAACTGTTATGTTTTGCATGCTGAGCTGCCATTCTGCTAACCATGCAAGAGATAGTTATTTATTTAAATGTAAAATCCTGATATTAGTCTTTGGTATGACTAACCAATTCAAAATTACTCTAGTAAATTTCTGAAAATTCTTAAACTAGGTTCCTCCTATGGGCTTGTTCCATCCTAAGCTTTTGGTTCCTGATGTTTATCCTCCACCGCCAAGGACTTGGTGAGTTCTTTTGGAGTTTGTTTTAATGTCAATCTCTTAGACCTACCTTTTTTTAAACCTATTTTGGATAAATTGTGATTTTATTTTGACTAATTTCTTATGCTTTCCAGGTTTCATGACCACGAAGACATGTTGGAAGATACATTGAATATGGAGTACAGGAGACCTGATATGTCAGATGGGTTGTTTTATGGGATGAATCCTACAATGCACATGTGGGAGAGCTATCCTGTTCACACTACCAAGCCAAAGAAGGAAGAAGGCCTTGGCCTAGCTGAAGCTATCACAAAAAGTATACTTTCATCAGGTAAACCAGAGTGTTGTCTTCAATTAGTTTCAGTTACTATAATTAAAGTAGGAAACTGAACTTCTGGTCTACTTTTTGCAGGGCGTATAGACCTTCAGCGGAAACTGTTCTGTAGCATTCAACTAGTAAGTTTCAGAAGCTCAGATAAATCATCTATTTCTGTACAACCTTAGGTCAAGCTTGATGGTGCTAGATCTAATTTATCCTAGGTTGGCGGAGTAGCATTGACAAGGGGCCTTGTTGCTGTGGTCGAGGATAGGTACTGACTGTTGATCTTTTTCCCCTCCATTGATTGCATATGAATGATTTGATGCTTATACAATTTGACAAGAATGTGACCTCCTTTATGCTGGTTTCACAAAGTTGGAAACTGAAATTCATTAACACTGGCGCACTTTTTGTCTGTGGATTGTACTTGGATAGAAGTCAGATGAAAATATTTGGGATAAAGTGCTAATGTTCATAATGCGGTTGGGCATTGTTGAAAGATGTTTTAATGATATGTATCCTTGTTTTCGCAGAGTCTTGCATACAATTCCTTCAAATGAAGCAATTGATACAGTTGAGGTTAGTCTTCATCTGCAGCCTTCCGGCATTGAATCTTGAATGTTCCTTTTCATCGGGTGTTTGTTTTTCAGTTTATTTAAGCATTCCATCTAATTGAGGGTACAAGTGATTCATTTATTTCATTAAGTATGTGGAAATCATTTGCTTTACATAGAAAATTTTACCTTCGTCAAGAAAAAGTGTAATATCAACATTGAATATTATAGTAAGCTATCTATTCTTAACGGAAAGAACAGTACAAGGTGATTAAGTAAGATATTTGAGTGCTCAGCCAACTTTTCTAAGCCAAGCTATCCTTAAAAATGCATTTCTTTTACTGATTTTGTTGAGCCAGTTCCATGCCCCCTTTGATACTACAAATTTCAAGACCAAAAAAAAGCATACTTTTTAGCTAAAAGTACTTTTTATGCAAAAGTGTAGCAAGGCCAAGGACATTCTAAACCACTTAAGGGAGGTGGTTAATGTACTCTTATATGCTTACATCATCTCTTCCTAAATTGTTATAGAAAGTATTAATTGCATACATCACCTCTCCCATTTTTATATATCTGCACTCGAATCAATGGCTACTGTGCTTGTTCCTGGCGTGTTTGATAATACTGGTTTTGCTTGATGCCTTATTTATCTCTAAGCTTGTTTCTATTTGCATTAGGTTCTACAATCCAGGACAGACCCAGCTTATGTTTGTTGGAAAGGAGGAGTGGTAAGCATTACTTGTATTCGGTTGTATTCTTCCATTGCATTTTGGTTGGGTTATTCGACTTGCTTGCAGAGATGTAAATTTGCGTTTATATCGTAACATGCAACAATGAAAGCTGAACCTTGTTTGCCTCTATTATTATCTTAGAGCTTCATATCATGCTATGTATTAAAGACGCTCGTGGTTTAACATTCATGATCTATTCTCATTGGTTGTTTTCAAATCTCAACAGATTCTCGGCATTCTCGATTTCGGCCGAGAGGCTTGGATATACAGGGAGGATTGGATACGCAATGGACTTTACGTAGGAAGTGGAAGAAAATACAAAGACTCGTATTACATTCAGGCACAGACAATGTGCTACATGAACTCCTGACCAATTTGCGCTGAAAAATCAGTGTATGACATCTACTCTTCCATTGTAGCAAAATATTTAGCACTAATATGAGTTCTACTTTTGCGGGAATGAAAGTTTTGGATGAGCAGTGAAAAACCAATTTCACATAATGATCACTAACATGAAATTTGAAGGTAGAACCTAAACACAATAAAAAGGCCGTAAATCGGAACTGACTCCTCTTATCATACTTATCTCCTTTTAGGACAAATTTCATTATCATGTTGATGAAGCCACCAAAGGCCACCATACTGGTCCTAGAATAGTTAACCAGTGGATTTCTAGCACCAAATCACCAAATTGAAGTAGCAATGTTCTCACTTCGGTACATGTATCATACCCTTGTGTGTGGATGCCATCTTGTTGCTATATGCAGCTGTCAAGTACCTTTGTTTAACATTTAGTTTGCAGCTAGTTTTCTTATTGCATCGAGATCATGCCATCTCCCCTAAGAGTCCTAAGAGTTTTGGATTAAATTGACGTACGTGCATTTGCAGTCATGTGTTGATTAGGCAGTTTCAACCTAGTCAGTAATTATATGTAAAGACTAGATCAGCTTGTTTGAAACTCACTGATTTCATAAAGGTTCATCATACAAGCTTGCTTCCATGCTGAATAAGAAAATGGTTGTTTCCTTTCCTAACCAATGATGGGTTCTGAGAATTGTTGGTGTCTGAGATTTAATTAGAGAACTTGTGTGAAGGAGTTGTAGTGAGATTGTTTGATCACTTGTATGTTTTGAGAATTGAAGTTAAATGTAGTCAAGTTTAGCCTCAATCAAAATCTGATTGATGAAATTACAATAGCTTAAATAAGAAACAATAACCTGGAAAGCAAGGCAAGAATCGGACGACCCTTTTACCATGTTGCATGCAAATATTTTCCAAATTCTGAAGTGTACTCAACTAAATTAGGGCAACTGCATATATTTTGGGTGAAAATTTGAAATACAATGATTCATTTTTTTGGGTGAAAAATACAATGATTCATTGATACTTTGGTATTGAAAGAAATTAAATTTCCAATAGGCTATATATTGCCTACTGTGTTGTACTCTTTACCGCCATGCTTTCTTTTAAAATCACATTATCAAATATTTTTGGCAAAAATAAACAGCATATTTTTAGCAGACACCTACTTGATATATACGTAGTAAAAAAGATTGCTCAAAATTGTGGCCACCAACCTTTCGCGGTAAAAACAAGATGAAAAAGATCAAAACGCAAGTTTACTAGAAAGTAGAACCTATTCATCCCCTTTCACCCCGTCAAATCACACTCTGGCGCCAGTAAAAGTAGAAACCCTTTTGGTGGGAATCAAAACAAATACTCCGTATAAAATAAATTACCGCCAAAACACACATAAAGTCCCGACATTCTTCCCGCCAAAAGAATTTATAATCCTCGTATTAATACAAAATCCCCCCCTTAATCCCTCTCCATCTTCTTCTGCAACTAAAACAACCCCACCTCCACAATCTTTCCCTCTCCCTCCTCATGCAAAATGTCGAAATCTAATGGCACGAGCCCAATCATGAAAACACGGTGGGATCGCTACAAAGAGCTCAAATCCATGACGGCCGACATGGACATCAGCCCGGAGGAGGTCGAAAGGGTATTCAAAGACTGCAATTGTGACCTCGACAAAGCCTTCGCCCTCATTCTGGAGAAGAATGCCGAATCTCAACTCGCCGCCGTCAAGCGCACCACCACCAGCATCGGCGGCGCTCGGATCAGTGTTGATATCCACATGGAGGATCAGCCGGAGCCCCGAGTTTCGGAAACCGCTCCGGATTCCGAAACCCTAGAACGGGTCGAGGAAGCGGAAGCCATGGTCGAGGGGAAGGGAGACCTCGAGGAGCACTGGAAGGACTCGGAGCCTCAACTCTCCGTTCCAATCGGATCGGAGGAGGAGACGCTGGTTCTTGTACCCGATTCGCAAGCGCATCTCGATTCTCAAACCCTAGAACGGGTTGAGGAACCGGTTGCGATGGTGGAGGTGAAGAAAGAGCCAATTGTCCAACCGGAAGCAGAAACCCTAGAGCGGGTTGAGGAACCGGTGGCGATGGTGGAGGTGAAGAAAGAACAAGTTTCGGAGGAAACACCATCGGATGCTCAAACCCTAGAGCGGGTTACCGAACCGGAAGCGATGGTCGTGGTGAAGGAAGAGCCCAATGTTGAAGAACAAGAGAGACATGTGGTTAAACAGGAAGTTCCAGAGGTGGAAATGGTGCAGGAAGTTCCAGAGGTGGAAATGGTGGACCTGGTGACGCCAAAGAAGTCCCAAACATTAGTGTCAGTTGCGGATACAGCGAAGGCGGAGTTGGTGTGTAAATTGGAGTCTGTAAGTTCCATGGAAGAGCCTGAAGTTCAGTCCATTGCTAAATCGGATGTTGAGATTGTGGACGGGGATTTGGATTTCAGGCTTAAGTTCAAGGCATGGAGGGAACAACGGGAGAAGGCTCGAAATGGGAGTCAGCCGCCGAAGAAGCCTGTGCAGGTGAAGAAGGAAGTAGTTAAGGAGGTGAAGAAGGAAGGAGTTGTGGAGGTGAAGAAGGAAGTAGTGGTTGAAGGGATAGAGAACGGCGACTTTAAGTCGGAGACGGATTGGTTGATTGTTGGCGACGGGATAGTGACGGCCACTTCCACCACTAAGAGGAGGAGAATAGAGCTCAATGAGGTTGTTGAGTTTGAGTACCCTCCACCGACATACAGAGCGCCCCCGATTGTTCGAATCAGAAATAAACGGCTAGGAGAGGTAATTGTCATCTGTTGGTTGAATGCATTATATGTTTAGCGATTCGGTTCATTTACTTTTGTGATGTAGAGTGCTTGTGGTTTTTGAGTTGATGATACCCTTTGATTGTAGATTGGTCGGCTTCCAATGGAATGGTCAAAATGTTTGATCCCTCTTGTGCAATGTGGGGTAGTGAAGGTTCGTGGGAAATGCGTTAATGGACCGTTGAATCTTGATATGATGCGAGAGATAATGCTGTACATGGGGTAATGTTCTTGTGCATGCTTTTGATGAGCACTGGTTTGTTTTGAAATGATGAAGCTCTTATTGTCTTATTTTGTTCTCTGTGTTTTTCCTTTCTGTCAGGTTTTATGCCCATAAGAATTTCTTTGCTGAGAGAGCAAACAGGATATCAATGAAGTCCCAAATGTTAGAATCTACTTTGAACCCTCTGAGATCATTGTTCCAATTGCTGAAGATTCAGCCTCTACAAGAGGTATGCTTAACTGTTATAAGTGTTAGTGCTGATAACTTTCGGTATATTCACGCTATTTTGCTTACAAGTAGAATGTTTGTTTACATTATCAGGCTCTGTACACAGCTGAGGACACTGAGAGTCAGAAGAGAAGGCAATCACAAGATGTTAAAGTATGCAATTTGAATCTTGTTCATTTCAGTTTCATGGTGGTCCATAAGCATGTTCTTGAATGTTTGGTTCATATGAGATAGTAATCGAAAAGGATATTTCAGCTCAGTTTTCACAATAGATGAATTACTTATATATATAACTTATGTGGCAGACTCGAATGGAAGAACTTGAATCATCTTTGGCAAAACGTAGAAAGGTCACGGTCTTTGAAAAGGTTGTAGAACAAAAACAAGAGGAATCTGAAAAGGCTATTTCTGAAGCTGCTTTGAATAAGCTTATCGGTACTGTAGAAGTCCAGAATCTGGAGGAGATGGAACCTCCGATTACTTTGACATGTGATCTCCGACCTTACCAGAAGCAGGCCCTCCATTGGATGTCGTCTTTGGAATCTGTAACAGAGGCTTCAAAAACCCTTCATCCTTGCTGGGCAGCTTATCGAATTAAGGATGAGTAAGTCATTTCAACGCAATAAAAAACTAACATCTCTTTTCAGTTGGATAATGCTTCTATGTACTAAGTTTTACCCTGTGTTTTCTTGTAGGAATCCTGTCTATGTGAATGTATTTTCTGGTGAAATGGCTACCCAAATGCCTTCAGCTACTGAGTCTGCAAGGGGAGGAGTAAGTGCATTCTACCGTGATCATGTAATAGTGTGAAGAGGCTGGATTTAAAACTAATAAACTTTTCTCTTCTTATTGTGTGTTTGTGTGAATAGATTTTGTCAGATGCAATGGGGCTAGGAAAAACTGTGATGACAATCTCCTTGATACTAGCAAGACCGGGAAAAGGAATCCCTGATGAGAAAAAGAGTGATGCAAATTTGAGCAAATCTAGAGTGAATGGTGGCACACTGATCATTTGTCCCATGGCTTTGTTGGGTCAGTGGAAGGTGAAGTCCAGTGCTATAATCACACATGATTACTCTCTTTGCCTGCATTTCTATGCCTTCCTAGAAATGCAGATCTGACAATCAATTTGATATGGCTAAAATGTTGATGGTTGGTTTGTTGCTTGAAATTACAGGATGAATTTGATACCCATGCAGAACCAGACAGCTTGTCAGTTTATGTCCAATATGGAGCAGAAAGAACTAATGACCCACAAGTGATAGCCAAACATGATGTGGTCTTGACAACTTACAATCTCATTAGCAATGCCTTTAGAAATGTAAGTCCATAGTCAGCTGTACACTCTGCATTTTCATCTCCCCATTTCAAGTTGATTTTTCTATTACACATTATTAACAAACTGCCGGTACTTCTATATCTCCATACGTCCTATTAACAGCTTTGGTAAATTGCGGTGCAGAATGGCACAGATAGTATTTACTATAAAGTTAACTGGCATCGGATAGTGCTAGACGAAGCTCACACTATAAAAGCTTGGAAGACCCAGACTGCTAAATCTATCTTTGAACTATCTTCACATTGTCGATGGTGTTTGACTGGAACACCTCTTCAGGTATGCTTCCATATTACCTGGATTTCTGTCGAAACTGTGAGATATGTTTTATGTAAATTCCCCCCTTGGAATTGTTGATTGAAATTTTCTTCAATGTTTGCTTCAGAACAATTTGGAAGATCTCTACAGCCTTATTTGCTTCTTGAAGGTTGAGCCATGGTGCAACTACACCTGGTATGAATACAATCAGATTTTTTCCTTGTTTGCTGTTCACACTTTAATTTGTCTTGCCAGGCTTCTGCAAAAGATCTAGTTCATAACGTGTCTTTTTTTTTCTATTGATCTGTGTATGTTCAGTTGGCGTGATCAGATCCAAAAACCTTACGAGTCTGGTGATCCTCGAGGGCTCTCATGGGTTAAGGCAATTTTGAAGCCATTGATGCTAAGGAGAACAAAAGAGACCAAAGACAAGGAAGGAAGGTGATCATCTTGTTCCTGAACTGTTGTGCTGTAGCTTCTTTACTTAAACTTAATGGAAGGCTCATAATGAGTATTTGTGCAGGCTTATACTTGAACTACCACCTACTGACATTCGGACAGTTGTTTGTGAACAATCTGAAGCTGAAAGGGACTTCTACGTGGCACTTTTCAAGAGATCCAAAGTGAGTAAACCTAATAATGAACACTAATTTAGTAGTAATTTGTAAATCCTCTGATTCTTCATCCAACTTGAGCAGTTATATAATCATTGACCAGGAGTTGAAATGTGATATTATGACTCGAGCTAATTTTTTTATTCTTAAATAGGTCCAATTTGATCAGTTCGTTGCTCAAGGCAGAGTTCTCCACAACTATGCTAATATCCTGGAGCTCCTACTTAGGTTAAGACAGTGCTGTAATCACCCATTTCTCATAATGAGGTACAATCTCAACAAAACTCTTAACACATTGCTAATAAAAATAACTCAATTTTAGACCTCCTGATGTGCTTATTTTCTTTCCCTTTATTGCAAAAATTTTCAGCCGTGTAGATTCAGAGCGATATGCAGACCTAGACAAGCTTGCTAGAAGATTTACTGAAATTCAAGGTTCTGAGGATCAAGCACCCTCTAAAGCGTATGTTGAAGAGGTTGTGGAGGGTATACGTCGCGGGGAAACAACTGAATGTCCTATTTGCTTAGAGTCACCTGAGGACCCTGTGCTGACATCATGTGCTCACAGGATGTGTAGAGAGTGCCTCTTCAAAAGCTGGAGAGCCTCGCATTTTGGACCATGTCCTATTTGCAGGAATATGGTCAAGAAACTTGATCTCATCACATGCCCATCTGAAGGCCGTTTCAGCATTGATGTTGAGAAGAATTGGAAAGAGGCTGCAAAAGTTTCAAAGCTCATGGAATACCTTGAAGAAACTAGGAGTTCTGGTTCTGGAGAGAAGAGCATTGTGTTTAGCCAGTGGACTGCATTCTTGAATCTCTTGGAGATTCCATTGAAGAAAAGAGGATTCGGGTTCTTGAGATTTGATGGGAAGCTTTCGCAGAAGCAGAGATACTCGGTCTTAAAGGAGTTTAACGAGACCCAACATAAGACAGTAAGTAATCCTGAATTTGAGGGTTTTTAAGGCATTTGTTACTTGAAGCTTTTAAATGTAATTCCTGAATTATTTCAGGTTTTGTTGATGTCTCTTAAAGCTGGAGGTGTTGGATTGAACTTGACTGCTGCTTCTAATGTTTTCCTGATGGTAATATCCTCATCATTATAGGCCTCTAAAAACTGACATTTTATCATTTTGTTTGATTAAGCCTTGATTTTACTGGCATTCTACAGGACCCTTGGTGGAACCCTGCTGTAGAAGAGCAAGCTATAATGAGGATTCATCGAATCGGTCAGAAGAGGACAGTCGTTGTTAGAAGATTCATTGTCAAGGTGATTTCCTTATCCCAAATCTTATCACCCCATTATCTATGGGCATGCATTACCAAATGCAACAGATTCAAGTGTTTATTTCTTAACTGAGATCCAAATCATGGTTCAGGACACGGTGGAAGAGCGGCTTGAGCAAGTCAAAGCTAGGAAGCAACAGATGATAGCAGGTGCCCTCACTGACCAGGAAGTGAAATCAGTTCGGCTTGAAGATCTGAAGATGCTGTTCAGATGATCAAGCTCGTGTCAAATGCTCATTTGGGAAGGGAAAGTCAGGAGTACAGTCTAGTGATTAGGCATTTTGGATGGCACAGAGAAGTCCAGTTTTTTTTTTTATGTCAAGTCTCCTAGAATCTAACTTTTAGGTTTTTGTACATGCTAGTAGGCACTATTAGCCAAGCATTTTTAGGAGATGTCACTTTATTTATCATTTGCTGAATTTTGAATGAGAAACATGGTGGGAAATTTGATTCCACTCTTTTCTTTTTTGAGATTCAATGGCCTGGAAATTTTCTCTGAAGTTGTTTAATGTGGCTCTTAGGATCTTTGACCATAAAGTTTATAGTTGTTTAGTAGCAAGATACGTTCACCAATATGACCAAACATCCATTGTTCCTTTGGAATCATAATCTCTTGCCATTACAATACATTGACAAGATTTGGTTGTTTATGAGATATATATTGTCACTTACTTGGCAAGTACTCCCTCCGTTTCAAAATACATGACCATTTGGACATTGCACGTATATTAAGAAACAAATGTTATTCCTATATTACCCCTATCAAATGTAGAGTTAATCATTTGTTTAGAGAAATATGAAAAAGTGTAATGATTATGCTAAAGATAATTTATTAGGGGTATAAATGGAAAGAGATGGGAAAAAATATGAAATAGACAAGTATTATGAAACAAGAAAAAGTGTCTAAATGGTCATGTATTTTGAAACAGAGGGAGTAGTTAACACTATCACTTATATAGCATAAGTAGGCTAGAGCTGGTTAGTAATATAGCTTGTTGTCTCTTCATCTCCTTGAGATTCTGTATGATGTTCACTTTGTTTCTATTGATTGATCTCTATCTGGATCAATTCACATTTCCTTTGTCTGTGCTCACTCTGCAATTATTTGGAGTGTTTTGGACTATGATTTCGATCAGAGGTGATCCACAGATTCTTGAGCTCTTTTATCTCTTCTTTGCATATGTTAAACAATCCAGAGTTTTTATGACTTGCCATGAAAACGTTTTTTTTAAAAATAAAAAGTAGCCTTCATTTGCCAAAAAAGTAAAAGAATTGCAGAAAGTTTAGCTAAAAAATGGATACTTCTATAAAAAGAAAGTACTCCTTTTGGCCAAAACTGTAGCAAACTCATTCTTTCTCAGCAAACAAATTTCAAGGTAAAAAAAATCTGTTGATTGTACTTTCAGTCAGAAAACTGGTACTACAGATGAACTTGTTTTATCTCATTCTTTCTCAGCAAACTACTCCGTAATTAGTAATTTAGTAATTCTTTCTTGTGAAAGATGCTCTGTTAGTCTGTTCAATAGAATTAACGATGCGGATTCCAGGAAACTTTTGGAGTGAGCAAACACAATTCAATGTGATTTTATTTCCATCTCGTCTAGTTTTACAAGGCTGTAAATCCAACACAGTGAGTACGTTGATGATGATTGATAGGGGAAAGCAGCCAAACCTGTTAAAGCCTGGGAGCAACAATCTCCTGTGTGGTCAAACCAAGCTGCTTACACAATCCAGGATACAAACTCTTCCTGATCTCGCCATAGATCTGGCCATTCCACTTCCTCTTCGCCAACTGCTCACCAAGGCGCAAGGCAGCCTCCGCAGTCTCCTCCGCGCTATCGTGCGCCGAATCCACGATCCGCATCTCCACCGCCTCCTCCGCCCTCACCTTCGAAGCTCTGAGCAGAACGTCTCTCCTCGCCGCCGGCGAGGCCAGCTTCTCGGCGAAAAAGACGGTGAAGTAGTCCGGGAAAGTCATCCCGATGTCCAATTCGCTCATGTAGAGGACCGATTTGCCCCTCCGCATGAGCACGTAGTCGTGCGAGAGGGCGAGGAGGAGGCCGGCGGCGGCGGCGTGGCCGGTGACGGCGGCGATCGTCGGCATCGGGAAGGAGAGGAGGTCGGCGATGAGAGGCTTCATGTAGGAGACCATGTGAGAGAGGCGGTCGCGGAATCCGGATCTGGATCCGGACGATTGGGCCCAGGCGAGGTCGAATCCGTTGGAGAAGAATCTTCCGTCGGCGGTGGTGATGAGCGCGTAGGAGCCGGAGGCGGCGGCGGCCTCGGATTTGGCTTGGGAGAGAGCGGATCGGATGGAGTCGATGAGATCTGGATGGAGGCGGTGCTCGTTCTCGCCTGTTAGGGTTAGGACGAAGATGTTGCCGCGTTTCTCTAGAGTGCACATGGTGGCGGTCGGGGTGGCGATAATCGGCGGCGAAGAGGAGAAGAACGGCCGGCGAGTGGGGGTTATGGAGGTTCGATTGTGGAGTTTAAATCGGGAGGATAAGAAGACAAGTGGATTGCACCGGACGTTTGTTATTTTTTGAAAATATTACACGCAACAATGACGTTAAACGCTGCCCATGTTTATGGTTTTGATAGGACTTTGACTTAGAATTTGATACTACTATACATGTGTAGTATTGGGCCATACTACACATGTGTATTGGGACGTGAATCCCGCGATTTGATTCGAGATATTCGTCGATCCGATTTGTTTTTATCTGTATCCAAATTAATCCATTTAAAATTCACCCGCATCCAATCTGATCCGCCATTTTTTTCGGATATTTGAATTGGATACGAATTGAGGTTTCAGATAAACGGATATCGAAAAGTATTCGGTTATATTAATATATTTAAAAAAAAAATTAATGTATAATTTAAATAACATGATGAAATGAATTCTAGTTTATAAGTAATATTGTAATTTGAACTTTAAGTAGGTTTAAATTAACTTTTGTAACTAGTAAACACAAGTTTAATTGGAATCCGAACCGAAATGGCGAATTCCCGTTGACCCGCTTCAAGTTTTGGCTTTTATTAAAATGGATAGTCTAGATATCCGATCCAAACGGATATATTTCCTCTGATATCCGAGTAAAAATGGATCGGATACGGATCACAATTTTAGGCAAATATTTTTCGGATATTTGAGAAATCGGATCGGACCGGATCGTATATATCCAAAATCACGGCCCTACATGTGTAGACCAAGTCCAAATCACTAAATAACCGATCAGATTGGCAAGAGAACCTAAACATACAAAAGTAAGAAATGAACGTAATAGACCATAAAAAGGATGATACGGAGTAAGAACATGCGAGGTCAGTTAAGCACCACCACGTTGATACTTGATACAAATGAGTCATCTCCGTTGCACAATAACCCATGTTAATGTTGTCTTCCCCTATCTTCTATAGTCTTAAGTTCGATCACGACTTAGACCAAACACAACTCCATTTTAATCTATATTGGCTTCTGATTAGATTGACTTAGATGGGTTTTGTCAAACGACTAGGTCCCACACCCACATTCGAGTCAAAAAAAAGGGTGCAACTTGAGGAATGAATCGGTTTTCCTCTGACCTTGAAAAGGCTCAATTCGAGATTAATCCAAAAGATTACTATGTCTCAATGGGCTAGCTCAATAAAATCGCGCTCGATGCAATACCCAATTGAAAGCCTTCTCTTTGTCCGAAGCTAATTGACTCGAAATTGTTACAAAAATCGAAGACACTTGACTCAAAATCACTCATCCTACAATTATATCTAATCCTAAAGTCCATAGCCGAAATTATATGAATTTGTCCCATATAGTCATATCTGCTTGTAGTAAAGTATAATAAAATTGAGAATGTTTTTTTTTTATCCTTGAATTTCTGCCCTTATAGTGAAGTTTTGGCTTTTTTCGTTGGCGCTCCTCTAAGGTTGAAATTGATTAAATTCAAGTACATCGATATGTTCATCATCGTTATATTTTTAATATTCGAGTCTTAAAATGCCTAAACTCTTCCACTTTAAGAGGTTGTTTAGAAATTCAAAATTTCAAATCGAGATGGGTGTAGTTATGGATTTAGGTGTCGTAACAGTTAAATAGTAATATTTTAAGGGTGATGAATGCATATGCTTCTCTATAACTCCAAGAAAGCTTATGAAGGCGAGATGACATGCATGAAGTTTTGACATGCATGAAGTCTTAAAAATCAATTTTGTTATGCTTGGGCTTGTTAAGGGTTACGACTTACGAGTACGTCATGGACGTTGCACCCATGTTGTCAACCTGAGAAAATTACTAGATGGTTAGGTAAAGCTTGTCAAAGATCAAGGGAAACTTTTTAAATCTAGTTGGTGTCGAGAAATATGGTAGAAATGGTATAAAATTCAATTCCATTGCTCCAGTGGACAAAAAACGTTTGTTTACAAGAAGTCTAATGGTTGAGATTGTTCCTATGATATTTGAAAAATCCATATTGGGAACAACAATTATCAACATCAAACGCCCATCCAACATTAGTGATCCCTTGTAAGAGCACTCCAATTATTCTTAGGTGGATTGTGCATATATGCACAACATTTTTGTTAAGATAATCAACTCGACTTAAAGATCTCACAAGATTGTTGAGATAATCAACTTCTAGTCTACTATACTCATTTTGTAAGATTTCGATGGACCATGATTAATTGATGTGATGAGATTTCTAACCATGTCACATACTCCGTATAGGTTTGAGATACACCTTCTAACCTAAATATAATGGGTGGGGGTTTCACTGCCTTTATATATAACTTGATTTTTATTCTATGCTCCAAAGTACTAGTGGAATGTATTTTTCTCCCCACGATGCACAAAAATGTTAAAATGGAATATGTATTCAGGTTAGAAATGGGAAAGCAACTTGGAAATGCGGAAGCATAAGAAAAATGGTCAAATCTCGACAAGAAACAATCGAGATACATTTTCGTGATTTTTCTACTCTATTATTCTCTCCAACCCTCTCATTGGCGTTTGGCATTCTCGAAGGAGTTCGTGGTGATTAACGGGTACCCATGGTCTATGTTAGCAAGTGTCATTAGAGCAGATCCAATATCTAGAGGAGGAACATGAGTTATTTGTAAAACCTGAAGACAAAAATGGATGGTGGTTATAGTATTAGGGTTCCAAATGATTATTAGCCTTTGAAATGGTTAATTCGGGTAAACTGGTAGATATTTAAATAGGTGGAATGTTTGTCAATATTTAACCTAACCCGATCCGATCCGTCCAAAATTTTGTGGGATGAAACTCATTAATGGGTGTTCAATCTATCTGATCAACCTGGTCACTAATGTGTTGAAACCGGCATAGATCAGTTGTGTTGACACGAAACTTGGTTTTACAAAATAGTAGGTCTTTTTTTTTATAGAATACTATAACACTTCTTCTATTTGAAAATATTTGTCATTCCACTTATATTCTTTTGTTTAATACTACTTGTTATCATTTAATATAGTTACCACACTCATTTCTACTATTGTCTTAACTACTTAAAAATAATTAAACAAATACATAATAAAGGATAAAGATGTTTATAAATTGTGGATATTTAAAATCATTTGGCTTTTTAATTTTTAGGTCAAATCTAAGTCGACATGGCATGTATATATGTACAAATGGGGTATATTATATTATTATATAAATAAATATTTTATTATTAAAATAGTATTAATTAGTTTTTAAAATATTTTGATAATCATTAGTATTTTGGATTCATTGCTCCCTCGTGAGTGGTCAGACCAAGTGAGAAATATACTTTTCCTAATAAATTACCATAGAGTTTTCCAACAAATTTGGGCAGATATTAGGGCACGATAAAAGAAAAACAGAGGAGTATATGTCAAGTGACTAGTGAGTACAGTGTAGTGATAAGTGATGAATGCATTTTGGATGGCGCAAATAAATCCCACATTTTGGGTGCCAAAGTCTCGTAGAATCAAACTTTAGGCTTTTTGTTCATGCTAGTAGGCAGGCATTGGTGGGAGGCAGCCATTGTGAGGAGATATGTCACTTTATTTGTCATATGCTGAATTGATTTTGAATGAGTTAAATATGATGGGAGAAAGCAAAATTCGATTCCACCCTGCAACATTAATTTCTTAAAAGTAGGAGATTCAACGGCCTGTAATCATCTACTGACGTGGTTTGATAGATAGGATCTTTGACCATAAAGTTTATATTTGTGTAGTAGCAGGATTTGTTCACCCATCCATATCTGATGACCAAAAACCCATGTTCACGTTGCAATCGAAATCTCTTGTTATATGTTTCAGATTCGTATCTTGACTAGCTAGTTGTCATGCTAGAATTTTGTTTTTTTTTTCTAAAGTTTATATTTGTGTAATAGGCAGTGATGTTTTGTAATTGTTTCTTAAACTCAATTTGCGAGTGATGTGGAGATTTAATGTTAAGAACCTGCTACAGGTCCTTAACGCTAAACTACGAAAACACTAAAACTAGGGCTGAAAGGAAATTCTAGTTAATGAATAAACATTGATTAATTGGATGTCTTCCAGAATAACAGAGATTACAATATATAGAACTGCGGAATAATAAACCCTAATGCTAGTGCAAACCTAAGGCCTAACAAGCGGCCCATTAAATCTAATAAATATAATAATAATAACTTTAATCCATAAATATAACGTATCATTTAATCACCATCGTAAACATGTGTTGAGTACGTAGAGAGTTATAATTTTCCAAAGAAAGTGGTTTTGCTTATAAGATTTGTATGTTTGTGGTAGTTTGACCGGGTGAGTCCCAAGGGACCGGAACAGGCCACCATATGTAGACGTAGCATGGCAATCAAGCATACGCTCACGGCCATGACTCATGATTGTGTGTAATTAAGTTGTCCAAATTTACGAGACCGATCGAGATCCGTACTTAGTCTACTTTTGGTTGAGGGCACTATACGAGAGTTGAACCGGTGACCTTTGGACATTATATTACTCTTAAAAGCTCAACCGTTTGAGTTGATGTCCGAAGACGATCTGTAAGTAAAAAAATCACTTCCGAGTTACCCTTCCGAATTACCAATTCTATGGACGAATTGAAGCCGCCCATCCAATTTTAATGTGAAGCACGTGCAGTCCACACGCATCCATTGTAGTCCTATAAATACATGCTCCCAACGCCCAGCCATAACAAACAAACTTTCACCATCTAGCAAGGCAACCGCAGAATCTTAACTTGACTTATGGCGTCAGAATCGGGGATGGGCCGGCAGGGGCAGGCCACGCGGCTCCAGCGGAGAGCACCGGCTTCGATACAGACGACGAAGCGGTCGTCTCAGTGGGACGCCGTGGCCATCCCGTTGCTCTCCCCAGTGTCCTCGCCCCCGGCTCCTCAGCCCGATTATCCTCGAATGAGCGGCGCCCAATATTACCAGAAGCAGCCCGGAGCCAACAGTCACCAGAAACCAGCAGCAGCAGCAGCAGGCGGAGCCTTCAAGAAGTGGCAGGCCGCCCCCTTCCGTTACCAGGCCAATTAATTTCCCGGCGTATATATATGCCCTTACTTTCTGTAACACTATTATCTATATATATACACTTGATATATATGCTCTTTTACGGCTGTGCTTTCAAGCTTCACTATGTTTGTTTGCTGCTTACTATTAATTGATACTGATGTGTCCTAGTCGTCTTTAATTACTGGATAAGGATTGTTACTTAGTCCTCCTCCTATATACTATATAGTAGTGTAAGTTTTAACCCAAGAAAAAATTGTAGTAGTTTAAGTGTTGGGGCAAATCGATTGATTTTATTTGGTCAAAAGAGTTGGCCTGGAGTAAATGTTGAATGATCTAAGATTTGAGTGCACCAGCTACATGTACTACCAGCTGGCCACATATATATGACATATGTATATTATTCATGCTGTTGGACTGCAGTATATATAAAGCATGTTGAACCAAAAAAAAGTATATATATAGCATGTACACATACTATATACATCAAAACTTGAAAGCCCACATATATTTACTTAGACAGCAGTTCATGTATGCCACTTTGATCAAACTAGGGCCAATTACCCAAATTTAAATGAGCCATATCAGAAGCGTGGAAACGGTAGTATCAAGTCTCGACAAGAACCCGGTCAAGATACATTTCCTCCGCTACTATATTATCCTCTCGATCTAGCCCCTTGATGACGAATCACACGTCTTAGGGTTGACCTGGTTGTTCTTGGTTAGAATGATGGTTCCAATCGCCTCGAAACTCGAATCTCAACTTGACCAAAAGGAAAGCTTGTCGAGTTGAACCAATCAATCCTAAACCGAATCTCACAATCTAGAATCAATTTAGTTCCGCTTCTCACGATCCTTAAATGAAAGCAATTTCCGCTTTCAAGAACGCAAGTGTTTTTTTTTACAGAGAAACTTATTTGCCTTCTGTAGGGCTTTTCATTAAATTAAATAGGAGTAAATATCTATACAATTAAAAATACACATGTGACAAGCAACTGAGGCCAAAGCTAGTGGCCGCGTCACAGGTCGTGATGTTCTCCTAAGTCGTTGTTACGGCTCGTGCCAAATGGCCACTGCTAGCTCCTGATCATCCGCTGAGCTTTCCCATGCCTGGCCTCCAAACGGTCTTCAAACTTGATCAACGTCTACAAGCTAGGCTCGACATTTCCTTGACTTGGCTTGATTTTTTGCTCCAATGTTGGCCCCCACGGAGCTGTTGAACAAGCCGAGACGAGCCCTATAAGAGTGAAAAGGCTCTTAGACATCTTCTTACCCTTAAGTCATGATTGGTCCATCTTGTTAAAGCATGGTGTTGGATTGAATCACGTCTAGCACATTGATACTTAAGACCGTATCACTACTCTTGTTGGTGTATGGCCTTGTCCCCTTTGTGAATAGTAAGTGGATGGTGGTTGCTGCTATTTAATATCTATGATTATGAAATATATATATACAGGGGCTAGGTTCAGGTGAGAAGTACTCTTACCGTATATATACGGGTAATCAACAAAGTCTTGTTGGAATGGGAACGAAGACAAGTGGCTCAAGATTGCACCTAGCTAGGAGCGTAATTTGTACGGTCATACAAGTGAATACAGGTGAAAGTGAAGTTGGATCAGCAGTCAACATAAATACGTAGCACATGCTTTAATTTTGTGGAGAACACAAACACTTGAGGGCCAGCTTACATATGCTCTTACCCTAGCTTTATATGGAATATATCAAAGGGGAATTGACACATATCATATCTTGTTGTACGTGGCTTAACCCGAAATAAATAAACACACATGTCATTGATGTCAATTGTCAAATCCAAACCAATTATTACATACACATGTCAATTTCATAAGGTCGATCCAGAAAGAACCAAGCTTAAGCATATGTTCGCTAAACATAAAAATATAGTGTGTCTTCTTAGTTGATCGAGTTATTACATCAATTACTTGCATACTGTGCATGATATGTGACGACAATTAATTGGCTTCTTCCAAAGTCTTTTTATCTTGCTTTTTCTTTCCTTTTTTTTTGGCAATCTTCTCAACTTTGGAGTGAGTTTCAGGGCCATTCAAATCGGAATATTTTCCATATTTCAAATAAGGGTGTTATGGGGAGACAACCAGAATGGGCCTCAGTCATTAAGCCCAACACATAACCCGACAGGGTTCCTTCCTAAAACAATTGGCAATAGGAGGAGTAACCCATCTATTTATATGTTAGGCTTGGATCCCTTGAATTCCCGATGTGGGATTCACAATTGACCCAACAAATCCCCTCTTCACCTTGTGAATCCATCACAAGCCCGAACCTGATATGCACCGAGCCACCACTAAGCCCGGTGCAACTGATGCCCAATGCCGAACCATCGGCTCTGATACCACTTGTTATTGGGAGACAACCAGAATGGGCCTCAGCCATCAAGCCCAACACATAACCCGACAGGGTTCCTTCCTAAAACCAATTGACAATAGAAGGAGTAGCCCATCTATTTATATGTTAGGCTTGGATCCCTTGAATTCCCGATGTGGGATTCACAATTGACCCAACAAAGGGCTTACATCATTAGACAATGAATGGTGGTGGTAGGTCACGAACTCGAGCTATATGCTAATTCCATCCATTCTCAACTAGCTAGTTTTAATTTCAACCATAAACACAACGGTTTGATCCATTCAACGGAGTTGCCCCTAAACTATCGATCTCCCTTTGGTTACACTTACAATCAAACAATTCTCTCAATTATATACATATATGTCATATATGTGGCCAAAAATTATAAATTTTCTATCAGCGTATATGATACTAATAGATATACATGTTGCAAGTTTCGTGTTCTTTCAACGGCAATAGGCGTACGTACCCAATCTCTGATCACATTGTTAAATATATGTACTTCCAATGCGGTGGAGTTAAGCATATATATAACGTACATAAATTTGGCCTTTTTTTAAAAAATTTATTATCAAAGACTTCGACCGAAAAAAAAATTATTATCAAAGACCTTTAGTCAGCCGCCGTTTAATTTCCCCTTCCATCTTTGGTTTTGTCCACCTCGATCTGTTCTTCACCACCATCTACTATTCCTAATCTTCTACCTCCTCATATTATGGTATAATTATTTATCATCATCACCTTTTTTTCTTTCTCATAATTAGGGATGCATATGGGACGGGTTAGGGTGGATAATGCATCCCCCATCCACATCCTCATCCCAATCTATATTAGTCATCCCCATCCCCATCTAATCCCCGGCAGGGAGCGGAGCGGGAAATACCTATCGGGTTTGGGTACGTTAACGGGGCGCCATTTATTTTTATTTTTTACTTAAAGGGTCTATATCTCTACTTTATAGCGTGTATATAAGCTCAAAAATTAAATACCATAACTATATTAAAAATTATTCATGCTATATTCTTAAAACTAAAAAACCATCCATCCAAAAACAAAATTAATAATATTATTTTACCTAAAAATCATCCATCCATGCAAAATTATTAATAATATTATTTATAATTACTTACTCTCCATATAAAATAAAAATGATAGTATTTTACACATAGTTTTAGTATAAACTAAATAGTTATATACTAATAATAAAGTAAAAATACCGGAGTCGAGAACTAAACGAGGCGGATAGTAGATTCCCCGTCCCCACCCCATCCCCTTCGGGGAATTAAAACTCAATGTCCATATCCGCTCCGTTCTCCACCAAGTCGGGGAATCCCCGTCCCATTAAAGGCGGGTCCCTGCGGATCCCCATCCCCGTGAGGCAAATTTGCATCCTACTCATAATTGCTTTTGAGCATTACATTACTGACAAGGTTTTTCTTCTTCTTTGAGGTTTTTTAGGTCAACGTATGCTAAAAGAGATGCTATTTTCAAGGTTATTGTTTAATTTCGATCTTGGTCAAGATATGTTAGAAAGAAAGTACTCCGTAGAAACTAAGGATGGGATGCTGACAAAAAAAGAGTTATACTTTCTCATAAGAACGGCTCTACTTTTTGACTAAACTTAACATAATTAGAAAGTGACCTAAAAGAATGGTTCTCGTCCATCTCTATTGATATTCCAATAGGGCAAAAGAGAAAATCAAAATGAAAGAATACTTTTTTTTTAATCCAAAATGAAAGAATACTTTCAACCATACACATTATCTTTCTTCATCATATGTAATGGAAGCATATTTGTTGATTGAGATTCTTGTGCCCAATATTAGTGTCGTGTCTCTTCAAGAAATAACGCCCGAGGCCATGGTAATGCTACATATAATAATATCATGTGGTAGAACTAGAATGTGCATAACTTTCATAAATCAGTTGTCAATTTTCAATTCGACCAAAAAAAATAAATAAATCAGTTGTCAATCATTGAACACCCAAATTCGGCAACTTGAGGGTGAGCATTTTCATATGGGCCCCATTAGCCCAATATATTTGGGCCTTGGAAATCGGGTTCTAGGCCCATCAATTATTCGTCTGTCACGTTTGGCCCAAATCTTATATTTCTCTTGCTTATACGCTATGGACTCAGTCTGGATGCTTCTCCTTCCCCTGTCAGAAATCGAAGTTTGTTTACTGTTTGTTTCTTCTTTGTGCCCTCTGTTGAATCGCATCGAAATTGGAAGTCGTCGTGCTAAGGAAGAAGACTCGCATTTGTCAATTTCTCCACTGATGAATAACAGACGGTATCTTTTCTCTATCTCTATCTCTGATTTCCGATTTTGATTCGCCAGACTTCGCATTTATGAGCAAATCTGATTCACACTTGCTAGACGTTGCTGCTCCTTTTGATTCTTAGTTTGGTGTTGGTGTCGATTTTCTTTTGATTCGAGATTTTCACTGCTAGGAACTAGTTCCAGTTTCTGTGTAAGATTTTGATGTTCGATTTGAGCTTCCGTGTTTGACTCACATTTCTTGATCCGGGAATGTATCACTGCATGAGCAATCTTTGGATTATTTTAGATCCACATATATTGAGATACACAGAACACATGCTATAGTCCTGATTGCCATTTGCCGATGCATTTTGAAGCTTAATTTCGGATTGAAGCGAGATATCACTAACACTCGGATTTGAAAATAACATATGAGGTTAATCAAAATTGGTCCATGCCTTGGTTCGTAGTGCTGGAGAGTGAAGACTTACTCTATTGACAGTTATTGGATTTGATAACCAGTCTTAACTATTCTTTGGCTCTTTGCAATGACTCTTAAGATTATTATGTCTTCTCTGAGTGTTCAACTAGAGGCTATTGTTATAACTTATAAGTCATGTGGTTGTTGCAATTTTTACTGATTGAGTTGAAGCTATTTGTATCCTCGAAGTACCAGTCTTGCTTTTATATCTGTAGCCTATACACTTGGCATCTAGGGATGGGTTCTTGCTTTGTAGAAAAAACAAATGCTGTCTAATGCTTTGTTGTTTGATGAACTTCAGTCTCTGGATAACAGAAGTATTTTCAGACTTTTCAGTTGCTATTTGACGAAATACTTTATGTATGGTTGGAGGAAAAAGATCCGCGGTTAATTTTCTCCAATATTTTGGCAAAACCAATTAATTATTTTGCATACACCCAAATTACCAGCTGATCCACTCTCAGATCTGTATTGGGACAAGGTGATAATTGCTTGTAATTCCCTTTTTACTATTTGAGAACTAAGAGGTCAGCCTTCCTGATGACTGGCGAATGGTGACTTGCTTTGCTTCAAAATATCTGTGTCATGGTGGGATTATTTGAGAGTATAGTCTGCATGTTTACTGTTAAGATTTGCGTAAAATCCCCGAGGTATTTTGTCTAGGTCTATCTGTGTGTTGTCAATGTGTTATGTTTTCACTGATGCTAATGCTTTTATTTTCTTTGTTCACTTTCATCCAGTACTCTATTAAAGTTATGGCATCTGTGCAATTTGGGTGCTTGAACCTTGTGGGTACTGTCAATTTAGAGCTAGTAGCCTAATTTCCATTCCTATTTGGCTATATACAGGGAGCACCGTGCATCAAAATCTTCTCTTCTTGATAGCTTTGATGGAATTGAGGAGGGTGGTATCAGGGCATCTTCATCATATTCTAGTGACATCAGTGAGCATGAGAATGACAAAGCTATTGACAGCTTGAAAGATAGAGTCACTTTTCTGAAGCGAGTATGTCATGCGTTTCAAGTTATCCTTACTTTATATTCCTTTGTCCTTTTTCGGAATGCTATGATATCTATCAGTAATGTTTCATTAGAGTTTGATAACAAGTAGGACAGTGGATTTTAGAATACATCTGAGTTATAAAAAGCAGGAGAAGGAGGGGAGGACTATTGGATAACTTACTTATAATGATCAGATATATCACAATCAAATGATTTGAATATGCCACCTTAAGAAGTAGGACAGTGGATTTTAGAATACATCTGAGTTATCCATTCTATTTGGTCTGCAGCTTCGTGGAAGCTTTTCTGAACATATAGGCCTTTCCCTCTTGGTGATCTGCAAACAGTGTTGTGTGCGTTTGGACTGCTTTAGGTGTCGGAGCTGTTTATTATAGGAATGGCTGTTGCTCTCTAGGGTACACATTTTGGTAGCTCAATTTATTTTATTTGTTGTGGAGCAAACTTGTAAAATGCCTGTGGGCATGCAGATAAGGTTGTGGGTAATGCTTATCTATTGGAATAATCGTTATGTTATACTGATCTTATCTCCACAAATAAAATCATGAAATTCATGTACCATAAATTGAACATATGATGCTTGCTCTCCATAAAATAGGCTATAAAGTTTCCTTTGAGAGATACCTTTACCAGCCTCATCAGTAGTTGGTTACGACATTAGAAACTATGTTCTGTGTGTATTCATTATTATAAGTTACTCTTAGCTTTAATTAGTTTCAAACATCTACTTCACCAGATTAATTTTGCTCCTGCTGTGTTGTTTTCATTGGATTGATGTTGCTTACTTTATAAAATTGGTCAAGTTTTACAAGAAAGCCCTACTGAATACCAAAAGTTCTTTAAAATGATTCCATGAACCTACAATTACAAAGTTATGAATGAGTGAAATCATCATACATTGTCTTATCACGATTGAGACTCTGCACACATTGCTCTGCAATTTCTTTTGTACATGTATTTTCTATCTTTCCCTCCCTGCAAAACTTCAATGGAAGATAGCAGTTCTTAGATGCATACGAGAGTAACTTTTTGGAGGTCTCTTTTGGGTGAGTAACTTCATTCTTGCATTTTGCTTCTATTGACAGCTAACTGGTGATATACATGACGAAGTTCTCAACCATAACCGCCTCTTGGATAAAACGGTAAGCAAGTCACAGTAGCTGGTAAATCCTGTCTACTTGTAAAGTTTGAGGTTTGCACTCCTTTGACATATGTCAATATGTAGGGAAATGACATGGACTCATCCAGAGGAATATTATCAGGGACTGTTAACAGGTTCAAGATGGTACATGCCACATGCTTCATTTAAGCTCTTACATCTTTCTTTGGAGTTGGTTACTTCGTGACTAACACTCAATTACTATTAACATATATAACCATTGACAGGTACTTGAGAAGAGATCAGGGCGTTCAATGTGTAGGCTAGTTGGGTATTTCGTGCTGTTGTTCTTGGTCTTGTATTTCCTCTTCAGGTCAGCATGGTGATAAAATTGTTTATATTAATTGTATTGATAATATAGCCTTTAAAACTGAAACTCAATACTTAACTTGGCAGGTTCATAAATTACATATCCTCGTAAGAATAACGTATCATTTTATTTACATATCTTGTTCTTGTTTAGGGTCCTGCGACACTTCTGATGCTGAAACGAGAACCCAGGGAACGCGTACAAGCAGACCCTTGATTTGGCCAGGGTATATAGTGTGCAGTTTACTTGTGTACAACTACAGTTAAACCCGCTGATCCGGCGAAGAATAGCAACAATTTTCACAATTCGATTGCCAAGTGAAATATGCAATATATAGAATATGCTCTACTCAACTAGCCAAATGCAATTGACCCTTTAGGGTTGTTCATGTTTTGGGCAATTTTTAAGGTTTTGAAGTCCTATATGATTTGGGCATAATCTGATCATTGGAACTTGGACCCAATTGTATTTGAAATTCACGCCATCTTGTGTTCCAAAATGGGAAATAGCCGAAGGGGTGAGCCATACTGTAAGAGAGGTGAGCGGAGCTGGTATTGATATTAGCTAATGCTATATTGCTATACTACTGCTGGGCTTAATTTGTTTGCATGGTTTAGCGATGAACTTGTTTTTAAGCTCTAAAAATGTTAAACCAAACGAGGGGGTTTCTTTTTATAACCAATGCTAAGATGGGAATTCTTGGATCAGATTATTAGGTACTCATACGACTCGATTGGCGTTGAGATTAAGATTTTTGGATTGGATCGTTGCTCGTAGGGTGTTCATAACTAATTAAGCATTATTTCTGTTAATTAATGCTTGGTTATCACTTATCCCTGATTTTGGTTAGTGTAAGTGAATCAAACTGAACTGTTAATTTTGGTTAATCGTAGTTCAGTTAAACAGTATTTTGGTTTGATTTTTCGGTTAAACAATTATGTAAATTTATTTTAAACAATTAAGTATTAGAGCGATAAATTTTAAATAAAAAACAATAAAAACATGATTAAACTCAGGTTTTATTTAAAAAATTGTACTTGTATCGTATCACTTGAGTTACCATTAGCAAATGTGTCACGAGTATATATATGTTATTAATTGTGTGGCATCTTTTTTGTGAGCCCGTATGTGAAATTAATTTCAAGGAATCCTTTTTACATTATATTGAGTGATTGAGTCTCGCATAACAATTATTAGAAATGAAGACGAGAACATTTAAACTACATCATCACCTTAAATTCCTAGAGTTTAACCACTTAAATAAAGCAAAGATATCTAAATGTTGGAAACATATTAACATATTTTCTGGTTTTTTGGTTAACCGCTATTTTTAAAATTGCGAACCGAAATCAAGCTGGCAAACCAAAATTTATTTTGGTTTGATTAACCAAATCGAAACTTCAATATTCTTTATTAATAATATCTTATAAATATTATTATTTAATTATAATATTAATTAACATCAATATTCTTGCCTTACTGGATAAACTGGGATCGGCCGATGACCTTTCACAGCACGACCTAAACTGACCCCAACAGTTACTCAATTCAAACTTAAAATGATTGTACTGATCAAATCTTGGAGAGTGTAACATAAGATTAACTCATACAAATACAATGTATGAAGTACCCCTAAAAATTTCTAAACCGGAATGGTCGATGACCAAGACGGAGAAGAAGGAGCTAAAAATCATTGCTTCCAAACTATTTTTGTACTCTCCTATCCTTAAAGGGAGAGCGTTTTTAGTAGCTGATGTTCACCGTTGCCAAACGGAACCTTACAGGAAGTGCTAGTAATAGTTGATGATTGGATTTTTAGGCTAATTAGGAGAAGCAAAGTTGGGTTTGAGTGTATTGACTATTTGTAGCCTATTATCATCAATCAGATAAAGGCGTTGTATTTAGTGTTTTGATTACTCATTTTTTCATGAACATGTTTCCATGATGTGAGTTACTGGTCTGCAATGCGACCCACACATTCTCCAAAGTCATAATATGCCGTTTTTAGGTTAGGTTGTCTTTAGTGCTTAAATGGGAAACAAGAAGCATCACCACGAATCAATTCAAAATACAGGTGGTTAAAAATATGTCGTTTTTAAGAGTGGTTAAAAATAAATAGTCATATTCGAGATGGATAAATCAAATATAGGATATCTTACAGGTAGTTTTAAGGCGGTTGACTTATAAGAAAAACATAAATTCACAAACTATTCGTATATGGAAGTTGGTAAGTAGAAAGATATATAAAGGGAGAGAAAAAGGAAAGATATTCTAAATTATAAGAAGATTAATTCTATCAATTGGTTGGTTAAATGTTTTACCAATAATTTAAAGATGTAACTATATTTTTGGTTTGTAAAAAAATTGACTTGACTGGAAAAATCAACCTGCATAAATTTAGATTGTCAGGGTTGAAACCCAACCCAAAAAGTAGTAGGTCAACGAAAAAACCTAATCCGACTAGTCCGATCTGATTGAATTGTAACCTGAATCCAATTCGAACATGTTGGGCTAACCTGTATTTTATTATGATTTAATTATAAGATCATTTTAATAATTACAGAAAAGTTTGATGTCTTATCTCGGAGTACCTACCTGAGTTGTATGATGACTTACTTTCGAAAAAACCCAATCGAAAACGATCAAACCTAGCCGTTTGACAAGTTTGATCTTCACCCTCCCAACATACCACTTTTACAAAATGGAGTTTTTATAACCCACAACCTTCATAGAGAGGTTAAGAACCTTTGAATAATTTATATATTTTTGTGAAAGGTTATGAGTTTATAATACAAGATTCTTAACTTAGTCAATTGGGTTAAAAATCTGTCTTAAGACTATTAAATGGTTTTATAACTCATGAACCTGATATAACTAATTAACAAACTCGATGCATTTCACGAATTTTCATTGTTTAGAGAAGGGAATGAAGCAATAAAATTTTCAGTCATTCATGACATGTCTTCCTTGATAATGGACACTTTAACTAGTGTCCAACTGAATACCTTGCCTACCGACCAGACACAGACTCATCCGATGGTTCCCTATCCCAAATTAATCTTATGTTCTTTGTAATCATGCAAGGGAAGAGTCGACTTTCATGGCTGCATCAACTTTCATGGCTGGTTTGAGTGGATCCTCCATTGTCATCATCAGTGTGATGTGCTCTCCAAACTTACTGCCACAAGCTTAACCACCTATATCTACTTCATTTGGAAGAGTCGAAATAAAGGAATCTTCGATCAACATCGCCTCCAATTCGAGAATGTGATCTTGCACTACTATTACGTACCTTCATAATTACTTGGTGGCTCATAATCTAAAATGTCCATTTACCAGATGTTTTATGCTACGAGTGGTTAGTTAAAATGACTATATATTAAAATGAGTGGCTAATGTTTTCTTGTTGTTTAATTACAAATATAGATATACTTTTTGTTGTGGTCCTTTTGACCTATTGCTTTAGAGCATTAAAAAAAATACCAATTTTAGCAACTAATAAAAAAAAAATGCACAAACCCTTACGAACAAAATTTAATCCCTAATTCAATAAATAAAAAACAAAAAATCATTTCAAAGCAAGTTCTAGCTAGGTCTTATGGTATATTTTAAAAAATATTTTTTATTTACTCTCCTTATTTTATTTAGTTCTATGGAGTTGAAAAAAAAAAACTCAAAAACAACAAGTCTATTTATCTCTATATTGTCAATAAGAGTTCCTTGATCAGAAATCAGTAAACTTATTCAAAAAATTTCATAAAGATCAAGTAAGACCGATGTTATTAATTTACGTAGCTTCTTCAACCGTTCATTCTTACCTAAATGCAAAAAATTAAAGGTTGTTTATAGGTAGATCAACATAGGTCATAATACATTGAATTTAAAGACTAACTCAAAAGAACTCTCAAGTTACAATAAAGTTATTGAAGAATTACCATATTCAAGTATGAACGTACTTTATTAGGAAAAAGAGGCATAACTAAACTAAGCAAAAACCCTAAAATATAAGAAAGAATGGTGTGACAAAGAGACAAAAGGCAGAGTTTTGTGTAGTGTATTCACATGGGCCGGGTCTCCTCTTTTGATGTCGCTCTCCATCTCTCTCTCTCTCCCTCATCTAAATATGACTCAATGTATGTTGTATACGGAGTATCTTATCATTATTCGTCCACATACCCCCCAAGTTTTCTATTAATATCCTCTCTCCCTCGGTTCGGTTTTACTCTTTCTTTATTCATTCATATCATTAACTTACTCCTACTAGTCCTCTTCCCATTCCACCACTATCCTCCCAATCTCTATCTTTCCATCTCCTTATTCTAGAATTGTTAGAATACTTAATCCAGCCACCACGTTACGCCACGTCATCACACCGGCAAACTAGCTCGACCCACGTCAGCAGCCCTGGCTAACCATTGGTGGACCCCCCACTCGATGGCCCCCCCTCCGGCCATCAACCTTGACCCCTCCAACTTCTCCAAGATCCACCACACCACCTCACGAAGCAGCGAGGAGGAGGAGGGGAGAGAGAGCCCCGACGGAGGGGCTATCGACGAGCAACACCACCACCACTCCTCCGCCGGAGCCGGAGCTCCCCTTGCCACCGGGAAGCGCCCCCGGGGCCGCCCCCCGGGGTCCAAGAACAAGCCCAAGACCCCCACCTACGTGTCCGTGGACCCCCAAGACACGCTGCGCCCCCACATCCTCGAGGTGGCCCCGGGGGCCGACATCGCCTCCAGCCTCGCCACCTACGCCCGCACCCGCGGCCGCGGCGTCTCCATCCTCTACGCCGTGGGCTCGGTGGCCGGCGTCACCCTCCGTCACCACAACTCCTCCTCATCGCCCGTGTTCCTCAAAGGGAAGCAGGACATAGTCGCCCTCTCCGGCACCGTCCTGCCCGACAACACGCCGCTCGGCCCGGCCACCCTCACCGTCTTGGTGGCCGGCCCCCATGGCCAGCTCATCGGCGGCCCCGTCGAGGGGCGCCTCGTGGCCGAGGGCTCCGTCATGGTCATGGCCACCACCTTTGCCACCGCCACCTACGAGAAGCTCCCCCTCATCCAGGAGGTGGCGGTGGCCCCAGCTTCTTCGTCCGGGCTCGACGGGATGGGCCACCACAACTCTGGCCCACCAGCCGACCCGGACCCGGTCTACCGTCCCCATCCCCATCCCCATACTCATACCCATACCCATCCGGGTTTGAATATGAATGTGAATATGAATATGGGGATCGGAACGCAGCCGCCTCCGCCGCCGCCGTCCGAGACTAATTCTTCATACGCCAACTGGTTTCTTCAACAACAGGTTCATAGCAATCATGGTCGACCACCACTTTATATCAACAACAACTAGTAGGAGGCCAGGATCGGATGATCATAAGAAGAACAACGTACATCTCATATCGATCAAATAAATGGGATGGGAATTTATTTAGGGTTTCAATAAATTCTCTTTTGTTGGATTTCATGTTTTGTGTGTGGACTGTGAAGAGTGTGATGATGATCATATATAGTGGTGCTTCGATTTTCAGACTGATATATATATATAGGGCGAGATACATATATATATCATATACTTTGTATCTTAATATTACTTTTATCTGGTTTGGTCTGATCAAGACTTCTTTGTTTAATCTTCTTGCCAGAGTTTGTGTCTTTTTCATGTTCATTATTTAGTAATAACGACGAGTGGATGTTTGAATCCTTGTAATTTTTATTGTTATCTATATATGCAATTGTTTTATACAGTATATTGTTCTTAATTCCACTACTAATTCTTTACTATTTTTTTTTTCTGATGAAGTTGTTCTCAATTGACGTTGGAGGTATTTATTTTATAATGTGAATCATATCACGTCCTATAACTGAATATGATCGAGTAGTTTAGTCTACCAATTATTAATTTGATATATGTATATGAGCTTTTTTTATTTTAGTCTGCCAATCAACTGTGAAGGTGGAAATTTTGATGCAACATATTGTAAGAGTATATGCTAAATTGTCAAAGAACGAATTGATTGATGTAAATTATTTGCTTAAACCGGTTTGTAATTCTCCATATAATCTCAAATATGGCCATATGGTTGAAGTGCGTGAGTGTACATGATTGGTGGCAAATAATCAAATCCCCCGCTTACTAATCCCTAGTATAATTTTTTCCTGTGGGCTAATCAGAATACCTACTACTGTTGACATGCACTAAGTAATCAAATATTTTCAGTTCTATTTTATGGTAATTTGGTTAATGAAGACTGCGTTGGTTCTGCTAGTGCGGGAAGCAAGACTGCGTTGGTTCGGCCATGTCTAGAGGTGGAGCCCAGGCGCAACAGTTAGGAGATGTGAGCATTTGGATTTAGGTGCTTTCCGGAGGGATAGAGGCCGTCCGAAAAAGCGCTGGATGGACAACATAAGACAGGATTTCAAGCTTTTAGGGATTTCAGAGGAGTTGGCGCAATCCAGGAAGAGTTGGAGGGAGAAGATCAGCGTGACAGACAGCTAGACAGCTTGCTGGTGGAGCCAAGTGAAGCCGTATAGTCTTTTGTGACCGTTATCTTCTCGCTTTGTGGGCTTGCTCTTGTATAGCTTTGGTATAGCTTAGTCTTGGGATTCTTTATTCGTTTTCTTTCTTCTTTCTTTTAGCCTTTTTTTTCGGAGTAGGTTGTCGAATGTGCCGGTCTTTGTCCTTTGGGTCGTTTTTGGGCGCATTTCATCTAGGTTTGGAATGCCCCCGCTCTGACCCCCCAGATCCTGCTTCTGCGGGAGTCCCGCTAGTGCCGAACGAAGTCTCGTACAAAACACGTTATACGAAGACTGCGTTGGTTCTGCTAGCGAAAACGTGTTCTGCTAGCGAAGACTTCGTATAACGTGTTTTGTACGAGACTTCGTTCGGCACTAGCGGGATAGGTGTTGTGTTCTGCTAGCGAAAACGAAATTCTCCATAAAATAGCATATTTGTACCCTCAGGGGAGCTGGATTCCGCTAGCGTTTTTCTTCTTTCGCTCCCCACTAACTGACCAACCAAATAAAGCCTATATTTACCCTAAGTTAACTGGTAACTTATGTGAGAGGTGAATTTGAAATGAGAATGATAAGGGAACGAATAGTATTTAATTTTTATTTTGGGTGAGTAATAAAGATCAATCAATAAAAATATTTTATCTATTTACTAATTAAAGAAATACAATATAGACGCATCTAAACCAAATTTACTTCTATATTCTCCTAACACTAGCTTATCTGTATATTTGAATAGTATTGATATTGATCCAAAGGTTAATGGAGGATTGATATTCCAATTAAGCAACTCTCCGAGGAATCACATCTCAAAGAAGTGAAGGAGATCGGAACGACAATTTGCATCATTAATTGGAATATAAGCAACACCTCCTTTAAACTTGGGCTAAATACATATGTATACGGGATCTTGAACTTGCGTCTAATAGTCATTTAGGACACTGTACTTTCAAATTTGTCAATTTGATAACTCAACTCAACATTCACGACCTAAACCAAAATTGATCGAATTAACAAATATGAACGTTTGTCACATGATTCTCTTTGTGGTGTGTAGAACGCGCACTGATTCATTAGTAAAATAAGTTGCATCGACACTTTGCCTCCATGTCAACCAACGTAGATGTAAAATAAAATAAAAGTAGGGTTTGCACCTCTCGTTTTCAAACTTCCGTCGAATCTTCCAAAGCAGACAACTCTATCTAACCATAGCATAGATCTTTGATTTCTCCGTTTCCTTCTTCGAAAATGGCTTCGATGGCCCACATGATTCTTATTTTTGTACCTGGAGGGTGATTTCTCCCATTTGAAAAAGCAGAGGGAGGCTTCATAGCCCAATGGCACCAACCCCTCTACCACCGCCTTCTAGAGCTCTCTCTAGCGAAGCAAGTCTCATCAGCATCGATGATGACTAGCATGTCAATGACGAAGATTCGGAAGAGGTGTTTAAGTCGTGATTTCACCACCGGAGGAGGTCTAGTAGGGTGCTTTGCCACATTGCGAGTGTTGATTGGCTAATTTTTCATCAATAGATCGAGGCATGATCTTCACTCTAAACCAAGAGACGATTTGAGTTATTCTCGTGTTCTCAATTTACCGAACATCGTTTTCAATTGGATCCACCATTGAATCTAATCTAATCATCTTCCCCTCTCTCTTTCTCTCTATCCAAAAACTTTTTTTTTTTTAAAAAGTTTTATTCCACATAAGCAATTCCATTCACGTAAGCAAAAAAATGGTTGAATGTCGAGCTCATTACTGGCATGTAAGCGACTAAACCACATGTGCATGTGAAAATCATCTACCAATAGTTGAGGTGCCAAATTGACAAATTTGAAAGTTTAGGATCCTAAATGACTATTAGGCGCAAGTTCATAGATCTCAATATGTATTAATTAAGCCTTTAAATTTGTGGGTTTCATAAATGTTGATTTTGTTAGCCACTTGATGAATAAGAAAAACACATCTAAGATTACACAATTCCTAACCTAATGTTGATAATTGGTTTATCAAGACGGTACATCTTAGGATTGAAGATAAAATGATGGATTTTTTCACCAAGGCATTGGATAGCAAATGTGAAAATTTAAAGATGTACTCCGTTTTAAAAATGTATAGCAAATGTGAAAAACCAATTTTGATACATTACGAAGCATTTTAATGTTATACAATGCATTGTAACAATATAACTTATGAATGCAATTTTACTCTTTTACCATACATTTTTAATGTTTTACAATGCACTTTTGATTACCACATATCCACACGTAACTTTTATTCCGTATGTGATCCAAACTCTATAGGATTATAAATAAACAAATAACCACTATGTTGTATAGTATATGGCTATTTATTGTTTCTTTGACAAGATTAATTAATTATATAGATAATAATATAAATATAATTAAATTGATATTTATTTATCTTTTAAAGATGGTTATCCGAGTTATATAGATGTTAAACCAATTCCATGTGAAATGAAAACTACTACAAAACAAAAATATTTCATCACAAGTGGCCGGAACACATTATCGGTCTAATTTGTATGCCATGAATACCATACCGGAGGCACAAGGTACACCTTTTACAAGTACAAAACTGCTCTTAAATATCTTAGCCACGAATTGATCGAAGTACAGTTTAATTAGTTTTGTGGAGACAATTAGCTCTTTAATTTGTCTAATTTTGTGTGGAAAGGAGCCAATTAAATCCAAGAAAAGTAGTATGTTTTCATGCCTAGCTAAATGCAGCAAACTAACACATATATACACACTTATCGGCTTAAGTTGAATCTATTTGATAGATTGCTTGCCCCTTTTGGCTACCTTGACATGCATTCCATTCCATCACACCACTTACCATCTTAGAGTTGATAGCTTGCATAATTAGTGGAAGCCCACGTGATTAAAAGCAAGTTGTCCTTGGAATTAACTACCAAACATAGCTCACAAGAATTACGGGTCCGGAGGAAATTTAAATACTCACAACTTGCAAGCTGAATTTTGTTTTTCCAAAAAAGGAATTGTAAGAACAGGATTTGATGTCAAATCTAACCTAACCTAAAGATTAGATATCATTAATTTGTTGTGCCCTTTCACTCGCCGCGTGTGGGACAACATGACCAATAAGTCCATGTAAAATAAGTAAGGGAAATTTCGCGTGATAACCACGAGGTTTTGCGAATTCCGCATGATATACAAAACCCCTCTTTGGCTTTCCACCATTCCATCATTTTCGATTGCTGCTCCATATATTCGATCTCCAACCATGGTTTCCCACCACCAACTCCTCTTGATCCCTCTCTCCCTCCTCCTCCGGTCCTCCTCCTCCTATCCACCTTGGCCTCCACCTTCTTGCTCTCCATATTCAAAACCACCGATCTCATACGAAACCAGTACCACTCAAAGCTCCAAAACGGCACTCCTCTGGTCCCAGTCACTCTCACTATCCACATCAACAACGCATTCAGTGTACCTGGCTCGCTTGCGACCATATCGGCTACTATCGCTCCTCCACCTACTCGGTCGTCCACTACCATTCCCTTGACTGCATAGCCTTGTCCGGCCAATATCTATGCCATAATAAGTTCATGTACGTAGATTAAGAAATAAATTCATACTCCATTTATCTCATAATATTCTTTATAAAGCATATTTTCACAAAAAATAAATTATACAATTACTATAAAGAGATAAAGTAGATTAAAAAACTGGATAAAAGATGAGGTTAAATAGAAATAATATTGTAATTTAATAAAGGTAAAAGGTTGAAAACAGTTAGAACAACTTGAGACTACTTATCGAAGTCTCATAAGTCTGGTTGTTTGTTTGTGTTTTTTTTAAATATTTAATAAGACATTATGTTATCAAGAGAACTATTCTAACCTCATTTTGTTGTTCATTTTTAAGTCTGCTTAATTTGAAGATACTTAATAAAAAAAACTAATTGTAAGGCAAAGACGAGAGGGGAGAGAAATCTCCTAGCTAAGCTAGATATCAGTTTTGATGTAACAAACTAGCCCCGAGCTAGCAATTTTGTCCGGTTACGATTGTGAATAAAATAACCCTTTTATTCAAAAAAAAAAAAAAACTGATTAAAGTAAAGTTGGTTTTATGCTAAATGTTTAAATCTAAATTAGTTCTTTAAATATTTAGTTTGCATTAAATTCTATTACTTATTAATTAAAACTAGTACAAATCTTATATCATATAAGGATAATATAAAACATAATTTGTATACACATTTAAATTATACATATCATTATGATTGGCTACTATATCATATTCATTTATTTTAATTATTATAGAGTATATAAAATATCATTTTTTTAGTTAACAAATCAACAATTTTCAAAATTAGCAATTTTATTAAAATGGTTAAGTATTAAGATTTCTATTTGTATTCAAGAGTATATCTTTTTATATTTTATTTGTAAATAAATTTTATACTCACTTCAATTATGATAATTAAAGACTATTTTTAAAATTAATAGGAATTAAAGAATTAGATAAATCTTACGTATTATTTTTAGATAAAAATAAAAAAGATTTAAAATTCATTTAGTTCAATTTAATTTTTTTTAGCAGATTAGCTTAACTTATAATATATTTTTATTAAAATATTTATCAAAATATTTTAAAAGTCACTTTATTAAAAGGAAATAACAGATGTGACACTATTTTGTACAAATTTCGGTTTTATTTAATACAGTAATATATTAGAATAGATATATAGATTACTAGATCGATAATAAGGAGTAGACCGGAAAAATGGATAAGAAGATCATTGTTTTTAATTAAACGTAGAATTAAGATAGTTTGATGAAATTCAGCCAAAAAAAAAAGATAGTTTGATGAAACACGCAAAGTAATAAGTCAAAATAACAATATTCAAATTTTGGCAGGACCCTTTTCACGTGAGCGTATGCGAAGTGGAGCCATGGCCGATTAGATTTAATGCATAATATATTCCATGATGTCTAATCCATGTTTATCACAATGATTTTTTGTAGCAATACAATTGCATTTTCACATAAAAATACTAGACATCATAATGCATAAAAGAACCCATATAAGTGAAAAACACTTTGAAATTAAGTTTGTATAAACACTATAATATAAATATTCTAAACTTGTAAGACCACACCCTTTTTTAGTTAAAAACATGCAAGTTTTCTTAATTAAGTAAGCTGGCAGTTGAATAAAACACCAGTCAATCGCTTTGCAAATATATTTTGTCAAGTAGTCATAATAGGATATTATTTTGTTGAATTTAAAACTTCCAAGCTATGATTATCAAAAGAGTTGTACTCACGAGTTGTTGGGTAGTACACAAGGACTAAATTTAGTTAGCCACACGAATTGAAGATCGATTTTAATGAAATACTGACCATACATTTTGGTAAAAGAATACTATAATATATAACAGTAATTGGAAAATGTGAGTTTATTAAGATGAACAAAATATAATATTAAATTAACAATACATTAGTGGAGGGGGTTTATTTGAACGGCAAGAATGTAGGGTTGCCTTTTTTATTGCTTTTTTATTTTGGGGAAATAAGGCAAATCTTTTGAGTTGTATTCCTTTCAACTTTATTTGGTTTAGAAAAGCATAAATAGTTTGACAATAAATTTGATGGGGCCTTGTCATGGAGTACACGTCATTGTGTAGTTTAATCAATCCAATAAGATGCTGATAAGTCATAATAAGCACTAATTAATTGATTAAACATCTAATTAGACGTGATTAAGGAAAAAAAAAAAAGGTGGGGATGGGAAGCTCTTCACTTGTTAGAAGGGCCATTTGCTTTCTCTCTCTTAATGAAACATTGAATAAGGTGCATTCTTGAGAAATTCCGTCACTCAAACCATAGAATGAAAAGAAAGACCAATCGAAACACAAAGATAACACATAAATTTGTTTACCCATTTCGTCTTTTTTTTTGGTCGAATTACCCATTTCGTCTTTGAGACTATGTTTGCAGACACTATCATGTTAGGATTTTCCACTACATTTGAAACCTTAAGGATTACAAGAACTTGATCATTTTCATATATAATAGTAAGATCAATCTAACCTAACTTCTCAATTTCTTTATGACTTTTTTACATCTCAAGTTTTAAGCACATAATTAAAAATGCATGAAATACTAGCGGAATCTTCAATAACATGCACTAGTAGATGAGCTTCGGCCTAATTAAGAAATAATAGTCTATAGATGAGAAGAAAACAGACAATATTTATCTTTTGCTTTGGTCAAAAGAGAAAAATATTTATCTTATAGTAATATCTTTGATGAGTTTGAGTCAACTTAAATATGTGTATTAGGAAATGGATGCAAAATCAGACATATGCTCTCAAAAATGAACGTCTGTAAGAGAATAGTATTTCTTATGGATAGCTAGCTTAATTTGATGATTAGGGTCTTTTTATATATGCAAACCTAAAACAAAATCTAATATATCTATATAAATCATAAAAGCTAGTACTGATAATAGAAGAAATAGTCCATCAATTTTATATACTTTTACTTACTAATTATATCAAACTTATGACATGAGGTATTTTATATTCTAATCTTTATCATTGTGGAGATAGAAAAATTCTATTAAAAGTTGGGAGAAATTGGACCTCACTCTCTTTTATTAATTGATTTTAAAATAAAATCCCACAATCAGGAAAAACACAAAACTTTTGTATGTGAGCATGGACAAACAAATTAATTGATTTGGTCCACTTAATATTGACGTCGACCTTCGTGAAAGTTCATAAAAACAATATCTTAGGGTAAAAACGCAACGAGATGAAAACTCAGGATAATTTTTGCAATTATGGCTGATAAAAACCCTACTATTTCCCAAATTTGCAGTATAAAATATATCGAAATGGGCGAATATTGAACTTATGAAATAGTTTGTTAAAGTTTGCAGTCGACAATGTTGTTTGTTTACTTTTTTAATTCCTTTCAAAAGCTAAAACGGCTGCAAATGGGCATGTATGTAATGTAGATTATATTGTAGGCCTAGCTTTTCAAATATGACCCAACCGACACTAATGGATTTGACCCGCCCAAGTAGTAGTAATCTATTATTCTACTCCCAACTAGCTGTTTAATGGCAGATTTCAACACACGTGATGATCCATAAGCTTGATTTGGAGGAATTGGAGCCGGATTTTGAGATGTGTTTGAGCGGTAATTGATGGTATAACTAACACTGTAAACCGCCGTTGGTTTGTAAGTTAATATAGCCCTTAAGTTGAGTGGATCGAGTTAAAAGTTAAGGTTCCGTGCACCAACGTTTTTTAAGTAGCGGGAGCGGAAGAGGGGGCGGAATTCGCCAATTTTTAGCACCCTTGGGATAAAGGGGGCAGCAGAATGGGTAACGGGAGCGGAATTCTAATGTCTGCTAATTCATAGCCAAACGAAGCATTAGGCCCTGTTCTGAAGAGGTTTTTGGAGGTTTTTGAAGGTTTCTATTATTTAAAACCTACTTAAATAGGTGTTCGGCACAATAAGGTTTTCTAGGAGGTGGATATTTTAGTAGGTTTCTGAGAAGGTTTGAAAGCAGAAAATAGGAACCTTGGTGTAGATAGGTTGGAGGAGGTTTGTGAAAAAATTTAACACAACTTTTCTTATTAATTATTTTAATTAAGATTGTTTTCTGTAGTTTAAACTAAAACCTACCTAAAAACCTTGCAATACCGAACACCTAATAAGATTTTGAGAGATTTTAAATAAGAAAACTTCCACCTACTAAAAAACCTATACCAATAAAAAAACCTTCGTAAAAACCTTCACCTCCCTAGAAACCTTGTTTTTGCGGAACACAGGCCCTGTTCGGCATAGGTTTATGGAGGTTTTTGAAGGTTTGTAAAATTTAAAACCTACTTAAATAGATGTTTGGTGAGACAAGATTTTTTAGGAGGTTGAGGTTTTAGTAGGTTTTTGATGAGGTTTGAAAAGATAAACTAGAAACCTTGATAGAGATAGGTTTTAGGAGGTTTCCAAGATTTTTTAACTAAACTTTTTTGTTTATTGTTTTAATTAATAATATATTTGGTAATTTTAAATCAAAACCTACGTAAAAACCTTGTAGTACCAAACATCGTATTAGGTTTTAGCAGGTTTTAAAAAAGAAAACCTCTACCTAATAAAAAACCTACACCTATAAAAAAATTTCTTTAAAAACCTACAACTCTTCAAAAACCTTGTTTTACCTAGTGAGGGTGAAATTGGTGATTGGAATACTCTAGGTGCTGTCAAAAGTGGACGGCCCATACTAATTTTGGAAGTACATAATGGGCCCATTTGTAGGCCCATATGATAATACCGACAGCTCCAACTTGTATTGCCTGCCTCAAGTTCGTGCACCGGGACACTTGCATTCACACTCAAATATTTATGTCAATAATGGATGGATTCGGTAGCCCTGTACAACACTTTGGAACTTGCATTGTTCTCTACAAATTTGTCTGCCTCTTACGTACATAGGCACGTGTCAATGCAATTACGGGTCTTGCGGATTCGAGGATGCATATAGACCCTGAATGAACCTAGTTGTTCGTGAAAATTCGGTGTTTCGTTCGGATAAAATTCGTTCGTGTTCTACTCGATTTGTGAATGTGCCGAGCCTCAATAGTTGGGGAATGATAAGTGAGCCGGACATAAACACATGAAAACCTGGTTCATTTACTCATGAGCAAGTTCAATTATATGTTTATGAACCAACTCGAGTATGTTCATGAACAAACTCAAATATAAATAATTAAGTAGTCTCGTATCATACGCGGACAATGTAAACGTAAATCCGGTCTAATCGATATGAAATCTAATTTTGACCCAAATTTGATATAAGTTCTCCCGAGAATGTATGAACCAAACCCGATGGACCTAGGCAAAAACCTACTGACTTTTAGATATAATTTTTGCACATATCTTATTTGTTTTTAAGTTGTAGAACCGAAAACTTAAATGAGCTTCCTATGCTTGCCTATATTTGAGAATATGTAATTATGTTAACTCGTTTTGTTTGTTCGTACACTAATTAACAAAATGAGCAGTTCGTAAACCAAGCTCGAATTTGACAAACATATATACGAACCGCCCGATTGAAATTTTGAGCTTGAGCGAAGCTCGTACTCGAGTTTAAGTTTTTGTACTTTTCTACGAAACGAGCTTTAACAGTTTAAAGTTCAACCTTACTGCAACCCTAGGTGTTCACAGCTCAATAACGTCGAGAAAGTAAATTACCAAATGATGCATATCTTGCAATTTCACCCCTTCACGCGGTAACTAAGGGTAAGTAGGGGTGCAAGTGTGCCACGATTGAGCGTTACGGATTCCGTATAAGTATATACGTAGTTGACTTTTATTAATAGAGATAGTGAAATCAAACTTATGGAGTAGATCGTAAAATGAAAGTTGTGCGTTTGAGAAAGTGAATAGAGTTACGTCAAGTGCATGTATGGCGGGACCCAAATAATGCATCCAATGTGCAGATAGCCCATGGTTTTACCACGCACATACCATTTCGCAAATCATGACTTTAGGCGTTATCTACCTACCTCTTGTTATACATAATTCAGGGTCACTGTCGTGTAGCAAAATACTGGAGTACGTATCTAACACCTCATGATTTGTTTATAATTAACGATCAGAGTTTAAATATGGCGTACACGGTACACATGTACTATTATGTGACGGATAAAAGTATATCAGTGATAAAAATACATTACTCCTTCCGTCCCAATAAATTTGTCCATAAAACACAATTGCACGTAGATTTATAATAAATGTGTAAAAGTTGAACAGTTGATGGAAAAAAGTGATAAAGTGGCCGGATGAAAAAGTGATATATAAGATTGGATAAGGATAATTTTGTAACTTTATAGGAAAAAATGATAAAATTGATGGAAAAGTTGGATAGTGGATGTAATATATGAGATTGTATGAGGGTAAAATTGTAAAAGTATAGGGATATAAATGAAAAGTATGACAACATGCACACACTTTCGGAGACGTCCGAAAAGGAAAAATAGACAATCTTTCGAGGACGAAGAGAGTATAAAATATGAAAAGTAGATTTCTAAATTAAACTGATATGACGTATTATATATAAAACATCAAAAGTAATCTTGTGATTGTTGAAAGTGAATTCATAACTCCAATACACTTTTAATATAAACATTTGATGAAGTGCTTCTAATTAACGACCGTAAGACATTTCATATAACACATAAATTTTATGTTACATTTGATTCACATTCTATAACTATATCCATAAAGCTAATATCTTGAAGAACAGGAAGAACAACCTTGCTTCACTTTATTATTTTAAAGAAAATGGAAATGCTTTATGCACATAAAAAACGTGATAACAAATGGTCAAGACCATTTAAAGGCAACTTCGGACAACGACTAAGGCCATCGAGAAAGAGACTCAAGAGCCAAGATATCAAGTCATTCAGCAAGGCTCGACCAAGGCCCACAAGTCATGATCTCACCTCACGATCCTGTCATGGGTCATAACACACCTATCACGGGTCGTGACCCCTGGCGATTGCGTTGCTTGTTCCGATTTCTTGTTGTTTGCATCCTACTCTATGGTTGGACTATTTTAGGAGACTTTTGTTCTTTATTTTAGCAGATTTTTATCCTTTTATTATTATTTTTATCTTTGTTTTTTGCTAGATATTAGATTAGCTCTTTCTATATAAACCTTTGTATTTTGAGTTTCATGAACAAGTTAATTTAGTTCAAGTTGAGTTTGAACAAAAGAAGAGCCTTTTCCAATGCAAAGTCTTTTTGTTCTTGGCTGCATTCATTTGACCCTATCAACTTATGGATTCAACTTCCCTATCGTCCGTTCACCTGAAGGCAAGGAGAGAAAGAGTTGTGGATTCAACTCTCATTTGGTTTGTCACCATCAAGTGAACTCAAAATCAACGAGTCTTGCCTTTACGATAGGACCAAACAATCAAATGCGACAAGACCCATCATGTCATGTATCAAAACATTTGGCGCACGCAAAAACTAACACTTCATGAAGTGTCTTGTTTCATGAAACAAGACATTAACGAATACCCAAATAAGCAAAAATGGGCTACAAAAACTCATGTATTGAAATGCATAACATTTCATGAAGCGTGACCCTTCTCAAATCCAAAATTTGTTATAGTGCATGTATATGTTCCTCTAGTCGATACCTTGATTTTATATATATTATAAGCTCAATTTTGATACATCAGCAAAAAGTTATAAATGTTTATAAGCTAGTGTACGCAAATCAGTCTAATGTTCAATTTATTTTGGGAATAATTTGGATTTAGGGTTTAAGATAAGGCTTAACATAAGACTTAGGTAAGGTGTAAGGTTTATACGAAGAGTTCGGGTTTAAGATAACTTTTGGATGGTTACGTCCGACGAAGCTTAAATTGAACTCATAGAAACTTATGTAAATATAAGCTCCCGTGCAAGTTTTCAGCGTGCATAGTTGATGGAAGTTTATCAAAGCTTATGAGAGTTGAATGCAATTCATATTAATGTTGCCCAAAATATTAGTTGTATCTCCCAAACTTATGAGAGTTGAAGGAACCTTATGAAAAACTGTCCTATATATATTGTCGTTGCATTGTTATTTTTCAGAAAATCAACTTCAATCAGCCTTGTATATCGAATACTTAAAATATGTATGCACCATTAAACTGCTAAATAAGTTTCAAATTCAGCTTCAACTTTAGATCATATCAGTTTCAATTTTAGTTTCAGCTTTAACTCATTCTAGTCTCGTAAGTCCGAACAAACCCTTTAGGGTGTAAATATTGGATTAAAGACTTGGTTTAAATTTAAGACATCAAGTTTAAATATAGAGTTTAAAACAAGACTTAAATTATGGATTTTGGATAATTTCTAAAGTTTGAGTGTAGGGTTTAGAACAAGGGTAAGGATAGAGTTTTGGTTAAGGTTTAGGATTTAATATAAGAGTTAGGGTAGGTTGTAACCTCTTATGATAGACCATCTTTTCTACTTCCTACATTAAGCCTTATCCAAAATTTATACCCAAACTGACCTTAAATACAAACCTTATATACCTAAAACCCTATCATTAAACCTTCCCTCAACCCTATTGACCTATTCTAAGCCCTAAGCCCTATCCAAAATATGCCATCCAAACCAAGAAACTCACCTAAATCCTAACTTAGCCCTAACCCTTGATCACTATAAACCTAAATCTTAACCAACATCCTAATTTGAGCCTTAATTATCTTAAACCCTTCTCTAAACCCTAGACATTACTACAAACTCCATCTTAATTAAGTCTTACCTTACAACTAGGATTGGATAAGATTTAGCCCGAATCAGATTTTTGGATCCGACTTGATTGGGCCCACATTGGATGGATCGGTTTGAGGCAATTCTGGTCCGATCCTCGTTTCATCAACTTTTAACAAAAGGTCCCTAGTTCGTATGAGGTTTTTCTAAATTAAAAGTATGTATGAATTCTATAAAGAATACTATTTTATGTAATAAAACTTCTTTTCTAATAAACATTTGTGCTATATACTTACTAAAAAAATTATTTTTTCATAAATAATGCACAATTTCTCGTAATTAAGAACGTATTTTTTATAAAAAATAAAAATACGGTCCAAAACCGTTCTAAAGTTGGAACAGACTGGACTGAAATCGAGACTAAGCTAACTAAAAATTCTAGCTCGATCTTCGGCCCATATTTTTAGGGAGTTGCATCCCGTTCTGATTGTGGACCAATGCCCACCCCTATTTAAAACTTACATCCAAACCCTACCGATCGAAAAGCCTTACCCTAACCATAGACCTTAACTATTATATAGTCTACCTTAAACCTTTTCTTAAACAACCGTACACAAACTCTACCATAAATAAGTGAACGTAAAACTGATGCGTACGCCAACTTTTTAAAAGCTAATAACTTTTGATTCGGGTGTTAGAATTTAGCTTAAAGTATATCAAAACGAAGATATCGACGAGATGAACATATAAATGAAAATAAATTTGGGTACCCATTGATGGCTCGCTTTATAAAACTTGAGTTTTCGTGTGTCTTGGACAAATGTTTCGGGCATGTAGAATATTAACCAAAGAAAAAAGGTAAGGTTTTGTTATATGGGGTAAACATGACACAAATATATATATCAATTCTCATCTAGTCTGGACCATTATATACGGTCATACTCTAGACCGAATAGACTAAATTTGGAAACATCAAAATTCAAACCGGAATGATATAGTGCAGTATTGCGGTCTTATTATGGTCCAATATTAGGTTCTAGATCGTTAAAACCAGTTTACATACTTTATTAATAATAAAACTGTAACATTTTTTTATGTTAAAAGTGTTATATTACAGTCCGATTTTAGATCACAACTAGCAAAAATCCCGCGCGCACCTTGTCTAGGGTGTTTTTTGTTTTTATTATCTTGTATATGAATTCACTATAATAATTACAAATATTATCATATTTCTAATTTCTTTTAAAACGGTACATACCTTTTAGATTATAAAATAACAAAATTCCCATATATCATCAAATATTTTAAATAAAATTATTGTATTTATATATTAACTTTTTATACATACATAATCATATTTATATCGAGGAAGAATGAAATAAGATGAGATTTAAGTATGAATGAAAATTATCGTATTTATGTGTGTATAGTTTAATTTATGTGTGTATAGCTCATGAGAAACCCAAATGAGTTTCTCCCAATGGGGAAATCAATTTGATGGATTTCTCAAAAATAAATACTAGTATTATTTATATGAGTTTCTCACCAATGGTCCAATGGAGATGCTCGAAGGAATCTAGTATAGTGCTTTTAAGGTGACAAATTGTGGTCACCTGGCCGATGCAACCCAAGAGATGTACGGACGCTTGATTAGGAGTGTGAGGCCCATTCCGAAGTAGTGGATCCACATACAAGCGGGCAGACCATGAGTCGTGCTCCTAGTACTTTTAAGCCCAAACCAATTATCATGCAGTACTATTTAGCATAGTTAAAGTTTTACATTAGTCTAGTGCAGTTTGATCCTAGCTAGAAGTAGACCTGTCCAAACGCGGGTCAGCCCGCCCGACCCGCCCGTAAATAAGGATGGGTTTGGACAAGGGTCCAGGCCCTACGGGCCAGGCCCATCCCGCCCATATTTAATCTGGGCCGGGTATGGACTGACTGTTTAGCCCATCCGGGCCGCTAAGCCCGACCCGGCCCGTAATATTTTATAAAAAGAATCTATTAATAAATACTTGTTTATACAAATGTCATCAAAAATTCTAAACCCTATCCTTTTATTTATTTAAATCTTACAGATTTGCGTCGCTCATTCAAGCCTTTCCTGTCATCATGCATCTCTTACTCACTTCCCCTCCCCATCTCTCTCTAGTCTCTTCCCGATCTCCCTCTCTGTCATGCCGGTAAGCCGCGTCGGTCGTCATTCCTGATCTCTTTCCGATCTGTTAGATTTTTTGCGGGCCGGGTTGTCCATGGGCCAGCCCATCCCACAATGACGGGCGGGCTTGGACAGCATTTTCAACCCATATTTTGGAAAAAATGTTTTAACCCGGTCCAGGCCCGACCCAAGCCCGCGATTGAACAGGTGTAGCTAGAAGCAATTGCCAACATGAAGACCAACTGACACAAACTTATATCAGGCGTACTCTAAATTAAATCATGATCTTTTGCACATTATATTGGGTTGAATATCCCAATATAATGTGGGCGGGTGTAGCTAGAAGCAATAGCCCATCTAGCTAGTGGGTATAACAATCTAGCAATCTAGAAATCCTGCATATATGTATACATACATTATTGATTAAACTTATGTCAACACGTACAAATAGTATATAAGATAGACCAGCCTTACAAACGGTGAGCATTAATCTACACACGTAGGTACATATATACTTGGTAATTCAAATATATGCGAGCAACCTACAAATTATTAGAAATTCATACACATAACTAATAAGCTTATACACTTATTAATCAGTAAACTCCTCACCATAGTCAGCTTAACGTCGTGGAGGGCGGCCAAGCCGGAGCTCCAAATCCACCAAGCCACCTTCATCAACATCCTCAATCTCCTCCTCACGATCACCGTACTTCGTAGACGAGCCTATTTGCAAGCCCAAGTCAAAACCCGGCTCGCCTCCTTGGAACCCTAACTGACTAGAATTAGGGTTAGGGTTAAAAGCATGAAACGAAGGAGGAGCTAAAGGAGAATAGTAACACATTTGGGTATTGTAGAAGCCACTTTCTCCAAACCCCAAATCGGCTCTTGAAAATGTGGTCGATGGCGGAATATGGGACGTTGACAATTCTTTGTTCATGTAAGTAGTCTGGTGAGGGCTTGGCTTGGATTTGGGCAATTTGGGTTTGGCCTTTGACTTGTCTTTCCTATGAATGTTCATGTGGCCTCCTAGGGCTTGAGCGTTGGTGAAGCCTCTCTTGCAGAAGGTGCACTCGTAGTACGAGACACTTCTCGATCCGCTCACGCCTTTCTCCGTATGATGGTCTCCATGGATCTCTTGTTCTTCACTTGAGTTGGCTCTATGGGCGTTTTGTCTTCCGAGCTCCATTTCTTGGAAAGGGATTTGAGTTTACTTTCAAGAAGGCTGAAAATTGATCACACAAACTTTGTTAATGGCAAGGTCAATTTATACTATGTCAATTTGTATATTCCTTGTAAGGGTGAAGTCTAGTATGTACGGTAGCATATAGCTTAATTTGTTACACATCATTTTCTTACTCTTACGCACAAATTAAACGAAATTTATGGGCGGTGTATAATGGATTGATCCGAGCCCATCTAGTATATAATACATTAAACCTATATCTTTGTTAAAATTTGCGCCACCTCATATGTTGAATAAAAAATGCTATTTACGCCGCTTAATCAATGCTGAATAAATTAATGATTTTATTTTAACAATGGTCTATTTAAAATCTTATCCAATTTTTGATAGGTTAATTTGTTTTCCTACTATAAATCAATAGCAAATCTTGCTAGAATCAATAGAAAGGTGATTTTTAATATCTTTGATGATATAATCTTTTATGAAATTCTACATAATTAATTGGAATAATAGATTTCATAATCAAAATTATAAAAAATAAAATATATACAGGTTAATATGTTCGAAATTGGGTCCATCGGGTTTGAATTATATATACATTCTCGACTAAAAAACAGGTTCGGGTCAAAATTCGATCTCGGATCGATTAAGTCGAGTTTATATTTACATTACCCGTACATAGTACGGTATTTGTACTAGTTTGAGTGTAAACCTAAAGCTAATTAACGTACACAATTAAGCTAGGTAACACAGTAGCCTTGGTGTTCATATCTCTAGTTGGACCCGTAATCCGATTAAAATTGGACTGACTTTAATTATGTTTTATGATCGAGTTTGAACCTCGATCTATCATGATGGGTCTCTCATCTCAAATTCCGAATGGTTATATGAGTGTGTGATAATGGTGCTATACATGGATCGAATTGATCAAGGCATCAAGCTAGATGAGAATGCACTCTCAATTGTCAGTGTAGTGTGAGCATATTACTCACCTTATTTATTTTTTGGTATGAGATATATGCTAATTCTACCACCCCTATGCACATATGAATATGAACACACACAATATTACGTGTGAACATAATTGATGAATTAAGTCCTTCAAATATTTCTAAAAATCGTAGAGCTGTTTTGATTTTTAATCTATAGACGAAAAGGTTGTAAAGTTCAGATTAATATTGCTAGCTAGGCCATGCCACTTATAATATATGATATATATTATTATGGTATAAAATGGGAAGCAAAAGGACCAAGATGAAACCCCAAATTGCCACATGGCTTGCTAAATAAATAACACAAATATTCAGTTGCATTTCGAGGATGATGCACAAAAAGGGAGAGAGTTCACAATATGGTTGACACCAGATAGGTAGCTATGTATATGTTCTATATAAAGAAACTACAGAAATGGAATGTCGTCTAATGAAATGGGAACTGGGAAGTAGCTACCACACTGCCCTCTGATCGATCAGTTGCGTTGATGAACGACTGATCGAGATGACAAAGAGACGTTTGGTTGAATTAAATCATCATTAATAGCAACTGATGAAAGTGGAACTTGTCACATGCACCCATCCCTATTTTTGAAGCTGATGCTTGTAAGCATTATACCGGTTATATAGTAATTTAGTGGTAATCCTATGATTCATTTGTTTTTATAGCTAGGGCTAGGGTATATAGGATGGGGTTATATTTACTTGAAGTTACCTAGGCTCCATAGAAATGTAATTGAGTGAATATGAATTCTTATATTGAAAGAGGCGCCGAAAGGAGGAAGAGCCTGCATATGGTGTTTGTAGATCTGGAGAAGACTTACGACAGGGTCCCTAGAGAGCTGATTTGGGAATGTTTGGAAGCCAGAGAGGTGCCAGATACGATTATAAGAATCATTCGGGACATGTATGAGGGGTCAAGGACGAGTTTTTCCACGCAAGGAGGAGATACAAAGTTTTTCAGGGTGAGTATGGGTCTACATCAGGGATACGCCTTGAGCCCTTTTCTGTTCACGCTCGTGATGGACGTGTTGACAAAGGACATCCAAGGAGAAGTCCCAGAGTGTATGCTATTCGCAGATGGTATCGTCTTAGTGGAGGATTCTAGGCCGAAAGTTAATAACAAACTGGAAGTGTGGAGGGAGAGACTGGAATCTAAGGGGTTTAGGCTGAGTAGGACTAAGACTGAATATGTGGAGTTCAGTTTTGGGCAAGAAAACGATTCTAGTAGTGAGCTGCAGTTGGGGGATGAGATCGTGGTGAAGAGGGATAACTTCAAGTATTTGGGTTCAATTTTGCAAAGCGATGGGAGCATTGGGGAGGATGTGAGATCTCATATTCAAAAAGGTTGGCAGAAGTGGAGGGCAGCATCAGGGGTTCTTTGCAATAGGAAGGTGTCGCTGAAGCTTAAGGGAAAGTATTACAAATCTGTTATAAGGTCAGCGATTCTCTATGGGGCTGAGTGTTGGCCGACGACGAAGGCTCAGGAACAAAAACTTGCAATCGCAGAGATGAGAATGCTCAGATGGATGTGAGGTCACTTGAGGTTAGACAAGATTAAAAATGAAGATATCAAAAGCAAGTTGGGGTGGCTAACATAGGGGACAAACTTCGGGAAGCAAGACTTCGATGGTTTGGTCATGTTCAAAGACGGGCACCGGACGCTATAGTGAGGAGGTGTGAGCACTTGGAGTTTGGGGATTGTCGGAGGGGTAGAGGTCGCCCGAAGAAATGCTGAATGGACAACATTAAACAAGATATCAGCTTGCTAGGGATTTCGGTGGATTTGGCTCAGTGCACGCAGAGTTGGAGGGAGAGGATCAGGGTGGTGGATAGCTAGTAGCCGGGTTAGTGGAGCAGACTTTCTTAACTCGAAGGATATAACATAGGCGTTAGATAACTAGTTTGATTATTCATAATCTTTCTTTTACTTTGAGTTTCATTTTCAGTTTTAGCTCCTTTTTAGGGTCTTTTAGATCGTTGGTTGTAGTTTTTGGTTGGTTTGGAGCGTTTGTTTTGGGTCTTTTCGGACGTATTCCATCTAGGTCTGGAATACCCCCATCCTGACCCCCCAGATCCTGCATCTACGGAACTACCTGGGTACATGTTGTTGTTGTTGAACTGTTATATTGAAAATAACTTAGTTCATTGCTCATACTATGTATAAGAGACATTGGACAAAGGTTTTTTATGCATAATTCAATTGAAAAATAGTATGTGATAATATTTTTAGTACTTCAATGTATTACTTTAATAATTACAAAATAATAAATGTTTTTGAGATGTACGTTAGCCAGCCTAACTCCTTCGAAAAGCTTCAACTATCTGACTCGATTGACCTATTACATAAAAAAATAAACTATGTAGGCTAGAAATCTCGTTCATAATTTTAAAACAAACTATTATGCCGATTTTTTATAAAACGATATTTGAATTTGAATATAAAACTGAACTTATTTGTTAGTTTTCCTTGAATGCAAAATTTATTAACTAAAATACAAATGCTACCAAATGTTATAGTCAATGCCAAAAAAACAATAAAAATAAATCAGATTGCTTTGAGGATTAATGCAATCATTCAAATATGGTTGATCATGTATAATGTATTTATACAAAGGGAAGCTTGGAGAACAAGTAACTTGATAATCCTAACTACAAACAACATGTCCAAAGCCACATAATATATCTTAGGTATATGACACAATCAATGCTAGCTAAAAGATAGCTTAAAACATATATAACCCTCTGAACTTTCACAAACTTATTACTTAAACACTCCACCTTTGATTTGGACCCATTGAACACTTAAACTTCTTATTTTTTTACCTATTAAACACCTGTCGAGTGAAAATTCCGTCGAATTTATCACACGCGCGCCACGTAAATTACACGTCATTAATGTTATTTAAGCCACATAAGCGCCTAGACTAATGATATGTATTAATTTAAAAAAAAAAGAAATTTTTAAAGATTTTGTTAACAAAAACGAATTTTACTCCTTCCCTGCTCACCTTCCTTCTCACCTCAACTCCCTCTCGACAAAATACTTTGCGCGGCGGTGACCGAGCTCCAAATTTCCAATTCGACGACGACCGAGCTCGACGACAAAATAGTTTGCAATTTGGTGCTAGGTTTTGTTCGAATTCATGGGAATTTGGGTATTTAGGTAGGGCTCACAATTGTGAATTTGGGGGGTTTAGGGATTAGGGCTCAATCGATGCGATTTTAGACATGTATTTGTGCTAAGGGTTTAATTGTTTGTTTAAGGTTCGATTCTATGCGAGCAATTATGATTGAGGATCCAAGTATCTGTTTTAGGTTTTTGGGTTGATTGTATATGAAATTTGTGACCTTTGTAGATATTACATGAATTCTTGTTTTGGGTTTTTTGGTACATTGGATTTGAAAATTTGTATTTGTGAGTTCAGTAGATGCAAATCAAGAAAGCTGATTTGAAAATTTGTATTTGCGACCTCTGTCGCCACACCTGCACGTCACAAATTAAAGTTGATTTCTATCTCCAACTTCCACACGAATAACTGCTCGAAGAAGAAGCCATCAAGATTTTGTGAGGCTTGAGCTTTCGAAACCTTAAAGAAAGAAGGAAAGACTAACTTGATCGAAGAAACTCGAGGGGAATTCCAAGTCTGAAGGTGCAAATCGAGAGAAGGAAGGACAACGGGAATTTCACACAACTCAGAGAGAGATGGAAGAAGGAGATTTTTTTTTTCATAATTTACATGTCAGATCATTTCATTAAAATTCTAACAATGCACTCGCCCAAAATCGCGTACTTCACACGCAAAAAGCCACGTCAGCTAAAAGTTTAAGTATTCAATAGGTCCAAAACAAAGGTGGGTTCCCTAAATGGTAAATTTATGAAAGTTTAGGGGGCTGGATATGATTTAAGCTTCTAAAAGATATATTGTACATAACATCTTCATATCCCCTCAAGCTGGACGTCAGGACAAAAGATCATGCGTGCAAGAAGTGTTATAAATTGAGATTGTCAACTCAACGTCGGTGACTTGTTGTGGTTCTGACTTGGAGGATTCACCATTGCAGCCGTGAAAAGGGGACGAATCCTTTTCAATCATGAACCCTAACTTTGCTTTGCTTCTGTCTCATTATTCCTCTTCTTGTTTTGGTTCTTTGTTCTGGCATCACTACTTGTTGAAAGATTTGTACTTGAACAACTTTGTATTTTTACTAAGTACTGTATATTTCGGGTCAGGTCTCCCCAACTGAGACTCTTTGCATGTAGAATTCTTTGAACTCGAACAGGATAAACAACTCTGGTGTTGATTTGTTATGTCATTCTTGTTTACTATGATTCGTTTCAAGTTATGAGTGAGATCAATTAGATCTACTGTTGCTTTGATAGATCATGTGAGTCTTGATTACATAGACATCTGCTATAATTTCCTATAATACAACATAAAGCAGAACCCAAGTCTTTGTTGAAATCTACGCCACGTCATCCACCTTGAATAAAATAATGATTTTATTTTTTTAATTGTATCCTTTAAAAGTTATTTATATATCTTCTTGATATCTTATCTAATTTTTGATATCTTTGATTTTGTACCTCTTTTTGGTATCTTGAGAAAATATAATTTTCCTTCAAATTATTAAAGCGTTTTTTATTTTTGGTAAAAGAGATTTTTATATTCTTCTATTAAGATTCTAAATAGTTAATTAAAATAATAGATTCCATAATTTAAATCATACAAAAGTAGAATGCATATAGTATAGTTTAATAGGTTCATATTTGGTTCAACAAAAAAAAAGGTTCATATTTGGATCTGTCAGGTTTAGATTATACATTATCTAGAAAAAAAACAACCTCGAATCAAAATTCGATCTTGAATCAATTAAGTCGGGTTTATATGATTACATTACCCGTCTATAATAAAGATTTTTGTAGTATCTATTTCTCATTAACAAGTTCGTTGGTTCGTTGGTGGAGTCACCTTTATAAATAATTTAATACTCCGTAGTCACTATCTCCCATAATCATTATTCTCACCACCCAATGGACATTCAAATATTGTTCTCTTTTACACTATTCGTTGCACTGTCCCATGAAAAACAATTCTACGCAATAACTAGACATATTGAAACGAATTCGACCAAAAAAAAAAGACATAGTGAAATGAAAAGGATAGATATATTCTACGAATAACTTGGAGCTGAGAGATTTTATAGAAAAAGCATAATATTGTACAACTTCACAACTCATTACAAACTTTTCCCATTTGTGAGTTTCATCAAGTGCAAATTTATTTTTTTGGTCGAACAAGTGCAAATTTATTAGAAGATGCATAGAAACTAACTCCATAATCTGGTAGCTAATTATAAAAGAGGATGGATGGTCCTAACACCATCACAACCAAACAACTAGCAATAGAACCCAGAGTAACTAAAGTCGCTACTCTTCCTTTATCCCTCCTCACAAACATCCCTTCAATGATAGGTAGACTTAACGCGAAGTAAAAACCTGAGAGAAACACTTGTGCTACCATTTCATCCCAATTCCTCAGCAGCACCATCCTCAGTGAACCTCCAACAAAACACACCAAATTCAAGATCACAACTGTGCCAAGAGGAACCAAGAACATGCTTGATGTTCTGAAGTCATAGATTCCTTGATGGTACATCTTTTCTTGCTCGTTGTCTATGACCTTGTTGGTGGGTATGAAGCTCGTCTCTTTTACGCCTATGATTTTAAGGATTGCATCTAAACTTCCATACGTGATGCACGTTAGCATCTTTATGATCCCCATCCTTTCCTCGTTCCACCACGACATCATTGTTCCCTCGGTGGTTAGCACTTCATGGAGATGCTTTAGTAGGGTTGACAAGAAAATCAATACCATCACTAGGAAGAATGAGCTTGAGACCTATCAATTTCATAGTGACATGTCAATTGTGATTATCTTTATACCATATAAGATTAATACTTTGGGAATTTAGGTCTAAGAGCAAGAATAACTCCAATGATAAAAATTCAATCGTATTACAAACTTGAAACAACAAGATGAATGTGACTGGAGAACAAAAGCCTATGATCATCATGACATTCAAAGCTTGCAAATATGAAGACATACCAAGCTATGAAAGAGTTGAATTCTAAAGTTAAGTGTTCTTACTTTGGGGTATAAGGGGACACCATGGAAGAGACACAATTGAGGAACGATGGCCAAGCACCAATACGGGACAAAAGTTAAAGGACGCAAGAAGGCTGAAGTATAACAAAGGGAGTGAATAAGTGGAAGCCGTCTTCTAGCTAGACCATGGACCAAAGGGCAGAACCGAGAAAGGCCAATTTCAACACAACCAGCATACCACCTACTATTTTGGGTCAATAGGTCATTAAGATTAGTAGTTGTAGTGCCTAAGAACGGAGCTCTTTTCGGGTTAAGGTAAACCGACTTCCACCCTCTACAATGAAGGTTGTAGACGGTGAAGGAGTCCTCCAATAGAGAATGATACAAGAAACCCACCTGTATAAAACTTGTTACTTGTTATCAATTTGAAGAGAATGAATCAAATGTATATGAATTTGTAGTTTCTTGCCTCTTTGCCCCATTCCGTATCCTCTTCATACGTGCAAGAGGCTAGGAATTCCGCCTCTTGTAGGATCTTTGAGGAGAATGCAACCGAATTGATTGTGTAGGGGTTGCTATATTGACTTAGAGACTTCAAAAAGTGATTTGAAGTTCCAATATTGTTTCTCAACTCCACAAGATCCTCACCTATATATGTATGTATATGTATCAACATGTGAGATGGAAATTACAAGTGTACATAGCTTTTCTATTGAAAAATAGTAGCCATACTAAATTCAAATGGAAGAGAGGTTACCCACTTACCCTTGGTGTTGTATATTGCCTTCCTATTCATGTAGAAACCCGTTCCACACAACATTGGTCCCATACTCGCTCCGTCCAAGCCCGGCAACATCACCTAACAAATATTGCCGGTTTCGTATGCATATTTGATCAGACATACTAGCTAGCTAAAATGGTGAAGTTAATTGGAAAGAGTGGATTTACAACATACCTTGAAAACGATTCGAAGCCCAGTGTCGTAGATGTCATCCTTACTAATGTTGCGATACCTTTGAGGGAATTGAACAAAAGCGAGAGACGGGGAGACATCTTTGTCAAGATAGAAACACATTGCTTGCTTAGCTGAAGTGGGATCGTTGCAATACATGTCACAGTCTAAAACTAGCACTATAGGTGAGTTGCTCATTACACCGGATACCCTAAGCTGCAGTACAATAGCAACCATCATTTTTTTTTTAATCAGAAATAGCAACCATCATTATGAACTTAATTCAGTCCATGTACATATATAGTATTCTTGTATGAGTTCAGCTTATATGTTATGCTCAATGTTTCAATTCTAAGAAGGTTGATAATATAGGATGCATTGGACATTGGTGTACATACGAGGACGTTGAGAGCGCCGGCCTTGAAATGATGAGGGTAAGAAAGTCTTTTCTCGCGAGCAATGTAGACAAGCATAGGAATATGGCTATGATTTGGGTTTATTATTGAGGGATCTGTACATTGGTCATTGATCACCTGCATGGCCAAAAAAAAGAAACGATTAGAATTAGTTAGATTGTTAGTGATGATGTACTGTGCTTACATTATTGTTAGAATTATATTTTTTTTGATCGAATATTGTTAGAATTATATAGGTGGGTATATACGCGAAGCGCGCGTGCATCAACATTTATGGGTGTACCATACATAAGGTTTCAGGTTCGAGATAAACTCATATGATGGGTTAGTTTTCTTTGAGAATTCATTTTTCTCACATTTTTTCAACACGGGAAGTGTATGTGTGTCCAAGACATGCAATATGGAGAAGGACACGTTTACTAAGTATACAGAACACAACACTTAATTGGAAAACCACTGCTCGCTGTGACAGAGCCACTATATGGCAGAAGCACTTGCAAATGGGTTACGTAAAGCCGTATTTGTTGCACAAGTATCATGTATATACCTGAACCAGTGGTGGGTGGTCGTCAGATCTGCTTTGTCTTCTAGGCGACCCAATTCCCCCGTGAATGAGCTCCTCCACTCGCTCCTTCAACCGCTCATACTTTTCCTACAACACTCACTCATGTTTAATAAACCCACATCATTAAACTAATCAATTAATTAAACATTAATCAATGAATCATTTACTAGGTCCAACGGTTACGTGCTTTGAGTAGCAGTCTGCGTGTGACGAAGTGATCACCGGCTTGCAAGCTCTCATTCGGAGTCGTCGTCTCGTCTCCAAAGTAGACCATAGGGCACCGGCACGTGAGCTCGAAGTCCCGACAGAACGGAACCCACCACGTGGCGAACGCCCAGGCCTCCTTCATGGCGGCCAGGGTCACGGGGGAGCTGCCCCCGTCGTCCGAAAGGTACACGTGGAGCTTACCCACCGGGTAGTCGAGGGCCATGGCGGAGACCACCGTGTTCATCACCTCCATGGTGGGCTCCTTCTCCGGGTCCGCCGTGCATATCAGCACGTCGACCGAGGGAAGGCGGGATTCGTCGTCCGGGAGGCGGTCGACGAAGACGGACCGGTCCACGTGCCTCCACCGGAAGGCCTGCCATGAGAGCCAGGAGAGGGCGAGGCAGGCTTCGGCCGCGAGAAGGAGGGTGTGTGCAAGTGTCGGGTTATAGCGAGTGGTCGAAAGGATGGTGTTGTTGCGAGTGTGGTGGTGGTGGTGGAGGAACAGGGAGGAGAGACGGTGGTAGAGGAAGAGGGAGAGGAGGAAGGAGTGGATGAGGATGTGAGCTCTGTTGATGGCACAACGGAGCCGGTCGGTTCGGAGGACGTGGAGAGGAAGGGCTTGCTTTGCCTTCTCCTTGGTCATTTTTTCAGCTAGCTTGGTGGTGTGCTCTCTTTGGATCGATAGAATTTGGAATTGGAAGTGATACTCAAATGCAACTAGCTATAGTCATGTTTATAAGACCACAAAGGCACATACTGCCTTTAGGGCGGGCCAAACGGCATGTGCTACTAGTACGTACCGTTCATTCTTTTTTATTATGCTGGTGAGGGTCTCCACTTACTCATATGAATTACCTAAAGGGCTATACATTTAATTTCGAGGAGTTAGTTTAGTGGAGCAAGACATCGATCTGACAGGTCGCAAGTTCAATCCCCTAATTTATTTGAGATGAGACATAGACTGGGACACCACTCCCTTATTCCAAATTTTTGTTGACAAAAAAAAAGGACTATACATTTTCTATTTTATAAAAGACACCATTGTTCATTCTTTCTTTTTATGCAACCCTGGTCGATCAATGGTTAGCAATTGATCCCAAATTCCCAATAACCCGTCATCATAGTTAATGGGCATTCAATGTCGGTCAACAATCAAATCTACTAAACACTTAGATTATCTAATTTTGACCCGGTTAAGCTAGTAGTTTTTCTATCAAAAAACAATCAAATCAACTAACTGACCAAGTCAACACACAACGGGTGGAGTGAAGGGGAGAAGTTCCTTCATGAAATGAAAAAAATATTAAACTAACTAAAAATTAACCTTCTATATAAGAACTAGTTAACAAAATCATCCCAAAATAAATCCATTTTTAATTTATAGCAGGACTCCAAAGTTTCATATGAGTTAACACGCTATTAGTCATCTGCCTTGAATGGATAAGCACGTCCTACGGCGATAAAATCATATCGATCATTAACAAGTCATTACTTGAACATAAGTTACACACTTTTGTGTAGAAGGGTGAATTAAGTGGTAGGGCCTCTTAGTGTTTGTCAAACATTGAGACATATGTGCAACACTTTTGAGCCGGATTAGGACAACTCCAAAGCGATAAAAGTACTAAAGTTAATATCTACAATCAGTTTTGGGCACGTTGCTATAAATCAATGTTATCTTCTTGTATTTCAGAGGCCGTCGGTGTATACGTGTGCACTTAGAATACTAGATAGATATGGGCACCTTCATCCACATTTGTCTCATAAGGCTACGTTACCCTCTTTTGTTTGCTTGATATTGTTGTGACATAAACAATAATAGAGTCGGATGCTAAAACATTTGAAAAATAGAATCTATAGAAAAACTAGAATCCTTGTCCAACAACAAAAACTATCAGATGAGAATCTTTATAGCAAGAAAACGTCAAAGGATGGAATTCACTGAAGTCACAAGTTTATATATCAAGGCAATTAAATGATAAACTAATAACATGAACAACCTAGGTCAACCATATCTTATGGACTTAATACCCTAATTCAAATATATCAAGGATCCCATAAGGCGACAAATTGTGGCATTTCAAATTTGCTTCCTTAATAACTAACAAGTAGAAGGACCGAACTCATCAATAGACAAGATGCAACACAGACACATTTATTTTACTGAGGTCAATTAACAACGATGTTTTTGTTTTTAAACCACATTGCAAAGTCATATGTGAAAATTAATATATGAGATCTACAGATCTGAGTTCTTTATCACAAAGGAATTGCAAGACATATAAGATATAGTAAGATGTACATTCATTGATACAAAGCATTAAAAAAATACTCCAAAACACACCTGGAGCTGTCATTTCTAATTGCCCTTGCATTACCAAATGCCTCCAGAAGTGGATTTGACTACACCAAGCATATATCTCCGTATTAGAGAAATTCTTCATGGAATTCAACTAGTAAATATAACTTCAACAACTCAACTCTAGTTACCTTATCAATGAAAATAGTCTCTAGCATCCAATTCAAACTCAAAGATCTATAGAAATTCATATTTTTTTTAGGTCATGCACATCCAACATATAGGGCTCCAAAAATATTTTTCAGGTGCGAGAAATACACTATAGCTGTCAATATGTGGTCGATGAGATGCCTTTTTGTGTATCTTACAATATCAGATAAGCCTCTCTTTAATGTGGGCAAAGGCAAAAGGGATGATCTTCAAATAATTTATAAGATGTTTAATTAACTTGGAAAACCAACCGAAACAACGTGGCCTTGGGTACCACCGGCCTTTCCAAAAGAATTGGAAGGGTACTCCTACTCATCACAACTCCATGTAAGCTATATAACTCATTTACAAGTTTTCTGCTAGAAAAGGATGGTTCAAAGCATCTTGTGCAGATATTCTTTGCTTTGGTTTGAAGGTAAGTAGCCTCTGAAATTTATGTAAATTAAACACAGCATTAGTCATGGTACAAATCTTTTGAGAATCATCAAACCAATACAAATGACTTACCATCAACAAATCTAGACCTTTATCATCCAACAACCCCTCCATCTCACTCACAAGAGCCTTTCATAAAAATTTTAAAAAATACAATAAGAGCATTATATTATTCAAGATACATTTCAAGTTCGAAATTTCAATGAAGTATATCACTTGTGGTTGTGATGGGTAGGAGTACCTTGCCAGTTCTTCTGGAAAGGCTAGTGGCACATCAGTTGGTTTTCCAAGTTTACTACACATCAAATCTATTACTTGAAGATCAATCATATCCTTTTCCCTTTGCCCACATTGAAGAGTGGCTTGTCGCATGTTGCAAGGTACACAAAAAGGCAGCCCATCGACCACATGCCGACAATTGTAGTATATTTCTCACACTTGAAAAATACTTCTGGAGTCCTATACTGGATGGACATGACCTGAAAAAGAGTATTTAAATTTCTATAGATCTTTGAGTTTCAATATTGAATTACAACATAAGAAAGCTTTTAATTTGAACTTTACCGTAGGCGAGTTTTGAACTTCTTCAAATGAGCTACAGGAGGAAGCAAAACCTCCTACTTTAATGTCACCTTCCTCAGTCACACATATGCTTGTAGGTTGATTATTACGGTGAATGATATCCCTACTGTGGAGACAAGCAAGCGCATTGCAAAGTTGCCTCATCATTTTTGAAACAAAGAGAAATGCATCATGATGTATTAGAAATTTTTTCAATTGAGGAAACAATTTAAAAGTACCCTCAAATGAGTCGTATTGAACTCCACAATACAATTCTCAAGGTCATAATGAACTAACTCTATGATCAGATAAAGTTTTGCCGCATGGAAAAAAGCTTGGTCCAACCTAAATACCAACAAAAAAAAAATTTTATGTTTCTAGCTATTGCACATCCTGTCATGAATTTACAAGACGAAAAACTAAGGAAATATGCATAAGAATACACTTAATACCTCTGAATATTGTCATTATGGTGATCAAGCAGTATGTACATTTCTCTCGCCATGTTGGCACTTACTACACTTCCTTCCAGATTGGTCTTTTTGACTGCATAGTACTTGTTATCATTGCCCCTCACAACAAAATCCACATCGGGCACTTCAAGATAATCTTTCTCAGAGTACCCACAACAAGGATATCATTCATCGTAATGTACAACCTGCCAGCATACGTGTGACTGAGGAAGGTGACATTAAATTAGGAGGTTTTGCTTCCTCTTGTAGCTCATTTGAAAAAGTTCAAAACTCGCCTACGATAAAGTTCAAATTACAAGCTTGCTTATGTTGTAATTCAATATTGAAACTCACATATCTATAAGAATTCATATTCTTTTTTTTTTAGGTCATGCACATCCAATATAGGGCTCCAAAATATTTTTCAGGTGCGAGAAATACATTATAGCTGTCGATATGTGGTCGATGAGCTGCCTTTTTGTGTACCTTACAACATTAGATAAGCCACTTTTTAATGTGGACAAAGGTAAAAGGGATGATCTTCAAATAGTAGATAAGATGTTTAATTAACTTGGAAAACCAACTAAAACAACGTGGCCTTGGGTACCACCAACCTTTCCAACAGAATTGGAAGGGTACTCCTACCCATCACAACTCCATGTAAGATCTATACTATAACTAACGCTATGTTTGTTTTCCATACATTTCAGAGGTTACTTACCTACAACGCATAGCAAATAATATTTGGACATGATGCTTTGAACCATCCTTTTCTAGCATAACACTCGTAAACGAGTTTAGACTTACTAGTTAGGTATAGAATGTTGATATGAGCTGTGGGCTTTGATGCACACGTGTGTTGAGTCTTTGAGCTAAACAGGCTTATACTGATGAACCACTGAAAGCATAGGAGAATGGTAGAGGATGGGTGGACCATCCCTATTTTTGCATAGGATATGTGAATATGATGTGAATATTTCAAAGCACATAGTGGGGGATATATAGTGTTATCTTGTGAATTTTGGGAATTTGATGATGAGATTTGCAAACACATTGGTACATTGTAGCTCAAGCCTTTTACTCTTTTTTCAGTGTAGTACGTAATAGCCATTAGAATAAAATGTATACCTCAATCATGTTACAAGTATGTTTGATTCTTTTTTTTTTTTGTTCAAAGTATGTTTGATTCCTTGAGATACTATTATAGCTAATAATCCGCAAGGTACACGCACCTCAAAAGCTCAAATTGAGATGTAAAATTACAACATCCATTAAACATTGCATTTCAGATGACATTGAATCAAAATATAAATCATTCAACTTTTTTTTCTACTCTATGCTAGTGTTCATCACAAATGTTGTATAAAAAGTCTATTATAGACTCTTGCTGAATCTATATAATTCAATGTTAGATGTATATAAATGTTAACGTATATTAAGATAATAAGATGTTTATTTTTTTTTGACATGAAAAAAGGATCATATATATATATAGTATTAAATTTTATAGTGAACACAATTGTTAGAGAGAACTAGCGTGCAACTGTAGGCCATTAGATTAAGAACCATATTAACAGTGAAGATTAGGTGTGTGTTCGGCAAAAGCTTATTGGAGCTTACTGGAGCTTATGATAGCTTATTGAAATAAATAAGCTTGCAAGGAGGTGTTCGGAATGAGTAAATTATGATAGCTTATTCTAGCTTATAGTAGCTTAGTTTTTGTTATATATTTAAGTTCCTCATGTGTAGATTATCCAGCTTATGGTAGCTTATTCCCATTTTCTCCAAATTTATATAGGTGGGTCCATACCCTTCATCTTATTGTCTTCTCCCTCCTCAATACCCTTTTCGTCATTTCACCCTCTACTTTTATCAACAATCAGCTTGTTTTACCGAACACCCGTTAGCTTACAAAAAATTGTCAGCCTTTAAAACCAGTTACAAATTTCAGCTAGAAACATAAGCTTCAGTTACAAAAAGCTTCAGTTACCATTTCAGCTTGATTTCAGTTAGTTTTACCGAACAGAGCCTAGATTAAAATAATAGGCCCTCCTGCTTTTTTCACACATGCTTTAATTTAGGAACTAAAAAGATTTTGTTTGATTTTAAAAAATAAAAATCTCCTTTTTGAAAACCATCACATCAAGTAATTTATTTCCATATATGAAACAATCTCTTTCTTCTCCATCCAATTTCCATCCTAGTTCCAGAACTCCGTTCATTCGTCTGCCGCCAATCTTCACCAAATATCGTCTAGTAATTGTCGCAATCAAAGGTAATACTTCTATTCTGGCACTCCGCATCAATTTCCAACGAGTTTTTGAGAACTTTTGTTTCCGATTTTCACTTATTTGTTAGTATAACTCCATAGATCTCCGGTTTGTTTTTTATTTTGATAAGGAAGCTTTTTCGGCTCAGGTCTACTCTACAAAGCCAAGGTTAAAAATTGTGATGAAACCCTTAGTCTAATTTGTATTACTCACACTCCAGTAGTTTCTTTGTTACGAAAATCGTATGGGTTCCAAAATGTGACGAAATTGCTTTGTCAACCGTGTGTATTTCTGTTCAGTGAATCAGAAATTTGGCGGCAAGTTCAAGCAGTAGCCTGGCGTAATGTGTCAAATTTGGCGTCAATTTGTGACGAAATCGTTTTTCAACCGTGTGTATTTATGTTCATATACAACATATGTCGTGTTATATACACACTAGATCGTGGTTATATATACAACTATCATTAAAATACATGGTTCATAGTTATAGATCGATGAATTAAGTTATATACATTGTCTTTTATGGTATATATACATTCTATAGTATGTTGTATACATATATTATAGTATGCCGTATACATATTATACATGTCAATATACGCATTGTAGTGCGCATATATACATGAAAAAATTGAATCTATGTCCATACTGTTGAAGTCCGAATGTCACGAACTAATTACGGGACAAAATTATTAAACTCTCGGACCTTTCGGCGCGCTAGAAACCGGCTCGTCTTGCTTCGAGCTCTCCCACCCCCCGCGTATTATTTTATTCTCTTTTCGGAGGCTTATAAGACTTTTTTAAGGTCTTTCCCGTAAAATAGTGCGAGCTCCTCGGAGACTCAAACACGTCGGGGCCCGTCCTTCGAGAACACGTCTCGGGACAGGCTTTTTCCGATCCCTTTTAATTTGGCCTTGCACCACTATATATAGAAAATGGAGCTGCTTGCTTACATAGCCAAGCTCCGATGTGGGATAGCCCACTTTATGCCTTTATCGCGATAATGACCCTCTAAAGGGCCCTAATCGCGATATTGGCCCTAAGGTGCTCAAAGTTTGCCTCCGTATGCTCGATGCGGGACGTTACGTTCATACATGTTGCCATACGCGTACATTTACTCATTTCGGTTATTCGCGTACTTAGCGCGTTAAAAGCGTGTTTAGCACCTTAATCTTTTATGTCAATATTATTTGGCTTAATACATCAATAGGCCCCTGTACTTACAACTTTTTTCCCCTTGAACCCCTGTACAAAAAAATGTTCAATTAGACCCCTGTATCCCCCGCGCTTTGACCTATTGAACCCCTCATTAAATTAGCTCGGCTTCGTGAAACACATGCATGCTTACGTGTCATTTTTTTTGCCAAATAATTGCCATGTCCTCTGCCACGTAATACCAGTTTGCCATGTCCTTTGCCACATTTTAATATTTCATATGAAACACCACATAAGCATGTGGCGTCCTCTTTGACTGAAAAAAAAGCATGTGGCGTCCTCTTTGACCGAAAAAAAAGCATGTGGCGTCCTCGACCGGACCAGAAACCGGCCACGCTCATTTCCCGTTTCCGGCGCGATCCGGTCGTCACGCCGCCACCGCCAAATGCCCCTCCGGAGCAGAAGAGGCGTAAAACCAGCCCGAATTCAGACACCAAGCCACACACATCTGCGTTCACACGAGCCTACACCGGATCTCAGATATCACAGCGCCTCCCTCCCTTACCTTACCAAACACCGTCCAATTTGCCGAAAACTCCACCGATCGAGTGCAAGGAAGGCTCCACCACCATCAATTCGCGTCGGCGCCGGCAATTTCCGCCGCCAATTCGTTCATGTCGTCGATCATCGACGACACGGACAGCGTGACGCCGTCGATGTCCTCCGGATCCCAGATCTCGAACCTCTCCTCCGCCGGCAAGCCCCCTCTCTCGAAGAGGAACTGTGGATCCGTCGACGACTCCAAGTGCGATGTCACCGGAGCTTACTTTGGACGCTGCCACTACTGCTCTAAGCGAAGGCGAGCAGATCTGGAACCAAATTTCAGATCCGAGTTGATCCGGAGCATTCTCTCGCTCCGACGTCACTCCGACCTCGCTCTGACTTCGCTCCTCCAACTTCACTCTTCGGAATGCCCTCGCTCCTCCGAGGCTGGGCCAGATCCGCGAGGGGGATCTCCGGCGAGGGAGGGACGGGAGAGCAATCGTCAGATGCGGCGGAGGAGCTCGGATCCCTTTTAATTTTCTAGCTCGGATCCCGATTGTTCTCCGGAGACTACACCACGTAAGAAGACGGGCTGATGAAAACTGGGGCAGGTCCGGGTCCGGGTCTGATGGCTATTATTCGGGTGGGGATGAGAGCGGGTCAAGCAACCGGGCGGCAGGTTCAGATATTGAGACGACGGCGGCGGTCCGGTGTGACGACGGGGACACGGTCGGGAAGGAGGGCGGAGATCGGGAATCACGGTTGCAGGCTAGTTGAAGCTTCGAGGATGGCCATGCAACAATGGTGGACGGTCGGATATGTATTTTTTGATGAAAGCGGGACGATTAAATTTGACAGGCAATTACTTTAACTTTATTTACATCTTTATCTCATAACTTTTCCTTTCTTCGTTACAAAGTGTGATTAAACTTTCATTTTTAATAAAAATGCTCTCAATGCCTACTGGTGATACGAGTTCCGATCCGCCGATTGACTCCCCGGAAATGGGCGAAACTAGATTGAACAAGAAAACCAAACGCTCTAACGATACTGTAATGGAGGGCCTTCGCATGGAAACTAGTTTCCCTACGCTCATTGATGCAAATAGGCCCTCTGGGGGCGCCAGGAACAATTTTTCTTATAAGGACTCAGTTACAGGGAACCGATCTGATGGGATGATGGTTGAGTACTCTAATCCTTTCTGGGAGGACGATAATGAAGAGGAGGAAATTTTGGATGATGTTCTGCCTGAAAACTTTGACCCGAAGTGCCCTGTTGTTCTTCTCTCGGCTGCGGTGAAGAGACGTATCCGAACTCCCTGGAGAAAAGCGATTATAATCAAAATTCTGGATAAGAGTGTTGGGTATATGTACTTAAGGAACACTCTTACTCAGAAATGGAGACCTAAAGGAGATTTCTCTATGATAGACATCGGCAATGATTTCTATGTTGTTCGCTTCAGCAACGACGAAGACCTCCACCATGTTTTGAATGATGGTCCATGGTTGGTTGGACAGAGTTACTTAACGATTCAGCGATGGAGGCCTAATTTCATTGCTTCGGAAGAAAAACTCCGCTTTGTTGCTGCTTGGATCCAAATTCCCGAGCTTGCGTTGGAGTATTTTGACAAGGAAGTCTTGGATGCTGTGGGTGTTTCTCTTGGGAAGGTGCTAAAAATTGATAGAACCACCAGTGCAGTTGCTAGGGGAAAGTACACTAGACTATGTATTGAACTTGATGTCACCAAACCGCTAAATTCAAAATTTTGGATGAATGATCGGTTTTGGAAGGTTCAGTACGAGGGTTTGAGGATGATTTGCTTCGAGTGTGGTAAAATTGGCCATACTAAAGAGCAGTGCAAAAGTTCTACGCATCAACAACCCGATGCCAATAATACAGAAGAGGATAATAGTGGGAGCCAAGCTCCTGAGTTCCATGAAGAGTTTGGGGAATGGATGGTGGCTAAGAGAAACAACAGAAGACGCCAACCGAAGGAAGGAGTGACTCAGAAAAAGGAGCTCCAGCCGGAGACACCTAATGTGAGCATCAACTCCGGTGACGTGACGGGGAAGTTGGCCAATTCCGGCGTGACTCCACAACTTCGGCTAACCCGGGTTAACTCGGAAATAAAAGAAAACCAGACCGGAGCTGGGCCCTCGGGTTCCCGGTTTCATGTGTTAGGAGAAGAATCCGATTTGGAAGATTGTTTAAACAAGGAAGATCTGGAGGCGCCAATTTCGGGAGATGCTGATGATTTGCCAAAGGAGAGATCTCTGACGATAACTACGGAGAAGAAGGCGGACAATATTATTGTGAAAACCCCTCTGCCTCCGAAAGTGGTAAAATCCAAAGGGACAACGGAGAGTGATTCTCGCTTGGCCAAAATCACGGAATCAATTTTCAAGGATAGTGCTAAAGGAAAATCTTCGGGTAATTTGAAAGAGATTAATGGGCGGTTTCAAGGTAATTTGAAAGAGATTAATGGGCAGTTTCAAGGTAGGAAGACAGAGGACAAATCAACGGGCAAAATTAAGGACGTTTTGGTTAAGGAAACTAGCAAAGAGGAAAATACAGAGAGAAGATTTGCTCAAGAAAGGAAAGGGAAGATTGTGATTGAGCAGGGGAATCAGTTAGGGAAGGGATTGTCGCTGCGCCCAACTTGGCAACTTCAATCTCAGAGCATGGATAAATTGCCACCAGCGGCTTTGTCCAATGCAAGCAATCAATCTGCAAGAAAACCACTCCACAAGCATACGAAAGATCCTCCGTTAGAGAATGACAGGGCAATGGAGATGCCTGTTCCCGCCGTCTGCTCCGAGGGTGGGGGAGATCCGCCTGTGGACACCCGAATGGAGGATGCTAGTCAGGCAGAGTCGTGGAACGAACCCGAGCAAGCCGATGAGCTACAAGGTCGAGATGCCAGAATGGTACGGTCGATATCAATGTCGAACATTCTGACTAAGTGGTTTGTTGAAGATCCCACCCTCTTTCAATTTTTCCTTATGATGGTTCCCAATATAAAACTCATAACTTGGAACGCTCAAGGAGCAGGAAGCAGGGATTTCTTATATGCTTTGAAGGATCTTATTAGGCGCCATGACCCATCTATTTTGGTGTTGCTTGAGACCAAAATTAGTGGCGAGCAAGCTGACAAAGTTTGCGACAGGATTGGTTTTGATGGTAGGATTCGAGCTGAAGCTACCGGTTTCCGTGGTGGCATTTGGGTCCTCTAGAGAAGAGATAGAGTTCGCATTGATGCTGTCGACGTCCATAGACAGGTGGTCTCGGTTAAGATCAATCGGGATGGCGAGGCGGAGTGGCTGTTCTTTGCTATCTACGCTGATCCTATCCCGGGTAACAGAGATGTGCTTTGGGACAGGCTTCTTGAGTTTAAGGAAGGCGTTAACCAACCGTGGCTCCTGATGGGGGACTTCAACGAGACCAAGGAGATGAGCGAGAGAACCGGGGTCTCGGAGGAGCTTTCTAGGAGGACTCGAAAGTTCAAAACTTGGATTCAGGAGAAGATGGAGCTGCTCGATTTAGGCTTTTCCGGGCCTAAGTTTACTTGGCACAGAGGAACGGACCCGTCAACTTCGGCTAGCGGCAGGCTGGATAGGGGATTGTGCAACATCGAGTGGAGGGAATGTTTTGAAAAGGGCGCTATTAGGCATCTCCCTGCATTCCAGTCTGACCACTCTCCTTTGCTCTTGTCTTCTGCAGGTTTTGATAGTGCTAATTTGCTTGAGAAGCCTTTCAGGTTTCAAGCTGCGTGGATGATGCACACCGAATTCCAGGACTTTTTGGCCACTCATTGGGAGAAGGGTGCCCCTCTTTGCTCCTCGTTGGCGAACCTGGCAATCTAGTTGAGTGATTGGAACCGTCAGGTGTTTGGAAATCTGTTCCGAACCAGAGACAGGCTCTATAGCAGGATCGAAGGGGTCCAACGCTCTAAGTTTGAGTCTCCGTCGCGTGGTCTTTTTGATCTCGAAAGGCGTCTCAGGAAGAAGTTGTCTGTTGTGTTAGATCAGATTAATCTTTTTTGGATCCAGAAAGCTCGTTCGGATGTGCTCATCGACGGCGACCGGAACACAAGATTTTTCCATGCCAGCGCTGTTGTCCGATGGCGTCAAAACAGGATTGATGGGCTTCTTAATTCAGAAGGAGATTGGGTCTGGGACCAGAAGTCGTTGCAGTCCATGTTTGCCAGTCACCTGTTTGCTCTGTATTCTGAGGAGGTCCCTGGTGATGGCCCTTTCGATGTTCCGCGAGGCAGATTTCCGGCCCTCTCGGATGAGGATATTCATTCTCTTTGCAGGTGTTTTTCCTCTCAAGAAATCAAGGAGGCTTTGGACAGTATGAGTCCTCTCAAGGCCCCTGGACCGGACGGTTTTCAGGCTGTCTTTTATCAAGACAACTGGGAGCACATCAAGGATGAGGTCGAGAGAGCTATTCTTGACTTTCTTGCAGGGAGGGGCTTCTCAAAGGACATGAACGAGACTCTGATTGTTTTGATCCCGAAGGTCGAAAATCCGGAAACCGTTCATCAACTCCGGCCGATCAGCTTATGTAACGTGGCCATGAAGATTGCAACCAAGGCTATTGTTGCTCGTTTGAAGCCTATCATGAACCGTATTGTCGCTCCCTCTCAGTCAAGTTTTGTTCCGGGCCGCCAAATTACTGACAATACGGTTATCACCAAGGAGGTCATGCACTCAATGCGGGATGCTCGAAGCAAACCGTTTATGGCCGTCAAGATAGACCTTGAGAAAGCCTATGATAGAGTCCGATGGGCTTTTCTTAGGGATACTCTCTGTGAGGCAAGGCTCCCAAGTGACCTCATAAAGATCATTATGGATAGTGTGACGGCATGCTCCATGAAAGTTCTTTGGAATGGCGGTTTGGGCGAGAAGTTTGTGCCTTCCAGGGGTTTACGCCAAGGCGATCCCCTCTCGCCATATCTCTTTGTGCTCTATATGGAGCGGCTTGGGCATATCATCGACGAGGCGGTTGGGGCTGGCGCCTAGAAGCCCATTCAGCTGTCGGTTGGGGGTCTAGAGATCTCTCATCTCTTCTTCGCCGACGACCTGATTCTTTTTGCCGAGGCCTCTATCAAGCAGATGAGCATCATAAGATACTGCCTGGATAAATTTTGTGCGGCTGCTGGGGCTAAGATCAACTTCCAGAAGTCGAAGCTTTGCTTCTCGAATGGAACCCAGGACGAGTTGGCCGAGAGCATAAGCGCTAGTGGAGGAATTCCGAGGACCGACGATCTTGGAATGCACCTTGGGATTCGGATGACCAAATAGAGGGAATCAAAGGAGAACTACAGGCATATCCTTGAGAGGGTCCAGACGAAGCTCTCGGGCTGGAAGGCGAGAACACTTTCTCTCGCAGATGCAGGAGGCTTGGGAATGAAAAGTATGCGCCAAATGAACACTGCTTTCATGGCTAAGATGGGATGGCGTCTCATGACGGACTCGGAATCCTTGTGGTCAAAAGTGGTTCGTAGCAAGTATTGTCAGGGGAGGCAAGATAGAGATATGTTCCAGACTAAGAGGGGAGCCTCGAATCTCTTGAATGGCGTGGTGAAAGCTAAGGCGCCCTTGCTGCAGGGAATAAAATCAAGGATTGGGGATGGAGGCAGGACTCTTTTCTGGGACCATGCTTGGGCTCTCGATAGGCCTCTTGTGGATGTGGCTACTGCCAATATTGATGAGGAGGAGATTGGGCGAACTGTGGCGGAGTATTGGAGCGATGGTGGCTGGAATTGGGAGTCCTTCGCTCACTTGCTCCCTGCCGAGGCTCTTGCTGAGATTGCTAAAATCAGAGTTGTTGAGGAAGGTGTCGGTGACAATTTCTACTGGAAGAATTCAGCTACTGGTGCGTTCTCGGTTCGTTCGGTGCTGGAGTTAATAAGAGATGATGCTAATGCTGAGCGGGAGCAAGTCTGGAAGAAGATTTGGCGGTTTGATGTCTCTGAACGGGTGAGGACTTTCCTGTGGCTGGCTGCACATAACTCCATCATGTGCAATGAGAATCGAAGAAGAAGGCGCTTGTGTGAAGATGATACGTGTAAGGGATGCAATCATGCTGTTGAGTCGACTATTCATGTGTTGCGGGACTGCGTCAAAGCTCGAGAGGTGTGGGACGAGTTGCTAATTGACAGGAGGAAGACGGTTTTCTTCTCCGGAGACATCAGGGCTTGGTTCTTGAGCAACTTAAATGGCTCTGGCATATGGCCCTCAATATTTGCTTATGGAGTTTGGTGGATATGGAAGTGGAGGAATGCCATGGTCTTCGATTCCCAGCAAAGTGTGCCTCATGAGAAACACACTTTCGTTATTCACCAAGCTAAGGAGTACATTGGTCTTCTTAAAGAGCGGAAATCGGCCTTCCATAGTTCTGCTCTTTCTCATTGGAGATGTCCTGATGCGGGTTGGTGCAAACTCAATTCGGATGGGGCGTTTACAGTGGGAAATATCCATGTGTGTGCTGGGGGCTTAATTAGGGATGATACTGGTAACTTCATGAAGGCCTATGCTTTGAAAGGTGCAGGCAATTCTCCCCTGAAGGCCGAGCTGTTGGGTCTCTACCAAGGCCTCAAAATTGCTTTTCAAATGGGAATCAAGAAGCTTGAAGTGGAGTTGGATGCCCTTAATGTCGTCAAGGCTGTTACTGAGGTTGAGGTCCGACCAACTGATCTGTGGGATCTCGTTTCCAATTGTAGGGAGTTGATCACTAATGAAACTTGGGTTGTCAAGATGAAGCATATTGCTCGGAGCGCGAATCAGGCTGCGGACTGGCTCTCTAGGCTTAATGACACTTGTAATGCTGATTTCGTTTTATTTGATGTTGCCCCGTTTGGGCTCGTGTCATTCATGGAGATTGACTCCTGGATGAGCACTAATATGTAATCTTACTTTGCTATAAATAAAACGGGCTTTGCCCTCCTTTGGATAAAAAAAAAACTTTCATTTTTAATCATTACATAACTTAGCAAAAAAAAAAAGATTTAGTAATCGATTTGGCGGACGGGCGGAGACGGGGAAGTTGTATTTTAATTCTTTTTTATTCCATGTCAGCACATATACGCACTTCACCCCGCGTTTGTAACCGACGCGTTTGTCCACGTAAGCAAAAATGTTCAATAGGCAAAATCGGGGGCAATACAAGGGTCTATTTGAACAATTTTTTGTACAAGGGTCCAATGGGAAAAAAGTTGTAAGTACGGGGGTCTGTTGATGTATTCTGCCAATATTATTTACCTCGTGCACAACGCGATGACAGATCCGGGTATCAACACATACATGATATTCTATATGCATATACAATTTATGTTATAATATATGCACGATATTATATATATATCCATATACATTAAATTTAAAATTTATATACGTATCATATTTCTCTGTGTTCTTGATTTAATTTTTTGTTACCCTCGGGATTTCCCACACATGCACAAGGATGAATGGATAAAGATGTGAAATCTTGCAAGTCAAAGTCCATTTATATAGTTTGCATATATTTCATGTATACACACATGACAATCGGTAAAAGAATATTAGGTCAAATGCCAATATAACTCATGTATACAATGTTCAAATCCATGTATAATTTTAGTGAATTACATGAGTAGGAATTCAATGTCATCGAATGTATATCACATTTGAATGCTTGTACATATACATCTATTTTATGTATATAATTAACATACAACTTTTACAAAGCTAATAACATTCCAATTTAAATGAATATGTACTCATCCTTAATACCATGTATACATTATTTTGTAGAATGAATATGAACATATTCGCATATGGTATTATAAAATCAGCATATATAGGAAAGGTATCAAAAGGACAAAAAAATTGTTGCTCCTCTCATCATCTCTGAGGAGTTTCTGAAGGCGAACGGACCGAGCTTCGATCTCATCAAGTTTCAGGGTTAGGAGAACCTCAGCACAGAAAAGGTATTTGTTGATCCCAATCTAGTCCGTTCTTTCTACTCTACTTATACTGTTGTTTCAGCTCCTCTTATTGTCATGGGGTCAACAAGAATCGGGAAGAAATCCATTGTCTTCTTGAGTGATGAGATTGTTGAGTGGCTCGACATCCCGATAGGGGGGAACGGATCACTTCCAACGATTGGCACCTAGCTCGAGAACAAGGTCGAGATAATCGAGGAAGTGTTTGGAAATCCTGCCAGACTGTCCACCACAGAAATGTCGTTAGTCGCCCGAGTTACACACCAGTCTCTCGCAAAGGTGTTGGTCCCGAAAAGAACAATCCCACCATCGCCGACTCGTCCTCTTAGAACGATTCCTAAGCCAAGAGAAGATGGATCTCTCAAAGATGATCATGCAGTACATGAAGAAGTGCTCAGGAAAGACTGATCACTCACTGTCCTACCCAAGACTTGTGAACAGGATCTCAAGGAAAAGCAGGTGCATCATTTTAAGGAGGAACAACGTTGTGGGTTTCCGTTGGCCAAAAGTCTTGCACAATGTTTAAACATAAGCTACACACGCACGTTGCTATAAATCAATGTTATCTTCTTGTATTTCAGTGGCCGTCGGTGTACACGTGTGCACTTAGAATACTAGATAGATACGGGCACCTTCATCCACAATTGTCTCATAAGGCTATGTTATCTTCTTTTGTTTGCTTGAAATTGTTGTGTGATCTCCTTGATAATTACAAATATTTATCGTTGAAGACGTACTTTTCAGTGCTCAATTATTTAAGATGGCCCTGATTGCAAGGTGATGACTGTCATCGAAAATACTTAACAAAGTCTCTTATCTTGCATATATACTAAACTTTAAGTTGAGCATGACCAAATACACTACTCTTTACGTGTCCTAATTGATCTGTCCAATACAACGTACGTTTACCTTTTATTCATTAAAATATACAGTAAACAACTCAACAAAGATTTGATTCCAAATGCTTGACATCATTGAATTCTAGCTAGCTAATGCAAAAGGATAAAAGGTCCCAACACAAGAAGCCCTAAGCAAACAACAAAAGACATCAAAGTAGCTGAAGTTGGAAACCTTCCATCATCTTTCCGCACAACCATTCCTTCTATGACCACCTTACTCAGTACTATGAAGAACCAGGATAAGAGCAGTTGCGCTGCCATCTCATCCCAATTACCAACAGCCGCCGTCCTCGCCAACCCCCCGACGAAACAAACCAAGTTCAGGATCACAACCGTCCCAAGCGGAACCAGAAACTTGTTTGATGTTCGAAAATCGTAGATTCCTTGCTCGTACCTCTTCGCTTGTTCTTCGTCAGTAGCCTTGTTCGTGGTTACGAAATGCGTCTCTTTTAGGCCCAAGGTCTTCTTTACCGCGTCCAAGCAACCATAAGCGTTACATGCCAACCTCGTCAATGTCCATGTCCTTTGCTCGTTCCACCACATTAGGATTGTCCCTCCTGTTGTGAGGACTTCGTGGAGGTGCTTGAATAAGGATGATAAGAAAAGAAGTATTGCCAACGACGAAAACAACGAGCCTGAAACCTGTAATAATGTAAAATTTAGAGTAGTGATCATTAAGAGGACATCATGTATGTGTAATTAATGAGTAAAGCTAACACCCAATATCAATATGGTGTTCTTACTTTGGAGTATATGGGGATGCCGTGGAGGAGACAGAGCTGAGGAATTACAGCGAAACACCAAACTGATATGAAGTCCATGGCGTACAAGGTGACCCAGGTAAAATATAAGCGATGAACGAGGGCCAATCGTCTTCTAGATGGGCCATAGAGCAACGGGCAAAACCGTGACAACCCGATTTCAACAAGGCCAGCACACCACCTAGTGTTCTGGGTCAGGAAGACATTGAAGTTGGTGGTTGCTGTGCCTAAGAATGGAGCCCTTTTAGGATCAATGTAAACCGATCTCCAGCCGTCGATGAGAAGGCGATAACCGGTGAACACATCCTCTGCAATAGAGTAGTAGTAGAAACCCGCCTGCAAATTGTATAAGCAACGTGCAACATATGTAAAACCATGGATTAAATCCAAACTTATTGAGGAAAGAAGGTATGCACTAGGGGTGTAGTTTGTCAGTTACCCCTTTGCCCCATTTGGTATCCTCCTCATAGGAGCAAGATGATACAAATTCAGCCTCTTGTAGAGTCTTCCGAGAGACATCTCTTGTCGCGGTTTCATTAGGCTTGCATTGATCTTGGGTGAGTGTCTTAATGAACTCGTTTGAAGTACCGAAAGTGCTCCTTAACTCCACCGGGTCCATATTTAGGCCTATTGTTAAGGTATGCATATCAAATTAAAACTCCTAAGCATTTGTAAGATTGTTACAAAAATATGTTCATATATTGTGTGGAGGCAAACCTTTGACACAGGGACTATACATTGCTTTCCTGTTTAGGTAAAAGCCAGAACCACACATGAGGGGCCCTGTATTCAGGCCATCTAAACCTGGCATTATTACCTGAAAAAATGCAGGCCAAAGTTTATGTGCGTTCAAATATAAAGACAAGTATACACCCTTCACATTATAAGGCCAAGACAAAGCAGTGAAGTTACCTTAAAAGCCATTCTTAGGCCATTGTCATAAATGTCATTGCTTCTAAGATTGTGGAATCTCTGAGGGAATTGAACAAAACCCAGAGACGGAGAGATTTCTGGGTCGAGATAGAAACACATGGCTTGCTTGGCTGAAGTCGGATCGTTGCAGTACATGTCGCAGTCTAACACTAATGTTACGGGCGAGTTGCTTAGCAAGCCGGATACCCTGAGCTGCAATATTTAGAGCATATATATATATATATTAAGCTATGATCAATATACGACTATATATGACACCAACATATGTGAAGCTACATGTGGTTGTAACAGTAACAATACTTACAAGGACGTTGAGGGCGCCTGCTTTGGCGTGATGAGGGTGAGACGGTCTTTTCTCTCGAGCAACGTATACGAGCGATGGGATAGCGTCGTAATCTGGATTTATTATCGACTGGTCCGCGCAATTCTCATTGATCACCTGCATAGCAATTGAGCAATACCAAAAAAACAATACTACAACTTAGCTTTGTAAGGAACGTGTTTGATCGTTAACATCATAAGCAAACACTAACTAAAGTCATACTGTAAGAAACAAGTTCAATTAAACCAACTAAAATCAGATTGATAGTAAACCGTACTTGAACGAGAGGTGGATGATTGGCTCTGTTGGCATTATCAGCTGTCTCCCTCTGCCGATGAAGATTCATCTCAACTCTCTTCTTAAACAGCTCATACTTCTCCTGCAACATCAATCCATCATTATTAGCTCAAATACACATAGGCTCGATCAATTCAAATCAAGAAAGAAACCAACTTTGATCAGCAATCTGTCTCTGACAAACCCATCATCACCACTCCCATCTAGTTGTTCGTCGAAATACGCCATGGGAGACCGGCAATGAACCCGAAACCTGGAACAAAAGGGGACCCACCACGTGGCGAACGCCCAGGCCTCCACCATGGCTGCCAGAGTGGCAGGGGAGCCGCTGTCGTCGGAGAGGTACACGTGGAGCTTATCGAGCGGGTAATCGAGGGCCAAGGCGGAGACGACGGTGTTCATGACCTCGACAGTGGGCTCCTTGTCGGGATCGGCCGTGAAAACCAAGACGTCGACCGGCTGCAGGAGCTGCTCATCCGGTAGCCGGTCGACGAAGGCGGTGCGGGCGACGGGGCGCCAGTGGAAGCACTGCTGGCAGAGCCAGATGAAGCAGAGGATGAGCTCTGCTCCCAGGAGGAGGAGGCATGGCAACAGGGGAAGGCGTGTGGAGGGGCTTAAAACGGCGTCGTTTTGGGGGAGGAGGTTTGAGACTCTGTGGTAGAGGAAGAGGGAGATGAGGGAGGAGTGGAGGAGGATGTGGGCCCTGTTGATGGTTGTTGTTGACTTGTCCACGTGGAGGGTGTGGAGTGGGAGATTATTCGCCTTCGTCTCCATTTTGTGCTGATGTGTGTATGTGAGTTTGTTAGCTGCAGAAGGAGATGAGATGTGTTGATATTTATATAGTTGGAGGGAGTTTAGGCGGCGAGGTGTATTTGTTGTTTGGTGGCTTCAATTTAATTACTCCGTAGTTTATTAATCCTTGGGCTGCAAGCATAATTTGGAATGTGTCTGCCATGTGGTCTAACTTCAGATAATTGTTTTGTGAGGTGGAAAGTGTTTTGAAGAATCTTAGGCCATGTCAAAATAGTATTCCCTCCGTCTTATAATTTTTGTCTCTTTTCCTTCACAAATTACAAAGGAAAAGGGACAAACATTATTGGACGGAGGGAGTATCATTTTGCTAAAATAGTCATTTTTTACGAGCCTCCGCCGACAACCCACCCCGATTATTCGGGGGTGGTCCAATGCTTTCTAATACAACACTTGTCTTGGAGAGCGGTGGTCCAACATGTGATAGTCTGGCTAAGTTTGGTTTTGTGTTAGATTCGGATATTATGTTTTTCTACTCTCCTCCCCCTAGCTACTCTTGTTCCACTTTTGTTGAATGATTTAATAGAATAATTGGGCACCTTTAGCCCTTCGTTGTTGACCAAAAAAAATTAGATCAAACATTTTGAAGGGTTTAAGACAAGTATCCCTAGCAATAGTAATTGTTATATTTGTATAAAGTACTCACAATCAATTATGAACTGTTGGGCCTCACGAAATCAAGCCAAAAAATGAGCAAGGAAAAGACCTATCAAAATGTACAACGGCTCGCTCTAACGATCACCGTAAAATTCAGCCTTCTAGGGCGACATTCTCGGGCGTTTTCACGATCTTCTTAAGAATGGATACTTCATCAAGTTAAGAGGGAGATTCTCGGGATCTCCAAAAAACGCTTATCAAGGGCTTGATTAAGGAAAGGAGCCTTGTTATAAAAGGAAGGAAGGAAGGAAGCAGAGAGGGAACCCACAATCTACGCACGAAAACTCTTGCCCATAATTCTCTTGTTCTAGCACTTTTCTATTCGATCATTGAGTATTGTTGAGCTTTTACGTTTGAGTTGAAGCTATTTGTAACGAAGAACAACAATCACACGATCATTACAAAGTTGCCTTTTATTTCTTCAATTATATTTCTTTTTGCACTCGTCAATTCTTTTTATTTATATTCTGCTCATAGCTTGTAACGCGTTGTGGTGACTTTGTGACTAGGATTCCCTCATTGTATCGAAGTAACACGTTTACGCAGTTAATTTGCCAAAAACATGAACCAACCAGTGAACTTTTATAGAATGAATTTTTTTAAAGATACAAACTGATAATTTTTATTAAAAAATGTATAAAACTATACAAATCTTTTAACCCATCTTTAATCTTAGCTCAAAAAAGACTAGAGCCCGACCGGTCGCTACTCACAAGATTTCACTACAACGCAAATCTTCAGTTACAAAATGGTGTTTCTAAATCGTGTTCCTTTTATAATAATTGGTGGATGCTAATATAAAATTCTGAATTAATTTCTTTTATGTTTGTTTATTTATCTAAATGGACCAATTCTACTACAACCACACAATTTTGAAACATAATTTTGTAACAGAAGATTTAAATTGGGTCCATCCAGTTTCCATTTTCGACTTTTCTTCGAGCGGCCGATGAGTTATACCAAATGAGTTGGACCTATTGCCCCAATATGTCAAATTCCATGTCAACCGCCATCGTTTTTAGTTGCCTTCCTTGTGCTTCAAGCAAATTTGAGGAAGCCTTAATTCAACTATAAAAAATTTGCTTAATTGAATTATTTATATTCTACCAAAACAAATCAATTATTTTGTATACCATCACTATAATATACTAGTTAGGATGTTAATCTGCATATATTCCGTCATGCATTTCCTATTATTTTTTTTTTTTGAAATAGGTAAGAATTAGACGAGCTCCCTTACGGGGGCCGGTCTAGAGCATCCAGACGGATGAGAACGTTAAGTTCTGGATAGTTCGTGATGTGGGAGATTGGGTATACGTGGCCCATTTTAGCAATTTTATCGGCCACAACATTACACTCCCTAGTCACATGTCGGATGCTAACTGTCTCAAAATTGCGGAATAGCACCCAAATATCCGCAATGAACATATCAATTTCCCATGGAGTTGTACCTATTCCACATGTTGCGTTAATAACTGTGAGATTATCTCCCTCAATTTCTAGCTTTCGTAATCCCCTCTTTATTGCTTCTTTAATTCCTTCTCTTAGCGCACGAGCTTCAATTTGTACTATAGAGTCATAGTCATTTCGTGTTGATCCTATACTTAGCACATCTCCTAAGTGATCTCGTATTACAAAACCAGTCGATGATGATCCAGTTCCAAGTTTTGATCCGTCAAAGTTGAGTTTCGCCCATCCCGTTTGTGGTTTTTCCCAAGTTTTTGGTCTAATTTTTCTTCTTATTCCAACACGTGTAGTTTTCTGAACTTTTTCTTCATCTTCTTCCCATCCTTTGGCTATCTTCCACTGCAGAATCTGAGATCGGATGTATTTATCTAAATCCTGTATGGAATCATTCGGTTCTTTTTGAAATGCTAACTTATTTCTTTGTTGCCATATGCACCACCATATTGTTGCTAGTTCAATAAAGTCTTGTGTACCTAATGTGTTTTGCAGTTCAGTTATGATGTTGGAAGGTGTTTTATTCGTTACGTTCGTGGTTCGTAATACATTCCCAATTTTGGGGTTGATTTTGTTCGTGATCCTAATGGTGTGTGGACATTTAATCATTAGGTGAATTGAATCTTCATTGACACAATTACACATTAAACATCCAGGAGGGGTTGTGATACGGACGAACTCGGATCCGTATCAAGGGGATCGATTGGGATAGGGATAAGAGACTCACGAGGCCTCAGGATAAAGGTAGAGATAGGGTTAGAGAGAGTTTAGGGATAAAAGAGATATTTGATTGATTGAATTATTAAATGAATCTCAAATAACGGAATTACAAAATATATATAGTGAATGATAAAACCCTAGTACTGATAATAAACCTAAAGCCCAACAAGCGGCCCATTAACTAGAACCAATAATACTGAATATAACGTATCAACTACTCGCCCGATCAGAATCGACTCGTCCCGAGGCGAAAATCAGGAAATGACTCTCCTACTTGATCGAGAGGCTGGCACGCCTTGACACATGCGCCCACTAACTTTCTTCTGTTTGGCACTTCCAATCCGACTCCTGAATTGCGAACAACCCAAAACTGAAACTTCACTTGTGTGCATAGGCTCCACTCATTAGCAATAATCTTTTTATTTCTCCTAACATACGTATGACCCATTACTCCCCTGTTTGAGAAAAAATTCAGCCTCCATTTAAGCTGTTTGCCAATACCACCAGGATCAAAAACTAACAAATTACCACCCATATACGATCCAGTAGACATTCCAGCAAGTAAGTAATTTGCCATGAAACCCATGGTTAAGCACCAACCACTCAACTCCATGCCAAGTTGATGAATCCGCACCTGAAGCAATTCACCTTCTCTACTGGGCTCCATCTTAAAACTCATTTTCTCAGACAAATCAAAGCATTCAGCACATGAAAATCCAATGGTGGAGAGTTGTACATACCATTCTCCAAAATCAACCACTCGTTTGAACCCTCCGGCGGTTTACCCCGGATATTTCGGTCCCAAACTGCAATCTTCGGGTTCTCCTGTGGCTGCGTAAAGCTCACTTGTACTGTGGCCGAATTGAATCCCAGATTTGAGGAGGCCCTAAAATCTGTCTTCGAGCTTGGCAATTCGTCGAACAGTTGGCGGGCGTCCAAATATGAGGTTTCTTCCATGTCAACTAGCTTGGTCATCAGAATTTCATCATGAGTCGGAGGCTCGTTCACGATCGACGCTTCCTCCATCATCGCATTTTCAAACCCAACGAGATCGGGATGGCCACCGATCTGGGTTGGTGGCGGAAGCCCGGCGGGCGCCTGGGGATGAATCGCGGAACATCCACTCGGATCTCCGTGGGTGACGGCGGTGTGGCCGGAAAAGGTCGGACAGGCGCCACCACTGCGGAGAGTGGCTGGTTTTGGCGGGGCGACGGACTGCCATCCCTGACGACGGCAGAATTGGTCGCTGAGAACAGCGGCTCTACAGTCTCGTTCGCCACGACTCGCGCTAGGGGATTTGCGGTCGGCTCGAACTGTGCAGTCATGTTAGGGTTCGCGAACTGCACGGGCTCGATCTGAACGGCGGCGGCGGCCAGATCTTCAATCAGAGCTTCGATCTCGCTTGTGATGACGTTGATTCGGTCATCAAGGAACAACTCCAATCGACAACATCCATTATAGATATTTCGTCCATTGAAGCGAATGAACGCTTCGAGGGCTGAATCAGGATGTTGAAAACGGATTCGGAATTGGTCATTGGCCGGTATTATGTCTACGATAGTGCCAGCGATTGAAAACACTTGCTCCAAAACTTCACTATCAACTCGATAGAGTTGGGTATGGATCTTGACGTACAAAAAAGTTTGGAGGAGTTCCTGAAGGTTCCGGAGTTCTTGAAGTTCCTCGTTACTCATGGTGATGAGTTCTCTGGATGAAAGCACCAATTGATACGGACGAACTCGGATCCGTATCAAGGGGATCGATTGGGATAGGGATAAGAGACTCACGAGGCCTCAGGATAAAGGTAGAGATAGGGTTAGAGAGAGTTTAGGGATAAAAGAGATATTTGATTGATTGAATTATTGAATGAATCTCAAATAACGGAATTACAAAATATATATAGTGAATGATAAAACCCTAGTACTGATAATAAACCTAAAGCCCAACAAGCGGCCCATTAACTAGAACCAATACTACTGAATATAACGTATCAGGTTGGTACATGTTTTTCGCTTAGTCTAGCTTTTGTTGGCAAACCATTTACGTCTATTTTCCATAAGAAGTTTTTCACTTTTGGGAATGTGTCGAGTTTCCAAATCCAACTATTGGGTCTTGGGTTCTGGTGTTGTGTTTTCGTAATTAATTCTATAGCCGAAGCCGTTGAGAACCAGCCATTTTTGCTAGGTGCCCAGTAGAGCCTATCTCGGATTCCATTTGACGGTAATGGTATATTTCCAATTCGTTCAACGATCTCTGGCGGGAGAATTTTCGTCAGTTCATTGATATTCCATTCGTTTTCATGGGTTATAAATTCCTTCACTTTTATGTTTTCACCACATGTTGTTGTGTCCAAAGCATACTTCTTTAGTGGTTCTTGACAGGCCCATCTATCACTCCAAAATTATATTGTTTCTCCATCTCCCATTTGCCAGATTAGTCCTTCTTCAAATTCGGAGCGCAGGCTCATGGGCTTTGTCCATTGCCACGACGTGTTTGTCTGTTTTTTGTATGAGAGAACAAATTCGTTTTTCATGTATTTTTCATTCATCAAATGTACCCATATGTTATTTGGCTCAGCTATTAGTTTCCATAGTAGTTTCATTTGGAGTGCTTTATTCATTTGTTCTGATTTTTTGATGCCTAATCCTCCATGAGATTTTGGCTTACATATTCTGTCCCAACCAACTAGTGGTTTGTGGTGACAATCCTTGTTCCATAAAAAGCATCTATGTAGTTGATCTAGTTCATTGTGTATATATGTTGGAAGCATAAAACTTTGCATTGTATAATAAGGTTTTGTAGCAAGATTTGATCGTATTAAAGTGGCTCTTCCTTCAATAGAGAGGTTGTTGGCTTTCCATTTTGTTAGTTGGACTTTTGATTTTCCTGTTGTTTCTGCGAACGTGTCTTTACGGACATGCACGGACATGCATTTCCTATTATAATTTTTGTTATTCTATACTATGTAGCTAGTTTTTTTGTTTTGTTTGACAAGGTAAAGATTAGGAGGTCACTCTTTACGGGGGACGTCCTAGAGCATCCTTTCGGATGAGAACACGAAGTTCTGACAATCTCGAGATGGTAGTGCTTGAGAGACTATGACCCATTTTTGCAATGAAGTCAGCCACAGTATTACAACACCTACTCACATGAGAAATCTTAACAAATTCGAAATTTAGTAATGAGACCATAATATCGGACCATAATATTCGAAGTTTAGTAATTTTTGCTACTCTATACTAAGTAGCTAGTTGATGAACCATAGATATGAGGAATTCTTGGAATCTTGAGAGAGAAAAATCAAGAAACATTGTATCACAATGAGCATCAGTTTCATGACATGTTGCTTTTCCTTTTTTTACTCCACAATTACAATTAGTCAATTACTCTTATCCAAAAGTAGATGACATATATATAAATGACGGGCACATTGTAACAATGCAAGACATGCTCCGAAGTCTGTTGTTGTCCGATAATCCGATCCTGTGGTCACATATTTCTGCACTCACTTATCACTTATAAACACTTAAGACACATCTTGAATGAGCTAGCTAGCTAACGAAGAAGGATAATTGGCACCAAAATAAGAATCACCGAGCAAATAGCTAGAGACATCATAGTAGCCGAAACTGGAAATCTTCCTCTGTCTTTCCTCGCAACCATGGCTTCGATGACGGGCTTACTCATGACTAAGAAATACCCTGAAAGGCACCCTTGCAAAGCCGTCGTCTCATTCTCATTTCTAATCGCCATCATCCTCACCAACCCAACAACGAAACAAACCAAGTTCAAGATCACAACCGTCCCAATAGGAACCAGAAACATGTTTGACGTTGCGAAATCATAGATCCCTTTGTGGTACCTCTTCGATTGATCTTCATCTACAAACTTGTTGGTTGGTATGAAGCTCGTACTCTTAAGGCCTAATATCTTCATTATCGCATCTATGCAACCATAAGTACAGCATGTAAACGTCTTCAGTGTCCACGTCCTTTGCTCATTCCACCATGACGCTAGTGTTCCTCCTGTTGAGAGGACTTCATAGAGATACTTGATTTGGGATGAAAGGAATATAAGCAATGCCAATAATTGGAGCAATGAGCTTGAATCCTGTCACGTTGTGATATATATTTATAAGTAATGTTGGCTGCAAATTGAAGGAATCAATTGACATTTGATGATTTTTGAAGAAAACTAGTTCAGGGTCTACAACAAATTCCGACACATAAGACTAGTAAGACTTGTCAATAAAACCAGCTTTGTAGTGACATTTAAATACCTAAAATCAATGTGACATTTAAATGTGTCATCCAACAACCATATTAATTTTGTTACCCTAAAATTGCATAAAAAGGGACCAATAAAGTCTATATAACACCTACATAACAAATGACATTCAAATGGTCAATGTACCTTGGAATAAAGAGGAATGCCTCTGAGAAGGCAGATATGAGGAATTATGGCCAAACACCAAAAGGATATGATCGAAATCCATAGGATACAAGTCGAACCAAGCATAGCAACTACGATGAAGAAGTGATAAATGTCTTCTAGACGGGCCGTAGAAGAATGGGCAAAACCGCGAAATCCCAACCTCAACAAGGCCAGCAGTCCACCGAGTATTTTGGATCAACATGTCATTGAGATTCGTTGTCGAACTACCTAAGAATGAAGCCCTGTGAGGATCAAGATAAACCGACTTCCATCCACTGATGTGAAGATGGTAACCAGTGAAGATATCTTCTGCTACAGAGTAGTAGTAGAACCCCACCTAAATTTGTTGTAGGAACCAAAAAACAAACAAAAACGGAATACAAGCCAAATATGTCAGTCTATATACATACATGATACAGAATTTTTTTCGAAAATGGGCACTTTTGAAATTTTATTTCTGAAAATAGGAACGGCAGAAAATAAATTCCGGGTATAGGCACTCTTTTGCTTCGGAGACGCTGGCTAAGCCAGCGTCTTTAGCTTTCTGTGTGCCCCGGATAAAGGCGCTGGCTCAGCCAGCGTCTTTGAGAGAAAGACGCTGGTCTGGCCAGCGTCTTTCATACAGAGCCGCTGGCTGGGCCAGCGTCTCTAATATTTCATTTTTTTTTCAAAATTCGGTATTAATGTTTTTTTAAAAAATTTTAATATCAAATTTAATTAAAATGAATTAATTCAAATAATATGACTATCAAATTTAATATTTTTTTTAATTACGTTTTAAGGGATAGACCGATATACTTACATGTCTAATCAAAAGACGTTATCTCGTTCGATTATCTTTCTAGTTATAAAAACTTAACTTGCGTATATCCGATATACATATATATATTTTAGAGGTGTTAAACGGGTCGGGTAGATTCCGGTTTGAGTTCAATCTGAGTGTGGGTTCGGGTCAATCGGGTTACAAGTCAAGTCGGGTCGGATCTAGGTTATTGTGTGGGTTCGGGTTCGGGTCGACCTACCAGGTCAATAATTTGAAATTTGAAATTATTTTTAAAACAATATTAAATTTGATAGTAGTTATTCGTTACATATAGGTAATTACCAATAAAAAAATTAATATCCAATATTTATAAAATCAAAATGAATTAATTGAAATTACATGCCTAAATGATTTTGTATAATTTTTTTTGTTATGGTTAAGAGAAAACGGAAAGACATATATTCTTACGTGATCAAAGACGTTATCTCGTTCGGTTATCTTCATAGTAATAAAAACTTAACTCGTTAGAACTTATATAAAAATATTATGATTAAATAATAAATTAGTTTCTTCGGGTCGGGTCGTGATAGGTTATTATGCGTGTTTGGGTCGACCTAACAAGTAAAGAATTTTATTTTTAATGACTATTAAAATAAAGTATGATTAAACAATAAAATTTAAAATTTTAATTCAAATTATATACTAAATGTTTTATAAATTTTATATAACTTTCTTTATTACGGTTTAAGAGAAAGACGGATATTGTTACGTGTGCCATCAAAAAGGTTATCTTGTTCGATTATCTTCTTATGACGTTTTTTTTGTTGAATATCTTCTTACTACTTAAAACTTAATTTGTACATGACTTATATAAGTAAGTATACTTTAAATAAATTAAATAGTTACTTAAAATATTAATTTTAAAAAAATAAAAACGCTGCACCAATCAGCGTCTCACCCAATAAGACGCTGAGTGGGACAGCGCCTTAAGCAAAGATGCTGGCCAGGGCAGCGTGTTTCTGAGTAAACCGCTGGCCCGTCCAGCGTCTTTGCCACGTGGCAAGGTCAAAGCGGAATCTCAGCTTTGCGCAGGCCTGTGTCGACGAATCTCTGCTGCACCGATAATTCACTCCTCTGCATTTACTTTCTACCCACCTCCTCACGCCTCACTCTATCTCCTACCTCCTCTTCAATCTCTCCCTACTCACCATTTTAGATCTGTAAAAGTTTTCCTTTCACCTTACTTCATTTTCTTCAGCAATTTGGTGAGCCTCCGTCCAAGAAATTTGTCTGCACGTTTAAACTTGTGGTATGCTTAAGTTCTTACCTCTCCTTAATTAACTTTAGCTTTGTTCACTTAATTAACTTACGTTACTACCTCCACCAGCGCCTAAAAACTTGGTGCCGCCTCCGTCCAAGCTTGGTGAGCCTCGACTTATTCAGATCTCCGTCCAAAAACTTGGTACCATCTCCGTCCAAAAAACTTGGTGCAAGTTTAAATCTCCACCGGTATATATGTTTAAGTTATTAGGTCCAAATAATTAATTATAGAATTAGTATGTTTAAATGATATACACATTTAAAATTGATGGCTATTGAGTTATTTCTACCACTTAATTAATTTTGAAATTATTAAGTTTGCATGATATACCATTTAATTGATATGAATTTGTTTTCATGATATACTAGTTAAGTTTGAGTCTCATAGTAAATTATTGGATTAGTTTAATTATGGATATTTGTGTTGGATTAAGTTTGTATTATATTTGTGTTGATATGAGTTAAGTTTGCATGATATACCATTTAAGAATTTTTGTGTTGGATTTAATTGATGAATATTTGTGTTGGATTAATTGTAAATAATGTAGATAAAAAAAAATATACTAAAGTAACGAGTTAAGAACTTTTTTGGGCAAAAATGAGTTAATTGATGGATATTTGTTTTTGATTAATTGGAAGTAATGTAGATAAAAAAAAATTTACAAAGGAAACGAGTTAAGAATTTTTTTTAGCAAAAATATTTAATGATGATTGTTAGCATAATTAACTCATTTTTTTTAACACATAATGTTTATATAGCAAGGATGTAGTCAAGAAAATGGACAAAATTGTTAGCATAATTATAGATGTAGTCGATCTCTTTTTAAATTAATTGAAATAAAATATATGAAGATAGAAATGGATCACAACCTTATATTTGTTTTATTAACCTATAAATCATATGAATTTGGTTGATTTATGCATTGTTTAAGGTAGATATGGATAACCATGGAAATAATCCTTGGGTACATGGAATGGAGTCATTTACGAGCTTGCTGACGGGTATTCAGTATGGGGAAGATCCTTATGCCGTTCAGCATGCTCAAGGTCCGTATCCTATTCAGTACGGGCAAGATCCCTATGTCGTTCAACATGCTCAAGATCCCTATATAGTTCAGCATGATCAAGAGCCGTACTGTGGGGCTTACATGAGCTCAACGCAAACAGAGTATGATGCTAGTGGATCTCAGACAGCAGAAACTATAAATCCTGTGCAATTATCGAGAGACACCACAAGCCAACAACTTGCTGATGAAAATATAATGACTGATAATGTACACGTCGATGAGTTTGGGGTAGATCATGAGGATGATATGGATGATTCAGAAGAGGATGGTGAAGCGACTATAGATGATGTTGCAGCAGTTCAGATGGCAAGAGAGGCGGCTAATATAACCCCCTCATGGAATGTCATTGAAGAACCCGATCCTGAAAGGATAAACTCTTGGCAAACATGGAATGCAACAAATCCATTCCCAGCTGGAGGTGAATTTGCTCGTGGTCAGTATTTTGACTCATTGAACGATCTAAAGAGGGAAATCACTGTGTATTCTGTATCAAGGGGGAAGGAATATCTAGTGGAAAAGGCAAGAGATCGATGGTACACTGTTGTTTGCAGAGAAAAAGAGCAAGGTTGCACATGGAGATTATCAGCTCATCGAGTCCATGAACATCTTCCCGGGTGGAGAATAAGCAAATATGAAGGTCCACATACTCCAACCTGTGTGAGAGATCTTATGCACATGGATAATCGTAATGTGACTGCAGAGTTCATCCAAAAGGAGATTTTGTCTCTTGTTCGTGTGGACAGAACTTTGAAACCAAATGCCATCGTAGAGCTAATACAGAAGCAATTCGATGTGGTTGTTACATACAAGAGAGCATGGGATGTGAAACAACGAGCTATTGCAGAGATTTTTGGTGATTGGAAGGAATCATATGCTGAGTTGCCTCGCTTCATGGCTGTACTTCAACAACGCAACCCGGGTTCTGTGGTGGAATGGTGTACGACTCATAGAGTTAATGTCAGAGAGCGGATCTTCCAGCGTGTTTTCTGGTCGTTTGGGCCATGTATTGAAGGTTTTCAATATTGTCGGCCCTTGATTACCATTGATGGCACTCATCTGTACGGTAAGTACAAAGGAACTCTCCTAATTGCACTCGGTGTCGATGCAAATCAGCAGATCTTTCCTCTAGCATTTGCCATAGTAGAGAGTGAAAATGGAGAGAGTTGGTCTTGGTTTATGGAGATACTTGGTAGTCGTGTCACACAGCGTTCTGGCTTGTGCGTTATATCAGACAGACATGCAGGTATCATGAAGGCCATGAGGGAACTCCCTCGGTGGAAAGAACCGAATGCAATCCACAGGTTTTGCGTGCGCCATGTTGTTTCAAATTTTAATGCTCACTTCAAAGACAGGAACCTAAAGGCACGTCTTGGGTCGACTGCATATAAACATGAAGATGCACAATTTCAGGCAGGTTACGACTCCATCGCCAAAACAAGTCCAGATGCCCATGCATATTTGGAAGAGCTTGGAAAGGAGAAATGGTCTTTATGTCATGATGGCGGGTTCAGGTATGGTGTAATGACAACGAATAGGTCAGAATGTTTCAATGGAGTATTGAAGGGTGCTAGATCTCTACCTATTACTGGGCTTGTACAGTCAACATTTTATCGGGTCAACAAATACTTTGTACAACGATGTGGGTCGGCATACGCTAGGAGTGCAAATGGACAACGATTGTCGGAGGAAGTAGAGAAGATCCTTGCAAAGAATAAGAACATAGCTCGACACGCACAAGTGATCGTATTTAATGTTGTTGAGCATGTGTATGAAGTGGTACTTCAACCAACAAATGAGTCTGGGGCTCGCCAGCGCCATGTAGTCAATTTGAGTGACAGAACTTGCAGTTGCCAAAGATGGAGAAATTTGAAGCTCCCATGCCCTCATGTAATAACAGTGTGCCGGAAGAAAGGATTCTCACAAGAAGCGTTTGTTGATCCGTACTACACTACAGAAAATCATTTACGTGCATACCAGAAGGCTTTTAACCCAGTGGGGGACAAGTTAGATTGGCCTGTGATGCCAAAACCACCATTGGAGCCAGATTCGACTAAACTACGATCTCGTGGTAGACCTGGCAGACGGAAAGAAAGCCGGTTCAGAAACGAGATGGATGAGACTGAGAGAGGCAAATACTATTGTAGTTTATGTCACCAAGCAAGACACAACAAAAAGACGTGTAAATCACGTCCTGGTACCTCTGGTCAATAGGATCTCAAAGGGCATATGTATGAACTGCAATGATGTTGTTTGTTTTAAGAGTATTTTATCTTAGGGTCTTTGTGTATGAACTGCAACGATGTTGTTTGCTTTAAGAGCATTTTATTTTAGTACCTCTGTATGAACTGCAATGATGTGGTTTGTTTTAAGAGAAATAAAGTTTAGTATCTTTGTGTATGAACTGCATTGATGTTATTTGTTTTAAGGGCATTTTATTTTTGGTTCTTGTTGTATGAACTGCTATGATGTTGCTTGTTTTAAGAACATTTTATTATCCTTTCATTGCTCTAATATATTTCTGTAATGTTGCTTGTACAGGCATCAAAGTAAAATGCAAATCCATCCTGGTCCATACTCGCCTGAGGTGCTCTTTCGGCAAGAGCATCATCGGTCCATTGACGTGTGGACTGATGCAGATTATGTAAGTATATTCTTATGAGAATCATTGAGTCACAATGTTTCATCTTTTTGTATGAACTGTAATGATGTGGTTTGTATCGATTGCAATGATGTTTTAAGATCATTTTATTTTAGTGTCTTTCTATACTCATTCAATGATGTTGTTTGTTTTAAGATCATTTTTTTAGAGCCTTTGTATCGATTGCAATGATCATTTTATTTTTAGAGCCTTTGTATCGATTGCAATGATGTTTTAAGATCATTTTATTTTTAGAGCCTCTGTATCGATTGTAGTGATGTTTCTTTCAAGAGTATTTACTTTTAGGGCCTTGCTGTATGAACTGCAATGGTGTTGTTTGTTTTAAGCGATTTTTTATTTTAGGGCCTCTATATCAACTGCAATGATGTTAGATCTTTTAAGATCATTTTATTTTAGGACCTTTCATGTATTATGAATTAGGACTAACAATTTTGCAACTGTTTCTTACAGACGAAAAAACCTCTCTCTGGGCGACAACACTTGAAGAAATGGTTTCCGCCGCATCCCAGGGTACTTGACTACATCGAACGTGCTGGTTTTTATTGCGTATAGCGTGCAACACCTGGGATGAACATGAACATGGCCTTGATCACAGCACTAGTTGAGAGGTGGAGACCAGAGACACACACATTTCACCTGCCTATTGGTGAGGTCACGGTAACTCTCCAAGATGTTTCTGTGATACTAGGCCTACCGGTAGATGGAGAAGCAGTGACAGGAACTGCAAACTATCACTGGTCATCAGTGCTGCAACGTCTTCTTGGTGCATGCCCAACTGCAGAGTCAAAAATGCTGAAAGGCTCGTCATTGAGTATGACCTGGTTAAGAGAAAACTTTTCAGTGTTGCCAGAGTCAGCGAGTGAGGAGACAGTACAATGCTATGCAAGGGCATACATATTGATGATGATGGGAGGGTTGTTGTTCGCTAACTCTAGCGGGGGAGATGTACAGGTCCTCTATTTTCCATTGCTCGAAGACTTGGATGATGTGGGACGATACAGTTGGGGTGGTGCCACCTTGGCATATTTGTATCGACAATTATGTAGAGCTTCTGAAAGGAGGAAACAAGAAATCATTGGGCCCTTAATCCTACTTCAGGTATGCAACCATTTATTATTCGTAATTTGAGCAAATAATTTGTTGTAACCATATATTACATTCATATAGGTATGGGCATGGGAGCATTTCCCAATCGGAAGGCCAAGATGCATCGGTTTTATGACAGAAGAACAAAATCCAACAAAGAGGAGAAATGAGGCAAGGAGGTTGGCCAGGTCAAGTAGATCTGCTGGTTCACAACCTCCTCCATTCGGCATACAAGTTCAACGTGGTCGGGATTCATTAGTAGCGAAGTAAGTATATTCACCCTCTAATATTCTTTATAATTAGCCGTTTTAACTAGTGACCACTTTTACTCCCTTTTTCCTAGGTGGGTCAGATGTAGTTATAGCTATGATGATGCGCCTACTACGCTTCAATATTATAGAGATGCCTTCGACATGATGCGTCAAGACCAGGTTTGTTTTCTTAAAGAAGCGACTGGTGTTTATAACTTGATTAGTTTCATGCTATAAAAACATGCTTATTTTTTGCAGTTTATTTGGGAGCCATACTCTGATGATATATTACCTTCCCTTCATCCCATCTGTCGAGCAACACCTGATATGTGGAGGACACAGGTGCCTCTGATTTGCTTTGATATAGTTGAGCATCATCGGCCTAAACGTGTGATGCGACAGTTCGGATATCCGCAAGATGTGCCAGCTGGGTGCACCTATGATCGAAAACTACATGAGATAGATAAGAGGGGAAAGCCTGACACTGATTGGGCAAAGGTTCATAAGAAATTTATCGCACAATGGGATGAACGTGCTTCTTCGGTAGTTGCCTCGCCTGCTGTTGAACTTGGAGAATCAAGTCTTGAAGAACGTTATATGATTTGGTACCGACAGATCACGCGTCGACTCATTTGTCCACAGACTCAAACAGCAATGGGCCAATACCAACCAATGGCATCAGACTTCTATATGGCTGTAAGCATGCAATCTAATAGGCTTTAAATTACTCAAATATCTAATATCTCACATGTATCTATTTTTTTTTGTTTTCAGGGACAATATGTACCTACTGAAGGGAATGTGTTCTTTAACCCTGTGTCTGTTGACCCATCATTTTTTTGGCGTCCACAACATCCTACTGGGTCATCGTTTAGTTCAGGGTATCATACCAACCCTTCGACACACATACCGCCACCAGTGTACATGTCACAACCACATTACCCATCGACACCTATGCAACCACCAATCTATATGCCCCAACCATCGCATCCATCGACACCCATGCAACCACACATGTATATGTCGCAACCATCTTTATCTGGGTCAGGTGTTTCTCCGGGGTTTGGTGGTGGTGTTTCGGGCTATGGCAGTGGTTTAGGGTATGGTAGTGGTTTAGGGTATGGTAGTGGTTCAGGGTATGGTAGTGGTTCAGCGTATGGAGGTGTCTTGGGTTCAGATTTTTCTTCGGGATTGGGAGGTGCTTCAGGGTCAGGTTGTCCTACTGGATTTTACGGTGGTTCAGGGTTAGCTGTTTCTTCGGGTTTAGGTACCTCTTCGGGGTACTATGGTGCTTCTGGGTCTGGTAGTGCTTCGGGCGGGGTGGTTAGTGATTTCACAAGGTTTCCTCGTAGTTCGGGGAATATATTTACGGGTGAGTCGTATCGGTACATTTCCCCTACTAGGCCGGTGTCCAGGGATGCCATCCCTGGGCGTGCTGCCTTCGAGCCACCGTTGTCAGGTATTCTGGACGAGGGCGAGGAAGATGAAGAGGAAGACGAAGACGATTATGAAGAAGGCGAGGAAGGTGGAGAAGGGGAAGACGAGGAAGAAAGTGAAGACGACGAAGAAGGTCGATGAAGACAGTAAAGATGATGATTAAACTCTTTTTTAATTTGTGTGAACAATTAAAGATTCTGTAACCTCTACCTAACTAAGTATGTTTTTCACAAAATATTGAAATTAAATAGTCTGAATTAATTAGTTTTAATTTTATAAACATTTGATATTAAAATTGAAAAACTAATATACAATTAACGAATGAATAGGACCTATTTTGTAAATATTTGATACAATTAATTAGTTTTTTATATATATAATATTATATTTTAAATATAACAAGACCTATTTTAAATAAAATATTAATATAAAAATCTATTAAAATAATAATATATTATTAAATACTATTATTTAATCATAATATTGTTTTAGTAATCATTAAAAAATTCAAATTTTTTACTTTTTAGGTCGACCGAAACCCACGCAATAACTTATCAAGACCTATAACCCGAACCCACACTCAACCTGAACCCGAACCGGAATCCACCCCACCCGATCCGTTTAACACCTCTAAAATATATAATAATAATATATATAAGATATACACAAGCTAAGGTATTTTAACGAGGTAGATAATCGAACGAGATAACGTCTTTTGATCAGACATGTAAGTATATCGGTCTTTCTCCTAAACCGTAACAAAAAAATTATTAAATCATTTAGGCATATAATTTGAATTAATTCATTTTTACTAAATTGATATTAAAATTTTGAAACAACGAAATAATACAGAATTTTGAAAAAAAAAATAAAAATATAGAGAGACGCTGGCTGGGCCAGCGTCTCTATATGAAAGACGTTGGCCAGGCCAGCGTCTTTCTGTCAAAGGCGCTGGCTGGGCCAGCGTCTTTGTCCGGGGCTGACAAAAGGCAAAAGACGCTGGCTGGGCCAGCGTCTCCGAGCCTGAATGTGCCTATCCCCGGAATATAAATTTCTCCCAGCCTATTTGCAGAAATAAAATCTAAAAAGTGCACAGTTTGGAAAAAATTTCCATGATACATGTATAACACGTATAGCATCCAACTAAAGCAATGAAGGTGATATGTTGTTACCCCATCGCCCCATTTCGTGTCATCCTCGTATGCGCAAGAAGCTATGAATTCCGCCTCGTGTATGATCTTTGCTACGTCTGGCTTGGTATCTTGACTTAGAGTTTTAATGAAGTCGTTTGAAGGACCAAACTCATTTCTCAACTCCACATGATCTAGACTTATATAATTGACTAGTCTTAGATGATGATCAAAATTTTGCAAATTTATGAGTTTTTTGTATGATTAAGTTCAAAGCTCCATGCAATCATACCCTTTGAACATCCATTGTATAATGCCTTCCTATTGACGTAAAAACCTGTGCCACACATGAACGGCCCTGAACCTAGTCCATCCATGCCTGGAAACATTACCTGCAAATTAATTTTGCTCATGAGAGTCGAACTGGTGACCTTTGGCAGTCTGGTAAGTACACTAGAGATCTAATTAACTGGTTGACTAAATGTAAGAATGCTATCAATTTTACCATTTAGTTATGACAAATTTACCTTGAAAGCCGATCTAAAGTCACCGTCATACATGGGATATTTGCCAAGATTGTGAAACCTCTGAGGGAATTGAACGAAACCCAGGGTGGGTGAGGTTTCTGGGTCGAGATAGAAACACATTGCTTGCTTGGCCGAGCTCGGATCGTTGCAATACATGTCGCAATCCAACACTAACATTACCGGAGAGTTGCTTAGCAGGCCAGATACCCGAAGCTGCGCTCAATTCAACAATATGATCGATATTATGAGCAAATATGTAACCGGTCAGATTCAAAATTTTACTTCTTCCTTAATTGATCATTTATTTTGAGCTATTAAATACTTTGCTCGATCATTTCTATATGAATGTACATACAAGGGCGTTGAGGGCGCCTGCTTTGAAATGATGAGGGTGAGAAGGTCTTTTCTCGCGAGCAACGTAAACAAGCAATGGTATTTGGTTATAATCTGGATTGATTATTGAAGGATGAGTGCAATGCTCATTAATCACCTGCGTGCATAGTCATCATGGACAATAGATACGACAAATTAAGGCTCCACAGATATAATATACTATATAGTTTGAATTTTGGCGGAATATAAAATAAGAAGATAATCAAAGAGGCGTGACATAAGAAGATACGCAAATCAAAGAAACGTGATATACTTCTGATCTAGAAATATTTTATATAGAAGAATCAAGAATATAAAATGGACCTCAACGAGTGTTGGATGGTTCGTCTTGTTGTTGTTGTTGTTGTTGTGTGTTGCTCTGACACTCTTTTGCTCAGCAAGTTCGTCTCTACTCTCTTCTTAAACAACTCGTACTTTTCCTGTTTACACGAACAATGTATATGCTAAGTACCTACTAAAGTTCGCCAACGTATACAAAAACGCTACACAACTAAACATAAGTACAAAACTTGATAAAAAAAAAACTGACCTTGAGAAGCAATCTTTGTCTGAAGAACTCCTCAGCATTACTACTAGTATCATCACTAGTACTCTCGTCCTCGAAGTAAGCCATGGGGCACCTACACTCGACCTCGAACCGCCGGCAAAACGGCACCCACCACGTGGCGAAGCCCCACGCCTCCTTCATGGCGTTCAGCGTCGTGGGGGACCCGCCATCGTCGGACAAGTACATGTGGAGCTTATCGGGCGGGTAGTCGAGGCCCATGGCGGAGACCACCGTGTTCATCACCTCCACGGTCGGCTCCTTGTCGGGGTCCACCGTGCATATCAAGACGTCGACTGCGGGCAGCCGGGAGTCCTCCGGAAGCCGGTCGACGAAGACGGACCGGTTGACCAGCCTCCAACGGAAGGCTTGCGAGGAGAGCCAGAGGAAGGAGAGGACGAGCTCCGCCACGAAAACGAGGACGCGCGAAACGAGAGTCGGACCCGAAACGGCGTCGTTTTGGAGATCGGAGAGTGTCTTGTAGAGGAAGAGAGTAATGAGGAGGGAGTGGAAGAGGATGTGGGATCTGTTAATGGTGGTTGCCAAGTTTTTCTCATGGACCACATGGAGAGGGAGTTTCTCCATTTTACACCACGTCCTTGGCCTGATCAAGTTTGTGTTTTTTTTGGTTGAATGATCAAGTTTGTGTTTGGGATATGGGCCAATGAATGATATTTATAGTTCAACCAAAAAAAATGAATGATATTTATACAGAGAAATAGCGGTACACTTTTTTCGGTTACCGGCAAGGTCAAATTGGAGTACTTTGGTACTCAAGTTATAATCATATGTTAGTATGGGAATAGGAAGTATTATTATAGCATCTCCAACATATACTTGGAACGTGTTCATATCATTGGATCCTTTCATTATTGCCTCAAATTCACATATGCTCAATCAATTCAAATTAAGAGAAGAACCAAAACCATTGAAGATTGGTTGGAACAAGCAAAGCATATGAGGGCAAGGAAATCTCTGAATTTTAGTATTTGGAATCTCTGTCATAGTGTGACTATTTATTATACTTGGAGCGCTAGAAATAGGCTCATTTTTTGAAGATGAGTACATGAATGAGGATGATTGTATCATAATATGTACCACTTTTGCTAGAAACTGTCTTAAAGCCAGGTGGCGGGCAAAGTCGAGAGCGGAGGAAACTCTGCTGGAGAAGTTAGGAAATTGAAGATTGTAACTGCTACATTTGATCTAGCTCTTTTTGTTTAGGAGTTTTGTGAATAATATTTTAACCTTTTTATTCAAAAAAAGAAAGAAAGAAACTTTAATTTGTAAGTTGTAACCAACTTTGATCAGCAATCTGTCTCTAACAAACCCATCGACACTCGTCCCATCCCGTATCTCCTCCTGATACGTAACACCCCCAATTCTTAATCAGATTAAAAAAAAGGTTTATTTTGTGCTGATTAAATTTTAAAAAAATGCCTTAAAAATATACGCAACCGTCATCTTTAATATCGATCGCTACAGTGTTCTTCATCCTCAGTAGCCCATTTAATTTCAATGACAATTTCCAACAAAAAAATCTCATATCAATGGCGAGAAATTAAACCAAAAATTTATATTGTGATTTTAAGAGGCCCCATTTTTTAGTTTGACCTATGACCTTCAAAATATTTGAATTGGCCCTGATGGCATGCATGCCCCGATTTTTTAAACAACAGACTAAAGGAGTGAGCTAATGTCGTCCGCAATGTTTTGAGCGTCAATTGCAGCTCCATAGAGTCCCCTCCTTGAGAGACCTGAGCAGTACAGTCCGCGCTCGCCCTTCCAGTGATTTGGGAAGCTTTGCTTTGGAAGCCCGTCTTCGTTAAGCAAGTATTCGTCTCCCTGCACATACACACGTTCGTATGTATACATACATTACTATGGATCATTATATATGTATGAACCATCGAACAATAGTGCTGTATGATAGAGCAAATTACTACAACATTGACCCAGTGACTTCCGCGTACACATTGATGGAGTAAATTAATGCATGGTATTCGATTCGTACGTATAAAATTAAACATATACGTACCATGAGCCAGGTGCTGGTGGATCTACGGAAGCCGGTAGCGAAAATGATAGCATCGAAGGCGTACGACTCGCCGTTGTCCAACACCACTTCCTTGCCTCTTACGCTCCTTATTGACGCCGGCAACACCTGCAATTATGTACATGTATCCTCCGCGTGCTCAACTACCACATATGTTTACTTAAGTTCACAGCAACCCAATCATTCATTCAATTGACATAGCTAGATTGACCCAATTGACTACGATCCGCAGTAATTCAAATTTCATTACTATTTGGTCATATATAACACATACCTGGATGAGGCCAGCCTGGATTTTGGCAACGGTGCCCACATCAATAACAGGGTATTTGCCGTACTTGACCTTCATTAGGAAGGGCCCCTCTTTGGGCCTTGTGATGCCGTGCTTGCTTAGATCCCCGTACACCAGCTTGCTCAGCAACACCATCAGCTTGTCAACCACGTGTAGGGGCAGCATTTTTAGCATATTTAATCCCACGTTTACCATCCATCGTGACAGTATATGAACCTGTATATGTATGTACGCATTCCACTCCATCCATCAGTAACTTAATAACTGCACTCTCGCTCCGTTCACTTCTATCCGTCCTTTTAGAGTTAGACATCAAGAAAACATTTAACTTGTTACGAATGCCTCTTCCTTAATCACTCTATGGTTTAAAAATCTCTTTTTAATTCGATGCAATATATTAAAGTTACACATGTATCCATCTCCACGGAGTTCCTCACTTTGCTTCCCTTGCGAGTTGCGATATTAAAGTTAAACCCTCGTATCATATATGGGCAACTGTAATAAATATATTAGCTAGTTAGACACATTGGTAAGAATAATATATCTACAAGTCTACAACGTTACTTATTTGACCAAAGATATTAAAACAGTTTATAAAATATTATAAAGATATTTATCTATATGATTTAAAATCTAAACTATCAAAATAAATATATAAGATTTCAACTAATAAATTTTATTAGATAAGGTAAAAAATTTTATATCATTTGTTGTTTACATACCTTAATTTGAAAGATTGTGTTTAATTAATATAGATATAGATTCTTAAATAGAAAATCCTATACATATATATATATATATGTATATATATATACTCAAGATTATTTGTGTAAAATCCGAATTATATTTCAAAAATATATTATATAGTAGAAATTAATTTCCTATTTTATCTTGACTTTTTTGTTTAAATGGAAATATCATGTTTTATTAAATTAGATAAAAAATACTATATATATAGATATATTCAAGATTTATATTTAAAAAATCCAAATTATATATAGAAATTATAAAATTTGAATTACATTTCAAACATATACTATATTTGTTAAAAATAATTTCATAATTATATATAAAAATGTTACTTTTCGATCTTGTCTTGATTTTTTATTTGAGTGAAAATATCATATTTTATTAAATAATAATATTTGTTAGGCGATTACAACTTATTATATAAAGGAGGGCTTGATAAATTATTTTATTATATACTTGGCACGTGATTAAATTATTTAGGAAGACATTGACTCTGCTTTATATACTATAACTGTTGTTAAAGAGACACAAACCCCATTATCAAGCCCAACTCACAAGCTCATGAGATTCTATCCCAAAACCAATCAGTAATAGAATGAGTAATCCATGAACTTATAAACGAGCTTCTTTTCCTCCCAGCTTTTCGGAAGCACAATTGTAACCTACCAGTATAGATGTATATCGTGATGCGCTGATTGTACGTTTGGTGTTCCACTTTTTTTACAGGGAAAACGGAAATGGTTTCTCACTCCCTTGATATAGTGTTTGGTGGTCAAATTACCCATTTTTTCATTCAAGTGAAAAACATAATGTACAACTCTAATTTTGTTTCCCCTGGAAAATTATAAGGTAGCAAAAGTTTTTCCCTTTCCGCTAGTCTCCCTGACCTTCACCCCGTTTGCCATCCTCACAACCTCCTACATCTCTCTCCCCCGTCGTTCCATCTATCCACTATCAATGTTGTCACTGGCTGTTGGGAACCCTATCCCACATCGGGATTCCTAATCTAAACAACCTACCATATAAGTACATGGGTTACTCCTCCTATTGCCAATTGGTTTTAGGATGGAACCCCATGGGCTTATGTGGTCAGGCCCATTCGCGCATGTGCGCACGACGGTCGCCCCCTCCGTCATCTTCTCTCCGGTATCGGGCCCACCGGATTCCGACATGGTATCAGAGCCTTGTTCGTTCATGGGTCTCCTGGGTTTAATCGGGTTTCGGGCCAGGTTGTCCCCCCCGTTGTTGTTGTCTTGTCTTGTCAAGTGCCAACTGGGCCAGGCCAGTTGCCACTTGAAGGGGCGTGTTGGGAACCCTATCCCACATCGGGATTCCTAATCTAAACAACCTACCATATAAGTACATGGGTTACTCCTCCTATTGCCAATTGGTTTTAGGATGGAACCCCATGGGCTTATGTGGTCAGGCCCATTCGCGCATGTGCGCACGACGGTCGCCCCCTCCGTCATCTTCTCTCCGGTATCGGGCCCACCGGATTCCGACACTGGCCTCCTCCTTCCCACCTCTCCATCATCGAATCGAACACGACATCGATAATGGCAAGGGTCCTCAGCAAGGACGACCAACAAGCCACGAACAGGGGCTACTTTGGGTTATTTTTTCAAACTCGTTGTGAACCAAATACATTTGGTAGGTAACGGTTTTTATTTCCTTTTCTTTGTATTTTTCAAACCATTTACACTATCATTTCTATTGCCACAACCAAAGAGGCCTTTAATATCTACAAGTTTTTTTTTTTGGTCAATTAATATCTACAAGTTGGCATGTATATATGTCTAGCTAGCAAATAATTAAGTACTCCCTAATAGATAGTGGACATGTCAATTTTTATATTTCAGATTTGTCAGTGTTTTAAAAGGCATTTATGAAAAACTATAAATAAACATAAATATATGTGTCTTTTTTGTGTCGCGACATATTATTTTATTTAAGTTAATTTTGGTAGAACGGGTGACATATATTTTTGCTTATCACGTGGCATAAATGATAATTAAACAACAAAGGTTAGTATATGTGCATCAACATATGGATGTATTTGAAAAACATATTTTTTAAAAATTAAAGTCGAAGATTTACAAATAGGTAAACAAAAGATTTTTATTTAGAATTATGGTTGCAATTTTTTTTTATATAAAAGCGCACATACATATAATATTGTAACAATGGATATAAAATAATTTGTTTATTTTTAAACTTCCTATATCATATAATACAGTGGATTTCCTTTGCAAATAGAATCCGGTCATAAGTTTTGAAAAAAAAATATATTTGTAGAAAGTAAATGACCTAAATATTAACTTCTTTGGTCATATACAATAACTGAATAAGTATCTTGGAGTTGTTATAATATGAAAACTAAAGATACAAAAAATCTCAATTATGATGGAGCATTGATCAAATTAATATGTTTATGATGATATATAAGATAAAACTTATGGTTGGAGAAATTAATGAAACCCTTTTTTCACATTTTATTTCTAAATAATTTAATGGGGAAATTAATGAGAAGATAAATAATATAAAAGGAAAAAATCAATAATAGTGTAATAAGGAGATTTGAATTTATGATCAATTGTTATTAGAGAACACCCTAACCATGCACTATGCTAACCATATACTTTTGATTTGTTTTTACCAATATTAATTATATAGGAATTTTTATGAAAATAGTTCACAAGGACAATCAATCATAAAACTCAGTTTTATATTTATATAACCAATATCAATTATATATTGGAATTTTTCAAAAAATAGTTTATGTTGATAATAAATGATGACAAAATCCAATCTTATATTTTTTTTTTGTCGAAAAATCAAATCTTATATATTTTCTTTTTGGTTGAAAAATCTTATATATTTATATAACCAGCTAATTATACAGGAATTTATGAAAATAGTTAATGAGATTGGGTGAGTGTATGTTCGTAATCAACCAAACGTAGGAGTAAATGACACGTAGGGTGGGAGCCTGCAGCCTGGTAGGGTAGATGGGGTTCATATCATAATGAATAAATAGTTAAATACTCCTCCGTTTCAAAATACATGAGCTTTTAGAAAATTCACGCATATTAAGAAACTTTCATATTACCTAAATTACCCTTATAAAAGTCAGGCATGTTGTTTATCAAAAAGAAAAAGCATGCTTACATGTTCTACTTTTTCAATAATTGAGGTTATCATGAGGGATATATCCGGAAAGAAGAGGGAAAAAATATAAAATGGTCATGTATTTTGAAACAACCTAAATTGTCTAAAAGACCATGTTTTTTGAAACGGAGGGAGTAGTAAAGTACGTACTTGTGGGTAAACGTTAAAAAAAGACAACTCAACCAATTAACGTACTAGCAAAGTTAATTACCGGGCTCCTGATGAGAATGGAAGGGTTGGCGGCGTGGTTAGCAAGATCCAAAGCAATCTCCATGCCCGAGTTGCCGGAGCCGACGACAAGCACGGGCTTGGCTCGGAAGCCCTGGCCCGTCTTGTAGAGGGTGGAGTGGAGGACCTCCCCGGGGAATGCGGGGAGGCCCTCCACCTCCGGCAGGAAGGGGTCGCACGTCTCGCCCGTGGCCACCACCAGGAATCGGGCCACGTGCTCCTCTTCCTCTGCCTCCTCCTCGTTGTCCTTGTTGTTGTTGCTGCTGTTGCTGTTGTTGTTGCTGCTGTTGTTGTTGTTGCTGTTGTTGAGCCTAACCTTGAGGCGCCACCTCTGGGCCGCATCGTCATACCATGCAAGGGTGACGGTGCGGTTGAAGAGGGGGCGGATGCGAAAGCAGAGGGCGTAGTCATCGAGGTAGCGCAAGAAGTCGTCGCGGGAAACATAGTCGGGGAGGCTGGCCGGGAAGGGCATGTGGGGGAGCTGGCAGAAGGGCTTCTTCAGGTGGAGGTGCAGCCGCTCGTACGCCTTCTTCCTCCACAGCGACCCCGTGCAGTCCTCCCTCTCGATCACCGTGTACGGGATCGACTTCTCGCCCAGGCAGGCCGCCATCGCCAGCCCCGACGGCCCCGCCCCCACCACTATCACCGTTGTTTCCTTCTCCGCCGCCGACACCGTCATTATTATCTATAGTATATAATTTAACTGCTACCTACGTACCCCGGCCGGCGACCTAGTTGATTGACCGTTTGGTGGATGGACGAGTTCTAGGATCGATTGGTACGCGCATATATATATGTGATCCAAGAACGAACATATTATATAGGCCGGCCAGGCTGTGTTTCTATTTATCTACATCGATGTATGGATCCATGGATGTATATGTAGTTTTATAATTATAGTTTGGTGTGGCGTGTAATGCACGTGATGATGCACCTTTGATTTCGCTTCCACCCACCGATTACTGACATAAGGTGCGGCCTTTCTAAGCTATATCATACTCGCTAAATAAGTACGCGGATCCATAAATTTGTGATAAATAGTAATTTTGTATCCTTAAATTAAACTAAATTTTGTACAATTAATGTTTTTTAGTTTGTATAAATAATAAACTAATATTACAAAGGGAAAAAGCTTAAGAGAAACGAATATTTCTGGAGAAATAAGAAACGGATATAATATTCAATTTAACGCATGTAAATATTCAAAAGTATGTGTATTCAGATTAAACAAATTGATATTATGTGTATTTAAATGTTTGGTATGTATCGGTATGAATGCATCGGCTTTTAAATATACAAAAATATATATGGTATAAATGTAAAATATTTGAATATATATACCCACTTATTAGCTTGAACATCAGTATCGACAATTTGAATGTTGGGTGTACACGATTGAATAGGAATGTATAAGCTTTTGAATGTACGACAAACATTGTACCAAGTAAAATGTTTGAACATAACTATGATTAATTTGAGCATAAAGTACAAAAATTTGAACATACGAGTAGCAAGTATAATTGTAAAATGAGTGCATGCTGAATATAAAGACATAAAGATGAATATACAAGTAACCTGTATACTTTGAGAAATGTGTAAATATAGCTACAACTTAGTTCAAATATACAATTAAATATACATATTAAGTAGGATAAATCATTTTGCTGATTCTCGTTTTTGAATAATGGGTGTTTGCCTGTTTGGTATTATCCTAATTCTATTACAAAATTATATAACCATGACTCGGAACAACTTTGTTGTAAATTAAAAATTTGATCTCCGCGTAAGCAGCCGAACCGGAAGAGTGAGCACCGCGTTGGCGTTTTTGGTCAGTGTGCTTTTGGTGATCAACGTGCATTTTTCTCATTGTGTGAAATTAATATTAGACAACGTGACAAAAATGTACACATATTTTATATCTCGGTATGTAAATTTCGTCGTTCTCCACTTGATTCAACCAGTGGAATTTTTCATATAAGAGAAAATATAATTTTTCGGGCTGGTTGAGGCACCCCACACCGATGGATTCTCGCTTTTTATTGCTTTTCTTTTTGAGCTCTAATTCATTCCAAATTACGAGATCTTGCCATCACTCTAGTAAGTTATTTAAATTCATCATTTTAGAATATCTTATTAAATTTAATGATTGAAAATGATACTTACTACTATAATCTACTAATTATATCATGAATAATCTATTTTTCATGATCACAGCCCACCATGTTCCGTAATTAAGATATAAAATTAGATATGTTTGACCATTATCTGAACGTGGCCTCACTAGACCTCCCTTATAGCCTCTACTAGGGCTGAGCAAAATCCGGTCCGGACCGGATTTTTGGACCGGACCGGACCGGTACCGACCGGGACCGGACCGGGGCACTTCCGGTCCAGTCCTCGGTCCATGGATTTTAGAAATCCGGTCCCCGGTCCGGTCCCGGTCCGGTCCGGTCCGGACCGTATATTTATAAAAATTAAATAAAAAATTAAATTAAATAAAAATTATATTAGTTTTAGTGCTTTTATAGTTTATTTTTAATATTTAATTTTCATATTTATATTATATACTTAATAATATTATATTTTTCATAATTTATATATAATTTTTCTAAATAAATTATAATTTTTTCAATAAAAAAATAATTTTTATTTCAAATAATATAATTAATTTTTATTTTAAATAATATTATTTTTTAAAAAAAAATAAAAATCCGGTCCAAAACCGGACCGGACCGGAGTTTTCCGGTCCAAAACCGGACCGGACCGGAGTTTTCCGGTCCGGTCCCCGGTCCATGTATTTAGGGGCATCCGGTCCCCGGTCCGGTCCGGTTTTGGACCGGTGCTCAGCCCTAGCCTCTACATTTCTAGGGATTGCTAATCCTCAATCAGGACTCCCTTAGCTCAAGCACAACATAAATCTATTTCGTTTCCTACCTCAGATCCTAGTCTCTAATTTAGAATCTTTCTTTTTAGGTGGATGGAAGATTTGTAATCAAGAAAATAATTATTAAAGACATAGCTTTCAATTAAGTAGGCCCCTTTTAAAAAACAAATTTATATTGAATTCAAAAGGATTACAAGCACAAAACCACACTGAAAAACACACAAGACACTAAAACACCCAAGCTAGAAAGATCCATAGATGGTTTTGAACTCTTAGAGTGAGGGAAACTCCACTTCACTAGTAAGTTCAAAGCTTTATCTCTATCTTTCTCTTTCGCTAGATTCAGACTTTGCTCTCAATTTTTCGATGCCCTCTCCTAGCTTACAAGAGGTCTATTTATAGAGCTGATGAGAGCGTAAGAGGCTCTATTAGTGGTCTTCAAAGTTATTATCCGAGAAAGTCTCAGGGAAACCATTCACATGGCTAGATGTCATCACTCTGAAAAAAAAAGCACTTTGAAAAAAAAAAAGAGATTCCTTCTGGTGTCCATTTTTCATAGACCACTTTATGCACTTATTGATGTTACATGCCTTCATCTGCAAAATTATCTTCCCAATTTTCTACATCGTATTCATCAAACTCTATTTTTTTGATCAAATTTTCTAAATACTCAAGATTTCAATCCATTAGTCGATCCTAAAGGAACTTTTGACCCTTAGGTGATATATAAATGGGAAAAAGGCATAAAACCACCCTTTATTTACACTTGTATGCAGAAAACCACCCTTTATAGATCTTTTTGCACAAAACCACCCGTTATTGGTATTTGCTTGCACTAAACCACCCATTATAAAAAAAGTTTGCATAAAACCACTTGTAATCACAAATGTTAGCGAATAACCATCCATATCTTCTATTGCTAATTAATTTTAATTAAGTTAAATATAAAACAAAAATAAAAATGTCCTTATTTTTTATAATATTTTTCGTTATTTGTGATGTACTCTTATTTCAAACAAAAAAAATTGTTATGGACCACTTATATCAATAATTTTAAGCTCAAAAGAAAAATACTAAAGTAGCATATATTAATATGACTACATTTATATTAGATTATTCAATAAAAAATACTCGAAATTGAACAACTATTGTGTCAATTGAATATTTGAAAATGGAAGAGGCCGGGTTAATATTTGTGAATCAGACAATAGATTTAAATTTCTTGTATTATTACTTTTCGTTGGATATGGAATCAATTACAAAAAGATTAAAATCAATTACCAATCATCAATAAATTTAGGGATTTTTAGTGATAATAGATCCTGTCATTATCTTTATTAATTTCTATGAAGTGCTCAAATAAATTTGGCAAAAAAATTGATGAATAATTTAATAAAGTATGATTTTTGGTGGTTAATTACAAATAATCATATATAAGGGGTGGTTTTGTGCAACTAATTAGTAACAGTGGGTGGTTTTGTGCAAGGATATTTATAAGGGGTGGTTTTGTGTAACTAATTTGTAATAAAGGGTGTTTTTTTGCAAAAAAAAATTATAAAGGGTGGTTTTGTGAAAATAAGTAAAAATAAAGGGTGGTTTTATGCCTTTTCCCCTATATAAATTCCATATTCAATTTGTGATAAGTAATCTTAGACTAAATCGGATGACTCTATGGCTTCGAAGAGGTAGGGCTTTAGCTCCTTTGAAATGATAACAGTGGTAAATCTAACTTTGAACATGATCGCGTCATTTTTCTGATATTTCTTGATGTATACATGAATGTAGAAGAATCTCATTACTCTGGCTTCAATAGGTTTTTCGAGTATTGGTTGATACATTGGTAGCGGATCTTCAACAAAATAACTTGTGGTTCGAAGAAACCTAAATAGATAATGTGTGGTTTCATATTAGCACACTGCACAAAAGTAATCAAGCTATCTTCTTCACCAGATTTTTCAATTCTGTTGAGCACGTACTTCTGAAATTTAGTGAAATATTATTGAGGTGGACTCCATAATCTCATGCTATCAAGATTCCTACATCTTCAATAGGATTAGCCGATATACTTAGTCCTTCACATTAGATATGAGTTCTTTATATAGCACATATTCCTATATAAATTCTTTATAGCATGAGATTAGCAGATATACTTATAGCAGATATTCCTATAGTAGATATTCCTATATAAATTTTTTATATAGCAGATATGATATACACTTACGTCTAATTGTCAATAAGAGTAACCCGTTTACTATACGATATACACATTGGCGTACCGTGAATATGCATATGAACGAACAGGTGTAAGATGTACCCCACATTAGATATGACCCACTAGAATTTAACATGATATCAAAACTTATTTAGTTTGGGTTGCGGGGCCAGACACCTCTCATCCCACATTCGAAACTAAAAGATAAACAGTATATAAAGAAGTATATAGACTACTCTTTTTATTATCAATCAATTTTGAGATGGAAGCCTATTAAGTTTACATTTAGGTCTATCGACACGTCTAATGTCAGACCCAACGAGATTCTAATATGGTATTAGAGGAGACAATCTCATTGGTCTTACATCTAGACATTTCGAACCACCGACATTCTAATATTTCCCATGGTGGAAAACTTTATTCTACAATTTTCCCTCATGCATTTCCTATTATTATTTTTGCTACTCTGGTCTACGCTAGCTACTTGATGAGCAATAGAAATGACGGAGACTTGGAACATTGTGAAAAATAATTCAATATTGTTTTACAATGTGTACCAATTTCATGACACATGTATATCAATCAAGATCATCTACATCTCTCCCTACAACTCTCCATGCTCCACTTAATTATTTCATACTATAAAGTGATGTTATTTTTTTTTCAAAAATTATATACACATTCTAAATGATAAGTCTTGTATATTTTTACATTATAATTATTAAAAAATCATTATTAGTATTTTTCTAGGCTAAAATTGTAAAAAATAATCATATTTTTGAATTTAAAAAATAGTGACTAAACTTTTACCCCCCAAAATTTGATAACTATAAGATAACAATCATTTATAATATTAATATATTTTTTAAATTTTTTTTATCAACTTATTTTTGTAAAAATAATTAAATGGAGTATAGAGGGTTGTAGAGAGTGTTGTAGAAGATCTTCACTGGTATACAGTAGCAATGGACAGTACATTGTAACAATATTAATTCGAATTCAGATGTCCAACACTGTGATCACATATCTTTTTTTTTCGGTTGATAGTGATCACATATCTCTACACTCACTTAACTCCTCCTAAAAATGCATAAGTCACATCTTGAATGAGGTAGCTAATGAGGAAGGATAATTGGCCCTAAAACAAGAATCACCGAGCAAATAGCTAGGGACATCATAGTAGCCGAAATCGGAAATCTTCCATTGTCCTTCCTCGCAACCATTGCTTTGATGACGGGCTTGCTCATGACTAAGAAATACCCCGAAATGACCCCTTGCAATGCCGTTTCATTCACATTTCCTACCGTCATCATCCTCACCGACCCAACAACGAAACAAACCACGTTCAAGATCACAACCGTCCCGATAGGAACCAGAAACATGTTTGACGTTGCGAAATCATAGATTCCTTTGTGGAACCTCTTCGATTGATCTTCGTCTACAAACTTGTTGGTTGGTATGAAGCTCGTACTCTTAAGGCCTAAGATCTTCATTATCGCATCTATGCAACCATAAGTGTAGCATGTAAACGTCTTTAATGTCCATGTCCTTTGCTCATTCCACCATGACGCTAGTGTTCCTCCGGCTGAGAGGACTTCATAGAGATACTTGATTTGGGATGAAAGGAATATAAGCAATGCCAATAATTGGAACAATGAGCTTGAATCCTGTCACGTTTTGAAGAATAGTAGTTCAAGGTCTACAACAAATTAATTCTAACTACTAAGACTAGTAAGATTTCACTATAAGAACCAACAATTAGAGTATATATACACATACATAACAAATGACATCCAAATCAATGGACAATATTAATGTACCTTGGAATAAAGAGGAATGCCTCTTAGAAGACAGATCTGAGGAATTATGGCCAAAACCCAAAATGATACGAAATCCATAGCATACATGCCGATCCAAGCGTAGCAACTACGATGAAGAAGTGATAAATGTCTTCTAGACGGGCCGTAGAAGAATGGGCAAAACCGCGAAATCCCAACCTCAACAAGGCCAGCAGTCCACCGAGTATTTTGGGTCAACATGTCATTGAGATTCGTGGTCGAACTGCCTAAGAATGAAGCCCTTTGAGGATCAAGATAAACCGACTTCCATCCTCTCATGTGAAGATGGTAACCAGTGAAGGCATCTTCTGCTACGGAGTAGTAGTAGAACCCCACCTATATTTGTTGTAGGAACCATAAAATAGAAAGAATACAAGGCAGCAAATTTGTCAGCATACATATACATATATAACATGTACGTACAGCATCCAAGTAAAGCAATGAAGGTCATATGAGGTTACCCCATCGCCCCATTCCGTGTCGTCCTCGTATGCACAAGAAGCTACGAATTCGGCCTCATGTATGATCTTTGTTACGTTTGGCTTGGCATCTTGACTTAGAGTTTTAATAAAGTCGGTTGATGGACCAAAAGCATTTCTCAACTCCACCTGATCATCCAGACCTATATAATCAATCAGTCTTGATGAATTTGTCCAAATTTTGCAGACTTAATTATGAGTTTTTGATGATTCAAGTTCAAAGTTGTATATGCAATCATACCCTTTGAACAGCCGCTATACAAGGCCTTCCTGTTCACGAAAAACCCGGTGCCACACATGAGCGGCCCTGAACCTACTCCATCCATACCTGGAAGCATTACCTGCAAATCAAATTGCACTCAATACCGTAAGGTAGCGCATTCTAGCTAGAATCATTCATCTCAAATTTTACCATTTAGCTAGGACAAGTTTACCTTGAAGGCCAATCTTAAATCATGGTCATACATGGGATATTTGCCAAGATTGTGAAACCTCTGAGGGAACTGAACGGAACCCAGAGTGGGCGAGGTTTCTGGGTCGAGATAGAAACACATTGCTTGCTTGGCCGAGCTCGGATCGTTGCAATACATGTCGCAATCTAACACTAACGCTACCGGAGAGTTGCTTAGCAAGCCAGATACCCTAAGCTGCGCGCGATTCAACGGTAAATTAAATGTGGTCTTTATACTATGAACATTAAGTAACCAGATAAAAAGAAATTAGCACTTCCTTAATCATTTTGAGCTATGAAGTTGGGCATTTATATCAAAATGTTACGTACAAGGGAGTTGAGAGCGCCTGCTTTGAAATGATGAGGGTAAGAAGGTCTTTTCTCGCGAGCAACGTATACCAGCAATGGGATTTGGTTATAATCTGGATTGATTATCGAAGGATCAGTGCACTTCTCATTGATCACCTGCGTGCATAGCCATCGAGGATGTACAACAAATTCAGGCTCCTCATTATATATAGTTTGAACCTTGGCGGAATATATATCAAATAAGACGTGATACATTTTTCTGATCTAGATGTATAGAAGAAGATAAAAATGGACCTGAACAAGTGGTGGATGGTTCGTCTTAGCGGTGTTGTTGTTGTGTGTTGCTCTGACACTCTTTTGCTCGGCAAGATTCGTCTCCACTCTCTTCTTAAACAACTCGTACTTTTCCTGCTTACGCAATATGGTAAGTACCTAAGTTCGCCAACTTATACAAAACGCTACATATCTAGAGGTCAATGGTTCGACTCTCGTTAACAGTGACCTTGGCGAAAAAAAACTTGATATACACTGACCTTGAGAAGCAATCTTTGTCTGAAGAACTCCTCATCGTTACTACTAGTATCATCAATAGTACCACTCTCGTCCTCGAAGTAAGCCATGGGGCACCTACACTCGACCCGGAACCGCCGGCAAAACGGCACCCACCATGTGGCGAAGCTCCACGCCTCCTTCATGGCGTTCAGCGTCGTGGGAGACCCGCCATCGTCCGACAAGTACACGTGGAGCTTATCGGGCGGGTAGTCGAGGCCCATGGCGAAGACCACCGTGTTCATGACCTCCTGTTGGGAAACCTCGGTTTTTCCCTCTTCGTCGGATTAAGATGGGAAATTGGACAACTAATTACAAACACCAAACTTTTGTATTTATGTGGAAAGAGATTTTACAAGACTAGATAATTTTGTGGGCACACACTCTCAAGCTCACTAACACTCACTTTGATTTGCTTGTGTTTGATCACACTTGGATGCTCAAAGTGATGCACACCTCATGTATTTATAGGTGAGAGGTGCTACTCACCTCCTCATTAGGCCCTAATCTAGAATGATCTTAATCTAGAGACTTCCTTCTTTTCTTTTTCATTTACAAACTTTCTCCTAAATTCTAGATTGTTCTCTCTAGATTTTTCTCATCCACCCATGTACATTCTCCACAAATCTAGATAATTCTTCTTGGTGGATCAACCCTTTGATTAATTGGTTTGGGCCTATCATCATGGGCTAATTTGATTTATTTGCTCCAATTAAGGAGGGAGCCCAACAATCTCCCCCTTCCCGACTTAATTTGGAGGTGTCAAGATATTAGTGCCTTGACAACAGTCTTCAAGTTTCTTGGTCGGTATAACCTTGGTCATGATGTCTGACCAGTTCTCATCCGTGTGCACCTTGTCAAGTTGTAGTAGCTTTTCTTCAAGGACATCTCGAATCCAATGGTACCGTATGTCAATGTGTTTCGACCGAGAGTGATAGGTCGGATTCTTTGCCAAGTGGATAGCACTCTGATTGTCGCATAGCAAGATGTACTTCTTCTGCTCGACTCCTAGCTCGAGTAGGAAATTCTTCATCCACAGCATCTCCTTGCATGCCTCTGTAGCTGCAATATACTCTGCTTCTGTGGTGGACAAGGCGACACTCTTTTGCAGCTTAGATTGCCACGAGACTGCTCCCCCTGCAAAAGTAGTCAGGTAGCCCGACGTTGATTTCCTGGAGTCATGGTCACCGGCCCAATCTGCGTCTGTGTAACCTTTCAGCTCTAGCTTTCCGTTTCCGAAGCATAAGCATCTCTTAGTTGTACCTCGCAGGTATCTGAGGATCCATTTGACCGCTGCCCAGTGCTCCTTTCCTGGATTAGCTAGGAAACGACTTACAACTCCAACTGCGTAGGCGATGTCAGGCCTAGTGCACACCATTGCGTACATAAGACTGCCTACGGCTGATGCATATGGGGTGTTCTTCATCTCTTCCTTCTCCTTCTCACTTGTTGGACTCTGCTTTGAACTTAACTTAAAATGTCCAGCAAGTGGAGTGCTTACCGGCTTGGCTTTATGCATGTTGAATCTCTCCAGCACCTTCTCAATGTATTGATCTTGGGATAGCCAAAGCAGCTTCTTCGGTCTATCACGAGTGATCTTCATCCCAAGAATTTGTCTTGTTGGCCCCAAATCTTTCATGGCAAACCACTTGCTCAAATCTTTCTTTAGAGCAGCTATCTTCTTATGATCATGACCTATGATCAACATATCATCGACATACAGCAATAGTATTAGGAAGTCACCGCTAGCGTACCTCTTCATGAAGACACAATGGTCATTCATGGTTTTCTTGAAGTCATGGCTCGCCATGAAGGTGTCGAACTTCTTGTACCACTGCCTTGGTGCTTGCTTTAGACCATAGAGACTCTTCTCTAGTCGACACACCAGATTCTCCTTACCTGGGACTGCAAATCCTTCTGGTTGCTCCATGTAGATCTCCTCTTCAAGGTCGCCATGGAGAAAAGCTGTCTTGACATCGAGTTGCTCAATCTCCAAGTCTAGAGTAGCTGCTAGACCAAGCACAACTCGGATTGACGACATCTTCACCACTGGAGAGAATATCTCTTCAAAGTCGACGCCTTTCTTTTGGTTGAATCCTTTCACAACTAGTCGGGCCTTGTATCGGGGCTTTGAGTTGCTCACCTCGGATTTGATTCGATACACCCACTTGTTCTTCAGGGCACGTCTCCCTTTAGGCAACTCCACTAGCTTGTAAGTATGATTCTCATGCAAGGATTGCATCTCCTCCTGCATGGCTCGCTTCCACTCCTCCTTGTGGATGTCGTTGATGGCCTCATTGTAGCTCTGAGGCTCCCCCTGATCCGTGAGTGTCACATACTCCTCTTGGTTGTATCGCGTAGACGGTCTCTTATCTCTAGTAGATCGTCTTGGCTCGGGCATTGACGGGGTGCTACTTTCTTCTTCTGGCTCCACCATCTCCTCTTGGTCATCATCTCCTGTACTAGCATCTTCATTCTCGTCTGCTTCTTCTGGATCTTGTCGTCGTACAGGAGGAGAACTATCATCTTGGCTTCTACTAGCTCTTGACCTTGGCTTCTCCGATCTTTGGATGTCTTCGATCGTCTGATCCTCAAAGAACACGACATCTCGGCTTCTGACAACCTTCTTGTTGACTGGATCCCAAAGTCGGAAGCCAAACTCATCTCGTGGTGATCCAAGGTAGATGCATTCCTTTGTCTTCGCATCTAGCTTGGCTCGTTCGTCCTTGGGAATGTGAACAAATGCTCTGCACCCGAACACCTTCAGGTGATTGTAGGAGACCTTCTTGCCTGACCATACATGCTCTGGGACATCTCCTTCTAGAGGAACTGATGGTGTGAGATTGATGACGTCAACCGCTGTCATCACAGCTTCTCCCCATAATGGCTTGGGTAGTTTGGCATGAGAGAGCATGCATCGAACTCTTTCTTCAATCGTTCGATTCATCCTCTCAGCAAGCCCATTTAGTTGTGGCGTCTTAGGCGGTGTCTTCTCCAACCTGATCCCACGAGCTTTGCAGAAGGCTTCAAACGGACCTCGATACTCACCACCGTTGTCTGATCGCACACTCTTAAGCGTCATACCCGTCTCACGCTCTACTCGGGCAACGAACTCCTTGAATGCTTCAAGGACTTGGTCCTTGGATTTCAGCAGGTTTACCCAAACCTTCCTTGAGTGGTCATCTATGAAGGTGACAAAGTACGATGCACCACCAAGGGATTTTTCGGACATAGAGCATACATCGGTGTGCACTAGATCAAGGATATGCTTTCTTCTCCTAGGTTGTGAAGATCTTTGAAAAGAAACTCTATGTTGTTTTCCAGCCAAACAATCAGCACATGGTTCAAGAATGTTACCTTGGAAATTTGGGAGGAGTTGCTTACGAGCAAGGATTTGAAGACCCTTCTCGCTCATATGCCCAAGCCTTCTGTGCCATAGCTCCATGTCAGCTACTGATGTGTTCACCTCCCCGGTGTGGACCTTTGCCTGTGTAACATACAATGACCCCTCCTTTGTTCCTCGAGCTAGGACCAAGCTTCCTTTGGTGAGTTTCCATTTGCCATCTCCAAAGTGATTCGCGAGACCGGCATCATCTAACTTTCCAGTTGATATGAGATTAAGGCACATATCAGGGACATGCCTTACCTCCTTAAGGACGAGCTTGCATCCTGTGTTCGATGTCAAGGTAACGTCTCCTTTACCGACAATCTTACTCCTACCTTGATTTCCCATCTGGACGTTACCAAATTCGCCACTTTGGTAGGATGAGAAGAAACTCTCATGAGGGGTGACGTGGAAGGAAGCACCGGAGTCGACGATCCAAGAGCTATCATTTGAGGCGATGTTAAGGAAGTTTTCTTCCCCTATGAGGTAGACGTCCTCACCTTCGTCTGCGACGGCACTAGTACTCTTCTCGCCTTGCTTCTTCGTCGGGTTGAACTGATCCGGTTTGACGTTGCCAACCCTTTGATCCCTTTTAAGGGTTCGGCAATCTGCTTTGATGTGTCCCGACTTGCCACAATAGTAGCACGTAACCCTTGAGCGTGACTTGGATCGTCCTCGAGATTGATCTCGGCCTCGGGTTCTACTGCGCCCACGTGTCTCGTCTCTGCCTCGGTTGTGCACGACGTTCGCCTCCGATTGAGCATTTTGACCTCGTTCCTTCCTCCTGGCTTCTTCGTTTAGAAGGCTATCACTGACGGTGTCCATGGTAAGCTTCCCATCTGGTGCGGAGTTACTTAGAGTAACCACCAGAGTGTCCCAACTCTCCGGAAGGGAACTTAGGAGTAGAAGGGCTTGCATTTCATCTTCGACCTTCATCTCAGCCTTATTTAGCTGATTGACGAGCCCCTTGAAATTATTCAAGTGCTCAATCATGCTTTGCCCATCCTTATACTCCATCTTTACCAACCGTCGCATTAAGAGGGCTTTGTTACGAGGCGTTTTCTTTTGAATTAGGGAATCAAGATTTTCCCATAATTCAAAAGCATTTGTATAATCAACAACATGCTCAAATAAGGATTTGTCGATGTACTTACGGATCATTGCGACCGTCTTCCTATTTAGAAGATCCCACTCCTTTTTATCCTTTCCTTGCGGTTTGGTCTTGGTGATGATGGGCTCTTGCAAATCCTTGCAATACAAGTGGTCTTCCATCATCGTCCTCCAATGCGAGTAGTTGTCCGCCGTGAGCTTGAACATCTCACCATCGTGTGTAGTAATGGCCTCCATCTTGAATCGGACGGGCTATCGTGACGTCGAACGAACCTCGCTCTGATACCACTGTTGGGAAACCTCGGTTTTTCCCTCTTCGTCGGATTAAGATGGGAAATTGGACAACTAATTACAAACACCAAACTTTTGTATTTATGTGGAAAGAGATTTTACAAGACTAGATAATTTTGTGGGCACACACTCTCAAGCTCACTAACACTCACTTTGATTTGCTTGTGTTTGATCACACTTGGATGCTCAAAGTGATGCACACCTCATGTATTTATAGGTGAGAGGTGCTACTCACCTCCTCATTAGGCCCTAATCTAGAATGATCTTAATCTATAAACTTCCTTCTTTTCTTTTTCATTTACAAACTTTCTCCTAAATTCTAGATTGTTCTCTCTAGATTTTTCTCATCCACCCATGTACATTCTCCACAAATCTAGATAATTCTTCTTGGTGGATCAACCCTTTGATTAATTGGTTTGGGCCTATCATCATGGGCTAATTTGATTTATTTGCTCTTATTAAGGAGGGAGCCCAACACCTCCACGGTCGGCTCCTTGTCGGGATCCGCCGTGCATATCAAGACGTCGACCGTGGGTAGCCGGGCGTCCTCCGGAAGGCGGTCCACGAAGACGGACCGCTCGATGAGCCTCCATCGGAAGGCCTGCGCGGAGAGCCAGAGGAAGGAGAGGACAAGCTCCGCCACGAAAACGAGGATGTGCAAAACGAGAGTCGGACCCGAAACGGCGTCGTTTTGGAGATCGGAGAGCCTGTGGTAGAGGAAGAGAGCAATGAGGAAGGAGTGGAAGAGGATGTGGGCTCTGTTAATGGAGGTTGCCAAGTGTTTCTCATGGACCACATGGAGAGGGAGTTTCTCCATTTTTTCACCACGTCCTTGGTCTGACTGATCAGGCTTGGGATATAGCGCAATGAATGATATTTATACACGCTAGCCGTCCCGTTACTGACGAACGGAGCGTTACAGCATGTCCAACCGATACTCGGAAATGTATTCAAATCATTGGGTCCTTTGGAGTTCTGTATTTATAGCTGTAAACATCAGATGCTGCCAATTCAGAGGCCTGCATTTGATGTTGGTGTCGTGTCCTATTTCTATACTACGTACTAGTTAGTTGCTACACTGCCATTATTCATTGTTCGACCCACAAAATTTATATCATATCATGTGATCAATGTGTAGTCATCTTAATCAATCAATTGTTTGGGACATGGCGCAATGAATGATATTGGATGATTGGTGAGCACCAAGAATCTCTGATAGCGAAATTGAGGAAAAAAAGGAAAACGATCCAAAGGAACAAAAGGGGAACGGTTAGATGGACAAAACCCCATCAAAATCACATTAAAATAAATTTGGATGGCGCAGTAAATTCTGAAGGTATTACGTCTTATGATTTTATTGTCAGGGATGCTCCAGGTCGAGTGGTTTCCATGGATGCTGGCTTTATTGGACGATAGTCCGTGCTACAGTCTGAAGCTTTCGCTCTTCGACAGGGGATTTCAGAGGTCATTCGGTGCGACATTCCCCACGTGAGTATTGAAGGCGACAACATGCGGTCATCAATGCAGTGTTGAGTGATTGCAGCTGCCCATGGGAGGTAGAACTTGCATGAACGGATATTCAGTCAATACCAAGGAGTTCTCGATCAGAGTTGGAGCATCTCGCACATTTTCAGGGAGGTTAATTCGATAGCTAATTACATCGTTGGATCATTCCACAGGGTTCTCGCCTAGGCTAGAGTCCAATCAAGTTCTTTGTGAATCAGGATCCTCTACACCTCTCGGTGTAACCTTCGGTACTCCACTTTATTATTTACACTATAAAATAATAATAATAAAATTTTAAAAATTACATTCATATTGTAAACATTTATTCTTATGTAATTTATGAATTTTTGTGATATAAATTTCGAGTGAATACTTTTAATAGCCAAAAAGATGATTAATTCATCATTTTTAATGTAAAAAATAGTAATAAGAACTTTTTTATCATAAAAATGTACAAATGTATGATACTTAACATTTATATTACAAATATAATTATTTTTTAAAGAATTAATATTAACTTATAGTATAAATAATAAAGTGGAGCACCGAAGGTCACACCGAGAGTTATAGAAGATCCTTACCCGTTCTTTGGGACCTCATCGCTAAGGATGCTATAAGATAGTTTCCCTTGTTATGGTCTAGCCTAATTCTTTCCTTATAAAAAAAATCAATTTAGCATGAAATAGAATATATTTGTCAATACTAAATTTACAACTATACTTTTTTCTCGCTTGCAAACGAGTTCATTTTATTATATTATATGAGATATGAAATCACAACCAGAATTGAAATTCAAATACAGTATTTTGTTATATACGTTGTTATTCTAATCTACATACCAACTTATTAATATGAAAACTTTTGTTCATATTCTAACTAAATTTGCACTTATCTTATCCTATATACTAAGCGATTCTAAAAAACAAAATATGTGTTGTGTGTACTTCGACTAGTCACAACTAGACCTGTCAATCGGATTGGGTCGAACGGGTTCGGGTCGGGTCGTTTCGGGTTTGGGTTAAGTTCGGGTCAATCTTGGTTGGTTCGTTGCGGGTTTTCGGGTCGGATCGGATCAACCCAACGGATCAAAATTATCAATTTTTTACCAAAATTTAAATAAAATACTATTAAAATAATAAGATATTATAATAAAATATTATTTTTAAATAATTTAATAATAAAATATAACATAATTTTCCGCATAAATTTTATATATTGTAATATAATTTAAACTATAAAAAAATCAGATCCGACCCAACGGGTTCGGATTTAACCCAATGGACCCGGGTTTCAATCATGTCGGGTTGAAACTGGGTCACGGGTTTAAATTTTTGGATTGAAACCCAAAAAGCTTCAAGTCAAATCAGATTTGCGAGTCGGGTCAGCTTTTGACAAGTCTAGTCACAACTATGACTAGCGTCAACGTCCGTGTCTTAATGATATGACTTTGATTTGATTAGAATTTTTTTTTATTTTGTATGAATTTGCTTAAAAACTACAGTAATAGTTAGATAGATATAAAAGACTTTATTATTTCTTCCATATATTCTTATGTGATTTGAATATTTATTTATAGTTATATCAAATTATTTTATTTTAATGATGTGTTTTTTTTGGTAGATATTTATTACAATTGAATAAAATTTACGCTATTGTATTATTATATAGAAACATACTAGTTTTTAAAATAGGATGCATCTTCTTTTTCATATAAAAACTAAATCTCTCTTTAACAAAATCTTATACATAGAATTTTAATAATATATTCTTTTATATTTTACTTACATTACGTGGATCTACAACTAAATTAAAGTTCAATCAATTAAATTGATTTTAATTAAAAAAATAGATGATGTAGTTTAGTGTGGAATAGACGTGTATCATTTTAATCATCATTTTAACCTTCACTATAATATATAGTTATGATACGATGATGATTAATAGTGTACTTTTTTTTGTCAGATTATAATTAATACTATTCTCAATACATAGCAGTATAAAACTGCAGCACATCAACTATATAGATGACACTATGCAAAATAAAGATGATCGATCGAGATGTCAACTATCGATGACACTATAGCTAGGTTCACTTTCACACACGTTATATATAATGATTTTACTTTTAAAAGGTCGATTTAGCACTAGTAGTTGTGCTTCAATTCAAGTACAAATTTGCTTCAAAGGGTGTAGATATCACGAACGACTAGCTAACTAATGTAAGAGGATGAAAGTGAAGATAAAAACGCCACACAACTCAGAGATATTGAACAATACGAAAACTGCTTTGGATTCAGTTCAGAGTGAACATCTTGCCAAACACGTTTCCATTAGTATTTGACTAGAATAGATAACTGTTTCATACAGTTTATTACATATATATAACACTTTGTCATAACCGCCAAGTAACTAACTTCTAGGCAGTTATTCTGTTACTTCTAAATGGCGCCAGAAACAACTACCCTTGTTCTGACTTGTAACAAATGTTTGAATCTAGCTTAATTACATATATAACTTATATAATTAAGCAACTAAGCTTAAATATAACATTCTCCCCCTTAAGCTTAGTTTGGTAACTTCATCCCAATCCTACTCCTGAGCTCGCAGAACCTTTGCTTGGCCAGTGGCTTGGTTAAGAGATCAGCCAACTGATCATTAGTCCTCATGAACTCTAGCTTGATCCTGTCTTTCTCCACACAGTCTCTAATGAAGTGGTATTTGGTGTCTATGTGCTTACTTCTGTCGTGATACACAGGGTTCTTGGCCAAAGCTATGGCTGACTTGTTATCCACATACAGAATTGGCACCTTTGTCTTCTTTCCTTCTAAAGTTTGCACTATATTTTGCAACCAAATGCCCTGGCATGCGCCTGCTGTTGCTGCAACATATTCAGCCTCACAGGAACTCAATGCAACTACTCTTTGCTTCCTTGAAGTCCATGTTATTGGACCATGATGACCCAGGAAATAAATAACACCACTAGTGCTTTTCCTGTCATCTACATCTCCTGCCAAGTCACTATCTGAATAGCCAACTAGAAATACCGAGGCAGAATTTTTCTTGTAAGAGCAGCCAAATTTGATGGTTCCCTTGACATACCTTGCAATTCTTTTGACAGCTTCCATATGTGAGGTCTTTGGACAATCCATAAACCTGCTTAGCACGCCCACACTGAAACTAAGATCAGGCCTTGTATTTAGTAGATATCTGAGACTTCCAATTAAACTTCTAAACTGAGTTCCATCCACCAAATCTTCATCACCATCATTTTTTGATAACTTGATGCGAGGCTCCATTGGAATAGCACTAGGATTGCATTCTGTCAGCCCCAATTTTTCCAATATTTTCTTTGCTAGCCCTTCTTGACTGATGAAGATTTCCTTCTCAGTTTGTTTCACCTCAATTCCTAAGTAATAACTTAGTAACCCGAGATCACTCGTCTCAAAGTTCTTCTTCATCTCAGTTTTGAATGATTCTATAGCAACCTTGTTTGAGCCAGTGATGATTAGATCATCCACATAGATCCCTAGTATCATCATTTCTTCCTTGACAAACCTGGTGTACAAAGCATGCTCATTCTTGCATCTCTGAAATCCAAGCAACCTCAAGCACTTATGCAGTTTTGAGTTCCATGCCCGGGGTGCCTGCTTTAGTCCATACAGAGCCTTGTGAAGTTTAAGCACCTTCTCTGGACTGTCTTCATTTTTATATCCATCAGGTTGCTTTACATAAACTTCTTCACTCAATTCACCATTCAAAAATGCTGTCTTTACATCCATATGGTGAACTTCATATTTCTTGGATGCAGCATAGGCTAACAGTACACGAAGTGTTTCTAATCTTGCCACAGGAGCAAAAACTTCTTCATAATCAATACCAAAACGTTGCACATAGCCTTGTGCAACTAACCTGACCTTGTATTTACTTATGCTTCCATCAGGTTCTCTTTTTACTTTGAAGATCCACCTTAAACCAATGGATTTATGGCCTTTAGGAAGATCCACCAATTCCCATGTCTTGTTCTTGGTGATGGATTCCATTTCCAGGTCCATAGCCTTCTTCCATTCTTCTGTTGTCACAGCTTCTTCAAAGCAAGTTGGCTCATCCTCTGCCATAAAACATAGTCCAACCTCCTCTTGATCCTCTTGAGTTTCATTCAGGATTTCTTGCAAATTTCTGAATCTCAATGGTGTATGATCATACCTCTCAGAATTTTGACTGAGATCTTGATCAACATTGTATGCTGGAGGAGTGATAAATTGCAAATCATCATTACTTGCCAGAGGAGTAACTTGGACATTCTCATTCATGTTCTGATTCACATTCCAAGGAGACAGTTCCTGACCAATATCATCTGCTTGCGTAGGAACACTCCTTTGATCAAGTTGTGAGGTCCTTTCATCTGTCATACATATACTGAATGTGCAGGGGCTTCCTCTATCATCAACAGGTTCACCATTGTCCCACTTCCAACATTCTGTTTCTTCAAAGACAGTATCTCTACTCACAACAATTTTATTCTTCTTAGGATCATATAATCTGTATGCTTTTGACCCTTCTTCATAGCCTACCAACACCATCTTGCTGCTTCTATCCTCTAACTTTGGGAGATGAGGAGTGGTATTCTTGACATGTGCCACACATCCAAATATTCTTAGGTGTTTGACTACTGGTTTCTTACCATACCAGGCTTCATAAGGAGTCATATTGTCTAGGCTTCTGGTTTGTGACCTATTCAGTATGTACACAGCCGTGGTAACAGCCTCACCCCAGAATTTTGAAGGCACATTCTTGCTTTTCATCATACTTCTAGCAGTCTCCATAATGGTTTGGTTTCTCCTTTCAACCACCCCATTCTGTTGAGGGGAGTAAGGAGCAGTTAGGTGTCTCTTCACACCTTCTTTCTCGCAAAATTCTTTAAACTTGTTTGATGTGAATTCTCCTCCACGATCTGTCCTAAGCACTTTGATCTTCAAGTCCTTTTCAAGTTCCACAGATGCCTTGAAGGAAATGAAACTGCCTAGTGCCTCATCTTTACTTTTCAGAAGTTTAATCCACATAAACCTTGAGCAATCATCAACTAAAAGAAGAAAATACCTGTTGCCTCCCATTGTTGATGGATTTATGGGGCCATAGAGATCAGCATGTATTAAATGGAGTGGTTTCTCTGATCTGTAACTAGATGCACGAGGGAAAGAACTTCTATGTAATTTCCCAGCCAGACATCCATCACAAACCTTATTTACTTGCTCTATTTTAGGCAGGCCTACAACCATTTCAGTTTTGGCCATATTCTTCAAAGCTATGAAGTTCAAATGACCAAATCTTGCATGCCAAACCCAATCTGCATTAGTCATTTGTGACAGCAAGCACTCTTGTTTAACCACTTTCAGATGAAGGATATACAACTTGTTAGCTTGCCTTTTAACCTTTGCAACTAACCTGCCTCCACTTGAGTATATGCACATTTCTCCATCCTTTATGACAGACTTGTTTCCCTTTACATCAAGCTGTCCTATACTCACAATATTTGCTCTTAATTTTGGAATATAGTACACGTCTGTCAAAGGTACATGCTCTTCATTTTGTCCTGAAAACAAAACAGTCCCCTTTCCTTCTATTTCAACAGTAGAAGAGTCTCCCAACTTAATTTTTCCTCCAAAGTTTCTATCCAGAGTTGCAAACACAGTTTGATCTCCTGTCATATGGTTGCTTGCACCAGAATCTAAGTACCACTTACTTAATTCCTTGCTTTCTTGGGTCTGTGTGAAACCTGGCGCCAACAGAACCTTATCTGTCTCTTGCCTCAACATTAACAAGGCAGGTTCATCCTCTTCTTTCTTCATTGAGAGGTTTACTTTCTCCTCCTTGTCTTTTGTTCCACACTCTGACTTAAAGTGACCCTTCTTACCACATGAATAGCACTTTGCTTTGCTCTTGTCAAACTTTTTCTTGCTCTTTTGATCACTAGAATCTCCCTGACTTTTCTGTTTTCCCTTACTGATGGATTGCTTCTCATAGAACTTCTCTTTGTTCTTTTCTTGTGCCTTCCATTCAGCCCGAGTCAGAAGTGCAGTTTCTAGGCCTATTTCATTGAAGTTATTTATTCTTTCCTCATGTGCTTTCAAGGAACCGACTACTTCATCAATGGTTTTAACCTTAAGGTCACAGAATTCTTCCATGGTTGTGGCAAGTTGAACATATTTTGAAGAAGTTGATCTCAAAATTTTCTTAACCACTGTTTCATTCGAGATAACATGTCCAAAATTTCTTAATTTACTCACATTCACACTTAGTTTTGTGGTAAATTCTTCCACAGACTCATTTTCTTTCATCCTTAGACCTTCATATTCTCTTAGAAGGGTTTGAATTTTTACCTCTTTGATTCGTTCAGCCCCTTCATTCAATGTCTTGATCGCATCCCAAGCCTCCTTTGCTGATTTCTTTGCACCAAGTTGTAGGAGAACGTCTTCTCCAATGGCTTGGTAAATTGCAGCAAGAGCCATTTTGTCTTTCTTTGCATCAATTGGTGTGGTTCCTTCAACCACTTCCCAAATCCCTTGTGCAGTAAGAAAAACCTCCATCTTAATGGCCTAGACGGCATAGTTAACCTTTGTTAACATAGGATACTGGATTGACATTACTTTTTCTCCATGAATCCTCATTGCTTCATTCAACAAACCTGTGTTTGTTGTATTATTTTCATTATTTGATTCTGTCTGGTTTGTGTTGTTCATGTTGGAGTTAATATCAGAATTTACTCCCCCTGTTGACATTGTTGTTCTTCAAGATTGCTCTGATACCAATTGAAGATAAAAACGCCACACAACTCAGAGATATTGAACAATACAGAAACTGCTTTGGATTCAATTCAGAGTGAACATCTTGCCAAACACGTTTCCATTAGTATTTGACTAGAATAGATAACTGTTTCATACAGTTTATTACATATATATAACACTTTGTCATAACCGTCAAGTAACTAACTTCTAGGCAGTTATTCTGTTACTTCTAAATGGCGCCAGAAACAACTACCCTTGTTCTGACTTGTAACAAATGTTTGAATCTAGCTTAATTACATAACTTATATAATTAAGCAACTAAGCATAAATATAACAGAAAGGCCCCAATACAAGAAGCACCAAGCAAACAACTAGAGCCATCAAACTAGCCGAAGTTGGAAATCTCCCTTTATCTTTCCTCACCAACATCCCTTCTAAGACGGGCTTACTCATTACAAGGTAGAACCCTGAAAGGACCCCTTGTAGCCCCATCTCATCCCAATTTCCAACTGCCATCATCTTCACCGTTCCAACCACGAAACATACCATGTTCAAGATCACAACCGTCCCGAGTGGAACGAGAAACATGTTTGAAGTTTGGAAGTCGTAGATTCCTTGGCAGTACCTCTTGGTTTGATCTTCGTCCACAACTTTGTTGGTGGGCACGAAGCTCGTACTCTTAACGCCTAATATCTTCATAATCGCGTCAATGCAACCGTAAGTGTGGCAAGCCAGACTCTTTAGTATCCACGTCCTCTGCTCATTCCACCATGATGTTGTCGTTCCTCCTGTTGTCAGGACTTCTTGGAGATGCATGACTTGGGACGACAAGAAAACAAGTAATGCCAACAATGGGAACATTGAAGTTGAAACCTGTAAGATGTAAGTTTTAGTCTTGTATATTTCAGTTCCATTAAAAGTCTCTAGTACATATAAAATGTAGAATAATGAGATTATGAAGATAAACCAAAGCAGGCCCTAAAAAGTAAATATTAAGTCGGTTAAAACTCCAAGAATAGTATCCAGAGGTCACCGATTTGACTTTCATTGATAGTGACCTCAACCGAAAAAAAAATGTAAATGTTAAGCATTTGGTCTTTTTACCTTGGAGTATAAGGGGATGCCATGAAAGAGACAAAGCTGGGGAACAATAGCCAAACACCAAATTGGTAAGAAAACCATGGGATACAAGTCGAGCCAAGCACAACAGCTACGATGAAGAAGTGGCAAGTGTCGGCCATAGACAAACAGACAAAACCTCGAAAGCCCGACTTCTAGAAGGCCAGCGGTCCACCTAGTACTTTGGATCATCATGTCATTCAGATTTGCTGTTGCAGTACCCAAGAATGAAGCCCTTTGAGGGTCAAGATAAACTGACTTCCAACCTCTAATATGAAGATGGTAGCCAGTGAAGACATCCTCTACTACAGAATAGTAGTAGAACCCAAGCTAGATTAATTAAGTGATATGACCATCATGTTAGTATACATATAGTATCATCCATGTAGTTGAATAAACGAAATTGAACAATGATGAGATTTAATTGGAAGAAAAAATACAAGTGAATATATCGGTGTCATAGTATGGTACCCCGTCGCCCCATGTAGTGTCGTCTTCATATGAGCAAGAGGCTACAAATTCAGCTTCTTGTAGAATGTTTTGAGAGATTTTTCTTGGCTTTGATATATCTTGAGTTAGGTTTTTAATGAGCTCGTTTGAAGGACCAAAAGTGCTTCTCAATTCCACCGGATCCAAGCCTACAGTAAATATCATAATGAAATGTTAACATCAATTTGCATAAAGGGTTTTCTTAGTTCAAAGTATTTTGAGCATTCTGGATATCTTTTGTTACGAGATATGTTTTGGATGTCTCATAACATATAGTGCATATTGCACGTACGTACCTTGTAACAAAACTTTAGTTTCTTTACAATAAGACAACATAAGTCTCCGGACATCTAGTCAAACAGTTTAACCTTCAAAGATAATAATACCCAAAGGTCACCAGTTCGACTCTTATGACAATGTCCCCGACCAAAAAAATAATAAGACAACATACCATGCATAACATTGTAGCATATCTCATAGCAGAAGATCCGAACTTTGTTTTGATTGAATTGGTACGTGCAAAACATACCTTTTACACAATCATTGTATAATGCCTTCCTATTGAGGTAGAAACCTGTCCCAACCATGACTGGACCTATACCGAGTCCGTCCATACCTTGTAATAGTACCTGAAAAACATAATACCCTAGCTTCATATTTAATTATATTTGGTTGTTCAAAGTGCCAAATGCATTCAATAAACATTCAACTACAACGAATTTGGTTACCTTGAAAGCCAATCTAAGGTCATGGTCATACATGGGAGACTTGCTAAGATTATGAAACCTCTGCGGGAATTGAACAAAGCCCAGAGACGGCGAGATCTCTAGGTCGAGAAACAAACACATTGCTTGCTTGGCCGAGCTTGGATCGTTGCAATACATGTCGCAGTCTAAAACCAACACTACGGGAGAGTTGCTTAACAAGCCAGATACCCTGAACTGCAGTTAATTGTGGCAAACTAAGGATATCAACACACAATAATGCTAATATTGGTAACAATAACCATATGCCTGGTTAGAAAGTTGTCTGCCTTCGAACATTTAATCAATCGGTTAAACCTCTAAAGACAGTACCTAGACGTCACTGATTCGACTCTCATGGACAATGTTCTCAACCAAAAAATTAAAAGTTCGAATACTGTCTTACAAGGACATTGAGGGCGCCTGCTTTGAAGTGGTGAGGGTGTGAAGGTCTTTTCTCACGAGCAACGTATACGAGTAATGGGATCTCAATATGATCTGGATTTGTTATTGAAGAATCTGTGCAGTCCTCATTGATCACCTACATTTGTATAGTCGATAGTTGGATGAGTATAAGAATATACTGATATGTGCCTCCGTATTCACAATACATCGAACATTATAGGATATATCTTTAAAACAAAACAAAAGTTAGGGATAAATGTTGTTTGCCTTGAGATGGACATATAGTGAAGATTTTGTTCTTTTATAGACGAAAGAATATTATCTGTCATACCAAACTTGTTTTTATATGCCCTTTGCTCCAAGCTAACTAGGTGCCTGATGTTTATCTTTCCTACTACTAATGACAAAAGGGAAGGAATGTGGTCCTCCAAGATATGCATGTGAACTAGCTTGCTAAAATGTGATTACGGATATCAAGTTCAACTCAGAAGTCCAAGAAGTTTCATCTCAAAATGAATTGGCAATGGGTGTGGGAAGCACACTTACAACCTTAACAATCTCTCCCTCAATTGTAAATCCGTCAAATTGAGGATCCCACACAACCGCTCTGATGCCAATTGTTAGAGGGAAGATGGGTCAAGCTGTCCTCACAACTGCTCTGATACCACTTGTTAGAGGAAAGATCTCCATGAGATTCCATCCTAAAATCAATTGACAATGAAAGAAGTACTATGTATTTATAAGTGATGTTGTTTTCCTCCTAACTCTCCACATAGGAAGAACAATTGCAACCCAACAATAGCCTTGACAAGTATGCATTACACACATACATTAGAGGAAGATAAAGATAGAAATGGACCTGAACGAGTGGTGGATGGTTTGTCTTGGTGTTGTTGTTGCGTGCTGGTCTGCTCCTCTGATGCTGCCGAAGATTCACTTCCACTCTCTCCTTAAACAACTCATACTTTTCCTGTTACGTAGTCATAAGCAAACTCGTACCTAAATTAGCCAACTGAATTGTACATGCAAAACCATTAGAGAAAATACCAAACTTAACAAAACTGACTTTGATAACCAATCTTGCTCTCAAGAACTCCGCACTACTAGTACGACGAGTATCGTCATCATCATCATCATGGTCACTAGTCTCCTCCTTGTCAAAGTAAGCCATGGGGCATCTACACTCGACCCCGTAACGCCTGCAGAACGGCACCCACCACGTGGCGAACCCCCACGCCTCCTTCATGGCGTTCAAGGTCACGGTGGACCCGCCATCGTCCGACAAGTACACATGGAGCTTATCGGGCGGGTAGTCGAGGGCCATGGCGGAGACGACGGTGTTCATGACCTCCACGGTCGGCTCCTTATCGGGGTCGGCCGTGAATATCAAGACGTCGACCGAGGGAAGGAGGGAGTCTTCCGGAAGGCGGTCGACGAAGACGGACCGGGTCACGGGCCTCCAGCGGCACGCCTGCTCGGAGAGACAGAGGAAGGAGAGGACGAGCTCCGCCGCCAAGAGGAGGAGCGTGGACAGGGACAAAACGGCGTCGTTTTGGAGGAAGTGACGAAGATTGGAGAGTCTTTGGTAGAGGAAGAGGGAAATGAGAATGGAATGGAGGAGGATGTGGGCCCTGTTAATGGCGGTTCGGAGCTTGTTTTCATGGACCACATGGAGGGGGAGCTTGGCCTTCTCCATTGTCACGTTGGGATGATGTATTCGATCATATGGATGGTCTGTGTAATGTATATTTATAGTGGTACACTGAATACGTACACGTGATTAGTTGTTGTTAAGTGGTCAAAAACATTGTAAGTGACAGTGAGAGAGTCTAATCACCCTTAAATATATTACCCTTAAAACATAAGTGTATGACTAGATATGATAAGGCCTATATACATGGCATTGGATCCATAGCGCCGAGTATAACCGCCCGAGTCAAATTTCTGAACGCATAGTAATTAGTAATTAGTAATTTGGGGGTGCACAAGTTCCAGCCTGGATCCTCCTGAGGAGAAGATACATTGCCAATAAAATTACATAAGTTGACACCTACAATTTATTCGGTGGAAGTAGGAATGTGCTTCTCACGTTGGAAATTAAATGTGAAACCACCCACTATATAAGTACATGAGTTACTTCCCCTATTGCCAATTGGTATTAGGGTAGAACCTCATGTGCTTATGTGTCGGGCTTACCGCGCATATGCGCACGAACCGACGTGTGACACCCCACGTCATATATGGCCCACCGAGATTTAACATGGTATCAGAGCAAGTTCGGTCTGGGTCCGACTATCCTAGTTTAATGGGTTGGCCGGCCTTAAGGCATGAGTCGTCAAGTGCAACTGGCATATTGCAGGGTCAGGCAGTTGCACGTGAGGGGGCGTGTGGGAAGTAGAAATGTGCTTCCCACATGTACTTATATGGTGGGTGGTTTCACATTTGATTTCCAATGTGGGAAGCACATTATATTCCTACTTCCACATATTCATATCACACTTTGTTAATTATATTTCTATAATACTATTTATTATTTTCTAAAACAAAATCTAAGTTTTTTTAAAAGCAATATTGGGAGAAGATGATAAAAAAATTATACTATATTGTTTCCTTATTTTATTTTATATCTTACCATCTTTGCATAATACTTTTAAAATTTTCTCTATTGTTTATTGTTTTGATGTTTTAAATCATCATTATAATCATCATAACTATATACTAAAGCAGCGAAGGTTAGATATAATATTTAACACGACACGTGTCAACTTCCCATTGAGCCGCATCACCTATCTTCATTAAAATAATTTAATTGATTAATTTTGAATGTAGACCCCAGATGTATGTAAAATATAAAAGAATATATATCATTGAAATTGTATTTATAAGTTTTCCTTAAATATATAATTAATTAATCTTACTATATACTCAATTGGAAATTCAAATAATAATATAGAAAAACATATGTTAATTCCAATTAAATATATAATTAAAATTACAATCCATAAACATTAAAATAAATCCTATAATCTTAGGAGTATTCAATCTTTATACAAAAACTATAATTCTACGAATCTTTATTCGATTAAAAGAATATATTATATTAGAAATATTGTATCATTAAAATAAATGTCATAAGAAACAAATGAAATAAAATGATACTAGATTTTACATCAAACTATTTTTTAATAACTTTATATAAAATTTAAATTAAGTTTTTAGTTATTAAATTCGTGCGTTCAAGGCATTGGACTAATACTAATTATTACTGTTTTGGAATTCGAATTCAATATAAATGTTATCGTCTTCAGTGAGTTAAGATATACTGATCAGGTTTTCAACCAAAAAAAAAGATATACTGATCAGGTTTTTACGCATTTCAGGAACAAACAAGAGTAGATAAATTAATGTATAGGATGAGCACCCGTAGGAAATTTATATGGCCATAATGAGTTACAAGGAGGCTTTTGTATACCATTGCCAAGAGCCAACCAATTGGTCAGTATACCATGACACTCGAAGTCGATAACGACCGTGAGAATGTATGCTAAATATAGCATAGGAAAATTAAAGAAAAAACTGTTGGATTCTTGATTTCGTTTGTAGGTGTTGGGCTCTCTACAACAACTGTTCCCACCGAAGATCTTCAATCTGCTGGTGTCTGGCGTTGTTCCCCCTGTAACAGCAACTCTGTCGAACCAGGGAACAGTGCTCTATTGTTGTTGTAGAACGCCTCTTCGTGGAAGTTGTTGAAGATAAACTTTCTTTAGTAGATCAATCATATGTACCTGTACCGATATAGGTTTGAATCGTGTAGTCACTTTCCGAAATCAAATATTTCGCCCCTTTCGAGCCTTAGGGAATCCACGAAATTTGAAGTGAGATAAGACAAACCATCCAATCCATACAAGGCTCTTGTAATGGATCGAACCTTAGAGTACATGTAAAATGGACTTAGACTCTTCATTGAAGTTCAATCATGGAGAAATCGTTCTCCCAATGACCAAAAGAACCAACCCGAACCAAACGTTCTAACCCCAACACTATCGTCCCTACAACCTTTATATAGAGGCAAGGGAGCAGTTACAGGGAACGGTTAATGGCAGTTACTAGCCGTTACTGGCAGTTACATGTGGTTATCTGTGGTTACCAACAGCCACACGTGGAAGACATAATATTATCCACGTCACCATTAATTAACAACATATTAAGGAAGTTACAAAGTGGTTTCACGTCAGTTACATGACGGTTACACCATCTGACTCACATAGGAAACAGTCACTGTTCCATTAGATAGAACAATCCGTCAGACACATCTTTGTTCCTTCTAAGATAATAAAGTCACTGTTACCTCCCAGGTAACAACACTTGTCAATCATCTTAGACATCAAAGTCGTTGTTCCATACCAGGTAATAACACTTATAGATCAGCTTGAACATCATGTCTAACTCTTGTCTTAGAGACACCGTTCCACTGTTACCCTATAGTAACATCCTGCTACCCTATAGGTAACATCATAATTCCTTAATATCTCCCTCTAGATCTCAACTAAGCTTACACGAGTGTGCACTCCGCACCCCCAAACCCGTGATATAGCAAAGTGAGTCCTTCATAGTGTCGTATGAATCCTGACCACATCAAATGGCACATTTACCCCTAGGTAACAGTAGGTGATAACACTAAAATCACCAACAAAAACGAATGAAAATAGCATAAGAAAATTAAGTATAATATAACCTCCATAAACTAATACTCGATAAATTAATAAACACGGTAATTAATATTTTTCTCCGGGCCCAAATTGGGCTAGTGTAAAATTTGACGATTTTTTCGATAGGATAATAAGATAATAAATTTTCAAAAAACCACTATAGAATATAAGGTCCCAATAAAATCATAAATTAATGAAAAGAAAATTTTACATATATATAACTGAGAGAACTTTTAAAACTTAGTAAAAATATGATTCTATTGTAGCTGGGAGTATTATTTTTGGTTCCATGCATGACAATACTTGGTATTATTTTAAGTTAATTTTCCTAAAATCAATATAGTTACATAAGATAATATTTAATTGGAATATTTCTATCGATAAAATCTCTATAAATTAATAAATATTAATTTATCGATGAATTGATATCTTTGTAAAATATTTAAATATTCCAGTCCCCACCATATTAATTTATAGAGGTTTAACTGTGATAGGATTTTCCCTATATAAGGAATTTCATGTGTGGTGAAAAACAATAGGGATTTCCCTATATAAGAGCGAAAAGGAAAAAGGAAAAATATCGATCTTCTGTAAACAAAAAAACACCACGAGGGAGGGAAAAAATGTTTTTTCATCTTGCAAAACAATGGGGAGATATACAAAGAGAGATTATTTTAATTTGTAAGGAATATACTCTTATATACAACAAACTTGTGGCTTGTACAAGTTGTCGGTGTTGTTTCCTTCATATAGTAAGATACTTATATCACCCCGAGGATGTAGACATTTTTTCGAACCTCGTTAAATCTTGTGTGTTCATATCAACTTAATCATTCTCTATTAGTCGAAGCTTCCGCGGCTTCTCAACAATTGTCAAAGTTGATATGAACACAGAACTAAAGTTGTATGATCTCCTAACATATTTCACCCTCATCATGAATAGACAGAGAACTAAAATAATTTCGAAAAGGAGTAGCATGCATGGTACATTTAGAATCAAGAATCCATTCATTTTCATTAGAAGAATGAGACACATCAAGCAATTCATGAGCATAAGTAGGAGATTGCTCAAACACAGAATCAAATTCCTTTTCCTTATTTGTATTCTTTTCATCCCTAGCCTTTTTATGACAATGTTTTTAGAGTAATGACCAAGTTTATCAGAATAATAACACTTGACTTTAGACATGTCCTTCTCAAGTTTTTCATTACCATTATCAGTCAATTTTTTTATCCTTTTTCTTCCCTTTCCCTTTAACCATCATCACTTCGTTTTTATATTCACTCTTATTTTCAGACTTAGGTTATTTTTAGACCCATTTTGTATCTTAAAGACTCTCAGAGAATCATTCTTTTTGATTTACAATCTCAATTGACTTGTTCACAGTCAAATCATTACAGCCATATTGAATCACATCAAACTAAGCAGGCAAATAATTCAACAATATAATAACTCGGTGCTCTTCCTTGTTCTTATTTTTTATTCACTCTAACTCTTGGGTTATTTTCAAGAACCTATCCATATTTTTAATAACAGTTTGTGAAGTGCCCATTTTGAAGTTAAAGAGTTTGCAAAGAAGGGTAATTCTACTAGGTAAGAACTTAGTCAAGTAAATTTCATCCAAAGCATCCTAGAAAGGTTTAGGCTTAGTGAAACTTACAACCTGACGAGCTACCTGGTCAGTGGGTCTCAACATTATTTCTAGATGGGCTAGGCTTCAAGTTTCTTCCTTCTCAGTAGTGTTGGTGTCAAGATCCCACATACCAGTAACAACATGGAAGCTAGCACTGCTCCTTGATCAAGATGGCTTGCATCTTGACCTTCCACATTGAGTAAGCCATCATTCCATCGAACAGTTTCATCCCTCTATAGAGCTTTGACATCATGCCTTTGTTCCTGTCACAGAGAGTAAAAAAGTCAACAAAAATATTCAAAGCAACTCAAAGGTAGGCAATCCAAAATCTCAATCTTTAAGTTGTAAGCAAGACAAACTAAAGATCAAGAACAAAAGTCAAGTTAGCAAGATTCAAACTCGAGTATTAATCTGAAAACGAGATACAAGAATCCAGAAACTACACAAGAAACCCTAAAATTTCTAGATCTGCAAAATAGAACACGAGAATTAAGGAAAAGCAAGCGGAAGCACAGAAGATCGAGCTAAAAGCTCTGATACTAGTTTGAAATTGAGAAACGCCCTAATCTATCAAACGAAGCCACATATCCGAAGGATCTCACCCGCAATCGAACATGCACAACTAAAGTATGAAACATAATGTAGCAAAGGACATGAGAGATGGTTACCCAGTTCGAACCAAAGGTTCTACCTGTGGGGAGTCTCAAAGGGGAGACCCAACCCTAAGATTGCACTAGATCAAAAGCCATAGGAGTTCATACAAGTCATGCAAACAAAAACAACAAGAACATAGAATCTCATAAACAGAAGAACAAAGCTAGGGTTTAGGTCGAAAAGGCTTCGGCCCCTTTTCATGGCTCCACATGGAGGTCTTGGCTTAAACAGAACCACCAGAGATGACGATGACGAGTTGGCATCGGCAAGATCTCTTCATTCTCCCTCTTTCTCTCTTCTTTTCTCTTACTCTCACGACTAGGGTTCTGAATGAGCTCTCAAAACGCCAGATGTGAGCTTATACATGAGTTGCAACGAATTTCTAGAAGCTCATCCAAAACGCTTCGTATTCGTGTCAACTGGATCACCAGCTAGCTATTGGGTTGCTCCAAATAAATCAAGCTAGATGCCCAACTCAAGTATAGGCCCAACAATATGAGAATTCAAACAAGGCCTTAATTCCACATCGGTTTTGAATCGGCGTTGCCTTAGTCTTTAATCTCACAAAACGGTTCAAGCTAAGCTCAAAGCTCAACCCAAATGTGTGTCTTAGGCTTATACATAATATATTATATGACTTGTACAACATATGAAATCATAAGAAGATTAATATTACAAGCTAGCTAATGTTAAAGGATAATAGTGCCCAATACAAGAAGCGCCAAGCAAACAACTAGAGACATCAAACTAGCCCAGGTTGGAAATCTTCCTTTATCTTTCCTCACAATCATGCCTTCAATGACAGGTTTACTCATTACCATGAAGAACCCTGAAAGGATACATTGTATTGCACTTTCATCCCAATTTCCTGCCACCATCATCTTCATTGATCCCACCACGAAACATATCAAGTTCAAGATCACAATTGTCCCAATCGGAACCAAAAACATGTTTAATGTTTGGAAATCGTAGATTCCTTGGTGGTACCTCTTCGCTTGGTCTTCGTCTTCAAACTTGTTGGTGGGTATGAAGCTCGTATTCTTAATCCCCAATATCTTCATTACCGCATCTATGCAGCCATAAGTATTGCATGTCAACATCTTTATTATCCACGTCCTCTGCTCATTCCACCAAGATGCTATCGTTCCCCCTGTTGTGAGGACTTCATGGAGTTGCTTGGTTTGGGATGACAAGAAAATAGCTAATGCCAAGAATGGGAACAATGGGCTTGAAACCTATCATAAATTAAAATGTAGTCATGTAAATATCACCATCACGTGCATATATGTCGAGTTCTACACATGATACATGTAGGTGATACATATTCCTAAAGATAAAAGTTCAAATTCTATAAACTTCAACTGAAATATGACCATCTCAACATAATAACACAAAGGGAGCATCATATTTGTTTTTTTCTAGCAAAACACATACAATTAGTATCCATAAGTTCAATGTGTTCCTTACCTTCGGATATATGGAAATGTTGTGGAGGAGACACAGTTGGGGAATGATTGCCAAACACCAAACTGCTATGAAATCAATGGCATACAAGTCCACCCAAGCGCATGAACAACGATGGAGAAGGGATAAATTTCTTCTAGATGGTCTGTGAATCAATGGGCAAAACCACGAAAGTCCAACTTCAGCAAGGCCTGCAGTCCACCTAGTATTTTGGGTCAACATGACATTGAGATTCGTTGTCGAGCTGCCTAAGAATGAAGCCCTTTTAGGGTTAAGATAGACCGATTTCCATCCTCTAATGTGTAGGTTATAACCGGTGAAGACATCCTCTGCTACGGAGTAGTAGTAGAATCCCAACTAATGAATATATAACAAGATGTAAGAAAACCAACTCACATTGCTTGTTTATTGTGTCAACCATGAAATTTGAACAAAGATAAGACAATTGATTGATTCAAAATGAAATGCATTGGTTGTATAGTTGGTTACCCCGTCGCCCCATTTGGTCTCCTCCTCGAACGCACAAGAGCATACAAACTCAGCCTCTTCTAGTTGTAGATTCGTTCTAGGCTTGGCATCTCGGCTTAGGGTTTTGACGAACTCATTTGAAGGACCAAACATGTTTCTCAATTCCACCGGATCCAGACCTAGACGTGCATTTAGAGATTTATTTTCTTAGGAAAACATAATTCAAATAATTTGGTCATCAAAAAGTATTGAGACATACCTTTCACACAACCGCTATATAATGCCTTCCTATTGACGTAAAACCCTGTCCCACACATTACAGGCCCTGAACTTAGTCCGTCCATGCCTCTTAGTAGTACCTGAATTTGCACTTAGAAAAATTCACATATGTACCATTGTATCTTAAAAGCAGTTTCCTATTATGTGCCATATAGTATACCTTGAAAGCCCATCTAAAGTCGTCGTCATACATGGGGTATCGGCTAAGATTGTGAAACCTCTGAGGGAACTGAACGAAACCCAGGGTCGGCGAGGTCTCTGGGTCGAGATAGAAACACATGGCTTGCTTGGCGGAAGTTGCATCATTGCAATACATGTCGCAATCCAACACTAACACTACCGGGGAGTTGCTGAACAAGCCAGATACCCTAAGCTACATGCAATTAAGACATACCAAAGAAGATATCAAATCCATCCGATGATATTGATAGTATATTTTGTAAGACTTTATAGAAACGTACAAGGACATTGAGGGCGCCTGCTTTGAAGTGATGAGGGTGTGAAGGTCTTTTCTCACGAGCAACGTATACAAGCAATGGAATATCAGCGTAATCTGGATTGATTATTGATGCATCTGTGCAATCCTCGTTGATCACCTACATATAGTAAGTCGATAGTAATTGGATGAGTATAATTAAGAATATACGTACCGACATATGCTTCCTTATTCATAATGCATAAAACAATAGGATATATCTTTAAAACAAAACAAAAGGTAGAGATAAATGTTGTTTGTCCTGAGATGGACATATAATGAAGATTTTGTTCTTTTATAGACGAAAGAATATTATTTGTGATATCATATTTGTTTTTATGTGGCCTTTGGTCCAAGCTATAGCTAAGTACATGATGTCTATCTTCCCCACTACTAGTGAGAAAAGGACAGGAATGTGGTCCTTGCAACATATGTGAATTTGCTAGCTCGCTACAAAGGGGTTACGTACGGGTATCATCACCTATTCATTAGGCTATTCAAAACAATGAAAACATATACTTAACTCTATATAACTTAGGATAATATTGACAAAGTATGAATTACGTGCACACATACATTAGATGAAGATAAAGATAGAAATGGACCTGAACGAGTGGTGGATGGTTCTTCTTGGTGTTGTTGTTGTTGTGTGTTGGTCTGCTCCTCTGTTGATGAAGAAGATTCATTTCCACTCTCTCCTTAAACAACTCGTACTTTTCCTGTTACATAACATTTACACATACGTAACAAATTAATAACAATCATCAATCAATTTCAACAACAAGACAGTACGTACACGTAAAACATATGTCATGCATACTTTGATAATCAACTTGTCTCTGACGAAATCCACATCGCTACTAGACGGAGTACTAGTGGTAGTGCTTTCATCACGAAAGTAAGCCATGGGACACCGACACTCAACTCCATACCTCCTACAAAAGGGCACCCACCACGTGGCGAATCCCCACGCCTCCACCATGGCGGCCCTGGTCGCGGGGGACCCGCTGTCGTCGGAGACGTACACGTGGAGCTTGTCGACCGGGTAGTCGAGTGCCATGGCGGACAGCACGGTGTTCATGACCTCCACGGTCGGCTCCTTGTCGGGGTCGGCCGTGCATATCAACACGTCCACGGCAGGAAGCTGGTTCGTGTCCTGTGGAAGGTGGTCAATGAAGACGGCCCGGTCAATGGGCCTCCAGCGGAAGGCCTGCTCGCAGAGCCAGATGAGGGTGAGGACCAGCTCGGCCGCCAAGAGGAGGAAACATGGAAGGAGAGGTAGGGATGAAACGGCGTCGGTTTGGGTGAGGAGAGTGAGCCTTTGGTAGAGGAAGAGGGAAACGAGGGAGGTGTGGAGGAGGATGTGGGCCCTGTTAATGGCGGTTGTGAGCTTGTTCTCGTGGACCACATGGAGTGGGAGCTTGGCCTTCTCCATTTTTCTTGTAGCTAGCGAGGGTGTTTGTTTGGGGCAAATGGGCGCCCATATTTATACTCGTGGTTCGAAATTTTGCAAGCGGTTCGTTCGGCAATTTGGTACTGATACTGATGTTAAAGCTGAGACTTATAGCTGACAGTGTTGATACTCATAGCTAACGGCGATACTGATAATAGATGCTTATAATAGTGTTGAAGCTGAATACTTAAAAAAAGGCTTAATACATGTACAGGTACCTGAACTTGCGTCAATTAGTCATTTGGGACCCTTAACTTTAAAGTTTGTCAATTTGGCACCTTAACTTAACATTTGATGGAGGATTTTCACTTGCTTTATACGGCTGTGTATGACACGCGCTTTAATTTAATAAACTTTTTGCCACGGTGGTGCCAAGTGGTGCCATGTATGTGCCACATCATTATTTTTATTAAAAAAAATTACCCAAAAAAAGAAATTAAAAAGATTATTTTTTATTTTCTATCTCTTTTTTTCGTCATCTTCCATCCATTCATGGGTGTTCTTCTTGATCTGAAGAATTTGTATTCATCTTCCAACCAAGCTCAAAACAACCACAAAAATTTCAGATCTGGGATGAGACAATGTGGTAGGCGGGTGGTTCAAGCACCGTAGGCTTTAGATCTGGTCAAAACGGTGGTGGTGCCGAGGCGTTCAAGGTTGCCATAACCTCCATCCCCTCGTGGTCATGCCTGGCCAGCTCGGACTTTGCGGCCGCCGATCCTTGCGCCTCCCCCGGCACACCCACTTCCTCTGCGGCCTCGCCTGCGACCCCTCCGCCACCCGTGTCACCGTCGTCACCCTCGACTCCGTGGGCTACTCCGGCAGCCTCTCCCCTCTAATCTCCAGGCTGACCGCCCTCTCCCTCCCGGACAACTCCTTCCACGGCCCCAAACCCCTCCAACCTCTCGTCTCCCTCATTTACCTCCGGACCCTCTCCCTCCCCGGTTAGGTTAGGGATTCGATCGGGAAGCCGACGGAGATGAAGATTAGGCCTTAGACGTCGAGGTCCTTGGAGAGGATGGAGAGGCGGTGGCTGCGGTGAGCCTGTTGGGCGGCGATGAAGTCGGTTAGGGCAAAGGACTTGGCGTGGAGATTCTGGCGGGGGCAGGAGTAGCGGTGGTGGTGGTGTCTTCGTCGATGGAGTCAGAGGCGAGGGGCGTCGGTGGTGGTGGGGAAGGACAGAGGGAGTTTGGAAGGGCTGGAGTGCTGGACTTGCCAGAGGTGGATGTCGGCAGGCGGCAGCTATGGAGGACAACAGGGGTGTGACCTCTCTCATTCTCTAGTTCAATTTCTGCAACTTTTTTTTATATTTATTAAAAATTTTAGTGTTAATTTCTGTATTATTGTTTAGTTGGAGTATGTTTTAGTGTATTATTTCCACGTAAGCAAAAATTATTGCGAAAGTAATAGTCTCACTCGCACATGAGAGTATGATATACACGCGCCTTGCCAAATCATCAATTAGGGATCTAATAGGTCTCAAATGTTAAGTTAAGGTGCCAAATTGGCAAACTTTAAAGTTGAGGGTCCCAAATGACTAATTGACGCAAGTTCAAGTACTTGTATATGTATTAAGCCCTTAAAAAAAGAGTATGTTCGGGAATGTTTAAAGGGTTGTAAAATGATAAAAAAAAATTATTTATTATTGAAACATAAAATAAAAATATTCTCTTTCTTCTTCCTCTTCCCTCTTCTTTTCTTCCTTCTTTCTCCTTCCTCCTACCACAGCCGGTGGAGGGTGGCCGGTGTCCTACGACGGAGGGTGGCCGAAGGTGACAGAGTATGGTCGGCGGCGGAGGATGACTGGTGGCGCCGGAGGGTGGTCGTTGGTGGAGGGTGGCTGGTGGGGGTGGAGGATGGCCCGTGACCGGTGGAGGGTAGTCGGCGGTGGCGGGTGTTCAGCGGCAGAGGAGGGTGGCCAACGGCAAAGGGTAGTCGTTGACCGGCAAAGGGTGGCCGGCGACAGAGGGTGGTCATTGACCGACAAATGGTGGTCGGTGGCGATGGAGGGTGACTGTCGGTGATAGAGGGTTGCCGACGACGGTGGATGGTGACCGGCCATGGCAGGGTGGACGGACGGTGGGGAGAGGGGAAAAGGAATAAGAATAGGGAGAGGAGAGAGGGGTTGATTTGGAAAACACAAAATAATGATATAGTTATGGTAAGACATAAGTAGAATAAGGTGGGAGGAGGTAACTTATCAAAATTAGCTTAAGTAAGTACGATAAGATACTTATCATTTTATAAAAAGTTACAAAATAGTGTTTATGTTACTTATGATACTTACGATAAGTATGATAAGAATGATAAGTACCATAATCAAACATTGCCGAACAACTTTAATTAATTCTAAGATTCGACATTATTTTTGATTTTTGGAAACGTTTTAAGGTAACTTACAAGGTAATTTTAAGGTTTACAGAAAATTTAAATCATGTCTAAAAAGATTAAATCGAATCAACTTTGCTTTATATATACAAATAAAGATACATTTCGCACGCCCAAGATGAGTCGACCTGTTGTCCGTGGCGCTATGCTTATAGTGTTTTACTCACCCCGATCTCATACGCACCTTACCTTTAGCTTTTTAGAGATTTGTATTTTTTTCTTAGCTATTCTTGCTCGCTTTTTGATTCTTCTAGCCGTCTTCGGCTGCCGTCTTGTTACAGCCACTCGGATTACCAAGCCTGTTTTGTATTCCGAATCCTTACCTTTTCAAAAAAAATACAAATAAAGATACATAATATAATGTGATTTAATTTGTTTGATGGTTTCGACCTCTCGATTTATCGGATATGTCTAGTATATTAAATTATTTTCCATATAAAAAGATTTATTTGATGGTATATATGCAAAACCTCAAGAGCGACACTAGTGTGTGAAGGTGTTGTCGAATGGAAACTAGCTCGTCTTTCTGTTTTTGTTTGTTATTTAGAGCATGTGTAATGGTAAGGATTGCACGTCGTCTTAATACTCTCTTTCTTCTATGAGTATATTTATTTTTGATGTAGATATTATACGAGGATCCTCATTTGAAGAAAGAATGGAAGAAATCCTCCTTCTATAGAGGAGTGTGAGCATGGGCCCTTGGACTTCCTTCTCAGTTTTAACCAATCATAACTTTTCATGTGTCCAATCAAATTTCAACAACTTTCATTTAATTTATTTCAATCTACCATTAACAAGTTTTTAATAAAAATAATATGACATGTAAAAAAAATGTTATTGATTATATATATAAAAATTCTATAAGTTGAGACCTATATTATCCTTTTTTTTTTGTTTTTTTTCTCTCTCTTATACCATGGATCATCATGATAACAAAATGTGAGATTTATTAGGGATGGGCACCGGTCCAAGACCGGAGGGGGGACCGGGAACCCCAAAACATGTGGACCGGGGACCAGACCGGGTTCGGTCCCGGTCCGGTCTTGGACCGGATTTTTATTTTTAAAAAAAAGTAATTTTTTGTAAAGGAAATATACTTTTATATATAAAAAAATTATAATGTAATTAAAGAAATCATATAGGATTAATAAAAACATAATATGATTAAGTATATAATATAAATGTAAAGCTTAAATATTAAAAATAAACTATATATTATTAAAATTAATACAATTTTTTTAATTTTTTTTTAAATTCCGGGCCGGGCCGGGACCGGACCGGACCGAGACCGGGAACTCCCATTTTTGTGGACTAGGGACCGGACCGGTAACCTCCCGGTCCGATCCCGGTATATGCCAGTCCGGTCCGGTCCGGTCCAAAAATCCGGTCCGGACCTGATTTTGCCCACCTCTAAGATTTATCCATAATGTTGTTTTTATTTTTAAGTTGTTTGTGTTTAAAATTGTCGTAAGGTTAACAAAAGTTTTTTATTATTAGTAGCTAATATATATTCATTAATAATTTGAGATTCTATTAGTGAAACGAAATTAGTTAATTGAATAGATTTTGTTATTTATAACTTAAATAACTTAATTGAAAACATTTGATGATATAGAATATATGATAAAGTATATATGTAAAAGGAGAAAGTGAGAGAGGGTTGAACCTCCTCTCCATTACACATGCTCTTATGGAGGGTGTCGCCGTAAAAGTAAAATCGACAACCTTTGGATATGATTTTAGAGACTTGTGTCATTTGAATAGATACTTGAAGAAAAGTTCTGGAATAGTATCCTGCGTTCCCAAATCGAACCCTAACCTTAAGATTCATGGCAAAATTGGCCTCTTTCTTTGCTTCCTTCTCTATCAGACAAGAAACGACATCTTTCGAGCCACTTTTGGGTGGTAAATCTCAAATAACGATTCCTTCCCTTCCTTTCCAGAGCCGGCTTCAACGACCATCAAGGTCAAAAAGTTTACATCTATCTATTATTATCCTAGATAACTTTAAATTACTTGATCTAGCTTCTTTGTGTTGGTTTGATGAACAAACTTTTAAAGAACTTTCTGATATAGAACCCCCATAAATCATAATCAGCTTGAATCTCTAACTACCATGGTCAAGGAGACCTTAAAGGGTAGTATAGCTAATAAGCCTTATGAGGATATCCGGCCTTGGGAGTAAATCCCTTTGTGATCTTAAAACAACAATTTGATCCCTAACTATGGTTCAGGTGCATCTAGTGTTAGGTTTCTTGGTGTTTGATATATTTCAGGAAACAACAATTTGATCTTATATTTTAAAACATTCAAAATGTGATATTTCACATTCTTTGCCACTTGTTGGAATGTGTTCCGTAGTCTATAAGAATTAATTTTGATCATGTTCTCGATTTGTTAATGAATGCTTACACAATTGAATATCACCAAATCTCTCCGAAAACGCACAAAAAATAAAAAGAAAACTATGAAAATTTAAATGGAAATTACATGAAAAATTGGAAAACTTGTTCCTTGCCTTGCAAGGCTCACGATTAATTTTTACTTGCAAGGCAAGTACCTTTACTTGCGAGGCAAGTTTGTCTCTACTTGTGCTGCAAATAAAACAATGACGTTTTCTTGCAACGCAAGTTTGTCTCTTTTTGCTTTGCAAGTAAAACAGGTTCATTTTACTTGTGAGGTACGTTTGATGTGTTTGGTTGCAAGACAACTTGGGGCTTTTCTAGGTACTGATCTTCCGGAGTTAGAGCTGATTTTGGGTATTGGACCGAGTTATATTGGGTCAGGTTGCTTGTGCTCTAAGGCTTCTGAAGATCCTTCATCTTTGTGGAGGCAACGTCAACTGCCCATTTTGCACGCCCAAGGAAGGTTAGCCTGTTGCCCGTGGCGTTATTCTTATAATGCTTTCACCTCCATCCCAACCTTTTTTAAGTTATTTTCCTTAGGAATATGTACTCTTTTTAACTTTGACCAAAAAAAATGTACTCTTTTTAACTGTGTTTGCTTGTTTTCTAAAATTTTCAGGCGTTTATGACTGTCATTTTCATGTAGCCTCTCGGATTACCAAGCCTGTTTGATAATCCGAATCCTTACCTTTTTTAAAAAAAAAATACTTGAAGAATGAAGATCTACCCTAGCCTTCTCTTCTTGTATTGTTGTTTTTTTTTCTTTTTTTTTCCTTCTCCTAAAGTGGTAAAAGAGATAGAAAAGTATACAAAAAGCCTTATAGAAGGATAAAGGCTGAAAATACATTAAAAAGAAAGGAAAATCTCTCAAAATCCCCTTTTCATTGTTTTATTTCAAAAATATATCCGTTCCTTAAATTTTTCTATTAACTAGTTGAAGACCCGTACCATGTACGGGTAATGATCATTTTTTTTAATTTATGTATATACTTTAATCTATACTATATATTAACTCTTATATATAAATAGATTAAAATGGGAATTGAAAAGTTAAATTAATTGATATGTATCTTTTATAGAAGAAAATTTTAAAGATAGATAATATTGTTTCAAAGATAGATATTAGATGAGTAAGAAAAAGGATAAAATTAAAGGTTAGATAATTAAAGAAATTTTAAAGATAAATAATATGCCGTTAAAGATAGTTATTTGATGGGTAAGAAAAAAAATAAAGTTAAAAATTAGATAATTAGGAAAAATAAAACATATAAAATTGTTAATCAAGTGGGGCCAGAATTAATGTGGAGGCTCGAAATTCTCCGGTTTTAATATATAGTATAGATAGATATATCCTTTTTAGTGGAAGTGGAAAAATACCCAAATTTAGTTTAATATAAAATGTAGATAATTAAGATAAGTAAACCATTCAACTCGGTCGGCGAACTCCGTCACCCATCAACTCCACCCGTGAATCTCTAGTCTACTACGAAATTCCCAACACAATATACCTGCATGAATTATTTTACATAAAATTACTTACACAAAATTTACGTCGAAAAAGCAGTGTAATACTAATCAAATAAAATTACCTACACTAATTTTAATATAACATTACCTACAAAAAATAATGTACAATAACTTATTTAACTAAATTATCTATGCTGAATTAATCAATTAAACTTCATACAATTATCTATACGAATTTCTTTCACAAAGTTACCAATAAAAGATATTATATTGTAGATCAATTTAAGTCACAATTATTGTAACAAAGATATCTTCCATAATTATCTAAGAATTTTTTTTTCACAATCTACATAAATCTTATAAGAATTATTGTAGCACATTTACCTACACAAACTTTATGTACAGTATCTTTATTACCTACACTATTTTTTTTTTGGTCATAAAAATTTAGAGTGAGGGGATGGTGCCCCAGTCCAAGGTCAGGGAAGACCCAAAGGCTCAGAGAGCTCTTGCAAGGGGATTTACATGTGTCTCACCTCAAGGAGACTAGTGTTATACAAATACCTTCCAAATTAATATACACAAATTAATTTCCCAATCTAAATGAATATTCTAAGAAATTTATATAACCAAACCTTAAACAAATTGATATAACACATCCATAACTATCTACTATGGTGGAGTTTAAGCCTCAAATTCTCCGGCAACGATGAGGTTGGTTTTGACCACGACGACGTAAAAAGGCCGACAAAAGGAAGGTACCGTTAGGACGAGTCGAGTGTATGGCGACGATTGGAGTTGAGTGGAGGCCAACGGGATGAGATGGTGGACAATGAGTGGCTGGTGGTGGGCGAGTGACTGGTTGTCGGCAAGTGGTTGGTGACCGGAACAAGGAGATTGTTGGTGGTTTGGGAAGGTTTACAAAAAGAAATATGTGAGAGGAGAGAGGAGAAGATGTAGGTTTAGGGGTAATTTCATCTATGTTTATGTAATAAATTATGAGGGATGCTAAACATCACCTTTTTTTTTCCAGTTTACCCCAAAAATATAATTAAATTTACAAAAAAAAACTAGGGTTCCCTTCCTCTACCTTTTTGAAGTGTCTCCATTATTCCCGATTTCTCCCGGTTTTACTCCCTCCGCCTTCCTCAACTTCCCCAGCGTTTGGTTCATCGGACCAGTTTCATTTTTTTTCCCATGGATGATGAACTTTCATTCCATCTGTGTCTTCGATAAACAAGAGAGGTTGAATTTTGATGTTTGCACTTTTCTACCGAATTTTGATGTTTTCAATTTCGATGTTTGATTTCAATTCTGCAGCATTTTTTTTCTGAATACTCTTTAATCGGTACATTGAATTGGAGGTCTTATAGGATTTAATGGAAAAGTTTAAATTAGCATTTGCATGAAAATTATATAATGAGCAATAATATCTTACTAGAAATGAAAAATACATAGCTGAAAGTTTCGACCAAAAAGAAAAGGAAAACAAAAGCGAAGAGACTGGACAACGCGCCCCACGCGCGTCACCCAAAAGCGAAGAGAAGTCAGGTCACGCTAGGGATTTGCAGCGGCCGCCGCCGCGGAGGTGGCAATGGTGCGAGGCAAGGCAGCCGGAAAAAAGAAGAAAGTGGGGAGTCCGGCCTCTAAGGGAAAAGCAGGAGATCAGGGTCCGGTGTATCAGGCAGATGTCTCGGAAGGGGCGATTCATGCGAACAATAGTAGGTTGCTGAGAAGCTCCGTCAAGGCAAGTCAGGAGGCCAATGTTGTTCGTGAGCAAGGGGATATTGCTGAGGATAGCCAAATTGAAGTAGTCTCAGTTGAAGTGGTGGAAGAAACGGTCCTAGATAGTGGCGAGGTTAGAGCTCCTGGTGTAACTGAAGAGGCGGAATCCAGCGCTGTGAAGGAGTCTGAGAAGTTGGTTGAGGAGAGCACCAGAGTGGTAGGTGTTGGGGACAAGGATAAGGAAGAATCAGCAGGGAGGAAGCTCTCATACAGGGCAGCGTTGGCTGGGAACAGGGCAAACGCTGATGGTAAGAGGCTGAATTTTGTGGCAGGTTTCAGTGATGGAATTATAAAGTTCACAAAAAAAGACGTTGAAAAAACCTCTCAGAAGTGGAGGAAAAGTCTTGTTGGAATGGTTGCGGGGTCAAGGCCTGCCTTTCATGTGATTCAAGGCTTCGTGAATGCTAGGTGGAATGTCAAGGAAAAGCCAAAGATCATTCAAACTGACTCAGGATTTTTTGTGTTTAAGTTTGAATGGGAGGAGGATTTGGAGTGGGTGCTAAGCAACGGCCCTTGGATGGTAGGAGGGATGAGACCCTTGGCGTTGAAAAGATGGACCGAAGGAATGAAACTTGATCCTTCATGCTTCGAAAAAACTCAAGTATGGGTGGATTTGCCTAACCTAGATGTGAGATTCTGGGATAAGGAGTTTTTCGAGAAGGTAGGAAGCGCAATAGGGAATCCGATTCTAGTAGATAAAGTAACGGAAAACGAGGAGAGGTTGTCGTTTGCCAGAATTCTTGTGGAGGTCTATGCTAGAATGTCGTTGCGAGAAGAAGTAACGTTCGAAGGGGAAGATGGTGAAAAGATAGTCCAGCCGATTTGCTATGAGTGGTTGCCTCCTAAGTGTGATGAGTGCAGGGCATTTGGACATGCTAATGGAGAATGTGGAAGGAAAGCAGAGTTCAAGTGGCAAAGACCAGGATGGATCAAAAGGCCATCAAACAAAATTTGGGTGCAAAAAAAGAGGCCTGATGCAGCTCAAGGTTCCAAGGGTGTCCCAACTATCGTGGAGCCCAGGGTTAACAAGAACTCTTCCGGCTGTGCAATGGAGAATCCTGCAGTGACTGTCCAGAAGTCAGGGGCGGAAGAAGAACATCAGAATAAGGAGGCAGAGTGGGAGAAAGTTAAATCCAGAGGAGGAAGAGATAGTGCTGAAAGGCAGAGAATCCAAAAGGGGAAAGAAGTGATAATTGGACAATCAAAGTTCACTGTCTTAAGTAGAATGCAAGGGAATGGAGATGAAGCTCTGGAAGGTGTCGACTTTGATGCAATCCTTCCCAATGATTAGTCTCTCTATAGCTAGTTGGAACATTAGAGGGCTCAACGATCCCTCTAAGTGTGAGCTTGTAAATAGAATGGTGAAAAGGAATAGAATGGACATTATGGTTGTTCTGGAGACCAGAGTTCGAGAAGAAAAAGTAGAAGGCGTTTCAAGATTGTTGCTTGGAGGATGGCAAAGAAAAACGAGCTGCTGCGGAAAAAATGGTCGTATTTGGGTTTTTTGGAATTCACAGATTGTGGAGAAGCTTGAAATCACAATGGAGACTGATCAGGTAGTTCACTGTTTGGTGGATAGTTTCCAAAGTCAGGAAAAAATGCAAATTTCTTTTGTTTATGCTTCCAATGATGAGGGAGAGAGACTTGACTTGTGGAATAGATTGGATCAGCTGGCTATTGTAGTGGGGAGAAAACCTTGGATCATGATGGGAGACTTTAACGCTATAAAGGATGCAAACGAGAAATTTTCAGAAAAGGAAAAAAACTCTAAATATAGCAAGGAATTTGCTGCGTGTTTGGACAAGATAGGGCTAACAGACCTCAAGGCTTCGGGAGCCTTCTTCACATGGTCTAATAAGCACTCGGATGGTACTAAAATCATGTGCAAACTGGATCGAATTCTTGCCAACCAAGAATGGATTAATGATCATGATAGATATGAGGCGCACTTTGGGTTACCTGAATGCTCCGACCATTGCCCAGCTATCCTGAAAATTAAAAGCAATAGAGAGAAAGAAGCTGTCCCGTTTAGGTTCAATAATGCCTGGGCTGAACACCTTGAGTTTCAGTCCATTGTTCAAAATGAGTGGAAAAGAGAAGATGTTAAAGGTGTGCCCATGTATAAGCTTGTTCAGAAATTAAAAAGGCTGAAGGCGCCTCTTAAGAAGTTGCAGCTTGGTAATCTCGAAAGAAGAGAGGAGGAAATCAAGGAGAAACATGACAAGCTTAGAATGGTCCAAGATGAGATGAATAGAAGACCGCTGGACAAGAGGCTCATGCAAGCAGAGAAAGGCGTTCTAGCAAGCCTAAAAAGTGTGCTCATCACAAGAAGAATTAAGCTGCAACAACAAGCAAAATTACACTGGTTAAAGTATCAAGACAGCTGCAACAACTATTTTTACAATAGCATCAAACAAAGGCAAGCCAGAAATAAAATCTTATCGATCATGGATGAAGAAGGAAAGGTTGTGAGCGATGAGATAGAGATCAGGAGGATTATTGTCCAACACTTTGAAAAGTCCCTGGGCAGGAAGAAAGATTGCAGCTGTCCTGATATGTCTATTCTTAGAGAAGGAAACTTGCTTGAGGATAGAGATAGAGAACAAATGGTGCAGCTATTCACTAAAGATGATGTGAAAAAGGCACTTTGGAGTATTAGCAAAAATAAAGCTCCAGGTCCAGACGGTTTTAATGCCCACTTCTTCAGGAAAGCATGGAATATAGTTGGCGAAGAGTTTTCAGCTGCTGTCCTGGATTTCTTTGAAAGAGGCAGATTATTGCGAGAGGTGGGGAATACAGTTGTTGCTTTAATTCCGAAAGTGGATAACCCGGCCTCAGTTAGTGATTTCAGGCCTATCTCGTGTTGCTCCGTCATCAGCAAAGTGATATCGAAAATGATTGTTGCAAGAATTCAATCGGTTTTGCCGAAGATAATTGATAGATCTCAAGGTGCATTTATAAAGGGAAGAAGTATCAAGCACAATGTTGTTGTTTGTCAGGATGTTGTGAAGAGTTATGGGAGGAAAAATATCAGCTCGAGGTGTGCTCTGAAAATCGATCTGAAGAAGGCGTTTGACATGGTGGACTGGGGTTTTCTCTTCCGGGTGATGGAAGGTCTCGGTTTTCACCCTGTCCTTATCAACTGGGCTAGAGAATGTGTTGTTAGCAGCCAGTTCACCATCAAAATTGGAAGAAGCTTCCATGGGCATTTTAAGGGGGAGAGGGGCCTTAGGCAAGGGGACCCTCTTTCTCCTTATTTATTTGTGATCGTAATGGAATATCTTAATAGAGCTCTTAGAAGAATGGCTAGTCAAAGAGAGTTCAAGTATCATCCTGGATGTGCAAGGGCGGGGCTGACTAATTTATGCTTCGCTGATGATTTGTTCATATTTTCACATGGGAGCTTAAAATCTATTCAGGCTATAAAAAAGGTTCTTGATTACTTCAGTGAAGTTTCTGGGCTGGAAATTAATCAAGTGAAGTCCAAAGTTTTTTGTGCTGGTTTGAAGGACTTTGAGGTGAATGAAGTGCAGAGAATTTTGGGCATGGAGGAAGGTCAGCTTCCAGTCAAGTACCTTGGTGTTCCGCTTAGTAGCTCCAGATTACAGCAAAGAGATTATGAGGGATTGTTTAGAAAAATCAAATCAAAAATTAACTCTTGGGCCAGCAGGTTTCTGTCATTTGTAGGAAGATTGGAAGTCATGAAGGCTGCTTTGTTTGGCATCCTTAATTATTGGTGCAACTTGTTCTTATTGCCTAACAATGTTGTTAAAGAGATAACTAGACTTCTAAGGAGCTTTCTTTGGAGTGGAAGGTGTGATGGAAAGAAAGCTCCAATAGCTTGGAAGAAGCTAAGTAGACCAAAGGAAGAAGGTGGGTTGGGTTTGAAAGACATCAAAACGTGGAATAAGGCTGTTTTTGCTGATCTGATTTTCGATATAGTGGAGGGAGATGATGCAGATTCAGTTTGGCATAAATGGGTGGATGAAAACTACCTTAGAAGAAGCAACTTTTGGGAAGTGAGATGCAAAAATACAGCTAGTGCTATGTGGAAGGCTGTAATTAAGCTGAGAGATGAGCTGAAGAACGCTTTGGAGGACAGAAATGCACCAGCTGTGCTGCTGGCTAGAAGAGGCAGGTTGAACACTGGCTTTTTGTATGACAATATTAGAGATAAGACAGAAAAGGTAAGGTGGAAGGAGCTGGTTTGGCAAAGGCTCAACACACCTAGGATTGCATTTAATACATGGAAAGTGATATGTGGGGGCACCTTGACTAAAGATAGGCTTTACAGGTGTGGTCTCATTCAGGATGAAGAATGTGTTTTGTGTAAGAGAGGAATCAAAGAAACCTGTGAGCATTTGTGGTTTGATTGTGGGTACACAAGTAAAGTGATGAAAGAAGTGTTGACCTGGGCCCAAATCAAAAGAAGATCAACTAATATTGAAGATTGGCTGGAACAAGCAAACCTCATGAAGGGAAAAGACTCCTTGAAGTTCAAGATTTGGAACTTGTGCCATAGTGTGGTTATCTACTACACTTGGAATGCTAGAAATAAGATTGTTTTTAAGGAGGAGTACATTGGAGAGGATGAATGTATTAGAATATGTATTAATTTTGCTAGAAACTGTATGAGTGCTAGGTGGAAGGTAAAATCGAGAAGGGAGAGAAATATCCTAGCTAAGCTAGGGATTGACAATGATGTAAGTAGCTAGCTCATCACTAGCATTTTTGTTCGGCTTGCTTTGTGAATAAAATTAACCTTTTATTCAAAAAAAAAATTATATAATATTCATTTTTAATTGAAAAATACAAAATTTTTAATGGTAAAAAATGCCCAAAAGGATTACTGCTGCCAGCCTGCCATTTAACCTGTAAAAGGGTAATTATTAATTTGTGCAATTCCACCGTTATTTATTAAGGGGTATTTAAGTCCAAATGTGTAAATTGGTGATGGAGGCCGGTGATGTTTAGCAATTGTGTAAATTATTATTCGGAAATTTCACACGGTAACCCAGAGGTTTAGCGTTATTCATAAGGTGTACGAAAGTTTGTCATATTTCACACGGTACCCTTGAGGTTTATATACAATTCACGTAATAACCCTATGTTATGTACATAATTTATCATATGCCAAAAAAGTCAATATTAATTTTAAATATTAAACTTGTGAAAAACGATTTTAAAAAATTAAAAAAAAAATCTTAAGATTGTACTCGTACAATTTAAAATTTCGTATTTGAGTTATTATTTAAAATAAAAATTCATTGATCAAAATAATATAACCTCTTTATTTAACAAAGAATGATCAAATAATTTAAATTTACATTAAAAACTTTGATGATATAAGTAATTAAAATTAAAAATTCCTATTGTTTTAGGTAAGGAAAGTTTTGTACAAATAACTTATAACGTAAATATTTTAGTTTTTTTATAGTTTACTTTATTTCCTTTATGAGGTAAATTAATTTTGATAATATGAATAATTTAACTATTCACTAGTCAACGTGATCAATGAAAATTCAAGAAAACATGTAATACATTTATTTAATTTATTTACATAGATTTAAAAGGTTTTTTATAGATATTAGTTTAAAAGGTGATAAGATTTTTGTAATATAGCCTTATATATTACCTTAAGATTATATAATATAATTAAATAAATATATTTAAATTTATCATTATAGTTTAAACTTATTTATTAATCTATTACAAAATAATAGGCAATACAATGCATCTATTTTTGAGTTGATAACTATTTTAAAGTTTTCATCAATGACCAATTGACCACTGAAAAATTTTCATTATTTATATTATAATTTTTTTCTTTTCTCATAAAAGAAATAATGTAAAATATCAAAATTTGAAATTTATTTACAATCGAAATTATTTATGTAAAAAACAATTAAGTAATATAATGAAATGTTTAGTTTTTTCAATTTAAAAATAAACTATCTGATTATTTTTTATTCATAAATTTATAAGATAATAATATGAATAGGAAAAATAAATTTATTTTATTATAATATTTAATATTTAATATTAATATCGGATAAATTTATACTTGAAGAATCATCAAACCCTTTTCAATTTTCTTTTTAACTTCAATAATTTTAAGATTAATACAAGCTATTGAAACGGACGTGATCAGACGACATACGTCGTCGTCAAATGGTCCAGATGGAGGGTGGGGGCAGCGATAAAGCTGTGGTGGTGGTGGTGTGGCGGAGATTGGCAGCAAATGCATGGCTGCATCCGCCATCCGGATCGATCGACGACTGGTGAGTATGATTTTCTAGACCCATGTAGACGACAAAGTGGGGATACTTGTGACAATGATATGTGATATATCTTCGTTAGAGTACCCAAAAACAAGCATATCTTCGTTAGACCCAAAAACAAGCCCGATTGTCTGGTACTAGACAGACTTATGCATATCGGGAAAACAATCGATCACTATCTTTACAAACATCAAACTTCATTTTTCTTTTACCGAAAGGGAAAGGGGCCTTTCATAAACGTGGTCCAACTTCATTCAAATCAGCTAATCTAATGTTATGTACACTAGCTACGAAGTTACCAACTGGCTCAGTATATACACAAGCTATTGAAACGGACGTGAGTACATATATGGCTTGGTAAAATTAGTGGATCATAAAGAAAGTGAGATTGATTACTTATATAGTTATATATTGCTTTTCAACATTTAAAATGTTAGATTAAAAAATATCTTGGTTAAGCTAATATACTTGTAAATTTTAAATTTTTGTAATTCTGAGTGTAATTCTGAGTGTATGAGTTGAGTTGTATTGAATAAAATAATTATTACATATATATATAATTACTCTTGGTTATTGTATTCTCTTTTACACGTGCCCCATCGATCAAAAACCCCCCATATCTTCTAAATTATTCAAAAAAAGATATACGTACTTTTCTATCTGCCACACTTTAATTTAGGATTGTCCAACGATCCGATTGCCGGTAACTTGGACCGATCCGACCCGGCCGTCACTTGTCATATAATTTTCATTTACGGGTTGCGGGTCGATCCGTAAAATCCATAAAATGAAAATAAAAATTATCTTTAATTTTATTTTCTTTGTTAGGACTATGGATTGCATAATTTTTTATTTGTATTGTAAGACTTATAATGATAATTTTATTGTATTGGATATTAGTGAAATAGTATTGCACAACCACAAGTTTTTTTAAGTGTGAAAAACGACATCGTTAAGCACAATTAGATAATCTAGTCAAACGGTGCCCGACTCATAAAACCTTTAAACCGAGTTTTGGGTCTTGGGTCACGTTTTATCAACTTACAGGTCGACCCATTAGATAACCCTACTTTAATTGACGTTTCGAATGGAGTGATCATGAAAAAGGTGGGGTGACCAGTGTAGAGGATAACCGTGGGCTTCTTGGCATGAGATTGGAATGCTCATGTGACTCATGTCTTTATGGAAGTGAACAATTCAATGTCGCCGACTCCCTCATTAGTTTTGCTTTCTCTTTTCCATTCCGCTTATATTTGTTTGACGATCCACCGATTGGTGCTCGTTTCTTGTTATTGGACGATTTCGGGGGTAGGGCTCTCCCCAAAACCAGTTGTTTGTTAGCCCCTTCTTCTTTTTTTCTTTTTCTTTTTTTAGTATGTTTTGTTAGGGCCTCAAGCCAAAAAACACTTCTATTCACTGCGTACACTTATTTGGGGAAGTACATTTTTAATACCAGCTATTGATTAAAGGATACCGCGCGCTTGAACCTGGATAGTTTACACTTTACAAACAAGATAGAGTGCGTAATCATCTAAACAAGTTTACTTCCAAGTTTACTATAATACATTTGCTAGCATAAGATTGAGTGCTTCGTCATCTAAAGATTGAAGTAGCCTCGGTTGGCATAACGGAATCCCGGCTTACAAGCATATATAGTTGCTTAACAACCGATTCATAGACAACATAGAAAGTCTTATATTTAGCTTAATTCATTACCTAATGTAAAAGGATGAATGGTCCCAAAGATAAAACCACCAAGCAAGCAACAATAGACATCAAAGTTGCATACGTTGGAAACCTTCCCTTATCCTTCCTTAATACCATCCCTTCAACAATAGGCTTACTTAGTAGAGACAAGTACCCTGAAAATATCGCTTGAGCCGCCATCTCATCCCTATTTCCCGCCAAAACCATCCTCATCAATCCGCAGACGAAACAGACCATGTTCAAGATCACAGCCGTCCCAAGTGGAACAAGAAACATGTTTGACGTTTGGAAGTCAATAAGGCCTTGGTGGTACCTCTTCGCTTGTTCCTCGTCTACGACTTTATTTGTGGGTATGAAACTCGCAGTTTTTAGGCCCAAAATTTTCATGATCGCGTCTAGGGTACCATAAGTGTGGCTTGTAAGCATCTTGATCTTCCACATCCTCAACTCATTTAACCATGATGCGGTTGTTTCTCCCGTTGTGAGAACTTCATGTAGGTGTTTCATTTGGGATGACATGAATATGGCAACCATTACTCCAAAGAACATACTTGAGACCTACCAATGTTTTGATTGCAACAAATGAAAGATCATTTTGCATGATATTGCATGTATATGACAACAACAAAAAACAAGAACATGCAGCAAGAACAAACCTTATTACTCTCAGCATAGTCACATATGCTAGCTAGAAACAATCACAACTTGTATGAAAAGTGCACTTACTTTAGGGTATAGAGGGATGCCATGAAGAAGACAAAGTTGAGGAACGATGGCTAAACACCAAGCTGACATGAACATTATGGGATAGAGGGAAATCCAAGTATAACAACTACATTGAGGAAGTGATAAGCCTCTCCTAGATGGACCATAAATCAGCGGGCAGAACCTTGAAGCCCCGACTTCGACTAGGCCAGCTAACCACCTCGTACTTTGGACCAATACGTCGTTGAGATTTGTTGTCGTGCTGCCCAAGAAAGGATCCTTTTGTGGGTCAAGGTACACTGACTTCCAACCTCTACAGTGAAGATTATACCCGGTCATGAAATCTTCTACTAACGAATGGTAAAAGAATCCCACCTACATTTTATACAATTAATAGAGTAGATGTCACATGCACGTACGAATTCACTTGGTTAAATCATAATCAAAGATATGCATGCCCATATGCGTTTATCAAATGAATGATGTTTTTGTTCTACGAGCTTCTCTTACCCCTTCGCCCCATTTGGTGTCGCGCTCGTAAACGCAAGAGGCTACAAGTTCTGCCTCTTGAAGAAGTTCTTGGGAGATTTTAACACATTTGAAATCATTTGCATCTTGACCTAGAGTCTTTATGAACTCATTGGAGGAACCAAAGAAGTTTCTAGATTCCACAAGATCCATACCTATATCGTATGTAAAACGAGAAATTGAGGAGTAAGCGAGGTTGGCCTCTGACAATTAAGCTTCAAGATTCACACTACATCGATTCCATCAATTAATCTTATATGTGCAATATATTTAATTGGAACACACCTTTCAAACAACCATAATACAATGCCTTCCTGTTTATGTAGAAACCTGTCCCAGACAAAATCGGCCCCATGTTCAAGCCATCAAGGCCTTTCCATAGTACCTGAAAATTGCACTCCAAATCTAAGTATTTAGAGCTTACTAATTAACCTAACATATCCACCAATTTACTTCTCACATAAGACGGCGCCAATGCGCCATGCCCATCGAAAGTTCATGAATTTCAGTGGCTTAAATAGACTCTAATTACCTTGAAGGGTAATCTAAGGCCAGTGTCATAGAGATCGCTTTTGCTGACATTTCGAAACCTTTGAGGGAACTGAACAAAAGCCAAGGACGAAGAGATCTCTGGGTCGAGATAGAAACACATGGCTTGCTTGGCGGATGTTGGATCGTTGCAATACATGTCGCAATCCAACACTAGCACTACAGGGGAGTTGCTCAACATGCCAGAAACCCTAAGCTACATCAAATTTGCAATAGCAATCATATAGGAATACGTTTGGGTTAAATTCAATTTGTTGTTCTACACATTTTTTGTTGTAATATTGGATTGTAAAATTGTATGTATAATACATCATATATAGATACTTGATAGCTAGGGAGGGTACGTACAAGAACGTTTAGGGCACCGGCTTTGAAGTGATGAGGGTGAGAAGGTCTTTTCTCGCGAGCAACGTATATAAGTTGAGGAATGTCAGCGCGCTGTGGATTGATTAGTGAAGGGTCTATACAATGCTCATTGATCACCTGCAGTTGGATTGACAAAGAAACAAAGAGAAAGTGCATGTGAGTTATATATGTATGCATAAGTTCAAGGTCAAATAGGGTTGAATACATTAACAGACCCTTTTATTGTACTTTTTTCCTATTAGACCCCTCTATAAAAACAAATGTTCAATCAGACCCCTATATCAGACTCACTTTTTCCTATTGAACACTTGAAACTTACACGGACGAGTGCGTGTTGCATAAACTACTCTCATTTCGCGCGCGCACTCACACGTGACATTCCCTATTCTCTTTCATATTCATATATGCTTAATCATATGTAACGACCATATGAAAATAATGTTATAATAAATTATTTTACTATTTTGGCATAATTAAACTTAGGTTGTGTCTAATTAGCATCACATGACTTTTGTCTTTTTACTACGTTAAGCTTAGTTGGAAATTAGACATGATACCTCGGCGAACTTCTGACACGCGTAATGGATAAAGACTCGGATGGTGTATAATAGGAAAAAGTGGGTCTAATTGAATATTTTTTTGAGAGGGGTCTAATAGGAAAAAAAAAAGTACAAATAGGGGCTCTATTAATGTATTAGACCGATCAAATAGGTGGTGATTGGGAAGCGGATACGGAGGTGGCGATGGTAGTGGCCTAGTGGGGTAGGAGATGGTGCATATGGCAGGGATGGTACCTAGCCAAGGATGTCCAAACCCGATTAATCACGATGTCGTTTAACCAATATTCGGTTAACAATGATTGCATTTAATATAACCTTAATTGATTAGGTATTTAAAGGCGGGCTATATAATTTAATATTCGGAAAGATAGGCACATATTTGTCTGCATGCAACAAGGTAGGATAAGTGAAGAGTAAGAGACGTAGTATAATTTTCAATCAAGTAAGAAGAAGAAAAAACAACCTGGATAAGTTGAGGGTGATTAGTCCTGCTTTCTTTGTCAGTTGGTCCAATCTTCTTCTGGTGCAGGTTCATCTCCACTCTCTGCTTAAACTCCTCATATTTTTCCTTCAGTACCATACAATTACAATAGGGTCAGCCAACCTTTTGTACCCAAACTATTATTCCTATTAACTAGTTGAAAACCCGTACCATGTACGGGTAATGATCATTTTTTTCGTTAATTTGAGTATCTACTATAATCTATACTATATATTAATTCTTATATATAAATAGATTAAAATGGGAATTATAAAGTTAAGTTAATTAACATGTATCTTTTATAGAAAGAAATTCTAAAGATAGATAAAATTGTTTCAAAGATAGATATTAGATGAGTAAGACAAAGGATAAAATTAAAGATTAGATAATTAAAGAAATTTTTAAGATAAATAGTATGCCTTTAAAGATAGATATTTGATGGGTAAGAAAAGAGATAAAGTTAAAGATTAGATAATTAGGAAAAATAAAACATATAAAATTGTTAATGAAGTGGGGCCAGAATTAACGTGGAGGCTCGAAATTCTCCGGCTTTAATATACAGTATAGATGATAATGATAATGTACAGCGTGACGCACACCATAATGTTGTCAATCATTTAGCAAATGACATGCTTATTTTTATATAAACATATACTTGCATAATTAAAATATATATGTAAGTTACTTATCAAAACTAAGAGCAACAAGTAAGTCAGAAAGAGACGTAACTTTGAGGAGTAGTCTTCGTGCGAAGAAGTCGTCATCGTGGACACCCTCGACCTCGGCACCCTCATCCTCAAAGTAAGCCATGGGACACCTACATTCAACTCCGAACCTCCTACAAAAGGGCACCCACCACGTGGCGAACCCCCACGCCTCCACCATGGCTGCCAGGGTGGCGGGGGACCCGCTATCGTCCGAGACGTACACGTGGAGCTTGTCGACCGGGTAGTCTAGGGCCATGGCGGACAACACGGTGTTCATGACCTCGACGGTCGGCTCCTTATCGGGGTCGGCCGTGAATATGATGACGTCGAGGGCAGGAAGCCGGGACCCGTCGTCCGGGAGGCGGTCGATAAAGACGGCCCGGTCAACCGGCCGCCAGCGGTAGGCCTGCTCGGAGAGCCAGCCGAGGGAGAGGAGGAGCTCGGCCAGGAAGAGGAGTAGGCGCGGGAGGAAACGCCGCGACGAAACGACGTCGTTTTCGGGGAGGAGGAGGAGGGAGAGGCGGTGGTAGAGGAATAGGGAGATGAGGAAGGAGTGGACGAGAATGTGGGTTCTGTTAATGGTGGAAGAAAGCCTGTCTTCTTTGAGCTCATGAAGAGGGAGCTTAAGCTTGCTTTCCTCCATGTTTCACTAGTTTAGAAGGTACTTGCAAGAGCAAAGGCAGTTGAGCAACTATTATTATGTATATAAATATAACACAGAAACTTTTCTAAAAACAAACGTACAAAGTTTTCTCGTCCAATGATTTTTTGAATTTCCCTACGATACCGATAAGCACAGTCACACTGGCGTATTTAAGGGCTGGGCACGTCCCGTAGTACTCATCCATTCATTGTCCTCTGGCTCCATCGACTGCCCGCGTTAATTAATTGCAATCGATCGGATCACTTTTTACGCAAAACTAGGCATCCGGCGTTGCTCGGAATCTCGGTTATTCAATACTCCCTCCGTTTCAAAATACATGACCATTTAAACACTTTTTCTTGTTTCATAATACTTGTCCATTTCACATTTTTTACCCATCTCTTTCCATTTATACCCCTAATAATTGCCTTTATCATAATCATTACACTTTTTCATATTCCTCTACACAAATGATTAACTCTACATTTGATAGGGGTAATATAAGAATAACATTTTTTTCTTAATATATGTGCAATGTCCAAATGGTCATGTATTTTGAAACGGAGGGAGTATTATTTTGGTAAATTTGCTAATGGTTGTTTATATCTATGATTTAAATTTTTTTATTTTAAATAATATATTGTCTTAATTAAACAATTGAAATGACATTATTATCGTGTAACTTTTAGTTATAATACTGATATTGGAAATTTAAAAACTAACTTAGTAAATAAATTATGAAAAGAATCTTATAATATTTTTTATGATATAACATGTAACTTTTAATAAGAAAAAGTGAGATCTAAATCACTATGATGGAACTAATTGCCATAAAATAAAATTTATAATGCATACATATATAATATAATTCAATATCATATATAGTCCAAACTTATAATAAGAAAATGAATGATTATAAAGCAAGTAAATAAAATCTTTCAATTTGTTGGCCGCATCATTTAATAAACAATTTATTCAATAAGACAATATTTAGTATATATCTACGTACTTATCAATAAGAGTGTACGTTTAATAATGACAATTTGATTAATAATACCAATTTAATCATAAATGAATTTAATAAGATAAATTATATTATATATATTATAAGTAATAACATATAATATTCAATACTAACAATATAAGTTGATATATATATATATATTTATTGAGGTAATATATAGTATAAAGTAACAACAAACAACAACAACAATAATAATAATAATAATAATAATATATTATAGGATAAACTAATAATAACAATATCATATTATATTGAATATAATACAATTTATATAAAGGGAATTTATACGTATGCCCTTAAAAAATTTTGTAATATGAAAAACACCCCAATGATTGGGGAATAGTTCCGGTCAGCAGCCCCGGAACAGAACTTCGATTATTAGGTATACTCTTGCTTGTCGTTTCATTTTAATTGAAACACCGACCCATATTCGATTAGTGGTAGAGAGAAGTTTCTGGTACATGCTCAAAGCGAACTACTTTCTCGTACTCCATCGACTATTTTACTTCTCTTGGTAGTGTAGTGCATGAAGATGTTCCATGGACTAATTAGGTTGGGGATGAGTGTTATCGACTCTGATATTTCAACTTTGATATATCATCTCTTGAAACACTGAGGTAAGGACTTGATAATCGGTTCGAAGAAGAACTTATCCACAAACAAATCATTTCTGATAAGGCTCATACAGCATGGGAGGTAGTATTACCAGATCTCTCCTAATAGCATGACGTGAATATTAACATCCAATGCCTGAGGGATATTTCCAGTACATTAATGCTTTCGATCGAGTTCAAATGAGTGTTGAAATGGAGAATGATGAAGCATTCGACTGAGTCTCTGATGAGTGTCAGATTAAGATAAGTAATTAGTTGAATCAGTCTCTACGAGGATTGAGAATCACTTAAAGAAAAGTTGGTGGTGAGTTGTGAGGTGTTCATGAATTAGTAATCCTTTGGATGTTCGTGGTTCGTCTAGTGTTGGATAACCTCTTCCGTTTATGATTGCGGAAGTCCTGATATAGCCTTGATTTAGGTTGAATTAACAAAGTGAGTGACTCTTGATCAATCCTATTAGGATTTGGATTAACTATGAAACTCTATATAGTCGAAGGAATGAATATCTTTCGACGGAAATCCTTAGATTGTTCTTTGTAGATTTTCAACTCCCTCATAAGTTGCGAAATCAAGCTGTTTCAAGGATGTTTAGCTAAATCGAGATTCGAATTCTATTCATTTGTTGATGATTGGAACACTGATCCGTTCGTAATTGAGATTCAGTGTTAGCTTAGTTATTTCTTCATAACCAATCTTTTTTCCCATTTGCTAGTCTGTTCATAGACTAACCTTCCCACCTCTTTCTTTATGTTGGTCTGGTGTGTTTCGTTTCCTTACGACACATCAGAATTTAGAAGAATTAATCAACATAAAAGGTTGAACAGTGGTGGTTGAAGAATTCGTCTACCTTGTAAAGGATGAAAAAGAAGTCGTAGTGAAGACGTGAATCATGTCTTGTTCATTCTTTTCATATTCTAAGCTGGATATTAGTCAACCATTTATTTTCTTCCGGAACTGCAATCCTAGATAACTCCTTAACGCACATTCAGGCTTCAACCGTCTTGCCACGTTTTAATTGTATTATCGTTTATTTATGCAAGAATGCATTTTGTAAAAGCCTGAGTAATCCTGGGCTGATAAACTTGGGATTACTGGCGGTAATACTCTCCTGTAGATTTGGGGGTATTACAAGATTAGCAAATTAATTACACTTTCTCCAGCCTAATTAATCGATTCTACAGGTTTCATCTTCGAATCGGGCACTAAACCCACGAAGAGGATGGTGGGAATACCATTATTATAATAATTGTTAAGTTGGGTTGCCTTGTACGTGGGAGGGAGCCGGAAGCCCATTGTTAAGTTGGGTTGCTTTCTACGTGGGAATACCATTATTATAATAATGTTGGGAGAATTGGTTAAGTTGGAGTTGGGCTCCGACTTCCCAAGCCGGAGCTCCCTCCGTATGTATAGTTCCGGTCAGCAGCCCCGGAACTCCGTTGTCTCATCGGGTGCGCCAAGCAAGCTGTTGCCGGTGGAATCAGTATTGACCTTTAAATGATTGGGGAATGATAATATGGTAAAAAGGGAAGAAGAGAGATGAAAAGGTACTCCCTCCGATCCTAAAAAACTGTCGTTTAAGCCTTCACAATTAAGCTCAAAATAAGTGTCGTTTGGAAATAGGTGTACTCGGGGGCAATAATTGCTTTCATTCGAAAACAACCATTTTTGTGTACTCCAATAGCTCTATTGGAAATACAGTAGGTGTAGACGTGTAGTGGAGACTTTCCACTTTTCCTTAATTGCTTTTTTCACCGATTTCTCACCAACTTTTTTCAATAATTACCCATGCTTTTTTCACCTCATCTTCGCTGGAGTACTTTTCTTTCAAATCAAAGACTGCATAAACCCTTCTTGTGATTGTGTTCATCCCTCCAACGGGTAAGTATTCATGAATAACCTTTTTTTTTGGAATTGAGGTTTTAACCTGTTTATTTATATGGAAAATAATTAAGAATCCTAAATCTTAAGAATTTTAAAAAATAATTACTATGAATAGTTTAGTCCGACAGCATACTAAACAATATGTCTTTGGAAGGGTTCATTCCGATTCCCGATTCCAATCCGATTCCGACAGTGTTACCAAACAAGGACTTAAAGGATTTGATAAGGGTAGTATAATTAAGAGAAATTTACACTAAACCACCCGTTAAATAGGCGAATTTACAAATAATCACCCGTTATACAAAAATTTGATTTAAACCACCCAAAACTTCAATTCCGTTAACAAATAGCCACCCATGGCGTTATTCCGTCAAAAAATGCCGTTAGATTGTATATAATTACCGATTTACCCTCAACTGTTCCAACATATTACGTAACACCCAATCAATTTAAGCATTTTTAACAAAAAAAAATAAAATCCCCTTCTTCAACCCCCACCCCCTACACCTTACCCTTCTTCTTCCTATTCTCCTACTAACGCCCCCAGACACCACGAATACAAGATCGGAGCTCCGGCTTTTCAGCCAAGCCACCGTCACCGGTGTCCAAAAGCTCCATGTATTTTCCCATCCTCTATCACTAGAAATCGCCTACGATTGTGGGCAAGAACCCAGATCTGGTTCCGGTGAGGGGTGAGCGGACGGTCGTCGGTGTTGGGGCTGGAGACCGGGAGCGAGGCTAGATTCGGGCTCGGGATCGGTGTTGGGCGAGGTTGCCGGGTTAGCCGAAGGCAATTGTAGAGGGTGAGTCGGGGCTGGAAGTCGGAGAAACGACGGTAGAAGACGATTAGCGAGAGAGGGAGGAGAGCGGGTCATCGACGGGGTTGGGCTGGCTATCGTCGAGTCCCGCCGGCGGGCTTAGAAGGTCAGATCTGTAGAAGAGGGCGCGGTTGAAGATCGAGACGGAGGTCGGGCGAGTACGGCGTCGGTCGGCAATTTCAAGCGAGTGAGAGGTCGGGAAAGGTGAGCTCCGCTCTGGGTCGGCATGGTTGATGGTTGGGAGTTGCAGATCTGGTAGAGTAAAGGGGAAGGAGGTGTGCGAGGGGAATTTGGCAGGGAAAGGGTGGGGACCACCAAGAGGGTAATTTGAGTAGAAGAGGTGTGAGTGGGGCATGAGCTGGCATGAGAGAGGGGAGAAAAGCTGGTCAAAGGTTGACCAAATAAAAAGATGGGTTTTCTTTTTCTTCTAGTGTGGATTTTTTTGTTAGAAAAGATTAAATCGAGGGCAAACTGGTAATTATACATATTCTAACGGTATTTTTGACGGAATAACACTATGGGTGGCTATTTGTTAACGGAATTGAAGTTTTGGGTGGTTTAAATCAAATTTTCGTATAACGGGTGGTTATTTGTAAATTCGCCTATTTAACGGGTGGTTTAGTGAAAATTTCTCTATAATTAAAGTGGATGAGAGAGGGGTGAAAAATGTGTAAATTGAATGATTTGATAAGGAAAAGTATAAAAAAGAGAGATAGAAAAGTAGTAATTTAGAGTATATAGTGAGGGTATTATGGTAAATTAAACTATCCTAAAATGGAAAGAATGAGAAATGGGAAGAATAAAGGAGGACAACAAAAATGAAAATGGGAAAAAGAGAGTGGGACGGAGGGAGTATCTATCTAACTGTTTAGTTCACTATTTTTAGTTTTTAACCTGTTTACATTTACTGAATACACTCTCACCCTCTTTCCCTCATCATCATCATCATCATAAAAGAAATGGCAAAGAAATATTCATGTGTATTTGAGTATAATGTTCACGTATTTAAGTATCATGTTTACGTATATTAGATGTACGTTCACATATTTGAGTATCATGTTCACGTATTTTAGATGTACGCTCACATATTTGAGTATAACGTTCACGTATTTTAGATGTACGTTCACATATGCAGTATTTGTGTTCACGTATTTGAGTATCATGTTCACGTATTTTAGATGTATGTTCAGATTAACGTCGTCAAATTCTTGCACACATATATGTAAAGCTTTCGAATTTACACATAAGCTCTCTCTCTCTCTCTCTCTCCCTCCCTCCCTCCCTCCCTCCCTCCCTCCCTCCCTCCCTCTCTCTCTCTCTCTCTCTCTCTCTCTCTCTATATATATATATATATATATATAATACATTAAAAAGTTGTGTACGAAACGCATTTAATGCACATATTCAACCTTATTCTTTTATTGTGATAACTATACAAATTGGTAGTAATAACATCCTAGCGTAGTGGTTAAGCTCTTCTCCTTTGTCATGTGAATCCATGGTTCGAGTCCTACTAGCGAGATTTGGGGTTTTTATTTTAGGACAAAATGTATTAGATTTTATGCTATTACAATCTATTAGAATTTTTAATAATGAAAACGTATTATAATATATGGGACACATATAATATTTAGGGACATATATGGGAAACCTATAATTAGATTTGTGTCATTGTTCGGCTTTGTTGCATATTGTTGCATATTAGAATTTGTTGCATATTGTTAAAATTTATACATATAGTGTTAAAATATTATATATATGAAATAATACTAAACAAATGATAAATACATTGACAAATATTCATGTATCTACGTTAGTATAATAGTATCTCTCTTGCTCTATTTTGTTATATATATTGACACATATATATAGGTGATAGATCAAGTATATATAACATGGCATTTATATCACAAAAACAGAAAAGTCATTTAGAAGATGGATCACACCTTTTCATATTCAAATATAACTTTAGCATTAATTAACCTCTTCATATACATGGAAAAAACCCATATACAAAATCCTAAACATGTCATTAATATTGGCTTAAAAGACATATACGCAAATAAGTAACGGTTCTCACACAGTATTATCTCCGTGGATAAAGTCTTGGATGGAAGATAATTAAGGTCTTCAATGCCGAAAATTGGGCTACTAAAAAAGATACGGAGTATTACCTCCGTGGTCTCACACAGTAACGGCCTAATGCATTTAGTGCATTCAATTCAACCGTTTCAGCCCTAATTGCTTCCACAACATGCTCTTGGATTGCGTGAAGAGGGTGCAAATAGATATGTCAGTTACACCTTCTTAATTTCTATCAAAAAACAGTTACATCTTCTTCCTGTATAGCCTTAAAAACTACAGTATATATTACGTCCAAATCCATCTCTAAACTCAGACCAGGTCGTCTAAATCCCCCTACGTCCAGAGCCCATCCCACGACGGTGAGAAGACGTCAAACATACTGGGCTCTTAGGGCGGGTTTTGGAGATTGTTCTTTCTCTTTGCTTTTTTTTTTTTGTTTCAGTACGGGGTTGTCTATCATTTGAATGTAGCCAATCACAACAGATCCATCATGGTAAGTATATGTGACATCTTTTTAATTTTGATGTGATAGCTGACATCACTTTCTAACACTGTTAAGAGGAATTCTACTTTTTCTATGCTTATGGTCTAATATGCTTAATTATCCAGGTTTATGGTCTATCTTGGCTGGTCATTAGTGCAGTAGTGGCCCTTCTGTCGGTTATTAAGCAATCCTTCATTCTCTCATTTCCTTCCGTTTGCATAAATGTAGTATACATTTGGCATGAATTGTAAGGGAGCTGAAAATGATATGGAGTGAAAGAAAGCGTGCAGGCCAGTTAATCTTTAGTCCGACGAGCCTCTAGCTACTTATGATTTTGGAAGGTTCTTCATTTGTATATTCTTGTGTAATTAGTGTTGTATGCAAGCAAGCAGTTTTTATGCGTTGTGTGAGTTGTCTGTATGATCAGCTGGTGTGTACAGAGGTATTTCGTGCCTTTTGACTTGTATAATCAGGCAATATAAGTTTTCATTTCTCATGTGGATTTTTCTTCATCATATGTTAGCTTTGTAGGATGTGAAGTCTAATTTACAATCATTTTGGTGGGAAATGGTTTGATTGTCTGATTCATTGGAGTTCAACCACCCTTCTTTTAGATGATACTTACATTCTTAATTCATTTTGGTGTATTTATAAATATAGATGTATAGTCGGTCACCATTCTTCTAGATTTGGAAAGCAAGCAAAGTGTAAATTATTGGATTAAGTTAGTATTACATGCGGGTGTAATTAAGTTGATAAATGAGAGAGTAATTTTTATTTATTAAAGAATTAGACTAAGCTATCTTTTATAAGTGATTTCGGGTTGATGTCGATAGTTTTTTTTTCCTCATTCTACCCTAAGGAGAAGCTAAACTGAATAATTAATTTATGTAAATAAAATTAAGAAACCTCCTATAATTTAATACATATTTAATTTATATTTTTGTTAAGAAAAGTATAAAGCTCATGTCCCGTGCGATAGCACGGGCCTGTTCAACTAGTATATATATATATAATACAATAAAGAAGGAAAATCTGTTGCAATAAATGACCTTCATTTTATACATATACTAATGTTTCTATGGCATTGTTTGGGTGGGAGCTGATCATGGAGCTCATTAAGTGCAACCTGCGTAATGAGGGGGATATGAATTGATCTTTGGAGGTTACAGCTTAATCAAATCTCCATCTCCATAAATACTGAAATACGTGTGATATACAATTGTAGCAATAAGGGCGATGGACTTTTGGCATGGCCTCATGAATTGCAATAAAAAAACGCCATTAATATTGGCTTAAAAATAACGCCATTAATATTGGCTTAAAAATAACGCCATTAATATTGGCTTAAAAATAACGCCAATATTAACGCCTTTCCCTTCCCCAAAATAAAACCCCTTTCCCTTCTCCAAAATAAAACGCCTTCCCCTTCCCCCTTCTCTGCACAACTCCACACCGGCTCCTCCTCACTTCTGGCCTTACCCACGCGATCGACCGCCCCTCGAGCCCCAACTACCCATCGCTCGACCGGAGAAGCTAAAGGTGCCTTTGAGGGTTACCGAAGATGGCGACAGCGGCTCGACCATGGACATCGGCGATAGCGGCTCGACCACGCGATTCGTCTCGATTGTTCACTTCCACTTTCCACCGTCCTTAGATCCAATTTCAAGGTTATCGCCGGCCCTAAAAGCTTTGCCGCCGGATATCAGGTTTGGTGTTTCACACTAGATTTGACTGTTTATGGATCGAAAATTGTGTGTTTTTTGTTCCAGATCTTAACCTAATTTGCTTTGATTTAGTTAGATGAGATTGCGAAGCTCTTCGGATCATCCTTCTCTAGAAATATCGTCTTAAGCAATAATGGCGACCTTGAACGCTCCTCACAGCTGCCGAATTCACTAGCCCACGGGAAGAAACCATTATTCTTTGGCAGAGGCTTGCACATGAGCCCATGTGAAATCCCATGTGCTATTCAAATTATGGAGGAATCCGTGCATGCTTCTATATTCCTTGAATATACGGGAACAATAGGGAGCCGGTATTGGACATCTTATCATACTTTGGAAACAATCACCGAGCGCTACCTCCATCGCTCTGCCGCCTGCCGATCCGCCGGAAGAATCGTCGACGCTCTCTGCAACTTCCAGGTATGTGTACCTCTCAATTATACCTCTCGATGAATCGTTAGTGGCTATCGTTGGGAAATGTTGTTGTTTAATCGAACCTATTGTTCCCGTATTCCGTAATTTGTTGCAATTTGATCGGACTAACTGTATTTCTGGCAGCGTATGAGTGAGAAGTATTAATTGTACCGATGAGTTGCAGAACTGTAAACGAACAGGCTTGAATATGCTTATGTTACAAAACAGATTGGTTTGACCAGGATTTCGTTTGAAATTTAGTGCAATCTGAATTTTCTTTGTTGTTTGATCAAGGATACCTGAATCAACCTGGTATAGTGTGGGAAAAGCTCAATGAGGTAAGAACCTGTTTTGCAATATGTTTCCTTATGCACATTAATAGTGTTTGTTATTTGCAATAAATAGCATATTATAGTTCATATTTTTATTACACTGTCAACATCTTAATTTTGTACATTTTGAAGTTTTGAAATGGAGCAATTGTGTATTGGCATATTTTAAAGTTTTGAAGGCAATTATATGCTTTGCAGGTTAATGGAGATTCCGTGTTTTATGATAATGATTTCAAAGAATTTAGGCCAGAAATTCAAGCTAATGGGGGCTCATGGGATGAACAGAATGTTGTTGCAAATACAACGGTATGTTCATCATACTTCACTTTGACATATGGAAAGCATAATCTTTAAGGACACATTTTCTTGAGAATTTGATTGCTGTCATGAGTTTTATAATTTGTCGGACCGAACCAAAAAAACAAGTGCTCCATTATGAGTGAAAGCCATTGTTTCCAAAGACATCCTGTGGCAGGGTTCAGGACTGTAATCAGCTCTTACCTCTGCTTGATATATTAGACAACAAAGTTAAGGCTATCAGACGATTAAGGGAGCTTTTAACTACTAAGCTACCGCTAGGAACCTTTCCTTCAAGGTAAGTGATTTACAAATATGTAGTGGAAACTCATTTGTTTGTTACTACCTGTCATTAAAACATTGTAGCCTTTTCAGTGATTTTTTGGCCTATTTTTGCTCACTCCATATACTCATTATTTCAGCTGGCTATCCCCATTGTTCCAACAATTCGGGTCATTATAACATTCACTAAATTCGAAGAACTCGAATCAACAGAAGAGTTTTCAACCCCGCTCTCCAGCCCTACTCATTTCCAAGAAACCAAGCCTAATGAATCTGGAACCTCTTGGATCTCATGGATGAGAGGAAGTCAAGGCGGCCAGTCAAGCGACAGTGACGACCACCACAAGGATGAAGCTGACCCGTTTCGTATACCATCGGACTACACCTGGGTCGACGCCAATGAGAAGAAGCGTCGCATTAAGGCAAAGAAAGCCAAGACCAAGAAACAACCCAAAGCCAGTGATAGTGACGTTGGAAATCAGCTGAATGAAGAGATTGAATAAGCAATGAGCAATGGAGAAAGCTTCTGCCACAAAAGTGAAATGAGAATCCCAAAACCTATCACATGGGAAATTAGTTGTTGTTGAAGACGTCTTTAGTTCTGTAGTCTTATACTTGTGTGATGTGAAATTTGAAGGGAAGTGTAAGATATCAAGGCCTCTTTAGTTCTGTTTATGTATCTATTCACATTTTTTTGTACGTTTTTTTTGAGTCGAATATATATACACATGTATATACATACGCGCGACAACGTTTAAAAAATCATGACAGATCGATGGAGCACTTATTTTTAAAAATTAGTGCTCCATTATTTTAATTGCTGATTTGTTGTATTAATTTCTATTTTCCTTACAATAAAAAAAATCGGTTGTGGATTTACAAAATTACTTAAAAGATTTTTAATATAGTTATTTTGTTATGTATTTTCCTAATTAATTATGTGAATATATTAATATATGTTAAACTAATATTATGCTACATTATTAGAAATTTAAATAGTCTAGCAATCACAATCTGACTTAATTAAATTTATTAATTTTAAATAATACCAGTTATTGTCATTTAACCAAAAATAATTCCAGCTACAAAAACCGTAAAAGCATAGCCAGACTATTAACATTAGCATGTTCACTAAAAATAAAACATGGACAATTTTCCGGTCAAATTTTGGATTATTTGTATTATTGTACGCTCCTTATATGCAAGTTAGCGATATACTTCAAGTAGATTTAAGTTTTAAGAAAAAAAATCAGCAATAGGATCATATTTTAGTAAGTTTCGAAAGTTCTCTTAAGTATATTTATGTATTTTTTCACAATATATTAATTTATACTTTTATTAGGACCTTATATTTCTATAGTGTTTTTTCAATAATTTATTATCTTATTGTCTTATTAAAAATCATCAAATTTTACACTGGCCCAGCCTGGGACCGGAGAAGAATATTAACTTACCGTGTTTATTAATTTATTGCGTATTAATTTATGGAAGTCCTACTATAATATCATAAGATGATGAAACTTCTTGGTCTAACTTCTACTACACATATATCATGGATGGAAATTTTGTAAACAATCCGGTCATCAAAACATGATCATATTTTTATGATATAAACAATCAATATCTTTGATTTCTTTTTAAAGCAACAATCATTTTGCTGTAAGCAAAGCCCGTGCATCGCACGGGCACCGACCCTAGTATACAATTATAAAAGGATAAACTTGACTATAGTGAAAACAATGCTGCATTTGTAAGATAATTCCACTAGTATAAAATTCAACATATAATGCGAAAATTTAAAGGCGTTTCTAAAACATACTCTTGCTAACCTCTCCTTGAACCATAAGATCTCTAAATCCAACCTTACCTAAACAAAATAACACCGAAAAAATAGCAATACATTAAATTATCCATGCCCTATTTTTTATAGATCAAACTATATCAGCTTTCATTCATGAACAAGGTCTGCCTGCCATTAACAATTGTTCAAAATCATTAGAATAAGGACACACTAAGAGAAAAGCTGAGGAAAGCCTCATCCCTGCCAGGAAGTGAGCAGTAGCATTGGCCCCTCTTCCAACATGGCTCCAACGACATCAAGCAAAGTTATTACTAGAAGAAAAGCACTGATCCAAAATCCTCCCCAAGCCACCTTTCCAGCACGCCCTTCGCTTCAATTTGGAAATCAGAGACAGACAGTCGGATTCAATAACAATATGAGTCAAATCCAGATCCTTGCAAACGTTGATTGCCCATAACACCGCTTCAGCCTCGGCAAGCTAAGCATCATCGGTGTCTTGGACTCTTCTCGCTCTAAAGAAGCATGTTGCCCCGGTATCATCTCAGCCAACAATACCAATCGAGCACCCATCTTGAGCTGACAAAGGCCTGCCCATTTTCAGTGTTCTGTGCTCTTTCGATGCTGCTAATGCTATATAGACCCCCTCAACCTCTCCCCCCATTCGCTCATCACATCTCTCCTCCTCTTCTTTCCCAATTCTCGGTTATCATCAATTTTGACTTTAGTAGTTGGTTTTTTACTTCCCACTAGAGCTTCTCATCTAATCCTATTCGGTGGATTCGATTTATCATCAATTTTTGGATGATAAACCTGAGCACCAATATTGTAATTAACAGATCTATCTCGTTTTGAAACCAATTCAGAGGTGAGATCTCACTCAATTTTGTTGTTTCACAATGAAGCCAATTTCAATGGCGTTCGCCGCTCTCTTCGTCCTCCTTCTATGTGCTCCATCCAGCCTCAGATTCGCCGTCGCTGGCCACGACTACGACCAAGCTCTGTCCAAGAGCATTCTCTTCTATGAAGCTCAAAGATCTAGTTACCTTTCTGCACAACCAGAGGATCAATTGGCGATCCCATTCCGGTCTAAGAGACAGCAAATCCAACCGCGTTCGTCCTCTCTCTCCCTCTCTCTCTCTCTCTAACCAAATTCCATCACGAAAGTAAATTCAGTTCATCTAAAAAGGATTTGAATTTTTTTGTATAGGTGGATTTAAGGAAGGTTAGCAAGGTCGCCGGCAGGCGAGGGACAGACGCGAGAAGAGACGGCAGCCGACGTCGGTGGCGACGGTGGGGCGAGGGTGTTGGAGAGGAAAGAAGACCGAGGTGGGGGGTGGTTGATGCTGGCGTAAAAGATGGGTTGAAGAAGAAGAAGGCATATGCGGTGCTGAATATGAACGGAACACGCGAAATGACAATTTTGCCCCCGTGTCTTTAAAAATTAAAAGGATGAGATTTTTTAATCATGACCGTCCGTTTAGACAATCCAAGGACTGTGATTTGTTTTTAGTTTATAGTTTAATGTTCGTTTTTATTTGAACCGACCTCTATAAAGTAGGTGAGATATAAAAATGTAATATCAAATGTGCTCTTATTCATGTTTAGAAATATACTAGCAGATGATCCGTATCTTGTACGGGGTGTTATTTATTTATTTATTGTGTATGAATTTACTATAATAATTACAAACATTATCATATGTATACTTTGTTTTAAAACCATGCTTATTTTTGGATTATAAAATAACATAATTCATGTATATCATCACATACATAAATAGGTTTTATTTATGTATTTACTTTTTATACATACATAAACATATATTTAAATAATTGAGGAAGAATGAAATAAGATAAGATGCATTATCACAATTTATTAGCAATTGATACAAATCTTTTGGCATTTAAATTATATTACATAAACTAACTTATATAATAAAATCAATAAGTTTAAATAAAATTCGGCTTAATATATTATAATATTTAATATATAGATAATATTTAATAAGTTAAATAGATACCAAATTATCTTGAGCTATTATCTTAATTAAGAAATCTATCTTTTTTTTCTAAAGCGTAATCAATATTAGTGATATATATGTTAAATATAACATATAATTTTTATTGATATTTTAATATGATATGATAGTAAAAATTTATTTAATATATTATTTTAATAGATTAAATATTTTTCTTAAATATAGTGGTAGAATTTGATACCATTGACGATTTAAAAACAATATCATAATAAAATTACGAAAAATAATGCAAATTTCATATGATATTTAATTAAATGGGTAAAATATTATGATTATGATTTATAGATTGTGAAAAAAAATACTTTTTTAAATCAAAGGTTTATGATAGATCTATCTTTGTATTAATTAAATGTATATAATGATAAGATAGAGAGCTATATATTTGGATAGAATAATTAATTAAACAACACAAATTATAATATAGAACGAATATTTTAATTAAGCATCTATAAGACTATGATAAAATCAAGATTTAATAAGATAGATTTTTTTAAAAAGCGGGGTGATGTGGCGCAATATGGTGGCAGAAATTGCTTCCGCTTTAGTATATAGTAATAGATACAGTATATTGATTCCTCAATATAAATATCATTATAAATAAATCAGATTTTAATATCTTTCATAATCTCCAAACTATTTTATTTAATTCAAAAAGTAAAATAATGCAAACTGTCATTAAGAACCTCGAAAGCGTTTTCCCAGCCACCGATCGGGCACAGGAAACTCTTCCCCCAAGTCGCAATTTCTGAGAAGCTCCCATCTTTTTGCCCTGCTCGCAAGTATTAGAGGGAATTCTGCCTTGCTACCCAAGTCTTGCCCGATCGATCCCCTCCTTCGCATTCTGCAAGTGGTACGATTCCCTCGATTCTACTCCATAACAAAACCCCCAATTCAGGGAATAATAGGAGACGAATTTCAGCAAGGGATTTGGATTCTCCAATTCACGCATATTTGGGCCCAAGCTCGCAATCAGGAGGCTCGGTCGTCGTCCTGCAATAATGTTCTTCTCCGGCGACTCCTCAACCCGGAAGCGGGTCGATTTAGGGGGTCGGAGCTCCAAGGAGAGAGACCGCCAGAAGCTTCTCGAACAAACGCGCTTGGAGCGCAATCGCCGTTTGTTTCAGCGCAAGCAGAACTCGTCTGCTGTTAAAATTCAGGTCAATTCTTGTTTCTCCGGCCTGCAATAGTATCGCTCTTTGGTGATAGTTGAAATTTCTAGGTTTGATTTTTTTTTTCTTTGTCTGTGTTGTTTGGTAAGGGATGAGAGAAGGTAGGAAAGTTAATTGTAAGAAGAAAAACCAAAAAAACTTGGATTTCTCATGTGATGAGCGGGTCACATATGATTATGAACCAGAAAGATGGAACTGTAGATTGTTAACAATTGACTGGTCACTTATTGCAGAGATTCTTCAGAGGGAGGAGAGCAGTGAGAGCTGAGCATTGTAAGTTGCGACAGCAGTTCTTCGCGACTTACGGAGGAGGTTGTGAGCATGTAGATAGGTGATATCACTTGCAGTGTTCTTGTTTCTGGCATCCTCACTTCGTTTGATCATTTGTTTATTGTTCAATCTTCTTTACCAAATTTAATTAGAAACCCTTTTTGATTTGTATGGGGTGTTTCAGACATTGCTTTGGTCCAGACTCTGAGTTCCTGCGTCAGTTGCTCTTCTTCTTCAATCCAAGAAATTCTATGGATGTTTCTGCCCTTGTGAAGACGTGTCTATTGCTTCAGCGTTTTGTTCAGCGCAAGGGTACCTTCGTTACTCCTTCCTTTCTCTGTCTTTTTTTGTTTTCTGTTTACGTATGGAAATAGGAGTTTGTCACATGCACATCTTTGCAGCTTGAAACTGATGTTAATCCAACATTATCCTCCCAACAATGTATAGAAGCTGACAATGGGGTAGCCCGTAAATATTTAGCTTACTGATTCTATTCCCTCACTGAAAAGGATATGAAGGTTAGAGAAGTTAATTTGCGAGCTATCAAACTATGGTACCTGAATATGCATAGTGTGGGCTGCTTCATGTGCTGAACTAGTATCGATAAAAGGAACATATAAGGGAGTCCCACAAAGGCTTAGAGAATGTCTCTAAAACATCAACAAACCCCTCAATCGCTTGAATTGGAGTAGATATGTATGTGAAGTGTTGGAGGTGGCCTTCTAAGTAACCTCCTTGAAAGTCCTATAACATAACTGTTAAATCAAGACATAATAGATATTATAGTTACTCTCATCTACCTCTTTGTCCACTTTTTTCTCTTTCGCTATTGTCTCTATACTCTTTTCTTGTTGTTAGTCCAAATTTCCCTGAAAGTGTGATAGGTTAAATATCTTGTTTGGATAGGGTGATTCAATAACATCCATGTTAAGGATATGTTACCAGTTGCCTACCTAAAGACCTTAGATGGATTAATTGCAAATGTTTATATCTTGTGAAGATGGTAAGAGTTCAAGTAATTTGTCTCTGAGCTCTTCAGCAACTAGGTTTTTGTGACAAACTGTTTTAACTTGTTGGGAACATTGGATTTTTTCTAAATGGCTTAAGCAGGGCTTTCAATGGAATAAAAGTCAAAATAAGATGCTCATGTGCATTGCATTTGCTGTGTGGTGCTTTATTATATATTTCAGAATATCTAAAGAAATCCGATCTAAGTAACCTTCTTGACATTGTCTATGCTCCGCAAATGCAAAGTACAAAGCTGACCACGGTGTATTCATACCGATGATTCCAGATTTAGGCCCAGTTCTTTATATGGATGTATCCATGGAAAGTAAATAATGTTCATCAGTATCCCTGTAGCCTTTGTTCTGCCTCTCACTATAACTTTTCTAAAACCTGGTTCCAATGAGAAAGTTGTTTATAGATGAATGGATCATACTATAGTATAAATATAATATTATGTAGCTAGCTATACTAAGTCTCATTGATGTGAATTAACTATGGTAAATGTTATGTTACTAACCATCATATGCACCACACAAATTCGTATACCTTCTACGGCCCATTGTCTTTGTCATATTTAACATTAATTTTAGTGCAAGAATTATCACTTCTTCAGTGAAAGAATTTTTAGTTTTCAGTAAGTGGTAACCTTGTATATTATTCTATGGACTCTTGTATTTCCTTGTCTTGAGATGCTGTTTGTTTGTTAGAGGATGCTGTGACCCTCTTTGCCGGCTTAGATTATTCGTTGGAGCGGCATCTGGTGGAGTATAGGGTGAAGCAGCTTACACTTGCTTGCATTCAAACTATATATGCTAACAGGTAGGTTGTGTTGCAAGTTTATATTATCTTGCAGATTTTCTTTCAACAGTTTCTTGTTGTATTTTTAAGAAGTCTCTTATATGGCTAAATTAGGCATTCAGAAAATTTTAGTTACTAGTTTGCACAAACATAATTTTATTAATGTTGCTAGACATCAATTTCAGAAGATGTCAGTCTATACATTTACAATGTAGGCTGTTTCGGTATCATGTAATTTATTTTGTATTGCTTGTTCAATAGAGAGCGAAGAATAACTGATTCCTATCTTTATTTTGGGAAGACTGAAGAGGATAAGGATGGATTTTTCATGGTTTAATTTTAGAAGAAAAGAAAGAAAAAGTGTTTCCTCAAAATCTCCTGATGGTGGAGGGATTTAGAGTTTGACCTATGTTGAATGTCTGCTTCCATATGACTTCTATCGAGTTGCATGCTTTTATAACAACTTATTATCCTTTCTGCCTTTGAACTACTATCAAAATGAAGCATTAGCTATTTTGTTGCTGTTTTCCTTGATATGACTTCTATCGAGTTGTGTGTATTATTAACAACTTTTGTTTCTTCATATATCTTTGAACAGAATGGCATTGAAGGAACAGCTTTTTATGAAACCCCAAAACTCAGATACACCAACCATTGTCTTGCTCGAGACCATGAAATTATTAATAGATCCTGAACTACCATGGGCCTGCAAGATAGTTGGCTATCTGATCAATAATTGTATGTTTACCCAGCTACGAGAGATTATACTATCTGGGAAGGTAAAAGAAAGTTCATTTCTTTGTTTTTTCGGGTGTAATACGTGTATAGCATGGTATCTTTATGATTTTCTGGCTGACCTAGTGACATTTTTCAATGAAGGGGAGCCTGGGAGCTCAAACTTCTGCAGGAGGTTCTTCTCTGGAGCATGTTTTCACTCTAACTATTTGTCACATCGGTGAGGGGTCATGTATATGCCCAAATGTTGAACCCACATATAGCTTCTCATCTCAAATTCTCACAATTCCCTTCCTATGGAGAATTTTTCCAAACTTAAAAGAGGTAGTTCTGGTACTCTACTTGTTTTTGTACTCATTAGATGACATTTTTTAACTGTTGTGGTTGAAGTTCAATGATTAATTGTTTTAGCTAGGTCTTAACTAAATCAATACTCCTTTTAATATCAATATACTAGTCTTCTAGAATTTTTCACACTAGGAGGTGTTCAGAAGTACTATTGAACCCTCATTTATCACTCTGACTTACTTGACATGTAAAGGCCAAAAAAGTTAAAAAGACAATTGTCTCTTAGACGGTGTAAGGGTACAAAGACTAGTAATATGATGCAAAAGGAGTACTAAATATGGTTAAATTCTTGCTCTCAGAACTGTAACCTGCTGTCTTATGACACATCATATCCATCAGATAACCTTGTTGATCAAAACTGTGAGCTGTTAAATTTACATGAATGATGCTGTTTTCATACGTCAGGTATATGGAAGGCAGGGGCTGAACTCCCATTATATTCATCAGATGGCATTGTGTGTAAGAAATCACACAAGCGTTCTACCTAGTGATATATCAGCTGAGTTTCCAGGTTATGCATGCCTGCTTGGAAATATACTAGAAGCAAATTCGTTTGCTCTTTCTAACACTAAGGTCTTGTTTAATGTGGTAAGAAAATCGTATAATACAGTTGTTTCCATGTATTTTTTATTTCATATATTAGATCCTCTGAGCCTAGTTTAACTTGAAGTCACTCATGGGAACAGACCTTGTTTTTTTTGTTGTTTTTGTTATGGATAGATTCAGACCCTGGAATTCTAACAAATATGATGACCTTTTGCACTTGAGGAACACTAACTCAATGTCTTAAGTTCTTTGCTGATTTACGGGGTTGGAGTGTATATATAATTTAAAATCTATAGCCAATGTGGCATGATTGATTAGTTCTGTACAAAGCAGAAATGAAAAATGGAGAAGGGTAAAAGTTCTTCCTCAAAAGAAAAAATAAAGATAAGTAGGACAATAATACTTTTTAATTTTTATCATCATTTTGCTATACAAACCTTAGACTACTAAAGATTTATACTGTTACAATATCATATTTTTGTGCTGGTATAAAATATAATATTGAGGAGATTAACACAATGTGTTCTACAGTGAAGTTGCTAAAATGCAACAGTGTATACCGGGTGCTTTTCAGTTGCTAAAATGTGTAGATTAATAAAAAAACATGTACACTAAACTGGCTGAAAGACAACAGTGTATACCAGGTTTTTCTCAGTTGCTAATAACCTGTTAAATGTATATATTAGGTTGCCTCTAAGTGGCTAAGGATTCAAGGGATTTTTTTATCAATTGCTTCTTTGCAAATTATTTGAGTGATTTGTTAGTTTAAAAATCTTTTGCATTATGTAATTTATTCTTCTGAGTTAGGTGTATTCGAGTGTAAAAATGTTTTTTGTTTTTGTTTGGACAGGCTGTTGATTTTGTTGATGTTGCAACATTTTTGTTGGGGTTGCTCCCTCCAATAAAATCAATAGAAGGACATGATAATGATGGTATGTTCATTGAAGCCTTTGATTCTACTTGCTGTTAGCGTTTTGCTGCATAGGCCACTATGTTATTTGATTATCTTCACGAGTCTCAAAATATTCCTGAATCTCTTTTCCCTGCTGTTGTGTTTGTATAATCATTTTGGTGTGGTTTCACATAAAATTCTCTGCAGATGTTTTAATGGAGGATGATGAAACAACTCCTGATCTGCACAGTGGGGTTGCTCTTAATGGTGATCTTGAACGGCAGATAACCAATGCGATAGATTCACAATTTATTCTTCACTTGGTACACTGACGTCAATTTTAATGATAATATTCATCTAGCGGCATCATTATGGTGAAAACATTTATATGCCATGCTTTTGGTAAAAAATCCTCTCTTTTTCTGTGTAGACAAATGTTCTGTTTGGGGGGCTTTCTCTGGTTAATTTGGATCAACAAGGCCCAAGTGATAAGGAGCTAGCAGCTGTGGGCTCAGCTTGTGCTTTCTTGCATGTTGCCTTCAACTCATTGCCCCTTAAGGCTAAGCTGACTACCTTAGCATATAACACTGGACTTGTTGCTGTTCTCTGGAAATATATGAAGCTTTGCCATGAGGGTAACAGGTGGTCAGCTTTGTCTGCACATTCAGCTTATCTGTCAGATAGTGCTCCTGGCTGGCTGTTGCCTTTGGCTGTCTTCTGTCCTATATACAAGTATGCTTTCTCTTTCCATATACTTGACACCATTGCTTTTCTAATCAATGAATGATTACATTTTACTGTTTTGTATTGTGTGTCTTTCACTTCAAATCGTCGTATGGAGGCAGCCCTCACTTTCAAATTCAGGATATCATATTACACAGAACTGCAACAAACAGTTGAGAAGAATGTAGATGTTTATTTCGCTGTGAATTTGATATTAGAAGATGCTGATAAGGCTCTGTTTGGTATGAAATAGGATTAGGATATAAATCACGAATTGCGGTAGTCCATTCTTGAAATTTATTCTTGAAAGGCATGTGAAGCAGCAGGCTGTAGTATACCAGTGAAAACCTGGTTTGCCTGGGCCTTGTGTGATTATCTATGATATGTAGTGTTATATACCTTCCTGCAAGTGAAAGTCCATCATAAGTGCAAACAAAATTGATGTTGATGATTTTTCTGCCGTTATTTTCAATACACGGTTGGTTTGTGATTGACTCTTATGAGTGTGATGACAGGCACATGCTTATGGTTATTGATAATGAAGAGTTCTATGAGCAGGAGAAGCCACTATCATTGAAGGATCTTAGATGTTTGATTGTTATCCTGAAGCAGGTATCTGCTTTCATAAAATATGATCCGTTCTATGCTAATAATATTAGATTGCACATAATCTTAGTGTTTCTGCACTCGATTGCATATAAGAAAGGGCCATTTAAGAGGAATAAACATTGATAATGAATAAGTTTAAATGATCGATATTATTTTGGATTTTCGATTCCTAGATTGGTTATACATACCCAAACTATTCCCACTTTCTAGTTTGCAGGCATTTCCCCATTTTCTCCACTTGCTCCATTCTGTTTTTAATTATCTTTTTTTTTGGTTGAGTTTAATTATCTTATTTAATATAATGTAGTTTTAGGCATTAGTTATTTCAGCATGTTGTTTCCCATTCAAAAGGAATAAAACATGATGATGATTTTTTTTTAAATGATTGAATATTATTTTGGATGGATTTCTATATTGGTGTCTTTACTGATTTTGTAGTGACTCTTTATCAACCTTTTATGACTGTGAATCTTTTGTTTTAGGCATTATGGCAGCTTCTGTGGGTGAATCCCACAAGTCCTCTTAATCTTGCAAAATCTGCTATGGACAGCCTTGTACTTAAGAAGTTACCACTTGAATATCTTCAGTACAGGGTCAGCATTGTTGCCTCTGAGCTTTTGTCTCAGGTATTGACACACCTGATACCAAATTGAATTGGAAAAAAATAGTTGAATAGGTTTTGCTTAGTACGTATTTTGGTGAGACCAAATTAATTCTCATTTTAGTTTTATGTAAAATGATACAGTTCTTTGTACTCTTTGTGACATGCAGTTACAGGATTGGAACAGCAGACGACAATTTTCACCCTCAAGTGACTTCCATGCAGATGGTATTAATGAGTATTTTATTTCACAGGTATTTGTATGTTTCATATACTGTTTGAAAAGTTTCTGCAGTTTCTAAATGTGTGCTCATTGACTCACTTACGTATCTTAATTACTATAGGCAATGCAAGAACATAGCAGGGCGTCAGAGGTACTTAAATTGGCCCCATCACTGTTGCCATTTACAAGTAGGGTAAAGATATTTGCGGTGAGTTACTTCTTCACTATTTGCTGGTTTAGTCCATATACCTTTTATATACTCATAGATTATATGTCAGACATTCAAATTTTTGTGGGGACTTCTCATACTCTGTTTCCATATCTTCAATATTAGTCACAACTCGATGCTGCAAGAAGAAGGGATTCGTCGCACGCTGTCTTTGCCAGAAATCGTTTAAAAATTAGAAGGGATCGCATTCTGGAAGATGCTTTTAACCGCATTAGTGCATTTTCAGATGAGGATCTCCATGGAGTGGTAAAGTCTCTATCGTGAGTAATGCATAAGGCTCTAATGTTTTTTTTGCCTTTCACTCTATGATGGCACTACGTATTGGTGCAGATTCGTGTGACATATGTCAATGACTTCGGAGCTGAAGAGGCTGGCATTGATGGTGGAGGCATTTTCAAAGATTTCATGGAGAATGTTACTAAAGCCGCTTTTGATGTGCAGTATGGGCTTTTTAAGGTTGTGAATAGTTATCTTACTTTTCTCTCGTTCCTACTTAGAACCTCTTTTTTTTTTTTTTTTTTTGTATGTATTTGTGCTTGTTGCCCTCTATCCCCAAATTATTAGTTTCAATATCTAATATCTCATATATACACATGGAATTTGTAATACTTATAATGTTAATTGTTTATTTGAGCTTGTCATGTGGTCTTTTTGATTTTTCATGTGGCTCCAAGAGACATTGTCAAAGACAACTTTCCAGATTTGGTTTTTATGGCTTTTTTGTCCAAATTCATTTGTTGGTTTAGAAGTTCTGCAAATAGTTAGAGAGCTTAGTCAAGGTTTCAAAAGGGTTGCATGGAAGATGAATGATCATGTGTCATCACAAAAACAAGTGCCTGAGGTTTAGCATTAGAGAATGACCATGACTATCTTGATAATGTATAGGAATAGTGGGAGTATAGAGTACTTATCTTCATTTTGCTTAGTGGATTTTGTTTTTGCATATTAAGAATACTTATCATAATGAATAGAATTGTTTTTTTAACTCTAGTTATATCTGTTGAATGCTTTCAAATATACTTAACCATCATGTACATCTGTCATTTCTTACTTCCATAATTCTTTCTTGGGTTAACACTACAACCCTTGCCTTGGGAACTTTAGATAACAGCTTGAATGTGGGAAGGGGGTCACAATGCTGCTTTGCCCTTGCACATGGCAGTATCAAGCTAGTCTACATGAGTTCTCTGGTCTTGTCAATTTCTTGTTAAAATGATATTAGGAAAACATATATTTAGATATTTTTGGTCTAATATAATACATGTCAATAAATCAATCAACTGAATCAGAGCGTTTGGTTTGATGAATCTAGGAAACACCAAATCATCTCCTTTATCCAAATCCTGGATCTGGATTAATACATGAACAACATCTCCAATTTTTCCATTTTGTCGGAACCATCCTTGCAAAGGTATGCCTTAAAGTTCCAGTCCACATAACTGATGCTTAAAGACTCATGAGGGGAAAATTCAAAGATGAAATGTTTGTATTTATTTGTGCAGGCTATGTTTGAGGGCATTCTTGTGGACATACCATTTGCAACATTCTTCTTAAGTAAATTGAAGCAGAAGTAAGAATTTAACTATGATACTTTATCTAGTTTGTTTTCTTCACAGCTCTCTAATTGTAATATCCATCGGAATGTCTATATTTACATTTTTTTTCACTTGGGTCATTAGTTTATTTTATCCCTACATTATTTTTCACATGTACTTTGGTGTTTTTCAGGCATAATTACTTGAATGATTTGCCTTCACTGGACCCTGAATTGTACAGGCACCTTATATTTCTAAAGGTTCACTTCTTACTCTATGGTGTTTCATTTTCCTGCAAAAATTTCCTTATGTTCTTACGTTTGACATGTTTTTTTTCCATCTGTGATGGGTCAAAGCGTTATCAAGGTGACATTTCTGGGCTGGAACTCTACTTTGTTGTCATAAACAATGAATACGGAGAACAAGTAGAGGAGGAACTGATTCCCGGGGGCAAAACTATACGTGTTACAAATGAAAATGTGATTCGGTTCATCCATTGCATGGCCAATCATCGTCTCAACATCCAGGTAGTATAGATGATTCTCTACGTCTGGTATATTTCGTTGGTCATTGATTCCTACCTTATCAAAGATTTCTTTATTCTCATTAGATACGACAACAAAGTGCTTGCTTCCTTCAAGGATTTCAACAACTTATTCGGAAGGATTGGATTGACATGTTTAACGAGCATGAACTTCAGGTATGTTCAACACGGTCATCATATGTTGAATTCTTTGGGTATCCTTGCGTCTAATGTTAGTTCTTCATAAACTGAATGGACCTGTCATATCGTAGTTTCCTCATTCAGCCATGTGATTTTCTGAAACAAAGAGTTGCACACGAGAATATGCCAGAACTAAAAGATGCCCCTGGAAATACTTCTCTCATTAATACCAAAGAAGGAGCTCTTCACTTGGCTTAGGCAAAAGCTCTGATTATAATAACACATGAAATAACAACACCCTCCTAGCTGTAAGAATTGTCCCAACTAGTCATCCTAGGTGCATCTTAACAGACTTGATTCTATTTCCTTGCCATTTGATATGGTCACTTAAATTGGCTGTCCAGCTTGGCCTTTTTCCCGAATAAGGCATTTTCTCATGCAAGCATAGATCTTACTTCTATTCCAGAAGTATGAAACACACTCAATGACAAACCCCGTGTTGAAATTTGGCTCTAGCCAGTACTTGAGCAATTGTAATAGCTGTTTCAAGATTCTCTTATACAGCTTGAGCCTCTTTGCTTACTGAAAAGAATATCTAGTCCTTGAGCAAAGAAGATGAGTGGTGGTTTGGCTATGTCATTATAATTTTCTCCAGTAACCAGTTATGCCTAAGAAACCCCTCACCTCTTTGAAAAACTAAGCAGTCGCCAGCATTAAGCACTAGCAATTGTGCTAGAATACATGTAACCTGGTAGAGGTGGTTATCCAGCTGGTTGGTTCGGGTCATTTCCGGTATGGCCGTATGGGTTGATGTTGGGTATGGTGACCTAAAGATTTCATTTTGGGATAGCTTATATTACTTGTAACAAGTGTTCGGAATGAAATTTTCAGTTCATTGAATGAGTACTACATTCAAAATAAATTGATCTTATGACATTCAGAATCATTTGTTTGACATTAATCTCTTAAAGATCACGCGTTGGATGCCAATGTCTCAGGAGGGGTATTTGACCCTTTGTTTTATATATTTTGCCACAGTTTATTTTCTAATGCCCTTAATTTTGCCACAATTGTCCCAGGAGGGGTATTTGGCCCTCTGTTGTTTATATATTGCCACAGTTTATTTTGTAATGCCTTTGATTTTTCTCCTTTGTCACAGATTTTGATATCAGGATCACTTGATGGTTTGGATGTTGATGACTTGCGAGCTCATGCTCAATACTCTGGTGGTTATCATGCAGTAAGATTCCTTCTTTTTCTCTGTCTCATTCATTGCCTGTAACAAAATGTTTTAGAAGGAGAATACATTTGCCAAGAGTGATTTTACAATATCATTACAAAAAGGAATAACTGAAGGTCAATGTATAATGTATTTGTAGAAGTCACAGGCTGACTGATTATATTTGCATTAAAAAACATAAATTCCAAGTTCATGTTTTTGAGTAAGATGGAAGGCAGGGGTGTACCAAAACTATCGTCTTTTCATGAGCATGTTTCAAAAAGGAGAAAGGCCTTGAATGATGTGTGGCTGTGTGGTGTGAGGACTATGTACTCACTAGTAGGTTTATGCATTGTCATAGTTTGTTGCTGCTGATCACTAGTAGGTTTATGGATTGTCATAGTTTGTTGCTGCTGATCACAACCTGTTACCTAAGACCAACATATATCGTTCTCAATTTGGAACCACTGAAAATCTTTGATAATTCCTTCACTGTCCTCTAGGTTTTCACTTCTAATTTGCATATTAGCTCCTACCCTTAACAAAATTGCACATGATGTACATATGTTGAACCCATTTACAATAGTTCATTTGCCATTGTATGCCTTTGCAGGAGCACTATGTGATAGAGCTGTTCTGGGAAGTCGTCAAGGACTTTTCACTTGAGAATCAGATGAAATTTCTCAAGTATGTTTCAAATTATTTTTAAGTTATTTGCAATTCTTCTGTAGTCTCGAAGCCATCTTGGTGAATATATAATATTATTGATAATTATCACAAATTCTAATGAAAACATTATTTTATTTCACCCAACAAATATACAAAGGTTCCCAAGTCACTAAATTTTCTTACAGAAATTTAGCAAAATCAAATGAAAATTTCTGTTAAGTCTGCTTTGAAGGCCCGGCAAGAAATGCTGGTTAATAATGATGTAAGTATGCTTACTAGATATCATCATCATCTGGATTCTTTGTAACATCCAGGTTTGTAACTGGATGCTCCCGTGGTCCACTTCTTGGATTCAAATACTTGGAGCCTCCGTTCTGCATACAGAGGTATGTACTAGTGCATATTTAAGTCATGTATGTGCTTAGATATAGAAGTTATTTCTAGTCTTCTTTTGATCGGGTTTTGAAATTTTGAGAAATTTTACAGAGCAGCAGCGGCTGTAACGGATGAAGCTCTTGACAGGTTACCGACAGCTGCCACTTGTATGAATCTTCTAAAGCTTCCGCCATATCAAAGGTATGTCCATATGTAAAAGATTACTTTCTTCGAGTGTATTTAATGCCATCATCATCAACCTTTCAGAGGAGGATTTGTCGATTAACTTGCACTTAGGCACCGGGTATTGATGGTTACTTTTTGCTTGTGATGCAGCAAAGAACAACTGAAGAGCAAACTGCTATATGCTATCAGTGCAGAAGCAGGATTTGATTTGAGCTGATGCAAAAGGTGTTGTTCGAGATCAAGCTCCATGGAGTTGCCTGAGAAGGCGGCCAGAGGAAGTGCTCTCAAGTGTTACATGTGCTGACAACTTTTGCTCCCTGTGGACCTGGGATTCTGCATTGGGTAAATCCTGACAATTTCCCACATGAATGGGCCCATTTAGACATGCTGCCTGATTTTAATTCATGTGTAAATAGAGCTGAAAGAAGGGAAGAGCTTTGACTAGGGGACGAATGCATCAAAGGCTTTTCAGAAAGTTGTTTTGAGCATTACAGAAGAAAACAGATGGTTCGGTTGTACATGTGGGAAATTTCAGAAGAAAACCAACTTGTAAATCTGTTTGTCAGCCGTGTGTGAATTTTATGTAAGCTGATACTACGTTTGGTATTATTTGAAGTCCGATACTAATTTCTACCTTCATTGCACATGTTGGTTGAGTGATACATAAATTGCCTTATTGAAACCCTAATATAACTATAGAATGGCTGAGATCCTCACCAAAAAAAAATAGAATGGCTGAGATTTCGCTATAAATTTTCATTCTAGAACTCAAATAACTTGAGAGCTGGACAAGGTTAAAAAAAAATTCAATAGCCCAAGTAGGCCGCTCGTTTGCGCACTCATCAAATTCGGTCGCGCACTCCAGTATGGACGGGTTACGAAACTGTCCAAGCTGAACCCGGTTTTCTGGAAACCTTGGACAGTTTCAGAATCCGTCCATAAACGAACATCCGGTTCGCTTAAAAAACGGCCCATATGGACGGGTTCTGAAAATGTTCAAGTTTTTTAAAAAAACCAGCTTCTATGGGCAGGTTTAGAACCCGCACAAATACAGATTTTGAATTTTGAAAAAAACGGCACCTATGGACAGATTCTGAACCCGTCCAAGTTAGGGTTTTTGAACGGCTCCTATAGACAGATTCTAAACCCGTCCATAAATCCAATTATGCGGCCGACAGATTTCGGCTTTTAATGCGGCCTCGTGCTTTTCACTATTCACTTTTCAATTGTTAATTCATCCCATAGGAGAAGGGTGGCTCGGAGGAGGTTGAAAACTGCCCACGAATGAGTTACGAATCCGTCTATGGGCGGGTTTGAAAACTGACCATGAACGAGTTACGAATCCGTCCATAGGTGGGTGTGAAAATTTCCCATGAACGAGTTACGAATCCGTCCATAGGTGGGTGTGAAAACTTCTCATGAACGAGTTACGAACCCGTTCATAGGGCATTACACATACCCTGAACCCTAAACCCTAAACCCTATGGACGGTTTCTGGACTAGTACATAGGGTTTATACCCTGATAGCCGTTTTTCTGAATTTTTTTTAAAGAACTTATTATATCCATTTGATTACAACAATTCAACGTTTTATCAATTAAAACATAAAAAAATCTTAAGTTACAAATCGGATGCCACATATAGCTTATATCGACCATGAAGAACTTCATCGTTAAGCGCTAGCCACTAGCTATTAGGACCTCTTATGTTTTATATAGACCTTGATGATGGTTCAACCCGCCATGAACCATGAAGTCCTTTACAAGGTTGAACTCGTCTTGTACCATGAAGTCTTGCACGATGGTTGAACTCGTAATGTGCCATGAAGACCTTTATGATAGTACTTGTCATATACCATGAATATCTTTATGATGGTTCAACTCGTCAAGTACCATGAGGACTTCTTGTGAGTCGTTTGCTAGTTGAAGGGATAATATGTGAGATTAGTCATAATAGTATAATATATGTAAGTGTAAGTTTAAAGGCGAATCCGTTCATGGACGGGTTACGGATCCGTTCATGAACGAGTTACAACCTAAACAAAAATCGTTAAGTTCGAATTTGAGCCAAACAAATTGCAAAATATAAACATAGCAATTGATATAGTCTAATTCTAGATGTAACTAGCAGATGACCCGTACCTTGTACGGGGGTGTTATTTATTTATTTTTATTGCTTTGTGTATGAATTTACTTTAACAATTACAAATATTATCATACGTATACTTTGTTTTAAAACGATGCTTATTTTTTGGAGTATAAAATGACATAATTCTTGTATATCATCATATATATAAATAAATTTCATTAATATAGTTACTTCTTATGCATACATAAATATATATTTAATTAATTGAGGAAGAATGACATAAGATAAGATGCATTATCACATTTTATTAACAATTGATACAAATCTTTTGGTATTTAATTAAATTATGTAAACTAACTTTTATAACAAAATCAATAAGTTTAAATAAAAACTCGGATTAATATATTATAATATTAAAGATATAGATAATATTTAATAAGCTATAGAAAACCATATCATCTCGTATATATGTTATTTGTTTTTGAAAAAATAATTAAATAATAAATATATAAATATGTAATGAAAATAATAAGGAATTATTATTTTAATTAAGAAATTGATCTTTTTTTCCTAAGGCGTAATCACTATGCTATATATATGGTAAATTCAACATCCACTTTTTTTATTGATATTTTTATATGATACAATAGTAAAAATGTATTTAATATATTATTTTATATGATACAATGGTAAATTCAACCTCCGCCGCCGGACCACCATCCGGTCCATCGCTGCCCGCCACCTCTGACGCCGCATCTCCCTCCCCGCTCCCCACAACCGCTCGGGTAACCTCCGCACTCCCCACCGCCGCACCTCCCTCCCCGCTCCGGACCACCGCCCCTCCCCGCTCCTCTGCGATACTGGGTCCGTCAAGATTGTCGTCGTCTGCCGGCAACCTTTGAACGGTTTCGAGACCCGGTGACCCTTGAACGGTTTCGAGACCCGTTGAAGAAGCTTGTGCGGGATCCACACCGGTCGAAAATTGGGCGGTGGCAACCTCCTCCAAGCCACCCGGAACCGCGGCTGTCGAGACTCGGCCTTCCTCCTCCTCTCTCGCTCGATCCATGGACGGCGGATGAATGACGATGTTGTTGAATGACGATGAATGAGGCGGATGAATGACGGCGGATGAATTTTGAGGGTTATAAAACTTATGAACGGGTTCTAAAACTGTCCATATTTTTGACCTAAAAAGTCAAAAATATGGACGGGTTCTAAAACTGTTCATACTTGTACGGGTTCTAAACCTGTCCATACTTGTACGGGTTCTAAACCTGTCCAAAACTCGTCCAGGCAAATTCCGGTCCGTATCTACATTTCCTAAACCCGCACACGGGACCGGGTTTTTTCTCAAATTATGGACGGATTCTGAATCTGTCCATATTAAATCCGGTTTTTTTGAAAAATTATGTACGAGTTCTGAATCTGTCCATATGAGGGTGCGCAACCGAAATTTCGGAGTGCGCAAACTTTCGCCGCCCAAGTATGCTTAAAACATGTACAGCTCTATCTTTGAAGTATTTACAATTTTACATGTCCATTTTAATCGTCGATAAAACTTCTAGGTTAGAGTCAGGCTGGGTGTGCCGGACTTTTCACATTTTATAAATCTTAATTCAAAAACTACTATTTTAATTTGAAAGGTTTTTTTTTAGCACCAATTTGAAGGGGTTAAATAAACCCAATACTATTTTTTCTAAATATTAAATAGTAAATGTGTAAGGTTCTTATGCAAATGATATGTCTATTAAAACACCCCTTTTAAAATACAATAAATAATGGTGAACACCTCTAGTCTGTTACTATTTAAAACATCTTAGACCAAAATTGACCTTTTTGAATATTTTAATGCACTCACTTATGTTTCTTATTATTATAAATTTGATTTGATTTCAAATTTGTAAATTACACTAAGTTTTTTTTTATAACTTTGTTCCTTCCCACTTTTTATCACCGTAGTAGTTTATTGACCTTATTCAACACTAGGGAGTCTTTAAATGGGATCAAATATAGTTTTTTTTTAATTGATAGATTGTATTCTATATGGTATTCTTATTAAAAATAAATTTTAACTAATGATAGGACCCTTGAAGCCTATGGCTAGAGTGATGACGACTCAGTGACAGTGGGTTGCTTCATGCTTGAGGAGCTAATGTTGTACATCAGGTGAAAACGTACATAACCAGTTGTGATAGGATCTTAATATATGCTATTGCTAGATACCTAAAGTAGAGATTAGGAATGTCAAAAGTCATTATCTACAATCGCGGAATAGTGTGCTTTTCCGACTCCTTCCAAATCCTAAGGTTTCAAATTTCAAAAACGCCCTAAGAATTGGTTCCAACTGCTTAATCAGGACCGGCTTTCTTTCCACCAGCTCGGTATTCCTGGAACTTCCACCCGGCTTGATCAGATTCGGGCGGCTCAAGAATCCGTTTCATCCACTTCACCCTGTTTAACAGCTCTTCCATGTCTGCAAACAGCGACACCATTGAGTCACAGGTTGATGAGTTCAATGGGATATGCGTGTTCAGCATTACTCTCTTGCCCGCCTCGTCGTTTTCTTGAGTTTGCTCTTTGCAAAGAGGTTGGCCAGCAGCTTCTTCAGCTGAGGCTCTTATGCTAGTGCTAGAAGATACACTGTCTGAGCAGCTTCCTTTTGTATCCACATCCTTCTTTCTCCCCTCGGCAAGTCTCTCTTTCTGTGGAGTCTGAATCCCGGGTCCCTTTTCTGGAGGCAATGAATGTGCTGAAGAAGGAGAAGCACTAGCATTAACCTCTGATGGAGATTCTTTTGCAGCTACCGCTTCACAATCCATTTTCCCTTCAGTTTGCAGCTTGCCTAGAGTAACACATGCCAAGCAAGGGATCAAGGTTTCGTGTCATCTATTAAGCTTAGGCAAAATTTGATGTAACTCCTATCACAATAGTAGAAATTCCAAGAGCTGAAAAATCATAAAACACAATGTATCTTGATTTACTGGTCCAATCAACCGTGCACATGGACGATAGCTCTTATTTCCCTGGAACATCAGACTAAATCAGATACCTACATGGCATTTCTACAAAATTTACAGCTCCAGGGAAACCAAACAGTTATAGGAAACCATGAATGTCCACAAAAAGGCAGAGTTAAAAGTCAACAGAGAATCAAGTCAATATGTCTGGAAGTAACCTATACCGTAAAGGATCACGTGAATTGCGCTGCTAGTAAGCCAAGAACATGCCCAAAATTTTCATTGACAGCATGTTTTTAACTCACAAGTTGGAAAATCAAAACAACCCAGAAGCGTTGTATCTATAGCTTATTAATGCCCATAGCAAAAGAAAAAGCACCTGGTTTATAAATCCATGTAGAATGAAGGAAATAGAAGGTTGTACCATACACATTTACAAATCACAAAATCTATTCCAAAAACTGAAACATATTCCAATGCGCCACCCCACATCCCTTAGTGGAAAATCAATTTGTCCCTGACAAGTCCACTCCAATTTTCAAGACTATGGAAACATCTTTCAATCATATAGATTTAGAAAAGTTAGCAAAATGAGAGACAAGATTTATCTGGTGCAGGAAATACCCTAGGGACGGGCAGCTTCCAACCAGAAGTCCGAGACCATTCCAATGACGGGCGTAAGTCCTTGCAGAAGGCTTCATCTAACGTTCCTTCACCTAAAGGCTTAGGAGGCGATTGAACCTGAATTGAAAATGGATAAGCATAAGCATAACTACTAGCGCCTTAGTCCAGGAAACCTAAGCATTACAAATTACATGAGACATTAAGATGTCAAAACTGGTGATACATAGCTTTTTGCCTCCAAGAGTTGCTAAGACGTATAACTAAAAACTAAACAAGACTATAAGGTCATGCACCCCATCAGTCCAAGTACAGCGAAGCATTTTTTATGATTACTATTTTTAAGTGAATCTGGCAAGCACCAATTGAGAAAAAAAAAACATATTTAACTTAAAGCTTAAATGATAGTTTTTAAATTTACAATGTTCAAATGATAAAGCTCAACAAGCAAGCAAGGTATAGTGGTGTGGGTGAGGCTCTTCTGTACCCATGGACACTCAAGCAATGTTAAAGTGATTCTATTGATTTACAGAAAAGGGTTTCAGAAATAGTTAAAATAGCATAACCAGAATCAATGTCCAATTATCGTGTTACTTCAACGTTTCCAATAGAGAGAACATTTTTAATCCAGGAAATGAACTCCCTTACTATAAAAGTACCTTCAAAGAAAAAGGAGCAGTAAACCACTAAACCTTTTTTACTCCAGGAACCTAGATTAGGTCCCATTTATATCCATCACGTTGTTACAGTTTCTTTTTTTCAACAGTGAAAGATTAGGTCTTTTCATCATCATAAACTTCAAGAGGACTTTGTAGACTATTAAGCAAATATTGTGCGGGATTTTATCAGTTTTGTGAAAAGAAAGAAGTGCTTGTAAGCCCATTTTTCTCTTATCTTGATACTAATTTTCTATTAAATTGTAAATGACTCTTGTGAGTTGAGCTGAATACGTGTACCTGTGAAAATCAAAATAATTATATGTACTTCATATGCTTAAACAGCTATAGCTTTTTTTAGGTAAAAAATAAACAAGCCTCATCTGACCTTGACTTTGTCATCTTACCTTAACTTTGTCGTCTCCTAGAACTTCAGCTATTGTTGAAGACCAGTAAGCCCCAGTCCAAAACCAATCAACTAAATCTCCGACCTTCCAGACACCATTTGTCACAACAACAACTTCTGAAAGTGCTTCTACATCTGGAGCTTCATCTTCACGATAGACTGGAGGATACGGAGGACGCAACATCAACTCCGATTTCGCTGATATTGACCTACCTGGGGGTTTGTGATAAATTGATTTCATCCATTTAATTCCTAGACAAAAAAAAAGATGAAATAGTTGGCATAACAAACAATAAATCTAAATATCAACTTGTCATTACGAAAGCTAGACATGCATTTTATTTTCTAATTTATTTCATCTGCATATACAAGTTTAAAAGATAAAATTTTTGTAAACATCTAACTAGATTGTCCCTTGAAATCCAAACATCATTTATACATGCAAAATTACCTTTGCTCAAAAGAAAACCAAAATAGATAAAACAAAACTAACAGTACTATAAAGTACTTCTCAAAGCTAGTTGAAATGCAACTATGTAATGACAAACATTACACCATGGGCCTTCAGCCAATCTCAAAGCTAATAATAACACAGCTTTGTAATTACAGGCATTACAGCATAGGTATTCAGTCTACTGATCTCATAACTCCTACAAGCAATAGCAGGTCTTCTTCAGTTACTCTGTTAGTTTATGATTGTGGACAAGTTGATTGGCAGCAAAAATCCAATGCCAAGACCCATTTCAGCTAATTTACAGATACAAAAATCTTATCTAGGCAATAAGGTTTGCTCATCAATTCATCAGATGAAATATCATAACAGAGGATGCTAATTCAGATAATACACACCCAACCAAGTTCTCACGTTGAATGAAACAAAAGGAGAAACACTACCATCATACAGACAGCCACAAGATCAATCACATAGGAGGTTGGGTTAAACAGGATGGCCACCAGAGATATATGAACAGAAATAGATAATAAAAATGTCTTGCCTTCATTAGGGTAGTCAATATACTCCAAAGCAACTCCCTTCTCACTAGCCTCCTTTATCTAAAGTAACCAGAAAGTTTATCATAAGGTCAATACAGAGCAAATTAAATTCTAACTTTGAAGCCTGTTCGATAAGGAAGAAAAAAAGTATCCACACCCTAAATTTTCTTGACAAAAAAAAAAAAAAAACTGAACCATTTTATAATATTTTCAATTAACCAACCCGAGTTTATTCGGATTCACCGTCTTCCCTCGTCTTTCAAATGTCGTCTTTTTTTTTTTTGAGCCAAATTAAATGTCATCTTGAGTCGTCAAACTTGTCATCTATATTCTATGAAACCTCTATAACTTAAAGGATTTTTTTTTATCGTAGATTCGATACCAATATTATAAATATTTGGTAAATCTTGAATGTCCGAGTCGATAGAAATCTATGTATATATATATAAGTCATCAGGTTTGGAACCACCACAATGCGTCATCTAAGATTTTTCCACATGACGATCCGATGTTAAGCCACCTCAAATTTTGACATGTATCCTTATATCCTTAATCCACCTCATATGTATAGCAATTTTAATTGATATTTCCCCATTAAGTAGATCATGAAAAAAAATATCATTAGAATATTTGGAAAATAAAAGATTATTCTTCTTTTATATCCGTATTCAATGGATTAAAAATATTATAGCTAATCACATACAAACAATATAATGTAAAAAAAAAGAGTAAAGTTTCTATTTCTTGGTAACTATAACTTTCTAAGACTGAAAGAAGTTTACAAATTATTTTTGGGTTGATTTTAATACAATATTGAACCAAATTGATTATGGATTGACTTTAATAAACTCATACCAAATAAAGGGTGTTTGGTTTCAACCAAAAAAAATAAAGGGTGTTTGGAAGAAGTGTTTTTAAGAAAAGCTTGCTTCTTTTTTCTTCCTTCCTACCCATACCCAAAGGGTAATAAGGTATCAAAATCCCGTACGAGGTATAAATATAAAACCCAAATAAACACATAAACAAACACAAGGTATGAGGTTTTCATTCCCCAACCCTCATACCTCGTACCTTCATACCCCCATACCAAACGCCCCCTTAAATTTTAGTGAATAGACCAAAGAAACAAAAGGGGAACAACACTGGCGGGAGCAGGGTCAAACAAAATATTCTCCTAATCTAAAGAGAAAGATAAATTAGCTAAAACATCAACAATTAAACTAAACTTCCTAGGGATATGTTGGACTACCACCCTCCATGATGGATCATGGATGAGAAAGCGGCAGTCGACCACCAGAGGGAGAAATCCAGATCACAAAACATAACTGAGTGCTCCAATCATCTTTAGATTTGAGATTTAATTCCAACCATGCTCGAAGATCTAAGCTGAAGAAGGTGTTGCTTGTCGTTCTTCCACCAAACCGTTTCCAGGTGTTGCGAACAAAGAGGCAATCACAGACGGCATGAAGACCGGTTTCTTCTATCCGGCATCTCAAGCATTCATTGGTCAAATAGGCATAGTGTCATAACACTTGAGTTGTGTCAACACGGGCTAGTCTTTCAGTGTAGTTTTTTCGAATTGATAAATTGTATTTTATGGGGTATATACTTTATAAAAATAAATTATAACTAATGATAGGACCCTTGAAGCCTATGGCTGACTAAATGACTATAGAGTAATTATGCTAGATAGCTAAAGTGGATCGCTCCGTGCATACGGAGTTAATGTTCTACATCACTTGAGATGGGATCTTAATATATGCTAGATAGCTAAAGTAGGGTTTAGGAATGTCAATAGTCATTATCCAGAATTACAGAATGGTGAGCCTTTCGACTCCTTTCTAATCCTACGGTTTCAAATTTAAAAAACGTCCTAAGAATTGGTTCCAACTGCTTAATCACAACCTGCTTTCTTTCCACCAGCTCAGTATCCCTTGAACTTCCACCCGGCTTGATCAGATTCGGGCGGCTCCAGGATCCGTCTGATCCACTTCACCCTGTTTAACAGCTCTTCCATGTGGAGAAGCACTAGCATTAACCTCTGATGGAGGTTCTTTTGCAGCAACAGGTTCACTATCCGTTTTCCCTTCAGTTTGCAGCTTACCTAGAGTAACACGTGCCAAGCAACGGATCAAGGTTTCGTGCCCATTAATAAGCTTAGTCCCATCACAATATACAAATGCCAGGAGCTGAGAATCACAAAATACAATGTACCTTGATTTACCGGTTCAATCAACCGTGCACATGGATGATAGCTCTTATTCCCCTGAAACATCAGATTAATCAGCATGGCAAGTACAACTCCAGGGCAACCAGATAGTTATAAGAACCATAAATGTCCACAAAAAGGCAGTGTTAAAACTCAACAGAGAGTCAAGTCATTATGTCTGCAGGTAACCTATACCATAAATCGAGGATCATGTGAATTGTGCTGCTGATAAGCCAAGAACATGCTCAAAATTTTCATTGACAGGATGTTTTTAACTCAGAAGTTGGAAATATTTCATACGATTTGCTCACTCAGAAGTTGGAAAATGCAAATATGCAATCAACCCGGAACCGTTAGATCTTTCCCATGATTAACTATATTTTATCAAATTAATAAACAAAAGGCTGACCATCTATAGCTTTAACACCCATAGCAAAAGCAAAAGCAAAAGCACCTGGTCTATAATTCCAGGTAGAATAAAGGAGATACAAGGTTGTAACATACACATTTACAAATACCAAAATCTACTCCAAAAACTGGAACGTATTCCAATTCACCATCTCACACCCCTTAGTGGAAAATCAATGTTTTTCCCTGACAAGTCCACACCAATGTTCAAGACCATAACAGGTGAGTGGACACATCTTTCAATCATAGAGATTTAGAAATTTTAGCAAAATGAGAGACATGGATGATCTGGTACAGGAAATACCTCAGGGACGGGCAGCTTCCAGCCAGAAATTTGAGACCATTCCAATGATGGGCGTAAGTCCTTGCAGAAGGCTTCATCTAACACTCCTTCACCTAAAGGCTGAGGTGGCAATTGAACCTGAAATGAAAATGGATAAGCATAAGCATAACTACCAGTGCCTTAGTCCAGAATCATATATAGTATATAACAAGCGTAACAAAATTATATGGGACATTAGGATGAAACAGGCGATGCATTGCTTTATGCCTCAAGAGTTGCTAAGGCGTATAATTAAAAAATAAACAAGACTGTTATAGTCGTGTACTCCTTCAGTCCAAGTACAGCAGAGCATTTTTTTATGGTTACCATTTTAAAGTGAATTTGGCAAGGACTAATTTAGAAGAAAAAATTAGCTTAAATCTTAAAGCATAATTTTTAGATTTACAATTTTCAAATTACAATGCTCAACAAGCAATCAAGATATAGTGGTGTGGTTGAGGCTCTTCTGTACCCATAGACACCCAAACAATGTTAATGTCATACTTAAGGTTTCCTGAAAGGCATTATTATATACCTTTCTCTTGATTTGAAGAGACACGGGTTTCAGAAATGGTTCTAAGAGCATAACCAGAAAATATGTCCAGGTAACTCGTTACTTCAATTTTTCCAAAAGAGAGAACATTTCTAATCCATGAAATTACCCCCTTACTATTAAAGTACTTTCAACGAAAAAGGAACAGTAAACCACTACATCTTTTACTCCAGGAACTTCTAAAGATGACATTTTTCTTCTGGCTTTGCATGTATGCCTTTCATGCTGTTAAAGTTTCTTCGGTGAAAGTTTTCATCAACATAAACTACAACAGGAATTTGTAGATTAAGCGAATATAGAACGAGATTTTATCAGTTTCGTGAAATGAAAGAAGTGCTTGTAAAGCCATTTTGTTTTCATCTTGATACTAATTTTCTATTAAATTGTCAATGACTCTTGTGAGTTGTGAGCTGCTTACGTTCACTTGTGAAAATCAAACTAATTCTATGTGTTTCATTGCTGAAAAAGCTATAATGTTTTTTAGGAAAAAAAAGGGGATCATCTTGCCTGAACTTTGTCATCTCCTTGAACTTTGGTTACTGTTGAAGACCAATAAGCCCCATTTAAAAATGCATCAACTAAATCTCCAACCTTCCAGACGCCATTTGTCACAACAATAACTTCTGAAAGTGTGTCTACATCTGGAGCTTCACCTTCACGATAGACTGGAGGATACTGAGGACGCAACATCAACTCCGCTTTTGCTGATATTGACTTACTTTGGGGTTTGTGATATAATGATCTCATCCATTTAATTTCTATAAGAAAAAGATGGAATAGTTGGCATAACAAACAATAAAATCTAAATATTAATGAACCATAAAAATGATGCATTTGTTTTTATCCAACTTGCTCAATCCCTTCTAAATGCAGATGGAGTGATAGGGCTATTGGTTAATAAAAACAAATATTTCAAAGGTAAAAACAGTCATATAGTACCAGCGTGAAAGGCTAAAAGCGGAATTCAATGATGCATAAGCATTATCATGTCTAAGACCAAGCCTTTGACAAACCTATATAAAAGAAGCACGGTACATGTCTATCATACATATACTAGGTTACTAACTAGGTCAGTAGAACAACTAATTGGTTATATGATAGCAAAGCCAAAACTGATGCAGATCACAGAAGATTTTGAAAGTTCAAGCTAGCCTGATGTGTCTCTCATTGTCTCAATTAACCACATTATTAGTGGAAGGAGGCACTATTCGTTAAAAAAGCTAGAAATGGATTCTATTTTCTTATTTATTTCATCTGGATACAAAAGTTTATAAGTTTAAAAGCTAAGATCTTTAAAACATCTAGCTAGACTGTCCTTTGAAAACCAAACATCATTTGTACATGCAAACTTATCTTAGCTCAAAAAAGAAATCTAAACGGAAAAGGCTAAACTAGCAGTACTATAATGTACATCTCAAGGCTAGTTAAAATGCAACCAGGTGTATACAAACATTACAGCATAGGCCTTTAGCCAATCTCAAACCTATTAATCACACAGCTATATAATTACAGGCATTACAACACAGGTATTCAGTCTACTGATCTCTTAACTCACTTGTAACAAACGTGGTGGTTGGTGCCTTAAAATGATCATAACTCCTACAATTACCAGCAGGTCATCTTCAGTTACTGTGTTAGTTTATGATTGTGGGCAAAGTTGATTGGCAACAAATATCCAATGCAAAAACCCATTTCAGCTAATTTACAGATACAAAAATCTTATCTAGGCAATAAGGTTTGCTCATCAATTCATCAGATGAAATATCATAACAGAGGATGCTAATTCAGATAATACACACCCAACCAAGTTCTCACGTTGAATGAAACAAAAGGAGAAACACTACCATCATACAGACAGCCACAAGATCAATCACATAGGAGGTTGGGTTAAACAGGATGGCCACCAGAGATATATGAACAGAAATAGATAATAAAAATGTCTTGCCTTCATTAGGGTAGTCAATATACTCCAAAGCAACTCCCTTCTCACTAGCCTCCTTTATCTAAAGTAACCAGAAAGTTTATCATAAGGTCAATACAGAGCAAATTAAATTCTAACTTTGAAGCCTGTTCGATAAGGAAGAAAAAAAGTATCCACACCACACTAGTAAAGATACAAGTTTACAGCTCAAGGGACTTTCTCCAATACCTCAAATCATAGTAGAATAAAAGAAAGTTCGATAAAGAAAAGAGCTCTAAGCCAAAAGCAATTTACCAGATAAAAATGTGATAAAACAAGATACAGCTATACTGGGTGAATTAGAGCAGAGAGCGTGAAATTAGTGAAAATGTGATGACTTCTCTACATGGAAAAAGATGAGCTTCAAAAAATCAAATAATTTCCTTTCAAAACCCATAATGTCTTCTAATTTTGAAGGTTTCTACACATCTCATTCTTTTGCAGCATTTGATTCTTTGCTCACCAAAACACAAACCACTTAAATTCATTTTGAAGCTCGCACGACAACAGCGAAATACAATTTTCATGAGTGTTCCATTCACTTTTAAGAGCTCAAACTTATGACAATGAAAGATACAAGTTTTTAAGGCGAACTATTTACTTAGAACATTGCTTTACAACAGTAAACAACGACAGAAACTGTAGAAAAATCTTTGCTTGGGGTGCCCACTCGACTTGCAGCAAAAACACTTGACATTACACACTAGTTTCAACGAGATTGCTGACAATCTACGATCTAGAGACGGTTTTAAGAAATGTTTTTCAAGCAAACTTCAGACAAGATGAATCAAAATCACTCAAATTCGTGTCTTTGAACTTGAGGAAGAAGACACATACCTCACAGCTAAACCATGCACCACGAAACCCTGGTATGAATGATTTTGTCTCCACGCGGTCCCCAACCTTGAAAGGTAGAGATCGAAGTTGGTCCATTTTCGATTATGACAGCCTCGAACCCTAATCGAAAGCGTAATCGCAGAAATCAGGCAATAGGACTCAAACTGCTCAGAATTAACACGGTAAGCACCAACGGGTTAGGGCAGTAAATCTTGACAAACCTAATGTGGCCTCTGTCTTTCGTCTCTCAAACCAAGGAAGCCTTGCCCTACAAGTTCTGAACCGAATTCCTACTGAACCATTAAAATATTTTCAATTAACCAACCCGAGTTCCTCTGTCCCCTTTATATGTCCCATTTCCATGTCCTTCAAATTTTATTGGTTGAGTCTTAATAAAATTAAATGAAAATTGGTTTTATTTTAACAAAATAATTTGCATTAACCAATCAAATTGAAGAGACATAGAAATGGGACATATATAGGGGACAAAGGATCTCCACCGCGAGTTTATTCGGATTCACCGTCTTCCTTCGTCTTTCAAATGTCGTCTTCACTCTTCAGTTGGCAAACTTGTCATCTACGGAGTATATTCTATCCATTAAAACCTCTATAAATTACGGATTTTTTTATTGTAGATTTGATATCAATATAAAAAATATTTGGTAAATCTTAAAATTTGAGATTTTTTAATTTTTTTGATATGTTTACTATTTTATATATAAGGTTTAGTTTTCTTATTTTGTATGTTTATAGTGTACCCTAATATAAAAACGAATAAATTAATAGGGCCAGGATCTGAGTATTTTATTATTTTATATAAATATTAATTCATTGATAAATTAATGTTTATTGATTTATAGAGATTATAGCAGTAGAAATATTTTCAATTAAATATTATCTTCTGTAACTAAATTAAATTTTGGGAAAATTAACTTATTATAATACCAAGTATTGTCATTCAACCAAAAATAATACCAACTACAAAAATCATAAAAATATAGCCAAACTATTAACATATTTACTAAAAATAAAATATGGACAATTTCCGGCCAAATTTGGGATGATTGTGATTAGGTGGTCAAATTTTGGATTATTGGTATTAATGTAGGTTCCATATAGATTAAATATTGTACATTTCATATATGTTTATCAAATTAAACATTTGTATTGTAGATACAATGAGAGAAGTTAGAGATATGCTTCAAGTAGACCTGAATTATAAGAAACAACAATTATCAATAAAATCATAGTTTACTAAGTTTTGAAAGTTCTCTTAGTTATATTTATGTAATTTTTCATATAATTATCACTTTATGATTTTATTGAGACGTTATATTTCTACATGGGTTTTTTGAAATTTTATTATCTTATTATCTTATCAAAAATTGTCAAATTTTACATTATCCCAAGTCGGGACCGGAGAAAAATATTAGTTTCTTAACCATAAACAAATAACTGGAAATGAAATAAGAAAGATTTTGAAGTCAGATATTTGTGCAGAGACAATTTCTCCTACCAATAGATGGCGAGAAATAAGAAATATTTCTCTCTAGAAAATCTAACATATCCCTCATTTGATTTCTTGTTCTATTTTTTCCCCTATTGTTAGGAAATATGGAGTGAATTTCTCCGTTGAGGATGCTCTAAGTTGACCCGATGCTAGAGTAGTCACGACTCATTGGTTCAATTCATGCCTCCCATGCATAAGAATTTAATGTTGTACATCAGGATTCAGGAGAAAGCATACATAACCAGTTGAGATGGGATCTTATGTACGCTAGATAGCTAAAATTAGGGGTCTATGAATGTCAAATCTCATTATCTACATCTGCGGAATGGCGACTCCTTACAAATCCTATAGTTTCAAATTTGAAAAACTCCTAAGAACTAGTTCCACTTCCAACTGCTTAATCAGGACCGGCTTTCTTTCCACCAGCTCGGTGTTCCTGGAACTTCCACCCGGCTTGATCAGATTCGGGTGGCTCCAGAATCCGTTTCATCCACTTCACCCTGTTTAAGAGCTCTTCCATGTCTGCAATCAGCGACCCCATTGAGTCACAGGTTGATGAATTCAATGGGATATCCGTGTTCAGCTTTACTCTCTTGGGGGCCTCGTCGTTTTTTGGAGTGTGCTCACAGAAAGTTTGGCCAGCAACTTCTTCAGCCGAAGCTCTTACGAATGTGCTAGAAGATACACTGTCAGAGCAGCTTCCTTTTGTATCCACATCCTTCTTTTTACCCTCGGCTCGTCTTTCTTTCTGCGGAGTCTGAATCCCGGATCCCTTTTCGGAAGGCAATGAATGTGCTGAAGAAGGAGAAGCGCTAGCATTAAGCTCTAATGGGGATTCTTTTGCAGCTACAGCTTCACTATCCGTTTCCCCTTCATTTCGCAGCTTACCTAGAGTAACATGTGCCAAGCAACGGATCAAGGTTTTGTGTCATCTGTTAAGCTTAGGCAAAAATATGACGTAATAACTCCTATCAGAATACAGCAATGCCAAGACCACAAAACACAATGTACCTTGATTTACGGGTTTAATCAACCGCGCACATGGATGATAGTTCTTAGTTCCCTGGGAACCTCAAATTAAAACAAATAGCATTATCATTTAGAATCAGATACAGCATTTCTACACAATTTACAACTCCAGGCAGCCAGACAGTTATAGGAGACAAAAAATGTCAACTAAAGGCAGTGTAAAAGTCATCAGAGAGTAGTCATTATGTCTGCAGGTAACCTATACCATAAATCAAGAATCACGTGAATTGTGCTGCTAGTAAGCCAAGAACATGGTCAAATTTCCATTGACAGCAAGTTTTTAACTCAGAAGATGGAAATTATTTCATACAAGTTGCTCACTCAGAAGTTGGAAATGTAATCAACCCGTAACATTAGATCCTTGTGTTAGATCTTTCTTATGATTAACTAAATTATATCTACTTAATAAACAAAACAGTGACCATATCTAGTTATTAACGCCCATACAAATGCAAAAGCACCTGGTCTATAATTCCGGGTAGAATAAAGGAGATGGCAGGTTGTACCATACACTTTTACAGATAACAACTCTACCCCAAAAACTGGAAAATATTCCAATGCAACACTCCACATCCAACTAATGGAAAATCAACTTTTTCTTGACAAGTCCACAACAATTTTTCAATTTCAAGACCATAGTAGCTGAATGGAAACATCTTTCAATCATAGAGATTTAAAAAATTTAGCAGGATGAGAGACATGAATTATATGTTGAAGGAAATACCTTAGGGACAGGAAGCTTCCAACCAGAGGTTCGAGACCATTCTAATGACGGGCGTAAGTCCTCGCGCAAGACTTCATCTATCGTTCCTTCACCAAAAGGCTCAGGTGTCGATTGAACCTGAATTGAAAATGGAAGCATAAGCATAACTACCAGCACTTTAGTCCAGGAATCCTAAATAGTATATGACAAGCATAACAAATTATATGGAACATTAAGATGTCAAAACTGGTGATGCATAGCTTTATGCCTCCAAGAGTTGCTAAGACGTATAATTAAAAACTACACAAGACTGTTATAGTCATGCACTCCATCAGTCCAAGTACAGCGAAGCATTTTTTATGATTACCATTCAAAAGTGAATCTGGCAGGCACAAATTGACCAAATAAAATTTAGCTTCATCTTAAAGCGTGATTTTCGTATTTACAATTTTCACATTATAATGCTCAAAAAGGAAGCAAGGTATAGTGGAGTGGGTGAGGCTCTTCTGTACCCATGACCTGAACAATGTTAATGTGATACTACACATTTCCAGGCAGTATCATATACCTTTCTCTTAAATTAACGTGAAGAAGAGGGTTTCAGAAATGGTGAAAAGAGCATAACCACAATCAATGTTTAAGTATAACGTTACTTCAATGTTTCTAATAGAGAAGCCATTTTTAATCCAGGAAACGCTACCCCCTTACTATAAAAGCACCTTCAACGAAAAAGAAACAGTAAACCATTAAACCTTTTACTCCAGGAACTTCTAGAGATAACATTTTTATTCTGGAGATGTACTTATGTCTATCATGTTGTTGAAACTTCATTTTCCAACTGTGAAAGATTGGGTCTTTTCATCATCATAAACTTCAAGAGGACTTTGTAGATTATTAAGCTAATATTGAATGGGGAAATTTATCAGGCTCGTGAAATGAAAGTAGTAATAAGCCAGTTTTGCTTTCATCTTGATACTAACTTTCTATTAAAGAAGTAGTTGTAGATTATTAAGCTAATTTTCAATGTTAATTTTCTATTAAATTGTCAATGACTCATGTAAGTTGTGAGCTGAAATCTATTTATTTACCTGGGAAAAAATTAAACTAATTTTATGTGTTTCATATGCTGAAAGAGCTATAATTTCTCTTTTTTAAAAAAAAAAAATAAGCACCATCTTGCCTGAAATTTGTCATCTCCTAGAACTTCGGTTATTGTTGAAGACCAATAAGCTCCATTCCAAAGTATATCAACTAAATCTCCAACCTTCCAGACACCATTTGTCACAACACTAACTTCTGAAAGTGTGTTTACATCTGGAGCTTCACCTTCACGATAGATAGGAGGAAATGGAGGGCGCAACATCAACTCCACTTTTGCTGATTTTAACTTTCGGGGTTTGTCATATACCGATCTCCTCCATTCAATTCCTGCAAAAAATGATGCAGATCTAAATAAGTAAATATGCATAACAAACAATAAAATGTTATCAATGAACCATAAATAATGATGCATTTGTTTTATCCAACTTGCTCAATCCTGTCTAAATGCAGATAAAGTGCTCGGCTAATGGTTAATAAACAAATATTTCATACAAACCACCTTTGAGTAAAAACCAATCAAAGTTAAAAACAGCCACATAGTAACAGCATGAAAGGCTAAAAGCAGAATTCAGTGGAGCATAAGCATATTATTATGTGGACGACCAAGACATTGACAAGCCCATACAAATTAGCAAAAAGAAGCATGGGTCATGTCTGTCATAGATATACTAACTAGGTCACTATAACAATTAATTGGTTATATGATAACAAAGCCAAAACTGATGTGGTTCACAGAACATTTTGAAAGTTCAAGCTAGCCTGATCTGTCTCTCATTCTCTCCGTCAACCATATAATTAGTGCAAGGAGGCACATTCATTAAGAAGGCTAGAAACGAATTCTATTTTTTCAATTATTTCATCTGTATATATATAAGTTTAAAAGATAAGATTTTTGCAAACATCTAACTAGATTGCCCCTTCAAATCGAAATATCATTTGTGCATGCAAAACTAGCTTAGCTCATTAAAAAAACAAAAAAGCAAAATGGAAAAAGCTAAACTAGCAGTACTATAAAATAATTCTCAAAGCTAGTTAATATGCAACTATGTAGAATATATACATTACAGCATAGACCTTAGCCAATCTCAAACCCAATAATAACACAGCTAATGTAATTACAAGTTTTACAGCATAGGGTACAGTCTACTAAGCTCGTAACTTACTTATAACATGCATGGTGATTGGTGCCCTAAGATAATCATAACTCCTACAAGTAACACCAGATCTTCTTAAGTTACTGTGTTAGTTTATGATTGTGGACGAAGTCGACTGGCAATAAATATCCAATGCCAAAACCCGCTTCAGCTAATTTGCAGAAACAAAAAATCTTATCTAGACAATAAGGTTTGCTGATCAATTGGTCAGATGAAACATCATAGCGCAAGATCCTAATTCAGGTACTACACATTCAACCAAGTTTTCAAATGAATGAAACAAAAGAAGACACACCAACATCATACAGACAGCCACAAGATCAATCACATAGGAGGTTGGATTAAACAGAATGGGAACCACAGAAATAGAAATAAAAAATTCTTGCCTTCATCAGGGTAGTCAATATACTGCAAGGCAACTCCCTTCTTACTAGCCTCCTTAATCTAAAGTAACCAGAAAGTTTATCATAATGTCAATGCAGATTGCAGAGTAAATTAAATTCAAACTTTGAAACTCATTCAATAAGGTAGAGAAAGGCATCCACACCCCACTAGTAAAGATACAAGTTTAGAGGTCAAGGGACTTTCTCCAATACTTCAGCTCGATAAATATAAGAACTCTAAGCCAAAAGCAATTTACCAGATACAAATGTAGCACAGCAAGATGCAGCGTTATTTGGCGAACTTGAATATAGATTGTGAAATAAGTGATATGTGATGGCTTCTCTACACTGAAAAGGATGAGCTTCGAAATTCACATAATTTCCTTTCAAAATTCATAACCTCTTTTAATTTTGAAGGTTTCTGCACATCCCTTTTTCTTTTCTTTCCTTTTTATTTGCAGCATTTGATTATTTGCTCACCAACACAAAACACTTGGTTTCATTTTAAAGTCAGCAACTCAGCATGACACCAGCACAATACAACTTTCTTCATGAGTTTGCCATTTACTTTTAAGTGCTCAAATCTAAGGAAATGAAGGATAGAAGTTTTTAAGGTGAACAATTTACTTCAAATGTTGGTTTACAACACCAGAAATCTTTACTTGAGTGCTCATCCGACTTACAACAAGAACAATTATCCCCACACACACCGTTTGGCAATGTGAGCAATGAAAAAAAAAACAATGCACAAAGAAAGGGGCAATTTAGCAACTTCAAAATCCAGTCATAAGACAATCTTAAGTGATTTTAAGAGGAAAAAATACAAGCAAATTTCAGACAAGATAAATCAAATTCCTTACATTTGTGTCCTTGAACTTCAAGGTATGACACATACCTCACAGCGAAACCATGCACCACGATAGCCTTCTTTAAATGATTTTGTCTCCACGCGGTCCCCAACCTTAAAAGGTAGAGATCGAAGCTGGTCCATGTTCAACTATGAGATCGAATCAGAACAGCCTCGAACCCTAATCGAAACCGCAATCTCAGAAAGGAGGCGAATTACGACTCAAGATGCTCAGAAAGAACACGATAAATTACTTACAGGTTAGGGCAGTAAATTTGCACAAACCTGATGTCGCCTCTGTCTTTCGTCTCCCTCCCTTCGCTTCAATGGCGGTACTCCCCACAGACCTCCTCCTCGCCGGCCTCCACCGGGAAGCTTTGCCCTAATGGAGGATCTCTCGTTATCGCGCCCTTTTTTTCGTTCTTTCTATCTGTAGTCCGTAAAGAGTGAGAAGAGAATTCAGTCTGAAGAAGTTCTGAACCGAATCTTTCCCCCATTTTTGCATTTTTAGTTGATAAATTACACAAAATCACCGTTAAGAACTTAATACTCCGTAATCTTGATAAACACTCCACAAAGTGTGCCCACAGTCATAAAATATTTACAATTAACCACCCATCTCTAACTCCAAGGTCGATACCATTTCCAAATAAATTATCTGCAATACGTTAGAATTTCAAGAGATTACATCCCGTTCGCTCAATCGAATACCTATAAATAGTACGAAAAGAGTATTGGGGCATTGGTAGTCATGGAACCGAAACATAAAAAATCGGCGGTTTCGATCATCTCACGGTTCCGGTTTCGGTTTGGGGGTTCCCAGAACCGCCGAACCGGCAATTTAGCCCGGTTCCAAATGTCGGTTCTAAACCAAGCGATCCACGCCGCGCGCAGATTTATTTTTCAAACCGAAACGAAAACGTCTTGGAACCAGGTCAAAAACCGGACCCATGACTAGGCATTGGTGCAAGTTCATGCTTATCGCATTGCATGAGTAGCAATTAAGCAATAGTTCTACCTATTCAATAATGACACGTAGAGGATTGTATCCAATGTCTACATTAATAGTTTCTTTTGGGATTCTACTAAAAAGTATATTAGACTTTAATCATAAATTAATAGCTAGTAAGTTATACACATTCATCATGAACTTCTAACTTTATACTTCAATATAGATAAAATTCGCTACATGTCATTTCAAAATGGCATTATTAGTGAATGGAGCACTAGACTATCTAGAAATGGGGGTTTCCAGTTTTGCCTCTCTAGATTCTATTTCCCTCATAGAAAAACTACTATTATAAATGATAGTTCTAGCTAGCCTATATAACTTATAGATAAGAATTCTAGTGTCAGTAACAAAAAAATAGAGAAATTTGCACTAAACCACCCGTTAAATAGGCAAATTTATACTTAACCACCCGTTATACAAAAATTTATTTTAAACCACCCAAAAGTTCAATTCCGTTAACAAATAGCCACCCATTGGCTTTTTCCGCCAAAAAATCCGTTAAATCTTATGTTTTGACAAATTTGCCCTCAACTATCCATCCCTTTTTAATTAATCCAAGGTCAATTTTTTGACCAACTTGACCATTGACCCCCGCTCACACGTTATACCCACTCGGCTACTCCTCCTTCTTTACATGTGGGCCCCACCCCCCATTTTCCAATTTCTTTTCCAATTTCTTTACATGTGGGCCCCACCCCCCATTCTTTCTTTACCAATTTCTTTTCGTCTTCTTCCTCTACCACCAGATATCCGAGGCTTTTCGCCGGCCGGCACAACCCACGGCAACCAACACCCTGTCGGCGACCTCACTCGGACCCTTCTCTTAACCCTTGTCGATCCCCTCTCCAATCCGCCGCCACCCTCTTACTTCTCTGGCTTCCTCCTTCTCTTTAGCCCCGACTTCCGCCTGGCCGCACAACTTCCGCCTGGCCGCACAACCTCGCTTGGCCCCACTTTCCTTCTTTGAGTCCAGTTCGGCCTGGCCGAACAAAACCCGACCCCGCTCTGGCCACTGCGAGACCCCGACCACCGAGACCCACTCGGCTCCGCCCTCACTCACCCTCGCCAGCCCAGATCTGCCGGACGACACCCTCGCTTGCCAGCCCTTCAGCGTGTTCTAGATCTGCCTCCTCGGCCGCCCAAGACCGCCGCCCAAACTGACTCCCGTAACCCACGCCCCGACTCCGATGACAATGGTGATGTGCAACGGTGGGAAGAAGATGGCAGAATTTTTTAGGGCAAAATGGTCATTTCACGGGATTTAACGGATTTTTTGACGGAAACCGCTCATGGGTGGCTATTTGTTAACGGAATGAGAGTTTTGGGTGGTTTAAAACAAATTTTTGTATAACGGGTGGTTAAGTGTAAATTCGCCTATTTAACGGGTGATTTAGTGCAAATTTCTCAAAAAAATAGTCATTTGTCAAATAGAATGATTAATAATGCCGAAGGCCAACCGAACAATCGTATCAAAGATCCGTGGGCAAATTATTTTTTTGAATACTCTATAACAATTAAGGCCCTGTTTGATATACATGTTGGAATCGGAATGAGTCAATCCTGAGGTGTGTTGTTTGGTATGCTGTCGGAATCAGTGATTCCTAAAAACTGTTGTTTGGTATGATTACAAAGGTTGGAATGAAGAATCAAATTCTGAATAATATTTTAATTGGAATTTTGCATGTTAAATATATTAAAATAACTAATAATTATCAAAGTGTTTTGCAAGTGATTCAATATCACATCATAATTGTTAGTACACAAAATATGTCAGTGTACAGGTCTCAATTCCTTCTTTAATGATCTTCAATGTTCTTCCACTCTACAAGGTTTTCTCCCTTCAATGACCTGCAAAACAATGGACCAAGGGGCGAGCGACCCTTAATCCACCTCCGATGCTTAAGTCAGTAAAGGCAATGTTGATCAAAGGCGTCAAGCAGAGCGATAACTTAGAACATAACTTACCAGGCACATGCATACATGTGTATTTATAGAGGAGAGGGACAGGAGGCGCGCGCCCCTAGGTGGGTCGGCCCATAGGGTAGGGTTTCGCGATATCTTGTTCCCCAAGTCAACCAAATATCTTATCTCAGGCGAAGATAAGATTCTCCTCCATAAATAATATCCTAACTAGAGTAACTACCCTAATAAAGGATATAGCATAATAAATATGGATAGCAAAATAAATAAGATAGAGAATTAAATGCTAACTAATTAATAGGGAAATTTGCCCGCCCACAATGCCCCCCTCCGGGACCCATATACTCGTACACCCTGTGCTATCCCGGGTATAGGGACCGGAGCTTAAGCGGTGAGTGGCCATGCAGATTAGGGTGCTCTTATTCGTATATTCATATATTCGTACATTCGTACAATCGTATATGCGTATATTCGTATATTCGTATATTCGTACATCCGTATTCTTCAAATACGGGATCCGTGCAACTCCTACGCATTCGTATCGTAGGGCCTTCATAGGGTGTTTTCCTTGGCCAAGTTATTCCGTTAGCGCATCGCATAACGTTGGTATTTTTTTTTTTGTGCAAGACTCAATCTAATGCAAGACAATGCAAGCTTCAATTAAAAATTCAAATATGAAATGTCATGAACTAAGGACAAACTAAAAAATGAAAACCTAAAGGGGGGGCCTCATCAAAACCGCGTGGGAAAAAGAGTACCGCCCCCACTACATGAAATCCTAGGTCTCGGCTGACTTATCTAGGACCGCGCAGGGCCTCAAGTCGCCGGTGTCTCGCCCGCGCCCGCGGGAGGTGGGCCGCGCTCGCGGCCGTCCTCACCGTGCTCGCGGCGGTAGGGGCCGTGCTCGCGGCGATCCGAACGGTGCCCTTGGTCGGCACCGGTGACTATGTCCACTCGCCCGAGCCCTTTGTCGCCATCTGCGATCCTCTCCTTGGGCCGGACTCCTTTCGCGCATAGCCTCGCCTGAAGTTGGTTGGCCCACACCCGCACGATTGCGCCCTTATCCATGAATTGGACCATTTGGTGCAAGGATGAAGGTACCGCTCCCATGCCATGGATCCAAGGTCGCCCGAGTATCAAGTTGTACGGCCCTGGGACGTCGACGACTACGAACTCGGTGTGATGCTCCTTTTCGGCGAGACTTACTCGAGCCTTTAGGACTCCAAGTGGAAAAGTGGGGTATCCACCGAGTCCGGAAAGTTGCATATTGACCTCTTCAAGATCCTTCTTGGATTTTCCGAGTGATTTGAGCGTGTCGTAGTACATCACGTCGACCGAGCTGCCGGAATCCACCAAGGCGCGGTGGATCTTGACCTCTCTGAGCTCTACCATCAAGACAAGCGGGTCGTTATGCGGGTGCTGGACGGTGGCCAGGTCCTCGTCGCGAAAGACGAGTCCGGGTCCGCGTGGTCCGAGTAGGGGGCGCGGCTCGGCATGTTGGACGCGCATCACCTCTAGCTCGTGGCACTCCCTGCGAAACCGACTTCGCGATTCCGGATCATCTTCTTTGTAGAGAGTCGTAATGGTCTGGACTACCTCGATCTGCTTAGCACTCGTTCCCTCGTCATCCGAGGTCTTAACGTATTGCTTGAGGTGTCCTTTCTTTACTAGCTCCTCGAGGTATTCTTTAAGGGGCTCACAATCCTCGGTCATATGCCCCCGAGCTCGGTGGTACATGCACCACTTACGCCCGTGCTGGTTGTCCTCCGCATCCCCCTTTGGCGGGTACTTGAACCATTCAAAGTTCCGGATCCGAGTCAAGATACGGTAGATCGGAATATTGAATGTAGTGAATACGCCCTGGTCTACCCTTTTTCGCTTCCCGGTGTTCGGCCTAGGCGACCCACGCGCCCGGCGGGAAGGTGTAGGGGACCGATCGCCGTCGTCTTCGTCCTCCAACTTGGCATATTGATGGACTCGATCCTGCAGCTCGTCGAGTGTGGAGGGCAGGCGCAGAGTCAGGCTTTCTCGGAGCTTGGACTTCTTTGGTATAGCCCGGCGGAAGGTGGCTATAGCGGTCTTCTCATCGCACCCGTCGATTTGAGCATAGCACTCCATAAAATGGTTTGTGAACCGACGGAGGCCCTCATCCTTGCGTTGCCTTAGGCTGAGCAACGTGTCCAATGAGATTGCTTCTCGACTGTTGGCAATGTACCGCTTGGCGAAAGCCGAAGCCAGCTGCCTCCACGACCGGATCGACCCGGCCTCCAAGCTCTGGAACTAGCTAATCGCGCCCTTCCCGAGGCTCCCGGGGAACATCTTACACATGATGGCGTCGTCAGAAGTCCATAACGCCATCTTGTGTGTGTAATAGGCGATGTGGTTCACTGGGTCCGACGCACCGTCGTAGACCGTGAAGCTTGGTGGTGTGAACTTCTTGGGCGGCTCCGCCTGCTAGATAGTTCGATGGAATGGTGTAGAAGTTACCAAAGCCAACTTCCTATCCACTTGGTCCTGAGCCGACTGCTGCAGTCCTCCCTGACTCTTGAGCAGGGTGAGCAGCCTCTTCTCGGTCCGCTGCTCGGCCCGAGCCTCAATCTCGCGCCGCTCGTCGCGGTCAAACCTGTCCTCATCCTCGTCGTGTCGACTCATAGGATGGTACCGGTCGTACTCACGAATCCTCCCGCGTTGGCTCTTTGTCCCGCGGTCGTGGCTGATGGACCCGCGATCGCGGGTCGAGCCGCTCGCGGAATCGCCCGTTGCTGGCGGCGATCCGCGCCCGCGGGGCTCGTTTCCGCGCCCGCGGGTTGGATCGTTCCCGCGCCCGCGGGGCCCGTTTCCGCGCCCGCGGTTTCGGCGCCTCCTGCGGGGCTTTCGCTTGCCGTGATCGTTCCTCCGGGATTCGTACCCACTTTGGTCGTGGGCCCGCAAGCTCTCCTGCTCCGAGGCACGGGAGTCCACTCGCGGATCCCGACTCCTGGTACGCCAATCCTTCTCGCGGTCTCCGCCTCTCCTTCGGCTCTTTGGGGCCCTCCGGTCGCTGTCCGAACCGTCGCTTCCGTCACCCGTGGGTTCCGGGGTTTGGCGGTTATCGGGAACCTGGATGACACTAGCCAAACGCTGCGGTTGGCGACCTTCGTCGATCGGGCGCTTTCCCTGCATCTTCTCCAAGGAGAATTTCAGCGTTGCAATCTCCTTTCTGGCTTCCTCGAGTTGAGATTGAAGATGAGGCCTTTCCTCCTCGCGATCCCTTCCCGTCATATCGCTTGTTGGTCCCGCGCCATCCCTTAGCCCAACCCTCTCACTCGTTCCGCGCGCACCGCTCAGGTGGGCTAGCGAGCTATCGTGGTCATGCAAAGGCTCTTGGATGCGAAGGGACGAACGATCACGCCTTCTTCCGGGAACGGAGTCACGCGAACTCCTGATCGCCATCAACTCGGGCTGGAATAAGTAGTCGAGGTCGGCCTGAGTCTCGACAGGTGGACCCGAACTACTCGCCACGTTCGAACCAACGCGCTCGAACCGCAAAGTGTTGTTCGTGTCTTGGAGATTACGAGGCTCCTCGTAACCCTCACCCGCGCCCTCGGCAGGGGGTGGTGGTCGCGGCGACCGAGGCGATCGCGCAGATCCCCGGTCTGCGCGTTAACCGCGACCGCGGGGCTTGCGCCCGCGATCGCGGGTTGCTCCTGGCGACCGCCGCGCGCTATCTCGCGGCTGTCGGTGCGGTTGCCGGCGTGGTTCTCGGCCACGGTCGCGCCTTGGATGGCGGGGGCGACGTGGTGGCCGGCGTCGTTGGCCTGGTTGTCAGCGATGGCGTTGCCCCCAGCGTTTAGGGTTTCGCCGTCATCAACAAACACTGCGACCTCCTCCTCTGGGATGGATCCCAAAGTCATCTTCTTTAGCGGGAAACGTTTCTCGGATCGATAATCAACGAGAAGGACGTTCTACCGTTCCCCACGGACGGCGCCAAATGTTAGTACACAAAATATGTCAATGTACAGGTCTCAATTCTTTCTTCAATGATCTTCAATGTTCTTCCACTCTACAAGCCTTTCTCCCTTCAATGACCTGCAAAACAATGGACCAAGAGGCGAGCGACCCCTAATCCACCTCCGATGCTTAAGTCAGTAAGGGCAATGTTGATCAAAGGCGTCAGGCAGAGCGATAGCTTAGAACATAACTTACCAGGCACATGCATACATGTGTATTTATAGAGGAGAGGGACAGGAGGCGCGCGCCCCTAGGTGGGTCGGCCCATAGGGTAGGGTTTCGCGATATCTTGTTCCCCAAGTCAACCAAATATCTTATCTCAGGCGAAGATAAGATTCTCCTCCATAAATAATATCCTAACTAGAGTAACTACCCTAATAAAGGATATATCATAATAAATATGGATAGCAAAATAAATAAGATAGAGAATTAAATGCTAACTAATTAATAGGAAAATTTGCCCGCCCACAATAATACATCAACATTGTAAGCCTCTAACCCCAAAAAAAAATACGAATACAAATTAGTTGAAAACAAACACAAGTCATAGTTAATTTAATTAAGCATAAGGACAATATATACATATAGTGGGCATCACATTGAAGAGACAATAAAAAAAATCAACCAAGCACTCACAACTCACAAGTACCAGATGGTGTGTGAAATTGAAAAGAATATGAAGAAAATTCACATTCAAGGGATACGTTTAAATGTGGGCATCACATTCGAGGGACAATAAAAAAAATCAACCCAAACACCAAACACTCACAAGTACTCGTGCAGGTGGTAGGTGAAATTGAAAAAAATATGAAAAGCACTCACAAGTACTCCGTACTAGCTACAAATGGTATGTGAAATTGAAAACTTCAACCAAAAAATAGATATTGAAGGGATCTAGATCTACACCAATTTTGGGTACGAATTTTGGTCCCATGAGGTTTAGATCTGAAAAAAATTCAAGTAACGTTCCTGGGAGGGGAGGACGAGAAAGAAGCAGGTACAAGCGGTGGTGCCGGAAAGTCGCCGGAGAAGACGTCGAAGACACCAAGACTCAAGCGGGGGAAGGTGGAGCGTGAAAATGGTGAACAACTGTACTGGGAGGGAGGCATAGATGAAATATGTAACTTGTTTTGGAGTGGGTGATACCCTAGCTTTTTTGATGGAATCAAATTGTTCTTTGGGCTTGGAATGGCCCAATTCATTAAATGAATCTGAATCCATTTTTTTCTCTAACCAAACACAAAACTTGGAATGACCCATTCCCATTCTCATTCCTCATTCCATTGGAATGGAACCAAACGGGGCCTAAGAATTTAAATACTCACACCTCGATTTTCTCTTCTCCAAGTTATAGGCTCATCCCCCATCCAATCAGACATATTGCATGCCCATGTTCATTCACTTACGAAGGGCCTCGATATAGCATGTCTTTCCCAGAACTGTCATCCGTTGAAATAGAACCTAGAACATGCCATTTGAAAAGTGTATTCCCCACGGTATGATTGAAGGTATCTTCTTTCGGATCAAACGGTTTCATCTCCCTTTCAATGAAAATTCTCTATATCCATGAAAACATCTATGCATCAGCAAAACAAAAGAAAAAGAAAAGAAAAATATGGATAAGAAGACTAACCTATGTTCCTTTTGGGAAACCGACCTTCTTGTAGCGTTTGTAATCCGTTGGAGACACTATGTCCGTCTGGGCTATCACTTCCAGTAAGGGATCGGAATTTACCTACCTAGTTTCTTTAGGAAGATCCTTGTACATCTGTAACAATTTTTCAAAAGACAATGACGGAGTTGTTGAAAGTTCATGTAGAACTACCATGACATTCACTTGTGCGACCATCACAACATAAATTGCATACACCAAACATAGATCCGTACCAAATAGTTGGAGTTCATTGTCAAGGTCAGGATGCAAGTAAAATGATTATCTAAAAACTTGGAGCGGTTCAAGAAGAGTGAATCCCTTAGGGATTTTGACGGTGTAACTATCAATGAAGGACTTTATAGCGATTAAGTCTTATATTAATGCACTTTTTAATTTATTATATGTTGAAAAGCATTGATGACATTTCATGATCTATTCATTGTTGGTGATTTGCGCAGTCGTCGGTCCCCTTGGTTGTTGATACATCTTGATGGTTGAGAATAAGGACCACATTGAGCGACTCTGGAAGCTCGGATATGTGGTGACTTGTCCTTGGTGTGCTAAGAGGTAAAGAAGAAAAGAAACCATGAAGAAGGATAGCTAAGGGTAGCTTTGAGACACATCTCGAAGCTTGTAGTGTTAGTGCCTAAGCTCGGGAAACCTCTAAAGGTGAAAGCGGCATGGTGATGCATAAGTTTGGAGCTTGACTAGAGTGTGCATAGCTCGGGTGCGGCTCGGGCGGTGGCGTGCCTAGGCCGTAGCGATGAGCGTTAGCTCTCGGTTAACTACGGGGCGTGCCTAGGCCGTGGCATAAGCAACGATGGCTCGTTGGAAGCTTGCTGAAGCTTGGTATATGGTTTGAGTGAAAAGGTTGGTATACGGAAGCTTGGTGTAACCTCATACGCAAGTATGAAAGCTTCTCTTTGCACTAATGGAACGTCCTTGTCGGACTCCTAACTTGTGAGTTGCTTGACATCGGGCATTAGGAAGCTAGCTGCATAAGCTAGCTCGGTACCGATAACCTAGCTCAAGAGTTTAGCTTGGAAGCTAGCTCTATATGCTTGCTCGCCACCTAGCTTCATGTGCTAGCTAAGTAGTCTAGTTGAGCTTACTAACTATCTAGCTACATATGCTAGCTTGGTACCTAGCTACCTTACCTAGATAGAGACCTAACATGGGCCCCCAATGGGCTAAGCTCATGGGCCTTGGCTTGGGCCCCACGTGGGCTACCTATATGGGTTTGGTATGGGCCTTGTATGGACTGTATTGTAGTCAAGTTTTGTGCCTAACCTACATTGTTCCCTTGGGCCCCTTTTGGGCTGAATTTTGGGCCTTCTCTTGGGCATTGGATGAGCTGAATATAGTCCATGAGGACCGGCCCCTTCCAGCCACAAACAGGGTGGTTATCCCTTGTAACAAACTCCTAAAATTAAGGAGAAGATAACATCTAGTAACCGGAAATTAACCGCCCCTCTTTGGCCTATATAAGGCTTGGATTGATCCCATTTTTGGACACAATTCAGTAGACATATTGCCCACAGAATTCATAAATTTCCGACCTATGATTGAGAGGGAATCTCTCGTAGTGCACTCATGAAGTTGGGGAAGACAACACGCCATTGTGTGTGTGTATTCTCGGCCAATGGCAAGTTGGAAGTTCGGTTTTGCCTTGCAAAGTTCAAGGACGTTATCCAAGGATAAGGAGACTTTTGACAAGTCAAGAATGGAAGGAAAAATGTCATTTTTCATGATATTCTTTACCACAAGAGTCAAGGACGAACCAAGTACGTGTTTACATCGAGGTTTGGGTTTGCCGCCATTCCTTGGGTTTCTCCGGAACGTTTTATCCCACAACTTATTTGCATACGTACCCTGACATGGAATAGGAGCAAATAACGTTGAAGGAAAGTTCCTTGTACACGACTCGTTGTCGATATCTAGGTCAAGTTAATATTTAAGGAACGGTGGTGATTACTCCGTTGGAGTCTACACCTAAAGGATTACTCTTCATTGAGTCTACCCACGAGACTACCCTTAAATGGGTCTACTCATATAACCTTGACTATCCTTTAATGGATCTTCAAGGGCCGTTTCCTTCAACCAAAACAAATTAATTAAATGCAATATATTATATCATATTTTCCATGCATGTACACCCTAAGTTCAACATTCATAACTTCCCTTGATAATAATCCTCCTTTGGGGCAATCTGGTTCCAGTCTAGTTTTGGACTGGTGCTCAACCCTACCAGATCATGCTTTAGCTCAAGTTAAAAAACATATCTCATAACTATATACTCCCCCCGTCCCCTTTTGTTCGTCCAAAAGGACAATTTGCGCGGGTTTTAAGAACAATATAAAATAGTATTGGTAATTGGGAAAGTTGGTATAAAGTAGGTGAGAGAGTTGAATAGTATGGGTAAAAGATGTGATTGATTGGGGTGAAAAGAGATAAAGTAGGTGAGAGGGTGGAATAATGAGGGTAAAAGAGTGAATATAAATGGAAAGTGGACAAACAAAAAGGGACGCCCGAAAAGGAATACTGGACAAACAAACCGGGACAAAGGGAGTACTAAAGTGGAGGTTAAAAGTAATATTTATCACAACACGTGTCAATATATCATTGGACTGCATCACCCATCTTTATTAAAATATTTAAATTAGTTTCATTGGTTGAAATTTTATTGTAGACCCCATATTAGTTCTCTTCTTATCTACTAATTTCCATTTTTTTTTCTAAAAAACAAGTTAAACTTTAAATTTTATACATAGTTTTTCTCAAAATCATCTTATCTACTAATTTCAATTTCAACCCCAATTTTTTTATAAATCGTGCCTTAATCAAAATCTTAATTTCAATTCAATCCCTTTAATTCGGCACTTTTTGCTTGATCAAAATCTTAATTTCAATTGTCTCTTTAATAGGTAGGGACATATTACTTTTTGCTCGGACGTATGAAACCATCATATTATGAAAACAATTATCTGACTTAATCACAATATCAGATCAATTTGATTCGTTGTAAATATTGTATAATTTGTAGAGTCTATCTAACCAGTACAAATCTCGTACCATATATGGGTAATACAAATGTAACCCGACTTAATTGATCCGAGATCGAATTTTGATCCGAGTCTGCTTTTAATTCGAGAATTTACAATTTAAGCCCAATAGACCCAAGTTCGAACCTATTAACTTATATATGCATTTTATTTTATTTTAATTTCAAGTGTGAAATCTAATATTTTTATTAATTATGTAGAATCTTCATAAAAATTAAAAAATCACTTTTACATAAAATATGAAACATTTAAATGAAAGTTATATATTCATTGTTGACGGGCAAATTTTCACAAATTTAATACAATCGAGGTTTTATATGAAATGGTAAGAAAATTAACCAAAATAATATATTTGGTTAATTTAATAAAATTTAAATACAAATCTCTCAAATTAAAATTGGCTCATATGCATTGAATTTGGGCCTAAATTGAGATTGAGGTGGTGGGTTAAATTTTGGCCCATTAAGCCATAAAAGATTAAAAAAACATAATTAAAATTAAAAGAAGTTAAAATGGTGGTTAATTGGTAGTTACCAAATTACTTCTCATCCCAAATTAGTATCTATACTATATATTAAAGCCGGAGAATTTCAAGCCTCCACGTTAATTCTGACCCCACTTTATTAACAATTTTATATGTTTTATTTTTCCTAATTATCTAATCTTTAACTTTATCTTTTTTCTTACGCATCGAATATCTATCTTTAAAGGCATATTATTTATCTTTAAAATTTCTTTAATTATCTAACCTTTAATTTTATCCTTTTTCTTACTCATCTAATATCTATCTTTGAAACAATATTATCTATCTTTAAAATTTCCTTCTATAAAAGATACATATTAACTTAACTTTTCAATTCCCATTATAATCTATTTATATATAAGAATTAATATATAGTATAAATTATAGTAGATACACAAATTAACGAAAAAATGATCATTACCCGTACATAGTACGGGTCTTCAACTAGTATAAGATTAAAACAAAGGAAAGGGAGGGGTTGGATTTTGGTCCCGTCCATCCATGGCGGATCATCATCTCTCCACTCTGCCTCTTGGTACTAATTGCCGGATTAAACAAATACAAGCCAATGAGTGTACGTTCCTTTTTGCAAATTCAAGTGCATTGGATGATCTTCAATCTCATGCATAAAGCCAACAAGGCAAATTGAATTGCACTGGAAAAATAGAAGAGGAATCCTCCTGGTGCAATCTTAACGTGATTCTCCGTCTTCTTCTTGTTCGTTTGGTTTGTGCAAGGATTATCAAGACTTGGGTGAAATCGAAAGTAGTTACTTTCGCGCCCCTATATCATATGAATGATCATAGTTGATTCAGAGTAATTACTTTTGGATCTCTATGCTATCTCTGGATTTGTGGTTGATTTGAAAATAATTATTTTTGGGTCTCCACACTATTCGCAAAATGATAGATTTGGAGTAATTACTCTTGATCCATCGATTAATTAATTTGCGAATAACATGCCAGGAATCTCTTCCCTAATTGTTATAATGCCCGATTTATTCCAAGATTATATAAGGATCTTGATCAAAGAAATCCAAGAAAACTTAAGACATTAAATTCCCCCACCCTTCACTAAATTCTGTTGTTTTTGAAGGGTCTCAGATTAATACATATGTACTTGGGATTTACTAATTTGGTTGGATCTCACCAGTATACGTATTGGGTGAACGATGAGAATTCGAAAATTCAACAAATTAGTATGCATATGTATGGATTGGAGAATATCAAATTTGAATGGCCTGTATGTGAAAAACGTGTACATGGGCAAATCAAATATAGTTAATGCATTCATCCTCCACTTAAATCAAATTGGGGATACATATAACACACAATTTGAACGTAATATATACGGATCAATTCAGAAACTTAATCCCTCTTCATAATTAAGAAAAAGGGTTTACGGTTTGGAATTATACCTTCCTCTTTGCAACTTTGAAGTCGTAAGATTGGAGAACACTTTAAATTTAAGTCTTCAATTTGATTTCAAGAGGGCAATGATACTCATGTATTATGTAGTACTAGATTAACCTGTCGTGTCATGCACGACTATTTTACTTAAAAATACTAAGATTAAATTAAATAATTATATGGAAAATATAATACAATTTTTATTATATGGACATGTTTTTTTTTATAAAGAGTGATGTTGTTTTTGAAATTCATATAACCCAAAGAATATATATAAGACATATTTTTTTTACTCATTTGTATATTTTTATAAATAAGTAAAAATTATTGAAAAAGATGTACGTTATCAAGATATAAGTGGAAACTATTATTTGACTAAAAAATATAAAAAAATCGAATATAGTGGGTCAAAAAAATATAGTTGATAATGTAAAGGTAGAAAATAGCTTAAGCTTAAAAATGCTACATTTGTTCAAATAAATCAAACAATAAAGTGTCAAAATTAGTTTTTCTATTAAAAATAATTTAAAATTTTAATTTAAAAATTCTAAAATTTATTTAAGTAAATAAAATATACTTAGTTCATAGTAATTATATTTTGAAAAATCAAAATAGTTATTAGAATCGTGTTTTCCAATTAAGTGATATATTAAAAATAATAGAATATCTTACCAAAATTCAAAAATTTGAATATATCTTTTACATAAATAAATAATGTATAACTTAATCAACTTAATTGAAATACCACAAATAAAAAAAAAATTTTTTTATCAAATATACGGTGGGTCTAGAATCAACTTTAGAAAAGATAAGTGATATATTAAAAAAACAGAATATCTTATCAAATTCGAAAATTTGATCATATCTTTTGCATAAATAGATAATAAGAAATATAATTAGATTAACTGAAATAACATAAATAGAAACTTTTTTAATTGATTATGCGGTGGGGCCAAAATCAACGTGCTGGCTCGAAAATGATCGGCTTTTATATTTTTTTTTCATATAAAGTCATTAAAATCATGTTAGGCTCATTTTATACTTCTAAATTTTGATATCATAGGTTAGTATTTTTAATTAAATAACAATTCATATTAATTATATCTCACACTAATAAACTATAGTATTAAAATAAAAAAACAAATCTCATTTTATGATATATTGACTTATAATGTCTCAAAATTGTGATAATAGGGACAATGATATATATTAACCATTAGAGACAAATTTTAAACTTTGAAGGATATTCCTATGACGTTGGTTTTAGATAATATATAGAATCTTAAACAATATTCTTTTCTATTGATACATTTTCCTTCTACTATATACATGCATACATCATCATCATCTTTCAACGTCACATGTTCCTTTGATTATGAAGGTGTAGAAGAGGTGCGGAGTTCGTAGAATTGGCATTGGTGCGATCCCCTAATAATCCTAAAATCATACGTAAATAAGTAGGAATTCATATGCCACGAACTCGAACATTAAAAAGATAATAAAAAAAGATAAACACTCTTACCAAATTCATACGTTAGAATATTAAAAAGATAGCATATCTTATCAAATTTGAAAATTTGATCATATCTTTTACATAAATAGATAATAAGAAATATGATTAACTAAAATAACATAAATAGAAGATATTTTTTATTGAATATGCAGTGGGGCCAAAATGAACGTGGTGGCTCGAAAGCGGTCGGCTTTTATAATATATATTGATTGATTAAATTTAATTAAGTTAAGAAAAGTCTAATAATGACGTGAAAGCAAAGTTAAATTTTGGAGGGTGATAACCAAAATGATTTTGAAAGAATCTTGACTACGTATGAGAGATGTGGTTAAGATTTTGTTTCATCAAAATTAATTATTTTTTTCGATCAAGATAAATCAGGTTAATATAAACCTACCTGGCGGTGTGGCTTGTTTGTTCATCCAAGCTATGATCCAAAACCTGCTTTGGGTTTGTTTAGTTAATTTAAAAAAGGGCATATAAAGTTCTTAACTAAAACGTGCATGAGTTATACAAATTACATGTGCATATATATGTGTTTGCTAAAAAAAAACTAGCTAACACAAGATCATTACAAAGATGACCCAAGAAGGGAACACTCTCGTAATATATTGATCAATTTTGGTTTATTGATCATGATAGTAAATCAAAATCAAAATCAAAATTAAACTATAGAACTACGTATGATTTGATCCCGTTACATACGGGTACGTAGGAAATTTAACGTGAAATTTGTCCGCGTTAAATTCAATCACAACCTTAAACTAAAATTTAATATGTCTTTTAGAACTACGTGAGGACTTGATGTTCTTTTATGAACTACGTAGGAAACTTGATACAAATTAAATATATCAAGTTCAGTCGCAAATCTTAAATGAAATAAAATTAAGTTTAATAAAGAACTACATGTGATTTGATCCTTTTAATAGGGTATGTAGGACACTTGACATAAAGCTAATCAAGGCTCGTCGAGTTCAATCACACTTCAAATTAAATTACCGTTTTTCATAAGAACTACGTGTTGATTTGATGCCTAATAAAGGCTACGTAGGAAACTCGATATAGGACAATGTGTCATCGAGTTCAATCACACCCCAAATTAAATTAACATATTCCACACAAGAACTACGTGTTGATTTGATGCCTAATAAAGGCTACGTAGGAAACTCGATATATGACAATGTGTCATCGAGTTCAATCACACCCCAGTTTAAATTCAATGTCTTAAAGAACTACGTAAAGACTTGATGTCCTTTTGTGAATTACGTAGGAAACTTGGTATTGATCATATATATATCAAGTTCAGTCTCAAATCTCAAATATAATAAATTATATGCCATCCTAGAACTACGTTTGACTTGATTCCATATCATATAAATGGATACATAGGAAATACGATCTAAAAAAAAATATAAATGTGTCGTATTCAGTCGCAAATCAAATTAAACTAAATTAAATCAAATTAAAAAATATAAACATAAACTTTTAAGCTTTATGTTTGATTGTGGAGAGATTATACAACCCTTCCTAGAAGGTGGGTTTAATCTTATTCACATCGCACAAATGATAGTTGGTTTGAGCCCGAGCAACCCTTCCTAGAAGTTGGGTTTGGGTGCATTCCGCTGATGTGTGAATACCAAACATATAACACACATCAAAACAAAACAAATAAAATAAATCACTCTGAACTACGTAAGGCTTGATTCTCTAGAAAAGAGATACGTAGGCAGCCCGTAAAATTGGGTGCAACCCAAATCATAAAAACCACTAAATATTTCGTATCGATATTGCTTTTAATCAAAAGAGTCAAAAGAGAGGGTCGAACTAAAATAAAAATAATTATTATATGTTTTGCAATTTTGTGTACATTTTTGCTCAACATATTTTTGGCACGCCTAATGGGACCCTTTCTTTCTTTTCATCTTTAAGTAATGTCAATACAAATATTTTATTGATTTTGTTGCAAACAAAAAAAAAAGACTTTTGAATGCAACAATCATTTTTAACGAGCTCTCCACGGCTTACACTATTTATCGAGGGTCGTGGATTAAGAAGAGATTGTCGAGATACTCCTTCATTTCATTAGGGTCTCACTTTCTCTAGAGACTCGTTTTAAGACTACTATGTGGATCTTTGAACCTCATTCAAGAACATTATAAGAAGAGGTGTGAAAGGATGTTTGTCATGCCTACATGCTAAGGGGGTATAGTACTCTTGGCCAAACGTAGTCAATCATCCTACCACATCAAGTTCAATGTTGAATGGGTTCATTGAATGATGCTCCCAAGCACTAGTGACACCTAGTATCGTCACTAAAGATCCTCTCAAACTCACAATCCGAGTCTCCAAAACGAAAGAGGGATCCGTAACATTTAACCCAACTTGTCCTCAAGACCACCAAGGTCAACAAACTAAAGAGAACAAAAGGGTTACAAGTATGGAGTCGAGAGGATTATCAAAAAATGCTCATGGGGTATAAAATCAATGTCCAACAAGATCAATCATCTTAGGGCAATAAGCCCCTTAATATTTGAGCTCTTGGTATGACGCTCTTAAATGCTATTAAGACTCATCATCCAAGTAATGAAAGTGGATCTTGAAGATCCTCTCAAGATCCCATCATCCAAGTAATCATGATTAAATGGGGTATGTAACATTCTACCCAAATTTCCTCCAAGTCCAGCAAGGTCGACAAATTAGAGAGGATAAGGGGTCTTAAGAATGTATTCAAGAAGACTTTATCGTCTTTATTGGCCGAATGCTCTATAGCTTAAGAGTTGGCTATAATTAAGCGAGAAGCATCCAATTAATCATTCCATATCAAAAAGAGGAAGAAAATACAATAAGCTTTTCTCTAGTTGATATTCAGAATCAAATCGACATGGGGTCTATTTCGATCCTTAGGGGATAGCTTGAAATAAGTCGACATGACCCTCCATTTGGAGTGGACTCATTTCAATGTTCCCTTTGTCAAAAAATTTAAGCCTTCAAAACCTAAAATGGTTCATGAGGTTAAGTAAGTTTTACGAGCATCTCGACTTCTATTTACGAGGGAGACTCGTCCAGGACAAAATGTCCGAAATCCAAAACAACCAGATTTTAAACCTCCTTATACATACCATATGGTCTAAGGTTTGACAAATTTTATGCCTTGAAGACCTAGTAAGGTTTAAGAGGTTAAGTCGGTTGTATGGGCTCCTCAAAATTCCTATTTAAGAGTGAGCCCCATTAAGGACAACAAGTCCGATATCCCGAATTACTAGGTTTCAAACCTATGTTAGACTCTTCACGAGATTCAACGTGAGAGAAACTTAATGTGTAAGCATGGTTCCAAGGTCACTTATCTATTGGCCTCTTCCATGTCGTGGTTACAATTAATGGTGTAAAAAAATGGTTCTCCATTAGATAAGGACCACTCTTTCCTTTATCAAAGTAAGGAGTTTTCACTCGTAACCTTTTGAGACAAAATTACATTGTCTTTCAAGACTATGCAAAAATACATGTCAGCATTAGTTATAATCATACTTGGCATTGAAGGAACTAGTCTCAAAGTCGCAACTTCAAATAAGGCAGTGCGACACAAAATAACGCCGCTTATAGCTGAAGCAATCAGTCAAAACAAATAAGGGGTGTTTTATAATATAAATGAAAGTACAAGTGATGAAAACCCAAGGGGTAACTCACTTATATCTCTCCAACATATCACGGAGATGATCAATCAAGGCTTCAGGGGATTCCAAGCTTCAAAGAATCTTCCTATCTTGGGATATAAACGATCATGCTCCACACATTGTGGTTTAGTCCCTGTGTCCCATAGATCATGAAAGAAATTACCTTGACAAGTTCAATGGCATTTGTGGTTCACCATGTGAGCACCTTGCTCATACCTATTCCACCTATGGTGAAACTACACTATATGGATGCCTTAATGATAAAAAGCCTATCTAACGGCTAAAATCAAAAGCAAAGGTCTGCATCATGGACTTTGCAAGCACCTAGCAAATTCATTGAATCGAGCTAGTAGAATGACCTCAACACAAGATGGAAAAGTCTATGATTAACTACTTTGAAAGGTTTTAAGTAGACAAGTACATCTTAAAAAGGTATCATAAGCCAATTTGGTTCCGTAATGAATGGTTCATTTTGGTATTACCAAGCCAATAACTTTTAAGGCTTTGGCATTAAAGATGTACATTATTGAGCTTATAAATTGCTCAATGTAAATCATGATTCAAATTCCCTTAAGCTAATGAGGGAGAAATGACGGTGGCAAGAAGCCACGAATATACAACGAGAGAGTCTATGACGACTTTCATAAAATTTGATGGCAAACCTTTTATTAGCAACCACGTCCAAGGTTAAAAAAAAAAAAAGGAAGAGCCAAAATATCATCCAGATGGTTGTTTCTTCATTAAAAATAGAGAGATGATCATTGAGGACAAATATATTAAGGATATATATTTGTATGGTTGATTCATGTCAAACCCACCGTACACTTCTAAATTAGGGAGTTGCAGGTGGAAAGATATATAGATTGAAAAAATGTGGTTTCATATCCTCAACTTATTATTCATCTACCTGTAGATGATTATGTCCTTAGATGTAAAAAAAGATGTAATGAGAAGGAGGAGAATCATATCGAGGGGGTAACACAAATTCAAAAGCATCGTCAAATACCAATTTTGAGGGTAGATGTTGCAAAGGTATTATCCCCACTCCAAGTGTCTCTTAAAACACCCGACAACTTGCCTAGGGTTTAAACAAGAGGCTACGCTGCCTACAACTTGTATTTACTCCATTGACGAGACCCGTGTAACTCATGTTGGATCATGAAGTTCAAGCCATATGGGTAGGCCCTTACATTGAGCCAAGTCATAAGATGACAATATATGAGTCTATGGAGAAACTCAAACATCAAAAGCTTCTCTCCACATAGTGATGAGGGTCGCGACAAAAATAATAGCCTATAGCGAAAAAGTTGTACGAGTAAAAGGAAAACTCGACAAATGTTTGCTTAGGTTTAAGTCCTCCTAGGTTGATTGAACCTAAAATAAGCACGAAAGAAGAGTGTTAAGGAGGAAAATAATTGAATGACTAATTTAAATGAAGAGTACATCTAGTTCAATCGGGTATACCCGACAAGATGTTTCTTCGAATAACAATACGATCTTTGACGAGAAAAATATTTCTCAAACAAATAAATGCTAGACCTTCTAAGAAAATATCGAATGATGATACACTTTGAAGGTGGAAGACAAGGGGTACCGTCAATTAGATGACGATATATCCCATTTAAAAATCGAAGAAAGAGTTCAAAGTTTGAAGTCTTCTTCAAATGGTCAATCCTCTAATCCAAATGAGGATGCCAATAATTGACTTATTGAGGTCCAAGCATTATAGAAATGCTTGTTCACAAGTAAATTTCTATGGAACTACATCAAGACTTGATCCCGATAAGGGTATGTAGGAAATTCGACGTCAAGTATAGTATACGTTGGATTCAGTCGCAAACCTTAAAATATAATTTGAGATTAAAATGAAACCTAATGTACACAAATAATAGTCGGGGAAATTTGAGCAACTCTACCTAGAAGGTGGGTTCAAATTACTCGATAATGTGTACATGAAAAAGTAAAAAAGTGCAGGTGATAGTTAGACTGATTCAGACAACCCTTCCTAGAAGGTGGGTTTGGATTTTGTTCTCTGATGCACGTAACAAAAAATATGATAAAATGGTTCATAAAGAACTACGATTGGCTTGATCCCTCACAAAGGGGGTACGTAGGCAGTCTGGTCATTTAACATGCAAGACGCAGCCATATAAACAAACAAGATGTCTTCTTCCCTAAAAAAAACAACAAGGATAGAAGAAGAAAGATCTTATTATCACATCTCGTAGTCATGTTGATCATTATATTGACTACACAAATACAATATTCATATGGTCGGAAAATTTGCACATATATTATTGTGCTGGCCAATGAAAGAAGAAAAATAAAAGGAGAGAAGAATCAATTATATACATTAACGATAAATTTTCTCAAAAAGAGAAACAAACCAAAAACAAATTGGTATGTACATGCCAAGATTTCATGACCTGGATCATTATGTTTGTATATAGTGACCGATCCAAATAGGTCTTCTCAACAAATGTTCTTTCCATGGAGCCCTTTAGAAATTGCCTTGAAACTTTGATTAACAATATTTGCAATAACATTGCGAAATCAAAATTTTCTTCTCTCTCAAGTCAAAAAGGCTCACCTCTGTATAAACACTTTTGTTCTTAGCAAAAGGACAGAAAAATTTAATCGACCCACGTCATTTATATGTGTGGTCATTCAAAACATTCATTTATTTAAGCACCAAACTTCTTGGTTTGACACAAAGTCACCCCAAGGTAGTTACAAAACACAAACCTTTTGATATTAAGACCCCAAAATAAGCACTTGCCCTTCACAAGAAAACCCTCAAACCCGGGCATCAAGCCTTTAAGCCACAATACAAAAATCCAAGTCAAAATCATATTTTGGAAAAAACATTATTTCCAAAGTATACTCATACAATATCACTGGTCAAGAACCATCTTTCGTGACCATGTTTCGGACCATGATTGAAATTAAGTTCTTCCTTGAGAATATTTTCAAGAAGAATTATATGGTGCTTTAATAACAAATATGTAGCGCCTAAGTTCGAACTTCGTACGTGTTCAATTCTTCACACGTCCAAAGTTCGGGGGGTATCTGTTGACGGGCTAATTTTCACAAATTTAATACAATCGAGGTTTTATATGAAATGGTAAGAAAATTAACCAAAATAATATATTTGGTTAATTTAAACAATTTAAATACAAATCTCTCAAATTAAAATTGGCTCATATGCATTGAATTTGGGCCTAAATTGAGATTGAGGTGGTGGGTTAAATATTGGCCCATTAAGCCATAAAAGATTAAAAAAACATAATTAAAATTAAAAGAAGTTAAAATGGTGGTTAATTGGTATATAAGATTAGTATATAAGATTTTGGCCCATTAAGCCAAATTACTTCTCATCCCAAATTAGTATATAAGATTAAAACAAAGGAAAGGGAGGGGTCGTATTCAGTCGCAAATCAAATTAAACTAAATTAAATCAAATTAAAAAATATAAATATAAACTTTTAAGCTTTATGTTTGATTGTGGAGAGATTATACAACCCTTCCTAGAAGGTGGGTTTAATCTTATTCACATCGCACAAATGATAGTTGGTTTGAGCCCGAGCAACCCTTCCTAGAAGGTGGGTTTGGGTGCATTCCGCTGATGTGTGAATACCAAACATATAACACATATCAAACAAAACAAATAAAATAAATCACTCTGAACTACGTAAGGCTTGATTCTCTAGAAAATAGATACGTAGGCAGCCTGTAAAATTGGGTGCAACCCAAATCATAAAAACCACTAAATATTTCGTATCGATATTGCTTTTAATCAAAAGAGTCAAAAGAGAAGGTCGAACTAAAATAAAAATAATTATTATATATTTTGCAATTTTGTGTACATTTTTGCTCAACATTCATATCAAAATTAAGGAAGCTATCAAAGATATACAAAATCATTTTTTCAATTGATTCTAGCAAGATTTGCTACTGATATATATTAGGAAAATAAACTAACCTATCAAAAATTGGATAAGATATTATAGTAGATATAAATGTTATTTATCATTGTTAGAATAAAATCGTTATTTTATTCAGCATTGATTGCGTGGCGTAAATAACATTTTTTTTATTCAACGTTGATGAGGCGGTGCAAATTTTAACAAAGACATAACTTCTGCTTTATACTGTATTATAGTAGATATTTTATATCATCCATTGTTAATATTTTTCTAAAAATATTAGACATTTATTTATTATTAAAAAACATTAGCCAAATCTTAAAACAAATTTATCCAAAATTGTACACATAATGAAAATCCACTTTGCATAATTTTTATTAGATCTATTTTTATTTCGTTATATTTTTAACGTAAAATCTATCCAATATGTTATGTATCTTATCCTTTCCTTATACAATTTATACTATATATTAAAGTTGAGACCTTTCAAGCCTCTACGTTAATTTTGGTCTCACCACATGTTAACAAATTTAATTCAAAACTATATTTGAGAAATATCTAAAAATTCTATAAACTAAATTTGTTTTATATCGTTCATTTATAAATTGTATTGATCTATAACTCTACTATTATTAAATAAATTATAATTTTATAAGATCTATTAAATTATTCATTTTATTTAAAAAATATTCTTACTGATAGAAAACTATTTTTCTATAAGATTTATGTAAATAAGTCATAATTAACTTTAAAAAATTTATTTTTATAATCATATAAGAATCTTATTAATTATGAAAGTATATATGTTGATAAAATATTTCAATTGGGATTTCATATCATATCACCTATGACTTTTTTAATTAATCAAATATATTTTGCAATAAAATGAGAGTATTTTATCTATGATTTTTTAAGTCATATCATATAAATTTTAAATTTAAAGTTATTCTTAACATCAAATCACGATTTTGGATTGACAAAAATATTGCAACGATTTCAGATAAAAAATATGATATCAATATATAGATCATAATAATATTATTATGCACTCTTTTATTAAATAAGTAATAAGTCAAAAAATTGTTATTGATCGTGTCCCATACAAGGTACGCGCAATAATCTAGTAATTGTAAAACTTTGGTATTTACATATGTGGTTTATATATAAAATTATGATCAGGAAATCTATCTAATATGAATAAAACTTATTTACTCCATATAAATATATGATACTTAAAGAGAGAAGGATGACATACGTTCTCTATCTCACTGCATACATTCTCTCCCTCTCCCTATAATACATTCCTGCAATACCCTCTCCCTACACTACATTCTCTGATTTGTATGTCTATAGTGTCGTACATCTTTCGAAATTAAAATTGTGGTTCCTAGCGATAATAAGTCCTGCTAATAAATTATGGTTTGCGATAATTAAATTATGTACCACTTCCATACTACTAACAAACTTCTTCCTTCATTAAACTTAGAAGGCAAATTATGATTTTATTTGTAACAACCCTATTAACTTTACTTTACTTTGCTTTATAACCCAGTGGAGTTCCCCTTCTGGGGAATCTGGGGGGTCAGGATGGGGGCACCCTTGGCTTACACAAAGGGGGTGCGCCCGAAAGACCCAAAGAAAAGAAAAGAAAACTGAAACTCAGTTATGTGTCAATCATAACTGAATTTAGTTAAAATGCACCAAAATTGATGTAGGGGTCATATCCAACTCAAAGGCACCAACCCTATTAAGATGGGGCACCCCTGGCTTAAAATGCACCAACCCCATTAAGAATTTGTAGATGCATCATTCATACATTTCCACAAGCGATTAACTTGGACAAGTTAGCTTTTTTTTTAAAAGATGTACAAGATTTCCTCAACGGAGAAAAAAATATACTACTAAATAACAACATATCGACGAAAAAAATAGGCTTAAATGCTGAAAACCACCCGTATGATATGTTATATTTCACTTAACCACCCTTATTCTGCGATATTATTTAAAAACATCCATATAATATGTTCCGTTAACGATTAACCACCTTCCGTTACTTTCCGTTCAAAAATGTTGACGTGTCAGCTGTTTTTATTCTACTTTTTTTATTTCTTGCCACATCATTTATTAACATCCTAGTTGTTTCTTCCCCATCCTAGTTGTTTCAACCCCCCTCATTACAGATCTAGGACTTGGAAATTCACCGGCCAAAACCCGACGACAACCCCACCCCCCGTTTACACCGACGACCTCTCGTCGCCCTACTTCCGCCGGATTTGCGGATCCGCCATGGTCGGCCTTCTCTACTCGCTACTACCCCCTGCTTGAAGCTTCGGCCCACGCCACCTGAGTTCGACCCACCCCGACTCTCATCGAATCCTCCCCCGAGCCCGACTTCAGCCATAACCACCAGCCAAGACCCGCACTTCCTCTGCCCCCCCACGGCCGGACCCACCTTGCTCAGCCCCTACTGCCCTGCCCCGAACTCCGACTCCCTCAGCCCACACCCTGACTTCGACGGAACGACTGCCCCAACCTTAACCTAGCGACGTCGTCCCCAATTCTCCAATCGATTGCCCTATCCCCCCTCAGGTACAAGTCCTCCCACGCCCCAAGGGATCAATTGATCGAGATTGAACTCGATTCCTCCTCCTAGCCGCCATGGATTCGGAGTCTAGGGTTTTGAGGCGGCTGGGGAACAAGTTTGGGGTCGGGGATGGCAAGTTTGGGGCCGGGGTCGGGGACATTTTTGAGAGTGAGACAAGCGACAAGCGACAAATCTGGGCGGGGATGGCAACCGTAATGAAAGAGGGAGGCGGTGGATTTTGGCAGATCTGGTGGGCGACAAGCGACAGCCCGGCGGCGAAAGCGAGACAGGGGAGCGGCGACGATGCAGTGGTGGAGGAAGCCAATGTCGACGACTGTGGTGCCCAACTAGGGTGGATTAATTAGAGATGAAGTGGCATGAAACAGAGAAAGGGAATGAGATGGGGGAGATGGAAGAGATTGCACAGAGAAAGAACGGGAGGAAGAGATGGAAGAGTATATGGAAATCACAATTTTCTCATAATTTTCAATTTGTTTTTTAATTTTTAGTTTTTAAAATTAGCACACATATGAGTTGGACATATTTCATGTCCAATTGGCAAGGATTTGGAAGAAAAAAAGATAAAAGAAATGGTGAACTCCCGCAAAAGCAGGATCTGGGGGGTCAGGGCGGGGGCATTCCAGACCTAGATGGAATGCGCCCAAAAACGACCCAAAGGACACATACCGGAACACTCAATACCCTACTCCGAAAAGTTTAAAAACCAACAGCTAACCAAAACTACTACGAAGGCTAAAAGAAAGAAGAAAGACAACGAATGAACGACTCCACGAGTAAGTCCACAAAGCGAGGAACATATCATATAGATGTTTTTAAATAATATCGCAGTATAGGGGTGGTTAAGTGAAATATAGCATATCATACGAGTGGTTTTCAGCATTTAGGCCAAAAAAATATACTAAATTTTATATATACAAAAAAGTCATGCCTTGAAGGCATAGGTACTACTCCTAGTATAATACTATGTTAGGAGGGATCGAGAAAAACCAGATCGAAATCTCTTCTTTAGGTTTCAACATCGACCCATTTCTTAGATTTTCCAACATTGGAGGAGCAAAACAACGTCGATTCGCTGGAAAAAGACATGAAAATAATGTTGTGCCACGCGATGGGCGCATATTCCTACTCATTTATTATTAAAAAAACTACTAATGTTACTTTTTCGGCTAATTTAAAATTTAAAAAATAGGAAAAATGAATCAATATACTCTTAAGTATCACCTTTTCAACCAAAAATAATCCCAAGTTTAAAAATCATCGCCAATGATACGAACTATCATAATATTATAGACCCTTTTTTCGACAAGTTTTTTAGTAGAATCGATGATATGACGATCAAAAATATTTCAACCAACTGTAAAATATATAGTTGTTATGTCAGATTCGATCCTCACATCATTGATTCCACTAGAAAACTCATCGAAAAAAGCTTTTGGATCGTTTTTGGTTAATTTTGTATACTTCGTATCGTTGGTGATGATTTTCAAACTTGAGATTACGTTTTGTTGAAAGTTGATACTTGAGATTATTTTAAGTCATTTTTCCTAAAAGGTCTACTATACTTCGTAATATTTTTTATTTGACTATAGAGACTGATTTTGTATTTACTTGTATCGTTATAAATTAAATTTCTTTTTTTGGAAGGATTAGTAAGAATTTGCGGAAAATAATCATTCAACGTTCGATTGGTTGTTATTGTTCTTTTCAGATAGTGAATTTGCTCACGAACTATACTCACCACTACGTTGTGAACTAAGGCCTTTTTTCGGGTGTTTGAAGTCATTTGGGGTCGAAGTTTACATATAAAATTCAAGTAAGCTATGATTTATATTAAAAATTGGGGGTGTATTTGTAATTGTGTGTAGAAATAAGTTGTGGTAAAAAATATCCTAAAACATATACAACCCTTCATGAACTCGTATAAATTGGTCATTTGGAAACTTGAGCTTTGATTCGGACTTATTGAATATCTAAATTTGTATTTTCTATCCTATTGAACGCGTGATCAATGATTTGACAATATGCGTATAACTCACGCTATGTTAGGCAAGTGATAGTAGATCAATTTCATGAGCATGTGGTTGACGTGGAAAAAATGGAATATAATAAAGGCAAATCTCATAACACTAATACATGCCTTTTTGTCTTTTTATTTTTCTTCTTCCTTCATCCTTTGTCTTTTTGTAGACTGTGCTCTTCTCGCCAGCTTACAACCTGTCGTTGTGCTCTTGTCGTCGCCCACCGTTTTGCTCTTCTTGCCGTCATCATACTAGGTTGTTGTCTTGACCTCTAGTCCTACACCCCCATCTTCGACCATAGTTAAGTGGCCTCGCACCGCCATCTTCGACCATCACTAGCGTCTCTTTGACGACGCCGTCATTTTTTACCATCGTTGTGGACTTGTGGCCTCACGTCGTGACCTCACACGACTTGTGGTCACTTTGTAGAAGCTATGAGAGGTATGAATATGTGAAGATAATGTCACTCAGTTGGAAAGAGAGGTTAAATTTTAAGTTTAATTTTCATAATGACCTCCTTTTCCCCTTTGTCATTTGCAATTGTTTTGCTTAAGTTAGTTTTAGTTAACTTTCATCCATTACAACAATCTCGTATTTTTTTGTGTTTTCCTTTTAATAAAACAATTAATTTATTTGTGTTTTACTTTTAACAAAATAATGGTAATAGGTGTTATATGTGTAGCTTTACCCGACACCAATTTGTCATATGTCAGCGCGAGTGTTCTACACTCAACTTTAGCATCTTCCACGGGTATTCATTAGGATAGAAAATACAACTTTGGGTTTTTAATAGGTCCAAAACAAAGGTCATGTGTCTAAACGACCAATTTGTAGAAGCTCAGGGGGCGCATATGTTTTAGGCCGTTGAAAAATGAGAAAATAGAAAGTTGAGATTATAGTGCTTATTATAGAGGACGCTTGTCTTTGTACAACCTCGCTCGCCTTCTTCATATGACCTCGCTTAATGCTTGCCTCAATTCCCAGGCTCACTCGCCTTCCTACGACTTTTGTAAACACAATTACATAAACGGGTTAAACTGTCTCGGGTCTCAGGTCATGTTTTTATACTAACAAAATAACGAGTCAACAAGTCGGCCCGTGACCCGTAAATGCAAAACCTTAAAATCTAACTATATGCTTTCGATTTCAATTTCCTCCAAAATGTCTATAAATAAAAAAAGTAATCCTTACACATGTTCATTTGGCTAAAAAACTTATCATAAGAAATTAATAAAATCAAATCAAATAATTTCATATGTTATATTTATTTTATCTACTACTTTTTGGACAATTTAATACAAAATACCTACATAATTTATTAATCAAAACAAATTATGTCATAATGAAAATTATTATTTTTCCCTTAAAAAAATATAGCGAAAGAAATTGCCAAGCTTTCTAGCTATATATATAAACTAGTAAATGACCCGCACCTTGTACGGGGTGTTTTTTTGTTTATATTATCTTGTATTTAAATTCACTATAATAAATATAAATAATATTATATGTCTAGTTTCTTTTAAAACGGTACATATCTTTTAGATTATAAAATAACACAATTCTCATATATCATCAAATATTTATATTTTTTTTCTATACATACATAAACATATATATCGAGGAAGAATGCAATAAGATGAGATGCATTATTAAATTTTATAAAAATTAATAAAAATATTTTGATTTTTAAATTAAATTACATAAACTAAGTTATATAAATAAATCAATTAATATGTAATTGATTACGAAAAATACGTAAAAATAATACGAATATGTAATTGATTGTGTAGAAATTCTAACCTCTTCATCTATAAAAAATTAGCTCTTTCGACGATATTTCATTATTAGTATTAATAACGTTCCACATCTTCAAGAGACGACCAAAAATTGTATACTTTTTGTTCCTTTGATTGGTAGGCTCATGAAAAGAGTGAATCTCCATAGTAGCCTACAGCATGTCAACAACAACAACAACAATAAGATTTAGAATATAAACAAAACTAAATCATATATAAATCTCAATGAAAAAATATATACCTTTGATTGGCAAAGTTATCTCAGAATGAGTGGATGGGAGGTGTATTTATAGGAAAAAAAGTTCTAGATGGGTAAGGATTAGGAGAATATTTAATAAAGATATAATTAAGATATATCTTACCTAAAAGATAAAAAAGATAGAATTTTCATGCTAATTGTATATTAAGATAAAATAATCTTTTTCATGCATGTACCTTTGATTGATGCTAATGCTTTATTATGATATATTTTTTATGAAAAATATAATCTTTCATGCACGTAAATTAATGTGGTTGGGAGATATGTTTTATTAAGATATATATTTTGTGATTATAAGGTATATGTACGTACATGCATGCTAATGCTTTTGAAAAAGATAAAAATTGTATATGCCAATTGTATATTTTTTGTACGTAATACAAAATTTACATATTGATTTCAATTTAATAGATAACAAAAGATAAAATTTTCAAGTAGAGAGTAGAATGATAAATTTTCGAATTTAATAGATGATAAAAGATTACTTTTTGTAAAAGATAAAAACTTTACATGCTAATTATAAATTCCCAATTTAATAGAGGACAAAAGAATTTAAATAAAACATATTATCTTAATAAAAGGGGTGATGTGGCGCAATATGGTGGCGGAATTTGCTTCCGCTTTAGTATATAGTAATAATAGATAGATTTGTAATACCAATTAAAACCTCATCAATCGTTTATCCACTAAAATGTTTAAAATTCGATCAATAATGCAACGAGCAAATAATAAAATGGAGGTGAGAGCATTAAAAGTCCACGTGGATATATTATTCTTCCATGAAAAAAATTGCGTCCACGGTGTCTGCAGCAGTGGCAGTGCACCATGCACACCTAAATCTCTCTTCTTGTTTTCTCTCTCTAGAAATTGTATTTATTTAATCTCTCTCTTCAACCCCCCTCTTCTCAGGTCGCCCACCTTAAACAGCCACCTCCTTCTTTAGCCCCCCGCCCCCCTTCTTATTCAACAATAAGCTTTTCCGCCTTTTTCTTTATTACTTCTAATCCCAGGTTCGTCCCTCAGATTCGATCTTCATACTTGAATACAACTTCCTTGCAATTGAATTCGAATCCATTACTTAGAATTGTTCTTCAATATGAATTCGATTGCTTCTATGTGTCAATTAGGGTTTTTGGTTCAATAATCTTCAATCGATCAATCGCATGTTGTTAATTTCGTTGATTCCTCTTTCGTGTCCGTTTAATCTGGTTGTCCCTCTACATCGGGATTTCCCCCTTCAGCTCGCTTTCGTTGTCTTCAAGTTTCCAGATTGTTGCTCTATGTTAACGTGGCTGTGTTTTTGTTGTTGTTGTTGCCTGTAATTTGTGATAACTTGTATCAGTTCTTTGTTGTAAATTATACTAGGTGAATTGTAATGCTCTGCGCACTGTTTGGTGATCATCTTGTTGCATTTTGAAGGGACCAATGCTTATAGTGGACAATTTGATTGTACTTTTCTCGGTTCTGTATTCTGTCTGTGTATTTTGACCTGCTTCTGTTGCATCTACTATCAGTAGGCTAAGTTGCTAGGGTGCGGAGGAGGGTTGTCAAAAGCATGGCTGGGACTGCGTGTAAGGAATCTGCTGCTGGTAGGTCATTGGAGGGATTGTCGAGCAGGCAAGGCTGTGACTCCGGTGAAGCGTTGACAGAGTGGCGATCGTCTGATCAGGTGGAGAACGGCACGCCATCAACTTCACCTCCTTACTGGGACACTGATGACAGTGACAATGACGGTGGTACGAATGACCACAATCTTACTCTTACAATTTCATGCTTCTTATTTAATGGATAGAAGGAGCTGTGTCACATTGCATGATTAGAAATTGTGGAAGCAATAATACGAATGTCCTAACTTGGTGGCTTATACATTTTTAGTGCTTTATTGCATGGAACTTTCTACCTTATTATGGATGTTTATGTTCTTAAAAACTGCCCATCGCTGGCAAAATTTAAATTGATTTGAATGCTCATCTGCAGTAGTGGTGGATGATTGTCTGCTTGCATTGAAGATGGAGAGTCTAATTTATCTTAAGGGATGTTGGTGATTTTTGGTTGTCGTAGTGTCATGTGATAGGATGTCTAGCCACAACGGCCTATTTATGTATGATGGGATGAGATTGCTAAATGTGTTGTTGCCATTTGGCTATCAATTTTCTTTCTTCAGGAGATTCCATGAGTATGATTGTCATAATAATTCTATGGACTTTGTTTCAAAGATGGTTTCTAGAGTATACAAAAAGGGAAGCCATGGCCCATCATAAGACCTTCCATATGAAAATACACACTAAGATGGTTTTATCGGTGTTACTGATGCTGGCTCTTACAGATGTTTATTTATCTAACTTTTACCCCTCCAGGAGATTTATATCTGACAAAGCTTTTAGAATACGAAGACACATTTGTCAGGAATTGGAATAGTAATGTGATGTTTTCTTCATGCAATATGTGTTGTGGCTCATATCCTTTTTTTTTAACCCTACAAGTTGTACAGATCTCTCTCTCCTCTAACACTATGTTTCAGGTCTTAAACCTTGTGATCTATATGGTAAGTATACGTGGAAGATAGAGAAGTTTTCAACAATCAACAAGAGAGAACTTAAAAGCAGTATATTTGAAGTTGGTGGGTACAGATGGTAAGTTTACTAAGTTCCTCCTTTAGTCTTAAATTGTTGGGAGTTGTTCAGCATGTTCATTTTCTGCTTTTGTGAAGTACTAAAGCATGTAAAATTTTCACAATTTTTGTCTGTATTTGGGTGAGGTTCCATCTAGTATGTATTATATGTGCATATGACGTTATCATGTGATATGTAGCGGCACTGTTTGTGCAATAATTAATGATATGAAATGACTAAATTCAGTCCTTATTTTTTGTTTCGTTGCTACAGCTAGGAGTCTGACTCTGGTGTCATTCTATATCACTATACCATATTTTCTTATTGTTTATAAGGCTGTTACGATGGCTTTTGGACATATATGATAGTATAACCTAAATGACCTTGTAAGTACCAGCGAGCCCTTGCCAAAATAACGTAATAAACTGAAAAATATACAGCACTGCACATTTGCCAATGGGAAAAGTTGGACCAGGGTGGAGGTCATATATGGAAAGAAAAAATACTCACCACCTTAACTTGGAAATGTTTAGCCAAGGTTTGCCCTATTTCAATAGTTCTCTTGTATGCAGGAGGGTACACGGTTGAATTATGTTCAAGTTGATTGATAAGCACCAGTCTTTAATTGACAGCATACAATAAAATTCTTAGTTTTCTTTACTGATCTCTTAGTTTTCTAATTTGGCCAAAAAAGGCCATATGGAGACAAAAAGCTCCAGTGAACATGTGAACATGTACCAGCTTGTTCATTAGGAGTCTGGTTCATGTATACTAACTTGGTTTGATTAGAAAACCGATTTCAACCTCATGTAAAAATTACCAGAAATCCCTGTCTTCCTTCTCTCTTCTAGTATCATTTACAATTTGTCGCACATTGCATCATTCTTGACCCATCTCTCAAATTTGTTTATATCTGATATTTTCATATCTACTTTTAAGGATTTTAGCTCCCTCTTCCCGTCCCAGGTTATGTTTATTCCTCTTCCAAATTGAATAGCATTCCTTTTAATAATATTTATTTCTAGGTATTTCAAAATTCTTTGAATTTCTAACTCCAAATGGAATTGCTTTTAATTTCTAGTTATTGCAACAAACTTTTCTTTGAAAAGCTTAGCTCTGCTGAGTATACAAGTAGGAGGCTGTACTACAATGGCTTCAGAATGAGACCAGGTTCTTGCACTGCCTTAACCAGCAAGACATCCTCCTTCTAGCTGCTTTCCGCAGATTCAATTTAGAAGGTTTATAGTGAGACTATATCAGAGAGGACGGTAGTGGATATTCGGCAGGAATATCATGGTTCAGGGCAGCAGATATGGTGCTAGTGGTGTTTGTTGGAGTTGGAAGGGTATGATGTTGGAGAGAAGAGGGTAAGTCCATTAACATGGCCGTGGAGAGTGGGGAAGTAGCATTGTATCAAGGGGAGATATGATGCACATACGTAAATGAATAGGTTGACTTGAGATCAATAGTAATGCAGAAAAAGGAAGGAGCCTAATTGCGGATGTGAGTTTTTTTTTATATAATAGAAAGAAATGTCTAAACAGGGTATCAAGTTTAAATCAGATTGCCAGTGAATAAATGAGTTTTAAATGTCCATTGGAGTTATTTTTCAAAAATGCCTAAAATGTCCCTGACACTTTGTAAAATATCAAATTGTAGTGATATGGTATTTCTACATACGACCTTATTTCTCTATTGGCCATGCATTAGACTTAGCTTTCTTCTTCTATTGTTTCCATGTCCACTGACTTCATCAACACCTCATGATCAATAATGGCCTTTGTTCCCGGTGATCCCCGTCACCGTTTGTTAGGACAGTTATTGCAATATTTGAGCAAGGAGGGTGTCTAGTAGAATTATATGTAAATGGTGCTATTATAGGGGTAAAAAGGGAAGGGTTTATGTGTTCCTTGGGGAGCAAGCTGCTGTCCTTTAGCTTAAATAGGAGAGGGTGACAGATGAGGGATTATCCAGATTTGAGATCAAACAATCGGCCTAAAGGCTTGGGCTCTTTGGAGGAGGGTTCTCCACTGAGATTGGCTCCTTTGAGAGTTTTGCCTCTCGTTGGAGATATTTTGTATCTCTTATCCTATCAATTCCATAGAATTGCTACTGTTTTATTCATTTCTGTCAAGATCCTGTCAAGATCCACTCAATCCCTAACTAAATCATCCTCTAGTCTAACACCGTTACCTTCTTTTGAACTCCACTCTACATTTTCATCACTGTCACCATCAGCCATGATTGCTTCAGCAGCTATCACTGACATCTGTATCCTCTATCACTACCAGTGTTGCATCATTACTAGATGTATAGAGGTACCTTGGCCATCTTTGTCTTAGTTGCTTATGTCCACTTCATCTTCAGATCTAGCATAATCATTGTATTGTCTTTCAGATCTGACTCCATCTTCCACCTTTTTGGAAAAATGGAAGCCTAACACTCTCCCACGGTCCCACCAGACAACCGGAAAGGAAAAATCTTACTTATTGCTTCCTTAAACATTTCACCTTAATATTTTACTCCTTTAGGTACTCTCAACTATAATTAACCTCAAATCAATCAGGTCTTACATGTTCACTTGGATTCGGCACCCTTGTTATTGAGACAACGTGAGGCATTCTTTGATACACTTATGAAACTTTCCTCTGACTAGACACCTAAAAATTGGCATGTTGAATTTGCACAAAGGGATAAATGGAACCCTGGACTATGAGACCACGGGTGATCACCTCTTGTGGTAAAGGAAACAAATTGCTGCTTGATTTTGTTTGTCTTAGGTCAGCCTTGCTTGAAATTCTCTGTGGTTCTACATGTGTGTGCTGACATGTTTATGAACTGATATGCACTATCACTGCGGTATTTGCCTGAGTTTACCATTAGATATAATATGTATATGTTGATAAATTTGACCAATATTGATGCAGGTACATTCTAATTTATCCACAGGGCTGTGATGTTTGTAACCATCTCTCATTGTTTTTGTGTGTTGCTAATCATGATAAGCTTCTTCCAGGTCTGCCAATTTTTTTTCTTGAAAATAAGTTTTAGTGCTTCTCTTGCCACTTTTTTTTTTCTGCATAACATGAATTAATTTTAGAAGGGTTTCCCTCCTTTTGGATAGGTTGGAGTCATTTTGCTCAGTTCACAATTGCTGTGGTGAATAAAGATCCAAAAAAGTCCAAGTATTCTGGTTAGTTTTATGTTGAATTGAAATAAAACAGGGCCTTTAAACTATTCAGAATGTCTTTGTTTCTGATCGGTTGGTGGGGGATTACAGATACATTGCATCGATTCTGGAAGAAAGAGCATGATTGGGGATGGAAAAAATTTATGGAATTGTCTAAAGTATCAGATGGGTTTCTAGATGCAGACACTCTAATTATAAAGGCTCAAGTTCAGGTTATCAGGTGATTTATTAATGTTTCGCAGATACAAGAATTGTTTTTGGGCTTTGGCTTTTCGAGTAGCACCAAATTGTTCAGCAGTCATCCATTTACGATAATTTGCTGTTTTTTTTAATGGTTTAAATGCTTCTGAGTATCAAACAGATAAAGATGTTTAAGATCCCAAAATTTTGAGCAGTTCTTATGGTGGGTGGAATTCGGGGTTTCCATGTCTACTTGAAAGTCTAAAAGGATATCCATCATGCTTGCATAAGATAGAAAATAAAAGATACTGAGCTAGATACTCGTAATATCAGTTTTGCTTTCGCTGTGCCTTCTGATAATTAATAAAACTTTGACAAATCTAGCTTGAAAGGATAATATAATGAAATATTCTTCAAGATTTAATCTGAGTGGGTAATAATTTGATGGTTTTGTTTCTGTTTATGTGTCATGGGGGACTAGAGAAATTAGCAAGCTGAAAGGTTTACATTGTCTTTTCAGTTGCATTGAGCTGGAGCTGCTATAATTTTTCTTAGTCTCTTGCTGATACAGGAGTTGGTTTCTTTGTGGAGGCTCAGCTCCTTGAGTAACACCAAATTGTTCATCAGTCATCCATATATGATAATTTGCTGTTTATGTTTTTTTATTGTTAAAATAGTTCTGGTTACCGAACAGATAAACAAGTTTGAGATTCCATGTCTTTAAATAGTTTGCCTAAATTTGGTTTTTATTTTGTAGTGTTTCCTGTAATTATTCTTTAGTTGATGGCATTGGACAATAGCTGGAATTAATACCTATCTTTGTATATAATAGGGAGAGAACGAACCGTCCATTCCGCTGTCTTGATTGCCAGTATAGGAGAGAACTTGTACGTGTGTATTTGTCCAATGTTGAGCAGATCTGCCGGCGTTATGTTGATGATAGAAGACGCAAGCTGGAGACATTGTTGGAGGATAAAGCTAGGTGGTCAAGGTAGTATTTTTAGCAGACTTGTTTTGTATTCGATGATTTTTGGCTATTGGATTTAGTATGAATATGAAGTTTACCTTATTGTATGATTTGCAAAATTTGAGAACTGATTATTAATTTTCAAATCAAAGGAGAATGAAAAACTTTCTGAGACTGTAGTCATCAACAACGATCTGCAGAGAATGAGCATTATAGTACTGTATTGTTTTGTGTCATGAAGCGGGATTATTTAGAAATAAATCTCTTACGATTGATCAAAGTGCACTTATTATGCTGTCTCTTTTTCTTGAGTATATTCTCTTGACTGATTTGCTAAGGAACTTTATTTCTGCATATTCAAGTAGTATGACAGCTTCATGTGTGCCTCTTTTTGTCAGCTTTTGTGCTTTCTGGCTAGAGATTGATCAGAGTGCAAGACGTCTAATGTCCAGTGAGAAGATGGGCTTAGTTTTGAAATCGATTGTTAAGCATTTTTTCATAGAGAAAGATGTCACATCCACTCTAGTATTAGATTCCTTGTACAGTGGGTTCAAGGCTCTCAAAGGTCAAAGCAAATGCATATTAGGAAAAGCTAAACTTCTAGAGGGTGTGAATATACCGCCTCCAGTTGTTCAAGTAGAGGAAGAAATGTTTGTTTTAGTAGATGATTTACTTTTACTTCTGGAGAGGGCTACCATGGAACCTTTGCCCCCTAAAGATGAGAAAGGTCCTCAAAACCGCACAAAGGTTAGTTCTGAAATTGAAATGACGACGTCGGATTATAATCGATTGTGGTTTCAATCCAATTACCAAACCCCATTTATTTTGCAGGATGGTGGTGCAGGAGAGGACTTCAGCAAGGATTCAATTGAGCGTGATGAGAGGCGTCTAACAGAACTGGGTCGTAGAACAGTGGAAATATTTGTTCTCATGCAAATATTCAGGTTGTGTTATTGGACAATATGCTACTTTCTGGGATGTGTTGTTTTTTTCTGGTCACGATTATGTTGTCTTTGTGGAAGAGTTCTTGGGCAAATGCACTAATTTGTGCCCTAGTTGGGATGACAAAATCATTTTCTAGCATTGGCAAAGTTGGCTTCAACCAACAGTGCCCATCAGTGTCACTTTAACACCACTTCTATCCTGTTACAATTGCAACCCACTATATCACTCTTTAGGCTTTAGTTGCTGATTCCGAATGCTCCTCCATTATTTTCAACTGCCTTTATTATTCTCACTTTCTATAATGTACCCCTTTTTGTGCCTGGCTTCTGTTGATCTCCTTGTGTGATCTCCACCCCAAAGTCTTTCACCCTGCTTCCCCTCTTTCTACTATAATCTCTTCTGGTGGTCAACGTGAACTCCTGATTTCTTTTGTGTTTCATTTGAATTTTAAGTTTAAAATTGAGGATATGCTATCCTTTGTACTATTTTGGGAAGGATATCAGGGGTGCAATAGGGAGTTTATGATTTTAACATGTCTCTTGGGGATAGATCAGGTTACAGCTCTCTCAATTCCCATCTTCATTTCACTTATTCCTTGGATCAAATATCTATGGCTCTTGTTGGAAGATTAAATATAGGATGCCTGCAAATGGTGTGCTCAGTTAGTCAATAGAAAGGGAACTTGCTAGGTTCCATGTTTTAGCTTGTAGGTTGGGGAGGGATTAGTAATAAAGATGGAGCAATAAACTACAATACTCGAGAGGCATCTGTTCTTTTTTATATCCCTTTGTCCATATTTCCACTCTATTTGTTTCTTCTCTCCCAATGTTATTCTACCCGACAAATAAATTGTTATTATGATTGGTGTTGTTGTTGTTGGTGTTATGCTTGCAGTATATTATATGACTATATTCTGATAAATTCATCTACTCAAGCAGTACGATTGAAGTTGCCTTCCAAGAGACTATTGCTTTGAAGAGGCAAGAGGAACTCATCCGAGAGGAAAAAGTTGAGAGTGAGCAGAGGGCAAAACGAGAGATAGCTGAGAAGGAAAAAAGACTAAAGAAAAAACAGGTTTTCTACATTTTATTACAGTTTGGTATCCTCTTGTGCAATACTATTCTGCAGCAACTAGTTCAAAGAAACTCATAAAAATTGTTCCGTAGAGGTTTGGACCTTTTCTGCGTACAGATCTTTTTTCTCGCAAATCTGATCTTGATTGTTTTTGCAAATTAAAGAGTAAACAAAAGCGGAACAATCGCAAGGCTAAAGACAAGTTAAAGGATGAAAAGCCTGCCTTGATGTCCAACAAACATATTCATGGAAATCCTGCAGAAGTAAAAGATTCATTGGGAGGACCCACAATACTTGAAAAAGATGAAACGCTCGAAGATGCATCAGACGTGTCTGATTCAGTAGAGTGTTCTGCAAACGTTCTGCATCTTGATTCAGAAGATAGAGAATCAAGTCCAATGAACTGGGACACTGACATGTCAGAGGTTATGCCTCTAGAGGCCTGCAGTAGTGCAGTTTTACACCTCGAAGGAGATGCTAGGAGCTCATCGGTGATGGATGATAGCTCTTCAACCTGTTCTACAGATTCAGTTCCCTCAGTAATAAATGGTTCATACAGAGGCAATGTATCCACAAAGAATAAATGTGAAAACTCACCTACCAGGTAAAATGGCACATTACTATTTGAAAATTACTAGTGAAAGTGGAATTATGTGATGTTTGAATTCTTGAGTTTAATTCTACTAGAGGAAAGAACCAGCGAGCTAAAGCCGGATATGGGGAAGCTAATGGCTCTAAAGAAGTTAATAGATTGACATCTGAGCCTGTCAAAGGTTCGAGGCAACAAAATCTTACTTTTGCTGACAGAGTAGCTGAGTCCAGTGATTCTGAAGCTGCAGTTTCATCGACGCAGGAGCCAGTTGTTAAGAAAGTGAGTACTTGGTCTGGTCATTCTCCTTTTCTTGCTGTCTTTTTTTAATTTGACATTGTTTTTGATCAATCTCATATATGTTATTGTTGGGATCTGTATTGTTTTTTCTCTTTCCTTTGATCGTAATCTTGCTGCAGTCCGTTTGTTTGTTATTTTTGTTGTGATATTTACTCAAGATTCTCGTTTTTCGTTCCAGGAGGAGGTAATTGTGCTACGGAGGAAACAAAGCAATGAAGTCCAGGGTGACCTTATCAGACAGCCAAAATCAAAGGCTTCTGCAGCGTCAAACTCGCTTCAGAGCCCTCCTAAGAAAATGATCTCGTCATTTCAACCAAAGTCACAACCCAAAGATATTCCTGTTGATGTCATTGCTTCTGCAAGTAAAATAGCTGCTACTGGCATACGAAATACTAACAAAGCAGCTTCAGCCGTCCATGCGCCCCAAGCTTCTATTACTTCAAAACTTGATTCTATAAATGCTCTTTTGCCCAAAGCAACTGAGAAACGTTCTGGGCAACAATCCCCCTTCTTGATTTCTAGACCCCTGAGCACACCTCTAATTCCTGGGCCCAAGCCATCTGCTACCCCCATTGCTTCTATGACCCACACAGCCCAAATGGCCCCAGCTCTCTCCCGTTCCATGAGTGCAACAGGACGTTTGGGACCTGATCTGTCAGCAGCCAGCCATAGCTCATCTCTGCTGTCGTATAAAAACGCCATTTTAGGCAATGTTCACATGAGTTCATCCTCGTTTTCTCAGTCACCATCATCATTGTCTTCATCTTCCTCGTCATCTTCACTATCGTTCTCTAAGTCGTCATCCACTTTGGTACCTGGTCCAATTTATATACCAAAGGCAGCTGAGGGGGCGGTACTTAAGTCTGTCAACTCTGGCATCTCTTACAGAGCGGATGCAACAAGAGAAGCGGTATTGCAGAATGGAAGACAGCAATGGTTAAATAGTCCTCAAAGAGCATCACCCAGCAGAAGCATACCATTCAACTCTACGTCGATGCTTGACAACATCCAGCAGAATCTCGAACTGAACACCAGATCCCATGATGTTATCAGATCTGCACCGGGTGGGTTGTTGACAGATGAATTCCCACACCTTGATATTATTAATGATCTTCTTGATGATGAACAGGGTTTTATTAGTGGTGGGCCCAGCCTTCCTGATCCAAGGCTCAGCTTACCATCTGATTTGAGCATGTCGGTTGCCCTCGGCTCTTCAACTGGTTCTTGCAGGTTTGAAGACAACCAGATGTTTCATGAAGATTTCTACCAACCGGAATATGATAATCTGTCTGAATACATCCCACACGGAAACGTGCCTTATATGAATGGACAAATTGATGGGTTGGTGCAAAACCAGTGGCCTGTTGCTGGGTATGATCAATTCTCAATGGTGAATATGGGAAATTCAGGGAATGTAGATTGGTACTCGTATGGAGTCCCTGAGTACTCAGACCTGGCTTGTGGGTTAAATGGCTACACAATGTTTAGTCCTTCAAATGGCCATTGAGTTTGAAGGTGGAATAGAAGCTGTTTTTTTTCTTGCTTTGATAATGTTAGCTGATCTCCCGAATTGGGTACAATAATGTATTCGGAGGGCAAGAAAAAAAAGGAATTTGCTGGTTTCTTTGAGGTTTGTAAAGAGATATGCTGGGCTTCCTCCTTGCCTTTTTCATTTTTAATCTCTAGCAGTTGCATACAGATGATTTACCTAGAAAAGGGTTTGTTTTTATTCATGATTTTTCTCTTTCGTTTCTCTTAGTTCATTTATTTGTAGCCAAGTAAATCTAGTGTTCCGGTTTTCAGTTTACCGTTCTTCGGCATCTTTATATGTTTCATGTATTCTCTGCACAAGTGTGGTAAATCGCCTCAGATCAAAGGTCAAGGAAATAGGATGGAGGAGTAGCGAATGTTGGTAAATTTTCTGCCAACAAAGTGTTGGTAAATAAGTCCTTTTAAGTTAACATCTGTAAAAGTAGTCTTTGAGTTACCATAATGCAACGAGTAGCAAGCCATTTTTTAAGGCAATGACTTATATGCACTGAGAAAATTGATTATTTCTGCATGTCATTTAAAGGCGATGCCATTTATTGGTGTTATCTTAAAGTTTCAGATTTATAAGAAAAGTTTCAGTTTTATAGATGATCGTGGTACTCGACGCCATTAAATGGCGCCCCAGTCCCACTTTTGTTAATATTTTTAATAGAATATTAATATCACAAAAGCCCATCATCTGAATAGATTTTAAAATGAAAACTAGTTTAACCCCTAATGCGATTATAAACCCAATTTAATTAGATATGTAACGTCAATGATCACATTAAAAAATATAGGATCATATATATGTATCTTCGTATTATGATTAGTGTTTTTTTACCAATAGTAAATCAACTCATAATATAAATAAGCTGGATTTGTTCAAAAATTACTTTACACCAAATATCACATTTTATTAAATAATAATATTTATTTGAAGATTACAATTAATTCTTGGTAAAGAGATAACTCATAATTTTTGGGATAATTCATGATTTTCGGCAATTTTTACAAGATAAGATTATATAAGATTCTAACTACCTAATTTATATAGAGGAGGGTCCAACTGATTATTTTTATCAAATCAAATATATTTATCTTTCTATTGTAACTAGTGTTTTTTTATATAAGCAAGGGCCCGGTTGAATATTTTATTAAAGAAATGACACGTGGCGCAATTTTCTGTGAAGACTTTGTCTCCGCTTTATACTATAGACAGTATAGATATAGATAGATAGATAGATGTGGTCATGTTTCCGTGTGTCACCGTACCTTAACAAAATTCTCGAATTAAATTTGCTCAATTTACCATGATGGTCATGTTACATTGTTACTCACTATTTTATAATATCGATGGATTTTGCATGTTAATAGATTGATTGATGATGTTCAACCAAAAAAAATAGATTGATTAATGATAGAGTGTTTATTTTGTGCCCAGTCTGCTCACCAAACATGGAATATGCACTACAATACAAAAAAATATTTATTAGAATAATGTTTTTCACTGAAGCGATATATTAAAAATATTTTACCAAAATTTAAAATTCTGAATATATCTTTTACATAAATAGATAATGTATAACTTAATCAAATTAATTGACATACCACAAATAAAAACTAATTTTTTATCAAATATATAGTGGGTCCAGAATCAACTTTAGAAAATATAAGTAATATATTTAAAAGGTAGAATATCTTACCAAATTTGAAAATTTGATCATATTTTTTGCATAAATTGATAATCAATATATATTATAAAAGCCGACCGTTTTCGAGCCACCACGTTGATTCTGGCCCCGCTTGATTTTAATTTTTTTTTCCAACTCAAATAGATAATAATAACTTTATATCTTTTAGTTTCCTTAATTATCTAATCCTCAATTTTATCTTTAGAGTCATACTATCTATCTTTAATTTTATCTTCTCCTAAAAAAAGCATCCTATAATTATGGCTCACATTATAAATATTCAAACATACTAACGTCAATTCTCTTTAGTGTGAGGATATGAAATTTAGATTCTTGAGTTTTTGCAACTTTCCATTTTGGACCATAAATCGATATCAACCGTTTTTGTTATAAAATTCTAATGTTTTTGTTAAGAAGGTTAATTATAATAAAAGCTAGATTTGGATCATAAGTGAACAAGAAAATTATTAGTTTTAAATATATATTATAGTCTAATATTATATGAACCAAAATGATCATAAATTTTGTACCCGTTTTATTTTATTTTTTTTCAACTTAAATAGATAATAAGAACTCTATATCTTTTATTTTCCTTAGATAATAATGACTCTTTATTTTATTTTCATTAATTATCTAATCCTCAATTTTATCTTTAAAGTCATATTATCTATCTTTAAAGTCATAGTATCTATCTTTAAAGCCATACTCCTTAAATTTTAGTTTTAGTTTTAATTTTAATTTTATCTTCATCATACTTTAATTTTAATTTTATCTTTAAATAATATTCTCTATGTATACATATATTCTCCATCTATGGTTGTTTTTTAATATTGATACATTCACGAAATTTTGAGTACGTATTTCTCCGACATATATTCTCCATCTATGGTTGTTCTATAATATTGATACATTCACGAAATTTTGAGTACGTATTTCTCCAACATATATTCTCCATCTATGGTTGTTTTATAATATTGATACATTCACGAAATTTTGAGTACGTATTTCTTCAACATATATTCTCCATCTATGGTTGTTTTATAATATTGATACATTCACGAAATTTTGAGTATGTATTTCTTCAACATATATTGTCCATCTATGGTTGTTTTATAATATTGATTTAAAATACAAGTCGTGACTCGATAGGCTATGTTTTCTAAATTTAAAAAAAACTTTGAATATTGAGTACATATTGGATTCAACTTAATTATATAATCTTTAATTTTATCTTTTTTCTTATTGATCAAATATCTATCTTTCAAACAATACTATATATCTTTTAAATTTTGTTCTATAAAAGATAAGCAAATAAGAGAAAGTACAAAGCATAAAACAATACTATATATCTTTTTAATATTGATACATTCACGAAATTATTGATTTTTCCTTTGTCATGTATAATGTCAAATTCATTCAAGTACTAATTTTTTCCCCTTTGCATTCATGTCCGTTTTTTATATTTCTATATGATCTTCACATTGTTTTTGATCTACTTATTTTTATAGTACATTATTTTTTATATGATCTACTTATTAAATATTGTGATTAAAACAACTACATGTTTAATTTGGTTATATCAAGTTCGTGATTTGCATACTATATTTAATGTAAGTAAATATAATTTTTGCAAAATAATGTAAGTTATTGACTATAAAATATAAGTTCGTGATTTGCATAACAATATATTCTTAATTGACTATAGAACAATAAAAGACTTCTAATATTCCATGAAATTAAATTATGTCAAATTTTTTATTGTATATTTTCACACTAATATTCTATTTATAATATATTCAAAAAAATTACAAAACACGAGTCGTGCATGGCACGACGGGTACAACTAGTAAGAAGTATAATTAGATTAACTGAAATAATATAAATAGAAGTTTTTTTTATTGAATATGCGGTGGGGCCAGAATCAACGTGGTGGCTCAAAAACGGTCGGCTTTTATAATATATATTGATGATTTGTACAAATATGTATCTAGGTGTTTACAATATAAATGTACTTTCTTGATTTATATAGTATGTACTCAATTTTAAGTGGAACACCATGGTGTATCTCCAAATCGAAACGGAAGATTTACGTCGTTTTCGGACGTGGGATGATAATTTATTTATTAAAGTGATCATTTTTAATTTATTTGTAGAAATTTAATCTTTCTTTGAGTATATACTTTCGTAGAAATGAATAACTTTTCAAGATTATTATAGTCAATATAATATTCAAGGTGTAGGATTAAAAATAACTTATATGGAAAGTAATTTGACGATTATATGGATCGCATTCGCATATATAAATTGAACACAGAGTACGTGATGCTCGAATATTTGACCATTGAATTTGTCAACTTTATATAGCTATACATCCAGGCTAACGTCATATATATAAAAAATATATTTTTGGTCGGAAGGCTAACGTCATAAATTGAACATCGGTAGGGCTTGAAAAATAGATGTTGAAAATGCGAAAATTTCTCCCAAAATTAATTAGACTTTTTATTTACGTGTTTGATTGATTTGGATGGACTATTTAACGCAAAAAGTTTAATCATGTAAATGTAATGGATCGATCGTCTGTGAATTATCATGACAAAAAAAAAACAGGAAATTAGTCAGTTGCCCGCAAAAGATGTAAATGAGCAAATGTATATGCATTTAGAACTTTTTTTTATAAATCTGACGAACATGTAAATGAGGAATTTGACAACAAAGTGTACGTGGCTAGGGTCATGTTCAAAGATCAAGACTCAAGAAATGAGGTTCACTGTAATTCCCTTTACTTTTGTCCTGCAAATTATCCACGAAATGTCATTATTCTGAATTCCTTAATTTCAAGCCAGTCATCGGTCACCTTTTGAAAATGGACTATACTAAGTAGAGTTAATTTTTTATGAAATAACTATTCTCTACGAATATACGATAAGTAAAAGTGTGTCATAAAACATCAAAGTGTATTACTCGTATAACGTATCAAATATATATTCATAAATAAAATCATTACAACAGTATATTTAAAACATCAAAATTAAATGTGTTATAAAATATCAAAAGTGGATGCATAGTTTGAATGCACTTTTGACATTTTACTACATATTTTTAATATTATCAGTAAATAAAATATATTAAATAATGTATCTCGATCATATGACATATGACATGTTCTCATATCATTAGTACTCATAAACATTAATATTTGGCGTTTAGAGTACCGACTCAGGCAACATGAAATCATATACAAGGACCGAAAGAAAAGAAAAACATGAAATCATAGTATGCTAAATTACTTCTTAATAATTAGGTGCCGTCGTCGCCCCCGGTTGAGTACTCATGAGTTTACCATAAGGTCTCAGGTTCGTGACTTCATAGCGCCTCTAGTATATTATCTTCAGAGCCGGTTAGTAACCAACTCTACATGCTCTAGGCGAGTCCAAATAGTACTTGTAACACGACCATAATTCCTTTCCACATATAAAAAAAAAATAGGTGCCCATGTTGCAATTTGCAAGCTCAATAGATACGTTCGGTAGAAGGTAGCATTGGACGATATATACCAAGGTGACCAACTAATATACCAACCAGTCAAAAGTCATAACACGTAAATTTCATGCACCCAATTAAGTCAATCCGACCCAAATTGAACTCCTTTTGAACAAAAGTCCAATGCTCCGGAGTTCCTATCCTTGTTATTTTTGTGAGCTATAAATACTACTCCAAACACAAGCAAGCAAGTCATCCCACGTACCATTCAAACTCTTTCATCCATTTCTCTGACAACAAAGTGAACAAACTAATCACCCAACTTACACAAATATACAAGCTAGCTAGACCCATGGCCATGAACATTGATGCCAACAAGACCGTTGTCGCTCTCGTGATGATCCTTTGCATTACATGTTCATTGCATGGCGGTGTCGATTCGAGGCCATTGTCGACGTCCCCATCATTAGGGTTCGGACAATACGAGGATACTCTAATGGGTTTCCTCCCCCGGGCACCTTCTCCTCCTTCAACCTCTTCTCCACCCACCTACATTCCGGGACCAATCGGTGGCCGTTGATTGTTGTTGAGAAGATCGTCATTTATAAGCATGAATCTAGCTAGCTAGCTAGCTAGGGCAATATCATATATATATATACTGTTGTCATTGATTCTCGTCAATTAATCATCAATCCCATTAGTCTATGACCATTGATACATGCATGCATGCTAGTATGGATCAATAGTGTACGTGGGAAAATATAATGCATATTCTAGGTCTATTGGTATTACTTCATTGATCAATTTTATGTAATGTTGAGATTGATGTATATTCTATTGATTAAATAAAACATGTATGAATGTGATTTATTTATTTTGTAATTGAGACAGAGCTAGCATTCGATGCGGTGTGTTGAATATATCGTCTCACATATATCATAAGTTTGAGAATAAAAACTTTATGTACTTGTGTAATGTTGGCGGATTATTGTTTCTTCGTTAATTATAGTTTTTCTTCTTCATGAAACCAGAATATACGTATTTATGGGTTAAATACATATCCAGGTCCCTAAACTTATGCCTAATAGCTGTTTAGGTCCATGGACTTCCAAATTTTTCAGTGTGACACCTCAACTTAACAATTGAGACCTATTGGATCTTAATTTGGTCGATCATATTCACATAATTCGCTTTGCGGTGTGTAGCACACACACTGTTTCATTAGTAAAATAAACCACATCAACACTGTGTTTCCACGTCAACCAACATAGATAATTTAAACTTACCATATTTAATAAAGGATATTTAAAAAAGGGTCCGGATCCGGTAGGAATGATTATTATGGTAGGAAATAGGAATGAATCTCGGCCGTCCATCACGTGGAGGGAAAACAGCCCAACAAGCCACACGGGCGTATAATTCGCGTATAATTCGCGTATTATTCGTGTATTATTCACGTTTTATACGCGTTTTTAATACGCGAATTATACGCGTTTTTTCCGTTTTCGTTTTTTTCCGTTTTTTCGTTTTTTTTTTCCGATTTTTTTGATTTTTTTTCGTTTGTGCAACTCAATGGTCACGTTTGTGCAACTCAATGGTCACGTTTGTGCAACTCAGTGGTCAATTTGTTCTTCAACTCTATTGTCAATGTGTTGAATTCTATTTGTGCAACTCAATGGTCACGTTTGTGCAACTCAATGGTCACGTTTGTGCAACTCAATGGTCACGTTTGTCAATGTGTTGAATTCTATTTGTGCAACTCAATGGTCATGTTTGTGCAACTCAATGATCACGTTTGTGCAACTCAATGGTCACGTTTGTGCAACTCAATGGTCAATTTGTTCTTCAACTCTATTGCCAATGTGTTGAATTCTATTTGTGCAACTCAATGGTCACGTTTGTGCAACTCAATGGTCACGTTTGCCAATGTTGTTCATTAATATTTGTTCAACTCTATTGCCAATGTGTTGAATTCTATGGTCAATTTGTTCGTCAATATTTGTGCAACTCAATGGTCACGTTTATGCAACTCAATGGTCACGTTTGTGCAACTCAGTGGTCAGTTTGTTCATTCATATTTGTTCAACTCTATTGCCAATGTGTTGAATTCTATGGTCAATTTGTTCGTCAATATTTGTGCAACTCAATGGTCACGTTTGTGCAACTCAGTGGTCAATTTGTTCATTCATATTTGTTCAACTCTATTGCCAATGTGTTGAATTCTATGGTCAATTTGTTCGTCAATATTTGTGCAACTCAATGGTCAAATTTGTGCAACTCAATGGTCAAGTTTGTGCAACTCAATGGTCAATTTGTTTATTCACGTTTGTTCAACTCTATTGCCAATGTGTTGAATTCTATGGTCAATTTATTCATCAATATTTGTGGAACTCAATGGTCAAATTTGTGCAACTCAATGGTCAATTTGTTCATTCATGTTTGTTCAACTCTATTGCCAATGCGTTGAATTCTATGGTCAATTTGTTCGTCAATATTTGTGCAACTCAATGGTCAAATTTGTGCAACTCAATGATCAAATTTGTGCAACTCAATACATTTGTTCAACTCAATGGTCAAAATGTGAATAAGTCCGAAATCACAAACCACAATAAAGCAAATGACGATTCCTTGATTTTCTAAACTCAAATTTGCACATTCTACTACGTGAATTCCAACTGCAATGCGACAAATTCAAGCAGAGATCCAGCACAGAATCAAGAAAATCTAGAAAACATCACAAAGCTAATAGCCAGATCTGCAAAAAAGATTGCAAAAGAAGCGAACAATGTCGCAAATGAACATCTTCTCGTAGTTCATCACACACGTCTCCAAAAAGCACCAATCCCAGCCTCTAGCTATGCACATCCTCAGCTTCTTCTTCTTCAAACTCTTAACCTCCTCATTAACCTCCAATTTCCTCCCTCTAGTCCTCAAAGCAGCAGACCTCTCCTCATCCTTCTCAGGAATCTCAGCATCATCAGCCACCAAATCAAAATCATCCTTCAGCTTCCTCACAAGCCTCCTCTTCCTCCTTCCGCCATCAACGGCCTCCTCTTCTTCTTCCTCCTCCGTCAGAAGAGCAAGCCTCCTGCTCCTGCTCCTCTTTGTGAGGATCGGAGTCGGAGGAGGTGAATCGGAGAGATAATCCTCAAATTCCGGCTCGTCTTCGCCGATTCCGGCGATCGGAATAACGTCTTCTCGGATTTCTCCCTCTCCTTCTGGAGCTTCTTGACGTTGCAGATCTCGTTAATCCAAATGTCGAAACGTTGCAGATCGGAGTAACAAATATGAATCAACGTCGCAGATCTCGTCAATCCAGATGTCGCCACCGTCGCCGGCGACAACGGATTTTGATACCGGCCGCTATTGCTTCCAATTCCTGCCATCTCTGACAAAATCGCCGTGCTAATCGACCGATCGATGCCACACAAGAACCAGGGATCGTGTTTTAGGGCTTCGATCGAGGTCCGCCTGCTCGGATCTGGCGTGAGCATCTTCCCGATGAGCTTTCTGGCTCCGTGAGGGAATCCAGGCCGGAACTCGTAGTCCGCCTTGACGATCTTCTGGCACATCGTCTGGAGGCTCTCGTCTACGATCTGAGCGGAGGAGGATTTGGGGAGAGGAAGATTGGAGCGTCTTCCATCTGAGCGGAGAAGAATGGTTTTATTTTTTTTTTATTTTTTTTGGAAGTAACGTGTTAATTTTGACGGGGAGATGGACGGTGCAGATCTATTCCTAATTCCTACACTAAGATACCTTCCTACATGACTCTTTCTCTTTAAAAAATCACATTAGGGTGTCTTATCGGTTGAACTCTCTCAACCTCATCAAGTCTTCTTCTCATGGCTTCTCTAGCTTTCTCCTTCCCGCCTCCAATCTAGCTCCTTGCATCTCTCACAACGCTCCCCACCGCTTTATTTCTCTTCGCACTCTCTCATCTTCAACCCCCGACAAATCTCCTAATTAAACCAGAGTGCTCTCACTAACCAAAGCTTAGACCTTCTATTTCTCCGCTTCTTTGAAAAGGGCTTCGACGGCCAACTGAAGACGGCAACAATCCTCATTCCCCAAGCGGATTAGCTTTGGCGGAGGAAAAGAAGCTAGAGATTCCTTGCCCTCCGGGGCTCCACAAGTATGAGAGTTCTTGACCTTCATTCTTCCACTCTTGGCGAGGTCTTTGTACATGTTAGTATGGAAATTTGGGGGTTTCACATTCAGATTTTAGGGTTTTCGTTTGAAAGATTTGTTTGGACTAATTCCGGTTTACAAATTTTGGAATTTTAGGGTTATTGCTCTATGAGGAGGGATTAATGTACGGAGAAGGGGAAAGTGGATAAGCAACAATGGAGATTTAAGTTTACAAAGATGGATAAACGAGGAAGAAGATGATTGTTTTTACTGTTCTTAAATAAGGATTAAGTCGACCAAAAAAAAAAAGGATTAATCTTTTTTTTTAAATTTTGTTCTTTTTTTTTTGGTAGAATTTTTAAATTTTATTCTACATAAGTAGTTCCATCCACATAACAAAAAAAAAAGGTTGAATATCGATCGAGTCCATTACTCGTACATATGCGACTAAACCACACGCCTATGTGAAAATCATTGATTAAGGACCCAGCAGGTCTCAATTGTTAAATTGTATCTACAATTTATACTACACATAATATTATAATAATATAATAACACAAAATTTAAAATATTTTTTTGGAGTTCACTTATTTCTGTTTTGGGTTCACGTATTTCTATTTCATGTTCAGTTTACAATTTATAGGTTAAACAAGTTTTTATTTGATTCAAATCCTACTAAATATATGCGTTTTGACTAGAGGTCTCAAACGGGTCGGGTCGGGTGGATTCGGGTTCGGTCTTTTCGAGTTCGGGTTGTGTGCCTGTTTCAGATATATCGGGTAACAAGTCAAGTCGGGTCGGGTCTTGACAGGTTATTGTTCAGGTTCAGGTCAGCCTAATAGGTCAAGAGTTTGAATTTTAATGATTATTAAAATAATATTATGATTAAATAATACTATTTAATAATAAAATATTATTTTAAATAGATGTTTATAATAATATTTTATTTATATTAGTTTTAATAATAAAAAAATTATAATATTTATAAAAACTATATTCATCCTACATATATATAAAAAAATCGGGTCGGCCGATTTGGGTTCGAGTTCAACCCAATCGGGTTCAGCTTTTTCTTTTTCTTGCTACTATTTGGCTCGGGTTTCAACCCTAAAAGTTTTTTGTCCGTTCAGATTGGTTTTTCGGGTCGGGTTAGATTTTGACAGCTCTTTGACCCTTCTAATATTTTCTTTTTGATTCATAGTAAAGGTCAAACCTAACCCTTAACTCCTTAAGAGACCCTCCTTTGAAAATCATTATCCTTTATTGAAAATTTTAATTTTTCTTTAAAAACTAGACATCTACTTCCAGTGTTGCTTGGAACGGTTATTCAGTATTATTTTGGTAGCTTTGTATGATTGTTGTTTGTATATATCTACGATTTCAATTGTTTTTTTTTTTACATTCAAACAATATACTATCTTGGTTAAACAATTGAATTGACATTATTATCGTATTTTTGTATTATTAAGATTATAAATCCCTAAATATCAAAAAAAATATAACCTTAATAGTCTATAGTCATAATTCTAACATTGGAAATTCAAAAACTAACTTAATAAATAAATAATGAAAAGAATATTATAATTTTTTTTATGATACAACATTTATATTTTATATTCTAATAAGTAAAAGTGAGATCTAAATCATTACGATGGAATTATTTCCATAAAATAAATTTTATAATGCATATAGATATAATATAATTCAATAAAATATGCAGTCTAAACTTATAATATGAAAAATGAATGATTAAAAAATAAGTAAATAAAATCTTTCAATTTCTAGGCCACATCATTTAATAAAAAAATTATTCAATAAGATAATATTTAATATTATCGACGTACTTATCAATACGAGTAACATAATACATTTAACAATGAAAATTTAATTAATTTAATCAGAAATTAATATAATAAGATAAATTATATTATATATATTATAAATTAATAACATATAATATTCAATAATAATAGTAAAAGTTTAAATAAATATATTAATATATAGTATAAACTAACAACAACAATAATAATAAATTTTATGGAATAAATTAATAATTACAATATCATCTTAGATTGAATATAGTACAATTTAATTAAATGGAATTCAATTTTAATGTGAAAAAATACAAATTTAAATGTAGATAAATATGATAAATAATATATAATAGCATAATAATATATATAGTTTAACATGAATGAATGAATTGAATTGGGGGCACTTAATGACAACATGTTCCAAGTTTACAAGTAGGTTAGATAATTTCAAAACAATAAATCTTCTATGATTTAGAAAAGCTTTGTTATTCTGCCAACATCAAGTAGTTGAGAGGCTCATGCATTTGACCATGTACTTTTTCATTCTTCAAAAGATGCATACAAAATACTTCTGACTTTCAATTGTCTTACAACTTAAAGTTGAAAACAAGCCTAGCTTGAAAAGAAACTCATTTTAGAAGTCAATGAGAATAAGCTTGCAGTGCAAACTAGTAGGAAACTTCGGTTATGTTTCTTTCTGCCCCTATGGAAAGAGATAAGTTAAACTCGACTATTTGAAATCCTTATTGATTTGAAATTTGGGTTTGAAACTAAATGTTGAACAAAGTATAGTAGTTGCTAAGTATGACAGTAATTAAGGGGGCAATGACATTTCAAGCTTTGGATAATCGAGACTCAATTTGCTAAGTATGACAGTATTAATTGTATAGTAATCAAAAAATAATTCTATGACTCATGAAATCAATTTCATATCTATTAGGTTATCATCCGGTTTTCATTCGGATTTCGATACCAACATTTGCGTACGTACTTTCACTAAAGGAACCACTTTCTAAAATCTCATTTGTCTTGTCCGTCACAGTCTTAACTTGACCACTTTTTTCTCTTGCATGATCAACTAATGTCGACCAATTCATTCAGGTTGTGAAAAGTAAGTTGATGATAAGATGAGCTGCACTTGAAACTTTTATCAAGCGATTTATAAGGATAAACTACAGTTTCAAACTTTAAGTTTAATATGATTAGTATTTTATTTAATTTAAAGAGTATTTATAGGTGCATGAGTTGATAAATAATTTAAATAAAAAAAAATCACAAGTCTACCATTGTAAATGTTCAATCTCTTTTACGAAAGGTTTAGTAAGAGGAAAAACTATCCAATATTTATGGCATTATATTCTTGTATTGTATTAGCATTAATTACATAATTTGTTCGCATCAAGTCTAGAGTGGTTTCAGACTTGTAATCCGGAATTATTGACATGTGACATTTCCGATGGGAATGTTGGATGTTACACCTTGAGTGCCATGTATCAATTTGCCAAGAACAACTGGAAGATTCCAACACCTCAAATCTATATCAAGAAGAAAGGGATTTTGTTTCCAATAAGATGAAATATAATACGCATTCAATCAAATAGACTGTGTATTCAACTCATGAAAAATTCATGTGCAATATTGGCCAGTGTTCACTCTTGATTGCTCAACTTTGGGGCATTTATCACGGTTTGAGCTTTGCTTGGAGGGAAGGATACCGTAATGTGTGTATGTGGAAACCGACTCTAAGGCGGCCATTGTTCTTATTGAAAAGAATATCAGCCCAAGTCACCCTCTTTTGAGCCTGGTCGCCTGGTCGTTATTTGCCAAGGCTTCTTGAAACGGAACTAGAATGTCCGTTTGACTCATGTCTTCAGGGAAGCGAACCAAGTCGCGGACTTCCTTGCTCGGCTGGCGTTTTCTTACCCGCTTGGCCTCCATTTTATTTTCGATCCTCCTAGTTGTATTTCGTTTTTGCTTGATAATGATTTTAGGGGAGCTACCACACCCCGTCCTGTTCGTGACATTTATTTTTCTTAATTAAGGTGTGCTAAGGGCTTGCCCTGTTTTCAACAAAAAAAAACTCATGAAAAACTCGAACAACCAATAATAATATTCAAAAATACGTCAAAACATATTTCACTATGCACATGATAAATTCAGATATTTATGATTTATATGCTCGAAATAGTATAGTCAAATTTGTAATAAGTAACGAATGAAAATGTATGAGGTTTTATTTGAGTTTGTCCTAAAATCTAGTATATTCATTTTTTTTTCTTAAATTTCACAATTTTTTTAAACATAGCCTAGAATATAGAAACTTCCATATTTTGGTAAATGTTGTGTTACATTAATGTGATTTCATCTAAATAGTTATAATGTACTCTCTTTTCAAGCCATTGAGGGAGTCTAATCCGATGACTCTTATTGACCCCCCTCCCCCCATGATATGATAAACAAATCCGCATTACATAACACTATAACACATAGTAATATGTCAAATGAATATAAATTTTATATCACGCTATTCATATTAAATAGTATTAATATTCATTTTGCGTGTTACATAGTGTTTTAATTAGTTGTTGCTTTTTCTAGTTTGATTAACCTAATTCACCCCCGACTAACAAAAAAGGTAAAAGTATAATATTGACCAATGATCACTGATTCGATCGACCTTGCCTCATAAGACTTGGACGCAAATGAAGGATCGTAGATCGTGGTTGAGCTTGTCTTTTGGAAGTGCTAGGTAGAAGCAACTTGAGGTTAGGACGGGTGCTTGAACCAACGAATTGACACAAGGCTTGCGTGAGACCAACGAGTTGGAATTGAGGGCGAGCTTGGGCTCGAATAGTGAATGCACATGAACTTGAAGGAATGAGGATTGACACTCAACTTAATGGCTCGAAATTTCTATTATGCATTAACTTGAAAAAGGATTACAATCTGAGTTTATAAAGAAAACCTAGACTAACAAATAAAGAAAACATATAAGCTATTGCAATCTAGCAATCAATCCTAGAATAAAGGATATGTTAATTATCTAAATCAAACGCTAGTCACACGTGAAGAGGCGTGACTGCTGGTAGGACGCATGTCTAGCTGGCAAGCCCGCACACTAACTCCATAAGGCGTTGGCAATGAGGGGCGCACCCAATGGAGCGAAGCTGATTGTTGAGACTAAAATCTATCCCACATCGGGGGAGATTGAACCTGAACCACCCACCATATAAGTACATGGGCTACTCCCCCTATTGCCAATTGGTTTTAGGGTGGAATCACATGTGCGCACAAATTGACGTGTGAGCATGTGCGCACAAACTGACGTGTGAGCCCCCTACGTCATATATGGCCCACCGAGATTTAACTGGTATCAGAGTCTGTTCGATCTGGGCCCGACTTTCTTGGTCTAATGGGCTGGCCGACCTTAAGGCATGAAACGTCAAGTGCAACTAACATATTGCGGGGCCAGGCAGTTGTACTTGAGGGGGCGTGTTGAGACTAAAACCTATTCTATATCGGGAGATTTAACCTAAACCACCCACAAGATAATTACATGAGCTAGGCCTACCGCGCATGTGCACGCAAGCCGACGTGTGAGCCCTCACACCATATATGGCTCACCGAGATTTAACACTGATAGTTGGCGTGCTCTAGTCATGGAGACTCCAAACTTGGGCACTAGGCTCGAGTGTCCCAAAACTGGTTAGGACGTGGGAGATCACGGAAGATGTGGCATAGAATATAGAGTTGCACGGTTCCTAGCAATTGGCCCGTTCAAACGAAGGCTCAACACTTCCTCCTCTTGAGCAGCCAACATGGGCATGGGCGTGGGTGCTTCAACCATGCTATAGCATTCTTTTGAATTTGAACTAAGATTTTAAGCTCCTATTTAATAAATTGAATTAGGATTATAAGCTCCTGGCTTGTATGATAAAGCAAGTGACTCGAATTGACAGGTTTATCTGTCACAGTATTGGGGCAGTGACTTCCCACGTTAACTTTTAATCATTTACAAATTATATATATAGATTTACGCGCAAAAATCATTTGCAAGTATCTACTGCAAATATCCCTCTTATTATTTTTATTCTATAAAAAACGTTCTGGCTTTTTGCATACTGATTGTTTTTTTTACACCGCGTCGTTTGATGGCAACGCCATCCAATAACGCTCTTAATAATAAAGGCAATACAATAATAATTATATTTTTTTGTGTGATGACACTGGATGCCATTAGAAGGCGTTGCCCTACACGATTAAAAGGCGTCACATGCTTAACTTAACATATAGTATTTTTCAGAGAATCCCAATGTTCCATTGAGTTTAATTAGCCTAATTAGCAATCTATACCTGTGGTTTAACCCCTTAATAAAGAATAGGAAGTAATGCATGTTATATATATAATTTTTTTTTTTGGTCAAGAATCTTATACATAATTATTAGAATGAAGAATGACCGGCTGGCCGGCCAACAATATATCAATCACAAAATTACATAAGAGGTTTCAACCAAAAAATTACATAAGAGGGATCAATTGATGTAGTAAGCAATAACTCCAAACCTACAAATAAGCTAGCTAGCATACTACATACCCATGATTACGTGCATCAACTGTATACATATGACAGCTAGTCAACTTTTCCGATTCATACTTTTATAGGAGAGCAAAGACGACGGCGACGACGACGATGGTTGATTGATCGATCAACAATGGCCACCGGGTGGTGACGGAACGTAGGTGCATGGGGATGGCTTTGACCCGGGTGAAGGTCCCCTTGGAAGGATGCTCAATAGAGTATCCTCGTATTGTTGGAACCATAGCGACGTGCGTGTCGACATTAATGGCCTCGAATCGACTCCGCCATGCAAACAGCACATAACGCAAAGGATCACCATGAGAGCAACGGTGGTGTTGTTGGCTTTGATCATGGCCATGATATATATGTTGTGTGTGTTGATCGAGCTAGTACTCAATTTGTAATGGAGAAATGGTTGTGAGATCGAGTCTGGTGTCATAAACACTAGTCTAAGTACTAGTATTTATAATGTGCATAAACATGGGAAGAATTGAACTCCTTATCGATTTATGAGTAGTTTTTTTTTTCAAAGTAAGTCGGTTCTTTTATTTGACTCTTACAAGAGTTCTTGAAAATAAAGATACGGTGGAAACCACGTACGGTTTTGCAGGGAAATTTCCCTACAAGAATTGTAGTGCTCTTTCGACTAAATTAGCTTGCACAAGCAAACTGAGTCATATTTTTCGTTTTTGAAAAAAAAATAGGTAGTTTGAAGAAAGTTTCAAGGTTGGAATTGTTGAATGGACCTTGACGTAATACTTGGTATATATGCAACTATGCATCAAGAACAGAAATACATAATCGGTCTTTAACGGCAATATAAATTCTGAAATTGTTCTCGACCAAGAAAATTATTCCGAAATTGTATGCGCAATGGTCTGCATTAATGTCTTATATGTCACGATTCACGAATCAAAAGTTCAATGTTGAAATGTTAATAAAAAAACACTCTCCCAAAAAAAGCTTAGAAAATTCTAAGTAAGTACTGTAAAATTTATTAGAACTCTACACATTAAGTATTAGCTCTGTGACGCTCAAAAAAAAAAAAAAGTATTAGCTCTGTAAAAAATAATAAAATATAAACTCTCTCTAAGCAAATAGGATTTATTATAACTTTTTTAATCGAGATTCTTAACCTATCACCTACGTACTCAATGCATGGGTCAAAAGAAACGATTTTAAAGTTATACTACTATGCATGGACGGGTAAAAACATACATGGAACACATAAATAATTTTATCGTATGGTTGTGTAATAGTATTAAATGTTAATGTTTCATAATACGTTATTGAAACGTTGTGCTTACAATATTTGGCGTTGAATCCATATGGTATATGTAGAGTTGTTAAACGGGTTTGTTTAGTCATGTTTAGGTCATTTTGGGTTCGGGATGAGTGAGCAAATTAAGTGCATAATATGGCACTAGTTGTACCCGTCGTGTCATGCACGACAATGACTCGCGTTTCACATTTAATAGTTATTTTTATTATAAATAGGATATTAATAAGTGAAAACGTATAATAAAAATTTTAGCATATGCAAATGCTATTTTTTTCTTGATGAAAAAAATTATTTTTCAGATTTTCAATACCGCACGTATGAGATTATAAAAATATAAAATATATTTTAATTACAGAACAATTTAGTAAACACAAATTACTTAATTTTTCATCCTTCAAAATTTGTCTGTCTCTAATGGTTAATATATATCATTGTCGTTATTATCACAATTTTGAGACATTATAAGTCAATATAATATAAAATGAGATATTTTAATTGATTATTTTGGTTTGATCTTTTGTTTTATTTGAATACTATAAGCTTTTAGTATGAGATATAATTACTATGAATTGATATATAATTAAAATATTAATATATTATATCAAATTTTAGATAAATATAAAATGAGTCCAACATGATTCTAATGACTTTTTATAATGAATTAAATGAAATATATTAATCGAAAATGATTTTATTATGAAAGATTTAAGCTAAGTTATTATGAAAATGATAATATATAAAAGATAGTAAATATAAAAATAATATATCAAAAAAGATAGAATATGTTATCACAACTCAAAAAATATCTTTTACATAAATTGATAATAAAGAATGTAATTAGATTAATTAAAATAACATGAAAAAAGTTTAATTATTTAATTAGAAGAGATAAAAATTAAACTATTAGAAAAGTGATAATATATAATTTAAGCAAAAGTTAATAAATATCTTACAAAAGTTACAGCTCCACCTAGCATAATATCATATCTTACAATTAGATATTAGATATGGAATAACATAATATATAATAATACTATAATTAGATATTGCGGACTCATAGAGGATTTCACAAATTAGATATTAGTTAATAAATCGTATACAAATTAGATGATTATGTGATATATGTGTGATCATGTGAGAGATATTAGAAATTTTTAAAACTTTAATTACCTAAAAGAAACAATGGAAGTAGAATGATTAAGGTTAAGTGCCATGTAAGTTTTATATTCCGTTGTGTAATAGATTTTACAAATAAGACTAGTCTTCTTTCTAGATATAGATAGTATGTTGTATTAGTATTTTGTAGGTGTGCTACATATTTTAGGAATACCCTTAGTTAATTTATAATAATTAAAATAGAGCATTAAGTAATAGTACAGACGACTACTTTTATTTTTTAAATGTGTTAAGAAGGTTAAAAACTACTTTTATAGGTTTAATAGAATTTCAATTTAATTATTGGAATGCCAAAAGACTTTGTATTATTAGGCTATAAAATTGTATTTATTAGATTTGTATAATAGATTTGAGGCTTGAATTATTTACAAGTAATGCTAAATTTGTAGTTTTTTTACGTGCATATATATTTTTATAATAAATTTGTATTTTTTTATGTGCTCATATATTTTTATTTATATGTGCATATTTATTTGAATTATTATGACAAATATTTATTAATTAACTATATGTGCACTCAATATGTTTATAATATATGTATTGAGTTTTATAGGTAAAATGAAAAATGTTTTTCTAATATCAACATTTTTCTCTAACTAAGTAGGTAAAGGTAAAGGAGATTGTTTGAAATGGAACAATCATTTTTATTCGATCTCATTTGTTTGTTCATTTTTTAATGTATTTTAGGATAGCTATTCATTATTATGTGCAAATTAGTTAAACTAATATTAGTGAAATTAAGAAAAGTGAATTTAGATGAAACAAGAAGATATATAGGTATCCTTTGTAGAGAGAGAGGTGGTAGCTTTTGATTACCTTTGCGAAGCTCTCCAAGTCTTCAAATAAATCTCAAAAATAACAACCCGTTAAATAAAGCTCGAAAATAACAACCCATTAATTTGATTAAAAAGGGGGAGGAGCTAAATTACCGTATAGTGAAACATGAATTCTAAAGTAACCAATCGTCAAGCGCAAACTTCAATCGATAAGAACTCTGACAACTTAAATATCTTTTGTTCATCACACGACAAATAGGAGAAACTCAAAGTTTTAGTAATAAACCTTGAATACTAAATCATAAATCAACATCAATTACACAAAAAATGTTATATATAATTATTCGCAATCTAAATGAAAATCATAGAGCAACAAATAATAAAGAGATAAATTCGCTATTAGAAAGGAAAATCCAATGAAATTTAGTGACCATTTGGGTCTAAATCCTCTTTGCATATATAGAGGGAGGTGGTAGCTTTCAATTAAAATTCAGAATAAATACAATACCTTACACTGTTGATCTTCTAAAAGGAAAATGCATGTTCAAGACTATTTCATTAATTTTTTGAGAGAGGAGAGTTTTGTGATAGTGAAAAGTAGTTATGTAGTACTTCGATAGATTTGAGTAATTCTAGGTGATAGTAGTTCTTCTTCTTAATAATAATAATAGGTGTAACCGTTTTCTATTCTTACCTTGCCTTGGATTCTAAGCATTTGAATTAGGATTAATGGAGTTTAATTCTATGTATTTAGGTTGGTACGTATTTAATAGTACTAATTGAGTATTTGTAACCGTTTTCTATTGCCTTGGATTCTAAGAATTTGAATTAGGATTAATGGAGTTTAATTCTATGTATTAAGGTTGGTATTTAATAGTACTAATTGAGTGTATATGAAACGGTTTGTGTAGTGGTGAAGGTTTGAAAACTTTAAAAAGAATATGTAACCAAATTGATGATGCTTCTTTTAAATTAGTATGCAAATTGATAGTGTTTTTTTTTCAAATGTTACCAAGCTTCTTCCTTTCACCTTACATCATTAATTTAACTTTAAATTATCAATAAAAAGTATTGTTATATAATTAGTTTTATGTAAAAGAGTAGAAATTTGATTTATTTTAGACATCTCTAATAAAAGTAGAATTATTGTTACATGAACACAAAAGTATAATACGTACTATAATTTTTTTATAACGTACAAAAGTATAAATTTGAATTCTATATGATTACTATAACAAAAGTATACATTTTTTTTATAATATGAAATTATTATTTGAATTCTATATGGACATAAAAACACTAATTGTTACACATTTCTGATACACATGCACAATATTTTTTATAAGAAAAAAAAATTTACAATATAAATATAGTTTTCAAATGATCATATTTTGTATTCACTTTTTAGTTTTCTATGAAAACAAAATACTAAGTGTTATATATTTCTAATACTATTATTTATTCTTCAAATGATAACTTTTTGACAAAAACTATAGTTTTTAATATAAATATAATTTTCAAATGATCACTTTTTGTATTCATCTTTTAGTTTTATATGCGAAACAAAATACCAAGTGTTATACATTGCTAATACAATAATTTTTTCTATCAAATTATCACTTTTTGACAAAAAAAAAATAGTTTTCAATATAAATATAATTTTCAAATGATCACCTTTTTATTTTCTTTTTAGTTTTCTATAGGAAACAAAATAGTAATTGTTATATATTTATAATACAAAAGTTTATTCTTTTAAATAATTAGTTTTTATACTCATTAATGTGTCATGAGGGCATTAAATATCCCCATGTACACAAAATTATATAGACTAGAAGTCATTACCCGTGCTACGCACGGGTTTAAAAATTATTTTTAAGTTTTATTAATCAATTTTAATTGAAAAGTTTGTTAAATATAACTTTAAATGATAATTCGGGTCATTTTCTCGAAGCATAACTTTAAATTAAAAAATGATCAAAGTTTAAATCATAACTCACCGGTCATAACTCTAAAAAACATATTTTAATTCCTTTTATTTATCAACTATCAATGAGATAAAAACAATCAATCTTAGGTTACTCAATTTCATGACATATTGATGAACCTTTTGGAATCTATATTAACAATTTGGAATGACCCGTGAAATAAATATTAAATACCTTTTGTTCACTAACATTGGGAATTTTCATTCTTTATTAAGTAAGAATAAATTTATTTCTCAACTTTATCCGGACAATGATTTCTAAAGGTCTACTTCATATGTTTATTACATATATATATGTATTAGAAATATTATTATTTAATAATAGACATTTAAAAGTTATTATTCTTAAATGTTGTACAATAGTTATTTTGTGAAAATACGTACACGATATACCTGTATCTTTGATGAAGTATATTTTTTTTGGTAGAATTTGATGAAGTATAATTAGCAATCACTAAATCTTAAAACAAAATTGAGATCATATGCCCTAAACAATAGTTCAGGTTTGATATACCTGTATCAATCCAAAATAAAGATCGAATTAAAAAATACACAAATAAAAAAGGTTATAAAAATACAAAGACCGATAATCGCCAAAAAAAAGTAAATATAAAAATGAACAGAGATGAAGAGGTTATATTTTAATGATTTTATAAAAGTACACAAAAATGTTGTTAGAGAGGTTTGAACCCCAAACCTTTGGGTTATTAAAGGAAGGGTTTACCGCTATGCCATTGTGATCGATTTGATTATGATTTCATATTGTTAAATTATATAGGGAAGATTGCAATAAAAGTTAATGGAGCAATAAATGAGGACACCACTTAACTTTTATATATATATAGATAGTATAGATAGATATGAAGATAGGTTAATAAGATAGATATGATCATAGATAACTTAGCCATAACTTTGACCGAAAAAAAAAACTTAACCATAATTATATCCCGTTATATAATTTGAATGGAAGTAGATATGATAGGTTAATAAGATAGATATGAGCGTAGATCATTATAGATACTTAATTAAAAGAAATTTAAAAACTATTTTTTTTAATCGAATACTCAGTGGGGCCAGAATCAACGTGGTGGCTCGAAAACGGTCGGCTTTCATAATGTAATATTCGGTTTAATCGATCTTGTTTTCTTGACCCGTAAGTTCTTCGAGTCTTATTATTCAAGTAAGTGGATACGCGGAATTAAACTATAAGTCAACTATAAATTAATAACCTTTTATTTTCCTAAAGTAAATAAGTATTAAAAAAAAGAAGAAGATATATATACATGATATAAGCGTGTATACATGAACAAATAAATTAAGTAATGTAATCTAATTTTTCCTGTTAATTAATTAACCTAATTATCTATCCAACTTAGATTGTGATCTTAGATTCCCGTGTGTCAACCAAACCCTATAAACCGGGATCACCCTCTCGTTCTTTTTCATCCATTGTGAGCGCCGTCAATTCCTCCCGAGCCGCAGAGGAGTCCCGCCCTCCCCGCCGGAGTCGTCATCGCCTTTCCTCCGTACCGGTGAGCGCCCTTTTTCTCTCTTCTTCTCGCACCAGTGGGCTGGGCGTTGGGGTCGGGTTGTCCTAGGTGGTCGCGAGTCAGGCCATGAGCGTTGGGTAGGTATGGGATGCCGGCGTCGGATCTGCGGCCTAAATCGTCGTTGAGCGGGGAGTAGGTAAGCGGGTCAAGATTGAGCGTCGATCGTCGTCGGTTTTACGTGGGGCAGCGCTGGGTCTTGGTCGGGGGAGTTGGTGTTTGTGCTAGTGGTCGGGGCTGTGATCGGGTTGTAGATGCAACCTATATCGAGGCCGGTGAGGAAGAAGAAAAGCCGAGTGGAGTCGGGCTATTGTTTTGCCGAGCAGAGTGATCGTTGAGAGAGGTCGGGATGGGCGGAGATCAATATATAGGTCGAGAGGCTCATGGAGGATCAAAAATATATATATACACATAGATAATTAGAATTGAGCTTATAGTGGAGGAAAGTGTAGTGTGCTGGAGGGAGCAAATCAAAGATCAAAGTCAGAGCAGCAATTTGGAGAATAGTGAGGACTCGGGTTGTCAAAGGGATTAGGGGTTTAATTAAGTAGCTAGTCTAGGTAATTAAGTCAGAGTGGGGTAACTAGTCGGGTTCCATAGTGTCGGTTTGGATCCCCATCTGGGTTGTTAAGTCGGGTTTGGTCGGGTTCTAATTTTTAAAAAATGAACTAAAGCATATTTTAATATTTTTACTAATTATCATGTATAGGAGGTTGATCTTTCTGGACCGTTGTCGTTCTTTGATCGTATAGAATTTCCGTCATTCCTAAGGTAAGTCGTTCTGCGACTTGCTCGGCTAGGTAATTCTATTCAATTCATGTTGGATTGCATGTTGTGCTAGTAGAATTGGTTTTGGGAACTAGTTCCGATCGTTTTCTTCTAAAACGCTTTTTCATGGTTGTGATGCTATGAGTAAATATGTTTTATGAATGGCTGCTTGATTCGATTATGTGAAAATGAGCAGTTCGCGACTGCCAGTGAAAATGAGTCGTCTAGCTAATGGCCAGTGAAAATGAGCGGTCTATGACTGCCAGTTGAAAATGAGCAGCGGAGACTGCCAGTTGAAAATGAGCAACAAATGTTGCCAGTTTGTGTGCGAGTTTGTTGTGTTGCGGGGTTGCTATGAATGCTGTGATGGTTAGTTTGACTTTGTGTGATCATGTGTCTGAGTGTACTATTATAGTTTATGTGAGATTGTATTGTAACTGTTTGTGACTAACTGGACTAAGAACTGGACTAGAGCTATGCGTGTGATTGCGGACTTGTTTCCTAACCTTAGGAAACTCGTTTTGAAACGTTCTATTAGTACTGTATGTTTTCTGACTTGGATTAGGATAGTAGCTGACCCCTCGAGGAATTATTTTTCAGACTCCCAGGTATTCAGGAATCCGTGTATGGACTTGGCGGATTGGTGGTGCGAAGCGGCGATGCGTGTCATAGAATGGTTTGGGTTTAGGGAATGATCGTTGTAGTTTGATTCATGTTATTGGTTGATTCTCTGCATAAATTTATATCGTAGGTTGTTAGTTAATGTACTTGGGGTTTGGGGAAGTTCGTAACTGCTAGTCTTGTTTTGGGTTGAGATCATGAAATGTTTTGTAAAAGTTTTATTTCGTAATACAAATTGGATGTTTTTCAATGTTTTCTCGCCGTGCCTGCGTTGCAAGATCCGAATGTTTTGTTGTCGAACCAGCTTGGTAGCGCCTCGTGAGGTCTACTACCGAGTAACGCCTTGTCTGAAAGACGGGGTGTTACACATAATATATATTGATTATATATAGTGTTTTCAAAGTTGATACGAGTATTTAATCGGTTAGATAGTTAGAAGCAAGAAAGAATGAAAGTTCATAACGTGACTTCACTATATATACACTGACATGAGAGTAAGTATCGAAGAATCAAAGAGTTTAAATGTGTAATAAAATTAAGATTAATGTTTAGAATGTCAAATGATGGAATATAAATAGTTTGATTTTACATGTATATATTAATTTTGATGGGTTGAAGTGTATAATAAAATTATGATTAATGGTTAAAATCCCAATAGGTGAAATATTAATAAATGATTTTGTATGTATTATCCTTCTAAATAAGTCAATTTAATATTAGTAAATGATTTAATATTAATGTGTGAACATTTCAATATATTTTTTTTTGAATAAAAGGGTTATTTTATTCACATAAGCGTGTCACGGACAAAAATGCTAGAGCAAGCCTAGCTAATTACATCATCTCCTAATCCTAGCTTAGCTAGAATACGTCTTTCGACTCTCGACTTAGTTTTCCAACGAGCCCTAAGGCAATTCCTAACAAAATTGATGCACATTCTAGTACAGATTTCCACCTCCACTTGCTCGTTATTAAAAACAAGTCTATTTCTAATGCTCCAAGTAAAATAAATCACAGCACTATGACATAAATTCCAAAGATTAAATCTCAAAGTGTTTTTGCCCTTCAATCTGCTTGCCTGAGAAATCCAGTCATCAATGCTCTTGGATCTTCTAGCGAAGTGAGCCCATTCCAACACAGTCCGTAGCACGCTGCAGCTGAAGCCGCAATCGAACCACAGGTGCGCCTCCGTTTCTTGCTTGCCATCGCTACATAGCACACAGCTCTCGTCTGCAATCAGACCCTGCTTAAAAAGCCTTGCTTTTGTCATGGTACCACCGCTGCATACTTTCCAAAGGTGGAAAGCGACTCTTGGAGTATTCAGCCGGTGCCAAACGATCACCTTCCATTTCACCTCCACCACTCTTTCTCTTAAGCTGTCATAGAGTTTTCCAACATCAAGCTTACCTCTCCTATACACCAGCACAGCTGGCCCGTTGCTTGACTCGAGCGAATCAACCAAGTCATCTCTAAACTTCAGTAATGCCTTCCAAGTTGCACTTGCTGAATTTTTGCACCTTATGGACCAAAAATCGGCAGCCCTAAGGTAGTTCCTGCCCACCCAATTGTGCCAGATGGAATCTGTTTCCGCGCCCTCTACTATATCAAAAATCAGCTCGGCGAAATTAGCTCTATTCCAAGCTTTCAGCTCTTTGATTCCAAGCCCGCCTTCCTCCTTAGGCTTACACAGTTTTTTCCAAGCGACCGGAGCCTTCTTCCCCTCACTTCTGCCACACCAGAGGAAGCTACGCAGCATCCTTGTGATCTCCTTAATGATGTTGTTAGGAAGGAGAAAAAGCTTGCACCAATAATTCAGAATCCCGAACAACACAGCTTTCAATATCTCTAGTCGCCCTGCGTAGGACAACTTCCTACTAGCCCACCAATTGATTTTGGAACTGATCTTTCTAAGCAGCCCCTCATAATCCTTTCTCTGCAGACGAGTACTACTCAAAGGAACACCAAGATATTTGACCGGAAGCTGGCCCTCTTCCATGCCCAGAATACGAACCACTTCAGCTTTCTCCAAATCCTTCACCCTGCACAGAACACCTTGGACTTTGCACAATTGATTTCCAGACCAGAGACAGAACTGAAATGATCCAAGACCTCTTTAACCGCCTTAAGCGAGCTGCAGCTTCCATGAGAGAAGATAAACAAGTCATCTGCGAAGCACAAGTTGGAGACACCAGCCTTGGAACATCCTGGGTGATATTTGTAGCCGTGTTGCCTAGCCATTCTGCTGAAAGATCGACTCAAGTACTCCATGACGATCACGAACAAGTAGGAAGAAAGCGGGTCTCCTTGTATAAGACCCCTCTTCCCCTTAAAATGCCCATGAAAACTCCTTCCAATTTTGACAATGAATTGGCTATTAACCACACATTCCTTAACCCAGTTAACGAGAATGGGGCTGAATCCGAGACCTTCCATAACCTGGAACATGAATTCCCAGTCAACCATATCATAGGTGTTGGGACGATATTAAGGACGTCAGTCGTTAATATCTAAACCAATAATAATCGTCCCTTGTTTTGATAATGACAAACTCAAATGTATTTGATAAGTTGTCCAAGTATTGATCTCAGGTAAGACCAGTGGACGCACATGAGCGAAAAGGACAACAAGTGAACAACAGTCCCTAAGCTGTAGGGACGCATGTTACCAGAACTTCCAAGGCTAAACGTAATTGGTGGAGTTCCTGCACAAGATAGGACGGAGTCCTCATCAAGAAGGAACGCGCGCCAAAATACGGACGAAGTTCAAATTCAAATCAAGGCCCCCTCATTGAGGACTGGCTTGAAAAAGAGCCAAGGACGCTCGCTAACATCTGTCTACGGGCGTCCGTCAATGACCACCCTCCAAAAATCCAACGCCTCCTCCACTACTTCATGGTGACCTATGTCCGTCCCCGCCTTGAGGAAACCAACCACACCAACCCCCCATTCATGGGGCCAGGCATCATTTCCGACTCGTTTGGTGGAACCGTGGACGAGCTCGCCAAATTGCTCCCTGATATAATGGAGTTTGTCATGGCTCCTGCGGGCTCCGTCCCATCTCAAAAACGTAAAAGGCCTTCCTCCCCCCCTCCGTCCAAATCGCTCCAAATAAAAGGCCCTTCCTCCTCTCCACCAAAGCCAATCCCTTCCTCCCCCCCTCCTGCCCCAAAGCGACGCCTCAAGACCTCTGCTCAGCTTGAGGGCGTCACGGATGAAGAAATGGCCGCCATTCGCCTCTCTGAAATCCAACTGGAAAAAGAGGAGAAGGCGCGCCAAGAGCAGGAGCAAGCAGAGAAGGACGCCGTTGAGAAGGCGATCCAAGCGAGTCTGCAGGGAATTCCTCAACTCCCTCCACCTCCTCCAAGGGTAGAGGACGCTCCTCAAGTCCAGGCCAAGGACGTTCCACAAGTACAGGTCCCGGCCAAGGACGCTACCCCTGCTCAGCTGCCGCCTCCTCCCCCTGCTCCGCTCCAAGTGAAGCCTATATCAGTGGTTCCGCCCAGCACCTCTTCTGCCCCCCCCCCCCCACCAAAGCTAAGATCAGAACTCCTACTCCCTCTCCTCCTAGAGCTTCAACTCCTCCTCCTCCTCCGCTCGCTAAGGCTGCCGAGGAAACTGCTAAAGTCCAAAGGACGCCTACTTCAACCGTCCCTACAGAGTCCTTGGCACGGACTCCAGCGGTGGACGCGCCCCCTACAGAACAGGCGTCCGCTGCTGAGGACACTGAAATGGTTGAGTTCCAAGAGCAACGGAACGACGCCTCAGATGAAGAGGACGCCCCTCCCCAGGATGAGGAACCTGAGGACGAGGAGGGAGATGGAGATGAAGAAGACGCTGGTGATGAAGTGATAGTGAGCAATGGCTCCAAGCAGAAACGCTTCAAGAAAATCCTATCACCGCTCCTCTTCACCGCCCAGTTTCTGGAAGAGAATCAACGCCAAGAATTCTTGGAACTACTTGAGTTCCAGGGATGGACGCACTTAGGCGCTGAGGCCGCAGATGTTGATCCTGATGAGGTTCTCCGTTTCTTCTCCAAGTTCGAAATCACAGAAGTAAACGGGAAGCCTCAAGGGACGTTTGAAATAGATGGGGACGAGTACTCAGTTGCTGAGGGCACCGTCCGCAAAATGCTAGGCCTGCGTCCTTCTCCTCCAGATGCTCTGCATGATCTGCCTTGCAAGAACTTTGCCCGCTTCTCCCAGGAAGAAATCCTCAGCCGAATCTTCAATGGGAGACATCCCGCTGCTAAGGACAGAGTCGCTTATTGCCTCACCAAGACGGGCGTCCTTGCGCATCACTTCATTGTGCGCATGGTCGTCCCCCGCCAAGAGAAGAAGTCCATTGTTCAGATCAGTGATAGTATCCTATTGGACGCCTTCTTAGAACGCAAGCCGATTAACTTGCCACGGGTAATCTTGGAGCACATGGGCAAGTGCACAGGAGGCAGGCACTCTCTTCCCTTCCCCGGCCTGGTCAAGTAAATTCTGAAGCAGCAAGGTCTCTATGCTCCTACACAAGAACGTTCCTTTGGCATTCATTGGGACGTCAGGCAAATCACACTTCCCCCAGTTGGAAAACTCCGGTGTGATGAGCCCCTTCCGTCCGTCAAGCGCCAAATGGAAAAGGAACGGAAAGAGGCTGAGCGGAAAGCTAAAGCTGAGCGGAAAGCTGTTGTTGCTGCTGCGACTGAGGAAGGAGATCCTGACGCTGAAAATCTTCAAGTAGTTGGGACGCCAGCTGAGGACGCTGCTGATGAAGAGGACGAGCTCGATGGTATGAGCGTCCCTGACGAAGCCGAGAAGCACTCTACAAAATCTCTGATGGGCATGATGATCGAGAACAAGTGCATGATGATTGATCTAATTTGGCAGGTTCACGGCACCCTCCATACCCACACAGAACTTCTTGAGCGCAACAACGAGCTCCTTGCACAGAACAACTACCTTCAGGAGCAGAATCTCAAGGCTCTCGGCAAGCGTCCCCGAAAATGATCACCCCCCCCTCTCTAACCCTCAAACAATTTATCTTTTCTCTTGTTTTTGTTAAGACAATGGGACGCTGTCCCCGTTTTGGAACTTTTGTTGAATGTCTGTAATGATTGTACTCTATCTTTGTTGAATGGCGTTCCCTACATCTGTGATTCATTTTGTCTAAGCGTTCTTTACTTTAGTTATGACTTTGTGCTTGCATGCTTTTCGACTTGTTCTCCTTTTCGATGATGCCAAAAGGGGGAAGTATAGTTTTGCAGAGATGCGATTGTCTTTAAGTTGTCATAGAAAGCATGTGTTTAGGGGGAATTTCGGCCAAGTCCAAAGGACGCTAGTTAGGAATAAAATAGAACGCACTTAAAAGAATGTGTTGCATGCCAACCTAAGCTGAAAAGAAATTCAAGTGTAGTTCCTTATGCAAAAAGCTTTACTTCTGCGCCTATTATTTGAAAGAGTTTGTCATCATCAAAAAGGGGGAAATTGTTGGGACGATATTAAGGACGTCAGTCGTTAATATCTAAACCAATAATAATCGTCCCTTGTTTTGATAATGACAAACTCAAATGTACTTGATAAGTTGTCCAAGTATTGATCTCAGGTAAGACCAGTGGACGCACATGAGCGAAAAGGACAACAAGTGAACAACAGTCCCTAAGCTGTAGGGACGCATGTTACCAGAACTTCCAAGGCTAAACGTAATTGGTGGAGTTCCTGCACAAGATAGGACGGAGTCCTCATTAAGAAGGAACGCGCGCCAAAATACGGACGAAGTTCAAATTCAAATCAAGGCCACCCCAACATGATTACATCATCGTCCGGCCTTAGTCCTCAGAAGGAAGCTTCCTTTGTCTGGGCACGTGTAGACAATGCCAAAGACATCGCTTTCCCAGCGATGGTCCCCTACCCACGCGGAGGCTTCCCAAGCGTCAACAGAGTTGACCTCCTCAAGAGGCTCATCGCACCGTTGATCAAAGGTCAAGGATCCTGCCCAGTCTCAGAGGACGCTAGAGGACAAGAACCACTTCCGCTATAAATACCCCCCAAGGGGTATGCATAGCGGTGTGGACTTTTGAAGACTTTCTCTCAAGCTCTCCCGAAGCATTCAAGAACAAGAACGAAGATCGAGAAGATCAAGTGAGCTTGAAGCAAGAGAAAGGAAGTCCAACCACATCAAATCCAAAACAAACCACAAAATAGTTAGAGTAGTAGTTTGTCTCTCTCAACGGACCGAGAGAGACGTGAGTGATAGCTTCCTTATAAGCTAAGAGAGTTAGGTTACCTGTTAGGTGGAAAGGAGTGTTACTAGTGAGACTAAGGAAGGACGCTTAGCTCAGAGAAGTGTAACGACTCGCCTAAGTTGTAAGGACTCTCTCTTAATAAGATAAGGGACGGCTGTTGAAAATCCTCCAGGCGGAGGTAGAGGTTTACCCATAAGACTAGTTGGTCTTAGTGGGGTTCCTCTATAAATACTCGTGTCTAAAATCTCACTGCATTTCCTGTTAAGTCTAATTTCCGCTGCATATAAGGACGCCCTTAACCCCGTTAAGGACGCCTTCACTAACAGACTTACGATCCAACAATAGGCCTTCTTGAGGTCAATCTTCAATGCGCATCTCGGGCTCAAATTCTTACGACCATAGCACTTAACATTTTCTTGACAAACCGCTATATTATGCTTAATGCTTCTACCTTTCAGAAACGCGCCCTGTGTTCTGTCAATAATTTTCGGGAGCACGGCCTGAAGTCTGTCAACAAGCATCTTTGAAATTACCTTACTAATCACATTACAACAAGAAATCGGCCTGAAGTCGCTAACAGAGGACGGATTCTCCACCTTCGGAGTTAAAGCAATAACAGTATTTCCCACCTCGCTCAACAACCTGCCTCTATCAAAGAAGTCAAGAACGGCCACTGAAAAGTCATCCCCAATAATGTTCCAAGCTCTTCGAAAGAAATGAGCGTTGAAGCCATCCGGACCTGGAGCCTTGTTTTTACTTATACTCCATAAGGCCTTCTTTACATTCTCCTTGCAAAAGAACTTAACCATTTCTGCTCTATCACCATCGTCAAGAAGGCTGCCCTCACGCAAAACAGACAGATCCGCAGGACAACACTCTTCTTTTTTCCCCATGAAGTTCTCAAAATGACTCAGAATAAAGCCCCTGACTTCCTTTTCATCTCTGAGCATCTTACCATTGTTATCCACAATTGAGGTGATAACATTCCTTGCTTTCCTCAGCTTAATGCTATTGTAAAAATAGCTACTGCAAGAATCCTGGAATTTCAGCCAATGCAGCTTGGCCTGCTGCTGTAATTCAGTTCTTCTCGTGTGAAGGGTACGTTTCAGATCAGAAAGAACCTCTTTTTCAACTTGAGCAAGCCCCTTGTCCAAAGGTCTTCTTACAATCTCCTCCTGCACAAGCCTCAACTTGTTGTGCTTCTCAGTAATTTCACCTTCCCTCTTATCAAGGCTGCCTTTCTGGAGTCTCTTTAACGGAATCTTCAACCTTTTGAGCTTTTGCACTAGCCTGAACATGGGTGTTCCCCTTACATCAGGTTTACTCCATTCTTGCTGAATTAAATCTTGGAATTCCGGTATATCAACCCACGAATTATTGAACCTGAATGGAACCACCTCTTTTTCCTTGTCGTCCAAAATTTTCAACAGCCCCGGGCAATGGTCCGAGCATTCTGGTTCTCCAAAGTGCGCCTCAAACTTTTCAAATTCATCGATCCACACTTGGTTAGCTAAGATTCGGTCAAGCTTGCACATGACCTTAGAGCCGTCAGTGTGCTTATTTGACTAGGTAAAGAAAGCTCCCGTAGCCCTCAGGTCACATAGGCCATTGCTATCCAAACATGCCGCAAAATCATGACTGTATTTAACATTCGTTTCCTTCTCAGAAAACTTCTCCTTTGCTTCCTTAAGGGCGTTGAAATCTCCCATTAGCGCCCACGGATTACTTCCCACCGAGGTAGCTAGTTGAGAAATATCATTCCATAATCCACTTCTCTCTCCTTCATCATTGGAAGCGTACACAAATGACAGATACATTTTTCCCTTGCCATTATCAAAGGTAACAGAGCTATGAAATAACTGATCAGTCTTCTTAGCAACATCCAAATTCTCAACTTTATATGGATTCCAGAACACCCATATCCTTCCATTTCCGCCTAAACAGTTGGTGCTACGACTCCAGCCACGCAGCAACTGACTTGCAACCCTGTCCATTTTCTCTGCTCGAACTCTTGTTTCCAGAATTGCCATAATATCAATACCATTTCTTCTCGCCAATCTATTCACAAAATCACATTTAGAGGGGTCGTTCAAGCCCCTCACATTCCAGCAAGCGATGGAGAGCTTATTCATTAGGAAGAATAGCATCAAAGTCAGCACCCTCCAATGCCTCCAGAGCCTCATCCCCAGATCCTTGCAATCTGCTTAGAACTGTGAATTTTGACTGACCGATCACCACTTCCTTGCCCTTCAGGGTTCTAGCTTTCTCGGCACTATCTCTATTGCCTTTGTGCTTAACCACCTCACAGTCCCCTTTCGCTGCAGTTCGCCCCTGCTCTGCACTTACCTGATTCACCATTTGAGAGGAAGAAGGAACATCCAAGTTCCTGCTGGGCGGTGGCAACTGGTTCCGAGCTCCTTGCGCAGCCTGGCCAACAATAGGAGGAGGATTCTGACCTGCCTTGTTCTTCTGCACCCACTGTTTTTTAGCAGGCCTTTTAGGCCTACCTGTTCAGTTCCAGTTCACATCAGAGGTCTTGCCACATTCCCCTGTATCATGGCCAAAAGCAGAACAAGAATTGCAAATAGGGGCATCCATTCATAGCACACAGGTTGAATAATCAGCTCTCCATCTTCTCCTTCAAAGGTAACTTCTTTACGCAGGGGAATCCTAGCAGAAATTTCAACAAGAAGTCTAGCAAAAGACAGTCTCTCCTGATTCTCTGTGACTTTGTCCACTATAATTGGCCTTCCAATAGCACTGCCAACCTTCTCAAAAAATCCTCATCCCAAAATCTAACATCCAAATTAGGCAAATCCACTCAGACTTGGGTTGTTTCAAAACACGATGTGTCCAATTTCATGCCCTCACTCCATCGCTTCAGTGCCAATGGTCTTTTTCCACCAACCATCCAGGGTCCATTGTTCAATACCCATTCCAGATCATCTTCAAACTCAAACTTGAAAATAAAGATTCCAGAATCAGTCTGGATGATCTTTAGGGTCGACTTGACATTCCATCTTGCGCTAACGAACTCCTGCACAACATAGAAAGAGGGCCTCGTGCCAGCCACCATTCCAACGAGACTCTTCCTCCACTTCTCTGTTGTTTTCTCAACATCCTCTTTTGTGAATTTGATGATTCCATTGCTGTAGCCTTCAACAAAGTTCAGTCTCTTCCCCGAGGCATTAGCCCTGTTTCCAGCAAGAGCTTCCCTAAACGTAGGCTTTCTACCCACTGGCTCTTGCTTCCCCTTCTCTGAATCTGCGGCTTGGGACTCCAAATCCACATGAGCAGGGGCCTTAGCAGCACTAGACTCTGCCACTGCAACAACAGACGCCTCGCCCGACTGATTGACAACAGGCGGCTCGGAGGATTCTACTCGGGCGTCCTCCGACTCTTCCACAACTTCTACAGACTCCGAGGCCGACTGGTTTTCCTCCACAATTTCCCCCGGCTCGCGCTCAACGCTGACGGCCTGGGCAGCCCTAACAGAGCTCCGAAGGAGCCTTGTATTGTTCGCACGGATAGCCCCTTCCGAAATATCGGCGTGGAACTCTCTCTTGGAACCGCCCTTGGACGCCGGGCTCCCACCCTTCTTCCGTTTCCCCGCAGCTTTACTCCCCGCCATCCCCGCGGCAAGACGGCGGCCCCCAACAGGAAGCGACAACCCTGGCTTTCAGCAATTCTTTTTGTCCGCGCGTGGGGCGCGTTCTCCTTATGAGTCTGTTTAAAAACCTTAACATTTCAATATTTAAGTAGTGGGGGTGTAACAATTCAAAAACTATGTATTTTCATTTTGTATCCAATAGATCGATGGTGTAATTTATGATATATGGTGTGTAGAAAAAGTATAATTTATGTAGCGCAAAAACCCTACAATGCCATCGTTCTCAAGTATGTAATACATTTTTTATTCTTTATGATTTGCAAGTTTTATTAAAAGTGTTTATCATATAATTTTTTCATTTTTATATAGATGAAAATATTTTATATTTAAATATTTGTATTTTAAGGTAATTTTATTATGATAGTCGTATACACACGACACAAATGAATGAAATTATGAAGTAAATTGATTTTTTTAGTCCATGAATGATTATGACTCTAAACTATATGTTATATTAACACAATTGTATGATGTAAATACTAATTACTACCACACTTCCTTCCTTAATAAATAAAACTGATATAGTAAATTTTTTATGTAACCTTTTCAATGAAGGTGTCTTTTGTATATTGCACGTATTTTAAGAGTTCAAAGATAAAAAAGTTGAAAGTAGTTTTATCTCCTAAAGCAACCATTTGAATAAACATTAAAACAAAAATATCAATAACAAAAAAAGCATAACAGAAAATCAAATAAATTGATAGAGAATTTAAATGGACGCTAAAGCAAAAAAAAACATAAATAATATTAAAAACAATAAATAAATAAATTGATGTTCATTTATTAGACCTAGTTGAGGGACAATCTTTAAAGGGATATAAATATAAATTCCGTTGATTTACGTGCAAAGATGGTAAAATTTGCATTATATGTATTTTGGGAGTTTGGATCTAAAAGAAATTTTGTGTGAATTTGGTAGAATATAGACTCATGAAAATGTATTATAAATTATTGTCCATTACAAAACATCGAAAGTGTATTTTGAAATTATACTTATGATGCAATTCAAAAAACATCAAAAGTTAGGAATGCACTTTAACCCTAGCTTTATTATGCCCTTTTTAATGTGGATCGTAGGATGAGGTGCATTCAACGATTATTAATATGCCTTATATTACACATAACTTTTATAAGTCGCTTACACATGATTCAAACTATGTACTCTGGTATTTTGTGGTGAAATCTAGAGGGAAATGGAATTAGCTAGTACTATAAAAGTCTATGTTGAATCATAAAAGTACTTTTGTGAGCTCGATAAGGATGTAAATTCAGTAGGTCGGGTCGATATATTGAATTTCGGCTCAAATAACTTTGATTTTGGAACAAGTTCGGATATTTTGGCGATTGTGATGCGCCCAAAGCCGATGACGCTATGCACACCATTAAGGAGGATCTACCTCAAGGTCCCATCACTAGAGCTTGAGCCTTGAGCGAATGGACTAAATCTATCGTGCTATGAGCCATGGAGTGACATAAGGAAGCTAAGATCTAGAGGTTATCATGCCAAGACGAGGGTGCTCGCAAGGTCACTCATCTATTGTTTTATTGTATTATTTCTCATTGTTCTAATTATATTATATACATTCGTACCTAATAACTTTATATAATAACATGAACCTCTCTGTCTTCTAACTCTAATATTATATAACATGTTTCTCTAGCTTTCACTCTTATTTTCATATTTTGATGTAAGGAGGTTATAAAGAGAAAACAACAAAAGATAAAAGGAGAATTTCAACTCCAATAAAAACAAACGAATCGTCCAAATTAATAATTAAAACTTTAAATAATTTTTATTTCTTATTAATCAACATATTATAAAATAATAAATTAAAATTTTGCATTCCCTAGATATACATCCAACTTATTATAGTAGGAAAATATTATATATGAATTTTTCATAAATGATTCATAATTTTAATATTCTTAGATGTTTATAAATTGTTTGTTTTTTGAATTTTTCGCATTCTCTTAGATGACAAACTTAGATTTTTGGCTTTAATAATTGTGTATTCTTTTATAATAAATTGCATCTTATTGTATATACAATGTTTATTGAAATATACAAATACATGAACTATCGACTTGAACAACGTCGGGTGTAGATATCTAGTTGTATGTATTTTGGGAGTTTGTACCGCATCCAAAATATATATTTTGTATGAATATTAGAATATAGACTAGTAAAAGTGTATTGTAAATAATCGTGTATCATAAAACATCGGAAATATATTTCGAAATACGATACATATATCGTAAAATATCAAAGAGTCAACCACCTAAAACCACCCGTAAAATAGGTCATATTTCACTTAACCACCCGTATGGAGAATTTTGTCGAAAACCACCCATAAAACGGTTTCCATTGCCTCAAAGCCACCCCTAATACTATTCCGTCAAAAATTCCGTTAAACCATGTAATATTACCCTTTTGCCCGTTGTTTCTCCTAGGGTTGCTCAAAGGTCCGGGCGACCCGTAACCCGTTCCGACCCGATCCGTATATTACGGACCGGGTCACAAGTCACTTTTTTTAGAGTTTACAAGTTATGGGTTGGGTACGGGTCGACCCGCCGCATATCGGGTCGACCCGTAAATATTTTTTACAAGTGAATATTATTGGACTTTCGTTCTTGATTTTCGATCAAAGAAGGATATAAATGTTTGATTTGGAGTATTACATTAGAAAAATACGGTCATTTTTGACACTTTGCAGGACATTCTTACTTAATGTGTTTTGTCTGATATAAAAAATTGACGTTGTGTGTGTTTTGTCTGACATATTTTTGTGTTTTATGTTTTTTTGAGTATTTAACATATTGTTTAGTTTAAAATAGTAAAAGAAAAAATATTCTCCACAATAAAATGTGTCAGATGGGTTAAAAATGACCAAAATAACCCATTTAACATGTTTGACCGTGTCAAACGGGTCAAGAGGGGGGAAAACCCAAGCCCGACGGCATGACCCGAGTCGACTAATAACATGCATATAAGAATAAAACAGGAGCAAAAGAGTAATAGTACACGGTTTAACGGAATTTTTGACGGAATAGTATTAAGGGTGGCTTTGAGGTAACGGAGACCGTTTTATGGTGGTTTTCGACAAAATTCTCCATACGGGTGGTTAAGTGAAATATGACCTATTTTACGGGTTGTTTTAGATGGTTGACTCAATATCAAAAGTTAAGGAATGCATTTGTAACACTCTACTATGCACTTAAAATAGTAGAATGAAGTGCATTCGCTACAAATTTCCTCGATACTACTGGAGGTTGAAGCATTCCACTCCACCTTAGTCTTATTTTACACTTTTCTCCTTCTTTCTCGGACCTTTTTTTTTTACAATTGGGCCATATTGAATTACAAACCCAAGCACGGCCCACTTTGCTGTGTTTTGTTTAACAACGTCTTTTATGTATTTCACACCCAATCTATGCTAAAAACATTTCACATCTACGGTATTTGTGTTTTGCAGCTTTTGTAGTTGCCTATTTATCGAGTTATTTGCTCCTACTACTAGTTGTCATGAGATAAGATATACTTTCAACATGTAATATATAGAACGTTTATATAGTGTTAGGCTGGCCGAAAATGAAAGTTTGCTAGAAGCTTGGTCAGTTGCTCCAAAGTTCAAGGCTACCGAAAACCAAAAGGTTTATATATCTTGTTCTTGTATATATCTTATAGAGATTGTATTTGGAATCCGCATAATTAGTTCCCGGATCAATTTGGGTTGTTTTATCCATTGAGCATTCGAGTCATAACTAATTTCCTTTAATTAGCTTAAAAATGACCCAGCTGATTGAACATTAATATGTCTTATAATAATAACTAGCTTCAATATTACACTTGAGAATGATCACACTTTAAGTAAATGAAGATAATAAACAACATCATCAATATTATAAATTAGGACAAAACTACAAAATGCATGTCAACTCAAAATCAAGAGGAAACATGCACGTACACATCTACATAACTATCTCCTTAACTATAATAGCAGCTTAATTGTATGGCTAGCTAGTTAAGTGGCTAACTCTATCACTAAGTACATTCATCATTTCCCTTAAATGGTCTCTATATGTATATATATTTAGTAGAATTAATCAAGTGCATTTCCCACCGCCGCCGGTTGAAATGAAGGTGCAAGGAGAACTTGTCGACGACGCTGGCGGACTCCCCTTGGGTAACGATCCGAGGATCGTCTTCATGTACATCCGAAGCCACGACGACTCATGTTCCTCCAACGGTCGAATGGCCGCTCCTAAGCTCACGGTGGCGCATAGAATGCAAACCACCAACATAACCACCAACAGAGTGCTTCTTTTGCCCATCACCAAAGCTATCATCTTTTTTGGTATGACAAAGCTTGTATGTATTTGATTGTTGTTTTTGCAATGTGGTGGTCATAACGGAAATGTGAGTTTATTATATATAAGGCGTTTCGGTCAGAAGTTATTGCAATGAAAATGGACATATAACGGCTGGTTGAGAATATTTCTATGTTTTGACTTGGTAATGATCGAACCGGATGTTCGTGTTTGAGGAATTGTAAAAATCAAATCACGCGGTATATTCAACTTGAATGCATGCCATCTTAATTTGGTTGTTGTTTATAGCTACAAAATCTGAAGTCTCAAGGAATTACATTAATTTATTGGGTAATAATAATTAGTCAAAGTAAAGTAAAGTCAGTGGACGTCGTAGAACGTATATGTTGAAAGAAAACAGAATATTTACTTGTTCAAGTTCAACAATCACGAATTGACAAAATTCGAGAAAACTTAAATCGAAATAGTAAGCATGAGAACGTGAGTTACGTACTAGCCAAGTCAACAAAATAACAAGGCTGAACAGTATTCAACGATCGCATGTGATATTGATCATCCCAATTTAAACGGATATGGTGACCCAAATAAAATGGTCACTGATTATCTCCATTATCCACTTTTTTTTTTAATCGAAATCTCCATTACCCACTTATTATATGTGTAGCTATAAATATAATCATGGATATACATACGTAACATATTCCATGTCAATGTTCTAAAAATCGCTAGGCGGATCCTAAACGGTCCCTTGCCTAGCGTCTAGACGGAGCCTAGACGGGACCTAGAAGGGATTTTTAGAACACTGTTCTATGCATAGGAAAAGATTAGGCGTATACCCATGAGATGCACCCACCAAAAAGTAATTTTACAAGCTAGGTAGCTAGCTTAATTAAGCCTGATCCTGACATTGCATTGGACGCTACCAGCCGGTTTACAAAAAAAAAAACGGCTCATTAAGTGGGATAATCAATATAAAAGAAATTATGGAGGTGCGGGGAATCGAACCCCGTGCCTCTCGCATGCGAAGCGAGCGCTCTACCATATGAGCTACACCCCCTTGATGTCTACCTATTCCACAATTCCTTAATTGTACTTAAACCTTCTAGTTTATACATTACTTAACCCGCGTAATATTCTTAAAATAAAAATAGAACAGGAGTGAATTTGACTGACGTATCCAGATTTTTTTTCTAGTACTATTTCCATCTGTATTTTTTTAATGTTATAAATATTCCAATTAAATTTTGCAACTAAAATAAATTTTGCTCCTCTTCACTATGCGTGTACCTAGATTACTCTAAATAAATTAATCCTTGAGAAAAATCCCACAATAATCCTCTTTTCAATTATAAATTCCAAAAATATACCCTTATCTAATACTATTTCCAAAACTATATCTTTTTATTGAAAATACCAAAACACCCCTATTAAAGAAACAATAATATCCCTTAAATTCTCCCCTCATTCAAATTGTTTTGCACATCTTCTCTTCCATAAAATGTCATTCTCCATCACATAATTTCCACAACCCATCATAATATACAATAATCATAACTCTCTCCATGACTGCACACAATAATAAATCAACTACAAATTAATATAAACCACTATATTAATGTACACCACTAATTTAACTTGTATTTATGTAATAAAATTTGATTTAAACGAAAATTAATGTACACTTACCAATCTATATTAAATTAATTTACACTAAATTAAGATACATGACCTAGTTTACATAAAATCTAATCTACATAAAATTAATGTAAAAATTATCGTAACACATACACAAACTTACTCTACATAAATTTAATGTAATACTTAAATAAACTAGACTAAATCTACATAAATCTTATCTATATACATTTAATGTAACAATTTAACCTACATAAATTATTCTACATAAAATTTAATGTAACAAGATCCTAGCAAATATTATGCAACAAAATCTTAACAACTTTCATTTACATAAAATCTAATCTACATAAAATTAATGTAACACATACAAAAAATTAATCTACATAAATTAATGTAATACTTAAATAAACTAGACTAAATCTACATAAATCTTATCTACATACATTTAATGTAACAATTTAACCTACATAAATTATTCTACATAAACTTTAATGTAACAAGATCCTAGCAAATATTATGCAACAGAATCTTAACAACTTTCATTTGCATAAAATCTAATCTACATAAAATTAATGTAACACATACACAAAATTAATCTACATAAATTAATGTAATACTTAAATAAACTGGACTAAATCTACACAAATCTTGTCTACATACATTTAATGTAACAATTTAACCTACATAAATTATTCTACATAAAATTTAATGTAACAAGATCCTAGCAAATATTGTGCAATAGAATCTTAACAACTTTCATTTACATAAATTCTAATCTACATAAAATTAATGTAGCACATACACAAAATTAATCTACATAAATTAATGTACGTAATACTTAAATAAACTAGACTAAATCTACACAAATCTTATCTACATACATTTAATGTAACAATTTAACCTACATAAATTATTATACATAAAATTTAATGTAGCAAGATCCTAGCAAATATTATGTAACAGAATCTTAACAACTTTAATTTACATAAAATCTAATCTACATAATTTTTAATGTAACACATACACAAAATTAATCTACATAAATTAATGTAATACTTAAATAAACTAGACTAAATCTACATAAATTTTATCTACATACATTTAATGTAATAATTTAACCTACATAAAATTTAATGTAACAAGATCCTAGCAAATATTATGCAACAGAATCTTAACAACTTTCATTTACATAAAATCTAATTTACATAATTTTTAATGTAACAAACCCTAGAAAAATTAATGTAACATACCAAAGTTGCGAATTGCAGGTCTACGCAATTCGACCTAGGAGGTGGAGGGGTGGCCGGCGGGGGGTTGGTGCGGCCGACGGGAGGGTGGTGGCCAGAGGGAGGAAGGTGGCCGGCGGAAGGATGGTGGCTGGCGTAGATCTGGGCAAGGCTATGGCGACAGTAAGGATGCAATGGTAAGGCGGCGGTAGGGCGGCGGCCGGCAGGAGGGCGGCGGTAGGGCGGCGGCCGGTGGGAGGATGGTGGCCGGCAGATGGAAGGTGGCCGACGGGAGGAAGATTGCAAGACTGAGAAGGGAGGTTTGTAAATTTACGTAAATTGGTTTTAGAGGGCAATTTTGTCCAATTTTATGTAATAGGTTATTATTGTCCAATCTATTGTCTAGGGGTATATTATTGGAATTTATTAATGAAAATAGGTTATTGGCGTCTTTAACCCTTAATCCTTTGACTTGTAGAAAAAAAAAAAAAGCATAAAGGATCATGGTTTGATGTTGAGAGATCAATATGTAAGATTCGTCTGATCAGTTTGATCACTGATTAGTTATTTAAAATAATCTAAGATGTGATACTCTTTAAATAGAGAGATGTATAAGCATTCCTTCAAATACTAAAGTCCAAATCCCAGAATTTAGAAAGTAAAAAATACACAAAATTTAGATGAGAGCAATTTTTCTAGAACTAAGAGGGTTATACTTGTGAAATTAGGGTAGCTCATCTCAAATTGCCATTACATATATGAACTTAATTGCTTTCTTCTCATTTCCTAAAGCTTATGTCTTTCCAAATTATCCTAGACATTAAGCATTGCATTATAAATTTATAAGCAAGCAAGAATATATAAGGTCCCATAACCTTACCAAGCCAACTCAGCAAACCATCTATTTTCATATATTCCGGCCCCGGCCCCTTTTATGATTGAGCAATCTCTAGCTTTCTTTTTGGAGCTTTTTACAAAAAACCACCCGTTAAATACCCCACATTACAAATAACCACCCGTTATTCGCAGATTTGTTTTAAACCTCCCACTAAATCAAAATCGTTAACAAATAGCCACCCAGGTTACTGTTCCGTCAAAAAATTCCGTTAAGTTATGCGCTTTTACCGTTTTGCCCTCAAGTCAACTATGCTTCTTCTTCTTCTTCTTTTAATAGTCAACCTTTGACCACTTACCCCCTCTTTTTTTTTTTGATCGAACTTACCCCCTCTTTTTGAGATTGCCAGCTCATGCCAAAATTTAGTTTAATACATCTCTTAATTGATTTTCTTTTAATTATATCTTTCTTTCCCACTTCTCCTTCTCCATTGCCGAGTTCCTCTTTGGCTCCAGCTTTGTTCAATCCGCCGGCCTGCTTCCTCCATTCCCGACCAAACCCCACCCTCGCTTGCCCTTCTCCCTCTTTCCCTTCATTATTGGGTCTGCAGGCCTGACGCCGTCCAACTCCGGCGGCAAGTCGGCCTCTCCGCTCTCGGCTGGTTTCTCGCTCGACTTCCCACGGTGGCAGAGGCCCGCCCTCACCGGCTCCTCCCCGGATCTGGCGCTCAGGCCACCAGCCCTGCCTCTCACTCGACCCCCTTCGCGCTCTACGACAACACCCCTACCACCGACACCCTTGGCTAGCTCGCCTCTCGCCGCTCGACCCAGCCCGACCGCCGCCTCTCGCCGCTCGACCCAGCCCGACCGCCACCTATCGCCGCTCGACCCAGCCCGACCGCCCTCGGTTCTCCTCGATCTAGATCTGCAAGCCGATCCACGAAGGACCGTCGCCCAATCCCGACCTTCTCTGCTTTGGATTCGCGGTCCGACGCCGGCAACCCGATACCATTTCCCGACCCCCCCGTTCTGTTTTGAATTTGCAGAGATGTGTTTAGTGTTTATAGACTGCGAATTCTAAAACCTAATCGGACTTGTATGAACCTGCTTTGTAACTCGGTGCCAATCGAAGTAATTGCATTCGAAAATCGAACCTAATCGGACTTTTATGAATTGGTATCCATCTGCAAATCCAGAAAACCTGTAGCTCCAAGTGATTAATTAGGAATTTATAAACAATAAATTATCTAATGATGTTTCATAAAACCATTATTTTTTGTGTAAGATGTGTTCATTACACTATTGTACGGAGAAGACGGAAATTTAGAAGATGATGAACAGTTCACTTGAGGGCAAAAGTGTCAAAGCACAGAATTTAACGGATTTTTTGGACGGAACAGTATTTAGGTGGCTATTTGTTAACGATTTTGATTTATTGGGAGGTTTAAAACAAATCTGCGAATAACGGGTGGTTATTTGTAATGTGGGGTATTTAACGGGTGGGTTTTTGTAAAAAGCTCTTCTTTTTTAGCACCGCTTAACATTTTAAAATTTTAATGTTGGCTAATGTATAAATTAATTAAACTATAAGTTTTTTTTTTATAATATATGTTTATGGCTTCCTAGCTAGCAAGCTACGTACACCTACCAAAAAACTGTTCCCGAAATACGAATGTACCGTCGTCATAGTGAAGTACAACTATTTGTATACAAGGATGGTTGGTAGAAAAAGATATAAATTGTGGTTAAATCAACAATTTTGTAAATAAGGGATGGATAGGTCTAGAGAAAAAATATTATGTAACGAGTATAAAATAAAAGGTGGTTAAAGGTAATTTTTTCTATCTTTTCCATATCAACTCTATATTTTGGGTCAGGTTATCAGATTTGGTCATGTTTTGACCATTTTAATAATTCTTTTTAACGATTTAATATAACATTGTTAGCAATCCCCTATTGGTTGCATGAGACTAAACATGTCAGTTGGGTCGGGTCTTCTTGGGTTCAGGTCGATAACGGGTCATGAGTCAATCGAGTTTGGTCGATAATGGGTAACGTGTCAATCGGGTCGGGTTGGATCAACCCAATGGGTCAAGAATATCGATTTTTTACAATTAATTAGTTAAATAATAAAGCATAATGGGAAAATATTTTTATATATTTTGGTGATAAAAGATAATATAATTTTAAAAATAAATTTTACATATTTTGAAATATACTAAATCGCGTCAACCCAACGGGTTTGGGTCTGGGTGAAATTGGGTTCGGATTTAATCCGGTCTAGTTGAAATTTTGTTCGAGTTTGATCGGATCGGGTTGAAACTAGGTTCGGGTTCAATCAGGTCGGATTGAAATTGGATTCAGGGCAATTAAGTCAAGTTGAAACTAGGTTTCGGACCTACACTTTCGATTTGAAACCCAAACATTTTGGATCAAATCAGCTTTTGAGAGGTCGATCTAGACATGACCAATTAAACACCACCCATATTTAAGGATTTGTGAAATTCTCTCCCTTAGTTTAATTTAATCTTTTGAGTTATAAATTAGAGCATCTACAACTTAGAATAGCTAAATTTCTTATTGTAAATTGTATTAGGTTTTTGTAGAGAAATTGATAGAAAATATTTCAACTGTAAGACTAAATTCTGAAAAATAAGAGATATTTATACATCCCTTTCATTAATTTATTTTTTCATTTCTTTAATGGTTAAGAAATCTATCCCATATTGATTATAACTTTATATATATATATATATATGAAATGATTATAATCATTCTTGCCAAGGAGGCTATGGTGAGAGGAGAAAGACAAATCTAAGAGGAAAAAGGAAAATTAAAAGGAAAATCAAGCCTAGCAGGGGGAGGTAGGTGATATTATTGTTGCCACCATACCTCTTGTCCGGGAAGATTAATGGAAAGGTGGGAGTCTGCACGCCCGTCTTTGGAGCCTTGAAGGTGAGTGCATTTTCCGTGTTTGATGCCACACCGAGGTCTGGAGTACAAGGGAGGAGAGTGGAGCCCGTCACAAAGATCAACAGGTGTAGTGTAACCCATTTAGAGTAAATTTGATGTATACATAGTGAGACTAAAGGATTGCACTGATGAGAAATTGATGTCCGCTTTTTAGGTAGATTTTTAGGGTCTAGATAGGTTAGTTTAAGTTGTTTTTCGTAGTTGAGTCTTGTGTTTTTGAGTCTTTGTGCATGTGTTTTGGTATTTCCTTGAGATTCAGAAACTACGCATATTTGTGTCATTTTGTAGGTATTTTGAAGCTTGAAAGACGAGTTTGGAGCGAGGCTAGGAGAGGATGGACGAGCTAGGAGGAAGATTTCAAGTGGAAGAGTCAAGGAGAGGAGCTAAAGAGAAGCCAAAGCAAGAAGAAAAGTGAAGCAAAAAGTCCCAGGATCGAGCTCAAGGAGGTCGAGCTCGACCCAAGTCGTCAAACTTGGAGCCCAAGGAAAAAAAGTGCTCAGGATCGACCCTGAGGGGGTCGATATCGACCCTGAGGGGGTCGAACCTCGTGGCCGACTTTCTCCTATCCGGATTTACATGTTGAAGTTTCCTAGTTTGTATTTTAGGAAGGTGTTTTCTTAGTGTTTTCTAGTTAGATTAGGACTCCTTTTCTTCTATAAAAGGAGGTTGAACCTTTAGTTTTATTCAGGCTTTGTGGGATAATTCATCCCTTGGTGGGGATTCAATCAATTAATCATCAAGACTTGGAGAGTTAAGAAGAAGACTTGGAGGACAAGTTTGAGGTTTGTAAGATTGGTATTTGGTTTTTATTTGAATTTTAGTTTGGTTTGATGATGTCTTCTTCTTCCTCTTCTCTCTTTGCCATGTGTGAGTAGTCTTCCTTCTTAAGTTCTAGGGTTGGGTAAAAACCCAACACAATCATGCATGTTTAAAACTTGAATTCATGACTTGAATGCTTGATGATCATATCTATCCTATCTTGTGCTTAATCCTTTGCGAAAGTTGAGCCATGTCTTGTGATTAACCATAGCGAAAGTGAAAAGTTGATTACTTGATTAGTTCTAATAGGATTATTTGCGAAAGTTGATATTCCTAGGTTGAAGGATAGGTAGAAAGTTGTTTGATTTACGAAAGTTGATTGAATAACTTGAATTGTTTGCGAAAGTTAACTTTTCTATGATCTAGATGGCATGATAGTTATGAATTCTTGCTGAAAGCATGTATGGTTGTTGTTGTGGTAGCCCTAGCCCTAGGATTTGCCCTTTTATAGTGATTGAAATTCGTGTTTTTGCCTTGATCCCGACTCCCTCCGTCGTGTTCGAGCTCTTGTTTGTGATTGTGTGCGTTTAGTGTGCGTTTGTGCTTGTTTGCTCTCAGGATCGACCCACCTAGGGTCGAGATCGACCCTCCTCAGGTCGATCCTGAGTTGTTTTGTTTGCGTTTCCTTTGTCTTTCATAGTTTTTGACTATTCTTAGCACTATTCTCACTCCCGTGGACGATCCTGACTTCGCTATACGCAGCGGGGTCTTGAATACAAATTTATTTGTTCAAGAAACCCTTCAACAAATTGGCGCCATTGCCGGGGAGTGTGCAATAGTGCCGAGTTTAGTTGATATTTGGGTTTGGGAATAGCCCATACCCCTTGTGTGTTACTGATTCGTTTCCTTGTGTTTGTGATTGCAGGTGTATGCCCTCTAGTTCACGAAGGAAAATCGACTATTTTCCCTTTGATCCTGAAATAGAGAGAACCCTTCATCGCAGGCTACGAGAACGACGAGCAATGGCCGACGCTGAGGCTCTTGCTCAACAGATGGAACAACTCCGTGCTCAGATGGAGCGCATGCAAATGGAGCGTGCTGCTCAAGATGCGGCTTTGCATCGAGAGAGAGAGGCTGCTGCCCGTCTCCAACAACAACTTGATGCTATTCCGAGGAACGCTAAGCAATACATGCATTCGGAGCTTAGAGTTCCCGAGTCCGCTATTGTGCTCCCAACAATTGAGCGTGCCTTTGAGATCAAGTCCCACTTCATTACTCTCATCAAGAGGTCTCAGTATGAAGGCAAGACATCCGAATGCCCTAAGGAGCACATCAAAAATTTCACCGATCTTTGTGACACCATCGCCGCCGATGGCGTGTCACTTGAATATGTGCTCCTCAAGGCGTTCAAGTGGTCTCTAACCGGGAAGGCACTTCATTGGCTCGAAAGTTTACCCGCTAGGTCCATCACTACATGGAAGGCTTTGCACGACTTGTTCATGACGAAGTTCTTTCCACCGGCCAAGACTACCGAGCTAAGGAAGCGCATCACTTCTTATCATCAACTTCCTAATGAGACTTTTGTTGAGACTTGGGAGAGATTCAAGGAGCTTCTTCGGCAATGTCCTACTCATGGACAACCTCCTTATGTTCTTCAAGAGATATTCTTCCAAGGGATCAACGCCGCTACAAAGGACCGCATCAATCTTCACACCGATTGCGGTTTCATTGAGATGGATCCCGATGAGGCATGGGCTCTATTGGACAAACTCACCAACTATGATGCCATGTATGGGACCCAACAACCCATCCGGATTCAATCAAAGAAGCTTTATGATCCGAATAGCGAGTCAATTGATCAAGATGTGAAGTTCCAATTCATGCAAGATAAGATCAACCGGCTCGAGAAGCAGGTGAGTTACTACAAGTCTGTTGCCCCCACTTGTCAAGAATGTGGTTCTCAATCTCATACCACCGCTTCTTGTACAAATGTGGAGCAAGTTCGGGCTGCCGAGGCATATGCGGAAGCCAACTATATGCGAGGACCCTACCAAGGCCAAAACAATGCTTATGCGGGGAGGAACAACAACAACTACTCTCAATGGAATAACAATGGGCAAGGCCAAGGCTATCCCCCTCCTCCACAAGAGCAAAGGGCCCCTCCTTATAGACCTCCCGCGTATCAAGCGGAGCCATCATGGATGCAAGAATTGCAAGAAGGACTCATGCGGGGGATGCGGACCAAGCTAGATACAAGGTTGGGAGACCTTGACTCATGGAAAAAGAATATTGATTCCCAACTTGTTCATCTAGCGGCTCAAATCCCACGACCTCAAGGACAACTTCCGGGCCGACCCGAGGAGAATCCGAGAGGCCGAGCAAGCAATGGTGAAATCCGAGCCATGAACCTTCGGAGTGGCAAAGCATTACCCGATCCATCGAAGCAAACGACGAAAGAGGCTGCCTCAGGATCGACCCCACCAGGGTCGAGATCGACCCCCTCCATGGTCGAGCCTGAGACCGCCAATGATGAGGATGAAGGGGCGATCGACCCCGATGAGGTCGAGCTCGACCACTCTGCACCCGGAACGTCTTCCAACCCTTCTCCTCCACTCATTCCCGATCCCACTCATTCCTCTTCCCATTCCAAGATACTTCCTTATCCTTTGAAGAAGCCCAAGGACGCGACGGAAGGAAAGTTTAAGCGTTTTGTTAAGTTGCTTCAAGGCTTGAATCTCTCTATTCCTTTCGCCGAGGCCTTGAATGAAATGCCCGCTTACACCAAGTTCTTGAAGGAGATTTTGTCTAGGAAGCGATCTATGTCGGAACTCACGGACGAGGTGAGGTCGTTGGACCTTCCCGAGAAGCTCGGTGATCCCGGGAAGTTTGCTATTACTATTGGTATTGGAGCTTATCGTTTCAAGGCATTGTGTGATCTTGGTGCTAGTGCTAGCTTGCTTCCACTCTCAATTTGGTCCAAGACCAACATGGGGCCATTAGTACCGGTGAACATGAGGCTATACATGGCGGATGGGTCATGCGTTCAGCCCACGGGTGTAGTTGATGATTTCCCCGTTCAAGTGGGGAAGTTTTTTGTGCCTAATGATTTTATAGTCATGGAGATGCCCGAGGATCCGGTCGTTCCCATCATACTCGGACGACCCTTCTTAGCCACCGCGGGCGCGGTCATTGATGTCAAGAGTGGACTTCTTACTTTCAAGATTGGTGAAGAAGTGGTCGAGTTCCGGTTCAATCCAACATTGAAGGAATCAAGTCATGAGGAGGTCAAGATGCTCTACACACACTCCGACTACATCGAGTGCAACAACCCGACAGGACGATTTTTGACATGGGAACCTCTATCGCCAAGTTCGAGGGTCTCAGGATCGACCCCCCTAGGGTCGAGCACGACCCCCCTGGATGATGGCGAGGAGTCCTTCCTTGTCTTGGATGCACTCAAGGCGGAGCACGAGGATGAAGTTAGCTTGCCCGAGCCCACTCCCGAGCTCAAGGAGCTTCCCGATTCTTTGAGGTACGCTTTTCTTGGTCCAAATTCTTCTCTCCCCGTCATTATTAATGCTAATTTGAGTGAGGACGAAGAGAACAAATTGCTTGATGTGCTTAGGACCCATAGGAAAGCCATAGGATATTCTCTAGAGGAACTTAGTGGTATTTCGCCATCATTGTGCATGCATAGGATATATATGGAGGATGACTATAAACCCACTATTGAGCACCAACGTAGGCTAAACCCTAACATGAAAGAGGTAGTGAAGAAGGAAATCCTTAGAATGCTCGATGCCGGTATCATATTTCCTATCTCCGATAGTAAGTGGGTTAGCCCCGTACATGTGGTTCCTAAGAAAGGGGGGATGACGGTTGTAGAGAATGAGAAGGGAGAATTGATTCCTACTAGGACTACCACCAAGTGGAGGATGTGCATAGACTATAGGAAACTTAATAGTGCCACTAGGAAGGATCACTTCCCACTCCCCTTCATTGACCAAGTTTTGGAACGTTTGGCTCAACATGATTACTTTTGTTATTTGGATGGCTATAGTGGTTTTTGGCAGATTCCCATTCACCCCGATGATCAAGAGAAGACCACATTCACTTTTCCTTATGGGACGTTCGCTTACAAGAGAATGCCGTTTGGGCTTTGCAATGCCCCGGCCACTTTTCAAAGGTGTATGATGGCCATCTTCTCCGACATGATTGAGGAGATAGTGGAGGTGTTTATGGATGATTTCTCGGTTTATGGTTCCTCTTTTGATTCATGTCTTGTGAACCTTTCTAGGGTCCTTAAAAGATGTGAGGAAACGAACCTTGTGCTTAATTGGGAAAAGTGTCATTTCATGGTTAAAGAAGGAATTGTCTTAGGTCATCTAGTGTCTAAGCGAGGGATTGAGGTGGACAAAGCAAAAATTGAGCTTATTGAAAAATTGCCCCCTCCATCTTCCGTGAAAGACGTTAGGAGTTTCTTGGGGCATGCGGGGTTCTATAGGCGCTTCATTCAAGACATTTCTAAAATTGCTAAACCTTTGACTCACTTACTAGTGAAAGATGTAGAGTTTAGCATGTCTTCGGATTGTCTTGAAGCATTTTACAGGTTGAGGAGAGCTCTTGTGACGGCCCCCATCATGCAATCACCGGATTGGACACTTCCCTTTGAAATCATGTGTGATGCTAGTGAATATGCTATTGGTGCGGTTCTTGGGCAGCGGAAGGACAAGAAGCTTCATGCCATTTACTATGCAAGTAAGACTCTTGATGAAGCTCAAAGTAAGTACACTACCACCGAGAAAGAGTTTCTTGCCGTAGTATTTGGATTTGAAAAATTCCGCTCCTATCTAGTAGGCTCTAAGGTGATTGTTTATACCGACCATGCCGCGATAAGATTTCTAATGGCGAAGAAAGACGCCAAGCCTAGGTTGCTTCGTTGGATGCTTTTGTTGCAGGAGTTCGATCACGAAATCCGAGACAAGAAGGGAGCGGAGAACCTAGTGGCGGATCACCTATCTAGACTACCCCTTGAGCACATCATGGAGTCTGGCGGATCGATCCCCATCGATGATACACGCCCGGATGAGACCCTTATGCTAGGCAACAAAGATCACCATGAAGACATTGGAGGAGGAGCTGCCGAGCTCTCAGGTTCGACCCCACCAGGGTCGAGATCGACCCCCACCAGAGAAGATGAGCTCTCAGGATCGACCCCCAGGGGGTCGAGCACGACCCTTCCCTTGGGTCGACCGTGTACGTCCTCTTCTCCCTCTTCGGTTCTTTCAAGTTCTAATGTTCTGCCATCTCCATCTTCCTCTCCTTCTCCTTCTATTCTTGCTATACGTGGGTCGAAGACCCCTTGGTTTGCGGATTTTGCTAACTATGTTGTAGGAGGCATTATCCCGGAAGGATTGACGTCCCAAGCTAAGAAGAAGTTCCTCCACGACGTCAAGCGCTACTATTGGGATGATCCTTACTTGTTCAAGCAAGGGAGTGATCACATCTTTCGATGTTGCGTGCCGGACGATGAGATAGAGGGAGTCATCCGACATTGTCATACTCTACCCACGGGTGGACATGCTAAGGGCTTCAAAACAACCGCTAAGATCCTTCAAAGCGGACTCTATTGGCTCACTCTCTTCAAAGATGTGCAAGCATATGTGACAACTTGTGATGAGTGTCAACGGTCGGGGAACATTACATGGAGGAACGAGAACCCACTCACCGGTATCTTGGAAGTTGAGCTCTTTGATGTTTGGGGTATTGACTTCATGGGACCCTTCCCCTCTTCGGGTCCCTACAAGTACATACTCGTGGCGGTTGACTATGTCTCCAAGTGGGTTGAGGCCATAGCTACAAGGACTAATGATGCTCGAGTAGTGGCCAAGTTCATGAAGACCAACATTTTTCCTCGTTTTGGTGTCCCTCGTGTCCTCATTAGTGATGGAGGTTCTCATTTCATAGAGCGGAGCTTTGAGGCGCTTTTGACCAAGTATGGGGTGTCTCACAAGGTGGACACACCTTATCATCCTCAAACTAGCGGTCAAGTAGAAGTTTCGAACCGGCAAATCAAGAGCATTCTAGAGAAGACGGTGTCCCACTCAAGAAAAGATTGGTCTTCCAAGCTTGATGATGCTCTATGGGCCTATCGCACCGCCTACAAAACACCACTCCGCACCACTCCTTTCAATCTAGTGTATGGCAAGTCTTGTCATTTGCCCGTCGAGCTCGAACACAAGGCTTTATGGGCTCTCAAGAAGCTCAACATGGATCTCGATGCGGCCGGGGAGAAGCGTTTCATGGAATTGCAAGAACTTGAAGAGTTGAGGCTCAAGGCATATGAGAACTCAAAAATTTACAAAGAGAGGACCAAGAAGTGGCATGATAGCAAGCTTGTGCCAAAAACCATCAAGGCCGGTGACCAAGTGCTCTTATTCAACTCAAGACTCCGACTCTTCCCCGGAAAGCTACGGACCCGATGGAGCGGACCATTCACGGTTCACCATATTTACTTGCACGGGGCGGCCGATCTTATAGATGAGAATGGTGGGATTTTCAAAGTCAATGGGCATCGTTTGAAGAAGTACTATGCTAGAATGGAACCCGACGAAGAAATCCGAGCCACTTGGGCTCTCACCACCTCGGACTAAGCTACAACACCCATCGTCAAGCTCATGACGTTAAAAAAGCGCTTACGGGAGGCAACCCGGTTTCTAGATTAGATTTTTATTTTTATTTTTTTTCATTCTTTTTGATTTTCCAATTTCTAGATTAAATTTTTGTTTTTATTTTCTAACCTTCCTTAGATTAGATTAGGATATATTTTGCTTGGGATAGGATTTTTGTGATGATTTTGCAGGACTCTAAATTGCAAAACACGAGCTCAAAAGACGGGACAAGACGCTCTTGCACAAGGACCAAAACGACGGAAAAATCAACCCAGATGGGTCGAGATCGACCCCCATGGGGTCGTGATCGACCCTAGGCGCGAATTTCCGATACTACCCCTTGGTGTAAGGTATGTCTTTTTACCCAAATTTAATTCAAAACTCCTCCTCCTCCTTCACCACATCAGCCTGACCGACCCCTTCGTGCCTCTCCCTCTTTTGCTCGACCCCCTCTCTCACCCCTCCTACCACGCGCTCGCCGGAAACCACCACCCCACCGCCGCTCCGGCCACCACCACTCCATAGCTGCACCACCGCCCATCCCTCCCTGCGTTTCCTGCACAAAACCACCACCCCACAGCCCCACAACTCAGCCTACAAGTCCCTTCCTAGATCTAGCTCGAGATCGACCCAAATTTCTACTTCTTTCACTTCTTACAAGGCAATTTCGGTATGATTTCTAACCCTCTACTTTCAATTTTGCTTAAGCTTGAGTGAAATTGGATTTTTTTTGGGTTGAATGTGCATATTTGGGGGTTTTTGACCTAGGTTGATGAATTTGCAAATTGCTTGCTTGAATGTGTTGTTGTTGAAGTTTGCATGTTTGGGTATGTCTAGACTTGATCTTCATGAGCTAATTTTGGTAGAAAATTGTGGATTGGTGCCAATGGGTTCCATACTCAAAATTTCGGTTGAGTTTAGAGGTAGAAGACGATCTGCACGTTCAGGATCGACCCCCCTAGGGTCGAGATCGACCCCCCCTGGGGTCGAACCTGATGTTTGTATTCTTGCTGATTTTGTTAATATGCTCAGGATCGACCCTTTCGGGGTCGAGGGCGACCCTCCCTGGGTCGTGCCTAGGTACATTTTGCTCTTGATTGGGTGTGTTTCTTTGGGCTTAGGTTGCATGATAGGATGAGATATGGATTTGTGCTTCATGTTCCATTATTATAAATCCTCTCCTATCCATGTTATGAAGTGTTTGGTTGAGATTCTTGCCTTTGTTTAAGTATGGGGTGGAGTGTGTGTATTATGTGGTTTTGGTGTTTGAATTGATGTAGGTACTATGTCGGCCTCAAGTTCCAAATCCTCAAAACGAGCAAGGAGGAGTGACAAGTCCGCGCTAGATGATTACCACATTTCCTCCAAGTATGTTGAGGACTTCAATACCTACCTCGAGATGAAACATAAGACGAGGTGGTATGATGAGGCGGATGGGCAACGGTTGCACATTCATGAGGACATCCAGGAGGCTTTCTCTTACATCGGAGCCGCACACATGTTGGAGTGGGACAATCATCATTACCCCATTCTCACTTGTGAGTTCATGGCTACCTTCTCCTCCGACATAGAGAGCCCGGATTCCAATAAGAAGATGGAATTTCAGTTGGGTAACAAGTGGTTCAAGCTCACTTTGAAACAACTCAATGATGCCTTTGGCTTCCCCAATCCGACGGAGGACGACTCTAGCCCAATACCGATCCTCACCACTTGGAGTTATCTTTCCGGAAAAGAAGTGTCATCTTACCATAACATGCAAGTCTCGAATCTCGCCAATCCTCTCTTCTGGATCATCTTGCGCATTCTAGGGGGCATTCTCTTCCCGAGAACCGAGCTCAATCGTACTTCTAGAAGGGAAATGATTGTGCTACGAACCATGCTCTTTACCTCTCCGGCTCCTATAAATCTTGGCTATGAGTGGATGAAAAGTATTGAGGATTTCAAGGGTGGTTCGGGTGCTATCTACTTTGGTGGAATGATTGCCCGACTTGCAATGAGCCTTGGAGTGAACATGAGGGCGTACACTGCGGAGAAACCTATCTTTATGGATATTCCATTCATCGCCAACGCCAAGTTAATTGACAAGCCTTCCAAAGGCGATTCCACCTTCTACTCCACTTTCAAAGGGCTTAGAGTCGCTATTACTCGGGAGCGAGTTGACTTGCTTCACGTCCCGAATTGGTATGAGGTATGGTCTCCCAACAAGTTTCCTTTGAGAGTTCGGCCTACACAAGATGCGTCTTTGAGAGTCAGGCCACGTCGGTACCCAAGCCCCGAACCACAAGCCACCAACTTCCTTGCCTTGCCCCCACCTCCGACTAGCCCCAGGATCGACCCTATGGGGGTCGATCTCGACCCCCCTGGGTCGATCCCGACACCCTTTCCTCCTTCTTCTGGGGCATATTTTGAGTTTGGGGCGTCTTCGGGAGCTCATTCCGGTCCTTCCTATACTGAGCCACCGCCTCATGAGGCCCCACCGACGTATGACATGGCTTACTTAGCCAATGAGATGGCCTCCATGCGCGTCTCGCAAAAGGAGCACTATGATGAGATTATGAGGGGTCAAGCGGCCCTCTTGGAGTACCAAACTCAGACCCGGGAGATGATGACTCAACAACACCAACAATTCCAACAATTTCAAGGGTACTTCTATGCTCAACAAGAAGTGGATGACTACCGGTGGGCTCAAATGGAGGACTACATGCGATGGAACCAAGGCAACTTCCCCGATCGCGATGCATGGGCTCCCCCGGAGCAACCTCCTTTCCGCCCACGTCGACCACCTCCACCTCCATGAGGATCTCCACCTCCAATTCAAGCTTTTAAGAGTTTTTGTGAGTTTTCTTCTTCTTTTCTCTTTATTTTTTCATGTGTTTTCATGAATGGGGACATTGCATGATTTAAGTATGGGGTGGGGAAGAAGAAATCTCACATGTTGTATATAATCGAGTCTTTGCTTGCTTTGTTTGAGTAGTTTGATAGTTTGCTTGTTAAGAAAAATCTTGAAAAAATCCAAAAAAATTGAGAAAATGTCAAAAATCCAAAAAAATTGAAAAATGTCGAAAAATCCAAAAATATTTGCTTCCTTGTTTGTTTTAGGATAGAAGAATGCTCCATCTTAGATGTCCTATGATGAAAATTAATTTTCATACTTGTCATGTAATTCCTTTGGCATAATTGGATAGTGTAGCCCATGTTTATGAGAAATTGCTCTTGATTGTGAATGAGACTTGTGATGAAATTGAGCATATGTGTTTTAAGTGAAGGTAGTTGCAATCCAACAAAATTTTACCTAGTGAGAATTTTGGCCTTATAGGGAGAACATCATTGATTCCCTCTTCTTTGTTTGTGTGATTTTGCTCTCTTTATGCATATGTTTCTTGTCATTGATATGGTTATCTATTTCTTGAAACCGCTATGAGATTGATCATGCATGTTGATTGTGATTAAGAACTTATATTTTTAGCCCATCTTCTTCCATTCCTACCTTGAATTGTCTTTGCTTGAAGCCCCGTTCTAGCCTTAGCCTTTTGTTTGAAGCTCCACAAAAATTATCCTTAGCCTATATTAGCTTGACCCTATTCCGGGAATTGAACTTAGATATGTTGGGAATAAGTTTTGTTGAGTGACATTTGTGTTGGGTTTGAAAGAGGTGACATTGTAAAAGGGTAGAAAACAACTTGTTGAAGTGTAATGAAAGAGGATTCTCGGCTTGGATAGCACATAGTTGAAAAAAAATTGATGAAAAGAAAAGAGAGAAGTAAGGAAGCTCGAGCTAAAACCCTCAGGATCGACCCCTATATGGGTCGATCTCGACCCAAAACAAAGGAAAAAATGCTCTCAGGTTCGACCCCTATATGGGTCGATCTCGACCCAAAACAAAGGAAAAAATGCTCTCAGGTTCGACCCCCCCATGGGTCGATCTCGACCCACTAATATGCTCGAAGCTGAAAAAAAAGAGAGAAGAAAGAAAGAAAAGAAAATGTATAAGTGCAAAGCCAAGAATTCCTAGTATTTATAAGTTGTATTATGGAAGTTTGGGTTAGAAATTGAAGGGTATGAGTGTCATTGATGAAGTGTTTGGTTATGAGTTGAAAAGAGAATAAGTGAGTTGATTTGGTTTGAAGTGTTGTATTTAGGAGTTTGATTCCCGGATTTAGCACCACATAGCCAAAGAACTCCCTACCTTATGTTATTACCGAGCCCCATTACAACCCGGCCGAATGAGTCTTCTATGAAGATTTCATTGAGCCTAAGTTCTTATGAAGATTGATGTGTTTTGACTTCTCTAGGTAGAGAGATTGGTGATATAAGTCTCAATGATAAAGTAGATGTTGCATGAAGATTGAGATGAGAGTTGATTCGAAAGCCTAAACACATGAGAGTAGAGAGAAACACATTTATATCCCTTGTGAGGTTGGATTGTGATTGCCTAGCTTGAGATTCATACATATGTGATGACGTTAAAATTGCTTGTCTTCTTTTTCATTTGTGTCTTAAAATGTTTTGACAAGGGCTATGCTTGAAGATTGTGTTATTGGTCTTGCTTTGCATGATTATTGCTTGAGGACAAGCAAGTCTAAGTATGGGGTGTTTTGATGTCCGCTTTTTAGGTAGATTTTTAGGGTCTAGATAGGTTAGTTTAAGTTGTTTTTCGTAGTTGAGTCTTGTGTTTTTGAGTCTTTGTGCATGTGTTTTTGTATTTCCTTGAGATTTGGAAACTACGCATATTTGTGTCATTTTGTAGGTATTTTGAAGCTTGAAAGACGAGTTTGGAGCGAGGCTAGGAGAGGATGGACGAGCTAGGAGGAAGATTTCAAGTGGAAGAGTCAAGGAGAGGAGCTAAAGAGAAGCCAAAGCAAGAAGAAAAGTGAAGCAAAAAGTCCCAGGATCGAGCCCAAGGAGGTCGAGCTCGACCCAAGTCGTCAAACTTGGAGTCCAAGGAAAAAAAGTGCTCAGGATCGACCCTGAGGGGGTCGAACCTCGTGGCCGACTTTCTCCTATCCGGATTTACATGTTGAAGTTTCCTAGTTTGTATTTTAGGAAGGTGTTTTCTTAGTGTTTTCTAGTTAGATTAGGACTCCTTTTCTTCTATAAAAGGAGGTTGAACCTTTAGTTTTATTCAGGCTTTGTGGGATAATTCATCCCTTGGTGGGGATTCAATCAATTAATCATCAAGACTTGGAGAGTTAAGAAGAAGACTTGGAGGACAAGTTTGAGGTTTGTAAGATTGGTCTTTGGTTTTTATTTGAATTTTAGTTTGGTTTGATGATGTCTTCTTCTTCTTCTTCCTCTTCTCTCTTTGCCATGTGTGAGTAGTCTTCTTAAGTTCTAGGGTTGGGTAAAAACCCAACACAATCATGCATGTTTAAAACTTGAATTCATGACTTGAATGCTTGATGATCATATCTATCCTATCTTGTGCTTAATCCTTTGCGAAAGTTGAGGCATGTCTTGTGATTAACTATAGCGAAAGTGAAAAGTTGATTACTTGATTAGTTCTAATAGGATTATTTGCGAAAGTTGATATTCCTAGGTTGAAGGATAGGTAGAAAGTTGTTTGATTTACGAAAGTTGATTGAATAACTTGAATTGTTTGCGAAAGTTAACTTTTCTATGATCTAGATGGCATGATAGTTGTGAATTCTTGTTGAAAGCATGTATGGTTGTTGTTGTGGTAGCCCTAGCCCTAGGATTTGCCCTTTTATATTGATTGAAATTCGTGTTTTTGCCTTGACCCCGACTCCCTCCGTCGTGTTCGAGCTCTTGTTTGTGATTGTGTGCGTTTAGTGTGCGTTCGTGCTTGTTTGCTCTCAGGATCGACCCACCTAGGGTCGAGATCGACCCTCCTCAGGTCGATCCTGAGTTGTTTTGTTTGCGTTTCCTTTGTCTTTCATAGTTTTAGCACTATTCTCACTCCCGTGGACGATCCTGACTTCGCTATACGCAGCGGGGTCTTGAATACAAATTTATTTGTTCAAGAAACCCTTCAACAGAAATCCTACTATGAACAACAATGACAGGGGAGAACCCACCCCGATAAGAAAATGTATCTTGAACAACTCTCGATTGAAAAACTCATTGTTGAACAAATTGAACAAGAGCATACCATGGTCGAGGAAACCCTAAATGGTGGTGCTCACCTGACTAAAAAATGTGCTACTTCCTTTGGATCCAAAGAGGGCAAAAACAAAGACAAATCTAAAATGATATGAAATCTTGATCTTTTGATTTGGTAATTTTGGCGAAATTGCTTGTATTTTATTTGCGTATAATTTTTTGAAGAGTAAGAGCTTTGTTGGAATTTTCGGATCGAGTTGTGATAGGCCAGGTTGCTTGGTGTTTGGCGCCTCTGAAGATCCTTCATCTTGGTGGAGAGAACGTCAACTGTCCATTTTGCACCCCCCATGATGGGTCGACTTAATGTCTACGACGCTAAGTTTTTCTTAGTGTTTGACTCACCCCGAATCTAATTTTTTTTTGCTTTTGTTTTTTGAGAATTTGTGCTATCCTTTGTACATTCTGTCTGGCTTGTGGGGCTTTTTTGACCCATCTAGCCATTCTCGAGTGCCATTTAACGACTTCTTAGACTACCAAATTTATTTGGTACAACGAATCCTTGCCCTTTAAAAAAACAAAAAAAAAATGAAATGATTACGAATTCCTATATACGTGTCACTATTTAATGGCTAATATTTTATGGAAGAAAAGGCAAAGCGGCAAACATGATAATATACAGTATAGTATTGTATTAGGTTGGCTGTACGTTAAATTGTTGCTTTTGGTTTAACCACTACACGCATAAGTACTTGCAATCTTGCATTGTGCTTTTCACAACAGGGTTTGCATTAATTTTGTTTCATACTTAAGTAAAATAATCAATGTACATTGCACCCAACAAAACTAGAATAATCAACATTCAATCTTTTTCAAAGGGACATGCTAGCATCTATATAAATAATCTAAAAGCTGCTATCAATTCTTGAGCATTGCCTAATATAGATTGAGGGCTGTTACTTGTTAGAAATAAAGCTAATTAAGGGAATATTTATCCAACTAATTATTATGTTATATGTAGGAGAGAGTTGGTAGGCCTTTATCAGAAAGCAAGGGCCGCTAGAATAATCCAAGATGGGTAATTATATCAAATCTTTCTTTTGGAAATAGATTTCATGGTGCGAAATCATCAGAGCTTAGCTAAATGGAAGTTAATAATTCATTGGTCGATAAAGCCACTTATTCCATCGATAATAGCGTTAGAAATGACACTTATTAGTATTATATAAAGTATACGAGACACATATCATAGCTACTAGCTACCGATTAATTATGTTTAATTAAAGTATTACTTGCAAAACATAGCCCTTACTAAACTGATTTACTTACCTGCATAATATATATGGAGTTGTTAGCAAGTGCGATATTTTGTTTGTTCACCTTCATTATTTTACATATTAAGACAATGGAATGCATGGATCAGTTGGGTTATGTTAGTCAATCATGTATTAACTTTGACACATGTAAGTACAATAAAATTTTCAGGTTAAATACTATGGAGTAAATTATAAAAGGATAACTAAAGCATACATTAGGGCCTTGCCACACTTTGGTGGCAAAAAAATATACTTTCATTCCCTTGAAATTGATGAAATATAGTTGATTTTCATCAATTTCAAAACAATGAAAGTATACTTTTACACCAAAGTGTGTAGCAAGACCTGATAAGAGACCGTTAGTATCACACAAATAATGCAAGTGTATCAAATTAGAAATCGATCAGAGCAATGCAAACAACAAATAGACATGAACAAATTTTGTATTCCATAAAATTTAATTTATTAATGTATGTTTGTTGATAAAATTACAAATTCTCAATCCTAAAGAAGGTTGTGCCGTTAAGTAACAGCGCCAAAACAGGACGTGGAACAGAACAGAGTGTATAAACACAGTTCATTCCATTATTTACGTGTACGCCGACACTCCTATCTCCTATTCTTTCCTTCTCTTTATCGTGGATAATTCTTCAAAAATGTAAGCACAATCTCTTCTTTTTCTCGTTTATTCTTCATTCGATTATTTTTAATTTCTTGTTGGATTTGTTTGAGGGCAATTTCATGCTTTGACATCCTAATTGAGCTGTAATCTCTTGATCAAGTATGAAATTTATTGCCAATTGATCCTTTGCTACATAATGATTGGCTACTTGTTTTAATCTAGTATAACTGCAATGGGGATGGAAGTTTCTGATGCTTCTCTGGTTAAGGAGCCTAATGGTGTCTTACTATATGCAAATGGTGACATACAAGATTCAAATATGAACACTTCATCCAATCACAATGATGCTGCTGTGAAGTTGCATCATCAGTTCAACATAACCGAAGCCTGCGAAGCTAGAAATCGCGATGAGCAGGTGGCAAACAAAGTCAATTCAAGGACCAGTAATGGTAACAAGCTGAAAAGCTTGCTGCTAAAGCAAGTGTCAACAAGAGCCTCCAATGCGAGTCCACGCCCGAATTGTACAGTCCCTCGGCCATTTGCTTTGGCCACTGAAAGGCGCGCCTCCTATGGCGTTCGTGCTCCTTGTTCCGAAGCTACTAATAAGTTGTCTGTCAAGTTGAAAGAGAATCAGTCACCCATCAGTACAAAAAGGAACCATGTAAGACCACTTTTATGTTTCATCATGCAACAAGGTCTGTTTTGATTGCCAAAATCTTCAGTCATTCTAAAAATATGTGTATGCTAGAAAAGTGCTTGTTTATGCAATTTTCTTAGCCTTTGTATCATCATGACACCTATCATGAGAGTTTTAATGACCCACTTTTTCTGTGTGCTGGAAGCTTTACTTTGTAACAAGGTGTGTTTTGTATGTAAGTTGTTAGCTTTTTGTTATCATGACACCACCTACACATTATTGCCGTTTGTGCTTCTCATTGAGTTATACTTGAGAGTAGATTATAGTTATATGACCAATTGAGATGTGAATTTGCTGAAGCTATCAACTCTATTGTCTACTTGCTTGTTTCCAGATGCCTTCATTCTTTGAAACAAGGAAGTCAACACAGCCTGAATACAAGAAGCATCCTGCTGATGATGTTACTTTATATCCACGGAATACGTTACCGAGTTTTTATATACATGGAAGAAGCTAAAGACTTCACTGACTGAGATCTAGAATCAACCATATAATTATCTCAGTTGGAATTGATCTGTTATTGTTTTTGGAAATAGGATTTTTTTTTCTTACTGTGGTTGCAAGGAATTCTTTTGATCTATATCATTCTGTTAGTTGCTCTTCTGCTAACTACTTGTATAAGTTTCTATCTGCTAAATGAAATGGACTGAGTACCTTGACTATGGATAGCTTTTGCTGTGCGCACACGACCCACGAAGACGAAGATTAAGTTTGCATCAGCTCCCGTGTTCAGGTCTACACAACGTGCCGAGAAAAGAAAAGAGGTACCACATTTAGTAATAGGCAGGCCTTCAAAATATAATAAAAGCATATATTAATCTGATTCTTGATTGTTGTTTTCACCAGTTCAATTCAAAATTAGAGGAGAAACATCAAGCTTTAGAGGCTGAAAAACATCAGTGTGAAGAAAGGACCAAGGTATGTTGTATCTGCATGCTTAATGCTTGAATCTAGCAATCTATCAAACACTAATGATCAGCCATCGCCTTTGCGCATACTGATAAACCCGTTAAGGAAGAAAGAGAGGCGGCCATTAAGGAATTGAGAAAGAGTATGATATTCAAGGCAAGCCCCATGCCAAACTTCTACCACTCCCCTCAAAGGCTTGAACATAAAAAGGTATCTAGCCGAGACCTTATTGTAACAAAATCTATCTGCTGAAGTGTGATGAAAACATGCTTGTTCGGTGTTGTCAGCCTGCATCAACTCGCGCAAAATCCGAGAAGCTTGGGAGAAGGAAGAGTTGCAGTGATGCAGATGGATGAAACAAAGTGAATAAGGATTCTGAAAGGGTCCAAGATCGCCATCAGCAACATGACCAAGTCCTTAATGCAGAGTGGTAATCAATACTCCAAGTGCAATGAGGAGCCATTTAATACAGATGATAACTTCTTCTTCAAGTAATGAAACTCAAAATGCCGGTATTTCTTAACATAAGTGATGTTAGCCTTGTCGCTTTTGTATCGGTTTGTACCCTCTCCTGTTGTGATTGCTGAGAGCTTGTATATTTTTCTTATGGACCTGAATATTGCACTTGTTGACCATATGTCTTCACCAAAACCTTCTGTAAATCTTCGTGTGATGTAACCGTTTCCTTCTTGTATTTGAATGTTCAATGTGTATGTGTCTTTCTGATTGTTCATTGACAGATAAACGGAAGTTGAGCTTCCATGAAAATTGTCTGTTGAATTTCTTAGAAGTCTATAGTAAAGATGCTAGCAAATGTGTTTTTTTCAGACCAAAACCTGAATTCAGTTGATCTGAAACAGTGATTAACCAGGTAATTGAAGTAGAAACCCACACAAAATTAGTAAACCAGAAATAACTACTAAGTTAATTACATCAAGCACACAACCTGAACATCCCGATCCGAACTCGTACATCAACACACAAGGACATTATTGAACAACCAGAAACAAACATCTTTATTGGCTTCTTGTTCTTTTTTGAGAAGAGATAATTAACACAATCTGCATCCATGCATATGTAATTATATAATTGATCTTCGATTTTTTTGCCATCCTCTTTCAATCTTGTCCCAGCTCCAACACTAAATCTGCAAATCCATGAACAGAACAGCTGTCAAAATGCGTATTGTGACGTCGTATTGAGGTCCAGATAGAAGTATTATTGTTGACTACACTTGCTTTATGGCCTAAAATTATGTTCATATAACTAGATTCAATAGAATTTAGACTTACAGTCTGCATCAGATTTGATCCAGTGCTCAGCATTGGCGTCGTTCATCTTGTTCTTTAAAGGAGTGCACGTCGTTTCCATGATTGCATTTTGGGAGGACTTTGTGCTGCTGTTGAAAGTGTCCTGTCCTAGCTCCTCCCACAACTCATCAAAGTATTCTCTGCTGGCTTTTGCAATTTGAGTTGCTTTGTTGTAGCTTTCTTTCTCCTCCACAGCTTTATGTTCTTCAGGATGGACTTTTCTTCCAAAAAGTTTCTTTATCTGCAAGGAAAAAATCAGTTACCTATAGAGCATAGAATTCAAAAAGTGAAGTACACTAAATAGTAACATTAACTCCATACCTTATGGAATTTCCTTCTTGCAGATGAGGGCTCAGTGGATTCTCCATCTTTAACAACTTCATTCTTCTTATGAGAAGTTTGAAGTGCATTCAAAATCCTTTTCATATGGCGCGCAGGTGATTTGAGCTTTCTTATGCCTTGATCCTGTTTTACCTCAGCAATGACACTTAATCCTGTGTTAGCCTTTTCCTTTGATGCAGAAACATCATAAGACGATGCGCAAAGATAGCCTTCAAGGGGATGAAAAGTTTCGGCTTCGCCAATCCATTCATTTTCTGACTCTTCCTTGAAAAACTTCTCAAGCTCCTCATTGATTAGCTTCAGCTCACAACCCACCTCAGCGTTTTCTTCGTGAGGCGTTTCTTCATGAGGAAGACCGACAGCCTCTGTTGTGGACTCCATGGGAACTGATTCCATGTTAAGAGTTCCAATGCTAAGAAAGCCAGGGAAAGCCTCCTCTTTTGCTCCACTAAGGTACTCCTCAAACTCATGCTCTGGATGTATTTTGCCTTTGGAGCCGTTCTTCGGTCTTAGGTAGTCTTGTTGGCTGTTCCATGACAAACAAGAATTGTTCCCTGAAACCAAATGTTATAAGTTCACATCATCAACTTTGGAAATTAACAAGATTGGATACTAGAAGGTTGATTTGGTGTAATATGAAAATTTACCATTTCCTGAATCCTTGAGTAAGCTAGAATTACTATTGCGTAACTTGCACTGTATCCAACCAAATACCTGCATCAATGACAAGCAAAACATGTCAGTTCAAAGGCTTCATTAACATATTTTGCCTAGTGCAACAAAAGAAACAATGTGATCACCTTCATTTTGCAGTTTGAGTTTCGGTTTTTCGCTGACAGAACCAACAATGAGGAGCCTTCTTATAAATGCTAAGCATGAGCTTGAGCTGATGACTCACTTGTGAAACCTGCTAGAAGTTTGTAGCGCCCACATAAGAAAACATGAAAGAAGAAAAGATCAAAAGGAAAGCTACAAAGTTGGTCTACAATGCTTACAGATACATGAATAATTTTACTTTTTAAAGCAAGTGGTAAAACCGGACCAGAACCAGTATGTTCATTCAAAGTACTAGTTATATGCTACTTGGCAACATGAAGTTCAACTAGGATGATATCAATGACACTGTAATTCATTTATATGATATCTTGGCGCGTACACACACACATGGTACGAAATCGATCAATCTCATGTCCTGTCGTAGGTTTACGCAACTAGGATGTCCCCACGAACTTGGCACTTTTTCTCGACGCCAAGGACTTGAATCCGACGGACTTCGTACGCTCATCGTGGGTCATTGTCACTGTTAATTGTGCTAAGATCATATATTGCTACAGATTGAACGAAGGAAACCAGATGCCTAGCTAGTTGCCTTCTTGTTACTCTAGTGGACAAGAAATTAGAGTAGTAGTTATTTACTTAGAGACAAACGTACGTTTGCTATATAAGTATATATCTGTGTGCTCACTAATAAAGGGGCAATAATTGGTGTCATTGCAGGTTAGTTGTGAATAGTTAGATAGATAGATTATTATTTTTCCTGGGTGTAAATCAGAACACTTTTGAGTTTTGCGTGCATACGGGTGGGAATTATTGCATGGAATTATAAGGTGGTTGTTATGAAATGACATTCAGCTTACCACTTATGGCATTAATTGTTTGGTTATACACTAGAGATAAGGGTGATTAGCCAATCTAATCAAGTATACATGCTAATTCTTGGTCAAATTAAGATAGGGTGATCCATGTGGGGAAGCCAACAATTGATCTTGGTGGTTGAATTGGATAATTAGTGGAGATGATGCATGCACTTCAATTAATTTGACATAAAACTCTTTAATTGGTAGAAGATTATATATGTTGGATTTGATCTTCTTGGCTAGTAAGCTAGGAGATCACATGACATGATGCATCCATATCAAGTTATTAGATTGCCTTTAGGCTTTAACTAGTATAGGACCCGTGCCTTGCACGGAGGTGATGTCTTTAAAATTGTTTTTATTGTATTAGATTTTAATTATTATTTAATAACATATACGAATAAGGAGACGAATTGTTTTACCGTTCCGATACGTAAATTATTAAATTAACTCTTATAATTGTTTAAGTGCTTCATTCAACTAATCTTAACATCATAGTGTGACAAGTTGCATATTACATGACAAACTTCCATGCTAGATAAACCAAATAAGCTAATCTGTATTCATAATAAACTAATTATGCATAGTTGTACAGGTTCATAATAATATAGACGTGTAGTATTGAATAAATAGTATTTCTGCATATAGAAACTTCAATGATTTTGAAGGTAAAAAATACAAAACTAATGTACTTTGCCATATCAAATTTAATTTGGAAAACCTCTTTATACACTACATTCAAAGTCGTATTCTGTGCATGATCTTTGTTATCGCATATTAGAACTTTCAATCCTTTCTTACTTGTAACTCTGGATAAGGCAACATATAAATGTCCATGAGCGAATACATGCCTTGGTAGGAATAGGCCTACTTGTGAAAGTGACTGTCCTTGACTTTTGCTAATTGTCTTCTTTATACACTACATTAAGCATGAATTTTATTTCCCTATAAAAAAGAGAATGAAATTAATTGATTAGCAAAAATATGTAAAAATCATACAAATATGTAATTGATTGTGTAGAAATTTTAACCTCTTCATCTATAAAAATTAGCTCTTTCGATAATATTTCATTATTAGTATTAACGACGTTCCACATATTCAAGAGACAACCAAAAATTATATATATTTTATTCCTTTGATTGGTAAGCTCATGAAAAGAGTGAATCTCCATAGTAGCCTACAACAACAACACCAATAAGATTTAGAATATAAACAAAACTAAATCATATATAAATCATGATGAAAAAATATATACCTTTGATTGGCAAAGTTATCTCAAAAACAATTGGGAACTAATGGTATGGAGACACGTAAATTAATTGTAGAAGAATGATTGGATGAGAGGTGTATGTATAGGAAAGAAGTTCTAGATGGGTAAGGATTAGGAGAATCTTTTATAAAGATATAACTAAGATATCTTAGCTAAAAGATAAAAAAGATAAAATTTCCATGCCAATTGTATATTAAAATACAATATATATACGTACATAGTAAAAGAAGTCATAGCATTGTATATTAAGAAATATACGTACCAATTGTTAGCATTATCATATATGTTAATATCATATATGTTAGTTTCATATTAGAGTTATCTTTTCCATGCCAATTTCCATGCCAATTGTATATTAAGATATATACGTACCAATTGTTACAGTAAATTTATACGTACATAGTATAATTAATAATAACATATACTAACCCCAAAAAAAAACAAAATTTCTACGTAAAAATTGTATATTGTATATTATGGTAAAGATAAAAATTGTACATACTAATTGTATATTGTTCTATGTAATACAAAATTTATATAATTTTTTCAATTTAATAGATAACAAAAGATAAAATTTTCAAGTAGAGAGTGGGAAGATAAATTTTCAAATGTAATAGATGACAAAAGATTACTTTTTGGAAAAGATAAAAATTGTACATGCTAATTGTAAATTTCCCAATTTAATAGATGACAAAAAAATTTTAATAAAATATATTACTTTAATAAAAGGGGTGATGTGGCACAATATGGTGGCAGAATTTGCTTCCGCTTTAGTATATAGTAATAGATTCTTGAGCTAGTATAAAGATAGAAAGATATAACAAAGATTTAGGTAGCATTTGTTCAAAAATAATTATCTAGCTAGGGTAGTACACCGGTCCAGATTGGACAAAAATTGCGATTTAAACTAGAATCGTAACCATTACAAATTATGGACCGAAGACCAAACTGAAATAATCTGGTTCGATCCGGTTTCGGTCCGGACCAAACCGGTCCGGTCTTAATGATGGACAGGCTAGACCGTTATTATCAATATATATAATATTTAATTGTCTTATAATAAATTTGAAATTAGACTTAAGACATAATAAGATAACTATTGTGCATTAAAATCAATCAACTTGCAAACGTCACAAAAGTAGTATAAAATAGATCAATAAATACCCAAATATTATACGGTAATTAAAAGATATGTTAAACTAACTAGATAATTAAAAGGACATTAGATCCATTCTATAAAAAAATAAAGAAAGTGTCAAACTATATGAAGATATACGTGAACGAAAGAGGATATATATATGAAGATTTTATCAGGTAAAAGATTAGGAACTCGCAACATATCTCAATCGAAATTTGAATATTATTAAAGTAAAATTTATTAATTTAGAACTTTGGTCCGATCTGGTCCAACTTGGAATGATTCTAGGTTTGGACTGGACCGAAACCGGAAAATTGATAATTTAGGGACTAGGGACTAGAACGAAATCCACCGATCCGGTCTTTTTTCATACGGTCCGGATTTTGTAAATCCCTATATCTAGCTGCTAAAAAACAATCTAGATTCATAAATATCTTTTTATAGTGCTTACGTTATCACCTTTTCAGCATGCTAGTGAGGTTTGACAAATCTATATTGTTATTCTACAAGATAGAAAACAGATTTACGAGACAACTGACTGCTAGGTTCTAGATGGTCCAATCCAATGACATGGTTTTCGTGTTACACTACTAATACATGGACGACTAGAGTTTGCAAAAGCAACACACAAAAAATGCATGGAACATTGTAGATTTGTAGTAGTGGTAGTAGGTATAAAACTTGTTTTAAAGAGTACAATAAACAAAGCTATACTTGGACGTTAATTGAATTCTAATGCTATAGCTCGATCTATTATCTTATGTTAGAGGAATGGGGGACAATAAGTTATGCAAGTGCTATTCTTCACATGAAAGTGTCCTTCAATATAAACTATGTGCCATTTACACATGCTCATGCACTTCTTTTCTTGACACCGGTTGTTTACGGCCGATTGCAAATTCTCCACTTGTGTGTACGCATCTACACGGTTTCCACACGTTTTATATCGGGATTATCGGCCCATCAAGACTTTAATATGTTTGCCTCAGTTTCATGCTCTCTATATAATATGGTGATAGCTAGTAACTCGATATTTTCATTTTTTAATCTCAATTTCGTGTTGTATACGATCCGAGGGTAAGAGAATTAATTAACCAAACATCAATCTATCTAAGATTTTGTTTTGTACCAAATCTATAATCGGATTCGATCCCCCCTAGTCTCCTTAAGGTGAGGCATACATAAATCCCTTTGTAAGAGCTTTCTGAGCCCTTGGGTCTTCCGGTCCTGTCCTTCAACCGAGGCATCATCCCCTCACCTAAATTTTCTTGACCAAAACAAAAATCTAAAATCGGATTAAAATAGGGAAATAAGATTGAAATAGAGCCCTAAAGAATGAGTTCAAGTCATTTCTTAATTTTAGTTTCCTTTGTTGTAACAAAAAGGAGTAAGGGATATTTGTCTATCGCTATATCTAGATTTTTTGAATAATATCCGCCATAGTTGAGGTACTAATTAATTCAAGGAAAAATATTTACAAAATGAAGGAAACAAGTGACCCCTACATTATGATGATGTGTACGTGTTAATACTAGCTATTATGAGGTCCTACAAATTAAAAGGGAAAAAGGAAAGGATGCAAATGCACAAACGTTACTGCTAGGAGGTTCTGCTTCCAAACAGATTCGGACATGAACATATATAACTTACTTCTAATACATACCCCACGTGTGTTGCGCAAAATTGAAATTATATATAAAAAAAAGGCCTTGCTGTGACCACGTAGCTAACCTTTAACTACGTTATGTAATTGTAAGGTTCACTTTATAGGCCGTCGGGATTATATGATAGTAACGACTGAAATCAAATGTTATGTCACCCATTCAAAAAAGTTATGTAGCTAGATTTTTTAGTAGTCTATTTCAATTGTGAACTTTTGTATAATGTGTGTACGGGGTCATTTGATGATTTTGTTAGATGGTAATTCTCTGTAATGTGATGTTCTTGTCTTTGAATGGTTTTAGTATAACTCAAAATCGTGATTACTCTTCTTTTTTCGGTATTGTGAATGTTGCATTATGTAGACAATACGTACTTCTTTTTTTGCTCAAATAAAGGTTTATTATTGAATCCGTTAAACATGTTACATATATAGACTGTATGCATTCAATTTCATAATGTTATTAGCTGTATGATTAAGTTTGAAAGAAATTGTAGATATCGTTCTGCTCCTAGGGAAGATCTTCATTCTCGTCGGCTGATGTGGAAAATTATAGAAACAATGGGTTGATCGAAAAGAGAAGGCTAAATAGGAAGAAGAGATAATTAACTTCTTAAATTAATTCTAATACAAAGCAATTACCATTTTCTTATGTTTATTTTTAAATTAAAATAGGGTAATAAAAGGATCCACATGTCATATTGCTTTATTAGGTGTTCCAATTCCTCCATTCCAGGGGTTTCGATCATAATTTCTATTCATCATGTTAAAAGAATTACGTATAGTATAAGGCAATAAGATACAAACTGTCAAAAAATGGCAATCCTTTAAAGTTAGATAAGTTAATAAACATACATAGTAATATGAGCAAGATCGACTAGGGAGTACACAAACCCTCAAAAAGGAATAGGAAAACGAGTTTAAGATTGAGGTGAGTAAGGTAGTAAATTTTGGCATAGACTTTTTGCACACAGAATTTTGACTTTTTGCACCACGTCATTTAAAGGCGTCAGAATATACTAATACTCAATTTTGGTCGGAAAAATTACGCTTCGTCGGAGGACGCCGTTGACCGGCGTGGCGGGAGCATCCCTTCCATCAACGGTATTTTGGTCTTTCTATGTATATAAATTTAATAGGATATTAAATATCACAAAACCCTATTAGCACAATTGGTAAGTACTTTATCTTGTGTATACTTGAGATTCAAGGTTTAAATCTCAATAGTTATATGTTCTTTTAAATTAAACACTTCTTTTCATATAATAAAAAATAAATATATGCAAATACAATTGTATGGATTTGAACTTGGGACACATTTCAAGGCCCAAATGAGTAATTGTCAATTGGGCTAATTGAACTTATTGAACACTTAAGACTCTATAAAAAAATATATTTTAAGTGGGAAGGCGCCAAGGCGGGGAGCCACGCCGTTGACCGGCGTCCGCCTACACCGTTGACCGGCGTCCAACCACGCCGCTGACCGGCGTCCCATGACGCCCCCCTTTTTTCCCCTTTTTTCCCGCAATTTAATTAATATAATATTCATACGCCTTTAAATGGCGACGCCTTCAAATGGCGTGATGCAAAAAGTCAAAAAACAGTGTGCAAAAAGCCGGGCGTAAATTTTTTAAGTGTCCCAGACAACAAACCTTGGGGTGTGCAATAGTGAACAATCGAAGTTCTATCCTCCGAGATAAAAGATCTTCAAAAACTTAAACAACAAACTTGGGATCGGTTTTGCAGAACAATGGGTGTATTGATGAGGACGTCAGATATCGTATTCAGAAAGGTTGGCAGAAGTGGAGGGCGGCTTCAGGGGTTTTGTGCGACAAGAAGGTTCCGCTCAAACTTAAGAAAAAATTCTACAAGTCTGTTATTAGACCGGCAATGCTCTATGGTGCAGAATGTTGGCCGACGACGAAGGCTCAAGAACAGAAGCTCGCAGGCGCGGAGATGAGGATGCTCATATGGATGTGTGGCCACACGAGGATGGATAGGATTAAAAATGAAGAGATCAGAAGTAAACTCGGGGTGGCTATCATAGGAGACAAGCGTAGAGAAGCGAGACTGCGTTGGTTTGGGCATGTTCAGAGGCGAAGCCCAGAGGCCACAGTTAGGAGGTGCGAGCGTCTAGATTTGGGGGCTTTCAAGAGGGGTAGAGGTCGGCCGAAGAAGCGTTGGATAAACAGTATTAAGCAAGATGTCGCCTTGTTAGGGATTTCAGAGGGTTTGGCTCGGTGTAGGGCGAGCACCTCTTAATCCTCCCCAACACCTCAAATCTGGTCCTCCCATTTGCCTCGGATCTTGTCCCTCGGACCATTTTAAGATCCATCCTCCTACTTCAAACATGTCCATCAACTTTGCCTTAGATCTAGATTAGAAACTAATTTTGTAAAAAAAAAGTGGTTTATGGAAAGATAAAGAAGTAGGAGAAACAAAAAGAGAAACAAAATAAAAAGAAGTGAAAGGAAAAAGAGAGAAAAAATGTCAAATCATCATCTTCATTCGCATATAAGAGTTTGGTACTACACGCTTAGCCACATTAACGTTCAATAGTTTAATTGGTCACAAAAGTCAAGTTGAGATATTCAAATGATAAATATCAAAGTGTAGGGTCCTAAATGACTAATCAGTGGAAATTTAGGGGTTGGTTTATGTATTTAGCCGAAAACAAATATTTGTCTTAGTGTTCAAAAATACCTTATCTAGTTATCCTCCGTTAAAAAACAAATACTTCCACAAAAGACATGCAAATATGCAAATATACAAATATACAATGTATTGGAATTGAGTGCTACCGGTACAAGAAATTGGGCCATACTTTTTTTTTCAACTTTGGGCCATATGGCTCATGTGGTTTTGACAAGGAGGTTTACGGACCTGAGTTGTCCCTAACAAAGTTGAGGGGTATGCACTTATAACTAAGGGAAACAAACCGTAATCGATACACCGAAATGTTAAATCAATAATCAATTGCTTTTTCCGATTAATTGTATTGGGAAAAATAAAAAAAACTGGTTATGGTTAATTGACTGAACCATTAAATGGTTTCATGGTTCGATAATGCTTATATTTTTTATTGGTTAACCGATAGTATAATATAATAAATATATATAAATATATATTTATTATATTTTAGAAAGAAAACAATATAAACATTCTTTTAGCAAAATATTAGGTCTAAAGTTTAAATGGTCTCTTATCCATTAATTCACCTTCTCTTAAGGAAAATATGATTCATCTGGTTTAATTTACTTTCTCACACTATTAAAGCAATTAAAACTTAACCCAGTCTATTAAGCCTCAACCAGAGTTCAAAGAAATATTCAAAGTCGACTAACTCGAACCCTATTGGATTAAAATTAGGAGCATGTTGCATTGACCTTGCTTGAAATAGTTAAGGAATAGAGCTTTTTGTCGAAAATCAGCATATGATAGGTCACATTGCGCTTAACCACCCGTCTAATAATTATTTACCGTAAACCACCCGTATAATGGGTTCCTTTAGCAAATGACCACCCCTAGACATATGCCGTTAAAGTTCCGTCAGGTGTGTGTTTGAGATATTACGTTTGGTGCCCTTGAGTTTTTGGCTTTTCCGGATGGTGCTCTAAAAAAAAAACTTATTCCGCGTGGTACCCTCGAACTTTTCAGAAAGTTCGCCCCGTATCCCTGAACTTTTAAAAAGTTTTCCGTATGCCCTTTCTTTTGTTTTTCCTCAAAGTTTTTGTTTTTTTGCGGTTTTTTTGTTACGAAAAATAATAATTATTATTTTAGTGACTATAAATGAATAAAATAAGTGAAACAACTATATATAGAAAAGTTTGCATCCTTTTAAATTTTTTATTTAAAACTCTTTTCCATTTTGTAATGTAAAAAAAATATTTATTGCGTTTTTTAACATAGTGTATTAAAAAAATACAGCCACTTTAATATTTAATTTGATTTTAATTAAATACTCTAGTATAAAATTTATCATAAATTAAATTGGTACACATTAAATAAAAAAAGTGTGTTAGTTGTATTGGTTAATTATTAGTATTTTTTTAGAAAGATTCAACTCTGTATTTTCATCTCAAATATTACTTGGTAGGTGTTCTTAATTACTTATATATATGCACCTACTTAATTATTATTTTTTTTAACAAAAAAACCGCAAAAAAAACGAAAATTTTGAGGAAAAATAAAAGAAGGGCATACGGCAAACTTTTTAAAAGTTCAGGTGTACGGGGCGAACTTTTCGAAAAGTTCGAGGGTAACACGCGGAATAAGTTTTTTTTTAGGGCACCATCCGTAAAAGTCAGAAACTCAAGGGCACCAAACGTAATTTCCCAAACACACACTTGACGGAACTTTAACGGCATATGGCTAAGGGTGGTCATTTGCTAACGGAACCCATTATACGGCTGGTTTACGGTAAATAGTTATTAGACGGGTGGTTAAGCGCAATGTGACCTATCATACGGGTGGTTTTCGAAGAGCTTTTTTTCGAAAACCACCAGTATAATGGGTTCCGTTAGCAAATGAATATTTCCGCAGCCTGCCAACCAACCTCGGGAGCCCCTCATCCCTGTCGGCGAAGTCGATAGGGATGAGGAGCCCCTCGGGAGCCACTCGATGGGGTCGAATTCGTTAGGGTTAGGGTTTGGATAGTGTCAGTAGGTTTGAATAGTCCTCTACTCCTCTCCCTCAGTGAAACAGGAAAATATTTAGTTGCTTTGCTTTATTTAATTGCTAGTGGCTTCGATGATTTTTTGTGCCTCTTTAGAATAAGATCACATCATCAATGGACGAATCCAGTGGCTTCGATGAATTTGTAAAGTGTCAAATCTTGAAGGAATCAGGTAAACTTGGGAGGAGATGGACGAGAAGATAAGGAGAATAGATTGATAGTGGGTGGATTGGAAATTGTAAACCCTAAAATCTAAAGGGTATTTTTGTCAACTAAGTTCGCAAGCTGTGACGTTAAGGAAAAGTAAGTGTGATGTATAGCATTTATGTTATTTAATCATTGAATTTGAAATAAACTAATTGATGTATAATAAATAATCTTGAAACTTTGGAAGGAAATGAAAGGGAATCAAGTATCACGAATGAAATCACTTGATAAATTGCAAATTGGAATGTGGAATCCTACTTTAATATCCACCCTCGCATCCACTTGCCCCACTAAATTTGGAAAAATTTAATCACTTCAAGATTCCTAGTGCCTCTATGCATTATCAGCTCATCATGCATGATCAGGAATCACATCACACTTCCGTCTTGATGATGATTTGTTGATTGTAAATATGGAGTATTGTTTTCTTTTTCTGTGCAATTATTGAAGAGTTTAGGTAAACTACAATTGCTTTATTGAAATTATATTTAAAATTGAGGGTTAAATAAAATAAAATCAAATCAAATTGACCAATAGTCTGGATCATAAAGTACGTATATATAAGGAAATTACGCTGTACATTGTTGGAACCTAGATGGACACTTTATTAGCTGTTTTTTCAAATTGAGTTATGAAAAAATGATCGGTTTTTCTATTGTGTGCCCTAAGGGCACATGATAAGCATACCAAAAACAAAAACTAAAACCCTAAATAGGAAATAGTGAACCCGTCACAAAAAAAAAATTAAAAACCAAAATTTTGAAATTTACAAATTCTTTCCATTATTGGACTCTTATAGTGTGCCCTTAGGGCACATTATAGAAAAGTCGAAAAACGATTTATGTTGATCTAAATTTTAATGGAGTTGATCAATTGATCTAATGTTAATTTGTAGTTTTAGAAGAGCAAACGAGGATGGATGACATATACAGATTATTGAATTCTAACCTTTTGTACGTCTTGATATTGCTGTGCATCATTATTATATAATTAAAATTTTGATAAACATTGTGCGTGGATTGTAAACTTTTTTTAACACATTTGCCAATTTTAATACACACTTATCTAGTTTTCATACACTCACAATATAAAATGTAATTTTAAGATCTACTCATAAGATTAGGAATGAAGAGAGCATAAGCAAGCTGAGGATAGCTAATATAGGGGACAAACTGAGAGAAGCACGACTTTATTAGTTTGACCATGTTCAGAGGTGGATTTAGGGGCCTTTCAGAGGGATTAGGTCATCCGAAGAAATGTTGGATGGGTATATAGTATAAAGCGTGATATCAACCTATTAGGGATTTCAGTGGATTTGGCGTAGTGTAGAGAGGACTGGAGGGAGAAAATGATGGTGATTGACGGCTAGTCAACGTGTTGGTGGAGCCTGCACAGTTTGTTGTTTGGTTAGCACAATTTGCTCTTTGTGTGGGGGTTTGTCTTGTTGGTTTTAAGTTTCTGTCTATTCCGATTAGTGTTAGTTCTTTTTAGGCTTTTTTTTGTGTTGTAGTTGTTTGGGGTATATTTCTTAGGTCTTATCGGGCACATTCTATCTAAGTCTGAGTGTCCCATCCAGACCTCCCAGATCTTTTGAAGGCGGGATCCACTGGGTCAATGATGTTGGCCGGTTGTTAGTTGTTTTGATACACATTTAACTTCTATCGATGCACATAAAACAAGTAAAATTGAATACACATAGGACTACTTATGATGCACAAAGATATATTGATATACACAACTTTCATTCTCATTTGGCTGTTGTTGATGCATAAACAACCGATTTTGATTAGCAAACAATCTATTACATGAAAAAAGTCATACTTTTGAGGAACAATCTTGGATGCGTCTAGTACTCTTATTCTGAACAATATATATGAATGATCCGTCAAAATTTAGATCAGACCTTTATTTGTCCATTTTTTAAGTAAAACCATCAATGTTTTTTTTTATTTCTCCTCAATTCGCATCTGATCAGTACTTGTATTAATAGTCGATGAATTTTTGAGTAAAAACCATTATTCCCACCTAGTGACGGACACAGGATTTTCACCGAGTGGGACCTAAATATACAAAATATCGATTTTTTTTTAGCAAGGCCATGAGAGCAGTTACGGTTGTCAATCGGGTGGGTCGTGACGGGTTTGGATCCGGTCATTTTCGGATCAATCCGGATTTGAGTTAAATCTGAATATTTTGACAATCAGGTTGGACAATTTCGTGTTAGGATTCCATTTAACCGGATGAAGTTGGATTTTTGTGTCAATTTCGATCAAGTTATTTGGATTTTGAGTTGACTCGAATTTCGATTCCGATCATATATTTGAATGATGTTTTTTTGTCATAGTCTAATTAAGTTTAACACTATATATTTAATGTATTTAATTAAATTTAAATTCAAAACTACATTTATAGCAAATATTCATTATAATTAATTTGTAAAATAAAATATTTATTTAAGTATATATATGTAATGTATCTAAATAATTTTATTAAATGATATTGTATTTTTCTACAGATACATGTTACTATATGAGATACTTTCATGTAAACTTGGTCATAAAATTAAAAATTACAAATTAATTTGGGTCGATTGATTTTTGTGTCGGGATACTTTGTTTTTTCTAAATGATATCAGGTCGAATAACTTAGAGTTTTCAAATAATTTTGTAATGAGTAATTTTTAACATCGGCTTACATCAAACTAATACATTCAAATATAATTAATTTGAATTAATGTCGAGTTAAATTTAATGGTCAATAAATATATACTCCCTCTGTATCAGAAAGATTGTCCATAAAGCAATTTTTCACTTGGTTTAAGGCACATCACATCCATCTTTAATCGTACACTTTTTACCCTTGCCTTTCAACTGTTCAACCTCCATCTCATCTCATCTTCAACCTTCATCTTTCCTCCCACTTCCTTGAAGCTCCGCCTCCAATGGCAGCCTCGGCCCCACTTCGAGCCCCCTCCTAGGTCTCTTCTCGCTGACGCTTCGGAGAGAAGCTTTCCGAACTCCACAAGTGCACTAATCTCAGCTACGCCCTCCAAATCGAAGCCCGATTCTTCAAATTCGGTCTTCATGGCGACCTCTTCGTCGTTCCCAAGCTCATCTTCGCTTTCTCCGTCTGTTGAGCAATCGCTTCCCAAGTTCATTCCCAAATTCAGAAACCTAGGTTTTGTGCTGATATATTTGTGCCCAATTTCTTGATTGATACCCATTGTAGGTTTGGTGCTGATGGTGTTGGTTGTGCTCAGGGGTTGTTTGATGCCATGGTGCAGAGGGGTGTTGTTTCCTGGAACTCCATGGTGTCGGATTTGATCAGGGTGGATGAGTTAAGAGAAGCCCACAAGCTGTTTGATGAAATGTCCCTAAGAGTTATTGTGAGCTGGAACACTATTTAGATGGGCATGTAAAGCAGGGTGATAGGGAGGGGTAAAATTAAAATTCTTAACCTCAATTGCAGCCTAACAATGGTGGTCCATGAAATTGAGAGAAATGATCCAAAACTGAAACGGGTCAAAAAAGGCAAACCACACCTCAAATTGTGGGAAAAAAATTCAACCGTATGCATATGTTAAAATACAATTTAAAAAAATTAAAATTTGCTTGCATTTTCATTTTTATGGAGGTTTTGGGTTGTTGAGGTAGAAGATTGGTAATGGTGAAAGTGATAAGGAGAGAGGAAGGAGGAAGAAAGAGAGTGTAAAAGTAGGTAAAATTTGTGAAGGTTTAGGGGTAAAACTGTAAAAAATCATGTGATATAAATGGAAAGAAATTAAAGGTGGACAATCTTATCGAAACAACGAAAATGGAAAGACGGACAATCTTTCAGAGACGGAGGGAGTATTTAATAAAATATTTTTAAAAAAAATTGAGTGTGGGCTATGGCCCGGTTGCCGTCATGTACGTCCGACCCTGTCCCCACCCCCATCTATTGAACTTTGAGCGCCCGAAAATTCAGAACTCACACGTTTCATATTACGTCACGTGATTCCGCCTAATCCGATTAGGTTTATCCTCGATTCTATTCCTATCATGCCGACCTTTATCACATTTATTGCTAATCGAACAACCCACCACATAAAAATCCACAAACTCCTAATTTCCAAAAATTTACTTAAGAAAAACTCTGATAATTATGGTTTTCGGTTGGTCTACAGCCGACAAAAGTTTAATCTTCATTCTTTACAAACTCTTAATTTCCTCCCTAATCCTAATCTTAACGCTGACCGCCCGTTGAAGCCCGCAGCCTTATCTTAACTTGACCAATATGGCGCGAAGCTTGAGCGGTTGTAAAGCCGCGGGAAAATTACCAATTTGTCCCCAGAAAAGGAACGCATTAACCATTTTGCCCCTTTCTCTTTTCAGCATGATCTGTCACTTGTCCACAGCCCACTCACCCACCGACCCTGTATTTTTAGGTTCCTAGAATATTGGAGGAGAAAGGTCAAACAACGCTCGTTTCAAGTCTCTGCGATTCCCAATCCCTAATCCCCAATCTCAATTAAATAAGAGAGCAAAATGAAATTGGTACTCACTACTGAGAGAGAAAGGTTACAGATTGTAGATTATAGATAGAGAAAGACAGATAGAGGGCAACTGGGTTTTTGTAATCATCCTATTTGTGGCCATCGTTTTGGGGTTTTCGCCGTTTTTCTCTCTTTGAAAGGACGAAACTTTGAGCTATACAAGGATAATTGGGGATGGAAGATGAGTATGAGAAGCTTATCAGGAGATTAAACCCACCCAGGTGCCTTTCTCTTCTTCCAATCCCACTTTTAATTCCGTCTTTTCTCTGGTCTATTCGAATTTGTTGGGCTTTCGCCTTCGATTTCTGGGTTCCCCTTTTGTTTATTCAGCCTCTAGGGCAACGTGTTGACTTTGTTAATTATTTTTTGGGAAGAATTTTGAGGGCTTTATTTTTCCCAATTTTTGCAAAGGGGTGAAAGATGAGATTCATGAGATGGTTTTCTGTGTTCTGTTAACTGCTGAATTGGTGTAATGGGTGGTGAATTGTTGTTGCAGAGTTGTGATTGATAATGATGCCTGTGAGGATGCAACTGTTATCCAGGTATCATCATCTTCTATTACTTTACGTTGCTTGTTTATCTTTTGGTTGTTTAGACTGTAAACAAGAAATCTTTCATTTCGTTTTGTATAATCTTCCTTTTTCAGTACATATGTACATAATCTATAGCTGAAAACAGGATATTACTGTGTTTTTAGTGGCCATTCTAGAGTTTTCTTTTTTCAATCTTTGGAGCAATTAGCTGAACAATCATTTGCAGCCTAATGCATCTTCAAATTCTAGCGTTTGGAATTCAAAAAGGTCATTTTCAGTAGAATAATTCCTTTGGACAACTTGATCTGTTCCATTGGCTTTTTTTTTCTTTTTGGCCCCTCTTTGTTGAAGCTTGAATTGGTGTTGATAAAGACTGTGGAATCAACCTTCAAGGTGAAGGTTAATTCTTTGGAATAAATTCCTTGTATGTACAGGTGGACAGTGTCAACAAGAATGGAACCCTTCTACAAGTTGTCCAGGTTCTTACGGATATGGACCTTATCATCAGAAAAGCATATATCTCTTCTGATGGGAGTTGGTTTATGGATGGCAAGTATATGCAGATTTCATTTTCAGCTCAATCAAAAGCGTAATTATTTGCCTTGTTACTGATGTTGTTCCTGTGTTTCTTGTTGGCCAGTGTTCAATGTGATCAATTATAATGGCAACAAGGTCAGAGATGTAGAGGTTCTCAACTATATCAAAAAGGCATGTCTCATGCTCAATCTACATTACCAAGTTGCTTAAACATTACAATTGGTTTGTTCTGATTTCTTGATTTTCCATCACTCTGATTATGCATCAGACTCTTGAAAATGACGCCTCTTACATGCCGCCTTTGAGAGAGTCTGTTGGCTTAATGCCCTCTGAAGATCACACCACAATTGAGCTCACTGGAACCGACAGACCCGGTTTACTCTCAGAGCTATGTGCAGTTTTGGCAGATCTTCAATGCAATGTGGTGAACGCCGAGATATGGACTCATAGTGCTAGGGCTGCAGGTGTTGTCAATGTCACAGACTGTGCAACGGGATGCGCTATTAAAGACAAAAATCAGCTCCTATCCATCAAAAGCCTGCTTTCAAATGTTCTTAGAGGAGACTGTGAGTTGGAGGCGGCAAAAATGATGCTTTCTCCTTCTAACATTACCCACCGAGGAAGGAGGCTGCATCAGATCATGTTTGATGACCGTGACTTTCAGAAAATGGATTATAAGGACGGGAGCTCAAGGCCTATTATTAATGTGATCGACTGTCTGGAGAAAGATTACACCATTGTTACAATGAGGTCTAAAGACCGGCCTAAGCTTCTGTTTGACATTGTCTGCACTCTAACTGATATGCAGTATGTTGTTTTCCATGGGATGGTCAGTTCCGGGACAGATGAAGCTTACCAGGTTAGACAAAATTCTATTGAATCTACTAACTAGACAAAACGGGTTTTACAATTCGAAGTAGTAAATCACAAGAGCTGTTTTCTGTGTAGGAGTTTTATATTCGACATGTTGATGGCTTGCCCATAAGTTCAGAGGCGGAGAGGGAACGTGTCGTGCAATGTCTCCATGCCGCTATCGAGAGGAGGGCATCAGAGGTTTGTGTTAACTTCAAAATTTAAATCGGCTTTAGAAACTCATAGATTTTTTTCTGTCAAGAAAGGATTTTGAAATTGCAATGTCATTGATCGTAGGGACTGCAATTAGAGCTGTGCACGGAAGATCGCACAGGGCTTCTGTCGGACATAACAAGGGTGTTCAGAGAGAACGGGCTGACCATCAGACGAGCAGAGATTCAAACAAACCGAGGAAGGGCCAAGGATACTTTCTACGTGACCGATGTGGAAGGCAACGCCGTGGATAAAAGAACATTGGACTCGATCCAACAGCAGATCGGAAGAACAATCCTCCATGTGAAACATGACTGGTTTATGAGGCCTAAGCAAGCTGAGGAAGAAACCACATCCAATTTCCTCTTTGGCAGCCTTTTCAATAGCAGGACTCTACAGAGCTTCAAAATGATGAGGTAATTGCTCATCAAGAACTTATGAAGATGGTGAAAATGGTGTATATATCTGTAAGTAGTTTGGCTAATACCAGCTTTCCAGGCGGTTAAGTACATAAGCAAGACGAAATCGCTGTGTATATATAATGGAATTGGATCTGGTAAAGCTAGGATAGCATAAGATGCCAGAAAATGGGCAGGAAAGTTGTACTACACAAATTGTGGTAGAATACAAACAATGCAATTATGATGCTTATGATAGATTGGTATAAAATGCAGAGCCAGCTGAATTATACTTGCACTCAACAAAACAAACTCATACAAATACCACTAAACTATAAAGATTCATTAAGATTTAGCAGTTGATTTGGGAGTGAACTGGGGTGAAACGGAAGGGTTGTTGAGACCAAGCGTACTTGAAGGAGAGGGGCCTGCCGTTGACCAGGGGACCGCCACCGTTGACCAGGAAAGTGGAGCCGTCGCCGACGGGGGAGAGGACGGCGGGGTCCACGGGCTCGACGGAGCGGAAGCCGTCGCAGGCGAGAGTGATGTTGGACTGAGGGCACCAGCAGACGTTGCTGATGGTGACAAGGAATTCTCGGTTGCCTTCAACGGCTGTGCTTGTCCGGTGAACGGTCGCTTGGATTTTGGACAGATTGCATTCTTCTAGCTGACAGCTGATCTCATTCCCTGTAATAAACAATTTGATCAGTTTGAATTAAGAGATTGAGTTGTGTAGTAGAAAGAAGAACGGATGATGACCTTGTTGGAGGATGAGGATGAGGAGGAAAGGGGCCAATGAACTGAGAGAAGCCATTAACATTAGAGTTGTCAACTTTGAACGTACCGATAAAATGTTTCTTTGTCTGGATCGAAAAGAGGTTTTTATATTACGTGGATCCGGAAATTTTAGATTTGATTTCATCACGCGCGTATTTTTTTAATTTTTGTAAAAACTCTCTGTGGATAATTTATTTAAGTGTGTGTTACTGTTTGATTTTGATTAATGAATTTATTGAATCTATACTACCTATAGTATAAAGCGGAGACAATGTCTTCACAAAAAATTGCGCCACGTATCATTTCAATAATAAAATATTCAATCGGGCCCTCCTTTATACAAATTAGGTAGTTAGAATCTCATATAATCTTATCTCGTAAAAATTGATTAAAATTTACCAAAAATTATGAATTATCCCAAAAATTATAAACTATCGCTTACCCAGAATTATTTATAATCTTCCCATAAATATTATTATTTAATAAAATATCATATATATCATAAAGTAATTTTTAAACAAATCCAACTTATTTATATTGTGAGTTGATTTACTATTGATAAAAAAACATTAATCATAATACGAAGATAAATATATGATCCTATCATTTTAACATGATCATTGACATTACATATCTATATATAATCACATTACCCGTACATGGTACGGGGGTTAAACTAGTCAAGGCTTACTTCGGTAACTATATATGTAGATCGATCTATGCATATTGAATGACAGATGTCACAGATCTATACATTCTATATCAAGTGCATGCATAATGCACTAAAAAAAAGATACTATGCTCTAAAAAAATATTAACATTTAAGATTAACATGCTTACATATGCACAATTTTTTATTATTTAAAAAGTGCGTGTACGTGTTCATTTCTTAAAAAAAAAAAAAGTGAATATTTATGATGCAACAAATCAATATCTTTTTTTTATGACAAAGAAATGAGTTAGGCTAGACCCATTGCAAATAACGAGAACTATTTTAGAGCTAGTGTTAGCATAGTTATCCAAAACATGTGCAGACTTAAAATATTCTTTAATATAATCTTACATGATTTTTAAGAAGTTATACGCACCTTATACGGAATTTATTAATATTTTCTTTAATATAATTACATGATTTTTAAGAAGTTCAATATATATTATAAGGTTAGATATATCTTTAGTATTCTATTTTTTTAGCATAGTATTCTAATTAATCGTATTTAAGTGGTGAAATATATAATTTTAATAAATCTTGTATACATTTATAAAACATACAATTACACTATAAATCTTTAATTAAAAAAAGACTAATTAACATATTAATGAAGAAACGAGAGATTTTAACTATTTGATAAGAATATCTTTTGAGATATATAACGATCAAAATCTTTCGTTTCTTAAGTATTATCTTAACTAATATGTTATAGATATTTGTATAACTACAAAAAAAATTATAAATAATCTATACATTTACCTATTGATAGAAAAACAAATCTCTATATTTATCTAATTGGAAGAAACAAAATCTTTTTATTACTTATTTGGTAGAAAGAAATATCTCATTTGGACAAATATATATAAGTAATATAACATGGATAAATCGATATGACGTGGCATAATAAAAATTGGATAATTTAAATTATAATAAATTGGGTCCGACCCAATGAGTTCGGGTTTAACTTAATGGGTTCGTGTTTCAATTGGGTCGGGTTGAAATTGGCCATATGTCTAAGTTTTCGGGTTGAAATCCAAAAAATCAGGTCGGTCGCATCAGGTGTACTGGTCGGGTTAGCTTTTGACAGGTATAATTATGATTGATTCACTAATTTAATACGGAGTATAATCATATCAATTATGGTTGATCCTCGATCTCAACACGGATGCCATTTTTTCCCAAGTGATAGCTGGCAGAGATACGTTCCAACGGATCATTTGTTTAATAGTGTGGGTTTTCCACATGCTTATTTCTCTTAAGACACAATCAATGGCCGGCGGAGATACTTGTATAGAATTCTTATGGTTTTCCACATGCCTATTTTGGATATGCATTTTTCAAGAAAAAACATAAATGCATTGCTAACTTGTTTTGAGATAGAACATCGTACTAAAATATGAGTTAAGAATTGAGAGAAAAACAAGCTAACTTTTAACTACTACTCTATATGAGTTATTTTACTTCTTTCATGGCTAACATGTTTTGAGATAGAAAAACATGGGCTTGTGAGTTGGATTTGACATTTAAGTTCGTTCCCTCTCCTAACAAGTGGTATTAGAGCCGATGGTCAGACTTAAGAATCGGGAGAGTTCGTCGTTCTCACTTGTGAAGGATTAAAAATTGAGAGGGAGATTGTTGGGGTTCAATTATGCTTCCCACAAAGGGAGTAGAGAGGAAAATAAGCCAAGTTATAAACATTAATTACTTTTCCCATTGCTAATTAGTTTTGAAATACAACAATGAACCGGTGAATTGAGCTTGATAATTGGCCTAGACACCTCCCTCAAACCTACGAATTACTCCGGTGAGATTTTAAAGATCATCGGCGGCGTCGTTGGGGATAGATCTAGGTTTCTAGATCTAGATCTAGAAATTGTAGATCTAGATCTACATATTTTAGATCTAGAGCTACATATTTTAGATCTAGAGCTTGAATTTCTAGATTTAGATCTAGAAACCCTAGATCTAGAAAAGTGAGCGTCGACGCCACCCTTCTACCGTTGACACCGTCGTTCCACCGTCCACCACCGCGGTAAGCAAGCAAATCGCTTCGTTATGGGTTGTGTGTGTGACAATTTTTTTGTGTGACAAGATTTTTGATCTATTTTTTTGTGTATGGCAAGGGTTATGTTATGGGTTTTGTGTGGCAGACTTGTGTGACAGGGTTTTTGGTATGGTTTTTGTGTGTGACAGGGTCTTTGGTATGGTTTTTGTGTGATAGGTTTTGGGTGTGACAGGGTTTTTGGTATAGTTTTTGTGTGTGATAGGGGTCTTTGGTATGGTTTTTGTGTGACAGGTTTGTGTGACAGGTTTTGTGTATGACAGGGTTTTTGATATGGGTTTTGTGTGTGACAGGGTCTTTGGTATGGGTTTTGTGTGACAGGTTTTGTGTGTGACAAAGTTTTTGGTATGGTTTTGTGTGTGACAATGGTATTTGGTATGGTTTTTGTGTGACATGTTTTGTGTGTGACAGGGTTTTTGTTATGGTTTTTGTGTGTGACAGGTTTTTATTATGGATTTTATGTGTGACAGGTTTTTGTTATGAATTTGTGTGTGACAGATTGTTTTGTTCGTATGACAGGTTTTGTGTTTATGAGTTTTAGTGGTGACAAGCTTTTTGTTATCGATTTTGTGTGTGACAACTAGTTTTTTGTTCGTATGACAGGGTTTGTGTTAATAAGTTTGTGTGTATGACAGGTTTTTTGTTATAGGTTTTGTGTGTTACAGGTTTTTTGTTATGGATTTTGTGTGTGACAGGGTGTTTTGTTCGTGTGATAGCTTTTATGTTTATGGGCTTTAGTGGTGACATGTTTTTTGTTATGGGTTTTGTGTGTGACAGGTTTTTTGTTATGAATTTTGCGTGTGACAGACTTGGTTTTGTTTATATATTAATTATAATCATAGCCTATTAGCTCAAATGGTAGAGCAACGTTCTAAATGCACGGTAATGTGGGTTCAAATCCCACATAGGCTTTGTGTGACAGGTTTTGTGGTGACAAGTATATTGTATGTGGATAATAGACGAGAATTGGGGGTGGACGCAGTGACAGGTCGTGTGTGACAGGAAGGGAGGCGGGACGCGGTCGTAGGTTTTGTGTGACAGGTTTTTGTATGACAGGTTTTGTGTGACAGGGATGAGGGAGGACGCGGTGGCATAGGTGTAATTTTTTGTTGACCAGGGGCATTTTCGGAAAAAGGGCTAGCTAACACATTATTTTTTGTTATGTGCTATGTGCTATAGAAATAAGCCCATAAGGGCTAGTTACCATTGCATCCTTTGTTTTTTGTACAAAGCACCAGTTCTAATCGATCATGTTCCACGGTTCCACCTTTTGGGAAATATTTAACAACCAAGATCATTCACAACCGTTTCCTACAACTCTCATCCCACGTAATTATTTAATACTATAAAGTATTTAATACCTATTGTGTAATTTTCATTACCAAAAAAATTGTCATTAGTATTTTTCTAACTTAAAGCTGTAAAATAATATATAGGAATAAACATATAGAGTATGAACATATTTTTACAATTTTGTGTACAAATTTTTTATTATAAAGATAAGTAAGTGGAGTATGGAAGACTACAAGAATCATAGAAGATCATTACTAGTCACAAAATTAACTAATGATACGAGTGTTGAAGAGATACGACGAAATTCTTTTATGTTAATGCACTCAACATCAAACTCTAGCAAACCTGCCAGGCGAGTTTCACATGCACCCTTCGTCCACGTACGTACTCTCGTTGCTATATATACATGTCTCTCATTTCCTTCCTCAATACCAAAAAGAAGCATCTTTAATCCATCCCCCCAAAAAAGCAGCTTTAGATTAATCTCTCGTCCTAAACATACAACATGGTTAAGGAAACCTCAGGAGCTCACGTTATCAACGGACGCGTTGACGTCAACTCGAAGGTGAACGTGACTCGGGTAGGGCACCCGAGTCTCGTTGGCCCAGAGGACGAGACTCCAACAGGACCCTACTACTTGTCGAACCTGGACCAGAACTTGGCGGTGATGATCCAAACGGTGTTTTGCTATAAGTCGGAGGAGGAAGGCGTTGGGAACGAGAAGGCATCGGAGGTGATAAGGCGGGCGTTAGGGAAGGTCTTGGTGCACTATTATCCGCTCGCGGGGAGGCTGGCGATTTGCTCGGAAGGGAAGCTGGTAGTCGAGTGTAACGGGGAAGGGGTGGTTTTCGTGGAGGCGGAAGCGGACTGCGATATGGAGGCGATCGGGGACGGTACGAAGCCGGATCCGGTGATGCTTGGGAAGTTTGTGTACGAAGTTCCTGGAGCTAAGAACATACTTGAGATGCCTCTCATTTCCGCTCAGGTATGTGAATTATTTAAACTAGGTGTACCCGTCGTGCCATGCACGACAACGACTCATGTTTCACATTTTAAAATTATATTTATTATAAATAAGATATTAATAAATGAAACTATATTATGAAAATTTTAGCACATGAAAATGTTATTTTTCTCTAGACGAAAAAATTATTTTCAGATTTGTAGTACCGCATGTATGAGATTATAAAAATATATAACATATTCTAATTATAGAACAATTTAGTAAATAGAATTTACTTACTTTTGCATCCTTCAAAATTTACCTCTAATGGTTAATATATATCATTGTCCCTATTAAGTATTATCACAATTTTGAGACAATATAAGTCAATATTAATCTAAAGTGAGATGTTTTAATTGATTATTTTGTTTTGATCTTATTTTTTATTTTAATACTATAACTTATAAGTATGTGTATAATTACCATGAATTTTTATTTAATTAAAAATATTAAAATATAACACCAAAATTTAGAAATATAAAATGAGTCCAACATGATTCTAATGACTTTATATATTGAAACAAATAAAAATATACTAATCAACAATTATTTTATTATGAAAGATATAAGCTAAGTTATTATGAAAATGATAATATATAATTTCAATAAAAGATAGTAAATATAAAATTATTTAATATTAAAGATAGGAATACTAATTTAATTATAAAAAATGGCTTCTAATTTTAAATTATTTTATATTCAAAAGTTTTTAAACTACTTCTTACGTAAAGAGATTTAAAAGATAACTAATATATCAAAAATGATAGAAACGTATGTCAAAATTCAAAAAAAAAAATTTTACATAATTGATAATAAAGAATGTAATTAGATTATTGAAATAACATGAAAAAAATAATTGTTTCATTATGATAGATAAAAGCTAAGTTATTAGGGACGTGATAGTATATAGTTTAAGTAAAAGTTAATAAATATAAATTGATTTAGTGTCAAAGTTTAAAAAAAATAATTTATTTAGAAAAAGGGGCTTCCATTTTAAAACTCTTTTTAAAATTCGAATTTCTTATATTAATTCTTACATAAATAGATTAAAATGGTAATTGAAAAGATAAGTTAATTAATATGTATCTTTTATAGAAGGAAATTTTAAAGATAAATAATATTGTTTCAAAGATAGATATTAGATGAGTAAGAAAAAGAATAAGTTAAAAAATTAGATAACTAAATAAATTTTAAAGATAAATACTATGCCTTCAAAGATAGATATATATTTAATGGGTAAGTAAAAAGATCAAATTAAAGATAAGATAATTAAGAAAAATAAAACATATAAAGTTGTTAATAAAGTGGGGCCAGAATTAACGTGGAGGCTCGAAATTCTTCGGCTTTAATATATAGTAAGTATAGATGTATTCTTATTATTTCACTATTATATAATAATACTTGATACAAAAACTAAAACACTAAAGATTAAATAATAAACCTTCTTTCGACCAAAAAAATAATAATAAACCTTCTAAGAAGTTACATATTTAACAATAATAATTTCAATCAAATCATTGAATCTTATAAGTGCCCTTAGGAAGGATACCGCATAATAAAATCTAGCTATATGATTTTAATAATCTTCCAAAGCTTATAATATATATAAATATAGGATTTTTTTACCATGCTCTAAGATGTTAATAGTGGAAAAATTTATAAGTTTTAAATTTTTGGTTTTTAAATTTTTTTACGACGAGTTCATTACTTTTTTAAAAAAATTCTAGTTTTTGTTTTGGATATACTTTTCTCATGTAAGTTAGTACAAATGATAGAAAAAACCAATAAACATATATAATCAGGATTCTTGTACGTCATCACTATATTGTCGATCTCAGGTGACTAAGTTCACGTGCGGAGGTTTTGCACTAGGCATATGCATGAACCACTGCATGTTTGACGGTATAGCTGCATTGGAGTTCGCAAACTCGTGGGGAGAAACTGCCCGTGGCCTCACCCTCTCAAACCCACCCTACCTCGACCGTACCCTTCTCCGAGCCCGCGGCCAGCTGCCACGAGTCATCGATGGCTTCCACCACCACGAGTTCGACGAGATCGAGGACGTCTCCAACACCTCTCAACTCTACTCCGCTGAAACCATGGAATACCGTTCCTTTTGCTTCGACCCCGAGTCCCTCTACCGGATCAAGCTCAAGGCCACCAAAGACGGGTCCCTCCCGAATTGCACCACATTCGAGGCACTATCGGGCTTCGTCTGGCGGGCTCGTACGAGGGCCTTAGGACTCAAGCCCCATCAGCAGTCAAAGCTTCTCATCGCGGTGGACGGCAGGCTCAAGTTCGAGCCGCCGTTGCCCAAGGGGTATTTTGGGAACGGCATCGCTATCACGAGCGCGCTTGCTCTGGCTGGGGAACTGGTGGAGAGCCCGGTGTCGTATGCGGTTCGAGAGGTCCAGAGGGCTATTAAGATGGTCACGGACGGGTATATGAGATCCGCGATTGATTACTTCGAGGCGACGAGGGCGAGGCCTTCCTTGAGCTCTACGCTACTTATTACGACTTGGTCGAGGCTGGCATTTCATGCCACCGATTTCGGGTGGGGCGCGCCTAGGGTTTTGGCACCTGTCGCATTACCTGAAAAGGAAGTGGTCTTGTTTCTTTCGCACGGGAAGGAGAGGAGGAGTATTAATGTGGTGTTGGGATTGCCGACTTCCGCCATGGAGACTTTTGAAGAGCTCATGATGAATCAGGGGTGGTCAATGGTTTTTGAAGATCCTGTTTCAAAATTATAAAAGGGTCGTAATAAAAAGATAAAATATACAATTGAAAATGTATATTTTCTAATATAACAGTGCAAACTATATATTAATTGTAAGAAAATCCTTAAATTATGCCTATGTAAATAGTAAAGCAATAAAATATAGACATTTAAATTTGGATCCCATTATTTTGGAGGCCCTGTGCTTGCCCATGGCCGCCTCTGTGATGGACGTTTGACCTAGTCGATCGGTCGATCTATATGTCAAGGGATACATTATATGAAGAAGAACAGTGTGATGTTCCTCGTTTTATCTACATGTTGCATGTTGTAATTGACTTCAAAATTCTTTGTTTACGTGAAAATTGCAATCCGGTTGGTTTTGATTTAAACTTTTGCATTGTACTGTACTTATATTGATAGAATATATCTTATTTTATATTATTTTCATATCTTTGGATTTCATATCTATATTGTCTATAATATAAAACGGAGATAAAGTATTCAAAGAAAATTGCGCCACGTGTCATATCTTTATTAAAATAATCAACCGGGCTCTTGCGTATATAAAAAACACTAATCACAATAGAAAGATAAATATAGGACGAAAAGGGTATGTAGCCCTTGCGGGCTACATTATAGAGCGGGAGGCCTCCCACAAAAATAAATGTGGTAACTAGGTTTTTTTTCCGAAAATGCCCCTGGTCAAAAAAAAATTACAACAATGCCACCGCATCCCAACTCACACCCCCTGTCACACAAAAAACGACCTGTCATACAAAAAAAAAATTACACCCATTCCACCGCATCCCACCCCACACCCCCTGTCACACAAAACCTGTCATACGAACAAAAAACGACCTGTCATACAAAAGCCCCAATTTTCGTCCATTATCCACATACAAAAGGCTCGTCACCACATTCCAATAACTTGTCACCACATACGAAAATTGTTATACAAAATCATTACTAAGCCTATGCGGGAATTGAACCCACATTACCGTGCGTTAAACACGTTGATCTACCATTTGAGCTAATAGGCTATGATTAAAATTAATATATGAACAAAACCAAATCTGTCACACACAAAATCCATAACAAAAAACATGTCACCCACAAAAACCATAACAAAAAACCTGTCACACACAAAAAAAAAACCTTTCATACATAAAAAACTTGTCACACACAACCCATAACAAAACCCCCTGTCATATACAAAAAACATACCAAAAACTCTGTCATACACAAAAAAAACATACCAAAAACCCTGTCATACAAGCCTGTCACACAAACCTCATAACATAAAACTTGTCACACACAAAAAACTTACCAAAAACCCTGTCATACATAAAACCTATAACAAAAAACTTTTCACACACACACAACCCATAACAAAACCCATAACAAAACCCCCTGACATACACAAAAACATACCAAAAACCCTGTCATACACAAAAAAACAGACCAAAAAACCTGTCACACGAGCCTGCCACACAAAACCCATAACATAACACTTGTCACACACAAAAAACATACCAAAAACCCTGTCATACATAAAACCTATAACAAAAAACTTGTCACACACACAACCCATAACTAAATCCCCTATCATACACAAAAAACAAACCAAAAACCCTGTCATACACAAAAAAACAGACCAAAAACCTTGTCATACAGAAAAAAAAAACCAAAAACCTTGTAATACACAAAAAAAACAAACCAAAAACCCTGTCATACACAAAAAAAACAGACCCAAAACCCTGTCATACACAAAAAAACAAACGAAAAAACCTGTCACACGAGCCTGCCACACAAAACCCATAACATAACACTTGTCACACACAAAAAACATACCAAAAACCCTATCATACATAAAACCTATAACAAAAAACTTGTCTCACACACACAACCCATAACAAAACCCCCTGTCATACACAAAAAAAAAACAGACCAAAAACCCTATCATACACAAAAAAAAAACAGACCAAAAACTCTGTCATACACAAAAAACATACCAAAAACCTTGTCACACAAGCCTGCCACACAAAACCCATAACATAAAACTTGTCACACACAAAAAACATACCAAAAACCTTGTCATACATAAAACCTATAACAAAAAAATTGTCACACACATACAACCCATAACAAAATCCCCTGTCATACACAAAAAACAGACCAAAAACCATGTCATACACAAAAAAACAGACCAAAAAACTTGTCACACAAGCCTGCCACACAAAACCCATAACATAAAACTTGTCACACACAAAAAACATACCAAAAACCTTGTCATACATAAAACCTATAACAAAAAAATTGTCACACACATACAACCCATTACAAAATCCCCTGGCATACACAAAAAACAGACCAAAAACCATGTCATACACAAAAAAACAGACCAAAAACTCTGTCACACAAAACCCATAACATAAAACTTGTCACACACAAAAAACATACCAAAAACACTGTCATACATAAAACCTATAACAAAAAACTTGTCACACACACACAACCCATAACAAAAAACCCTGTCATACACAAAAAAACATACCAAAAACCCTGTCATACACAAAAAAAACAGACCAAAACCCTGTCACACAAAACCCATAACATAAAACTTGTCACACACAAAAAACATACCAAAAACACTATCATACATAAACCTATAACAAAAAACTTGTCACACACACACAATCCATAACAAAACCCCCTGTCATATACAAAAAACAGACCAAAAACCGTGTCACACAAAAAATTGTCACACACACAACCCATAACGAAGCGATTTGCTTGCTTACCGCGGTGGTGGACGGTGGAACGACGGTGTCGACGGTAGAAGGGTGGTGTCGGCGCTCACTTTTCTAGATCTAGATCTAGAAATTCAAGATCTAGATCTAAAATATGTAGATCTAGATCTACAATTTCTAGATTTAAATCTAGAAACCTAGATCTATCCCCAACGACGCCGTCGATGATCTTTTTCTTGCTCTCGTCGTTCTCTTTCCTGACCTGTCATCGGACTTGTCGCTCGATTTCCGAACCGACGAGGACGACATTGAGCACAACATGCAAGTACGTCGCCGGATTTGGGGCGGATGGGCGACGACAGATCTGGGGCGGAGGCGCGGCGGGCAAGAGGGAAATGGAGGGGCGGAGGCGCGGCGGGCGAGAAGGGAAATGGGAGGAGGAGAGAGGTGAGAGAAAAGAGAGAGGAGGGAGAGAGGGAAATGGAGGAAGAGAGAGAAGAGAAATGAAGAAAGAGAGAGTAAGTTTTTTTTTTTGGGTTTTTTTATAGTGGGCTAGAGGGACTAATTGATGCATTTATTTTTAAGGGGGTTAGGGAGCTCCCTAATTTGGGCAAAATGCCTCATCCATCCACTTCACTATATGATTTGATAATTTTAAGGGATTTTCTTTTTGGTACCCAAAAAAATTTCAATTTCCTTTTGGTACCCTCATGTTTTGTACAACTAAGCCTCCGTACCCTCTTATTCACATTTTTACAAATCCATCCACTTTTTTAAACTTTCTGTCAACCAAAAAAAAGCTAAAATCAAATAAAAAAACCTCAAACAATGTTCCAGGTCACGAGGGATGCTAAACATCACCAAAAAACATAATATCACCATTTTTATTTTCCATTTATGTCCTCAATATATATAAAAAATTACATACAATTAAACTTGCCTAAACCCTAATTTTCTTCTCTAAGCTAGAGAATTCTATCGGTGATTTTGCAATGGGCGTGCCGGCATTCTACCAGTGGTTGGCGGAAAAATATCCGCTCATAGTGGTTGATGTTATTGAAGAAGCGCCAGTTGTTGTCGATGGGGTTAAAATCCCTATTGACACGAGCAAGCCTAACCCCAATATGCTCGAATACGACAATCTCTATCTCGATATGAAGGGGATTATTCACCCCTGTCGTTCCGTGGAACCTCCGGACGAGGCGAGTCGCTTGCCGTGCTCCCGGAGACAGGGGAGGCGCCGGTGGAGATCGGAATTGGGAGTCGTCGGCTTCGCTATATCGAAGAACACGGGCCACAGGATCATATCCTAGAGTTACACAACACAACTCCAAATCTGAGTATATAAATCCAAAAGTGGAAATCCCATCTTCCCCCTTTCCTGGTTTGTCCGCCATTGGAGCTCTAGAGAGAGAGCTCAAAATAATCCAAACCCAAAATTAACAAAATTATAAAAAAAAACAGTTTGCCAAATTCCCGACTTCGGAAATCCCCGATTTCCGAAATCTCCATCGTAATCCTCCACTTCCCCTCCAAACAAGTCCTACATTTCGCCTTCCTCGCCGGAAAATCTCGCCGCCGCTCAAACCTCCCTCCTCAACTTCACAAACTCCCTTAAAATCCTACAGTCTTGTAACCGACTCTTGCTATGCTCCGTCCACCGTGGCCCCCACCACCGGACTCTCCACGTGTACAATCCGACCACCACCGACTTCTCCTTCCCGCCGGAACCCCCGTTCTCTGCCAGGTGGACGAACCTCGTCTTCGATCCGGCCGAATCCCCACACCACCAACTGATCTCCGGCGAACGTGTACCACTTCATTCTTTTGTTTTTTTTAAAAATTATTTTTACAGGTTTTTTAAGAAGTTAACGGGGAAATTAACAGAAGGGCACGGTGCGAACTTTTTCGAAACTTCAGGGGTATTTGGCGGAATAAGTTTATTTTGAGGGCACCATCCAAAAAAGTCTAAAACTCAGGGGTACCATCCTTTAGATTTTTATAAAAGGGTAATTAAGTCCAAAATATGTGAAATGGTGATGCTGTACTAAAATTGTGGTGATGTTTAGCATTTGTCGTGCATCTTGAAATCCCCACTATCCGCACCATACCAACCCCAGTCCACCACCACTATCTTGAAACCCATCGTCGGCGACTAACGGCCGGCGGCCAACCCATTACAACCACTACCACCCTCTTAAAATCCCCACTATCTCCACCATCGAAACCCCCTCCCCTTCCGCCGCCGACCGAATTTGACCCCTCCGATCTGCTCTCCCCCACCTCAGAATCCCCCAAATCGACCCACCACTCAAACTCCATGGTCACAATCAGACGGATCCGTCCCTGAATCCACCCAATTACATTCGCATTTCAGTCTCAAAGCCTCAGAAAGTCCCGGAAGCTTCGAATTCGATCGTCCTGGAGAGTAATCGAGGGTTCATTGGTAGTCGCCGAAGATGAGTTGGCCGCCTCGATCGTTAGCCTCCCCGTCGCCGGCCTCGCCCGTGCTATCCCCGTGAAGTTTTTGAGCTTGCTTCTGGATAGGGGTGTTCAACGGGTCGGGTCGGGTCGACCCGCGGCCCGTAGTGTGGGTTGCGGTCCGACCCTTGACCCGCAAAAAATTCAAGAAGTGACCTGCGACCCGACCCGTGACCCGACCTGCGGGTTTGCGGGTTGGGTCGCGGGTCGGCCCGTTGGCCCGTTTGACTTGGTCAAGCTGGTATTTTTTTTGCAACACGAAAATAAATTGTAAATCGAACCCAAATACGATGAATTTTTCAAAAAAAAATATATTTTAATACTAATAAAACTATTAAAAGAAATATTGATCCTAAAAAATACATTTTAATACTAATAAAACAATAAATATTAGTATCAAAACATATATTTTTATTTAAAAATACATTTTAATACTAATAAAACAATAAAAATATATTTTTTTAAAAATGTAACGGGTCGCGGGTCGACCCGCAAACCCGCGGGTTTAACCCACCCGACCCGCGACCCGCAAACTCAAAACAAACCGACCCGCGACCCGACCCGTTATGTGCGGGTCGCGGGTCGAGTCGCTGCGGGTTGCGGGCGACCCGACCCGTTGAGCACCCCCTACTTCTGGGTATGGAAGTTTATGGCCAAGATGCAATACGCAAAAAAGGAACAAGGAGACTCACGTGAGCTGTTACATAGTTTGGGGTTTTTTTATTTGATTTTAGTTCTTTTTTTGGTTGACAGAAAGTTTAGAAAATTGGACGGATTGGTAAAAATGTGAATAGGAGGGTAGGGTACGGAGGCTTAGTTGTACTTGTACAAAACATGAGGGTACCAAAAGGAAATTGAAATTTTTTTGTGCACCAAAAGGAATTGTCAATACTTGAGGGGTACCAAAAGGAAAATCCCTAATTTTAAAGAACATATAGGAAGATATCTATATAAAGATATAAATTAAGATATAACACATAGGAAGATCTATCTAATATATACATATATGTATATTATTGTTTAATAAAACATGATCTTTATCGTAAAAAAAATATAGATATGATCTAATTATTTATTTTTTAAAATTCGTACTTTTTCAAAATTATAAAAAAATGAAAACTTATAATTGTATTTTCCGATTTTATCTTAATCTTTATTAAATAATAATATTTATTAAATCATATCTATATTAAATTGGATTTATAATCACATTACCCGTACATGGTACGGGGGTTAAACTAGTTATCTCTATGATTCTCTTCTTATCTAGCACGTAGAACACTTGTATGGCAAGTTATCTTGGATAACAAGACACTTGACCTAATTAGGGTCTTGTAATCTCTTGTATATATCAAATGGGGAAACTCTTGGAGTTGATATATATTTTTTTGGAGAATATAGTTTTTGATTCTCCGTATTGAAAGAAATTATGAAGAATTTGTTGAAGATGCTTTAATAATCCTTGATGCTTCCTGTTTGCTTCAATTGTTTCTATTTGTAGATTAATTGAATCTTCTTTCAGAAGAAACCCATAATGAATTAATCTATAGTCAATGAGTTCTGCTACCATTTGATACGGTAAGTTTGTATTTTTAGCAATGAAATGATAAATTGGAATTAATGTTCATATCAACTAAAATACAACTAATATACAAGATTACCTTTATTTCATTAATGAAACTTCTGGATAATTTAATGCCTTAAAAGTTGAAGAAAAAAACCCAAAAATCTTATAAACAATTACAGTTAAACCTCTATAAATTAATAGGTCGGGACCGAAGTATTTTATTATTTTATAGAGATATTATTTCATTGATAAATTAATATTTATTAATTTATAGAGATTTTAGTCATAGAAATATTTCCGATTAAATAATACCACATATTGTTATTGAACTAAAATTAACACCAACTACAAAAATCATAAAAGTATAGTCATGTAATATCCCTAATTTTTGTAAGTGTAATTTAGCAAATATCTTATTAATGTTTAATAAAATAAAGAGATATAAATTTAATTACATCATTTGATTAAACATGAAAGTTTAGTATGGGTTGGACATTTTTGTCACATTTGCAAAGTAGAGATATAGTTTGTGAAATTTGATCCAAACAAATCAAATCCGATCTTGCTCTTCTTCTCCATTTGGGTGAATCTTCAAATGGTCACAACTTACTCGTTTCTCAACGGAATTCGATTCCGTAAAGTGTTATAGAAATCCCATGACCTTATCTATAAAAGCCCTCGATCAATTGGAAGGTTCAGATCCCTACTCATGGTCGAAATTTCAGCAGACATTCCGAGTTAGGGTTAGAGTTCGAATAGAGTTCCCAGCCAAATTTGAGTGATTTGGAAATGGATAAGAGCGTCTCTTGGAGTCCTGGCTGACGTGGTAGTGTAAGGAGTAAATGGATGGGTTGAACCGGGTTAAAAAGCCGAAGAATATTCGGATTGAATTGGATTTAAGGGGCGACGTTTGGACTCGTCGGCTTAGGTTGTATTCGACGTTTCACGCTCGAATTGACAGCTATAAATGGGTAGGAGGAGGGACTCAGGAGCCACATTTCAGTACACTTTTCCCCTCTCAAGAATCTCTCTCAAATCGCACTCTATCCGTCCAAATTCGCCGGAGCAACCCGAAGAGCAACCGGTGCTCTGTTTTAGCGACGCCGTGTTCGACCGGCTCGTCCTCCTCCGTCTGTCAACTAGAAGTGCCTCCGCCACCATCATCGGAACCGTCTCTCGCTTCCGTAACCAGATTCGTATCCAACCCTTCGAAACGTTGCCGGAAACCGCCGTGTCGTCGCCCGACTTCGACCTCGCCGTCCTCTATTTTCTTCTTGTACGCTGTAAGTGCAAACTTGGAATTGCACTTCTTTGCTCATGGTTACGTTCGTGTTTGGTATGTTAGAATTGGAAAATATTTTATTAAAAACGGAAAATAGGAAGGTGGATCATATAACACAACATAATTTACAGATAACAAAGATTATATCCACTACAATGGTGTTTTGTTATGTGATCATATACGATCGTTGGTTTCTATGGTGTTTATTTTCTATGTGGACAATAGCCTTTTGAGAAAATAATTGTAAATAAAAATAAAATAAAATGAGTTGTAGGAAATTTCTAAAGTATATATTATGTTAATATTGCTATTGTAATTTCGATCATAAATAATAAAATCTTGTCCACTATTATACTTTCATAAGGAGACAATAGTATAAAATATTTTGACTATATATTATCATGAAGTATAAGACATAATATTTTAGTGGTTATCTACTTTAAGTAGCGATGTATTTTCAAATACTACATACGTAGATTGCTATTTTATACATCACTTGAATATCATCTATAACTAAAACACTCTATGAGTTATATACTATAAATTATCATATAATAGGTTATTTTATAAAGATATTAACACCATATGATATTTATAGTATAAGTTTTCAATGTTATGAATTCATGTAGTATAAAGAGAGTTTTATCAAATTATCAAATTATTTATATATATATATATATATATCAAAGGTTAATCAACTTTTACGTATAAGTTAATATAAGATTTTCACGAATATTATTTAAGAGCTTATTTTATAAACTTATAAACTTTCGATCCGTACTCACTATTTTAAGATGAGTATAACTTGTATCTTAGAAGTAATAACAATAAAATAAGATAATATAAAGTTAGTAACTATTAAAAAGATTATCATCGAATTAGGGTTCACGAAGGATATGAACTCTAATGAATCATTTCTCAAAATAAATTACTAAAATTTATTTTGGAATATTTCTTTTCGATGTCAGCTTTGTTCAACGAAGGTACGGGGAATCATCGGTGACTTAGTGAGTCATACCTTCGATCGCTTAGTTCGTCTTTACCAAACTCAAGGAAAGTGGAATTGGTTCAATTTTCTGCATATGATTTAATAGCATGATTTATATTTAAATCATGTTGTGTTTTTTATTGTTGGGAACTAATTGTGTGTTAAAATGAACCTAGGACTTTATTGTTAGATTTAATGACTGTCATTCCTAGTACCTCGTAGGATGCGCTAGTCGAACTAGGTCTCGATGTGTATGTGGACGTAAGTGCCACGTTGGTTGGTAGTTGTGTGTAGATTTATTTAATTGTTAATCTCACCAGTGCGGAGGGAGTACTCCCTGGTGTAAGGTCATGACCATGGCCTCCTCAACCGCTGAGGGGTCGTTTAAGGATTTTATCCACTTTAAGGCGTAATGCCACTCATCTCCGCGATTAACGCACCTTAATAAGTCAAGTGTAATCCTTTGTGTGTTAAAGAAGTAATGAAGATAAGTGCGTATGTGCACATTAAAACAGTTTCGTCTTCATATTCAACGAATTGAAGCCAATTAAAATAAAGTCTCTGTGTGATAATACGTTCCCAACAATCTTGCATCGAAGTTTTAACGAGGATATCACCTCTCGTGGTATCCTAACCTTTTCAAAGTCATTCTCGTTTTCCTGTGGAAGTGTGTAGTAGCTAGATCGTCGTCCGACTTTCATTCGGAGTTCGACGTCAGTCATTACCCATTCCCACTAACCGAACCACCTTCAAAAACCCATTTGTTTAGTCTGTCACAAGACTAACCGACCACCCTTTTTCCTTGCATGGTCGGCTGGTGTCCACTGAATTTCCGTCGCGGCACATCAGGAGGGGGACTCGTAATCGAAGACTAGTCAAGGGAGGCGATGAGGACTCAAGCTTCTTTCCAAAGACCATTATTTTAATTCCGCACTTAAGTAACTCAAAACTTAGTTTTTGTATTGAGATTCTCGAGGTGTGAGATCCAATACAAGTTTTTATTTTCGACTTGCTATGTAATCGACGATTAAGGCCGTTGTTATTTAATCATTTTAATTCCGCAATAAAATTTTATCGTCTTTTGTGATAACTGTAAAGCCTAGGGTGACTTTGGGGGTTTTAACCTGAGGTCACTGGCGGTAATATCCCTATGTAAAAATTGGGGTGTTACAAGTCAAACTATTAACATATTTACTAAAAATAAAATATGGCCAATTTCTGACCAAATTTTGGATGATTGGTATTGTTGTACATTCCTTATACAATAATTATTAATTTATGGTTTTATTGGGACCTTATATTTCTATAGTGGTTTTTTGAAAATTTATTATCTTATTATCTTATCGAAAATCATCAAAATTTTCACTATCCCAAGTCGGGACCGGAGAAAAATATTAATTTACCGTGTTTATTAATTTATCGAGTATTAATTTATGGAGGTTCTACTGTATGTACATTGAGAAAAATTATATATTTGCATCATATGAGTCATATGTAAGTTCATTTTTTTATTGGATCAATTTATACACGATTATTTACTAATTTAATAATATATTATTCATGTACAAATGTGTGCGTGAAACGAGAATTCAACTAGTTCCTCAATCGAATTCGTGTTTATAGAATTTTTATTAGTAGTAAATAGCTAAACAGATAACTAATTAGAAAAATTGATTAAAAAAGCCGTTAGACATTTAAGTTAAGTGGTTAAGTTTCTAACTCTAGTACCTAGAGATCATCCGTTTGACTCTCGAAGAAAGTCAAGATCTCCTTACCAAAAATTGGAAAAAATCGAGAGACAATTTTATATAGTTGAGGATTCCAAAAGATACAATATGCATCAAAATAATATATTAATCCAGGGAAATTTTCAATCAAGGATATTAAATAATACGATCATATCAATTATGATTGATCCCACCGATCTAATATAATCCTATCAATTATGATGACTGGTCCTCTCAATTCAACAACACTCAACAGGGTGTCATCGATCCGTGACCCAAAACCCGCTGAACTTACACATGCCATTTTCGTAAGCGATAGCTGGCAGAAATACGTTACAACGGAACATTTTGTTTAATACAGTACGTAGTACGGGTTTTCCACATGCTTATTTCTCTAAGAAATAATCTATGGCCGCCGGAGATATATAATATACTTGTATAAAATTCTTATGGTTTCCACAGGCCTATTTTGGATATGCATTTTTCAAATTTTTTCTAGCTTCTCTCAATTTGGCAGAGTTATACTTCGTCCAGGGGACAGATTTAGGATTTCCATTACAAGTCTACCAATTACACTATTTTAAGGCCCGTTTGGATCACCATGCATTAAATTGCATTATGAATTATTTTGCATTAACATTATCTAAAATTTAAACAGATTATTCTAATGCATTATCTAAAAAAGTGTGTTTGGCAAAACATGAAATAAAAAATGTTTTATAACTTTCTATAACTCTCCGGACGCCACTTAATTATTTAATACTATAAATTAATCATTGAAAAAATTTAAATGCCACGAAATTAATTATTAGTATGTATTAATGCACTCAACATCAAACTTTAGCAAATGATCAACTGAAAAAGGAAACCCGCCAGTTTCACATGATGCACCCTTCGTCCACTCTCGTTGCTAAGTAAGATATTGATTATTGATTTTCTTTATTAAGAATGATACGTCATTGTTATTATATATAAGAATTAAGAACAGAGCCTCCATAACTGACCGGCCCTGTTGCTATATATACATGTCTCCCATCTCCTTGCTCAATACCAAAAACAAGCATCTTTAATCTCTCCTAAGCTACAACATGGTTAAGGCAACCTCAGGAGCTCACGTTATGATCAACGGACACGTTGACTTCGACTCGAAGGTGAACGTGACTCGGGTACGCCACCCGAGCCTCGTTCGCCCAGAGGAGGAGACTCCAACGGAACCCTACTACTTGTCGAACCTGGACCAGAACCTGGCGGTGATGGTCCAAACGGTGTATTGTTTCAAGTCGGAGGAGGAAGGCGTTGGCAATGAGAAGGCATCGGAGGTGATAAGGCGGGCGTTAGGGAAGGTGTTGGTGCACTATTATCCGCTCGCGGGGAGGCTGGCGATTTGCTCGGAGGGGAAGCTGGTAGTGGAGTGTAACGGGGAAGGGGCGGTTTTCGTGGAGGCGGAGGCGGACTGCGATATGGAGGCGATCGGGGACGGTACGAAGCCGGATCCGGTGATGCTTGGAAAGTTTGTGTATCAGGTTCCTGGGGCAAACAACGTACTTGAGATGCCTCTTATTTCCGCTCAGGTATATGAATTATTTCAATATTATATAATAAGTACTTGATGCAAAAACTAAAACTAGATATTAAATAATTATAAACCTTGAAAAAGTTACATATTTAAAAATAACAAATTCAATCAAATTAAATCATTGATTCTTATAATATAACGTGCCATGAGGAAGTATACGGATACCGCAGCATAACAAAATCTATATGATTCTAATGATCTTCTGAAGCTTACAATATACTAGCTTAACCTGTCGTGTCATGCACGACTATTTCACTTAAAAATATTAAAATAAAATTATATATTTATATGGAAGATATTATATAAGTTTTATTATATTAACATGTTTTTTATCTTTTAAAAAGAGTGATATTGTTTTTTAAGGTCATATAACCCAAAATTCACTCTTTGTTTTATTTTCAAACAACTTAAACTTGTGTATTTTGTTTTGTTAAAACAAACCTTCTATCTTTACCATGAGTTCTCTTATTTACTACCCAATATAGTAAGAGATTGAAAAGCTAAAAGTATCCTTTTATTTTCATAAACTGCAAAATGATGCAGAAGTCTATCAAGATTTTGTTTTCCAGATGATAACCTGAAACGTCATGTAATAATTCAATCATTATATATTCTGTGATCACAATTTTTAAATTTAAAAAAATTAATGTCCTCCAAATATAATTATAAAAGTTTTTCCGATTCTATTTCTATATCTTTACTTATTTGTTCATACCTGCATCATTTCCCTCTTAAATTTCTTATATGTTTAGCTAGCTACATGCCCATCACCAACTTTTTTATTTAAATATATCATAGGTATGTTTTTCACTTAATCATTCATTTTCCTTTTAATGTAAAAAGTTATATAACTTCATGTTCAATTGTTCATCTATCTTATTTTTCATTGTACCATTTATAGACAATGTTATGGATATTTGAATATTTTTTAATGTACAAACTAGAATTTATAACACAACAGTTTATTATGAGTGTATTTTAATTTATTATAGGATCAGAATTTAGATTTTACAAATCAATCATATTTAAGATGAAAAGGTAATTCCGAAAATTTTATGATACCTAGAACATCTGAACTTTGTCCATACGGCAATGGTTTTATTCCACTACTTAATCTATATGCCTTTTGGGTTCATTTTCCATTTCATATTCTTTATAATCAGACAATTTCTTTATTTATTGTGTTTCTTATTATTTTGGTTAGATTTATTACATCTAACTACAATACTTTTTAAAGTAGGGGTTGATTGAATTTCTTCATTCTATTATATAGACTACATGTTAATTAGGAGTGAATATGATTTTATTAGGATGTGGGGAATGCCATGTCGAAGGGCCACTGAAATCCCCTCTCGAAGAGCGATAGCTTTGATACGAACAATAGAATGCCTTCCAATACTTATGTTATGCTATGTAAAGACATACTCCCTTTGTCCCATTTCTTTTTCTTTTTTAGGCATCTCGGTCCTTAAGTTCTTCACATATCTAAAATTTTTCATTCTCACTAGTATAATTTACCAAATAATCCTCATCAAACCGTCTAAATTATAATTTTTTAAACCCTTTCCTACTACTTTTAGAATATTATCTTCATCAAATTATCACTTTTTTTATTCCTCTCTCCTATCATTCCATCATATTATATTATTCTTAACAAAATTTCTAAATTACCTATTCTTACTTCTTCTTTTATCGTATCATCGAATCATATCCAAATTACTGGCTTTTTCATAAAATTTCCTAAATTTTCATTTAAAAAAGTCAGAACGGGAAAAATAGAACGGGACGAGGGAGTATGTGAACATGTGAGATAGATGGCGCCAAGTCAAACGGGACTCGGTTGCTGGCGGAGATCGTACCTTATTAAGTAAAAATACTCGTATAAAAGCTGACCAAAAAAAAAATACTCGTTCAACCAAAAAGAAAAAAAATACTCGTATAAAAGAAATAGACTATATTCGGGTTTTCCACATGCCTACTTTTTTAAGGAGCAATCGGTGGCTTGCATACATACGTTATCACAAATTCACATAATACGGAGTTTTTTTTTCCGACCAAACAAAAATGTCGACCTATAATAATTGTCCGATTATAATCTGGATATGCATTTTACTTTTCTAGCCTACTCTTTACTGGTCAACTGTCATACGTACTAGTAACCGGTTCTCATCCCTTGTGGATGCTCTAGGCGAGCCCAAGTAGTACTTGCGGCGATCCTAATCCTTACCTTATCAAAAAAAAAAAAAGTATATCTTATCTTATGCCTTTCCATCGATATACTTTTCTTAACACATTTTGGTGAGAGTTTAAGAAGGCTATTATTGATTACTCTATTTTTTAATTATCTTATTAAAACGATCATGTAATAAACTAAATTTAATACTAGTTGATCGGAAATGTGTAAGATGAAAACCAAAATTCCTAACACAGTTACATCAACGAAATACTAAGCCTAAAACTCACGAAAATAAACAATTTGATACGACGGATTATTGACAAAACTATTTCATACATTAATGCAATCAGCATCAATATATTAATCACCTTATTCCAACTTCTACCAAAAAAAATCATCTTATTCAAACCCTCGTCCCTCTAGTAAATTAAATGAACCAAAAGAAGAAACCCGCAACTTTCACATGCATGCACCCTTTTAATACTACATTTGACTTTTGTCTACTCTCATGCATTGCGCGCTATATACATAGATATCTCCTATCATCTAGCTCAATACGTACCAAAAACAAGTATCATCTTTAGCTCGACCCATAAATAAAAAGAAGCATCTTTAGTCTCTCCTAAGTTACAACATGGTTACGGAAACCTCGGGAGCTCACGTGATAAATGGAGACCTCGGCCTCAAGTCGAAGCTGACGGTGAAATGGGTAGGGAACCCAACTCTCGTTGGCCCGGAGGAGGAGACTCCGAAGGGGCTCTACTACTTGTCGAGCCTGGACCAGAACCTGGCTTTCATGGTTCGAACGGTGTATTGTTTTAAGTCGGAGGAGGAAGGCGTTGGGAACGAGAGGGCGGTGGAGGTGATAAGGCGGGCATTAGGGAAGGTGTTGGTGCCCTATTATCCGCTCGCGGGGAGGCTGACGATTAGCTCGGAGGGGAAGCTGGCAGTGGAGTGCAACGGGGAAGGGGTGGCTTTCGTGGAGGCGGAGGCTGAGTGCGATATGGAGGAAATCGGAGACGCCACGATACCTGATCCTGTAATGCTTGGGAAGTTGGTGTATGATGTGCCTGGGACTACGAACATACTTGAGATACCTCTTATTTCTGCTCAGGTATACATCATCGGTTTTCCTATTGTATGCCCTAAGGGTATATAGTATAAACGTACTAAACATGAAAACTAAATCCTAATGAGAAATAGTAATTTGGTCACAAAAAAGATAAAAGAATCACAAATTTAAGATCGATTTACCAAATATTTCTTATATTAACTTGTTATAGTATGACTTTCTTATAGTATGACTTGACAGCACATGATATAAAAATCAATATACTGTTACAATCGTATGCTCTCTTCCTCGTTATAATAGCGTACTCTTATGAGAAAAAGAAAGAGTATATTGATATGAATATACTGTACATATTAGTTAGCGTTAGTTGTTAGTTGCTAACTTGAGCTAGGCTTGGTTGTTAGTGTTAGCTAGCGTAGTTTAGCATAGCTATAAATAGTTTTCTGTTATGTTGTAGCGTAAGAAGAAGATATTTTCCAACTAACACAATACAGAGAAAATTCTCTCATTTCTTTAGTTTCTTCCATGGCTTCCATGGCACGTCTTCCGCTTCACATGGTATCAGAGCGCTGAGCTCGATCCTGTGGTTTCTTCTTGTCTTCTTCGTTTGATCTTGCCTTCATCCTTGATTCCTCTTCCTTTCGTTCTCTTTGTTTCCTGCTTTGACCTAATTTGGCGATTTTTTGCAAATCGCTTGTTTGCTTTTGGATCTCGTTGATCTGTGATTTTTCTCCGTTTTTGAGCTGTAATTGAGTTCTGTGAGGATGACTACACCTGAAATTGTTGACAATTTGGCTGCTAATGGCAACAATCCAGATGATCACGAGCAGGAGGCTGAATCACGACTTCGCAATCAGAATGATGATCCTTTGTTTCTGGATAACTCCGATCATCCAGGTGCAAAACTTACTCCTATGCTCTTTGATGGCATGAATTACACTAATTGGAGTCGTTTAGCTAAACTTGCGCTCGGAGCGAAAACTAAGCTGATTTTCATTATTGGAGTATCTCTGAAACCTAAGAATGAAAGTTCTATGGAATTTCATCGCTGGATTAAGGCTGATTACATGGTGAGGTGCTGGCTTCTTAATTCTATGGAGCCTAGGATTGCGCAAGGGTTCATATGTTGAATCAGCGCAGGAATTATGGACAGAACTTCATGAGAGGTATGCTCAGTCTAATAGGCCTCTTATTTTCCAGTTGAAGAGGAATCTAGCAAATTTGAAGCAGGATAATATGCCTGTTCTTGAATATTATACTCGTATGAAGTTGCTTTGGGATGAAATTGCTAGTATTAAGCAGTTTCCTATCTGTGAGTGTGGAGCTATTAAAGCCTGTTCTTGTATGCTGTTTAAGAGAATGTATGATGACACCATAGAAGAGAAAGTCATGCAGTTTCTTATGGGACTTAATGATACTTTTGATCACATTAGGACACAAATTTTGGCTACTGAGCCTTTACCTAATGTTAGTAAGGTCTATAACATGGTGTATCAAGCTGAACAGCAGAAAGTAGTTGCTGGTGAGGTGCATTCTCAGGGAGATATGAATGCTATGTCTGTTGGCCGTCATCAACTTCCTCCTCAGAGGAACACTGTTCCACATCAGTATACTCAGGATAAGAAGTCTGGTTATAATTCTGGAAATTCTAGTGGCTCTGGTTCACAACAAAATGGAGGTAAAAAGGATTATAGGGACTATAAGAGACAGAAGATGGATAGGAAATGTGATTACTGTAAAGAGAAAGGTCATCTTATGGAGAGTTGTTTTAAGTTGCATGGATATCCGGATTGGTATAAGGAGTACAAGGACAAGCTTGGTGATAAGTCAGCTTCAAATGTGCAGCTTGAGTCTCCTTTTGATTCAGAACCTGATGAGAAGGGAAAACAGTTTGCTATTGGCCAGAGTTCTAATGGTGAGTTTGATCCAGCTTTTGTTAATGCTGTCTGCTAGGAACTCATAAAGGCTTTCAAAGGCAAACAGAAGGTTGATTGTAATGCAAGCTTTGCAGGTATTCATAATACAGATTTAAATGCTCATGTTATATTTGATAATGTTGATTGGGTTGTAGACACTGGTGCTACAGACCACATGAGTTACAATTTCACTTTGTTTCACAATGTTCACACACTATATAAGCCTGTATTGGTGGGTTTGCCTGATGGCTCCATCAAGAAGGTCACCACAGTAGGCACTATTACTCTGTCAGACACAATTCAGTTGCACTCAGTTCTATTTGTTCCAGATTTCAGACATAACCTTCTCTCTATTTCGAGGTTGATTGATGATTCAAAGATTGTAGCACATTTCACTAAAGATAAATGTTATTTCCAGGACCTTTCAACTAATCAGACTGTTGGTGCTAGTGTACGAGTTGGAGGATTATACAAGGTCACTGCTGGATTCAGAAATACAGAAGTTGATGCTGCTGTTTCTTCTTTTTCTAATATTCCTGTTATGAATAAGGAGCATTCTGTTTTGTCTCCTAAACCTGCAAACTCAGTTTCTTTGGTTGATTTGCATATTCTCCATGCTAGAATGGGACATATTTCAATTTCAAAGTTGCAAACTCTGTGTGATCAAGTGCCTAAAACTGTGAAAGATTTTCATTGTGAAACTTGTGTTTTGTCCAAACATCATAAATTGCCTTTTCATAGGAGTGTATCTCTGGCTTCTAATCCTTTTGATTTACTGCATATGGATGTGTGGGGGCCATATAAACATGTGAGTTTAGAGGGATGCATATATTTTCTCACTATTCTTGATGATCACAGCCGTATCACATGGACTTATTTGCTGTCTTCTAAGGACTTAGTTTTCACAACCATTGTGAACTTTGTTCAGCTAATGGAGACACAATTTAAGGCTGTGATCAAGGTTGTCAGAACAGATAATGGTTCTGAATTTGTGAACAAGAAATGTCATGATTTTTTCTTGAAGAAAGGCATTGTTCACCAAAGGTCTGTTCCTTATAACCCACAGCAGAATGGTCGTGTGGAAAGGAAACACATACATTTGATTGAGACAGCTAGGGCCCTTAGACTGCATGCAGGTTTTCCTATAAAATTCTGGGGCTTATGTGTTCTAGCTGCTACTCATTTGATCAATCTTATGCCTTCTTCTGCTTTACAAGGGAAAATTCCTTTTGAAATTCTTATGAAGCAGTCTGTTGATTTGAGTTCTCTTAAGGTCATTGGCTGCCTCTGTTATGCTTTTCAGAAGCCTTCTGATAAGTTCAGTTCTAAAGCCAGGAAATGTGTGTTTGTGGGATATCCGTTTGCACAAAAGGCTTATAGATTGTATGATTTGGATAATCATACTCTCTTTGTCAGCAGGGATGTAGTTTTCCAGGAATCTATTTTTCCTTTCCTTCAATCTACTTCTGGTGCTTCTAAAGATGATGATTCTGTTGCATCTTTACCTCTAGTAAATCCTGTTGATATAGATGTTGAGCCTACTATTGGGCCTTCTACATCTATTCCTTTACCTGGTTCTCAGGTTCAATCTCCTTCTCTGGATTTAAGGTCTGTTCCTGCATCTTCTTCATCTCCTTTTGCACCAGATTCTTCTTCACCTGCTGATTTTTCTCAAGAATCAGTTCCTGTTCCTCCTGCTGATTCATCTCCTTCCAATGTTGTTCCTAGACGCTCTGTGAGACAAGTTGCTCCTCCTTCTAAGTACCAGGACTTTATTTGTCCTACTTTACATTCTCATCCATCTATGTCCTTATCTTTTCTTGCTACACATGCCAATCTATCTTCTTATTCCCTGGATTATCAATCCTCCTTGGCTAATGTGATGCAGCTATATGAACCTAGTTCATATAAACAGGCTATGTCTGATCCAAATTGGGTTACTACTATGGACAAGGAGCTACAAGCTCTGGATGATAATCAGACGTGGGAACTTGTGCCTTTACCTTCTACTCATCAAGCTATAGGATGCAAATGGGTGTACAAAATCAAATTTAAGCCTGATGGTTCAGTTGAGAGGTTTAAAGCAAGGCTAGTTGCTAAAGGGTACACTCAAATTGAAGGTAAAGATTTCAAGCATACATTCTCCCCTGTTGCTAAGTTTGCTTCAGTTAGGACATTGATTGCTGTTGCTACAGCTAAGGATTGGCATATTAAGCAATTGGACATTAATAATGCTTTTCTTCATGGTTTTTTGGATGAAGAGGTATACATGGTACCTCCTCCTGGGTATAAACTTCCTTCTTCTGGTTTAGTTTGCAAATTAAAAAAGTCTTTATATGGACTTAAGCAAGCTTCTAGACAGTGGAATGTTGAGCTTACAAAGTCTCTTTTGGGCATGGGATATGTTCAATAAAAAAGAGATTATTCTTTATTCATCAAGAGGTCTGCTCAGCATATTACAGTTGCATTAGTGTATGTTGATGATCTACTGCTGTCAGGTAATTCTCTTGATGAAATTGAACACACTAAGTCTTTTCTTCATTCAACTTTTACTATCAAAGACCTTGGAGATATTCGTTATTTCCTAGGCATTGAAGTTGCCAGATCTTCTACTGGCACTTTATTGAACCAGCGCAAATACATTGTTGATATCCTCAAAGATACTGGTTCTTTTTCTTGCAAGATTGCTTCCTTTCCTTTGTCAAAAGGATTGAAGCTTTCTATTGATGATGGAGATTTGTTGCCTGATCCTGAGGTATATAGAAGGCTGGTTGGGCGACTCTTGTATCTCAATATGACCAGACCTGATATTTCTTATGCAACCCAACATCTCAATTAGTTTTTGAGCCAACCTCGTGTGCCTCATCTTGCTGCAGCTATGCACGTTGTTCGGTATTTGAAAGGTACAGTTGATGTTGGTTTATTCTATTCAGCAACAGTTCCTGAGAAGTTGGTAGGATACACAGATGCAGATTGGGCAACTTGTGCCTTTAGTGCTCGCTCACTTACTGGTTTTTGTGTATTCTTTGGTTCTTCCTTGATTTCCTGGAAAACCAAGAAGCAAAAAACAGTTTCAAAGAGTTCTGCTGAGTCTGAATACAGGGCAATGTCTTCTACAGCGGGTGAGCTTGTTTGGCTTGATGGCTTGCTGGCTGACTTGGATGTTCATGTGCCTAAACCGATTGTGTTACACTGTGACAACAAAGCAGCTCAGCATATTGCTCAGAATCCTGTGTTTCATGAGAGAACTAAGCACTTGACAATTGATTGTCATTATGTGCGTGAAAGGGTTCTTGAAGGCTTCCTCAAGACAAGTCATATTTCTTCATCGCTACAAGTTGCAGACTTGTTTACCAAGCCTTTAGGGGAAGAGCAACATCGTTTTTTAGTCTCCAAGTTGGGTCTTGTTGCTTTTCCGCCAAGTCCCACTTGAGGGGGGCTATTGATATGAATATGCTGTACATATTAGTTAGCGTTAGTTGTTAGTTGCTAACTTGAGCTAGGCTTGGTTGTTAGTGTTAGCTAGCGTAGTTTAGCATAGCTATAAATAGTTTTCTGTTATGTTGTAGCGTAAGAAGAAGATATTTTCCAACTAACACAATACAGAGAAAATTCTCTCATTTCTTTAGTTTCTTCCATGGCTTCCATGGCACGTCTTCCGCTTCACAGAGTAAACTGCTCAGCTATTAATCTATACACCAAACTGATCGATATCGATCAATTGTGTTTTGATGATACTTCATGATTATTTCAATGTATGTTAAAATTGCAAAATCATAAAGGCATGTCAAATAACGAATTAATTATACTTGGATTGTCTCGATCAGGTGACTAAGTTCAAGTGCGGAGGTTTTGCGCTAGGCCTATGCATGAACCACTGCATGTTTGACGGTATAGCCGCCATGGAGTTTGTAAACTCTTGGGCCGAAGCTGCCCGTGGCCTCCCCCTTTCGAACCCACCCAGCCTCGACCGCACCCTCCTCCGAGCCCGCGGCCAGCTGCCACGAGTCGGTGGCTTCCACCACCCCAAGTTCGACGAGATTGAGGACGTCTCCAACACCTCTCAACTCTACTCCTCCGAACCCATGGAGTACCGGTCCTTCTGCCTCGACCCCGAGTCCCTCTACCGGATCAAGCTCAAGGCCACCGAAGACGGGACCCTCCCGAAGTGCACCACCTTCGAGGCCCTCTCGGGGTTCGTCTGGCGGCCCCGGACCCGGGCCCTAGGATGCAAGCCCGAGCAACAATCGAAGCTTCTCATTACGGTGGATGGTAGGCGCAAGTTCGAGCCGCCGCTACCCAAGGGGTATCTTGGGAACGGGATCGTTTTCACGAACGCGATCGCTCCGGCTGGGGAGCTGTTGGACAACCCGGTTTCGTATGCCGTCCGGGAGGTTCAAAGGGCTATTAAAAGGGTGACGGACGGGTACATGAGATCCGCGATCGATTGCTTTGAGGTGACAAGGGCAAGGCAGTCTTTGAGCTATGCGCTCCTGATCACGGCCTGGTCAAGGCTTGATTTTCATAGCACTGATTTCGGCTGGGGCGAGCCTAGGGCTTGCATGCCCGTCACATTGCCCGACAAGGAAGTGATACTGTTCCTGTCTCATGGGAAGGGCATGAGGAGTACTAATGTGTTGCTAGGACTGCCGGCTTCTTCCATGCAGACTTTTGAAAAGCTCATGATGGAGGTTTGACTATTCATGTGTTCTGTTGTACACGATCTAAGAAGTCATATATCTATACTAGCGATATAGCAGAGTTAATATCTTCACAAAAATTTAAACTATGTGTCAATTCTATAATAAAGTAATCTGTTGGACCCTCTTTATAGAAATTAGATGGTTAGAATCTCAAATAATCTTATCCCGTAAATAAATGTTTAAACATTACCGAAAATTATAAAAAATCTGTTGGATTAAAGAGATAGAGTTTTTGTGGGCTAAACTTAACTTTCATTCATTGCTCTACACTTTCATATTAAGCACGTACATGGATTTAAATAGCCTAATAGAATAACTACCCACTACATAATATCCACTATCCCACTTAACAACTCCTACTAATATGCTAGTCCATTAATTTACTAACTAACCACTAACAACATGCAACTTAACGGCATAAACTTCGGTCATCTAAAACTATCAAATTTCTAATCAATTAATTAGCAAAAGCTTGAATTATATTTCTAACAAAATCTACAAATAATCTAGACTATGTCTGTAGTATATATGCGTGGAGACAGAGATATGTATGGATAGATATATCTACACATATATAAATGTACGGCGGGCTTTAGATCTGGCCCGTATATCTTACTAATTTACTACCAATAGTAACTTTTCCAATCTGGACCGTTCTTCTTTTGAGTCCTTCACCTGCTACTTGCTTGTGCCCGCTGGCTTCCTTCCACTCCTCCACCTCTTCCTTGCTACAGCCGCCTCACCTCCTCTTTCCACATCCATCTCCACCTCCTGCTTCATCTTCCTCTATCGACACCTCTTGCTTGTTTTTCCCCCTTCCTTATCTGATCCTCCTTCCGTATCTCTTTTCCTCTCATTCACCGTCTATTTGCCTTTCACTGCCCCAGTTCCACCATCGACCCCCGAGATCGAAGAACGCAAGAGCTCGCTCACTCCAAGTCACAACGGAAGAATCAATATCTATTCTCATTCCCTTGCCTCTTCGCACTTGTTTCTGGGTGTCAAATTGTCGAGCTTACCGATTTGGGATCCAAAACCCTGCTCTGTATCTCTCTTTTCCACAGGTATAGGGTTTCTCTATTATCAGATCTCATTTATATTTCTTTTCGCCTTCTACTATTATTGTTGATTACTGTCTTTTTTTTGGGTCTTTAGGGAAAGATGAACCTCTGTGGACGACAAAGGTCAGCTTTTTGTTCTCTTTTCATGCCCTAAATAATTGGGAACGTTATTTCCGTTGGATTCAGATTACCTCAAAACTGTTAGATTAAGGTTTGGTCTTTTTCGAAATTGAGGTGTTCGATGCTTGTGGTTTGGATTAGGGTTTTGCCGATTGATTTAGGGTTTGCTTGCTGTTCTTGATGTGCAGAGGAAGGGTTCAATGATGATTTCGACAGCGAGTTTTTGGAGGATGCAGAAGCTGAGACTCGTGTAATTTGCCACTGGTTCTTCATTGTCTCTGTAATTTGCTATTGTTGTTTGAGAGATGTCATAATTTCTGGTTTTGGTGAAACAGGTTGGGGATGGAGCCGGACGAGGTGGGATTGCACTCGCAGGTTTCTTCAGTGAAGGACAAAGTAAGGTTTGTATTCTCTTTTCCTTTGCTCTGTAATTGGTACTACAATTGGATTTCACCGGATTCATTTGATTTCCTTTGTTTCTTGCTTCTCGTGTTTTAATTTAGGGGATTAGTTTATTCCGTATGAATATGGTGGTTAAATCCATCTAGGTCGATGCTGCTAATAGTTTTTTGAAGCTGAATTGGCCTGCATTACACACTCAAATTGATGTTGACTTGGTTTTTGGCATGGGGATGCTACATAAAGTTTCTATGCTAACGCATATGGTCTCTATATTTCCCCATTTATTTTATGCTTCTTTCTTCTTATATCTGTAATCCCATTTTGATGTTTATTTAAGCAACAATCAAGAAATTAGAGGGGTCCATTCAATAGATGCAATTGTCCAATTGAAATCCAACTAGAGACTTGTAAGTTCGTGTAGCTTTTGGTTCAAGAATTACTTTTATTAAAATTAACTCTATCTGATAAGCTTCTTTTCATGCTTTCTTTTTTGCTTATTACTAGATAACTGGTCTGAGCAAGTTTTCTGTGTGATTGTGTAGGTACCAATATTTATTGCTGAGATAGCTCCTAAGAATCTTAGAGGAGGGCTTACCACCCTAAACCAGGTAAAATTGCAAGCCTTTTTTTTTCCTCTGTATGAAGTGTTGTGTGTCAAAACTTGGTTAACTGATAAAAAAATCCAATCCAAATTGTTCTTGTGCAGCTTATGATTGTCACTAGAGCATCCTTCACGTACTTAGCTGGATCTATTGTGTCATGGCGGGCTCTTGCACTAATAGGTAAAATATCTTATAATGTTTATGGCTCCTTCTTTTTATCTACTGAAGTATTTGAAAATTGAAAAAGTTTTGATTTCGGTTTCAAATATCTTGATCTAATTTTTTCTGTTTGAAGGACTTGTGCCGTGTATGGCTTTGCTTTCTGGTCTTTTCCTTGTACCCGAGTCCTCCCGAGATGGCTGGTGAGCACCTGTCCTCTTAGGTTGCTCTTGGCACTATATATTTATTTATTTTATAATTTCCTTATAGATTATAATGGAATTATACATAAAAAAGATGTTGTACCAAATGAATACTTCCATCTTTATCTCACATTTTCTTGGAAAAAAGTACGACCTGAAATTTAATAGCACTTCTGCCTTCTTCTCAAAAGGCAACTGTTGGATGGAAAAAGGAGTTTAAAACCGCTCTGAAGCAGCTTAGAGGCAATGCTGATGTATCAAAAGAAGCATCTGACATCGAAGTAACACACATGAACTCTTTGGATGTTACAAAATCAATCACACTAAAATAAGAAAGCTCATTAATAACTGGTGTTTTCTTTTTCTCTCTTGGCAGGAATGCATTGTGATTATGCAAGCTCTACCGAAAGCCAAGCTGTTGGATTTGTTTCAAAGAAGATACATTCGTGTTGTGCTTGTAAGCACCTGTTTTCGTAACTTCATCTCTCTTATGTTTTACTTTGCTCCTTAGTCATGAACATTATTGAATCAATAAAGCTTACAAATCCTTGCAGATTGGGGTTGGACTTATGGTGTTTCAACAGTTTGGAGGAATCAATGGAGTTGGCTTCTATGTGAGCGAAACCTTTGTTGAAGGAGGTTAATTACACCTTTTCAATCACCCTGAAACCAGTGTTATACATGTTGAAGAATAGAAGCTGAATCTTTAACCCTTTTCCTACATAAAATTGCAGGGCTTCCTTCAGGCAAAATGGGCGCCATTGCTTATGCTATTATTCAGGTGCCTGTAACTGTCCTAGGAGCACTTCTTATAGATAAATCTGGCCGAAGGCCACTCATAATGGTACTTAGACATCCAATTTATCTTCTTTCATATCACAATATTTATCAAACAACAATGATTTTACAAGGCATCAGATATTCTCCTTCCACAGATTTCAGCCTCGGGAACTTTCGTAGGCTGTTCCCTAACCGCAACTGCATTTTTGCTCAAGGTAGCCTTCTTAAAAATCAAGATTATTAGCGCTCTACTCTCAGTCTAATTTTACACTCTTTTTACTCCCTGCAACCGAATTTGATTTCTCAATGTCTTTGTGATCAGAGCTATGGAATGTGTCTTGAATTTGATTTCTCAGTTCTATTATAAATTATTGTACCCTGTACGGGATTTAAACTAAGTTGATGAATTAAAAATTTAGAGTAAATATCCAAAAAATTGTGCTTATATACATACATGGCCTTGACGGAGTTCATAGCATAAACGTATTCGTTCACTCTCGATCCCTCATAGCTTTCGATTCTTATAGGAGTAGGCAGAGCAATCGCCGGAGCTATGGCGAGGACTGGAGGAGAAGGTGGTTTTGGTCACCGGAGCCTCCTCCGGGATCGGGCTCGAGTTTTGCCTCGACCTTGCTAAGGCGGGGTGTAGGCTCATCACTTCCGCTTGCCGAATCCAACGGCTTGATTCTCTCTGCGGACAGATTAACCAACTCCCGACGCTGGATTCGACGTCGCCACGAGCTGTGGCTGTTGAGATGGACGTGTCCTCCGCCGCCAAATCGACCGAGGTGTCCGTGGGAAGAGCGTGGGAAGCTTTCGGAAGAATCGATGTCTTGATCAATAATGCTGGCGTTTGAGGTACGTTGAACTCCATCGACCTCATCATTAATTCTTAACGTGCATTTGTGTTCTTTGTATATACTACGTACCTAAGTTTTGCTCAAGGACTAATGCCCAATTTTGTAAAAGTTGGTTGTGTTTCATATACCCTGTTGTCTCCCTTTGGTTTTTCATTGCTCAGACAAATTTTTATATGTTATTTCGACTCTAACCTTGATGACAAAACAAACAAACGACTAGCTTTTATTAAGAAACTGATGTTGCAAATGGCTTCTTATTTTGATGTTTTTTTGTGACTAATCAGTCCATTACCCTAGCACTTTGTTTGAGCAGCCAATTTTTCTCCACTTTCGCTTTTGTGATATATTATTTGATTCCTGAGCTCTAAGTATTCTCCTCTTTTAATTTTGTGATTCATTATGTGATCGCATACCCATGAGTGTAATTGTAGGTCTGACGGCAGCAAAAAACGGGGAAAACTTCATCTTAGGTATGTGCTATATTTAATTTTGGCCATTTCTATCTTTTTGCGGTTTATGCTATCCTAAATGACGCTGAAAATGTTTTTCTTTGGCTCGATAATGCCTTACTAGGCAAGTGTATAACAACTTTGTTATGATTTCTATTTATGACCATTTAAACAAAACATAACCATGTCGCTCTGTCAGATGTTCATAAGTGATATTCCTTGTTTGTTTGTCTTGTAATGCCATTTGTCATAATCTTTTTTATTGATGTTAGTTACTTCTTGTAAGATGTTAGTTTATGATATGACATAAATTGAGGTTAAAAACCCATGGCCCAATGTTGATGCTCACAGTGGAGTACTGCTAAACTACTATGGTTAGACTGAAGCGAGGTATTATAACTGCCTCATTGATGTCTTAGTTTATGTGCACTGATTGCAAAAGAAACTTACTATCATTTTAAACATAGTTCATGAGCTGTTCACAAAAGAAACTTTTTTCCAAAAACAAAATTGCCCAGACTTAGCAGTATTGGTTGCTCATCTTTTCTAAATTTGTCATTACAGATACTACACTGTCCTATTTGGCATGTCAAGGAGCATTGACATTTGCTCTCAGTTTCTTATCAATTACCTTTACGATCAGATTTACCTAAGTCATTCTTGGAATTTTGACCTGATATATGTGCTCTTGGTACAGTTGATATGGGACCGCACCCTCAGACTTCTACTATAGAGGCCAAAGAGTGTTACTATGGAGTGGCTTGAGAAACGCTGCAGCATGTGAGCAAGCTTACGTGTAAGTTCACGGTTTAATCTATAGGAATAATTTGCTTAAAAAAACACGGCAACAAGATTTTGGGTCTTGTGCACTGAGGTTTTTTTGCATAGGAAACAGTTATATAGAGTCAGCATGTTTTTTTTGCAATAGTAACTGCTTCTTTATATCTAGATTGGCTTCAGTCATTAGCTTTAGATCTTTCTCTCTGTTTGGGTTGGAGTTGGTCGAGGTTTACCGGACGCCCAAATTTATATGCGGGATTATGCGAGGACGTTTGAGGTGACGACTAAGAATTTTGTGAGTCATAATTGGCTTTCAGCTTTCAGATTTTCTCCGATAATAGATTAATTATTAGGAATTTGAATTTATCTTCGTTTCATGCGTGATATGCCTTTCTTCTGTTTGTTCAGATTGAGGAGTACAATTTTTTGTTGATGATTTCTTCTGTTTTATCAGATGGTAAACTTTTTATCTTGCCTTTACAGCTTCTACTATGTTATCCCTTGTGTCCAAGGACAACCGTAGGACCCATACGTAGTAGCTTCTATTTTACCCGTTTGAGTAGAGGCGATAGATATCACTTGCTTCATTAAATTGTGGCTCAGATTGGCTCAGATTTCTGTGCTTGCTATTAAGTTTGGAGTGTAATAAGAAAGTCAGTAGGATTTTTCCCAAGCCCTTTTACCTCAACAGCTTGCAGTTCATGAATTGATTGGTAATAATAATACCTGCATGGGTGAATCCACACCTTCAACTAACCTATTCCTTTTTTTCATTGCAGTTGAAGTTGCCTTATCAAATTGTGGCAATTGTTTCTGGTGCCTTGAATGATGCAGCTGCAAAGAAGTGCGATTTGGAAGCATGGCTCCCTGCATCCAAAGCTTACAGGGAGCTGGTGTCCTGCTCAAACTGTACAGACTTCCAGTGAAAAAGTTGGAGATTCCGTTTGGCCAGAAAAGGGTAAAAGTGACCTGAACTGCTTCTGCAATATATATTAGACAAGTCAATGTTAACTATGGAAAATGTGCAGGATTTGGGGTTGGGCATATGCGTGATACAAAAACTAAAGGTTGGTGCTTTGTTGCTTTCTATATTCATGGGTAGTTTTTCCGTTTCCAAGTTTATGTTGTTCATAGGGATTATACATAATGTTAATAATATCTCCTTGTTTTAATTTAAATTCCTCTGGTTTAGTTTCCAGGGATTTGGGTCTGGGGCATCCTTGTAGAAATGCACCACAAAGTCTGGCAACATTTACTTTCTTGCTTTCAGCTTTAATATTTTGGATATTTTCAACCAGGATGCTTTTTATTATAGCTGAACTGGATATAGTTGCCCAGGACAGCGTTTTTCATAGTAGGGTGCATTGGTTGGGTGCAGGTATGTATATAGAAGTCTGACAACGAAATAGAAGCTGCAAGGTCCTTATTGAACATAAATTACTCATTCTTGCTGTTGTTTTTTTATTAGCCCGAAAATTCTCAATCCAACTTGTACTGCTTCCAACATATACATGCATTTTCAATTTCTAAATTAGGTGCCTGTGCAACTATAGATTGATATAAAGGATTGCCCTCTCATTAATTATTTACATATCTCTTTCAGGCGGTGAAAACAACCTTCATCTAAATCTTGGAATGTCACTCTTCACCACTTAAGCTGCCTTCGAGCAATTCTACAAAAGGTTCAGAAAGCTTTGGGGATTTCCAACTATTATCTGGACAATATAGTTTACAAACTTCAAGAAGGCCAATGGTATGATTTTGTGCTCATAGCCCAGTATTTGTCATTGCTTTGTTGTCCAGTTCTTTTTCCGCTTCTCATCAATCTGCACAGACATTGTTTGCCTACTTAACTGTGGGGTTTCAATTTTTGTTTTAAGCTATCAATAAAATTTCTCTCAACTTCTCACGATTGATTAGTCATATGTCACATATATCATTTCTTTGTTAATGGCCAATTTACACTCATGCTTGCACTCATTCAAACTTGAGTTTACCCAATGAATGGTTTCGCTTTGCTACGCAAAAACCAATGCCCCACAGCTACACTAAGTCAGAGTCTTGAACAAATTTGCCAGGCTTGCCCTTTTGCTCTCAAGAGTCCAACAAGGACAAGGAAAACCCGGCTTTCAGCTCTCCAACAAAAGAAGCCTACCGCCAGCAGCTGAGGGAAGTATTTGGCATGAACAAGACTAGGATTCTTGCATTCAAGAACAATCCACCTACTCAGAATGAAACAACAATAGCACAATGTGAATCTTCCTCTCTACCACAAAAGCCGGATAAGCCTCGGCGATACATTCCTCAAGTGAGTCTATAATTATATATATTTAGATGGTCTTACAAATTTTTTAGTTTTATTGTTAACTAATATAATCCCTCTGGAAAAAGGTAAGGGGGTTTCAGGTTTACAGTTTCCATGAAATTTGTTGGTAGTTGATTGGGATCTTGAATCTGGCAAATGATGATTGCTTACTATATGAATTCATGAATGGTGTTAAATTTGTGTGGTAATGATAATGATGACTTAGATTTAAATTTGTGTGTGTTGAGCAGTTATTTCATGTCATAGTACCAAAGACGCTGAGTTGTTATTTAAAAAAAAATGCACATACACATAGCTTCTGTCGTTTTTTGCGGCTTTGCTTTGTCGCTCCCCCGGTTTTGATACCTTCTCTTCACTTTTACTGGTCTTCTCTTCACTTTTACTGGTGACCATTTTTCCAGGAAGCTGAGTGCATTTGCAAACCAAAATTTGCATGGACATCATGAAGGCCATTCCAACTCCATATATTCAGATGACAACGGAGTCACTCTGGAGGCCTAAATTTGTATTGGCATGAATGAGATTTCAAACACTGATGGTGCTGCGATAGCATGTTAGAGATACATGTTTTGTATGAACAATACTCATATATTTTGAATGCATGTTTTTTGGCAACTTATTGTTGTGTTTAGTTGCTTCTTTCAAATCTAAACATCAGTACCATTATTTAGGTGAAGAGGATTGTGAAAAGAGCTAGAACATTGTGCGATGCAGGAAAGGTTGTTCTTCATAGCAAATTAACTTTTTCCTTCTAATATGCTACTTATTTCTTGTTTACATGGCCAACATATAGGCTGCGAAAAGAAGCGATTGCAATACCATGAGTCTCTTTTTAATTTCAAGGAAATGGTTTCTTTTTACTCTCAAGGATTTCGTTGTGTGAGTAGTATACAATATTGAATTACTACACGTTTGCACCTTCATCTTCAGAAGATCACAGCTCATCTTGAGATATTGATGCCTGCATAATAGATGTGTTTAGTCACGAAACATCTTCTCATTTTAACAGTACATGGGTAAAAAATGTCCCCCGTGCAACGCACGGGGCCGTTCACTAGTATACTCAAAGGCATCGATCAACACCGCCTTATATATTTACAAGCTGATCAAGAAAGTTTTTTTTATTCTTCAGTGTTAAGCAAGCGTCGATCAATATATATGTGTATAGGGTTAGGCAAAGTGGATTTGTTTTTCTTGCTGTTGGGTCCGCTCATAAATTAAGAAGCCAAGTCCACAATTGGGTTTCTCCATACTTGTTCGCCGCCAGTTGCCTCTATCTTTGTTTCTGATCGTCACCGCCAATCGGGCCCCTGTCTTTTCCCGACCCTCCGGACTTCTCAATGCCCCCAAGGCTGACTGTTAATTAATAAAAACGCCTAATTGGTTAGTCCATGTCCGATTCCATTTAGTAAAGTCGATCAGCTAGGTCTTGTTTGGTTGAGTAGGAGTTGATCAAGCCATGTTCTGTGATTATGGGTGTCATTAAGAATCAAGTTAGTGGATTGGGTAAATTGCATGGTTCTGATAAAGGTTTCCTTTAAGTTGCATAGTATAACCAAGGGTGAGTGTATATGCTTTTAGTGAGGGGCTAAGACTTTAAGGTTCAAGTATTGCATGATCGGTGATGGTGCTGAAAGTGGGAGATTAATCCACTAGCATATTTGGCATAATAGGAAAGTGATTTGATAATGATGGTTAGTAGTTGTTTAGTGGATCGGGTTTTCCTTATACTTATAACTATAGATTAGCTAAGCTAAGTTAGAGGATGGGTTAGCTGAAATGATATCGTAAATATACATATTAAGTGTGTGTTCGGCAAAAGCTTATTGGAGCTTATTGGAGCTAATGATAGCTTATTGAAATAAATAAGCTTGCAAGGAGGTGTTCGGCAAGAGGAGATTATGATAGCTTATTCTAACTTATAGTAGCTTATTTTTTGCTAAAAATTTAAGTTCCTCATGTGTAGATTATCCAACTTATGGTAGCTTATTCCCATTTTCTCCAAATTTATATAGGTGGGTCCATACCCCTCATCTTACTGTCTTCTCCCTCCTCAATACCCTTTTCGTCATTTTACCCTCTACTTTTTTCAACAATCAGCTTGTTTTACCGAACACCCGTTAGCTTACTAGAAATTGCCAGCCTTTAAAATCAGTTACGAATTTCAGCTAGAAATATAAGCTTCAGTTACAAAAAGCTTCAGTTACCATTTCAGCTTGATTTCAGTTAGTTTTACCGAACAGAGCCTAAGCTGTTAGATGCGCATACATATTATGTATATATGCTTGTTAGTTAATTATGTGTAGTAGGTCGTGTGGGTTTTGGTGACTAATTAAGTTATGATTTTTAGAGTGCGTGCAGTTGGTCTAGGATTCGGGTCTTGAGTGGCACTTCATATTACTCCGTATTAAAATTTACCGTCTACATTTATTAGGGATAATCGAGCGTGACGTTTTTAGCTATCCCTGTTCGTCGTGAATCTTTCACTTAGGTAAGTCGATTTTTGACTTGCTCAGTTCTGTTTTAGCCTGTTAGGGTTGCATGGTAGTTATGAGATTGGTTTTGGGAACTAGTCCCGGTCGATCTTTGAAAATGTTTTGGATATGTGTGTTATGTGTAAATCGTTTTGGAAACTTATTTTGAAAGTTAGTATGTATATAGTTGTGTCTCGGTTTTCTTTATGTTGGACAGCGCTCCAGTGGAGGCTTAATGTGAAGGTTGAGTTGTGATGGACGGTTGTGTTGAGATAGATGGTTGGGATGAGATGGACGGTTGGATTGAGGATGGTTAGTTACGAGATGGCCCGTCTCTGAATCTGGCATGTGATTGATACGCCGTTGTCGCATGCAGTGTTGATGCAGGGCTGCATAGCCTCGGTAGCGTAAAGGTATGCGATGTTGATGCAGTTTCGCATATCATAGGTAGAGTTTTTGATTGCGTGTCTTATGTGGAGTTGATTGAAGTGGAGAGTATGATCATGTGTGTTGAATTGATGAATGTGTTTAAATGGGTTATTAAGTGATTGAGTGTAATAGTTTAATTATCTAGATATGGACTTTGGAGTTGATTGTGACTAACTGAACCTAGGACTAGACTAGAGATATGTATGTGATTACGGACTTGTTTGTTGACCTTAGAAAAACTATTTTGAAACGTCTTGTAGTTGCCGTGTTGATTCTGACTTGACATGATAGGATTGACCCTTCGGGGAACTATTTTTACTATTCCAGGGATTCAGGTTGTCGTGACCGAGCCCCGGCGAAATGGTGGTACAGTACAGTAGCGTGTCACAGTAGATAGTTTTGGGGTGTTGTGTCTTATGCTAGATCTTAATGTGTTATTTCTGATATATTGTTAAGCGAGCATGTGTTTGTGTGGTTTGTAGGCTATGAGTTCTTGTTAGTAGAGGACTGGTTAGTATTTCTTTCTGATGTTGTTCTTGGGGCTGGTTCATGACATCTTGGGTTGTAAAACTATAAATTTTATTTCTTTTATAAACTTGTTGGATATTTTCCTGTTTTCTCACCGTGTCCGAGTTGCAAGATCCAAGTGTTCAGTTGTCAAACTAGCTTGGTAGTGCCTCGTGAGGTCTACTACTGAGTAATGCTTTGTCAGAAAGACTGAGTGTTACAGCAAGGCCGCTCGAGATCATGATGGAATGAGGACGCCTGATTTGGACAAAAGGGAGAGTCCATCTACAATTATTTTGGTATTGGAAATGAAAGAAGTCAAATCGAGTTATGGCCGAAAATGGATCCCTCAAACGAACCCTTCAGTCAAAAACAATTTGCAAATCCGATCGCCCGCATATTTTGATTGTAGATTGAATCCGTGAATGTTGATTCCCGTTCACTTTTCTCTATGCAAGATCACGATTTGCTCGGTACCAAATCCAATTTGTTAATGAGAGAGGGACTTACAATCAATGATGGCGAAAAGCTTATTTTAGGTCATTTGTTCTAGTCCCGGTAATTGGCGTTTTGAAATTGATTCGTCGCCCTCTCCAGTGTCACCCTCTCCATTCGCCCGTCGTCCCCCTCGCAAACCATGAGGCCGGACTTCGATTCTAAAAAGTAAGGGCCGGAAGCCTTAGCTCTTCATATCTCGTTTTTTTTTTAACTAATTGGGTTTTTTTTATAGGTTGGATGAGATTGTCCCGCCACTAGGCTTTCTGGCGATTTTTCTCATGTTGCAAGGTTTAGTAGGAGTGACGAGATGGTGCTTAAACGGGCGGCGTGGTGACGAGGAGCCTGCCACGGACTAGCAACAGCCCCCTTAATTTGTTCCGTTTTTTAATCAAATAAGGATGCGACTTCACCTATGTATGCAACTGATCAAGACTTATGTGGGCTTTGGACTCAAATTTAAAAGTGTTTTTAGCAATCAATGTCCCTAAAAGAGTTCATAATAGCAAAAATACCCAAGTTTTAAAAAAATAGCAGAGATGCCCCAACCATTAAATTACGTACGTTATTTCTATTGATATTTATAGTTTTACTAGGATCAGTGCCCGTGCGATGCACGGGCTTTATTTACATCAGACTGATTGTTACCTTACAAAGAAATCAAAGATATTGATTGTGTATATCGTAAAAATATGATCATGTTTTGATGACCGAATTGTTTACAAAATTCTCATCCATGATATATGCGCAGTAGTTAGACCGAGAAGTTTCATCATCTTATGATATTACAGTAGCACTTTCATAAATTAGTACGCGATAAATTAATAAGCACGGTAAGTTAATATTCTTCTCCGATCCCAAGTTGGGCTAGTATAAAATTTGATTTTCGATAAGAGAATAAGATATTAAAATATCGGAAAACCACTACAGAAATATAAGGTCCCAATAAAAGTATAAATTAGTATATTGTGAACAATTACATAAATATACTTAAGAGAACTTTCGAAACTTAGTAAAATATGATGCTATTATTGATTGTTTTTTCTTAAAACTTAAATCTACTTGAAGTATATCGCTAACTTATATATAAGGAACGTACAATAATACCAATAATCCAGAACTCGACTGTCCGTGTTTTATTTTTAGTGAACATGTTAATGTTGAATTTGGGGCCAGTGTAAAAGAATACCTGCCAAACTGTAGCGATAAAAATGATTGTGATTTTGTCTTCATATTGTAAGAATACATATCGACCATTAATCAATGTTATCCGGGTCCTCATCTTTGTCAATCTTGCATCCTGTAATGTCAAAATCTTACAGTAGACCAAAAGGGAGAAAAAGGCAAGAGCCTTTAGTTTATCACATAACACTTGCACTTTTAATTTCACATCAGATAAAACCATTCAAAAGGATTTCATGCATTCTCACACTGCACACCATCTTTAACTCCTTTAGTGTGCCAAGGATTGAATAGAAGAGACAAAAGAAGATAGTACCAAAATAATTTACATCACAATTCTAAAGGATTTAGAAACCCTTAACAAAAAGCTCTAGATCTCTTTGAGCTTATTGACATTGGACTGATCTGTGGCACAGTAAAGCCATCATCATCCAGATTCCTTCTAGCAACTTTCCTGCTCACTTTTACCTTCATTCCATCAGCTTCATTTGGCCCAAAGAAGCCAGAATGCAATTGTGAAGGCTGTATCACACTTGGTGCTTGTGGAACCCATAGCCCATTATTCTCATAGCTGCTAAGATCTTCATTCAAGAACATCAGGCCATCATTACAATTGTTCTGCACCTAAAGACAAAAGAGAAATGTCAGATCTTGTGAAAGCTAAGCTAAGGCAATAAAGATATGGTATATGTATGACCGATCGATCACTTACTTTGTTATGTGGTGCGCTATATACCAATTGCCGCCCTTGTATTAACAATACAGAGATATACACCGCACGACCTAATACTAACTAAACGGCGAGCTACAATGGTTGGCCATTCAGTGGACCTTATGTCCGGCCTGTAGAGTTAAGCAAACTAACCCGCAAATGCAGCATTCAGTGCTTTATGTGCAGGGCCACTCGAACATCTTTCTGGCGCCTACCTGCCATCCAAAACACATTTTAGCAATTGACTCAAGCAACTATAGATTACAATAACTGAGCACCCAGCAGGAAGCTGAACATACAACATCGGTTTCATCAATCACTTAGGTGATGCAAAGCAATTAAGTCAGTTGAAAAACATGAACAGCGTATATGTTAATTGAGGTGGTACAACATATATGTCATTGTATCCCTAGAAAGTTCAATTTGACATCTGATTGTGTGCAAGACCTCTGCATTAAAAATGATATTTAAAATATTATTGAATTCTTCATTAAAAATGATTTTTAAAACAAATACTAAACATTATTTGCATTACAAAACTAATATATTAAAACCATTATATTCCGTAAAAAAAAAATCAAATTTGAAAAGGGACTAAAAAGAACCTGTACATATGGAAAATACAAATTGATACCATTCATTATATAAAAAAGAGACCTAGATGATGCGATAGTATTTTATTTTACTATTTGACTCTAAATTTAAATATAGGATAAGAATGTACCTCCAGCTCTATGATCGACATCTTGGACTGGTTTTAGCGGTATGGGAGTAATCCCTACAGATCATTTTCACCATCCATGTCCCATGAACTGCCATCTGCAACATCAAATTTTCATTGCACAGTTTATAATTCAGTGAATTGGCATCACACTAACACATAACAATTGTGGCTCAATTTCACTCCTAGAGCCTCTTATTCTAGACTCTAACCACAGACATGAAGATTCAGGTAAACTGACGCTTGAGCATCCTCAATCGTTTGAAGAAATTCTGGGCCTCCAGCTTGAGACTTTCATATCATATTGCTGTTGAGCTGCACAATCACCAATAGAAACACAGCCACCATATATTTCAATCAAAGAGAAGACACAAATAAAGCTCAGACACCCAAAAACTACACTACAAAATTGGTACAACATGCCCCTAATTTGCAAGGCTAAACAAAATCACAAGATAAAAGGCAACCACCTCATCAGTTTCCACATCTTGGCAAGGCGTGGACGAACTTTGGCAGGCCTCCTCTTCTTTGCCTCGTTTGCTAGCGTCGCTATCAGCATCGTCACCGTCGTCCTCCGAGTCAGCCCCCGCCGACGTTAAGCCGCCTGCCTCTATCTCCATAGCCACAAGCTAATCCTGGATTTCAAAAATCTGTAAGGATCACAAGAAATGAAATTCATTTAGCTCATTCAGATGTTTGAAAAAAATGGCACCTGAAAGCTGTCCACTGATGAAAACATGAAGAGCATGTCCTGCTGAATCTAAATAGAGAGTTGGAGCTTTTCCTCCATGTAAAAACGATTCCGATGGACTGATTTCGACACTGAAATGCCAAAGAGGGGAAAAAAAATAAGGCATAAAATTTGAAAGAACCCAGACTTCTCAACTTTGTTCAAAGTAATTCGGTGGCTTACCTACAACCACCGCCACAAGTAATTGGTGGCCGAATCCGCGACGGCAAAGGGGTTCTTGGCGGAGAGACGTGGGAGAAGGCGGCACCGGAGGCGATGTCGGCCGCGGAGGCGGTTCGGGTGGTAGGGTTGCGCCGGCGGCTTCTGTTTCGCGGCGGCCGTTGCTGTTTCGCGGATTTATAATCTATATATCATAGGTAAAAGGTTGAATCAGAATTAGTAGAAGTAATCAAGATGCGATGTAGAGAGAAATCAAACCGTGAACTTCCAGATCTTGGCGTTGGAGATGGTGGTAATGGCCGGCGTGGTGGTGGTGATCTTCTTCTTCTTGTTCTTCTTGTCGGAGGGGGTCTTGAGCTTGGTCGGAAATCCACGGATCCCGTCGCAGAGGACTCGAATTTAGGTGGGGTTCTTGGCGGAGAAGTCGAGTTTCGAACTCAGGTGGGAGAAGGCGGCTCCGGAGGCGATGTCGGCGGGGTGGAGGGGTTGAAGGTTTTGCACATTGAACACGGAGCCGGCGACCTCTCGGGGGGTGGGGGTGGGGGGTTGGTGGAGGGGATCGGATTTGGGGGTTATTTATTTTGGTAAGAGTAATGCATCTGTTTGTAACCGATGGGCAAAAGCTTTTTTTCTTTATTTTTTAGCACATGATGAGGGTATATTTTAAAGAGCCTGGTTAATTGTTTGTAACTGATGGGAAAAAAAACGGTTGCCTTTTTTACGATGTTTAAAAGTGTCATTCAAGTCCATTAAGTGGCCTTAATTTTCATCAATTACTACAAACCGTTTTCATTCTTAAGGTGTGAAGGAAAAAATCGGCCTTAATACTAATGAAAGAGCGATTAAATAGGTTGAAGTAATATTATAAAAACATTGTTATATGTATAAAATGACGGTCATTTATTGCCCAAAATTTTCGCATATTATAGATTTATTTTTCCATATAGAATTGATTAGAAAATAAGGTCCAAATCCCTGGACTCCACCGGCCCATGCTTCAGAATCGTAACCTCTGTCAACGAAATTTGGGGATCCACCGTCTTCCCGGAGTCCACCGTCATCCGGTGCCGGAGCAACGCCGCCGCCACTATCGACTTCATCTACAAATATGTAAGATCTTTTCCGAGGCAGATCCTCGGGCTGATGTAGAACGCCACGAACCGATACGAATCCGACACCTCCACCCTTTTCCCGTCGCCGAAGATCCACCTCTCTGGGTAAAACATGGAGTCCCATCCGGTATATAGTCGGCGGAAGCGGGGAGGCAGCGGAAGCGGTCGACGAGGAGGGCGGAGATGGAGTCCTGGTCGGAGGGCTCGATCTCGTCCTTGAGGGTGCCGATGAACCAGACCTCGACGGAGGGGGAGAAGCCGGCCTTGAGCTGGAGGACAAGGGCGTCGTTGTCGAGCTCGAAGCGCCAGCCGACGTCATCGCGGAGGCATGTGAGAGGGAGCTGGTGGGAGACCACGATTCGACGGTCGGGGCTGTCCGTCGTAGTCGGAGACGATTCCGGGGGGGTGATGACGCGGGGGAGAGAGCGAATTCGTATCGGTTTAGGAGTATTAGCTTCCATTAGCTTGCTATCGAATTAGCAGACAAGCAGATTAGTATTGCTATCGAAGTCGTAGTCGGAACTCTCGGGAGGGAGAGATTTGCTTGTTTGGACTTTGGAGGGGGTGTGATTGAATAGTTTGATATCGATGGGTGTACGTTGCAGACAACAAGGTAGAGAGAGATAGAGGGGGAGGAGGAGGAAGAAGAAGAAGGGCCGGATTCGTATTGGTTCGTCGACGGTGGCCGCGTACTCAGAGTCCTCCAACACTGACGATGGATACTTTTTTTTTTGGTCGAAGGAGAGGCAGCACTCTCCGGCCCGCTAGGGGCACTGACGATGGATACTTTCGGGATCAGATTTAGGAGTATTATTATTTCGGAAATTTCACCTGGTAACCCTCAGGTTAAGGCAATTTCACATGATACCCAACACTTTTCCAAATTTTGTGTGGTAACCCTCACCTTTAAAAAAATTTTGCCCCATACCCCACCGTTAACTTTAGCCATGAAAAACGTTAATTGGATTAAAAAACTACCAATACAAAACATTTATCATCTTCTATCTATGTAAAATTCACGACATCCTCCTTGTTGGTGGACGGATTTGCAGAAGACAGAGTCATCGATCGACAACTTTTGATGGTAGACAACGCTGACGACTTCCTCTGCAATCTGACAAATAATCTCTCCGTTCGTCTATCACTTCCTTCTTCGTCTATCTCTCGTCAATTCAAAACGTTAATTGTTGGCTCCCATTAATTGTCGTCTACGACTTTCACAACTGCACATTAACTCCCTTTGTCCCGTCCCATCTCCACCGTCGTTTGGTTCTGAATCAACGGCTCCCGTATCTCTCCGGCGAAATCAACGCCTCCGGATCCCCGCACCTCATCCAGCTCGACGAGAACGCCGCCGCCACCGACCGTCCGAACATCGGCGACGCCATCGACTTGCTCTGCCGGGAGGATCCGGTCCTGAAGCCGACGCCGGCCGACAAAGAGTAGTTGTGCGCGTACCTGACGCCGAGAGGCCGGATCCGTCTACGACTTCCTCACCTTTCTGATTTTCCTTAGATTCCTCACTTTTCACTTCTCATGATTGGGACAGAGACTATTGCTACACATTTGAAAAAAATTCTCATGAAGGGCATGATCTTGAAAACTTGATTGCATGATAGATAGAGCAGAACCAAAGGGGGCAAAAAATGCTGATAACCACTACCCAAAAAAAGAAATCATTTTGCTAATTAGTGATCTTCATTAGAAACTCAAGTAATGAAAAAAATTGATAATTCAAATCTCCTTGTAAAGTAAGGAATCATAAGAAAAAATTGATAATTCAAATCTCCTTGAACTTTCGATGCCACAGCTCTTGCCCAAAACTTGATCTTTGCTTCCATGTCTTCAACTTAACTTTTGCTATCTGCCCATGTGGGAATGGCAGGAGAATTTGATCTGTGAGATGCAAGCCAAGCCTCAAAAAGAGAAGGACTCTTTTTCAATCTCAAATCAACTTCTGCATCCTCATTGGGTTCTTCTTCTTGGATGGTTAAGTTGGAAAGAGCACAAACAACACTTGGGCACAAATCTTTTTTTGTTAAACTTGAATCCCAAGTCTTGGAAACCTTTAACCTGAATCCTTTTTACCCCACTTTATATTCTTTTAATCAAATTAACGTTTTTCATGGCTAAAGTTAACGGTGGGGTATGGGGCAAAAAAATTTAAAAGGTGAGGGTTACCACACAAAATTTGAAAAAGTGTTGGGTACCATGTGAAATTGCCTTAACTTGAGGGTTACCAGGTGAAATTTCCGTTATTATTTTTATGGAAATTAGAAAGAATACAAAATATTAAAAGTTTTAATTGTAGATATGCCTACAAAAACGCCCTTTTGCCATTTAATCTAAATTGGGGTGTTTTTCATATTACGAACATTTTTAAGGGTATGCGTGCAGATTCGCCAATTTAAAATGATGCATCCATCTATATTTATTTGGGCATTAGTTTTAGTTATTTTGGACAATGATGCAACTCAGAGAAAATGAGGGCATTTGTACATCTAGCAACTTTTATTAGACCGTCTTCAATGGTAGATTCTTCACATAAAATAATAATTGACCTCTTCTCTACCGTCTCAAGTAGTTAAGATTTTGTGTAATTCAACTCTAATTTAGAGCCCACTTTAAAGTTTGATTCTTAACACTGCATTGACGTGGACAATCCAAATGTCATTTGATGCATTGCATATCCAACAGATACAAAAACCCTCCACTTTTGCATTTTATTGAAATTAATTTAGACATTTTTTCTTGCTCAAAAAGTAAAATCAATCAAAACTACAACATTAATGTAACGTTCTGACCGGAGGGTACGTGGCCCGTTCGATGAACTTGACAGGAAAATGTCATTGTCACACAACTGATTATTAGGATCGATGGGTTGTTGTTGGGTCCTGACTCCTGAGGACAAAATGATAATCTAAAAGGCACAAAGATGGATCCAGTTTATCAATGTGGAAAATTTGGTCATCCATGGAGGGACACTGGTTGGCCGTGGAGAATATTTTGTAAAGTGCAAGGCTGCTCGAGATCATGATGGAATGAGGGCGCAGGCTGCTCGAGATCATGATGGAATGAGGGCGCCTAATTTGGACAAAAGGGAGAGTCCATCTACAATTATTTTGGTATTGGAAATGAAAGAAGACAAAGTTATGGCCGAAAATGGATCCCTCAAACGAACCCTTCAATTAAAAACAATTAGCAGATCCGATTGTCCACATATTTTGATTGTATATCGAATCCGTCAATGTTGATTCCCGTTCACTTTTCTCTATGCAAGATCGCTTGATCGATTTGCTCGGTACCAAATCCGATTTATTGATGAGAGAGGGACTTACAATCAAAAATGGCTAAAAGCTTATTTTGGGTCATTTCTCCTTACAAATTATTAAAAAAAAAAAAAGACGGGCTTGACGGAGGCGTTCAAGAAAGCATGGGCGGCCTCATGCGGAAGCAACACCGCAGCAGAAATGTACGTTCCGACCGGAGGGTACATGGTCCATCTGAAGAACTTGACATGAAAATGTCACTGCCCACAACTTGACCAGAGGGTACGTGGTCCGTCCGATGAGTATTTGAATTTAGGTGTGATTTGTGCTTAAGTGGTAGTTGATTCTGAAAATTAAAATTGCTCATTCCAAAATCCAAATCAAACTTTCTAAATCAATACCTCTTTCTCTTTTTCTTCAATGGCTCTCCTCTCTCTGCCAGAGAAGCGGGATAGCTTCACACGGAGGTGCTCTTCAAAGACTGGCCGGGCCAGAAGGGGCCCATCTAGTACATGTTGGCGCTGACCTTCGTCTTCATCCTGACAGTGGTGCACGAAGCCATATTTCGCCTGGGGCCGCCGGCAGGGCCCTTAGGGAGGCTTCTCCGGTTCGCCCTCCACACCTTGAAGATGGGTCTGGGCGACCTCGTGGTGCTCTCCGTCTCCTTCAACGGAAGCATGTTCCTCGCCGTTCTGGCGGGACATACAGTGGGAGACGCCCTCTTCACCGGCGGGGCTCTAGCGGCAGCGACCGGCGAGGTATATAGAGAACGCGGTGGGGCTCCAGCATAAGCTTAGTTGAGAAATAAAGAGGATATTTTTTTGGTCAAAGGGGACTAGACCCCAATAAATAAAATTTGTGGATTTGGACTCAAATTTAAAATAATGTATCGAGCTATATGGTCATTTCGATTGAGTCGATCATCACCTCTAAACCTTATGCTAGCAAATTAAAGCTAAGAAGATTCTGCTTTTTGGTAGAAAAGTTAAGAAGATTTTACACCATCCGATCAATAGATACAATATGAAGAGCTCGTGACCACAGATTGATCAAAAAACGAGTCATCATGATCCATGAAGCAACAAACAAAACTTATTGCCATGTTTTAGTTGGTGTAGCTCATCTGCTGGTTAAGTAGTTACTTTGGATAATGACAACCCACCTTAATTGCTGCTTTATTTCTTTTCAAAAAATAAAAGAATGAAAAAGTAACTCTTACCCGTTAAAGGGTGGTAAAATGTTGGTTTTTACAAACAAAGGGTGGTTTTCTGCCAAAAAAATTATAAAGGGTGGTTGATTGTAACTTATACAAAATAAAGGGTGGTTACATGTAACTTTCCGAAAGAAATAATTTGAACTACATCCGATATGATATCAATTGTACAGCTCAAGTGCACAAATTAGGGGTAATTTTGTTGAAAGAAAAGGATCGAGATTAGAACACCAACCCTACCAAAAACAGCTAACACACCCATCTAATTTCCCTGTTCAGTGCCTCACAATTTCTACTAGAAATTCGAACACGACACCTTCCGAAGTGGACTTTCCTTTGTAAGGCAAAATTGGGCCGTGGCCAACCCCCAACCATATATCTTCCATGTACGTATGCACTCGCTAACCACTTTCTTCTCAAATTAACAGTTAATTAACCTTCGTCCTTATTTTGTTCTCATAATTAAGAGTAGTACGTGTTTCTTATTGATTAGATCTACGTAACGAAACTATATATTTTATGTATTTAAATGGACTCAACGTCAAATTTAATCATACCATTCAAACCCCTAGCAGATCGTTAACCTAAAAAAAGAAACCCGTCACGTTCACATGCACCCTTTATTTAACCACTTTCGTACACTCTAATTGCTATATAAACGTACATTTTATTCCCTCCATGCCATCTCTCCTTGTGCAATACCAAAACAAGCTAGAATCTTAAAACTCCTCCCAAGCAACGACAACCATGGTTAAGGAAACGTCAGTGATCAACGGAGATGTCGACGTCGTCAACTCGAAGCTGAACGTGAAACAGCTAGGGAACCCGACTCTCGTGGGCCCGGAGGAGGAGACCCCGAAGGGGCTCTACTACCTGTCGAACCTGGACCAGAACATAGCGGTCATGGTTCGAACGGTGTATTGCTTCAAGTCGGAGGAGGAAGGCGTTGGGAACGAGAAGGCATCGGAGGTGATAAGGCGGGCGTTAGGGAAGGTGTTGGTGCCCTATTATCCGCTCGCGGGGAGGCTGACGATTAGCCCGGAGGGGAAGCTGATCGTGGAGTGTAACGGGGAAGGGGCGGTTTTCGTGGAGGCGGAGGCGGAGTGTGAGATGGAGGAGATCGGAGACGCCACGAAGCCCGATCCGGTGATGCTCGGGAAGTTGGTGTATGATGTTCCCGGAGCTAAGAACATACTTGAGATTCCTCCTGTTTCTGCTCAGGTATTTCATTTCGTTCCTAGCTTCATATAGATTCAAGTAGTACGTGGAAATGTTTATAGAACCTAATAACAACTATACTAGCTAGACTGAAAGGTGGGTAGTAATATGAACAAAAAAAGGTTATGTTCTTCTATTCCTTCAAAATGCAACTATGGAAAACTTATTATAAAGTAATTTATAGAACCATTTGTGAATTTTGTGTTTTTCGGCATAAAAATAATTTATTATATGTTTTTATTTTGTGATTTAATTTGTATCTCTTAAAGTGAAATTTTTATTAAAAAAATATAGGTCAAGGTGCTTAGGGTATAACTAATTGACATCTTAGAAGTTGTTATACCAAATCATCTCATGTATATATGTTTGTCACTTTGTTTATACACATAAGGCACATACACATTGACAAATGACAAAGGACAACGAACACAACACACGTACGTGGTGTTTCCTTCTTCTTTAATATCTCAATTCCCATACATATTTTCCGAGCAAATACATCTAATACATTTTTTTGGTCGAACAAATACATCTAATACATATTGATGAATAAATTCAGTCGGTTTTTATATTATCAATTATATTTTTCCTCAATATTTTCACGTTAAATATCGGAAAATAAAAACACTACATAGCTAGCCCCACTGGCGGAACTACATGGTGCTCAGTGGGGGTTGTAGCCCCCACTGAGATTTTAATTTTTTTTAATTTTTTTTAATTTTTATATTTAGATTTTACATTTTAAGCACAAATTTGATTACTCTACCTCTACATCTTGTTTTCTTTGCTAATTTTATACTAAGATCAAGCAATTTTTCTAAAAATTTTGAAAAATAAATATAAATGTTTGAAATTTGTTTGATTTTGCTTACTCATAGTAGGACTAATTTTAGACTAAAATTAAGCAATTTTGAAACTGAGGACATTATTGAGATAGATATCATAAGGTGCATTAAAACTGAAGATATTATTGTACGATTTAAATATATGACAAATTGAAGAATGTTATAGTAAGAAACAGATTAATGTAATTTTAGTATTTTTTATATTTAGCCCCCTCTGAGGCAAATTTCTGGTTCCGCCACTGGCTAGCCCACAAGTTTTTTGGAGGCAGGTGGGTTGATTTTCACTCATTATAAGTTTTGGTCAGTTCTTTTTAATTTGTAAAATAACCTTAGATCGACTTAATTTGATTATAACTGTTAAGTATATCAGGATCTTAATCCATGAGTCCAAATGGAGAGCTTAATTTATAATCCTAATTAAAATGGCATGTAGTATAAATCATACTCACATAGTCACATGCATATGAATATCTGATAGATTCTGTCTTCATTAATTGTGCCATTAAGACAGAATTAAAAGCTCCGATCAGATTCCAGAGAATTCAAAATCCGTCCTACTAAAAATAGAAAGGGAACAACGACATTTTGTTTTCTGTAAATTTATTTAATTAATGTAGAGGTCAAAACAAATTAAAACAATCCTTAGAGCAATGACCAAAAAAAAGAAATCCTCCAAAACAAGCTATATGCCTATATAACTATATTGACTATATATTACTACCATATTACCTAATATCATCAAACTCTCAACTACTCATCTTGTCGTGTAATATCATTTATGTAATTATGTTTTAATTTGCTAGTCCTACGACTTGTCTCTATATGCACATTATTGTTTCTGGATTATTTCAACACGTTACGTACATTTCAAATAATTTGACATATCATGTACCAATAATATTACATTAGTCGAATTATATTGTCACTATCCTAATAATAGGTAACAAAGTTCAAGTGCGGAGGCTTTGCCCTAGGCCTATGCATGAACCATTGCATGTTCGACGGCATCGGCGCCATGGAGTTCGTAAACTCGTGGGCCGAGACCGCTCGCGGGCTCCCCCTCTCGACCCCGCCTCACCTCGATCGGACCCTCCTCCGAGCCCGGGACCCACCACGGATCGACTTCTGCCACCGCGAGTTCGACGAGATCGAAGATATCTCGGGCACCTCACTCCTCAACTCCGCCCAAGCCATGCAATACCGTTCCTTCTGCTTCGACCCCGAGTCCCTCGACCGGATCAAGCTCAAGGCCACCGAAGACGGGAGCCTCCCGAAGTGCACCACCTTCGAGGCACTCTCGGGCTTTGTCTGGCGGGCCCGGACCCGGGCCCTAGGGTTCAAGCCCGAGCAGCAGTCGAAGCTGCTCTTCGCGGTGGACGGTAGGCCCAGGTTCGAGCCGCCTTTGCCCAAGGGGTATTTTGGGAACGGCATTGTGTTGACGAACGCGATTGCTCCAGCTGGGGAGCTGGTGGAGAGCCCGGTTTCGTATGCGGTTCGAGAGGTCCAGAAGGCGGTCAAGATGGTCACGGACGGGTACATGAGATCGGCGATCGACTACTTTGAGGCGACGAGGGCGAGGCCTTCCTTGAGCTCTACGCTACTGATTACGACTTGGTCGAGGCTGGCTTTCCACACCACCGATTTCGGGTGGGGCGAGCCTTTGGTTTCGGCACCTGTGGCGTTGCCCGAAAAGGAAGTGATCTTGTTCCTTTCGCATGGGAAGGAGAGGAGGAGCATTAATGTGTTGTTGGGATTGCCGGCCTCTGCCATGGAAACGTTTCAAGGGCTCATGATGGAAGTTTGACGTGCTCTACAATAAAGGATTTTATGAGGAAGAACAGTCTTAAGATTTATTGATCGATGTCCTTGTGTTATTATCTACATGGTGTCATGGTTGACTTGCGAATTCTATGTTTACGTGAAATTACTATTGATGTTTTTCATATTGTACCCTCTTGGTTTGATGATTTGATATCGTACGTAGGTGCATACCTAAGTTGGTGATTTGTATTTTCAACATTAAATTTCATGGTTATCAGATGGAGATTATTTAATGAATAATGATCTACTCTTGAGTTGTGCGTTTACTAATCACTAACACTTGGCTGCATATATGTAGGAAAAGAAAGTCTTATATATAAGGACCTTACATAAAAGACACTAGTTTTCTAAATGCACTAGCTAGAAGATCAAACTCGCACTTCTTCTATTAGATTCGATCCAACTCTTGGATTTAGCACATGGGTCAATTTTGTTCTCAAGTCATTGTGAATCCTGCTTAAGACCAAATTCAAATGATGTGCTCGTCGGCTCGATACACTGCTCTTAGCCCAACGAAGGCCCGCACGTATTGAGTCGATATGTTGCCGATGCTAATAGGAGCAACACCACCGGCCATGGCAAACATAACCAAAGGCCAACTTATCCTGCATTGATGTTAGCTGAGTATGGAGATTAGGCATGCCAAGAGATCTGTGATTGAATAAGCGAGGTAAGTGCTTTCGAGAGAGACACCATCGCCTTTCGAGCAAGGCCATGACGGCTGCCCATGAACCCAAGAACAACAGGGAAAGCAAACGTACATGGTATTGATCCTAATTAGTACTTGGAATGAAATGACGCCACAAATTTGAGCTTACAACGGTCGAATGCAATGATGCTTGGTGGTTCAGACTTCAGACAGGATATGATAATTAAAGCTGGGAAAATGATCTCTCTTGCAAGTTGCAAGTAAAGAAATAATGCAAATTGTTTCAACATTTCGTGGATGCTAATTACATTGCTTCCAAGAACAAAGGGGGCCTATTGTCCCACTAAAAAGGCAGGTTCACCTGCCCACCCGGTACTTGATTCCTTCTCAAGCACATTGTTTTGAACTTTTGTGAGTTACAATTTACAAGTGATGAATTTGTACGACGATTGACAAATCATATGAAATTGTTGAAAGATGATATATGTAGTATAAGAAATTGGTTCTTGTTGTTAAACATTATTAAGTAAGTAACTAAGGAAAATCTTGTTGTATTTAAGCTTAGTATAGTATATACATAATTAAGTTAGATTATGTTAGTGTGTGCATACTGATTAAATAAGTCAGTCTTAGTATTTATATAGTGGCGTGTAATTAGAAGTCAAGACAGAAAGTAGTTACTTGACTCATCCGTTTATAACTGTCAAAATAGTTAGTTTATGACAGTTAGGAAATTGCCTATATAAGTCTGTAAAAAAACTGTTATTACAGTTATCTATTGAATACACAAGTTACAGATTGTGTTCAGTGGAATCTTGAATTGTCTCTCTTACAAGAAACGTGTGTTTGTATGTTGGTTACTGGTTTCAATTCTTCATTTGGTATCAGAGCATAATTGAAGAGGAACCATGTCTACGGATTCAAGTTCATCCTACATGCAGTTCATTGAACGCATTAGTAAACAACAATCCAATGACAAACGCTGCATTGACAAACACTGAAAACAGAAATTCTGGTGAGAAATTTCTTTCAATAAATTATCCTATGCTTTCTAAGACAAACTATGGGGTATGGTCCATCAAAATGGAAGTCCTGTTGACTGCACAAGGCTTGTGGGACTCAATTGAAGGCACAGGAGTAGTTGATACAAGGAAGGACAAGATGGCGCTGGCCGCCCTCTATCAAGCAATTGGTGAAGAAGTCCTTCTTCAACTTGGTGCCAAAAGAACCGCCAAAGAAGCATGGGACATAATTAAAACAATGAATGAAGGAGCCAACAGAATTAAAGAAGTGAAGATTCAATCTCTTCTAAGAGAATATGAAGGTCTGAGGATGAAAGAAACAGAACAGGTTGAAGAATTTACCACTAGATTTAATGTCTGTGTGAGTAAATTGAGGAACTTTGGTCACAATCTTGATGAAGAATCAGTGGTAAAGAAGTTACTAAGATCCACATCATCGAAATTTGTCCAAATATGTTCAACCATGGAAGAGTTCTGTGACTTGAAGACCAAGAAATTAGAAGAGGTGATTGGATCTTTGAAGGCACATGAAGAGAGAGTAAGTGAATTCAAAGAAAAAGGACTTGAAACTGCACTACTAACACGTGCAGAATGGAAGGAAAGAGAGAAGAAAAAATACAAGGAGAAGTCTTCCAAAGATGACAAGTCAAGAAGTAAAGACAAAGGGAAAGGTCAATCTGAAGGTGGTGAACAGAAAGGTAAAAAGAGGCTTGATAAGACCAAAGTGAAGTGTTACTCATTTGGAAACATGGGGCACTTCAAGTATGAATGTGATGGAAAGGACAAAGAGGAGAAGGTCAACCTGTCAATGAAAAGAGAGGAAGAAGAACCGGCCTTACTCATGCTCAGAGATGATCCAGCCAGAAATTTGTTGGTATCTGAATCTGCACAAAGAGAAGATGCAGAGAAGTTCAATAATTGGTATCTTGACTCTGGGGCGTCTAATCACATGACTGGTGATCAAACCTTGTTTGCCACACTTGACAGATCCTTTAAAGGTAATATAAAGCTTGGAGATTCATCATATGTTGAGATACAAGGAAAGGGAACAATAATTTTCTCTGGAAAGGATGGGGAACACGTCCCTTTGAGAGGTGTTTATTATATCCCAAAACTGAGAGCAAACATCATAAGCATTGGGCAACTTGATGTCAATGGAAGTAAATCAGTTTTTGAGGATGGGAAACTTTGCATCTACTCAACAGGAGGGAGATTGGTTGCTAAGGTCAAGAGACAAGCCAACAAACTGTACATTCTCCATCTCAAAGTTGTGAAAGAAGTGTGCCTATTGTCTGAGATAAGCAATGCTGATTGGTTGTGGCATGCGAGGTATGGACACTTGAACTTCATTTCACTTAGAAAATTATCTCAGAAAGGAATGGTGATAGGGCTTCCAAGCATTGTACAAGTGAATAAAGTATGTGATGGCTGTTTAGTGGGAAAACTGCACAGAAGTTCATTCCCACACTCATCTAGCTTCAGATCAAAGAAACCATTGGAGTTAATACATGCAGATCTTTGTGGTCCTATCTCACCATCAACACTTGGAGGTAACAAGTACTTTCTTCTTCTAGTTGATGACTACTCACGATTTATGTGGATCAAATTATTGAGAGGAAAGGATGAAGCTTTAGTGGCCTTTATGAAATTCAAGGCTGCTGTTGAACTTGAGAAAGGAATAAAGATTAAGGTGCTTAGGACAGATCGTGGAGGAGAATTCACCTCAAATAAATTCAAAGAATTCTGTGATCTAGAAGGAATAACTAGGCATTTGACAACACCCTACTCTCCTCAACATAATGGAGTAGTGGAGAGAAGAAATCAGACCATAATGGAAATTGCTAGGAGCATTCTCAAGAGCAAGAACATCCCTTCAACCTTCTGGGGAGAAGCTGTGAACACAGCAGTTTATGTATTGAATAGATCACCTACAAGGAGCCTAGATAACCTTACACCCTATGAAGCTTGGTATGAGAGGAAACCTGTAGTTAAACACCTTAGGATTTTTGGAAGTGTTGCATATGTGAAGAATACAACACCAAATTTGCCTAAGTTGGATGACAGAAGCTCTAAGATGGTATTCATGGGGTATGAGGAAGGGTCTAAAGCCTACAGGGTCTATGATCCCAAGAAGAATAGAATAGTGGTAAGTAGAGATATCACATTTGATGAGGGAGATACTTGGAAGTGGGATGAAGATCAGTCTGATGGTCAAAATACACCCTGCATATTCAGTGTAGATATGTCTGAGAGAGGGGATAGTCATCAGGTTGATCATGCTGAGATGGCCACTATGAGTGAACCACACACGCCTGTTAATGTGTCTCAGAATATGAGAGAAGACACACCAAACAGCTCCCCACAGAAAATGGCTTCAAATCCAACAACTGAAGAAACTGCTGGAGTGATAGATAATTATGATCACACTCCATTGCAATTCAGGTCCTTACAAGAAATTTATAATGAATTGAATGGTGAGGAAGAAGAAGTTGGATTATGCTTCTTAGCAGAGGATGAGCCAGTCAACTTTGAAGAAGCAATCTCAAGCAATCAGTGGAAGAAGGCAATGGATTTGGAAATTGACTCAATCCAGAAAAACCAAACATGGAGTATGGTGGATCTTCCCAAGAATTGTAAAGCTATTGGCTTGAGGTGGATCTTCAAGGTAAAGAAGGAACCTGATGGAAGCATCAGTAAGTACAAGGCTAGGCTTGTTGCAAAGGGCTATGTACAGAAATATGGAATAGACTATGAAGAGGTCTTTGCCCCGGTTGCTAGACTTGAAACAATCCGGGTTCTAATAGCTTATGCAGCATCAAAAGGTTTTGAGATTCATCACATGGATGTCAAAAAAGCTTTTTTGAATGGGGAACTGACATAAGAGGTGTATGTCAGGCAACCTCAAGGTTATGAAGACAAGAGATTTCCAGGGAAGGTGCTGAAATTGCACAAAGCATTGTATGGCTTAAAGCAAGCACCACGAGCCTGGAATGTTAAACTTCACAAGTGCCTAAGGAAGCTTGGGTATGAAAGGTGCAAAAATGAACACGCCCTATACACCAGGATTGACAAGAAAGACACTATGATCTTGGGAACATATGTAGATGATCTGATCATCACAGGATCAAGTGTAGAAGCCATAAGATCCTTCAAGAAAGAGATGATGAGGATCTTTGAGATGAGTGATCTCGGGTTACTGAGATTCTATCTAGGCATAGAAGTAATGCAAACTGAGCAAGAAATCTTCATTCATCAGGAGGGACTAGCAAGGAAGATTGTATTGAAATTGGGGCTCCAGGAATGTAATCCTAGTATTATTCCAATGGAGCCAAGGCTTAAGCTGTCTAAGTTTGAAGATGATGAAGATTTGGTGGATGGAACTCAGTTTAGGAGCCTAATTGGAAGCCTAAGGTACTTACTCAACACACGTCCAGACTTGAGTTATTGTGTTGGTGTCTTGAGCAGGTTTATGGAAGCCCCTAAAGTGACTCATATGGAAGCTGTAAAGAGAGTTGTGAGGTACATAAAGGGTACTATGAAATGGGGTTGTTCCTACAAGAAAAACACAAGTGATTTGTCATTGATAGGCTATTCAGACTCTGATTTGGCAGGAGACGTGGATGACAGGAAAAGCACTAGTGGAGTGATCTACTTCCTAGGACAGAAACCTATCACTTGGATGTCAAGGAAGCAAAGGATAGTAGCACTCTCATCTTGTGAGGCTGAATATGTGGCTACAACTATGGGAGTCTGTCAAGGAGTATGGCTGAAACAGATAATGCAGACTTTGGAGTTTAGTAAAGAAGTTGTGCCTATGTTATTTGTGGATAACAAATCTGCTATAGCACTTGCAAAGAATCCTGTATATCATGACAGGAGCAAGCATATAGATACCAAGTATCACTTTATAAGGGACTGTGTTGAGAAGAACAAAATCAAGATGGAGTTTGTGAGAACACATGATCAGCTAGCCGATTTTCTCACAAAACCTTTGGCAAAACAGAGATTCTGTGAACTAAGGAACAGGATAGGTATGAAGTTACCAAACTAAGCTTAAGGGGGAAAATGTTGTATTTAAGCTTAGTATAGTATATACATATTTAAGTTAGATTATGTTAGTGTGTGCAGACTGATTAAATAAGTCAGTCTTAGTATTTATATAGTGGCGTGTAATTAGAAGTCAAGACAGAAAGTAGTTACTTGACTCATCCGTTTATAACTGTCAAAATAGTTAGTTTATGACAGTTAGGAAATTGCCTATATAAGTCTGTAAAAAAACTGTTATTACAGTTATCTATTGAATACACAAGTTACAGATTGTGTTCAGTGGAATCTTGAATTGTCTCTCTTACAAGAAACGTGTGTTTGTATGTTGGTTACTGGTTTCAATTCTTCAAATCTGATCAAATACTAAGAGTTACACAATGTCATCACTTTCTTACATCTCGATCAAATTTGTAGCCTTCGATCAAGAGATCAAGAACTACACACAAAACGAAATCACATGCATGTATACACAAAATTGGAGTAGCAACTAATAGTGAGCACCAATGCTCAACCGACGTCGGCTGAGGCCAGGCAATCAATATGTAGCTGGCCATGATATGCCGTCCCAGATCACCACAGATGGCTAGAAGGTGGCGAGGGCTGAGGAGGGCATCCGCAAAGGCGGCTACGACAAGGAGAAGAAGCCATGGAAAGAAGGAAGGATGGGAAACCATCAAGGTTATTTGCTATATTTTTACTACTACTTACATTACCTCTTTAGATGCTATACTCTGTCGAGACGTGAGCAATGTACTTTAAAGTCGAACGGAAGTTATAGCTTCCGTTACCCACGAAGGTTTAACCGATTGATTAGATTTTTGAATGCTAAGCATCAATATACCAGGAATAAATAAACCAACCCACCTAATAAACGACACTATCTTATTCACTCAAGTTTTGCTGTTAAAGACAAGGGGGGCCACCTCATCATAGTCACAAACACACTGCTCATCTTAGTTCACGGGCTCAACTCTGTTCGCTTGTGAATCCAACAAGTCTCTTCAATCCCCATAATCGCTGAATCAGATTCGAAAACGTTAAACCCAACAAATTATTGTACTAGTACATGACAAGTAGATTTCCCGATCTATAAGTAATAAAATTCTTATTTTACAATTCCATCAATCATCATCATCATCATCCACGTAGCACCAGAACATCAAGAACGAAGAACTAAACAACACATAACAAAAAAGATCAATAATCTTATTTTTAAAACTCAAAATCTCAGTTCCCACAAAGCGCCTTGTTCTTCCTGGAAGGCCTAAACGTCATGGCATTGAGGCTGTAAATGCAGAGATTGGGCTTTCTAGCCTTAATGGAGATGACGTCAGAGGTTGCTCTGTAGCCAGGGACGTTGCACTTGGGCGACGAGCTCCACAGAAGGCTGGCCTGGCAGGCTGCGCTAACGAGCGCCGGCTCGGCCGCGCACTCTATCCCGTCCACCGCCGGAATCTCCAGCCGGTAAATCCCGTACCTGTTGGTCGTTCTGTTGACCGTGAAAGCTATCTCCTCTGCCGTCCTCTGTTCTGCCACCTTGAACTTGCACTCCACTTTGACCTCCACTCCTGAGTGTGTTTTTTGGGGTTTTGAGTTTTACCCAGATGGTGAAATGGGTCATGCAAGATAACCCAGAAAGGGATTTCAATTTATTTGAAGTTAAGTTGTGGTAAATTGATAATTACCTGGGATGAAGTAGCTGTGTCTTGAGAAGGTGTTGTTTGAGCAGAAGTCACAGTAGACCATGCCCATTACTGTGATTTGTGGGTTGGGTCTGGCTTTTTCCTCTTCATCTTCTTGTTTTGTTGCCTTTCTTGTTGGTGTTGATGGATCTACCATTAGCATGAGGATGAGGGTGAGGAGAGAGAGGGTGACAGCAAGAGAGAGAGGATTTTCCATCTCAAAAAACAAAAGGAATTCAAGCAAGAATATGGGGGTGAGATTGGAATGTTTTGTTGTGGGTTTTTAATAGAGGAGTGTGAAGATTGGCTTGCTTGCCTGCCTGCTACATTTATGAGCAGTTGTTCTTGTTTCTTATTTTTTTCTCCTTTTTAGAGGATGTTTGTTCTTGGTAAAAGAAAAACTAGATGCAAGAAAGTGGTGAGTGAAGTGATGATGGGGATTAAATTGGAGGGCAAAGAGAGTGTGAAGGAAAGTAAAAGCCTTTGAGTTTGAGAGAGGTGATAGAGTGATAGATTGAATAGAGGGAGAGGAGAGATGCTTTTTATCACTTACCCATAAAACAAAGACATGTGAGTGTACTTGTTTGGCAGGATGTGGGGGTTGAAATTTATGAGACATATTCATATAGAGGGTGTGTGAGATTGAAGGTGGGTAAATTGGGGCTTGTAAGGATTGCTATACAATCTGTTTTGGGTGGTTGTGCTTCATTTAAAACCCCTCTTTAAATGAACACATTCATATCCATCATGCAAATCTTGATCAGAATCCTATCTTCCCCATTTCTCTGTCTTGTGGACTGATCCTTATTAATACGAAAATGACACAAGGTGTTCTTTGTTTTCTTTTGGTTATTTGTTTCATGATGAGGGAATTTTCCTTCGCTTTCCATTTGTGTTTTCTGAGACTGTTGCGCGTGAAGTGATTGTGAAATTTTTAGCTACTTGGCTGTTTGTGATTTAAGTTGCACTTGAGTTGAGCAATTTACCCTAGAGATGTGCTCATTCACTTGATGAATTGGAATTCAATGCCATACATCTAATGCAACCAGAAAGAGGATGAACAAATCACTATTAACTTCAAATGGTTTTTTGTCCACATGATACCAAGTGGTCACAACCGCCACTGAAACCTGTATTCTTTTACAAAGAAGCTAGCATTTTCCAAAATATCAGAAAACTTGTTCAGTGGGTTGTAAGGAATGTTATTGATGTCAATTTTTGGGTCCAGCTCAGAAAGAAAGTTTATCCGCTAACATGGGCAACTTTGAAAGGTTTAAAAGATGACAATAAAACAAAGTAGTTGTCAAAATTGAGGATGAGGGCTGAAGTTGTATCACATTAGCATTGATGTTATTACATCTAATGTAAACACCTGATTACTGCAATATTATAGATTATGATTAGTAATCGAAACAATACCTGAAGCACCCATATGATTATCCTATCAAATAAAATCACAAATCCTCCTTTTTCTCTATAACAGAATCTAAAGTAAGAAATGACTGCCCTTGCTGAGGCTCAGCACTAGAGTCACAACTCACAATCACTAACAGAAAAATATCATGCAAAAGTTGCGTACGAAGCCACCAAAGCAGTAAGCATAGCTAATATCCTATTACACTTTTCAACAGCAGAATCTATGAATGAAATTACAAGATCAATATGGTGCAATTTATGTGCATCACCTAACTCTATAATGAGACATACAAATGTCAGACAAAGCACAGCTGAATCTAAACCCACATTCAGTTAACCCACATCTCACAAGCTACTGTCTAGAAACCGGGGCCATGGGTGAAGCCGCCTGCTGGGCATAAAACCCGCTCTCACTTCCCTGAAAATTCTGGTAAGGATTTGGTACCTGAGGAGTATACGGAGGAGGAGGAGCAAGCGGTGGGTAACCAGGCGCGGGTGGCAGAGGGGCATTTCCATAATTATAAGGTACATTTGACATTGGGCCAGCGGCTTGCATGTATTGAGCCATTGGATAAGGCGGCATCAACGGGGGAGGTAATGGCGATGAAGAGGATGATGATGGCTGCTGAGTTTGGTTCATGTTGTTATTGTCACTGTTATCGTTGTCTAGCTTAGGCTTCTTTTCAGGAGGGTAATCTGTTGAGGTGACGGGTTCTTTGACCCCATTTCCAATAACGCCCTCTTGTGCAAGGGAAGAGAGGACGAATGTCAGCATTTGAGCAGAAGATGTAGAGGCTGTGAGCTTTGCTGCTACAGCAGCTGCAGCTGATTTTCCGTCCATGGGTGCTGCTGAATTTTCAGAAAGAGACGTTTGCCTTGTGTAGAGTACTGGAGAAGGTTGTTGTTCTGTGGGCCCAGATGTAAAAGCTTGAGATACGTTAGGAGGGTGAGTCTCCTTTGTAACTTGAGTGTCGCTATTGGAATTCAGTGGGTGCTGGAACATATTAGCAGCTTGGTCTGCCTGTGACTGGGCATCCTACATATGAGAAGAATGAAAAGAGGGTTTTGTGAGCTGTGAACTTATTCTGGTAAATTATAGTAATGCACAAAAAACTGTTAACTTATTCTACTACATTACGACAATGCATATCAACACACATCTTCAACTAAAGTAGCATTCTCAACATCACATTGATAATATCGCCATTGTACATTGTATCTCAGATTCCCTCGTCCTCAAGAGGAGTCTGACATATGCCAGCTCTTGGTTAGGTTATCTCAATAATATATCAACAACTACCCAGTATATCCCGCACCAGCAGGGTCTAGGGGGGCAATGTGTGTTCCAAAAAATGCGTAAGAGAGACGAAAACCAGAATCAAAAGGAAACATGCGATAAAAGCATAGGAAAGGAAATACAAGAAAGGTCAAAGTTCAAACCCACAAAAGACAGCCACAGACAGTATGAGAAGAAGAAAGAACGAGGCAATTAGCACCCAGAATCATGAAACAATTTTAAGAATCTCAAAGCTGTACCCACACTCTCCCACAGTCCCACTAGAACCCAGCCCAACCTGAGCTTGAAGCCCTGTTTAGATTATCTTCAACAATATACTAGAAATATCATTCTGCAGATTGATATTATTTAGAAAAAAATCTCAAGAATTAAGTTCACGTTTTTATAATCCCCTTGTATGGTTCAGTGCACATAAATATGAGATCAGTGTAATTTGTTAAGTTACCTTAAAAATATCAATTCAATAATATAATGTTAAATTATTCACATCAGAGGACTGCAGAGAGTTAATGTTTGATATAAAAGCAAATCAGCAGAATAAGAAACTTCGACAACCAGCTCTATGACTTTTTTACTGGCTTGCCTAAGTAAGGGGTTCACTCATCAACTTAAATCCTAAACTCCACTGTAGTTACTAGTTACCCACTTAGCTAGAAGAGATTCAAAAATGATTTGACCATGGACAGATCAGAGAGGAAATATAAACAGAGGCACTTCTAGCTACTAGCAGTCCACTAAAGAAACGTGCGAAATAATACTAACCTGAAGCTGACTTCGCACTTGGTCTAGTTTCAGTTCCTGCAAAACCAATCATGTTTCAGAGGCAACATAAACAGTATAAGAAGGACATCAAAGAGCTTCTATAATCAAATACACTTTGACTATATAATGAAATTGGTATTTAAAACCAGTGTTTAAAATGGCATGGCGAGGGCCCATGGCGATGGCCCCCCCCGGGTCGCCATGGCGTGCATCGATGCGATGCGAACGCATCATCGATGTTAAATGGAAAAGAACCAGTTTCAACTATAAAAACATAACTAAGTTCATTTATTGAACATTTAGAGTAGAAAAACAACATTTCAAAACAGTATATCAAGTTTTAATCAAACTTACGCAAGTTCAAACATAAAAAAAGCAAAATCAAACTTTAAAAATAGGAAAATAAGTTATAGGCTGGATGGTTTAGGAAAATCAATCATCAAACTGGTCATCATAGTAGTCATTTTCGAGTATATCATCAATATCATCTTCATTCACTTCCGAGCCTGACTTGTAGGCTCCATCGTCTTCTTCCTCTTCTTCCTCTTCCTCTACTATCCTTATGGGTTGTGTTTGCGAGCTGCCTTGTCCTCCATTCCGGCTTCCTCTTGATCTCAAGTTAAAACGTTCTTCATTTGCACCCGAAGCATCAGCAACTAGACCCCACGTCAAACCCGGATCGTTTTCATACACTTGCTCTTCGTCAGCATCTTCTGAACGTATTCCTGTTAGCCATTCATTCGACTCATCAATATCCGTCAAGCTGATAGGATCAACACTGTGGCACATCTCAAACCGCGAAAGCAATGTGCGGTTATACTTGATGTAGACCACATCATTTAATCTTTTCTGATCAATCCGATTTCTCTTCTTGGTATGAATCTGAAATGTTGTAAGTTAGTATAGAAATGATCTATTAAGATAAACACAACATTAAAGTTTGAACAAATTATATAAGTATTTATTAGGTAACTTACATGCTCAAAAGTGCTCCAATTTCTTTCACATCCTGAAGCACTACATGTAAGGCTCAGAATTTTAATTGCAAATTGTTGTAATGTAGGAGCCGATGAGCCATAGCAACCCCACCAATCAGCTAACACATTAACAAAAACCAAGAATTAATAAATAAGAATTATCAAACTATGTAGGAAAATGAAAACAAAGAGAGCTAGATTTTACCAGGAGATTTGGTTTTTCGATGTCTAATGGCCAGGTCATTGCCAAACAATCCTTCTGCTCGTTTGTAAAGAGCAATCTCTTCCATGACCTTGTCCTGCTTTGTTTTTTCCCGAATAAGCTTTTTAAGAACATGTAACAAGCCCTCAACAACTTCTGCGCATTCCGCAGCTTCTGGATCAGCATAGTAGAACTCAGGATTGAGATAATATCCAGCTGCGTGCAAAGGGTGGTGAAGTTGGCATTGCCATCTTTTATCAATGATCTCAAAGATGTCACGATACTGAATATGATCCTTTTTGAATGCTTCAGCAATTGCTTCTTTTGCTCGATCCATGGCCTCATAAATATAACCCATAGCAGGTTTCTTCTCAGAATCAACCAATCTCAACACTTTGACTAAAGGACCGGTCACTTTGAGAGTGAAAAGCACATTAATCCAAAAGGTAGGCATCATGATTGTTGATGCAGCCTTTTTTCCTCCAGCGTCCTTGGCCCATTTGCTTGTTATCCATTCTTTAGATTGGAATAACTTCCTCAAATTGTTCTGCTGCTTGTGTATTGAGGATAGTGTAATGAAGGAAGTTGCAAATCTAGTCTTCCCTGGCCTCAACAAGTTTCTCTGACCAGTGAAACGCCTCATCAAATTCAAAAGGCCACTTCGCTGATATATGTAGCCGGAGACCTGTATCGCTCTCTTAAGAGTACGTTCAACCTTAGGAATAGCACCGATATCTTCAAGAATCAAATCGAGGCAATGAGCAGCACATGGTGTCCAATAGATATGTGGATATTCTACTTGTAGAAGTTTACCTAAAAAATAGAAGTGATAAATAAATTAAGATAGTAGCAAATCAGTCCAGCAAACAAAAACATAGCAAAACAACAAAAAAAACCAGCAACTACTATAATATAATTAGCAAATCAGTCTGGCAAAAAAAAAACATGTGCTGCAGCTGTTGCTAAATCAGCTAAATCATAAAAACATAAATCAGCAATAAACTAAATCAGAATTCAGAAACAAAAAAAAAACAGCAACTACAACTAGCAAACCAGTCCGGCTAGAAAAAACAAGTGCTGCAGCTGCTACTAAATCAGCTAACTCAGAAACATAAATCATCAACAAACTAAAATCAGAAACAAACTAAATCAGAATTCAGAAACCAAAAAACCAGCAACAGAAAAATTACCCGCATTCACAAAGTTTGCACCGTTGTCGGAGATGACTTGCACGACATTAGCTGGGCCTACTTTCTCAACTATCTTGGACAGCAACTCACATAGCTTTACTCCTGTACTCGGATAACTTGAAGTGTCAACCGACTCCATGAACATACTTCCTCTTGAGCAATTGACTAGGAAGTTGACAAGTGATCGGTTACATCGATCGGTCCATCCATCTGACATGATTGAACATCCGGTCCTTGCCCATTCATCTCTATGTAGTTTCAGCAGATCGTCTGTCCTGGCAACTTCTCTGTTCAATAATGGAACTCTTACTTCATAAGGCGTTGGTGTTTTGGCTCCAATTCCTGCTCTTGCAATCGAATCACAAGCTTTGATGAAGTCTTTATCACCCACTATACTAAATGGGATTCCACATTTGTAGACAACCCGAGCAATATCTTCACACATTTTCTCTCTCGCTTCTTTTTTGTAAGCTTCATTCATGGTAGTTTGTCTCCCCGTAGAACGTGGTCTAGATGTCGACCTCGGCTGTATGAAAGCATCCATAGGACCAACCTGTCTTTGGATCTTTTGGTTTGTTGAGCCAGATGTGGAGGACATACGTTTTTTCCCCTTCCTGTCAGGTTGAGGTTCATCTTCAACCTCATCAAGCTCAATGAATCCCTCATCATGGTCTTGCTCCAAATTAATCTGTGCTCGTAGGCCCTTTCTCTTCTCCGTGTATTCCTGAATTTCTTTGATTACATGATCAGGACACGCAGTACAAGCAGTGACTGACGAATATCCTCCAGTGAGATGTTGTTTCAGCCTAGTTATTCCACCTCTTATTACTCGCTGACACCAAGTACATGTAATATCGTTCCTGTTCTTTTCATTAACAAGAAATCCGTACTGCCACCCCGGGTCGATATTTCTCCTAGTCAATGAATCAGATCGTTGAGCCTGAGTATTCTCATTAGACGCCATGAATCTGTAAACAAATCACAACACACAAAGTTATAGTAATTAAACACTATCATATATTAAAACAAAAACAGAATTTGTTTACTGTAATTGAAAAAAACAGAATTTGTTTACTTTGAAATCAGTAATTGAAAACAAGACACTGTTCACTGTTGGCAATTGAAAAACAGTAATTGAAAAAAAAACAGAATTTGTTTACTTTGACAATATTAATTGGAAAACGAGACAACAATAGTAATTGAAAAACAGTAGTTGAAAAAAACAGAATTTGTTTACTTTGGCAATATGAGTCTATGAGAGGAGACTAGGAGAGAAAAAGAAAGCTAGAATTGAAAGAATTACCTGGCTGGTTTTCACTTTGACAGCAGCAGTGCAACACGAGAAGAGGAGAGTGGTTTTCACTTTGACAGTTTGACAGCAGCAGAAACGAGACAGGAGAAGAAAAACAGACGCAGGGTATGGGAGAAGAGAGCCTTAGAGTTTTACGTGAAATATGAATTCAGTTGAGAGAATATAAAGAAAGAGTTCTCTTTACTTAAAGGATAGAATAAAAATTTACCCAAAAAACAAAACGTATCAATACAAAATCACAAAAAACAACGGTTGAAAAGATACTAATTGGATAAAACATATCACTAGAAAGATAACATACTAACTGTAAAAGGATAGAATAAAAATGTACCAAAAAAAAGGCTGTCAATTCAAAAATAACAGGAAAAAACACCGATGCAACGCAATTACACCATGGCGCGCATCATCGCATTAGGCCGCATCTGCGCCATGGCATTGCATCATCTATGCCCAACCGCATCGGGTCACCCATGGCGTTGGCCACCCCATGGCGCGCCATGGCGCGCATCAGCCATGCAATTTTAAACACTGTTTAAAACTCATATACCAATCTGTTGTATAAGATTTGTTTTAAATAACAATTTAAGAATCCAGCCAATCTAGTTGAAAGCTGTGAAATCAACCTCCTCTTGAAGTGCCTCTCTCAATTGAGATACAAGTCTTGCCCTGGAGGCCTCAAGGGCTGTGAGCTGGTCAATACACCCCCTTAGCACAGCATGCTGGCGCTTATATTCATCTGCAAATTTAGCTCCATCTAATTGTCCTTCAAATAAGAAGTCACCAAAACAAATTACAAGTCATTTCAAAAACCAAGGATTTCTTGAGGTACTGAAGTTTGAAAATCAAGGTGATAAGCACCATATGAGTAATTTACAGTACAATTGGACAGAGTTTAATTCGTTGGATATCAGAGTATCACTGGTGACACACATACCAGACACAGCACTATTCAGTAAAGTGTTCACGCTGAAATTTCTATGCAGATAAATTGTTTGCCCTTTACACTTGCTAATTTTAAAGAGCTTTTATGCAAAGATTAGATAGACATAATTGTTTCAGATTCTTTTGTGCAACAATCAAAGCAAATTTCATAGTCAAAAATCAGCACCCAAATGCACTCATATGAATAGGATCCTAGAGAAATATCTTTAACATCTTTAACCAAACTAAAGTGCAAAGCATAAGATTGGAAGAGCAGGGAAAAGCAGAAAGATGAAAGGACAATTTTTATGCATGCAGAAATGATGAATATTAGACTCTTTAATATCAGATAGAAACGTCCCTGAGACCACGTTCATTGAAGCTAATGAATCCTACTATCTCAATCCACATTCAGAGAAGTCAACATTACAAATCGTATCATCTCCAAATGGAATATAGATTTGCCTTGATAAAGCAATCCTAAATAGACTTCTTTCATCTTTCATTTTTTCCATATCACTACCTTGTTTTCTCAAATTAACGAGCTCTTTATTGATTTTATCGTCTTATTTTAGAACAACAATCCTCGCCACATTGTCCCAACGTCTTACTAAGTCCTAATGTATGTCATCTTTTTTAAGAGATTGGATTTCATTCAGAAGCAATTCCAAACTACATCAAAAACGCACGTTGAGGTATTACACATTTTAAAATCAACAACAATGCCATCAGCACAGAAAAAAAAACAAGAAAAAATGACATGATATGATTGTGTCTATGTTTACAATCATTTCAAAAGTATGCATATCAACAAGTTGTACATATGAAAGTCACTATACAGATCTGATCATAAAAGAGTATAATTGCAAAGGACGGTCAACTGCGAACTAAACAAAATGTTGTAAGAAACTAAAAACCCACATATAAGCATAACCAAAGAGCTTCAACCACATAAAAACTGAAACTATACCTGATGTCATATTGCTGATAACATCCTTCTTTACTTCTCCATTGAGTTGATAACATTCTTGCATTGGCTTAATGCCACATCCTCATCACCTTGACCACCATAGATTACTTCATAGCCTGATACTATTTTATCCAACGAACTTCCAGCAGACTGCCTCTGCTATGTGTAAATAAAATTGTTCAGGTCCATAATCTAAAGAATATATTCATCTTGAAAAAAACATTATGGGGCAGTAAGCAATGGATGATAAATGTCTTACTAATTTTAAGCTGGGTTGTCTCCCGAGTTTAGTACTACTTTCTGGCTGTCTTCCCACGAACTCATCTTTAAGTAAATGTCCTCGAGAGCCAAAAACTTTCCGCTCATCCCATATATTGATCTGAAGAACAGAATTGTGCTGATAATTAGGCACATCTTAATATCTTACTATCTTACTATAACCAAGTTTCAAATATGACTTGAAAGATTAATTAGCAAAACCAAAGACGTGAGATTATTATCAGTTAAGAGTAACATCTAAATCTAATGATGACATTTGAACAATAGTACAGCATTATAGACAAGAATGAAAAAATAAGCATAAACCAATGAAGAGGCGAAATATTGCAATGTGTGTTCTTTTCTTTTGGTGAAACTGCAATGTGCACTCTTTCAATAAATAAAAAAACTACCAAATTCTGAAGCATGAGTAAAACTTACCAAGCATTTAAACTAACAGTTGTTCATCCAATCCTACTATATTTAAAGGACAGAAAAGTTATTGCAGCAACTTTTGGTTATAGTCTCCAACCCCCTGCCAATTTCCTCTTTCTCTGTTTGTATGAACCAATATACAAGTGCCACATTTTCATTGATATTAAAAAGCAACTAGAAACAGCTAAAATCTCCAGAAGCAAGATAGCAATAGAATAACTTCTTCAAGCTAACAAAAGACCCATACAGCACATGTGTTCAGTATGCACTACAAAAATATAGGAACAGGCTATCTACATGAGAAAATTAGAAAACATAAGTAGATCCAATCAATACCTTCAAAAAACAGGGAAACCGCAAGAAAAGCCAACTTTGATGTTTTTTAAAATAAAAAGGGGGGAAATGGATAGGGTATAAATGATAAACTACAATGACCCTGCACAGCTTACCAGTCTTAGTGCCTGATTCCTTCCAGAAGCATCCCCATTCTGAATCACATCACGGAGAGCATCTGGAAGAACCTTCCAAAATTCAGCAACAAAATCTGCACCTTTGCGCCTACTGTTCTGCAAGATGTCATTTGCAAGATACAGAAAAGGCAACCTTTGATCACGTGGTGAGGAATGGAACTGTTTATTCCAAGTTTCAACAACGTTTTTCGCTTTATTCATATGAAAAATACACCAATGAGATAGGGCTTAAATATGTCAAGGATAACATATCAGGAACAGAAAAAAGTAATTAGTCTGCAACTATCCATAGATAAAAAGCTCTTGATGAAGTAGAGTCGTTGAAAAGAAACTAAATTTAGCAATATTGATTCTCATCCATAAAAGACAGTAATGAAAATGCAGCTGGAATAAAACCACAAGCCGACTAATTGAAAGGATACTCTCTATGCTAGCTTGAGAAGCATTGAGTTTTGTCAGCTTCTCTACCAGAATCTGAGGATTAAATGTACTACTCATCGTTTCCCTCTTATTCAGCTGCCCTACAAGCTACAAACACAGAAAGGTGGATAGCCGGAGCGAACACCTTCACACGATATCACAGAAGGGGGATTAGGATCACTACACCATAGATAAATCAATGCAGAAAACAAAATGGAAGCTAGCCACGTGGTCAACAAATATAGTTCATTACAATTGCAAAATTAAGCTTCTGATTAGGGATTAAAATTAATTAAGCCCTAGGTGCCTTCTCCTTCGCCAAAGAAAGCAAAATTGGACCTGTCTCTATCTGCCCCCTTATCCCGTTCTACAAAAGACTGAAGCTTTGAATTCTCATCGATACAGCACGCGCATAAGGGAAAGAAACAGAGACAATGACAAAAACTTAGTCAATTGTAGTGAATTAGAATCGCAATCCGAGTAAAGCAAACAGATTGAGAGCGAAAGGAAACCAGGAGAACTCGGGAGACGAGTGACGTATTGGAGGCAAGAGTTCAAAGACCTAACCGAAAGCAACTAAGCACATGCTATGGATACAAAGAGCGTGGATTTACCTGAGCGCTGACCGTAGCAGAGTAGCGGTCGCCGGAGACAATATAGCAGGTTTCCGGCGAGACAATAGGGTGGTGTGTTTCGGCGGGGACCAAATTCGTAGAGGCTGCTGGAGAATTGAAGACGGTGAGACGGGGAGGAGGTGTGGTCTAACAAGCGAGAAGGATTCGGGCGGTGGGAATTTTATTTTTATCATATGAGGGTAAGAACATTCGGTCCGTCCAAGATAAACCTACAGTATAAAGGGCGGACGGGTTCGCCGCTAAAGAAAATAAAATTAATGGGTTCGGCCAGAACCGAGATTACGTACGGAAGTATTCCGTTGGTGTCCTTCAGTTTTGTGATTTCTGAATGGTGCCTATAAAAAAATTTATTCCGAGTTCTACCCCAGAGTTTCCGAAAAAGTTCGCGTTGTGCCCCTTTATTCTTACTTCTTCTCACTCCCGTCAGTTAAAAACGAAAATGATTTTAGGAAAAAATAAATAAGGGTGCGTTCGGCAAATAAGGTTAGATATTGATAAGTTAAATTATACTGATTTTAGGTATTGATGTTGATACTGATTTAAGGTGCTGATAAGAGTGAGTGTTCGGTAAGAAGGTTTGCTGATTAGTTGTTTTTCAGGAAATAAACATACTTATTTTCATATAAGATGGGTGGTAGCTTCTTTTTTTTTAGGTGCTTATAAGTAACAAAATACTTATTTGGACAACTAAGTATCTAAAATTTTAAATTGTCGAACACATCTCTTGGATACTTATAAGTATTATTTAACTTATTTTAACAAATAAGTTACTCATTTCAAGTTTTCCGAACACACCCCAAAACTCCCGTCAATTTTACGAAGAGGAGAGTTGGTCGAGGGGCGGGAGGGAGACAAAAGTTGGTCAGCGAGTGGATGGTGGAGACTGATGGCTACAAAAATAAGAAAACCAATTAATCTTTCATCGCAAGTGGGAGGTTGAAGTTGGTCGGCGACGGCAAAAGGCGGTCGGTGGAGGACGGTGCGCGTTTGCAAATCGGCGTTGGAGCTCGATGGTAGAGACTGAGTCCAAGTGGGTGAAGTAGATCGTGAAATCCGCCTCGGAGGGGATGGCGATTTTGTGGTTGGGGAGGAGGCGGCCAACGTGTGGGAAGGAGTGGCGGCGATGGGCGTCATGCAAGAAGATGAGACAGGAACGGGAGATGGAGTGGCGACCGGGGGAGGAGTGGTTTCGATGGGAGCAAGCACGGACAGTGTGGTGTTTGTCAATGGAGATGAGGTGGGCAGAGATGTAGTCACGGACAGTCTGGTGGTTGTCAATGGAGATGAGGTGGTCGGAGATGTAGTGGTTAGAGGATATGAGGCGAAGGAGGAGGAGGAGGATATGAAGCGGGGGATTGGATGGGAGTTTGGAGAAGCAGGAGACGACGAGGATTGAGGGAGGGGTAAGTTTTAAGTGGAAGTGGAACTTCGTCCATGATGGCAATTTATTTTTCATGGACTTGGAAGAAGAGAGAAAAAATGGGGGGGGGGCACAATGAACTTTTTTAAAACTCAGGGGGCAAAACTCTCATTAAGCGCTCATTTGGATGTGCAATCTAAAATGGAAAGGGAAACATATGGAAAAAGTGAAGGGAATGCAAAAGAAATCCGTGATCATCCAAAATTGTTTGGAGTAAAGGTGGCCATAATAGATTAAAAGAGAAATACTAACTCCAAAAGTAAGGCTTTCCATTTGCAGCAATTGCTCATCAAAATTCAAACCAACAATGAAAATTCAAACCAACAGTTATTTCATATCTAGAAATTATAGTATATTAAGGCAAATCCAAATTCACCATCCTCATCTTCTCCACCTCCTTCAAATCAAGATTCATGTTCCCACCAAATATTTCTCATCTTATCAAGTTTATCTTCTCTGTTAAATGAATCTAAGGTCCTCTATGTCACTCCCTCTCCACCTCTCAACAAGAATGTGAGCATCAAGCCTCTTTTCATGGCAGAATTGGATAAGATATGGGAGATCGACAAAATTAAGGCGGGGGTATGAGAGAGTTGGAATCTTAGAGAAAAGTTAAACCTTTCAATTAGAAGATGAGAGGGTCAAAGTCATGGGAGCACTAATAGTGACTGTTGAAGGGTTTTCTCGAACAAATAAATTTATATTCAAGACCCCGCTGCGTATAGCGAAGTCAGGATCGTCCACGGGAGTGAGAGTAGTGCTAAGTTTAGTCAATAACTACGAAAAGAGCAAAAAGAAACGCAAACAAACAGAGTCAGGATCGACCAGAGGAGGGTCGATCTCGACCCTTAGGGGGTCGAACCTGAGATCAATCACACACGAACACACGAGAAAACACAAACAACAACTCGAACACGACGGAGGGAGTCGGGATCAAGGCAAAAGACACAAATTTCAATCAATATAAAAGGGCAAATCCCAGGGCAAGGGCTACCACAACAACAACCATACATGCTTTCAACAAGAATTCACAACTATCATGCCATCTAGATCATAGAAAAGTTAACTTTCGCAAACAATTCAAGTTATTCAATCAACTTTCGCAAATTAAACAACTTTCTACCTATCCTTCAACCTAGGAATATCAACTTTCGCAAATAATCCCATTAGATCTAATCAAGCAACTAACTTTTCACTTTCGCTAGGGTTAATTACAAGACATGCCTCAATTTTCACCAAGGATTAAGCACAAGATAGGTTAGATATGATCATCAAGCATTCAAGTCATGAATTCAAGTTTTAAACATGCATGATTGTGTTGGGTTTTTACCCAACCCTAGAACTTAAGAAGACTACTCACACATAGCAAGGAAGAACAAGGAAGAAGAAGAGGAAGACATGATCAAACCAAACTCAAATTCAAATAAAAACCAAAGATCAATCTTACAAACCTCAAACTTGTTCTCCAAGTCTTCTTCCTAGCAAAGAATCCAAAGGTATGAATCTTGAATGAATGAAAACTATAGGTTCAACCTCCTTTTATAGACAAAAAGGAGTCCTAATCTAACTAGGAAACACAAATAAAACACCTTCCTAAAATACAAACTAGGAAACTTGACAATATAATCCGGAACAAGTGAATTCGGTGACGCGCGATCGACCACAGGAGGGTCGATATCGACCCCTATAGGGTCGATCCTGAGGCTCTGGTTCCTTGCGCTCCAAGTTCGGTCAAATGGCTCGAGATCGACCTCCTGGGGCTCGATCTTGGGGTCGATTTTCTTCACTTCTTTTCTTGATTTTGCTTCTCTTAAGCTCTTCTCCTTGGTTCTTCCTCTTGAGATCTTCCTCTTGACTCGTCCATCCTCTCCAAGTCTTGTTCCAAACTCGTCTTCAAGCTCCAAAACACCTACAAAACGACACAAAAGTGCGTAGTTTCCGAATCTCAAGGAAATACGAAAACTAATGCAAAAAGACTCAAAAACACAAGACTCAACTATGAAAAACAACTTATACTAACCTATCTAGACCCTAAAAATCTACCTAAAACGCGGACATCAAAACACCCCATACTTAGACTTGCTTGTCCTCAAGCAATAATCATGCAAATCAAGACCAATAACACAATCTTCAAGCATAGCCCTTGTCAAAACATTTTAAACACAAGTGAAAAGAAGACAAGCAATTTTAACGTCATCACATATGTATAAATCTCAAGCTAGGCAATCACAATCCAACCTCACAAGGGAATATAAATGTGTTTCTCTCTACTCTCATGTGTTTAGGCTATCAAATCAACTCTCCTCTCAATCCTTATGCAACACCTACTTTATCGTTGAGACTTATATCACCAATCTCTCTACCTAGAGAAGTCAAAACACATCAATATTCATAAGAACTTAGGCTCAATGAAATCTTCATAGAAGACTCATTCGGCCGGGTTGTAATGGGGCTCGATAATAACATAAGGTAGGGAGTTATTTGGCCATGTGGTGCTAAATCCGGGAATCAAACTCCTAAATACAACACTTCAAACCAAAACAACTCACTCACTTTTTCTCTTTCAACTCATAACCAAACACTTCAATGAAACTCAAACCCATCAATTTCTAACCCAAACTCCCATAATACAACTTAGAAATACTGGGAATTCTTGGCTTTGCACTTAAACGTTTTTCTTCCTTCTTTTCTTTCCTTTTTTTTTTTTAGACTCGAGCTTGCTCGATCTCTTCTTTGCCTTTTCTCTTATTCTTTTCATCAATTTCTCAATAATGTGCTACCCAAGCCAAGAATCCTCTTTCATTACACTTTACTTCAACAAGTTGTTTTCTACCCTTTAACAATATCACCACTTTCAAACCCAACACAAATGCTGCTCAACAAAAATCATTCCCAACACTCATCATCTAAGTTCAATTCCCGGAAGAGGGTCAAGCTAATATAGGCTAAGGATAATTTTTGTGGAGCTTCAAACAAAAGGCCAAGGCTAGAACGGGGTTTCAATCAAGGATAATTCAAGGTAGGAATGGAATAATATGGGTTAAAAATATAAGTTCTTAATCACAATCAACATGCATGAACAATCTCATAGCGGTTTCAAGAAATAGATAACCATATCAATGACAAGAAACATATGCATAAAGAGAGCAAAATCACACAAACAAAGAAGAGGGAATCAATGACGTTCTCCCTATAAGGCCAAAATTCTCACTAGGTAAAAATTTGTTGGATTGCAACTATCTTCACTTAAAACACATATGCTCAATTTCATCACAAGTCACATTCACAATCAAAAGCAATTTCTCATAAACTTGGGCTACACAATCCAATTATGCCAAAGGAATTACATGACAAGCATAAAAATTAATTTTCATCATAGGACATCTAAGATGGAATGCTCTTCTATCCTTAAACAAACAAGGAAGCAAATATTTTTGGATTTTTCGACATTTTTCAATTTTTTTTTGGATTTTTCAAGACTTTTCTTAACAAGCAAATCTATCAAACAAACAAAGCAAACAAACAAAGAAGGACTCAATTATGTACAACACGTGAGCTTTCTTCTTCCCCACCCATACTTAAATCATGCAATGTCCCCATGCATGAAAACACATGACAAAGTAAAGAGAAAAGAAAAGAAAACTCACAAAAACTCTTTAGAAGCTTGGTTGGAGATGGAGCTAAGAAGGCATGTGTGCTGGCACGACCCAGGGGGTCGATCTCGACCCTGTGGGAGGTCGAACCTGAGAGGTGCATGAGGGAGATCGAGCAACGGGGGAGGTCGAGACCGACCCTCATGGGGTCGGTCCTGAGGGCTTCATGTTCCTCGTTTGAAGTCATCTTTTCCCGTCCTTTTTGAGCTCGTGTTTTGCAATTTAAAGTCCTGCAAAAACATCACAAAAAATCCTATCCCAAGCAAAAAGTATCCTAATCTAATCTAAGGAAGGTTAGAAAAAGCAAAAATCTAGTCTAGAAATTGGAAAATCAAAAATCAAGAAAATAAAAAGGAAAAACTAATCTAGAAACCGGGTTGCCTCCCGTAAGCGCTTTTTTAACGTCGTTAGCTTGACAAGAAGTTCCTTAGCTCAATCCCTATGATCGGACATCGTCAAAGCTCTAAGTAACCTGTCAAAGTCTTGTGAGGACACCTCATGAAAGCATATGTAGCATATTGATAAATTGAAAAATAATGATATAGCACTCAAAGATCGTTTCAACTTATCAAAAGCGCAAGAATAATTTTCATGAGAAGGGTTAGGATAAAACCAACTTGGTGGATGCGGTGGTGCCTCACAATACTCAACCAAGGGATCCTTGTAGGTCCATAGCTCCTTGCGTCCTAGCTTGAAGGGAAAATGATAGAATTTGTAGGCACCTTCACGCATAGGGACCATGATCGACTTAGGAAAGTCGAAAGGACCCACGGTAACGATCTTCAACTCTTCATGCTTGGCCCGCTCTTTGCTAGCATCCGGGGTCAATAAAGGTACAAACCCGACCACCTTTTCTTCACATTCCTCCACGAGTGGGTTTGGTTTTAACGTTGGTAGCAAAGACCCCGTACATCCTTCATCCTCTTGGCTCTTAACCTCCTCAGATTCAGCTTCACATAGCAAGAGACTTCCATCCTCAACTTGGGTCTCGGCTTTGTTTTCGTCGACCTCATCTAGCAAGAAATTCTCTTTCGGATCATCCTCCAAATTCTTCATCTCCTCTTCATGGATCTCTTTCAAAGCATTGTCGAAGCGGACCTCTACTTTCTCTTCACCATTAGAATATGATACGAGTCCCTTCTTAACATCTATGATAGCTCCGGTTGTGAGGAGGAATGATTGGCTTAGAATGCCTGGAGGACTTGACTCGGATAAAGGCTCAATATGCTCAACGGAAGATTCCCTAGCCATCTTGGATGGGAAAGGAAGCGCCTTTGTTGTCGAAGAAGAAGGAACGGACTTCGGGACTCCGGGAAGAGGGTCGACCACGACCTGATGATGGTCGGTGATGACCTCTTCCGTAGTGGGGAGGGGGTTGGTGTCGACCTTGTGGGGGTCGGACACGACCTCCCTTGGGTTGGTTTGGTCTTCTTCATCCGCCGTCTTCTTACTCAAATCTTGCTCCGGCAACTTCTCTCCGCTCCTTGGGTGAACTACGGCAATGTGGCCTCTCGGGTTCTCATCGGGGTGGCCCGGTAATTGCCCTTGAGGTTGTGGAATTTGAGCCGTTAGATCACCATGCTGGGAGTTGTCATCCTTCCTCCATGAGTCAAATTCTCTGTTTTGAATTCCATTAAGATCGGAAAAGACTTCATGGATTCCTTCCATGAGTTTTTCTTTCAGCCCTTGCACCCATGATGGTTGCTCTTCATAGCTAGGAGAGTCATAATAACCCCAGTTGGGATAATCATCACTCCTCCAATAGGGATCCCAAGTATAATTGGCCTCTTCAAATTGACTTGCATAAGTATGGCGTGGTTCATAATAACCCCAATTGGGGTAGGCTTGGCCTTCCCATTCTCTTTGACTTGCATAAGCCTCGGCTTCTTTTTTTCTTTGGAGGTTTAGCACTTGAAGTTCAAGATCGGCCAACTTTCTTTCAAGGTCCTCAAAGGTCTCCATGGATACATCTAACCTAAAAACAACAACAAAAACAAAACAAATCAAAAACACACAAAGGGTTTGGGCTAGTCCCTCACCCAAATATCAACCAAACTCGGCACTATTGCAAACTCCCCGGCAACGGCGCCAATTTGTTGAAGGGTTTTCTCGAACAAATAAATTTATATTCAAGACCCCGCTGCGTATAGCGAAGTCAGGATCGTCCACGGGAGTGAGAGTAGTGCTAAGTTTAGTCAATAACTACGAAAAGAGCAAAAAGAAACGCAAACAAACAGAGTCAGGATCGACCAGAGGAGGGTCGATCTCGACCCTTAGGGGGTCGAACCTGAGATCAATCACACACGAACACACGAGAAAACACAAACAACAACTCGAACACGACGGAGGGAGTCGGGATCAAGGCAAAAGACACAAATTTCAATCAATATAAAAGGGCAAATCCCAGGGCAAGGGCTACCACAACAACAACCATACATGCTTTCAACAAGAATTCACAACTATCATGCCATCTAGATCATAGAAAAGTTAACTTTCGCAAACAATTCAAGTTATTCAATCAACTTTCGCAAATTAAACAACTTTCTACCTATCCTTCAACCTAGGAATATCAACTTTCGCAAATAATCCCATTAGATCTAATCAAGCAACTAACTTTTCACTTTCGCTAGGGTTAATTACAAGACATGCCTCAATTTTCACCAAGGATTAAGCACAAGATAGGTTAGATATGATCATCAAGCATTCAAGTCATGAATTCAAGTTTTAAACATGCATGATTGTGTTGGGTTTTTACCCAACCCTAGAACTTAAGAAGACTACTCACACATAGCAAGGAAGAACAAGGAAGAAGAAGAGGAAGACATGATCAAACCAAACTCAAATTCAAATAAAAACCAAAGATCAATCTTACAAACCTCAAACTTGTTCTCCAAGTCTTCTTCCTAGCAAAGAATCCAAAGGTATGAATCTTGAATGAATGAAAACTATAGGTTCAACCTCCTTTTATAGACAAAAAGGAGTCCTAATCTAACTAGGAAACACAAATAAAACACCTTCCTAAAATACAAACTAGGAAACTTGACAATATAATCCGGAACAAGTGAATTCGGTGACGCGCGATCGACCACAGGAGGGTCGATATCGACCCCTATAGGGTCGATCCTGAGGCTCTGGTTCCTTGCGCTCCAAGTTCGGTCAAATGGCTCGAGATCGACCTCCTGGGGCTCGATCTTGGGGTCGATTTTCTTCACTTCTTTTCTTGATTTTGCTTCTCTTAAGCTCTTCTCCTTGGTTCTTCCTCTTGAGATCTTCCTCTTGACTCGTCCATCCTCTCCAAGTCTTGTTCCAAACTCGTCTTCAAGCTCCAAAACACCTACAAAACGACACAAAAGTGCGTAGTTTCCGAATCTCAAGGAAATACGAAAACTAATGCAAAAAGACTCAAAAACACAAGACTCAACTATGAAAAACAACTTATACTAACCTATCTAGACCCTAAAAATCTACCTAAAACGCGGACATCAGTGACTAAGAAAAAGACGGGAGTTCAAATCATAAGCGAAAGGTTGGAGTGAGATTGTGAGTGAACTATAAGGGAGATGGGAGAGGAGTGCTACCTCATTGTTTTGAGTAAATAACTTGGGGTTGTTTCCGTCTCTGACCTGAATGAAAAAACCCAAAAAATATAACAAAAACGTTATGAGGGAAACAAACTTTTTAATCCATTCCATATCACCCCTTGTAGGCCAAACAAACAAGCCCTAAGTTTTTTTAGAGGGTACCATTCTAAAAACATAAAATTTAACGACACCAAACGAACTTTCCCAAAATATATTTATGAAAATTTGTACATCGGCTAGCTTATTTTATGATTTTGGATGATGTTGTCCAAAGGAAAATAAATCTTAGTCGTAAATCAAACTCGATTTAGGCGGTTCTTGTTATTGGGAGTAGGGTAGGACCCTCTAGAAAGTGAAGCTTTTGGCTCCGTTTTTTTCTTTGTAAGTGTTTAGATATGATTATATAAAATTTTGTATGAGATTATGCATAATTATCTTAGTATTATCTGTGTATGGTATTATGTATAGCTAACTATACATGACAATTTTTAGTGGGTGTGCAAAGTATTATAACTATACATGACAATTTTTAGTGGGTGTGCAAAGTATTATAAGTGAATGTAAATTATTTTGTATTCTAAATTATGGTGGTCATGAGATCAATATTCTAAATTTTGGTTTCAACAACCCTCATCGGTCCACTCGATGTATTCATTTTCCTTACTGATCCTAAGGAAAAAGAATGCATTGTGTGGAGCAATCAGGGTCGTTGAAATCACTAGAACAGAGGGGACTGTCTCCATCTGTGAAAATTGAAGCTCATCTCCAATCGAATTTCGATCCAGGGGACAAATTAATTCCAAAACTCCCTCAAAACTTGAAGCCAAGAAAAGCTAAGATTGATTAAGTGATGGAGAAGAGAGAGACAAGTCTGTTGAGAGGGAGATGAAGAATCTAATATGTGTTCCCGATTGAGAGAGAAAACACAAATGAGAGCGTAGAGAGTTCTAGAAAGGGGGCAAGAGAGAGTGGCGCAACTCAAGAATGAATGAGAGGTTAGGGTTTCTCTCATCTGCAGAGCAATATATACGTGGATTGCTCCAAGAACACAAACGACAGACCACCAAATTGAAGCCCGGCCAAGTCCACTACAAGAAGAGTTCCGGCCCAATTCCATTCACAATTTATGAATGCATTACAATTTTAAGACAAAAGAAAGTCAAGTGAGACTTCCAAATATAGATGGAGATGGATCAAGACTAAAAAATGACCCAACAATGAAAGTTGATATTTCAACTCCAACAACTTTAATCCAAAAATACATAAAATGGGTGTTTTCTTAATGGAAGAAAATCCAATAAGTATGAATATAAAAAAATAATGATTGAAATGATGTTTTGTGGGGTTTATGAGAGTTAATTTAGTATGTATTTAATGGAGATGAGTGGATGGAAAGCAAGTATTGGGGAAGAAAATGTATGTAAAAGTATGTAAAAAGTGTGATTGTGTAAGAGTTAAAATGTAAAAATATATTGATAAAAATGGACAGAATTAAAATATAGACAATCTTTTCGGGACTATTAAGGCTTCGTTCGGCAACTTGATAGCGTCTCCCCTCTACCCCCGTTCCGTTGGTGAAGATGTTGTCCCCTAGGGGTACTAGGGTACAAAATCAACCGGGTGAACAGTAAAAACCAGCCCTCGCTCCTTTGTTCCGTTGGGAGAACGAGATGCTAGTAACGAATGAACCCTAAAACGGAAAGATAGACAAGCTATGGACTAAGTAAAATGTATCAAAGTGAAACCAAACCACTTCGATTCAATACGTTTCCGATTAAAAATTTTCGGTTTGAATGGGACCGTGGTCACTCCTACGAATTGAACTCGTGAAAAAAAACACCCTGGATCCTCTGTCCCATTTACATATCCCTCAAATCTCTTTAGTTAATTTTATGTTAATAAAATAAGTTATACTATTAACCAATCAAATTGAAGAAAAATGCAAATGGACGATCTCCACCGGGGGGAAAAAGTGAGCCTTGGTGACGCATTTGCAACGACCGACAAAATGACAAATGTGATCTAGTGTTGACCAAAAACAAAATGAAATGTGATGCAGGTAGCCATTTAGATTTAGATATAGATCTTTTCAGTGTTCATCTTACTAGTCCCTTCCCTGACTCCCTGAGAGACCTATGTGAGAGCAACAGGAGAAAGCTTGTAAGAGAAGATGAAGTCGAGCGGATCCAGAAGAAGATCACTGCTCAAATCCATCCAATGTCTCCTCCTCATCATCCTCACTCTCTTCACCTTCACACTGCTCATCGCTCTCAGGGCCCCCGTCGCCGATTCCGCCGCCTTCGCATCGAATAAGATCACGGACGAGAATCCGAAACTATCCGATCGAGATTCGCGGTTGCGAAGTGCCGAAGGCCCTAGCTCGGACGATTCGACGGCCCATGGCGTCGAATTCCGGTCGCCGATTAAGGAAATCGATTCATCGGCCACGTGTGCGACGGTGGAGGAGATGGGGAGCGTCTTCGATGGCGACGGGGTCTGGAAGGAAACTCTCAGAGTCAGGAGGTTGATTCACCGCCACTTCCAAGTTAATGGTACTGGTGCCAACTTTTTCTTTTCTTTTCCGTTGTTAAGCTTGATCTTGTGTATACATTATTGAAATCGGTTCTTTGCTCTGAACGAGTTAGATTTGAAATAGTGCATAATGTTTGGAACCAGAGGCTAGATTCATGTGAGTTAGCTCAAGAGTGGGGAGTTGAGTGTCTTGTCAGAGGTCATACCTTGTGTATGAGTAATGCAGAAATCTATAGATCTTCCTTTTCCAAGATAGAGGACTGAGATAGAGCATTGGAATAAATATGTCCAATTATGGAATCAGCTGCTCAAGGCTTTACTCTAATCCGGCTAGCAATGATGATTCATCAGCTTTTTTGTTTAGTTTTCAAATTCCCTTTCTAGTACTAGTAGTAGGAACAGGGAGAGGACAATGGTGAGCTTTTTATTATAAATTTTAGATGCAAGAAATTTTTAGAGTGTTGATTTGGACTTTGATTCTCTTTAAAGAGTAATTACACTGCGAAGATGGCAACATCCACAAGGATAAAAATGAAGCCTACTACTAACTATCTATGTAAGAAATCAAATGGTAATTCTTATGAAAACGGTCAAGATATGGAAATTGCTTTTATATGTATTTTCATTGCATCTTATTTAACACAAGTGTGTCCCTTCATTCCTGCAATTTTTTCCATTTTGACTCCATGCCCTGTTTGTGAAAGTAGGAGGAATCTTAAGTTCGAAAGCCTACTTGAATGTTTCTCCATTTATATCATTAAATTTGATAAATGTAATTGACTTTATAAAGGAAGCATTTATATTCTCCATATGACCTGTATCGTCTTACATGTTCAATTAATTAATTCAGGTGTTTCAAATGTACGGAACCTCCCTCCCGATCAGTTTTGTAGACACAATTTTGTCATTGGAAAGGCATCAGAAGCTGGTTTTGGCAATGAAATGTACAAGATATTAACTGCTGCAGCATTGAGCGTCATGCTCAACCGGTCATTGATCATTGGTCAAACCAGGCATATTGGTTCTCTCTGAAGCATTTCCATTATGTATATGAAAGTGGTATTTTGAACAAGAATCCAATTTATCCCTATCTACAAGTTATTATCAAATAGGCATTAACTCCTAGTAGAATTATGCTGCCTTTTGCTGGACTGTGCATACCATGACTCATGTCTGTATACTGTGATAACTGATAAGATATCAAGTCCCTTGCAATTGTGGAACTGTGTTCACAGAAAATTCATGATAAGATTGTATCCTTCCTTTGATTAAAAGAAATGAATAGGATAGAGTGTGAAACAATTCTGAGTGCTCTTTCTTTCTGCTAATGTGCATTTGTTTACATTACATAGGGGCAACTATCCATTTGGAGAATATATCTCTTACACAAACCAGACATTTACTTTGAAAGAAGTCAAGCATCTGTGGAGAAAGAATGGATGTACGTCAAGATATGGCCGTGATCTGGTTGTTCGTGTTGATGATTTTCAAAAGCCTGCTCATACAAATATTCTTTGTAGCAATTGGAGGCAATGGAAACAACCTATCATCTGGTAAAGGGAACAGTTTGATCTAAAATAATAAAAGTTATTGCTTACAATTTCTAGCATGTCACTAATTTGTGTTTCTCAGGATCCAGAATACAACGGATGCTGTGGCAGCTCAGTTTTTCCTGAAGAATATACACCCTGAGATGAGAACTGCTGCTGAGGAGTTGTTTGGGAAGCCTGAACTTCTTCAGTCCAGGCCCAATGTATTTGGGGAGCTATTGAGGGTTCTGATATCTCCTTCCGAGAGCATTCATGAAGCTGTACAGTCTGTTCTTGCTGATGGGAGTGATCCAGATATTTCCCTGCATATGCGGATGCTCATGAATCGGTATTTTGACTTCTCTGTTACTCTTAAAGCCCTTCACTTCTTGATAGGAGCACCTTCAGTCCCACAATATCTTGTTACCAGAAAGAGTGACCTTCCGTAAAGGTAGTAGTATTCAGTTATTCACGAGCCACTGGCCCACTTGCATCTGCGGAAAATTGCCATAATATATAAAAGGGTAAGCTGCACAAAATAATGAATTTTGGGGCAATTATGGCTTTGGTGCAAACTTGTTATCCAAAAGAATACAAACTTTGGTTGATAAGGATTTGTGGCACAATCTTCAGATGATGATAGTTGAGCTAGTTCATTGAAAGCTGCTGCCACCGTTTGCTCTGTATCTTAGTTCTATTTAAAGTTTGTTCCGTTGACTGCAACCTCCCAAGTTTTTGAGAGAGCTCATTCGTATCTTTAGTTTGGAATGCTAGAGACTAGGCATGTTTCTTCCAAGCTAAAAAGTAGGAGATTGATATTTGTTCGTAGTAAATGTCGATGATGATGGGCTCTGACCTGCATTCAGTGTCAAAATTGCTTTTTCAGATACAGTAACTCCGCTTCTGAGAGTTACCTAATGATCCGTATACGTGATGCATGCAGATCTGTGAGGGCCTCTCGAGCAGCTTTGAACTGCATTAGAAAAGCAATGCAGAATATACAGCAAACGCCTAAGCCCAAGTTGGTCTTCGTCTCAGATACACCTTCTTTTGTCAAGGCTATGAAAGCAAATGTGGAAGAATTTGCTGAGGTAAATGCCATTTTTAATGTGATATTTGTTTTTGCAGCATTTCTGACTTACCGACAATTACTTTATTCTAAAGGATGACATGTAAAGATATGAACAATCAGTCCCCTATTTTTGTTACATGTACTCCAAATTTTAACAGGCTACAAAGGAATTTCATAATAATGTCATTTGCACGTTCCAGGTTCTCCACTTCGATTATGAGCGCTTCCAAGGAAACATATCGGGCATCTCAAACAAATCACACATCTTAGGATTCCGAGTAAAGGATTGGGGGCCTGCACCCAGATGGGTTGCCTTTGTAGATTTCTTTCTAGCATCAAGAGCGAAGCATGCTGTCATTACTGGTGCTCATAGGCGCGTTGGAACCACTTATGCACAACTTGTTGCAGCTTTGGCTGCATCAAGAACATTTGGTACACAAGAATTCCTCCTATTATGTTGCACTACCCAAACATATGCTATATGTTTTTTTGACCTGTTGTTTTTTTTTCCAGATGAAAATTCATCCAACAGTACAAATTTTACATTCTTAAGCAGCTTCCAGAACAATTTGTTGGCTGATGGTTTAGCCAATCAGGTAGGTTGGGGACATGTATGGAACCGCTTTGCGGGCCCACTGAGTTGTCACAGGCAAGGCGATCAATGCGCCTCAACTCCTCTTCTCCCGCCTGCTTGGTGGGATGGAACTTGGCAATCTCCAATTTCTAGGGATATTCGAAGGCTTGAAACATATGGGGTGAGATTGTCAGGTTTAGGCACAGTTGATGAAGATCACCTGCAATCTTGCTGTAATTCCAGGAAAACTAGGGTTGTCAAACTCCCAATTTCCTCAATGTGATACTAGAAAAACTTATTTTTGGCATGTATTAATCAATGTAGGTAGCTATTGTTTTTTATTTTGTTTGTGTATATTGGCTATTGCTCACCTGACTTTTTATGTTTTTCTGATTTATTTGTCATCATGTTCTGTTAGCACAAGCAAGAGAGCCAATCACTAAAACCAAGAGAGCCAATCACTAAAACCCAGTTAGCTTCGGCAATTTTAAGGAAAAAAGAAGTTAATATTGCATTTCATGTGCCATGAAGATTGAAGATGGCCAGTTGTATTAAAACCTTTTTGAATCTTGCCAAAATATAAACGACATGAGTAACTTGAAACCATCCAATCCCAAGACAACAATGCCTGAAGTTAAGCTGTCTATTTTGAGTAGAACTTAGTATCATGAAATGGGTCAAAGCAAATCAATTGCGTATTAAATTCCATAATATAATGCATTAGTATTTAGTAGGAAGTATTTGATTTCAATTACTAGTCTTCACTGCTTGTTACATTTCTTTCTTCCTTTATTAACCAAAATCTTACTATCAAGACTACTTTTTGCATCTCTTCAAGAGACATCTAATCAAATTGGAAAGATACTCACGGACACTTTTTGCTCTTTCATGACCTTGTCAACTGCTTCAAATTCGTTCTAATCCTCTTCTGGTTGGTTCCTTTCATCGAGATTGAACTTGTATAGGATTAGGTTTAAGAATTGGCACTTGTACAAAAAAAGGAGTTGGATGGTACAAACAAACAAAACATAGGTTATCCGTCCCCTCCCGATCCCGACGCCATACATCTCACTGCGTTAGAGTTGAGTATGAAAAGCACAATTCACGCACCAACAAACATATAGCATACTACATTAGCACAGCAGCCTGTCACACAGTTGTTAAACATGTACGAGCTTGAAAAACCGTGATCAAACATCAAAATAGTCCTCCGGAACGTAGAACTTCAACCCAACAGCCTGCAAGAACAAGTGATCAGCTTTGCACACAGAGGCAGAAAGTTGGATGGTGCTTCAAGTGATTGTCATACGACACAATTCTTATCATTATTCAAGACTAAGAATCACCAAACGGTCTTTGTAGCATGAAATTCAATTGATAAAGATAAAAATTGTAAAATGCAAACAAATGTGCGAGTGTGACAGTACCTCAGCAAATTTTATATCCGCAGCACTGTGATCCAACTTCCTTCCAGCTGCATCACCAACATAAAAGGACCTGCTCACAAGCAAGACAGTATATCAACCCTGTCGACTTCACAGAATTGGCTTCCTTGTAACATTGCAAATGAATAAATTGCAATTGCGAAAAGGATAGAGCCACAGCCAACAAATTAGAACATGACAATCTAGGATACAACAATAGTCATCGCATCGACATACAAAAAAAATATATCATCACATAATAGCAAAAATAGGAACAACTTTATAACATGTACTGATAATGGTAGAGTGTGAAAGAAATTAACTGATCCATGTCAATCTTAATGCCGGAATTGAAGTGTTTTTCCATGATTAGCCACATTCCAGGTTCGGGCTTCCGGAAAACATCTACTGTACCAGATTTGTCAAACCCACAAGCTATGAACACCTGCAAAAATGAACTAATTACTGAGCAGGTTCAACTAAATTAACCCATTTACATGCAACAACCTGCAAAGATGCTGACATTCCTACAGATGCTGTGAGCATCAAAGAGAATTTGTTTTAGTTGATGAGAGGCCACAGCGAGGGAAGAAGATACAACCATGTCAATATGAATGAGATTAAAAACTACTTCAACTTGTCCTATATTAGCAAGAGCTAAGAGCCAATTTATTGGGATATGCTGAAGTTCCAACAACTATCAAGGAATTTAGGTTTCGTGTAATAAGCTCGAAACGCAGCTACGTGCCTCTTATTCTTAGCAAAGAAGAGAAAACATCCAGTGTCTTGTACCTGAATTGGAACATTTACACGCTTGATGAAGTTGTTCAATCGTCCAATTTTTGAATCCACAGCTTTTTGTCTCTTATTATTCCAGCGCTCTATATTGGATTCATTTGTGAAGATGACCTACACAGAAGATGAATTTCAAACTGTCATGTTGGAAAGTATGAAAGAATGGTGTGGAACTAGGCAGACAAATGGAGTGCTGCTCTCTGCATTTTGGCACATTCCTTAGAGTTGGTTCAAAGCGTGTTTATTATCCTGGTTTACATGTAATAAAACAGACGGTTTAGTTAGACTGACTAAATAAATATTAGCGTGTTTTCCAATTTTAGTTTGAGAGTTTTCCTGAAGCTTTACTTCTGTACTCGAGTATTGTTGCATAAAATTTGGGTATTGCTCATTCGCTCGATTGATTTCACCTATTATCTGTCATCCTTTGTTGAATTCGCTCAAATACAGATCTCCCTCTATATATCAGGAAGTTTCAAAACATACAAAAACCCGACGTGATACACATGAGGAGAGAGAACAAACCAGCTTGTATCCATCATTGTACAATGTTTGTAGCTTGTCTGGTATAGAAGGATACATGAGGGACCAGGCATCTGCACCACTCCTGAAAGGGTCAAAAAAACATAACTGAGCATTAGTTCACACTGATGCCACTGAATTCTCAGTTGTAAATTTGTAATAAAGCACACACAGAAAACCTTCAGCCCAAAAAAATGTAGCACAACAAAAGCATTGCAGCAAATGGGAGCCCAATAACTGTATTAAACCTCCTCACAGAATGATAACCAGACACAATACCAAATTCCCAGTTTTTGCTGATAGGCACTTCACAAGTAGAAACTGGGGAAAAAAACTTTACAAAAGATCATCTTATATAAATGATTTTAGAACATGTGCATCCTTTTAGAAAGCTTCTAGAATCATCACAATTTATATAGCTAATAGACTGAGAATGTTTCCAAGAACCAATCAAAGTATATTCATGGCTTAAGTCAAAAGAGTTTTCTTTGATAAACTGTTCCAACCAAACTTCATTCTCACTTGAGCTCTAACTGCTATTAAACGAATAAGCTTCAACATAACTTTTAACATGCACTTGAGACATCCAAGTAAATTATGAGTAAAACTCGATGTGTTTCCCAAAGGAGTAGGGACCAAAACCGAACAGAGAATTTGATAAATACCTATTAACAGCCGTATTAGCAAGACATCCATCAAAATCGAAGGCTGCAATTTTGCTAGAATCATGAAGACCTTCATCCTACAACACTAAAATTTGATCAGGAACTAAAAAGTAACATAAAAACTTTGATGCACAATAAAAATAAATCACATCAAAATAGAATCTTCATTTAGAATTCAAACATTCACAGGCAAATAAAGAGTGTAATATCGCACCTTCTCAAGAAATATCAATGTCCGGAACGCTTTCCAATTAGGCAACAGTTCAGCATCCTGAATCGACAAAGCACATAGATAAAAGAAGACAAATACAATGTATATAAGACACCGCGTGTAATGACTATTGAGCCAAATCCAACAGGTATGGAGAGAAAAATGAAATGATAAGGAGTAAAATATGTGCAATATTGTAATACAATACCTTGTATTTGTCCTTGATATCAGAGACTGGAAGTTCTAATTCGACTTTAGCTTCACTTGTGCTGGACAACTATATTGATCGTGTTTAGACATAAAACAAAAATTAGGAGGTCAAAGAAAGTAATTAATAATTACAGCAGATTATCACAAAGTATATATGTGAAGCAACACTCAATGAATATATAGCAAGACCAAGAACACCAGCTGATCCATCATCATACTTTTTGCTTCTTTGCTGTGTGGTTTTCCTCAGTTTCGCTAACAACATCTTCACTTCTTTGCTTGACCTGTTCACAGCAAGTGGAAGTTTCAAATTTGATGGCAAATTGAAGTTTTGAGTTTGATCTCAAAAGCTCCATGTATATTACAAAGACAACCCAATTGATGCTCAAATTTCACGTGATAGCACTAAACGCTTAACAGAAAAGTGTGACAGGCAATGTACCTCCGTCTTTATCTTCCTATCTCCATCTTCCAAAAGCTTCTTCAAAGATTCTTGATCGGTATCCTACAGGAGGGAGGGAGGGAGGGAATTGGTCAACAAAGACAAGAAGAAAGCATAATAGAGAGATGGTAAAGCAACTATAGACATAGTAAGTCTGTAAGGAATTGAACCTTGAGAGAATCGAACCCTTTAACGGATTCAGCAGAGTCAAAATCGCCGGCAAAACAGCCCACATGATGCCATTTAGTAGTTTGAAACCCTCTAGGGTCTCTGCTTGTCGACCCCAGTCTTAACTCCTTAATCGCTATGGGTTTGTTGCATCCTTTACAGGTTGATTTGTTGGATTTAGCGTACTCGGCGACGAGATTGGAAGAAGACGGAGACATTAGGATGGGCCGGAGGAGGGTAAATCGTGAAGCGAGAGAGAACATCAGAGACAGGGTCTCGAGAATAGGGTTTTTGAGGGGTTCACGATCAGATTCCGGTTACCCTGAATTTCCATGGCCCATCAACATCTAACAACATTCACACCGCCACTAACCGAATTGATTCAAATTCCGAATTTCTTTCCTTTCCCCTCAAGCCACTAGATTAAACAATACTCCGTAGCTATATCAAGTGGAAAAAATTTCAATTAAACCATAGCAATATTTTTCCAATTTAATGTTTAAATGATTAATATTATAAAAACTCATTACAGTGTTATCGGAAAAAATGCACTAATGTAATTTAAAAAATATTATATTAATACTATTTAAAACATGTTAAAGTATTATGTCTTTTTCAAAGGCAAATGAAATATTATTAATTGATTGATGAACAATTTAATTAAGCATATAGTATTTCTATTCGACTTTTTTTAGTAAAGTTTAAAATCCACACTGACAAGTGACAACTCATTATAAAATTTAAATGAATACTTTATATTGACTACTGATAATTTAATATTTATCCATCTCATTTATACATATTAAGATTTTTCTTAATTAAGTATTCAAATTTTTTTATAACTTCAATAAAAATTATATATTTTTCCCATATCTTAGTAAATATCAAGTTTAAATTATAATAGATCTAAATAGTACGGGAATAATTTCTAGTTAAAACTTAAAAATGAGGGAAAGCCAACATTTGCCCATTACTGTCAAATTCATCTTACATGATAGCTGTAGACTTTGGGCCTCTCATATTCTCTCCACTCTTTATGACAAATTTGCTAATGGATGTGTTATATCCTAACCATATTGTAACCTTACCATGATTGTCATTCTTTCTCGTAATATCTGCGTTAACATTTACACCCTAAACATACATGAAGTCTATGCACCAAATCCTTTAATGCAAAGCCATTTCACTCATCCATGAAAACTATTCTGCGCACCAGACTGTAAATCCGTCTTTGCACGCCTGAGCCGCTTCTGTCTGTATCGCCACGCAACTTGAATGCAAGTGGCAGCGAAGCATCTCCAGTAGGGTGTTTCATACCTGCATTAAGCTTCTCTATTTAGTCTCTTTCTGACAGAATCCACTGGAAGTGATTACACAAATAGCAGACAGACACATCATATTCGCAAATTGAGGCAGTTGTTTGCCCAATGGTGTATATGAAATAGAATCTTATCATATGTCTCAATTGAAAAGTCAAATAAATGAAACAATAGCAGCTCCTAGTGACCTCTTAAGCATATGTATAGAATCATTTTTTCACCTGATAGCTCTTTGAACTCGTGGGATTTTCAAGAATCTGCTAAAACGCCTTGTGACTTCTCCCAGATCCTCGGCTCTGAGTATGAAGGCTTCAACGTTGGTTAAACATGTTACCGCCTTGGTGCTATACGGCCTCTCTCCATCATTTCTGATTCTCTTTATATCTGACAGCAAATTCAAAGAGGATATAGCATTTAGTTTTCACAGAAATAAAAAGCATTCAAGAGACTTTTCATGGTCCACGCAAAGTGACAAGAAAAGTGGCTCTACTTCAGCCATTTGAGTTTATTCTTGTTGTTAATGTTATGACACAGCATGCTAAATAAATTAGATCTCTTAAAGTGAAAATTGGGTTAAACCAGACTGCTAAAGTGTACAGAGAAGAAAGAACCTAATTATTATAGGATAGTAGTGAACTGGAAAAGGGTCAACTATACCTCTATTTGCTGAGTTGTCAAGGTACCATATGAGAAGTTCCTCTCCACATATACAATTTTCAGCCAATATATTAACTACCCTATCTTCTCCAATGCTTTCCATTTTTCCTCGAACAATAAAAACCATCTTCTCAATCAAACCACCAGGATAAAGAATGTTGCTCCCTCTGATATATGTTTTCTGTCTCAGCCTTTCGCGAATGGAATCCAAGATCGGTTCCTCCATCATGGCAAATATCCGAACCTACAAAAAACACATTTAAGTGGACCTTTAGTTGTGTTTAGCATAATCACCTTAAATGTCAAAGTTAGTCATATATACGTTATCAGACCTCAACATTTGAAATTAGAAAAAAAATTTAATGGAACAGCACCAATTACTACGAAATTTCATGACACTCATGAGCTTGACACCTAAAGATGAAAGTACCTTATCAAGAAACCTAAAAAGATGTTGTCTGATCTCTCTTTGGAGATCCTCAGCAAGGTTTTCCATCATTGTTTCTTCATTTACCCCTCGGGTTGCGGCCCAATTGTATCGTTCTGCATCTCTGACTCTCCTGTTGTCTCCAAACAAGGCTTGATCAGATAATGCAATTTTACTTTTATGCGTTGTTGACTAGTTTCTCTTTCACCTTTCTTGAGTCCTGTTTCTGTATATAAAGCTAATGAGGTAAGATATGTACCTTCTCAGTTCATCAGGCAAGCGACGATGACTCATCCATTGTTCCACATCTCTACGTCTAAGTGACATTTCCAACTTCCTGAATACAAAAATCAAAATGTAAAGATAGATGTAAGACGTGCATTTTTACACTAAGCACATAGGTACAAAACAGGGGTTTTTTAAGTTGTGGGAAAGTTGCTTTAGACACTATGATATTGCCAAGCTTATAGTTTTGAAGACAGTCACAACAAACAATCGAACACAGAAAGACAACTTGTTACTATTGTACCTTCGTCCTAGTGATTGGAGAAAGTTCTGCATGTTCCCAATGAGCAAAGCAAAGAGCAAAAGGCCGAGTCCAATAATAGCCATAGTGAAGAAAACTTCCCACTTGAAGTAGCTAGGCACTTGATTTCCAGCCAGGGTACTGATTTGCTTCACAATAACAAAAATATGTCATATTAAGCGTAAGGCCAATGAAAGTTGTCATTTTGCAAAGATTTAACCATGGGAAGGTCAAATATGATTTACTGATTGTAGTACAGATCCGGAAGTTACTGATCAACAAAAGTACCCTTAGTACAGATGAAATCAAATTCATTTATCAGGCAAATAGAAGTGTAATAAACAGAAAAGACACGATTTCTGTTTGAAGTTTCATAACATAGCTCCTCAGCAATAAATCAATCATCAATCAAATACCAATTTGTAAGGGAAAAAAGCTTCTAAGCACACATAGGTAAAAGCTGAAGCAAATAATTCAGGAAGTACCTGAAATCCCCAAAACAATGAATATACGTATCTTGTAGTAGCATTTTCTGTAGTGAGAAATACAGCATTTTGATAGATACCATAGTTGAAGCCACCACTGAAACTGGAGTTGTCAATCAGACAAGACGTAGTTGCATTACTATGCCAATATGTCCAGTTTTGCAATGAATGATCAAATGTTGTTATTCCATATCCACAGTCCATGTAGTTGCATATCTTAATTTGGTCACACACATTTCGAAGACACTGGTTAACTCTCTGTGACAAACGTGGTGGAATTAGTACAGAGCTGATATACTCGAAGAGAAACATCAGCTATAAACCTAGCATGCTAAAAATGTGGGATAAATACAAAGCTAATTGAACAACATACAAATGATCAAGAGAAAACACATAAGGAACTGAATGCAGGGTGGAAAGTGAATATCCACAAGGACTTTACCTGTAAACCAAAAAGATACCAGAAAGATCCAACAATATGGCCAACCAGTACAAAGATCAGCAGGTTGATCACAAAATTAGCCCAAGCTGACTCAAAGACGAAGCCAATTGAAGATTTGCCAGCCAGCAAAGGTAAAAACCTGTACAGTCTGGGTATGTATTGTATAAGAACCGCGGCACGTAAGAGGTTCTTTGCATAATTTGCTCCAGAAGAACTCAAATGATTAGGAAGAGCAAATAATACTATAATCTGCATAGCTCACAAAAAGGGAAATATATTTACCAACAGCATATAAAACTAATAAGACAATTATATACACTTGCTGACTTGCAGATCTCTATGACTCTATAACAAGATAACAAACTTCAAGTCTTCAACTCATGCAACAGGAAATAAAAGGTTAAATTAAGAGTTTTAAACCATCTACAATATGCTTTTAATGATGATGGTTCCTTGCTGAGTCTGTTTTCTTTGCGTTTAGAATCGTCACCTCTCCATCTATAGCATTGAAATGATATTAAGTAGTATTTATTTATTAAAGGTAACTATAAAGCCTATTGTGCTAAGAAGTAGAAAATCGAACTCACAATGAAAAAGTGGAATAATTAACATGCCACAAAGTTTATTAAAAAATTATAGTTACCTGAGGAAGTGGTAAGACAGAGAATAAATCTAGAAAAAAATGTCCTTTCACATAATGCATAGCAATTTTCATTGGATCGTCAACCAAGTCTCCAGCACCCACCACTCTGGTCTCCGGGGCTACGTAAGCCAACCTAAACTGTATCATATAGATATCAAATATAAGGCAACAATATACAAACTCAGTTCTTTTATTTTTGATAAACTATTTAATATGACAACACATAAAATCAACGCGCTAAATGTCCAAGTAGAATTATAGAAGATAGACATTGCACCGCATAATAGTTCTGTTTATAACCAAAGTTCTGTGAAACAAGAATACAGCTGGAATGATGTTACAAGATATATCATGTACGAGACATATCTCTCCTTCTAAACGACTCTTGAAGAATCCACCCAGGCATAATGCATGAATATATCATCTGCCTTTCCACCCTCGAGATATCAAGAACATTAAGTTGCTTTAGCAACAAACTATGCCAGCCTAGAAAATGCATGCTCCTAGCATGATATTGCCAAGCATAGTTTTCAGTAATCTTGACCAGACGAGATGATACATACAAATACAATTGCATATGTCATACAATACTTTATACTAAAAATATCAATATATGAGAATGGAAGACATTACCTGAAGAATCATATGGAGAAAGTAAATCAAATCAGTTATGCTTCTAAAAACCGCAATGATAATCGCCATAGTCTGATTCATAACTATACACATATCATCCTACATATGAAAACAAAAAGTAAGACGTCTAAAACGAGCCAAAGTTGGAATAATTACAAGTAATTTTGATAATTCAACCAACCAGTTAATAGATCACAGTAGGTATACTTGCAACTTTTCATGAACACTTAAAAGTAAGATGAAAAACACTGAGTAAAAATACTTGTTAATGAAAAAAGCAGACAGTCAAAGACGTGAGAGTTGACATTCAATGAGCACATTAGTACTCGAGTCTCATAAGAATGACCAAGTTGGCATCCTCCAAAAGATACAAAGAGAGTGAGGTGGATTGTTTTTTGCAATGAGATCATCCAATTATTTTATTTGAACATACAAATACCACATGTAAACCAAAAGGGAGCATTTATGAACATGATATAAGTATCACATTACACATGTATGCAGCCATAACACATTATCAAAACTTTTAATTCAGCTAGTAAGCTTTGATGAAACCTCAAGGTTAAAAAGCATATTGACCTACTTCACGGAAAAGACAGTACAATCAAGTGATTCCTCTCATAGTTCAATTTAATATGAATGATTTTATAGGGGAAATAGAAAAAGAATCATACCTTACGTACAGAAAGTACGAAGAAGAATATGGGGTCAATAAAGATTGAGACTAGGCAAGATATAACAAAGAATTGATTCCAATGCTGAACAGGTTTGGCATGAGGATTCATGATTCCTGGGAGATGGGAATACAAGAAAGACCAAAATCTCCTAGCCCATCCGTTTGAATCCCCATATAAAGAACTGTCAAACTGCAAACCAGTGAAAGTATTTAATTATACATATACATTAATAATGTCAAGAACAAACCCTCATTGAAATTTACAGATAGCGTTGATATTATTCCTTGGCTTCCTTCAAAGAAGAACAAAAAATACTAGGAAATAAGGCTCAAGAGAATAACTAAAACTTGAAAAGAAGAGAACCTTAAAGTCAAATCTGTCATTCTTCTTATGCTGTGCAGCTTTATAACGGTAATCTGATGGACAAACAGTGCAGTATGGATCACTACACATCCCAAGCTGACCTGACTTCAGTAGATGGTCATTCCTTTCCCCATAGTTATCCCTCTCAATATACGCAGGTAGATTTTCCTTTGGACTCTCTTTCACATTGTTTCCAAGTGTACCTTGTACAGGATAATCCTGGGAAGTAGTTCTTAAATACAAAGGACCACTCATTTGAGTCATTTGCATAAATGATGGTTGTCTGGGACTCCTCAAGGGACCAGTAAATCCTACAATGCTTGATCTTTCATGTGATTGTGGGGATTCCAAAGGTAGAGACCAAGATGCACTCTGAGTTGACAAGACTTGCCTCCGACGCTGAGAACTTTCACGATCATTATTTGATAGCATAGGTAATTCCTCTTTTTCATAAGGATCCATAACTTATGAAGTACCCTACAAATAGAATCAATAAGAAAGGATTTGATGTGAGGTACTATGAAATTTCTGGTTAGAAATCTATGAAGAGAGACTAGGCCACATGGATATAGACAGCATTCTTCTAAGCCACATACAGCTTTCAAACATATGGTTAAAGAACTCCATTTTCCATTAGAGACAACAGCCTACCTCAAAAAGTTTTAAAGTCCAAGGAACTTTTGCCCATATTCAACAACATCAATAAAGAAACTTTTGGACATGCATGCAAGACATGTTAAACCAAATAACACATCCCTTCTTGCTACGTTTTTTCCTCTGCAATAAGATTTAAGCTATAAAAACACTAGATGTACCAATCCGGCTTACTTCTTGAATGCTCAATTTGAAAGATGTCAATCTCTAGCGAGCCCTAATCTGATTGTCAATCTGAAGTGACTTTCATTTATTTTCTTATGTGACAGCAACAAAACATCAATGTAAATTCTACTAGTGAAGCAGAAGATCAAACCAGGCATAAACAACAGATAAATAATAGAAAAAGAACAAAAATAAAAATTGGAGAACATGCATTATTCTTGGATACACACAAAGCATTAATATGATTAACTGTTACTAGGCCTTTTCACGTGTCAATAATTTGTTTGAAATAACAGTATAGCACCCTCCCACTATAAAAGCTTCAGAATTTCAGTTTCCTGACTACCCATAAGCAACAACCGAGGCACAAAAACTGAAATTTGGAAGCACCCACAATCTTTATTTCAGTGCGTGGCCTGCCATATCCAGCAAGAAAGGATGCAAATTGAACGGTATCCCATTTTTATATAATTCCGAATTATGTCTTGTAGCTCAAATAAAGAAACATACCAGAACCATACATCAGTGAAAGAGACAAGGGGGAAAAGGGCAGACTTTACTAGGGAGGATAAAGTTAAACAACAACAAAACTGCAAAAAAGCAGCAAAATTGGAGCCATAAAAGTGCAAAATTGAAGAATGAAGCCTAACCTCAGGGCTGAATTCCGTCCGGACAAAGTGAAAAAAGTTGAGGAGCCAGATCTTGAAGCTGAAAGGAAAGGGAGTTCAGAAAGAGAGTTTTCCAGAGAAATGTTCAAACAATAAAGCGACGACTAGAAATGTTGACCATGGAAGACCATGAGCGACGACCGCCTGTGACTTTAGATTGCGGAAGTCGCTTCTGATGACTTGCTCGGAATCTTCGGCATCACTACTAGTATTAGATTGCAGAGAAATTTTCATTCCGGTATTAAACTATTCTACGCTACACGCGTAAAACAACGCCATTAGAGAAATTGGCCCGGGTTATCCGGTTTTCCTGGTTAGGCGAAACACGCCCATGCCCGTGAATATTGATTTTTCTACCTCGTGCCCTTTCTATAACAGTATTTTAATATAGATTTACTATAAAATATAAACATTAGAAACATTTCTTAAATTTGGAATTTTAAATATTTTTTCATGAGGCATATAATAGAAAAACCGTTTGAATATTGACAAGCATTTGCACTTTGATTTCTGATAAAGTGTCGTGGTGTTATTCAAGTGTAATTGCCCCTTTGTCTTGCCATTCTTCTTTGTTTATATTTCGATTAACAATGACTAATTGACTATAAGGATTTCATTCGATATTTTTATCCACACCTTATTTATTTTTAAAAGGTAAGAAATTAAAATATTGAAAAGACTTCATAATCCTGTAAAAACGATTATCAAGACTGGTAAATTGATCATAGTTGTATTACACGCAACGTATCATGTTTTTTACATTCCAAACTCTTGTTCTATGAAATACTAGCTATTATTTCAAACTCTTGTTCTATGAAATACTAGCTATTATTTATCCGACCAAAAAAAATACTAGCTATTATTTCCCATGATCTCTTTTTGACAAATTCGATCATCCTCTTATGGTTGAGAAGGCCGAGGTTTGACCATCCTAGCAAAGTGACCATCTTTTCATTCTCTTAAAGAAGTCCTAATCTGGTCTTTGGTCTATGTTTTTTTGTGAAAATCAGTCCTAGTCCAGTTCGTCTCTGGTTTTGGATGGATGCCCATTTTTTTTTAAATGTAAGAATTCAAAATATCAAACAAGCCTAGTGAATGACCTTTGAATCATCTAGGGATCTCAAATGATAGCCACTGATGAGAGACATTAAGAGAAGAAAGAAGCAGACATGAAATTACGCATACATAAGGGTATTAAGTCACATATATTGTGTCGGAATGTTCCCATCTCCGTTGTCAAAGTGAACATTACATATGAGTATTGGTGATTCCAAATCCGATCATACTACCATTGGTATAATAAAAAAATTCCTTTTCATCCAACGTTTTTAGTAGTTAGAATCACACTTCTATAACAACTAAAGCCAAACAAGACGGGATACAAGTTAAGTGCATCTTGAACACGAATTGATGGACTTAACAATGGGAGAGAAGTGGAACGCCAGATTTGATGAAAAACAATAGGGGGAAGTGGATCAACAAATCTGAAAGTTGTTGAGCTTGGGGTCTTAAGGTGGAGCTCATCATGACTTGACAAGATGAGAAGGAGAGTACTTGGACACCGATGAGAGTACCGGCAAACTACTATCGATGCTTGAGAACCCAAAAAAAAAGGAGAAGAGACGATAAGATGGAAAGATGAGAAAAAGATATCACAATTTACCACAATTGTTTGTATATCAAAACTAATAAAGGTGATACCTAAATATCAATTGATATCTATATCTTGTTTTACCAAACACTTGATATAGATATTCGATATCGAAATCTTATTTTGCCAAACACCGGGTATGGGTATGATTCATATTGATACCCATACCTAATATCCCGATATCAAAACCAAACTCGCCCTTATATACATTTAAAGAACTTAATTTAAGTTTATAAAGTGTAAGTGAAACTTAGAATTTGATGTTTTTAAGAGAAGTTAATCTAAGTTTATAAAGTGTAAGCGATACTTGCTACTCAAAAGTACTTTTAACATAGAAGCATACTTTTTGTTTTGGAATTGATGAAAATCAACTACAATTCATCAATTTTAAGGAACAAAAGTATACTTTTTAGATAAAAAATAGTTTTTAGCACTAAAGTGTAGCAAGACCTTAGATTTTATTTTTTTTTAATTTGAAATTACTATTTATTTTACCCGAAATCACAATTTAATGTCTCATATCAATTTAATCACACCAAACACAATTTATAGAGATATGACTGATATCTTTATCCTACCAAACAGCATACCTAATATCATATCTCATACCCATATCATATCGATACCGATATCATTAATTGATATCCTTATATCGATACCAAACAAGCCCTTAGATAAATGGCGTAAATTAAACCAAAACTAGTTTAACCCCCGTACCATGTACGGGTGATGTAATTATAAACCCTATTTAATTAAATATGTAACGTCAATGATCACGTTAAAAATATACGATTATATGTATTTATCTTTGTATTGTGATTAGTGTTTTTTTACCAATAGTAAATCAACTTATAATATAAAAAAGTTGGATTTGTTTAAAATTATTTTAAGATAAATATCATGTTTTATTAAATAATAATATTTATTAGAAGATTACAACTAATTCTTGGTAAGGGATAATTCATAATTTTCGGGATAATTCATAATTTTCGGAAATTTTTACGGGATAAGATTATATGAGATTCTAACTACCTAATTTATATAGAGGAGGGCCGAGTTGATTATTTTTATCAAATCATATATATTTATCTTTCTATTGTGATTAATGTTTTTTTATATACACAAGGGCCCGGTTGATTATTTTATTAAAGATATGACACGTGGCGCAATTTTTTGTGAAGACTTTGTCTGCGCTTTATACTATAGACAATATAGATTAGCAAAACAAATACAAATCAAGTTTCAAATGTTTATAGAGCCGATTCGTGTAACCGGGCCCATCACTATTGATAAGAAGGATACACATTACACATGTCCGGATTAATAACAAAGTTGAATAGAAAGGTGATTAAACACAATTTTTATTATAGAGGGGCGCTTTTGCAGAAATTGGACTAAATTAGGGGTGGTTTTGTTGAATTTATCCATTAAATTTGGTTATGTCTTCTTTCTAGTGGTTACCCACCATCGCATCTGCATTCCGGTCCTCCTCTTTTCCCAATTGTTTCTGCCAGTTGCCGTTGATCTCTGCTGATCGTCGCATCTCGCCGCTGTTGCTTCCGTCCCCCGTCTTCTTGCGCCTGGTAAACTCTCTTTTCCCCTCTTCTGGCCTGGTAAACTCCTCTTTGCCAATCAGTGTCCGATCCCTTTGATTTGGGTTTGCAACTAGATATGCGATGTGGAAGAACACTAGATCTTTCGTAGGGAGGGGATTGAAGAAGACGAATTGATTCAGACGGGTGTAGAATTAAGCTGTGATCATGCTCTTCACGAGCATCGGTCTTGTCGTGGTGGTGCTTTGATAGTTCTGACGATGTTAAGGGTTTGGTGGTGGGGGTAATGGTGGTCTGAGTGTCAGTTATTAACTTATTATGAAGTTATTGAGTAAAAGCTTAATCCTTTAGGACATTGTCTTTCTTAAACTGCTGAAAAGCTTAATCCTTTAGTGATGATGAGTTGAGTTGTTTCATATCTGAATGATGCTGAATATTGGATCTTAGAAGACTTTATGTATTTCTTTTTCCTCCTAACTTAAAGTGATATTGTTGTTCTTTCAGCTCTGACCTTCAACATGGCCGCGCCTTTCTTTAATTCACCCTTTCAGCCCTACGTGTATCAGGTATCTTTTTCAGTCTCTTCATTCTAGCCCTGAATTCCTGGGGTTTGTCTTTCTTCCACTATGATTTTGATCTATTTATGGTATTGGATTGATCCAGAATTCTATTGAATTGTTTTGTTGCTATGGAATTGGCCATCAGCTTTTCACAGTGTAAAGTAGGAAACAAGTTCAGAATTAGTGGCTTGTCAATTGGGATTCGCTGAGTATATAAGTAAAAAGTAGGCATGCTAAGGATACAATTATGCATTATGCTATTTTTTGCAAGGAAATTGAAATTAAGGTGGCTAGGTGAGACAGCGAGAGAAAATGATCTGACTATCTGGCAATAAAGATTTTCCATATCCAATGGTGCTCTATTCTGCATGGCTTTATCGATATACTTCTTGCAGGAGTAAGTAAGAATATTAGGAAGAAGCAACACTGCCTTGTGTTACTTTTCATTCTTCTAGTAATGATCTGCTGGATTTTTCGCACATTCTCATAGGTCAGAGTTACAGCTCATCTTAGAGATAAAGCCAACTTTGAAAACTGTCCAACTGGAATTAGAAGTGTAGAGTCTTGGGGAGGAGACTGAGTTGAGTTTCCTTATAAAGTGATCAGGGTACTGTTTGTTTAGGTCGCTAGATATTGTATGTCATTGTCTTCTTTTCGATATGGAGATGGTATATATCTTCAAATCCTGCAGGTGCAGATTGTTTTCTAACAGTAGGTTATGGTTTATACGTCCTGTATGCTTTTTTAGGCTGATTTGGGTGAACAGGTTAGACCATAGCATTTTTTTGTCTTTCCTCAATGATTTGTTTCTTGTAGGGAAAGAGTCAGCTCACTTGAGTTTGGAATGAAGTTGTAATACCTTGATATTGTAGAGACTTGGATTTAAGAATATGTAAAACAGGCTAACTATTGTCTTCATATAATAGCTCGCATAAAGTCCTAAGGAAAGTTAGCTGACGTTGGTTTTAACATTTCTCATCTGATGCCCTGCTATAAACATGACCATGTATTATCTTCCATGCTGTAGAGTCCACAAGATGCCGTCATACCTTTTCAGATTTTAGGCGGAGAAGCTCAAATTGTTCAGGTGATTGCATCAATATTGCAAGACATCATACTTGCTCTATATTCCTTGTGCTAGATCTAAACTCTTTCACTGTAATCAGATTATGCTCAAACCGCAGGAGAGAGTTATGGCAAGGCCAGGTAAAGTGCCTCAAACGTATTCTTTTTTGTCTGACCTTTATGTATCCATCTGTGTGTTCAAGAAAAAGGAACTTGGCTTTTGAGCTAAAATGTTTAAGTGATTGCTTTTTCTCCTTTTCTTATGAATGTTAGTATGAAGACTTTCAATCTTTGTTTGTTTTATTGGGTTTAATCTTTATCTCTGTTGCAGCTGATATTTTTCTTCCGTGCTTTCAAATTTCAATCATCAAATAGTTAAAAGCTACCGTATGTGATAAATTCTCTGGTTAATGAATAACCTAAGCATGCTGTATTACATGACTATATCTGCTTGAATAAGTAACAGTCTGACATATAATGAGGGTCAGGTGCTGTCTATGATGCATGAAAAGGTTTAGGTTATGGGTTAGGTCCTTTGATTAGCTGATGTCTTAGACCTCAGACCCGGTGCCTGACCAATACCTTTATATGGCAACCCTAACCTTATTTAAAATATTTGATCTGCTATTTTTGGGCCATTTGGCGTTTTATTAAGCGTTGTTATTCATTGCATTTCTTCATAGATTACTTTACACATGTTGAGTGGAGCGTTGGTGATTAAGACCTGTTGGTTTGCAGGTACAATGTGCTATACATCTGGGTCGATTCAGATGGAGAATGTTTATATCCCCGAACAAGAGGTTGGAGTGTGGCAATGGCTCTTTGGAAAGACTGTGACAAGCATCGTTCTTCTCAATTCTGGTCCAAATGATGGTTTTGTGGGAATTGCTGCTCCATCTCTTGCCAAAGTTCTGCCTGTATGTGTATATAATATACTGTGCTTATTGAACCTTGTGTATCAAGAACATATGCTAGTTCAAACTTTCAAGTGTGACTATGCTCTAGCTGTCCTGTCAAATTTAGTTTTTGATATTCTTCACTATACAGATTGACATGGCAATGTTTGGTGGAGAACTTCTATGCCAGGTATCTCTACTTTTTGTCTTGGTGTTTCCATTTTTGTGAGTATGCATTCATTGTGACTGCAGATACTCACAGAACTAATATGATGTTTGTAGCCGGACGCTTTTCTGTGCTCTGTGAATGATGTGAAAGTTAGTACTACAGCTGATCCAAGAGGGCGTAATGCTATTGTTACTGCAGAGGTAACCTGGCTGAGCTCTTTCATCTCTTGTCAAAATTTCCTTCCAAGAAGTGTGGTTTTTTCTAAGTAAATTTTGGGGCTCCTCAGGGATGTTTTTTGTGTTTTTTAGTATACCGTTTGTTTATATTTTGACCTTTTTATTTATCGTCTTTTAGGGACTTTTTCTTACACTTGTTTTAGATAGTTCTTAGGTCCAAAGACTAGTACCTTCTTACACTCGGTTTAAACAAGTTGATTGTTTGCCTGATTTTGCAGGGGTTCTTACGACAGAAGCTGTCTGGTCAAGGACTTGCATTTATTATTGGGGGTGGATCTGGTATGAGCATCAGTCACTCCATGACATGATTTTCTTTTGAGTTTTGAACACAATAGTCCTAAAATGTTGCATAAATTTGCTTAAATGTCAAGCAAACTTGTGAAGTGCTCAATAGTCCTAAATTGTTGCTTATTTTTTAGATTTACATATTTATGGTAGACATCTTTTTAAGTAGTTTGCAGAGGTCTATTAAGGCTCTTTCAATTGATTTTTTAAATGGGCGTAGCATAAATTTGACTTCAAAATAATGAGATTATCAAATATATGAAATGCGATGGATAAGTTAGTGAGACATGTCAATCTAAAATGTGACTAAAATACAGTTGTATAATAAAAATCTGGTGGTAATTTCTTGGTCTGGTATTTGTTTGATGAAAACCACGTAACTAGAAAGGAAATATGTGATTGTGCATCCCATCACTTCTTTAAGTTCTATTGTGCATAATATATCATATGCCACAATTGTTGCTGGTTTAATACTTTGGAGTTATTTTTGAAGCATTATAACTGCATAATTTCAATTGCCAAAACGAGTTACTTCTTGCACTTACCATGTGTTTCTATTGGTCGTTGAAGTTGTGCAGAAAAATCTAGATATCGGTGAAGTTCTTGCGGTGGATGCATCATGCATCGTTGCTTTGACGTCTACAGTGAATGTTCAAGTTAAATATAATGGTCCTATGAGGAGGGCTGTCTTTGGGGTTGGTTGCTTTCTTCACTACTTCCTTTAAGTTCAAACCAGGCTTCTGTTGAATAGAAACTCTCTATGTTTTTTGTTTCTCATGTTTTTGACATATTTGGTCATGAAATTGCTAATTCTGAGAGGAATAGTTTTTGGATCATTCAGATTACAGGCATATAGAAAAAGTGCTTAATTGTGTATCTTCTTCAAAAAAAAAAAAAAAAAAAAAAAGTGAAGCCAACCCTTGAGATAGAACTCTAGCTTATGAAATTATTGTGTATGACATTGCAGGCGGATAACCTCATAACAGCTGTTCTAACGGGGCCAGGCATTGTTTTTATTCAGAGTTTGCCTTTTCACCGACTTTCTCAGCGTGTTGCCAGGTACACAAATCCTTACCCAGATTTATTCAACATATGCATTCTTGAAAACAACATGACATGTCATGAGTTAATTGATCTTGCAGGGCGGTGACTGCTCCAAACATGAGAGAAAATCCAAAGTTCTTTATCCAGTTGGCCATCTTCTTTTTCCTGGCTTATGTAGTGATTGTCTCATCTTTGCTATTGACTGATGTTTGACCCTCAGGCTATCATTTTGCTTTCCATAAGAGGTGATTAGGTGCGGTTTACATGATGATCTTAACTGTTAAGATTGCACATAGCAGAAACATGAACAATTGCTGGATGAGTTGTGGATCCACAACAGACACAAGTGGACTTTCCAAGTCTATAAACCCTTGTAATGCAAATTAAAAAGGTTCTATATTTATTTTTTTAATTTTCTGCTCTAGCCTGGGCATTTGAGGGTTTGGCTTATGAATTCGCAGCTATTGCAAAAGGTGTCTTGAGTAAAATTAGCTGTTGCAGATTACAAGGCATTGTCTACTGATTTAGAGTTTGTGGTGGTAGAATGAAATGAGAGACGTTATCATTCTTGTTCAATTACAATTATCAAAGCTCCTCTTGATATCAATTGCCAGTAGACATCCTAGATGAACTTCTTTTAAGGCTTCCTTTCTCTTGATTTTGACTGGTGAAGGAACTAATTTGAAGGATTGATAAACAAAGTTTAAAACGTTTGAATAAACAAGGACCCATTAATAGCCTCATAACTGACAAAGATTCTCCTCCCTCCCTGTCGCCTCTATGGGGAATGGGCGAGAAAGGTGTCACCACCGTTGGGTTCTACCATAAGAGAAACAACATATTTCTATCCTTACTAGAACACCCATGTTGGGTAAAGATTTACACTTCTACAACGTAAACAGCTAACTTTTAAAGATTGAAACGCCAAAATGGTCTTTTGTTGACATCAGATTCACAACTATTTTAAGTTCTATGTTCAGCTAAACTCTTAAGGCTCCCGTTTTCCCTATATAGGTTTTCACATGAACAATCATTGTTGTCTGACAGCATAGGGTCTTCACAACATATCGTTTCTTCTAGCGGAATGAAGATTCTGAATCTTCTGAGTCTACCTTAACCTGAAAGACCAACCAAAATAAATCAAATGATCTATCTAGTAGCAGCAATATGACGTATTACTTCAAAAGGAAGTGAACTAAGAAGTGAAACTCTGGGTACCATGTGAAGATGGCCCTGCAAAGCTCCATGGATAATACTTTTCAGCTTTTCACATTGTTTAACCATGTAACCTGCACGAATTGATGACTCGAGTTGACACCATAAGCGTTCGATGGTGATGTACGGAAACCATGCTGCAAAAGGACTTTTTCGACGAACTAGATCCTCTGGTCTCTGCAAAAGTGGGTTGAGCAAGTAAGCCGTTAATTTTGCTTTGTACATGGATTCTTCCCACTAGTTCAAAACTCTCCAACACATAGATACTTTCCACGAGCTGAACTAGATATAGATATATCAGAGATTCTTCAATTGTAGTAACACTAAGACAACGTTTATATGATTCAACAAATCTGAAAAGGATAGAATCTAGAATATCATTTCTCCATTGCTATTAATCACTTTGGACCTCTAGTTACAATTTCACCCATTTTTTCCCCTGCAATCAATTCCAAACAATTTTATTTCACCGTGAAATCAGCCAACACTTAGCGACATACAATCAAAAAGATGTGTGACATACAAATGTACACCTAGAATCTAGATAATGAAGGATATCCAATTCCAGACAGACAGACACATGGGCAAGCACAGTGAGACTAAAATTGCATCCGCATCAGAAGTCAACAAATTTCATCAGCAGGAAATTAAACCCCACAGCTCCATGTAACCAAGCACATAATAATCAAGTATATGAACCGACTTACTGCAGATCTATATGCCTCCAAGTATTCAATCAGTAGGTCTGTGGCCTCTGAATACCGCCCATAATCAACATACAAACACAACAAGGATGCAGGACCTGATTCTTGGCCAGCCATTCCCCATCTAGCTTTTTGATGCCCACCCTGTCAAAAATTGAGAAAGCCATAAAAAATGTGCACCTGAATTTATACTTACCAATGGAAATTGGAATACAAAACAGGTTAGTCAGAAACATCAATGGAAACATCTATTCGTTATGAGGAGGTCCTTGGTGGTCAGTTCATCAAGATGTAGTAGGATAGTATTGAACCTTAGAAGCTATACAGCTTGAAGTGTGATACTTGTCAAGGGGTATAGGGGGAACATAATGGTAAGACTGATAGGAAGTTATCAATTTCCCTGAAGCAACAAATACTCCCTAAAAATACTAAAATCCTATATAGTTGCATTCTATAAAGAGAGCAGAGAATTTCCAAGATCCCAGCAAAACATCATTACTATCAAAAGTATCAATGCTGATAAAGTCATCAGGACACTTTCCTCTACAAATGAGTTCACATAGCTCAGCCATTTAAATAATAATGCTCTTACACTTGTGGCATTTTCAAGTCATATGTAACATTACCTTGAACATATGAACAAGCCAGAGAGGCAGCTCAATCTGCGAATCGGACTGTAGAAGAGTTTCTGCTACAACTACAGGTAACCGGGGATGGAATCTTTTATATTTTTCCTGCAATTAAAGAATAATCAGTCATTAAATAAAGCACAAACAAATGATTATGCAAAATTTAGCATCACACAGGAGATGCATTCAGGATGATTCAAATTCATCAATTGCACTACCCAACATTGCTTTAGAAGAAAAAGTACCCAGATATAAACAATAATCTCAAAAGAAGAAACCAAAGAAACTGCTCCAAACTAATGAAGTAAGGAATAGTTCAAACATGGAAATATGTGGCCCAGGCCCTCAAGAAAACCTCTGCTCAAACTCTAAAGAAGTACCCACATAAGCAAAAAAAGTGAAGATTATGACATAAAATGAAAGAATGCACAAGCTGCAGCAATATTATAGGTCAACTGAACACAAAAATGTATGTGTAATTGAAATCCTGAGGGCTTGGTAAGAAGCAATGTATGAGTGCAATGATAGACTTAAGGGGGGAAATATACATACAAGATAGTTCTCAAGCACTTCCCACTGGCTGATGCTCTTTGCTTGTCTTACAGATGGATTCACATCAAATGTTTCAGTCGTGAGCTCTTCATCTTTTGATGATGTTAGCAAAAGACGGTTTGATCTGCTCATTGTAAAAAAAAGCAAAGCGAGATCCAAAAAAATCAAACTTTAAGCGGCTACTATGATGAAAACAAGGTGTAGCGCACAATAACTCACCCAACCACAGGAGAATTGGATTTATCAGGAGAGCACTTCAGCGAGAGAGCAGAAAAGACTCTTTCCAATCCTCTGGCAGAAAGGACATCCAAAATTTATACCAAATCCAGATTAGCGTAATTATTACAGGAAAATTCTAACACTTTATGTAAGTCCTTACTTGCTGAGTCCTGAGCCTTTCCAGAACCTCAATAGAACTGTGAACGCCATATCATATAAATCTGCCTGAACCAGGTGGTCAACTAAATCAGATGGTGGCATTTGATTCCCTGAAAGAACATAAAACCCAAGTCAAAAATTGACACACTGGCATGATTAGCATGCTTCTAAAAATGCACAAAAGTAAGTACTACTAATATTATTCAGATTCTCACTAGTGTTAGTAGCTACTTACAATTCTCACTAGTGTATCAATTTAAGACCCTCAATCAAGTCCAGTTTGAACTGAATCACAATCTCAAGAAAAACCATGTAACAAAACTACAATTCAATAAGATTTGGAATATATACTCCATAAAGACCAGTGTATTCATTAGCCAGAAAGTATTAAGGTGTATTTTTTATTATTTTTTTATTTTTTGTTTAAATGCTTATCTTACTTTTGTATGTCAACGACGATAGACCTGAGTCCAAACATGCAGCTTAACCAATTCAAAGAAACTTCTTTTAAAGTCCAATGGACAACAAACAATGAAAAGGTTAACAAAGGTATCTTCCATCTCACTACAAAATGACACATTATAAATAGCTCAAAGATAAAATTCATATCGTTATATTTAGGGTCACATATCAATAATAATTAGCACTTTAAAATTAACTTCTAATACAAACATAGGATAAAGTGAAGGAGAGGAAGAAGAGAGAAAGTAAAGTATAATTAACTACTCAAAAGAAAGGGTACACGCAGAAAATGATATCTGTATAACCTTTTTTTGACAGGTGAATGCAACAGATTAAAGAAAAGGCAAAGTTATTATACCAACATGTGACCACTTGACATTCGCCACTGAAAGCAAGTATTCTGCAGATGTAAGCATGAATTCGTCTTCAAGTTTCTCCATACTTACAAAAGACAAATTTCTGGAAGATTGGGTGTCAACATTGGCAGCTGCACAAGAATTGAAATCACTTAGACACTGATTGATCAGAAGTATTTGAAGGCCAATACAGAATAGAAAAGACAAAAGAAAAGATTTTACCAGACTGTAAGGAATATTTTTCCACTCTACAAACTTCTTTCGAGACATGACATTATCGAAGCACATATATCTAATGCATAATTCCTACATATGAATGCTAGCCAAAAATTTAAAGAGGTGATCATCTGCTGATGATTTCGACCGTTTTTCATCATTGCATAAACACAAACTGAATTCATATGATATGTATATCCATTACATAGAAAATAAAGATTATGAACAAAAAACAAGGACTTAAACAAAGCCTGATTATGCAATTATAGTTTAAACTTACATTGGTTTTCTGACATTCGAGCCTTTTTACTTAGTTGAAATTCATTGTGGAAACAGCTTCCATCGAGATGAAGATCAATCCAGGCATGTGCAGGATGAAGGAGAAGCAGAGCATTAATAGCTGCGGAAATAGCATTTAATCTTTCTTGAATAACAAGGGTGGAATTTGAAAAACTCCTCAGTGCAATCTCAGTTTTCAACTGAGTAGAAAAAAGGTACATGTAACTAGCTGCTTTCCTCCAGTTTTGTCGATGCATCTCGAAAGCATAAAGCAGCTTGAACGGATTGGCTTTTGCCACAACATCAGAGCGTGCAGCCTGCAGATATGTAAAAGATAGACACGTCCATTAATCGAGAAAAGTAGTCCATTTTTCAATATCCAAATTTCATTGAATAGGGCATGTACCTTCCAAGCTAGCTCTCTTTCTGCTTTCTCAGTTAAACCAATAAAAGGAAGCTGGCCATTACAAAGCATCTGAGATACACCAAAAAAAATGATGACAACAGGATGCACAAATTAGAAACCATAAGTAGAGTGAAAAGGACTTTTACATTGAGAAAAAGATCACACACATTACAAACAAAAGGAAAAAAAGGTAACAAAAGCCTTTAACATCCAGCTAGGTTGGAAATTTGGAATCAAAAGGGAATAACAAAATTTCATATACGGCTTTACCATGAAACAACAGCAAAAACATGACACAGCAAACAGCATGACACTGAGCATCTAAAGTGTACAACATAAATTTTGGAGATAAATATGCATATATTTGTATCTTTTGGTCGGAAACAGCATGTTGATTCTCACTCATTACTAAGCCATGTTAAATGGGGGAAACGTCAACATTTTTCGATTTCTTTTATTACTAAATTAGAATGACGAGTATTTATAAAAACATATGGATGACAAATATTTATGAAAAATAAAGGAGGACAGCCTCACATCCTTATTTACTTTTCAGCTTCTAATTGTCTTTCAACAAATAACTATAGGCTTTCCTAATGCTAAATACATTAAATTTGGTTTTCCCTTCATGTTGAAGACATATAATATCATGTCCCATGACAGACTAACAATCATAATAGCAACAAATGGACTTTCCAGGCTTCATAGCAATCACATGTGAGTTCAATAGGTACATACTGGAAAAGATGGGAGAATAAAAGAAACAAAAAGTTATTTTGTGAAATCTTTGTACCTTTGCCGCACCACGTTCATAAAGAACAATGATCAAACGCCTCAGACATATGCTTTTACTCTCATCGTCGGGGTTTGAGACCATAGCACAGTACGCATCATAAAATTCATTAAGATCCAGCATGAATTTGAAAACATTTGCCCATAGTCTCCCTTTAATTGTAATAGTTGATTCACCAAGTAGAACACTCTCCTGAGCAGCAATACCATTATGAAAACCCGCTTCATCAACCTGCTCCAGTGCAGCAAGTGCAAATTGGCATGCTGCTTGACTCATGTAATACTGCTCAAACATCTGCATTGCCCATTGGTAATAATTGAACCTCCACGATGCATCAGATTCACAACCACCTGCGTTTAGGAGCATAAGTTCACAAGCACCATAACATAATAGTTAACGAACTATTGAGAGATAAACATACTAAAACCCAGATGTGGAATTCCTGCTTCGTGTGGCAATCTTTGTAAAGCCTGGGCAGCTTCCTCTCCAGATGAAGCTCTGAAATAAAGATCAATTATTTTGGGTTTTTTAAGCCAATGTCAAGAGAGAAACGCGGGCTGTATTTTTCTGTTCTAATACATTTTACGCTTGCCACCCTTTGACTTCCTAGAGGACTGAAAAATTATGTTTGAAGCTCAAGATCAGAGCTGTAGTTGATTTCGAACTTGATAAAAAAAACGGTGACTTCATTGAAGTATCCATTATGAGACTGAACAAGTTCTTCTGTTATACTATTATTTTGAGATCATACTTTTGATGCTCTTCTGTTTTAAATTCATTTATTTTGATCTTTTAATCAGATTTCTTATTACATAACAAATGGCTATGAGAGGTAGGGGTTGCATACTGGTAAACCAGGATCAAAAGCTCAATTGTAAAAAATAAAAATTGACAAATAATAAAAGATTTATACATACTTGAAGAAGCATTTTACAGCTTCACTAATTTTTCTCTCTCTTGAAGCTCCATGTGTCTCAAAATGTGCCTGAGCAACCAGACAGCATCCAAGAAGATGATGGATCACAGACCACTCTTTATTAGCATGCTGAATGCTTCCTGATGTCTTCTCTTTCCTCAGATATGCGTCTGTGATTTGAAGTATGATCTATTGCCAGAAGGGGCGAAAAAAAAGAACCCAATGCAGAACTAATTCAATAAGACGTCCAAGAGGTATGAAATTAAAAAAATAGTAAAAAAGTCAAAAATAGTGGAGAAGGAATGAACCTCAGCTGCATTGTACTGGGCATGCTTAAGTAAGATTAAAGCAAGGTTGGCTGAGTGCTCAAAAATGGACGATAGATTTTCTCCAGGTCCACCGAATAATATCCAACTATTAAAGTTCTGCACTAAACTGACAAAATTTTCTGGACCTGGAAACGAACTAAGACACTGGCTGCTTTGCCTGTCAAAGCATCCATGGGCATTCATCAAAAGAACAAACGCCAGTGTGTAGCTAAATGATCCCAACTTCTCAGTCCATGATGCTTTCACAGTGTTTCCATCTAGCCAGAAGTATATATACATTAAAGACAAAACCGATAAATGAAAAGCTAAAATTAATTGGTCCCTCGTAAGATTCAAACTTAAGCATGAAAAACAGATGACAGGCAACAGAATCACTAAAATATACAATTAGTCATATGTGACTTATTTATTAATTGTACAACATTCTCTCAACGCATTCGAGTTGCTACAAGGACAGCCCAGTCAACTTAAACATACAACAGGAACAGGTGGTGCAAATTCATGCATGGAAGTAAGAAAAAGGACACAAACTATGACCAATAAATCACCATCATAACAGCAAAAAAAAGACATACCACAGTTCTGCCATTTATTCTACTTATTGAAATTCAGTAGAAAATAATTAGAATCCAGCTATTTGACATAAGGCTGCTGAGGTCTGACCAAAAGAAAAAATCATAAGGCTGCTGAGGATCTGCCATTTGCTCTATTTATTAAGATTCTTGCAGATGCTGAGACAGTTCATCAACTGACTAAAAAATAGGATATAGCAACAGAAAAGAGTTCTAACTATTTAAGGTGGAACATTTTCAAGTGAAGTTAAAAATTTATATTAGTGGTTACACACAACTTTACCTATTAAGTGCTAAAATACATACCAATTCTCAGTGTTGAAAGCTGGGAGCTAAAGTCCTCAACAGCACCAGATTCTGATGGTGTAGTGGCAATAAAATAAATGATAAGCCACTCCATAACAATTTCATTGATCATAGGGATGAGCTCAAGCTGGATTCTAGTTATTTCCTGCTGAAATAAATGGATCTGCATAGGTAAAATAAAATATATATAAGAATCCAGATCATAAACAAAGAAATTGACACAATGAAAAGGAAGACATAAAGAATATCCAGTCTAGCCCTTATCATTCTTTCATTTATCTAATTAATTCGAGGGGGGATGGGGTGTAAACATTTTCAAGAAACCAATACGAAGAGCTTTACAAGGATGGCCTGTATAGCTCCTTCCAATTAGCCTTTTCGCTACCTTTTCATCGTGAATTTATCTTACATGTGACCTAATCCATGACCAAAAACAAAAGCATCACGTCACAAATAGAACCCAGATCTTTTACAAATACCTAAACCAACTATAACTAAGGTTCATATGTACATGATGGAGTTCCATGTACCTGATAAACCAAAAGAAAATTGTTGAGACAACCCATTAGTTCGTTCTGCCAATGAATATTGCTCCAATCATAAACTATTGGCTCCCATAACAACTGCATAATTTAGAGTGCCTAAATAATCTTTCATATAAAGAATACACTTGGGCAAAGCCCACATTCCCCTCACAAAATATTTCAAAGCTCTAGTCTCAAGCTTTGAGAAACATTAAAAGAAGTAAACGAGTCGGACCTTCAACAAACAAGGTCCATCGTTTTCAACAAGATATCTCATTTTATTAAGAATAGAGCAGAACCAACAATTACAATAAAAATTACTACTACATTAAAGCAAACAATATCTCGGATTTTTTTATAAACTAAACAATACCCAAGTTATACACTTATACGCATCTCTCTTAATCTATGCTTCATCATAGTTCTACTATGTTATTGTACAGATGAATTAATATATTTGTGTACCATGTGTAGTCTGGTGTAGAATTCAGAAAGAGAACTAAATATCATGATTGATTTTAGCCATAACTATTTATGATGTTCCATTCATGCCAAAATCAAAACCAAACAAAATTGAAAATTGATGTTTCTAACAGAAGAAAAAGAAATGTCAATAGCAAGATACTTGACATGAATGATGGAAAAAATTAAAAGTAGATACATTGCAACATAAATAATCAAGTTGAGCACTCACTTGACCACTGTTGTTCAGAAGGTAGCGTAAGAACAGAAAAACATCCAAGGCAGATTGAAACATTGCTTTAGCAACTTGTGATGTAGCCTGAACCACAACAGATGTGGTGATATTTGATGGCATATTTAAGTTCAAGTTGCCCTCAACTGTAGACGGCACTAAAAGTTGCACATAATGTTCAATAACATCTAGCACTTTCCCCCAGCCATTAGCTTTTCTACGCAAAGCTTGGAGCGATAATAGCATATCAACTGAGAATCTTCTCACATTTTTGTTCGCTTCCATCTGTTTCTGTCTAATCATATCAGCTCCAACTCCTGACAATTGAAGCGCGGCTACAGAAAAATTGCATCCACTTTCAAGCATCTTCAGTAAGATTGGCACAATATCATCAAATGGAACAGATGGAAAACTGACAAGTGCTTCATACAATATAGGTGAAACAGCTCCTCCCAATCTTTGACTGAGATTACGATTACAATGAAGCACTTCGAGCAGAAGCTCAAAGTCTGCATCATTAGACATTTCCAACCCAAACTTTGAAAAATCATCAAGGGCAATCAAACTACCTGCAAGGATAATATGATCAAATTTGCAAGATGATAAAGATATAAAAAAATTATTTGTATGACAAAATAGGGGTACCATGATGTTCACAACAAGCATACCGTATGAAACTAGTTCAATTTTCTCCAGGTTACGAAATAGTGAAATAGAGTTCTCCCTGATTATACCAACAGCTCCAGTCAGTGAATCAACAATCAAACCGTACGATGCATTTATTTTACACCAGCATTGGAAGTATCTTGAGCAAAAATCTTTCCAGCATTTGAATATTGATAATGGGCTTCCAGATATGGCCTAACATCCATACAAACCCCATTAGATCCTCTATGAAAGCATGTACTAGTTCACTAAAAAAAACGTAATAAACGGATGGTTAAGGATATAGGACCTCATGTTCAATCAATGAAAGAATCTCCTTTCTCAATCCATCAACGGTCAAAGCCTGAAATTCAGCATCAGTCCAATGCTTTCCATATTGTTCAAAGACATTGCGCAGAACACAGCTATTATGCACTCCAGGATGCAGTAGCTTATGTAAGAAAATGGATGAAAGGAACGGGACAGTTTGAGCCTGCAGAGTCCAGGAAAAGAGTTCAGAAAACCAAATCTAACAACTAGGTTGATTTTTTGCTTTTTTTTTTTTGTCAAAACATCATATTATGTAAGACTAATCAGCTCATACCAGCAGCTACCTAAAATGAATATAAAAAAAGTATAAAGTCCCATCACATAGATGCAAAGTAGAAAAATCCCTGAAAAACAAAAGGTGCATTACTTAAACAGGTAAGGCAGTGGACATGGGTACAAAGTAAGGTAATGAAGCAAAATAGTGCTAATCAAAGGGGGGGTGAGAACATTTGAAAGAGTGATAAAAAAAAAAGGTTGGTTGATAGGATATAGACAGATTGTCAAGTAATATGGAAAGGGAATAGAAATTTGAAGCAGAGAAGGCCTATATAAAGGAATTTTTAGTTGATGCATATTCATACATAAACTTCCTGCCTATAAGATATGTCTAAAATAAGTATACAATCAGTATCAAGTTTACAATACCTCACCAGAAAATATGACAATCAGAGCCAACGGTTAGAGCAAAACAATCCAAGATGAACATAAGTTCAAAGAAAAGTAATTCTACCTTCTGGCAAGAGAAAACAGTGCAGGTCAACTCAAAAAGATCATCCATGCAGTATTCAGAAGTTTGAAACAGCTGCTCTGCAACAAAACCTTCCTGCAATGCGTAACAATGTCCATCCCTAGCACCAAAAGAAATGATGCATGAGATACATGTATAACTATGTGCACTTGTTTGGGGTAATGTAAATGTAAACTCAAACAAGAATTATAGCAAAATGCCCAACAAATTTCAAAACTTATTCCTTCATAAAAAAAATCAAAACAGGTAAAGATCACGGTTCAAAACTTGTTTTAAACATTGTGCTACTACCGCTGGATGTATGGCTGAACTATTGGTTACATATATCCTTACTGCTTCAGGAATTAGAGAGTGTATTGCAATTAATTTCACTGGGATAAGGTTAGAGAAAGACTCTTGTTGTATAGTTCTTTCTCAAGTTGATGTATAATGATACACTTTGATGCATCTTTTTCTCACAATTGCAGAAGCAAATGAATACGAGAGATTTTATGTTATAGCAGAGAATCTCAAGACACACTAAGATGAAAATTTGAGCATTCAAAAGTCATTCAGGGTATGTCCATGGGTAGAAATATTTGAACATTCACAAGGTACAAAAATAAGAAGAACGAGTCACCTCAAACCCTTCCCCCCATTCTTTCTACTCCTATTTCCTCCTTTATTTTGGGCTGAAGCTGAACAAAACCTTTTATTAAAAGATATGGGACTAGAAAGTATATTGTGAGAAAAAAGAAAGGAATAAGTAGACCTTTTACAGGGATAGTAAGAGTTTTCATTGGTCAGAACAGGGAGTCTAAATGTAAATCATAGAAAATATTAAAAACATATTATAAAAATGTCAACATTTAACTACATAAAAAAAAAGCCTCTGTGCCTCAATATCTGAAGAATAAAAATAAAACTCTCTTCGTTTCTTCTTATATTATCATCCACACAACCAGCTACATTCCTTTATCTCATTCTTTAAAACTGCAAGAACCCAGACAACCTCCTCAATTCCTCCCACCTTCCACTCTTTGCTACATTAAGTGCAGCATATTAATGTGTATTAGCATCTTTCTTCCTTCAGCACAAATTTTGAAATCCATATCCCAAGTTGCAGTGGACAGGATAACTATTTACTGGAGAAGAGTGGAAAAAATAGCATGACCGAGGATATTTTCCATTGATGACAAAATATACACCAGGTCTATATCACTCTTAACACTACAGGACTACCTAAACATGTCCTAATTCCAGTAGCCTTATCATAGAGTCCAATATATTACCAGGCATCAACTGTTAATAATGACACACTAGAAAATCTTACAGAAATTTTACATATCTCAAAGGAGAAATCTGAGGGAATACAAGAAGGTATTTTCAATTTCCAGAAGAGCAATTTATGCTAAGAACTTACACGTGTGAATTTAGACGAAGCAAATCCTGCACTATTAATTGATCTTCTTTCAGAACCCATATCTTATTTGACGCAAGTTTGACATCAATCACTTCTCCCTGAAATGTTAAGACGTCAGCCATTATTCTTTGTTGGTGCGAGGGGAGTCAAACCAGCCAGCAAGTGACAACAAGCTTACCTCAGGTAAAGGTAGATCATCCAAAGAGTATGTGATTTTGTCTTTATGTGCAAAATTCAGTTTACATATACAGATCCTTTCACTGCTGACCTTCAGAATCATAAACTTTCAATCAACAGTGCGAAAAACACAAATATGTATAGGCAGAAAGCAATTTAGTATCTAATAACCATGGTACAGACTAAATCGCATTGAACAAGAAGCCAAGGAGCAATAATTATCATATGTTTGTTAGGAAGAAGAAGTTCGATTCCCTGTCCCAGAAGATTCAGAACAAAAATTATGAATTGAAAGAGGATGCAAAAAGCAAGTCCCTCTTGATCGAAAAATGTAACAAGCTCTCTTGCATTCTTAATATTATGGATTTGAACAATGGGTCCTGAATCTTGGAAATAGGCTAGGCACACAGAATAAGTTCTAGACATCCTCAAATTGGGATTTCCAAGCGTCACTCTATACTAAATAATTACACTCCCTAATGCATTCTTGCACAGTTGTACATTTCCAAGCAAAGTCTATAAAGGAAGCATTATATTCCATATACATACCAAAGCCTCCATGCATAAGACTGCCAGAGGAATTATGCCTGTGCTGTTGTTAGCTTCACCAATCCATAATTGCTCAAAATTTTTACCTGTTCTAATACAAAGTAATGTCAGACATATGGACTTTCTTAATTATGAACCAACAGTAAGGAATTTCTATCTTTGTTATCTTTGACCATACTGTTAACGTAAGGTAGTTCTATCCATGTTTTCGTTGACCATAATGTTAATTCTTTCTAGGTGAGTAGATTACAGTGTACATAACCAATTTAGCTCTCAGTACAAACTTCCAAAATTAAATCAGAATCAATTCCATCAATCATGGAGTACAACACCATGTATAGCAACAGAATATAGTTGTAAGGTCATTATTACCTGTTAAACGAAATAACTTTTATGAGCTGACTATTTTAATTTTTTTTTATGAAAATGAGCTGACTATTAAAGCAACGAATGAAAGTGGATATTGCATACCTGGGATGTTAAGAGAGAAGATCTTTGCACCGCCAAAAAGATCCCAGAGTTTAAGAGTCCCATCAGAATGCAGTGCAAAAACGACCTTTTTATCATGGAATTGTGCTATGTTCAAAGCCTTCACAGATCCTGCCACTCTACCCCTACAATTGGATTTAGATCACACATAAGCTTTCATCAAGCAATCTAAATATCCCCTCTGCATCCATATCTACAAAAATTGACTGAAAGGTATTAAACGAATACATAACCTATCCATCTGCAGTTCTGTTCGATATACTAATATGCAATACCTGGTCAGTACAAAATTTAACAAAGAAACATGCATCATCTTATAGGATATGAAATGGAATCTAACACGAGATGCCATTCCCACAATCCTATTTTATATGTAATCCACCAACCTCCCATAGCAGTAGGATAGAATGGAAATGAAATAGGCAATCCCTGGCCAATCCAAATCCTACACCTATTCCCTTCAAAATTACTCGGAAAAATACCCTAGACAAAGTTACTTCAGAATTGAATTTGCCAGAAGTAGAATAATAGTGTACAACAATAGAGCAATCACTCTCCAAATAATCTTCTTATCCTCTCTACACACAGATCCAGCAAAATGACCGAAACCTATCCATCTCCAGTCCTGTTAACGTATTAATTTGCAGTACTTGCACAGTACAATCTAACAAACAAACAAACATTTATCATCATAGGATATGGAATGAATTCTAACATTCGATGCCATGCCCACAATCCTAGTTTTTGTGTAGCCAGTCCACCCCCCACAGCAAAAGGATTGAGTGGGAACGCAGTAGGTAATCCCTGGCATATCCAAACCTATTTCCATCAGAATTACTCATAAAAATATACATTAGAAAGCCACTTCAAAATTGGATCTACTAACAACAGAACAATCATTAAACAACAATAGAGCACTATGTTAGTTATATTTGTAACAGCAAAATATGTACCTTGACATCAAACTCCACAAACGACCAATTCCAGCATCATCGCGCATCTCTTGCATGAAGCCTAGATGTTAAATGACAAAAAGGAAGAAGGTGAAATACAGGAGATGAAGCAAAAGCAGCAAAAATAGAAGAACAAAAGACAAAAATGAATTATAATGCAATCCCCACCTGGAACATTTTGATCAAGTAAGCCAAATCGGTAAGAAGCTATGGAGCCATCTTCTCTTCCAATAACAAGGCAACCAGCAATTGCAGCCACAGCACACAAAGGTGCATGTGGCAGATAATTTTGCAAATCAAGCTGGATGGAAGGGAACCCCGACCGAGACGCATAAGAAGATATATTCTTGAGTCGGAAACAATAGGCGATACCATAGACAGTCAATGCATAAAGAAGATAAGGATACCGAGAAGCATCATCAATCTGCAAATGAAGCAGGAAAATATAAGATTATAGTAAGTACCTACTTTCACCTACAACAAATGTTAAATTACTGAATAACAGACCTCATTTTGGCATATACAAGCAAAAGGAAATAGTGTTTCTGGAAAATGGATACGCAATCCAATTCGAGGGAACTCCTTATCAGCAGAAAGTTCCAACACCTCAAGGGCATTGGGCAGACTCTTGTGGATTTTCCTGTTATACGCAATAATGCATTAGCTTTCCAATTCAACTGTCTATACAAGCAAGTTAAGAAGCCCTATACAGAGAATGTCATTATTTTGTAATTGTAAATAAAGCATGAACATAAAGCTCTTAGCCAATCTTTCTAAAGAGAAAGAAAGTACCAGATCATGTAAGTAGGAGGATTCCCAATAACAGAACAGGAAGTGACGTCCTCCAACAGTGGAGTGGCCACATGCGGGTTTGAACCATCTCTATCAGAATCTGCTAATGTATTATAAGCCGGGGCTGAGACATCAACCCATTTGACAGAGTAACTTCCTATGATGGGGACCTCAATTCCCAAAAGCGAGTTACTCCCCATTGTCAATTCCTATTTTACACCAAATCCGAGACTGAAACGGGAAACAGCATTCCAAAAATTTAGTAAACAGCAATTGTCCTGTATGTTGTAAGCACAAAGTAACTTATAATACGGAGTGCCAAAAAATCAACAGCACTGAGAAGTAAGCAACCCAACAAGGCAACAGCAGCTTCGAAATCTTGCAAACCACCAAAATAAATGAACTAGAGCTTCAAACAAGAAACCAAACAAGGTCAAAACAAAATAGCAATACTTGGCTAATCAAGAGAGAAGTCCTTCAAACTCTTCAATCTTACATGTATATGTGCCTTCAAATGTCACAGATTAAACACTTCATCTCATAGGCACTACCTAATTTCTACTTACAACATTACGTTAGGAATCCATCAACAATTTCAAACCAATTGTCATTTAGTAACCAAGAAATTGAGTTTCAAAAGGACAAACAATTAGATTGGAAATGGAAAGAGACTTTAAGCTCCAAGTTAAAGAACACTGACAAGCTTTTTTTAACTCAGAAATCAGATGTGCCCTAATGCTGAGGGTTGGAGGAGTCGACGACGAATTGACGGGATCAGCTGGAGCCGTTGCAAGGGGCGCACTATTGCCAGACCATGGAAGGAGGTGAAAGGGAAGGAGATGGGAGACTCGAGGGAAGTGGAGGAACGGAAAAGCTAGTTGAAGGAGAGCGCGGGATTAGTAGAGAAGAAGACTGCGTTTAGGGTTTTTCTTTTTTATTTTCTTAAAAAAACAAATTGGTCAAATTATTTATTAAATATTTAGTGTTCGGTCCAGGTTAAACAATTCTATTTAATTCGTATTTCGAACGAAGAACAGAAACCCTCATTTCATTTTTGTATACGAAATTATTATAATTTTAAATATATCTAAAAATAAATACATATTTAAATTACATTGATTACATCTATAAATTATTCGCTTATTTTGAATCTAATTTCGAGTGATGGGAAAATTCAAAATTGAACGTAGTTACTTGTCTTTGATGGTATCACTCGACCCTCTATATTGGAATGATTGTCATTCTCTTTGTCATCAATTTAATTGTTTAACTTTCCATTATCAACATAGTCTGTAGCTTGGTTGAAAGCCTACCAAAAAAACGCAACATAAAAAGGAAAGAGAAAAATTTTGCTCTTTTTTCGAAAAGGAGAGCATTTGAAATAATAGACAAGCCTAGTAAATCGAGGGATCGGGACAAAGCTCGAAAATAGGATTCAGAGCATTTACCTTTTTGTACTCGGACTTCACTCTGGTGGTCCGCTATCGCACTTTGATTCAACGATCAAGTTGGAATGTGACAATATCTCAAATTCCTAGAGCTACTAATAATGTGGTTGATTGGTTTGTTTATTATGGTTTATGTTTGTATGTTGATGTAATGGTGGTTGAGAACCGTCATATTTATGTTGCCCCTTCTGAACAATGATTTAGCTTAATCAAAAGGGCACAGTCTTCCTTTGAGACCCAAAAAAAGAGTATATAAGTCTTCAATTTTGAAATAGATTAAATGAACTTATATATGTGCAAATACATATTTCATGTCCATATTTTTCTTAAAACATCAATATTTAAGGCTTCTTCGTTCGATATTTTATTTCTTTATTTAGCGGTGGTTCAGTTCGTGTCGGGTGGACCCAATAAAGGGTGTAAAACACTCGTTCATATGTTTTAAAGTTGCTCAGATCTCTAAGAGTACGAACTTGAAATCTTTGATTAAGGCGGTGAGTTATGCACCAACTTGACTAAACCCCATGAGTTGTTTCCTCACTTGTTTTTTCTTTTGGATCAACCTTCCTTACTTGTATTGATATAAGGGTTCATAATTCATAATTCATAATTTGTTCTAATTTTATGTTTGTTCAAAGTAATTGAAACCTAAAAGGGATTAGATGGAGAAAGAAAGAGATTTAGATCATAGATCCAAAGACTTTAAGTCATTCTTAACAAAAGAGGTTTCAATGAAAAACAATACCATCCGTTTCAAAAAGTAGAAGAGTCTTTATTTGATTTTCTGTTTGCTTTGAGGTACTTGGACCGTGCACTTAATTGTTTTGTGAGAGTATCTATACTATCTATATAATTTTGTGTACATGAGGGATATTTAATGCCCTCATGACACATTAATGAGTATAAAAAGTAATTATTTAATAGAATAAACTTTTGTATTAGAAATATATAAGAATTAGTATTTTGTTCCCTATAGAAAACTAAAAAGAAAAAAAAAGGTGATCATTTGAAAATTATATTTATATTGTTAATTTTTTTTTTGTCAAAAAGTGATTATTTGAAAGAAGAAATTATTGTATTAGCAATGTATAACACTTGGTATTTTGTTTCGCATATAAAACTAAAAGGTTAATACAAAAAGTGATCATTTGAAAATTATATTTATATTAAAAACTATAGTTTTTGTCAAAAAGTTATCATTGAAGAATAAATTATAGTATTATAAATATATAACACTTAGTATTTTGTTTTCGTGGAAAACTAAAAAGTGAATACAAAATATGATCATTTGAAAACTATATATATATTGAAAATTATATTTTTTTTTCTTAGAAAAAATATTGTGCATGTGTATAAGAAATGTATAACAATTAGTGTTTTGTGTCCATATAGAATTCAAATAATAATTTCATACTATAAAAAAAATCTACTTTTGTTAGTAATCATATAGAAATCAAATTTATACTTTTGTACGTTATAAAAAAATTATTGTATTATACTTTTGTGTTCATGTAACATTAATTCTACGTTTATTAGAGATGTCTAAAATAAGTCAAATTTCTACTCTCTATTACATAAAACTAATTATATAACAATACTTTTTATTGATAATTTAAAGTTAAATTAGTGATGTAAGGTGAAAGGAAGAAACTTAGTAGCGTTTGAAAAACACACACTATCAATTTGCATACTAATTTAAAAGAAGCATCATCAATTTTGTTACATATTCTTTTCAAAGCTTTCAAACCTTCACCACTACACAAACCATTTCATATACACTCAATTAGTACTATTAAATACCAACCTTAATACATAGAATTAAACTCCATTAATCCTAATTGAAATGCTTAGAATCCAAGGCAATAGAAATTCAAAATAGATTTCTAATTTTAGAATTTAGAATTAGGATAGAAGTGTGTAATCTCTTGATCCGTTTAAATAATTGTGTATTACTTTGATATAACCCGAGTAATCTTGACTCAAATTTCTTTAATACATTTTTAATTACAAATTCAAAATAGATTTCTAATTTTAGAATTCAAAATTAGGATATAACGCTCCATTTAAATAATTGTGTATTACTCTGATGTAACGCTCCATTTCTCTAAAGAGGGTGTTACAAATTTAATGCCAATTAGGAAAAATGAAATATTAGATTAAAAAATATTTTGTATGGACTTCAATATCACAAAACCCAATGGTCAATCCCACTATAATGCAATTTAATGCCAATGAAAACATCACAAAACCAAACCCAACGGATGGATTTGTATGGACCATAATGCAATTAATTTGATTGGCTCACTAATGCTATTTAAGTCATTCTTAAAAATGTTGTTACAATGCTATTTAAGCCATTAGTGGTACTAATTACCCCTATAAAAGTTCTAAACGTCCGTTGAATAATAGTAATGGGATAAAATAATTATTTAGAGAAATTTAATTGTCTTTTCCAATTTGTTTCTATATAAATACAATAATTATGCCACTCACCAACACCATTATCATCGGTTTTCTGCCAACCTCTCAATTCCAGAGCCTCACCCTAATTCGAAACCATTTCAATCCCTTTATCGGTTGATTTTATAGTCTTTTGATCGAATGATTTGTTGGTTGATTTTGCATCTTTTGATTCCGTCTCCAAAATTTGTGTAGTTTTCAGGATTTGGAAAGACGACGGCGTTCGAAGGTTACGCCAATTCGTAGAAAACAATCACAATTTGTAACGATTGATGTAGTTAGGTGAGTTCCGTAAGTTTGGTTTCGTGATTATACTTTTTGTTGATGCCGCTCAAATTGATTTAACTAAACTCTAATTTTCAAGATGTTTTGTTTTCCTATTTTGTAGTGATACAACTCCCGTATCTGTAGTACCAATAGAGGTCAAGACTAAAGAGAAGACAAATACAAGCTTGAGTTACAGGTTGTAAAGATAATTTAACTTTTAGAGCATAGTGCTCAGATGGAGTTTTGTGTCCTTTTCCTGCCAATTGGAAAAGCCAATATTAAGAATTTTAATATATTGCAATGAGATTAATTGAAGTTTATATAGATTGAATCATTTTTTATTTATTAAATTTGTGTAACAAATTTTAGGCTTCAATTATTTGTGTTTTATTTTTTTATCTAATATTTGATTTTTGATATTTCCAATAACTTTATAAATTATATTGCATTAGTGATGTAAAAAAAAGGCCCTTTGTCCATACGAAATATTTGCCCCGTGCGTACGCACGGGCATTATCACTAGTTAGATTGATATTTTTGTGTTCATATCTAGAGGGGAAAAAAAACTTACTTTAGTCACAAGTGTGAAGGGAAAAAGTTGTCTTTGGTTGCAAGTAGCTTGATAACCTTTTAACTTATTAAATCTCTTATATTAGGGTTGTGTCTGACAGTTGACAGAGTATCCAATATAATTCATTATAATATATTATTTGTGATAATACACATATGGATGACAAGCAGAAGTAATCCATTTCTCAATAACTACATCTTCCCAATTGCAACAAGAGATTCTTTTAAAAAAAAGCCATTATAATATATAATATGTTGCAAATTAACAGACCCTATGTTTTGTTAAGTAGGATTGTTCACACTTTTTTATGAACCAATTCTCCATCGCGGCTTACTTACGCACCCCTTTTTTTCGTTTTCGCACCCACTTTGCGCGCATTCTCGCTTCGCGCGACGCCTCGTTTCGTGCAAGGGTAAAACTGTAATCTCGGAAACGGGGCTGGAGGAGGCGAGCGGCACGAAGGCCCGGCTCGCGCGAGGGCAGCCAGCGCACGCGGGCTCCCTGCGCGCGGCCTGATTTAGGGGGCATGTCGCCGGAATATTGCTTAGGAGTAGTGAGGAGTTGGGAGTTCTTGCAGGGCGGGATGGGGCGGCGACTCCGAGCGGGAGGGGGCGAAGCTCAGCGGCGGCGTATGGAGATAGGAGGAAACTGAAAACCCAATTTAATTGAGGGAAGAAGGGACCAGTTCAAACGACGTCGTTGGGTAGATGTTGGAAAAAAAAGTCTTATTCTAATGGTGTTGCTTAGGTTAAAGAGGCAACAGATAAAATCAAAAATAATAGAAATCAAATGGGCCGGGCTGTCAAGCCTCATGCAATTTACATACTCCGTAACTTTCAGATCCAAATTCTGTTTCCTCCCCATTGCACTTTGGAGTGTGTTTTTAAATTGATTACCTGTGGTATTATATGTCTCTCCTTATTTGAAATAATGATATTGATTAATTATTTTTAATTAAATATTTATACTTATTGGGCTCAAAAAATTATAATTGTTGTAGTTGCTGGTTTATTTTAAAATGATTAAAGATAATATTGGAATATCCACTAACAATTAACCGTTGTTATTTGAATTTTGTTGAGCTTGATAGCATCATAGGTTAATTAAAAATGATGATAATTGCTCAAAAATTAATATATGTTTAGAATAATCCTGATGTAGAGAGTTACATTCCTACACCCGCCACAACAACTAAGCCATGAAATGTAATTATTTAGAACCATTCACTGTTCTTACATGTTCATGAGTGCTCTAGACAAGTTCAAGTAATACGCTATCCTAAATCTTACCAAATCAGAAGAAGAAAAAGGATTGAGAGGTACATAATTTTTTTGACGTCCAATTACTTTTAGTTCTATTGTTGTATGTTTTTTTTCTATTGTCCGAAAAAAAAAATCTATTGTTGCATGCAAATTTGATTTGTCCAAAAAACATTTCTACTATAAAATTTCTCTATCGTCCCCCCCCCCCGTCCAATCAATCCTGGATCCGCCACTAGGCCTAGAGTTCCAGAAACGTGGGCCGTTTTTCGTTGGGCCGCCGTCATGCAGAACTTTCGGGCCTAGAGTTCAATAATTTTGTCCCGTATTTAGTTCGAGATTTTCGGGCTTCAACAGTAAGTTCAAGGAAGTTTAAATGATTATGGTTACAAAAAAATGATTATGGTTGTCATCGGACTAAACGTTTAAGGATTTCTTTAATTCTTTAAATTTATACAATTTCTGTAATTTTTTCCATATTTCAAGATTTGTTTTCTTATACTAACTAAATTTTAACCCTAAATTGTCACAAAAATTGGCCTTAATTCCCTTCTCTGAACTCGAGTTGTCCTATAAAACTCTCGATCCAAGGCAACGTTCATGTAAGAGTAAAAACATAAACCGAAACGATAGTCAAACTTGATGAAGAACTGAAATTAAAGAATTGAACTCGAGTTAGGCCTAATATATACGTTCCAAACCGAATAAAATTAAACTCTCGATCCAAGACAACGTTCATGTAAGAGTAAAAACATAAACCGAAACAATAGTCGAACCTGATGAAGAATCGAAACTAAAGAATTGAACTCGAGTTGGGCCTATGGGCCTATTAGGCCAAATACGAAAACCGAACCGAACCGAGATCCAAACCGACCTCAACCGACAACCAAAGTAGTCTAAAACATGAATCGAGTACTAAACCATACTAGCTCGGTTACGGTTAGGTTCAATCCTTTTTGGTCATGGGGTTAGGGTTTAGGTTATAGGATTTAGGTTATATTGTTTAGGATTAGTGTTTAGGGTTTAGGATTAGGGTCATTGGGTTAGGGTTTAGGTGATAGGGTTTAGGGTTTATGGTTAGGGTTAGGATTTAGGGTTTAGGGTTAGGGCTGTTTGTCAAAAATAGTATTATTATCATTTTTCGAAATTTGAGAAAAATGATTTTTATAACTTATGTTTAAGTTAAGTTAGAAGTGATTATGATTAAAGATCATTTATTGGTCCAAATTATGAAATTTATTGATTTAAGATTGGAAATTCAATTTCTATTTATATTTGGATTATTATAAAGATATTATTTTCGTATAAATACCGTCTTGCGGATATCTGGGAGTGATATATATATATATATATATCTTAAAAAATCGTACATGCCACCGTACAAGATTTTAGGAAAGTATATACATATACATACTAAATCATACACATCCTAAACACTAAACCCTTATAGTATATATATACACTAAATCCTAAACCCTAGAGCCTAGAGTCTAGACCCTAAATCCTAAATATTAAATTCTAAATAAAAAATTATAATTCTAAACAATAAATCTTTTTCTTAAATATTATTCACCAAACAAATGTTATCTTTTTCCCAAAAATTCATTCCAAAATCAAACATCTATATCTATATATCTACATATACATCGTATAAAATTCATATATTTTGGGTCATTTATGACCTTCCACAATTATAACCTACTCTTGGCCACCATCCAAAATACATACAACTATAATATATGATGAGTCCCAAAATTACTTTTTTTTTTTTAAAATGTCTACGTTGGTGGTAGTGTGGTACCACTGAACTAATTAACATGATATTGTTTGGTGGGCTAGAGTCGGTGGTGGAATTACTATTTAAAATAAATGTCACTATATATAATAATAGGTTAATAATCAATAATATACTTATAGAAAGTAAGTAAAATATAAATTAGTATGTAAATAAGAGCTTATAGAAAAAATATAAGGAAAAATTTACCAACGCGAGAAGCAAGACTGCGTTGGTTCGGCCATGTCCAGAGGCGGAGTCCAGAAGCAATAGTTAAGAGATGCGAGCGTTTGGATTTAGGGGCTTGCCGGAGGAGTAGAGGCCGTCCGAAGAAGCGCTGGATGGACATCATAAAACAGGATTTCAGGCTTTTAGGGATTTCAGAGGAGTTGGCACAATGCAGAAAGAGTTGGAGGGAGAAGATCAGTGTGGTAGACAGCTAGTCAGCTTGCTGGTGGAGCCAAGTGGAGTCGTCCGTTCTTTTGTTGGCCGTCAGTCTCTCGCTTATGTATAACATTTTTATAGCCTAATCTTTCTTTTCTTGATTAGTTTTCTTTCTTCTTTCTTCTAGTCTTAGTAGTAGTTTTGGTTAGTTGTTGGTTTCTAAACTCTTTGTAGTAGGTTGTTGAGTAGGCCGGTCTTTGTCTTTTGGGTCGTATTTGGGCGCATTTCATTGGAATGCCCCCGCCCTGACCCCCCAGATCCTGCTTTTGCGGGAGACACTGGGTATATGTTGTTGTTGTTGTGTTATTAGTATTTGTATATTACTCTCCAATTACCATAGTAAAGACATCTAGTGAAATTTCACATTTTTTTCTTCTCAAGTCTAATAAACAAAAAAAATCTCAATTAACGTACTAACTAACACTAATAAACTGGGGGCTTTTTTAAAGTCTAATAAACAAATAAAAAACCCTCAATTAATGTACTAATAACACTAATAAGCTATGGGGTTAAGTAAGTAAAAATAGTAATGGGTGTGCTGGAGAGGAATTGAACACGGGTCGATGGATGGATATGCTTCAAACAACAATGCCATTCTACCACCGAACCAAGGCTTTTGGTGTGAATTTTATTACAGTCTTTTTTTTATTGTAAAATGGGAGCAGAACTAGCTAGCGCAAAGGCCCATTTCGTGCAAGAGCACGAAGGCCCGTCTCATGCGCTAGCAGGTGGCGCGCATCCAGGGCTCGCGCGAGCCTTGGGTGCGCGCCTCGTTTTCTCCGCCACCCCGGTTTCCTTTTTTCGGTTTTTTTCATAATGACTATTTTGCCCTTGCGCGAGCCCTAGTTGCGCGCGAGCCCTAGATGCGCGCAAATTCGGGTGTAATTACAAATTTTTACGGGTGCGCATTGAAACAGCCTTCTCCAAGGAGTCAAAAAATTGGATTTGATTTGAAACTGATTGTACTGTTCAATCGGTCCACCAAAAGAGGATCCCAAAAGTTTTGGGGCACAATATATAAATGTTGTCAAAACGCATCAATTCACCGAGGGGTTATTACTTATTAATGAGGAATGTGGACTATGCCTTATCTGAGGGTACATGTTCAAAACTGTTAAGGATCATTTGTCCCATTCGCATGTTCCATTACATGCAACTCATTTTTCACATTATAAATTTGCCACATTATAGCCCAAAAAAATCAAGTTTCAATGTTTCATAATAATTATATATTCATCATTTCTTTCTTCTGGAGTTCATAATAACTTTATATTGTAATATTTTAGTTTTGGAGTACCTTACAGTTTTTAATTTGCTTACACTGCAAATTTGTCAGATTATGGGCCCCCAAAAATCAATTTTCATAATAACTTTATATTGGTCATTCTTTTAATTTTTGAGTTCCGTATAATTTTTTATTTGTTTTGTGTAGGCATTTCTTCTTCTTATTATAAGTTAAAATAAATAATTTTTTATCACTATTTATATTTTATTTATTTTTCTCCCATTCTCATTTTATCTAAATATGAATACTTTTAACCTAATATTTCTATTTGGCAATTTAGCTAACTCACATTCAAAATCAAACACAAAAAATTGAATAACTAAAATTAATAGTTTACATTTAAAGGAAAAAATGAACTAACTAATTGGAGATTAATGATTTATTATATTTAAACAAATATATAATTAAAAGTATTAAAAAGATTAGTGTTGAATTTACAATGGGCCCCATTTTTGTTTTGGAACAGGGTCTCTAAAATCATTGAGACATCCATGTATTGGCCAGGTCAGGTTATTTGGTCTTTGAGACTTAGAAGGTTTTTTATTTAGGTGGTTGGCGTGTTGTACGTGAGTCATGTGACACTATTGTTTTAGATGGGATATTAGTTGACCATTTCACACATCTCAAAATGGGTTGACCAACTTGTTGTATATGACACTACGATTTTAGTCTTTTACAATTTTTCTCAGCCATGATCTTAAACTCGTTTTACTTCTTTCTTTTGGACCACTTGTACTCTCTTTGTCTGGTCCTAAATTTTAATATATTTTTAATTAATATCTTTATCGAATAAGAAAACATCATTAATTCAGATCTATTAATTTATAAAGATCTTACTCTAGAAAAATTCAATCATTGATAGAGTGCACGCATAGGCATACAAAAAAATTCGATAATATATATGCTCACATGCATACAAAACACTCGATAATATAGGCATGTGAATGTGATTAATTTCTACACTTATTTTTGTATAATTAGGATACTTGCTGTTAACACGCTTTTTGATTCAATAAGTATGATTTTTCAGAAAAATCTTTTCTCCGTTTTGCAAACTTGCTCTCTTCCAACCATAATTTGAAATGTCTCTAACCAAAGTATATGGTTATCCCAAAATAGTTATGTCCCACAAAAAAAAAATTGCTTACCCAAGAATAGGTTACCTTAATTCAAGGCCATATTTTAGGTGCTTATCAATGTAGAAAATTTGCCTTAAAACTAGGAAATGAAGCCTTATAAATGAAAACCCAAATCGAATGAACATTGAACATTATCTTAATACAATAAGTATTCTTTTTAGTGTTTGAATAATCACAATCAATCACAAATAAAGAGAAAATGGCAAGCAGCAACCAACAAGCGATGAGGGAGAGCGTTCAAGAGGCATCTGGCCAAGCTCAGGTTAACTTGGATCTATATTAATGTAGATTTATTTCAAATTTGTATGATCTGATCAATTCTTTCTTATTTTGAATCAGAATTCAAAATTTTCAAATTCTCAAAATCTTAAAGAGCATGAAAAAGTACATAGGTCCAAGTTAATTTGGTGTGGCTTATTCGGTTATTGCCTGAGGTCTTAGACCATGTTTTGTAAAGCTTGGTTTGATTGGATCTTTTGATTCTATTTGAATTGAGCATGTATCTTCTAACTTCTTTTCTTTTGTTTTGTTTATATAAAAGTACTTTTCAATCAAAAATTACTTTCAATCTCATTGAAATACATAATATTCTCTTAACTTTTTACATTTTTCAATACAATAAAAATTACTTTTTTCCGAAACAACATTTTAAATCAAAAGTTACATTTTAGATTACTTAATATACGTGCGATCACTCTACTTTTACCTTTTCCATTGTAAATTTTTCGCCTTAAATCACAATTATTATCCAAAAAGTCATTTTGAATCTAAAGCCAAACAAACCCGAAATTGTTTCTCAGGAGAGGAGGGAAGGAGTGATGGATCAAGTATCCAACGCAGCGTCTCAAACCGCTTCTTCAGCCTCTAACCTTCTTTCACAGGTACCAAAAAAACCCAAAAATAAACAACGTTTAATTCGTTAATTAAATACTATGATCTAAGAATAAATGTGTTGTGTGTTACATATGTATGGTAATAATAGACAGGAGAGAGTGTGAAGAACATGGCACAAGGTGCTGCTGATGCAGTCAAGAACACCTTGGGCATGAACTCCGCTGACAACAACAGCCCGGCTGACGCCGCCAGCAACGCTGCCGCTGGCGCCGGAAACACCGCCAGCAATGCTGCCTCCGGAGCCGGAAACGCCGCCCACAATGCTGCTGCCAGTGCAGGCAACGCCACCCACAATGCCGCCGCTGGTGCTGGCAACGCTGCCCACAATGCTGCCGCCGGCGCTGGCAACGCCGCCAGCAACAACCCGGGTGCCGGTGCAGGCAATTAACAAGCTTTCGAGATCATACATGAGCTGAATAAAAATTAATAGTATGATGTGTGATTAAAATTTGTAAGAAGGTTGATTAGCTTTGGATCGATCTGGGTCTAGGAATACGTACATTAATTTCTCCGTACCTAAGTACTTCTATACATAGGCTCGCGTACTAGCCGGAGAGATATATTTTTAAGTCTTATACATATAAATATTATATATACAAACTTCATATGTTTAATTATTAATTTCCATCATCTTCAATCTACGCACTACAATCTTACATCTATCTCGTTTGGGGTTAACTTACCCATACATGTTACATGATTTGTACTGGTTTGGAGTTAATTTCGGGTTAAACTCTTGTCTTATAATTCATAGAATTTGTCATACAACAAGAAGTATTTTCACATGTAATATAATAAAAAAATGTTCTAGTCAATTTCTGCAAATAGGTCTTATTAAGATGAACAATTACTTGTGTTGTGCAAAAATAATGCTTTGCAAATGATTGAGAGGGAAGCTACTACTATTATTGCTTGAGAAGAGCAAATGTAGTAGCACTACATTCTATCATTTGTTAGGCCAACAGGAATGTCTGCATAAATCAGCTCTGGGGCAAGCAAATCTGCTTAATGTCAATCAGTACGTACACATAATGGGCAATGGCCATGGTATAAAAACTCATGACTCATAAGGATGCCTACAACTACTGTTCTCAAGTCTAAAGAGGTTTTTGACATAACTGGATTACTAATCAAACATTTCCCACATCAGATAAAACTCGGTTTCTATCTTTCATTTTCCATTGCAAGGAGATCTTTCTCAGTAGTAGTAGCTTGAACAAAATGGTTTGCAAGTCAGCTGCAAGCACTGACTCACCTCATCTGTAACTCAGATCACTCTAGCAGATACAAACAATTGTAAAACTAAATGCAGGCCACTAGTCACTATCAACAATGATCATCGAGTTCATCGGCTTCAGCTAATTGCTTCTGAGCATGTTTTCTAGGGCTCCATAGTCATACCCTGAAGAAAAGTAGTACTCAGTCATATAACTACATGTCCAAATTCCCCATGGAATGCAGTAAGAAATCGAAGGAATGGAAGGCAATCAGAGTGCAAGACAACAGAAAAAACATATATACAGTCTATTCTACAAAACTTTGCCATGATTTCAGTGTCAACCCTGTTCTGAAGTGATAATCTAGATCCTGACCTCATATATGGAGTTTTTTAAACTCTGTGATAGTTGTCACTTGTAGAACCTCTTCAATTTTATGCAGGTTGAATTCAAAATTATAAGTACAGTAGAAGCACAATAGAAGCACAATGCAAAGTTGATTATAGATCGTAACCAATGATCATGAACAAATTACAGATACATTCCAAAAATCATTTCCAACCACAAGTAGAAAAGTTGATTCAGAACATATAATTGGAATGATCAAGGTGAAACCTAAGTGCTACACCTTCAATTCCAACACAAGGTGAAAGAACAAGCAGGGAGATCAAAATCTGCTATGTCAATCACAGCTCACAAACTAAATCGAAACCTAAGTTCCTTCTGCCACATACATTCAACGATCCAGACATCCAAAGGGAATTTGATGCATCCACCACCACATTCCCCAAACTGAAGCCATCAATTGCTGTTTATAATCACAAAGGGGAGGTGGAGCTTACATTGACTTGTTCCTCATTCCTGATTGCCGGTGATGGTCTTCAATTGAACATGATTGTTGTCAATAGCGGCAGAGCCGGAGCCAGTGGTGGTAGGCAGAGCCTCGTAGGATCCCAGCCTCCTCGCAGTGGCGCCGGGGACGCCAACAGCCCTGGCAAGGACGCCGTAGACGGCGAAGACGAGGAGGACGACGGCGACGACGTAGATGACGAACATGAGATCGAGGATGGCGGCGGCGCGGAGCTTGGACTCGTCGAGCTCGCAGGCGGTGGAGCCTTCGACGCCGGGGACGACGTCGAGGAGGCGGTGGCAGCCGTCGGGGATGAAGGCGTCGACGTGGAGGGAGAGGGCGGACTGGAGGATCCAGAGGGACTGGAGGCAGAGGGAGGCGGAGAGGCCGAGGTCGGCGACGAGGAGGCGCGGGAGGAAGGCGAGGAGGAGGGAGAGGGCGGAGGAGAGCGCCGAGATGCGGGCGGAGAGGGAGTCGAGCTTGGACTCGAGGGAGGAGGAGGACGAGAGGGAGGCCGAGTGGACGGAGGAGGCCGAGGAGTGGAGGAAGAAGGCGGCGGAGGCGGCGGCGAAGACGAGGTCGGAGGGGAAGAGGGGGGAGTCGGAGGAGAGGATGAGGAGGCCGGAGAGGAGGAGGAAGAGGAGGAGGACGGCGGAGGACTGGAGGGAGGTCAGGAGGTGGACGGGGGAGTGGCCGGCGACGAGGGGGTCAGGGGTGGCGGCGGCGGCGAGTTGGAGGATGAGGGAGATCAGGAGGAAGGCGGCGGCGATGTGGAGGGGGAGGAGGCGGAGGCGGGGCGAGGGGAGCGGGAGGGGGTGGAAGGGCTTGGCCGAGTAGTCGCGGGGGCTCTTGAGGAAGGTGTAGGCGGCGGCGCAGAGGTGGTAGAACCCCAGGCAGAAGAGGCCGCCGGAGGTCAGGAGGTGGTAGAATACAGCGCCGGCCATCGGAAAGACGGATGGAGAGAGAGAGGGCTTTCGATCGAGCTGCTTTTGGGGATCGAGATGAAGATGGACAGAGATTCAAAACTAAAGTTGTGCTTGGGGCGTGGGTTTGACTTTTGGAGGTGGTAGAAATGATATTTTGCATTTTGGGGCATGGTTATTTTATATCAATGCAAACTAGGACCTTGAATGGATCCATAAAAACAAAGAAGATACATCACAAAACCTTGAATGGATCTGGAAACTCAAAATTCCACCAAAACAAAAAAATTTCTTATGGAAGATTTGCCGAAACGGCCTTCCCACTAAAACTAGACTTGCTGCAAACCACATAGGAGTTCAACAAGGTTGTGTCTTCTGTAATAACACTAATGAAGATTCACACCATCTTTTTATGAAGTGTCAAATGGCAACTGAAGTGCTGATCAAATCAGTCAATAGCAAAGCAGCTAAAATAATAGGAAATATCAACACAGATAATAGAAAAGAAAAAGAGATCATAGAAGATATAAGATCTAAGACAACAACGGAGGAGTTTGAAAACCTTGTTGAAATCTGGTGGAGCGTTTGGTTTTTTAGAAATAAACTAACATTCGAACCAAATACCCAGATAAATATCACTCCGATGGTCGTGTTTGAGTTCTACAAAAAACAGAGATCTGATTGGAGACAAGCAAACCAACTCGAAAGTGGTGAAAAAAACAAAGGTCAAAAGAAGAGAAAAAAATCGAAATGGATAAAACCACCTCATAACCACATCAAACTCAATTTTGATGGTGCTGTCAATCTTTCTGGTGTTGCCACTTTTGGGTTTATTTTCAGGAATGAATCTGGTGCACCCATCTTTCAAGACGGGGGGGTTTATTGGGAACCGCTCGGTGGTGTTTTCGGAGGCCTACGCGCTCCGTCAGGGGATCTTGGAGGCTATCAACCGTGGCTATCCCCGCTTGATTATTGAAGGCGACAATCTGCAAGTCGTTAATGCGGTGTTGGGAAGCTGGAGCTGTCCCTGGGAGGTAGAGATGATGCGGGCGGACATTCATGGGCTGCTTCGCAATTTTCAGAGTTGGAAGATCTCACATGTTCCATGTGAAGCGAATTCTATTGCTGACTATATTGCAAACTCCTTCCGCTGCGTGTCGACTTCGCCTATTTGTTCTGATTTGGGTCTTGTGGACCTCATCCGTAAGGATGCTCTAGGATAGTGCCTTTTCTGATGTATTGGGCCTAGCCTAATTCCTTTCCTTATATAAAAAAAAATGCAAACTAGGACCCTTCTTTCGTTCACCTCCATACCCAGTAGAGGGGTGTTTTTCACAAGTCCACACCACACCCCATATATGTATGAATGAGCTAATATTGAAGGATATAAAGTCCTAAAAACAATGACAAAAGGATGTTGATCTTGGATTATATGTTTTAAAGGCTAACTAGGGTGGTTTTGATGGATTTAAATCCTCCGTCCCATTTCCACGTCCCTTCCTTCTCATTGGCCGAAAGTATGGGTCCCCCTTATATTCTACCGAAATAAATAATTTCGGCCAATGAGAAGGGAGGGACACGAAAATGAGACGTGGGAGTGGGACAAAGGATTTGAGTCCGGTTTTGATATCTCTGTCTTGTGACCATTCCCTTGAGAGATAATTTATGATTTATATCCTCAAGTTCCTTTTAATGTCATTAGAAAGCGTATTCAACGTGATACAATTCCATTCGGCCTAACTAATTCAGACCAATTTGAAACCAATGGCAAGTGATCGATCCGTCTTGTTCAAGCGAATTTGATTCAATGCTTCGAAGATAAAAGTAATATTATTAATTTATTATACAATAATATTGTTTAGATCGCCCATTATAATGTACAACTTTGCATTATAATGCAAAATCCTGCATTATTATGCGCGATCACAATCTCCATATAGACCCACAATACAACATGGATTAAGTTTAGATCAAGACAATTAGACAAAGACACATGATCGAGTTTGAGCTATGACTTGTGGATCTACACAATACAACATGAATTTGGGTCTTCATCACTAAACCACTGAGGAGCATACACATAATGGACTATATACGGAGTATTACTTGCCTTGAGCTTTTCTTCCACCTCCTTCACTTCCTTGATATCGATAACTTTCTTAATCGCTGTCGTTTTTTCTGCCTCTTTCTTCTCTTCTTTCACCTCCTTCTTCTCTTCTTTTACCTCCTTCTTCACCATTTGCTTTGTGCTCACAATCTCTGCATGCTTGTGAGCCTTCCTTTTTATAAATGCCACCAATTTTTCAGCCTCAATCGTTCCTTCTATGGCTAGGGTCTGAGCTTTCATTTCACTCTTCACATTGTAAATGCCTGCATTTTTGGGCATAATTATTATACAAGATCAGGTGATCAATATGTATATCAATTGTAAGCTAAAACTTACCTTTATGTCTGAGTAACTTGTTGCGTAGAAGGCGCTCACATTCGTTGCAATGCAAGTGTACTTTTACTGTTGTCGAGTGCAGAATAGGCTGCAATTTGTTCATTTCAATCGGTCACAATTAGAAGTACTACTTTGATGGATTCATGGTTATAAGAGGCGTGTACTCACTTGTTTGATCTCCTTGACAATCTTTTCGACGACGATGGTCTCCTTGAAATCTGCCTCTACTTTAATGATGTCCACCTTTTTGTTGCTAATCTTTTCAATTCTTTGGTGGATCTTTTTGGAATCAATAACGCCTATTACTTTCACCTCACTCTTCTCAAAATTCACATCCACCTTGTGAACCCCTGCATTATATTAACTACCTTGTGTTACTATTATAACACACGCGTCAATAAATAATGTTGCGGTTAATGCATGCCTTTGTTTTTTGAGGTAAGACTTTGTCATGTTGGAATGGAGGAAACACGTGATAATTTTTGGTGAATCAAGAACACGCAACATTTTAATTAAGTAGCTAGGTTTCTAAACAATTTGGCATCTTGGCAAATATTAATTTGTTCGATCAGGAATTCAGGAGGCATTAACAAATTGTTCTAAACGATACATGTACAAAATGAAATTCAATAATTTTGGTATTATATCAAGAAACCCATTTCAATCGAGATTCTACGTATACCCGATCGAATTCATAAGGAATGAGGGTTCAATAAATAAATCTGTAAAAAATGTGATAGATTGATCTATTAAATTTAATTGAGTTATATCCATTAATAAGGACGATATGAAGTAATGTAAATGAGATAGAGTAATTACCAGGAGTTCGAAGAAGGGGGCGTTGGATCCTCTGGGCACATTCAGGGCAGTGCAGATTCACTTTGTATAAAGCTGCTGTTGTCGACATCTCTTCATCTGACCTACTAATCAATTGCTCCAAGATTATGAAATCAACACACACACATATATATAATATACGTACATACACTCATATGAATATGATATACTATGTGTGTGTACGTTAATATTGTTATTGTGTGTTGAAGCCATGTATCTTGTTGGATTTGCTTTTGGTGGCCGTTGGGAGTAGTTCACTTCCTCTTGGAAACGTAAGACATATGCAAGTATGCAACACATTAACGCAATACTATATAATAGTAGGATTTACAAGAAGTTTCCAACATTTTAATAAATCAGTGAATGATTTGGATCCAATTGGAATATCAAGTATCTCATGGGAAGAGATCCAACCCTCAAAGCTCAAAGTAGGAACAATCCAGGATTTATCAATGACAGAAAACATATGTAGACACTTGAACTTGTTCATTTTAGTCAGTTAGACACCTTATCTTTAAAACGTAAACATCAAACACCCAACTTACTAAAAGCTACCTATTGAACACCTGCGTCTTCATTACAGGATGGCGTAATGTGCACGCGCGTGTTACGTGGAAAAAATTAACAAACTTAATTCCACGTAATGCCAACTAAGCAAACAAAATTAAAAAAACGTCACATCCACATGTAAAAGAGTAGTACGCGGGCTAAAATGGTGGTTCTCAACACACAAAAAGCGCGAAGCTCTCGACTGTGGTAGAAGGCGATTTTGAAGAACTGAAGAAGGGAAGAACCCTAATGCCACGCAAAACCCAAAATTGACGAAGGGAAGCAACTCGACTGTGGTAGAAATCAACATCAAGGTTAGTTTTGTGCTTGATTTTGCAGAAAAGGGGGTTTTCTGTTGAAAGATGGAATCTCAAGTTTGGTTGCGATATTGCAGATTGGGGGTTTAGAGCTTTAGATTTCCATTGTTTAGGGTTGTCTTAGTACAAATGTTGCTTACTCGAAGTCGATTTTGGGGCAAGGTCTTAGATTGTGAACAAATTTACAGAATTTCGAACTTAGGGTTGTTTGGTTCGTGAAATCAAAGAATTTTGGGGGTTTAGGGTTTGGGTATCTCTGGCAGTCGATTTCATGAATGAAAGGGTAGTGATTGGGGTTATTGATGAATGCATGTAGGGTTATTGATGAATGCATGTAGGGATTTCTCATTTGTGTTGTTTGTGTTCTACATTGTCAGGATTCAGGAATGGACAAATTCAATTCATTGAAATAGTTTGGCATCATGGAGGGAAGTTTGTGTACACCCCTACTCCTGCCTACATAGATGAGTTTGAGCCATCCTATACCAAGATTGACTCAGATTATCTTAGTATCCCAGAATTAGCATCCTCTGTCAAGGATATAGGCTACCCTGAATATGATGAAATTTTTTACAAGGCCAAGAATGACACTGCTTTTGTGGCAGTGGACGATTGGTCCCTCACAAATCTTGCTAAAACCCTCAAGGATGGTGACAAGGTTGATTTCTACATCAATCATACAGTTATGCAGCCACAATTCTCAAATTCAGAGCTAGAACCACTTCCTCCACATATGAGAAGAGTAGTAGAGGATGCAATACCTGTAATTGATGATGAAGAGAAGTTAACTGAGAATGCTACTGCCCAGCCTGCATTGATGCTTGAGTGTGTGCAAGATAAGGTTGTTGATGAGCATGTAGAAGTGGTAGAAGAGGCTATAGGGCTAGAAGAGGTACAAGAGGTAGAAGAAGAGGTTGATCCATCAGGTAATGATGCTACGGATAATGATCCATCAGGGAATGATGGTGATGATGGTCATGATGGTGCTGATGAGCATGACAGTGCTGAAGGTGATGATGGTCATGATGATGATGATAGTCATGATGGTGATTTTGAACCTGAGAATGAGAGTTTTAGTAGTAGTTCAATTGCCAAGCTCAACTCACAAGCCCATGGGGTTCCATCCCAAAACCAATTGGTAATAGGGGGAGTAACCCATGTACTTATAAGCGAGCTTGGATTCCCACCAATTCTCGATGTGGGAAGCACAATTGCAACCCCAACAATATGTCGGAGTCCAGTGGGCCCGATATCGGAGAGATGATGACGGAGGGGGCGACCGTCGTGCGCATATGCGCGAATGGGACTGACCACATAAGCCTATGGGGTTCCATCCTAAAACCAATTGGCAATAGGAGAAGTAACCCATGTACTTATATGGTAGCTGACTGTTTAGATTATGAATTCCGATGTGGGATAGGATTCCCAACACGCCTCCTCAAGTGGCAACTGGCCTGGCCCAGTTGGCACTTGACACGACAAGACAACAACGGGTGGGGACAACCTGACCCGACCCAATCAAACCCAGGGGACCCATGAACGAACAAGGCTCTGATACCACCAATTAGGTAGAAGAAGGGAGGAATTACGTACGATGAGGTAGAAGAAAGCCGGATCTGAATCAAAAAGCCACAACCAGAGGACTGACGCCGAGCGAGGACGAATCGGCGAGGAGTCGAGGACGAAGCCGGCGGAGGACTGGACGAGAGGACTGACGCCGAGCGAGGACTGGACGAGAGGACTGACGCCGAGCGAGGAGGGGTCAATGAGCGGAGATGTGCTTTGGCAGTTGGGCGGAGAGATGCTGCTTGAGGGTAGACTTGGGTCCGGTTAACCGAACCGCCGGTTCCGGTTCGGAACCGGCGGTTTAGATTTGGGTTTAGGGTAAACCTAAACCCAAACCTTGGGGAACCCGGTTAGCCGGTTCCGGTCTTGACCGGTTTCCTCCCGGTTTGGACCGGTTCTAATGCCGGTTCCGGTTCTGGTCCGGTTCCGGTTTATTTTTTTTATTTTTTTTTGGTTTCCCTGAGTGACCGCGGGCGCGGCCAAAGGAATGCGGCCGCGTCCGGCGCCGCGGTCGCGGCTCCCCTACCGCGCCCGCAGATCCAATGAGAAATCTTCTCCTGGATGAAAACCGCGGGCGCGGTAGGGGATCCGCGACCGCGGTTCCGGTTTACTAGCTGTTGAAGATATTTTTATTTTTTTAAAAAAAAACTAAACCGCCGGTTTGTCCCGGTTTCGGTTCCGGTTTGTCATGGCCGGTTCAAACCGCCGGTTCACCAGTTAGCCCTAGCCCCGAACCTTAACCTTAACCTAAAATAGCCGGTTTGGCGGTTTAGGTTAAGGTTCCGGTTCGGTTCTGGTTTTGACCGGTCCGGTTCCGGTCCGGTTCGCCGGTTCGAACTGAACCGGACCCAGGTCTACTTGAGCGGAGATCGGGAGGGAGGGCGGAGATAGATTTAGGGTTATACTATACGTAACACGGTAAAAATGATAAAAATAACCTAAATTAGTATAAATTTACACTTTAGTCCTTCTCCGAAGAACTTCATTCTCTCCTCTCCCCTTTCAGTGCAAAACAGCTGAATGTAAAAAAATGGTGAAAAAAAAAATTACGTAACTGTTCGATTAACCCTTGATGGCGATGAGATCTAAATTTAACATCTTGATGATGGAAGGTTATTTCACACCGCCTTTCACTCGCCAAAACAAATTCTTTCACCTCCCCCCACCCACCATTAAAACAGAGCACTATGTTCTTTTGTCAAGTTGGTGATCGATAATGAGGAAAGCGCTGTCAAGCTGAACCACCGAAGAATCATGGTAATTTTCTCATCTGGGTTTCTCATGTTTTCACTCAATTTGGTTTCTATTCTATCAATTTTAGGATTAGTATCTGATTTCCCGAGGTTGTTGAAAACAGGGTCCATAGAATGGTGATAATCGGTGGCCGCCATGGCCAGGCCCGTAGATGAGGGTGTGCAAACAGCCCAACTGCACAGGGCCCCCGAAAAAATAAAGGCCCAAAATTTGCATTACCCAGCCCGATTGCATTACTAATATTGTGGCCTTGCTTATAAAGCTGTAATATTGAGGCCCATATTGTCATTTTAACAACTATCACAACTATTTAGGCCCATATTGGATTTACTATCATAACTACGGGCCTTTCATCTATCAAACCATGTTCTAATATTAGTAATCTACAATATTCTCATTTTGGGCCCTGCATGTATAACACAATAATTATAAAGCTGTTAATTATTGCTTATAAATCTTTAATTTTAATATATTACTATCACAACAGTGCATATATAAAGCCTCCGTTGCTCCTACAGGTTCTAGAGATAAAATTATTACGTTATCCATATAGGGTCTAATTTTAATTGAAAAGGTCCAAAATTTTGCACACAATTGATTCATATAGGGCCCCAAAATTTGGTTAGACTTTATATTATAGTAAAATTTTAAAGTATGTGAGGGCCTAATTTTAATTTTAGAACGGGGCCCCTAAAATCTTTAAGACGGGCCTGGCCATGGCTGAAGCCTCTTTTGAAAGAGAGGTTCTTTGTGCAATGTCACTTACATGCTGATTTCCACAAGAGTGAATGCAATATGTACTGTTTGGATTGTATGGATGGCGCTCTTTGTTATCTCTGTCTTTCTCATCACAAGGATCATTTTGCTATTCAGGTTATTAATCAACGGCTCTTCGTTATAGCGCACCCTCAAATCTCGTTATAGCGCACCCCCTTTGTCCATTAAAAAGGGATGGACGGTTCATACATGACCACAGAAAACAGGTGGACAAGTCAATACTGTCCATACATTTTCAATGGCCGAGTGTTACAATCTTAGTTGAAGAATCTTGTCCAACATTTTTTCATGGACATTAAATTTCCGTCCATGACAAACATATGGAGCTTTAAACGTTGTCCATGGTATTTTTATGGACATATCGCGGTGCTCCATTTATTTATAATGGACGATTTGTCAGAACGTGAAAAGCTGAAAATCGCGTTTCTCCGAGGAGTTGCGGGATCCAACTGAAGAGAGGTCGAGGGTGGCCGACGGCGGGATGGGGGTTGCGATGCCGGCGTCGGGGAGGGTGAGGCCGGGGATGCAACTGGAAGAGAGATCGACGAGGGTGGCCAGTGGAAGAGAGGTCGAGGGTTTGTCATCGCTCTTTTGGGGGCTGATTTTGGGAAGGATTGGAAGATACAAAATGACGAGGGTATCATTGTAAATAACCAGAATTAGGTTTATATAGATGCGTTAGAACGAGAAATTGGGGTGCGTTAAAAAGCAACACCCTTAATCAATTTTAGATTTATCATTTCAGGTAATAAACTTTATCCCAAGGTAAAGAAACTATTAGGTTCTAAAATTCTAGCTGTTTATATTTTTTGTTAGTTACACTTGAAAGCGTTTATTGTTCGTATGAGATCCTGATATGAGCAAATGGAGGGGCGCAATAATGTTACTTACTTTTAGATCCTGATATGAGCAAATGGAGGGGCACAATAATGTTACTTACTTTTGCCTATGCTCTAAGCATGCTAGCGTCATTTCTCCATATTTATAAGTAAACCAAATATCTCATCTTAACAATTATATGTGCTGATATGAGCAGCTTAAGACACATGAGTTTTATGCTTTGAGAAGTAATTGCTATGAGGTTGTTCATAGGAAAGTTCTCTTCCTAGGTAGAGTGATGTTCTCTTTTTCACCCTGACCTAAGAATTTTGTTTTGGTCGCACATGGTAATGGATTTTCTATGAAGTGGTCAAACCTATACCTGTTTTGCGGTTTATATTGAAGAGTTGATTGATAGTTCTGTCAATTTCAAGAACTGTGAAGTTTAAGTTGAGTCCTTTTTTGTTACTTATGGAGCCTTGGGTCCGTATGCATTATATATTATAACCTTTTGTTTATGTATTATAGGAAGCACTATTCTTCATGCGTGTATTGATGCATCTGATTATAAAAAATAATTCTTTAAATTCCATAAAAATATTATTTCTATATCTTAAACCCAACTTCTTATACACCATCTTCAACCAAGATATACTCCTTCGGCCTTGGTTGATCTTGTCTGCCTCCCGTCTTGGATGTCATTGCCACACTCCTGTCACCCCGGCCACTGGCCAATTGCATCCCTCCCGTCTTGGAGGGATGCAAAACATTTTGAAAAAATATATAAAGGATCTGCTAGTAATGATTTTAGTTAAAACTTAAAAGCGAGGTAAAATGTGATCGAGGCCGGATTAAACAAAGGGGATTAGTCGTCTAATATTGGATTTTATGGGACATTAATCAACATAGAGCTTATAACCCTAGGCATAATCTGTGGTTTTCCCTAATAGCTAATACAATAACTCTAGTTTAGTGCGTGATTGGAGTCAACAACGGTAGAGTTAATCGTGTGAGTAAGAAATAATTTAGGTAGGAGATGAGTTGGTGAGTTTTACCTCATTGGGTCGATTTAAGGGGTGAGAGATGTGAAGTTTAATTAGTGCTAATCTCTTTGACTTTACCTTATCTGCTATTGAAGCTGGCCTGTTTGTGATTGTTTGATTGCCTTTTACTCTTCTGGTTATCCTCTTGACAAATCTAATTATAAAACTAATGTTAGAGAGGTGGAAGGTTGCAATTTGAGCAAATTGAAATTCAGATATATATTGGCACCGGTTTTATTTGCTTCTAACAGGTAATTACTATTCTCTCTAAACATTATGGTTTGCTAAGCTTGACTGTAATGTACTAGAAAGCATGTTAATGTAGAGATTTACATTGTTCTTATATATCTTAATTTAGAAACATGTTAATATAGAGATTTCTTTTGGTGGTACTTTATTCAAACTGCATCTATTCAGATTTTCATATATTTTAACATTAAAAATAAGCTAGCTTTCAAGAAGTAGCATGGTAATGAACTAGCATGATATTGAACTAACATTGGCTAAACTGGTATCTAGAAATTATTATTTCTTCATATCAGAATTAGATGCTATATATTTTTATTCTTGTTATACTTATTACTTATAGACATACCATTGAATGTTATGCAGCTTTCTGCAGATGGTGAAATGGGAAGACCTTGCAAGAGCAAAAGCATGATTTTTATCTACTTACAAGGAATCTGTAATGATATGGGTTAGTTGGGTAGAATAAGAAAGTTGTGGGCATAGTTTGTAAATATGCTAAAGCATATAAATGCCTTAATTGTGTATTCGGGGGAGTTATCCAAATATTACAAATGATATTCAATCTTCTTCCTCGCTATCTTCTCTGAATTTCTTCTTCTTCTTCTCTACTCTAATATCTATCTCTCTCCTTAATCTCCTTTCTTCCTTCCCTAATTTCCTCTTGATCTTACCCAAATCCTTTGGGATATTACAAATTGGTATCAGAGCCTAACCTTCCTTGGTCATGGCGGTAGGTGCGTGTTGGAATTTACGAGAAGAAACGATTTGGGAAATCGTAGCCCTAATTGATAGCATCAGGTTGGACATCAAAGAACTCCGTCAATTAAATCAACCAAGGAACGAGCATCAGAGGCAATTGGAGGAGTTCCACCCAGGCTTAGGTCAAAATCATTCGAACGGCAACAGATTCGGGGATTTTGTGATGCCAGGGGATCCGCCTATGCAAGAAAGGATTTCCGTTCCGATAACCGCTACGGATCGACAGGAAAATAGATTGTCAAGCGAGAAGTCGGAATCGCAGACATGCGAGAAATGGACGAACTCAGAACCCAAGCCGATGGTTGAAGTGAGTCACGACAACATGACGACGAAACTTGGAGATTCAGGCTGGGAATTGGTGGATTTTTCACAAGAACTGGGTGATCGTATTGTGTTTGAGGAAATGCCAAGTGAGGATTTATGGGCGAATCTTGGTGCTGACCAAAACGACTGTGTGTGTGTTAATCCTAGTTTTCAGAAGAAGGATCGAAACACACTCGGGAAACCACCGGAAGAATCAAATCAAGATTCAATCCAGGAAAGGAGCAAAGCTTGTGAAATCATTAGTTCACCATTGAAGACACTTTCTAGAGGTAACGAGTTGTCTTCCAAACCAGATTTTCAAACTCCAACGGAGTTATATTTTACTGAGACTTTAGATTCTGATGTTGCATACACTACAATGAGTGAGTTGACGGGCAATTCATTTGGACTTGGGATGGATACTATTAGGAAAATCTCAGTAAATCGATGGAGAAATTATAGTGCACGCCAAGTGTTTGTTGAAATGCTTGATCGAGGGTTTAGTTGGGAAAATATGACTTTTGACCCAGGAACCAATTTGTAATATCCCAAAGGATTTGGGTAAGATCAAGAGGAAATTAGGGAAGGAAGAAAGGAGATTAAGGAGAGAGATAGATATTAGAGTAGAGAAGAAGAAGAAGAAATTCAGAGAAGATAGCGAGGAAGAAGATTGAATATCATTTGCAATATTTGGATAACTCCCCCGAATACACAATTAAGGCATTTATATGCTTTAGCATATTTACAAACTATGCCCACAACTTTCTTATTCTACCCAACTAACCCATATCATTACAGAATCATGATTGCAATTGCTACATAACAATACTTAAACCTTTTTGAGAATTTCTATGGATATTGATTAGTGTAAATTGACATGACATATTTTTACTTTGGATCAACATTTGTTAGTTATGATCATTAGACTGGATCATGTTAGTGGATGTTGAATTTTTATATATGTGAAAGATTTGTTGGGTTTTATGGCGTTGTCTATGGATATATGTGAAAGATTTGTTGGATCATGACGTTTTCATATATTACAGACATAAATGGTTAGTGCAGCAAATACAAATTGATCATTGAAAATACTTGCATATATAAACTGGATTATATTGGTCTGGAATATAAGGTTGATATGGGAACTCATTCTACTATATACACCGGATTAAAAGGCACGGTGTATTTTTACTCAATAATATGCCGAAGATACATGCTTTGGTGTATAAGGTTTTTTTCATTTAATAACCCGGACATCTATTCAACCGGTGTATATAGTCTACCTTATAAACCGGATAAAGGGCATTTTTATATCCTAGATAATGTACACACCGGTATATAAGATAAACCAAATATACCGGACTTGTCTTCCGCGTGCCCAATTTAGACAAAAATCAATAGTGAATATACGCCGGTCGTAGAAAATTAACATCCGGTATATGAAAATAATCACAATCTATTATATATATTTAAAACCACTAAGGATTGGAGCCTTCTCATTGTGCCACGTAGGATTAGGACACGTGGCGTTCCCACATTACGCCACCTATGATTTTTACACATGTCATTATATAGTTGAGCCACATCACACACTATTTATATATTAATTATGCCACGTCATATAAATTTGTCCACGTCGTATCCATGTGGCGATTACAATTCCATGTCATATTTATATACATAGATCACAAATTATTTGCATACTTTAATTCATAAAAAATCTGCATATTATTCTTACTATATCTTTCGTTTTCTTGATCATCCTCCTTTCATTATATTAATTTAAACCTATTTTACTAGCTGCTTCCATCTCATCCTCTTCCATTATAGCCTCCTGAGCTTCTTCCAATTGAATACCGAAAAAAAACAACAACGAAGACTTATCTGAATGAGAGCATTCACAATCTCATTAACATAATAACATCCCTAGCTAGACATACTTCATCTCATGAGTTACAAATCTATCCCGTTGCAAAACCAATCACTACAAAAAGCATCACCTTTCTTTTGCATGGACCAATATGGATGAAGCAAATACAAAATACTTCTTCACAACATTATCAAATCCAGATTTAGGCTAATTAGCCCTACTACGTTCACAACCCCATTCAACTCCATTGTAATTGAGGATATTTATGAGGAGACAATCAGTCAAATCTCGATAACTAACCAAGTAACCAGCCATCTAGAAGGGGGAATCCGAAGTTATTGGTTTGAAACCTCTTTGATTGTTTTACTTCCAAACAAACTTGGCAGTGATAATATTTTTCAAAAAATGGAAATAAGTAAGATACGTAAAACTAATGCTACGTGATTTAAGGTAAATATCTTCTTAACAATATTTTTTTCTATTTTGAAATTCAAATCTTTTAACATTTGTAACAAATACTACGTATTAGATATCAAATAATTTTATTGTTTCTAATACTCTAGGATTCTTGCATTTTTTCGACCAAAAAATGGATTCTTGCATTTCTAGATGTTTGCTTAAACTAACGAATTACATATTTTAATAAAACTATATGCGTAAACTTTTTAGTTATTTCAAAAATGTGTCATATCTTCAACAAATTTTAGATTTGTTTTAATATATTGTTCCATTTCATAATCTATTATACATATTTTTCCCATAATTTACACATCATTAATATTTTTCCATATCATATGCCATGTGTAAATATTTTTCTCATAATCTACACGTGATCAATATTTTTACCAAGATATTTTGTTTGTTACCATATAGGTATATGGAGAATAATTGTCTAAGAAATTCACGGGATTTCATATTTAGAAATTGAGAAGTTCATTATATTATGGGAATTAACAGATGATAGGAGTATGGAAATTATCATACAAAATCTTTCCATCTAAACAAAATCAAATCTCTTAGTTTGCCATATCCAAAAAAAAAATCAAAAAATTTGAAGATATCAATATCTTTCTTTTCTTTATTTTTCGATTAATTTTAGAAACCAAAGAATCCCGATAGTATTTGTTAGGGTTTATATATGTTAGTAAACTAGGGGGAAAATTAGTAAACTTGCAAAAGAAAGATTACGATATGATCATGAATTAGATATTAGTAATCATGGATTTATATTAATAACCTATAAAATTGGTTATATTACTAACACTAAATTGATATAAAATCTTCGACAATAAAATAAAAAAATAATATACTTTTAAATGTTCTCAAAAGTATATCCAAATTACTCAACTGAATCTTGCCAAAACCAAATTCTAATCATTAAAATGGATAGTTTCATCTTTTTAAAATCAATAAAAGATATTACACAATTTAGATCAATTCTTTCCATATTAATAATTCTCAAAAGATTTTGAATTACTCCCTCCGTCCCATTGAGTTTGTCTCAAAGGACAAATTTTGCGGTTATTAAGGAGGTGATAAAGTAGGTATTGAGATATGGGAAAGTGGGTAAAAGTTAAAATTGAATGGGGGTAGTTGTGTAAATTTATATGTGTAAAAAGTTGAAAAGTGATAAAGTTGAAGAAAAAGTTGGATTTTGGGTGTAAAAGATGACTTTGAGTAAGGGTAATATTGTAAAAAATTGTTGATATAAAAGGAAAGAGGACAAACTTAAGGGGACGCCTAAAATGGAAACGAGACAAACTCAATGGGACGGAGGGAGTACCATTTTAAATATATCAGCAAGATAATATCAACAACCAATAATCTTATAAGCATTTTTTACTACCATTTTATTTTTCAAAAGAAAAACTAGCATTTTAAGTTTTATTAGTAAAAAATAATTATTTATGTTATCACACAAAAGATTTAGGTTGACTAATAATTTAAGTACTTATTACAATACTAAAATCACAAATTGATATTTTTATTATTATATCATTGTACATAAGATTGAATTAGTTGAAATAGGATTATAAAATCAAATATTAACATAATCTTTTTATACTCCTGAACAAATGTAATTCTTTTAAAGATTTTTCTATTCTATGCCCTAAGGCCATACGATAAGGGATCCATGTTTAGAAATTAAACCTTAAGAATGAAAAGCGTAAACCTCTCATAAGAAAGATTAAAGAAAATATAATTACAAAATCAAGATTTATTTCTAAGTTTAGGATCGTAGTCTTTTCTAATTGATAAATAGCTTCGGGAGATAGAATTAGGTTCTTTTAAATATTGATCAATTGATAAATATCTTAATTATTTACAGTTATTTTGTAATCTTCATTAAAGAAGTATTTGCGTAATTTTTTGTACCAAAAAAATACAATATAAATAAAGGATGTTCCAACTAAAGGTTAATAAAAAAAATACAATGTAAATATTGATGAACTGTGAGTTCACGGCTCATCTTCTATATATGGATGTTGGTCCAACTAAAGGTTAATCAACTTTCATTATATGTGGTGCTCAAAAAAAAAAAAAACTTTCATTATATGTCATTCTATCTCATTCTATCTTTTGGTGTACTCATTTACACTTTATTAATTTTGTTTTGTCAGGTATGTCAAGGGTTATATACTTATATATGTTCATCAATTTTTTAATCTAGCAAATTTATAATTTGTAAAACGGATTTTCTAACATATGTCTAAAGGCATATGATAAGCACATTAAAATAAAAAGATTTGTTTCGACCCAAAGATATGGTTTATTATTTATTTATTTAAGGATCTATTTTTTTTGTGGCGAGTTTATAAATTTTCTTTTAGGGCTTTAGTTTTCAAATCGGGAAGCTTATCCTATGCCCCCAAGGCTATATATATATTAGAAAGAATGTTTAAAAAAATGCAAGCTATTCCATGGTACCTAACAAGATGCATCATGTCAAGGATATTTCAAGTCAAAACAAACGACAAATACCCACGATACTTTTAATAATAAAATAAATTTGTAATATATTATATTATTTTTAAAGAAAAATGATACAAATAACTACATGACTACATAGCTAATGTAGGTAAAAATAATAAAACTTTAACAAAATCCGCGCAAGGCGCGGGAAACTTCACTAGTATACACCAATAATCTATATGCCGGACCAACTCCGGAATATATACTGCGAAACGCCCGGCGTATATTGGCGATTCTGTAGTAGTGCCACTTAGATTTTCTAAGATTTCTTGGATATGTAATTGCTCACTTGTTTTGATTTTGAAGCCATTGTTTGTATTCAGCATCAATTATTCAATTTCACACACTTTCATTAGTGAAAAGTCAAAATGGAAGGAGGGAGTAATATATCTTCAAGAGTTTTAAATAGATTTTTTTGAAAATTTAACATGGTAACCCTAAAGTTTAACCATATTCATGAAATGTACTAGAGTTTGATATATTTCATGTGGTAATCTTGAGATTTATACAAAATTCGCGCAATAACCCTAATATACATACAAAAATTGTCATATGCCCAAAAGGTTAAAATTTGTATTAATCCTTAAATTTTTGAAATTAAAATTAAAATAAAAAAAATTGAAAAGTGTTTGATGATTCTTCACGTATAAGTTCATACAATACTAACGTTAAATATTATGATAAAATAATTTTGTTTTGCTTTAACCAATCTTTTTCATATTACTATCATATAATAAAGTAATCAATAAAAAATGATCAAATGGTTACTTTTTAAACTGAAAAATATTGATAATATGAATAGTTTTAAATCTAAAAGTTTCATTACATTATTTAACTTTTTTTTGCATAATTTTCCAATTTTAAATAAATTTCAATTTTTGATAATTTATATCATTTCCTTATATGAGAAAAGAAGTTTTTTTCAATGTAAATAATTAAAACTTTTCAATGTTCAATGGTCAAGTGGTCATGAATGCAAATTTTAAAATAGTTATCTACTCAAAATCAAATAAATAAATTATATTTCCTATTAATTTTTAATATATTAATAAATAATTTTAAACTATAACAATAATTGATAAAATTAAATATATTTATTTAATTATAGTATATAATTTTAAGGCAATAAATACGACTATATTATAAAAATCTTATAACCTTTTAAAATTATTTTTATAAACAACCTTATATATATATATTATTGAAACAAAACTATTGATTAAATTTAATAAATGCATGACCTGTTTTCTTGAATTTCCATTGAAGACATTGACCAATGAAAAGTTTAAATTATATACATTACAAAAATTACTTTACCTCATAAAGGAATAATGTAAAATATCAAAATGCTAAAATATTTACATTGTCAGTTATTTGTACAAATTTTCCTTAGCTAAAACAATAGAAAATTTTAATTTTTAATTACTTATATTATCAGGATTTTCAATCAAAATTAATATTATTTGATCATTCTTTATTAAATAAATATAATATAATATGTTGATCAATGAATTTTTATTTTAAATAAATACTTAAATAAGTCATTTAATATTATACGTGTAGAATCTTAATAGATTTTTTGTTTTAATTTTTTTTTCACAAGTTTATATAGTTAAAATTGTTATTGAACTTTTTGGACATGTGATAAATGTTTTACATAACATAGAGGTATTACGCGAATTTTATATAAAGCTCAAGGTTACATTATGAAATATGACAAACTTTAGTAAACCTTATGAATAACGGTAAACCTCGGGATTACCATGTGAAGCTTTCGTAAATTGTATTACCTCTCTCGATAGAGCATAGATTAATTTCTTTTAGGTAAAATCACCTTTTAAGCTTTCTTTTTGATTATCGATTTATATAAAATAGCAAAATAACCTATTTTATATATATATATATATTATGATAAAAAAGTAATTAAAAGAAATAAGATAAAAATTTCTTTGTAAGGGTATTTTGGTCCCAGTATTTTATTTTTTCATAAGAAATTAGTTTAAAGTGGTAAAAATTGGATGTTTATACTATAAAAGTTGATTTTATCTAAAACAAAATTTTAAAAGTAGTTTCTTAGGGCTTGTTTCACTTTTGGATAAAAAGATATCTTTGGTTGAAAGATGATGTTTTGAGGTGAACAATCATAACTATATACTAAAGCGGAGATAAAAATAATATTTAGCACGACATGTGTCGATTTCTCATTGGACCGCATCACCATCTTTATTAAAATAATTTAATTTGTTTAATTGGTTATTGTAGACCCACATTAAATTGTACACATAATGAATTTATCCAAATCTTAAAAAAAACTATCGAAAATTGTACACATAATGAAAATCCACTATTCATAATTTTCAATAAATATAGTTTTATTTAGTTATATATCATTAAAATAAATCTCATAAGAAACAAACCATTAATACAAGATTTTATATCAAATTATTCTTTCGAAAACTTTATATAAAATTTAAACTAAGATTTTAGTTAAATCAAATTCGTGCCTTCAAGACACGGGATTAATACTAATTTGTATTAAAAAACGTGAAAGTAGAAATAAGGTATGGATATTAGAAAAAGATAAAACAAATTTTTTGATTAAAAAAAATGTTTTGGGATAAAAAAGAACCAGCCCTTAAAAAACCTTGTTTTGAATGGTGGTTTTTGAAAAAACAAATGCTCAATTGATTATTTGATCTAGCCTGTTTTTTGAGCTCCGATCTACCCTGTTAAATCTCGCATCAACATTGATCGGTTTCATTGTAAGTAAATTTTGGGCTTGACTAGCCGTTAATTAAATTTGTATAAATCATCTAATTACGGATGGCTAATTTTGTATATTTGCATTAAACGTAGATTGTCAAATTGAAACCCATACTTAATTCGTTACGCATTGATGAAAAAGATCCGAAAATTGACAAAATTGAAGATGATACCGGAAATCAAACGACATAATAATGTAATCGATCTAATGAATTAAGGGAGCAATTTCCATTAACTTTGATATTAATTTCAACAATGGAGCAATTGTGGTCTGTTCTGAGACCTGAGCTGTTCATAAAACCTCCTAATGAACTCCTCCGCCTCATCATCGACCCTCGGATCGCCTCCGTCTTCGTCTTCGGATCCCCAATCGGGCGCGAGCTGATCAAACGCGTCGTCGTACTGATCACTCGACACCAAAACGACTTCGTTTCGCTCCTCTTCCAACCCAAAAGACGACGTCGAAGGAGAGTACTCGAGTCGGTCGAGGACGAGAGGCGATGCGAGGCAGGGGAAATGGTACTGCTTCCGGAGCCGGGACGCGACCCGAGTAAAAACCGGGTCGGGGCTGTTGCTGCTGCACGAAAACTCGTAGTCGCGCCCGTGTAATGGGGACGATGCCAGCCCCGAGTGGCGGTGGTAGACGAAGAGGCTGGTCATCGGCTTGCGGAGGACGAGGCGGCTCCTCTTGAAGGCCAGGGTGAGCTCGGCGATCAGCTTGCGCTTCGAGATCAGGCCTTTCTTGATCAGCAAGAAAGCGAGGCGGACGATCCTCCATAGCTTCTTGGCCGCTACCTTCGATCTCCGGATCTCCATTGACACCATCTTGATTGATTGATTGATTGATTGATTGATTAGAGGGTCGTAGTGGTTTTATTCTGCGAGGTCTTTCGTACCTCGCAGAAGTTGTTGTGTTGTGAGCCAAGTTATGGGTGTTTTATAGGGGTGTACGAGGGGGAGCGTGGCGTAGGGGAATAATTTGGGGGAATGCTTGTCTTGTGATTTAAGGAAATGGAAAAGTAACGGAAAATGGACGAGTAATTTAATGGAATTAGGGGCTAATTAACTACTAGTAGTTAATAGTTAATTAAGGAGTAATGCATTTGAAGACGACAGGCATCATACAAATGGGGGGGAGGTGGGGCGCACTTGGGCGGTGGTTGGTTGTCGGGTCCTATTACTCTTTCAAAATCCGCTCCTCTCGACTCCCAACGGTTTGAAAATCTTTATCATACTTTATAGAGTACAAAAGTAAAATCTTTACCATAATATTGCAAAATGGAGTTATTAGTGTAAAGCTTAGTCACATTAACTAACTGAACAACAGCATGATTATCGAAATTTGCAGCAAGTTTTTGTTTCAAGTCTAGTCGATCGTAAGTTTTTTTTCATTGTGTGAGACACTTCCAAACTTAATTAGTGTTTCTTGATTTCAATCTATACTTAAATTCCGTGTTTAAAAAAAACGTTACTCGGCCCCTAAGTGGGGAGAGACCGAGCGCATAGACAAGTTATGCGGTTGTCTAGACGGTCTAGACGGACATTTAGACGCTGCATATTAGGAAGATATATATAGATGAGTTCTAGAAGAGATTTTTTAGAACAATAGTTAAAACTCGACATACATAAATTTAATTTATGCTAAACTATAAGTGAACATATAGGGACTCACCTACAACAGCTACGTGTTAAAATTCATTATTACAAATATTTTTTAAGCGGTAAATTAGTATTTAGAGTTCACCGATTCGCTCTGGGACTTCCTCGGCCAAAGATAATAATTTCCCTGCATGATTGATACTGTATCTTTTTTAGCAATGCCCCGGAAATATATTGTCAAATCTTATAGTTCACTGATCATCCGAAAAACATATTGAAGCTAGGATTTTGTTGTTCCCCACCCAATTAATAGTGGCAGAAATTGTGAAATGGTATATATTTAAATGAAACAAAATGAGTACATTACAGCTAGCATCAGCCTGCAGGCCAAGAGATGCCCGATTGTAAGGATGGTTTATTTGTTGGTGGGACTCTGTTTGTCTTTCCTTCTTTCTAGCAAAATGGTCAACATTAATGATTAGTATGCATCTCCAATAATCAATCAATTATAAGTTGCTAATCAAGTACGTACACTCCGTAACGTTTAATTAATTTGAGATATATTTATTCGCACGACCCATCTAGGAAATATGGCCAGGGCTAACTACGGTTGTCCATAAACCACTTTTAATCAATTGCCACGCGTCCACAAATTTGGAATTGAACGTTTTTTTATTTTATTCTTTTGGTCACATTCATATTTTGAAACTAGGAATACAGGGCATATCTTCACATACTAATAATACCATTAATACGAATTGTTGAACATTTCAACTTAAGCGATCTTTGGTATATGCTACGCGTTTTGTTCTAGGAATACAGCTAGTGATAAAAAAATCTAAACCCATGTACTTTGCACCTATGTACGTACATTCAGTTGTATCATATGGATAGTAGAAACTGTTAAATTGCATAAAAGCTTCTTGATAAATTCCTTACATCGTCATAAACAAACCCGGTTTGGTCATATGGTGCTCGTTTCTCCTTATCACCAAGAATCGGCATCAGCTTTTGCACTTATCTAGCACGTACAATTCGTAATGTAAATGGTAGGGATCTTTCTTAGCATTTGGGCAAAGAGGGAGCTTGTTCCACACATTAGCCCTATGAGAATCTCTTACATTACTCGTGGGCTCATGGGTTGTCTTGGAACAAGGTTTGCCACCATTTATACCTCTACTCAATTCTTAGTTATTTTCATCTCATAATTTTCACTTGTTTCTAAGTTAAAACAAATGAATTTTCATTACTTCTAGGGATGTATATCATCAGTGAGCTTGTCTTTGTATGGCACAAGCTTTTGCTTCATTTGTAGCCACCTAGCTTCGGGCGAGAAAGAAGTGGATGAACTTAGAAGGTACTCGACGTCATTGAAATACTAAACAACACCTAATTCCCAACGATATGCAAAGTACCCAACACCCAGGTGCCCGAGAAGATCCTAGAACACGTTACACTAGTGAGCACCGTTATCTTGCGCATTGAAATACAAGTTTTTTTAGTTAGCCATGTTAATTTGTATTATCCTGTCCAGAGCCGGCCCAGTAGCAAGGGCAACCTGGGCGCCGGCCCAGGGCCCAAGCTCAATAGGGGCCCAAAAATTTTTATACCCTTGTATATGTATATTAAGTATGGGCTGTAAATTGAAATATAATAAAGGAAAAAAATCTGATTGCTAGAGCCTAGAAGCCCATAAGCTTGTTCAAAAAAGAAACAAAAAAGCCCATAAACCCAACCCATTAATAAAGCCTATCACCACACTCCAAAAAATGCAAAGTTGTTGTACAATTTCGAATAGGAGAGGAAAAAATTACAAAAGTTAATCATTCAGCATACCTACTCTTTGAAGACCTATTCTTCACTCTTCACACGTTATTGAACTATCTTCTTATTCCAACTCAACTTTTGTACTTATTGTTTTGGATTTATTATGTATTGTTAGTTAAACATTAACAAAACGATACTTCATCCGTTAAGAAATACTTGTCGTTTAGGTTCATTGAGTTGTTAAGAAATACTTGTCATTTTAGATATTTTAACACCATTTTTCCAATATTATCCGCACTAATTTAAAACAATTACTTAAATCTATACTAACAAATAAAAGATCTTCTTAAGATTGAGGGTGTTAAAGTAAAATCATTTAAATTCTTAATTTTTAAGACAAACTTTAAAACGACATGTATTTCTTAACGGAGGGAGTATTGGAGTAATAAAAATGTATCTTTTCAAGTGAATATACATGATTTCACAGGATATATTTCACACCGAAGAGACTAAGGGAAGGGGCCCTAAATTTATTTTCGCCCTAGGGCCTCTAAAACATTAGGACCGGGGCTGATCCTGTCATAACAAATTTCAGGTACGTAGCCGTGTCGTATGGCTAGGTGACTTGAACTACATGATCACGTTGAACTACGCTGAAACGCAAAGACTTTTGGATAGAAACGATCGACTGGAACAGCGTACTCAGGAAAGATCAGCAGGTATGTCAGTTATCTGATTAGACCTCATCAACTAAACGTACCATGCCAAACAGGCCCTCATTTGGAATGCTTCGCAGCTTAAGATCGAGAGGGAAGCCGGGAGAGTATTCAAAGGCCGGAAAGAAGAGAAAGGTGGTCGCTCCCACTTACAAGTACTCGTTCAACTCCAACACGTACTTCTCAGAGACGCATACGTCAAAGAACAAGAAGAGAACGCCTGCTTGGTAATTAAACCGACTATTACTCTAGAATGTATTGATCTCGTTTGCTTCTCGTGGTCGTAGGTGTGAGCCTGAGCCCGTGTATGTGAAATTGCAGGCGCGATAGAATACTGTTGCATGGAAACGGGATAAGGCAGCTTTCTTACATACGAAAGGACTCCAAGGAGTTCCAGTTCTCGGATCACCGGCCAGTTTGTGTGATGTTTTTTGGTGGATGTGTGGTCTAATGAAGGCTCGAGGAGCGGTTCGTCTAACTCCAACATGAAAGTTGAAATTGAGGAGCTTTTGCAAGCTCACAGAAGATGATATGTGAGAATAAACCTGTTCTTGAAGGATGAAGAAACAGAATACACGCTTTTTTTTTTTTATTGTTGCTGGCATGAGTTGCATCAAAGTAGGGAAAAAATGTAGAGATTGATGTAGGTTAGGAAACTTATCGGTACGAAGAAGAGCTTGTACGATACGATAGATGCAGGCAAATGCTCTTGAGGAAGAACTTGTGTCCACATACATATATAGTCGAGTGAAGAAAGATTGTTCCTAATATGATATACTTATCTAGGTTAAAGATGAATTGGTATGTGCTCCTCTACTCAAAGGGAAGTTCAGGAAGTGGCGACCGCATCTTTGGACGGTTAATGCAGTTGTAATAGTTAGGAGAAGACCATGGGCAAGGGGCAAAAGGCACAAGCGGGAGGGTACCACAACGTGGCCAATATAAGTGAATTGATCTTGAGACTATCTTTCCAATAGCAACATCTTCCTCTTTACCGCTCCCAAGATCAATGGCAACGACCCGATACCGTTTCAGGCTTAAGAACAGGTAACGGAAGACTCCAGGGGGACTCTGAGTATCCGGAGCGATCAGCTGTCGGCATCCCTTCAACGATGGCAAGCAATGAGGGCTGATGGCACACCTTTGTTCCAGACACCAAAGCCTCTTCTCGTAGTCCTCCATTCGCCACACGAGAAGACTCAGGCCCGAACCCCCTGGACAGCGCTCTATTTCGCAGCATCTCGGGAAGTCCTCCTCGTGACCCGAATGAACGAGGCTCATTAGACTACTCGGCATTATCTGCCGCCCACCACTGGTGTCATGGGGCATCCGAATGTGGCTGAAGCTTTTGGGGCATTTTTCGTAAGGATCGTATGTCACTATGGTTCTTCTACCGCCCCCTCGATCAAGCCAGTGCAAGACACCCTTGTAACAAAAGTCTTGCGCCCTGTAACCTGTAAGAAAGAAAGAGAGGTTAGGCGAATTCCCTTGAAATATCACTGATAGATCTTCACAGCAATCATAACATATATGCTATCACCCTTTACAAGCACGGCTTCTGGGATGCTGATTGGACCCGGAACGCGTTTCCACAAACCGCTATCGGAAGAGAAGATTCCAATGGAGGAATGGTGTTCAACTTCTAAGGTGTTGTCAGCGGGCGGTAGAACTACGACAACTCTGTAGGATACGTTGTAGGATCCATTAGTGTCAATGGTAGCCCGTGTGGCGAAGCCGCACGTCCATGGCCAGCAGATCATAGGATCAGATTGAAAGTTTCTAGGCACAATTATCTTAGGCAAAATGACATTTTGCTTGGTGAGGGGATTGGAGACACAGAAACTAATGCCATCATAGATCCCGATCCCATCTGGCTCGCAGTTATCAAGAGTGTGTAGCTGGGAGAGCACGAGTCCGTTGCTCGATGCCAAAATCCTTCGGTCGTTGTGTCTCATAGTTGTCCTAAAGTAAAACAATAGGCGATGGCGATGATGATCAGGAACAAATAACTCTGTGCTGCTCCAACCCGAATACCCCATGCCCGGACCATGACGTTTGTATTCCATGTATGGATACAGCATTCCCCTGGTGTTGCTCCCGAGTTTGAGATACTCGGGAGCGAACCTCGGATCCGAGGTGATGATGGATTTCCATCGCTTCGAAACGCAGCTGAATCTGAAGAGAGACTTAGGGGGCAATCTTACTAGAATCTCAGTCACAATCTCCTCAGGCAGCTCAACATTAAGCATGGAAGGGATGGAAGCCTTTCTTCTCTTTCTTCTTCTTTTGATCCGTGTTGAATCTTGAGCAACAACATGGCTGGGGACGGGTCTCCTTTTAGCTCGTTCTTCCTCCTCCCGAACGACCACGGAGTAGGCCTTATGGACGCTTGGCGAAGGCTGAGAATTCAAAACGGTTGAACAAACAGCCACAAAGTTATCATGATCAAGACCCATCAGGAACTGATCAAGTCTCTCGTCTTCCCTGCGCCGTTCGATCTCGGCTCCTAGTTTAGTACAAGGATCAACAGGATCAAATTGGCTCAACTCAAGCCATAGCTTGTTCAAGCGTCTGAAATAGAGTGCCACGGGCTCTCCATTCTGCTTGCAATGCACGATCTCTGACTTCAACCGGTATTTCCGTGGCCCGTTTCCGACCGAGAATCTCCGTTTGGGTTGCTCTGACTCCATACTTCTGTTGGTTTGTGTTGGATCGACGGTGGCTAACCAACCTAGACGATCTTTCCAGCCCTAGAGAGATTCTCTAGTGGGCCACCGGTCAACCTTGACCTAGATAGGACTTATTCCTTCTTTTTTTTTTGGGTAGAAAGATGGGGCTTATTCCTTTTTTTTTGGGTAGAAAGATAGGGCTTATTCTTTTTTTTTTTTTTTTTTTGATACGGAAAGAGATTAAGGTCGCTACAAGTACTACTTGGGGCAGACCGCCGCTCTGGAGTCTCGAACTCGAGACCTCATCGTACTACCATGAGAGCTCAATCAGTGAGCTGATGCGAGAAGCGCGATAGGGCTTATTCTTAAGAACCCTTAACAAATCCTCAACTAAAACATCAATGATATTATATCTATGAAATTTACTTTTTTAAACAGATATTTAATTGAAATAATTTATAAAACATTATAAAGATATTTTTTAATATTTAAATACATAATATTCACAGATGTGAATAAATTAGGGTCCGGATCCGGTAGGAATGATTATTATGGTAGGAAATAGGAATGAATCATAGCCATTGGATGAGGAGAGATCAATGGCTCAAGAAAAAAAAGGGAAAAAAACGGCACGGGCGTATTTTTCGGAAAACGGCACGGGCGTCCAGATTTGTGCAACCGTATGGCCTATTTGTGCAACCGTATTTGTGCAACTCTATGGCCGATTTGTGCAACCATATTGGTGCAACTCTATTGCTTATTTGTGCAACTCTATGATCAATTTTGCATTAATGTCATATTTTATAGCAGTCGAAGTGCGTATAGTTTGTTTCGCTTTGGCAATTTGTGCAAGTCTATTGCCAATGTGTTGAATTCTATGGTCAATTTATTCATCAATATTTGTGCAACTCAATGGTCAAATTTGTGCAACTCAATGGTCAAGTTTGTGCAACTCAATGGTCAATTTGTTCATTCATATTTGTTCAACTCTATTGCCAATGTGTTGAATTCTATGGTCAATTTGTTCATCAATATTTGTGCAACTCAATGGTCCAGTTTGTGCAACTCAATGGTCAATTTGTTCATTCATATTTGTTCAACTCTATTGCCAATGTGTTGAATTCTATGGTCAATTTGTTCATCAATATTTGTGCAACTCAATGGTCAAATTTGTGTAACTCAATGGTCAAATTTGTGCAACTCAATGGTCAATTTGTTCATTCATATTTGTTCAACTCTATTGTCAATGTGTTGAATTCTATGGTCAGTTTGTTCATCAATATTTGTGCAACTCAATGGTCAAATTTGTGCAGCTTAATGGTCAATTTTGTGCAACTCAATGGTCAATTTTGTGCAACTCAATGGTCAAATTTGTGCAACTCATGGTCATTTTTTTGCAACTCAATGGTCAAATTTGTGCAACTCTATGGTCAATTGGTTTGCGTGAAACAACATCCATGTGAAAGTTTGATTTCAATAGATAAATTTCTAGCGAGAACGACTAATAAAACAATTCTTTTTATTGGAAAGAGTCAAATTCATGTCTTAATTGAACAAATTCTTTTCCTAGTTGAACAAAATCATATCCTAGTTGAACAAATTGCTATCTCAATTAAATGATTATTAGGAGTATACAACAAATCATATCCGGCTAACAAATCGGAGTATACAAGTAATACAACAAATGAATGGACAAAAATCGTTTGCATATTAACAACTTTCCAGTGTACATGATCAGCTCACTCATATAGCATGATTACAAATCCGAACACCATATTTCATCAAATTACAATGCCACTTGAATTCGCATATCCAAAAACAAGAGAAATCAAGAGATTAATGCCGTCATTAGAGGTAATACAAGTTGTAATCATGCTTGCCACTATCTGCGGAAATCAAGAGATCATCCAAACCACTTTTATTAACTGATTTCACTAATCCAACTGAAATCCTCCCCAATCTCAACGATGGTAATCGATCTGGCAACGAACAGAAAAGCATTCAGAAAAACAGTAAGCTGAATCTATCTATTATCCACAAATCTGCATACACCTTTCCAGCACCGAGTCAATAAATTCGACAAATCTGCATACGCAAGCTGAATTTAACCAAGCCAGACTAATCAATGAAACACGAGACTTGGACGGGCGAAATTAATAGCGGAAGGACAAACATGGACCATTGAGAAAGATCCAAAACGGATCTGAAAGCTCAAACGCATCATAAATCCAGAACACTCCGAGCAGAATGAAAACGACAATTAGCCAATTGAGCACGAAATCGCACCGGAAAAACAACCGATCTCGAACCAGATCTAATCAACCAGACAGCTCCAACTAAAAAATTGATTTCACGATGTAGAGACACAGAGAGAGAAGGAGAAACCGAACCAGAGGAATCGAGTGATACACGAGGACGATTTCTGGAGAAGAGATCGAGAGGATGGAGGTCTTCGTCGGAGTTGCCAGTTCCACGGCGGCGTTGCTGGTGGTGCGACTGCGCAAACTCCTTGAAACCGCGATTCAGCTTACTGTTGTCTTTCTAGTTGAACAAATTACTATGACGTCAAAATCTCGCTCTCCAGATTAGAGGAGAAGGCCTTGAGGACGAAGGGGGAGAGGCCTTCGTCGTTGCAGACGGAGGAGGAGAGGAGGAGCTGGTCCTCTTGTCGCCAGAGTCGCCGTCGGCAGGGCAAAGAAAAGAAACATGGGGGATTTTGGAGTCGTCTTTCGAAGGGGCGTGAAAAATGCGGAATAATTATTTTTATTTGTTTTGAGCGAATCTCAACCGTACATATTGACGTAATCCAATGATAGATATCTATTCCTATTTCTCACCCTAATAATCCTTCCTACATGAGTCTTTCTCAATAAATTATTTGTTATCATAAATTTTTTATAATATATTGCTATTTGATCCCATCAAATATATTACTTGATAGATCTCGTAACTTTGTTTAAAGATATTATTTGCAGGTTTCATAACTTGTTTATGGATATTATTTAACCACAATAGTCAATAGATAAAATAGCTCTTAAAATCATGTTTTTATTGAATTAATTCTATGTTTATACAAGATCAAATTTTATTTTAATTATCTAATTTAGTAATTCTATATTTTATTATTATTAATATATTCTTTTGTAAATAAAATAATGAGACGTGGAATCACCAATTGCAGACAGCTAGGGAAGACGTAAGTGTTTCCTAGTCTTTCATTAGCTCGATTTCAGCTTAGTTTTACCTATAGATTTAACGTTTAATGACCTGGTCCACATACACATGTACGTGCTATAGCTTCGTTCTTAATTGTGTTATTCGCTCTTATGTAATGTAGCACGTACACACGAAGTTTGACCAAATGGGACATGGAAACTAACCGTATTTTGACACCCAAACATCTGGGTTTCAGCTCTTTTGCACAATCACTAACTAGTATAACGAAATCCTGATTTTCGATACATGCACGATTATGTTTATTTATAATGTTGTAAAGCAGTAAAACATGTTACCTTACATGAAAAAAAGATCCTCTTTAACACCACATTTCTCTTCATAAGCATCTCGTCCACACTTATCGCTACGCAACATTTAAGACCAACACACACGGAACTCTCAAAGGTTATACTGAAAGCACACGAATTGCAACTAGTAGTTAGAAACATCTCAGGGCTCAACGCCGTGCAAGGGCTTTTACGCCGGGCAGGTCAGCTTCGTCATCGTCAGAGTTAACGTCTCCGTATTGCCAGATTCCCAGATGGTGCTTTTTGGCCTCCTGCTGAAACTCTTCGAGCTTGTCAATGGCAGACTTCGTCTCTTTCGTCTCCCACCTTCTTCGTCTTTCTACCCTTGCAAGTCCTTCCTGCACACCCCCAATCGATTTGACCAACATCAATAAGAAGCCCGAAAGCGCGATCACTAGACAGTCAGTGTCAAGCATTTAACCAAATGATGTAATACTACTAGCTATACCATATTCATGTGTAGCACATAACCAACTGTTAGATTAATGCATAAGTGCAAACCTTTAATAAGGCGGCGTTGATGCTTGGACCATCTTCGGCCTCAGCTAACGTAACGAGAAGGATTGCGCCAGTCCCCTGCCCCTTGACCTTCCCTCCTGAAGTATCTCTTTCTTCGACGGTAGCGCTAAATTCCCGAGAGTTATTAAGGGTGCAGTCGCTCAAGTACTCTGCGGCCTCATGCCCGTAATCTTCCTCCAAAGTAGGAACCTTAATGAATGCAAAACTGCACAGCTGAGCCAACGGTGGCGCAGATGACAAAGAAGGCTCAAGGGGGCGCAACCGGCTATAGGGAACGACTTCTTGGTTCCCATAATCAACGTAAAATACTTCAAACTGATCAGTTTTGGATTGAACAGTGCCACCATGAGTCGCATTTACAATCTGTAAACATGGGAATTGAGTTTTACTTCAAGACAAGGTACTCATGAATGCTGAATGACAGCAAAAGTCAAAAAGCCTTGTATTTACCATGGCTCGGTTCCATGAATTGTCACCACTGAATTGTGCGAGGACCATATCACCTTTCTTGGGATTGAATGCACCTATGACAGGTGCTTCACCGAGGTTTAGAGACGCAAGTTGCTGCTGAACCGTGGCAACCTTCTTATCTCCAGCTGTTTGAACATAGAACTTTCCGCCACCAAGTACTTCAGTGACGACAACCTAGCATTCACATGTACCAATGGTGAAACATATCTTTGAAACTGGCATTACTTGAACTCATAGCTAATTGCCCCTTTAGTAATCAAGTTAGTTTTCACATCAATCAAAACTAGACAGTGCAAAATGTTGACAGACTCAAAGTTCTACCTTCAGAACTTCTTTTTGTCTGTTCTCATGGGTTGATCCATTCACAGCTTCCTGTCCCTCCACATAATTTTCCCATACCTGCCGTTGTGAAGAGATAGAACATTGAATAGTTATAGTTATGATCTGCTCGCTGGCGTAATCAAGTGGAGACAAAAATGGCAATTACACTTACTTTTAGCTTCTGTCTCTTGGCGGACTCCTCAGCCTGTGCAAGAAGATGGGCGTCGGGTATCCGGTCTGTGCCAAAACCCGGTTGGAACTTGGCAAGTCCAGCTTCTACTAAAGCCACAGCCATGTTTGTTCTAGACTGTAGACTCCCAAAGAGATCCCAAGAAAGTACCGGTTCTATCCACATATTCAACTTCAGTCTGCACATTAAAGATACCTCGTTAAATCAAAAGATGGCACGAAAGCATGGACCAGCTCATGAAAAATAAAAAAAACATACCTCAACATCTCTCTGTAATATCTTTCTTCTCATGAAGGCAATTGCTTCCTCTGAATATGGCTCCCCGCGACCAGGGCACCTCACACCAGAGAAAGAAAATGCTATGCTACATGTTTCCTTAGGAATCAGCAACTTAAACCGATGGCCACTGAGTACATACTCCACCACAGCTTGATGCCTCCGACTTCGTTGCAAGAATGGCAAGAAATCTTTTGCTTTCTTTGCCGACACCTGTTTAAAGAACCAATTGAGGATTGGAAAATGGCAAAAGGTATGCAGAAAATATTTTGTGTCATTAAAAGCATTTTACGTACCGAAGTAAGATCCTTCACATTGTTCACAGGGGGTTCCTTTGCAGAATAAATCCCTTTCTTTTGGGACATAGCACGCGATTCGGCTGAAAGAAGAGAATCATAGTGGTTGGATCTTTCCTCAAAATCCCTATGCCTAATGACTGTACCAAGACCCCGGGCGACAACTAGCTCGGCTACATTAACCCCGGGAGATGAGGAATCGTCTCCCAAGAATACCGATCCGAAGTCCATGGCCCTGGAATCAAAAGACCCAGCAGCCGGCAATGTACCATCACCCATGGGGACCTTTCTTGAATACTCCATTGAAACATTCACCTGCATTCATAAATCAAAATCGTATAAAACTGGGTTTTGACATGTGGAATGTAAGCCAAAATAGGAGATCATATATACCTGACGATTAATAAGCCTTTGGCGAAGCAACTCTTTCGCCTCTCGAGCATATGGAGCAGGCTTTTCATCTCTGCGCGGGTTGCCCATTTTAGGACATCTTATGCTGGAGAGATTGACACGTCGTTCAGCTGATGGACTGCCATATGGAAGGGCATCATCGGCGAAAATGATACAGTCTCCACTAACAACCTCCACAACCTAACATAAGGGAAGAAAAAATGTTAAAATGACTGAGGTTCGAGTACTGGTGTCAAACTCATCTAACAGCATAACTTCTTACCTTTCCGGTGAAATTCTGGTCATGAATTGCTTTTGAATTTGTAGCAGGAGGGACGTAATTTGTCCAAAGTCTAGTGCGATCTTTCTTTGCTTGAAGTTCAGCTGATTTTAATCTCCTTTTGGCATCCTCTTCCATCATGTTCGCACTCCATTCAACATATTTAGCCAACCCCTGCATTTGGAGACCTCCAAGGTAAATATCAAATTCCGATGAAAATGCATGTTGCATCCATGGAGTACCACAGAATGTACTTACGTTTTCAACCAGGTCCAAGGCGAGGTCCTTTGCTGTATCACCATCAGGGTAGTACACAGAACCAATCAAGTTGCTATATTTGTCAACGCCTTCAAGGACTATGCGCACCTGATGAACAACAATAAGGCAGTTAAAAGTTTCAGACTAAAAAACAGAATAGGAATACAAGTGAGTCAAATAATTATACAAGGAAGAGGGTTCCAATTACTTCTCTGTTCAAAACTCTTATCTCGGTAAAATGCTTTGCCTCCCTCCCGAATGGATCAGGCGATACTTGATCTATTGCTGAGGCAGCAACTTTCTGGGCTGAGGTCAATGTAGCGTGATTTTCTGTTGCATTTTCTTCATTAGATTGTTTCGGCGCTATTTCTTGTTCAATAGCAGGAGCTCTTCTTCCCATAGATGGGCTCTTCAATACCAAAAAGTTATGCAAGAGTTAACAATAACAGCACAAAGATGACAGCATATGATGATATACTGTGAAGACATGCATGTAATACCTGGATTCCAGCAACAAAAACCTGGACAAACATGAAATCTGGGAGTAAATAGACCCTTATAGTGCTTCCATCCCGAACTTGCTCGACTACGCCTTGCATAGAGCTACCTTTATTTGCTTGTAATAGAGCCATTGCATCAAAACTACTAGAATCGCCAATCGCAGAGGGAGGCAAATTCCTGATAGCCGCCTCTGAAGCACCAGGTACCTGAACGAATAAACGAAAAGATAAGGATGATCAAACTATCATAAGAAACCTTCTCAGATGAAGTATAATACACTGATGCAGCAATTTACTGGATAGGAAGTGAACTAACCGTGCTCCATTTGCCTAAACCTTGTTGTTTTGCTTGATCTTCAAGTTGTAAGAGTTCAGTCAGATAAGGGCTTGCTTCACCTTTTTGTTGTCCCTGCTCTCTAACCTGTGCATAAATTTCAAGCAAGTCATACGAAATATTCTTAAGTAGCGGACATGAAAAAGTAACACACAAATTAAGAAAGTAAAACCATGGGAATGAGAGTAAGAACCTTTGCCCAGCCATTAGAAACCACCAGCATTGCTAGATTCTTATCTCCTAGGTACACAGAACCAAACTCCCTTCCAATTGAAGGTACAGCATACTCCACAATGAAGGTGACCTCCTAAAGTGATATCCATATGAACAGACTTAGCAATCAGTCTAAAACTAAATAAAATAGATATACAGTGTGTCTAAATCAGTAAAGTATGCACCTTTCCGATACACAATTTCCTTAGAAACTCTCTGCTTTCCCATGCAAATGGCTCATCTACTCCTTCCCTCCGGGCCTATTTTTAAATTTAAATAAAACGGATACACAATGATTAGGAACAAATGGAACCAAGACGTCACTACATACACATATAAAATCAGAACAATCATAAAAAAAAAAAAAACTAATAAAACAAACACAACAATCTACATCAGCTCAAGAACAACAAGCTGCAGAGAAATACAAAAGTTTCAAAAACTACAAAGAGCAACAACTGACTATTGTGCTACTAAATTATGACTCCAAAGAGCACATTAAGAAGCTCATTCATGTAAGAATGACAGACCAGTCTGGGAGCAATGATAGACGACAAAGTGACGGTCTTCTCAGGAGGAATGGCGTCGCCCTTTGTGCTCGCCATGATCACCAAGCAATCGCCAGAGGGAACCGCCTTCACTTTCCCCTTGAGCCATCCCTTGGATGTAGATGTGGCCACCATCTTACAACACAGAGATCAGATCTGCAAAAGGGGAGAAAACAAATCTCCAATGAACATAATCACTTCTGCATGCAATGTAATTGTCCCGTACAACTAAATGGGCGATCATATCCAAAACTCTATACACACTAATCTTGAATTACGACCATCTCACTGAAATGAAACAAACCCTGATGCAAAATTAAGCACATGCATGCAAAACGATCGAACCCAGAATTAGGAAACCCAGAACAGATAAGAGACGTTTGCGGATGAGGAAGACCCGGATCAGAGAATATACATAGCATATGACGTTCAGATCAATCAATCATAAACCAAAATTGTCAGATAAGAACCATTCCTAGCAGATCAATCAGAGAGAGGGGTGATTACCCAATAACCCGGATCAGTGAATTCGGACTTGAATTCGAATTCTGACAGCGAAAGAGGAAATTAGGCAGATCTGAAGCTCTCTTCGACGTCGATGGATTCCCGGTGTTGAACGATGAGATTAATTTATAGGCAAAGGTCCCAAACAGAGTAATTATAAAGCAGTGGGCTTGGCCGCTTGGGCGTTTGGTAGGGGGCCAACTGGCTACGACTCAAGATTTTATCCAAAAAGTAAATCAAAAAGATTATTGCTAATAAATGAGGTTTAAACTATTGCTACTAATGTCAACGGGAGTAGGAGAATCAACCGCGTTTTTATTGCTTGATTTGGACTTGGGTTTCAGTGGACTGAAAAGGTTCTGCTGGCTAGCACTTCAACATTTGGATAAAATAAGTAATGATGATTTGGATTTGCTCGTTTGTGCATGCGTATTCAAGGTAAGTTACCCTCTACTGTCGTTGTCATGAAACCATATCGACCAAATTCATCGTTGACAGATTTGCAAATGCAAGAGTCAGCAACCCTTTAGTTGTCAACTTTGCCCATCATTCCTCTACAAATGTTAGATATTCATTGCCTTGGATCTTTATAATATGGACATTAGCAAATGCAATATGTAAAGATGCGTTCAAGTAGCAGAATGATGGATTGGTACAAAGCTACAAGCAGTTAAATTCATTCACCAGTTAGGATCATTCTTTTCAGCACCATATGTAAGTTGTATGCAATGTTAAAGAGGGGCAAAGTACTACTAGCATACCAACCATTAATTTAACAATTGACCCAACAATCTAGTTCAAACCCTCAATATCTGAAGCTTAGAGGCAAAAGCAATTGCAACCCAATCGGGCTGAGAAGACGACCACTGCAACTGCTCGATCTCGGCCCCGGCTGTATAGGCTAGAATCGGATCCAACCCACCTTCGACCGGCTGCCCCATTGAAGACAGGTCCCAGATCAAAGCTTGCATATCGTCTCCCGCCGTGCAAATGTGGCATGAGCTATGTGGGGCCCACGCGATCGCGTTGACGCTTGCTTGGTGCCTCTGCAACTCCACCACTGGCAATGTGGGGAACCGGATATCCAACACCACGACCTTTGCACTGTCCATTATGATTGTAGCCATGTACCTGCCAGGGTACAACATTATTATTGTATAGTTCAATCCAATTCTCATCCAACATCTATCTGATCAAGAATCAACACTTTCAGGCAGGCTCTATTTGATGGAAATCGAAGGTCAACAATCTAATGGAACCAAATGAAACACACTAGATAGTGAAAACCATGAGCCGATGGTCTACAATTTGCCTATATATAACAGAACTACATCCTTTATCGTAGTTTTATATGCTACAAACATCCAAATTTTGTTCTTTCCCACCAAATCCCACAAATTCCACCTATCCAAAGTCCAAAGACTCCATTTATCTCCACTAAACCACCTCCATAATCCTCCTGATTGATACACATACATTACAGCATAATGGCATCATTTTCATTACCAAATTCAATCCTTTCAGCTCATCTGAAAAACTACTAAAATGAAACCAATTAATCAATCCTTCATCAGAAAAACTGCTAAATTGAAACCAATTAAAGAGAGAATGTTCCAATTGATACCATACCTAGGATCCTGCTTGTTCCATCCAAGCCTGACGAGCGGAGTATCAGGCTCAGAGCTCTCATAAATGATGGTAGAGTGCTCCTTGTCCCTCAAATCGAAAACCCTAACCGAACCATCGGCCGAAACAGAGGCAAAAACCCCAACCCCACCCCAGGCGATATCATACACCTCCTTATCGTGCGCTATAAGCTGCGTATCCACCACCTCCTTCTCAATATCCCAAATCGTACACGTCGTATCAATACTCGAAGTCCCAATCCTCCTCGGCTCCGCCTCGTTCCAATCGAAACTCGTCAGCGGTCCACAGAACTCGCTGTTCTTGTTCCCATTAAGCAGCGACTTGATGTCAATTCGTCGGCCGTCGTCGGCGATCCGCCAGATCCGGAGGAAATCGGAGGAGGTGGCGAGCAGATCGGGCTTCTGGCACTCCTTGTCGGGGATGAAAATGGTCTTGGTTGGAGGATAGGGATGGTCGAAGGAGAGATTCGGATCGGCTCGGATCTCGCCGGTGGAATCGTCGAGCTGGACGATCTCGACGCGATTCTGGTACTGCTCGAGGACGCTGGAGATGGCGAGACGGTACTTTTTGTCACGGCGGACGCTCCAATTCATGGCGTAGATGTGCCATGGGGCTTCGTAGGTGTAGATTTCGGATCGCTTCTGTTGCTCGTCGGAGGAGGCGTCCGGGTTCGGGTCGCTGCTCGCGCCCATGGGGAGGGAGGGAGGGGCCGAGAGGTTTGAGCTGGGATTTGATTTCAATGGAGCGAGATTGGAAAGGGTGGGGTGTGGAGAATTGGGGATTAGGGTTCAGAGAGTTGGAAGGGCGGAGAATTGGGGATGTTTCATATCTGCGACCGTCGAGTGCGACTAATGAGCAGGACTGGAGGAAGAGTAGAGCAATTTACTGACGACCGGGCCCACTTCCATGAGGAAGAAAAGTGCGATTTCACATTGGGTTAATTACACAAAACTACTCTTAAATTGCCTATATTTTCACAAAACCGCCTGTACAAAATACAACTTCACACTCCTTTCTATAATTCTTTTTGCATCTTTTATTACATTTTGTATTTGTAGTTTCAAGTGCTCGAGTGCGATTTTTCGATTTAGGTGTTGTTTTTAATTTATTTCAAAGTCAAACAGAGAGAAGTTGTGCCTTTTATTTTTACATGTCAAGGAAAATACTCTAAAATTAGACTGTTACACCGGGCAATCCCGGGTCGATAGGTTAACAATAATTTGACCGTTTTGTATTTAAAGTTGTGTCTTTTTATGTTCGATTAATACCCATATATGAAAATAATTGTTATTTCATTTTTTAATGATTTCTTTTCTTTTTTCTTGAGCCATTTTTTTTAATGATTTCTATGTCATTGTTGTACACAATATGACATAATATATAGTACATAATATTTTAATAATCGCAAAAAGATATAGTAATATAATATATATGTTATACTAATCATGTGAATAATAATATACAGTAACATATGGTATATAATATGTTAATAATGACAAAAAAATATTTTGAGTGAATATAATAGGTATAATTGAATAACATAATACTAATGACATAATGTAATATAAATACAAATAATTGGGCTTGTTTGGTACGATGTCAAGAATCAGATTGGAATGAGGTATCAGGTTGGATTCGGAATGACTCATACCTTGAGTTTTAGTACAGTATGAGTTCATGTATATTTTGTAGGAATGAGAATCACTCATACTCAACCCTAAAGCCAAAGCAAACCCGTCTATGGATTTAGCTCATTCCTAAACTGATTCCTTGATTCCTTATACCGGTGATATAGAAACAAACGGGCCTTGAATAATTTGCATTTAATGAAAAAAAAATACAACTTTACTTAGGTTAGATAGATGGTCAAATTACACCTCTGAACATTCTTCTTAGCTCTCTAGCCAATTGCCAATTTTCATACTCGCTCAACTCTAACAGTAGACTCTCTTATCGATAGAGCAACGCGAGGGGAATACACAAGCCTTGGATTGGGAGCCAAATTATTGTTACTTTTATGGAACGACTTGATGGTGAAAGGAGGATTGAGAGCCAAAGTGTGCACAACAATGACATAGAAATCATTAAAAAATGAAATAACAATTAGTATTACATATGAGTATTAATCGAACATAAAAAGACATAACTTCATATACAAAATGACCAAATTATTTTTACCTTTATGGAATGACTTGATGGTGAAAGGAGGATTGAGAGCCAAAGTGTGTTGTAAATAAATGTAGCCCATCGAAACAAATTTATGATAAGGTAAATTTCGCCTGCTGTAAAAACAATTGACCACTAGCATGACATTCAAGGTGACTTTTGTGACATCCTAGGTGGATTTCCGGGCGTGACATCTGAAGTGGCCGTCAGAATTGATTTGGAAATGGAAAAGCCAAGCAAAACATGACCAATGTGATATCTAGCATTGAGCATTATCTTTCTGTTATATTTGCTTTGCAAGCGCAATTTGGACGTCTAATAGTGCATATATTGGATTTCTGGATATCTTTGAATGCATTCTTTTTGCATTACATACTCACATTACCAAAATATAGGTAATCTATATATATGCTTGATTCAGGTGAGAACTTGCCGCTAATTTGCTTCAATATCGGACGTTGAAGACGTCCTTTGATTCAGCAACAGCTAGCTAGATCTCAAATGTGGGGATCTCCGATTGAGAGCCTTGAATTGCCTGGTAAATAAGGCGGGCAATAAGACTTTCCCTTTTTGTCTTCAGATATGAAATGCATCTCTCAACTTCAGACTTCACTTGAACATACATTTCCTGTGCCTTCTCTCTGTCACTCAATTCATTCTTCATTCCTGCAAGCAAACACACAATTTTTGTTTGGGACAGCTTTCATGGACTCCAAAACAGTCGTTCGAAAGCATACATATTTCTATGGCTCATGTCGATTGATTAATCACCTGCTGTGTCAAATGGTTTGCCAAACAAGTAGTAGAAACGCCCGGGGAGTTTAGGCAGAACTACCGGAAGGTAGCCATTTTGGTTGGCCACTTCTTCGCCATCCATATCCGTCCTGCCATTACAAGTTAAATGCAAGTGTTACTTATAGGCAACGAAATTTTTATGGTAAAAAAAATTAAGTAGGAAACAGAGTCTTCGAAAAGAACTTCTAATACCTCAATCTAACATTTTCCACTGTTGCTTTTTGGTTAAGATTTCTGAGGTAAGGAATCTTCATTTGATCCTTGTAGTCAAGCAGAAGCTGCAAACCAAAAAATTCAGAACATGAATACTTGTTTTATTTTTTGGAAAATGCAAAAAAGTAGTAAGCAAGGAACTAGGAAAGGAGGCTGACATGACAAACATCATCTTCTCCCACAACACCAAATGGAACAATTTTGGCTCCAAATCTGGCTGCCATCCTGACAAATTCAGATCTGTCTGGCCAAAATAGCTGATATTCCTCACCCTACAATTAAAACAAACAAGGATTATCATTTTTTACTGATACTGCAAAAATTGTAGAAACAAATTTGGTCTCTCAATGCATCAGGCCTGTCCGGGATATCAAATCACATGCCTTTTCAAGAAACAAACATCAGAAATTGAAAGTTGAGCTTCATAAAATCCAAAGCAATAGGTTAATACCTTATTATGAAGAGCTTCACGCATTCCTCCGGGATACAATAGGATGTAAGATTTGGAAGAAAGAAGCTTGTATAAGTTGCTAGGTGTGACTGGAACTGCACCCATAAGTCTATGTGGATCAAACATAGATGTTTCTGTGCTTTGTTCATTCAGCTTCACAAAGATCATAGGATGTGCCATCCCTCGTAAGACGACATTTCTCTCACTAAACAAATTCATAACTAGAGGGTATATTTCAATTCCCAATAGCATGTGATAACCAACAAATATGACTGGCCCTTCATGAGGGATCCCTCCTAAACCTCTCACAATCTTCCCATCATCCAAAGTTGAGAGCATCACTGGATCAGTAGCCGCATTAATCCACCTTAAATTTAGAAAAGTGGCAATGCTTTTATAAGATTGTGAAAAAAAAATTATCATTACTCAAGAGAGGAATTATAACTACCTGTATCCTTTACTTATGACATCAAATTCTGATCGCGTCGGTGGCACGTAATCATGAACATAGTCATGACTTTTGCTGTGACGGTAAAAGCTTGTACCCTTGATAATAGATGCTAAATCTATATTGTGTTCCTGCAAGGTCAAAATGGTCATGTAACAGATCATGCATCGAATGTCCAAGGATAACTCGGACGGAGTGGATACAGAAATCGTCCTACCATGAATAGGAAATGGCTGGCATTGTTGAATACTCGAATCTCACATCTTGGCATTTTTCCCGAATCACTATAAATCCGAATCTCACGCTTTGGAAGAGCTTTGAAGATCCTTTCAGCTTCCTTTTGGCTTGGTAGTAGCTGATCCCTTCCACTGAAAGATACCATGATCAAAATGAGTTACAGAAAAAAAAAAGCTGGTCACTTTTGTTTCAGTTTAGGCACAAAAAGGTACATTTATAATTTATTGGAGCTAATGCTAGTTAGAGCAAATATGAACAGCTTCTTTAGTTTCAGTTGCATGAACTTACAGATAAATGAATTGTACAATTGCAAGTATTAGGTTCTGCGAAAATATACAGCTGCTATTAGAAAATGAAAAAGAGATCAAACCTGGCTAGAACTAATGTCTGAGCTTGGCATACATGAAGCCGTGAATTTGCATAACTTGAAGCTGATTTGATCATCTGTAACTTCCATAAAAGTGCTTCTTTTGGTAATATCTTTGCCAAGACCTGACAATTCTGAGTATCAGTGCTTCCTCCATGATACGTTACGTTAATCTTGAGAAATTAATTCTTGAATCTTTTTGGTTTAACAAAATGCAGTCTGTAACGTTCAAATTTTACTTTTCAGGATCAGCGATTTAACGATCTTCTAATTATTGCAGAGAGAGAAAACAAACAAGCATCATACATAGAAGGTACGGGTCATACTGAGTGATAAGATGACAACAAGGCAAGACCTTGAGATAGCTCTAGAGCTATTTGTTGTACATGCAGTGCAACTTTGAAAGATTGACCTGAAATACAGACAACAGAACATGTATTAGGCTTTTAGCTATATAAAATGCTCATAGACAGTAGCAAACTGTAAAATAAACAAGTTGAGACAGGGAAACAATAAAGGATAAAGACTTTAAACCTGATATGAGGCTCAGCAGTTGTGGCATACTATCAAAAAGTTGGGCAGGCAAAAGTTCAATGACAGGCAGTAAATTCCGCAAAGGGGAGTTACAAAAAGAAGTTCCTGATGCATAAATCAACCCCAACAATATGGATGTTCAATCATTAAAATTAAGAATACGATCCAATTAAGTAAGTAATACTTGACATATCTCCTTGAAAACCCAAGAAGATAGAAAACTAAAAAAGGGTGAAGGTTGAAAGAAAGAAGCACTCACCAGGATTTGCCAAAATCAGTACAATATCTAAATCAGGGTTACGTGCTGCAACTGCTATTGCTAAGCATGCTCCAAATGATTCTCCAACAAGATATATCGGTCTTCCCTTTAACCTCTCATTCTCAGACTTGACAGTTTCCTCGACCAATCGAACCAAATCTGAAATGTATATACAACTATAAATATCGCACAACATGTCTGTTGGCACAAACTTCAAAAGGCATTTGATTGCACATAAATCAAACCACTGCTATGTACCTTGAAAAGGAGTTCGATCCATGACTGGTATATGTAAGCACCATACATCAAAAAGCCTTCATATAAAAGATTGAATATCAGTATATATCCAGCTAGAGAGTAGGGACGATAAAACATAGACAATGTTGGTCCATTTGATTTTAGTAGTTAGAATCTAAATCTATCTGAAACCACAACAATGGACACAGAAATGGTAAAAATGAAGCATCTTGTAATATACTTCAGTTGTTTTTACTAACTTTCCAAGTTTCTGGTGATGTAAGACAAGTCCTAGTCCAACACCATCAATCCCTGAAATTTTGCACAAGAAATAATAAATCAAGCTGTTTATATAGAACCAATAATGAAACAAACATCCCATTGCTCAATGATCAAAATTTACAAATACGATAAACCCAGCTCAAATGGACCCAAAATAATCAAAAACTGGACAGAACCCAAATCATGTCACCATCTAAAATGACAAATACCATCTCTAAGTCTCTAACTCCCCTAAAGTCACTTGTCATATCCCTTCACAAATTTCTCAATCAAGTTGTTCAGATTAATATTTAAGAATATATACGAATCATATTATATGATATTTATAAACATAAAAATAGAGTAGTTGATATATGGTCATCATGGTAAACTGAACAAAACAGTGAAAGCGAAAACCTAAGGTTTAACAAACAAAACAGTGTTATCTTCGGTTAGTCTTAGCCACAGTTTATCTTACAGGTCCCTTGAGCTCTATGATTTTGTTTCATTCTTTAGCAACATATAACACTCGTTTTCTAAAATAAAGATTCAAAAATTTCAGCAGCAGAATTCAATGCAAGTGTGAGACTCAAAACCGAAAATGCGGAGGAGCGAGAAAGGCGAACTAACCAGGCAGATAAAGAAGAAGAGGCGAATCTTCCACCTGTGAACGACACTCCAATGGCGAGAACCACCTCGGAGGGGAGCCATTACCGCTTGACGAACGGATCAGAACCTCCGCTTCCTCAAAGTAGTCCTTCAAACTCATCCTTCCTCCTTCTTCCTCCTCCAATTTCACCTCCTTCTTCTCCATCGGACCTGGCGAACGATCCGTACTCGAAGCAGAACATGATCTGAAACAGCGAAACGGCTTTCTCGGCGCCCAATGCGAAATCGGAAGTTGCTTCGTCAAATTGCGGCCGCCTTCAGCAGACTCCGGCGGCCAATTGGTGGCGCCGACACGGATCTGAAAGGCGGAAGCCATGGAAATGGATGTTTTGACCTGTAGGTGTCGCCAGGGCGACTGCTCAGAGCTAAATCAGCATACATTTAAGGTGGATTAGTTGGTGATCGAATTAATTTTTTTAATATTATTCCGGGACAGCGATTGTGATAGGTATTTTTTTAGGGAAATCGATCCGGATCTGGCAGGGATGCAACTGACTGAGCTGCTCTTGAGTGTGGAGTTGGAATTGGGGAGGATGCAACCATAAACGGGGGGAAGATGATGGAGCTGCGTTTCTGTTTTGTCTATTTGTAGGTAGACGCCAAGGTTAATTAATGCGTATTATGCGTGGTGTTAAGGTTGAGAGTTCAATTAATGGGGAAATTTCTTCAAATGGTATGAATTTGAGTAAATTGGGTGTTTATTTCTTCTTACACTAATTTTGTGATAAATGGTAGAATTTATTTCCACTGACTATCACAAATGTCGTGCAAGAACAGCTTGCATTGCATCCCACAACTTGTATGTCTTAAAAGTAAGTTTATAGTCTTTCCTTAGACACTTATTTCCAAAATGGTGTAAGAGGTAGCGAATACTTACTACTAGTAAAGTAGTGTTACAATTCTTCCATATTGCTTAGTGTTTATGAAGCTTAAAATCGCATAAGAGAAATAGACGAAGAGGATAAGCTGAACAAATCACCCTTTATCAAAAAAAAAGCTGAACAAATCACCAAATTAACCCGTAGAGAAGAACACACGTGGAAGATGATGGAAGTTTTTTCCAAACTAGTCACTTTTAACTTTTTATTTATCAAAATAGGCACGGTTGAAATTTAATTCCCGGTATAGGCAATATTAGGCTCGGAGGCGCTCCTCTTGCCTTTTTTTGGCCCCGGATAAGATGCTGGCTGGACCAGCGTCTTTCAATAAGAGTCTCTGTATAGTTTTTTTTTTTTCCGAAATTTCGTAGTATTTATTCATTATTTATAATTAATTATCGATAAAAAATTTAATATCAAATTTTATAAAAATTAAAATGAATTAATTTAAATTATATTCCTAAATGATTTAATAAAATTTTGTATAATTTTTTTGTTACCTTTAAGAGAAAAGGGAAAGACATACATACGTACGTGTCTGATCAAAGACGTTATCTCATTCGGTTATCTTTCTAGTAATAAAAACTTAACTTATGTATAACTTATATGTAAATATTATGATTAAATAATAACTCGGTTTCTTCGGGTTCGGGTCAATCGGATTACAAGTCAAGTCGGGTCGGGTCGTGACAGGTTATTGTGCGTGTTCGGGTCGACCTATACACAAGTTAAAGTTTTATAACTAGGTAGATAATCGAACGAGATAACGTCTTTTGATCAGACATGTAAGTATATCGGTCTTTCCCTTAAATCGTAAAAAAAATTATACAAAATTTTAATAAATCATTTAGGCATTTAATTTGAATTAATTCATTTTAATTTTATAAAAGTTTGATATTAATTTTTTTTGGTAATTAATTATAAGTAAAAGTAACGAATAAACACTAAGAAATTTTGAAAAAAATAAACTACAGAGAGACGCTGGCCGGACCAGCGTCTTTATCTAGGGCCAAAAAAAGGCAAGAGACGCTGATCCAGCCAGCGTCTCCGAGCCTAATAGTGCCTATACTGGGAATATAATTTCAATCGTGTCTATTTTGATAAATAAAAACTTAAAAGTGCCTAGTTTGGAAAAATGTTCGAAGATGATGCGGGAATATGGTGAAAGACCAAAATATTTTTTAGAGTACTAAAAGAAATAGAACGCACGCATCTAATCCGCATTGAACGGTTTATAGATGTTCACAATTTCATACGTTAAAGCCTATTCTCACTTGGGAGACTCAGTCATCAACCCAGGTGCGCAATTCGAGTCAAGCTGGATGTAGTCAAGACGAAGCTCTATAAATCAGTAGGCAACCGAAAAAAATATGGATTTAAAAAGTTAGTTTTGAACAAAATTAAAGATTTAAAGAGTGATTTAATGTAAGTTAGTTATACAACAACATATTATCAATCTATTTTCATTTTATTGTTACCATCCCCATTTCACTACTAGTGTTTAATTCTCCACGAAGCTACCCGAAATCTATCGACTTCTTATCATTTTTCACGATAGAGTTGAGGAGGGAGTCATTGTCGTGTTGGAGTGAGTTGTTTCAGGAGAAGGGGGCGTTTTGACAATTATTGAAGCTTCGCGATATCCAGATAGGGGGGAAATCGTACAAGGAGAAGGTGGGTTTGGAAGAGCGATCCCAATCCGATCAAAGATGAGCTACGACTACGAGAGAGTTCCCCAACAAGGATACCCTCCTCCAGGTAAAAACCCTTCTCCATTTCCCCACCAATCAAAATCAAAAACCTTTCCTTTCCCGATTGCTTGAAACTAATCGATTGAAATTCCCGATTTAGGGTACGGATCCCAATACCCACCGCCCCAATCAGGGTACCCATCAGCTCCACCACCGCCACCATACGAGGGCTACCCTCCGTCCCAAGGGTACCCCTACCCTCCGCCCCAAGGGTACCCTTACCCTCCGCCGCCCCCTGGAGGGCCAGGTGGCTATCAGTCTTACTTTGGTGGAGGGTACCCGCCGCCGCCGCCTCCGGGAGGACCACCACCGCCGACCCAGGTCTACCATTGCGACCATTATCAGCAGGATAACACCGGATGTGGCTCTTTCCTACAGGGGTGGTAAGTGTTCTTGGCAATTCTGGTCATGATGAGTTGTTTAGCCCATACTCTGTTTTGGTGCACTTGTGTGCTTTCTTGCTTGATGATTTGTGTGATGGTGTGTTGCTTCCTTGAAAGTAATTTTTGTGGGATTGGTTGCAATTATATGGCCGTCTGATCTGTTTTTGTGGTAAGAAGGCCTTTTGGAAACAAGCTGCTTGCTAGAAGTGCTTGTGATATCTTCTTTTGACCTGTTACTGATTGTGCGCTTTGTTTCTTACTTCAATGCCTGCATGTTGGATTGCTATTCCAGTTCAATATATATCATATATGCTCCCTCCAAAAAGTAGGGTACTTGCATCATTAAAAGGCCTAGAAAACCTGCCATGACATCTTCAAAATGTTAGATTGATTCTTTTGCAATATAAGAATCTTAGTTGTGGCTATTTGTTGGATCATTAAAGCATATTGCTGTTACAACAACTGCTATAGAAGTTAGATCCCCTTTCACTACCTAGACTGATACACAATGGGAGAGAAGGTGAAGCCAGGAGATCAAAGTGGTTCTGTACTGAATAGCACGAAGTCGGAATATACCTAATTTTTCTATGTCTCCTCCACTTGAATGTTTAAAGACATTAATCTTAGAAAAGAATTATAACGCCTAGAGGAATAGATCAAATTGTGCAGTTTCTGGTTATTCCAGTTGTAGGAGTTCTAATCATAATTGCTGTCTTTTCAGTGTATCTTTCCTGTTATTCTATGTTATCTGACATAAGTCCATCCATGATCATGACTACTGAAGACCAAAATGTCTGCTAGGAAAGCTTCACTAATTGAAGGAAATATGAAAATATCCTTTGGTCAGCAGTATGATTTTGACAATTAATTTAATGAATTCCCTGTTTAGGCCTAGAAATGGAATGTGTAATCTTCTGTGCTATCCATCAAATAAGGATGGTACAGAGTCCATCATCAAATAAGGATGAATTCCCTGTTTATCACCACTTGCGAGTGATTTTGTTAGCCCATATGGTTGTTATATAGAATACTCAGACTAGCAAAGCTTCTAGTGATGTTCACCACCTCTATTGCTTGTCCCTTGGTGCTTATCCTCTTTAATCTCAGAAACAGGCTTGCCAATTTTTGTTTACAAAGGGCTGTTGCAGTCCTATTATAGTTTTGTATCCTTAATTAAATTGATCAACCTTATTTTTTCCCCTTAGTTATATTCAATAGGGCTGTCCTTTTACCTTTCAACACATGAAAAGATTGCTTAAAGATGTTGCATCTGTCTCCAAATTACACAATTAAATTGCGTTGGATACAGATCCCTTTCATGACTTGGAGAATGCTTATTTTGGGAGATATTTGTAACATGATGAAGTTAGATCCAGTGCCTTACAACTAGCATCAGTACAGTATATACCTTGGCTGAACGACAATTAAGTATTTTAAAATACTTCATAGGGACAATTGGTAGATTAATTAACACATAAACATTAGAAGTGTATAAGATATTAACCTTGCAGGTCATTGAAATTGAAGTGTAAAAAAAAATAAAAATCATCAAACAGCCATGGCAGTCCTCCCTCTCATAACCTCTTCTCCACCTGAGACATCAAGGCTTCTTTCCCACCCGAGCAAGTTTGCTAATTAACTCAGAAGACATATTTGTGAAAGTTTTAACGAAAGTCTAAGGCCACCTAACGCCTAGCCCGTCTTTTAAAACACTGTTATATATTCGCTTTTACCAAACACATCTCATTTTACATTACAAACATGTTTTACCAAACCCACCCTCATATGCTCACTTCTATTTTGGATTTGTGCTTATCAGCTCTATGGACGACAATGCTTCACTATAGCTTCCCTTCTCTACTGCTACTGATTATCTTGTTGAGTAGTTAATGATAAACTAGATTTGTAGTTAGCCCAACAATATTTTAAGTAGTAGGAGATGCTGATTGATGTTTGAGTGCGAAAATATGATAAACTAGAGATGAAGCTGTTATCTGATGTCCCTTTTGCACTGCCAATCTATATGCTGATATTCACATATCTCTATTATTGAATAAAGCAATCGACATTCTTGATCTAATGTAGCTCCAGTACACATTCTATGTGTGCACAGTTTTAACTTTTAAGTTTGTGCCGTCCTTGTTTTTTCCCCCTTATGGAGATTTAGGTCTAAACACCTATACGGATCCATATATGTGTTTTAACTAGTTTTTTTATAGCTTCTAATGTATAAATATGTAGTGAACCTTGAATTCTTCTTTCCCCTCAACAAATTGCTGACGCATTGATATGTTGGTTGTACAGTTTGGCTGCCCTTTGTTGCTGTTGTATGATGGAAGAATGCTGCTTTTAATCATCCATGGACTTCTGAAACCACTGAACCTTTGAAAGATACATACAATAAAAATGGCCCTTGACTGTTGGCAGAAGTCCATTTTCTGTTGCACATCGTAGTCATATTATTTGTTTAGCAATTACTGTATGGTTCTTGAATCTTGGTTTATATTACAGTATTCAATTGAGGGGTTTCAGTGCACAACTCAATTGCTGGGGTTAAAATGTTTGCTTGTCATGTGTTCCCTGTAACTTCTCCCCATAAGAATATTATACTCAGGATTGTTTTATGGTTATTAACTTTATCATCACTTTCCAGTATGATGCCAAGGTGGTTTCTTAAGGTTCTGAAGATATCATGCTATGTAATGCTTAACCAGAGTAAATGCTAAGGAATAATCTTTGTTTTGAAAATTCTGAGTTCATTACTTCTAAACAAAAGCTAATATATTCTGCATACTAGATATGGGACTGTCCTCCATGAGCAGTTTGTATATGTTAATACAAACACAAATAAGCTGTTAATAAAAATTAATAATAATAAAAAGCAGCTCATTAGCAATCAATACCAGTAAGTACCTTATCATATGCTAATATCCACTAATCATTCCCTCATTCTCTCATTGTGATGTGTGTTGATTCATCATAAGTCAGCTGAATTAAAGTTTATGATAATATTATAAAGTTACGTAGTTGAGCTCTTAAAAATCCCTTTTGGGTCCTGCCTAAGTGGCCGGTGTCTAGGTCTCTGACTCTCTGTTTGGACCGTTTAGACAACTATATTGATCGTCTAGACGCTAGGCGGTCCTTCACCGTCTAGTGTTTTCTTAGTTCGACCGACTATGTTCGGTCCCGTTTGGTTTGATTCTCTAGGAATGAGGATGGAGAATGAATGATTCCATTATAATGTTTGACAGAGAACATTATGGAATCGATTTCATTCTCAATAATGGTTCATTCCAAAACTGCAGGCTAATTTGATTTCAGCCGAAAATGGTAGGTTATATCAAATCCAAGCATTACAATTGTTCATCTTGAATCCTAAAACTCCTAAACCTTAAATTATAATTTCTAAAAGTCATAAACCCTCAAAATTATAATTAAGAACATTAAATCTTAAGAATTTTAAACCATAATTATCATGAATGGTTTATTATGACTTCATACGAAACAACATGTCTATGGAATGGTTCATTCTGATTTCTTATTCCATTCCGATTTTTGATTCCAATCATATTCCGACAGTGTTACCAAACGGGACCTTGATCTCCTAACTTATCAAAATTTGTAATATCTTTCAAATGTAACTTTTTTCCTCCCCTGTATTATGCTCATATTCCCCATCTTCTCCTAGTCTGCCAAGGATGACACTTGTAGCAAGTGTGGTCAGTAATGACACTTGGTAAATTTGTTGCCACCAATAGGACATCTTTTCTTGAGCGTGACTTTGGTGTTGACATTATATAAGTTTTATAATATTGTTAGTGTAATAAAGCGATAGTAATGATAATATAAGATTCTACAACGTACGTTATGTTAAGTGTTAGCTAGCTTTAGCTAGACCTGCATATATAGATATAACTTAAAATATGACCAAATTAATACTCCGTATTTGTTAAAGTGTTAGCTAGTGTGTTAGTTATAGCGAGTACAAGGTACAACCGTGACTGGCCAGAATCCTATACCAATATTATGCAGCTCTATCTAAGTTCCATGTAAACGTTGGACGGTCCTAATCCGGATATCCTTTTAACCCGTTCATGTGCTCGTTTAGTCTAATTATAAACCGCTTACCGTTTTTCTGAACATTTATCAGAAACGCGTAGTTGGTGCATACTTATTAGCTATGTTACACGGAAACGGAAACGGGAACAAGTTTCTGAAACAAAACGGAAACGGGAAAACACATGAATTTTATGTTTTTAGTGTAAAAACGAGTTTCGGGGTTTGAGTTTCTAAGTTTCTGTGTTTCTGTCCGAAATGGGAAACGCCACCCGGTCCGAGTTTCCGGATAACATAGCTTATTAGTAGGATGAAGGTGACCATGTATGTAAGTAGTAATCTCACGTGTATAACAATTAACTTGGTAGTAATTCTGTACATAGTATATTTTCTTTTGTATTATGATTGCAGACGGAGAATACATGGAATATAACAAAATTAAAGATGGTGGTTTGACATTAACAAAGGGGAAGGGTTAAGATAATGTGATGGTCACGTGTGCACCCCCAACGGTAACCAACCAGGGGCGGTGACGTGGCAGGCAGTTTGGCGCCATGAATCGAATCAACACAGAGGAGGGCAACGACGACGACGGACGTGGAAGCTGTTTGCTTTTGTCCCCCCAATAAACGACGACGTATTGGAGGATTTAACGCCATTGAAAGCGTCTGCGCAGAGCTAGCTGTTGCACCACGTACCCTGTAAGTAACCCCCCTTTTCTCTTTCTCCTCTCGATTGGGCACCCATTCACAGACTTCCTCCATTTCTCTGCTGCCCCCAACCTCCCACAATTATTTCGATTCGATTCGATTTCGACCCTCCCTCCTCTCAATTACACTCTTGAAAATAAAAACGACCAGGTAAAAAAAAGAAGAGAAAAAGATTAAAATATACCCTACTAGACCAAAAAGTGGCAGTAGAAAAAATTCACCGCTTACCCTATACGAGGGGTCCTCCTTTTTATACAAAGGAGGGAGCTTTGGTAATGCTAGGCGGATGTGGACGAAGAGGAGCTTCGGAAACATCAAACAGTGACACCAACACTTGTACACTCCTAAAACGAGATAGAGAGAGAGAGAGAGAGAGGGTTGATGATGAATAAGGCGCTCACAAATGTCCTATAGATCGAGTCGCCATTTTTGGCTCAATCCAAGCTCTCTGTTTTTCTCATTACCCATCAAAACCGAGGGGGGTAAGGGGAAGTGAGTGGAGCTACCCCGGAATTCCACATTGCTCAATTGGAAGCGCCATTGGTGGGAGATAGGCAGGCAGCAAAAGAGGATCGATCCCTAAAAAAAAAATTAACCCTAGTCGATCAGTGACTACCATGGAACAGAGAGAGAGCGGTAATTGGTGGGAATCTCCGCCTTTTACCCAACCCCTGTCCTCTGATTTCAGCCCTCTGTTTCCTTCCAGCTCTACGACTCCGGACCTGGCTTCCGCCGTCACTGGCTTCTCCTGCCGGCGCCGGAAGCGGATGGCTCGCCGGCGCCGGACTCGGTACAACTCCTCGTCGTTCTGCTCCTACGACTCCCACGTGCCCCGCACGTGCCCTGTCTCTACTCTCACTGTGAGTCTCTCGCTCACCTCCTTATTTTCTTCCTATGTGTTGCTCTTTCTTTTCACTGTTGTACGGACATATACTTTTGAGTGAGAGAGATCTCAATGTCGGACGTCGGATTTGGTGAATGTGTACGGAGGTGTCTGCATTTGTAGGTCCAAGCTAGACGACCGCCTTTTCTAGCAGCGGTGGCTTCGTTTTCTAAGTATATTTCCTGCCTTTTTAGGGGACTTGATGTTTCTGCTACTGTTTTCTGTTTTACCCATTTTGGAGGTTTCGTTTGGGGGATTATACGACATCGTTCTCGGTAGAAGCTTTTTCCATTCTTGAGTTGATAATGCTAGCCATGTTTTTGCTGACCCATCATCAACTGCTTTTCCGATGAATCCATCAATGTGTTGTTGTTACAAACTCAAATGGGTCATGACACGATCCTTCAACTGCTTTGTTGTTACAATTAAAAAAAGTGATGATCTTGGCCCAGGAAAGAAAGGGGGAATGATTTCTACCCAAAAAGAAAAAAAAGGAATGATGAAACATACGAAACGATGCGTTTTGATGCTTTGAAGCATGTAACGGTGTCGTTTTGGCCCAAAAACTCTAAACCCTGTTCTATACAAATACTTTGATATATTATGATTATTTATGCTCCGTTTAAACGCTTAAACCTGGATAATTCATTATACATACATCATCAGAATTCCAAGGCAATTGATCCAAGAAGGTTAAGGTTTCTTTTCAAGAAACAACTCCAAAACAGTGATGTTAATTCTCTCCGAAGAATGGTGCTCCCTAAGGTAACTAATTAAGCATGCATTCATTCCCCATTAATAACCTTAATTACAAAAGCATAACACAGTATATATGATGTTGTGTTTAGAAAGCAGCAGAGTCACATCTTCCTCACCTGGAGATCAAAGAAGGGATGAAGATAACTATGCACGATATCGACGGTTCTCACGTCTGGTCCTTCAAGTATAGGTACCTACAAGTCTACAACCATTTTTATATATATATATATACATTTGTGTTTGTACAACATAATATTAAGTTCAATTTTTACCAACAAGTAATGCATTATTCGATATAATTAGGTTTTGGCCCAACAACAACAGCCGAATGTATGTGCTCGAGAACACCGGTACGTACGTACGTATATATGTACACTTCTAAGTTTTACCTCTAGTTTCGTAAGTTCATAACTCACACGTACATAGATGACTTACACAGGAGATTTTGTGAGCGTTCATGATCTGGGATCTGGGGACTTCATCCTGGTCTATCAAGATTTTGTGAATCTCAACTATGTAACTATCTAGTCCAACCATTAATCATACCTTTATACACTATACTGATCTTATATATAGTTAGATAGGTATTCATATTGTACGTGCAACTTCATTGATCACAGGTAATTCAGGCGAGGAAGGCGTCTGAGCAAGAAGTAGACACCAATATTGGTGCAAGTGATCATGAGAGCCTATTTCCGGGATCCGGCATGGATGGATTGAACGAGCTGAGCTGGACCGATCTCACGCCCCCTCGGGATGAGAACGACAGCTCTAGTCCCATGGCGTTCGTATATGACACGACGACGAGCTTCTTCGAAGACGACTCTCCGCTCGACTTCTTGGGGAGCTCATCAACTACGGCTGCTTACTACTCAAAGAGCTTTGGGTGTGGAGACGTCTTGTCCCTTGATGATCACTTTTCCTGGCTTCTCTAATCGATGGTTCTTCCAATTAAATCAAGGACTTACGACGTTATTAATAATAAGTCATGTACCTACGTACGTACGTGTACATACGTAATTTCAAGTTTGAAGAAATGCTCCACTAATATTGTGGCTTGATCTTTTAAAAGTGATGAATGAAATTAGAAATTTACGTTAGTTTTTCCAACGAACTAGCTGAGGTGAAATATATATGCTGGGTCTAGCACTACGTACCAATGAATTAACCTTTTTACACTAGATAGCATGTCACAAGTTTTGAAAGCCATAAGTAATACGGAGTAACACTTGGGCACAAGTTTCGAAGATAATTTAATTTCTCGGACTTTCAAAGATTTTTGTACCTTAATCTATAAGCTAGTCGATCCCTTTCTGATTAATAATTTTCTAATGAAATTATACACTAAGATTAATTGCTGAGGTAAGTGCTTATGTCACATAATGTCCTACGTACTCTTTGAGTGGGTCAATCGGACTTATGTTATCCCTTACCTTAATATATATTATCCCTTAACTAGCGAAACGATCGCTATTCTTGATTATAAGAACAAGAGCTCCAGCCCTGACCTTCAGAAAATAAGAAACACCATACCACGTTGACTAATGGCGGACAACAAGGTGAAATTGTATGGATATTGGGGGAGTCCTTTTAGCAAGAGAGTCGAGATCGCCTTGAAGATGAAGGGCGTCGAGTACGAGTACATTGAAGAGGATCTTCGCAACAAGAGCCCCGAACTTCTCCATTACAACCCGGTTCATAAGGCGGTTCCGGTGCTGGTCCATGGTAACAAGTCCATAGTCGAGTCACATGTGATCATTGAGTACATTGACGAGACTTGGGATTCGGACGCTTGCTTTCTTCCCCGAGATCCCTACCAAAGAGCCCTGGCTCGTTTCTGGGCTCGTTTCATCGATGAGAAGGTATGTATGCATGTGCATGAGCTTTCTTCTCAAACTTAATTTGAGATGACAAATACCAGTGTAGGTTTAAGATTTTCTTTTCTTAAATTTAGTTATGTGTAGGTTTAAGTCTTTTTATTTTAGGGCATCTAGTTCTAGGACTATACCAGGTTCCATAAGACTATAGATTAGAAAGACTTTAATTTCTTAGCATTAATGAACTTATCTTGTATTGTATATTGTTTTTCTTATATTCTGATTCTGATGGTTTTTATATGATGGGTTTATTAATTTCGAAATATTATGTTAGAATTTTAGGTATCTAGAATAATTCTTTGAAAATTTTGTATAGAATTTGTTCATTTTTTAGGATTTCATTTCTAAGAACGAAAGTTTCATTCCATGCATATAGAGTATAAATTAGAAAGATCCGTTGTGAAACTTTATTTTCATGTGTATGTCATTGCAGCTAATGCCATCAGTCGTTAAGACATTTTGGCTAGGAGAAGAGGAAACCATGGAAGAGACATTGGAGAACATGAAAATTCTTGACAAGGAGTTGGAGGGAAAGAGTTTTTTCGGAGGGGAAAGCGTTGGTTTCGTCGATTTTGTGGCCACCACCGTAGGATATTGGATGACTGCTATAGTAGAAGCATCGGGCAAGGCTATGGTAATCGAGGAAGTTATCCCATCGGTGTGCAAATGGTGGGATGAGTTTGTCAAGTGTGAGGGGGTTCAAGAAACTTTGCCTTCAAGAGACAAGCTTGTTACTTTTCTCAAAGCTCGCATAGCATTAGGAAAAATTGGGCTTGTTCCGGATCGACCACATTCTGAGAAAAATAGTAATGCATAAGGGAGGAAGAAACTCTACTCATATTCTAAAGTTTGCATATGTTCAATATCACATGTATAATATCGTCCTAGGAAACCTTCTTTTTTAATAAGGAAAGATAAAATAGATGCTATAAGCCCGAGAATTTCGAGCTTCCACGTTAATTCTGGCCCCACCACATGTTAATAAATTTAATTTAGAAAAATAATTTTTAAAGTATCTCATATTCATATTAGTTGTTTATCATCTATCATCTTCTTTAGTCTAATTTCTATCTTTTTCTACTTAATATATATCTATTAAAAATTAAACTTAGATAGGACTACTTTTTAACATTAATAGCTTATGATATTAATATTAGCCGTACCCGACCTAATATTATTATACTACGTGATAGAACTACAATCTTTTTAGATATTACGTGATTTACTTATATATGATATTAGTCTATAACACTAACATCGTTGTATTAGTGTTTAACCCTACAGAAAGAGTTTAAAAATTATTTTTTTTTAATTACAATTTTTAACACACGGTGGGGCCTTTTTTTGTCGTATAAATTTATAATTTAAGCTATAAATATCTAAAATATATTTGAAAAATATCTAAAAAATATATAAACTAAATTTGCGCTATAATATTTATTTATAAATTGTATTGATCTATAACTCTATAATTATTAAATTAACTTTATTTTATAAGATCTATTAAAATATTTCTTTTATTTCAAAAAATATTATTATTGATATAAGTTTGTTTTCTCAAATATTTTTGTAAATAATTCATAATTAACTTAATTTTTGATTTTTATCATCATATATATATATATATATACCGTACTAATTTTAAAAATATATATGTTGACAAAATATTCACTTGAGACTTCATATCATATCACATATGAATTTTTTAATTAATCAAATTTTGAAATAAAATGATAGTATTTTATCTATGATTTTTACTTAAGTCATATTATAAAAATTTTAAATTTAAGTTTATTCCTAACATCAAATCACGATTTTGGATCAACAAAATATTGTAACGATTTCGGATAAAAAGGATGATGTCAATATCGAATTCCTAATAACCACTATGCATTCCTGTATAATTGAATAATATGTCAAAAAGTGATTATCGATCGTATCCCGTACATGGTACGGGCAATAATCTAGTATACTATAAAAGCCGACCGTTTTCGAGCCACCACGTTGATTTTGGCCCCACTCGATTTTTTTTTCAACTGAAATAAATAATAACAACTTTATATATTATATTTCCATAATTATCTAATCCTCAATTTTATTTTCCTTAATTTTAGCCCTACCTTTTTTTTCCTATCTAACAAACATGATTTTTTAACCAAAAGCAATCAAACAATTTTATACAAATTAATGGTTGGCTACGATCCAATCATAATCGATCTTATGTTTTGTGTTGAGGTTACTTTTGAGGTTCTCTTAGATGATTTCGTAAGTAATGCTTGGTTTTCCTTATCAAGTTTTTTTTGGCTGTTTTTTTTTTAATAATTTTCACCTATTTACAAAAAATCTCACAACTTTCTCAAATTATATAAATGCCTCTTATTTTTCTAATACAAACATAAAAGTAGTCGACAGGTTAAACTATAAAGTCGGCCGATTTCGAGCCACCATGTTGATTATGGCCCGCTTAATTATTTTTTTCCCAACTCAACTAAGGATAAAGTTTTTATGCCTCTTTTTTTTCCTAATACAAACATAAAAGTAGTCGACAGGTTAAACTATAAAGTCGGCCGATTTCGAGCCACCACATTGATTATGGCCCGCTTAATTTTTTTTTCCCAACTCAAATAGATAATAACAACTGTATATCTTTTATTTTCTTAATTATCTAATCCTCAATTTTATCTTTAAAGTCATACTAATGCCATCTATCTATAATTTTACATTCCTTAAAAACTTTATCCTTAGTTTTCTATACCCCACCTTATAGCATCTATTTTATCTTTATTATCACCCCCACCTTATATTTTTAAGAAAATATAAGATACTAGCAAACACCTACTATATAATTCTATTAAAGTATATGTTTTATATTAGTTTATGTAGAAAACACCTATAATATAAGTTAAATTTAGCAAACAGCTATAAGTAATATAAAAATATATTATAAGGTGTTTTATATTATACTATAATATAAAACTTATAATGTACACATTAAGATATGAATTATTAAACTAGCAAAATAAACACATTATATTATTTTATAATATAATGTGTTTATTAAATAATATTGTTTAACTAATTAATGTGTCAATAGTGTTCTATTAATATAATATAACTATTTTAATAATTATAGAATGTAAATTATTTTATTTTAATTATTTTATGTTTATAAATAGTCAAATAATTTTAATAGAATAGTGAAAGTTTAATACATATATAATATATTATTAATGTAATTTAACTGTTATTCATATTATTTTACCATCTGTTGATAAATTTCACTTTATCTATTTATGTTAAAAATATATTTATAAATAATTTTAATGTTTGAAATATACTCGTGACATAGTCGTGCATGGCACGACAGGTTAAGCTAGTAAGTAAAATAAAATCTTTCAAATTGTAGGCCACATTATTTAATAAAAAATCTATTCAATAAGGTAATATGTAAATTATGTAATATATATCTACATAATTATCAAAAAGAGTAACATAATACATTTAATAATGACAATTTAATTAATAATACCACTTTAATCGGAAATGAGTTTAATAAGATAAATTATATTGTATACTATAAAATATTATATTTAATGTTAACGAAGTTAAATTATTATATTTGTATTTTTTAAACATTAAATATATTATAATATTTTAAAAAAATTGTTGTAAGTTGTATATATTATGGTTCGTGTGTCGAGTTTTGTGCTCACCTAACTTAGTTAACTTAGGACTGCTCTTTTGACAAATTTCGAACGATTCGAATCGGACAAATGAATGCGTCTCGTCTAATTTTGAAAGGTAATTCTCCGATATGATTAAACAACTTTCGTAGGCAAAAAGAATCTCATTATGGTTCCGTTCGGCAATTTGGTGCTGATACTGATGCTGAAGCTTAGGCTTACTGCTGACGGTGCTGATGCTGATAGTAGATGCTTATAATAGTGCTGAAGTTGAACACTTGATAAAACATGTGTTCGGGAATGTGTGTTGCTTACGTTATTTTAGAGGGTGTTCTTATTAAAACATAAAATAAAAATACTCTTTTTCTTTCTTCTACCTTCTTCCTCCTTCCTCCTACCACAACTGACGAAGAATGAACGACGCTGGAGGGTGGCCGGCGAAATGGGGTGGCCGGCAGAGAAGGGTGGTTGGCCGGGAAGGGTGGTCTGCGGCGGTGGGTGGCCGACGACGGAGGGTGGCCGGCGATATGCGGTGGCCGGCGGTGGGGGATGACCGACGGCGGTGATGGAAGTTCGACGACGGAGGGTGGCTGGTGGCATAGGGTGGTCGGTGGTGGAGGGTGGCCGGAGGCAGTGGTTGGCCGGCGTCGGAGGGTGGCCGGAGGCAGTGGTTGGCCGGCGTCGGAGGGTGGCCGGAGGCAGTGGTTGGCCGGCGGCGGATGGTGGTCGGAGGTAGTGGTTGGCCGGCGGCGGAGGGTGACCGGAGGCAGTGGTTTGCCGGAGGCGGAGGGTGGCCGGCGGCGGAGGGTGGCCGGCAGCGGGTGGTGGCCGGAGGCGGCGGGTGGCCGGCGGCGGATGGTGGCCGGAGGCGGTGGGTGGCCGGAGGCGGTGGGTGGCCGGGCGGCGGTGGGTGGCCGGAGGCGGTGGGTGGCCGGAGGCGGAGGGTGGCCGGAGGCGGTGGGTGGCCGGCGGCGGAGGGTGGCCGGAGGCGGTGGGTGGCCGGCGGCGGAGGGTGGCCGGAGGCGGTGGGTGGCCGGAGGTGGTGGGTGGCCGGCGGCGGGAGGGGGGGGTGGGTGGCGGGGAGAAGAGAGGAGGAGGAAGAAAGGGTAGAAAATTGAGGGGTTGATTCGGAAAAATAAAAATAATGGTGTTTATGATAAGACATAAATACGATAAGGTAGGGGTAGGCAACTTATCAAAATTAGCTTATGTAAGTATGATAAGTTACTTATCATTTAAAAATAAAAGTTTACCGAACAATGCTTATCTTACTTATGATACTACGATAAGTATGATAAGCACAATAAGCTCGATAATCAACTGTTGCCGAACGGACTCTATATAAAGAACTTCATAAACACGTACTGGAGTACAATAGCATGCTGAGCTAAGAGCTCATGTCATCTCTATCTCTTTCTTCGTTTTTTGCCCATTTCTACGAAAGTGGGAGGTTCCTCGCCTAAAACAAACGAATAATGATAAGTATTTTTGTTTTGATTTTTATATACACCAGAAAAAAGTTCAGCCTTTTCTTGCAAGCCAAGAAGCCAAGAACAATTAAACATCTTCGTGGACCTTGTGGCTAAGGTGTGCCTATATATACATTCACCATTTCCACTTAGCTAAGAACCACACAAAAACAAGAAACACATTAAGAGATCATATAACATCACACATCAACAATTGGCAAGTAATGGCGGAGAATAAGGTGAAGTTGTATGGAATTTGGGGTAGTCCTTATAGCAAGAGAGTCGAAATGGCCTTGAAAATGAAGGGCGTCGAGTATGACTACTTTGAAGAGAGCGGCCGTGAGAAGAAGAGCCCCGAACTTCTCCGCTACAACCCGGTTCACAAGAAGGTTCCGGTGCTGGTCCATGGTAACAAGTCCATCGCCGAGTCACAGGTGATCCTTGAGTACATTGATGAGACTTGGGATTCCGGAACTCGCATTCTTCCTCGAGATCCCTACGAAAGAGCCTTGGCTCGTTTCTGGGCTAGATTTATCGATGAAAAGGTACCATTTCAGTTTTTGTCTTCTATATAGTTTAGATGATACTATAATATCATACCAATCATAGATGTTATATGCCCTCATACATCTAATAAAGCGGTTAAGTCACGCATAGTATCTAGAGGTCACCAGTTCGACTCTCACGACTTCGACTAAAAAAAAGATATCATATATCTTCACAAATTACAAATGTTAGCAAAATTTCACTTTTTCTTACTAACAAGTTGCCCTCCTACATGGCAGCTGATGCAATCGATTGTGAACACATTTTGGCTAGGACAAGAGGAGGCCATAGAACAGGTATTGGAGAACCTGAAAGTTCTTGACAAGGAGTTGGAGGGGAAGAAGTTTTTCGGAGGAGAAAGCCTCGGCTTTGCGGACATCGTGGGGATCATCGTAGGACACTGGATCGAGGCTATCGAAGACGCGGTAGGCACGGTTATGGTAACACAAGAAGCTTTCCCGGCGGTGTGCAAATGGAGAGAAGAGTTTGTAAAATGTGAGGTGGTTCAAGAAACTGTGCCTCCAAGAGACAAGCTTGCTGCCTTCCTCAAAGCCCGCATTGAAGCTACTAGGGCCCTCACATCCAAATAATGAATCAAATCTGGCTATATATGCTAAGGTTAATTTATTAAGTTGGGCAAAATAACTACAACTATAAGATATATATAAGTTGTGATTACGAATTTAAGTATTGGCCAAATTGAGATTTTTTACATGTCATTGTAGTTTATGAATTGTACGTTGTAACGTTGAGATTGATTATGATTATGAATACAACCAGCACTAAATGTAATGTCTTGAGTGATAATAAATATCATTGTACCATTTGGTCGCTAATTTTGGATGTGGAATTAGCTACCACATTGATCGCTAAAATTAGCTACCATTTGGTCGCTAATTGTTGACGCTTATTTTTCCCGCTAAGACTTGGCGACCAAAGCCATTATGGTCGCTATATGTGCGACCATTTGGTCGCTATATGTGCGACCATTTGGTCGCTAACTTATTTTCTTTTTTCCTTTGCCGATTTAGCGACTAAATGGACGCTAATTAGCGACCAGATGTTTTGGTCGCTAAAGTCTGGACGCTAACTCGTCCGAATGGTGTAGTGTGTCATTTGTGCTCATTGCCTATTAGAATGTTGATTTAGTGTCGGCTTTGCTGGTTCTGGGCTGGTTCTGGGACGGACTAATTTTTTTGGCCTGACCCGAAAAGTTTTTACTAGAACTGGTGCCCATACCCCACATTACGGACCGGGTTGTCCAGGAGGCCAACCTGCTAATATTTTGAAAGCTTACCTCATTTAAAGAAGGAGTGAAAATTTGGTGAATGGTTTCGGTGATCGAGCGGCAAGATGAACGAAGAGCAAGGAGTCAATGGGACGGCAAGAGGAAGAGAAATTCGAGATTTTAGGACTGATGCACGACAACCCGGGTAGATCGTCGGCCTCAGAAGCGATTGTCGGATTTAGACTTTGGACAAGGGTCCGTCTCTTCAATCCTTGATGATTCTCACACAATTCGAACACACACACACACACCAACGAACAAGCACAAGAACAAGAACTTGAGAACAATTACAAACCAACTATCAACTCTTGATTCAAAATAACCAAAGAAACAAAAGGTTCAAAGGGTCGCAGAGAACTCTGTTTTCTTCTCAAAATACGCTAAAAATAAAAAAATCAAAACCTATGCAATTTATAGAATTGCAAGGCAACTAGGGTTTTCAAAATTCTATCCTAAAGATAATATCAAAGATACTCTCATTAATTAGGTAACATAATAACAAGAGTTTCCAAAAACAAAACAACGAAGAAATCCCGCCGCTCGGATCGAACCGCGTCCCAGGAATGACCCAGGGGCGTCGTGCACGACCCATTGGGTCGGTCCAGAGGGGGAGGGGGTCGAGAACGAACCTCTTATGGTCGGCCAGAGAGGCTAGGGTAAGTCCAGAGAGCTTTATCAAAGGAAAGGTCTTGCACGACCCTCTCAGGGTCGGTCCAGAGAGTAGACCTTGTCTTGGCCGACAATGGCTTCGTTCTCCCGGCTTTCAAGCAATATGACCGGTTTCTTCTTGGAATTCTCTTCACAATGGTTCCTCCATTAAGGATTTGAATGCTCGTGACTTGTGGAACGATCTTGGCCTAGTGCGTTGATTCATGATCTTCTCTATCATTCTCGTATCACTCTCCTCCACTTGGCTGCAAATCGTCCTCGATTTGTCGAAAGGTGTAAAGAAGAAGTCAAGAAACTCATGAAAATAATCCAATGAACCAAGTGCATACACAACGCCATAGTCCGGATGATAATAATCAAGAGTATCAACTAGCACCCATCCCACAGATCAAGCAAAGACGACATTGGAGCGCTACAAGACAAGTTGTACGGTTTAGTGAGCAAACAACCATAAAACTTGCTGAAATTTTGTGGAGAATTCAATCTTGCAGTAATAAGATGACCCATAAAATGTGGCTTACAAAACTCAAGGTTTGCTTGTGGAACGACCATCATAGATGAAGTATCGGTTTCTAACGATGGCTGTGAAGAAACTAATGGCAAACTGACTTCGATCAGGCTGGAATTTTGTAGAGACTTCTCAATAACAGAATCATAATGCTCAACAGAATTTGAGGTTGAACAAACAGTTGTTTCCTGGTGAACCATGCCAACACATTCCGACACCTCGATGCAAGGCAATGGCTCGGTAATTTCAGCTGTGGTGGCAACCTCCTCCTCAACTAAGAAAACGGATTTCTCCTCCTCCACTTTAGGTGGAGCCATCATTTGAGCAGTCCATGCAAGTTTATGTTCCAAATCCCTTTGAACATCATAGTAAAAATTCATAGCAACCTGAACCAACTCATTCACATCATCTCTCGGTTGGTGCTCTAAGACTTCTTGGTATATGGTATTCAAACCATCATAGAAACAAGCGCAAAGATGTTCAGGACTAAGAGACATACCGGCAAGATCAAACAACTCTCCAAGCTCCATGAAATATGCAAGAGGGGAACGAGCAAACCCTTGCTTACACTTGTTGTACGTCTCCACTCGTCTCTTCAATCCTTGATGATTCTCGCACAATTCGAGCACACTCACATCAACGAACAAGCACAAGAACAAGAACTTGAGACCAAATTTTGAAATTTTCAAAACCTCTAACGTGCACTCAAAGTCGAATGGCTCTTGATCGATCTCAAAGTAACCTGGCTCTGATACCACTTGAACAAGAACAAGGGCAAGAACTCTTGATACCACTTGAACAAGAACAACCCGGGTAGATCGTCGGTCTCGGAAGCGATTGTCGGATCTAGACTTTGGACAAGGGCTCGTCTCTTCAATCCTTGATGATTCTCGCACAATTCAAACACACACACCAACGAACAAGCACAAGAATAGGAACTTGAGAACAATTGCAAACCAACTATCAACTCTTGATTCAAAGTAACCAAAGCAACACAAGGTTCAAAGGGGCGCCGGAAGAGAACAAAATACGCTAAAATTAAAAGATGCAAAACCTATGCAATTTATAGAATTGCAAGGTAACTAGGTTTCCAAAATTCTATCCTAAAGATAATACCAAAGATACTCTAATTAATTAGGTAACATAATAACAAGAGTTTCCAAAAACAAAACAATGAAGAAATCCCGTCGATAAGAATCAAATCGCGTCCCAAGAACGACCCAGGGGGGCACGACTCATTTGGGTCGTGCTCTTGTTATTATGTACACTTGATGTATGCATACTAAATAAATAAATGTGAATTAATAATCATCTTATTCTGAATGTTAAAACTTTGTTAATTTATTGAATATGTATTCTTAAATGATCAACTGATCAGTTGATCATTTAAGTTTTTATGTATTCAAGACTAGATATCATGATATCTAGTCTTGAATATGCATCATGAAAAATTGAATAAAGTCATAAGTTTTTATATGTTTAAATTTAATTATGCATGATAGTTTTGAACTCATAGTCATTTTACTCACAATATATATCCATTGTTTGATGGATAAGCATCCTTAAAGATCAAAGAATATATAAAAGGTTGAACAATATAAGGAAGTCTAAATAGAAGGGAATATATATGATAAAAAATCAAAGATGGAAACAATTTAGAATGGAAGAAGGTTGTCCGAATGATCAATTATCCCTTTTTAAAAAATTGAATGTATTACAAATACATATTGAGTGCTCACTATAATATTTAGGAAAAATAACTTAGAATAATCCCAAGTATCCAAGTGCAACCAAAAATAATCTCAAGTATCAAAATCGTCAGTAGCGAACCGAACTATTGCGATATTAACCAAAAACGATTTTCCGATATGATTTCCGATCAGTTAAATGACGTGGTAGCCGGAAAGATGACGTGTCAAGAATATTTTATTATTTTAATTATTTTATAATCCATGTCATTACATCCCATTTCCCCAATTTCTCTCAATCCTTCAACAATGGCGATGATGGCTTCCTCCTCCTCTTTCCCCGCCATGTCTCTCCTCATAGTCCTCCTCCTTGCCTCCTTCGCCTTCACCCGCCCCGGCCTCCCCTTCCACCCCGGAAAACCCTCCTCATCTCCACCTACTCCGTCTCCTTCCAGCCCAGCAACTCCGACGAGCAATCCCGCCCCGAAACCGTCGCTGAATTCCACGGATTCCGCCCCGAATTCGTCCCCAGCAAGTAGCAAGTACCAAAAACTTCGGCCATGGCGAGCTCCTGTACTATGTGGACGAGTTCTGGAGGCCGAGACCTGTGCTGCCTAGCTTTTCACTGAGCGGAAAGGCGAAATTGAGTTCGAGCTCTTCTTCTCAGGCGAAGAAGTGGCCGGCGATGAGAAACGCGAAGACGAACACGAGCTCGAGCTCGATCTGAAGGAGCTGACGTTCGCTATGGTTTTCGATCGTCTGAAATTGAGCGTCCGGTTCACGGAGAACTACAGATCTGACGTCTTCTCACCGTCGTACACCATCCCCGTCTCTCCCAAACTCAATCTCTGGTCAATTCAATCAATTCAAATCACCAATTTCATCAATCAATGGAATACCTCGCTTTTCGCCATGGCGGGCTCCGAATCGCCGCCGGAGAAAGCGCCGTCTCCGAATCGAGCCGCTTCTCCATGCTCTCCGCCGAGATCCACGCCCTCCGCCAGATCCGACCACCCCTCGTCTCCCCGACTCCACCTCCTCCCTCGTCGGCCCCCGCCTCGTCGGCCATGGCGGGCTGCAGATCGGGAACGAAAGATCCGTCTTCTTCCAGCCCAGCAACTCTGACGAGCAATCTCGGCCTCCAGCAACTCCGTCGTCTTCTTTTCTCATTCCTTTCAAGTGTATTTTTTTTATTTAATTTAAGTTTGTGTGTTCCAATTTGTGCTGATTGTTTTATTAAAACTAGAGTGTGATATATCAATAGTGACATGGATTATAAAAAATTTAAAATAATAAAATATTCTTGACACGTCATCTTTCCGGCTGCCACGTCATTTAACTGTTCGGAAATCATATCGGAAAATCGTTTCTGGTTAATATCGCAATAGTTCGGTTCGCTAGTGACGATTTTGATACTTGGGATTATTTTTGGTTGAACTTGAATACTTGGGATTATTTTAGTTCATTTTTCCTAATATTTATGCTCAATATAATTTCACATTAATTAAGTTAATATACTTTGAATCCAACAAAGTAAATTGTATATTCATAATACATCAAGTTCAACTATACACACAATAAGTTTGGTGTAGTTTTATTTCTAATAAGTTAGAGTATAATGTGCACGGAACAAAGTGGACTGGATATTCAAACTACCATAAACTAGTTAATTGCAAGTACTTTGTACAAGATACAATTGGATAAATTACACAACTTTAGTATATAAGATCGAGATTTATATTTAACACCAAAAGTTTAAGTCAATGATTAGAGTTCACCTCCCTTAGCGGTATTTTGTTCTCTTGTCCTTATATAAGAAAGTAAACATAAATAAGGAAGGTGAGATGTATATTTTGCAGGTGGCGAGCAATGGGATGGTCCACGTGGACATGTGATGCAAGGTGTACAACAAATACAGGGCGGGTGGTGAGCGATGGGATCATCCACGTAGATACATGTGATGCAAGGTGGAGACCAAATACAGACCAAACTATAATTTAATTTTCTCGGGCAACACCCAAGTCCCAACAAGAATTCAAACCGTGGTCTAATGGTCATATATCAAAGACTTGAAATACTATGGAGAAGGTAATAAATATGCTCATATACGTGCTCTTAGCTATAACGGAGCAGTACTTTTTACGGTATTGACACTTGACCGCTGAATTTGTGATGACTAGGCTAGAGTAAAAACTAAGCTTTCTTCCTAGACAATCCTTTGAGCATCTTCGTGGAATAATTAAGGGGAACATGACCACGTATAAATATAGGGTTTCACCGTAGCTAAGAATATAAGAAACAGATCAAGAGATAATATATCATACCTCAACAATTAGTAATTCATGGCGGAGAATAAGGTGAAGTTATTTGGAGTGTGGGCGAGTCCTTTCAGCAATAGAGTCGAGATCGCGTTGAAAATGAAGGGCGTGGAGTACGAGTTCGTGGAAGAGGACCTTGAGAATAAGAGCCCCGACCTTCTCCACTACAATCCGGTTCATAAGAAGGTTCCGGTTCTGGTCCACGGTAACAAGCCTATTGCCGAGTCGCAGGTGATCCTTGAGTACATTGATGAGACTTGGAATTCAAGTATTTGCATTCTTCCCCGAGATCCCTACCAAAGAGCCTTGGCCCGTTTTTGGGCTAGATTCATTGATGATAAGGTATTCGACTGTTCGAAATTTATATCCATGTGCGTAATTTTCCTTACGTGAAGATACTCATATTGTTTTTTTTTATTGAGGGCAGTGTCTATAAGAGTTGAACCGATGACCTCTGGATACTATCCTTAGACGCTTATAACTGTCTGACTAGATGTTTGAAATCGAAAATACTCATATTTGATGGGCTAACCTTAACAAAGGTCTTAAGAATCTTAGAAATGGAAAAACTTTGAAAAGATGTGAGGATGTGTACGTTATAACCCCTCCATGAGCCTTGTCGGTAAGAAATGGTTCACAACTAAATGAACCAATCAGTTTGCGGACTGGTGGACAATGATGTTTTAAACAAATATGTAAGTGTAACATTAATGCGCATACAAGTCAAGCGTTCGAGATTCTATTATAAACCTTATATATATATTAGATCTTCTTAGGCTCAACTTTCAATATTGAAAGTCATATACTATATTCTAGTAGTATTTCTATTATGAATTGACATACTAATAAAAAAAAGTTGTACGTGGCACATGTGCAGCTAATGCCATCGCTCTTCAATGTCTTCCGGCAAGGAGAAGGGCCGGCAATGAAAGAGGCACTAGAAAACTTGAAGATTTTGGACAAGGAGTTGGACGGAAAGAGGTTCTTCAATTCGGAGGGGATAACATCGGCTTCGCGGATATTGTGGCCAGTTTCTTAGCACACTGGTCGAGTATAGTCGAAGAGGCAATATTATGGACAAAGTTCTGGTAACTGAGAAAGCTTTTCCGTCGCTGTGGAAATGGAAAGATGAGTTTGTTAAGTGTGGAGTGATCAAGGAGACTTTGCCTCCAAGTGACAAGCTCGGTCCCGTCCTCAAGGCCCGTATTGAAACTATGAGGGCCCTTGCATCCAAGTGAAAATCACATTCACGTTAAGATCGACTTTGTTAATTTGATGCAATAAATTATCTTGGTCTTTTATGTAATCCATCGTCAAACACATAAAGTAAGAGCCAAACTAGTGAGTTAATTTATGTTAAGCCCTAATACTCTTAATTTTCAAATATGTGTGTTGGTTTTAAGAAATGGTTCACTACTTCACTTTACATGCAGTACATGTATTTTGCCTCGGTTATAGCCTACAAGAATACAAGATAAGCTTTCACCAAAAAAAAAAAAAAAGACTACAAGATAAGCATGATTAATTAGGTTCGATCATAACCCCATTCACAGCCTTCAAAGCCAAAAACAATGATGGTACAAGGCTTCTAATCAAAACGATTATGTACAAAATTTCATCCCTTAATTCTTTAGAGTAGAATCATTCAAACAATAAAATAATATTCAATTTTACACTTGTCAAATGTTATGTGAAAAATGAAATTCTTTTTAGGTCATGATGATGACGGGTCTTCAACTACTCCCCCATTTTTTCTTGATTTATTAGTATTTATACATTCTTTCTTGATAATGAAATATTAATTGGTTTACCATTGGTTATGCTATTAGTGTCAACAAATTTGTTGACACAAGTTGGGTTTTGGGTAAGTAGATTATGAGTAGACTTGGTAAAAAGTGATCCGAATTCGAAATCCGATTTGAATTCGAAATTGGACCTGAACTATGACGGATAAATAATCTGAACATGACCTAAGACCCGATCTGAACCCGATTCGATCCAAAATTGAATTGATCCGAAATGACATGAATTAAATATAATCCGAAATCATCTGATCTGAAATGATTCGAACTAAATCTGATCCGAAATCATCCGATCCGAAATGACTCAAACTAAATCTGACCCAAAATCATCCGAATTAGATCTCAAGATTAGATCTGCTCTCAAAAATAACAATTAAAAAGTAATAATGTAAGGACCGAACAAATACGTCTAAACTTTTGAATTGCAACCAAATTGTGTTTCAAAAGTTTCACTACGTATAAAAGTTTTCTTGAAATGTTCATCTTTTATATGACGATTTTGTGTACATGGGCTTTGGGCAAGCAAAAATGGAGTAAATAGGCTACAAGGAAAAACAATGAGGTCCCATAGGCTTTTTTCCAATTTTGCCCCTACCTTTTTTTCAAAATTACAGGATGACGTCATCATATGCCATTGCTGACGTCAGCACCCCTTATCACCCATCAAGCGTTGACCCATTTTGACCGACGTTGACCGGCGTTGACCAGTGTTGACCGGCGTTGACCGGCGTGGCATTAGTGATGACAAGTGACGTGTCATCAGATGACAAGCTACTTGTCATCAGTCCACGTATAAAAAACTTGTCATCAGTGATGACCAGTTTAGATAAAACTCACCACTCACGACCTCAACTTGTCATCTGATGACAAGTTGAGGTAAAACCCATCATTCACGTAAAAAACATGTCATCAGGTGATGACGAGTTCAGAAATTGACCTATGTGGGATTTGAACCCACATTATTGTGCATCAAGCACATTGCTCTACCATTTGAGCTAATAGGCCATAATTATAAGTAATATATATACAAATCTAACATACCCAAACCCATAAAATCATCCAAAAAACATTAAAACAGACATGTCATCACCCCCAAATCCGTAAAACAACTTGTCATCACCAAAACACATTAAAAAGGACTTGTCATCACCAAAACCCATAAAAACGAACTTGTCATCACCCAGAACCATAAAAACAACTTGTCATCACCCTAAATCATAAAATCGTCCCAAAAACACTAAAATGAACTTGTCATCCAAAAAACTCACAAACTCAAAACCCCTATACCCACAACAAAACTTGTCATCACTTAAATCCGAAACACAAAGTTGTCATCCAAAAAATCCAAAAACATATCCAAACCCATAAAATCATTCAAAAACCCTTAAAACAAACCTGTCATCACTAAACCCACAAACTTGTCATCCAAAAAACCTAAACCCACAAACAAAACTTGTCATCACTTGTCATCACTCAAAAACCCTAAACTCAACTTGTCATCCAAAAAACCCACAAACTCAAAAACCCTAAACCCACAAACAAAACTTGTCATCACTTAAGTCCGAAAAGTAAACTTGTCATCTAAAAAATCCAAAACCCTCAAAAATCCAAAAACCCAAAAATCCCGAAAATCCAACCGGTTGGATCCGGTTCGTACGAGCCTGGATCCGGCTAGGCGGATCCGGCTAGATCCGGCTAGATCCGGCTCGTACGAGCCCGGATCCGGCTAGATCCGGCTCGTTCGAGGCCGGATCCGGCTAGATCCGGCTCGTTCGAGGCCGGATCCGGCTAGATCCGGCTCGTTCGAGGCCGGATCCGGCTAGATCCGGCTCGTTCGAGCCTAGATCTGGCTCGTTCGAGCCTAGATCCGGCTCGTACGAGCCAGATCTGGCTAGATCCGGCTCAATCGAGCCTAGATATGGCTCGTAGGAGCCCGGATTTGGCTCCAACGAGCCCGGATCTAGGAGAGAGCTAGGGAGAGAATGGAGAGAGAGAGAGAGATGGGGGGACGAACCTGAGGGCGGCGCGACGACGGCGACGGAGAGGGAGGGAGGGCGGGCGACGGCGGCGACGCAGAGGGAGGGCGGGCGGGCGACGGCGGCGACACAGAGGGAGGACGGGCGGGCGACGGCGGCGTCGGAGAGGGAGGGCGGGCGGCATGAGGAGAGGGAGAGGAAAGAAAATGGAGAGGAGAGGGAGGAGGAGAGAGTTTGGAGAGGAGAGAGTTTGGAGAGGAGAGAAAAAATGAGGAGGAGAGAGAGAAAGTGGGTAAAATTTTGGGGTTTTATAGGGGAAAGAAAGCCTATGTAGTTCATTAATTTTTGGGGGAGGTTAGCCTCTCCAAATTCACCCCAAAACAACCCCCCCACCCCAATCTCTCCTTTTATATCTACGTTGTTTATTTTTGTCCCCGTATTACACTTCCATTTTTTTTTGAGAAAATTACACTTCAATATAAGCGTGTGTGTATATTTGACTTTTTTGTATATATATATATATGTGATTTGCGATCAGGTGAGATCACAAATTAGGGTGTAAAATGCGAATATATCATGGCCGTTGGATCGGGAAAAATTAACGGCCGGATGTACACGCGGATTTTAAAGGCTTTTTAGCTGCTAGGGGTATTTTCGTCTTTTTACGCCTCTGCACTGTTCATCCTTCTTCCCAGAATCCCAGTTGATCGCACTGTTCATCCTTCGGCCCTCCACGGAAATCTCTTCGGCTCTTTCGCAAATCTCTTCGGCTCTCTTGTTCATTCCACATCCTTCTTCGGCTCTCTTGTTCTTTTCAATTGTATTTTCGCCTTTTGGCTCTTGTTCAATTGCTTTTATGGATATAGGTAACGATTTGGGGTTTTGGAAAGTTAGAACTTATGCTTTGCTTGTTTTTAGGTTTTCCTTGAGTAAGTTAAGTGAGAACTTGTGAATTTGAGATAAGATTTGGGTGTGTGATTGGTGTTTACATGATTTGATTGCATTAGAAAGTGATTTTGAAGTCTTCGATTGAACATAGAAGCTGATTGCGTACGTTTGCCTTATTGCCTACCATGTGTTCGACAAAATGCCTCAACCAATGTGCCTTAACATACATGAACCGTCCAATTACTTTCAATGAACCATTACTTGAAAGTTTATGAACCATACCAATACTCTTTGTGAACCAAAAGAATACCCGTATTTGCCCATTTGTACTACTCATTATGTGTGTTTCATGTTGCTTCACTCATAGCTTTTACGTTTCTTTTGTAGGTTGTTCATCAAGTTCCGGCGTTCGAATGGTGATGCTTTTACCTGGGAATTGAATTGTCTTCTATGTTCCACGATTCATCATTGTATTTTTTTATTTTTCCCAAGTGTTTACACAATTTTCGCGTTTTGTCATACATGAACCAAGTGATTCACATTCATGAACCATCGCGTAGAAGATAATGAACCATCACGTAGAAGATAATGAACCATCGCGTTTTGAGGATTAAGTTGTCTTATATGCAATTTCACATTAAATGAACCAAATGACTAAAGTTCATGAACCGACAAGGTGAACCCAATGAACCAAACACCTGTCGTTTATGAACCGATTGATATGAACTTCATGAAAAGCTGAACGCACCTTTCGTTTTATGCACCAATTCATTAAGTTTCATGAACCTACACGTTAAACACAATGAACCAAATACATTTTCGATTACAAAAGTATTGCATTTTGTCATACATGAGCATTTTGTCATTCATGAACCGAGTGATTCAAATTCATGAACCGAAAAATTAAATAGAGAGGTCGAAAGTGTATGCTTGTCTGGTTGCCCACCATATGTTCGACAAAATGCCTCAACACATGTGCCTTAATTTACATGAACCGTTTCATGGTTTTAATGAACCTTTCCTTGAAAATTTATGAACCATAATGACATTCTTTGTAAAACAAAAGAAGAATTGTATTTGCACATTTGTAGTACTCATTATGTGTTTCAAGTCACTTTACACATAGCTTAACATTTTTTTGAAAATTGCTCATCAAGCTCGGGTCATTCTAACATGTCTCATTCAAATGGTGATGCTAGTATTGATGGAGTTTAGTTGAAGGATTTTCATAATAAAACTAGTACCATTGGTGGAGCCCCATTGGATGATGATGAGCACGATAACGATGCCTACATTCTTCACTTATCACAAGATTGTTCTTATTTCGTTACTACTTGTACGGTTGAATATAAACTTCAAACAATGTTTTGTTATGTGCGTTCGAGGATTCAATTATCTTCTATACACTTTAACATTAAATGAACTGTATATTTACACGACATGAACCTACAAGTTAAACACAATGAACCAAATTCTTTTATTTTACACAATTTACGCATTTCATATATGAACCGAGTGATTCAAATTCATGAACCATTACGTCGAATTCAATGAACCAAATAATTAAACTTTATGAACTTAAAAACAATGAACCCACAAATGGGACACAATGAACCTATAAGTGGAGTACAATGAACCTTTTTGGTCAAAATCAATTTATTTACAAGTTTGCCACCGTTTTTTCCGTTTTCCTTATATCCTCCTTTAATCTCTACCGTCAGATCCGAAAGATCTAACGGTAGAGACTGTTTCTCATTTTACACTATAAGGGTTATTTTATAAGGGTTGACTAATTGTTATTTCATCAACTTATATGTGTATTTTTTATTTAAGTGTTCAAACTATATCTTTTTCAAAATTATAGTATAAACATTGTAAGATTTCAATATAAATTTAAAAATCCTATAATAAAAGTTAGGTTTACCATCCAAAACCCTGAATATGTCTAATCTTAAATGAACCGAAGTATTATAATCCAAAAAAAACTTGCATCCAAATAACACCCGAATCCGAGTTTCAACCAAAAAAAATAACACCCGAATCCGAGTTGACCCGCTCCGAAATGATCTGATTTGAAGCAATCCGTACAGGACCGGAAACCGAACAACATTCGAATCCGAACAACATTCTGAAAAGGATCCGAACCAAACTAGACTCAAACCCGAACAATATCTAAATTTGAACCGAACCGATCCAATCCGAACACAACCTGAAATAACTGTTTGATTCGAACGAATCCAATCCGAACGACCAAATCCACAACTGATCCGAATGATCCGTTTCACAGATCTAACTATAAGGTACTACTAGTAGTAATCAGCTTAATTTCATCATTTACAAGTTGCATGCACATCCTCTTTGTGAGGGTTTAAGTTTGCAAAATCATCTCTGCTTTCCCGATCGTCCTATATCCCCTTTACACTTTTTTACAATTTTGACCCTCTTATAATAATAATTGTAATAAAGCTCTCAAATTCCTAATACTGGTAGATGTAGACATTTTTTACGACAACTTGGTATATTGAGAATTGATATCAGCATTACAGATTAATTTTCTAGATCGAACCGATAGCCTGTATTTTTTGTATGAAACGATTATTTTGTTCCTATAGAGTTGTCAATGGGTCAAAAAAAGACCAAAATCTTGTTGCATATATAAATTTAAGTTTTAATAGTTCAATTAATATTAATCCACAAAGATTGACCCAACAACTTCTTACAGAAGAGTCACGACACTACCAGCTAGGTGGAGAAGAGAACATACACAGGCCGGTCAACGAACCTTCTCATAATTCAACTTTCTTGGGTTGTTCCAATAAGAATTCAAACCAATCTGGTCGCATATCTAAGACTTGAAGTACTAGGTAATAAATATGCTGAGGTAAGTGCTTATGTCATCATTTACCTATTTTTAAGAGTGAAAACTAAGTTTTCTTGCTAGACAATCCATTGAGCATCTCCGTGGATAAAGGGGAACCTGACCAAGTATAAATGCACGGTTTCACCACAGCTATAAGAACGCAGAGCACACGAAACACATCAACAGATAATATCATACATCAACAATTAGCTAGTAATCAATGGCGGAGTCTAAGGTGAAGTTGTATGGATTGTGGGGGAGTCCTTTTGTCAAGAGAGTTGAAATCGCGTTGAAACTGAAGGGCGTAGAGTATGAGTATGTTGAGGAGGATCTTGAGAACAAGAGCCCTGACCTCCTTCGCTATAACCCGGTTCACAAGAAGGTTCCGGTGCTAGTCCACGGTAACAAGTCTATTTCCGAGTCGCAGGTGATCCTTGAGTACATTGATGAGACTTGGGATTCGGGTACTTGCATTCTTCCCCGTGATCCCTACCAAAGAGCCTTGGCTCGTTTCTGGGCTAGATTCATCGATGATAAGGTTACCGAAACCTCTCCTTTTTTTCTTATCAAAAATTTAGATATAACTTACATTAATGTATATAAGCATAATCAGTGTAGCACGTACGTCCAGTGACATTCTATCATAAAATCAATTGACAATAAAAATTAACGAAATCATCTCTTACATGTGCAGCTAATGCCATCGTTCTTCAAGCTCTTTTGGCTAGAAGAAGAGCAGGCGATGGAAGAGGCATTGGAACACATGAAGATTTTGGACAAGGAGTTGGAGGGAAAGAGGTTCTTTGGAGGGGACAACATCGGTTTCGTGGATATTGTGGCCGTTTTCATAGGATACTGGTTGAGTATAGTGGAAGAAGCAATTGGCAAGGTTGTGGTAACCGAGGAAGCTTTTCCGTCGGTGTGGAAATGGAAGAATGAGTTTGTCGAGTGTCCGGTGGTTAAGGAGACTCTGCCTCCAAGAGACAAGCTTAGTGCCTTTCTCAAAGCACGTATTGAATTTATGAGGGGCCTTGCATCCAAGTGAAAACCATATCCAAATTACGACTTTGTTTGATACAATAAATCAAGTTTCCTTTATGCAATCATCTAAAAATCAATAAATTAAGATTCAAACTAGCAATTGGATGTTAAACCCTAGTACTGTAATTTTTATTTTTTTGAGCGATAGTATTGTAATTTTCGAACATATGGTTTGCAATTTTTTTTGGTCGAAAACATATGGTCTGCAAGTTGATTCTAAATTAGAAATTATTTATATATTTTGTAGTACGTCTCGACTTAGAGCACGAGTATTTTGCGCGCTCCAGGTTATACTTAGCCTACAGGCTAGATAAGCATATGATAACATATGACTCAAAACTTCGGATCAAAAAAAAACATATGACTCAAAACATGACGACCTTCAAAACCATAAACATAGTACGTACAAGGCCACTCACGTGATCAAAAAAGGGCACAAAATATATTATCAAATATGATGTCATTTTTATAATATTGATAGTTATTGAAAATATTGAATCTATTAAGATATTAGACCATTTAATTGGATTGTTTCAATCAATTGGAGTTCAATTAGTTCAATTATTTGAAGTTTGGATGATTACGAGGTCAACTCAATTGAATTACCATTTAAATTGGGATGACTTATAGAAAGTTCTCGTGTGAGGTTGGTTTGATTAACGCATTAATAGTGTTATTTTATTTAATTTTGCATTTATTATTAAATTACTATAAATTATTAAATAATAATATAAATATGAAAATTGAATAAATAGTTTAAAAAATAAAATAAAATAATTATAATTATAAAAATACATTATAGGCTACGTACTCAAATTTATAGGGGTTGGGTTAATTATACATCGAGGCAAAAACACGTTCGGATTAAAATCTTCAAATCAAGTAGTTACATATATCCACGTATTTTGTTTCTGGGTCTGTAGTAATTTGTTTTGGGCCTGCGGCCCATAATTGTAACTAGGCTTTTTAGAGTCACTATATAAGTTCTCGAAATACCTATAGCTTTGTAATCCGAATTCAGTCTTTCATAATAATATACGATTTCACTACCCGTGGACGTTCTTACTTTATCGTTCTCGTTCTCGTTCTCATTCGATCTCTCGTTACAACACTAACTAAGTTCTAAGTTCAACTCTCTGATGGAGTATTTATAATATTCTTGGTCGACGGACAACAAGAAAATGCAAGGCGGCAATCTGGTCATATCAAAGACGTAATTAAAATTAGTAGAAATGCTGATTGCTGAGGTAAGTGCTTATGTCATCGGATACTTGCTCTCAATTTTTTTCGTGACTAGAGGAAAATTCGACCCTGTTTTGGGCGAATTAACCACGTAAACGCGTTACTTCGTTACAATTAGGGAATCTTAGTCACAAAGTCGCCACAACGCGTTACAAGTTACGAATAAGATGCAAATCAAGTAAAAACAACAAGCATAAATTGAATAATCGTAGGGAAATGAGAAGAATGCTTAGGATCGTTTGTATTGCTTGTGTGTATATTGCTTAAACACTTGGATTGATACAAAAGAATGTCTTTTTCTAAGAACAATAAGAATAGCAAAACGAATGATCTTGGGAGTGTTTTGGGGCATAGAGAGTTGTGTTGATCGTCCCCCTCTTCTCCCTTCTCCCTTCCTTTTATATGCTGACTTCCCCAAATTAGCCGTTCGCAATTAATGAACAAATCCCATGATTTTCGCCTTTGTAGTTATGGCGTTATAATGTACCCGATATCATCGTTGATATGGGCAAGATTTCCGGCCACTGATTTCGTCAATTTGACCGTTGGTCCAAGGCTGAATAAATGCCGGAGATCTTGACTCTTTCCTCATAATTGTTGAGGATATTTGTTATAAATGCCCAAGATTATCTTCTTCCATTTTTGGGGGATCAATTTGAATGTTGTTGATGGACTTCTCCTCCCTTGGTTAACGGCTTGATTTTATGAAGCCCAACGGTAAGACTCAAACTAGTGTCGTCCTTTATATAATCAATCGTCCAAAACCAATAAATTAAGACTCAAACTAGCAATTGGATGTACACCCGGCCTAATATGTACTCTAATTCTCCAAACATATATGGTTTGCCGTTTGGTTCTAAAGAAGAAATGGTTATTGTGTAGGACGTGTAGACTTAGAGAACGAGTATTTTAATTTCCTCCGGGATATACTTAGCCTACAAAATAAGCGTAGGATAAACAGATAGAATATGGCTCAAAACATTGGCGGCCTTCAAAGCCAGAAACAGAGTACAAAGGTTTCAAAACGATCGATTTACAAGCATGACTAGTTAATAAGAGAAGTGCTTTTCCTTGCTTGTCAAGGGAGATGTGGGCCGCAGTCTGTGGCTTGTTGGGCAAGCGTCTGCTCTTTCCTTGCTTGTCAAGGATGTTGTTGTATTTTTCTTTTATTAGTTTTGTTTTTTTTAATAAGTTTTTGTCAGGTAGGATGGATCACACTTCTCTCTCGTACTTTTGTCTGGAAAGTCGGATCTTAGTTTGGTTGGAGTTCGAGATAATGTTTCCGGATGTTGTCCGGGTGGTGTGTTTCCTTTTCAGGCGTCTTGTCACACCTCCTCAAGTTGGCTTCTTGCTGTCTTGCTCTCCGGCGGCTCTACACGCCTGTGTTAGATTCTCATCTAACCTGCGGAATTGCCTTTCTCCGACTCTGCCCCAACCTATTGTTCTGTCTTTCTAGGCTCTTGTACTCATTTTTTATCATTCCTGCCTGTGTTTGTTTGAATCTGTTAGTCATTTTTGGCTGCCGTTAACGGCCTCTCGGATCACCAAGTCTGTTTGGTTTTCCGAATTCTCACCTGTTTAAAAAAAAAAAAAGATCGATTTACAAGTTTCATTCAAAGTATTTGAGTATGGAAATACAATTGATGTGGGCTTGGTACAATAGTCGACTCACGTGATCAAACATGCAATGGCATATGGCTAGAATGTTTGAATGCTGAGACCATCTGCCACCCTATGCCATAAGGAGCAAAAATGCCATTTATACCTTATATCCTACTCTCACCATAAGCCATATTTCAATTTCCCAAAAAAGTTTTTACAGATTGTAAACAGTAGGTCCCCATATATACGGATCAAACACAATTGTTATACTTGCCCCCATTTTGTGTATTTTTGCTTTTAATTCCTTTTCTACCCTTCTTTATACAACTACAAAGTAGTTTATTCCACATGTGCCCTTTTTTAATTTTAGTTATAATTCAAAGTTACCATTTAATTTGATGTTATAAAATTTTATTAATGATAAAAACTATACCATTACAAAAATCATAACAAACTTGTTAATTTGAGTCTAATATTGAATATAATTAGATCAAATTATAATTTAATACATAAGCATTAATTAAGGTTGTAAAAAAAAAAGGAATACCGATCATTATAAGATATGAAAGTGGCCTCGTCAAAACCTTCTCGGAGATAACTCCGAGCTCGGAAAGAGTACCACCGCACTTATGAAAAATAAAATAACAAAACGATGCAAAAATATAAATAAACTAACAATTACGACATCTAGTAATCCAGCATATTATTATCATTTCTCCTATGATCTTCCGTTGCCACATTTTAAAAATAGCCGTTATCACATTTTTTTAAAGTATAGCTTATCTATTTTACCTTATGATGGCAAGAGAAAAATATAGCTTATGTGAGTATTTTGGATTCTAGCTAATTCATATGGTATATTTCAAAATATAGCCTTTCAATTAGGCAACCACTTTTTGCACACTACAAAATGACTTTTTGCACCACGCCGTTATAAGACGTCGTTTTCGAAAGGCGTCAATTATAATAATAATAAATAAACAAACGAAATTACTAAACAGCGTCCACCGACGCCTTTTAACGGCGTACGACGACGCCGACCAATGGCGTCCGCCGACGCCTTCAAACGGCGCCCGATCAAAGCCATCCAAGAAAACCCTAGTTGCGGTTTCGATGCCATCCAACGGCGTCCCGTCGCGCCGTCCAGCGGCGTCCCGCAGCGCCTCCTAGCGGCGTCCAAGGGTGAGCCGTATAAAACCCTATTCTCGTCCAAAGCCGCCACCAGTTACATCGTTTCAAAACTTGTCGTGTGCAAATGTCGAACGGCTCGGACGAACGGCGAAGACGTTGGCGAGGACGAACGGCGAAGTCGTGGGCTAGGACGAACGGCTAAGCCTTGTGGGAGAGGACGAACAGGAAAGCATCATTGATCATTTGAAGTTCAAGTTCTAACTGCCACTAGAATTAATTAAGCCAACTGTGGTATTTTCCATTAGCATCAACAAAAAAAATTACATGTCGCTCTATAAGCAAGGTAGTTTATTGAACAACAATTACAGAAGCACAGATGAGTTTTTTAACGGGTTGTATAGGTGAATCAAAATTTGCTCTTACAATTTTATAAAACAGAAGCATCATAGGGTGTTGTATGAAGACGAAACTGCACAAGCCACAAGGTGAAGAACCCAGTTAATAACTTAATTTTGTGTAACCGACGACACCTAACAGCGTCTCACAACGCCGGTAAACGGCGTCCCGTGACGCCATCTGGTGGCGTTCCATGACGCCGGTAAACGGCGTCCCACGACGCCCTCCGGTGGCGTCACGTGACGCTACACTTTTTTCCCTCTTTTGTATTTTCGCAATTTTATTACGCCCCGGCTTTTTGCACATCGTTTTTTGACTTTTTGCACCACGCCATTTAAAGGCGTCGCCGTTTAAAACCGTACGATTATTATATTAATTAAATTGTGCAAAAGTAAAAATGCGAAAAAAATGTTGGCGTCACCGGACGCCGTTGGACGGCGCCACCGGACGCCGGTGAGAGGCGTGGAGGGACGCCGGTAGGAGGCGTGGAGGGACGCCGGTGGAAGGCGTGGAGGGACGCCGGTGGAAGGCGTGGAGATTTAAAATATATTTGTTCCAGCTACCCATTACTTAATGAAGTCCATTTAGTCCAATTGGCAATTACTCATGTCTTTTTTTAAAGATACCTCATAGGTTGAAGGTTCAAATCCTCTCCACTACATTTGTACTTATTTATTATCATATTTGTGCAAAAAGTGTAGCAGTTGAGATTCGAACCTTGAGTATCATCTAAACAAATCAAATAAGGACAATTACCAATTGGGCTAATGAAAACATGTGATATTTCTTATTCTATTAAATATATATACCAAATTAGGACCCAATGCATTCGGAAGGTACGCCTGGCCTCCGCACGCCGTCGAACGGCGTCCCGCCACGCCGTCGGACGGCGCCCCACCACGCCTTCCAATGGCGTCCAACGGCGCCGTTTATTTTTCCCGACTTAAATTTATTATTATTATATATTTGACGTTTTTAAACAGCGACGCCTTTAAATGGCGTGGTGCAAAAAGTTAAAATTCTGTGTGCAAAAAGTCTATGCCTTTTATTAATATAATATTTAGACGCCGTTAAACGGCGACGCCTTTGAATGGCGTGGTGCAAAAAGTCAAAAAAGAGTGTGCAAAAAACCGGGGCGTTCAATTATGGCTTACGGTGGCTGATGCTTTGATTTTGAGTTTTTAATGGATACTAATACTCCCTCCGTCCCATAATGTTTGTCCAAAAGGACGTTTTTTGCTGTTTTTAATAAAAGGTATAAAGTAGTGTTGGGAAATGAAAAAATAGGATAAAGTGGGTAAAAGATATGATTGAATAAGGATACTTTTGTAATTTTATAAAGGGAAAAAGTTGAAAAGTGATAAAATAGGTGAAAAAGTTGGATAATGGGTGTAAATTTAGAGATTGGATAGGGATAAGATTGAAAGAAAGTTATTGATATCAAAGGAAAGTGGACAAACATTTTAGGACAACAGAAAATAAAAGTGGAAAAAAATTATGGGACGGAGGGAGCACTGACCAAGTTACGTTTGCCAGATCGAACGCACGTGAAAGCATAAACGCCACCTATATGGCTATATCAATCTTACTTAACTTCGATCTACTACTACTATTCTACTAATTAACTACTTAAAAGTTAAAGGTTAACTTCATCTCCAAATTAAGTACCTCTAGCCACCCCGGTCCTAACAATATCAATCAAACCTTATTTTCTTCCCACCCAAGTCTCTTCACAAAAGACTTAGCTTGCACTATAAATATGTAGCTTCATTTGGTTAACTATAGTCATATACATGTAAGATAACGGAAAATGGAGCACTACCACATCCACGATTGGGGGCCGGTGTTGGTTGCGACGGTGCTGTTCGTGCGGCTGACCCCGGGGCTGCTCTTCCAGCTCCCCGGGGGTCGTTGTTGCATAGAGTTCGGGTCCATCCAGATGAGTGTCCCTTCCATCCTCATCCACGTACACCCTCCTCTACTTCGCCCTTCTTTGTGTCGGCGTACACGTCCACGCTGGCAAAAATTTCAAAATTACAAGCTTAATTGGGACCTGCATGGTTTTCCTAGTAATCTACATCAGATCGTTTGTATCGGATTCGTTCGGGTCAAACATTTATTTCGGATTGTGTTCGGATCGAATCGAATTCGTACGTTGTTTCGTTTCGAGTCTAATTCAGTTTAGGTCTTTTTAGGATTGCAATACTTCAAATTACTTCAGATTGGATCAAATTTAGTTCGGGTGTTGTTCAATTTCGGGTCTAGTCCAGTTTGGGTCCTTTTTTGATTGCTTCAAATAGGATCATTTTGGATCAGTCAATTCAAATACGGGTGTTATTTGGATTCAATTTATTTTTTGGGTATAATACTTCAAGTCATTTCGAATTGGGCCTCTTCGGGTTTGGATGATAAACATGACTTTTATTATCGGACTTGAAATTTATATTGAAATCTTACAGTTTTATACTATACTTTTGAAAAAAATACTCCGTATATAATTTAAACACTTTAAATAAAAGCTACATTACGAATTAACTGATGAAATAACAATTAGTCAAACATATATACTTTTACCAAAAAATCAAATATATACACGGCTAAATAAAAGTCTGATTTAATTCGGGTCATTTTAGATCGGATAATTTTGGATAAGATTTAATTCGGGTCATTTCGGATCGGATGATTTCGAATCATATTTAATTTGGGTAATTTCAATTTTGGATCGGATCGGATTCAGATCGGGTCTCAGATCATGTTCGGATTGTTCATCCGTCATAATTTGGATCCAATTTTGGATTTAGTTCGGATTAGATTTCATATTCGGATCACTTTTCACTGGGTCTGCGAAATGCATGATTGAAGATATAGTCAATTCAATATTTCATTCGTCATCGCTTCATCAACGGTGTTAATGTGTCGTCGTGTTACGTTGCTCGCAAGATTGTGTGTATAGCTTGATCCTATCAACACTTTTTAGTTTTTAGCCAACTGGAGATTAATAAAGTTAATTTAGAGTTTGTTGATTTCTTGGAGAAAGAAGGCAAGTAAGTAGAGGTTTTCACTTCGACTCTCATGGATAGAGATTTTAATAAGACAAATTCTGATGAATACTCAAATTCGCTTAGATTTTCAACCCCCATCCTCATCTCTGTCTCCATCCCCATATGAGTACAAAAAATTATCCCCGTGCTCATTCTCATCGGGTCCCGTTTTGATTTTGAGTTTCGACTTTAGGGATCGATGAAAACATCAATAAGACATATTTATTAGTTTTTTTTAACAATGTAAGGATTAGGAGCCCCTTTATGGGGGACGCCCTAGAGCATCTTTTCGGATGAGAACACGAAGTTCTGGAAGTGTTGAGATGGTAGTCCTTGGGAGACTATGACCCATTTTTCCAATCAGATCGGCCACAGTGTTACATCATCTACCCACATGAGAGATTTTGACAGAATCAAAGTTAAAAAGAGAGACCATTATATCGGATCTCAACATTTCTATTTCCCAGGGACATGTTTTTTTATTCTGAACAACTTTAATTACTGTTAGGTTATCATTTTCAATCTCGACTTTCTTTAATTATTGTGAGATGTATTGCTCTCCTAATTCCATCTAGTAATGATAAGGCTTCAATTTGACAACTTTATGAGTATTCTTGGACAACAAACAACACCCCGATTTTTTTTGTTTTAAAAAACGTCCCAACTAAGGTCATCTTTCTGATGATATCATATTCTTGGGCAACCGTCAGCAAGAAAAATACAAGGCAAGATGGTCAAGCGAAAGACGTAATATTAATAGAAATACGTATTGATTACTGATGTAAGTGCTTATGTCACCATACGTGCTTTCAAATGTTCTTCGTGTGGCTAAATGGGAATCCAGCCCCTTATAAAGTAACTAGCACGCTATTTCAACATAGTTAAGAAGTAAGAACCCTCGATCAGAAAATAAGAAACACAGATCAACGGTTGGTATAATTGATGGAGGAAAATAAGGTGAAGTTATATGGGGTGTGGGCGAGTCCTTTCAGCAAGAGAATTGAAATCGCCTTGAAAATGAAAGGCATAGAGTATGAGCACATTGAAGAGGACATTCAAAACAAGAGCCCTGCCCTCCTTCGCTACAACCCGGTTCATAAGAAGGTGCCGGTGTTGGTCCATGGTAACAAGTCCATTGCCGAGTCATTGGTGATCCTTGAATACATCGATGAGACCTGGGAATCGGGTACTCGTATTCTTCCCCGAGATCCCTACCGTAGAGCCTTGGCCCGTTTCTGGGCTAGATTCATCGATGATAAGGTACCTTGCCTTCTTTTCCTATCAAAGTTTTACATGAGTAATTACCAAACAAAACACCACATAAAAGAACCAAAGGTGTCGTGTATGTGCAGCTAATTCCATCACTCTTCAGGGCATTCTGGCTAGGAGAAGAGCAGGCAATGGAAGAGGCATTGGAGAACATGAAGATTTTCGACAAGGAGTTGGAGGGAAAGAGGTTCTTCGGAGGGGACAACATCGGATTTGTGGATATTGTGGCCAGTTTCATAGGATACCGTTTAAGTATAGTGGAAGAAGCAACTGGCAAAGTTGTGGTAACTAAGGAAGCGTTTCCATCGGTGTGGAAATGGAAAGATGAGTTTGTCAAGTGCGCGATGGTCAAGGAGATTCTACCTCCAAGAGACGAGCTTGGTGCGTACCTCAAAGCCCGGATTGGAACTATGAGGGCCCTTGCATCCAAGTGAAAACCATACGGGAAAAAGACGTCACTTGGCCAGTTTCACTAATTAATTCCAATATTATACCGTTCTCTATTAATTTGGCTCATAATAATAACTTGTTACATAAAATTAGGCAAAGTTATCCTTAAACTTGCACCTTCTCCTCCTCTCTCCTTTCTTACGTATTTCTTTTTGCAAACCTTCACAAACGATGGGGTTGTTCATCGGTTCAAGTAAACCGATCTAAACCTGAGAACCGAACCAAGCAAAACCAAATCGAATCCGAGTATTTTGGTTCCATCCTTGGATTAAGTCTTTGGCTTTATCAGTTTTCGGGTCTGTTCGGGTTGGTTTTCGGTTCAGTTCATGTTATTTAAACAATTTTAATTATATTATATAACTATTTGTAACAAAAAACCTATTAAATTTTATTTTACATAAATTTAATTATTCTAGTCATAAAGACCCATTTACATTTTAAACTCATAATTTACCAATAGTACTTACAACCTAAGCCTTATACAATATCAACCACTTCCCCCAAAGTTTCAAATTTACGATGTGGGAAAGGAAAATGAATGGTTTGTATATAGCAACGTGTTTGAAGAGTGTCCAAATGCTTCCTATGTAGGAAATTTGGAGCTAGGGAAGAGATAAATGGAATTATAAATACACATGTTCTAGGTATTTTACTAGTATGTGAGCTTACAAACTTTGGGCATTTTTTAGCACTACTATTATTAGATCAATAAGTAGTATAATTTTATAGCTTTATTATATGGGCTTTTGAACTAGGGTCCATTAGGTATGCCTAAATACTAGGTAATGCAATTTTTTCGGTTCATTTGGTTAAGACTGAACTCAAACCGGAAAAAATCGAGTAAGAATCAAACTGAACCGAAGTATTTTGGGTCTGACTCTCGGTTCCTTATATATTGATATTTAGTTTTTGGATCGGTTTGGATTTCTCGGTTTGGGTCAGTTTAGGACCGATGAACAACCTTAACAAACCACCAACACTCTCCTTGTTTCGCCCACTAGCCACTCGCCAGCCACCATCCACTCGCCATCTACCAGCAATCTCGACTCCAATCATCGACAACCACTCGACTCCTCCTAGCGGCGCCTTCCTTTCATCGGCCTCCTTAAGTTGCCGTGGTCAAAGCCAACCTCATCCTTGTTGGAGAATTTGAGTCATAATCTCCATCATGGAAGGTAGTTATGGATTTGTTACATTGATTTTTTTAGAGTTTGGTTATATAAATTATTAGAATATTCATGTAGATTGGGAAAGTAATTCGTGTAGTTTAATTTAGAAGGTATTTGTATGACCCTAATTTTAAGTAGATGGTTGTGTGTATGTAAATTTTGTGTAGTGTTTGTTAGTACGAGAGAAAGCCCGATAATCATGGCGTAATCAAGATCACGTAGAGACCTTAAGTCGCGAAATACCGAGGGTCAAGAGCGTGCACCCTACCCTTTTCGCAACAGATGAACCACCCTGCCTAAAACAGAATAGAGTCAAGTATTGTTCCTGCCTCGATCAAGCAAGAGTGCGCTGGGTAATCTAAGATCGCCTCGACCGGATTAAGTTCGCATACAAGGTATGATAGGCTCTTTTCTTCGTTGTTCGCAAGCGCGCTAGAGACTCAAGCTTCTCGTCCAAGTGGATAATGTCCAATCCAAGTGGGTTACGTTCCATCCGAGTAGACTTGCTCGGCAAACATGCTGAGGGCGGATGATTGTAATCACACGCACACACCGCTCAGAAGAGTCATTCAGCTAGCTACATGTGGACATCCATTGTTCCATTCCACATCGGAGAAATCCTACTCCCTCCGTTTCATAATAAGTGTCGTTTTAACACTTAAAATTTGTTTCATAATATGTGTCGTTTTAGGTTTTTAAAGTGATTTATTAGGGGTGAATCATGATAATTTTTATTGGAATATGTATTTGTTGACTAAAGTTGTTCATTCATTGGCCAAAAAATTGTAATGAGTGTAAGATTAAGAAAAAATTGTAAGTTTTAAAGTTAATGATTGCTTTTCTTAAAAACTGTGTTGAGAGCCAAAACGACACTTATTGTGAAACGGAGGGAGTATGATCTAGGCCAAAGGCTCAGTATAAATAGCGGGTTGCGTGCAAAGGGAAAGAGGTTGAAAACTTGTCTTTAGCTCAAGATTACACGTGTCAACTAAAGCCCGACTTGTTGAAATATTGAGAAGAGCGTGCATATCATGAAGAAGGTTCTTAAAGTTGTACAACACAAAGCTAGCCCTAACCCCTCAAAAGTCGGTCTTTAGCCCTTCTTTGTAATCAGCGCCCAGAATACTATTCCTTCGCGTTTGTAACCTTTGACGAGTGAATAAATACATTTCTTCTTGTAATTCGCACCCTAATCTTTTCGTGCTTCAATTGTGTTCTAAAAAAAGTAGAATTCTATGTAGGATAATTAGTGTAAGTAATTATGTAGGTAATAAAGATACATAGTTTTGTGTAGGTAATTTGCGTAAAGTAAATTCATGTAAGGTACATGTGTTACAATAATTCTTATAACATTTATGTAGATTGTAAAATAAATCCATTAAAAATTATGAAAGGTATCTTTGCTACAATAGTTATGACTTAAATTGATCTATAACAAATTTGTCAGGCACATTAATAAGAAAAATGTCATATCTATAAAGTTCACTTATTTGAACAAAGACTTAATTAAAGTAATTAATAATATATTATAAAGATATTTATGTATATGATCTCAAGCCTAAACTCTCAAAATAAATTAAAAATATTTTCAACTATTAAATTATACTCCCTCCGTTTCAAAAAACATGGTCTTTTATACAATTTAGGTTGTTTCAAAATACATGACCATTTTATATTTTTTCCCTCCTCTTTCCATTTATACCCCTAATAATTAACTTTATCATAATCATTACACTTTTTCATATTTCTCTAAGCAAATAATTGAGTCTACATTCTATAGGGGTAATATAGGAATAACATATTTTTCTTAATATATGTGCAATCCTCAAATGGTCATGTATTTTGAAACGGAGGGAGTATTAGATAAGGTAAAATCTTTTAAATCAATTAACATCACCTATTGTAATTTAGAAGATCATGTTTAATTAATATAGATATAGATTCTTAGATAGAAAATCATATGCATATAGATAAACTCTAGATTATTTGTGTAAAAAACTTCCGAACTATGTTTCGAAATATATTACATTTGTTAAAAATATTCAGGATTATATTACAGAAATTAATTTCCATTTTTATCTAGATTTTTTGTTTAAATGAAACGATCATGTTTTTTAAAATTAGATAGAAAATCATATATATATATATCGTCTACATTTTTGTTAAAAAATTCAAATTATATTTTAAAATTACAAAAATTTCAAATTATATTTCAAAAATATATTATATTTGTTAAGAGATAATTTCATAATTATATTTTGGAAATTACTTTTCAATATTATCTTGGTTTTTTGTTTGAATGAAAAGAACATATTTTATTAAATAATAATACTTCCTCCGTCCCAAATTGTTTGTCAATAAAACACAATTGGCACGCTAATTAATACAAAGTTGAAAAGTTGAATAATTAGGGCAATATATAAGAATAAATGAGAGTAATTTGTAATTCTATAGAGGTATAAAGTTAAAAAGAGTGATAAAGTTATAGGAAAAAGTGATTGGACAAGGATAATTTTATAATTTTATAGGAAAAAGTGATAAAAGTGATGAAAAAGTTTAGTAATGAGGATAATATATGAGGTTGAATAAGGCTAATATGGTAAGAAAAGTAATGTAAATTGAAAGTTGGAAAGATGAACAAACTTTTTAAGACAGCTGAAATAGAAAGATGGACAAAAATTGTGGGACGGATGGAGTACTATTTATTAAAAGATCACAACTTATTCCGTAAAAAAAGGTCCAATAATTAATATTATTATATATTTGTCATATTACAAAAAGTTTTGTAAAGACATTAAATCCGCTTTATACTATACCCTAATAGGGTAGAGAAGATGGTTCATTTTGTATGACGTCTAGACTTACGGCGAGTATTTTCCTCCGGATTATAGTTTAGTTTTGGCCTACAATATAGGCATGAAAAATGCGGCTCAAAATTTCCACAACCTTAAACATGACAGTGCACAAAAAGACGATTTACAATTTCCATACCATATTTGGGTATGGAAATATGCAAATCTACTATAATACAGTATAAAGCAGAACTCATGTCTGTGTTAAAAATTTCGTCACCTCATCAATACTGAATAAAAATATGCTATTAATATATTCCACGTAATCTAGGATGAATAAAAAATACTTAAAAAATATGAATTATATTGAAAATGCTTCTGTATGCACAAATTAGGTAGTTAGAATCTCATATAATCTTATCCGGTAAAAAAATGCTTAAAATTATCAAAATTATGAATTATCCCACAAATTAGGTAGTTAGAATCTCATATAATCTTATCCAGTAAAAAATGCTTAAAAATTACCCAAATTATGAATTGTCCCGAAAATTATGAATTATCCCACAAATTAGGTAGTTAGAATCTCATATAATCTTATCCCGTAAAAAAATGCTTAAAAATTACCGAAATTATGAATTATCCCGAAAATTATGAATTATCCCTTAACAAGGATTATCCCACAAATTAGGTAGTTAGAATCTCATATAACCTTATCCAATAAAAAATGCTTAAAAATTACCCAAATTATGAATTGTCCCGAAAATTATGAATTATTCACAAATTAGGTAGTTAGAATCTCATATAATCTTATCCCGTAAAAAAATGCTTAAAGATTACCGAAAATTATGAATCAATCGGCCTAAAATTATCCATATAAACATAATTTCTCAATATAGTATATTATACACAAAGCGCTGGGAAAAAATGATCATTACCCGTACATGGTACGAGTCTTCAACCAGTAAAAGATTATTCATCAACTAGCCATCTACTCCCAGCGTTACTCGGGACGATTGTTTAGTACTATTTTGATAGTTTTGTATGGTCGTTGTTTATATATGTGGATTTGTTTGTTTTTTTATATTCAAACAAACAAATGAAATATTGAATTGACTATATCTTCAATCATGCATTTCGCAGACCCAGTGAAAAGTGATCCGAATATGAAATCTAATCCGAACTAAATCCAAAATTGGATCCAAATTATGACGGATGAACAATCCGAATATGATCTGAGACCCGATCTGAATCCGATCCGATCCAAAATTGAAATTACCCAAATTAAATATGATTCGAAATCATCCGATCCGAAATGACCCGAATTAAATCTTATCCAAAATTATCCGATCTAAAATGACCCGAATTAAATCAGACTTTTATTTAACCGTGTATATATTTGATTTTTTGGTAAAAGTATATATGTTTGACTAATTGTTATTTCATCAGTTAATTCGTAATGTAGCTTTTATTTAAAGTGTTTAAATTATATACGGAGTATTTTTGAAGACTCGTACATGGTACGAGTCTTCAACCAGTAAAAGATTATTCATCAACTAGCCATCTACTCCCAGCGTTACTCGGGACGATTGTTTAGTACTATTTTGATAGTTTTGTATGGTCGTTGTTTATATATGTGGATTTGTTTGTTTTTTTATATTCAAACAAATATTGTCTTGGTTAAAAAATTAGAATGACATTATAATTATTTTATTATTATTAAGATTATAAAATCCTTGAATATAAAAATTATATCTTTACTCTATAAGTTTTTAGTTATAATATTGACATTGATTAAAATAATCAAGATCTGAATCATTATAATGGAATTAATTGCTATAAAATGAAATTTTATAATGCATATCGATATAGTATAATTCAATAACATATATAGTCTAAACCAATAATAAGAAAATGAATGATTATAAAAATAACCAATTAAAATCTTTCATTTTTAAGGCGCATCATTTAATCAAAAATGTATTCAATAAGATAATATTTAATATATATATCTACGTACTTATCAATAAGAGTAACATATTACATTTCATAATGACAATTTAATTAATAATACCATTTTAATCGGAAATGAATTTAATAAGATAAAGTGTATATATATATATTATAAAGTAATAACATAAAATATTCAATAATAATAAAATAATCATAAAACAAATTTATTGAAATAATATATCGTAATATTACTTATAATAACAATAACAATAACAATAACAACATATTTGATTAAATAATATAATTTAATGGCGTTTGGCGCATCAACTCACTTGTTGAGCACTTATGACAGTACTTGTGGTGATCTTAATCCATTTCCTTATAAAAAAAATACAATTTAATTGGAGTGAGTGCAATTAATGCAAAAAATTTCAAGTTTACATGTAGGTAAGATGTGGGGCTTTGTTCAACACTGAGGCGCGTTTTGCTTTCTCATCACGGAAACCTAAACAATGAAATAAAATGAATGCAATCTAATTATGTATCATCATATATCGGTACAAAAAATTCTAATTTAAGACTTTAATATTTGTATGCGTAGAGAAGGAGAGAAGAAAATAGTTACACCGATTTGTTACGCACTTTGATTGGATTAGGTAAACGGATAGAATATTGCAAGAAGAGTTATAAAGACTTTTTATGAAAATTGAGATGACTCAAGTTTTATGATTTATGTAACATCAAGGACGGAAAATGGTGGGTTGGGGTAGGCTACAACCCACCCTGATTTATAAAAAGAATTAAAATTTAAAATTAAGTTGATAAAGTTGACTTAATTTAGTAGACCAAAAGCCTAAAATCTTTTGCTTTACGATTATATATGATTCTTTTCGTCCTTTCACTAATAAATTATTTTACCTATTAGGTTTGGCGGCTGGAAAACTTCAAAAGAAAGAGCACAAATTTTCGGAAAACTGTTTTACTCTTTGTTAAGCTTAATGCAACGCACCACTACAAGAAAACTCATTTTGGACGACAAAAATAAAAATCAAGGACGTCAAATTATTTTTCGTCAAATTGTTTTACTCTTTAGTTTGATGGCTTTACCATTGCTCAAGCAGTAAAAAATTGTCTTGAGGGTGTTGATAAAGATGATTGGAAATGGATTGTACAAAGATATTGGGGGTCAGAGAAACAAAAGGTGTGACTAATTTATAGCGCATTTTTGTATTACTTCATTGATTTTTGTGAATGTTGATAACACTAATGGTGCCATACAACTTTTTGCATATTAATTTGTAGCGCATTAGTGAAGCAAACCGAGCCAATAGGCTCAAACAGAAAGTGAAGGGTACGCAAGGATCCATTAGAACAGCTAGAGTTTTGGATATGATGGTACTATTGTAATTTTAATATTTGGATTTTCTTAGTTAAAATTAGTACTGATCAAGTTTTTTATGCAGAGGGGAAAAAATGTTGTTAGAAATTCATCTCAAAATGTTCAAGATGGTACTCAAGCTTCCCAAGATGCCACTGCAGGTTCTACTAAGGTGCCCTCCCTGCCACCACTTGAAATACATTCAATTGTGGGAAATGACAAAAAGGTTTGGCTTGTATAATTTGTTTTTCTCTTTATAGTAAAGCTGTCTTGAATTACTACTGAGCATCCAATCTCTTTTAGGCGCAAGGATAATACATGGGACAAAGTTGCTGAACAAAGATTGCAGGAATTTAAAGAGCTTCATAGAGAGAAGATTTTTTTTCGATCAGATTCATAGAGAGAAGATGGAACTTCATGGAGTTGATAACCTCAGGCATGCTTCTTGACTAGTTGAATGTTATGCTCTTGAAGCTTTTATCTGAATGACCTTTTATGATTATGTCCTGTCCAGTCACTCAATTTTACGTGGATACTTATGACTTTTGTGTTTTGTTATAATTAGAATCTTGGTTGTAAGCTTATCTTAGTGACTTCTTTTGCCTTTATATGATAGTTTGAATTATTTGGCTTAATTTGAGGTTTAAATAGTAGCAGTTCAGTCTAGAGTATCTTTTTTGTCCCTCAAGTGCATCGAAGACAAATACTACGGTTGCATAAGTAGAATAAGTTGTTGATTGTGATGGAAAATTTCCACTAGAATTGGTTGTCTCTAGTATTCCTAGCTTCAAATAATAAGATAGGCACTTGGATTTTGTTCATAGAAATGCAGCTGGCAGATTTTATGTCATAATTCATTTGTTAGTGCATAAATTCATCTTTGAATATCCATGTTCTTGATATCCTGGTTGATAAATTGAATTGATTGTCATCGCTGCAACTATAATATATATGTTCCATTTTTTTCTTTAGGTAACAAAGAGTGCTAGAAGCCTTGTCCATATAAACAAGTTAGGGGGAGGAGTCAAACAGGTCGGGTTGGGTGGATTCGGGTTCAGTCTTTTCGGGTTTGGGTACGTGCGGGTTAGGGTCAATCGGGTTACATGTCAAGCCGGGTCGGGTCTTGACAGGTTATCGTACGGGTTCGGTTCGACCTAACACGTCAAGAATTTGAAATTATAATATTATAAAATAATACCATAATTAAATAATAATATTTAATAATAAAATGTTATTTTTAATAGATTTTTATAATAATATTTTATTTATAATAGGGTTTATGATAAAACATATTATAATATTTACAATATAATATATTTATTATACATATATATAATATATCGGGTCGATCTCGGGTTTCAACCCAATCGGGTTCGGGTTAATCGGGTTCGATTTTTTTCTTTACTCGCTACTATTCGGGCCGGGTTTCAACCCAAAAGTTTTCGGTCGGTTCGGGTCGATTTTTCGGGTCGGGTCAGCTTTTGACAGCTCTATATAGCAAGATGAACTAGTCCATGGAATATTGTTTTGGAAAGTAGGAGAAACCAGTCCATGGATATTATTTTGTTAAGTATGTGTAAACAATACTAGTCCTTAGCATGTATTGCTTTGACATAATTAACCTACTATAATACATATTAGGGTCCGGATCCGGTAGGAATGATTATTATGGTAGGAAATAGGAATGAATCTCGGCCGTCCATCACGCGGAGGGAAAACAGCCCAACAAGCCACACGGGCGTATAATACCCGTATAATTCGCGTATTATTCGCGTTTTTAATACGCGAATTATACGCGTTTTTCCGTTTTTTTTTCATTTTTGTTCTTTCCCGTTTTTTTCCGATTTTTTTTTTGATTTTTTTTTGATTTTTTTTTCGTTTGTGCAACTCAATGGTCACGTTTGTGCAACTCAATGGTTCAATTTGTTCTTCAACTCTATTGCCAATGTGTTGAATTCTATTTGTGCAACTCAATGGTCACGTTTGTGCAACTCAATGGTCACGTTTGTGCAACTCTAAGGTCAATTTGTTCATTCATATTTGTTCAACTCTATTGCTAATGTGTTGAATTCTATGATCAATTTGTTCATCAATATTTGTGCAACTCAATGATCAAATTTGTACAACTCAATGGTCAAGTTTGTGCAACTCAATGGTCAATTTGTTCATTCATATTTGTTCAACTCTATATTTGTGCAACTCAATGGTCAAATTTGTGCAACTCAATGGTCAAGTTTGTGCAACTCAATGGTCAATTTGTTCATTCATATTTGTTCAACTCTATTGTCAATGTGTTGAATTCTATGGTCAATTTATTCATCAGTATTTGTGCAACTCAATGGTCAAATTTGTACAACTCAATGGTCAAATTTGTGCAACTCTATGGTCAATTTGTTCATTCATATTTGTTCAACTCTATTGCTAATGTGTTGAATTCTATGATCAATTTGTTCATCAATATGTGTGCAACTCAATTGTCAAATTTGTGCAACTCAATGGGCAAATTTGTGCAACTCAACGGACAAATTTGTGCAACTCAATGGTCAAATTTGTACAACTCTATGGTCAATTTATTCACTAGTAAACTACAAATTTCACACGAATTTGATCTCTTCCAACAAGAAGCTTATAAACTACAAATAAATTTGATCGAGAGCAAATATGAACTACGAATTTCCACAAACTACTAATAAACAACTAATAAACTACAAATTTCAACAAATAGCTATCGAGAGCAAACACCTACAGTTTGATCACTTCCAACCTACACCAGGAAAATACAAAACAATTCAGAAACTCAAAAAGGTGAGAACCAATTTGATAACAAAAGGTCAGAAATTAAGTAATCACGAACTTCCCATGGAAAATGTAGCAAAAGAAGCATAGATTTTATCATGGACTTCCAATTTGATAACATTACTACTTGATTCAATTAAGTCGCCTGGAATTTATCCTTGCTACTTCCTAAATGCAAAATCTATCTCAACCAAAAAACAAAAATGCAAAATCTCTCTCCTTTTATCTTGAGTCATTCGACACAAGGATTCTCAACATCAATCTGCATATACAAATACCATGACTATAAGCTTCAACAATTGTGAAGATGATAACAAAATCAAAGAAACGAAAACATCAATCTGCTTTTATCTTGTGCGTATTCATGATGCAGATCTACAATAAAAGCATCAGCACAAGACCTAAAGTAAGAGTGGACTCCAATTGATCAATCGCAAAAGTAGCTAATAAAAAAAAATGAAAATATTGCTGCTACACCTTCGTAATTTAATATTCCACAAAATCTCCCATACCTGGCAGGGCAAATTCTTTGAAAGTGTTCAACGTGATCTCCTGGATGAACTCTCTGAGCTCATCGGTAACGCCAAACGTCTCAAGCTCCTTGGAAGACGACACCGGAGCAGACGCCGACGAAGAAGAAGAAGGAGGAGAGGAAGCCGACGAGGAAGAATCGATAATCGAGAGAGACCTGATCTGATCGGCGTGCTTGAGAGCCTCGACCTTGATGAGATCGGTGCACTTGGAAGCCTCGACCATGGATCGCTTGGAGGCCTCAAAGACGATGTCAGTGAACCTAGAGCCGCAGAATCGTCGTCGGCCAGAACGGCAACGAATTGACGCTCGTCCATGGATCGCCAGACGAATCGTCGTCTGGCGGTGAGCGGTGAGACCTGATTTGCAGCTCCGTCCGGAACGATTTTGTGGTCCAGACCGCCGGATTTTTCAACCGATCCATCTCCGTCGGTTCCGCTTGACGCCGGCCTCGCCTTCCCTCCGCCGCCGTGGTTCCCGCCGATCGACGTGGTCTTGCTACTTCCGGAACTAGAAATTGAGAACGTTTTCAGTGCGGAGGAAATCGAAAATTTTCTGGTTTGAAATCTCAGTTGTTGTTGTGGCAGTGGAAAAGGATTCGACGAGAAGGCGGAAGAAGGCCAAACCCTAGATCTTCAACCTCCGACACCGGAACGATCAAATCCGGAGGGACTGGAGGCAGAGGGCGAGGTCGGCGACGAGAAGGCGGGGGAAGAAGGCCAGGAGGGAGAGGGAGGAGGAGATGCGGGAGGAGAGGAAGAGAAGAGCACATGGAAGCGAAAGAGTGAGGGAGGAAGACAGAAAATTGACGGTACAGATCAGTTTAATCCGGAGCAATCGAACGGTGTACAATTGTTCTTAATTCTCACCACAAGACTCTTTCTTAGAAGAGTCTTTCTCTACATATTATATGATTTGGGGAAATTTTGATGATTTATCAATTAATTTTATTTGCATTTAAATCTGTTTATTTTAAAAATGTAAATTTATACGTTAAATCAAATTGGTATTGTAAAATTGTCCAAGCACAAAGCTTAGAGTGACGAAAGTAGCTTTCGGAGCACAAGCATATGGCTTCGAAAGCAGTTTTCGAAGCACAAGCATATGGCTTCGAAAGTATCTTTCGAAGCACAAGCATATGGCGACGAAAACATCTTTCGAAGCACAAACATATGACGACGAAAGTATCTTTCGACGCCCTACGATTTAGCTTCGAATTAATCCTTTGTCGTAAAACTGAAATGTATGGCGACGAAGAATAGTTTCGACGCCCTGATTTAGGGCGACGACTCCGCGCCGAAGCTGCTTTCGACGTGTTTGACTTAAGACGTCGAAAAAAGTACATTTTCTTGTAGTGCACCCTGAAACCGAATCCAGGCTCCGCCAATGTGTATTTTTTTTTTGATTCGGTGAGGATTAGGGATCCCTCTCAAGGAGGGAAACCTAGAGCATCCGAGTGGATGAGAGCTAAAAGCTCAGGGTGGTTCCGAATTGTTTCCCATGAGTGACTGTGGCCCAGACTCGCAATTTTATCGGCCACAGCATTGCATTGCCTACTCTCATGTGAAATTTGGACTGACTCGGATCCATCTAGGAATACGAGAATATCAGCTACAATCCTTTCAATTTCCCATGGACAACTGATTAGACCTTTGACAGCTTTAATAATTGTTACATTGTCCCCTTCAATTTCAATTTTCCGAATGTTACTTTGCTTGGCCTTTAGTATTCCATCCCACAATGCTAGAGTTTCAGCCATCAAAACTGATACTTTGTCAAATATTCTTGCAGTTCCAGTTATTGGGTTTCCATCCATATCTCTAATAACCGATCCGCCCATGTGTATTATAATGCTACTATAGATTAGTTTCATTTTCATTCCCTTTACGGCTTTACATTTTCATTATTGGAAATCAAACAAGCCCTAACTAGAGAAGGTATTGGGTTTTGTTGTGAAGTGTTAAATTAGGCTCAAAGACGTAATTCTTGGTCTCGCCTTCCATGTGGTAGCAGACGACTCACTCACTCACATGATCAACAGGAGCATATAGTTAGAATGTAAGTATAAAATACAGATTTTGACTGGATCCTAAAACGAGAGGGCCAAGAAACCTTTGTCAGATAAACCCACGTGAAAGCAATGCACGCTACCTATATCAATCTTACTGAACTTAGATCTCCTACTAAATAGACAAAAAGGTTAACTTCATCTCCAAATTAAGTACCTCTAGCCACCCCGGTCCTAACAATATCAATCAAACCTTCTTTCCTTCCCACTCAAGTCTCTCCACAAAAGACTTTAGCTTGCAGTATATATATATATGTGTATAGCTTCATTTGGTTAATTAGTCATATGTATGTAAGATAACGGAGAATGGAGCACTACCACATCCACAATTGGGGGCCGGTGTTAATTGGTTGCGACGGTGTTGTTCGTGCTGCTGACCCCGGGGCTGCTCTTCCAGCTCCCCGGGGGTCGTCGTTGGCTAGAGTTCGGGTCTCTCCAGACGAGCGTCCCTTCCATCCTCATCCACACTCTCCTCTACTTCGCCCTTCTTTGTGCCTTCCTAATTGCCGTCGGCGTACACGTCTACGCCGGCTAATTATAATTGCAAAATTGCAAGCTTTGTTGGGGGCTTGCATATGGTTTTCCTACTACGTTGTTAATGTTTTGCCGTGTTGCTCTTAAGACTGAGTCTATAGCTTGATCGATCCATTTGTACCAACGTAATGCTTTTTAGTGTTTACCTAATTGGAAATCATCAAAGTTAATCTAGAGTGGTTGATTTCTTGTAGAAATCAATTTTAGTCGCTCTTTTAGTTTATACATTCAACTTTTCTAAGGTTTTAGGTTTCGAGTATCTTAGGCGAAAGGAATAGGTTAATTTGATCGGTTTTGTGGTTTATTGGTTTGTTTTGACGTGGTATTCATATTGGCGGGACTCTTCCAAACAGACTCTTTGTTGTAGATGCGATGCAACTACTTGGCTAAACTAAACTTGATTGTTGCTTTTTCACAACGCTCCTTCTATGAGGATGTTACTTTTCTCTTAAAAAACTGATCAATATTTGCTACTTTTAGTTTTAGATTAAGTGGTTGACGACTCTATTTTTGAATGAAATGTTGGTGCATAATTGTGGACTAAATCCCAAGATTACCATCCAAATCAAAAAGAAAAGGACACAACAAAAATCCACACACCAACGCACACTTGTCCATGAGCTTTGTGTCATCCGTCCTTCCGTATTCAACGGGATAGTGTGCACAGCAGAGAATCTACCCTAGTACCCTACCCTGCGTAAAAACTGAACAACAAGTCGTAAATCTTAACTAACCTGAAAGAATCATCCGATTACGCTCATCAAATCAGATCGAGGACAAAACTGTAAATTCCTATCAAGATTTGTTTATACACCTACAGTGTCAGTTTCTGTACGGCCGTAACTTTTTCCGAATCAAAACTCGTCTTCCCTTCTTCTCTCTCTTTCACTCAGTTCATCATCCCCTTTGCTCCTTCCTTCCCCGTCGTGTCACCGAACAATTGGAAATGGCCGGCGACACTCTCGCAGAGCTTCGATCTCTCATGGCTTCTCACTCTCCCTCTCTCGATGCCTTGGTTGTTCCTTCCGAAGATTACCATCAGGTCTTTCCTTCTCCCTACCTATTGCGATTTTCCATCGCGCAAACAACTTTGAAACTCTCGCTATGCTATGAAAATCGATAGTTTCGTGATTATGAATTCGGTTCGTCATTTTGCTCTGCAGAGTGAATACGTCTCCGAGCGGGACAGGAGGCGTCAATTTGTTTCTGGATTCACGGGAAGTGCTGGTCAGTTCTCTTATTTGTGGTGATAGGGTAGAATAAGATCGATCGATTCTTGTTTTGGTCTTCCAATCTTCTGTGCTGTGTTTTTGATTAATCTGTGTACTGCTCCGATTTGGATGAGGAACACGATGCCTGGATAAAGAGCTTAAGCATTGGCCTTGTAGTCAATTCCTTACCTCCAAAAACTTAAGTATTTCTGTAGGAGCTTCATGGTTGGATAGTCAATTCCTGTGTATATACATCTATTACTGAAATATCTAATGCATTGGCTTTGGAATTAGGTCTGGCTCTCATCACCAGGAATGAAGCACGACTTTGGACGGATGGGAGGTACTTCTTGCAGGCAGAGAAACAGCTGAGTGATGATTGGCAGCTCATGCGCATGGGAGAAGATCCTGCAGTGGAGATCTGGATGGCAGATGTGAGTTTCTTTTTTCATCATTATCTTTCTATTTCCCTGGCCCCAGCTTCTACTTGTCAATTGGAGTATTTTCTGACTGAGGATGCACTTTGTAATTTGTATGAATTGGTTGCTACTTCAATGTTGGCCCAAATTAAAGATGGATTTCTATAAGCAAATCGGGTTTGTGCCTTATTGGATCTATATCTCCGATCATCACCTTAGGGATGTTTTGGGGGATGTGGAGTAATATAGATTATAGGGATTTGTGAGACATTAATTGTTAGATCTTGCACCTAACTTTTGTTCTGCACTCCAGAATTTACCAGAAGCTGCTGCAGTAGGTGTTGATACATGGTGTGTATCTGTAGACACTGCCCACAGATGGGAGCGTGCATTTGCTGGAAAGCAACAGAAAATAGTACCAACATCAACAAACCTGGTGGATGAAGTCTGGAAAGGTAGACCACCAGCACAGATCAATCCTGTCATCCCACAAACGGTAGAGTTTACTGGAAGCAGCGCTTCGGAGAAGTTGAGAATCCTGAGAGGAAAGCTTGCACAACAAAAAGCACGTGGCATTATCATCACAGCACTAGATGAAGTAGGATATCTTCTCCTATTTTATGGCCATCTGTTACCTTATATATATATATATTTTTTTGGTCGAGTTCTGTTACCTTATATTGCTTACAAAAGAAGCCCATTTATGCACTTTTTCTTATATCGCATGCCATGTGCAGGTTGCTTGGCTGTACAATATACGCGGCAGTGATGTCCCGTACTGTCCAGTTGTACATGCCTTTGGAATAGTTACACCAGAGGCAGCTTTCTTATATGTGGATAAGAGGAAATTGTCTAATGAGGTCTGTCTTTATTTCATCTGTGGCTTGAAGTGATGATCTTTTGTTATTGTTGTGCTTGGAAAACTAGTTAGAACTAAAGGATATAATCAGCCGCTATCAGTTGGTTTAAAATGCATCATCCAGTTTGCAGATATGTAGTAACTGACAACTGCTATTTGCTTCCTCGTATGATCACCTCTCATTAACACAAAGGTAACCTCTGGATTAATGGGATTTTGTTTATCAGGTACAGGCGTACTTAAAAGATTCTGGAATTGAAGCTCGGGATTATCAGGCAGTGGCTTCAGATGTGCTCTTACTTGCCTCCAATAAGCTTGTATTTTCCTCTGATAATGGAGCTGCAACTGATATGCTGTGTGAGCCTGGCTTGCAATCAAATGGTACAGAGGGAGTACAAGGATCTAACCTCATATGGGCAGATCCTGGTGCGTGCTGCTATGCTTTATATTCTAAATTGAGTTCTGACCAGGTTCTCTTACAGCAGTCTCCTTTGGCCCTTGCAAAAGCTTTGAAGGTGATTTCCTTGTTTTTATTCCGTATACTGGACAAAGCTATATTTTATTATGGCACTATTCCTTGTTACCATGATTCAAAAAGTTCAGCTCCAAATATCAATTCTTATTGGCTTGGTACTACAAAGGCAATTTGAAGAGTATAAGTGTTTCATTTGGCAAATCACTGATACAGTGATATGGCAATGCCTACTTAAAAATAGAATGATGTTAAGTTGATTTATAGGTGTCCACTGTCCATTGAGGCATTTATTCATTAATTATGTTGCATCGGACTTTCATTCTTTTCCATTTGCAAGTATCCTTTCATTCTGTCAAAAGGAAATAAATATGGAATTTACAAAAAGACAAGAAGCAATTTCTTAAAACAATATTGAGATAGCAGAAAAATAAATATAGGTTAGATATACTGAAAAAAAGAACTGATACTTAATTCGTAATTTGGGTTGGGGCTCTATAACATTGTAAATATTCGAGATCAATCTATGTTATCATGTTTTTCACTCGATTTTCTGATATCAATCACGGAAACACGATTTTGTGACTTCTTACATTCCATTAAAACTAAGGGGTGTATTTTGTCAAAAGAGTTATTGCTGATTGTCACTATAAATCATTTGCATTACAAGAAGTATGCTGAGCATCCACATTCCCATTCGGAAGTGTTTGCAAGCATATTTCTTACTTATTTGAGGATGTAAATGTTTGCTTATGTAAGAAAAGAGTATAGGAGGATGACAAGTATTGTTTGAAAGAAAGAGATAAGGATGAGTTTTCTGCAATAATTAGTGTCAGAAACTGAATGGAATCATGCATTTTTTTACTGAAGTTCAACCACCATTTGCTAATTTCTTTATTAAAAATTTTAGAATCCTGTCGAGATGGAAGGTTTAAAGCAATGTCACATTCGAGATGGTGCAGCAGTTGTACAGTTCCTTGTTTGGCTCGATAAGCAGGTAAACATAATGCGTTGTACTTTACTGTATGTATAGTCTAATACCTCACTTTACAGGTCCAGAAACCTTAAAAATGGTGTAAATTTGTGAAGAAAGTAGCTTGCAAAATATTTCATCTTATCTTTAGCACAAATTCAGCGGATTTGACATGCCATTTCTTAATTGTTGCATAGTCTGAATTATTAGTCATTTAATACATCATCTTGGAAACTTCAAAGAAATTTGTGCCTGCCGCATCATCTGAATTACTAATCTTGATCATCATATTTTACATAAAGAAACATTGTGTGACCTCATTTTGAGACTTTGTTGAAGATTTCTCTTTCGGTTTTGATATACCACCATTATCACTACCTATAGTGAGAAAGGTATTACGACTCTTTTAGTTTTTTCAACATATCGACCTACATCTTGATGGCCTCTAAGCATTCCTTGATAGTAACAAATCATCTTCATTAGCTGCCTGGCCGAAACTTTCAACTCAAAGAAAGAGCATACTTCTGTCTTTCCATATACCTGACTCATTTTTCCATGTTATGATTAATATTAACTAGTAAACAGACTTTATATTATGCTTAAAATCTAGTAGATAGTATCAGGCTCTTATCACTCTGTATAAAATACTCAGTCCAGCTATTATTATGCAGATGCAAGAGCTGTATGGAGCCTCTGGCTACTTTGTAGAAGCAGAGACAACAACTGGGAAAGTAGTTTCGTAAGTAGCGAAATTACAGATATGAATTTTTACTGTGGGCAGACTTGCAGTTCTATCACTAAATGTGCATTTTTTCTTGCCGGTGACAGGGAATCTGAGAAATTGACAGAGGTATCGGTAAGTGATAAACTGGAGGGATTCCGTGCATCTAAAGAAGTAAGTCATGCTGCATCATGCCAGTTATTCTCTCACTTTGCATGACTGATGAAACCATTTCATGATTAATAAATTTATTCGATGTTTATATGCAGCACTTTAGGGGGCTTAGCTTTCCTACTATTTCATCTGTTGGTCCAAATGCTGCTGTAATTCATTATTCTCCAGACCCTAAAACCTGTTCGGAAATGGATCCAAATAGCATATATCTTGTGGATTCAGGAGGGCAGGTAAAATCAATATGAACACCTAACCTTTATTTGGAAGTTACCACAAATGATCTCAGTACTTTTTTTCACCATTTTTGGATTGTTTGATTGATTAACATTTGATTTCAGTATGTAGATGGAACGACTGATATAACAAGGACGGCTCATTTTGGGAAGCCTTCTGATCATATGAAGGCATGCTATACAGGGGTAGGTCTCTACACCTTTTCCTTACGAGTTTCCTTTCTTTATGTCTTTTAGGTATTAAAACTGAGTGGTGATTATATCTTCACATTGATTAAACTTACCAAGTATTTGAGTTTGAACGAGTTGTATTTCTAATAATTCTATATTAACTCATAGTTTGCTTTTTATGCAGGTTCTCAAAGGACATATCGCTTTGGGAAATGCTAGGTTTCCAAATGGAACAAATGGTATTGCTTTGTGCTTTCACTTGTCAAGTTCACAACACAATTATAGTTATTGAATCAATCATTTAAGTGCTCATATGATATATCTAGGAAACCATAAGTACTTATATTTATTTATTATTCTAGTCGGTAATCTTGACAGGGTTTATAAAGCTTATACTAGTTGTCTGACATTCAACTGAATTCATATTTCAGGCCATGCTCTGGACATTCTTGCTCGAGTTCCATTGTGGAAGAATGGGCTTGATTATCGACATGGTACTGGTCATGGAGTTGGTTCATTCCTGAATGTTCATGAAGGTAAGCACCAAGCAGAGTTGGTAGGGAAATGTATTAATAGACACTAGTTAGTTATGCTAGACGCTAGCTGTGTCTATATGTACATTCCATTCATTTATGGTTTTTGACTGACCTGACCTAACCTGACTCGGGAACTTTGAGCAGGCCCTCATTTGATTAGCTTCAGGCCTCAGGCTCGAAATGTGCCATTACAGGCCACCATGACAGTAACTGATGGTCAGTACTGCAACTGGATCTTGTTGCTGCTTCTGTTTTTGTAATATAGGATCTTTTTCCTGTATTCCAATCATAGTATTCATTCTGTTTTTGGATTATATTTGCAGAACCAGGCTACTACGAAGATGGAGAGTTTGGAATAAGGTTGGAAAATGTTCTGATCGTCAAGGAAGCTGACACAAAGTTCAATTTTGGGGACAAGGGCTATCTGGAGTTTGAGCACATTACATGGGTGAGCTTTCTCTTTCTGATCCACGAACTATGTATATGCATTTTGTTACAATCGAATTGAATTGGATTGAACGATTGAATGATTGAATGAATCAGGCTCCATATCAGAGGAAGCTGATGGATCTGAAGCTCCTATCCCCGGAGGAAATAAACTGGATAAACATGTATCACGGCAAGTGCAGGGATGTTTTGGCACCTTACTTGAACGAAACTGAGCGAGCTTGGCTCAAGGCAGCCACCGAGGCTATAGCCATATGAGTTGAGTGGGGGCACATAGCAGGAGCAGCTGATGAGTTATTAATTTATTTATCTATTGCTCTGCTTTGCTTTGCTGTGGTGACATACGTACATATAAATGGATGGAATAAACAAGTAGACATCATATCTGTGCAAACACATGGAATAAATTGATTTTTATCATAGCAGGGGGTGGTAAACAGTCGACTTACATCAGACTTCTCAGTCGACCATGATGACTTATCATAGAGATTTTCATGTTTTTATCTTTATGCTGGTTTGTTTGTCTGGTTGTTGATTTTTTCGACTTCTAGTACATAAAATGTGTACCGTGCCCTATGAAAAACATACGATATAACCGTTGCTTGAAAAAGGCTTAAAAGGAGAGTTACAGGCCCAATTTCCCTTAAAGCCCACTGGCATGATACTTTTGCCAAGATTTTACCATGTCAGAGTAATCCGAAATTAGCGGCCGAAAGTACTTGCACTCGTTATATACTCCGTTTTCATGTGACATGTCGTGGAAATTTGAACATTGGTGGGGCTGCATTTATTCTTTTCCAATCTCTATTTTTTACCTTATAAATACAGTAGTAGTTATGTCAATTTATCCTTGCAGATGGAGTGTTTCTGATACGGAGGTGCTCGTGCTTGCCGGCGTGTCACCTGTAGGACTGGACATGGCGAGGTGCTCGTGCTTGCCGGCGTGTCACCTGTAGGACTGGACATGGCGGTTCAACGATGAAAGCACCAATTGATACGGACCCGGTGTGGGTTCGTATCGAGTCCCTTGTTGGTCAAGGGTGCGAGTGGAGTCCGATGTGGACACACAACTCTAAGAACAATTGGGAAGGATAAACAAGGAGAGCAAATTAGGGCAAAGGATGTATATTGATGTGAATGACCACCTTTGGAGCTTACAAAGGGTATTTATATCCTATGCCCTACCGGTTCAATAAAAAGCGCTCCAGGAAAGAACCGGATAGAAAACCTGGAAAGAGAGTTATAAAACTCTAACATGAAAAATTGTTCTCAAAATAAAACACTAAAACATTCAAAAACAACGCATTAATCATCACATTAATCATCGTAGCGTCTTGGACGACGACGAGCTCTTCTTGGCCTCGTATTAGCAACTTGAGGCGTATCAATCTCTCCCCCGTTGAGAATCGGCTTGTCCTCAAGCCGTAAATCCGGAAAGGAGTGTTGCAGCTGATCCACTAACTCCCAGGTAGCCGAGTCTGCTCCACCATCTTCCCACTCGACCAACCATTCGACCCTTGGTTGTCCATCAACCAACACTTCACGTTCAGCTATAGCCCGAATCGGCCTAGAGATAGGCCGGTCATACAAGAATTCTGCAGGTAAGGAAGCTGGAACGATGTGGGAACCATCTGTAAGAAATGGCTTCAACATGGAGACATGGAACACATTGTGTATACGGGCAGAAGGAGGAAGCTCTAACCGATATGCTACCGGTCCAATGCGCTCAGAGACCTTGAACGGTCCATAAAAGCGACGAGCCAGCTTGGCTGAAAGAGGTCGCGCCACTGAATGCTGACGGTATGGCTGTAATTTCAAGAGAACCTCATCACCCACTTGAAATTCCACATCGCGACGATGTTTGTTAGCCTGTGCTGTCATGCGCTGCTGCATCTTGGCCAGATTAGTTCGAATCAATTCCAAGACCTGCTCGCGGTCTCGTATGGCTTCCGCCGCTGGGGTAGGTGGCCCTGTTGGTGAAGTTACGCGCGCTATGGGCGGTGCTTCACGACCATACAAAGCCTTGAATGGTGACATCCCCAACCCTTCATGAAACATAGAATTCAGTGCCAGCTCAGCCCAAGGTAAGAAATCGAACCAACGTCGAGGTCGTCCCTGAGTGAAGGCACGCAAATACTGCTCCAAGCCCCTGTTCTTGACCTCTGTTTGGCCGTCAGTCTGTGGATGATAGGCGGTACTATGACGAAGCTTCGTACCACTGAGGCGGTGCAAGTCAGACCAGAAGGCGCTGCGAAATATGGGGTCTCTGTCAGATAAAATGGAGGTTGGGATACCGTGTAGCTTCACCACAATATCAACAAACACGGTGGCCACCTTGGTGGCGTCGAAAGAAGTACCCAGGGCGCCAAAATGCGCATACTTAGAGAGTCTATCCACCACGACCAAGATTGTCGTATACCCCCGAGACGGTGGTAGCCCTGTAATGAAATCCATGGAGACTTCATCCCAAACTTGTTGAGGAACAGGTAAGGGCTGTAGTAATCCAGCGGGTTTGCTAGTACTGTACTTAGTGGATTGAGATATAAGGCAAGAATCAACAAATCGTTTGACATCGGCGCGCATACCCTTCCAAAAGAAAACCTCAGCTACCCGGCGAAATGTACGGTCAACTCCGGGATGTCCGGCACTAGGAGCAGAATGAAACTCTGTCAAAATGTCCGCCTTGAGGGAAGAGGCGGCGCCCACCACAAGGCGATGACCATAATACAATATGCCGTCATGAACCCGAAATGGAGCAGCCAATGAACCCGTTGTTGCCGCTGTATGCCAGGCTTTCAGATCATCTAATGCAGTGTTCTCCTGACGGAGGCGGTGCAATAGATCAGGTAGGGGCGCTGCGAACGAGAGGAACTGCTTCAGAGATGCGTCGTCCTCAATCATACACCTAGAAAGTGCATCGGCCACACGGTTGCTGGCCCCCGATTTATACTCAATACGGAATTTATAACCCATAAGTTTCCGTATAAAAAACTGCTGATCAGGAGTTTGTATAACTTGTGTGAGAAGCTCCTTAAGGCTCTTTTGATCACTACGAATCAAGAATTCTCTTCCCAGTAAGTATTGACGCCATTTCTGAACCGCAGAGACTATAGCAAACAACTCGTGGTGATACGCTGAGGATCCCCGACGACGAACACCGAGCCTCTTACTGTAAAAAGAGATGGGCTTTTCCTCCTGTAACAAAACCGCACCCACACCCTCATCAGATGCGTCAGTCTCAACCACAAAGGGTTTAGAAAAATTAGGAAGCTGAAGGATAGGAGGCTGCATCATTGTGTCCTTGAGGCGTGTGAATGCTAAATCCGCCGCTTCCGTCCAAAGAAACTTATCCTTCTGAAGTAGGTCGGTTAATGGTGCTGCCAATAGCGCATAGTGGCGGATGAACTTCCTGTAATACCCTGTGAGACCTAAAAAGCCGCGCAACTGCTTGACAGACTTAGGTTTCGGCCACTCTGCCATGGCCGAGAGTTTAGCAGGATCTGCAAGCAACTGCCCTGCTGACACGATATGTCCAAGGTATTCCACTTTGCTCGTGCCAAAACAACATTTAGACCGCTTTACAAAGAAATGATTATCGTGAAGAACTTGTAAAACGATGTCCAAATGAGAAGCGTGGGCCTCAATTGATGGACTGTAAATGAGTATGTCATCAAAGAAGACGATAACAAAGTCACGCAGATATCGAGCAAATAGATGGTTCATGGCAGCCTGAAATGTAGACGGAGCGTTGGTCAATCCAAAGGGCATGACCAAGAACTCAAAGTGGCCATCATGAGTACGAAAAACAGTCTTGTAAATATCTGAAGCATGCATACGTATCTGGTGATAACCTGAACGCAGATCCAGCTTAGTAAAGATAGTGGCATGTCCCAGCTCATCGAATAACTCATCTGCTGTGGGAATAGGGAACTTATCAGCCACAGTGGTGGCATTCAAGGCTCTGTAATCAATGCAAAAGCGAAAACTGCCATCTTTCTTCTTAACCAAAAGTGCAGGAGAAGAGAAAGGACTAGTACTGTGTCGAATGATCCCCTGATCAAGCATCCCCTGAACCTGTCTCTCGATCTCGGATTTCTGAAAATAGGGATAACGATAGGGACGAACATTTACCGGTTTTGATCCCGGCTGCAAGTGGATACGATGATCCCAAGCCCGTTGTGGAGGAAGGCCGGTTGGCATCTGAAAGACGGCCTCATGGTGTTGAAGCACGGTGCGAATGTTCGTTGCAATATCTGTTGGAAAGTCCAGTGGCTCAACTTCCTGCGGAACCGCTGTGGTAGGGGACAAGCTAAGGATCTCAAAGCACTCTGAAATTTCTGCTGAAACACAAAGAGAATGCAACTCATGAACAGTGATAGGCTTGGGTGATTGTCGATCCCCTTGCAAACACACTGTTTTATCTTGCCACGCAAATTGCATTGTCAGTTTAGCGTAATCATGAGCCACTGTCCCTAATGTTTGCAACCACTGTACGCCAAGAACAACCTGAGGCCCATGCACTGCCAGTACGTAGAGATCAATAGAGAAAGAGTGACCCTGTAACTGAATAGCGGTGCCCGGGCACTGATGTGTGCATAATAGATAAGCACCATTCCCAACAAATACCCGAAACGGCGTTATCGCTGAGAGAGAAAGCTGCAATGTCTCAGCAATATCTGGGTGAATAAAATTATGTGTACTGCCTCCATCAATGAGAACCTGCACCTGCACATCGTGAATCGAGCCAAAGATCCTGAGAGAACGGGGGTTTTGGAAACCCTCCATCGAGTGTATACTAGAGACATCTGCAGTAACTGCCAACTCTTCACTATCGTCATCACCATTCTCGTCGTCACTCTTATCACAGCTCAATAGCGCCAAAAAGCGGGGCGTACAGCGATGTCCCCGTGTGTACCTCTCATCACAATTCCAACATAAACCTTTCTTAGTACGTTCATCACGTTCAGCACGAGAAAGACGTTTAATTGGAAGAGAGGAGTAATTACCGTTCAGGTTGCTAGAGCGCTGAGCCGACGATGTTGTAGGTGGGGTGGCAGTCGGGGCGGGTAATGGTGGGGTTGGCCCCGCGGTCCGATGGCCCCCCGAATTCCAAGGCCGACGAGAACTTGTTTGCCAGTGTGACGTAGTCTCACTTAAAGAAGCTTCCAATTCTCTAGCAAGAGCGAAGGCCTGAGATAACGAAGCAGGATTGCGCAAATTGAGTTCTCTCTTCATTGGTTGCTTCAACCCAGCTTTAAACAAGGATATCAGAGTTGGCTCTGACAAGCCATGAACATTATTCAACAAGGCTTCGAATTCCGCTTGATATTCCAAAACTGTCGTCTTCTGCTGTAGCTTAGCCAAGAGACCCACATAGTCCTCATAATGATGCGGATCGAAACGTTGTTGCACAGATAAGAGAAATGCAGGCCAAGTCTCCCCACAATTGTTCCGACGTTGGTAACGAAACCAATCAGATGCCGGATAATCAAACAACATGCCAACAAGACGAAGACGATCATAATCAGTAGTGGAAAAATAATCAAAGTAGTCCTGAACCTTGAAAACCCAACCTTTCGGATCCGTACCGTTGAAACGAGGTGCATCAACCCGAATTTTTGGAATAGGGTCATGTCCTGGGGGGGCTCGTACCACCACACGGTTGCCCACTGGTGGATCCGGCGGCAGTACAGGAGGCAGACCTGTCGGACGGAGGTGTTGTGGCGGCGGCGGACCGGGAAGGACGGTGTGGCCGTGGGTGGGTGCGGGCTGATGTCCCCCGACGTGCACCGTTGGCGCCATCACTGCGGGATTTGGCCGGAACTGGTTCCAATTGCTGGTTCCGTTCTCGACGGCGACGAAGCTGCGCGCAGAGACCGGCGGCCCCCCACTCCCGACAGGTATGAAATTAGGGTTCTGATGGTGGGTAGACATGTCGAGAGGGACCGAGCTGGCGACGGGGCCGAATTCGCGAGCGTTAGGGTTCGCAAATGGAGGATCGGTGGCGGCGCGGGGACTCGGATCTCCGAACTGATGGAGGGGTCGGAGTTGTTGCAGCGGCCAGCCACCCCGAGCGACGGCTGGGTTAGTGGGAGCGCCGAGCGAAGTCGCGACGAGCGAATCTGCGAATGCGGGATCTGCGAACGCCGATTGCAGCGGCCATCCGCCAGGGTCGACGGCCGAAATGGGGAAGGCGGCGAGCGGAATCGCGTGGGTAGCAGCGGGGTCCGGCGCGATTGGCTCTGGGGCGGCGACGGCCAGCGGGATTCCACCAGATCTAGGGTTTGTCGGGCCCAGATCTGCAGTCGAGATACCTCCAGAAGCGGCAACCCGAGGTGGGCGGAACCCTAGCGGGGTCGCGTTCGCAGCCGTGGTGACCTGCGTGGTGGTGTCCGGGACAGCGACAGGCAGCCGGTCGTTCAAGATGCTGAACAATTGGTCTGTCCGGCACCTTTGAATGTCCAATTCTCGCCGGAAATGTTGCCCATCGTCAGTCAGTTGGAGCAACAGATCACGTAAGTCCGATAGGGAGGTGCTCGTGCTTGCCGGCGTGTCACCTGTAGGACTGGACATGGCGGTTCAACGATGAAAGCACCAATTGATACGGACCCGGTGTGGGTTCGTATCGAGTCCCTTGTTGGTCAAGGGTGCGAGTGGAGTCCGATGTGGACACACAACTCTAAGAACAATTGGGAAGGATAAACAAGGAGAGCAAATTAGGGCAAAGGATGTATATTGATGTGAATGACCACCTTTGGAGCTTACAAAGGGTATTTATATCCTATGCCCTACCGGTTCAATAAAAAGCGATCCAGGAAAGAACCGGATAGAAAACCTGGAAAGAGAGTTATAAAACTCTAACATGAAAAATTGTTCTCAAAATAAAACACTAAAACATTCAAAAACAACGCATTAATCATCACATTAATCATCGTAGCGTCTTGGACGACGACGAGCTCTTCTTGGCCTCGTATTAGCAACTTGAGGCGTATCAGTTTCCCCGTCGGTCAATGATAAAAAGAAAAAGTGATAGTTAAGCACTCTTTTCTTCTCTTAATCACATGTTGCTTTTGACAAAAAAGTAGTACTAGTAGTGATTAGTACGAAAACTCTAGTCTTGTAGTTAGTACATGTGCTGTTCATCAATTCCGATCCAAATGACATCCAAAACTTGGATTGAATATGCACTAGCTTGCATCGAATTAATTAGTTATTTGGATTTACCCCAACATTTGGTACAATTTATTTGTTTAATTTTCTCTGTTTAATTTATTCGTTTTTAAGTTGTTATTTTGATGCCTTTTCCCATTTGTTAATGCTTATTGCTTAACTCATATATATATCCCAATCCCAATGAGATCAAATATACAACATGAATTTCATCCAAAATTGATGTAGTGCTTCAAGATCTTCTACTTTTCTTTTGTTTCAGATTGGAACCTTTGGAAATCATTTTTGAGATCGGCACTCATTGCTTCCAAACATTATGAAAAAACAGGGCAACAAAATCCAAACACAAGCTAACACTGATATCATATCCATCCATATCCACCAAATTATTCCTCACTAGCCAACCCAAATCAGCTAGAAAACACACATACAAATACAATAACAACATCTCTAACCACAAATCATACCTCCTAAACAACTAATCAAAACACATGTCAACTTAAACCCCAGTATAAGCTTCAGATCCCCATCCAAATCCAATTCACCTAAACAATACCAACTGCAAAAATTGCAATCACCACAAACATAAAGTACCCACTTCGACCCATATCGGAAGCCGCCGATTCCGAATGCATCCCCGAGAATCCACCGGAGCTAGGCGCTTGAATGGACGCCGGCGCCTGAAAAGGCGAATCCGCCATTGAAGAGGAAGGAAAGAAGGAAGACATTGCAGGGGAAGAAGACCCACCACCGTTAACAGGGGAAGCGGCGACTGAGTGCTTTCTGCTGGTGGTTGAGGCTGCCGTTGCCAATAAGACGGCGGTCACCGCCACCATAAACACCAGCCTTGGGAAATGGCTCTTCATTTTTCTTGATGGTTTGGTGGGTTGCAAGATCTAGTAAGAATGTGATAGATGTAGATTGTAGAGATAGAGAGATGTTTGGGAGGTGTGTTTTTGTGTTGATGTGAGTGTGAGCACGTACCTCGAGAGCCGGTTCCCAATTATATACAAAGGGGTTAGGTCTGTAGTTATATCCTTTATGGGGTCTTCCATTATTGTTTTTCACCCTTTGGTTTGTCCTGGTGTGTAGTGTTAGCAGTGACAGTGGAAGATTCTGTAATTTTATTTTCACAACTTTGACAATTTAGAGTTAACTCCAAATCTAACATACTTTTTCATATTCAGAGGCTCAGAGCTAGCTGTCTAGTTCTTCAATAATGCAAACCATATAGTGTCCAAGATGAATGTGAACGAAATTCAGATGACAAGTTTAAGGACATACAATAAGTAGGAGCTTCTGATGGTTGCCTTTCCCAGTATGCATAACTTAATATATCATGATACAAATGAAAAGAATCATTACTACCAATGAATCCAACACCAGCTTCATCTTTTCAATGCTAGGAGTTGGAAGCCTGGAAGCAAAACGTGTGACATAGACATAGATATATATATTTTACAAAGAGGCTTGCTTTTGTTTTATTTTACCGCAGACTCTTAGAATTGATACAACAAAGGTACAAATGAAACAATCATTCTATACTAGAGAAGCCTGAGATGAGCAGTGTCATTTAATCGCTTTACCTGCCACCCGGTTTTATAAGAATGCTGCAACACTGTCACAGAAGATTCATCTACACAGAACTTATGTGACGCGATGGGACTACAGCCAAGAATCCCGGTGAGGATACACTTGATTGGAACCGGGTGAGTGAACACTCCAACACAAAAAGAGTGAGTTTCATCCTGAGGGTAGTGATCAATATCACCATTTGTGGTCACAAATTGTAGCCTGCTTTTACCTGACTTCTTCCTTGACATTTGGTTGTGCCTGTTAACAAAATCCCAGTGTTGGCGTTCATTCTGATGGGATAGCGATAGGAGGGTTTCATTGAGAAATTGTGCCATTCGGAATTCGACCTGCCTAAGTGATTCCCCATAAGGTGCTGAGAAGTCGGGTTGATGTTTTGCAATAAAATCCAACATTTCGTGGGTGTAGATATGTGAATGCAGACAGCCTTCCCAGTGGCCCTGGCTCATTTCTGTTAGTGAATCGGAGATTTGTATTTGTTGCTCTCCAAAACTCATCTCCTGTGCCAAAGCAGAAGAAGGTAGTTCTGTTAGATTTTTATAGTTTAACACAAGTTACCCATATAACAACAATTTCAAGCATGAATCATCAGGACACATGAAATGTCAGCACCATACTTCTTGTTACTCTCATGTCACAATAAACTTAATGTTTGTCCTCTTGCAAACTGACATAAATTTACAATCTCAGCTGCTTAAGTTATCACAAACAGACTGCTACCGATTTAATACTTGAAACTTTGCTTAAAACATTAAGAAAGGTGAAAAAAAAAGGTGAAAAATGAGAATACAGTATCCAATATTTACTTGAAAAATATAATATGCATGTAACTTTCTGATCCAACGTGTTCTTTCCTCTCTTACTATGTGAAATATCAAATGTTTAGCCACTGTAACCTATGAGACAAAACATAGCTTGAAACTATTCACACGTGAATTAACCCATTACTTTGTCATTTGTCTTAATCAATGCAAAGAATATTAATCAATAATGAAAAGTCATTGCAGGTAATAGGGAACAATATAGACACATCTGATCGCCCAAGTAAAACATCAACTCGAGAAGACAAAAAAAATGAAAAAAAGACATGCCGACTAGAAAGCTCCACAAACTAACAGCTAAACTGAGCTTAAGGAATCTCTCTCCAAGAGCTTCAGCTACATAGGCCAATGAAGTGGTCAAATATACCACCTGAAATCATAATTGCCTATCATCTACAATCTTAATTCAAGTACATAATGATCATTATAGTTCAGGATCATCGATAAGAAACAAATGTTGGTTGGTTTGACGCCTCAAATAGCTCATACAATGGGCTCACCTATCAACATCATCCATATAATTTTGTTGAGACAACTGTTCAGAAAACACAGGAACCAAAAGAACTAATCAAGCATATCCCAATATAACTCCTATCCAAGGCCACCACTGAATCACGCGAACCAATCTGAGTCTATAGAATAGAAATTCACTCCTTTTTCTTTGGTAGGCAAACAGCTAACACTTTCAGGAACAGATTCATCTACAGCACAAGTGAATTTTGGTTTTAAAATTCCACACGAAAGTGGTCTTTCAATCTTATACATTCCAGATTCTACCTACACCGATGAAATTCACCTTCATATATCAACAGCAATCAGAAGTCAAATACAAGACTGGATCTGATTCACACTACCTTACACACGGAGATGGCAGTATCCCGAGCACGATCCAAAGGAGAAGCATAAACGGCATTAAACCTCACACCTTGAGATCCAAGAAACACCGCCAGAGCCCTCGCCTGCCGATTCCCGTTCGCCGTCAATCCCGAACTCGGACACCGACCGGAAACGACCTCCGGCCTGAGGCTAATCTCCGACTCCCCGTGGCAAATCAGGTAAACCTCGGTCATCGCCGCCGTGCCTCGGTCGTCCTCAGCCGAGTCGAAGGAGTAATTCACCGAGAAGTGGTTCGGCGGAACCGCCGGCGGAGGCGAGAGGACGTTGTAGGGGTCCCAGACCTTGACCGAATGCCCTAGGAGCGGAGTTCCGAGGGAGGAGAGCTGCGGAGATAAGGGAGAAACGGAGGCGTAGCAAGGAAGCATCTCTGGCTCCTGCTGAAGAACCTTTTTCACCTCCGGCTCTCTCCGCCGGCCATTGCCGTCGCCGTCGTCGGCCGACGACGACTCCTCTTCGTCTCCGGTTTGTACGGATTGATTTAGGCCCATGCGAGGGGTTGATTGATCGCAACAACTGGTTTTGACTTCGGAGGCGCGAACAGGAATCAGCTATTCGTTGCGGATTTTGGACATCGCTGTTCGTCAAATTGTGTGAATTTCGACGACACGCGTCGAGCAATGGAGATGAAGAACCAGATCTGGGATCTGGTGTGAAATCGGTGACGAAGGTGGGCGTTTTGCCTAGGGGAAAGAGTGAGAAATTGTAGCCATGTAGTTGGTGTTTTCACACGGCAATGGGGGTAGCAAGGTGGTCTCGTTGGGGAAATTGTCGGTTCTACTTCGCCACAATGGCTTGGTCAATTTTGATTTAAATTTTAGTCTTCCTACAATCCTACCAACCGTATTATTTTAATTTTCCCCCCTGCGGTACTAGTAGTATAATTCCCTGCCTTAAAGACACGATTTTGATTTAATAAAAAACTTACTTTAAATTTTATATAAATTTATTCAAAAGAATAGTTTGATATAAAATCTTATATTGTTCTATTCAATTTACTTCTTATGAAATTTATTTTCATGATACATTATTTCTGTTATAATACATTGTTTTAATCAATAAGTTTCTTAATCAATAAGTTTGAATACTTACATTATTTCTTTTTGTATAAGGATGAATACTTGTTTTTTAATAAATTTCTTTATTTTATAATAACTATTATTATTTTACAATTATTTTGGAAAAACTATCAAATCTAGATAATATATATAATTTTTATATATGTAGAATCTAAAATAAAAATTTTTAACCAATAATAAATCAGTCAACTATATGTCAAACAATAAAATTTATTTGATAAAATAGTTATGTTTCATATATCTTTAATATACTACTATTAATGTAATTGTATATTTATTTGGAGTTGACATGTGTTGTTCCATATTATTTTTTTAATGTCCAATTTAGCATATATTAAGATTAATTAATTATATATTTAAGAAAACCTTATAGATATAATTTCAATAACTTATTCTTTCATATTTTATATACATGTGGGGTCTAATGTAATTGTACAATCCTAATATTCTATTTAATCTTAAGGTGCTATAATCAGATGATGCTAGCTATACTCCATGTTGTATACAATAGGGTAAAGATTTTTACTGTTATTTAAGGTACGTAAGTTAGGTTTTGTACGTAACAAATTATTTAAGGTACGTAAGAAGATTCGGATAGAAATTATTCTATAGTATACAGATAAGTAGTAGATTTGGCTAGATATCCGTACGTAGTGTTTATTTTTTTTTAAAATTAATTAAAATGGGAATTGTTAGATAAAAAGATATCTAATGTGGGGTTTACAATAAAATTTCAACCCATCAAACAAATGGAATTGTTTTATTAAAGGTGGTGATGCGGGCCAATGAGAATGTGACACATGTCGGGCTAAATAATAAATCTAACCTCCGCTTTAGTATATAGTTATGATGAGATGGTACATAGATTATTGTTAACGGTGGATCATGGCCAAACAAGGGGAAGGATTGATGACGGGTTATCCTGGCCAAACAATTTCTTCTACCATTTGACAAGTGTATATAGAGTACTCTCTATTTAACCTGAAATTAAGAAACTTTATGAAATTACTTAATTATCCCCATCAAATTGTTTTAGTTTCATAGTGGTTTGAGTAAAGAATCAGTTAAGAAAAGATTTATATGGGGTAAATTTGAAAAAATAGATACATAAAAGTGTAAAACATCATACATTGTCTAACAAGTCAAATTGGCTAAAACATCAAACATTAAAAAACAGAGGAAGCATTATTTTATTGGTTAAATGATTATGCTTCAAAGAACAACAACATGAAGAATGAATATATTATTCAGATAGTCAAAAAATTTGGCTAACGGGTAAATATACTCTTATCTAGGCTTCGTTCGTTTGTAGCGTCTCACCCCAGCGGAAGCTAAATCGGCGTCGTTCCACTGCCAAGAGTTGGTGTTCGGAGAGGAGCGGGCGTACTAGCAGAAGCGGAAATTTGGAGCGTCGCCCCCCTTGTACCCCCATGAGAAGCTGAAATGGCCAACAGAACAACCTTGAAATTCCGCTCCACTCAATACCCTTGATCTCCAGATTTGGCTTTCTACTCTCAATACCCCCCGGCTCCCAAATTTGGCTTGCCCTCATTTTATCCGATCGCTCCTTCATTCTTCCTCCTTCGAAGACAACGAGAGGCGTTTCTCCATCGACAGCGCCAACATAGAGGTGTTCGAAGGCACGGAATGTGACTTCAGTTGGAAAGGTGGAGCACGCTGCCGGGATCGACTACGAACGATGAGAGGCCACAAGTCATAGAAATGTAGGAACACGATTTGGGGTTTCAATTTGCCAATATTTGAGTCACATGACACTCACATAACTACAATAAAACAATACTCCGTATCTTTTTAATGGATCGAAGGGTATTTTCTTCCTTTGACGTTAGCCATTTCGAGATTCAGCTAGTTATAATCCCGAACATTCATTTCATTCTTTACTGAATTCCGCTACTAGTTAGCTTCAGTTACTTTTCGGATTCAGCTTTCAGTTTTAGCTTTCAACTTTCATTTTTAGTTACGATCACTGAACAGAGCTCTAATATGTGGATGTATTCGGTGAACTAGCTTATCAATTATCCTAATTTATGAAAGCTAAAATTTGTCAAAAATAATAATGAGTCTTTCAAATAATATGAGCGCTTATGAAACTTTGTTCTAATTTTTATTAATTTATTGTTTATCTTTTTTTATTCCAAATACTAAATTTAAAAATAATTTCAGCTTCTACATCAACAACTATAATTTCAGCTTCAACATCAACTATTATAATTTTAACTTTAACTCATATAAGTACATATATAGTATGTCAAATGGAGCATTGGAGTTGTAAAAATAATTTAGTTCCAAAACTGGTGTGTAAAGTTGTTGGGCTATCATTTATAGTAATGTCTATTGATTGAGGAAATAAAAAAATAGTGGTCATAAACATCATTTTTTACGTCAATTACATTAGTAAGGTTTGACATTAATTATTAAAAATTTACCTTCGATTGGGTGGAAAAAATATGGTAAACTCGTTTATCAACATGTAATTCCTAAGTTATCTTGAATGGATTATGTATAGTTGTATAACAACAAAGCCAAAGTTTGAGAAATTATTCAGGTGTGAACAACTCGTTTTAAATATGTTGTTATTGGTCCACATGGCTCAATTTAACGAGATGTTGCATTTTGACTTATGAGAGTCCTTTGAAAGCTTTGTTGACGACCTCATCGCACTTGATTTTGATACTTGTCGCGATTCTTTCTTGAGTTTGGTATGTTCTCCCTCTATTACTCGTTGAAACGTGGATGATGGCTCCATAAGACCATCTGCCATCGTAAGGTATATACCCTATTCATCTCTCCCAACATAAGGTAAAACACAAGTTCCCCAAAAGAATTTTAGCAAGTGTGTACAATAGAGAGGCATATATGCCGTATGAATTGGAAATGTTATATCTATTTCATTTTTTTGTTAGCTTCATTCATGCTATTTTAAAAATAACTAACAAATAAGGTATTCCAATTGTACCCCTTTTTAATTTTAGTTCCAATTTTATTTTATCCTTTAAATTGATGTTAATAAATTTATTAATGATAAAATGTATATCGTTATAAAAATCATAACAAACTTTTTAAATTGAGCCTAATATTGAATATAATTGGATTAATTTTAATTTAGTACATTTGCATTAATTAAGGTTGCATAAAAAACATATATGCTACATTATAAGATATGACAATAGCCTCTTCAAAACCTTCTCGGATATCAACTCCGAGTTTGGAAAAAGTACCACGGACACTTATGGTGTGATGAAAAAATAGCCGTTCAGCTAGTCGTTATAAAAAGCCCCAAAAAATATTAACGTTGAAAACTAGTTGTTGCATATATTATAAATTATTATAGTCGTTGCATAGATTTTCATAAAACACAAGCCATATGCATAGATTTCAAATTAAACCCTTTATGTGTATATTTTAGTGTATACCTTATATAATTATGGGGTATGGTGGGAGGAAGAGAATATACCATATAAAGTTTTTGTCCTCTAGTAACTCCATTTGCTAAAATTTCAAATATACCTTACGGCGACATTTATTCTAAGATCCAAATAAGAAGTACTTTTGGATCCTTAAAAACAATATTGACGATTGTTTTTTAAGCTTATCCGAGATATATCTTGGTGTTTTCTCTCTCGAAGTATTATGAACTTTTTCTCTTGTGTTTTAACGTATTCTTAGAACATTTCGTCTCTTCTCTTGGTCGAATAATCCGGTTCATTTTTTACAACCACACCCATGATTTTAAAAATAGTAAAATTTACACATGTAAATACATTTGTCTTATATCGTAACAAAGTGAGTGAGGAAATAAAAAATTATATGATAGATGTGAGTAAGTTTTTACAAGAAAAGTAAAATAATTTTGTTCATGGGTCACAGTTCTCCACCATGGGTGTTATTGTTCATTGTTTAAGGAGTTGTAGATGCAATACACATGCAACTATAATGGAAGTTTCATGACTCGATTAAGTTTCAATTTTGACATGTTATAAGAGTTTAAAATTAGAGTAAATTTGAAGATTTAGATTTATTTCATATTGGATTTTCATCTTATCAAGTTTTTAAGTTGGGTCACAAATTTAACAATTCTACAAAGCTACACTCAATTCCTTCAAATCGGCGAGCATTCAAGCCAAAAAAATGACAAAATCTAGGTCCAATATTGAGCAATTGGAGGCTCGCGAGTTACCGAATTTCATTCCTAACTAACATAATTCCAGAAATCGAATCGGAAGAGGGCGAGCGAACCAGTTCGTACTTACTTGGCGTTCGGAGGCTTGGGAGAAGACGAGGCTTCCTCCTCCTCCTACGATTCTCCACCAGCAAACTTCCGGCGACCGGAGAGGTTCAAATCGAGGCCGTCGGAGAGTCCGCGTTTCATTCCGGCGGCGGATCCAAGAGCGCGACCACGAACGGAGTAGCCAGGTAAGCCGAGAGTGATCTCGGTCTCCTTCAAGTCCACGGCGCAAGATCCCTCCGATTCCGGCGAGTCATCTCCATATCTTCTGGCGACGAGGCGAGAGCGTGTGATAACGGATTCAAGAGGAACTTGTTTCGTTTTGGTTCAGTCCCCACTCCCCCTCCCTCCTCCACCGACTTCCTCCGCCTCTAAAAGTCTAAAAGGCAAATATAGTTCAATATATGGTATTAATTAAATAAATTGATCCAACAAGTCTAAAAGGCAAAATATTGGTTCATTGAAACTTGAAAGTGAATTTAATAAAGACTGACGGGAAAAAGGAAGTAGGAAGTGGACATCAGGACATCCAAGCGAAGCAGTGGGACCATATAGCAAAATTCTTCTATGATAATATTAAAACAAAGCAATTTGTTTTCATTAAAGCAAATGACACCGTTTAGTTTCTCTTTTTAAAGGAATAAAACGATGCCGTTTTATGGAATTCACTAAATAAAAAATATAACAAAATAGATTGTCTTCAACCTCTGCTCTTGTTCAGACAATAGGACCTGGTTTGTAGATGTAGAGGGGTCTCCGACGTACTTAAAATCCGTTCTCCGGGTAATATAATTGGCTATCGGGTGGATTGAGGGGTCACCGGACCCTTCAAGACCCCCTCGCTCCGCCCCTGGTTTATTCTGATTTCTAATCTTAATCCGATTATGACAGCGTTACCAAATAGGACATAATACTTTTAGAGTTCCAAAATAGAGAATATAATGGAGAAAGTCTTGAACTATAAAATGGATTAAAAAAATCTCCAAAAACACATAAAATAAGAATGAAATTAGTATATGTAAATGGGAAAATGCCATATAGCAAGAAAAAACCACAAGATGCCATATTTGCACACATGGCATAACCTACCAACAACTTTCTCTCTCCACTGACCGGTGTTGACCAGGCGTTGACCGGTCGTTGGTCGTCATCACTCGACTGTCATCACTCGTAACTGTCACCACTCAATAACTGTCACCACTTGACTGTCACCACTCGTAACTGTCACCACTTGACTGTCACCACTCGACGACCAACGACCGTCACCCCTTGTAACTGTCACCACTCGATAATTGTCACCACTCATAACTATCACTACTCGATAACTATCACCACTCTATTGTCACCCCTCGATAACTATCACCACTCGGCGACCGACAGCCGTCACCACTCGGCGATTGTCGACTGTAATCACTCGACGGCCGTCACCACTCGACAACCATCACAACTCGACGACCGATAACCGTCAGAACTCCAAATTATCATCACAAGTGACAATATATGTCAAATGTACAAGGCTTATGCACACAACTCCAAATTATCATCACAAGTGACAATATATGTCATCATTAATGTTATCAAAGGATCTTCTTGATAACACCTAATTGTCATCACAAGTGACAATATTCAGCAAATAACTAAAAGATTGTAGTAAATACACTGAATAAGAATAGCTAAAACAAGACATGCACAAAACTCCAAATTATCATCACAAGTGAGAATATATGGCAAATGTACAATTAGTAGCATTTTACAAGTGATAATATCAGTACAATTGTCATTAAAAGAAAATATCAATGACATTACCATATTATCAAAAGATACTAAATTGTCATCATAAGTGACAATATTGACCGAATTGAGTGTTGACTCTTCGTAAGTACATATTTAAATATTGTCACTTGTATCGATTAATTAATGATGACACTTAGTTAGTACATACCATATGGTAGTACAATTAGTAGTTTGTATACTCAATTTATGTCATCAAGCTACTTTACAAGAAATCAAGAATTTAGTACACACCCAATCTTCATAAACTAGGACGACATCCAAAACGATTGGAGACTTCCATCACATTTGATTATTTAAATTTTTAGTACATGTCACTATTTAGAATATACAAATTATTACAAAACTAAGTGTCATCACATAATCAACAAGTACCATCTTATATAATTTTTTTAGTGTCATTACACTAATTGCCATCACAAAATTTTAGTGCCATTACACTAATTGCCATCACAAATTTTTAGTGTCATTACACTAATTGTCATCACGAATTACACACGTTACAATCTAACTAGCAAATAAGAGAAACAAAATAACAATTGATTAAGCAATTCATTCAAAATAACAATTGAGAAACAAAAGAAAAAGAAAGATATATGAAGTACAAAGGCACGAGAATGCACAGAATATGATGCCAAATTTCAAACAGACATCCTTCTAATGGACACAATCCTGCACCAATCTACTGTGAACTTCATTCTTGCCAAAATTTAACACGTACAAAGATCAATTGTTATCGAATAAAAAAAAAGAGTAGTACCGCTGGAGCTTTTTCTATGAGCTCTTGTACGTAATTCTCGCCAAAAATCCGGTGGCCGGCGTCGTAGACCTGATGGAGAACGGAAATGGGCTTGGTCTTGCTGACGGCGATGACTTTCACTTTGTCAAGGGGGCGGCCGGAGCGCTCGGCGGCTTGAGCAGCCCGCTGGAGCACCGAGCGTAGGGAGGCGGCGGCTTCCACGACGGATCTGGTCACCTCCAGATTTGGTCTTCTCACTACGGATCCGGATCCGACTCCAACTCCGACTCTAGATCTCGGTTCTTCTACTCGCTCTTGCCTTCCCAAGCGTCGTCTCTCGTCGACGACATCTTGTGCTCCTCCTCGCCGGAGGTTGGCCTCCACTTCGACCGCTTCCTCAAGCTCCTACGCTTCGTGTCCTCCTGTTCCGCTTGATAAATTCCGTAGATCCGGAGTCGATCTTGCCGTTTTCCCCACATACTTGTTCTTTTTCGTCGGCTGATCCGAATCTATGACCGTAACCGCCTCCGCAAGCAACGACGATGGCGACAGTGGCCGACGGTGTCGGCGGAGTACAACAGAAGAGAGAAGGATGGAGGCTGGTGGATCTCGATAGTGTCCGGAGTTTGGAAGAGATCGGAGAACCGAGGGAAGGTCAAGTGAGAGAATCGTGAAAGGCTGGTGGATCTCGGCTAATGTTGAGGAGAGAGAGGACGGCAACGACAAATGGGAGGAGAGAGAATCTGGATATAGGGAGCGTGATTTTAATTGTTTTTTTATGCTATCTTTGCAAATAGCCTAAATGATAGATAAAAGGACAAATCACCCCTTTCAGTATGCCGCATTGTCTAATTTGCTCCATAAAATTAAATTTTAGGAGGAAAAAATTGTTTCTATGCATTATGGAAAATGAACCAAACCTAGGCATTATAATACATGTAAAACCGTCAATCGAGCTTATCAATATATCTATTACTATATACTAAAGCGGAAGCAAATTCCGTCATCATATTGCGCCACATCACCCCTTCTATTAAAATAATATATTTTATATAAAATATTTTGTCATATATTGAATTGGAAAATTTATCTTTCTATTACTTGGAAAATTTATCTTTTATCCTCCATATGGGTTGTAATTTCTAAAAAAAATTCTCTTTCTTATCTTTTTTTGGTAGAATTTCTTATCTTATCTTTTTTTTACCGTGAATAAAATTATGAACACCAAAATTAATTTCAGTGCCTACCTATATTACTTAAATTATTACATATCTCATCAAACATGTAATTACATATTAATTACGATGATCATTGTCACTAATAACATAATTTTGAACAAACTTTTTTTGAGCTCATTGAACATACTTAATAACGTACACAAGTAAATGCGTATGTTCCCTTTTTTACGGGCTGTCTACCTATATTATTCTACCACAAACTTGATGGATAAAGTTAATTTCATTGTTTTTTTATAGAGAATAAAATTCATGCTTAGATAACTTAATCCCTATTTTTTTTATTTATTTCTCATTTTATTCATTTTTCATAACATAATAACCACATATACAAGATAATTTGGTTTTATTTTTTTATTATATTTATTATTTATTAACTTTATTTGCTTAATAAAATTTATAATAAATCTTATCTCATGGCATTCTTCCTCGATCATTTAATTATATTTGTTAATAGTTCATATATAAATAAAGTATATAATTATTTTTATAAATAGTTGATTATATATGAGAATTATATTATTTTATAATCAAAAAGATAAGTGTCATTTCAAAACAAAGTATACATATGATAATATTTGTAATTATTAATTATAAAATCACTATAGATAGTAACAAATAAATAAATAACACCCCGTACAAGGTGCGGGTCAATTGCTAGTATACTTCTAAACCTGAAGCAGTTAAGGGCAGTTTTGTCATTTAGATTTTATAAACCACTCACCATATTTTTAACAACTAATTTTCATAGTAATTTTCTATCCATTTATACTTAACAAATTATATAAGTAGATATTTATGTGTAGTTTCTATCTTAATTTTCTATATAAAATATATATGTGAAGATCTCACATAATCTTGATTTTCAAAATCCAAAAATTTATCAAGCTGAAAAAGGATATATCTAACAAATATATAGCTTGAATAGGTAATTGTAATTTGTTCATACGTATTTTTTTTGGCGGAAATTTGTTCATACGTATTTGGAGAGCAAGTACGTATTAATATTTGATATCATATAGTACTAAATTGTTCATATTGACAAAATAATGAGAACAAGTTATCATACCTGTGGACAAGTATCCGATCAAGTATTTTAAACAATGAGAACAAGTATTTTAAATATCATACCTTCAAAAATCTATTGTCGATCTTTATATCTACTAAGAATTTAATGAAATATTGACAAACTAATAAATTAAATTAAATTAAATTGTTAGGCATGCAAATATTGAAATGCACAGATTATTTTATAATTTGTAATCTTAGATATTATATCAAATACATATGGACATGATTTGTAATCTTAAAATTTTCTAAAAATATTAATCGGATTGATTTGGTAGGTTGGTCATATTATATTCGGATTGTGTACAAGTTTGTGTTGTTGAAATTTATGAGCTAATTGAGTCTAGAGTTGTGAAACGGGTAGGTTCGGATGGGTTCGCATTTGATCATTTCGGGTTTGGGTTGAGTGCGGGTGGGTCAATCGGGTTACAAGTCAAGTCGAGTTGGATCTTGACAGGTTATTGTGCAGATTCAGATCAACCTAACAAGTCAAGAACTTGAATTTTTAATGATTATTAAAATAATATTATGATTAAATAATGATATTTAATAATAAATTAATGTTTTTTATATTTAAATTACTTATAATAATAAAAATATATTAATTCTACATATTTAAAAAAAAAGGGTCAATCCAACACGACGTGTCAGGACGTTCGGGATTCAACTCAACCGGATTCGGGTCAACCGTTCCATTGCCCACTACTTCGAGTCGGGTTTTAACCCTTAAATTCTCGGTCAGTTTCTTGAGTTAAGTAAGGTTTTGACAACTCTAATTGTGTCGCATAATTGCAAATTTAGGCCGTCCGGTTAATATTATAGTCAATTTTTTTTATAAAAGATTATCAATGTATCAAAAATAAAAATAATAATTAAGTTAGTTTGATGAGTCGAACATTTTGGTTTCGGATTAGGCATAAGGTTAGGATAGTATATATAGGAAATAAACTTATTGATGGGGCTGGTCAAGTAGATTGCTCATTTGAGTTTGGATTGGGTATAAGTTTGGACTATTCTATGTGCAAAATAAACCTATTTATTGGTTAGTTTTATATGTTGATCATTTGAGTTCGAATTGAGCCAAGGTTGGACTATTTCATTTGTGGAATAAAGCTATTGACATAGTAGGTTCAGTAAGTTGGTCAAGTTGGTCATTTTCACTTTGTATAAGTTCATGCCACTAAAATTAATTAATGAACTGATTCCAAATGTTATAGTTTTCACAATACTTATCGGATTCAAATAACTTATATACTTAATTTATAATACTTATATCATATATAAACTAATATATGTTAAATTTTTTTTGAAAACCCCCGGGCAAGGCCCGGGTTATAACTAGTTCGATCCCTACTTGCCGAGCACGCTTCTCTTCCAGTCTGGCAAGTCGTAACAGAATCCAGGAATCGGGCGGAAATGAGCCCGGTTCGATAATATTAAGCTCGAACCCGGTTTTGGTCTGATGCTACTACTTTCGCTTCTACCTGACATTCTCACCAATCTTTCAAAGCTTCGCTTCCGCTATGTCTTCCGTTGGGCGATCGCCTTCCACCTCTATTCTCCTGTCACAAATTCCCCATTTTCCCACTCCGTTTCGCTTCCAGAATCTGTTCCTTCTAGTCCTTCATCTACTTGTGCGGAATTCGTTTCGAAAATTCCGGTCCCCAATTGCCAAGGGTTTTAGGGATTGGTTTCCTTTGTTCTTTGTTTGGGAATTTCTTTTCCGATTTGTTCTGAACTCAAATCACACTATACTCATGCCATAATTCTGGTTGGACATGGCGACTGACGAATCTCAAGGTGATGGGGCTCTTGGCATTGACGAAACTTCCCCTGATATGCTCAAGAATACTCCGTCCAATATCAGAAGACTCACCGATGAAATTCAGCAGCATGAGGGAAGGCGGAAGTATCTTGCACACACTAGCAGCCCTTCCGATGGCGGTGATGTCAGGTGGTACTTCTGCAAGGTCCCTCTAGGAATCAACCGTGAGTTTTCTATTCTTACATCTCTGTCCAAGTGATTCTGTTTCATCTGAAACTGAATGCATACTCGCCTGCTCTTCCTTGCATTTGAGCAAATGATACCCGGTTGTGTTAAAGCAATTCGTAGGACGGCCTTCTTTTACTCTTTGCTGTTCAAGATTTCCTTGTTAGTCCACTCCCTGCTGTGTAGGCCTAGTGATACGAAAAGATTTACTGTTCATTTCATAGTCAATAGTGTCTCTATATCTGGACATCTGGTGATTCATACTCAAAGATTAAACCCTAGGTCTAGGGATTGAGACATCTGATCAAGAGAGATGGGATCTTAGCATCACATCTCACCCCTCTGGGTTAATAAGGGAAAATAGATCCTATATTGGAAGTAGAATGTCAGAGTGGAAAGTCATTCAGCACCCTGAGATCTTAGACTTGGAAGAAGGTAAAGTCAGTGCATTATGGTCTGTCATGACTTGTTCTAAAGCTCTTGGTACTTTTAACAACAGATAAAGTTCTCTCCCCATAGTAAAGATAAGGTAGAAGTATGCTTCAGCAGCAATAAATAAAAATATTGTTAGCATTCCTTTGATAAAATCACAATTTGTAACTTTTCAGAATCCTGTATTATATAATTGATTTATAGATCTCTTAGGGAAGTTTATTCGTCCCTGATTGCATATGTATATACTGGAAATGGTGTATGAGGAATATTAAAATTTTTTAGTGCTGTTTGTGTGATTCCTCCATCTATAGGATTATGAGCTCAAAATGAACATGCATTGGTTCTTATTTCTTTGTTGGGTTTTTTTTCTACGAGGGAATTGTCAATGCTTGATTGCTATTGATGCCTTGTATTCAGTTTCTGAATTGTTCTTTAGGGTAAGCTTCATTTTCATGGTGAAAGAAACTAGTTGATGTCGGATAGATTGCTATGCATTTAACCTCTTATGTGAGTTTTATTTTGGTTGATATGCAATTGTTTAGTTATATATTTGATTGCGGTTCTTGATTACAGAGATGGCTGCTTCACTTCCTCGAAGAGAGATTGTGGGGAAAGGAGACTACTTCCGCTATGGAATGAGGGATTCCCTTGCAATTGAGGCTGCATTCTTGCAGGTTATTTTTGTTGCTTCATTATTGATTTGAATGCACATAAAACACCTTTTTAACTCTATAACATTTAGTGCTGGAATGATCAAGTTCTTTGGTAAAAGGGTCATATGTGGTATTGACTATGGATATCGCCAAAAGTATTTTAAAAAAGTTAGGCATTTAGTGCTGGATTGCATTTTGTCTCTTCTTTTTGTTTTTCTCTGTTTGTGTTGTTATGATTCTGGTTCTATATGTGTTCAAAAGTGTCTGAGTTGAGTAATCATAAGAACCTTCACTTCATCTGTAAAGGGAAGATATAATATATGAGTCACACACTGGTTTTGTGCTTGTGATATGTGAAACTTGTTATCAATCAGTCTCAAAAGACACTTAGATTTGGTCAAGAAATGCCTATAAACGCCATGTACAGAATTTCTGCAGTGATAACTTTCACATCTAGTCTCATGAGAAGTCACTATTCTACTTCCATGGCAGCGTGAAGAAGAGTTGCTCACATATTGGTGGAAAGAGTACGCTGAGTGCAGTGTTGGCCCAAAAAGCACTAGCGTGAGTTCCAGTCTTGATTCACAGCACAGCTCTCAAAAAGCCGAACTTTTAGCCGCTGATGAGGAAAGAGTTGGTGTGCCTGTTAAGGGTGGCCTATATGAGGTACTATTACTCATTTACGTGTGGTAGACACTGATGAGGAAAGAGTTTTCTATCAGAAAGATATGTAGCTTTTCCCTCTTGCTTCATGGAGATTAGCTTCAAATGGCATAAATTCTATTGTTCGTATGAACTTTACTATCTTTCATTACAATTCTAAGTTGGATGACCATTTTATCCAATATCCAGGAAAAAAAACATCAAGGTTGGTCTTTTTTCATTCAACCACTGATTTGCATCTACTAATTAAAAAGTCTCAAGTTACGGCTTCATAATACATATAAGGAAAGAATCATGTCTTGATACGTAAAAAAACAGTATTAGTCATCTTTTGTAGAAAAACTTATCTGGTCTCTTTTGTAGTCTTTATTTTCTTGTGTATGAACAAAATAATGAGTATCTATTAAGGAAGAAGGTATGTATAAATAAAAGTTCAAGAAACTTTAATATTAGGAGCTATGGCAGACCCTGCTGCATACATGATACATGTGGATCCCAAGTCCCATCACACAAATCAACTTGTTATCATTTAAAATTACTCTGATGGAATCTGTAGTTCTCCTTTACTCCATAATTAATATACTGTTTTAATCTAATTCTATATTGTGCCTATCAAATGTGCAGGTAGATTTGTTTAAAAGACACTCTTTTCCTGTTTATTGGAATGGGGAAAACTGGCGTGTTTTAAGAGGCCACTGGTTTGCACAGAATGGTGGTCTAGACTGGCTTCCAATAAGAGAAGATGTTTCTGAGCAGTTGGAGTTTGCATACTGTAGACAGGTATATGTCTATAACAAAGACTGGTCTGTTCAGCGGGATTCATTTTCTAGGGTAGATCTGCTGAACTAGATATGCCGGTGAATTGGATTTATACTATGAAGGCAAAATTAAGTTCATGAGTCGTTTTAATGGCTGGAATTTGTAAAGAGTATGAAATTACTTTTTGGATAAGGACATAGTAATGTTTTTATATCATTCTATAATGATTTCGCAATTGCTTAAATCTGTATGATTTTGCATTCTTCTGCAGGTTTGGCATAGACGAACGTTTCAGCCCTCTGGACTTTTTGCTGCTCGAGTTGATCTGCAAGCCTCTACACCCGTATGTAGATTTTATGAGTGGGGTTGTCTTTTGTGAGCAAGTATTAGTCCTGACATCTTTTTTTTCTCTATACAGGGGCTTCATGCTCTTTTCACAGGAGACGATGATACTTGGGAGGCATGGCTAAATGTAGATGCTTCTCGTTTTAGTAGTGTCATTAGCTTTGGAGGAAATGGCATCAAATTAAGGCGTGGATATGCTCCATCTCAGTCACCAAAACCAACACAGGTTCTTTATCTTCCATTTTAGCGAAATATATTGTAATGGAAATTGTTTTTTGGATGATTTTCTTCTCGGGGAGGTCAAGTTCTAGCGACTAGCGTATTAAAAATATTAGGCTCTGGATCTCATTTTTCGCTGATAAACCAAAAGTTCTTTTGCAGCAAAGGATAAGGATTTTTTTTTTGGTCGAAAGGATAAGAATATTTATGTCCAAGGCTTCTGCTTCGGAGTCATGAATTGATTTGTAGCTTCTAGATTAATATGGCGAGCAGCAATGTAATACAGAAATTAATCAGTAATCAGGATTCACAGAAGGCTAATATTATTTGTATGGGCTCATTTGACCAGTGGGTTTTCAGTATTATTATACCTGTAAGCTGTAGTTTGCTGATTTGTTTTTCTCTCCTTCATTATACTTTCTATATTTTGCCGATAGTGATTTGTAAGTTACATGCGTTAATGGTTAGGGGAAGTCCCTTTGGCTTGATAAACATTTGAATTGCTATGATGATGCTAATAATGTCAAGCATTTCAATGCTGAGGACTGAGGAATACAAAGAGTCTAAGAATAGTTCTGCTGATTTGAAGGAATACTTAACACTGCTTTTTATTTCTTTCAGGACGAGTTACGTCAGCAAAAAGAAGAGAAGATGGATGATTACTGTTCAGAGGTGTGGCTTTAGTGCATTTTTCTTTTCAATGTTTCCTAGTGCTGCTTTAATATTCAGTTTTTGCATGTCGGCACTGAGTCCTACCTTGCATTCTATTTAAATGAATGGGCTTATCTTATTGAAGCAGTAACCATTTCTTTAGGCTTGTAGAAAAACTTAAAACACTAAACTTCAGATAATTTCTTAGAAAATAATTTTCTCAATAGACTAGAAAATAAATTATTTGCTAGTCTGTTATATGGCTACAAGCTCCTACTATATCCTTCTCTTTCTAAATGAGCTGAAAATTTATTAGGCATGAGCTACTGAGAAGGTTATAGCGTGAAATCTCTTGAGAAATCAAGTAGACATGATTATCTCATTTATAACAGGTTAAATAATTTGTTAAGTCTGAAATAGAGCTGAAAATTGTAAAATAAATGTGTTGATTTAGCTTAGGATATGTTCTTCGTCATCAATATAAAGACATTCTCATATATAAACTCTTAGAAATGCGTGTAAATAAATTTAGTTTTTCACACATGCTAAGAATTTTATATATAAAATTTCATTATGCTGAAAATGAAAAACAAATCCTTAGAAGAACTTATAGAAAATCAAATCTCTATGAAATCAAAGTGACTACTTATGGGTATTCATGCTTTGAGACTCAATTGTTTCTCTTTCTAATGGGCTTTAAAAAATTCAGAGGACACTAAAGGCATAAAAGGTTAGGTTTTAGGGGGAATAATGTTTTAAAATTAAACACACATGCATAAAGAACGCAAAAATGAATACAGTCTTATCATATGTTCTATTTTTTACTTAAATAATGCTTCCAGGTTGGATTTAAGTATCTTCTTGCCGTAACTTTATATTTATGATTCCTGCCTTTGATTTGAGCAGAATGATTAATATAGAAAGCTGTTCTTTGAGCATGTTTTGGTGACATTGTAGGGAAGGGAATTGATATTGTTTTTGCTTGATAGGTTCCGGTGAGACATTTAGTTTTTATGGTTCATGGAATCGGCCAGAGACTGCAGAAGTCTAATCTGGTGGATGATGTGACCAATTTTCGGCATATGACATCAAGTTTGGCTGAAAAGCATTTGACATCCTATCAGCGAGGAACTCAACGTGTCCTTTATATCCCATGCCAGGTGGGGAGCTTTCCTTACACTATAACTGTATACCTTTGCGAGCACATGATGCTTGAAATTCTGCCATTGGATGTTCAGAGTGGATTTGTGATGCTATCCCTGATTTGCTTGTTTATATTATAATGCAATTTGCTACTTCAAACTTGATGTTTCCCAGTTTTCTTTTTGTACATGTTTTTCTTTCCATTTTCATTTGTATGGCTTCTGTCTATTATTTCACCTGGAAGTTTCACTATTTGTTGGTAAATATGTAATTCTTTCTGGAGCACTGCATACTTGGGTAGATGTTACTAACTTATATTTGTGGGACTGGATTTCTCTGTTTCTTTGAACTTGTAACCTGTGACAATCATATCAATGTCTTCTTACTCATTTACACCATGGGATGTTGTTGTGATAGTGGCGTAAAGGCCTGAAGCTCAGCAGTGAATCTGCAGTCGAGAAAATCACCCTTGATGGTGTAAGGGGGCTGCGGACTATGTTAAGTGCAACAGTTCATGATGTATTGTACTACATGAGCCCCATACACTGCCAAGATATTATTGACTCGGTATCAAACCAGTTGAATATGCTGTATCTAAAGTTTCTCAAAAGAAACCCAGGTTATGATGGAAAGGTGAAAGCTGTTCTTTTAGCATCCACCTTTCTTATTTTTCTAATGAAAATTTAGTCAATCGTCTCTGTATTGATAAGTTGTACTTTGGCAGGTATCGATTTATGGTCATTCTTTGGGAAGTGTCCTATCATATGATATTCTTTGCCACCAAGAAAATTTGTCTGTTCCGTTTCCAATGGATTGCATGTATAGAGAACAAATTGGAAATGGTGAATCATCTCAAAATATCTCAAAACTATCTTCTGAAACCAATGTGAATATAGATGGGTTGGAGGGAATAATACCTCATTCTGTTATTGAACCCAAAATAGTGGAGAGTGAATCTTCTGGAAACCCATGCAACTTATCGTCTGGATCCATTATGGAAGTTGACGGAGCAAAGGGAGTTCCATATACTGTTGAGGAAAGCAACATGAGTGAAAAACTATCTTCACTTGCTCTAGAAAATGATGACTGCACAGATTCTCTGCTAGCAACTGAAGAAGAAAGCGCAACAAAGGGAATGGAGGAGGAAATGTCACATGGCGATTTTTCATCTTCAGTGGATTGTCATGAGGCAGCTTATTCCTCCGACAGGCCCCCTTCAGGTAAGGAAGTATGGGATGAAAGCACCAGTAATAATCATCAAGACGTAATAGCCTCGCCGGATGCTAGTGGACTTAATATTGCCGAGACAGTTTCTCTTCCAGAGAAAGTAATGGATGAAACATCAATGGAGGCAAGTGCCAAAGATAAAGAAATCATGGCTCTTAAGGAGAAGGTATAAAAATATTTTCTTGTGGAACCTTGTAGCATCCTTGTTTTTTTATTACTTCCAACTACTAAAATCCTCTTATTATTTATTTCCTTGTCTCTAGATTGCCTTTCTAAGCGCAAGAGTTAATGATCTGGAGTCGCAGGGTTGTGTCAAAGAAAATGGTGGTGAGTTTGAAAATTGTTGCAATATTAGGTTCCCCGTTTTTATGTGTACTGCCTTCATTCTGATTGAAACTAATCTATAATACTTTTGGCGTTTCCTATTTTTTTAGTAAGTGGGGAAAGAGATGAAATTGAGATAAGCCAAGGTGATGCAGCAACTAGTTCATCAGATCTGGATCATAAGCCTAAGCACTACAAGCCTTATATCAATTATACGAAACTTGAATTTAAGGTATTTGAGGGGGAAAGTATTTCTTAGTATTTATTAGATGCCTGCCAAAAGTTGCTAGCCTACACTTCTATCATTGTTGGACATGACCAGCTGAACATGTGTTCAGTTGAGGCACTTCACATTCAGTTCTCTTTGGACATGAACAATGAGGTGTATCTCTGTTGCTAGATATGTTTCTTTGTTTGCATTTTAACTAAAACATCCAATATGTAGCTGATTCCTAATTCAAATTTGCTCCTACTTCCTAGCAGTTGCATCTAGCATCTAATCCTAATTCTGTGCTTCAAACTTAATTATCTATTTACCAGGTGGACACATTTTTTGCTGTTGGGTCGCCTCTTGGGGTCTTCCTTGCTCTCCGTAATGTCCGTATTGGAATTGGTAAGGTTTTTCATGCATTTGGTGTGTGAATTTTTGTTATATAAGAAGTTTAGAATTGTTGAGGGATTCTTATAATTTGTTTTCTTCTGTTTTTATGTACAATTTTTTTTCAAAATCTAAGAAGAATTTTAAAAGTTCGGTAGAGAGGGAGAGAGAAAGTGAAAAATGACCAATGTTTGCCATATTGCACTATTTTGTTCCGTGATTGTTTTTCATAGTTTCTGATTGTCATGTTAACACTCCACCCCTTTTAGCTTTGTCTGGGCTTCTTGGGCCAAGAACAGCTTTCTTATGTTCTGCCTCTTTATACTTCTAATGAAGTTATTTCTGTAAGAGAATTTCAATCTTTAACAATATGTTCTTGCATTGATATATTTCATGTCACAGAACACTTACCTCAATTAATTTTATGTTGTTAAAAACATCTTCTTTGATCTAGGATATTCTTGCTGCATTTCAAATTATTCTTTTCCCTGTTTATAGTTCATCAGTATCTTGTATGACCTTTATTTTGATTTCTTTCATTTTGTGTGGATGTGTGGACATTATTCACTGCCTTTCATGTTTCTCAAGTACTAGGCTTAAGGCATCACCTATGATTTATACTAAGCTGCTTGTTTTCTTCTCAGGGAAAGGGAAGGAATATTGGGAAGAAGAGAATATAGTTGAGGAGATGCCTGGGTGCAGACGGATGTTTAATATTTTTCATCCTTTTGATCCCGTAGCTTACAGGTATGCATCAGCCCTGGGAAGTGCTCACACACTTTGATTAGTTCTTTGTCATCTCATGTGCGCATGAATGAGAAAATATATGTGTAGAATTCTTTTGTTTCTTTTTACTTCTGGAAAGAGGATTATAATATTATTTGCAATGGACCTGGGAATTAGTTATAGATTTAAAGCTTTAGAATTTCATGTTAATCTGCAAACTTCCCTTACTAGTCACTTTGCACAAACTCTAGGAATTGCAGAAGCATAAATAGCTGCTTCATATTTTCTTTGAACCCTTTGTATCTCATTATTTCAATCATAATTCAAAGCTTTCATTCCATACAAAATGGTTTTATCATACTTATTTCAGCTTCATTTTGTGGTTTACTCATCTGGTCACTGCTTCACTTCTTGTCACTTGTCAGAGTAGAGCCGCTTATATGCAAAGAGTATGTCAATAGACGTCCTGTCACTGTTCCTTACCATAGAGGTGGGAAACGACTCCACATCGGTCTTCAGGTTAGGCTGAAAATTACTTGCAAGTCAATTTTGTTTCGCTATCTTAACTTGTGCTCCAGACACCCTAAATTGCTAGTCCTTTACTTTTGTATGAACTGCAGGATTTCAGAGAAGACGTAGCTGCACATTCATCGGCAATTATGACTCGGGTGAATTCTGTGCGGGTGAGCTGTGCTGTGCTCACTTTGTCCTTTTTGTAGATTATTCAGTAATATTTCTATTTTAACCTGTGCTTTTATTTTAGAAGATGGTAATGATAGTCAAAAGAATCCGCTCTAAGAATATAGGCTATACTCTCATCAAACTGAAATTTATAAACTTTTTGCTCTCTATATAGGACAAAGTGCTGACCGTATGCCAATCAAGGAAAGAGGACCTTGAAGGTATTTATCTAATTCGTATAAGCATTTTGGTTAGCCATGTATTTGTAGAGATTCTTAAATCCTTTGAAATTTGGATATTTTTTTGGTTATTACCAACGCCACCTTATCCTTTCGACATCTCTGCCATATGTTTCTTGTCAGTTCCTTGCTCCTTACGGTTCCAATTACAATTTGCTTTTGTTTCATAATGGGTTTCATATACACATTGCAGAAGTAGGAGAAAATGACAAGGAAAAAGAGAGAACGTACGGTTCCATAATGATAGAGCAACTCACTGGAATCGAAGAAGGCAGAGTAGATCATGTTCTCCAAGTATGCTCCTTATCCCTTATTTGGACTTCATCTGACTTAAATTAATGTGATGATCTAAACTCAGATACCTTAAGGTAATCCAAATTTCTATATTATCACACATGGAATTCAGGGTTTCTATCATGTAATGATTTCTTCTATCTAGTTGGATGATTGTTCTTTTTAAAGTTTGATTTGTTATTTCCTCCTGCTGGAATACCATCTACATGGCATATGACTGCTTTCCTCTAGCTGAGATTGCATTTGTCTGATATAGTTTTCAGGCTTTTAACATTATGCACTGCAGCTTCAGCTGTGTATGTATGATATAGTTTTCTCCGGATTAATGTTTTAGATTTCTAATCATCTGCTGAATTTGTAGGACAAAACATTTCAGCATGCTTACATATCAGCAATCGGATCTCACACGTAAATCTATTTCTTTTTTCAATGCTCTATTATCATTCTGACCATTAAAAACTTGCCTCTAACTGTCTAACATTTTTTGCCTGTATATATATATAGTAACTATTGGAGAGACTATGATACTGCCCTGTTCATGCTGAAACACTTATATGAAGAAATTCCTCCAGAACTTCCAGCTGCAAATTCAAATGACCCGACGGATGAACAACTTCCATTAATATCCTCTCAAGGTTCTCTCTTCAGAAACTCATTCAAGAAATCAAGTTGGGGACTGAGAAGAGCCTCATGAAGGTATTGGGTGTTTACTGTTATGATATGACTCCGCAAGCAGCATGTTTTTTTTTTTTTTTTGAATCGGTAAAAATTAGGAGATCCCTTCAAGGGGGACGTCCTAGAGCGTCCGATTGGACGAGAACTTTAAGTTATGGAAGATTCATCATACCGTTAGTAGGGAGGAGGCTATGGCCCAATTTAGCATGTTGATATGGTTGATTGTAAATGTGAAACAGCAATTTTCTTATAGGCAATGGAGAATTATAGTGGACAAAAATGAGTAAATTCAGCATAGAATGCGTAGTGTGTTCATTGGTTGAGTTGGTATTGGTTTGTTTGCTGCTGCCAAAATTGTACCAAGTGCAATCATCAAGAAGAGAAAAAAAAATCCTTCCAATTAAGCTTTTATATTAAAATTATACGTGTGTTTTCCTTAGCTGAGGTGAAAAAACTAGATTTTAGGAGGGGAAAAAATTGTTATAGTATTTTTAGAAATTTGTATAGATTTCTTTCAAGTGTCAATAGTACTTGAAAATAAATTCTTAGCCTGGTCAGTGGTCATAGATTAGAAAAACAGTAAACACGTAACTAAATTGCTTAATTAAGAAGGACGTAGTGTAAGAGAATGGTGAACTACCAAGGACCAAATCCCTATTCCGACCAAAAAAAAAGGACCAAATCCCTAGTGGAAAAATTCCTCAATTTATGGCTCCTTAGATTACATGTCTGAGGTTGCAATCACTCGATTTCAAATGTCAAGTATTGCATACCATATGTTCAAAACCAACATTAAAATAATTCCTTTTGTTCATATGGGCACATGGACTAGTATCAAATGAGGATCGTATATTCATATATTCTTCTCCCCAAATTGTACCCCTTTGATTCTTCTGGTTGATTGTACAAAATTTTTTTTTGGTTGAAAGTTGACTGTACAAAATTGAATCTCCGGTTCCAACTTATCGTATTATTTTTTTTCCTTTCAAAAGGATTCACGTGTTTATGAGAGCAGATAAGTCTACTTTTCTATTGATTTTGTGTTTTCATGCTTTCTTGTTAATGAGATAGTTAGAGTCTTCAGAAACAGTTAAGCCTTTAAGAATACTATCCAGAGTTCACATCTCAACCAAAAAAAGTTAATGAGATAGATACATACAAAGCTCCTAAATGGCTAAATCCTTCAAGATTTTTGACAAAAATCAAAAGTAACCTTGATTTGGACCAGCATGCATATACGTAAACAAGCAAATGGCTAAGTTTAGAGCCATGTCGTTTGATAAAATGAGAATTTTGAAAAAAATAAGAGGTCGAAAACTATACTGAAGAAGAGATGCTTATCGTTTTTGAAACCAAACCACATAAACAAAACTATTACATTGATCCATATAAACAATTTGAGCAAGATCACCATAAACCAGAGTACTATTACATTATTTACATCAACTTTTTCAGAATACGCCAATCCAAAGTGATACCCGTATTGATCGAGAACAAAGCCAAACTGTTATAGGCTTTGATAACGAGACCAAAGGTGTCATAAGAGGCAAAACTTTCCTCATGATCAATCAAATCCTTGTTGACATAAATAAAGAATTTTGGTTTAGTTATGCACATCCTCCAGTATAAACACGTAATAAGCATAATGTTAGCAGTCCACATGAACATATCATATCATATAGAATAGTAAATGGGTAACTATCTGTAAGTCATATTTTATATGTACACAAGCCGTAGCTATGTCTCTAACGGTAAAGAACAATTCCAAGTACGCAAGCAAAAGAATGATAACTATATATCTTATACGTACACCACGAAAGAATGAATCAAATTACAATGAACTGGTTCGATTTCGCTAGGCTGATTCAACCCATCATGAGCTTGAACTCGGACTAGTATCAAATGAGCACACCATATGTTGAAAATCAACATTAAAATAATTCGTTTTGTTCATATGGGCACATGGACTAGTATCAAATGAGGATCGTATATTCATATATTCTTCTCCCCAAATTGTATCCCTTTGATTCTTCTGGTTGACTGCACAAAATTGAATCTCTGGTTCCAACTTATCGTATTATTTTTTTTCCTTTCATAAGGATTCACGTGTTTATGAGAGAAGATAAGTCTACTTTTCTATTGATTTTGTGTTTTCATGCTTTCTTGTTAAGGAGGTAGTTAGAGTCTTCAGAAACGGTTAATCGTATAAGAATAGTATCCAGAGTTCACGTCTCAACCAAAAAAAATTTAGTGAGATAGATACATACAAAGCTCCTAAATCCTTCAGATTTTTGACAAAAATCAAAAGTAAACCTTGAGTTGGACCAGCATGCATATACGTAAACAAGCAAATAGCCAAGTTTAGAGCCATGTCGGTTGATAAAATGAGAATTTCGAAAAAAAATAAGAGGTCGAAAACTTATACTGAAGAAGAGATGCTTATCGTTTTTGAAACCAAACCATATAAGCAAAACTATTATATTGATCCATATAAACAATTTCAACAAGATCATCATAAACGAGAGTATTATTACATAAACTTTTTCAGAATACGCCAATCCAAAGTGATACCCGTATTGATCGAGAACAAAACCAAATTGTTATAGGCTTTGATAACGAGACCAAAGGTGTCATAAGAGGCAACACTTTCCTCAAGTCATGATCAATCATATCCTTGTAGCCAAAAATAAAGAAATTTGGTTTAAATATACAGATCCTCCGTTATAAAGTATAAACACAAGGTGTAATGAGCATAATGTTAGCAGTCCACATGAACAGACCATATCATACATAGTAGTAAATGGGTAACTACCTGTAAGTCATGTTTTATATGTACACAACTAACACAAGCCGTAGCTATGTCTCTAACGGTAAAGAACATTTCCAAGTAAGCAAGCAAAAGAATGGTAACTATCTTATACGTACACCACGAAAGAATGAATCAAATACAAACGAACTGATCGATTTCGCTAGGCAGAATCAAGCCATCATGAGCTTGAACTCGGAGAAGTCAAGAACACCATCACCATCAACGTCGAAAGCCGAAATCATAGCCTTACACTCCTCCACACTCTTCTTCTCCCCCAATCTACTCAGCATCCTCTTCAGGCTCCTCGGCGTAATCCTCCGTTCATCCAACTCCTTTTCCTCGTACATCTCGAACGCCTCCTTCAACGACCTCTCGTCCTCCTCTTCCTCCTCCGTCATCATCATCCTCACGAACTCCTCGATCCCGATCAACCCGTCTCCGTCCACGTCCGCAGCCTTCACCACCGCCTCCGCCTCCTTCTCCGTCATCTCGGCCGCCACACACTGCCGAAGCTCCCACGCCGATATCTTCCCGTCTCCGTCCACGTCGAGGTGTCTGAACACCCTCTTGTACTCTTCCTCTTTCCTCATGCTTTTCACCATTGTCTGTCTTTTTCACTGCTGATTTGTAGAATCAATTGTGTTATTTCAAACGGCATGTGTATGAAGTGGAGAACTTCTCCTTTGGTGTGTATATATAGTGCGTGTGGCGCCAACGTTACAAAATTGAAAAGTTCGTACGTGTTCGCTTATGTCAAGGCTCTGCACTTGTTTAATACGGAGTATTTACGTGTTTTCGTGTCGGGGGTTCAATTTCTTTATTAACGAAAAGGAAAGAAGGTTCTACTCTATAAAATTGTTAACGTTACCTTGTTTCTCGTGCACAAGGGGAGTTGACCGTTGACTCAGAATGGATAGAGGGTGACGTGGCACACGCTAAATGGAAGATATAAATATATAATAATAGTATTGGCCGGCATGTGGACAAAAGTAGGAAAATTAACTTCCGACGGCGATGTCGACTGCTGTTTCCTAGTTTCTTCCTTTCATCTTCATCTTGTTACCTTCATCCTGATCTAGATTGTTTTCTTCAACAAGTTGCAAAAACAGAATCTTTATAGCATAACAAAAACAGATTCCTTGTTGATCACCAAAAGTCATTACAAGAGCAGTGCCCGTTTACAAAGTGGTGAAACCGATTAAGATCTCTTACGACAATCTCACGCTTGGTAGCCAACGAAACACGCTTTGCAAAATCATGACAGTGTTTGCAAGCTCGAAGGTTCTTGTATATCAACAGAGGCGTGTTTCCAGGAGCTGAGATCAGGCCAAATGCAATAGCAAGTTTCTCACTGTGCTCCAGCATCTGGTCTTTCCGTTCTGGAAAATCGGAGGCCACGTCGTCCTCGGTTAGAATGCTAGTACTCTTCGTATCTAGCCCGTCGGAGTCTAAGTCGTCCAGCTTCGAGTAAATTTCGTTCGTCCGAGGATGGTGTCTGTCGCCCACAACGAACCGATGCAGTTCGCCTCTTACGAAAATCCAACTCCTACCAACTTCCTTTCTCAAGTTTCTCTCTGCCATTAGTTTCCTGATTCCAGCCGCCTCTTTCCATTTTCCTAGTGATGTGTACAGGTTGAACATCAGAATGTATCCGGCGGTGTCTTCTGGATCTAGGCGGATGGCGTTTTCAGCTGCAATCTTACCGAGAACGAGATTCCTGTGCATCCAGCACCCGCCTAGTAACGCCTTCCAGCTCATCGCATCCGGTTCAAAAGGCATCGAATTTATCAGCTCGAATGCTTCATTCAGTTTTCCAGCACGGGCGTATATGTCAATTACACAATCATAATGATCGATTGTCGGTTCTACACCATACTCGGCAGCCATGTTGTCAAGACACTTCTTTGCTTCTGCTACCATACCTGAATGGCTAAAAGCAGTGAAAACAGCTATAAATGTTACTTCATTTGGATTTACACCTACATTCTGCATTCTTTGAAAAAGCTCTAATGCTTGTGATGCCCTTCCATGATAAGCACAGCCTGAAATAATGGATGTCCAAGCAATATCGTCGGGTTTATCTATAGATTCAAAGGCTTGGAAAGCGTCGTTCAGTTTTCCACATTTTGAGTACATTGTAACCAAGGCACTCTCTCCACAATAATACGAGATCATGCCTCTTTTGATCGCATCTGCATGAGCTTGGCCACCAAAATTCAAATCTGCAAGGGAGGCGCATACCTGGAAAATACTAGTGTATGTGTATGAATTCAAGTTTCCGCTGTTTCTTGCAAGTATGAAATTATTAACTGCCTCACGATAATTCCCAGCTCGAGAATATCCAGTTATCAAAGCACTCCAGGATACATCATTCGGTTCAGCAATACTATCAAAAGCTCGACGAGCAGATTCAAGGAATCCACATTTAGCATAAAAATCAACCAGAGGTGTTCCAACAGAAACATCAAACTCGAGTCCATGCTTAGCAATAAGACCGTGAATCTGGCTGCCTGTGTGAAAATCCTCCAGTGCTGCGCATGCCTTCAGAACAATCGAAAACACAAACTCATCCAGCATGAAATCCTCTTTTATCATCTTGGTGAAAATTTCTAGGACCTCCTTTTGTTTGTCGGCTTGGGTATATCCCACCATTAGTGCAGTCCATGCAACCGAATTCTTTTCATCCATATTATGGAAAACTAGCTTAGCAAGATCAGTATAGCCACACTTGGCATACATATTGACCAAGGCTGTACTAACCGAACCATCTCTCCATAACCCATTTCTGATGACATGAGAATGCAGCTGCTTGCCAGCATTTACAAGTGAGGGATCCAAGATAGAGCTCAATATGCTTATATAAATAGAAGCACTTGGTTTGTCACCCAGCTGTGAAAACAGGGAAAATGCATTGTGCAAAAGTCCTTGTCCTGAATACGCAGAGATCAGTATCACCCATGAAAAATCATCCCTCAACGGCATACTGTCAAACAGTTGTTGAGCATCATGCAAACTACCGCAATCACAGTACATCCGAAGGACGCAATTGTAAAGAAAGGTAGAAGGGTCTTGTATCGTCGCGCGTATTCTTTCATGTATCAATTTTCCCAATCGCAACGATTTTGAGTGTCCACAAGCTTTGAGCAGAAGGCGGTAGGAGATGAAATCAATTGGGACACCATAATCCTGCATTCGTCCAAGATATTCATAGGCTTCATCAAGCATATCTTGTCTTATAAGAGAAACTAAATGCAAATTCTCAACATGACCACTCTGAGGCTGATCTGCTACTTTTGTAGAAGTTGAATTGTTGCTCAGAGATAACCAATTAGGAATTTGTCTGAACTTCCCCGTGCTTATCCTATAACTCTTATCAAAGTTCAATCCAACATTGGCAGGATTGGGATTACAAGAACACACAGTAGCCAAGGGACCAGGCACCGAATGCATTCTCCTCTGCAAGAAACCTTTATAAAATCAGCCTCAAACACACACAACAAGAGAAAAGCTGAAACTTGATAAAGCCAAAGTAATTAGATAATTTTGACAATAGAATTCAATGGAATTCAGTTCCTAATTTTATGAATTCAGAAAATTGAACAAGCAAATAACATTTCCAAGCAGAGACGGAAGTGTTTCTGTGTTTCCAATTACCAAAGCCAATTGAACAAGTCACACATACCACAGAGTTAGGAGGCGTGGTCAAGCCATGCGAGTAGGCCATTGCTGAGCCGTGGTAGAGAAGCCCCTTTTTCCCTCACCAAGCTGCCATGGGAATCGCACTTTGGCAGTTGTCTAGCTCGGGCTAACTCGCTCTCAAACCAATTGGGTTTGGGGGTTAATGGCAGCGTCGGAGAGAGTAGAGTACTAGAGTTGTGGGGGCGTGAAGAAGCTCGAGAGCGATGAGGACAAGTCGGGCAACAAAGAATCGATGTTCGTAGCAGAGGCTTTGATGTATCATGTTGTTCTAGGCAAAATTCTTTTTTTTTTCCCTTGAATAAGCATCCTTCCAACTTTAAACACAACTTTTAATAAAAGTGATGATGATTATAAACCTTAAAATCTTTAACATTTCAATCTTATAAATTATTATATTTTCGGACCAATGAATGATAACCTTTAATCAATAAAAACACATTCCAACAAAAATATATCATAACTCATTCCTAATTAATTGGTTTGGAAACCTAAAACGACACATAATATGAATCAATTTCAAAGGGTTAAAACGACACTTATTGAGATATGAGATAATGTGATAGCTTACAAAATTATTGTGCTCAAATATGGTATCTTTATGTCTTTCTTGCATTTTAATTTCGTTCCATAACTTACGGTTGTTGATTCTGGTCGCCGACATCGTTGGTGTCTACGACTTCCAGTATAACCGATCCTACACCTCTCAGGTCCCTTCTCTCTTCCTTTCCTGAAATAGTTGTTGCAAACAATATTTCTTGCTTGTTAGGTTTTCTGTTTTGAGCGTAGTAGTGAGTAATTTGAGTTCATGTGTTTTCTAATTCTCGGAGTAATCCGAGGGAAATTCGGCGGGGGAGGAGATTGCGTGATATGCCGATGGGGAGACTATTGTTAGAAACGACCACAATCCCTCAATTGTTTATGCCTACGGTAACGTGAACTTCAATTGTACTGCTTCAGTTTAATGCTTAATGATTATGAGAGGGGCTATGATTAGACGAATGTTTCTAGTTTAAGATTGAAACTTTAACGAGACAAATGGAAGTCATTGTATTATAATGTACTTTGATTGTCTTTGCATTTTTTCAACTTTGAAATAATATATTGTTTATTACAAAAGTTCAATATACATCTTCAGAGCTCAGACCCAACAGACCCAAAAATATAGGCAAGTTATATGATTAGCATCCTACTACTCTCAAAATACTTACCCCAATATATTGATATAATCTAAAACTGATAAAAAAGATAAACCTAGTTTGATATTACTTTGACCAACGCAGCTAGTAAGTGCCTTAGAGTTGGAGACTTACTTCGAGACTGCAAGAAGTTGAGTCCCGAGCAGATGTCTATATCTTCGGAAGCGTCGAAAACAGGCAGGACTGCTAAGCGTAAAGTTGAGGTGTGCATGGACTTAATTACTATGGCTAACCAAAGGTTAGTTTTCTTGCAATTGATATAATTTCCATTGTTGTTTTGTATGTTTTTTGAAGTCTGTCACTAACTGATTTACTATAATGATATCTGTCAGTGTTGTTAATGGATCTCATGGCCGCCAGTTTGCGGATCAGATCCAAAGGATGGAGAGCGAAGCTCAGCAGGCATGCGATTGAGCAAGTAAAGCGGTCTACCCCAAAATATTTGAAATTTATCATTCTGCATTTGTACTCTTGTAATCTCTTGAGACCCTCTGTTGGTCGCGTGCATTCCGCCGATGTGATACTTTATATCACTTTGACCAATACGGCTATATTGCTGGTTATCATAATTGTAGATCGAGTATTTGGCCCTACCACCACAATGCTCCATGTGTATGATGTTGTTGTTCAACATGTTCTAAGTGGTTCCATGGAAGACATAAACAAAGATGATACTCTTTCTTGTAGAAGAAAATAGAGAAAGAGGATGAGGAATGAAATAGTGGAAAATAAGGTGAATGAAAGAGAAGATGATTTGTCCAAAGAAGAAAATGAGAGATAAAATTGAGAGAGAAGTGAACCTCCTCTCCATTACACATGCTCTAAGAGTATGGAGAGTGGTCGACCAAGTTACTTGGTCATAGCAATATAATAATAATATTTGAGGACTGCAGGGAATCTTGGGCCAAATGAAGACAAAAGTAAATTGATAACTCTCAATGGTAGGCCAGAGCGTGTGAAAGGCTCATTCCCGCAGCATTTGTGGACGTCATATTAGAATATTAATTTCTTGACTTTTCCATGTACACGTGTCACATTGTGGGTGAAAGACCGGAAACACATTTTGGCCTTGGGGAAGGCCGGTCATCCCCCATACAATGCTTATTTAATTCGTTTCTGAATATTTTATTATATTTCTCTTTGGTTGGCCAACCGTTAAGAGTACTCTAAGTATGGGTGATTTTATTTTATGATAGGTCTTGCAATTATTAATGTTTAGAATTATGAAGTAGGTAGGACGATGTCACTACTAAATAAGTCCACATATTGGAAGCACTTAAGTCCAAAGGGGAACTAGGTAGGATGATGTCAATGCTAATTAAGGTACATTAATCATATAACTTGCCTATATTTTGGGGACTGTTGGGTTACTAATCACTGAAGGTGTATATTGGACTTTTGTAATAAACAATATATTGTTTCAAAATTTTAAAAATGCAAAGACAATCAAGGCACATTATTACACAATAACTATCATTTGTCTCGTTCAAGTTTCAATCTTAAACTAGTTAGAAACATTCATCTAATCATACGGGGGGAGGGAGACACATTTAGCCCCTCTCAAAATTATTAAGCATTAAACTAGAGCAGTACAAATGGAGTTCACGTTACCGTAGGCATAAGCAATTGAGGGATTGTGCTTGTTTCTAACAATAGTCTCCCCATCGAGATGCCACAAAATGTCCTACCCCTGTCGAGTTTCCCTCGGACTACTCCGAGAATTAGAAAACACACATATTCAAATTACTCAGTACTATGCTCAAAACAGAAAACCTAACAAGCAAGAAATATTGTTTGCAACAACTATTTCAAGAAAGGAAGAGAGAAGGGACCTGAGAGGTGTAGGATCGGTTAGTACTGGAAGTCGTCGACACCTACGATGTCGGCGACCAGAGTCAACAACCTTAAGTTATGTAGCGGAATGAAAACGTAAGAAAGATTTAAAGATACCAGATTTGAGCACAATAATTTTATAAGTTAGAACGTTATCCCATATCACTTCTGATTAAAGCCAGTCTTTCGCTAAAGTGATGTTATTTAAGACCATTTGATTCTGGTCGGAGTAAAAACGATGTATACGACATTGAGAGACTTGTGCCAAAACACGTACGCTATCACAAATAGCGTCTCTCTACCGAAAGACTGTCTATACTCGGAAATAGTTTCTAATGGAGCATAGCTTGGTAAATAAAAGATTGAAAGTGTCGATTTTAGAAAAAAAACTCTCTTCTAGGCTATGGTTTTCTCCTTTTACGGGGCAAGACTAATCTCACACTTGTGGGTAAAGACATGATACGTTAACTATGTGAAAAGGCCTAAAAGCTAAAGGAGGGAGTCCATTACCCACACGTTATCTGATTATTTGGAATCTCTGGTGGCTAAATACACAATACGTTGGTACCCAACTTCTATGAAATTCAAACCGGCGACCTTCAAATGCTCTACATGATTGAACTAATGGAACATGAGTCTCATTATAAGAATTCATTATAGGGTCGTTAAGATTTCAATTTGGGCAAACACAATCGAGGGGCTCATTAGATCAGGAGCTAGACTAAGATGGCTAATTTGTTAGTTGTATCATCATAGCTTAAGGCGTGAGTCTATTAATTGGTATTCATGCTCCATCATTGTTTAGCGATAAGCATGATAATTTCAAGGTTTTTATATGATATTAGAGCGAAGATCGTCATCATGATATACGAAAGTATAGTCATGGCAACTGACACCAAGCACCACAAATTAGTTTAGCTATCATAAAACAATGGTTTTCTATCCTACTGTATGTAAGACGAAACAAAGGCCTTCAGACAAATCCAACAACTTGAAAGTTCACTCAAAACGACTCCAATGAAACCAAGACCGGTCCTATTTGACCTTAGCAACATAAGACTGGTCTAGTCTATAGGGCTGAGCAAAATTTGGATCAAGTCGGCCCAACTCTAGATCAAGGCACTTTTTATCCAATCCCTGGTCCATAATTTAAGAAAAATGGCCCCCGTCCAATCCGGACTGATGCTCACCCTTGCTTGTCCAACTTCAACAACACGTGTTTGACTTTCAATTTTTATATTTGAAATGTTGTCCATAAATTATGCCATATCCAAGCTACAAGTTACTAGATTCAAGACTTTAACTTGATACCTTATGCTCTAAGGTTATATCAACTTACTTGTGTTACACGCTCTCATTATCCATAAGTTAAGTGGGTGATTTCAAAGAAAAAGTGAATGGAGAAAATATATATATATATATATATATATAAAACGTAAAAAAAATACATCCTCGTTTTCCTTCTAACTTCAAAGGATATCATTAATTAAGCCGAGAGCGATCCAAATTTAGTCACAACCCCTTTTAGTTTTATTTTATCAGAGAGTCGAAGGGTACTCGATTTAAAGTATCATTGAACTCTCAATTGAGCACAACTAAGTAAAGAAAATATCCTAAAATCATTAAATTACCTTCAAAAAGTGCTTAGTTAAGGTCCTTAGTTGAATTTTCCATCACTTTTTTTTTTAAATTGAATCAAGAAGGTCTATAAAAGTAGGGTCGTCACTTAGCATCTAATATTACTATATAAAATTATACAAATAACCAACTTAAGTACTATCATATATTATAAATGGTGTATTTGTCCCATTGAAACTCATGATAATTTACAGGTCACTTTTGTATTGACAGATTTACCAATCATTTATAAGAATTTTGTTCGACAATTATATATCATTGACAATACACTTAAGTGATTTTGAAGACAAGTACCAAATGTATCATCATGATTTTAGCATAAAATGATAATAAAGCATGATAATTGATAAATCTACCCATATATACCAAAGGTATGTTTGGACATCCTCGCTTAACGCATTAAATTGTGTTAAAACATGAATTTAATGCAACTTAATGCGTTCTTACAAGGTATCTAAACATGCCACGAGTGTATGATCGAAGTGTATCATCAATGACATTAAAAAAAATGTACTAAATTAGTAAGACCAATTGATTCTTTTTTGGGATTTATTAATTTTAATAGCAAGGATAAGTGATTAGTTAAAAAGGTCTTAAAATTGGACTTAAATCAAATGTGTGTATTGACATAGTCAAAGTATCAACGATAAACCATATCTATTTAATTAGTGTACAACTTTACTTTGGATGACCTAGTGGTAAGAGATATGAGAGATGTTGGGATGTCTTTGAGTTCAATATCTTACCTTCTGCCCTTCACTTGGATGAAAAATCAAGTCTCACCATTCCTCTTATCACTAAATCAGACCGGTTGAGACAAACTGATTTACTAGTTCGTAATCCTCGTTGATTGGGCCAAACGCCCAAGGTTTGACACCAAAGGTGGAATCTCCCCGCTACAAAAAAAGAAAAAAGAACTGGGGTACACCTGAGCAGTTTGTAACAAATTTGTGCCCTAATGTGAAATTTGTACGAATTTGTGGTTGGTTTTTTAGTCCCACAAATTCAATTGAGCTTGCGCTGCACACCATCGGCGTCTTCATAAATACTCCCTCCGTTTTCAATAAGTTAGTCCATTTTGGGGTTTGGCACTGTATTTTATGTAGTCCAAATGGAGCCAAAAATAATTTGCACTTTTCCACTCAAATTGTCCACACAAAGGTATGGAGGTCCAAATGGAGGCCAAAAAAATTTGTCCAAATCCCTATAAATCGGGTGTCATTTTGTTCAAAAAAAAAAGAAAATTTTTGGTTATTTAATTTTATTCTAATTTTGTGGTTTTTTAACTTATGAATTGTTTAAGTGTAATGAATTTGTTGATTAGATTGATGGAGAGAGATTAGTTGGGTAGAAGAAGTTGGTAAGTGTGAAAAAGTATGGATGAAAATGGAAAGAATGAAAAGGTGGACAAACTTTTCGGGACGCCCGATTAGGAAAGATGGACTAACTTATTGGGACGGAGGGGAGTACTCCGTTACTGCGCCCATTCGACCGTTCCATCGCATCAGTCTCTACCCAAAAAGGATCAATCTTGCATACATACCCAAAAACGGCAAATCCGATTCAAAAATTGAACTTACCATAAGAAGCTCGTTTTCCTTCTCACCAAAATTGGGCGAGGCTCGCAACTATAAACCCCTATCCGTCTCGTGTTTTTCGTCTGTAATGTACCAGAAACCACAATCAGCGAAGGAAGAAGAGTAGAGCGAAGAGAAAAATGTTCCAGTCGCAGTTGTTTCTCTCAAAGAAGGGGCCTTTGGGGTCCATTTGGGTCGCTGCTTACTGTCTCAAGCGCCTCCACAGAGACCAGATTCTTCAGACTAATATCCCCTCTTCTGTGGGTTAGTCTCGTTTTTTCGCTTTCATGCTCTTCTGGGGTTTTGTTTGATTGCTCGAAGTTTGTGATGATAATGTCTATTTGATAGTGAGAGTATGACAATTGATGTGTTTGGTTTTGTTCGCCCCTTCTCTAGCGGTTGTTCTGCTTACCAATTCGTGTTGTATTTCTCGTAATGACCAGTCTGGGTTTGAATGGGAAAATTTTTTGCTTCCTTGGTTGGTTTTCTGTGCGAAAATTGCTTGTGAGATTTGGTGGGCGCTGAAAGCGGGTGAGCATATTTTTTCAAAAGTGAAGTGAATTTGAAGGTTTTGCAGATTTTGACTTTTCACCCCTCGTGTGCTGACCTATTGGATCGTTCGATTATTTCTCTATGCCTGGGTTTGCTTGCTTTCTGAGATTTCTTTGGAAAGGGAATTTTCTCTTTCGCTTTCTTTTGAAGGTCAAGGCTCTCTTTCCCTTGATTTTTTATGATTTCTTTGAGAGTGTGGACAAGGGAATGTGTGGGTATCCAATTAGGTCCTTTTTAGAGGACTACAATGGATTGGGTATGAAATTAGGGTTCTAACTAGTAAGAATGGTATACTAGGTCTTTGTATACTAAGCTCAAAAAAAATTACTTGTTTAGCTTAGTGTGACCTCATTTTTGGAGTTTGCCTTGAAGATAGTGGAAGTATAAAGTTCTTAGGAATTAAAACTTCACACAGGCCTACAAGGTTATATGGTCCATGCAGGATGGTATAGAAAATTAGGTTTAAGCTTCAGAATCAGAAGTAAATTTGATGATGAAGTTACATACTTATGTCTAACAATTATTTGTTGATGTTATTAGACTTAAGCTTCAATAACTAATTTGAAAGTAATTTTCTATAATAAGAGGGTGAATCTTCTACTATGCTTCCAGGACCTTATTAACACTTCATTGATAGTGCAACTGGTGGGAGCTACAAAAAGAACATACTGTTAAAGTAAGATTGATTTATTGATCATTGATAGAGCTAGAATTTTGAGCTTGTCGAAATCATGTTAATTAAGTTTGGCAATGAAGTGTTAATAAGATTGACTTAATTGCTGTATTTGAGATCAATAGGTTTTAGCTATATTGTGAAGTACTAAGGATTAGTTTTTTTTTTCTTCATGTGGTTTCCATTTGAGTTTGTTGGTTTTCCTCTATTAGTTCAAACCACTCACTACTGCTGGGAGTTAGGACTTCTATTCCTACACTTCTTGAATTTGTATAAGGTTAGTTGGATTTTCCATGGATCTAACTTGAGATGAGGATCTGCTAGAAAGAGTTTCTAATCTCCCGGTTACTCATCTGGATTTTTCGTTGTTTGTTTCTAACTTTCCATGAAGATATGTAATTATTGCTAGTTCAAACCACTATATCATCTGTTTGGTTGATGGTCTACAATTCCTTAAAAAAATTCATGAAGGCAAATATTTTCCCTTCTAGCTTTGTCTGATGCATGTTTTGGCTACAGATAAGATCTTGACGGATGAATGGCCAACTGTCACATACAGAATATTAGCCTACTTACTTCTGGGTGTTGTGAGAATTTATTCTAAGAAAGTGGAGTTTGTGCTTCATGACTGCCGGGAAATCATCAATGAGCTCAATAAATTTGTGGGTAAAAAGAAGGCTGTCCCCTTTAAAAAGATAGTGCATGCAGAAGATTTCTCTGTCACTCTCCCAGAGAGATATGAACTAGATGCCTTTGTTTTGGAGTATCCTGATGATGGGAACAAGTAAGAAGTCATGTCTTAAATAATAATGCTTATCAAACAATACAATCTCTTTTTTAACATAATATGCTCTTCAATTTTGCAGAGCACACATTGCTAATAAAGAGGACATCAGTATACAAGGTTGTGAGTTCATCTGATGCATTGTAAACCTATCTGATGTACTGCTTTTTTAGAATTATATAACTGTGTTCCTGTGTTTCAGGATCTTTTAGAAATGATAAATCTGGCAACTGCTCTGTCCGGAAGGTAAAGTTTTATTTTTATTACTCATAATCGGTTTCTAGAAACCACACAATAATTACTATATTAAGTTCATGACTACTATGATTATTTTGACCAATTACAATATTATTTTATATTATCATCTATGTATGCCTTACGAGTTCTGTTATTCATATATTTCTAGTATGTAATAAATACCCTTATTATGTCTTGGTGGAGTATTTTTCTGTAAGTACAGCACACCCACAAAGTGATCAAATCGTTCAGACTAAATACTTAGCTCATGGATTTTTTGCAGTTTGGTAGCTGCTAATTTAATTTATGTCTTAAAATAGGGTTTACACTAGCCAGAGTTTTTTTTTAATCTGAACTAGCCAAAGTTGTTTAACCGTGTCCCTGCTATAGTATAAATAATAATAATAATAATAATAATAATAATAATAATAATAATAATAATAATAATAATAATAATAATAATAATAATAATAATAGGGAAGAGGTCTTAAAGTTACTGGCGGGATTTTGTAGTAAATGGCAAAATGTGTGCTTTGTTTTGCTGAATTTGCTAGATATCAAAATTTTTCAAAATCAGGAAGTTAGCTATTGACTAGGTTCAGAAAGAATCACTTTACTTGATTCTTTCTGAACCTAGTCAATAGCATTTTGATCCAATCTTGACCTGAATTTAATGTTATTCAAATGTGAATAGAAAATTGGGAAATTCTGCTCCACAAGAAGTCACAAATTTGGATACCAGATGAATCATGGTAAGAGTTGACGGTAGCACTTGGAATTGATAAACTTTGGGCACCTAGAGGAGGCAAGAGTTGAGTCACCAAACGGAAATTTCTACAGACTGTTCCTAGTAAGAGTTAAGGGCTTGTTATAATTTAAGAATACATTTTGCCCAAAAAGCACTTTTAGATAGTATAATAACTTTCTTCTTATAATGCCCGTTGCCTTATATTTCTCATTTGTTAATTATTTTATCCATAATAAGAGCATCCCATGAAGAAAAAGAGGAAGAAGGGGGAGAGGTTAAAAAAGTTTGCAAGTATATTTGCTGCTGTTAGAACATTTGTGCTACAACTTGAGTCTTACTAATGAAAGAACATTTGTGCTACAACTTGAGTCTTACTAATGAAACTAGTCTCTCCCATCCATACTTCTTTTTTCAGTTTTTCTTAGGCAAACCTATATAAAGCAAGACTACTAGTACCAGATGATGACCTATACTACAGCAGTTGGATAGTTTCTTATTCTATCAGTGTGATGGCTCAAATAATGTGATCTAAGCTGATAAATCCTATTTTCTGTATTTTGCAGTGTCATGAAAACGTCACAACTCAAAGGAAAACCACCGCAATTGTTTCTAAGACATCTACTGCAACTATTAAACTGAAAGCTTGCTCCTCAGCTCAAAATCCACCTGAATCTCCTGAGGATATGGACACCTGCTCTACCCCTCTTGCTTTTGTTGAGAAGTATGATGCTAGTTATAAGTTTTAAGTTTTAACTGATGATCCTAGTGAATTGTTTGCTCTTGCTTGTTTGATTGTATGACTTGTTAATTTCTTGGAATTTTGTCTTCTAGCTGTACGGAGTTTGAATTAGGAGCAAGCTCATCACTACTTGTAAGAAGCTTGGAAGAAAGCATTGAGGATTTTAGAGAATTCAGATTTTCTAGAGAAGAATGTTTGGATTTTGAGATGTTCTACCAGAACGACAAAGAGCATGTTGGCATTTTTAAGTCCCCTATTATAATCCAGAGTGCTAATGCTGAGCATACAGAGTTGATCACAATGATGCAGACAGATAATAATGACACTTTGCATTCCGAGGCTGAAGAAGAGACTCACACAGCTGAGAGAAATTGTGACTTAGATATGGCATCAGAGAATCTTGTTGCTACTGAGGAGAAAGAAGCAAATTTCACAGCTCAGACAAGTAGTCCAGATCCGAATATGCCATCAAACAATCATAAGATTTGTGCTGTAGAGGATGAAGGGAACTTCACAGATAGATCTCCTGATCTAGATAAAGAGCATGTTGACACTTTAAAGTCCCCTATTATAATCCAGAGTGCTAATGTTGAGCATACAGAGTTGATCACAATGATGCAGACAGATAATGATGACATTTTGCATTCCGAGGCTGAAGAAGAGACGCACACAGCTGAGAGAAATTGCGTCTTAGATATGCCATCAGACAATCTTGTTGCGACTGAGGAGAAAGAAGCAAATTTCACAGTTCAGACAAGTAGTCCAGATCCGAATATGCCATCAAACAATCATAAGATTTTTGCTGTACAGGATGAAGGGAATTTCACAGATAGATCTCCTGATCTTGATATTGCTTCAGATGATGATAAAAATGTCACCCCTGCAAAGAAAGTAGTTATTGCGGATTTAAAAAGCCCGGATTTAGAAAAAGAGTCCCAACCAGATACTTTTGCACCTGTTACTTCTAAAAAGGAGAAAGTTCCTCTGAAAGTGCAGACTACTCCTAATTTGAAAATTCCAGTTGTTAAAGGTAAAACTGCTTGACTGCTTGATAGAATGCCTACAATTGTTTGTATTTTAATATTCCATGTTTTGCTTATTCAATTCTGGACGAGTTCTGAGTGATGGCTTTTTTTGATGCAGAACCTACTACCACCGAACGTTTGGCTGTACGCACCCCCGCTAACAAGGAGGGTGTAAGGAAAGCAAACAAGAGAAAATGCGTATACGATGATATTACAGTGCTCTCTAATAAGTAAGTGCTGCTACTCTGATTTAGTGTAATATCAATTTGAGTTTTATCATGATGGAGTCTTAGTTTTGTGGAAGCCACTTCCTGCGGCTTCTTCTGGTCTAGACAAAGATGACAATATGAGCTCATTTACTCAAACTAAGGCATAATAGACTAATAGTTTTATTTAGGTGGAGTTCCAGTTATCAACATCTTGACTAAATCTTGTTGTATATGGAAGGACACTTAAGCATAACATAGACGACCCAAGTGACTTGGTACGCAAGCGAAGGAGAGTCCCTCATAGTAGTCTTGCCCTTTGGAGACAGTCTTGTATTTACGAGCTCCCTCAGAAGTTCATGGAACCCTTAATTCCTTGTAAGTGTGAAATGTGAATCATATGTACAGAATAAACAAATTCTACGGTCTTTCTGTTATTTTGATGCTCTCTTCTTTTTCAGGCAACATGACTGCTACAGGGATTGTTACGGATCGTAAAGTCATTCAAGTAAAATCCAATGATGCTGATCAAGTTGGAACAGTAGAGGCACCTGCTAACCCAGTGATGGCTGTTGATGTTAATCGAGTTGTAGTAGATGCACCTGCTAACCCAGTGATGACTGTTGATGTTGAAGTAGAAGCACCTGCTAACCCAGCGATGGCTGTTGATGTTGAAGTAGAAGCACCTGCTAACCCAGCGATGGCTGTTGATGTTGAAGTAGAAGCACCTGCTAACCCAGCGATGGCTGTTGATGTTGAAGTAGAAGCACCTGCTAACCCAGCGATGACTGTTGATGTTGAAGTAGAAGCACCTGCTAACCCAGCGATGGCTGTTTCGTCACCAAGAAGCATGGCCGATGGCGGCCTATCAGCAATCGCTCCAGGAACACCCGTTCGGTGTTCAATCTCTAAAAGAGCATTTATAAGTCCCACAGCTGCAGATTCTGACGGAGAAGGGCCATCTCATTGCTTTCAAACTGTAGGAAATGAAAGCTCTTGTCAGTCATATGAAAATGCAAGGAAGGATTCTGTTGCAGACAGCATTGAAGGAATTGTCCTGGATCTGACGGATAAGGTTTTGAACATTCTAATCTCCTATACCTATAGATCCCTTCCAATGGACAAAATTTGTTATATACATTCTTTGCATGTGCCTTTTGCGATGCTTCCATCCATTTGTATGATATTTACATGCTAATACTACCACAGGATATGGATGGAGATGGAGATGGAGATAGCCAAAAGCAAGGTAAGAGCGATCCCACTCTCATATGTGCTCTTTTGGACACCCCTTTTTACCATTTATAGAATGTCAAAATTGGTAGTGAATGATCTGAGTTTCTGTCTTTCTTGCGATTCTTGCAGATGGATGGTCTACAAGGACCAGGTAAAGAAATCTGGTTCTTCATCCTTGTGTCTAATATTACGTTGGTTCCTTGAAAGTTGTATTTGTGTGATTCAATATGGAATCTTTAAACTTGTACAGAACCATAGCAAGGTGGCTGCACAAAGTATTTGCAAGCAAAACAAAGCGCAATGAAGCGAAAACTGCAAATCTGTCCCAAATTCTGGATGGGAAAACGAGGAAGAAAAGTGCTAGGATCTTCTATGAGATATTGGTAAGCAAATGAACACAGCAATGCATGAATGAACCTGACTGTTATGGGATCACAAGGAAGATATGATATAGATGGAAAATTATTTACTTGTTTTTTGATGGAATAGAATGTTTGTTTAGTCTGATACCCTTTATATGCAGGTGTTGGGAAGCGGAGAGTATGTAAATGTGTCACAGGAGGGGGCGTACAAGGGCATCCTTTTGCAGGAAACTCGAAAGATGGAAGCAAAACTAGCAAAGTGTGCAGTTTGAAGGTGGTTTTATGTAGATAAATCCTTAGCAGAGAGAAGACTAGGCAGACCTCTTTAACCTAGGAACTAGACAGTTTTTTTATATCAGAAGGAAGTAGACAGTTTGAAGGTAAGAGTAGTTTGATGTGTGTGGCTCTCTGAGCTTGTTGCTAGCAGTTTAGCTTTAGGTTTCTCGTTATGAAGCCGCCCCTTAAAGTTAAGTCATGTAAATGCTTTTTCTCAGCATATCATGTGGACTATCAGAATACCAAGGCGTCGGCCATGGACAGTGCAAGGGCATGTTCTAACTTGGAAGGTTCATTGAAGAACCTGTTTTTGGGTTGAATGCAAGCCGCCCCTTGTTTGCTATAATACACTGTTATTTCGGGCCTATTTGCTATAATACGCGGTCCAAACAGACTCTTTAAGCAAATGTTTGACCCGCCCGACTTCCTTTAAACGTGTGGATCGAATATAAGATCCTATTCGGGTGGCACTGTCATTTGTTAGAAAATTTTGGGGTAAAGTGGACTTTTATTATATGCAATTTCCATTTATAACCGGTTCAGTCCTGGTTCTGGTTCAAACCAATTTTTTAAAAAACGAGGTCAGAATAACCACCGGCTCAGAACCACGGTTACTATTTTGGTGATTCGGGTCGAATGAATATGAACAACTAATAATGGAAATATAAAAATAGCCGACTTACTAAGCAACTAATAATGGAAATATATGCTGAATTTTAATTTTTAATTTTTTAATCTTTTTTGTGACGGGTTTACTCTTTTTCTTTTAAGGTTTTAATTTTTCTTTTTAGTATGTTTATCATGTGCTATTAGGACACACAATAGAAAAACCGTTTTTCGAAATAGCCAAGTGGATAAGGATCGGTTCTTTTGATTTGATTCCAATTCCGGGTCGAACTGAACCGAACTCATGACTACGACCCAGTACAGGAAGATCAGCGAGCCCTAAAAAAGGGTGGGGCCCACCTTGGAAATCGTATGGCCCCTACCACTGTTTCTCCTACGGCCAGTAGTACGAAGACGCAACTCACATTGGGCTATTTTCGTCGACAGGGGCCAATCACATACCTCCACGCATCCCCGAACTTTCATTTTCCTAAAATACTCATAAAACAGAACTCGAAAAACTAGTGGTGGATGAGGACCACGTGTCCCTAAACTTTAGTGATAATGCAGGACACTTACTCTCTTCCCATTGGCTGGTAGAATAAAACATGATTCATCACTGTGTCCTCCTTTTGTAGCGGGGCCCACAACAGAAACCCCTCGTCCAATCACGTCTTTTCTTCGCTCCCATCTTTTCTGGACACGTGCCCCTTCCTCCCCGCTCTCCCTTGTACTTGCCCTGTTCCCACCCCCATACTGTGTTACATACTGTGTTATTGTTATTCTCTCAATTTCTTTTCTTTTTTTTTTTTAAAATAAAACTTACGTCTAATGTACTTACGCCTTGATAATTGTTGTTGGTGTAATACGAGAGTATTTTGCTGTGGAAATGTAACGCAACCATTTTTGCACCGAAAGGTTATCAGAAATAATAAAATTTAAAGAAAACAAACCCTAGGAGGATATATGATGATAATAATAATATTTTAATTCCGGGCCACTGGTTCACCTGATAAACAAACCCTTGGATCTCTTCATCATCTGCTGAGATCAAGAGAGAGAGAGAGAGGAGGCGAATATATAGAGAGAGAGAGGGAGGGAGACAAATGAGCGGTGGTGAGGGCTCGTCGGATAAGACGATACTCAACCGAATAATGCTCAGATTCCGGCCAATCGCTCCCAAACCGGCCACCGGAGGCCAGCCGTCGTCGGAGCCTTCAGGAAAGTTCGTCGGAGTTGGAAGGAAGAAACGGAGGTACAAAGTTAGGGTTTCCTCTTCATCGAAAAAGCGTGGTGGTGGATCTGATAATAATAATTACCAGGACGGGCTCAAAACGCTGCGTTTGCTGCCGGAGGAGTCGGTTCATGATCCGGGGAAGGGGAGGGAGGTGCAGGAGCCGTCAGATCTGACGACGGAGGACGAGATCCGACGGCCGAGGGCGTCGCGCGTGACGGTTTTGGGCGTGACGGACGCGTGCATGGGCGGGGACAACGAGGAGACGTGGGGCCGTACGGACGAGGAGAGGTGGAGGGCTCTGGAGGCCGACACGTGTCCCGGGTTCGTATCCGACGGCTGTAGCCGCGTGGTCTGGTGCAACGCGGCCTTCCGGGATACGGTGGGCGGCGGGGGAGGAGGCGTGGCTCTCGCGCTGGCCGACGATAGGATTCGGCTGCCGGTGACGTGTCAGGCGTTTTCTTGCATGGTGAGGATGGAGTACACGTGGCAGAAGGGGACGAAGACGGCTGTCGTGCCGTCCGATGTGTTCAGGATGAGCGATGGCGCGTACGCGTGGCGGCTTGACCCCAAAGCGGGTCTCAGCCTCGGATTGGGATTGTGACGGCCGCTGCTTCCTGCTGCCCGAATTTATCAATTAATTAAGAGGAGGAAAATTAACGCACAACAACTCATAATATATATATATATATATGTGTGTGTGTTTTAATGTATTCCATCATGTATGGATCCCATCTCGAGTTTTCTATAGGTGTGTACCTTTGGAATTAATGTTGAGGTGGATTGATATATGTTGTGTAAGCTCTGGTGATTATAGTACGTATATGTTTTATTAACCACTAAGGTAAGTATGGAAATAATAAATTACGTTGGGTGAGGACGAGTTGTTTTGCTAGCTTGGGTATGTTTGTGAATGTTCTATGGTCCAGACGACATGCTTCCCACCAGTAGTGATGGTGACTGACGAAGCTGAACAAGTTATTAATATTTGTATTGTGGTGTGCTTGAAAATTGCATAGCTTTTGAAAGAGCCAAGACTAATTTCAAAATGAGTTTAGATTAATTGACTCAATCTCAAAGACAACGAAGACGTGGTTTCCCAAGTGAAGCTAGCTAGGCCAGCTTTGAGTCGCATTTGTGTCTGGTGGTCATCATGGCGCGCATAGTGATGGATGCCAAAAAGAAAGATGCGAATCATGTTAGTGTACCTTCAACTGCTGCTTGTACTGGTAGACCTCACCGATGGGTAGGTTCAATAGGCTTTAAGTGTGGGTTTGAGTCAATGGGCTTATGAGTCGAATCCGATCGGTCAACGCAAGTCGTCGGACAGTTGGATCGGTCCAACATGTCAAAATCTCAACTTTTTATTCATCATCAATATAACATTATGATAATATTTAATAATAAAACTTTTGTTGTATTTTTCGGATTTTTATAATAAGAGAGATAAGAGAGAACATGCATTACAGTGAGAAATAAAACTATTTCTGGGTCAGTTCATTAAAAAAATTAACGGTCTAGATTAGACTTTCATTAAATGGGTAAAAAAACGTCAAGATTGAATTATTCCCATATTTTTGGAATATTTTTCAGAAAATTTGTTTAAAAATGTACGTGGGCAGTTGGAGGATTAGTATGTCTAATTTGTTTATATGTATTAATAATTTGTGCATCCATTATTTCCAATTTGATCATCATTATCTTATATTTGTTGATCAAATATTATTGATTTGTTCATCTATTATTTCTAAGAGAAATTTTTCGGAAACCACCCGTATGGTAGGTCATATTTCACTAAACCACCTTGATGTTTGAATATTATTTTGGACCACATATATGATGGTCCCCGTTAACAAAAAATTCACCCCACCCCATATTCCGGTTAAAAACCGTTAGCTGCGCGTGTCACATGACATTTTAATATTTTTTATTTTATTTTACACATTTTAACACTTAAAAAATACCAAAAAACCCAAAAAAATTTGAAAATTTTATTTTCTTTTATCCCGTTTAATTAATCAATTTCCTTTTTCTTTTTTTTTTCTTTTTTAATCTTTAAAATTTTGAAAACTCTATTTTCACCAAAAAAATAAAACCCTTCTCACCAACCTCCACGCCTTGGCCTGCGACGACGACGAAGATTTTTAATTCATGTGGTTCCAGCTAGGAATCATACTACCAATCGACGCAATCGTCCTTTGAATCACTAATCAAACAAAACTAAGATCAAGTTTATTAGCTCGGACATATGGGAGTACTACAAAGCATAAATTGGACAGACTTAAGAAAATCACATGATTTCTCAGGCCGGGGCAAGGAGGTCGGTGCCGGTCAAGGTGTCGGGTGTCTTGGGTTTTATTTTTTTTGGTGAAAATGGAGTTTTTAAAATTTTAAAGATTAAAAATGAAAAAAGAAAAAGGAAATTAATTATTTAAAATATAATAAAATATTCACATTTGGGGGGGGGGTTATGGTATTTTTTAAGTGTTAAAATGTGTAAAAGAAAATAAAAAATATTAAAATGACACGTGGCCACGCGCAACTAACGGTTTTTAACCGGAATATGGGGTGGGGTGTTTTTTTGTTAACGGAGACCATCATACAGGTGGTCCAAAATAATATCCAAACATCCGGGTGGTTTAGTGAAATATGACCTATCATACGGGTGGTGTTGAAGTCCGAAAGTCTCGAACTAACTACGGGACAAAATTATTAAACTCTCGGGCCTTTCAGCGCGCTAGAAACCGGCTCATCTAATTTGAGCTCTCCCACCCCCCGCGTATTATTTTATTAATTCTCTTTTCGGAGGCTTATAAGACTTTTTAAGGTCTTTCCCGTAAAATAGTGCGAGCTCCTCGGAGACTCAAACACGTCGGGGCCCATCCTTCGAGAACACGTCTTGGGACAGGCCTTTTCCGATCCCTTTCAACTTTGCCTTGTACCACTATATATAGAAAATGGAGCTGCCAGCTTACCTTTCCCCATGTCGATGTGGGATAGAAATAGATCTCCCAACAAAGCACCTCCATTTGGGTACTGTGCACAAACTTGCCATTTTGGGATTTTGATGCTTACGTAGAGCACATCCTCCATCACACATATGTGTAAGGAGTGGGCAAGACCCACAACGGGATCGAGAGTGTTCTCGGCGATGAAGAGGCATCGCGCAAGATCCACAACGGGATCGAGAGTGTTCTCGGCGATGAAGAGGCATCGCGCAAGATCCACAACGGGATCGAGAGCGACCTCGGCGGTGAAGAGGCATCGCGCAAGCCAAGCCGATCATCACCATCATGCATGTGTGTACGCACAAAAGGTGTGAACATATCCTAGGGTACTTGATCGCGATGCATGCCATGCATAATTAGTGGGAAGGATAAAAGACTTCACCAGTAAAAGAGATTACCTCTTGATCACGAAAACCATGTGAAACATTGAAGAGAGAGACCCCTGCTAGCTAGTAACCCGTGTCCACATACATGCACGCGTATAATTTTGGGCATTTTGTTTATTTAGCGCGTTAAAACGTACTTAGTGCCATAATCTTTTATGTCGATATTATCATCTCGTGCACCAACGCGGTGACAATTCCGGGTATCAACAGGTGGTTGCCGACAAATTTCTCTATTTCTAATTTGTTAGTCAAATATTATTGATTTGTTTATCTGTAATGACAATTTGTTCATCCATATGTCCAATTATAAGTCATTATCATGTATTTGTACATCATCATCATGTATTTGTACATCATTATCATGAAATTAATAGTTTTAATGCACTAAAAATAATAGGTCTTTGGTGAACAAACAATATGTTTTTAATAAATAACTGATAGGTTTTTGATGAATAACAATTGGTTTTGATGAAAAAATTCATAGTTTTGATGAACGATACTAGCCATCCTGTATCTGTATTTTTCGGAAAAAATATGCAAATCATTTGTCAAACACTCAGACATCATGTTTTTACCCCTTTTAAGCAAAATGATCAGTGCGCTTGACTTCTCATCCAATTTCTCTTATTCATTCTTACCATGTGAAAATAGTCATACACAATTAGGTATAAGTATGCATTATTCATGTTAAGTACAAATGCGCAGTCGTGTTAAGTGCAAATACACATTCATTTTATTTTAAAAAGGCACAATGGTTTTTCAATTACACACATATATGAAACACACAATCAGATATAGATCATGCACAATCATGTTAAGTGAAAATAGACAATCATCTTATTTAAAAAAAAAACACAATCATTTGTCCATTATAGACTTATATGGAAAATATTAATTACACATAATAATATATAGAGCATGCATAGTCAAGTTATTTGAAAATACACGGTCGTGTTAAGTAAAATTACATGGTCATCTTATTTGAAAAAGGCACAATCTTATTTGAAAAACGAGCCGTCATTTGTCAATTACACACTTATATATATGAAACAAAATCACACAATGAGATATGGTGCATGCACATTCATGTTATTTGCAAAAATAGTCGTGTTAAATGAAAATATATAGTCATTTTATTTGAAAAAACATTGTCATTTATCAGTTACACACTTATATGAGAAAAATCACATACATTAGATATAGAGCATGTACAATCATGTTATTTGAAAAAGTAATCATTTTATTTGAGAAAGAGACAATCATTAATTTGTCAATTACACACTTATATGAAAGAAAATCAAACACAATGCAATATAGGGTATGCACATTCATACTAATCGAAAATACTCATTCATGTTATTTGTAAATACATAATCAAGTTAAATGAAAATATACAATAAATCTCGTCACGTTTTGCACACTCATTGCACATTCACATGAAAAATCACATACAGTGCAATTCAGATCGAGCATGCACATTCATATGTTAATTGAAAAGACACGATCAAGCTAAGTGAAAATACATATGTATTTTCATCACAATTTGCACAGTCATTAAAAATCGCACACAATGTGATTAGGAGCATGCACATTCGTATTAATCGAAAATACACAATCATGTTATTTGAAATACATAGTCAAGTTAAGTGAAAATACACAATCATTATTGTTATATTTTTCACACTCATTACACATTTACATGAAAAATCACACATAATGCAATTCAGACCATGCACATTCATATCAATTGTAAATGCACATTCATGTCATTTGAAAAAACACAATCAATTAAGTGAAAATGTACACTCATTCTTGTCACATTTTGCACACTCATTATTACACACTCAAATGAAAAATCTCACAAATACGATTAAGAGCATGCACATTCATATTAATCAAAATCACATAGTCATTTTATTTCTAAACATACAATCAAGTTAAGTGAAAATACATAGTCATTTATTACATTTTGTTTCCGAGAAAGTAAAAAAAACATTGTTTGCACACGCGCATGCAATCTCAACTATTCATATAACGCAATCAAGCTAACGACATTTTTTCTCATTTCTCTCTTTAGATATCACTCTCACATGATGCATTGCCTATATATTCATTCATCACGACACTTATTGCATCACCATCATAATATCTATGATGGAGAACAAATAAAAATATATTATTTTATAAATCAAATTATTATTATTATTATTATTATTATTATTATTATTATTATTATTATTATAGAAAAGTTATTGAAGTATGTGAATTTCATAGATAATTTATTTAAATTATTTAAATGAAATTACCTGTATGCCTATATCTAATAAATTTATTAGGCAAAAATCTTGTCTATTTATTTTGAGGGTTTAGACTTTTGGATTATATACAAAAATACATTATTTCAAAAACAACTTTGCTCAATAAATGAAATTTATAGATAAAATATTTTTCTTGTCAATGTGCTTAGAAAATTATTTTTGATAATATCACTTGCATTTTATAATTTTCATATAAATATACTGCTTGTCTTAACTTACCTACGTATAATATTTTTTTACAAGAGAAAAAATGTATACTATATATTAAAGTCGAGACTTTTCGTGCCTCCACTTTAGTTTTGACCCCACATCATATTAAATTAATTATAAATCATTTATATTTTAACAATTTTATATCCTTATTAATTTTACAAGTAAAAGTTCCATATGTTTCATCTAATTACCTTATATTAATATATCAAAATAATATCTATATCCATAATCTCTCAAAATAATATTCTATATTTATAAACTATCCAAATAATATCTATCTATACAATCTAGATTTATTCTAAAAAGATGTCTTTATCTAATTACCATATATTAATACATCAAAATAATATACAATTAAAATATGTCTTTATCCAAATAATTCATCATATAATGCAACATTGTAAATGTTTACTTTTATATTTAAATCTTTATCAATATATGATAAAATTTATAAGTAAAGTATCAAGTTATATTCTTATAATCAGGTTTTATTTAAATATATAAACAAACGTAAACATTATATTAGTACATATTATTCGAGTACTATGAATTTCAAAAAAAATATCACACTTTTTAGGGAAAAGAAACATGTTTATATACTAAAATCTATATTATATTTTTGCATAGCAATATTTAATTTGGCTAAGCTAGTAGAACATAATAAACTTTGAGGTTAACGTTATCCACTTTTAGTCTAGACAAGTTTAAGAAAAAAAAACTTAAATCCCTTTGCAAAATCTATTGCTTTGTATCGATGTAACTACATATTTTGAAATGGAGATGAAGGTGTGTCACCAACTAGACCATAGCGCACTTTATTCGTGACCTTTCTTCAAGACTCAATTGCGGATGTACGTTGCACCTAGGGGTGGCAATTCGGATAATCGGTCGGGTTTCGGTCGGATAAATCGGTTTCGGGTTATTCGGATGTGAACAGTATCGGATATAAACGGAAAATTGGGTGCATTCGGGTCGGTTCAGATCGGGTCGGAGATTCACATTGTCGGATAAGTCGGGTTAGCGGGTTATAATCGGTTAATTTAATTCGGCTTTCGGTTGAGTCGGTTTCGGGTTGAGTCGGTTTTTTCAATTTTCGGTTGAATCGGATTTCGGTTAAAGCGGTTTTCGGTTGAATCGGTTTCGGCTGAATCGGTTTCGGTTGAATCGGATTCGGTTGAATCAGCTTTTTTTAAATCAATTTTTGATTGAATTGGATCAGAGTAAAAATGTGTTTGTATAATTAGGTTTTGATAGTTGGAACAGTGAATCAATATAATTTTGATTTTTAACTATATTTTGAATAATGTTATTTTTATATTTCAAGTGTACAACATAAGCATGTACCAATATAATGATATTATTATCTACGAGATCTTGTACATTCTCAAAATCATATTCATTCTCATGATCAGATTCATATATCAATAAATAAGATCTTATATTTTGTCAAACAAATATATCTTTAGTAATAAATGATAATATTAAATTATAAGTATTTGTCAAATTACGATCAATAGTTTTAAAATAACATAAAAAAGAGATCACACTTCACATAAACATGGTTATACAATTTCTTACATTTGCAATTTTGTATTACACTTTATACTAATAATATATTATGTTTTATATCCTATTATATAAAATATCGTACTAAGTTCGGATTGTTTCGGATATCATATATAATTATCGGGTACAATCGGGTTCGGGTTGTTTCGGATGTCGGGTAGAATCGGGTTCGGATTGTTTCGGGTCTCGGATATAACTCGGTCGGGTATTTTCGGGTCGGGTTATTCAGGTTTCGGTTTGAAACCGGATTGAGATTTTCGGATGTAATCGGGTTTCGGGTAATTCTTAATCGGGTTGCTTATACCTCCGGGTCAAGTTCGGTCGGATTGAGTCGGTTTCGGATTTGATTTGATAAAAACAAATTTCGGGTCTCGGTCGGTTCTCGAAACGGATAATTCGGTCGGTTAATTCGGATCGGGTCAGAATTTGCCACCCCTAGTTGCACCCACTGGGGGTTGTAGGTTGTAGCCCCGTCTCAATTTTTTTAAATATTTTATTAAGAATATGTATTTGTCAACCATTAGACCGGACCCGAAAGTAACCCAAAACTAGTTATATCTGAATTTATTAGTCTGATATGACACCGATGTTAGAAATTATCCAATACAAAATCATTTGAAAATCCAAAGTTATCCGACCCGATATCATTCAAAAAATAAAGTATCTCGACTCAAAAGCACACGACCCAAAATAATTTGTAACCTTGGATTTTATGACCAAATTTACATAAAACTATCTCATATAGTCATATGTACCATTAAAAAAATACATTACCATTTAATAAAATAATTTAGATACATTAAATATATAAAAATATTCTTAAATAAATATTTTATTTTACAACTTAATATTAATATTGAATATTTTCTATAATTATATTTTCAAATTAAAATTTAATTACACTATATATTTAGTGTTAAAGTTAATTAGACTAGGACAAAAAAAAATCTTTCAAATATATGGTCAGAATCTAAATCCGAGTCAACCCAAAATTTAAATATCTCAATTGAAATTGATCCAAAAACCTAACTTTACCCGATTAAATGAAAACCCGATACGAGATTGTCCAACTCGATTGTAAAAATATTCAAATCTGACTAATTCCGGATTGACCCCACCCCAAAATGACCGAGCTCAAACCCGTCCCGACCCACCCCATCTACAAGCCTACCTGCTCCTATGACCTTGCTGAAAAAATAATGTATTTTATATATTTAACCCTCGCTCGATGAAATACATGTGTCTGTCCCTGCCTAGAAGATAACTAGATAACTTTATTGCAAAAATGGGTCATAGTCTCCCAAGCAGTACCATTTCAACACTTCCAGAACTTCTCGTTCTCATCCAAAAAGATGTTTTAGGACGCCCCCCGTAAGGGGCGGTCCCCTAATCATTACCTTTTCAAAAAAAACTAGATAACTCTATGGTTAAAAAAAACACTTAAAAAAACTCCGGGTAAAGTTTTTTTAGGATCTCCGAACAAAACCTAAGTAAGAATAATATAGAAGTGAACATTGGTGATTGGTGAGCGTTTCCAAAAGTGGTTGCAAATTCGACAGCCATTCACCATTGAATTGGCAGGATTAGTTAGTTGGCATGATATATTATTATTATAACAGTCATATTATACTGCCAAAAAAACCTATCTAATGACGATGATGCGACGTTTGCTCTAAAATGTAGGGTAAGGACATTAACCTGTCTTCAATTCATTGGCATTTCGTGAACTGAAAATGGACATGGATTTGCGCAGTGGTATACTACTACAAATAGCACACGATTATTACCAACGTGAGTTTTCTTCATTTTCCTTACAAGTTACAGCCTGTATGTGTAATATTTTAAATTATTTTGGGTTCATCAAAAATTGGTGATCCAAACACATAAATTATTAATACTATTATAATTTCAACTTCATATATCTATAATTAATAAACACTAATACTTCTTAATTGATAATAGTTGTTACACAATAATGCTAAGATATTTTAGACCAGAATATCTTACTTCCAAAGTATACTCATTCTCTGGTTACATCTCTTAATGCTCATGACGAGCATCTCCAACAGCTTCCTCATTTCTCAAATTTAGAGAATATTAGAGTGTTTTAAGATCCAACAGTTTCCCCATCTCATCCTCCAAAATGGAGATAGAGAAAAAAAGAACTAGTCTTTCTCCAAATTTGGAGTAAGACTTCATTCTCCAAAATTAAAAATTTATCATATTTCAATACAAATTTTATAAATATAGTATATAATCTTTTTTGTTTTAATATATAATTAAATGTATATTCTTTTTTAGGTTAGATTGATCTCTATAATGGAGAAACTGTTGGAATTCAAGCATAAAATTTTTGGAGATTTTGAACTTTTCATTCTCCATTTTAGAGAATTTTAGAGACTTTGTTGGAGATGCTCTTAAGCTAATAACATTTATCGGACCATGCATCTCCCTTGATGGCCAAACAAATTGTACCACACATATAATAATTTATTTATAATTTCTTCCGAAATAGAAAATTAAAAAATCATATTCTTTATAAACATTATACCAGCTCCAATAACTTTCTTAATTTGAAGAATACTTTTCATGCTTTCGATAAGAATCATTCCATTTTTACCCATCGTTGTTATAAGAAATGTATAAAAAAGTTGTTGTGCCAAAAAAACAATAACGCCTAATATTCTCCAAAAAATAATAAATAATAGAATAGTGGGGTTAATATAAAAATCCATCAGTTAACTTATTGTTTTCAAAGAATAATAAGACATTTTGCATCAAACACAAACCAAACTTCAATAAAGGGATCCACCTGATTAGCTCAACTCCCTTCTTCCCAACTTCCAATCAAACTCCAATCTTCTCTTTTGCCGCTCTTAATTTCCTACCAGCCCTTGACTCGTTCCCATCATACAAAACCCAATACTTCTTCGATCATTTTTAACGTACGTACACATATTATATATCGCTAATTTCAAATAGCTTGATCTAACTAGGAACCTGTAAGTGGATTGTTACTTCGATCTCATCATTAATAACGTAATTACAACATGGCTTATAACATCATGTAGCAAACGTAATTGTACGTAGTTTGTGGTAACAACCAAGCGTCGACTATAACATTTCCTACCTAAAACATTAGGCCAATAAAGCAAGAGAAATTGTACTTTTAGCTTCCTTCCTAACTACGTACATATAGAGGCCCCATATCAAACAATATTTATTTGCAATAACGTTTCCTTTAAATGACAAGGCCCCATACATTCTTATAGTATTTCTTATACAAGAACATCAACCCACGTCTCCTTCGAAGATATCGACCGATCAATGGATCAAATTACTCAAACACAAGCACAAAAGCCACCAATGATCCTCCTCTTCTTGGCCACCTTCCCAACAATCTACCTCGTCTCATACGACACCCTCTTCAAGCGGTGGCCGGCCAAGCTCCGGCCCGAAGCCGCCAGCTGCGCGATCTCCTTCGTCCACGGCACCCCGGCCTTCCTCCTCTCCTCCTTCTCCCTCCTCCACCACCAAAACTCGGCGGCCGCCAACACCGCCCTCGAGAACGGGCTCCTAGAGTTCAGCATCTCCTACTTCATCACCGACCTCGTCAACTACCTCGTGTTCTACCCGAGCGACCTTGCCTTCGTGGCCACCACCTGGCCACCCTCTTCGTGCTCTCCACGTGCCGCTACCTAGCCGGCCACGGGGCCTCCGCCGTCCTCCTCCTCCTCGCCGTGGCCGAGTGCACCAGCTTCCTACAAAACACGTGGACCCTCGTGGCCGCCAAGAGGCACGAGCACGCGCTCGCCGCCAAGCTCTACAAGGCCCTGAGCCTGCCCCTCTACACGGTCTACACCCTTGCCAGGGGCGTTGTAGGCCCCGTCATCGTTTATAGGATGTGCGCCATGTCCTACGACGCCGCGATCCCCGGCTGGCTGTGGGCGTCGTGGATTGTGGTTGTTGTTATGGCCATTGTTGGAAGCTTGTTGTGGGTAGGTGCTCTTTGGACGGAGTTCTTTAAGGAGAAGAAGTCGACCCACAATACTACTAAACTCCTATGACATTTTCAGCCTACGTACGTAACGCTACATAAGTTTTTTTTAATTTATTATTAATGTACAATCTCTTTCACGTACGTACTTGTTACTAAATCATATATGTGCATGCACGTAATAAATTCGTCTATGTTAGCAAAAGTTTACGTACGTAAAATGTCGATCGATGATCACCAACCAGAAGATATGTTATAAGGTTTACAACGTATCAAGCACCTCAAGGATTCGAGTCTTACAAATGGGACAGCTTCGTGTGTTGATCCAAATCTCTCTAGAGCAAACCCTACAGAACTGGTGCCCACACGGGACCAAAGTCGCGTTATTGCTCCGTTGACTGCACACGTGGCAAGCCTTCTTCTCATTCCCATTTTGGGCCTTGTCCCTCTTGACCCCCAAAACCCTCTTGGGCTTCCTACTCTGCTCGGCCCGGTCCATCTCCTTCATCAGCGAAATCAACGGCTTACCTTCGCCCGACCGATCGTCCCCCACCGTCGGATTCCCGCAGGCGAATCTGGCCGCCGCTCGTTTCACCGAGACCACCCATTTGCGGTGTGGTTTCCTGTCCCCGGTTCGCCCCAGCAGCCGGCCTATTGTGAGTTGGCTGTTTGGGCCGGGTTCGGATTTGTCTTGGGCCGGGTTCGCTTTGTAAGCTATAAAGCCCAGTTTATCCGCTACTGTCAGGCTTATTGGGCCTTGTTGTGGGCCTGAGTTTGTCGTCGTTGTATCCGTTTCCCAGCCCAGTATTGACGAGAAGTCGTAGCAGCTCTGGAATCTATTCTTCTTCTTGTTCTTGTTGTTCTTTCTGATCTCGTTGTCCCTTTCGGAGGCTGAATCCTCCTTGATCTCTTTCGTTTTCCCGCGATTGAATCTTCTGTGTAAGGCTAGGATAAGGATAAGAAAAGGGGGAAGAACTAGGGAAATGAGAATTGGTGTCCAGTCGGTGAATGATATGTTTTCGAATAATTTTAACATGGTTTTTTAAATCCCTTCCAAGACCAACAGCAATTCCAAACGAGATCAAATCTTCCGACGATAGGAAGAAGTTGAAATCGAATGGAATCTGCGTGGGATGAGGAGGGGAGAAAAAAATGATAGGGCAGCTTTCTTCAATTTCTTGAAAAAAAAAATGCTAAATTTGGCGGGAAGGCCAAATTTGGCTGAACATAACTTGCATTGTATTTTTACCAAGGTCCTCCATACATTTACATTTACATTTACATTTACATCTTTCTGGGGATGGTAATTGTGTTACAATTGGCCGTGGTTGGGGGTCTCTATAAGGGAAGTTTGAGACGCAAAATTGACGGATTCAGTCTAGGGTTTCATTTTAGGAAATGTGATGTTTTCTGCTCTTTTGACCCTGCAGAAAAAAGAAAGCCTTTTTATTTGGTTCAGGCTACGGTTAGTCAAGGAACTTTGCAAAATCATATTTATAATGTATCTCACTTACCCTGTTATGTTGTGTCTTGGGTGTGTGTCCATGATAAGCTATGGTTTGATATGATGAGCAAGGTTGGCCAGATAGTCTAGCAATGAGCTTTTTCAGGTGGTTGTAAATGCTGCAACACAAATAGTTCAAGTTCTCCTTACATCAAGATAGTTCAATGGAATCAATGGCATGGCATCTGAACAAAAAAAAACAGAAATTACATACCTAAGCCGATGTCTGTTGCAGGCAATAAAGAATGCAACGAACCCATTCAAAATGCTTCTGATGGCACGAAAGACCTAACAGAAGGCAGAAACAAAAGCTCTAAATCTTGACACAAGCCCTGCAGCCATATATACACAGAAATAACACTTGCTATAAAACAAACCTGAGAGAAAAGGTCATTCCAAAGTGAAAGCCATATTGATGGTTTATAGGTGCTCGCTGTTGCCTTGGTCGCGGAAGCAACCCTGAATGCACCACTTGTGAATTCCCACATTTCTAGGAGCACTTCAAATACAATACTAGTGGAGATTGCCAATAGATTTGCTAGTCCAAGCAATAGCCGGATAGGAGCATACACGACTTCCCTTATCATCCAGAATATTGGACATATCACCATGGTTGCTGCAAGGAAGTTCAAGGGGAATGATATCATAATGTTAGTGCATACCAAAGTGGGAATTCAGATCACCAAGATAATGCACCATCTTGCATCAATCTTTTGGTTTAGGTCTCTTTTGCATTATTTTCGGTAATCCAAACATACCCTCAATTGCAAGATAATGCATTATCTTGGGACGCACACTCTCAAAACAGCTTGTAGAATACTAACCAGTGGACCAAAAACATGACAAAACAATCCAGATTGGGAGGAGTATAATCTCAATAACACCGTCAACCAGATTCCAAGAAGAGCTGGCAATGATCCAAATTACCGAAAACAAGCTTTCTGCTGCCTGGAAAGCCATGTTCCAGAAAGGATGCAGAGTTTGACAAGCCTCCAGGAGAGGCCCCATCAATGGCTGAGCCAAAACCGAAAAGAAAGATCGTATGGTGTGTGTTGTCATTAGAAACCGCTTGATAGCCTTCTGACAGTGGTGCAAGAACAGCATTGTACCCAAGTACTTGATCCTAGACACCATTTCCCATGTTTCTATCCAATCAAAAAGTGGCCCCAACAAACGAGATGCGGTTGCCTTCAAAAGCGGGACATTCTTGTACAGATCATAGAATCCTATGACAACAGTGATGATTGACATGATGACATATAAAGCTCTCACTAGAGGACACATCCACGGGCGATACATATTGCAGAAAAGTGGGTAGGATTGGAGAAATATCACCCAAGACGGTAGCCCAGCTTCTAGAAGAGTAAGTAACCGTAAATCTGACATGATAATATCTCTGAACTTAAAGGGAAGATGTGGGTCATTGAACCTAAACAAAACTAACACATCCTTGTAATCTGAAGCTTCAATACTGTTTTCAGAATGTTCAAATGAGTTGACATCAGCAATACATCTTGCAAGTTTCCGCCTTTTATAAGGCACATTCAGAGGACGAGAGGGTGTATGGAAGGTGTTAGAACTGTTGTCCACATTTCCAGGGTAAACACTGAAATTTCCTGTGTATTCATAAGGAGATTCGTTTTCGAAAGGAACTTCACTAGAACAAATGTTTTCGTCATCGTCAGTCATGCTTGTTTCATCACAGCACACCTCCGCTGCAACATAAAAAATTGACCAAATCGTCATTATAATTTCCTTTTGCAAAATAAAAAAATTGCAAATTCTGTCACTATCAACTCGCAAAAGTATTTATTCCCAACACAAATGCACCATAATAAACTAACCTATAGTAGAAAGCAGATACTCCCTGAATTTGTTCTGCTCCTGAACCGTGCCTGAGAACCATGATGACATACAGCCTGCAGCATGTACAATGCTGTCGAACTCCCACCGTCTCATGTATTTAGTTTCTACAGCCATCGATGTATCCGTCTGTGCTGCATATCAATGCGGTATAAGGCTAATGTGGCATCATTTTCGCATTGCAAAAGCTATTCTGTTTAGATTCAAAGAAAATTAACCTGAAGTTCATTCAAGTAGTTTATTCCACGGACGTTGTCCCATGAAACCTCAAATATGATCAGACCGAACAACGTCTGATGCAACTCATCGTTTAACTGTAACGAGTACTTAAGTTTCTTCATCGGTAGCAATGCCCGACTCTCAGACAATGTTGCAGAGTTGAGAAGGGAAAACCATTTATCACTGCTCTTAGACAATTTTTCACTTGCTTCTGAGTCATTTTTCGGCTCTGGCTTCTCTTTCCGCTTCTTCTTACCCTTCTTTGATCTAGAGTTGGCAAAAGGTGACAACCTTGACTACAGATAAGTAAAAACAAATTTTGATGCATCAGAAATGGAGAACCCAAATGTAGAAGTAGAATACTAAAAACATTATGCGTTCGGACCACCTTTGTAACCATCAATTGCCACAAGTGTGCAGGCCGTGGAATGAGCCCTTCCAGCCATGGCCGATTATCCACCAAAATGTAAAATCTGTTGCTTTCAGATGCCAGAAAAAGGCTCAAATGTGAAAGATAAGACTGCAAGTCCCTGTGGTTGGACAAAGTGAAACTGTATCAGTAAAAAAAAAAACAGTTACTAGTGGATTGAAAATTGAATTTTACTTTGTCAGAACATAGTTGCCACAGGCTTTCAATAGTGATCTGTGTAGGCAAAACACTAGATTCTATCTTCATCTCTTCCATCCCCAGAAAGGCATCGAATAAAACATAGGATTCGGAACACTAAATTTGAACTAATAAACTAGTATACTTTTCTCACATTATTCAGTCAGTAATAAAATTCTCCACTATGTCTATATGAATAGTTTGTGATTCCAAATTGCTCAGGGTATCAAAACCCTCAATTCAATAATGCAGACGAACACCTTATTTTATCTCAGTAGTGAACCAGATAGAGATGGAATTTTCCAAAAGAGAAAAACAACTCAAGAACATCCAATAAGTTATTATAACAAAAATTACAATGTGACAGACAGACACAAGGGAAAATGCCAAAAACATGACAACGTGGCCAATCAAAGAGATGGGCATGATTGCAAACAGCATAAAAAATTACCCAATTTGCAGGCTATGCAAGGGAAACACACATCGGTCATGTTCATCATTCTCCATCAAGACCATCAAATCAGCAGCTCTCTGGCTCTTAACACCAAATTATGGACCAATTGAAGATCATAAGCTGCACACAAACCAAATCCACTAAGAAACCACTAGACCTAAAACGGTGCTAAAACCAAATCGATACAAATTCAGTTTGAGAGCAAGATGGATAAACCTGAGAAGTAGAAACAATTTCCGCTCAACTTCATATCAAAAACCAGATTGAATGTGCAAAATCAAGCATTCAATGTAGAAAGAGAAGATAAATGCAGACACCTAAATCGAAAAACCAAGAATTCTGGTTGTATTTATTACTACTAGGGAAGAAGGATTTTTGATTAGTCGTTTGTGGGTTATGAGAATTGAATTTGAAAAATCGGAGAGAAAGCTAAATAGGGTAGAGGGTAGAGCAGAGCCGACTTAAGTTGTGTGATTTGGGTGGCGATACGAAGTGGGCACAGCTCAACATCCTCTGCAACCTGTCCACTACTATCGCATTAAATGCACAAGAAAAAAGGAAGATAAAAATTGGGTTGTGAGAGGGGAAATTGAAGAAGAAGAAGAAAGGAGGCTGATCACGTGAAGAACACGTTTCAGAGAGAATGTAAAGAAAGATGAAAGGAATGCGAAAATGGGGGTACGGAATGGCGCCAGTTACTTTTGCAGAGTTTGTTTTTGAGGAGGATGTGGAGAAACCTTCAAGGTTTGATTGGAACTGGTTCGTCTTCACATCATTTTTGTACTCCGTAGGATAGAAGTCATAGAACCCTTTATCTAATTTTAGCAAAAATCATCTAACATATTACATATAGGTATAAAATATATGAAAATCTATTTAATCTTTATATATAAAATCTTCTAGTTATAGCATGACTTAAATAAATCACCTACATACAGTTATTATGTACTCCATTTTTTTTTATAAGGAAATACAATACCTTTATTCAATGGGGTGTACGAGTGTATCCTTTTCCAATAATCCTAATAATTAAGTTTTAAAAATTTACGAAGAGGATAAACTGTTGAGTACTTTTAAAGTATGCTATGAATCTTAACCAAAAAAAGAAGTATGTTATGAATGTTTTTTTATAAATGTTTTTTCTATAATGTGTCCTAAGGGTAAAATATATGCAACTAATAAAAAAAATGTGATAAATCTTAAATTTTGGAATTTTTAATCTTTTTTGTGATGGATTTACTATTTTCATTTTAGGGTTTTAGTTTCTATATTTAGTACGCTTAGACAACCGAAAAACCGCTTTATAGTTGCTGAATGTTAGCATGGAAGTTAGAAGATTATTATTACCAAGTGTTTTTTTATTACAAGTTAAATGCACATGACTCGAATAATTTAGCTAAATTACATGGAATTATTATTTTATAAATAATTGTTATTTTTTTATTTTTCAAAGATGGTTGATATGGTGAAGTTTAGCAAATATGTTTATTAATAGCAAGAATCTTATAAGACCTTAATATGCTATCTTTCCTAATTTTTATTATTTTAATAAAAATATATTAAGATAATTTTATGGTGTGATGTATAGCCTCTCTCAATTATTTTTGCATAAAATAGTTGGAATTGGAAATTTCAAAACTAACTAGTAACAAGGAAATCTCACATGTCTAGATGTACCCACTATCCCTAGGGGTTATTTTCTGAGAAGTTAAAGTGATATGCTAATCGGTGTTGTCGTGGTCTGTCATTTGTTGTTGGTTGATTTGGCCTAATTTATGAAATGTTTGTGGGGGGATTTAGCCTATCAAAATATTAATTGCTTTGCTCGCGCTAGGCTTATTAGATCATTGGTCGAGCACTCACGAGTTTACTATAAGATCTCGGGTTCGAGACTAAGGACAACAGTTTGCCCTTTTCTCTTTAAAGTCGTTTGCACTTACAAAGATAAAGATGACTTTTTTTTCGGCTATTCTGTATAGCGCACCCCCAAATTGCTTTATAGCGCACCCCCTCCTTCGTCCATTAAAAATGGATGGACGGTTCATACATGTCCACAGAAATAGGTGGACAAGTTAATATTTTCCATACAATTTCCATGAGAAACACTCGGCCATTAAAAATGTATGGACAATATTAACTTGTCCACCTGTTTTCTGTGGACATGTATGAACCGTCCATCCATTTTTAATGGACGAAGAAGGGGGTGCTCTATAAAGCAATTCGAGGGTGCGCTAAAAAGATTGACCCTTTTTTTTTTAATTAGCATACCAACAAGGCAACAATCCTACTTTAAGTAGTACTTGACGACCCACCCGTATTTTCTCTGTCAAACATCATACTGGAATCATTCATTTCTGATTCTCATTCCTTATTCCCAGGGAATCAAACCAAATGGGGTCTAAGTACTTATGTATGTGAATATTGTAGCCCAGGCAGTTTAATATCTGCCCTTGGACGACCACACTACTGACTACCCATGACACTGATCTCATTCGTTAAATTTAAGCAATCATGGAACTTTGATTATGATGAATAGACAAACAAGGAATAATACAGATTCAACCAAAAAAAACAAGGAATAATACAGAGCCCATGATTTACAATCTGATCTGGCTCTTGCATGTTTCCCATCCCTCCAATTATTTGCCCATATCATATTATTTGGAAATTAGGGATCGAATCTCAAAGAAAAAAAACAATTATAACCCTTTTTTTATTCTATTCATTCCGCAGTATATTAATTTACTGACAGAAATGCATAATTGCAACTGGCAATAGACATCACTTGTACAGTTGTACTTGTAGTTGATGGTTTTCACTATGAAGATGTACCTTGTTACACAACCTCTGTATAAAAAATCACCAGAAAGGGTGTTCGGTTCCAAAGATGGAGAAAGAATGTATAACTAATATACTTTATATTGCATAATAATGAAACCTACAAGAGCTTGGATGAATGCACAAAATTAATCTTACCCATTGAACAATCCTTGGCCATATTTTGGTTAGACTAAATAAGAGATCTCCTAATCTTGAAAATGTGTCTACTTCTTGAGTTACCAAAAACAAAAAAGAGAGAATCAAATTTCCTTCTCTTTTTTTTACCATGTCACGTCAGGAATTTCTGACAGTCTAGCTATGTTGGTGGAAAGAATCTGTTGAGGTTAAATGGCAAAGTGTAAAACTCTTCATTCCTATTATCACCTCTAAATGTTCTGAACTTGACCCACCATGGCATTCCTCTGTCTTTCTTCGACTTCTCCACGTCTAGCGTGTTATCAAGGAAAACCGCGATGATCAGTGCCACCATTGCTGATGATGCAAATATTGTATTCAAGTAGGCATTAAACTGCAAATCCAAAAAACAAAGAACTCAAATAAGAAAAAAATGTTGGTGAAAAGAGTCTATTTATATTGTTCATGGATTAAGATTATGAGTACTTTACCCATCCTGCATTCGTTCGAACAAGGCCCTTTTGAGGAAGGTAGTCGTAGAAGAATTGCGGGATGGAGATCCCGAGGAAGAGCGAGAGGCCCGTGATAAGAAGATTTCTCATGGAGTTCATGTTAGTGAACTGAAGAAATGAGAGTCCAACCGAAGCTGTGAACAACAAAGCCGAAAAAAATGGTGTTCTTAGTATTGTAAAATCACTAGACATAGTAATGGAGTTATGTAACAGGAAAGGATTGGCTTAGGATGATTTGTCGTACACACAAGACCGAAAAGAACGCAGTATAATGCAGCAAATATAGGAAACGGAATGGATGCAAACACGGCTCCGAATTTCCCTGCAAAGTTTTTGTGCACAAGTTAGTGATCAGAATCATCCTTCATTAGGCCTTTTTGTAACAGATCATAAGTGGATAGATATACAACCTAAGATTGAGAAGAAAATCATGAAGCCGGCTGATATTTGGACAACTCTACGACTTCCAACTCTGGTGAGTCCAAGCAGTCCAACATTTTCCCTGATAAAGAACAAAACTTAGTTGAAAAAACGAATGAAAGAAAATGATGCAGCCAGAGAATCATTTTCTTACACTGATACAGTAGAGCCAGTTCCGGTTCCAAAGAGACCGTCCAGCAAAATCCCAACACCCTGCATTCGGACATATAGAATAACCATTGAAAACGAGAATAAACAACATTTCTTCTTATACATATATCTTGTTTAGATGCTTCATGATAATTACAAATGCACCTGCCATCCAATGCCTCGGCTCAAGACATATGCAGGTGGAGGTGTGGCAATGGCCAGCCTTGATGCTGCCTTGTATGCACCAGTGGACTGCACAACATGAGTTTTCAGCATTGGTTTCGGTTATTAGTCTTGTATTTGCAATTTAGAGTTTGGATATACCTCAACCATGGAGACGAGGACTGCTGACATCATCGCGAATGAATGGCCGGCAGCAAAGGTAGGTGGACCCCACTGCAGTGGGTATGGAAATTTGAACCTGCTCAGAATAGAAAGCACAGTTTACACATGTAATGGAGAATGTATGTGATTGAATTATTAGGAGTCACCAAATGTACAAGGGACTATTACCATGGTGCAGTGGATATCAGATTTGCTCGGTCAGTACGACAACTCAATTGGGTTTGAAGTGGTTTCTTATTGTAAGCGCCTGCTCCAGTCAAGATGATTGCATAGATCCATACAATTGTTACACATATAAGCACCGGAAATCGCTCAAATATGGGCATGTCTCGTACGGGTCTGATATGCTTTAAATACTACAAAATAAAAAGTTATATAAACACAATAATGGTGAGCTATGAAACCTCTAAGATGGAAAAAAGAAAAGGAAACTCAAATGGAATCTGAACCATTGCTATACTCACTTGAGATAAACCAATGACAAGCAACAGCATTGGAAGCCCAATTTCTATGCAATTCCCTAACTGAAGAAAAGGAAGACTTGGATCTTTAATATGGAAGTAAAATGAAAGCCCCATTCAATCAAATGTTACACATTAGTGTCAGGATAGAATGTCCAAATGTAATAGAAAGATTAAGAGAACGTACTGCAGGAAAACCTCGTTGAAATAATCCCAAACCGACGAGTCCTACCACAGGTGCCATACCCAAAGGGCTAAAAAACCTGTAGAAACCCAAAGACAAATTTAAGAACACCAGATATAGCAGGTAGCTGTTTTCTTTTTCTTGTTGATGAACGATGACAGAAATTAAATTTGGGTATGTCTAGATATACCTCGAAAAGAGGCCCCATGCTTGGCTGTAGCCTAAGATAATTTGTATGCTTGAGGCTACAATCAAAGCTCCTTGGATAGCTCGCATAGTTTGTAGGAATCTCTGTATTGTTCACAAACAAAAGGCAGTCAGCTTCACTGCATACGGCTGACTAGCTATGCAAACAACTATCCATTCATCATCTATTACTATATACTAAAGCGGAAGCAAATTCCGCCACCATATTGCGCCACATCACCCCTTTTATTAAAATAATATGTTTTATTTAAATTCTTTTGTCATCTATTAAATTGGGAAATTTATAATTAGCATGTAAAATTTTTATCTTTTCCAAAAAACAATCTTAATATGTTTTATTTAAATTCTTTTGTCATCTATTAAATTGGGAAATTTATAATTAGCATGTAAAATTTTTATCTTTTCCAAAAAATAATCTTAATATGTTTCATTTAAATTCTTTTGTCATCTATTAAATTGGGAAATTTATAATTAGCATGTAAAAGGTTTATCTTTTCCAAAAAATAATCTTTTGTCATCTATTAAATTCGAAAATTTACTTGAAAATTTTATCTTTTGGTATCTATTAAATTGAAAACAATATGTAAATTTTGTATTACGTAAAAAAAATTATACAGTTGGCATTTACAATTTTTAATTTTTTCAAAAGCATTAGCATGCATGTACGTACATATACCTTATAATCACAAAATATATATCTTAATAAAACATATCTCCCAATCACATTAATTACGTGCATGAAAGATTATATTTTTCATAAAAAATATATCATAATAAAGCATTAGCATCAATCAAAGGTACATGTATAAAAAAAGATTATTTTATCTTAACATACAATTAGCATGAAAATTTTATCTTTTTTATCTTTTAGGTAAAATATATCTTTATTAAGTACTCTCCTAATCCTTACCCATCTAGAACATTTTTTTCTTATAAATACACCTCCCATCCACTCATTCTTATACAATTATTTACGTTTCTCTATACCATTAGTTCCCAACTTTTTCTGAGATAACTTTGCCAATCAAAGGTATATATTTTTTCATCGAGATTTATATATGATTTAGTTTTGTTTATATTCAAAATGTTAGTATTGTTGTTGTTGTAGGCTACTATGGAGCTTCACTCTTTTCATGAGCTTACCAATCAAAGAAACAAAAAGTATACAATTTTTGGTCGTCTCTTGAAGATGTGGAACGTTGTTAATACTAATAATGAAATATCGTCGAAAGAGCTAATTTTTATAGATGAAGAGGTTAGAATTTCTACACAATCAATTACATATTTGTATTATTTTTACGTATTTTTGGTAATCAATTACATATTAAGTGATTTATTTATATAAATTAGTTTATGCAATTTAATTTAAATTTCAAAATATTTTTATCAATTTTAATAAAATTTAATAATGCATCTCATTTTATTGCATTCTTCCTCGATATATATGTTTATGTATGTATAAAAAAATATAAATATTTGATGATATATGAGAATTGTGTTATTTTATAATCTAAAAGATATGTACCGTTTTAAAAGAAACTAGACATATAATATTATTTATAATTATTATAGTGAATCTATATACAAGATAATATAAACAAAAAAACACCCCGTACAAGGTGCGGGTCATTTACTAGTTTGTAACTATAGTGGTGAACTTTTCACAATGTCAAAGATGGACTAGGGACAATATAACAGTTTAATTAACCCAATGTTCTGCTAAAATAAAAGATTTTAGAAAACTTTAAAGCTGTCTGCAGCAATTTATTACATATATTGCTACTTACTGTATGCAGTTCAATTTATCATCTAATTTACTAACGCAACTGACTCAAACACTTCATTTCAAATGCAAGAAGTTATTGAAGGAAAGAAAAACAGGAGCTTACTTCATGAGAATCAGAAATTCTTTGAAGTGAGGAGTCATTTATGATATAAGCTATAGGTATTACGTACGCGAAGGAACCTCCGACTACAGCTGGTAACCTAGTGCCAAATAAAGTCTGGAGAAGAGTGTTGATGCCGGATACAAACAGGAGAGTTTGCATTACCCGTGCCTTTTCACCCTGATCATGCAAAGAAAGAAATTTTGAAAAGCAGATCATTCGTGGCCGAAAATAAACTAGAATGCACAGCATGAAACAAAATAGGAGCAAACCAACAAACAACAAATGAATGTACATTTGAAATATAGTTGAAAGTGATAAATTATATGATGTGAGATGAAGCTATAATATTCAAGCCAAGTTAGCAAAGTGACTGGTTTCAGCATAGGCTTCTTACATCAGTTCCTCCCATGGCAGGGACTAATAATGTAGGGATCATGACACTGCTTCCCAGGATCAGAATGTAGTTTTGGAATGCAAGGAGTATGGTTTCAACTGAAAGGAGTAGACATCAAGTGTATGAGTTCACAATAAAGAAAAATGAAAAAATGACTGGTTGCATTTTCCTCTTAGGGGCTGGAACCTTGATTTTCAATATAGCATGTGACTCTAAATAGATTAGATGTCAAAATAATACTTCATGTATTGAACAATTACAAAGTAAGTAAGAAAATGATGCATTTGTGTCCATTGCTCTGTAATGAAAATTAAATACATTCTCCACTTCGGTTTGTAAACATAAAGATTAATCGGTTGTTAAATACTTAGATCTTTCTCTACAACGAGCCCTTCAAAAGGAGAAAACTTTCAACTCACCCAACATTCATCTCAAAAGGAATGAAGTTTGAGAATTGTCTCACATTTTCATCCACATGAGTACCTATCTTAGCAAAAATCTGGGGTTCGCCTAAAGGACTTGGATTTTTAGTAAGCTCAACTGTTAGGCCAACAAACCACAATTTTCACTTCTCATGGAAGCAGTTCATCAGAGCAAATTTTTCAGCATAAGGTCTATTCCATATCCATAGCTCCACAAGGATGTTATCAACAAGTCAAATTTTCTTACATCTAAAAATCAGATAGGGAAAATTTTGGCTAGCTGGACAATTACAGCATTCCTCTTTGCACTAAAAAACACAAGTAAAATAATAGTAACAATCACCAGAAACGTGAAAAGTACTCTCAGTTGTTCAAAGTCACACAATCTCTGTTTTCCCAGAAGTTTGTTAGGAGGTCTAAACCTAGCTAGTATCATTACATCAAAAAAGCAAATGCTCTGGAAAATCCACATTCAACACAGCTAAAATCCCACATTTTAGTTTCATGCCTGAGATAGAACTCTCATCAACCAAACAAAATAATTGGAGCTAGAACTGGAATTTTCTATGTGAGGATGGTGATACAGATGCATGCCCCTTGTACCCACAAAAGGGAATGTAAAGAGGAGACACGAAAACGCACATTTTGAGCAGAAACAAAACAAAACACAAAACCGCAATCAAGTGCTATTCTTTCTTTAATCAGCGTGGTGGGACAAGAAAGCCAAAATGTAGACTTTTGATGGCACCACTCATATCGAAACACAAACCTGTATCGAAAAGGGCAGAAAAATGGAGACAAAGCAATTTTTTAAATACAAAAATGGAGAGATTAGAGAGGAGGAAGAAGAAACTGTACTCCAAGGAGGGTTAGAGTCTATGCAGTATTCAAGATCCTGAAGCTGCTCCATGGGTGGATGGCTGATTTCCTCCATAGTTGAAAAGCTTCACCAATGGAGAAGAAGATGATAAATTTCGTGTCTTTTTTTGGGTAAAGGCAAAGGGGAGAATATTTGAGGAAGGAGGAGAAGAACCCACCAAGAGTAAAGTTAAAAACACAGGGAAAAGGGTCTAGTGAGAGAGTGGGAAAAAGAAGAAAAAGGGAGTGTTGTGTTGTGTTTGTGTGTGTGAGAATGCAAATTGCAGAGGAAGGCAATGTTATTCTTGGTGAAAGATGTAGTCTTTTTGCTACCCGTTGGATTGGTGAGCTTATTTTGCGTAATTTACTCTAACAAATTGTAGTGTATTTTTGAATGGCAGGCGAATTTTTTTTTCTTTTTTGAATGGCATGCGAATTTAAGAATACACAACAAACCCCCAGCTGTTTGCATAAAATCTCGAAAATGACATATCATTCTTTGATGGGGCCCACACTAGACAGGTTTTTCAAAGTTGTCAAATCGAGTCTCCTCATTTGTTTGTGGGTTGACAAGAAAGGGTTGTGCAGGAAAGAGGTTGAATTGAAAGGCAGCCCTCGATTTGATTTGATTTGATTTAGGGTGTCAACTCAAGTTCGTGGGTTGCAGGTGAATCATCGTACGACTCTAAAAACATGGCTACTTGAGCAAGCTAGTGAGGATCCATTTTCATCAAAACTTGACCCGATTGATTAGGCTAAATATTACTCCTTGTCATATTTATAAAGATAATGTTTTATTTTTAATAACTTTCATATTAAGATATTTATAATACTAGGGGAGGACCGCGTACGACACGCACGCGGGATAATTTGGATTTAGATGTTAAGATTTATCAACTTAAATTCCGATTAGTAGAATAATTGGTATTACGAGGATAAAAATTATATCTCTTTTGAGTGTAAAATTTGGATTTACATTTGTATTAGCATGGTGCGATCTGCCTAATTTACACAAATGCAAATAGCCTACATTGTCAGGGCGCAAATCCCCTATTGTTAGGGCGCAAATCACCTATATCGTCAGGGTGCTACTCGCCTATATCGTCAGGCGCAAATCCCCTATATCGCCGGGGCGCAACTCGCCTATATCGTCACTCGTAAGAGACTTGGTTAACTACTCGTTTTCATTCAACACTCATCAGAGACTTCGCCAAATGATTTATCATTCGTGATTTCGACACTCATAAGAGACTCAATCGATTCATCGCTCGCCCTTTTTTCGACGCTCAATAGAGACTCCGCCGAATACCTCCTCAGTCTCGATTTCGACACTCATAAGAGACTCAGCCGCGAGACTTAATTGTACTTGATTTCAGCACTCCTACGAGACTCAACCGAAAGAATCGATTAATATCTTTAACCTACCAGGCACGGAGTGCCAAATTATAACGGGCGAGAAATGCCTAACTTAGCTTGGGTGCTTATAAGTACTTGTAAAGTTTCTCTATTGGAGTGAGAAAAAAAATGTGTTTATTGTATTAATAAGATTATAAATCTTTGAATATCAAAAAAATATACCCCTAATCTATAAGTGTTTAGTTATAAATTTATAATACATACATTGAAAATTCAAAAACTAACTTAATAAATGAATTGTCAAAAGAATTTTAATTTTATTTTATGATATAACATTTAACTTTTAATAAGAAAAAGTGAGAACTAAATCATTATGATGGAACTAATTGCCATACAATTAATTTTATAATACATAAAAATATAATATAATTCAATAACATATATAGTCTAAACTTATAATAAGAAAATGAATGATTATAAAATACGTAAATAAAATCTTTCAATTTGTAGGCCGCATCATGTAATAAAAAAATTTATTTAATAAGATAATATTTAATATATATCTACGTACTTATCAATAAGAGTAACATAATACATTTACTAATGATAATTTAATTAGTAATACCACTTTAATCAAAAATGAATTTAATAAGATAAATTATATTATATATACATTATCAAGTATTAAATTTATTGAGATAATATACAACATGAAGTAACAACAACAACAACAACAACAACAACAACAACAACAACAACAACAACAACAACAATAATAATAATAATAATAAATACTATAGAATAAACTACTACTAATAATAATATCATATTAGATTGAATATAATACAATTTAATTAGATATATATACATGAATACATATATATTATAGCATAGGAAGGAAGGAATTGAATTGGCGATTAATGTCAAACGTTCCAAGTTTACTAGTAGGTAAGATAGTATTTATTTTTAAAACAATAGTATTCATTTAAAAAAGTTTACAAAATTGATGCCTTGTATTTTATGTTCTTTGAGTCGACCCCAACACATGATAAATAAAAAACGACCTAACTCAATTAATTCAAAAATTTTCTCATTCGATAGATGTACGTATCGGTATGATGTAAGTGATAAAAGGAAAATGAAAATCCAACCCAAAAATGTAGTTAAATATCGCGATTGATCGAATAAAAAAAATAGTATCGGTTGGTTTGATAACGAACCAATAATACTATTCGTTTGGTTCGAATTCGGTTCAAATTGTGGAACTAAACCGCAAACATTAATTAGCTTGTTTCCCGACCATTTGTATTTTAATCGGCAATTGTTCTTATATATGTCAATCATTTGGGTTGAGTTAGATATAAAATAGTACACCATTTTAATTTGGGTAGACGTTGTTAAAAAAAGTTTGAGATATTATTGTCCATCGTTCGACTAAGTTATAATAAAACTGAGATGTTAGTCTAAGTCCCCGTTCGTTCACACCATCTTATTGAAAATAATGCAAAATAAGCTCTTATATTTATGATTCTAGATAATTCACTCCCCTTTTTGGCACAAATTCCAACACAAAAATAAATTCGTATAGTGCATAATGAAAATACAGCCGAACAGACCCCAAGTGTTAAGTAGGTCCACTTTTTGTCGAAAGCTAAGTAGGTCCACTAGTTATACTTGAAAAGGTGTTTTGGAATAAGAATTTACCCATAACACCGTTAAGAATAAATTGTCTAGCATATAAAATCGACCGACAAATTTTTCCTAACTACTAAGGTAGGACGGAACCCCATGAAGTTTATATACTAGGGTTAGGGCTCGTTTGGGATTGATATCAGTATATCAGATATGGATATCGATATCAATATATCCATACCTAGTATTTGCAAAATAAATATAGATATCAAATATGCATATAATGTGTTTGGTAAAACAAGATATGGGTATGAAATGATATCTACATATCAATTTTCTCAATATTTGATATACCAAATATTTGGGGGTTATATTGATATCTTTTATCTCATGATACATCTCCCCCATCTCTCACCTTTCCCTCCCGGACTCCCAACATCGTTATACATCCCCCCGGTGTAATTCTTCTGTTCCAAATAGATGTTCCGAAATTGTGTTTGTGTGTGCTAGAAGAGGCCCTACACATCTTAAATGCAGGAGCCCATGTGTGGATATGTTATGTGAAACACCATTTCGGAAAAGGAATCCGAAACAGTAGATTTTTGTCACACCCCGCCCCCCCCCCCCCACAAAATATCTCACCGTTCCTTCACTACTTCTTCGTGCTGCACCACAACAATACACACTCTTTTATTTTTACATTTCATACAAGTAGAGTCGAGTAATAAAAATATAAAATTAATTGGAGCAAAGGATTGCAATATAGTAAAATCGGATTTTGGTATACTTCAAAATTAATAATCTCACTTGGTCGTAAAATAGCTTGGTACAAAATTGAAATTTTAAACTTCCAATTCAATTTTATTATAATGAGGTAAGCTTAAACTAGTAGTATTTATATACTTTAAAAGTAATAGTTTTACAAATTTTGGATTTGATAGCTAGAGAAAACCAAACAACCGATATGGGATATGTGATATCTGATATCGATACCCATACCTATACCCATCTCTGATATCAATTTATATACTGACATCTGATATCCGATATTTGGATATGGATAGAAAACGAGTATATGCAAATTTTTTAAATCTATTGGCCTATGTTTTCTCAAAGGGGTATTCGGATTTTTTTTTTAATCTTTCGTCCGGTTCGATTAGCCGGAGCTAATCTACGTCCGGACCGAGTACTGCCAGGAGTTAAGGAAGACCCTCCCCGGTGTTTTCTCTACCACGGAGCGAAATTCGATCTCTTCTAGTCTCGAACTCATGACTTCGGGATGACGCAACCCCATTTTTAACCACTGGGCCGAGACAACTTGAGTGGTATTCGGAATTTTTGGGGAAGCCCTTATTTGCTTACATGCATCTGACTTGAGGGTGCGAGACATCGCACTTGGGTTGGGTGTGTAACAAAAAAGAGGGAAAAGGGTAACTAGACCCTGGGGGAAAATTGATGGGGCGGAAGGCCCATCACAAAAAAAAATGTGGTAACTAAGCGATTTTCCATATTTGCCCCTGTCAAAAAAAAAAATTACGGCATGCCACCGCGTCCAACCCCATGTCCAAAATTACGCGCGTGCCACTGCGTCCCACTGACCATCCCTGTCACCTGTCATCCTGTCACCTGTCACCGTCTCTCCTGTCATCTTGTCACCGTTCATCCTGTCACCATTCGTCTTGTCATCCTGTCACCGTTCATCATGTCATCCTGTCACCGTTCATCATGTCATCTGTCACCTTTCATCCTGTCACCGTTCATCCTATCATCCTGTCACCGTTCATCCCAAATTTTCGTCTATTATCAACCCTGTTATTGCTTATTTTTCCGTCCTCTTGTTATCGCTGAAATTGTGGTTAAATCTTGTTATTCTTCATGTATTATCACCTATTTTAATATCACCAAATTTGTCATAAACCTTTTCATCGGTTAAATTGTCGTCAAATCTTGTCATAACACTTGTCACCACGTACCCTAATTTATCACCATATACAAACACTTTGTCACCACGCACAAAAACTTGTCACCACGTACAAAAAAGTTATTATCAAAAATTATTATTGAGCCTATGCGGGATTTGAACCCACATTACCGTGCATTAAGCACGTTGCTCTACCATTTGAGCTAATAGACCATAGTTAAGTTTAATATATGAACAAGTTAACCACAACCAGTAAACAAAAAAATTGTCACTACCAAAACCCATAAACAAAAAGCTTGTCACCACCAAAAGCTTGTCACCGACAAAACCCATAAACAAAATACATTGTCACCGACAAAACCCATACACATAAAACCTTGTCACCGAAAAAACTCATAAACAAGAAGCATAAACTCAAAACCAGCATTAACATCCAAAGTTTTTCTGTTCATGAATTTAATCACACAATGACATGAATCCAAAGAACGTAATCACAAGGTTTCACTACACAAAAGGCTCTTTATACACCATCTCAGTCAAAATATACAACACACTAATACAAAGCCACCATTTCTAACATGATATACATACAACAATCACATTGCAACACCACTCAAATTCAATCACACGTTCACACTAGCTCTTATTGTAACACAAACGAAATAAAAAGGCAAATAAAAGCTCAGAAATGGCCAAAAAAACTTCCTCACCGTCTTCCAGAACCCGTGGCCTCTCCCGTGCCAGTGGTGGAGCTCCATCTCCTCCTCATCGCCATGGCCGAACCTCTCCTCGTCATCGCCATGGAGATGGCTGTGGTGGTGGTGGCGGCGATGGCTGCGGAAGAAAAAGTGCGGCTGCTTGAACTCGCTGATCGTCCTCCCATCGGCGTCAACGCCGGCGAATCTCGCCGGATCCACCTCGTGGAGCCTCGGTCCGTCGAACTTCTTCCCAGAGAGATCTCTCCGTGGCCATGGCGTGGTGGTCCTCCTCCGGAAACGGCATCCGCAGCCAGATCTGAGCTCCGAATCTCGGACCGCGATGGCGGTGGCGACACCGGAAGGCTCGCATCCGATCGAATCGGACAGATCTGAGACTCTCCGGCGTTGGATCCGCCGTCGCTCGGCAAGCGGAAGAAGGAGAGAGAGGGAGATCGTCGGTGGAGAGAGAGGGAGACGACGAAACCCTAGATCGGTCGTCCCGAAGCGAATCCCTAGATCTGAATGGGAAAGAGAGAGACCAGAGTCACGAGAGAGAGAGAGAGAGAGAGAGAGAGAGAGAGGTGAGGAAGAGAGAGACGAGGGAGAGGAGAGAGAGCGTGCTTTGGATCTTCAATGGAGGATTTGGGATTTCGTCAGGGAGAGAGGAACGAGAGCGCGAGAAGAGAGAGAGAGGAGAGAGAGCGTGCGTGAAAAGTGAGAGGAGAGAGAAGAGAGGATTTGGATTTTGGGAAGTATATAAACAGCCTAGAGACTGGATTAAATTTTTGGACCGCTTATTAACTTCCCACAAATTAAAAAACCGCCCCCCACCCCCTTCCCTCAACAAAAAATAAATAAAAGATCAAGGTCCACAGGCCGACTTTTTAAACCGATCTCTGCCTATACAATTTTTGTCGAGTAGTATGACTTTCGAAAACAGATTTATGCCCAGTGTCATGGTGGTATGTATTTACAGGATCACACAAGTTATTCCCTATTCTCATCAATCATTCATCAGTCGTCACGTATAGTTTGGAACTTAATTGTTAGCTTTTCCAAAAAGAGGCAAAGAATATATGCTCTTCTGTATCTTTCACTTTTGTATTTGTTAGGGTATTATTTTCATTTAGGATATTATTTCCATGTTAGAAGGATCAAAATAACTTTTTTGGTTGGAAAACACATTCTGTCTAAAATAAAAATGGCAAGGCTAAGCCAAACCATGAAATCGATCAACTTACTGAGATCTGTAAAACTATGCCTTTCTATAACAAAGATATGATTTGTGGGTTTAAGAATTTACACATTTGGAGCCAATGAAGCAACTATAACTAACAATACACAAATGAAATTTGCACCATACCACAAAAAATAGGAGCACCAAGTTGAGGTGCACAAATGCACGATTGCCTTCACTCCGTCTCCTTTTCGGGTCCAAAGCACATTGTACAACCGACCGAAACCAAGATAAGCAAGCATCCGCTGAGCCTACCAAAAGACGAAGGGATTGTGGAAGCAGCAATGCCCCATAACTGTGTCAAAGCAACCTAAGAACGGCCAACGGAATGAAGTATTGTTAGCCAGCCACATATTGGAAGATAGATGCATAAGCTATAGATAGATCACAGTGTCTAAACTGTAGTGTAAAGTTCAAAATTTGCGTGCAAGAAATATAGGAAAATCTTTGTGAGGCAGCTCTGCAATGCAAGAAATATAGGAAAATCTTTGGAGGGGAATTTTTCTATCTTGTGTGAAAATCTGGTTTTGGAAGTTCTTGGGAATTTGCATGCAAGAAATACAGGACTTGTAAGATAAACTCAAAAGAGGCGAAAAAAGGTACCTCAGTATATTGCATATTTAGGATCTTGCTGGCTTTTTCAAGGTGCAGCCCTCGGGCTGACAAAACCTCGGCAAAGAAAGCGAGTACCCCAAGTATAAGCATGAGAACAAATGAATAAAAGCTAGGGCAAACAAATTCCTGCATAAGAAAAAAAAGGAAGTATTAAAGATAAACGGAGTTAGTGACTAATTAAATCTGTTACTGACATTAGTGCCACTGTCTATTTCACTCACCTCAAAGAAAAAGGTAGAAACAGCTGCAACAGGGCTAGCCAGAAGGCCAAACAGGAACACCGTATAACTGCAAGATAAACGGTTCATAAATAAACTAATTTCAAAAAGTTGTTTTGGAAGAGATAAATCTGCCAAAGAATCTATAAAGAAAAGCATTATCAGACAGCCCACTGCAATTTACTAATAGAGGAGAAGAAAGAAAGAAACAGAGTTGCTTCTAGCCCCCCTTTCTTGGTGTATTCATGTCAAGAGAATGCAACAACTAACTACATCACTTTAGCCATTGATTTTCAGTTAGAATAATACTCTTCGTGAATTAGAGGAGTAGCAATACCTTCTTGTCTAGTTATTCACGTGAAATCGTGAGACAAAATGCAAGAAAATCAGAAGCCGTGCAGGGGAAATATAAAGATGATTTTGCCATTGAAGTATGCAGCAAATTGGTCACACTTCAGTAACAGGAAAGATATAGAATCATCCCAATGATAGAAATCAAGACTCGGGTATACAGTGATTATCATTGACCTTTATCTATTTAGAGTAATGAAAACCATATAAAATCTCAGAAAGTGAGTAATCTTACATAGGTTGATCAGAGGCTTTTGCTCCGGCTCTTATGAGGCAATAGCCGGCTCCACCAGTTACCGATGATAATAAACCCATCAAGATTGAGTAGACATTGTTGCTTTCCATAAAATAAGGCCCAGTGTCACCAGCTTTGGTCAAATTGTCTACAGAAAGTGAAGTTCAAACATAAGTGGAACTTCAGAGGACAAACCCAGGACTCTCAAATGGATCAATCATCAATGCCTAAAGAGACTCTTATCAATCAAATATATTTCTAGAAGGGGGCGTTATTCAAAGAAAACTTGACTACAAAGCAATTGGCAGGAATTTCTTTCATCTAAACAAAGGAAAAAGGTTCCAAATTTTATATCTTATAGGCACAAAACTTATGTATGACATGTACATCTATGCAGATCTTCAGGCTAAAGAGCATGGCTCCGTCTGCTGTCATTTCATTCACATTTGATAGTCAAATAGAGTAATTCAAATTGACTTCTCAACAATGAATCGCCTTGAGGAAGAAAGCCAAACGAGATAACATAATATATAATGGGAACAAACACCAAAGAACAGGAGACCCGACTGGATTCATTGGAAGTACCATCAAACCATCCAAAAAACACAAAATAACCATGGCACAACAGACGGAAAGATGGAAGAGCATAAATGCAAAGGCACTAAATGGGACACAAAGAAGAGCTAGATATGATGAAGAGGTCTAAAACTAATGCAGATGGATAAAACATCTTCATCAGCAATTTACTGAAGAACACTATATTCCACCATTACCACAAACGCTTATTTTATATTCTACTTTATTAGTTCCATCAGTTTACTAACCCAATAAATGAGGAGCCAGAATCCGGCTTTCAGGTATATAGATGTATTATCTTTCATAAACCACTCATCTTACTGGCATCAGACTTCAAAAACCAAATCAATATGGAATACACATATATAGCTTGAATGAGAGAACAAACCAAACAGATGAGGTATTGCAACGAATACATAAATACAACCCTCATATTTCTTTGCGTGGACTGCCTCTAGGACAATGTACATATCATCACAATCGAAACATAGAAGAGCTTAGCACAAATGGTTGACATCGTGATATAGAATAACTTCAGCAAAAGCATGAAATCGTTGTTAAAAAACCATAAGGTAGTAGCAAATCTCTTTCGACAGGTGAATTCTTCTGAGTGTGCATCACATTAGGACCATGAGTATGTATAATGCACAGAAACATGATGCTTTTACTGATGTTGGGTAAGTCCTGGTGATTTTTTTTGGTTGAATGGTGATATATAACAGATGAACGTGTTACTTTGCATTTTCTGACAGAATTCCTCTATCTGTTACAAAAAGAGGAAAATGACAGGTCAAATATTTACCTCCAGTAGCAATTATTGGCCAGAAAATGAAGAGCACGCCAAAGAAGCTGCAAGCAAGACCTGAAAAGTGGGTAAATGTTAACAGAACTGGACAAACAAAGGCCTAGTAGCTGGTGTATGTAACAAGTTCTGCATTTCAGAAGTAATGTACAGATTTAAATACATCGATCCTGTAAACTTTATATGAAAACAGGGCTAGATTAACCAATTAGCAGTTACCTCCTATCATTTTTCTATGGTAAACCTATATCATTTGCTTTAAAAAGTACAATCAAAGATAACTATTAATCAGGAAAAAGTGCATGGACTTCTTACCTCCTATCTCTGCGATCCTTAACTTCTCATGCAATATAACTCTTGCCATAATTGAAGCCAAAATGGGAGCGGAGAAGCTTAAGACAATAGATTGAGATAATGGTAACCTTTGAACACTGCACTAATAAAGAGATTGACGTAAGAGCTAGAGATAGTGATAGCATAGTGCTATATAAGGTATCATATGATGCATTTGGCTAGATTTTCTTCAGAACCAACATTCTTGGAGGCATGTCTCCACACATGGAAACACCAAACCTTTTCTCGTAGAAAGATGATGGTTATTTTTTAATTTCGGATCAGCTTGTTCAATAATTTCTTTCATGGCTCATGCAGAAGGACACCTCATACAAGTTTTCACCATAAATGGAAATCAGTGAAGTTCTCCGACATTTATCCAAAGGATAAAGTAATTTTGCACTTGAAAATACATAGTGCAAAAGAGGGGTACTACAGCAATTCATTTGAAGGAACCAATTACATGACTCTAGTATAAGTGGTTTCAAGATAAGACTCTTTTATCCTTGCATGCTCCACTGAGCTCTTTCTGAAAATATATCTTTTAAATATGAAAGTGCTTTTATATGTCATTTATTTGATACTGCATCTTCCCGTATAATACTGAATAACAACTTATGATCCAAATGGGTTTAATAAGGCTTCAAAGATAAGAAAATAACATCTACGAAATTGCATATCTAAGTGACTGCTATATTCTGCTACTTACCTATATATGAAACTCATCATCGAAAGATATCCTACAATGGTCCTAGCAAAAAGAAGCTTTCTCGCACTTGCTGGACCAAAAATTGGTAGTCCACTCCTTCGCAAACAAAAAAATGACAGCAAGGAGATTATTGTACATCTAGTAAATGCAGTCTGAAGTAGAGGAATTGCCTGAGCTGCAATTAAAAAAGAACAACACCAATCTTACTGAGAAAGTGAGTAAGAACATATCAAACACATCAGGAGATGGATCCAATAGGTAAGACAATGTACTTCACATCAAAAAGCATGCAAATAGAACCAAATGCCACATAATACTTTTAGTTAGCCTGAAAAGTTAATGTGAAGACACACCCTAACGAATTTGAGAAGTACCAACCTACCTAAGATGCAAAAAGGGAAAAAAAACATTGTTTATTGAAGGAATCAGAAAAAAAAAAGAGTAAATATTATCTTAAGTTTGTCTTAAAAAGCTAAAAATAACATTCCGTATTTGAGGCATAGATAACAACTAACCTGAGAAAGTATCTGATATAGCTCCCATTATGTAGTATACAGTAGAAGACAAGGCCATGCATATAACACCAGAGTATCTAGATCCACCCCATGTCCAAGCAGCTAATTGAGGAACTACAGATATCTCAGCCTCTGTTAACCGTGTCACTGCATCCTGCCATCATGAATCAAAAACATCTCTAGTTACAGTTCATACTTCTTTAGCAGTTTGTTTTCAAATTTATAAGATTAGAGACTGCAGCAAGCAATCATAGAGGAATATCTATTGTTCAAACTTCAAAGATAATCAATTCAAGTAAAGTACACTTCGCATTACAGCTAATTACAGACTAATTACATGAAAGAATATTACAAGTCAGAAAAAAATCCCAGAATAGAAGGTTGTCTGTGATAACTCGATCCAGTTTAACAATATCAATTAGCTCCACTCCAACACGAGAACAGTCTGCAATTACACCTATGCAAAAAGTATACATTCTGACATTCTGTAAGAATTATCATCTTTTCTTTCCCTGACAGTTAGGAACTAGAACCCTAAGTACAAGATACCGTAGTCATGTCTTTGAAGTACCGGCCAAACAAGTGATACAGGTAATGAGGGTGTGGCCAGTCCTTTTGGGAGGATGACTAATCTAAACATAGTTCAACTGAAGCCTTTCCATAAATCTCACTACATTTGAGCATTAGGTGGTCAAAAACCCTGCTTTGTTTACTTTCCAAATCATATTAAGAACTGGCTAGTAGTAATCATGATTGTTAGGAAAACATCTGTTGCAATCTCAGCTTTAAAATTAAGGGATTGTCTGAATAGGAATGGTCTGTAAGATTAGCCAAGCGTCATACTTTACCAACAGGGCACAGTTCAATCAACCTGTATTACCCCAGAACAATCTATCATAAGTCATAACCATCAGCTCAAGACACAAATCAAACGGTTAGGGGAATTACTCTAGGTTTTCTTCGAGGGTAAGGGCCGGAGAAGATGTTCATCTTGTGATTCCGCCTCTCGGTTTGGGGCAAAAGAGGAGCGATCTCATTCGAGAGCGCTTCGGCCGCCGTCGACGCTGGCTCCGGCTCCAAAACCAGCTCCACCTCCAACGGACTCCTCGCCGGCGGCGAAGGCGGATGCGGAGGAGCTTGTTCCATCTCCACCACAACTGTATGCTGTAAACTGTCAATTCCTCCTCCTCCTCCGTTAATCATCAATGGCGAGGCCATTGCAGGTCCGCACCCGATCGAATTGCGGATCTGTCGAGAGCAGACGAGTGTCTATACCACGCCAAATCTAGCGATTTGAGTACAATTTCGCATCGGTAGAGATTTGGAAGTTTAATGGCGGAAACCAGAAATTGATAGGGACGGGCAAACGGTCGGTCGATTGATCGTGGTTTGTACCTGTGAGATGCTCTGTACAAACAGCGTTTCTTATGGTTTCTGAATTAGGAGATTCACACTGTATTATAAAATTAAAAGGCAAAAGATATTCTTTCACAAATCTGGTCAAACAACTAATTTCCCTTAAGCAAGAGTTTTTTTTTTTTAGGATAAAGTAAGAATTAGGGTCGCCAAGGTTGACTTCAATTGCAAGGCATGGAGGATGAGAAATCTCTACAAAACAAACCCTTCCTAAAGTTCTAATATGATCAATCAATAAGTTCTCTTGCTAGCTTCCATTGATGTTGAAGACTCAAGATAACCAACACACATTCAAAGCTGAAGCCTACTTAAAACATACAATACAACATAGCAACTACTCTTGGTAAAGAACACTAAACAGTGCTAAACAGCAAAGGTAGATGGATCAGCTAGTCGTCGCCATACGCTCTAAAGCTGTAACGCTCTTGGTAAAAGTCGTTAAACCAAAGATCAGCTTCGAACCACTTAGGGTATCTCACAAGATCACCAGCCTCGAATCTCATGAATCTCTCGCTCCCATCAGGAACAACTCGCACTTCCCCTTCCTCGATGTAAACCAGCTGGTCCACGTGCCAATCCCACGGCAATGTGCACTTGCCCGTCTTCCAAGTAGACCATTTCGACACCCCCAACTCAGCTAGCCTCTTTGGTGACACTTTCCTTTCAACATGCACCTTGTATAGTTCTTCTAGAGACTTCTCTGCACTCATCGCCTTTATGACAGGGGACTTGAATCGGGTTGTGTTCGGATTTCCATGTCTTGGATTGGCTACTCCAACTGAGAAGGCGTTGAAGGTCGGGGCCATGAAAACGCTTGCCATCTTCTAAACTGATGCGCGTTCTTCACCTGATGTAAGAATAATGAAGCAACTCTTTTAGTTGCCACTTTCATGGAAAGAAAAATAAGGCCAGTTCATGTTATGCATACAAAATCTAAAACTGTGAAGTACAAATTTCTGCTGATTAAGAAGCAGGCAAAAACTACCAACAAAATGTAATCTTTGCAACTCAACAGACTTGCTAAAACACATAACTGCAGACTACACACACTTAAAATATACATAGTGGCACCTACAGAGCTGCATTGAGAACAGGAAAGGTTCAGTAAATGAATAACACCAAGAAATAATCTAAAACGAGATGATTAGCTCAAATAAATAATAACAGATAACCCATTTTGTTTCTAGTACGGTTTGAATACAAGGATTGAAACCCTAAAAACTGCACAGCTTTCCATTCGTTCAGTGAATTCTCGGAAATCTAAAGGCTTTCCCTTTAGGCTGGTTTGTTTATATACCGTGGGTATAAGGAATGCGGTTAGGAATGAGTGAAACTTATTTTTATGTTTGGTTAAGAATGGGAATAGGAATGAGTGATACCTTGGAATCACCCATTCCCCACTTTTACACATAACTTCAAACACACCTCTACACCAAGGTATCACTCATACCTAAAATCATTCAACCCCATTCCAACCCGATTCCCGACATGATACCAAACGGGCCCTTAGTTCTACTGTTCAACTCCTTGAAACAAAATTGGGGAAAATTTCAAGCCATTTGAAGCCCCACAAACAAGTGTTTAGTCTTACTAGTTTCAGTCTAAAAAAACCATCATGTAGTGAATCACCTATCACTATGCACAACACTGATGGAAGTAACGCTGAATCAACACGGCCTAGCAGGAATTGAGGTGTACAAGTGCACGCACACATGGAACAACCAGAAGACAGAAAATCAGCATTTTGATAAACTCCCTTTCCAAAATTAGACAGCAAGAAGCAGACAGACCTCCCTTATTTTGTACTCCGAGAATTGTAGAACCACTTACCCAGTTGGCGACGATGAGCAACTCCAAGATCGAAGGTGGTTGCTTTATCAGCTGCAAATTGGGAGAGAGAGAGAGAGAGAGAGAGGAAGAACATAGCACAGAGGGGTAGAAGGAGGGTTTATCGCTTTATCTCAATTTCGTTAAATGACTACTTTACCCTGGCATTGGCTCTTTTTCTTCCTTTTTTCCCATCTTGTTTTGCGTACGTGTCTTCCCCTGGCGCACAAATATCAAATATGAGATGGATGGAGAAAGAGGGAAGGACCAAAGAGACTGGAAATGGAATCATCATATAGATATACCCAGAGGCCTGAGAGGGCATTTGGGAGTGGAATTTGGCGATGACGGTGCTCCAGCTCCCGCAGCTGGTGCTCATCAATGGCGCCTCTCATCGCAATTCGTTGATTCGGAGAACAAGGAGGAACAGAATAGGGATTCTGCCTTGCATTTCCATGAAAGCAGCGGATAATTCATCTCCTTCCAGAACCCAAGTACACACCTTTTCTCCATTCCTTTGATATGCATTGTATCCAGATTCTGTTCCTGATTTTGTTAATAGGTAGGCTAAATTGGATATCACATGTACATCTTATGAATTTAGTTGGTTAAACTGACCAAGTTGTTCAGCTGGTGTCAAATACAACACTTATGTAGCTTGTGGTCTTTACTTATCAGGCGACTAGAATTGTGTAAATGTGCAAACTGTTGGATTATTTGTGATATATAGTTTTGTGTCCTCTTCAATCTTGTATTTCATCTTCCAGAGGATTATGGACAAAGTTGTAGCAACAGCGGAGGCTGGTGGTGCTGGTGGATCACTCTCGTATAGCGCTTTAAAGAGATTAGATCAATTGTGGTCTAACATCTGCACAGCTCAAACTGGTAGATGCTTGTCTATCTTTTTTCCTTCTCCATTACAGGCCCTTGAATGATGCATTAGAAAAGAGGCTCAGTACCTTTTCATGTGACTTTATATCATTTTTGCAGTTGTTGAAACACCTAAGCAGGTGGTTTCTACTGTTTCTAAACCCTTCAGCGGTTCTGGGTCGGATAAGAACATAAAGTTTGATGTTTTAGTATGTGGAGGCACTTTGGGGATCTTCATTGCCACTGCATTGCTTGCCAAGGGTCTTCGAGTTGGTGTCGTGGAGAGGAATATACTCAGAGGGGTATATTTTGATGGCTACTGTATTCTACAATTGTTTGTGCTTATTTTATGTATGCAATCAAGAACCACTTTCAGAGTACACTGTGATTAGCTTGCACTAATGGTGGTGTTGTTTTTGTGTTTAGAGGGAGCAAGAATGGAATATCTCAAGGAAAGAGCTTCTTGAGCTTGTGAAAGTTGGCATTCTGGCTGAAAAAGATATCGAAGAAGCAACTTCTTCCAAGTTCAATCCGGTTAGTTATTTTTCTAATGATTTGGTTGTCTTGTGTCTGGGGAAATGTCATTCTGACATATAGTTGAACATTTTGATATTCTTCAAAAAGTTCTATTATTACTAATCGGATCAAAGTATCCTGCATTAATATAAATGAAAATCTTATGCATTAAGTTCAATTAAAATGCGCTAGAGTTAATTAGTAAAATGATGTTTGACTGAGATTGCTCTCTTTGTGCAGAAGCATCCTGCATAATCTTAACCATAAGAAGAAGTGAAATGGTTATCTTCATCTTCATTTAGAAGGATGTCAAAATGTAAAGACGCGTACTTTGTAGTTGTATATGACCACTCCATAGGATTATGTATTTATGTTCCTTCTGGGAACTTGACCTTTGATCATGTGTAGATCTCACTAAAATGTATAAAAGTTGAAAGATTGTGAAGTTGACTTGATAATATACGTCAGCATCACACCTGAGCCCTGATTAGAATGTTTTCTTTCTATCTTTTACTTTTTCTGTGTATCTGCTCCCCACTTCTATCTTGCCTTTTACTCAATTTTGCCTTGGCTCTCCAAAATGTGTGCAGAACAGATGTGGATTTGAAGGGAAAGGAGAGGTTTGGGTTGAAGACATACTTAATCTTGGCATTTCGTAAGTCTGTTTTTGAAATTTAAACTATGTCTTACTTTTTCTTTTGTTCAAAGAAAAGAGGACCTAATAGTTTAGAAATGATGCCAAAATGATAACTTTGATTGATTTTGTAGTTGATAACTTTCCCTCCCTCATTCTAGACCTCTGAAATTGATTGAGATCATGAAGAAACGTTTCACTACATTGGGTGGTACCATCTTTGAGGATTGCAGTGTTTCAAGCATAAGCATTTATGAGGATGCAGCGGTAAACTTACTGAAAAATCACTATGACCTGCCTTTACCAAACGATCATAGAGCAACTTCTCTTTGTTAAATCTATTAGCTTTTTATCTTCCCGTTCAGGCATTGCAACTTGCGGATGGGGAGGTTCTGTCATCACGTCTCATCGTCGATGCTATGGGCAATTTTTCTCCTATTGTGAAGCAGGTTATTAAAACATAAATAGTTCCACACTCTTAGCAGAAATTTTTCTCGTTTGGTTGAAGTCCTATTTATTTGGACTGTTAGATAAATTATTTTTCCTAAGCTCATTTGGCATTGCAGGTAAGACGTGGTAGGAAGCCAGATGGTGTGTGCCTTGTCGTTGGCTCATGTGCACGTGGTTTTCAGAAGAATGTTGATAGTGATGTCATATATTCTAGTTCCTCAGTAAAACAAGTTGGAAATTCAGAAATGCAATTGTTTTGGGAAGTAAGTTGTCTTACATATATGTGTGAAATCAGACCGTTTTTATTTCCTTTTATCCATATCAGTAATAATTTTAATGTGCTATATAAACACTCATCAGGCATTTCCTGCTGGATCTGGCCGAATGGACCGAACTACTTACATGTTCACGTATGTAGATCCTCAACCAAATTGCCCGGGATTGGAGGATTTGCTGGAATCTTACTGGGATTTGATGCCAGCTTATCAGGTATGCTAAGTATATGGATTGTAGATTACTTTGCATGCTCCATTTTCTTTCTTAGATATTGATTTTGAAGAAAACTTTGTATGCACTCTTTAGTACCCTTTTTCTTATAGAGAATAGATTAATATTAATGCCTTTTTCCTGGCAGGGAGTTTCTCTTGATGATCTTGAGATTTTGAGAGTTGTATTTGGTATATTTCCTACTTATCGTGACAGGTAACATTGTTTTTGAATGTATAATGTCAACGAATGTCCTCGTGTTTTGCTCGAATTTTGTACATTGTCTGTTAACATTTGTTTTTTTTTTCTTTGGTGGTTGTGGATGACAATGAACGCGACAGCCCACTTCCAGCAGCATTTGACCGTATTTTACAGGTTAAAGCTTCAGCCCCTAAAAAACTATCATGGGTTTTGGCAAGTCCAAATATTGCTAAATTATGTTGTGCAGTTTGGTGATGCCAGCGGCATACAGTCACCTGTCTCATTTGGCGGTTTCGGTAGCTTGACCAGGCATCTTGGCAGATTATCAACCGGTATGCCCTTAAAAAACTCACTTGGTTTATAATTGATGTTATGAATTCTGGTACAACTATATATGGAGTCATCTGTAGTACGTCTTAAGTCTTATGTCTAAGGATACTTTAATTATGTCTAAGGATACTTCCATTGTATCTCATTTCTCTTATTATCTCTGGATTCAGGCATTTACGAAGCCATCACCAATGACCTTCTTGATGCAAACAACTTGTCGTTGCTGAATCCATACATGGTGGAGTTCCACGCCTTGTATCCTCATATTTCCACTACAATGAAAAGTTCCTGCTCATGTGACTAAAACAAACATGTCTCAATTGCAGCCTAATTTAAGCGCGTCGTGGTTATTCCAAAGAGCAATGTCAGCAAAGAAAGAATCAAATGTTTCTCCTGATTTTATCAACAGCCTTCTCTATGCCAATTTTCATAGCATGGAGGCAGGAAGCAAGCTTTTCCTTATTTTTATCCTGTTCTTGTTCGATGTTTCAAGTCAATGACATTGTTTTGTGCTGATGATTATATATCGCAGAGGCTAGGGGAACCAGTACTAAGGCCGTTTCTTCAGGTTTGTTTTCCCTAATATCTATGACCTATGCAATGCAATATCCTTTACTAACACGATCAATGCCGCCTTATTTGTAGGATGTGATTCAATTCGGGCCGCTTGTAAAAACTCTGGGATTAGTTATGCTAACTGCTCCTCAGATAATACCATCTATATTTAAGCAGGTAATTAAAGATTAATCACTCATTTGTTGAGATTTAGAAATGAGGAAGAGTTAGTTGTCATGAATCTTTGGGTCATGTGGTGACTTGTTGGCCAGGTTGGTCTACCGGTGCTCTTGGATTGGTCAGGCCACTTCTTCATGCTCGGTTACTACACGTTTATGTCATCTTACGTGTCTCCTATAGTGAGGTAAATGAGCTGGTAGATGATCTTACCTGCATATAAATCAGTGATGTTGAACCATATGCAGGATTTTGTCATCAACCTTCATTGATGCATTCGTGTCTTTTTGATTTGTACTAGGCCGTTGGTGAATAAGTTTCCGTCCAAGACAAAGTACCGGTGGAGTCGGTATCTGGATGCTTGGAAGTATGGCTCTGGGTTGGATTATGAATTGTGAGGTTTAAGTCTCAGGAATTTGCTACTATATGTGGTAGCTTAAACTTGCCCAGCAACCTAGGGAGAGTTCAAAGATTTTGTGTTGCAACTTTGTAATATACTACTTGTACAAAGTAAACAAGTACAAACGCACATGCAAAAAAGATACGATTATCAAATTTTACCAGATAAACCAGGTTCAAATTTTACTCAAATGAGCAGACTCTTATCAACCTTAACAAATGACATATCACACACACAGAAGTTGATCAGCTTGAACGAACTCTGATACTCACTTCTGGATTTACCCAAGACTAAACATCCCATAAGTCTATACCAACACATTATCATACAGAAACATACCTAATTACTGTGTTAAACAAGGAAAGGAGGGACCTATAGTTGATTACCATCTTCATAGAAATTTACTTTAGAGTTCACTAATCACTCTGCCATCATTCCATAAATATATACCAACACAGTAGGTCGATTGACATGAATACTAGCCATCATTCCTGAACAAGCTTGAAGCGAACCATAGAAATTTACTTTGGAGTTCACTGATTACTCTGTCGCTCTTCCTCGGAGTCGCTTCGAAAGTTCTTTTACAATTGGTTTCTCCTTTATATCTTGCTTCATTTCGAGGTGCCATTTCTTTGATACTTCATCAACCTGAAATCATACAGATTCCCATCGATCAAAAACTCTACTTGTTTATGAAAACAAGAATTGAGGAGAATGCAGCATGAGGTGGAAGGTGTAGTTTACGTACCCGGTTTCTTAAGGGGGCCAATCTCTCCCTGAAACTGTCAACTTTTGGCCGAACCAAATCTCTACCTTTGTTTTTTATATCATCACTCTGCAATTAGCAGAATTTGTGTCAATATATTTAGCAAGGTATGAGACCAAGCCTCAGGAGAACTCGGAAGAACAAAAAAAATTAGATTCTTTACGTACATTATGAACTTCTAGCCTTGATGCAGCCAGACCAAACGTCAAGAAGGCACCACCAAACACGAATGCAGTGGCTACAGCAAAGGCCTTTCCGACTACAAGAAAACAAGTCCAACAAAATTGTGCTTGGTAAAAGCGTGTTTTCTTGCATCTTAACCTCTCAATAATACAATCAACAGCTAAAATCTGAGTTCATAAAAACTATGCCTCTGGTTCTATCTACAACACAGGTACGTAACAACAAAGGCCTTTGTATCTACAATCCAGACAACATCAATCAAAATCAAACAAAAGGAGCATGAAACTCGTACGCTTGCAAACCTAACGCACAAGATCATAATAAACTCATAGTTCATATATCAACCAGTACCAGAAGGCAACACCTTATATCACTTGAGCACATTCACAATCTCAATTACAGTCTAATAATGTATGTAAAATATCAAGCCAAGCACAGGACTAACAATCTGAATCAACAATGCAAGACAAAATCAGGGTGAAAAAACTGCATACTGTGAGCAAGGCCTTCAGCAGCAGCTTTGAGCTTCTCAGGGTTGACAGGGGCGTAACGATCCTCCCGTAGCTCGTTAGCAGTCGATGCAGTAACTGAGCTTCCTGGCGCAGGCATTTGCCACCTGCAACAAAGCCACAATTTTCAACAATTTTACTTGTAAGAAAAGGCCCAAAAGTGGAAGAGGAAGAAAACCCTAGAAAGTCAAAAACCACAAAATTGACCGCGAAAAACGGGGGAAATTCACCTTTTGGGGCCGAAGGTGACTTGGGGCAAGGAAACGTAGCCACGGAGGGGGTTGAGAGCGTCGGAAGAAACCGCCGAAAAGCCGGAATTGGGGCCATGAGGAGGAGACTGGATCGACCATTTGGTGGCGGAGGTAGGAGAGGAGGAGTCGGAAAGCGGTTGCTGGCGGAAGATCTTCGGGGGGAGCGAGTGCCTCAGAACCTCCGGGAGAACGTCGACGGCGGCGGATTGGGAATCGGCGCCGGCGACGGAGGAAGGGGGAGGGGTGGCGATTTGGGGTTTCTGTTCGAGAAGGCGGGTGACGGCTTGGCGGGATTCTTGGAGGAAGTAGGCCGCCTCTTTGCCCGCCAATCTACCCGCCAGAAAACTCATCCCCCTTTTTATATTGGAAAAAAAAAAGCCCCTTTTTTTGGAGGTTTTCTGATCGGAGTTTCAGTTACAGGTGTGGTGGATGCTTTTAAGTTGAAACTCTTTACGTGGAAGTGGTTACAAGTTACAAGCAAACAGCACCGCCAAACGGGGCCTAACTGCCCACCTAAGCAGTGACTTCATCTTCCTTAGTTACACATATCTTCTCTTCCATAAATCCGTCCCAAAACTCATCTTATTTGTTTTGATTGGTCCAAAATTTAGAATTCGGCTTTTTTTTTGTGTGTTTTTTAAAGTTCCAACATATCATTTGGACCAATCAAAACCAATGGAACAGGTTTGATGATAGGTTCACATGATTGAAGATTTGGGTTGTCTCGTTTGACTTCTTCTTTGGTAGAGTTTTTTTTATGTGTGTTTTAAAGTAGGATAGTTTTTAAGAGCATGTGCAATAGTCAACAATGCAAATCCTCTAAGCACTCTCTCTCCTATACGAGGATGTGTTTTTCCACTATGAGGATCTCCTATTTGATGTAGAGAATATAAGAGGATCCTCTTTTAAAGGAGGAATGAAAGTAATCCTCCATCTACAAAAGATTAATCACATTGACTCTTGTGTCAAAGAGAAAACAACTTCAAATTATATGTTGGCATGTGTTCATTTCATATAAGTATTCACCCATTTTATTTCTTCCACTTCAATTTACACTTAATATTTTTCTAACTAAAAATTAAATCAATATGAGATTATCTTAAAACTACAAAATTAGTTAGTGTTAATATTTTTTTTATCTATAAAACGAGTTTAGATTTACCTTAAATTTACACAATTCATTTTTTTCTTATTATTCCATTGTTCATAATGTCTATAAAAATTGTTATTTTTATTTTATACCTTTTAATACTTTAGAATATTGCTTGAAGATATGCTTATATAAATCAAGTTTTATGTCTCAATAGTAATTCTTTTTTTATATTATCATAATTCTTTTGTAGATACTAAATTAGTTGAATAAATATAATTTGAGGAAATAAGTTAGTAGAATCGATTAGTTATTTAAAACATATAATGAATATATATATTTGAAAGTAAGAAAATGTGAAAATGAAATGAGAATCCTCTTTGCCTCTTTGGGGTAGGGGTAAGGAAAAGTGAAAAATGAGTTTGATGAAAGAGAAAGTGAAGTGTCAACTTGATAGAAATAGAGAGAAATTCAAAAGAGTTTCAACATCCTCAACATTGCACATGCTCTAATAATATTTTTTAATTACGGTAGAAGAGGGTTTTACTATATGCCACGGCTATTGTAGTGTACAGACGTACAGTATCAAATCGTTCTTAAGATCGAAGCTCAGTAAACTAATTAAAATTGACACAAACATATACCGTATATGGTTTAATTTGTTATGAACTAGTATTAATTTTTTGTACACGGGTTCTTAAACCAAAATATCACAGTCGGGTTGGTCTTGCACTTACGTAGTTACGTGATCAATATTGTGATCGATGTGGGTAATTTTTCAAAAGCATGCATATTTATAGACGGATTCGTGTAAATAGTTGTAAACTACAAATACCAAATAACATTGAGCGCCAAACGTAAAGATCGATGGACTGTATACGTAAGCACAGTGGGCCAAGTTTAGATGGATGACGTGTTGGGTAAATTTAGTCATTTCGTATATAAAGTCGGATCCACCTTTTAACCCAAAAGTTTAAGCCAATGAGTAGAGTTTCTCTCTTCCTTATATACTAGTAGGCATTTTGCTCATATTGTCAATGTTGGAAGTTTATATCTCCAAGATGCCCCCTCAAGTGGTAACTAGCCTTAGCCTAGTTAGCACTTGACAACTTATTGATTTTTCGGTGGGTTTAGCATTCTCAATCTCTTTATAGCTAGCCCGGTTTGGTTTTGGTTTTCAGTGTAGGCGGGTTATTAGCATCTCATTCTCTTTTAAGCTATATACCCGGGCTTTTCAAAAAAAAATTACTAGAAAATCGGACCCGAACCGGACTTGGCTCTGATACCATGTTAGATTTTGGTGGGCCAAATTTAGATGGGTGACGTGTCGGGTAAATTTAGTCATTTCGTATATAAAGTCAAGATTCACCTTTTAACCCAAAAAGTTTAAGCCAATTGGTAGAGTTTCTCTCTTCTGTATATACTAGAGGGCCTCCTCCGGGGACCAAGGTCACGGGTCTTCCAATCAAGCGTTTGTCTGTTGCCAAGCGTGACGAACGCACAAAAAAGGGGTTATGTTGGAATTGTGACGAGAAGTAGCTAGGCTTCTGGTCATCGTTGCAAGCATCATTTTTTAGCGTTGTTGAGTAGTGAGGACGACATCATGCATAATGCACTTGACATCCTAGGGGTCGAGAATGACGTCTCCAACTATTCATGAAAGCTGAGTGTTTTGGGTTGACAGTTGTGCATGTAGTAGTGATGGAACCGGGCCGGGCCGTCACCGGGCTGGGCCGTCACTGGGCCGGGCCAAGGAACCATGGCCCAGGCCCGGCCCGGCAAATAACCGGGCTGATACGGGCCGGGTTGGTCCACACAAGCCCGTGCCAGTTTTAATGGGCTGTGGGCCGGGCCGGGCTGGGAGTGGGTTGCGGGCTGGGCCGGGCTGAACGTTATAGTATAATTTTTATAATACTATATACTTACATAATATACTATATACTTATAAAAAAAATGAATATTATATACTATAATCTTATAATATTAAAGTATACTAAAATTCTATTGCAAAAATATACTATAATACTATTGCAAAAATATACTATATCATTTTTTAAAAAATGAATATGCACCAGGCCGGGCCGGGCTAGGCTGGAAAACTCTGGCCCGAGCCCGACCCATGGCCTGTCCGGGGCTTGGCCCATTTGACCCGTGGGCTGGCGGGGCCGGGCTTGTTGGGCCCATGATACCGGGCCAGGCCGATCCGCCCCATTGGCCATCACTAGCCTGTAGACACGCCACCATTGGGGAAAACTCTTGATTTACACCTTGAGGACAAGAGAGCAAATGGACCCGATCGTGCGACATACTCGTGAACGCAAGCCTCCGTCTCGATTTCGGGATTATTATTCTTAATATTTCTTTAGTATTATTGTTATTGTAATTTTAAGTGTAGAATTTTATAATTCTCTTCTTGGGTTTTCTTTACTGTTCTTTTCAGGGACGCCTTTTATTGAACCGTTGGGGTTTAGTATAAATATTTCCTCCGTCCCCTTTTGTTCGTCCAAAAGGACGATTTTCATGATTATTAAAAAATGTGTAAAGTTGTGTGGGTAAGTGTGAAAGTTGAATTATGTGGTGAATTGTTTTGTAAGTTAGTGAGGTAAAAAGTTGAAAATAGATAAAGTAGATGTGATTGTTGGAAAAAGTTAGATAAAATGAGGTTGTTTTATAATTTAATAATGTTAAAAAGTTGAAAAGTGATAAAGTAGATGATAAAGTTGGATGAATTTGATAAAAATATTATACTGAGTGAGAGTAAAATAGTAAGAAAAATATAGATATAAAAGGGGATGCAAAAAAAGAAATACTGAACAAACAAATAGGGACAAAGGGAGTACTATATTGTAACTCTGCGACTAACAATGTTGTCATTTGTAACTTATATCCCCTCTTAATGAGGTTTAAGTTGATTCAAGTCACCCATTATTTCTTCTATCCTTGAATGAGCTGTCGCCATTTCACTGATCCATTCTCATTGAATTTGATCCATCCAAACTTGTAACAACTTAATTACGGTACAGAGTACAATGATGAACATAAATACACTCGCAAAACAGAAAATGATTACACACTGAATACAAGATTCATGTGAGTAATCAAGGGAATGGCTCTAAATTAATTAATACAGCAAGTCCGGTAAGAATACAGCTTTACATGAAGATTGCCTGTAGATTATACATGTAGAGTTTTCTGTGTGCCATTTCACTTGGAATGGTATGAGGTGGAAATCTTAACCTACGTACTAAATATAAATATCAATTGCAAGTTTAAAAAAGAACCTCAACATGAACAAATTTGATCAATGCAAGTAGTAAAATTTGAGAACTCTTCATAAAATCCAAGTTATTATGTTTTAAGAAGATATTTGACCATCTAAAGGTCAAAAGATAAAATAAAATTTTATACCATCTAAGAACATGCATGATAAACTAAAAGATCTTAACCAAATTTTCATAAATGGTAAGCCAGCCGAATTTCTTATTGTCAAACGAAAAATGAAAGAGCGAACGCCTATAAAGCGTGTTGCGTGAAAGACGTATATTCGCCAAATACATTCCGTCTTTTCTTTCATTCTCCCATTTTTGATCCAAATTCGCCAATCGACAACCATGGCCCCTTCTGGTTGGAACTCACCTTCCATGAAGATAACTAGTCAAATTAATTATCAACCTTTGACATTGTTGCCTTGGGCTTGTCGATCCTGTGACAAGAGATTCGTAACCCTACATGCCGCTCTCATCCACTATCGAGATCATGAAAACGTGCTTATTCCTAAAACACAAGAAGAGAGATCCAAGCCAAACACAAGAAATCCTACCAACTCCGTAGCAATGCCAAAATCCCTAGCTTTATATGAGAATAACCGTAAAATGACGAACCACCATGGGCAAATGACAATTACTTTTATTAACAATTCCACCGCCTTCTTTGGTTCTTCCTCTACTTCAAACATGTTATGTCCTACAACAAGCTCCAGAAATCTCAACTCTTCTTCAAGGAAAATGTCAGCTTCAGCATCAACAATCGATTTACGCGACAAAAGGAAGGTTCAACCACTAGCTCATCAAGCCATGGTGTACAAAACTGCATCGGGTCAATCTAAGAGGATTAGAGGGCTTACTGAATCAATTCCGAGAACTCAATGGTATCTTGGGAGTTTTGAGTCTATTGCCCATAAGACCATCAAGTTGGAAGAGAAAGGCAAATATGATGATTTAGATCTAAACTTGAAACTCTAGGATGATTTCTTTCTTAAGAAAAAAACAATTATGCATTTCTAAAAAATTTAGTTTGTTTTGCAATTATCTTTCTTCCTAGAAAGTTTTAGTTTGATGTATGTTTATGCACTCTCCTTGTTTTTATTGAATAAAAATTGTTTTGTTTGGTTCAGTGAAAAATCATATGCACTATTTTAGAAGACATGGCAAGGACAATTGTATTAATTTGCACTTCAAAACTTATAAACCATAGGAATTGCAAATGGATGAACTTTTGCAATATTCACAAACATACATATTCTCCTTCACCTAATCACATAGACTAAATTATAAAATTCATAAAACCCTCAATGTACATTTTATAAATCTATTAATATACCACGTGAGACACTATTTTGAAGCACTTGGTATATATTCAATCAAAATTCGTAACTTTTGTTATTCACGCTAAAAATCATTCACTTTGCGATTTGTGTGGTTTAAATTTTTTTAGGGGTTGTATTACACCACAATAATTATGAATTAGTTTAACCCCCGTACCATGTACGGACAATGTGATTATGAACCCAATTTAATATAGATATATAACGCTAATGATCACATTAAAATTATAGGATCATATATATTTATCTTCGCATTGGGATTAATGTTTTTTTACCAATAATAAATCAACCTATAATATAAGTAAGTTGGATTATATTTGTTCAAAAATTACTTTACGATAAATATCACGTTTTATTAAATAATAATATATATCGAAATATTACAACTAATTCTTGTTAAGTGATAATTCATAATTTTTGGGATAATTCATAATTTTTAAGCAATTTTTACATGATAAGATTATATGAGATTCTAACTACCTAATTTGTATAAAGAAGAGCCCGACTAATTATTTTATTATAGAAATGACACGTGACGTAAATTTTTGTGAAGACATTGTCTCCGCTTTATACTATAGGTAGTATAGATAAATAAACTGTTTTGGATCATGATCAATAGTGATTATATTGAGAAAAATTCTTATATTAACATTACTCACACAATTTTGATAAAGTACGTGAGGATTATGGCACACACACTAAAGTTACTATAGAGATTTTCTTAAATTTGAAGTATACATGAATCATATATAGTACTATATATCTACTATAATACAATATAAAGCAGAACCCAAGTCTTTGTTAAAATTTGCGCCACGCCATCCACCCGGCCTGAAGAAAATAATGATTTTTATTTTTTAATTGTATCCTTTAAAAATTATCTCAATATCCACCTGATACCTTATCCAATTTTCGATATCTTACTATTTTTGGTATCTTATGAAAATATAATTTGCATTTAAATTATTAAAGCGTTTTTCATTTTTGGTAAAATATATTTTTAATCTTTTATTAAGATTTGAAATAATTAATTAAAATAATATATTCCATACTTTAAATTGTTAAATAAAATAAAATACGTATATAGCTCAATAGGTTCAGATTTGGGCCAATCGGGCTTAAGTTATACATACATTATCTAGGAAAAAGAGGCTCAAGTCAACATTCAATCTCGAATCAATTAAGTCGGGTTTATATAATTACATTACTTGTACATAGTACAAGATGAGTACTAGTTAATAATAAATTATTATTAACTTTATACTAATTTTTATTAGCAATTCGGGAGCCATTATTTTATTGTCTATAATTATTTTTTAAGAATTAATATAATACAATTGTAGAAAGGTGTAATTGAAATAATGAAAAAATAAATATTTTATTAATAAAATGAAAATATAAGGTCAAAAAAAATATTGTTAATTTTTATGTGTTTATTTACTCGAACGAGTTCTTTCAATTCATTTAAAAAAAGGCACTAGACGAGATACAATTCTCTTTTTTTTTTTTTTTGTCGAAGAAATTTAGGGTGAGGGGATGGTGCCCCAGTCCAAGGTCAGGGAAAACCCAAGAGCTCAGAGAGCGCTTACAAGGGGATTTACATATGCCTCACCTCAAGGAGACTAGGGGGATCGAACATGCGACCTGTCAGACCGATGCCCTGTCATGCTCCACTAGACCAACCCCTTTAGGTTGAGATACAATTCTCTTTGATAAAGACATTAATTATTGGCTTTGTTTTCCTCAAAGGAAAACAATTAAATCGGAAGAATGCTACTATCAAGAGTTGAACGCTTGACCATTCCATAAATTGCTACACTCTAGGCACTGCAGTAAAGTAGTAATTGTCTTAATTAATTTGTAGTAAAATAATTTGTAGTAAGATCATTCCATAAATATTTGATTTTAGTGAAAACGGTTAAGCCTCTAAGGGTAGTACCCAGAGGTGACCGGTTCGACTCCCATGGGCAGTGCCCTCAACCAAAAAAAATAAATATTTGATTTTAATAAAATAATTTTGATCCGAGATCCTAAATAAATCGAAGATCCTGTGCAGATGCACAAGTTACACCTGATCAAAACCGGGCATGTATGTAAGTACACGACGGAGCTTTCGATGATTATATCCAATAGTATCGATCAATACGTACAACTAACATTTATTTCGATCATACGGAGTAAGTCATAACACACACACACATATATATATATATAATATATTACCCTCGATCCATATTACAAGCTGGTGTAAATTTCTTTATTGACCACGAGGACGTACATGAGCTATAATATAACTATAAATTGATCAAGTACGTACGCACCTATATGGAGATAATCACTTGCATGACCATTCGTTCATATGTATAGTACGTACGTACTCTAGATCGATCAACACACGTGATATCACACATGCGTAAACTATAGTATACATGCATATTAATTGATAATTAGACACGTAATTAAGTACGTACGAAAGTGGGTTAATTAATCAGTTGCCTCCACCAGGAGCATATCTGTCGAAATCCTGCCTTGGAATCTCATGGTGGTTGTAGAGTCCGCTGCTTCCTCCGCTCTCATCGTTCTTGTTCGCCTCCACCACCGCCATCTTCCTCCGCTCGTCGACGACTACTCCTTCAGCCGTCGACGCCGCCTTTGTGACTTCAGTACTGGCACAGAGTATGATGATCAACACCGCCATCATAATCGTTACCCCGGCCTTAACCCTCATCTTACCTCGACTGATTAATTACCTGCCTGCATGCACAATTACCACAACGTATATATGCAACTTAATTACTAGAGTTTATTAACTAATTAAGGAGAAGTTGGATTAATTAGGACTACGTACCTTGTAATTAAATATGTTCTTGATGTATCCTGGCCTATAGAATCTTATAGATGGTGTGTAGAGATGAGGTGATCGATCAGCTATAAATGGAAGGGATTTTATACTGGTGAAGTTAGTGGTCCATTAACTAAGTAGGACTGATCGATCAGTGAGTGGTGAATTAAATAAGATGAATGGGATTACTGTTGTAAAAACAACGAGGGGTAATTCCATTTTCACCACCAAATGAGGCTTACTTAATTTTTGTGGATATGCTGGAATGCCATTTCCATCATCGTTCACTGATCGACCACTCAAACCTAGCTACCTAGCTAGTAATGTTATCCAAGATAAAAAGTCGTGGCGCAATGCTTTCAAAAAGCTCATGATCGATACTAGTACCAACAAAGTCAACTGTGGAGAATACTGTTAGCTAGAGTTTGTTGTGTTTTAGTTAAAAGCCTGCGTGCTTAATTAGCTAGCTTAGTTAGTTGTGTGGAGTATAAAACAAGACAGCTGTATTACATTTTTAGTTAGTTGAGAATATTCCAGAAACAACTCTCCTTGCTCTCTCTCAAATGGCGATCACCTAATCCTCTCAATTCCTTCCAATTCTTACCTCTGTAATTCGATTCTCAACTCTTCATATGGTATCAGAGCCACGAACTTTCAGTTCGGCTTGATTGATCCTTGTTTTCCTGCAATTGTTGAGCTAATTGAGCTGGTTGCGAGCGATTTGCTCCTATAGCCAGATTTCGCAAATTCTTGTTGAGGAATTTGTTTTCGGTACAATTCGTTCAAACTGAAGATCCTTAGCTCACACGATTTCGATTCTTCAGCTCAAATGTCTCGTCAAAGACGTATGGCTGACGATCTAGAGGATACAGCTGCGAGTGGTGGATTGACAAAGGCTGCTTCTCAAACTGCAGGTAACTACTCGGATCCTCTATTCTTGTCTAATTCTGATCATCCAGGGAATGCTATTGTGGTTCTTCGCTTTAATGGAGCCAATTTTCAGAGTTGGAGCAAGTCAATTAAGATAGCTCTAGGTTCTAAGATGAAATTAGGTTTTATTACTGGTGGAACTCGTAAGCCTGATGATGATCATGAGGATTATCAGCGCTGGAAAAGATGTGATTGTATGGTGCTTAGCTGGATTCTGAATTCGATGACCAGTGAAATAGCAGAGCATTTTGTTTATGCTCAATCTTCTAAGGAACTGTGGGATGAAATTGTGGAAAGGTTTGAGGAGTCTAGTGCTCCTTTGCTCTATCAGTTGCAGAAAGAGCTTAGCCAGATTAGGCAAGACAATCTCTGTGTTGCAACTTACTACAACAAGCTTAAGAAGGTTTGGGAAGAAATTCAGATGGTTGAAGGAGTTCCAGTTTGCTCATGTGGAGCTCTTGAAAAGTGTACTTGTGTTTTGCTTAAGAGGATGCATGAACGTGAGACAACTACAAAGATTATGCAGTTTCTTATGGGATTATCATATGCATATGAAACTACTAGGAGCTCTATCCTAGCTATGGATCCTTTTCCTACACTTAATAAGGTGTTTCAGATGGTACAAAGAGTAGAGAAACAGAAAGAGATCACAGGTTCTTTGAATCCTGAAAGGAATGCTTTGGCAGTTAATCGACAAGGAAACAGGAACTTTAGTAACTATCCTAGGAATAATGGCAACTCAAGCAATTATTCTGGTAATGGTCAGCCTCCTAACAATAATAGGAATGCAGGCAATGGCTTTTCAGGAACTGGTTCTGGCAATAAAGATTCTGGAGGAAATCAGAATTATTCCAAGAAAGATTCAGTTAATGGCAAGAGGCCACGAGATGACAGAATGTGTGATTATTGTCATGAGAGAGGCCATGTTCGTGAGTCTTGCTTCAAACTTGTTGGTTATCCTGACTGGTGGAAGGGGTCAAAGGAGCAAGCTACAGATAGGATGGCCGCTAATGTCAAGCAAAAGGAAGTTATGGATAACTCTCCTCTTGACATTAGGCATGCTGAGAAGCCTGATGCAACACTTGTGAATGCAGTTTTTGCTGAAGTTCTTAAGATGATGAAAGGGAATTCTCATGGTGAAGGTACATCTGCAGGTGGTCCATATGGTTCCATCAATTTTGCAGGTAATTTGAGTACCTTATTACATGTCAATAATACCAGTCATCTTGATCAAACCTGGATAGTTGATTCAGGTGCTACAGATCATATTTCTTTTAATCGAGAGTTATTTTCTGAATTGCAACCTTTAGCCAAACCAATATTGATTGGTTTACCAGATGGCTCAGTTCAACAGGTTGAGTTTGTTGGTACAGTTTTGTTGACTCCTACTTTAAAGCTGAGAGATGTTTTATATCTTCCCTCTTTTAGACATAATTTGCTCTCAGTACCCAAGCTGCTGGCAGTGCAGAATATGGTATTTGTATTTTTTGCTCATGAGTTTGTTCTACAGGACCATTCAACTAAGGTTGTGCTTGCGAAAGGATATAAAGAAAGGGGATTATACAGGCTACAAATTGATGGACACAAGTCAGTTCCTGGATCTTTTGTGGATGTTTCACACTTGTTAAATAGTTTGTCTGCTTCTAATAAAGAGTTTAAAACTCATTCTGTTTGTAAAGTGCATGATGATATTGAGTTGATGCACTCTCGTTTAGGACATGCTTCTATTTCTAAGCTGAGACACATGGCTGATTGTGGTTGTTCTCATGCTACTGCTTTTGATTGTACTGCTTGTGCTATGTCCAAGCATCACAAGTTACCATTCTCTCATAGTACTTCTTATGCTAAGACTTTGTTTGAATTGGTGCATATGGATTTGTGGGGTCCTTATAAGTCTCCTTCCTTGTGTGGAGCTCGTTATTTCCTTACTATACTTGATGATTATTCAAGGAATACATGGACTTTTCTGTTAAATAGCAAAGAACAAGTTGGGAGAATTTTTGTTGATTATGTTGCTTATGTTGAGAACCAGTTTAAGACTACTCTTAAGGTTCTTAGAACAGATAATGGAACTGAATTTGTCAATTCTTTTATGAGGGAATTTCTTGCTAAGAAAGGTATTGTTCATGAGAGATCAGCTCCTGGTGTTCCAGAGCAGAATGGGCGTGTTGAGCGCAAGCATAGACACTTAGTTGAAACTGCTAGAGCAATGAGATTACATGCTTCCTTACCTATTCATTTTTGGGTAGAGTGCATTCTTGCGGCCACACACTTGATTAATCTTCTTCCTTCTTCTGTTCTGCATTGGAGAACTCCATTTGAAGTTTTGCATCATAAGCCTCCTACTTATGATCATCTCAAAGTCATAGGTTGTCAATGCTTTGCTCTTATTCCTAAGTCTCATCGATCTAAGTTTGATGCCACTTCTCAAGAGTGTGTTTTGCTGGGATATCCACCAGGCCAAAAGGCTTATAAGGTTTATCATCTGGCTTCCAAGAAAATTCATGTTGCTAGACATGTTATTTTCCGAGAGCATGTGTTTCCTTTTCACAAGTTCTCTGTTGCACCTGTTGATTCTTCTGTTCCAGCGTTTGTTCCTTTCCAACAGTATGATGATGATGATGAGATACCTGTGACAGTACCAGTGCCACAGCCCTCTCCTTCTCATGTTGTTAGTTCTCCTCCTGGATTCAGTTCTCCTTCACCCTTTGTTCCAGATTCTCCATCTGTCAGTGAGATTCCATCTTCTATTTCAGGGCATGATTCTACTCTGCCTAATGATACAGCAGGTGTTTCTCCATCTATATCATCTTCTCTTCCTTCTGTTACACAGAATGCTAGACCTGCTCGAGCTATTAAACCTCCAGCTCATCTTAAAGATTTTGTTTGTTCTAATCTGCCTAAAAGGACTACTTCCAGAACATCTCTTTCTCAAGTGTTTACAGCTCAAGATTTGCAGCATTATTCAGCTGATTTTGTGCATTCTTTCTTTAATGTTCTATCTATCACTGAGCCTACATCTTATAAGCAAGCTGCTCAAGATCCTGCTTGGGTTGAAGCTATGCAAAAGGAGCTTCATGCTTTAGAAATAAATGACACATGGGAGCTTACTTCTCTTCCTCCAGGTAAGCACACTATAGGCTCTAAATGGGTTTACAGAGTCAAATATAAGCCCACTGGTGAAGTTGATAGACTTAAAGCTCGATTGGTAGCTAAAGGCTTTACTCAAGTCAAGGATAAAGACTACAAAGCTACTTTTTCTCCAGTTGCAAAATTCTCTACTGTTAGAGTTCTTCTTGCTTTAGCTGCAGCCAAATCCTGGCCTTTGCATCAACTGGATATAAACAATGCCTTTTTGCATGGTTTTCTTGATGAAGAGGTCTATATGCAACCTCCATTAGGCTATTCTGTTGCACATCCTGGTCAGGTCTGTCGTCTAAAAAGGTCTTTATATGGACTTAAACAGGCTAGTAGACAATGGAACATAGAGCTTACTAAGCATCTTGTGTCTCTTGGATTTGTACAGTCCAAGAATGATTATTCCTTATTCATTAGGAAGAGTGCTACTACCATCACTGTAGCCCTCACTTATGTTGATGATTTGTTGATCTCTGGTGATGATCCTTCCTTCATTGCTTTTACTAAGGCTTCTCTGGATAAGGCCTTTACTATCAAAGACCTTGGTCTTGCTAGATACTTCCTTGGCATGGAAATTTCAAGATCTTCATCTGGAATTTTGCTGAATCAAAGGAAGTATGTTGTTGATTTGCTTACTGATGCAAACATGATGAATTGTAAGTCCTCTGCTTTTCCTATGCAAAGAGGCTTGCATTTATCTCCTGATATTGGTACTCCTCTTGAAGACCCAGAATCTTATAGGCGTCTGGTTGGTAAGCTCTTATATCTTACATTGACCAGGCCTGATATTGCTTATACTGTGCAACAGCTGAGTCAGTTTCTTGCTACTCCTCGAGAACCTCATATGCAGGCAGCTCTATATCTCTTAAGATATCTCAAGGGTTCTCTTCATCATGCTTTGTTCTATCCCTCTAACTCTGCACTAAAGCTTGTTGCTTATAGTGATGCTGACTGGGGTAGTTGCCCATTTTCTAGGCGCTCTCTTACTGGCTATTGTATTTTTCTGGGTGATTCCTTAGTGTCATGGAAGACTAAGAAGCAGAAAACCATCTCTAAGTCTAGTACAGAGAGTGAGTATAGAAGCATGTCAGCCACATCTAGTGAAGTTGTTTGGCTAGCAGGTTTATTGACAGATCTTGGTGTACAGGTTCCAGTATCTATACCTCTTTGTTGTGATAACAAGGCAGCACAACATCTTGCAGCTAATCCAGTGTTTCACGAGAGAACTAAGCATTTGGACCTTGATTGTCACTTTGTTAGGGATATGGTGACTAAAGGTTTTCTGGCTACTACTCATGTGCCTTCTCATTTGCAATTAGCTGATTTGATGACTAAACCCTTAGGGGCACATCAACATTCTTTCCTTTCTCGCAAGCTAGGACTTGTTTCTGATGCCCCAAGTCTAGCTTGAGGGGGGGATGTGGAGAATAATGTTAGCTAGAGTTTGTTGTGTTTTAGTTAAAAGCCTGCGTGCTTAATTAGCTAGCTTAGTTAGTTGTGTGGAGTATAAAACAAGACAGCTGTATTACATTTTTAGTTAGTTGAGAATATTCCAGAAACAACTCTCCTTGCTCTCTCTCAAATGGCGATCACCTAATCCTCTCAATTCCTTCCAATTCTTACCTCTGTAATTCGATTCTCAACTCTTCATATCAACCATGTAATAATTAATGGCACACGTACCTTGCTTAATATAGTTGTTGTCAACATCTAGCTACATATAGGCTAGGCTTAATTTGTTTGCCTGTTTGTGTTCTTTTCCACGGTTCACTTTACTAATGCCTAAGCTAAGAACATTAACATTAATGCTACTAGAAATTAATTGTAGTCAAAATCGACATTCTATTGAACTAATAACGTTGTTCTTAGAGTGCAAGGTGAGGAATAAGAAAGATAGGATATCGTTGAATAAAATAACGGAGAGTTGAGATTAAGCTAAACTATGAAAAAAACTAATTAAATGTGTAACAAAATCATAAACACTATTGTCATTGATGTCAAAGCTTGATTCATAGGAACTGGAATGTCTAGTTTCGTCATAATTTTAAAGAAGTAAGTAGAGTAGCGGACTCTCTTGCTTCATTTGTTTTTTCCTTTCCTATTAGATTTCATGTTTTGATTGACCTCCCGAGAGTATTGAACCTTTTTTGCTTGATGATGTAAGGGGTCGGGTTATCCCTCACTTGAATATTGCATAACCCTTTAGTACGGAGACTATAGCCTCTCCTTCGACAAAAAAATAATCAATATTGTCATTTTTTGTCGTAGAAGCAATTATATATGCCACTTTATCGATCATATCTTTCTAGTTAAAATAAGCACGCACTTAATTACTAAATGTGTATTTTTGTATAAGCATGTATTTCTAGTTAAAATACACACTTGTTTTTTTTACCACATTACATTACATGTACTTTAAACGAGTGTCAAATATTAAGTTTTTATGTTAGATTTTTTATCGATACATCATCGATGTTATCAATATTATTTAGTCGTATATCTTTAATATTATTTATGGATAGTTTTATCTTCCCTTTATCTTATACTTAGAGATATATACTGATATATGTATTCCTAGTTCATATAGGTAATAGGTTGCTTGGATTTCAAGGCTTGTACATTTTTGTACAAGCCTATTTCATAAGCTGGTTTTCAAGACAACGTTTTAAAGTGTTTACAACATGCTCGACCAAAAAAAAAGTGTTTACAACATCAACATGTAACATATACTCCGAATGTGACATGTTCATTGTACATTTTTGTACAAAATAAAAGTATTGTAATCACATTTGTAAACCAATGAATGAACGATCTAAATTCAAAAAAATCATACTATTTGTTATGAAGGGCACCTATATGGGCCGATCACGGGCCTGTCTTTAAGCAGGCCCAAGTTCATTCAACTGATCTGCAAGTATCACATATTCACATGCTCTGAAAGACTAAACCCCTAGGAGCCAGAGAAAAATCAGGGCTCCGGAGTTTGCCATTTGCCAAGGAGAAAGAGTTCTTCTTCTTCACCGGCATACCTTCTTCTCAGCCTCGTCAAAATCTTCAAAGGTGCTTATCGTTCTCGATTGAATTGTGCTTTCTGATGTCTTTATGATTTACGAATGTTTTGTGTCAAGTTGTCGACCCCTCTGTGTTTATTCTGTGCGCTGCTTGTCATCATTAGCCATTGTTTTGCTGACATTTTGATGTTTTGTTTTTTGCAATATGTATTCAGCAGTTTCATAAGTTCTTCTAGTGGTAGTATCGCTTCACACATTGAAATGAATCCTCTGCTTGTAATTGCAAATAAAAGGTGTAAATTTTGTAGTCAGGAGTCAGGACCAACAAGGCACATTTAGAGTTATTGGGTCTCTTATCAGAACTCTGTGGGAAAGGCATTAGGGTTTTATTAGTAGGGTGGATGCAGCTCATATTGGTTAAATGAATAGGTTTAAGGAGCAATATAGCGAGGATTGATCTCAATCAATCCCTAAACAAGTATTTTTAGACCTCATATTACTCCCATTAGTAGACCTTCAGCATCTACATCAAAGAAAAGCAGGAGGCATCCTTGTTCTGAGTCATTTGATATGCAACTTGATTGAGAGATTGCTATTTCACACTGCTGGTTCACCTTTAATCAATCAAGGAATCCTTACTACTTGGGGTTTTGTGGTTTTGTTGGTGATAATCAGCTAAGTGGCTATGTGTTTACTGTTTTGCCTTCATTGCTTGTTTATCATTACCGGGATTGGTACTTCGATATAACCAGCTTCGTGTCTGAAATGTAATTTCTTCCCTGCTTCATCTTGTGATTTATATTGTTCCATGCTTTTACTCAATTTATGTCTACGTTTTCCTGTTTCCTATAAAATTGACATTTCTTGTTTCCTGTTTCCGTGTCTGTGACAGTCGTTGTGATGATTACTTTATTGTGTAGTGATGAGTTATTTTTATAGCTTTCCCTATTGGTTTACTGCTGATTAAGGAATCTGAGGTTAAGCTTAGAAATAAAATTTTAAATCTACCCCTACATTGCGTACTACTGATTCTTTAATCCAGAAACAGTGAGCTTTTGTTAAAATTACATGTCATTGTTGGGAAGTCTTAACTTATCTTGTTATGGCTTTATGAAGAATATTTTTATTGATTGGATTAACTTCTGTTCAATAATATCAATCTTTTATACAATCCCCATTCTAATTTGCTTGCAGATTGTGGTGGCTTTAGTTTTGTTTATTGGGTTCATATGAGTAACAACTTGATTCTATACTAAATTTATCTTCCTATTTTCTGCTCTCAAGGTATGGCTGAGGAATCGGGTATGTTTGTTGTACCACAAACACTTGGCAGTGTACTATGCTGCAAGTGTGGCATTCCTATGTACCCAAATGCAGCAAACATGTGTGTTAAATGTTTGCGATCAGAGGTGGACATTACTGAAGGCTTATTAAAGCAGGTTACTATCATAAAATGTGCTGAGTGCTTGAAGTACTTGCAACCACCGAAGACATGGATTATGGCCCAGCCCGAATCACCAGAGCTCTTGACCTTCTGTATCAAGAGACTGAATCTGGATAAAGCCAAGGTCCGGCTAGTCCATGCAGACTGGGTTTGGACAGAGCCTCACTCTAAGAGGCTTAAGATTAAGCTAAGGATCCGAAAGGAAGTTCTCAGTGGAGTGGTTTTGGAGCAAGCTTACATTGTAGAGTATGTCGTCCACGATCACAACTGTGACTACTGTACCAGGAGTCTTGCAAACCCAGATCAGTGGATTGCAAATGTTCAGCTTAGACAGCATGTTCCCCACAGGAGAACTTTCTTCTATCTGGAGCAAGCTATTCTCAAACATGACGCAGCATCTCAGGCAATTAGGATTCAGCAGAAGACTGAGGGCATTGACTTCTTTTTCTCTAACCGAAGTCATGCAGTGAGATTTGTCGACTTTGTTGGTAAGATAGTTCCGATTAAGAGTCGCAGTGACAAGGAGCTGGTTTCGCAGGATTCAAAGAACAACAGCTATAACTACAAGTACACTTTTTCCGTCGATATTGTCCCAATATGCCGTGAGGATCTAATCTGCCTTCCTCCAAAGCTTGCCGCCAGTCTAGGGAACATGGGCCCACTTGTAATTTGCACAAAGATGACAAACAGTATAGCATTGCTAGATCCCAACACTTTGAGGTGCGATTTCTTGACCGCTGATCAGTACTGGAGGTCAAAGTTTGAGTGTTTGCTCTCTAGCAGAAGGCTTGTGGAATACATAGTTTTGGATATTGACAATGTATCTCCTGAAGTTAATGTTGCTGGGTCAAGGTATGCCATGGCTGATGCCCAGGTGGCCCGCGTTGCTGATTTTGGGTATAATGACACAATATTTACAATCAGGACTCATATAGGACATATGCTAAGCCCTGGAGACTATGCTCTTGGTTATGATCTGTATGGGGCTAACCTTAACAGTCCAGAACTGGAGAAGTACAAAGGTTTGAATCTCCCGTATGCAATCTTGATAAAGAAGAGCTACGAAGAGAAGCGTCGGAAGAAGCGTGGCAAGCCGCGAGCTTGGAAGCTTAAATCCCTCAACATGGAGGTGGAAGACGCTGGTAACAGAGGTCAGACCGATCAGGACAGAACAAGGGATGAGTATGAAAGGTTCATAGAGGAGCTGGAAGAGAACCCTGAGCTGAGATTCAATGTGTCCTTGTACCCTAACAACGAATACATGCCGTCAGAAACCGCATCAATGACTGATGGGGATGATTTGCCTTCTGTGCCCTTGCATGAGCTGATTGGTGGTCTTGGTATTACGGACCGTGATGGTGAAGAAGGTGATGGTATGAAGGAATGAATGATCTCTTGCCCAATGCCCCTGCCTCTTCATATGTGGTCGGTTTCAGAGGTGGTTTGCAATCTCAGACTTTTAGTGTTGTGTTTTTTTTTGTGATTTATATGGGTAAACATGATCTTTTCCAAGGATTTTCTTTTTGCAAGGAGATATATAATATAATGAAGTCATTCATTTTTCATTTTCGTATTGTAGCATGGTGTGAGACTGGCCTATAGAATCTTATATATGGTGTGTAGAGATCGATCAGCTAGAAATGGAAGGGATTTTATACAGATCGATGATGGACGTGTTAATTAGTGGTTAATTAAATAAGATGAATGGGATTACTGTTGTAAAAACAAACGAGGCTTAATAATTCGTGTGGATATGCTGCAATGCGATTTCCATTGTTCAACGAACACTCGAACCTAGCTAGCTAGCTAGCTAGTAATGGTATGCAGGATAAAAAGTTGCGCAATTTCAAAATCGTCATTATACTAGTACCATCAAAGTCAACCATGCATTAATGTCACACGTACCTTGCTTAATACTCCAATTGATGTCAAAATCTAAGCCACATATAGGCTTAATAATTTGTTTGCCTGTTTGTCTTCATTTCCACGGTTCAGTAACATTACTACTAGAAATTGTAGTCGAAGTCGAACTAAAGAGAGTTGGCTCAAGTAGTAAGTAAGCGGTTTGCTTCACACACCAAGGTTAGATGCGTGGCCCGGATCGAGTTGGACGTAGCCAAGAAGAAAATCGTAGTCAAAATGTCCATTTTGACTTTATCTTTAACGTTGTTTTTAGAATAGAAATTGACAACTACTCGAAGTATTCACCAACTATGGACGGACAAGCGAAAGGAAGAAAAAAGAGACGCGGCAAAATACTCTGTAGGTTGCGATGTTAACCCGTTTGGTCTCATGACAACGAGGAGCAGCTGGTCAAAGACGCCCCTCCAATCATCCATGGCTTCCCCCCTCAATTTATTATTTTCATCCACCTCTGTTTCCAAGTCAAACACTCCAGCCACCCTCTGTTTCTTCTGGCAATTTCAATCATGGAGGCCGTCTAGATCATTCAACGTTTCCCCCTCTCCCCGTCGCCAATTCTCCAAACATCCACAAAATTCCCCTCCAATCTAGGGTTTCACCATCCTCAATTTCGCAATCCAACACAGAATTCCCCCTGATCGCCGACCTAAAATGTCGCTCCGTCGAGGAGCAAGCTCAAAGCTCGGAGAAGAGCTTCTAGGGTTAATCCTGCTCTTCAGCTTGTTGTGTTGCTCCTCGGTCGAATCCAAGTGCAGTTCAGGCTGCGAAGTGGCTTTGGCCTCCTACTACATTACCACGAACCAAACCCTAACTGACATCTCCACATACCTAAGCGCTTCCTTCTCGGATATTCTAAGCTACAACACCCAAGTCCCTAACAAGGACAGTATTTTTGCTGACACCCGTATCAACATCCCCTTTTCCTGTGATTGTCTTCATAACGGGGAGTTCTTGGGCCATGTCTTCAACTATACTGTCAAAACTGGGAACACCTATACTACGATTGCGAATAAAACATACGCCAATCTTACCACGTTTGCTTCTCTTCAGATGTACAATAGCTATCCAGCTAGCAACGTGCCGTCTGGGAGTACTATTAATGTCACTGTGAATTGCTCGTGTGGAAACAGCAGTGTGTCGAAGGATTACGGGCTGTTTATAACCTATCCTCTTCGTCCCGAGGATACGCTGAGCTCCGTCGCTAGATATGGGAACATTAGTACGCAGCTGTTGCAGAGTTATAACCCTGGTGTGAATTTCAGTAATGGAACTGGGCTGGTGTATATTCCCACCTATGGTAAAGTAGTTGTTATTTGTGTTTGATTTTGGTTTAAATTTGTTTGTGATGTGCAATTCCTTGCTGTTGGTGATCTGATGTTATTAGTTTGCTAGGAGCTCAATCGGTGGGTTACTTTTCCATGATGTAGTTTGCACATATCAAACTGTTGATTAAAATCCATCTAGATGGTGATCCATGGATTATATTGTATAAGGTACATTGTAGAATATGTTAGGAGTGTTTAATTTTCTTGTATCTCTAATGCTAGTTGCTTAATTTGAGGATGCTGAATTATGTTCTTAGCATTAAAATCCATCTAGATGGTGATCCATGGATTGAGTATCAATTTTTAAACTTTACGGTTGATAGTGTAATGTCATCTTTCAGACTGTCTTTAGGCTGTCAACTCAATAGAGCTTAAAGGGTGTCTTATGAGCAGATTTACGGTTGATCTGCTTCTTATAGGCTCTTAGGAAATCATGTTTATGCAATTGCGATTTGGAGGCAAGTTTGAGTGCATTTAACCTTTCACGCACCCCCTTTTTTGTTACAGCCTCTAATTGTTGGTATTTGTTGTTTAGGGATTAGATGGATCACGTTTCACAGTGATCTTTAATTCTTTTGATCTCCTCCAAATGTTTTCTACCGCTCTTTAAACTGAAGAACCAAAATTACTCATGTTATTGGCTCTTTATTTTGTTGAACTCTGATTATATCATAACCCAGCTTCTTGTGCCCTCATAGCTCTCTAGAAGAGAATAATGCGTAAGAAACTGGTGCTAGGTTTGGAGAAAGAGCAGTACATTGTGTGACCTTCCCAATAATTATTTTTACCACTGTTGTTTTGCTGGGTAATGGATCATTCTTCTATAATGTTCTGTGTATCTTATCATGGGTATACTTGTCTCGATAAGCCTACTTCATATAAATTAATACATTATTTATACCTTACAGTTTTCTTATGTGTCGTGGAAGTAGTATTCTCTTCATCTAGTAGTATAACTTAAACCTCAGCATATAGACAAATGACTTCAACTAACTCTCTCATTTTAAATTAACAAAAGATATGCACTCTCTTGTTTTAGTCATATTGTGTTGTGTCTATTAGATTTACTGTAAACCTGTTACTGTTGGAGTTATTTTGTCAAGTTTCATCTGACATGTCATATGCCTTCACATAATGAGAATGAGAAAGAGTCAGTTGTGTAAAGGCAAAGAGACCAGAAAAGAAACAGAGAAGTGATCTAAAAACTATAGACAATTAGTTCATGCATGATTTCATCTGAGAGCACCCTTGTAGAGTTGTTTATTATGACAATAACTGAATCATAGAACAAAGCTAATTTTACTTGTTATTTTTCCAGATACAACCGGGAGCTTCCGTCCGTTGACAAAATCTAGGTAACTTTTCAAGCTTGATCCGATATGCAGCCTTGATGGTTAGACGTTGTTTCTGGACTTATAATATTTCTTGCTTTTTTCTCTTGCAGTGGAAAAGGTGCCTCCACTCTCTCCTCTTATCATCAGAAATGAGTTTCCTTTTATTTTTGGTTGTATGGATGATAAACCCTTTGTAAAAGCTATTTCAAATGTTGAAATGCTATCCTTCCATGCAAACAGGAGGACACTCAGTTGCATCTGTCGTGGGTATATCTGTAGCAGTTATTGCTGCAATACTTGGATTAGGGCTTTGTGTATTTTTCATCCGAAGAAAGAAGATGAAAGAGGCTATTCTTCTTGCTGATATAGCTGATTCTCAGTCTGCAGTTTTCGGTACAAGTTTTTCCTGGTCTTCATCCATTTTTTATTTTGTAAATGACCTTGTATGCTTTGTTAACATTAAGATATCCACCCTATGCTACTGAACTATTATTTTTCATTATTGATTTGAAAACCTCTTTCTTATGCAGATTAGTGATAGTATGTAATTATGTACACAAACAAAACATGTAGCCTTGGTTTCAAGTATAGATGGAATAATAGCTTGCTTTGATTTAAAATTGCCTTCCATAAGTACTCTTCTATGACGCACTAAGTTGTGTCAGATTCTGACCATCTTCTTAATTGATCTTTTAGTTATTTACAAGTTTATTTCCAGGTAGACTGCTGACTTATTTTCTACTTTTTGATGCTTAGCATTTGGTGAATCAAACAGAACACACTCGAGTGCTCATGCTGGTGGCATAACCGTAAACAAATCGGTGGAGTTTTCGTATGAGGAGTTGGCAAGCGCAACTGACGATTTCAACATAGCCAATAAGATTGGTGAAGGTGGATTTGGAGCTGTTTATTATGCAGAAATTAGAGGCGAGGTTTGTATGCATGCATATGCTTAATATCATAAGATTTGTGGAGAGACTATATTTTTTCTCCCCCAGGGTTTATTCTGTACATATTAAGTAAGCCAAATGATTCAATTGGTAATACACTTCACATGCATCATGGGCACTTTCTCTGTGTGTGTGTATATATATATTCGTATGCATCAGAGTGATACGTAATTCTTTCAGTTTACCGATTTGTCATGTATGCTGCAGGCTGCTTGTCTACATTAATTGGAAACCAAATTATTAATAAGCACTGTCATTTATATACAACATTCTTTTTTGTTGCTTTTTCCTTTTCTTTTTTTTCGCAGAGCAGTAACCATTTTAGAATGAGAAATGTAGATGACATGTATAGAAATTCTCTGTACATCTTAAATTTCTAACTTGTTCTCATATATTGTCTTGTAGAAAGCAGCAATTAAGAAGATGGCTATGCAAGCCTCAAAAGAATTTATAGCTGAGCTTACGGTCTTGACCAATGTTCATCACTTGAACCTGGTAATGCCACTTCCTTTTTGAGGAGTCTGGTTGTTGTATTTTATTGCTTCGGTAGAATATCTAGTTCTACACTGGTCCCGCTGTAAAAGGTGCTTGTAATTTTTATTTTGATGTATGGTCCCGTTCTCTTGGATTAGAGTCTATCTGTGATGTGCTTTACTTATCCACCGATTGGTTTGCTTAGGTAACCGTAAGGAATAAGATAAAAAGGAACACTAGGAAGATCTTCTATTCAACTAGATAGACATATTCTGAATCCTCTTATAGGTTATCTGCCTCTTTATTCGAACATAAAACATAAAAGAAAATTTCCCTTGTAGTCTACGGGAGATGTCAAAAAAGGACTCCTGAGTTTTAATCTGTAATGCATCATCTTTGCAAGGAGTTGAGCCCGTTAGGTAAAAGGTTCTAACACGATAATCTTGACGGAGGACACATTTACCTTGAATGGGAGAAAATTGATTAGATCCTAGTAATTTTTACCCATGAATTAGGCATTCCAGAGGCATTGCTTCCTTACAATCAGTTTTAATCTCAGTTGCTAACTTGTATTGTGAACTGCTGCGTTTAGATGTATTTGATCAACTCCTGATGCAAGCATTGAAACATACGTATATCTGCTTTCTATCCTTGTCTTTATTTCCCTTCTCATTCTCAACCATCTCTCAGTTGCTTTTAATGCTAAGTTCTAAGGAATGATACGAAAAGTGAACCTTTAACAACTTATCTCTGATGCAGGTTCGTTTGATTGGGTATTGTACTGAAGGTTCTCTTTTCTTAGTATACGAGTTCGTTGAGAATGGCAACCTGAGTGAGCATCTTCGTAAGACAGGTAAAAGTTTGTATATGATTAATCTGCATGATATGGAAAGGGAAGGTATATTTATGATAGACTATATCTTTATACAGGAAGAGATCCACTTCCATGGTCAGCCAGAGTGCAAATTGCACTGGATTCAGCAAGAGGTCTTGAATACATCCATGAACATACCGTTCCTGTATATATACATCGTGATATCAAATCTGCAAATATACTGATAGACAAGAACTTCCATGCAAAGGTGCTCTAATAGGACACTCAAAAAGTGTAAATGAACCAGTTGAGTAGTTTGCTAATTCTTTTAGTTGTGCAGGTTGCAGATTTTGGATTAACAAAATTGACTGAGACTGGAACCACGCGTCTTGTCGGGACATTTGGATATATGCCACCAGAGTAAGATAATTTTCAGTTATATGCTTTGATCCTTCACCCTTTGAATTGCACCATCTGTCAGAATTTGATGGTAAATTAATACAGGTATGCTCAATATGGAGAAGTTTCAGCAAAGGTAGATGTTTATGCTTTTGGAGTTGTGTTGTATGAGCTAATATCAGCAAAGGAAGCTGTTGTCAAGGATCCGGGTTCAGTTACCGAATCAAAGGGTCTTGTTGGAATGGTAACCTCTTGCTTTCTTTAGCTAATCTGAATTCACAATATTTAGTCTAAAGTTGGAAATAATTTCCAAATTATTACCCAAAACAGGGATTAATGAACTCTTTCTTTTCCCCTTTCCCCTGACATCTATTTGGCTGTTACTCCAGTTTGATGAAGTCCACAGCAACCCGGATCCAAATGAAATATGCAAACTGATTGATCCAAGGATGGGAGAAAATTACTCGCTTGATGCGGTTCTTAAGGTGAGAAAACTCTTGCCTCAACAACAGGGAATGTTGCATCCGGTCATCCTATTGAAAATTTCAAATCTTAGAATCTACTTTTCCTCCCTTCATTTTTCAGATGGCCCAGGTGGCTAAAGCGTGCACTAACGAAGACCCACAACTGAGACCGACGATGAGGTCTGTTGCTGTAGCTCTGATGACTCTATCCTCAGCAACGGAGGACTGGAACGCCAGCCCCTTTTACGAGAACCACAATTTTGGCAATCTCATGTCTGGCAGATAAAATAGGCACCAGAATGTGGTGAATTTGTGTTCTTAAGTTGGTTCTCAGACATTGTATATTACATTATTCTTTACCCGTTAAAGAGATTTGATGTACATAGTGTATGTGTTTCTTTCTTGGTTTAGGAGGTGTTGGCAAGGAGTACATTTGTATCTTTAGTTGATCTTTGTTTTTTGCTATACGAGCAAAGCTAAATCTATTTCATTGAAAACCTGTGAAGTGGACTAATTGTATTGATTTTTAACTGCAGAAAGAACGTTTGCAATCAATACAGTTAAGGATATGCTGTGAAGTTTTTTAAATCACTAACTTCATAGTTCATAATAATATGCATGCCTTCGACCAAAAAAAATAAAAAATGCATGCCTTCCATCCTCCTTTTTCCTGGCTTAGGACTGGTTGTCTACAGAAGTACAGATACACATGCCAGGTTAAAAACATGTTGCGAAACAAACTAACATGCAAGCATGAAATAGAAATTAAGATGTCAAACGACGCAAATATTCGATTGCCGTGGAAGATCCCCTGGCCCTAACAAATTAAATTAGCCGAAAGGCTAAAAAAACTTGAACACCAGGACAAATAGATTATTTTATCTTTCACATAAATTCAGGTCTTATAATTGACTCAACTATCTTTTAAGTTATAAATTTTTTCCATCACAAATTAGTTAAACAGTATATAGGTGTAAGTCGACTTGTCAAACGGTTCAGTTCATTGGGTTCTGGTTCAGCCATTCCAGGTTTGGTTTGAGTGCAGCTTAGGTCAATTGGTTGTGGATCAAGTCAAGTTGAGTCATGTCAGGTTATTGTACGGGTTCAGGTGGGTCTAACGGGTCAAGATGTCGATTTTTTAATTTATTATTAAAATAATTTTATTATTAAAAAATATTATTTTTATAGAATATATTATAGTATTTATATTTTAAAATTTTATTTATTATTTAAATATAATAAATAGGGTTAATCTAACAGTTTGAGTTTTCATCTCAATCGGATTTGGTTTTTTCTTTGACTAACTGAGTTTATGATTGGATTTCAAACCTAAAATTTTCGATCAATCAGGTCAGTCTTTTGGATTGGATCGAGTGTTCATAGCCTCAATTGCTGTAAGTGATCAGTTTTATGAAAACAATTGTGGTTTCATTGCATAGATTTTTATTTAACTAAAAATAAATAAACAAATACCAATATATGACATAGGGATTACACTAGTTTAAAGAGTTTACAATAATAAAAAATTCATTAAAAACACTAATGAAACCTAACCTTGATCGAGGGAATTTAAATATTCAATCATGAATCAATGAATCATCCTATCCCAAAAGAAAGTATGTAAACGAGCAACTGAGCACGGGTACTTGAAAAGTGGTGGCAAAGAAAATTTGAGAAAGCACCGAGCCACTTGACGTCCAATTGTACCTAAAAAGTACAAAAATGGAAATTCTGACCTAATAAAGGATGTAGGTGCTAATCTAGTCAGATTCATACACAAATCTTTGCTTCCATATTTTCCGGTCGGATACTATTAGGATGTCTTAAATTCATCGTTGATCCAAAACGAGTTCGCAGACAGAGTCCACGACAACAGTAGGGGTCCACAGGGTTTGCACCCAGTAATGAACGCGAGATTTTACGAAAGTGGGGGCGCAACATATACTTACTAACTTAATTAAAACTAGTGTAATGGGTCCGGTTAACCAAACCGCCGGTTCCGGTTCGGAACCGGTGGTTTAGGTTTGGGTTTGGGGGAACCGGTTAGCCGGTTTCGGTCTTGATCGGTTTTGACCGGTTCCGGTTTTTATTTTATTTTATTTTGTTTTCCGAAGAGGGCGCGGGCGCGGCCCACATTCCGCGACCGCGGTTCTCGTCCGGTTCGCGGTTTGGCCGGTTCACGCCCATTAAAACTAAAAAATATAAAAAAAAATTTAGAAAAAATCGTAAACCGCCGATTTGTATCCAGTTACGGTTCCGGTTCACCGGTTTGGCCTAGCACCGAACCTTAACCTAAGCCTAGCCCGAACGGTTTGGCGGTTTAGGTTAAGGTTCCGGTCCGGTTCTGGTTTTGACCGGTCCGGTTCCGGTCCGGTTCGCCGGTTACCGGACCCAGCTCTAGCACCATGCACGACAATTTGACTTTAAAATATTGTATTATAATTAGATATTTTATAATCGAATATTGATATTAAAAAAAACAAATCTCCGTATAAATTTTAATGCATAAAGATGTTTTAAAAAAAAAGACGTTTTTAAAGTTAGTATAACTAAACAAATACATAAAAGACATAATATTTATACTTTATTAAATAATTTTTTTCCTAAAACCTTATGATAAGAATCTAAATTGATATGCCTCATATTTTTTAAAAATCATTTTTGCTATTGGCATTTACTATTATCAACTAAAATTGTTTTTTACATTAGTCCATATGTTACCACTATTTAATTATTAAGATACTACCTTAAAATAAGTCTATATGTTACATCTTTCTGATATCTTTATATGTTATGTCATTTGATAGTATTTTTATACGTGATAATATCTTAATAATTATTCCAATATCTCAATAATATCTTTATTTGATTTAATAACAATTAATATCTAATAGTTTTATTACGATAATATCTAAGTAAATTAATAAAGATTGAACAATATCTTTCTAATATCTTTATAGTAAGATTTGATAATACTGTATTAGATTAAAAAAAATATAGTTGATCGTGTAGATATAGAAAATAACTTAGGCTTAAAAAGATAAAAATTTATTTTAAGTAAATAAAAGTAATAAAGTGACAAAAGTAGTTTTTCTATTAAACATACGGTGGGGCCAGAATCAACATGGTGACTAAAAAATGATTGAATTTTATATCATACATTGATTATTGTCGGTTGATGGTGATGATATCGTTCATAGTATTTATTTTTTTATTTTTTATTTTTTGTTATTAATACCTAGTGTCAAATCCGATAAATTTTACAGTTTAAATAGTCTTTGTTATGTAGTGTACCCTTTAAAATTGCATTATTAACATGTTAGAGAATACATATGTAAGTTCTTAATTGTACATAACAAATTTCGACCAAAAAAAAATTGTATATAATTAACGTCTTCTTTATTACTCAAACTAATCATATACTAATTAAAACATTAGTATAAAAAGTACTAAAATCATTATTAATTAAATAAAGTAATAAATCCACTAATTATAAAGTATACATTTTTTAAATAAACTTGAAAAGGATGAAAGACTAATTTATACTAAGAAAGAGAAGTGAAATTTGGGAAAGATTAAACAAAAAAGAAAATTTTAAGGAAAATAAGATAAAAAAGTATAAGAATCGAAGAGAGTTGAACACTAAACCTCTCTACTACTAAAATTGAGACGTATCCACTAGACTATTTAAATCTTTTTATGGTCGATGGTACTGCACTATTGCACATGAGAGTTGAACCGGAGATCTTTAGGTACTACCCTAAATGCTTAACTAGATTAATTAAATGTCCGAAGGCCAGGCTGTTTAATTCTTATGTAACTAATTTAGAGTTTTTTATTTATTATATATTTTATAAAAACTATATATATATATAATATGACCCGAACGGAAGTTGGGACACAAAGTCCCCATTGATCCCCACATCCGTTTGTCCCTGACTGCGCCCCCTAGCAAAGTTGCAAGGGATAACACCCCTCGATGGTGGTCTTGCTATTTGGATCTGCGAGACTGCGACCTATAATTTGTATTAGGGTTTTTTTAAGTCTTTATATAAACTCTCGAAATACTTCATAACATGTGATCTAAAACTAGTCTTCATAATAATATTTTATTTTTCTACCACGTGGACATAGTTAACACAACATTAGCTAGTGAATCACATAAATCTCTGTGTTGTTCCTATCTTTATTGTTCTCGTTAGATCTCGTTACAACAGTTTCGAGTGAATAATGACCTTTTCATCATCTTTGCTTTCTTCCTTAGTACGTAATTCCCAAAGCCCTTATATTGCTACACAAGGCATTAAAACGAGCCTACTTAATTCGAGGAAATGAATTCACCTTCCTCTTTACACAAGGCATTGTTGAGTACATCTTTGTCTTATAGTTTCTCTCCATAAATTCAACTTATGAAGTCTCCATTTTGTGATACCGTCCTTAGTATTGACTTTGACATCGAATTTCCTAACCCAATGACTTAATAGTCTTAAAACCATTAAAAAAGGACTTCGATTCTACTAATTCAATCTAAACCCAAACCGAAAAAAATAATCAGAGTATATATAATTTGTCTCTGTGATATCATCAAAATTTAAAAACTGATTTTCAATTCGGTTCAGTTTTAAACTGATGAACAATCTTAAATTACCATCATCATCAAGCACCATAATTAGTATATCATGTACTTGAAAGTTAAACCTCATGCTATTTATTAGGTGAACAAAACATTATTTTCCAAATATTTTTTTTGGTAGAATTATTTTCCAAATATTAATACATTAATAGATAATTGGAATTTAATCCAACCAAGATTTACCCTAGACATTTGCAATTTGACTCCTCGATATTATATACGGTCTTTCTAGGATAAGCAACCGAAACTTAGAAACTAAAATCTAAATAAAAATGCATAAATATTATATAAAGCAATTTGAATCACTAAATAAAGAAAAATAATTAAAATAAGGTTTTTATCCTGTTAAAAAGTCCTTAGTACAGTATATATTATCCATCTGACTCGACTAATGTACACTCGTTTAGATCATGCATCTATCGGTTACTCTATCATATGCATGTAGACAATATAATATCCAAATAAGACAACAAACTCCATCTAACCAATCAAAACACAAACACACGTAAATCATTGGAGAATTTCTGGGGTCTCTAGCCAATCCATGATCGATATATCGATTACATTTGTGTAACCGGATTTTGTTTTCCTTTTTTCGTAGTGGTTCGGAAGAGGGTTATTTATCCTAGTTTAAATCGGATTACACATAGTGTGTGTTCGGTAAAAGCTTATTGGAGCTTACTGGAGCTTATGATAGCTTATTGAAATAAATAAGCTTGCAAGGAGGTGTTCGGCATGAGTAAATTATGATAGCTTATTCTAGCTTATAGTAGCTTAGTTTTTGTTATATATTTAAGTTCCTCATGTGTAGATTATCCAGCTTATGGTAGCTTATTCCCATTTTCTCCAAATTTATATAGGTGGGTCCATACCCTTCATCTTATTGTCTTCTCCCTCCTCAATACCCTTTTCGTCATTTCACCCTCTACTTTTATCAACAATCAGCTTGTTTTACCGAACACCCGTTAGCTTACTAAAAATTGTCAGCCTTTAAAACCAGTTACAAATTTCAGCTAGAAACATAAGCTTCAGTTACAAAAAGCTTCAGTTACCATTTCAGCTTGATTTCAGTTAGTTTTACCGAACAGAGCCATAAACATAAACCCACACTACAAGAAAACCTATAGTTTTAACCACATTTATAAGTGTAAAAATATCCCACAATTTTGTAGAAAGTGTGGATAAAACCAACACTTAAATATGTTGCATTGAATTGTGGTTAAATGGGGTGCAGAAAATAAGATAACACTAAAAAATATGGGAAAAACCCACACTCTTACTTATGGATATAAGTTACACACGTTAGTGTTGCAGTTAGAGTGACAAAATTTCACACCCACAATCAAAAGGAATCACACACTCATATTTTTTTTTATTGATTTTAATATTGTAATTATTTTTTATGCCAACATATTAATACATGCACGAAGTGTTTTTCTTTTTATTGTTGATTGTAATTTATATATAATTACATGTTGTTGCAAGTTAAAAAGAGATATCAATTTATAACAAAGTGTTTTGCTTGATATTATTATATGCGGATCATTACAAATAATACATATAGTATATATTACACAAAATAGTACACCATATGTAGCAATTAAAAATAAAATGAAACCTATCCTAAAATGATAAATGCAGTATACAAATTGAAACTATAGAAAAATTGGAAAAAGAACTAGCTACTGGCTATTATACATCTTGAATTCTTGGGTGAGCCAAGCCAAACATGTTCTTGGGTGAGCAAAGCCAAAGATGTATGGAATCCCGTCGTCGGAGTTTATAAATCTTGAGTCCATTGGCAATTTGGCATGCACCTTGCAGAAAAAAATTGGGCTGAGGGTTGTCTTTTTCGTATCATAGAACCAACTTTGACGCTTGGTAACTATAACTATAATGATTATCACAAATGATCAAACAAGTTAATATACAAATGAATTAAATCAACATGAACAATACTAACAAAGAGTCAAATACTCACCTCATATATTCTTGGCCTACACTTAGACTCGTTAAATGTAGTCTCTCAAATTCCGACTTAGTCTCAAACGGTAGAATGGCTGATGGACTGAGAGGCAGATCATCAATGTCGTTGAAATCGCCCCGCCATTGGAGGAACAAGGCGAAGATGGCAAGAGAAAGGGGGATACAAGTAAGGATCATAACTAACCTCGAGGTGAAGAAGAGAAAGGTGAACGAAAAGTGAATCTACTTCCGGCATGGAGAAAGATAAAGATTGATCACAGTTGCATTCAAAATGGAGGTTTTATTCATCAAAGAAAAGGAAGAACTGTCACAAGTGTGGAGGCTGATTTTCTTGTTGGGTAGAAAATTGTGGAGGCTGATTGTAAAAATGCAACGTACAGAAAATATATACTTGACGGTTTTAATTTCAAGTAGTGGCATGGGTACGTGCTAAGTGGAAGTTATAGAAAACCACTTTAAACCACTTCACCAATATATATACGTACATATAAAGATGGTTTATTGGTAAAGAATTTTTTGTTGGTTTAATTTTACTTTCTTTGTTCAATATATATACGTACATATAAAGATGGTTTTTTCTAGATTGAGTAATGTATAGTATGGTTCAACGTTATTTAGTGTGGACAAATTCATTGATCACTATGAAAGTTGTTGTGTTCAATATACCAACAGTCCACCTACACTTTATAGTGTAACCATCATCTCCAACTAAATATACTGTGGGAAATTTATTCAACAATTTTATGTGTGGGGAAAATTAGTGTGGGCAAAGTGAACTTTTCTTGTAGTGCCAAGCCTAGGCTAAATTTTGTTTTCCGTTTTAACTTATAAGCTGCAGTTTATCTAGTTAATTATCTCACCAAAAAGAAACAAAGCTTAGCTAGCTCCCATGCGGGGCTCAACCTACGTCATTACCTAAGAAACTCCAATATATCGATCATGCCAGTTAAGTCTACCGCATTTAGCTTAATTAACTATATCCTCATCATTTATTTATACAATTAATCAATTGAGAGTTGAGACCTGTTAATTCTTGGCCATATAGATATACTATATGTACTTCACACCGGCCTAACTTTATTCCGTACAACGCCTCTATATATATACCATCACCGGTCAGTTTATTGAGCATTACCCACAAATGAAGGGAAAAAAATCCAACTCCAAGCACATACTAAGCCTAGTCAATTACTACTAATCACTTAGGTGCATGCAATTCACATTTCAGCTTCAATTGATCAAAATGGAGAAGAAGCCTTTGGAGATCAAAATCGAGGTGTCTTCTGTCTCGACAAACTCGGTACAACATTGTTCGACGACAACATCTTTAACGTTGTTGGGTCGTGCCAAATGTTGTTTGGCTCAAACGGTCGCACAATGTGACATCGAGCATTTTAGGATTAGCATGTCCATGTGCATGCAAGCCTTACTATGGAAAACCCTAGTATGCTACACAACCACGGTTAGTGGGACCCACTTGCTCGATCAACACTATCATAAGCTTTCATCAATGGCTCTGATTCTCTTATGGTGCTTATCCCTTTTCGCATTAGGCGTCACCTCCTTAGCTTATGTCCTCAAATGTGGGCTCCACTTTGACCTAGTCAAACAGGAGTTCTTGCACCATGTTGGAGGCAACTACTTCTTTGCCCCTTGGATTTCATGCCTCTTGCTCTTGCAATCCTATCCTAATCTATTCCCCATGCATAATGATATTAGTTATTATTGTTGGATTTTTGTCGTTCCAATTGTGGCCCTCGGCGTTAAGATCTATGGTCAATGGTTCACCAAGGGGAAGCGGTTTTTGTCTAGGGTGGCAAACCCGGCTAGCCAGATTGGCATCATTGCCAACCTGGCGGCGGCTGGGGCCATGTCAGGGGTTGGGTGGGAAGAAGGGGGTTTGTTCTTTTTCTCGCTTGGGATGGCCCACTACCTTGTGCTTTTCGTGACGTTGTACCAGAGGATGCCAGGTGGCGATGAGTTTCCGACGAGTGCTAGACCGGTTTTCTTCTTGTTCATCGCGACTCCAAGTATGGGCAGCTTGGCATGGAGCTCCATTCATGGTGGTTTTGACAATGCTTCCAAGATGCTCTTCTTCCTTTCTCTTTTTCTCTTCCTCTCATTGGTAAGTTTTGGCGTGATAGTTTGAATTCTAGCGAGGAGTTAATCTTGTTTTATTATATTTGGTATTTTTGTTTGCCATATCAAATACCCTATTGGATGCCATAATTATGTTAGATTTTATAAAATGGAAATACTATATAACTATATACCTATAAGGCTATTACAATACTTAAAGTCTCCAAACGTGCATATATATTTAATATGCATGTCTGTGTACTTCAAAATGAATATTTGATTGCTTGAATGTATATTATCTAAATTGATGCTACACGAATACATAATTAAACAGGTGAGTAGGCCGTTGTTGTTCAAGAAAGCAATGAAAAAGTACAACGTAGCATGGTGGTCGTCTTGTTTTTCCCTAAGCTTGTTGGCGTTGACCGCCTTGAAATACGCCGAGGAAGTGAAGTCAACGGCAGCCCATGCAATGATGCTGCTCTTATCAATTTCTTCAATCTTGTTGTTCGTTGTTCTGTTGATCTTCACTGCCTTGCACACCAGTTTAAACTTGTCTGGTAATGATGATCTCCAAGAACGTGCTACAAGTGATAACAATTCGATTATCAAGCCTAATTAAGTACTTAAGTTTTACTTAAAAAAAAAATACTTAAAGGGTCCATTCGACAATTTGGTGTTGATCCTGAAGCTAGCTGCGACTTACAGTGCGTTGACGGTGTTGATATTAATTGTAAATGCTTATAATAGTGTTGAAGTTGAACATGTTAAAAAAAAGCGTGTTTTATAATTTTGATGGCTTATGGGATTTTATGGGGTTGTAAAATATCAAAAAATGACATCATTTTATAAAAATATTCTTCTTCTTCCTCCTCCTCCCTCTTCCTTTCTTCCTCCTTCCTTCTACCACAACTAGCGGAGGGTGGACGGCGGAGGTGGTCGGTGGGGGCAGGGGGTGGCTGCCGACAAAGGGTAGCCAGCGGCCAGCGATGGGTGGCCAATAGTGACAGGTGGTCGACGGTGGCGAAGGGTAGCCGACGGAGGCTGGTTGGTTGGCGGCGGCAAAGGGTGGCCGCCAGCAAAGGGTGGCCGCCAGCGAAGGGTGGCCGTCGGTAGAGGATGGCAACTGACGGTGGATGGTGGTCGGTGGCCGACGAAGGATGGTGGCCAACGGCGGTGTAGGATGGTCGTGGGCGGAGGGGAGAGGCCGGGGAGGAGGAGGGGATAGGAGTTGATTTGGAAAAATAAAAATAATGGTTTTTATTGTAAGGCATAAGCACGATAAGGTGAGAGAGATAACTTATCAAATTAAAATAAGTTTACGTAAGCACGATCAGGTGAGAGAGATAACTTATCAAATAAAAATATGTTACCTATAGTACTTACTAGACCTGTCAATCGGGTCGGGTCGGACGGGTTCGGGTTGGGTTGTTCCGGGTTTGGGTCCATCTAGGTCGGGTCTTGACGTGTTATCGGGCGGGTTCGGGTAGGCCGGTGGGTCATTTTTTTTTGAAACTTTACCAACTAAAAATTTGAAACTTTAAAAGAAGACCACTAAGTTATACATTTAAGTAGTGTGGTACTGAGATTGACAAAATTTTCGATATATATATAGTATAAGGTTGTTAATTTATGTATAAATATATAAACAAAATTCTGGATATATATTATATGGGATGGGTAAAAATGAACTTCCTAGCTTAATTTGATTCTTTGTTATCAACTTCTTTTTTGTGAAAGAGGGGAAAGCTACATCTGGATTATTCATAATAAAAATAATCAGTCAAGCATTTAGAAACATACAAAGACATGCGAACTTATAAAATCCCACAAACTAATTTTGCAAAAACGTCCTTAAAACGACAAAATAGTAAAACAAGTTTCATCCAATAATATTGTGAAACATATATGCATGTGAATCGTCATCATCATCGTTTTCATATACATATGCATGATTTTCGAAGCTAGGGTTCATTAGCGAGGGTTTTCGAAAATTGTTCGAGTTCTGCGCTGTAGGTGAGATGCATCCTGTCATCCTCACTAACAAACTTGTCATCCACAACAAACTATCCTGTCGCCCTTATTTAAAATACTATCATTTTTTATGTTAAAAACATGTCATGCTTGTTCTAAAAAAACATTGATTTTTCTCATCTTTCATTGAAATTTATTTCTAATTACAGAATTGAAAAATACTAAAAAAGAAATTATTTTTGAAAAGTTAAGATTTTTTTGAAACAATAAGATATGATTTTCGAAGCTAGGGTTCATCACAAGGCTAGGGTTTTCGAAGATTGTTCAAGTTTTGCGCTATGGATGAGATGCATCCTGTCATCATCACTATAAAAGGATTAAAAATTGTCATCCACAATAAACTATCCTGTCATTCTTCCTCAAAATACTATCATTATTTTCGTGTTAGAAACCATCTTGTTTCTTCTAAAAAACATTGATTTTCTCATCTTTCACCGAAATTTATTTCTAAATACATAATTGAAAAATACAAAAAAGAAAAGAAAATATAAAACAATAAAAGATTTTGGAAAAATTAAGATTTTTGGGAAACAATGAGATATTGTGAAAGATAAGGTTAAAATTTTTATCCAATAATATTGTGAAACATATATGCATGTGTATCGTTATTATCGTCGTTTCCATATATATCAATGATTTTTGAAGCTAGGGTTCATCATTAAACTAGGTATTGTTCGAGTTCTGTGATATGGGTGAGACGCATCCTGTCATCTTCACTAGAAAAGCTATCATTCACAACCACTCTGTAAAATACTATCATTTTTTCCTGTTAAAAACATGTCTTGTTTCAAATTGCGATAAAAAAAAGTTTCTTAAAATATATTTTTTTCAGAAAAAAATCCTAATAAATATAAAAGTTTTAGATTTTTTTAAAATATATCTTTTTTCGTTTTTATGACATAAGTTAGTCGTTTTGGGAATTCATGGAATATTTTTAATCATTACTGCAATATTTTTAGACATTTTTGTAAATCGAAAAAAACAAGATCATATTTGCAAAGTGATTATCAAACAGGAACATGGGTTACTAATTCCTAAAAAAAGTTGGTAGAAGCAACTATTTGTAAAAGGCGAATTGCGGATGTGTCCCAATAAAAAAAAAGTTTGCAAAAACGTCTTTAAAACGACAAAATAGCGAAACATGCTGTTTTGGGCATTTTTTCGACCAAATTTACATTATTTTGTGTTTTCTTTTAAAAATAAATCTATTAAAAAGTCATTGTAATTACATTACAAATTTTCAGCTATAAACTCTGAAAATTATTTTTAAATACAAAATTCAAAAATAGAAAAAAAATAAAAAATAAAAAAGATTTTGGAAAAATTAAGATCAGATATTAATATTATGGAAGATGTGGTTAAGAGTTTTATCAAACAATATTGTGAAATACTTATGCATGTGTATTGTTATTATCGTCGGATCCAATCTATATCTATACTATATATTAAAACCGAGGAATTTTGAGTCTCCACATTAATTTTGACCCCACTCCATATAAGAAAATAAAATTAAGAAAAACAATTTTAAAGCCTTTTTATTCTTATTAACTATGGATCGTTTGTCTATCTTCTTCTTTTTTGAATTCCTATCTTTTTTTGACCTAATTTCTATCCTTTTCAATTATTTGTTTAGACATTTTTAAATAAAATCAAAATTTTATATAATTTGTTAAATTTATTTGTCACTCTGAATTTTTTCTTTTATTTTTATAATCATATATATACATTCTCCAAATAATATTTTAGCAAATTTAGTCGAGATCATTTAAATATGTTTTTGAGATTGTAAAAGAAACTTCAACTGAAAACTTAACCATGATTAAACTTGAGATCCCGATATCTGAAAATAAGGAAATTCCACGATCCGATATGCGGTATTAATTCGGATCATGCATTGAAATCAAAATAATGAATGTTAAGATCGAGTTAAATCCGAAAAAATCGATTGTTATAGTTAAGATCTTATGAAATTCAGCTAAAATATGATCTTGACTTTCGGTTACTTAAAATGCTTTTAGATGAATACGTAGGCCCCAATGAGTCAACTATTAGTAAAAAAAAGGCGAATTTGCGGATGTGCCCCTCCCAATAAAAGAATTTGCAAAAACGTCCTTAAAACGACAAAATAGCGAAGCATAAGATCTTAACTATTATAAAAATATAAGAGTATCAAAAGATACCAAATGTATAAAACATAACTTATGTCAACACACAAAAAAGCTCAAAGAAAATGCAATATGAAATCATCATAGCACAAAAAATATATACAAATGGTAAAAAATAATTGTAAAAAGAAATATTCCATGGCTCTACCAGCATCAAGAAATTTGAGATTGTTTCCAATAATGACTCACACCAATTAATTAAATCAAACTTGTATGTATATATAAATGGCCAATACCAAATGGTTTTGGCCATGAACTCCATTCTCTAACCCCCTGCATGGCACCTAATCTCTCCATCACTCAAAGACCAGACACATTTCCAATGTTCTCCCTCACCAAGAAAACCTTCTTCTACAAGTTCTTCCCAACAAAGGACGAGGAAAACGAAGCCATGTTCAACGGCATGCCCTTCCGGAAGAGACGATGCCTGGTAGAAATCAGGGATGTCACCCCTACCCTTACTCTGAACCCTATGGTGAATCCATGGAAGATTGTGAAGACGATGTCACTTGAGGAGATTTCATCAGGGACGGTGATTTTATCAGAGAGTGACACATTACAGCATGTGTTCAGGTATTGGGCCATGGAGAAATGCTACCGAGTTCTGAGGGGACACAAAGTTAATGTTTTGGTGTATGACATCAAACCTGATGGAAGGCCCAGTGTTCATGGGCTTCGTGACGGCAGCACTACCTTTGAGAAAGGGCTGGATAATTGGTATGTGCTAAGGCTCAATATGTACTTGGTGCATAATATGCCCTTTTGTCCTGGGGGTATGATTAGTTTGTCCTGGAATGCTATGATGAATGCCTTTTACATCAAGCTATCCCTCCCATTTTAAGAGCTCATGTTGTGCTCTCTATGAATAAAAATTGTTGTTGGAATAAATGTACTCTTTTTGTGTTGCAAATGTATTGTTCTAATAACCCAACCTACGCCCCCTGTCGAGGGCGTTCCTAGACGCTTAATGGTTCCCGTTCGTGTCGACGCCTAGATGCCCATTTCTACCCAAGGGTTGTCTAGCGTTTTTTTAAAACGTACATACGCTTAATGGATCCCGTTTGCATGGACGCCTAGATGACCATTTCTACCCAAGGGTTGCCTAGCGTTTTTCAAAACATACGCTCAATGGATCCCGTTCGTGTGGACGCCCAAATCACCATTTCTACCCAAGGATTGCCTAGCGGTTTTTAGAACATTGGTTTCACACCACACCGTCTAATGTTAAGCATTGAAATGTTATTAGAAACTGATCAATTTCCCTATCAACTCAAAATGCTTTTTTTTTAATATAAAAGATCACAACATCTTGCCTTCATCATACACTCAACACAAGAAATGATGGGGATGACTCTACAAGGCATTTCCCTTATCCTCAATCTCCCCCTCTCTCCCTCCATTTCAGAGGAGATGGAGATCAGCCCAACGTCTCCTCTTCTAAAATTGGAGACCTTTGCAAAAGCTCTCTCATTCTCCCCTCCCTCTCTCTTTTGAATAGTTACATTTTTGTACTCTTTTTTTATGTTGTTGTTGGTATTACTATGCAAACAAAACATATTACGCTCGAGGAACAGAATTTATCGCTCCTGCAGAGACTCGGTTAGAAAGACGCCTTCGAAACTGCGTCCGGTTTCTCCCCACATCGCCTATGGACCTCCCGCATCCTCTCAGCTGATTTGCATATCCCGCTACATGTCCAATCGAATGAGGCAATACACGTGTTCCCTGCTTGCGCCTTCCATTCACAATCTGTTGATGTAAGGGGCAAAAAGTAAAAAGATAGAGATAAGTTTCAGCTCATATGCAATTAAGGCTGAATTATGTTTGGTGAGGATTGAAGATTTGATGTGATCCTAATATGACTGCAACTGGCTTGTAGGGAAGGGAAAGACAGGAAATGGGGCTCACTCCAGCCTCTCCAAAACATATAATCTTGCATATGGCATTTAAGACATACAGGCAGACACATGAGCCCAAGAAATTTAAGTACAGCATGTAGTTGTAGAAATAATTGTTGAACATTAGTACTTGTTTGTCTCTTTATTTAATTTTCAGCATGGAAGGACACTCATAACCCCTTATTGACATACGCCTAAGTTTTCAGACGACAAATCAAAATAAAAGGAGATAATGCTTACCTGGGCCAGTAGCACAGCACATTCGCCTATCATCAATGTGTTGTACGTCGAGTCCAATGAACCAAGACCCGAGTGAAACATCTTCGTTGGCATATTTATGAAGAACATGCCTATGGTCCATCAAAAAAACACATACATGATTAGCTAATGTATTTATATTGCAGTGATACATGTATATGAAGTAGTTTTATCCTTACCGATTTGAGGATATGTACGTAGCCAGATCATTGGAGATGGCATAGAGTTGCCCCGTTGCATGACGGAAATATTTGTTCCCAGACTCACCGAATTTCCAGTGCTCGGGTTCGTGGTATCTGACTCCCCTGTTCCATTACCAAAAAACTTCCATAAGATTTTCCTTTACCACCAGTTTTACTCAAAAAATTAGAATTAAGGGAGTTTAGTTACTTTTGAGCAAGAACAGGACCAGACTTCATGCAGCCAATATATACACGCGGCTTTTTTCGGTGTCTGATCAGCGTCTCGCCAAGTGTGGCTACAAATAGTGAAAAATGGTTTCAATATTTTAAGAGAAGCCAATATTTTGAAGATGGGTACGTAAATGAATGCTAAATTACCTATATTTACATGGATGTCATCATCAACCTTGACATAAAAATCAGCATCCCACATGGACACTACAGTGGAAAAATATATTTTTGTCTTTGCAGACAATTCAAGGTAGCCTTCAACATGGTCCTGCTCATAAATGACACCACAATACCGTTAGGAACCGGTCAATACTTACAAAACTGTTAAAGATGGGCATAAATTAGTAACATACCAATCTCAAGATATCTCCATGCCTGTTGTTCTCTGCATCAATGGCTTTATCTAACACACCTCCTGCTATAGAGCTATTCAAAAAATGGAAAAATGATCAGCATCAGTTTCCCAATTCGAGTACAGATACCTTCTAGTCTTGAGTATCCCGTACCTGTGACCAATGACGAAACGCATTACAATGCCCTTTTCTTCGAATTTCTTCATCTTCTCACCTGGTTGTAAGAGTTTGAATTCAGGATCCCAACAAGAAAAAATCCCAAGAAAGCAGTTTGCAAAATCCGAGGCAATTAAGTTATTTACCTTGAGGCATCCAAGTGGCCCGAACGGAATCTCTTCTCTTTCTGCTACTAAAAGCAGTATTTACTCCAACAACCATCAAATACCTTCTCTTCTTAGATTGTGACTGAACTCCATCTATTGAGTCACTCGACATTGGCGATACGCCGACTAAGGAGTCATGAACTGCTCTAGCAGAGGCTAATTCTCTCTCTAAATCTGAAATCTTCTTGTCCAATACTCTACAATCCCAAAAGAAAAGACAAAAAAGAAGAAAAAGGTTAAGTATTGAATTTGTGTTCAAGAAAAGTAACATAGTCTGTGAATTGTAACTTACTGTACGCTTTGGTCAGGGTTTATAAGATTCCTAATGACCTGATTTGGATCGCGCTTTACGTCCTTATTGCTCAACTAGACAACATTCAATCAGAGAAATTTTAAATGCCAAAGAAAGATGAAGGAAAGGAATCACATGCTGTCTTGTAGTTAAATCAAAGGATCAGAACAAAATGCGAACAAGTATGCTTACGGATTTCGGCTCGCATCCCTCTGAAACTAATTTTAATCTTTCTGCTTCTGTGGTTGTAGTTCTTGTGATACTTGTGGACTCCGGAGCAGACCACAACCTGATCCCATTCAAAAAATTATTCACCTCTTTAGCTTTTTCTCTTTATTTCAGAGTTGTAAGATCAGGATTTGAACACAACTTTTTAGTCAAGGAAGTAAAGGAAACCAGAAATGCAATGCTTATAAAGAGAGTAAAAGAAGTAGGAATCCCCAAGATTTGTCATGCACTTTTGATCTGCTAGAATCCGGATGAGCACTTTTTAGGAGACAATTGTTGAGGAAATTAAGCAATCCAAGATCATTACATCAAGGATAGTTAAGAGAAATGGTAATATTCATATGTAAATATAAAAAAAATGAAAAGAAAAATGGCAAAAGAAATAAAAGATGACACCATGGCCATGGGAGTCATGGGACAGCTCTTCCATCCACTGGGCTAAGATGAGAGAAGAAGAGTTTATAAATCATCATGGCCCACAGATTTAGCAGTATGAATCTCCATTCACAATCTTCTAGGCCCATGACCTCATTAATTCAAAGCTAAATGTCACAAGAAACCCTCTTTTTTCTCCTTTTCTTCATTTCTTTTATGGTCAGATTGTATGTACCACTACCAGAGTCAGAGATGGAGGAAATATTATTCTGATTAAAATTGAATTTGTAGGGAGGCCTTAATCTGATGGGATTTCAAGATTTACAGGTTAATTACCAATCTCAGCTTTGCAAAATCTATACCAGTATGATTGTTTCAGGAAATCTATGCATAAAAAAGGGTAAACACCCCCAAATTAATTAATTAATTATATAACCTAAAAAGGGAAACTGAAATCCCATTAAGTAAAGAAAAATTCACAACCGACAAGCTATTAATGAACTGCAACATGTTCAATGGTGAAGAACAAGAACAACAGGCTGAAAAAACAAGACGAACACAGAAAGGAACAACTTATTAACTCACAGTGACATTTAAACGAACACTTTAAATGCAACAAAATCCAAACTTTAACCTCCCCCCTTATAGAACAATCAAATTCAGAATACGGGTCATGTAGGTAAGAGAAAGAAACCAATTACCTGTTGGTGAAGAACATGCCTCCACAGAAACAAGCAAGGCAGAGGAAAAGAGCCCATGTCTGTGATACAACATTCCTCGATTGCACTTCTCCCTTGTTCTTCACAGACATCTCCAAAATACCCCCACAAACCACTAAAATGAAAATCTCACCTGAATCTAAATACCCTTTTACAATCAATCCCAATAATTCACAATAAACCCACCCAATTGGTCTGAATTTGAAGAGGGATTTTGCAAGGGAGAGACCAAATCAGGGTTAAATGCTCTGTTTCTCTGGTTCAGTTTGTTCCTTTCTTAATCCCTCAGCTTGAGATTGCCTTTTTTTCTGGTGCCCTCTCTCTCTATCAGCTCAACTTTGCAGGGAAGGGACGTCCAAAACAAGGGAGAGAAATGACCCACTAACAACTTCTCTTCTTCTTCTTCTTTCGCTCTGTATACGCACCTCTATATATTTACCAAACCGTCCCTGTCAGAGACCCTTGCTTGCTTCTTAATTGCTCTCTGCAACAGTTTTTTTTTATTCTGACGATTTTGCCCTTTTAGCCCCTTTCTATTTACGGGTTTCCGGTTTATTCCCGTTTTACAATTAAAAAAACGGTTTTTCTATTGTGTGCCCTTAGCGTACTAAATATAGAAACTAAAACCCTATAATGGAAATAGTGAACCCGTCATAAAAAAGTTTAAAAAATCCAAAATTCAAGATTTACCAAATCTTTCCGTTAATAGCTGCTTATAGTGTGCCCTAAGAGCACATTGTAGAAAAATCGTTAAAAAAAAATTACAGTAATGTTTTATGGGACAAACCCAGACTGCCGTCACAGGTTATTTTACTGCCAATTTTGAAGAAAAAAAGACAGCCAATCTAGGGTGTACGTATCTAGAAGGTGTCTAGCTCAGATGATGACACGTGTAAACCGTAAAAGACGTTAAAAAAAACCTCAAATCATGTGGTGGACTAGCTTCAAATCTTGGCATTTTACAAAGTCAAATGGTAAGCGTTGACTAGCTCAGATCTATCCACATTTTTTTCCATGGCAAATTTTTACACGCTTTCGCGGTTCTTATGTTTTTACCCTTTGTCACACTTAATTTATGTAAACTTCGAACAAAAAATTGGCAAAACTTGATCCGAAACTGGATCTATAATGGATTTCATTCTTATATACAATCGGAAATTAATACAATTTAATATTTGTAAAAAACTTTCAACCAAAAAAAAATATTTGTAAAAAACTATATCAAGTATCAACGTTAAGCTTTGTTTGATAATTTACTTAAACTACCATTATTAGATAATACTATATGAAAGTAAAGTAAACCATGAAAAGTCTTGCATTTTAGTTGTATTATTGTTATTGTAGTAGTTGGTAAAAGAAGAACGATGAAAAGGGGCATTAAAAAATCTGCAAATTGACTTTGACTTATTAAAGAGATGACCGAGAATGTGGGGAATGCTTGTAAGTAGATGAAAATAACATGCAAGTTGGTAATTAATTACGTTGTATTGATTGCACTCATATGGGATTAGATGGATTGGAGAGGTTATCGATTTTTAATGATGGATCTGGCAAGATTAGTTTTAGTTTAGATGTCACATAATCATGATTTGCACGTGAATGTTTGCAAGTATGAGCATGTGCCCTCCCAAATAAACCGATCGATCTCGTCACCATCTGATAATAACGTTGTATTGCCCCCTCATCTAAAAGTTGATCCATCGCTAATCTGTAATGTGCTTAATTATGTACGTTCATTCGTACTTCATGCTATTAATTAATTTCTTTTACACAAGAATCATGTTATGGTTGCTTGTCATTCATTAGTGTTAGTGAATAGCTATATTTATAATTAACTAGTTGTCCAATTCTAATGAGAGGGCTGATCGAGTGGTACATAAAAAATAGCACGGACGTTATAGCGACTATAGCTAAGCTATAATACCATGATTACCATCAACGTTCTCGCTAGAATTTTATTTTTAAAGGAGGAATGCGTCTTCTATGTCAAATGCATGCTCGTGATTAGGGCTTAAAAAAAACGTAATAGTTAAACCAAATCGTTAAATCGAAAATTCTTAATGTGACTTGAATCTGAATCATACACTGCAATAGGAAATACGGGGTCTTGTTGGCAATCTTTTCGCTAGAATATACAGTTTTTCTCCCGTGGATGTATGTAGAACATTGTTACTGAACCACTTAAATCACTGTGTCGATTCAGTTTATTATTCTCGTTCGATACCTCATCACAACAAATATGATTGCTTTTTTCTATTAACCGTATTGAGAAAAAACCGAAAACTAGCTGGTTATGGTTAACCGTACAAAACTTTAAACGATTTAACGGTTCAGTACTTTCAATTGGTTAATTGATAAATAGAAACTATGTATATTTAATATATATATAAGGTAGTTTGATAGTATTAGACTCTTTTTTTTAAAACAAGGCATTAGGTCTTTAATTTAAATTGACATGAATTACAACTGTTTTGTTATTTTCTCTCAAAAGTAAGTGGCATGAATTAGTAATTAGTTATTAGGTTTACACCCATTACGTTTTATTTTTTTCCTACTGACATTTATTCTTCAATTTAGCCCTCACTTGCTACCGCACAACGCAATGAACCGTTGAGTACCAATATTTCTCATTTTTTAAACCATTCTTCACTCAATTTTTTTCGATCCATCCAATCTCGCACTCTTATGCATGTTTACAAGAACTCGTCACTAACACTCATTCTTGTATCCTCTTGACTCGACTCTCACTATATCGGGTTTTAAAAGATCAATGTTATTACATTTGTGAACATGTATCAACAAAAACCTTTGTAAATTCCCAAACGGTTTGATATTGTAAATGGGTACCTTGAGTTATGGCTACTATCTATGTCTAACTTACTTGCTTTTGAACCCATCAAGTTTAATGTCATATTTAACTTATGTCATTTGTATGCTTAATGGTATTCAATTTTGGCGTACGTTCTCTTACTATTTTACTAATGGTTACTTGGTCAATTCAATTCGTTGATTTTTTTGCTTATTTATATTGTGTAACTCATTATTTTGTTATGTATCTATACTATAATTTTTAGGCATGAAAAAATTGATGTTGAATTAATTAACTGTCAGTAGAAATCAATGAGTATGAAAGAATAAACAAGTTTAAATTAGTTTTTTTGGGTTTTAGTTATACAATTTGAACTTCATGATTTGGGAACATATATTAGATCTTCTTTTTTATTTTTAAAACTCTATGAATTAGATAGTTCAATGTTCTGACATGTAATTAGGTAAAATGCACGTATTTAAAATGTATAATTTCTCTATCAAATAATGGTTAACCGATTAACCATACTGTTTTATATGATTAAGCAAAACATAGCGGTTTGGAAATGGTGATCATAATTTAGGAGCCAATTTTTTGATTAACTAATATATCTAGTTAACCGAAGTTCTGGTTTCCCAATCGTGCCCACCCCTACTCATGATGACCCGGCTAATAAGAAGTACGAACTACTTAAACCATTTCACGGTGGAAAATATATATTAACAACTAGACATATACGTCTAACGTTGTCTGGCCGGTAGTTTAACATTGATTTATATGTTTATATGAGTAGTTTTAAATGACGATAAAAGGGTTGTTTGAATGTAATTCGATGGGAAGCACTACAATCAAAAAGAAATGCTTTTATTGGATTGCAACTACACCCGTCAAAACTTAACTCGACCAGACAACACGACCATAAATTTCAAATCGATTGAAACCTGATTTGAAATTTATGGGTCAAAGTTCGACTCGACCTGTTCGACCCAATCACTAACATGTTGAAACCCAGGAAGCATTGAATCGACTCAAAATATTGTTTAACAGGTAATATATATAAGATGTTGAATAATATAATTTATTTTTATTATTAAAATATACAAATTAATATTATATCATTAAAAATATTGTATAATTTTAATAGTTTTTAGAAAGGTCTGAAAATTTAATTTTCTCGACCCATTTGGTTGACCCGACTAAACCTGAAGCGATCGAATCCGTAAATTTTAACAACCCGATAACCAAACCATTTTTCAACCCAACTCGATTGATCCATTTGACATGTTTTATCATATAATACGATTAAAACAATGACATATTATAAATACATAGTGTACTAATATGATGAAATATATATATATATAATGGAATTTAATGGAATGCATTTAATGACAAAAAAAATACAAACTTACATATAAGTTAGATAGGATAGATAATATACAATCACTTAATATACAAAAGTAAATTAAAGTGGGGGCAATTAATGACAAAAATGTTCCAACTTTACATGTAGGTTAGATTAACAACCCGATAATTAACAAAACCATTTTTCAACCCAACTCGATTGATCCATTTGACATGTTTTGTCATATAATACGATTAAAACAATGACATATTATATAATACATAGTGTACTAATAATGATGAAAAGTATATAATGGAATTTAATTGAATGTTATTAATGACAAAAAAATACAAACTTACATATAAGTTAGATAGGATAGATAATATACAATCACATAATATAAAAAAGTAAATTAAAATGGGGGCAATTAATGACAAAAATGGTCCAACTTTACATATAGGTTAGATACTTGGTTTAATTTGACCCAAGTAAACGAGTGAAAATTGAGACACACTCTTATCTTAGATTGTTGTAATAAGATTCAACAAGAATCATATAGTAAAGAAACGAAAAAGTGTTTTACGTGGTTCACATTTACGGGCAAACGAACAATATATTATTGTTGGGATTGTGATTGATCCCAATAACGATCCCAGAGAGTTTTGACGATGATGGAACACTTGTGAAGTATTTAATATTGTTTTCTAAGTGTTTCAGGATCAATTCGGACTGATTGAGCAAGAAACAAAAGCAGGAACAACCGACAGGAACAACCAAGGAAACAAGAGAATAGCTGAAGAGCTCGCTGATTCCTGATAGGATCATCATGGGATCAACGCAAAGGCCTGAAGCTATTTATGGAAGGTTGGATCAACGCGGAAGCTGTGCACTATATATGGAAACACGCGTGGATGGATCGGTTGAAACAAATAACGTGTCTTATAACGATATGGAAGATATGTTAGATTGTGGAAGATTTTATCTTGTTTCCCAAGATAAGATAAAATCCGATTTGGTTTATATTTATATTTTTAGATAGAATCCTTCTAGCTATTAGTATAAATAGGAACCATGTACTAGGTTATTTTTAAAAATGAGCATAGAAAGGTTGAGAGAGTTGTGTGCTTGAGCAAGAACACACGGAGTACTCTAGGCCGAGTTGTGTACGAGGGTTAGAGGTGTGGGTCAAGTCTGTTGAGTCGAATTATGAGTGTGTCCGACGCAGAGGGATCGAGATTTGGGTACAAGGTTTTGTGTAGACCTTAAGATCAAGGATTCGCGTTTGTAAGTTCATACTTGGTAATAACAAAAGGCTGGCTTGATTTGAATCTCTTTGTGTGAACAATAACTTGTTTGTACTGTTTTCATATTCCGCTACCCGGTTTGTTGATCCCTCTGGAGGATCAACATCCGTATAATAACACACGTAGATCCTACAATTGGTATCAGAGCCTGCGTGCTCTAGATTGTGTGTGTTTCAAACAGGTAACAAAAGATGAGTTCTTTGAAAGATAAATCATGTTGCAAAAATCCCAATGGTAAAAGAAGGGACCTAAGGAACGTCACTTGCTACAAGTGTCATAAGAAGGGTCACTATGCTCGTTCGTGCTCAAAGGGAGATCATGATGGAAAGCCCAACATCAACAACAAGGCCTACATGGCAACTTGGGGCAATTCTAATGATGAAGAATCCGAATCCAAGATTGATCCCAAGATGTGCTTGATGGTTATGTCTTCAAAGGATGATGAGGTAAATGATTTTGATTTTCTTGATTCCTTGAAGAAACTCTCTAAAGATAGCTTGATTAAGATAATCACGGAGTTGCATAATGACAACATTGATGTGCAATTTGAATTTTCCAAGGTTAATGATCTGTGTAATGACTTGAAATCATCTCTTGAAAATTCTCCTAAGAAATCTATTGATCCTTGCAAAACTTGTCCTGAACTTGAAATCAAAATTCTTAACATGTCTAATACAATTGATGATTTGAATGATGAAATTGCTGCTTTGAATGTTGAAAAGGATGACTTGTCTAAGAAACTTGAAAAAGCTAAGGGTAAGGGGGAACTTGTTGATATAGGTCCCACTTTTGTTCCTCATAGGTTTGGGATAGGCTACACAGGTGATAAAGAGAAAGATGAGGATCATAAGAACTTTGATGTTGTTGAGCTATATGAACAAAGGGGTAGGGAACTACAGAGTCTTAAGGATAAAAACTTGCATTTGTCTAAAAGGATTCAGGCTTTAGAGCAAGGAGAGGAGAAAAACCCAAGAGAGGACTCGGAGTGGTATGTAGGACAACCAGCCCGTAAGATGTTCATAAAACAGTCAAAGGGAAATGAACCTAAGGACCTTAACAAGGATAGGATCAATAAGAGGAGAATTCAAAAGCCACACCCTAAGTATCACATGGGAGCATACTTTATGACTTGTTGGTACTGTGGTGATGGGGGACATAGGAAGGCTGACTGTGAGAAAAGAAAGTGTCAATCTGAAAAGAATAGACATAGGAACAACAATGCTGATACCTCACAGAGAGCCCCTAGGAACAATGCTCGTAGGTCTTCTAGGAATTTTCAGCGTGCTAACCAAGGGTCATCTAGAATCAAGAAAAACATGTCTCAAAATGCTTGCAATATTGTGAACTTGCTTGATTACTATGTTGCTAGTCCCAGGGATCATCATGTTTATTACCAAAAACGACTAGGCAAGGGTAAGCTTGTCTGGATCGTCAAAAGCTAACCTTCTTGTGCAGGTTGGAGTGAGGGGGAACAAGAAGATTCAGAAGAAACATTGACAACTTCCCCTCACTTCAGAAAAGGGCAGAAGGAAATGAATTCCTTTGGTAACAAGAAAGAAGGATCTTCGAATTTGATCTTGTGGGTTTTATAGATGCTGACTATGCTGGACACTTGGTGGATCGAAAAAAGCACTTTGGGAATGACTTAGTTCATTAGTCCTTGTCTTGTTTCCTGGGGATCTAGGAAACAAAACTTGGTAACTATGGTATGTCTCTTGAAACTATTAGCATACGTTGTGATAACACTAGTGCAATTGACATTTCCAAGAACCTTGTTCATCACTCTCGTACTAAACATATTGGCATTCGTCATCATTTCGTACAAGATAACGTTGATAAAGGTTTTGTTAAGTTGGATCATTGCAGGACCGAAAACCAAGTGGCAGAAATTTTTACCAAGGCATTGGACAGAAAACCCTTTGAGCATTTGAGGATACTCTTAGGTATGATCACCATGAACTAGTCAAGTCCCGGTCCTCTATTCCCCCAATGATTGGCTAGAATAATTCTTTGATCCAGTGGGAACAACACTGATAAGTGATAGCTTTCTTTGATTCTAAGTGTTCATGATGATATACTTTTTTTGATTATTGATCCTTGGTGCATTCATTTACAATTTTGAGATATCATTATATGAAGCATGAAAACTCTTTCTTTGATCCCAAAATGACTAACTTGATCTTGTTATCCCTTATTATAAGCCGATATGATAGTTAGTCATAAGCCGTCCTAAGCCTTGATCCAGGTGAACGTTTCCTATGAACTTAATTTTCTTGATACCTTATTTTTACGGGATTTACTTATCTGGATCAATTGAAACTCCTTGCTTGTGTGTTACATATATGTTTTGGATATGCGTGTGAGTTTATTTTTCCACCCTATTTGCTATCCAAAACTGGCCTTTTTATTCCATTCATGGTGATGGTAAAGATTATTGATCCCGGAGCTCAAGAAAAGAGGAGATTTGTTGACTGATCTGCTCCAAAGGATCAGTGAGTATAAGTTTGGTTGTTTCAGTTGCAATGAGGAGGATTTTGATGGAGGAGATAATTGTAAAGAAAGAGATGTGTGGTGCAAACTCTTAAAGGAGTACTTGGAGTTTAGTCCATAAAAGTTGCAGATCGATCCCTTTGTATCGGTGAAAGAAAAAAAAGGGGATGAGATTTAAAAAAAAAAAAGGGAATGGGATATAAACAAAAAAGATGAAAAAAAAGAGAAGAAAAAGAGAGAAAGGATACTATGATGAATTGGAAGATGGTGTTAAAGTGCTCGGATTTTAAGAAATGTTGGAGAAGATGAATGATACCACGTAAGTTCTTCTCAATCATTTTCTGAGCAAGGAAGGGAACAATGTCTTTGATCCTGAATCGTGAGTGGAACCCCTTTTCTTGATCCTTAGCCGTACATTCCCTATATTTTCTGAGTGTTTGATTTTTCTGTTTTCTATGTTTCTTAATTTGATTATCTCAGGACTTATCTTTTGTCGCTCCCTGGCTATGTAATCAAACTCTTAGGCATTGAATGATATATCTCTTATATTCTTTGATGTATTATGTGCTTAAGTGTTAAAATGTTTCATTACGGATCAAATTGAGTTATTTGATGATGCCAAAAGGGGGAAGTTAGGAAAATTGTAGAGATGCGACTAGTTCTTGGTACAGAAGGATCAACCACATGCTAAGGGGGAATTATGCTAACTGGTAAGTAGGTTCGACGAGGTCCTACTCAGGGGGAATTCTTGCACTTTATGTTATTCACATTCGTTTTATGTTAAATTTTCCCAAGTGTTTGTCATCATCAAAAAGGGGGAAATTGTTGGGATTGTGATTGATCCCAATAACGATCCCAAAGAGTTTTGATGATGATGGAACACTTGTGAAGTATTTAATATTGTTTGCTAAGTGTTTCAGGATCAATTCGGACTGATTGAGCAAGAAACAAAAGCAGGAACAACCGACAGGAACAACCAAGGAAACAAGAGAATAGCTGAAGAGCTCGCTGATTCCTGATAGGATCATCATGGGATCAACGCAAAGGCCTGGAGCTATTTATGGAAGGTTGGATCAACGCGGAAGCTGTGCACTATATATGGAAACACGCGTGGATGGATCGGTTGAAACAAATAACGTGTCTTATAAAGATATGAAAGATATGTTAGTTTGTGGAAGATTTTATCTTGTTTCCCAAGATAAGATAAAATCTGATTTGGTTTATATTTATATTTTTAGATAGAATCTTTCTAGCTATTAGTATAAATAGGAACCATGTACTAGGTTATTTTTAAAAACGAACATAGAAAGGTTGAGAGAGCTGTGTGCTTGAGCAAGAACACACGGAGTACTCTAGGCCGAGTTGTGTACGAGGGTTAGAGGTGTGGGTCAAGTCTGTTGAGTCGAATTACGAGTGTGTCCGACGCTGAGGGATCGAGATCTGGGTACAAGGTTTTGTGTAGACCTTAAGATCAAGGATTCGCGTTTGTAAGTTCATACTTGGTAATAACAAAAGGCTGACTTGATTTGAATCTCTTTGTGTGAACAATAACTTGTTTGAACTGTTTTCATATTCCGCTGCCCGGTTTGTTGATCCCTCTGGAGGATCAACATCCGTATACTAACACACGTAGGTCCTATAATTATTAGGGAACTGAATTCGGATTATAGATTACGAGGTATTTTATGAGTATTTATAGAGATTCATGTACCTCTATAGAATAGATAGTGAGTCGTAAGCTTAGGATATTGATCCATAGGATGCGGAACCACGTTGTGACCAGCCGAGGCCTGACTCCCACAAAAAAAATTATAGTCATAATGAAGAAAAAACTTAGGAAATAAATATTAGTTGGCCCGACAAATATTAAGTTATGCTTATTTGGCTACCACATATGTTCGGTTCTTGTTTCACCACCGGATAAGCGTAACACCAAAAGATATTGTTTACCGTTTTGATGGGTTGGGGTCGGCGATGCCCCCACTCCCCACTTAGGGTGTGTTTCCCCCAGGATCCCCAACTCACTGCCCCTCGAAACCATGTCGAGGGGATGCGCCCTCTCGAACCCCTGCTGTTGTCGGGCGAGCTGAACGATGAGTATACTTTCATGCAAACAATACGTAAATCATATACTCTCTTTGTTTAATTTTACTTGTCCTTTTAGATTAAAATTTTGTCTATAAAAACTTGTCCTTTTATATATTTTGAATCTAATGTTTTCACTTTGACCCTCATATTTAATAAAATATCACTAAATTTATCTCATTTTTTATTTCCAATATAGATAAATAAACATGTAATTAGGGGATTTTGGTACAACTTTAAGTTTTCTACGATACATTACAAATATTAATGCCCTTTTGACATGTTCACGGAATTGTGTACACAGTCGTATTAGTGCATAGGGCACCAATTCAACTCTTATTGATAATGCCCTCGACAAAAAAAGTAAATAGAAGATCGTTGTGACCTATACTTATAATTATTTCTGCAATTTTCCGCCCGTCATAATAATTTTTGGAAAAAAAAATGCCCTTGTGCTAACATAAACAGTATGTTAAGCAAATGGATCAACTCTTATTAAGAAAAAAAGGACAAAAAAAAAAAGTGTAAATCCTGCTCATATATATGTATGTAGACTGATTTCTTCAAGTAATAGCAATATATATATCTAGGATCTCTAACCAATTTGTTGAATCCATCAACATTAATTCAACCATGTAAAAATCCCCCTCGGATCTCTCATTCCACGATTTCCTCTGCACCCTCCATGATTTCTTGATGATATATGCTTCCAATCTCGATCATAACAATTTAACTAGGAATTATCCTATATTCGATCAAACAATTAATGTGATCGATCAATCACTATATATTTTAGGGATTTTTCGCAATCTCGATTATAACAATTCAACAGGGAAATCCGAGGTTCGATCAAACAATTAGTGTGATCGAGCGATCACTATTTTAGAGATTTTTTCGGTATGGTTTGATGATATGCTTCCAATCTCGATCATAACAATTCAACTAGGAAATCTTAGGTTTGATCAAAAAATTAATGTGATCGATCGATCACTATGTTTTAGAGATTTTTTTGGCATTGTTTGATGATATGCCAATTCCAATAGGAAATCCCATATTCGATCAAACAATTAATGTGATCGATAGATCACTGTATTTTAGAGATTTTTCCGATGTCATATAGCTCCATATATAGTGAATCGGGGACTTAATTAAATTTAACGGAGTATAAGGTTACACTTGCTTAGAGTGCTCAATTCTAATGAAGAGGAATCTCGTGGATCGTAGTTATAATACTCCACGAGAAAGAAAGTTTGTACTATACTACCTAAAAGAAAGTATGAAATCAAAACCAAAACTAAACCAAAACTTAAACCTCATGATCTACCTATGAGTGTTCAATCAATGAGTTAATACGTCAAACGATCATATATATATATATATATAGTACTGCATAATTAAGGTTCTATCCTTGATTAGATAAAAGAAAAAAAAAAATCCAATACTACTTAGGCCGACATACTTTAGATATTAAGTTGACACAGTTTTGTGTCCATTAATTTGACAATTGCAATAATTGGGGATCTATCTAGTTGGATCGTGGCCAAGTTGGATTGGAATATGCTTGATCGATCTAATTGTATGGACCCCAACTTAATTTAATTCTTAACCCTCTCCATTTTCCAATTGTTTCTGTGAAGGGAAAACATTTTCCCTAAAATAATCTCCCGTTAATTAAAAAAACACACTACTAGAAAATCTAAGCCACGATAAATTTTAGGAAAATGAAGAAAGTGAAAATATGTTTTTTTTTTGATAGAAAGTGAAAATATGTTTCTTTTGGTCGAAAGAAAAGTGAAAATATGTTAAAAGCACGTGGGAGCTTAGGAATAACAGAGAAGGGCCCAAAAGAGCACGTGACTCTACCTGTAAGGTGTCACGTGGCTCTTTTTGATTGGATATAGTGAATGGGCCCACATCACATTGTCAGTGTTGATGTATTCGGTTCGGTAGCAGAAGATGTTGGGCTCACGTTTATTCTGGAAAGCCAAGTGCCAAATAAGCTGGGTCCCATCTCACGAGCTTAATCTGACACGTGTCATCATATGGTTGCCCCGCCACCTTCTTACAAGAGCCACACCGACAACATGCCTTATCATCATCATTTACTAATTTAATTATCAAACGAATTAAAAAGAAAGATTTTAAAGCATCCCTACCAATAAAAAAAATCCAAATTTCAAATATGATCGTGAACTTTGAAAATTATTTGGTTTGTAAGAGCATAATATTGATTAGAAAATACTCCCTATGTTTTAGGTAGTATAGTATAGACCAATTAATGGCTTGGTGCAATATCTACTTGTTGAGTAGTATCCGGGGCGGACCGGCTCTAAAAATTTGGGTAGGCTAGATTGTAGGGTAAATATTAAAAATATGGGTCAAATTTTATAATTAATTAGAGAAGTGGGGAAAATTTATTAAAAAACATAAGAGGAGTAGGCGTGAAAGGGTGTTAAAATAAAGTTGGAAGACAATGTACGGTATTGAGATTCGAACAAGGAATCAACATGCAACATAATTCAACATATTGTCATTGGACTAACTTGGATATTAAAATTTTATTTCTAGTAATATTAATATATTACAATTTAGGATGGACTAGAGCGAACCCCAGTCCATCCCTAAATCCGCCCCTTGGAGTATCCATGTACAGTAGCAAGTAAACATTCCCCCCTCTCATAATGTTCATCTAAAAGGATGAGTTTTACATTTACTAAGGATGGTCCTTTCCTCCATCCCATAATGTTCGTCCCATATAATATTTCGGTATCGTTTGATGACACACCTTATCATAATCCTTTATTAATTATCTATCAACTATTTGATACGGCTTTATTTTACTCAATAAAATATTATTTTGCACATTGGAGTGTGTAAATTGAAGTGAGAAAAGATCCATCTAGAGAGCAAAGAGAGTTTACAATACATTATTTGAAAAAAAGTTGGTGTCACCAAAATAGAGCATATAGTTGATCTCCTACAAGAAAATGGTATTACAACTGATTAACTATGATGTTTGCTTAATGTGTTTATAGACGACGTGATTATCAACAATATGAGCAACACTTTTCCTGGCCGCAAGTGCTTTTAGAAGCCAAAGGCAATGGTATTTTTTCCGAGGAATGGTATTACGACTGATTAACCTAATGAAACTTTGTAAACACTTAGAGGAGGGTTTAATATGGCAAATAGGTAACGGATACACCATTCAATTCTAGATAGACCGGTGGATACCGGATGACCCCCTTGGAAGATACGTTATAAATCGAACAACGACTAATAAAGAGTACAAATTTTCATATATGCCAATAAAACAAGAAAAGAAGGTGAATTGGTAAGAATCCTACCCAAGGTTGTTCCATATAATGAGATTCATAACAAATTAGATTGGACTCCAAATAAAAGTAGATAGTTTTCAACATCCTTTGCGATATATAACAAATATAACAACACTAGACTTGCCCCATAATCTATACTATATATTAAAGTCAAGATTTTTCGAACCTCCACGTAAATTGTGACCCCACCTCATGTAAAAAGTTTAATTTAGAAAAATATTTTTTAAAGTCTTTCTTATTCTTATTATTTGTCTAATATTTTTCTCTTTTTTTTTTAATTTCTATCTTTGTACACGTAATATCTATCTTCTTCAACTATTTGCTTAGATATTGGTAAATAACTTATTTGTCAGTTTGAAAATTTGTTTTTATTGTATTTTTTTATAATCATATGTATATCCCATATTTTGCTTTCAATTTTTGTTGCCGCATAAATTTATAATTTAAGTAGCAAATATATAAAACTATATTTGAAAAAATATTTAAAACTAAATTTGTGTTATAATATTCATTTATAAATCGTATTGATCTATAACTCTACTATAATTAAATTAATTATAATTTCATAAAATTTGTTAAAATATTCATTTTATTTATTACTGATACATGTCTATTTCTCTACAGGATTTATGTAAGTCATAATTAACTTAAGCCGCCCACTTCACATTCATTTAGCCCCTAGCCTCCGAACAAAATAAATGCAGTCTGAGGCCTCTTTTTTGGCACTATAACCCCCCCCCCCCAAAAAAAACCCTACTCTCTTTCTTCATTTCTCTTCTCTCTCTTCCTCCATTTCACTCTCTCCCTCTCTCTCTACTCTCTCTTCTCTCCCCCTCTTTTTTTCTTCCTCCAGTTCCGCAGCGACGACCACCGGTGTCGGCGACGACGGCCAGCAAGGTGAGACGGCGAGCCGGAAGCCGCAGCGACGAGCGTTGGCTGTAAGCGAGGTGGTTGACCGAGGGTTCCGACGGCGACGAACGGTGGCGGCGAGCGAAGTGGTTCCCCGAGGCTTCCGACGACGACAAGCGGTGGCGACAAGTGAGGTAAGCAACGTCGGTAGAGATAGATCTAGATCTAGGGTTTCTAGATCTAGATCTAGAAACCCTAGATCTAGAAAAGTTTTTTGTTATGGGTTTGTGTTTATGGGTTATGGGTTTTAGTGTAATAGGTTTTGTGTTTATGAGTTTTAGTGCTGACAAGCTGTTTGTTACAGATTTTGTGTGTGACAGCTCGTTTTTTGTTCGTATGACAGGTTTTTGTTATGAGTTTTTTGAGTGACAGTGTTTTTGTTATGGGTTTTGTGTGTGACAGCTTATTTTTTGTTCGTATGACAGGTTTTGTGTTTATAGGTTTGTGTGTGTGACATGTTTTTGTTATGAGTTTTGTGTGTGACAGGGTTTTTGTTATGGGGTTTGTGTGTGACAGCTCGTTTTTTGTGTATGACAGGGGGTTTTGTTATGACTTTTTTTGTGTGACAGGGTTTTTGGTCTATTTTTTGCGTATGACAGGGGGTTTTGTTATTGGTTGTGTGTATGTGACAAGGTTTTTGTTATAGGTTTTATGTATGATAGGGGTTTTGGTCTGTTTTTTTGTGTATGACAAAGTTTTTGGTCTGTTTTTTGTGTATGACAGGGGGTTTTGTTATGGGTTGTGTGTGTGTGACAAGTTTTTTGTTATAGGTTTTATGTATGACATGGTTTTTGGTATGTTTTTTGTGTATGACAGGGTTTTTGGTCTGTTTTTTGCGTATGACAGGGGGTTTTGTTATGGGTTGTGTGTGTGAGACAAGTTTTTTGTTATAGGTTTTATGTATGACAAGGTTTTTGGTATGTTTTTTGTGTGTGACAAGTTTATGTTATGGTTTTTGTGTGGCAGACTTGTGTGACAGGGTTTTTGATATGTTTTTTTGTGTATGACAGGGTTTTTGGTCTGTTTTCTGTGTATGACAGGGGGTTTTGTTATGTGTTGTGTGTGTGTGACAAGTTTTTTGTTATAGGTTTTATGTATGACAAGGTTTTTGGTATGTTTTTTGTGTGTGACAAGTTTATGTTATGGGTTTTGTGTGGCAGACTTGTGTGACAGGGTTTTTGATATGTTTTTTTGTGTATGACAGAGTTTTTGGTCTGTTTTTTGTGTATGACAGGGGGTTTTGTTATGTGTTGTGTGTGTGTGACAGGTTTTTTGTTATAGGTTTTATGTATGACAAGGTTTTTGGTATGTTTTTTGTGTGTGACAAGTTTTATGTTATGGGTTTTGTGTGGCAGGCTTGTGTGACAGAGTTTTTAGTCTGTTTTTTTGTGTATGACAGGGTTTTTGGTCTGTTTTTTTGTGTATGACAGGGTTTTTTGTTATGGGTTGCGTGTGTGTGACAGGTTTTTTGTTATAGGTTTTATGTATGACAGAGTTTTTGGTATGTTTTTTGTGTGTGACAAGTTTTATGTTATGGGTTTTGTGTGGCAGGCGTGTGTGATAGGGTTCTTGGTCTGTTTTTTTGTGTGACAGTTGAGTTTTTGTTCGTATGACAGGGTTTGTGTTAATAGGTTTGTGTGTGTGACAGGTTTTTTGTTATGATTTTTGTGTGTGACAGATTGTTTTACTCGTGTGACAGCTTTTGTGATTATGGGTTTTAGTGGTGACATGTTTTTTGTATGAGTTTTGTGTGTGACAGGGTTTTTCTTATGGATTTTGTGTGTGACAAATTTGGTTTTGTTTATATAGTAATTATAATCATAGCCTATTAGCTCAAATGGTAGAGCAACGTGCTAAATGCACGGTAATGTGGGTTCAAATCCCACATAGGCTTTGTGTGACAGGTTTTGTGGTGACAAGCCTTTTGTATGTGGATAATGAACGAAATTTGGGGGTTTTGTATGACAGGTCGTTTGTTGTTCGTATGGTAGGTTTTGTATGACAGGTTTTGTGTGACAGGGGGTGTGAGGTGGGATGCGGTGGAATGAGTGTAAATTTTTTTTTTTGTATAACAGGTCGTTTTTTGTGTGACAGGTGTGACAGGGGGTGTGAGTTGGGATGCGGTGGCATGGTTGTAATTTTTTTTTTGCCCAGGGGCATTTTCGGAAAACCGGCCCCATATCTAATTTATTTTTGGAGCCGCCTAAACGCCTCCAAAAGTGGCCCGTTAGGGCCACTTACCCAAATCGTCCTTTTTAAAATCTATCATCATATAAGAATCTTGTTATTATAAATATATATGCAGAAAAAATATTATTATTGATACATGACTTTTTTAATTTGAACTTCGATCTATAAATTTCTGATCGAATTACAACGTACAAAACTTGGAACATGCTATATAGGTCGAATAATGTCAAAATTTGACATCCGTCATTAGGGTTGTTAATTCATTTTTTTTTCAAATTTTCAAATGGTGGGCCTTGTACATTATTCTACGTGTTTGTTTTATTGTGAATGCAGATTATTGTATGTTGCTAATTCATCAGCGTTGCAGGTCTGCTTTTGGGTTTCAGTAAACGATAACATAGGAGTTATCAACTTAACTGATCAGCTCAGCTTAAATAGGGACCATTTTGGCGCCATTATCTCTGACAGTTATATACACTAATCAAGTTTCATAGGGGGTCACGTGCCGGGGCACATGCGATTCATTGTACATGGAGCTACGTTAAAATGGTCGGCAGAATATTACAGACTAACTTATATTCATATGTATATGTTAATCTATTAGATGTACTCTGTAGTACTTAAGTTTTATTTCAAAAAATATATGTATATTATGAATTGGTGTGATATCGAGAGTATTTGATTGGTGGGTTTCCCGATTTATTTAATTCGTGAAGGTTGGATTTCGAATCTTGATCAAATTCCGGTATGCATGCATCTCCTTGTTCCTCGTTAACAGTGGTAACTGACAACCTTTCGCATATCAAATACTCCATGTACTGAGGAGCTAAGTACAAATTTATAATATGCACTAATACCAGGGAAATTCGAATCTATTTGAAATTGTAAAACGTTACTCATCATCAGTACCTTTACATTATGAGGGCCTCGATTTGAAGTTTTCATCATAATTGTTTACTAGCTATGAGTATAGTACAACGGCGGAGCCAGGATTTAACTGGAGGGGAGACGAACTTTAGATAATAGCTCTCACGTAAATAAAGCTAATCTACCTATTATAAACATAAAATATGCAAAGTACATATAAAATACTCCCTCCGTTTTAAAATATATGACCATTTGGACACTTTTGCTTGTTTCATAATACTTGTCCATTTCACATTTTTTCCCATCTTTTTCCACTTATACCCCTAATAATTATTTTTATCATAATCATTACACTTTTTCATATTTCTCTAAACAAATGATTAACTCTACATTTGATAGGGGTATTATGGGAATAACATTTTTTTCTTAATATATGTGCAAAGTCTAAATGATCATGTATTTTGAAACGGAGGGAGTAGAATTTAAGTTAGTCTAAAATAAAAAATACAAATCTACATTTGCTTTCATGCTATAAGATAACTATATTTACTAGTGGTTGATCTTTAAACACGTTTCAAAGTACTCGTTGTCAATAGTTATAAATATTTTCATTTCAATATACTACCAAGTTATCAATCTAAACAAATACCTTATCCATCACAATTAATTCAACAATATCAAATTAACAAAATAACATCTAGAAACATAATAAATAGCAATTATTAACTCTATTTAAAAATAATAAAATTCCTTAAAGAAAATCATATTATTAGAAATCCATTAATATGAAAATGTATTGTTATATTAGGCTGATTTTTGACGTTGAAAAACGAGCTATTTCATACCATTGGGTAATATTAGTAGGCCCAATTCATTTTAAACGGTCCAAAAATAATTAAAAAGTTCATTTATTAGATTAGGTTAGGCTTCTCTTTCTCCTCAAATCTCTACCGGTCATCGGTCTAAATAGTCGACGACGACAACCTCATGTTTCAGTCCACCCCGCCCCCACCTTATTTTTGTTCGCCTCCACCCTCGCTCAGTCATGCATGGGGGCAGACCTCATATAAAACCTTACCGTCCGACTATCGGTGAGGGCGGTCGCCCCCACCCGACCCCCCTCCGTCCGCCAATCGTATAATATCATCTTTTTTTTGAAGTAGTGTTTCACTACTTCGTTCATCCCCAGAAGTTTATCTTATAATACAGTTAACTACATAAATGCGGATGAAAGTGATCCAAAATAAGTAACCATTACTTCCTCATGTCAAATTCAGATGTGGAAAATAGATATAAATAAAGAAGTATCCCTAAAAGTGTGTCGTTTATGACTTGAGTGGTAAAAATTTCAAACGTTACAATATCGGAATGTCAGTGTATATATTTTCATCCCTTTATCCCAATATATAAGTCTCATTTCAACATGGGCACAATTTTTAAGACAATAAAAAAGCAAGCAAAATGCATTAGGAATGATGAAGAGGAAATTATGGAGTCAATCAGAAGAATTTAAACTCAACACTTGGATTGCCATGTTGGCAATCTGCATACAAAAGTGATCCACAATTTTTACATTCAACCAATCCTAACCCTTCATTTGAGCGCCAGGATCACCACTTTTAAATGGTCAATTTTACCTCTAACCTTCCACATATCCACTTATATCACATTCTTTATAAATTATAACAACGTACTGTACAAAATTATAGCTTCCCCCAATAAACTGAGCTTTCATCCTCCATTAAAAAAACTACAAAAGCACAGAAGGAAAAGGAATAAAAGCATCACTCCCAGTCCACATGCCTCCTAAGATTGACTTGAATGAGCCTCCTTCTTTCCACATCGAACTTAATGAGCCACCTGGTGGGGACAGTGGAGCAGATCAGTTCCTCTTTTAGCTTTATGAAAAACCAAAAAACAGGAACAAGGACATGGTCATGCAGCAGGAAACAGAGGGAGCAATAAATACAGAGGCAACCACTCATCATCAAACTATGAGGAACCGACTCAACACAAATGCCAGAATGCATATTCTATTATGGTTTGTAGAGATGACTACAAATGACAAGCTACATGAGGTAGCTAATGAGGTTGCACAAGCATTCGATGTATCAAGACGGACCATAGGCAGACTATGAAGCATAGCAAAAAAGCAGAGGGGACAGAATAAAAGCTACAATGTCTCAGCCATGTATCACAAGTCAGGCAGAAAAAGAGTCGAGGTGTCGGTTGATGTCATTACAGCACGTAAGATAGGTAACTTATATATATATAGTCAAATCGATCGTTATATATAGATAGATAGGTAAGTGGAGTATATATAGGTGAAGAATTAGATAGAAAGTTGGCGTATGATGTACGTGGGATTGAGAAAAGAATAGGATGCGTTTGGTATATAATTCCATAATCTCACTCTACCTCTCCACCTTCTATACAAACAATAGTGACAATAGGTGGGAAGCTAGTTGTCATTTTGTTTGATGCCCGCAAAACGAAATTTTAAGGGGCATAATTTGGCTGGAAAATTCAATCAAGTTAAGATTAATCGATAAATTTAGTTATTTAATTACTTAAATAACAAAAAATAGTTATTTATTTATCAAAACAAATATATTATGTATGATATCTAATTTATGTAAAAAATGATACTTTATAGAAACAAACTAGAGAGGAATACATGTGAATAAAAAAGTAAAAGGACGCTATGAGAAATTAAACCTTGGTGGGATAAAAATAAATTTGGACAAATAGGACAATAAACCATCTAGATTAGTTGATTTTCAAGTTATATTAATAAAATTAAAAATAAAATTGATGTTAATGTTTAACCTAAAACAATATATACATACTAGTAATAAACTTGACCGGAGGGGCATGGGCCCACGTATCCGTCTATGCATGATGGTCATAGACTCGTACATAAAACTTATGTGTAATATGTTGGGCCCAGAATTTCCTCACAGAAGTATCGAGACCCGATTGAGACTTCTTCAGTACTTCTTCAGAGCACAGCGAGAGACGACGGGAGTCAAGGTCGGTTAAACAAGATAGAGTTAAAGATATAAGATAGATCTCTTCAAGATATTTCGTTAAGATCACAATTAGCTAGAATCTTGTATTTTCTTATCTTTTCCCATAAGATAGATCGATCTTAAAGGACGCTATATAAACCGATTGTAAGCCCTAGGGCAAGGACACGCTCTTTTACGCAGTCAATCATACTTTGAATACAATTCACGAACTTTTACATCGTTCGTCTTCTTCGTGATTCCCCTCGATCAGGCCCGATCTAGGCCAAGATTCCCTTGGGTGAATTTTGGCTCAAACAGTTTGGCGCCCACCGTGGGGCCGTGATCGGAACAATCACGCAAAAGACACACTAACTCAAGCTCCCCGGCGACAATGTCAGGCGATGGAAACGAGTCACCAAAAGGCAAGGATCCCGTGCTCCCTGAGAACCGGTCGCAAGACGAAGAGATGACCGACCTTAGGGAACGGATGCAACTCCTCCAAAAAGAGCTGAGCGACCAGAAAAGCTTCTACGACGCCCATGTGGAACGCCTCACGCGAGAAAACAGTCAGTTGAAGCAACAATACGAGATTATCGCCACGGGCCGCCGATCTCTCCGTGTCAATCGCCGCACCGACGTCATAGTGAGAAGACTCGACTTTGGAGCGGGCGAAGGAACCTCCAAAGGGGACGAAACTCTGGACGCACGTGACAAGACACCAGTGTTACCAGAAGATGCCCCAGAAGCTTTCGCTCGACACCGCCGCGAAGAAGTCCTCCTTGACAAGGACCCGCCAAGATATCCCCGATCAGAGGTTAGGAGACACCGAACACCACCTCGGGATGCTTGGCCGGACAGGGGAGAGACCGATGAAGAGGATTTCGAAAGGGGGAGGCCCAGAGACCTCGACGCAGCCATACGAAGGAAGGTAACGGAGCAGATGGGGGTCATCGCTGATCAACTCCGGATCGGTCGAAAAAGTTTCCAACCTCTGGAACCAGAAGCCCCCGATGGTTTCGACGAGTCCCCTTTCTCCCGTCGCATCACCAGAGTGGAAATACCAAAGAAATTCACCGTGCCGAATATGACTCCATACAATGGTACCGCCGATCCTGACGAGCACGTCGCGATCTATAAGCAAAAGATGATGACGAGCCCGGTCCCGTCATACTCCAAGGAGGCAGTGATGTGCAAGGGGTTCGGCACAACTTTGACAGGTCCGGCGCTGACTTGGTTCATAAAGCTGCCACGCGGTAGCATCGGTTCTTTCGCCGAACTATCGGACTCCTTCCGCACCCAGTTCGCCAGTAGCCGCAAATTCGAGAAGCAATCAAGCGACCTCTACCGGATCCGTCAGAAACAACACGAGACTACCAGAGAATTCCTAGAACGGTTCAACCGCGAAAAAGTCTCGATACAGTCTTGTGACGTTACTACCGCAGTGGAGGCATTCAGGCAAGGGATCATCCCCGATGGCGGCCTATACAAAGAGCTTACCAAGCATCCCTGCTACACCTTTGAGGAGGTCCAAGCCCGGGCCCTGGCTCACGTCAGGTTGGAGGAAGACAGGACCTTGCGCAAAAGAACCTCAGAGTTTGAGAAGTACGAGAAGAGGGGCTCAACCGACGGCCGCAATGGCTCGCTCGATCAACGAAAAGATCGTCGATCACACCCGTATTCACACCCTAGCCACGGGCAGGTGAACGCGGCCAGAGCGCGACAAGCGGACGATCAATACCGCAACCCGCCGCCACCATCACTGGAATCACTCAAACTCAACATCTCCACGGATAAGCTTCTGCGGAACATGGCGAAACAAGGGGAGTACGTGAGGTGGCCTCGGCGGGACAAAGCCCCAAAAGCAGACAGGGACACCACCAAGTGGTGCGATTACCACGAGTATCACGGCCATTGGACCCGAGACTGTATCATGCTCAGGAAGGAATTGGCTCGCCTTATCTCAGAAGGGAGAATCAAAGACGTAGCACCAGATGCTCAGGTGCCCAAAGAAGTACTAGAGAATCTGCAGCCCGAGCCAAGGAGAAGGAGGGACCCCCCAACACCCGACAGAGTTGTCAATGTCATCTCAGGGGGTTCAAGCATCTGCGGCCTCACGTACTCAGCGGCGAAGCGACATGCGCGCGAAAGCAGCTTCGATCGCCCGCGACGTACCGGTGGGGGTTCATCTGGACCCGCTATTGTCTTCGACGACAGCGACGCGGACTTCTCCGCCGAACCCCACCACGATGGCCTAGTGATCTCCCTACATATGGGAAATGTGCTGATGAAGAGAATCCTGATTGACACCGGTAGCTCTACCAACCTCATGACACTCGATGCTCTGAAAGAAATGGGGCTGTCCGAGAGCGACATCCACAGGCATCCGGTTCCATTGGTGGGTTTCAGCGGCGAAGTTAAACACACAGTAAGAGACATTGCTCTCACCACCTTCGCTAAAGGGATAAACATGCAGGTCAATTTCCTCGTGGTGGATTGCCCCTCTTGCTACAACGTCATCCTTGGACGTCCATGGTTGCACGACATGAAAGCCGTCGCGTCCACATACCACTAGACGGTGAAATTCCCGACCCCCTGGGGCGTAGAGGAAATCCGCGGGGATCAACGGTTGGCTAGGGAGTGCTACAAAGCGGCCCTCAAACCAACCACCCTAAGACCGGAAGCATAGCAATTACAGAGCGTCACCCCTCCACCTGCGCAAATCGAGACCGAAGAGAAAGCGGAGGAGGTGACTCTCGAAGAAGGAAGGGTGGTGAAGATTGGAGAAAAGCTAGAACCAACCATCAAAAAAGGATTAGTAGAATTCCTGAAAAGTCACCAAAATTGCTTCGCTTGGAGCCATGAGGATATGACGGGGATCGACCCCTCCATCATCACTCACAAGCTCAATGTCAACCCCAAACATCCTCCTGTAAAGCAAAAGAGGCGGAGGTTCGCGCCAGATCGGGTCCAAGCGATCGAAGAGGAAGTGAAGAAGCTGTTAGAAACAGGGAAGATCAAAGAGGTGAAGTACCCAGATTGGCTAGCCAACGTGGTGGTGGTACCAAAGAAAAACGGAAAGTGGCGGGTATGTGTGGACTTCACCGACCTCAACAAAGCCTGTCCCAAGGACTCATTCCCGCTACCGCACATTGACACCATGGTAGACGCCACGGCTGGATACGAACTACTCACCTTCATGGACGCCTTCAGCGGCTACCACCAGATCCAAATGGAGCCCCAATACCAAGAGAAGACCTCCTTCATCACCGGACAAGGCACCTACTGCTACCGAGTAATACCATTCGGTCTTAGGAACGCCGGCGCAACCTACCAGCGACTGGTCAACCGGATGTTCAAGGACCAGATTGGTAAAACTATGGAGGCATACATTGACGATATGGTGGTAAAGAGCACAGAGAAATCCCTACATAGGGGCCACCTTGAAGAGACCTTCAAAATCCTGGAGAGATACAACATGAAGCTAAATCCGCAAAAATGCATCTTCGGAGTACGGTCCGGTACTTTCCTAGGGCATGTGGTGACCAAACGGGGGATTGAGGCCAGCCCAGACCAGGTGCGAGCAATTGCCTCCCTGAGATCCCCCCGAAGTGTGAAAGATGTACAAAAGCTAGCCGGAAAAATAGCTGCGCTAAACCGGTTTATCTCCAAATCCTCGGACAGGTGCCGGCTATTCTACGAAGTCTTAAAGAAGAAAAAGAGTTTCCAGTGGACCGAAAAACACGAAGCTGCCTTCGAAGAGCTAAAGAAGTATTTCGCCAACCCCTTGCTGTTGGCCAAACCGGTCCCTGGAGAAGTCTTACAGCTCTACATAGCAGTATCAGAGAATGCCCTGAGCGGGGTACTAGTTAAGGATGAAGAAGGCCAACAAGTACCAGTCTACTTCGTAAGCAGAACCATGGTGTCAGCAGAAACACGCTACTCTCCCACCGAGAAGTTGGTGTTAGCAGTGGTGATGTGCTCAAATAAACTACGGCCGTACTTCGAGTCTCACACCATCGTAGTCCTGACGAATTACCCACTCCGACAAATCATGCAAAAGCCTGAATTCTCAAGAAGGATGGCGAAGTGGGCGATCCAGCTGAGCGGATACGACGTCAGATACGAGCCCAGGAGAGCAATCAAATCACAAGTTCTGGCTGACTTCGTTGCCGACTTCACCCCAACCCCCGAAGAGAGAGTACCCGAAGAGGTCTTAGCTACCTCTAACGACGATGCAAAAGAAGAATGGCTATTGCACACCGACGGAGCCTCGGACGTAAGAGGAGCAGGGCTCGGGGTTGTTCTAAAGTCGACAAAGTGGGATCTGATAGCCCAGGCAGTGAGATGTGATTTCGAAGCAACTAATAACGAAGCTGAATACGAAGCACTCATATTCGGCCTAGAGCTAGCTGCCGACTTATCTATAAAGAGAATCAAGGTACGCGCCGATTCCCTGCTCATCATCAACCAAATCTTAGGGGTCTTTGAAGCTAAGGACGACAGGATGATCAGCTACCTTGGGATAGTCAAAACACTATCCGAGAAGTTTGACCAAATTGAATTCGAGCAAATCCCTCGTGAGCTAAACGCTCCAGCCGACGCCCTAGCAGGGCTAGGATCAACCTTGGACCCCCGAGAGTTCAGCAGCGTGCCTCTAGTCCACCTTCTGCAGTCAGCCCTCGTTGAGGCATCAGCAACGCAGAGCAAAGATCCTCCCCCGAAGACTGGAGTATCAAAGAAGTATCAAGACCCCGACGAGGCGAAGAAAGATACCGAAGCCAGCTGGACAAAACCATACCTCGATTGGCTTGTCAAAGGGGAAGCCCCTAAGGATAAAGACGAAGCCAAGGCCCTGAGGTCAAAAGCTACGCATTTCGCTATCGTTGATGGGATCCTATTCCATAAATCAGCGGCGGGTTTTCTTCAACGTTGCGTAGAGAAAGAAGACGCCGAAGAGGTCATGAAAGAAGTCCACAGCGGAGACTGCGGTAACCACACTGGGGGTCGCAGCTTGGCCAATAAAATCCTCAGGCAGGGGTGGTATTGGCCCACCATCCGTCATGACGCTAACAAGTACGCCCAGTCTTGCGACGCATGCCAGCGCCATGCCCCAGTACCTCACCAGCCACCGGAAGTCCTCCACCCGTCGATTACTCCCTGACCCTTCATGAGATGGGGAATGGACATCGTAGGGAAACTACCCCCTTCCACGGGGCAGAAGGTTTTCTTCCTGGCTATGACGGACTATTTCTCCAACTGGATTGAGGCAGAGGCTTTCCGGGAAATCAAAGACAAGCAGGTCATCTCCTTCATAAAAAGAAACATCTTGAGCAGATTCGGAGTGCCTGCGGAGATCACTTGCGACAACGGCTCCCAGTTCATAAGCAAAAGGATGCGCGACTTTTGCAAGGCTTGGAACATTGACTTGGTCACCTCCACACCTAGATATCCTCAGGCTAATGGCCAGGCCGAAGCAAGCAATAAAGTCATCATCAACAACTTGAAGAAGCGGTTAGCAAAAGCCAAATGAAATTGGGCAGAGGAGCTACCTTTCGTCCTGTGGGCCGACCGCACTACACCCAAGGGCGCGACCGGCCAAACACCTTTCTCCCTGGTGCACGGTTGCGAAGCCGTCATACCAGCCGAGGTTACGGTGCCCACCGCTCGCTACGGACTCACCAAGTCCGCAGGTAGCAAAGAAGAATTGGAGGCTGACCTAGACACGGTCCAAGAGCTCAGAGAAGTAGCACATGCACGTATCTCGAAGTACCAACAGCAGGTCGCAAGGAGCTACAACAAGAACGTTCGCGTTAAGTGCTTCCAAGAGGGAGATTGGGTCTTGCGCAAAGTATTTCAGAACACCGCGGAGGCCAATGCCGGTAAACTGGGACCAACTTGGGAAGGGCCATATAAGATCACCAAGGTAGTAGGAAATGGAGCATACCAGTTGGAGTCCAGAGACGGAGAAGCAGTCCCCCGAAGCTGGAACGCGACGCACCTAAAGAAGTATTACTTCTAAACTCAGTTGTTCTCAATAAGTTTTCAATCCCTTCCTTAGCATTAGTTTTGAGACTTCTGTAGGACCTAGTTATTTCCTTTTCAATAAAAGACTCTGGGGTCACCACCCCCGACATCGATGCACTGTTCTTATATATATACGATCTAGAGTTTGTCTTTGTTAAGTGATTTGATATGTTTCGCGAGAACACAACTCTCCCACAACTCAAAGTCACCTCGTGCAAAACATCCTCACGGTCATAACTTATGCGCGACCAAAAGCGTTTTACTCAAATCAACCACTGTACGTTTGCATGGTTGTACCGTCTAATATGACGATGTCGTCACGCATACAACGTGATGAAGTAACCCATAAGTTGGTTACCCCCCATCTAAGTCCAATCGTAGTCACATTGGATTAGTACGGGAAGGGGAACGCTATAGCACCGATACCCAAGGCCACATTCGCGGGACGCCGTGAAAACATTACATCCTAAGGACTAAACTTATGGATCCAAAGGATGCCTAAACATAAAACAACTATGTACGGACCTTTGCAGTAAATTAAGCGCAATAACCGAAAACCTCTTTCGTGGTAATTATGCGCTGGGGAAGAGTCACATAACACTTTACCCGGATGCTGACCTACTAACGCATCTAAAACCATCAAACATTGCCAACCAAACGCAATTCAAATTAATAGCAAAACACACCACAAAGCAGATAACCAAAAGCGCCATACAGTTGGCGTCAAAACGATTAAGTCTAATATTTTCTGGCCTACGGCCGAAAATATTAGAAAAGGTACTGGCTCGGTAGCCAACAAAGTATTAGAAAAGTTTTAAACAAACAGAAGTCTTGGAAACTAGCAGAAAAACATAAATTGTGCAAGAAAGGGCAGGGGTGATCAATCATCTTTCGGGCTTGCCTTCCCTTCAGTCTTGTCCTCGGCATCCCCATCTTTGGCATCTTCCTCACCACCAGTGGCCGTACCACCATCTTCAGCACCAGGGTTCTCAGCGGCGGTACCCGGAGTCCAAGCCTCCTTGGTCTTCTCCGAGTCCTCATCCTCGGCCACTTGCTCAGCAGTCTCGATGAACTCCTGACCTGGAGGGGGGTTGCAGGATGGAAAGTACTCTTCGAGGGATGCCTGCTCCGCGGCGAGTACCCAGTTCTCGCCTCTTCCTTCGGCTTGGTCCTGAAGAAGTTCCACTCGCGCCTTCAGCGTATAGTACCCGGCCACCTGGGTCACCACCTCTGAGAAATGCTTGGCTGACCTCTTCGCCTCGTGCATCCAAGACTCCAAAGAGGCTTTCTCAGCTTGCAGGTCCTCTACTTGGATCGACAAGGAATCGATAGTTGATTGGAGCTTCCGGACCTTTCTCTCAGATGCGGCAACAGCATCCCTGGCGCTCTTAGTGTCGGCTTCCAACTTCGACAGCTCATCGTGAGAGCGGCAGTTGGTCGCCATCAGTTCTTGGAAGGCCTGCGGTGAGCGTGACCCGGTAAACAAAAAGGAGATGCTGGAGTATGCGCAAAGGAAGCAAAGAAGTTTAAAAAAAAAAAAAGAATCAACTTACCAGCCTAAGGGTGGTGCCCACACGACTAAAGGCCGCATCAAGGGATAGCGGTTGGAACTCGGCCTTGATATTGGGTGATAGCTTATCGCCAAAGACGCCCAAAAGATCCTTGGGCTCTCTCTTCTTCATGACAGGAGACGGGGTCTCTTCGGTCCTCTTCCGCTTCGGAGGCTGAGATTTCTTGGAGTCCACTGAGGGAGTCGGGGAGGTCAAAGCTTTGATACCGCTGGATCTCAATCTCTTCACCATCCCAGCGGCAGACATGTCCATCTTAGCACCTACGCACATCCAACAGTTAGCAAACTATGACGGAACAAGGGATTTAAAGATACAGGGTTTCAAAAAAAAAAGGGGCAAACCCAAACCTGATTTTTTCCCAGAAGAACTCGCCATGTCGGAAGATGTTGGGGTTTTGTTTGTCTCGGTCTCGTCCTCGTCAGGCTCTAACGCCTCAACTTCCTCTACCGGTTCCTCTGGCTCTGGCTTGATCTTTTTTGGCTTGCGTTTTTCGACCTCGACCTTCAACAATCGCCGACAAACACCTGTATCAGTACTCCTGGAATTGATTCCCACCGGAACTGCACAAAGGAAAGAGGAAACACAGATCAGAGCTAATCACGACACAAAATCAAGGGGTTAACAGCAGAGAGAGGCATGGAGCCTTACGAGATGTGTTCCATCCATCTCGAAAGACTGCTAACACGTCGTCATCTACGCCCCTTAAAGATTCTAACTCGATAAAAAAGAACCGAGCCTGTAAGCTACGAGAAGACATTTTGGTCTTGGGAATCAGAGGGTTCTTGACGTCCCGGGCATGAAGGGTGATCCTACCAGCTCTCTGGGGGACAATTTTGTACGCAAGGAGGAGCTCTCCCATGGTCATCCTAAGACCCCGTTGCATAGCAAGTTCATCAATTCTAGCAAGCGTACGCCATGTCGTGGGAAGGATTTGGCAAGGTGAAACTTTCAGGGTACTAATAAACTCTCGGATGAACTCAGAGAAGGGGAATTTCAAACCTATGGAGAATGGGTAGTCTAGAAAGCACACCCAACCCTTTCGCACCCAATCGATCTTTTCAATGGTGGGAGCGTGGAATCGGGTTCCCATGGGAAAACCCCCAAATTCGACCCATTCCACAATTTCATCCCGGGTCATGGTGCAAGGGAGGAGGTCTTCCTCACTAAGGGCTTTGGAAGAAGTAAAGGGGGACCTCGGAGCCATGGAAAGCAAGAAAGAGAAGCGAGAAGGGTTGGAGAAGTACCTGGAGCGTTCGAAGAACGAAGAACAGAGGAAGAAGAGAGAAAGTCAGACACGGATGAAGGCAAAGATGGAAAGAGAAGGACGAAAGAGAGGGTTTAAGAATGGAGCCTGCAAATCCCGAAAGTCGAGGATTGACTGCAACTTCAAATCAATTAAATGCACCGTTCGAAATTTGAAAAGAATTCAAAATCCAAACGCTACATTTAGGGGTATTGTTGGGCCCAGAATTTCCTCACAGAAGTATCGAGACCCGATTGAGACTTCTTCAGTACTTCTTCAGAGCACAGCGAGAGACGACGGGAGTCAAGGTCGGTTAAACAAGATAGAGTTAAAGATATAAGATAGATCTCTTCAAGATATTTCGTTAAGATCACAATTAGCTAGAATCTTGTATTTTCTTATCTTTTCCCATAAGATAGATCGATCTTAAAGGACGCTATATAAACCGATTGTAAGCCCTAGGGCAAGGACACGCTCTTTTACGCATTCAATCATACTTTGAATACAATTCACGAACTTTTACATCGTTCGTCTTCTTCGTGATTCCCCTCGATCAGGCCCGATCTAGGTCAGGATTCCCTTGGGTGAATTTTGGCTCAAACATAATATTATATATATATATATATATATATATGGATACACTTAATCTATGATTCCCGATTAAAAGTGCATTTTACATAATTAAAGAATCAAAAGTATATTCAAATAATTATGAGTGCACTTTGACGCTTTACGATACATACATTTTTATATTTTACAATGCATCGTAATATATATAACTTTCATTCATAAATACACTTTTGACTCGACCAAAAAAAATACACTTTTGATATTTTATATTGTAATTTTGATGTTGTACGATGCATATTAATACGGAACAATTATTTCGCACAAGATTCAAACTCTTCGTGACAACGTGTTTTTTTGGTCGGATATTATATGCTATATATAATATATAGTTGGTGGTGCTTTCTTTCTTTACAGTAACGATATATCTACTACGCAAACGGTAGATGCACCTGCTGCTCCTACTCACTCTTTATCGTCTTTCTTTATTCCAGTTTAACGTAACCCCTTTTCCTCTACGTACCTAATTCTGCATGCATTCATGCACGTATACGCTACACACGTACGTACATATATAGTTTGATTCGTATCTTTATGTGATTTTTACACTACGTACCTAGCTTCCCTAGCTCTCTACCCTCAAATATAAAGTTAAAACGGTATATTTTATGCGTGTATTCATTTCGTTTTCTAGGTCAAATCATATGTACTATGTAGTATGTAGTACGTAACTTGCTATCACGTACACTTTGACTTGGATATTAATTTGGGGAGCTGCCATCTGCCTATACTAGAAGGTAGCCCTCCCTATACCCTATGGTTTATTGGATCAAAAAAAATACCCTATGGTTTCTTTAATTAATAGTAATACAAATTGCCTCATTTCGTTAATCTGGATAGTTTTGGGCCAAGAGGCCCGGCCCATTGTTCTTTATGTAGGTACCCACTGTTTTGAGTCCACTCGGCCCAACTCACAAAATTCGTTTGCTATGGTGTCTATACTAACGAGTAACAACATGCACCCTCGGCCCTAATACTAAAATAATAACTCCCCAAAGTTTGGCATGTTAATATATAGTTTCAAACATTCGGTATTCACTTAGGGCCCGTTTGGTTTCTTTGGAGGGAAAGGTAATGGTTAAGGCATGTATCTAGACATTATTTAGTTTATGGTTCATTGATACAAAGGGTAACCATTACCCCTTTCTTCCACTTTTTATGCAAATTTTGAGCAACTCCTCCCCACCCTCTCAACATGGGTAATCATATCCCCCATACTCCTCTAACCATTACCCCTCTCTTTCCATTTTCCATCTAAAAAAGAGAAGATCATCCCCATTTTCTATATAAATTTGTTTCCTTTCCTTTCCTTTCCATAATTTTTATACCAAACGCCACCTTAATTTGACCAAAGAAAACATTCGGTAATCGCCTTTGTTCCCAAAATTATGGTAGTATGTCAGTGATTTACCACCTTAACAGCCTTAGATTAAGGGTTTTTGACTTGCATGATGTCGGCAACGTAACAGCTAGAAGAAATGGCTAAAAGCTACTCCCTCCGTCCCATAATGTTTGTCCAAAAGGACGGTTTTTGCGGTTTTTAATGAGAGGTGTAAAATGGTATTGGAAAGTGAAAAAGTAGAATAAAGTGGGTAAAAGATATGATTGAATAAGGGTACTTTTGGAAATTTATAGAGGATAAAAGTTGAAAAGAGATAAAGTAGGTGGAAAAGTTGGATAATGGGGGTAAATGTAGAGATTGAATAAGGGTAAGATTGGAAAAAATTATTGATATAAAAGAAAAGTGGACAAACATTTTGGGACGACGGAAAAGGAAAGTGGACAAACATTATGGGACGGAAGGAGTACCCCGTAAAATTACAGCGTAAGCATGGGCTTCTTTTTCGGAAGGTCAGCGAGCTTCTAGTGCGTCTAAGATCGCGGGTACAATGCCTTCCATCAGTACCATCGATCACGTACTCCCTCCGTCCCTAAAATGTTCACTTCATTCGGACGTTCCAAAATAAACGACTACTTAATCATCTATACTACCTATAGTATAAAGCGGAGACAATGTCTTCACAAAAATTTGCGCCACGTGTCATTTCATTAATAAAATAATCAGTTGGGCCCTCTTTTATACAAGTCAGGAAGTTAGAATCTCATATAATCTTATCTTGTAAAAATTGATTAAAATTTACCAAAAATTATGAATTATCCCGAAAATTATAAATTATCACTTACCAAGAATTAGTTATTATATTACTATTTAATAAAACGTGATATTTATCATAAAGTAATTTTTAAACAAATCCAACTTATTTATATTATGAGTTGATTTACAATTGGTAAAATACACTAATTATAAAACGAAGATAAATATATATGATCCTATAATTTTAACATGATCATTGACGTTACATATATATATTCAATTGAATTTATAATCCTATTACCCGTACATGGTACGGGGGTTAAACTAGTTAATATTAACGAACAACGTATGCATGATATGAGTATATCACAACTGTTAATAAGAAACAATGAGCAATTGGTTACTTATAGTTTTGAGGGATTGTGTTGATATTTCTTCTCTCTTATAAGGTGAATTAAGAAATCGACACAAATTGATTTGCTAGGTTCGGGTTTTCTCCGGTTCAAGATAGATACAAGTTATCCTTTGAAAAATTAATATCATCTGAAATTGAAATTTGATTTAAGGTGAATTTTCTCCGGTTCAAGATAGATACAAGTTATCCTTTGAAAAATTAATATCATCTGAAATTGAAATTTGATTTAAGGTGAATCAAGAATTGAAATGAATCAACAAAACGAATCCAAAAACCAAAACATATTAATTTTGGTTGGTTCGGTCATTTCAGCTCAAATTTTCGGTTTGAACTGAGTTAGGTTTAGCCCTATTTTCAACTGGAGTATATAGATATGGTCCTAAGCAACTTACCATATATGAAACTTGAAACAAGTAACATGAAACCAAAAGAAAAGTATGACCTGGCCATATATCATCGGTAACGCTTCTATATATAACTGAAAAACAGCAACTGGATTGCTATATATATATTATTCAATATTCACCAAACTTACAACGGTACAACTTCATCCTTTTTTTGGTCAGAACGGTACAACTTCATCCGATATACCAAACACACCATCATTCAAAAAGATATATTAACTACTTTCAAGTAGGGTTGAGGATCGGCTCAAAACCGAACCCAAACCAAAAACGAAAAACTCAAAACCTAAACCGATTTTAAGGTGAACCCAAGAACCGAACTGAACCAAGCGAAAAATTCTAACCGAATTGAAAAAACCGAATCCAAAAAACAACCCATCAGTATCCAGTTCGGTTTGGATTGGTTTGGTTTGCTTCGGTCAGTTCGGTTCAAATTTTCGGTTTGAACCAAGTTGTGCTCAGAGCCCTACTCTAAGTGAATGATATATCTTTTTTTTTACAAAGGTGAATTAAATCAAATATCCTCCGGGATGGTGTGGAGAGCTGGTGTCCAACCCTTGTTATTGCCATCACTCTTACGACAACCTTTCGATGATCTCTTAGAAGGGCTCCTTCTTCTCACGCTCCTCAGCAACTCCTCCATGGAAGTGTAATTACTAATATTGCCATTATGAAACTCCAAGATTTGCTTCAACTCTTGTTGGGTCAACACCACTTTTATCCTCACCCTCTTCTCGCCCTCTTTCGGTTCGAATTCAACCCGTTTCTCGATCCCTCCATCCTCTAGCTCCTCATCGACCTTGTTCGGTTTCGCCCTTTTGCTCTCGACACGCCTGACGACGATCTCCGAGCACTCTTGATCTTGTTGTGATGTGGTGCAAATGCAATTCCCCATGGCTTAAGGAGCTATGTTTGTGAAAAAGAGAAGAAAAAGAGGAGAAATGGAGGAGGGAAGAGACAACAAAATGACTTGAATCATATATAGAAAGGTTCGAGAGAATTATGGAGGTGTAATCACATGGGTTAGCCGGGTATTACGCCGAGTAGGTGGAGGGTACCACGATTAATTATACATTTTAATCATTTACAAAATAATGAAGCGGGTCATTAATTAAATAATAAGGAACAGTTAGTTAGGGTCATTGATTCACACTCTTATATATATATATATGTGCAATTATATTATGCAACATGGTCATAAGATACCTTAGATACGTGTTTTTTTCTTGGAATTATTAAGAAAAATTAGGTGATTTTTTGGGTTTGATAGATAGAAGTTGGTTATATGTGTTGTGATGATTTAGGACAAAAGGAACGATATTTTTCGATCTGATCCACCAGAGAAAAAGAAAGGAGCTTGATCTAGTCGGCACACATTTCAATTATGGCCAAGGACAAAGCATGCATACATCATTATATTGATGCATAGTAACTATGCCATTTAATTAATAAGCAAGATCAACAAGCAGATCCACGAGATTTTATAGTCCTTTTGATTGCTGAAATTGGGTAAACAACTATAGTATATACTAGAACAACTTATTAGTTTTATGTACGTTGGTGTAGAGTATCTTTTGGCCGATGAAAACACAAAATCGTCAATCCGTTAATACCCGCAATAATAATGGTACGTGCCTAACTTGAAATAAAAAAAAAAAAAAAAAGGTTTTTAAGTACAAAAACATAGATGAAAATCACCTGTTTCGGAACTGTATTCCGAAACGGTGTTTTGCCTCACTAGTATAAAGGGGCCCTACATTTAAGATGTGGGGGGAGGATTTGCAAGGATAAAACATAATTTCGGAACACGGAAGCGAAATAGAGGATTTGCATCACAAAAACACAAGCTAGCAAGGAGCCATGTGGCAGGGTACGTAAGATGAAAGTAAGAGTTAAAATAGTATAATAAATTAAGCAGCAGTTGGGGTGGTCAACCTAGCTATCATGTGGAACGTTATGAGAGTTTTTTTTTATGGCATGGCATGTGTTAGAACATGGCTCCATATATATAGAAGTTCATTAAGTAATTTTGTGAGCAACAGAAAGTGTTCGTAACCAAAATATTACACTTAAAAGGAATCCTGGCCTCATGCATGGAATCACGTAAAGGTTACGATGTGAAGAGACGACGACCTGGCCTTTTTAGTTTTTACTATTGTTCACACCATGGATATGCAAAGCATCTCTCCACATGACATTATGTCACTCCGATCCACATTCATGGCCTATGGAACAGGTTCACTTATACGAACATGCATTCTGCACACCCTATTTAATTTTGTTGTACAAATATAGTCTATCAGGTCTCATTGTATAGCGATAAGTCCTGATTATAACAAAAGATATCGACAACACTAAAATCATCAACAATAATCCTGATTATAACAAAAGATATCGACAACACTAAAATCATCAACAATCCTTTCCTTTCTGTACATCGGTTAATAGTACAACACTGCACTCTTTTCAAAGTAACCGGAAAAGATACAGATGACCCTCGTGACTATGTGAAAATATACATGTTTTACGTGCTACGTATATAAGCTAACAAGACCGAGGGTGATGACCTGGGTAAATATACCTACAATACAAGCATTTCCACGACAATGCAAGTGTGAAGGCTCTTCAAAATTCCAGCATCAGCAATTCAATCAGGCTCTTGTTTCAACCGAGGAAATTCGGTGTCACTGCAAGCTAGTGATTTTACTGATGCTAGATAGATTGCTTACCAAATATATTTCATGCACCAAAGGAACAACATATAGAAAACCCCAACACAAAGGAGCCAGCATACTGTTTTACATGTATTCCTTTCCTTTCTGGTCACTGGCCACGGCTGAAAACTCAGGTCAACTAGAGTCTAGAATCTGAGCCAAGGAATATGAGAATTATGATTAGACACTAAACCATGCAGAACGCGTTATCGTAGCTGTTATTGTACCCAAAAGATTAAAGAAATAAAGGTCAACAGGGTATGCAAGCCAGTTCGTTTGTAGCTGTCAATCCTATCATCTAGAGCCAGACAGCTGCTTACTTGTTTGTGCTATTGTATCCTGATTTCAGTTTATGATTACACATTACAAGTTACTGCTGAGAGCTATCATGGCCAAGCTACCAATTTGAAACTCACAATGGGATGAAGTCACATGCTCATGAAAGCCTTAAATACTTGAAACCACCACCAGTTCAATTGATTGTGTGGAAGCATAGAGGGCTGTAAGATATAATAGACTTCAATTTCAAATTACTGTGCTAGGTGGTACCTTATTTTGAAGTTGTGTTCCCAGTTTCTACCAGGTACAGTCTGCCCCTGTCACGGGAGAAATACACTTAGCAAATATATACTTTGCCACAAGGGATTTTGTTGAATATCCGATGATAACTCTCCTTTGCCACTCCTGGAAAGCATCTATTAGCTTGCTATGCTCGAGTAATGAAGCACGGTTTTCCTGAACAATCAATGCATCAAATTCAGAGCACCAAACATCCTGTAGAAAAGTTCAGCTTCCAATAAGATTTGTTTTTTTATAAGCTGAACCTTACATCCTTCTCACCACAAAGGCTTGAAAATAATATAGGGTTAGAAAGGGCTAATAACAAATGCACTTCACTGTAGCATAATCAATTTTGTTTTCCAGGATTTTTCATTGGTTTCATTCTGAGAGGAAGTGGCCTGAAATGAATGATACCTATCATGCCATGGTGCAGGTGCTAAGGATTTAATGTTTAGTTTATACCTTCTTTTCTCATACAGAGTTTTAAGAATTGTCTACTACGATTTCAGATTTTCATCTGAAGGAATTTTTTTCCAAAAGGAAGTGCAATGAGCCACAATGTAGTCATAGACTTCTGAAACAGAAACTAGAATCAAATGTTTAAGTAAAAGTAACATAAGAAGCATCAGAAATAATAAAATAGAATTCAAAAATAGTAAAAAACACCTGAAACTACATATGCAATTTAGAAAAGATTGAATATACCAGGACAGGCACACTGCTTCAGGAACAAGATTCATCGGCGAGAGACATATCAAGGTGCACAATATCCATAACCTCTACCTTATGCTGACACTTCCTGTATAGCATGCCATCAGACTGATAAGAGGACTGATACTAAATACCACTCATGAAGCCCTAGCTCTCTCAGTTATCAAACTTGATTAGACAAACCAGCAACTACCTAAAATTTGTTACTGACAACTAAGTAGACTCTCTGATCTGTGTATGGGCAGGCGAGGTGTGTATAATATAATAGTATATGAAGAAAATTACGAATCAGCCAACCAAGCAAATTTGGTCTGCTTAGCGTGAAGCTAATCAATATAAAATATTAGTGTGATACCCTTGCATCCATTTCGACAGACATGGCTTGCAGCAAATTTCCACTTTAATACAAGACCTTCTATGAGGAATGTCTGACAGAAAGGTTTTATCTAGTTCTTGTCATTCAAAACCAAAAAAATTATATAAATTCCAAGTCAATATCACAATAATTCTAACCTTAATATCCTTTGCATGAGTATATCGTTTTGTGTTTATACCTGAAAGGATCAGTAAGCTTAGCCAATACAGCATCAGCATCGTCCTCCTGCTCAACTTATTGTAGACGTCTTCTCTTTGACACTGTATATGCACCAGAATATCCAATGGACATGCGTAAGTATATGATAAGTGGAACACAGTGATGACCAGCAGTAATATTGAAGCAGACTTACTGATACCATTTTCAAGATCTTTTCGTTTTTTCTTTTCAAGGTGGACAGCGTTGATAATCTCCCCCTACACAGATACAATAAGATATCATAAATAATTTAGACTTCAGATATACATATGACCAAGACAATTATGTGGCCAATTAGCTACTAGTCAAAAGCAACCCATGATAGAAGGTATTTCCACAAACAAGTATCTTTAAAAAAGAAAGAAGCTTAAACTGGACCACAAAGCAATCTTGTATAGCTGAACTTACACGTTGCTTTTGAAATTTGGCTTCCTCATTTTCCAACTGCTTTTGTTCAGGAAGTGATTTACAACTCTGCTCCAGCTCGCTTATACTTGATTCTAATTCAGCCTTCTTTGATCTGAGATCTTCAAGTTCCCGACCACCTTTTTAGGATTGCCCTTGAGAAGGTGACGAAGCATCATGGCACGTGTTTTACCATCAGGTACAAGGCCGATTTCCCTCATTTTCTTATAAAGCCGTTTAGCTGCCTCAATGTTTCCTCTAAGGCACATTCCTTGGATGATGGCATTGTATAATGACACATTGGATGTCAGCTGTTAGACACACAAATGCACAAGAGCATGAAGTCAGACTGATAAGAAAAGTATATATGTTATATGATCGACGAGATGAAGATTCGTCAAACAAATCATTACTTGAAGCAAAAAGGATTGATTATAGCCAAAATGAATTCCAAGTTCCAATAAAAAAGAAAGCGTAAGATGAGAAATAAATAGTTCAGTAAGGAAGCTTACATCTAGAATTGTCTCCACTTCATACCATAAAGATCCCCAAATGCAACTCCTTGCAAGTGACAAATAGGTAAATGTGTCTGGTGGGCACTTCTGATGAACCATGTGCTCAAAAATTTGCAGTGCAATTTCTGGTTTCTTAGCCCCCTCACAAGTGCCAATAACAAGGTTGTATGATGCAGTAGTCACAGTCAATCCAGAGCGTTCCATTATCCACAAAAGTTGAAGGCCTTTTTCCCATAACCTGAGCCTCTGACAGCACATCAAAGCAGTATTATATAACTCTGTGTTTAATTGAAGCCTTTGTTCTGTTCTTATCCTGTGAAAAAGCTGAAGAGCAGCAGCATATTGATTGGCCTTGTACAAAGCACCCAGAAGGGCATTCCATGTGTGTGCATCAGGAATGTGGCCAAAGAGGTTCATTTGATTGTAAACTCTAAAAGCTGTGTCTACCCTTCCACACTTACCAAGTAAGTTTATTAGTGCATTGCATGCTATCAAATTAGGCTTCAGGTTGTTTACCAACATATTTTCATATACACTGATGGCCATGTCACACCTTCCCTCCTTTGCACAAGCACCAATAACGGCATGCATAGAGTCAACACCTGGTGTTATTCCTTTTTGCAGCATCTCACTATAAGCAGCAATGGAGAGCTCATACTGGCCACATCGAACAAAAGTGCATACTAATATATTGTAAGTAACAGTGGTGCCAATATGTCCATTTTCCTTCATGATACACCATACTCTCTCAATTTGAAACCAATCATTTGCCTTGGCACAAATAGAGATTATAGTATTGTAAACAACAACATCAAAATCCTTTTCATGGTCCCTCTTGCTTACTATATCCATGAACATTTTTATTGCTTCATCACCGCTTCGAGCCTTTGCAACCGCTTTAAATACCAAGCTAAAAGAGTGTCCTGAAATAATCCTCTCATTCTTCATGTACTCAAAAACACCTAATGCATCATCAAGCATGCCATTCCTTAAAAGGCAAGACAAAAGTGAGTTGCATGCATGTAAACTAGGTTGTAGTCTAAAGATTCCCATAGACCTAAACAACTCCAACGCACTTCTCAACTTATTGGACCGACTTAGCTCCAAAATCTGTTTTGAGTAGACTTCTTTATCTCGTTCATCCAAATAGCGCAAGGTATTCTCACTCCCTTTCCTGGTCATGGATGTAAAACAACCAACATTTCCAACTTCAGCATCATGATGGGTAACTGAATCTGCTCTAGAAGAGGGTTCCTCTTTTTCATGATCACTTACTGCCTCTACAGAATGCAATTCTTCAATACCACATTCAGCGCCAAATCTAACAAAGAGATTCAAACCTGCCAAACGAGACTTTCTAGGAAATCCAGTATAGAAATTTATCCAAGATAAATTAATCTGATTCACTTCAAAACTAATAGTCCTCTTTTTCCATGAAACCATGCTATTATAAGAATGTGTTTTTAACACTTGGATCTCAGGGCCCAGTATACTGCTTACGGGGCTGTAAGAGCAATGTTGGCAAGTGAAACCCTGCTCACACAAATGTCACTTGAGCAAATCAAAACCCTTGAAGTACATCAAATACCCAATAAAAATAAAAGATAGCAGAAAATCTAAGCTCGCAAAGAGAAAACACTGTTTTAATTCTGTCATGTAATGCCAAGAGTGGCCTGAGTTGTAATTCTTTGTATATGCAAGGGTGAATCTTGTAACAATCCCTTAAACTGGTTGTTTCTCATTAAGAATGGGAGTACCAGATTGTATTGGGCATTCGATGAGTACAACAGAATTCTTCCCTTACCCTTTCTCTCTCCTTACTCTGAATTCTTCTCTAAACTCTCTCTCTCTTTCTCGAATTCTTCCAATTAAGCTTGATTTGAGCTTGATTTCTATCCAATTCACCACAAATTCCAACTCGAAAACAGGACCACAAAAAGTGTGATGATAACCATTTCTAAACTGGAATTGATACTACAGACTTCCAAATTCCAAATTAAAATTGTAATTGGAAATCCATAACACCCATCAGCAACTCAATACAGGCAAAAGCTCAAAGAATCGTGAGCTTAGCGTAACACACTTGCTTCAGAGAGGTATTAGAAACGTACCCTGCCAATTGAAGCTTCACAGGGAGCAACGAGCGACTTCAATCTCAAAAGACAGACCTTTGAGCCCCGGCGACTCCCGTGGTCGGCAGCATGTTTAATGGTGTCCCCAAATTCGAACGATTGAGGAGAAATTAGAGAGCTAGGGTTAGCTGAATAGCTCAGAGGAAGAAGCAGGCACGACAAAGAAGTTTCTATGCGACCATCAACAGGAGGACGGAAGCAGTGGACAGTCGACGCCATTGCCATTACAGAGCGAGAAGAAGGAGCATATCAAAGTTATCAATGGCGATTTTGCTCTGGGAAACGGAGTTTTGGATAATTTTTGTGGCGAGTTTTTCTTTTTTTCTTTTTTTTTGGTTTTAACAAAATCTGAACAATTGTTTCCTTATCGGCGCGCGCATTTTTACAGAGCTTAAAATTTTATTTTTCTCTCTTGATAAAACAAAGTTGAAAGGCGTGACAAATCCAACAATTGTACTATGTAATGACTATCCAAATCCATTATCCACTTCAAACCAATAGTAGGTCCGATTCGGTTTGATGATCATGGCATCGCCGAGATACCAACGGTACGTTGCCGTAGTGGTCGCGGAGCTGTGCTTGGTAGGACGATCCTTGTACAAGGTGCAAGGTTCGATTCCCCGCAACGTCGTTGAGAGGTAGGTAAGCCTTAACTCTGCTCTAACCCCCAGTCCAGACGTAGGCCCATGGACTAGTAGCCCAATGGTACCGAACTGGGCAGTGGCACAGCCATGTGAACCAAAAAAAATGACATCGCCGAGATGGCAATGGGTCGGGTTTTTAGGTGGATGATCCATTTTCAAACCCGACTCGTTTGATAATTTTCCCCACCCGACCCGACCCGACCCTTTAGCATAGATCACGCACACCCGATCCACCCTATATTATCGGGTGGGTCGGGTGAAGTTTCGGGTGATATAGTTACAAAAAAATCTTGATTGGTTAAGTACTAAACCCTAAACCTTATATAATAAAAAACTTTAGTTGAACCTATTATATACTTATTTTGAGAGTTTAGACTTTGGATCATATTATTCATATACATAAACATTTTTATAATATTCTATACATTATTTTAATTAAATTTTTGCTCAAATAAGTGAACTTGTAGATATTGTATATTTCTCACCAAATATACATAGTAAATTTACTATAGTTATCCATACATCTTACTGGTGTTAAGCTAAGCTAGTTGAAGATAATAAAACATACTACTCTAGTACTCCGTATTAATTTGTTTAGTCATTGAAATAATTGATTAATCGATCATTGTCCATAAGCAACTAAAAGATCCATCAACAATATAAGATAAAGTAAGATACTACAGTAAGATATTTGCAAGTTACTTATTATAAGCTTTTAATATATATAGTACAAAGTCACAATTTTATCATGTATTTCGATTATGGTCGTTATCATATAAGACTTTATAATATTAATATAAATTGAAGTTATATCTTTCACACTTCTTATATGAGATACATGAGATACAGTTTCTTCATTATTTTTCATCTAATTTATAATTATACTTCATACAAATTATGATACTAAATATATATGGATCATAGATATTATTTTCACATATTTTAATCTTAAAAAGTAGATATATCCTACTATATCTTTAAAGTAAATCTCATTTCAGCCTCCTTATTCCGCCACGTGTAATCCAATTATGCCAATTATTTTTATTTGTTACAGACCTAAAAAATCTCTCCATCAATTAAAACTACCACTCCCACCCAGAAAAAACCCGCTTAATTTCTACCCACCACTTCCACCTCTCCATTAGATAAAACTAGTTATGACCCGGGCCTTGCCCGGGAGCGTTTCAAAAAAAAATCAAAAGATATTAATTTATAAAGAATATCTATTACAAATTAAATACATAATTTATTTGAATCCGGTAAGTATTGTGAAAGTTCTAACACTTTGAATCGGTTAATTGGTTAGTTTTAGTGACATAAATGATGTAATTCTAGATAATTGGTTTGTTCAATGATGGAAGTTTGAAAGGAACAAGTGTTAAAGAAAGACATTCAGGTCATACATTTACATGAACTATATAATATATATATATATATATACATACAAAGACTAATTAAATCTTTCATTTTATTACAATGTATATTGTTGTTGCAACAATATTTTGGTAAATAGAACGAGAGTGTTGTAATATATATTGTTGCTGCAATATTTTGATAAATAGAACGGGAGTGTTGTAACAAGACATTGAGGTCATGCATCTACAAGAATTACAAAACCAACCACATTAAAACATGACAGGCCACTACACAATTGCATGCATATATATAGATCGAGTGTGAGAGATAGCATCAACGTGTTAACCTAGTATAAGAATCGGTTATTATAAATATGGTATATGGTTTAGAAAAAACTAATTGACAAAACTGCCGTGTTCAACACCAAGCCGTGTTCAAATCAATTCCTTTATTATTCTTTTCCTCCTTTTTTTGCCTTTCTTTTCACTCTTTTCTTTCTTCTTCTTCTTCTTCGTCTTCGTCTTCTTACTTGCCAAGTTCAGAGCAGTTCAAAGAGTAAAAGAAAAGAGTGAAAAACTGGAAGAGTTCCATGATGACTCGGCATCAACTTTCATTATCAATGAGAATGATCTTTCCCTCAAAAAACTGGAAGAGTTCCATGCTGAATTACAAAGACTTCATAAACCAACTGTTACAATCTTCCACCATATCCACCACTAGGATTTAATTCAGTTGTTTTTTTTGGTGAAATAGTCATCCTCTTCCTCCTCAAATAGTCATCTTCTTCTTCCTCAAACACTCCCAAACACTCAACACTCCCACACAATCCAAACCAAAACCATACCTTCCATGACTTCCAATCACACAACAATTTACATTGAGAATTTCGACGAGCACAAGAGCTTCCGGTGGAAGACGGAGGAGGTCGGCTTCTGGCCGGGCAACAAAGGGCCCGGCCAGTATGTCTTCGACCTCGTTTCTATCTTTCTCCTGACTATGCCCACCGAGTTCCTCACTCGTCTAGAGCCGCCTCCACCGGCGAAAGGAGGAATGTGGTTGCGCCCCCGACAATTGGCACTCCACTGCGCCAGGGCGGGGCTCATGGACCTGCTCCTCTTATACACCTCCAGGAGGTGTATTCATCGCCGTCTAACTCGGACATCTCGTCGGAGGGGCTCTCTTCCGCCGTGCACCGGCGCCGGAGAGCAGTAATGCCGCGGAGGACGGAAACGTCTAGAAGTCGGTCGCCGCCAACCCGTCCGCCGCTCGTCTGGTTAGTTTTATTTGAATCCGATACTTGCCCGGGGGCGTTTCAAATAAAATTCAAAAGATATCTATTACAAATTAAATACATAATTTATTTGAATCCGATAAGTATTGTGAAAGTTTTAACACTTTGAATCGGTTAATTGGTTAGTTTTAGTGACATGAATGATGTAATTCTAGATAATTGATTTGTTCAATGATGGAAGTTTGAAAGGAGCAGGTGTTATAGCAAGACATTCAGGTCATGCATTTATATGAACTATATATAATATATATATATATATACAAAGACTAATTAAATCTTTCATTTTATTACAATGTATATTATTGTTGCAACAATATTTTGATAAATGGAACGGGAGTGTTGTAATATACTCCCTCTGTCCCGAAATGAATGTCCTAAAGCAGTAGTTGCACGAGATTTAAGGCAGTAGAAAAGTGAATTTATTGTGTCAGATTGTATACAGTACAAAAATTGAAAATTATAAATCTGCTTTTACAAAAGGCAGGATCCAGCTGGAGATTTTTTAACCGATGGGAAGTGAGTACACAAAAGTAACAACCAATAGAATTACAACATTTATTTCACACGGATCACCACTTTCATTAGGAGATTTCATCTCCTTAAAAGACCCATAAGCCCTTCTTACACTTCATTTACAGATACAAGAACACTCAAATTCTAAACACAGAAAAACAGAGTATTTTCAGAAGGTTCATTTACAAGCATCACTGCCTCCCTGCTATGGTCTCAGTTATTGACTTAAATGCCTACCCGCCTCTGGAAGATGAAGAAATGGATGTTGCTGCAGAGAATCTGAACACAATCAACCTCAACGAAGTACCAGGGAGCATAAATGGTGATACACTTCATCATCAATGCAGCCATCATCCAAGTCATCACCAAACAGAAGCAGAGAATGTGCAGGATACGTTTCAGCAACCAGAAGCAAGCAACAGTGGTGCAGGGACACATCATCAACCATTCACAAGGAGGCTCAGCATGGATAGAAAGGTGCAGATATTGATGCAACTCTTACAACTGTCAACTAGGGGGCATCTACCAGCACATTCATACAAATCTGTTGCTGCCAAATTCAATATGTCAGAGAAGACAATAGCAAGATTATGGAGATCATCATGAGCACAGGAGCATGCTATGGGAGTACCCAATTTGGGTACACAATATCACAAATGTGGTAGGAAGAGAGCTCAAATTGAAAATGCACAAATCAGAGCAATTAGCATGGGAGACAGGACATGCATAAGGGATTTGGCTACCAGTTTGGAGGTTTCAAAGAGCACGGTACACAGAATGGTAAAGAGGAAAGCTATTAGGCCACACACTAATGCACTACATCCTGGGCTTAAAGAATCAAACATGAAAACAAGACTACAATGGATTATCAATCTACTAGAGGGAGCTACACTAGAAAGTAAGATAAAATATTATTCCATGTTTGTTTTTGTTCATATCGATGAGAAGTGGTTTCAGTTAAGCAAAAAAACGCAAAGAGTGTATCTAACACAACATGAAAAGGGACAATACAGGGCTGCAAGTTCTAGTAAGTTTATATCCAAAGTTATGTTCACAGTAGCAGTTGCAAGGCCTAGGTTCAATTCAGATGGGACATGCACATTTGATGGAAAAATTGGAATTTTTCCATTCACATACCAAGAAGCAGCCAAAAGGAAGTCAAAAAACAGAGATAAGGGTACTATGGTGACCAAATTAGTTGAATCAGTCAATAAACAAGTAACAAGAAGAATGTTAATAGACCAGATTGTCCCAGCTATAAAGGAAAGATGGCCACAACATGAAAGTCACAAAGTGATTTTTATACAACAAGACAATGCAAAGGCACACATCATTCAAGAGGATCAAGAGTGGCAACAAGTTTACAATCAAGATGATTTCACATTCATTTTGATCCCTTAGCCACCTAACAGTCCAGATTTGAATATATTAGACCTAGGTTTTTTCAGAAGTATCCAGTCATTGATGCATAAGAAGATGCCCAAAGACATAGAGCACATGCTAGAAGCTGTACATGAAGCATTTCATGAACTACATGCAACAACACTAGGTAATGTATGGCACTCATTACAGTATTGTATGAATGAAATACTCAAGAGGAAAGTGAACAAGAAAAGACTAGCAGCACAAGGTAATCTCCCTATTCAAGCATCAACGCCACAATGGGCAGTTATGCAAGCATGGAACATACTACAAGGTGTGCCTCCACAAACACAAACAGAACAAAGAGCTGAAAATGCAGATCAGCAAAGTCAGGAGAATGATGATGTATTTGCGGATGAAGAGCTTGAACTAGATGAAATTGCAAACTTTACCGAAAATGTATAAGGGGCTGGAATGTGGGCAAGATGAATTTTGGTGTAAATTATGTAATTTTGTGTGTATTACAAACTTTTTGGCATGCAAAATTATTTTGCAGCAATTGGTTAATGACATTATGGCCATTATTCTGAAATGCAGTGATAGAAATAGCACTTAAACTATGATTGAAAAAAAAAATAGTCTCAGGGTCCCCTTTCCATCATCAACACCAATCCAGCCCCAAGACTTAACAATCGGTGGCCTCCAAAGCAACAATTTGTGGCGGTGGCCAAAGACATGCCAGGGGAAAGGGTTCAAAGTGATTGGCATCTCAACTAATAAAGTTATCATCATTGACTTAAAAAAATAAAAAAATTATCTCAAAGCTCCCTTTGCATCATCAACACAAACAACCAACATCATTGGACTTGCATTGACCTCCAAAGCCATATGTAAATGGCGGTGGCCGAAAGCATGAGATGTTTTGGTTTGTTATCTCAGCACAAGGTTTTCATCATTGAAAAAAAAATTAAACCAAAACATGAACAAAGAAACAAGACTCAAGAGGACACATGACAACACTCAGATAGCAACACACATTAGCAGGATCAATTTACTTTATCTCCTAACATCATTAAAAAAAAAAGTCAGGTTTGTCTACAAGTAATCATGCTTAGTTCTCACAAAACTCATTACATGCAATCAGATTCAAGAACAAATGAAATCAGTCATGTTCATCAAACAACATACAACAATCTGTCAACCATTCATTGATACAAACTTCAGTCGATAATCATGCAGTAAACAACACCAATTCAAGACTCAATTATGCACTCAAATAAAATCAATATGATTTAAGAACACTGAATCATGCACTCATAAAAAAAATCAACCATTCCAGAATTCAACAATTCAAAGACCTCAACATTTCAAGAATTCATGAACAAAGCAAGATGAGAATCATGTAGTGAAGAACTTGAATTCAACAATTAGTCATGCAAAAATTAAATCATCAAGATCTAAGTATCGTCATAAAAAATTCATCAGGATTTATGACTATAAAAACAATACTCAGAGTTTAAAGTCATCAGGATGTAAGAACACAAAAAAAACTCAACAATTTAGAGACAATCATGATTTAAGATCAAACAAATAACACGCAGGATTGTATATCATCAGGATTTAAGGACAATCATGAAAAAATCAAGCATACAAAAATCAATCCAAATACATCAACATTTCAAGCATGCATGTATAACAATGGATTAAGTAATCTCAACAATTGAAGGATTTAAATACACAAAAACAAGAAATCAGTCATGCACTCAAACAACACCAACCGGTTCCATTCAAAAACAAGGGAGCGATTAACGCCATATACAGAGGGACCAGTTCAAGCCATAGACAAAGAGAGCAAATAAAGCCATCAAGGTTCATTCATGCATGCAACATTCAAACGAATCAGATCCATAATCGTAGAGAGCATATAAAGCCAGGGGACTTAGCTAATTGCCCTGCGTCGAAACAGACCCCGTACTCTCAAGATGCAAGACTTCAGTTGGAGTTGCTGGGGTCGCCACCGGCTGCTCAACACAATCATCATCTCCGGGCTTGTAGATGCCCTCAACCGACGGCTCAGAACCTTCACCGGCAGAGTAGGAGTGTTTTCCGGTGCATCCAAGGCCCCACTCACACCGAGGGTAGTCGGAGCATTGGTATGTCGCCGTGTCTTCAGACGTCGGATCTAGAGCACTGAAACCGTCCATTATCGATTCTCGACTCATCTTAGTGGAGAAGGTGCAGAGATGGATGCCTAACGTTCGGTTGTTGAGAAAGAACTCGCTTAAGGGGATGTTTCGAGCTTGAACACAAGACAAGGCAAGAGCACCGGCGTCAATATGGTGAGAGATCGAGTGAGATCGAGAGGAGATCGAGGGGTATGGAGCAAAGAAAGACAGAGGCGGCCGTTTTTGGAGCTAGGGTTTGGTGAGCCAAAAAGAGAGTTTTTTGAGATTTAGAGAAATGCAAATGGAGGCTTGGGAGCAGCAACACTAGGGTTACGTATTTAAACCCCTGAAGTGTGGGTCTCAAATCTAACGTGGACCAAGCTTTCAATTTGTAAATGGGCTTGATCCAATCGAATATGCAACTGCACAAATAAAAAGTGGGGTCTTGTGGGTTGGAAAAAAAATGGATCAATTTGATAAAGGAAGTTGGTTTTTTTTACCGATCCATTTGGCCACTAAGGTGGAAATTGGACAAAAATGGTGGGGCTTTAATGGTGTTTTTATAATGGTGGGAATGGTAGGTGGAAAGTGGAAGACAGAGAATGTAATTAGGAGAGATGGATAGGATGGGTAAATTGGGTTGTTGAATGAGGGTATTATTGGGAATAAATTGTAGATATAAAGGGAAAGAAAGGGGAAAGGGACAAACTTTTTGGGACGACGAAAACGGAAAGGGGACGAACATAAAGGGACGGAGAGAGTTTATTATTGCTGCAACAATATTTTGATAAATGGAACGAGAGTGTTGTAGCAAGACATTCAGAGCCTAATTATTATTTAAAGTTTAAGAACCTCCATTGTGGGTGGCCTAAAAGTTAGAGGAAACTTCCGGTGAAACCAGTACGTTTGGTTTAAGCCAATTTGGGGAAGGCTGAAGCCAATTTGGGTTTAATGGGTGAAAAGTAAGTTCGATACTCATCCTATCATTCAGAGAAGAAGACCAATTTCACCCTTTTCTTTCTTCTTCTTCTTCTTCTTCTTCTTCTTCTTCTTCTTCTTCTTCTTGTTCTTCTTCTTCTTCTTCTTCTTCTTCTTCTTCTTCTTCCTCCTCTTCTTCTTCCTCTTTTTACTTCCAATTTCAGACAACCATGACTCGGCTTGCATTATCTTCCTCCTCAAATAGCCATCTACTTCTTCCTGAAACCCAAACGCTCTATACTCCCACACATTCCAAACCCAAACCCAAACCCAAACCCAAACCCTTCCATGGCTTTCAATCAAACTACCATTGTCATTCAGAAATTCGTAGAGAGTAGGACCTTCCGGTGGAAGAGGGAGGATGTCGGATTCTGGCCCGGACAGTATGCCTTGAACCTCCTTTGTATTTTTATACTGACGGTGGCCACCGAACTGCTGAGTCATTGGGAGCCGCCTCCGCCGGCGGGAGGAGGAGTGTGGCTGCGCCTCCAACGACTGGCGCTCCGTTGCGCCAAGTCGGGGCTCACCGACCTCGTCCTCCTATACACCTCCTTCAATGGAGGTGTATTCTTAGCAGTCCAACTTGGACATATGGTCGGAGGGGAGCTCGTCCGCCGAGCACCGGCGTGTTGTAATATATATTATTGCTGCAAAAATATTTTGATAAATGGAACGGGAGTGTTGTAGCAAGACATTCAGGTCATGCATCTACAAGAATTACAAAACCAACCCCATAAAAATATGACAGGCCACTACACAATTGCATGCATATATATAGATCGAGTGTGAGAGATAGCATCAACTCGTTAACCTAGTATAAGAATCGGTTATTATAAATAGGGTATATGGTTTGGAAAAAACTAATTGACAAAACTGCCCTTACCTGCTTCAGGTTTAGAAGTATACTAGCAAATAACCCATACCTTGTACGGGGGCGTTTTTTGTTTTTATAATCTTGTATAAGAATTTACTATCATAATTACAAATTTTATCATATGTTTAATTTTTTTTAAAGGTGTGTATTTTTTAGCTTTTAAAATAACATAATTCTCTTATATCATCAAATATTTATATAAAAACATTTTATATATTACTTTTTTATACATACATAAACACACACACACACATATCGAGGAGCAATACAATAAGATGAGATGCATTGTTAAATTTTAGAAAAAATTGATAAACACCTTTTGAAATTTAAGTTAAATCGCATAAACTAACTTACATAAATAAACCAATCATTTAAAATAAACATTAAGATTAATATAATATTATACTTTAAAAAATAGAGAATATTTTAAAAAACAAATTATCTTATATATATGTTATTATGTTGTAAAAAATTAATTAAATAAGAAGTATATAAATATAAAATTAAAAAATAAAAAAATTATTATCTTAATAAGAAATTAATCTATCTTTTATTAGCCATCTGCTTCTTCCTGAAACCCAAATGCTCTACACTCCCACACATTCCAAACCCAAACCCAAACCCAAACCCAAAGCTTTCATTCAAACTACCATTGTCATTCAGAAATTCGTAGAGAGTAGGACCTTCCGGTGGAAGAGGGAGGATGTCGGATTCTGGCCTGGCCAGTATGCCTTGAACCTCCTTTGTATTTTTATACTGACGGTGGCTACCGAACTGCTGAGTCATTGGGAGCCGCCTCCGCCGGCGGGAGGAGGAGTGTGGCTGCGCCTCCAACGACTGGCGCTCCGTTGCGCCAGGTCGGGGCTCACCGACCTCGTCCTCCTATACACCTCCTTCAATGGAGGTGTATTCTTAGCAGTCCAACTTGGACATATGGTCGGAGGGGAGCTCGTCCGCCGAGCACCGGCGTGTTGTAATATATATTATTGCTGCAAAAATATTTTGATAAATGGAACAGGAGTGTTGTAGCAAGACATTCAGGTCATGCATCTACAAGAATTACAAAACCAACCCCATTAAAATATGACAGGACACTACACAATTGCATGCATATATATAGATCGAGTGTGAGAGATAGCATCAACGTGTTAACCTAGTATAAGAATCGGTTATTATAAATAGGGTATATGGTTTGGGAAAAACTAATTGACAAAACTGCTCTTACCTGCTTCAGGTTTAAAAGTATACTAGCAAATAACCCATACCTTGTACGGGGGCGTTTTTTGTTTTTTATTATCTTGTATAAGAATTTACTATCATAATTACAAATTTTATCATATGTTTAATTTTTTTAAAAGACGTGTATTTTTTAGATTTTAAAATAACATAATTCTCTTATATCATCAAATATTTATATAAAAACATTTTATATATTACTTTTTTATACATACATAAACACACACACATATCGAGGAGCAATACAATAAGATGAGATGCATTGTTAAATTTTAGAAAAAATTGATAAACACCTTTTGAAATTTAAGTTAAATCGCATAAACTAACTTACATAAATAAACCAATAACTTAAAATAAACATTAAGATTAATATAATATTAAAAAACAAATTATCTTATATATATGTTATTATGTTGTAAAAAATTAATTAAATAAGAAGTATATAAATATCAAATTAAAAAATAAAAAAATTATTATCTTAATAAGAAATTAATCTATCTTTTATTTAAAACATAATCAGCATGTGATGTTATTGATATCATTACCCTAAATATATCATCTAATCTTTTTATTAATATTATTTTTGGATTTTAATATGATACAATAGAAGAAGAAAAAATTAATACATTATTTTAATAAAAAACGATGTTTCATAGGTATAGTGGTAGAATTTGCTACCAATGATGATTTTTAAAAATGTTTAGAACAAAATATGAAAATAATACTTATTATTAATAAATTATCTAAGTAAATGGGCAAAAATGATTTTTTTAAATGAAAAATATAGGATAACTCAATTTATTAAGTAAAAAGGTAACCATATAATGATAAGATTGAGATTTACATATTAGGATAGAGTTACTTAAGCAATTCAAAATTTAAGATTAAACTAATATTTTAATTAATTATGTAATAAATTTATACTTTAACTAAAACGATTGATAAGATAATAACTTGTAGAGGGATTGGGGTGGGGAGGGTGAATTGGGGGTGTTTTTAGAGAGGTTAGGCTCGGTTAAAAAAAATGAAGAAACTAGGCTTCCCCCCCCTTTAAAACCCTCAAACTCTCTCTCTTCTTCTCTCCCCTCCTCATTTTTTTTCTCTCCTTCCTCTCTCCTTCCCCTCACTCTCTCCCTCTCCTACACTCCCTCCCTCTCCTTCCTCCCTCACGCCCGCCCGCAGACGCCCGCCCGCCCTCCCTCTCCGTCGCCGCCCTCCCTCTCCGTCGCGCGCCCTCCCTCTCGGTCGCCGCCCTCCCTCTCCGTCGCCGCCGTCGCCCGCCCTCAGGTTCGTCCGCCATCTCTTTCTCTTTCTCCATTCTCTCCCTCTCTTCCCTCTCTCCTAGATCCGGGCTCATTGGAGCAAGATCCGGGCTCCTACGAGCCAGATCTAGGCTCGAACGAGCCGGATCTGGGCTCGAACGAGCCGGATCTAGCCGGATCTGGGCTCGTACGAGCCGGATCTAGCCGGATCTGGGCTCGTACGAGCCGGATCTAGCCGGATCTGGGCTCGTACGAGCCGGATCCAACCGGTTGGATTTTTGGGATTTTTGGGTTTTTGGATTTTTGAGTGTTTTGGATTTTTTGGATGACAAGTTTGTTTTTCGGATTTAAGTGATGACAGGTATTTTTTTGTGGGTTTAGGGTTTTTGAGTTTGTGGGTTTTTGGATGACAAGTTGAGTTTAGGGTTTTTGAAACGATTTTATGTTTTGGGGCGATGACAAGTGATTTTTTATGAGTTTTGAGCAATTTAAAACAAACTGATGACAAGTGCGTTTTAAGGTTCTGGGTGGTGACAAGTTGTGTTATATGGTTATGGGTGATGACAAGTTCGTTTTTATGTGTTTTGGCGATGACAAGTCCGTTTTTAATGTGTTTTGGTGATGACAAGTTGTTTTACGGTTCTGGGGGTGATGACAGGTTTGTTTTAAGGTTTTTTGGATGATTTTATGGTTTTGGATATGTTTTTGGATTTTTTGGATGACAACTTTGTGTTTCGGATTTAAGTGATGACAAGTTTTGTTGTGGGTATAGGGGTTTTGAGTTTGTGGGTTTTTTGGATGACAAGTTCATTTTAGTGTATTTGGGATGATTTTATGATTTAGGGTGATGACAAGTGATTTTGATGAGTTTTGAGCAATTTAAGTTTGTTCTACGGATCTGACTGATGACAAGTGTGTTTTAAGGTTCTGGGTGATGACAAGTGTGTTTTAAGGTTCTGGGTGATGACAAGTTCTTTTTTATGGGTTTTGGCGATGACAAGTCCTTTTTTAATGTGTTTTGGTGATGACAAGTTGTTTTACGGAACTGGGGGTGATGACAGGACGGTTTTAATGTTTTTTGGATGATTTTATGGGTTTGGGTATGTTAGATTTGTATATATATTACTTATAATTATGGCCTATTAGCTCAAATGGTAGAGCAATGTGCTTGATGCACAATAATGTGGGTTCAAATCCCACATAGGTCAATTTTGTAACTGGTCATCACTGATGACAAGTTTTTTGCGTGAATGATGGGTTTTACCTCGACTTGTCATCAGATGACAAGTTGAGTACGTGAACGAAATGACAAGTTTTCTGTGCGTGGACTGATGACAAGTTACTTGCCATCACTAATGACAAGGCGGTCAACGCTGGTCAACGCCGGTCAACGACTGGTCAACACCGGTCAATGCCGATAGTGGTAAGGGGTGATGACGTCATCATATGCCATTGATGACGTCATCATGTAAATTTAAAAAAAAGGTAGGGGCAAAATTGGAAAAAAGCCTATGGGGGCACATTTTTTTTCCTTGTAGCCTATTTGCTTCAATATTTGTCCCCATGGGTTACTTACCCATTTTCGTCTAACTTTTATAATAAGGGGGTGATGTGGCGCAATAATGTGGCAAATTTTGCTCTGGTTTAATATATAGATAATAGATAGATAGATAATTTTTAATAAATTCAGCTTTAGTATATAGTAATATAGTAATAAATTTAATTAAAATTATAATTATGGGTAGATAAATTTGTAAATATGTTAGATTATATCTTTACAATATATATAAAATTTGTTAGCCATCACCTTATCATATGAGCATACGTACGTAAGGTTTTAAAACATATATAAGATTTGTAAGACATTACCTTATCTTTGATGGGTAAGTAGTGGATATTAACATCCTTTCTTATATCTTTATAATATATCTGTATATAATTAGTGGAATAAATTTATATGGTATAAAAAAGATTAAAAAAAATTTGGAATTTAATAGAGGATAAAATTTTATTTATATGATACACTATTTTAATAAAATGGGTGATGTGGCGCAATATGGTGACGAAATTTACTTTCGCTTTAGTATATAGTAATAGATATTGATAAAACTGCTTAACTTCTACCCAAAAAAAAGGTTAACTTCTACTCTAAAAAAAACGCTTAACTTCTCACCATAAAAAGTGTTCTATCAATTTTTTCAAAAAAAATTAAATTAAATCTCTCCACTAATCGAACTTCTTAATACCAAAAAAAAAGAGGTTTTATTATATTTTTTTTTCTCTCGCCCATCCTCATCTACTTATCTTTCTTCATTTTAACTTCATAATTTTTTTTCCTTCCACAATCTTCAAAATTCAATTTCTCTTCTTTTCACTTTTAAAGTATAAGCTTATAGTATAATCAAAATTATTTAGTCTTATCTCGTGCTTAGCACGGGACGACGTAAACTAGTTTTATTGTTAAAACATAATTAATTTAATGAGTAAAAGGTACCAAGGGAATGTACATCATAACTATATACTAAAGCGGAGGTTAGAAATAATATTTAGCCCGACACGTGTCACCTCCTCATTGGACCACATCATCCATTTTTATTAAAACAATTCAGTTTGTTTAATTGGTTGAAATTTTAAGGTAGACCCCACATTAAATTTGTTCTTATCTACTAATTTCCATTTTAATTATTTCCTTAAAAAAATTAGCTATGTATGCTAAAGCAATTATCCAAATCTACTACGTATGCTATATAATAATATTTATCCAAATTTATTAGTAGTATATACTAAAGCGAGGAAGAATAGGATATACATACACTCCGGGCACGATTTTGGTTAATATATCAAACTAGATTTGCACGCCTATTTCAATTCTAGATGAGAATTTATATCGTGATGGCTCTTAATAACTTTTAGTTAAAATCCTATTGCTCCCTCCACTAAAAGATATAAATCTTATTATAAATCTTTTAGTAAAATCTTATTATAAGATTTTATATTAGTTAAAATTATAATATTATAAATCTTTGTTTGATTAAAATAATGTATTGTAACATAAATAATATATCATTAAAATAAATCCAAAAAAGAAGCAAATGTATAAAATAATACAAGATTTTATATCAAACTATTATTTTGAATAATTTTATATAAAATTTAAATAAGTTTTTAATCAAATCAAATCGTGCCTTCAAGGCACGGGAAAGACTACTAGTATAAAAATTTAAATCGGATTATCGGGTCGGGTTATGAATTGGGTTGACGGGTCAGGTTATGGGTGGGTGGACCTTCACCCGTACCCGACCCGACTCATCACCCGCATCACCCAAAACCCGACTTTGACCCGTCTTTTTTTTCAGGTTTTCGCCCGTTTTTTCGGGTCGGGTGAAGCGGGTACCTATCGGGTGTGGGTGAAATCGCCAATCTAGATCCAAGTTTCATGTAGTCTGTCTTCTGGTTGGGAAATTTGATTTTTTTTTCAGCTCTTTATTCTAAGCCAAGATACCAATTTTAACAAAACACAAGCTCATAGAATTACACGGTTCAAAAAGTAGAGAATAGTACACAAAATTTAGAGAGTGAAGACAAAGCTCTCACTCCAGCTAGAAAGATCTCACACACATCATTACAGCGTTGAAACATTGTGTTCATAAGAGTTCCATTTCTGACAAACTTGCCTAAAAAATATTCTAAAGCATACATATTACTCTTCCATAGCATGATTTTCCTCGGCCTTCTGTTGTTTGGCGATCTTGATCTTCGGTAGGGTAAGCGAAGGCTCCATTTGGGTGACACCGGGAGCTTTGACAAGAGATATTCCTTGTTCCAACTCTCTTCTTTCTTCTGCCATAACCTTTGCCTTCTTGCCCTTCATCCTGGTGGTACAAATACATTTTCGGGGTGAGCAATTTAATCCAAATCATAGATGGTAATGGAGTAACAATTTGAGGTAGAAAGAATACAGACCTCTTCTCAATGTGTTTGTCCTGTCTGTCAGCTCTTACTTTAACAATCTTAGGAATGGCCTTCAAAGTCTCCTGGACGAGGTTCCTATCGTATCTCTCAGGTCTATTCCTCTTCCTTTCAAATTCAAAGGTCGAATCCTACTCAAAAAAATCGAGAATGCATTACAAATTATGACATGAAAGACTGCTGTAGAATGATAAATGGTCTTTCTTATAGTTAAACAAACCTGCGTCATATCCTTTCCATGCAACCGCCTATAGGCCTTGGTCCATTTCACCTTGCGAGGATTTCTCTTCATTTTGAAGTTCTTGTGGCATTTTGATCTACAAAATCTGAATACCTGCAAAGGGAAATTTTCATCATCTCAGTATGTTCTCAAGCTTATTGCAGACTTGAGCACAATATATTTTGGAGGTCATGTTTTAGCAAATTATTGTTGTCCCTCAGATGATAAGCAAGTGGAATGTCATGGAAAAAAGGCAACAAAGGCAGTAAACTAGCGTATTATGCATTTCCATAGCCGAAGAGGGGTGAACACGAACTAAACGAAAAGAGGCGAAAGGAAATAGCATTCCTTACCTTTGCATCATTACGAACAAATTGGATCCCATGCCCAGGGTATATAGTAGAGGAACAAAACCAGCACTTCTCCAATCTCATTGTTAAAGATTAGATACAGCCACCACAATCTGCAAGCAAATTAGAATGTGGGATTGTATAAAAATATGATACTGATGTACATAAGTTAATCCAAACAATAAAAAATAGTCTTCGGAAGCCATAACAAGATAAGTTAAAACATCCCAACAATGACATTTTATTTTAACAAAAGCTAGCTATTTCTGGAATAAGAAATTGGTCATAAACAATGCAGGGGTAGATTTTAGATTATATTTCTAAGCTTAAACCTCAGATTCCTCATTCAACAGTAAATCAATCAAGGAACAACTATAAAATAACTCATCATTACACAATAAAGAAATCGTCCTTATTAAGGAAATCACAACCACCATCACGGACACGGAAACATGAAGCTAGAAAATGAGAAATGTCGATTTTATAATTTGTAGGAAACAGGAAAAAGTATACATAAATTAGGTAAAAACATGGAACAATATAAATCACAAGATGAAGCAGGGAACAAATTGCATTCCAGACATTCAGCTGGTTATATCGAAGTACCAATCCCGGTAATGATAAACAAGCAATGAAGGCAAAACAGTAGACACATATCCACTTAGCTGATTATCACCAACAAAACCACAAAAACTCAAGTAGTAAGGATTCCTTCATTGATTACAAGGCAAACCAGCAGTGTGAAATAGCAATCTCTCAATCAAGTCGCATATCAAATGACTCATAACAATGATGCCTCCTCTTATTCTTTGAGGTAGATGCTGAAGGTTCACTAATGGGAGTAATAGGAGGTCTAAAAATACGTGTTTAGGGATTGATTGAGATCAATCCTCGCTATATTACTCCTTAAACCTATTCATTTAAGCAATTTAAGCAGCATCCACCCTACTAATAAAACCCTAATGCCTTTCCCACAGATTTCTGATAAGTGAACCATTATCTCTAAATGTGCCTTGTTGGTCCAGACTACAAAATTCACACCTTTTATTTGCAATTACACGCTGAGGATTCATTTCAACTTGCGAGGAAACACTACCACTAGAAGAACTTATGTGACTTTGAATACAAATTGCAAAAAAAAAAACATCAAATTGTCAGCAAAACAATGGCCAACAATGACTAGCAGCGCACACAATGAAACAGAGGGGTCGACTTGACACGAAGCATTTGCAAATCATAAAGACATCAAAAAGCACAATTCAATCGAGAACGAGAAGTACCTTTGAAGATTTTGACGAGGCTGAGAAGAAGAAATGCCGGTGAAGAAGAAGAACTCTTTCTCCTTGGCAAACCCCCGAGCCCTGATTTTTCCTCTGGCTCCTAGGGTTTAGTCTTTCAGAACATGTGATATTTGCAAATCAGTTGAATAAACTTTGGGCCTGTTTAAACACAGGCCCGTTAACGGCCCAGATACGTGTCCTGATATCAAATATGGTTTTTGGGGAATTTACACCATTCATTATTTTTTTATTTTTTATTGAGCAATACACCATTCATTATTAGTTGGCTTACAAGTGTGATTACGATACTTTTATTTTGTACAAAAATGTACAATGAACATGTCACATTTGGAGTAGATGTTACATTTTGTAAACACTTTAAAACGTTGGCTTAAAAAACAAGCTTATGAAATAGACTTGTGTGGATGTAAACAGAGGAAAACCCTCTTTTTGAACTTATCATATAAGCTAATTATGTTAATTAAGAGGGTTGTATACTTGTATGTGATTTAACATGTACAATTTGGTATGCCAATAAGACACAACTATAGGTCGACGTCAGTGGAAGAAATGCCCCACAGTATCTGAATGGGATGACAACAAACAAGGGCCAATTCAAATTGTATGGAGTGGATATTAAACTCCCGTATATATGAACGAGTGTCACATATAGATGATTTATAGTAATGTCCAAAGTTAGGCTTATTTGATATTTCATCCATCTATATGTAGGTGGGTCATGCATCTTAATTTACTTGTCGCTTTACTAGATTCCTTTCTGGCTTACTATATACTTATGAAATAAGTAGATAACTTCATAAATTTCAAAATTTTTATAGAAGCAATTTCTATTGGGTAACATAATCAAATCAACTTAATCAATTATCTTGGATCAAATTACACAACATTCAACTTTAATATGAATCCAGTTATCATGGGATGACATAATAATAATAAGAGGTACTAGGGCGTGATGTGCGTAGCGCCTACTTTATTTTTGGTGTAGGACGGATGTATTTTATTTTTGGTTTTTTTATTAAAATGTTTGATTCTTTTAGTTATTTACTTGTTTTGTATTTAAAAGATGGAATAACTATGTAACACATTTTACATTTTTAAATTACTTATTATTATTATTACAAGCGGATTTACATTTATGATTCATTCAAATATGCAAAATTACATGTAAACAATCATCGTGAATTAGAGATAATAGTAATTCCCATTCTAGAAACAAGACTATTCATTTGATTTTTTTATTGCTACTATATACTAAGCTCATAGACCCTTAATTTGAGCAATAATTCTGGAAACAACATAATGTTTAAGAAACCCAAAGATCATGAACTATCTCTCTCTGGAAGGTGCAGAGGAAGCAACTGAATGCCACAGTGCATAGATGTTGTTGTTGGTGTTATATCACGAATTATACTTAGCTAAAGGTTACAACAATCCTAAGAGCATCAATAGGCATCATTAATGAATATAAAATGCACAAAGTTGTTCTTAATGAATACTGACAAGCATTTGTAGATCGCCATCTTTATCAGCATATGGTCTTGGAATAGTACTGATTATAGACTCAAAAAGCGGCCCAGGATCGTGTTCCAATTTTTCAGGTGATAACCCAACCTTTTCATTGATGGCACTTGCATATATAACTTGAAAATCATACTGGCACATACATGGAAAAAATCATATAGATCAATGGCATGATTACTCTCATTAGTTAAGATTTACAAGAAACATGAGCACTTCTCATTCTGGAGCAATTAGACCAAAGCAAAAATAATGATTGTTAATATATAGATTACAGCAACGATGCAAGCAATGTGTACTAAAATCATCACAAAGATTAGACCAAAGCAAAAATGGGTTCCAAGTTTAAATTGTTCATTCCAAATTCCCCACAAGTCCACAACAATTCACAATCCCAAACTTCCAGAACAATTCCTAAGATATGCTGATACAGATCTGAACAATAATAAATCAACAACTAAAGTTATCCTCCCAAATAAAGAAGTCAGGATAATTATAAATCAATAACTTCAGAACTACTTAAACTGCAGGTAAAGAATATCCTAGAAAACAACTACTTTAAACAATGAGGCAATTCAGAATAAAAAGTTAGAGCAATTATCCTAGCCAAGTTGGATAGCAACACAAGAGAGACAATAGTGGAATATAAGTTGTGAACTCTTAACATAGCTGGAAAACCAAGCTATGTCAGCTTCTGTGTCTACAGCGTGTGATTTACATAGCAGGATTATTTTAACCCATGCCCTAAATTCCAATCCAGCAAAACCAATCAGATCGGAAGAAAAAAGGTAAACCCTAAAACCCCATACATACCTTATCCTTATACAGTTGTTTGAGGTCATTAACGCCTCCAATTCCATAATTAACCAGCTTCCTCAAGTTCTTGGGGCCGACACCCGGAATTGACAACAAATCAGGAGGGCTCTCTTGCAACCCAGAAACCCCATTATCGCCGGCGGCGAGTGGGCGCAGACGACGAGCCAAACGGGGCCAACTTGGGATTCCCTTCCCGGAGGCCAATTTGGAGAATCTGGCGTGGCATACATATCTATGTCAATAGTTTGGCAGGCTGAAAAACAAGCAAAATGCTGAACAAGAGAAAGTAGAACTCCTGGCTCAATGGCAGCGGAACTGTGGCCTCGAGTGTTTACCCTTCTTGAAGACTATATATGATTACAGGGGAAGGCTGATGGGGTACCCAAATTAAAGGACACACCCCTTTTGTATGAGATGAACAGGCAGGGAATGCAAAAAGAAACGGATGCTTTAAGTGAAGATAGGGCATAATGAAGGCAGGCAATGCAAAAAAAGGCAACTGAAGGCAGAGAATAATCAAGCCAAATGAATAAGAAGAGAGCTAATGAAAACATAGCAGCTGTTAATGCTAATAGGAATGGGGTGGGAGTAGTTATGGCTTAGGGATGAGGCTAGTTTTTATAGTTTTATAGATGGTGATTGGTAGGTATTAGGGGTGTTCAACGGGTCGGGTTCACGGGTCGATTTTTTTAAGTTTGCGGGTCGGGTCGAGTTAAACCCGCGGGTTTGCGGGTCGACCCACGACCCGTTACATTTTTAAAAATATATTTTTTTTATTGTTTTATTAGTATTAAAATGTATTTTTAAGAAAAAATATATGTTTTGATACTAATATTTATTATTTTATTAGTATTAAAATATATTTTTTAGAAATAATATGTCTTGTAATAATTTTATTAGTATTAAAATGTATATTTTTTGAAAAATTCACCATATTTGAGGTCGATTTACAATTTATTTTCGTATTGTAAAAAACAATAACAGCTTGACCAAGTCAAACGGTCCAACGGGTCGACCCGTGATCCGATCCGCAAAACCCACAAACCCGCGGGTCGGATCGCGGGTCACTTCTTAAATTTTTTGCGGATCGACCCGACCCGTTGAACACCCCTAGTAGGTATTGAGGAGGTATGAGTTTGATCCATGTCTTCGTCCCATCACAAATTATCAAGTCATATTATTTTTCTTATCATCGAATCAAACCGGTCAATGCAAACTAGTTTATTGGTTTATAGTCCTTGTCGATTGGACCAAGACCGGAGTTTACTACTGTACTACGGTAAGTTCAACCTTAAAAAAACTTTAATAGGAAGTTGTCATCACTGATTTCTTGATACCGAGTGGAATACTAAAACAACTTTTCTCAAAAAATGACGGAAAGGGAAAGAACTAAACTCTCTCACACACACAATGACACAAACAAGAACTGATCTCATGCAGTTTTTTACCACATGGTCCACATGGTTAATTTATTCACCCCTGCCTCCATAAGCCGACAATTCTTTTTGACAGAAATATTCTTTCCCAATCTCACAAGACTAGCAAAGGTTCTAAAGTGCCTGTTCTAGTGGTACTCCTCAGAGCTTGACCATCACAAATCACCACCCATTATTTGTATAAAACAATCTCCTCCTTTTTGCGCCTATTGCCCTATATCTACATCTACATATGCCAATATCCCATAGCTTACCTTTCTCCTCTACTCCCTCTCTGTTTCTTCCATGTTTATGGGTTAGTTCGCTCTTATCTCAACTTTAATCCTCTTCTGTATCTGCTTATTACTGTTCTTAATGTGTCACCCTATTTGTTAGCTGTTGTGTTATAACATGACAGTTGAAACTCCCAGGAAAATTGTACACGCCAAGGACAGTAAGAAGAGCAAGATTGCTCTTCAAGAATCTCGGTGTTCTGACCTAATTGCGAAAAACAATTTAACTCAGAAGAAAATCATGGTTAGTTCCCTGATTGTAGGGGTTTCTGTTTCAATTTACCTGTTTTATTGATGATATCTGTGAACAGGTGTTGGCTGGAAGGACCAAACACTCCTAATTGACAACTTAATTCAATTAATCCAACATGAGAAGTCCATTGCTTTTGGCTTTGATCATAGCAATTGAAGGCTTGGGAGTTCTGGGTAAGCCTCAAAATGGGAGCTTTCCTTCATCTCCAAGGCCCAAAGTTGTCAACATTGGAGCCCTTTTCACTTTCAACTCAGTCATTGGAAGGGCGGTTAAACCTGCTATCCAGGCTGCAATTCATGATGTCAACTCCAATTCAACTGTTCTTCCTGGGATCAGATTGAACTTGATTCTCCATGATACAAGTTGTAGTGGCTTTGTGGGCACCATGGAAGGTATTCATTTCAAACCCTTTTGGTCAATTTCCCATATTTTAATGCACATAGTACTATATTGCATGATATTTTGAGTGGATTAAACACTTTTGGATGATATGGGTCTTTTTGTTTTGATCTTTTTTGGTCATCTTCAATAGTTGAATGTATGTTTGTGTTGAGAGATTAAGCCTGACCATTTAGCTTATCCGATTCGTTTTCAGTGAATTGAATGCATTTAGTTCTTTCAAAACTATCACGTGATTATCATTTTTTCTATATCTGCCAACCGTCCGCACTTTGCCTAGTAGCTTAGAAGCTTCTTCTTGTATGTTACTCCTGTTTAGCTTTTGAAAAGTAAAAACCAAAGTACAACCAGATACTGTAAATCTATTGAATAGAACTCATAGCATTTACCTCAACTTTTGGAGCCTACAACTTATATTTAATTATCTGGGTATTATACTAATCATACTTTAGTAGCGGACCAGAATTCAGCAATCAGTTAAAGTAAAATGATTTTACAGTCTTTATGTTGGCTTTCTTTATCTTGTAGCACTTCAGCTGATGGAGAAAGATGTAGCTGTTGTAATTGGACCACAGTCCTCAGGAATTGCTCATGCCATTGCAGAAGTAGTCAGTGAGCTACATGTTCCGTTACTGTCCTTAGCGACTGACCCGACTCTCTCTTCCAAGCAAAACCCGTACTTTCTTAGAACGGTTCAGAACGACTATTTCCAGATGTATGCAGTCGCTGATCTAGTCCAACACTTCAACTGGCGAGACGTGATCGCGATCTTTGTTGATGATGAATATGGAAGAAACGGAATCTCTGCGTTAGGAGACGCCCTAATGAACAAGCACGCCAAGATCTCTTACAAGGCCGCCTTGCCAACCAATGCTTCCAAAAATGACATCAGTAGCTTGTTAGTTCAGGTCAATTTGATGGAGTCGCGGGTTTTTGTTGTTCATGTGAATCCTGATTCGGGTCTGTCGGTATTCTCTGCAGCCAAGTCACTTGGTATGATGGCCAAAGGCTATGTTTGGATTGCCACTGATTGGCTTCCTACTCTCTTAGACGGCTTGGGATCCCCAGGGCCTGATATCACTGATCCGTTACAAGGAGTCGTCGCCTTTCGTCATCACACTCCAGATTCTTACACCAAAAAGAATCTAATTTCAAAATGGAAGCAGAAATCAAGCATAAATTCTTATGCATATTATGCTTATGACTCGGTTCGTTTAGCAGCCTATGCTCTCGACACGTTTTTCAGCCAAGGTGGTAATCTTTCCTTCACAAATGATCCTAAGCTGAATAGCAACAGCAGCAGCAAACTAAACTTAGCCGCCATGCGGTTTTTCCAAGGAGGCGACCAGTTACTTCAGATTCTACTACGAGCAAACTACACCGGCGTAACGGGGCCAGTTCAGTTTGATACAGGAAAGGACTTGGTCCTTCCATCTTTTGATGTGCTTAACATTGTTGGCACTGGTGAGCGCAAGGTCGGTTATTGGTCAAATTACTCTGGCCTTTCAATTGAAACACCAGAGGCCTTATATCTGAAGCCTGCAAACAAGACTGTTGGGAACCAGGAACTTTATGGTATGATATGGCCCGGAGAATCGACGAAAGATCCTAGAGGATGGGTTTTCCCTAACAATGGACGGCCACTGAGAATCGCGGTGCCCTTTCGGGTCACTTACAAAGAGTTTGTTTCTAAAGACGACGAGCCGCCTGGTGCTAAGGGATATTGTATTGATGTGTTCGAAGCTGCTGTGAATTTGCTCCCATATGCTGTTCCGCACACATACGTGTCATATGGCGATGGTAAGAGGAACCCGGAGTACAATAATCTAGTCTACGACGTATCTCAAGATGTAAGTATCACTAGTAAGATATAACATATGCTTTCAGTTTGCATATTTGATAGCTATCCACTTATATATATACTTTGTCTTACTTTGATTGTTTGTTAGAAATATGATGCAGCTGTTGGGGACATCACAATTGTGACAAACAGAACAAGGATAGTGGATTTTACTCAGCCATTTATGGAGTCCGGATTAGTCATAGTAGCACCTGTGAAGAAGAGCAAAACAAGCCCTTGGGCATTTCTCAAGCCTTTTACAGCTGAAATGTGGTTTGTTACAGCTGCGGCTTTCGTGTTTGTTGGAGCCGTTGTTTGGATTCTCGAGCACCGAATCAACCCTGAGTTTCGTGGTCCGCCAAGTCAGCAAATCATGACAATTTTGTGGCAAGTAACTACAATTTCAATTCACAAAAGCTTTCATATTGTTACTAGGGGTGTCCGAATTTCGTCAACCAGTAGCAGACTTAACTCCTATTAGTAAATATGATCAACTGCTTTTTAGTTATGTTTTTACATGGACACCTAATTATCAATATTTGTTATATCTTATGGAAATTGAGATGTTTTTCATCTGATTTTGCAGGTTCAGCTTCTCAACAATGTTTTTCGCACATAGTAAGAACATTAACTCGATGTTCATGAAATTTAGATACATTTGAAATTTCATAACATGTTTCTTAACAATTATTTACAGGAGAGAATACCGTTAGTACCCTTGGAAGAATGGTGCTAATCATATGGCTCTTTGTGGTACTCATCATAAACTCAAGCTACACTGCAAGCTTGACCTCGATCCTCACGGTTCAACAACTTTCGTCAAAGATTGAAGGAATCGACAGTCTAATATCCAGCAGTGACCCAATCGGGATTCAGGATGGCTCATTCGCACGGAACTACCTTGTTTACGAGCTCAACATAGCCGAGTCAAGGATTGTGAGCCTGAGGAATCAAGATGAGTATCTCGACGCCCTTGAACGTGGGCCCAAGAATGGAGGCGTAGCTGCCATCGTGGACGAGCTTCCTTATGTCGAGCTCTTCCTGTCCAACACCGATTGTGGTTACAAGATTGTTGGCCAGGAGTTCACAAAGAGCGGCTGGGGATTCGTAAGTCCTCATCGTCCTTCGTTGTCGTTATAAAGAACATGGTGTTTGCTATCATCAAAATCGGAAGAACTATAATTAACAATGGTTTTTGTTGTGACCAGGCGTTTCAGAGGGACTCGCCCCTAGCGCTCGACTTATCGACCGCCATCCTACAGCTCTCGGAGAACGGAGACCTCCAACGAATACACGACAAGTGGCTGTCGCGTGACACATGCTCCACGGACTCCTCGACAACTGAAGTGGACATCAACGTGCTCTCACTCCACAGCTTCTGGGGCCTGTTTCTTCTATGTGGCGTCTTCGCCTTCTTCGCCCTTGGGGTCTTCTTCGGCCGGGTTCTATGTCAGTACAGGAGGTACAGTCCCGACGAACACCGTGTCCAAGAAGACATCGAGACGACAACCGAGCTGCCACCCGTGAGGCCGAAGCAGCTAACGAGCATCAAAGACTTGTTTGAGTTTGTGGATAAGAAGGAGGTGGAGATCAAGAAGAAGCTCAAGAGGAAAAGCAGCGATGGCAAGACGCCAACGACGCCTACGCCTAGCCAGAGTCGAAGCTTGGGCGACGATGAGGATTCGCGACCGTCGACATTGTAGTCTGGTCGTCAGTGTTTTTTTAACTGAGAGATTGTGTTTTTTACGGGATGGGTAATTCGGCATGTGGGTGAAAATGTAAGTGATCTTAGGATGAAGATCCTATATGTGCCTGCACAAAGTTGTAGAGAAATCATAACTGAGATGTTTTGGCTTGCGAGATGCTATACAAGTATATTATAATGTAAGTATGTATGCATTTTTGTTTGCTGTTGCATAAATTGCTGTCAAAGAGAGTAATAATAACAACTATATGAATGCAGATATTTTTGTATTGTGTTCTCTGTCTCTGTGTAGTTACATCTCAACGGCTAGTGTTGGGACAATGTTAAGGACGCCTTCAGTAATTAACATTGTGCCTAGCGTCCCTTAGTTTTGATATGACAAACTCGCCTTGATCTAATAAAGTTGTCCAAGTGTTTCAGGAACGCATGTTGAAAAGGACAACAAGTTGAGGATTAGGTAGCCGTCCTTAGGAAGTAAGGACGCTACATCCTTCAGTGAACGGCTTGGTAAAATACAAACAAGGACACCGTCCTTAATCATTACACTGGAGTCCTTCAAAGCTGGCCGACAAAGTGACATCACCAGACAAGCTTTGATCATGATCTCCACGTGGAAGAAGATCCCGCATCCAAGCCTAACGGAATTGCCAGTAGGCTTCCTTGATCATCAGAGCAACACGTGGAAGCCGATTACTGTTGCAACGTCCCCAAGGGCATGATTGTAAGAGATAAAGTTGCCCTTTCCCAATGTCACTATAAATACTCCCCAGAGTATTTATTGTGATGTGACGCTTCAGAGAATATTCAGAGAATTTATCAAGTCGCTCAAGAACACCAAGAACACCAAGAACAAACTCAAGAACAAGTGAGACTTAGGTGTTAGATCGAGCGAGAAGCGTTCAACAAAATCACAAACTGTTTGTAATAGAAAAGAACAAAAAGAGTGAGAGAGTCCTTACGACGAACTGTAAGGACGAGGTGATAGTTTCCTTTAGAGAAATTAAGTTGGGTTACTTTACAGGCTTAAAGGGGTTGTTACTAGTGGACTTAGGGACGCCAGTCTAAGTGCCAGAGAAGTGTAACCGCTCGCCAGTGTATTGTAAGGAAACTTAATAAGAAAGGAAAAAGCTATTACAAAATCCTCCAAGGAGGTAGAGGTTTACACTCAAGGACTAGTTGGTACTTGAGTGGTTCCTCTATAAATCAAAAGCGTTCCTTACTTATTGTCTTAACCTGTTTAGTCTTTTGATTTCCGCTGCGAACCAAGGAAGTCCTTGATCTTTATTAAGGACATCCTGGTGAAGGACGACCTTAACTCTGTTAGGGACGCCCTTGTATTTCTGACTAACGATCCAACAATTGGTATCAGAGCAGGCGCTCTAGATTCTTACTGAGTTGCAGGTTAAGATGGACATGGAACCCATTGGAATCTCGTTCGTGAAGCCTCCGCGCCTGACGGACGGCAACTTCAACCGCTGGAAAATTAGATTTGAGAATTTCTGCAGAAGCACAAATTATCAATGCTGGAAGGTAATCATGAAGGGTGATCTCAAAGTCCCTGAAGACAAGAAAGACAAAGAGGATGAATGGGGTCCTGATGAATTCAAGCTTATGGAAACGAACGCTAAGGCTATATGCTTCCTTCAAGCATCTCTCTGTGAGAGGGACGCCATCAGAGTCAGCAACTTGACTACGGCAAAAGAACAGTGGGAAGCTCTCGAAAAGTACCACATAGGAACAGCTGAGATGAAGGAAGATGTCAAGCTTGAAATTAAAAAGGAGTTCTATGCCTTCAGAATGCTACCTAATGAATCTGTAAAGGACTACTCAAGTCGCTTTGAAGCCCTTGTGACCAAAATGCGAAACTTGGGTATCCCAGAAGCTGAAGTCTCAATGAGGAACAGAGTTGGAATAGTCATTGATGGACTCACAGGAAAGTGGAACTTTGATAGAACCACGTTCAAGGAAAACACCGCTAACAAGACCCTGGATATGGAAGAGATCTATGGGAAGCTTAGGGGTTATGAAGCAAGAAGGGAAGCCGATTTGGCTGAATTGGCAAGAAATCCTCAAACAGATATTGCATTGATGACCTCAACACCAGAGTACGCTGAGTATCTTCGTCGTCAACAAGAACTTGCTATGATGGTGGAAGCCAATAAGAATGAGAACCGTGAAAAGATGCGAGTTCAAGCCGTGAAAGAAAGAGAAAGCAAGTCTAAGGAACAGCTTGAAGAAGAGGAAGGACTTGTTCTTTTTAACAAAGTTCTGCGTTCTTTTGGAAAAAGAAGCAAACATTTCAACAAGCACAAAATGCCCAAGAAGGAAGGTCCCAAGTACACAGAGGCAGAGATGAAGGAACTTACTTGTTATAAATGTAACAAGAAAGGACATTTTGCTAAAAAGTGTACAACAGGAATGTCTTCAAAGGATATGAAGACAAAGGCACTCATTGGAGCGTTTGCTTCTGCATGGGATGACATGAGTTCTGATGATGAAGAACCCGATGAAGAAGAGGCCTACATTGCTCTTGAGGACGCCTTCGATAATGGTCAAGTGGCTTTCATGGCTATGGAGGACGCCACAGTCGATGAGGAGGACGCTCCCAAATCTGAAAATGAGGTAACCCGTGAGTCTATGATGAAATCCTTAGAATGTTGTTCTAAAACTAAACTCATAAAACTCATTGGAAAAATCATGGAAGAAAGTGTGATTATGCAAAAAAGAATGGATGAACTGGAACTTGAAAATGAAAACATTGTTGTTGAATGTGAAAATCACAGTACTATGTCTATTAAACTAGAGTCCTCATGTGAAGAAATTAAATCCCTGAGAACTGAATTAATGTGTCTCAAGCTAGAGAACGCTAACCTTAGGGATGAAGTCAAAGTGCTAGGAAAGAGTCCTGTAGTTGAAGAAGTTAGACCTATGATGTTTGTCCAAGCCAAAAGGGGACTAGGATATGAGTCTGATTCTAAGAACTCTCTTCCAAGTGACTTTGAGGCTAGTAAATCCACAGAACTTGAACAAGAGAGGGAGAAAACCAGGAATCTTCTTGATAGAATTAGAGTCCTAGAGAGTGGAGAGAAAGGTGAAGAGGACTACTTTACTAACTCCACTGGTCATAGGATTTACAAGAAAATTGCTAAAAGAGAAGGTTCTAAAGTTTGCAACCCTCAAAAGATGAAACAAAACAGGATCCAACGTCCCAATAAGAAGTACTACCTCGGTACTTACTATAGGACGTGTTGGTATTGTGGTCAAGGAGATCACTACAAGTATGAGTGTTTGAAACTGAAGGAAGACATTGAAAAGGGAAAAGCTGCTAGGACTAACATTGAAAATGAAGAGTCCGTCCCTAAGACTAAGTCTAGGCGTTCTAGACGTTCTAGGAGTTCTTTCCGCAGATATGCTACTTCAAATGATGTGAACATTAATGACTACATACCAGAACCAGAGTTCTATTTCTGTAACGAACCAGGTAAGGAACACCTTGCCTGGGTCGCCAAAAACTAACTTTGTTTTGGCAGGTGGAAGTGAGGGGACGCCCATGGATCATTGATAGTGGCGCCTCAAATCATATGACAGGAAGCCAGATCCATCTCACTTCTATCCAGAGTAGTGCCACGGGAGGAACGTTCTCGTTTGGCAATAAGGGCAAGGGAAAGATCAAAGGGACGGGGACTGCTATTCTCAATCCGTCCATCAAAGCAACAAATGTCAGTCTTGTTGAAGGACTTGGTTTCAATCTCCTGAGTGTTTCCCAAATGTGTGACCAAGGTGAAAATTTAGTCACATTTGACTCAAAGGAGTGTCTCGTGATCAACAAGAAGTCCAACAAAGTTGTTCTCAAAGGAGTTCGCCAGAACAATGTCTACATCTTCAATCAAGAGTTCAAGCCAAAATCTGAGTTGTGCCTATCTGCTTCAAAGGAGGACGCTGACCTCTAGCATCGTCGTCTTGGACATGCTGGACTAAGCACAATCCTCAAACTGCATCAAAGAAATCTTGTGAAAGGACTTCCTCAAATTGATCCTGAGAAGATTGAACAATGTGAAGCATGTATTAAAGGGAAGCAAACAAGAACGTCCTTCAAATCTAAGAACGAAGTCAGCACAAAGAAACCTTTGGAACTCCTTCATATGGATCTTTGTGGACCAATGAAGACGTTGAGCCATGGTGGAAAGAGGTACATTTACGTTCTTGTAGATGATTTTTCTCGTTTCACTTGGGTTCTTTTCTTGGCTTCCAAAACAGATTGCTTTAATGCGTTCAAAGTCTTCATCAAACAAGTGGAAGTTGCCCTGGAGACGCCTCTTAAAGCCATAAGATCAGACCATGGAACGGAGTTTCAGAATTCAGAGTTCCTGGCCTTCTGTGATCAACATGGTGTCTCGCACAATTTTTCAGCTCCAAGGACTCCTCAACAAAATGGTGTTGTGGAAAGAAAGAATAGGACGCTGGAGGATATGGCAAGGACTATGCTTTTAGCCAATAGCGTTCCTATGTACTTCTGGGCAGAAGCTATTGCTACAGCTTGTTATATCATCAATCGTGCCATGATCCGTCCGCTGCTCAAAAAGACGTCCTATGAATTGTTGAATGGAAGGAAGCCTCGCATTGATTATCTTAGGGTGTTCGGATGCAAGTGCTTTGTTCACAACAATGACAAAGAACGACTTGGAAAGTTCGATGCAAGGAGTGATGAAGCTATATTTCTTGGATACTCTCTAACCAGCAAAGCATATAGAGTTTTCAACAAAAGGACTCTAAAGCTTGAGGAGAGCATTCATGTTGTGTTCAAGGAGAGTGTTTCTCATAAAGAAAAACCAAGTAAGAAAGAGCGCTCTTCCTCACAACAGCAGGACGATTCTGAAGATGAAGCTGATTTTGGGTCCTCTGGAAAATATTATGTTCCTAAGGACGCCACTCCAAATCCTGAAGAAGTCTCAGTGGACGTTCCTAGTATTGTTGAAGGAGTTCCCTCTCGAAGTGAATCTTCAATTCAACAAGATGTGGCTGAATCAAGTCTGCAAGGTCAAGGTGTGGACGCTCTCTCTGAGGGGGAACACACCGAGGACGCCTCTTCAGATGATGAAATTGATCCTAGGTTTGCTCAACTATTTCAAAGAGAGTCCCGTTTCTCAAAAGATCATCCAACTTCTCAGATTGTCTCCGATCCAGCTCAAGGAGTTCAAACCAGATCAGCTGCGAGCAAGTCCCAAAGTGCAAATTTAGCCTTCTGTGCGTTCAACGCTTTTGTATCTATGGTGGAACCAAAGAATATCAAAGAAGCACTTCAGGACGCTGATTGGATCCAAGCAATGCAAGAAGAACTGAACCAGTTTGAAAGGAACAAAGTTTGGACTCTCGTCCCTCGTCCCAAAGGGAAAAATATCATAGGGACGCGCTGGGTGTTCCGAAATAAGCTCGATGAAAGTGGTCGTGTGTTAAGGAACAAGGCAAGACTTGTGGCTCAAGGATTCAAGCAAGAGGAAGGCATTGACTATGATGAAACCTTTGCTCCCGTTGCTAGAATTGAGGCCATTCGTCTTCTCATTGCCTTTGCCGCACACAAAGGATTCAAGCTATTTCAGATGGACGTCAAGACTGCCTTTCTAAATGGAAAACTCAAGGAAGAAGTGTATGTTGCTCAACCGCCTGGTTTCGAGGACGCCTCTCATCCAGATAATGTGTACTACTTAGACAAAGCTCTCTATGGACTCAAGCAAGCTCCTCGTGCATGGTACGACAGGTTTGCGTCCTTTCTTCTGTCTAATGGCTACACAAGAGGTTCAATTGATAAAACTTTGTTCATTAAGAAAGTTCACAAGGATATTTTGATTGCCCAAGTCTATGTTGATGATATAGTCTTTGGTAGTACTAACATGAAACTTGTAGATGAGTTCAAGTCCTTAATGAATAGTGAATTTGAAATGTCTCTCATTGGAGAACTCACCTTCTTCTTGGGACTTCAAATCAACCAACTCAAAGATGGGACGCGCATTCATCAACAAAAGTATGTCCGTGAAATGCTGGAGAAATTTGGGATGAATACGTCCAAGCCAATGGCAACACCTTGTTCTCCAAATTCACGTCTTTATGCAGATGAACAAGGGAAGGACGTTGATCAGAAGCTATACAGAGGAATGATTGGCTCTTTGCTCTATCTGACCGCAAGCCGTCCAGACATCATGTTTGCAGTCTGCTTGTGTGCACGCTTCCAGGCAAATCCAAAGGAGTCCCACATGCAAGAAGTCAAGAGGATCTTTCGCTACCTCAAAGGACGGGACGATCTTTGCCTTTGGTATCCCAGGAAGACGTCCTTCAAACTAGTTGGCTACTCTGACGCTGACTATGCTGGACATGTCATTGATAGAAAAAGTACTTCAGGAATGGCACAGTTTCTTGGTTCATGCCTAGTCTCATGGGGATCTAAGAAACAGAACTCTGTGGCGCTTTCAACTGCGGAAGTTGAGTACGTTGCTGCTGCCTCGTGCTGTTCACAAGTTATCTGGATCAAATATCAACTTGAGGACTATGGTATATCTCTTGAAACTATCCCTATTTTGTGTGATAATACCAGTGCCATAGAAATTGCTAAGAATCCCGTTTTTCATTCTCGCACAAAACACATTCATATAAGACATCATTTCTTGCGTGATAATGTGGAACTAGGAATTATTAGCATGGGACATGTAAGGACTGAGGACCAAATAGCTGATATTTTTACCAAAGCACTTGATAGACGTCCTTTTGAGCATCTCAGGCTGCTCTTAGGGATGATAACCTTTAAGTAGCAAGTCCCGTTCTGCTATTCCCTCAATGCTTGGCTATGTTTAGTTGATTACATAATTGCTAAGTACTTTATGCATAAATTTCACTTTTGCAAGAACGCTAGTCTAAAACTGCTGTGTGCATATCATGAGAACGCCTTTGAATTTCTCTATTTGTCTTGAAAAAGAGTTACCCTGATCACCCAACCCTCATTATAAGCCGAAATGATGGGAACTCTAAGCTTTCCCTAGCCGAAAACTTTGCAAAAGCGTCCTATGATCTTCACTTTTCTTTTACGGGACGTACTTGCATAGTTTTCAAATTGGTTCCTAAGGTGGTCCCAGGAAGAATGTGTAAATTCTGTGAACGCCAGTTATAATCTGAGTTGAGGACGCCAGTAAAGTACAGGTTCATTCGGAACGCGCCATTTTTGGAAATTGAACAGTTGTCGTTTGAATTTTGAGATGAGGAAGTTACCAGCGTGCCCCTCACCAACCTCCTATATATACATTGATTGAAACGGCTGTCAGAACTTTCGCACGCTAAAATCTCAAAGCTCCGTTTTGCTCTGACTTCTCTCTAGATTTCCGGCAACATCTCTCTAGCTTTCCGATCAGTCTCCGACGACCTCTCTCCGATCAGATCAGAATATCAAGGGTCATGAATACTTCTGGTTCGTCTTTGAGTGGGAAGCGAAAGCGTTTTGCTAAGAGGAACTTTTACGTCGAAGGTCCTCCAGAAATTCAGATTGACGAGATCTTGAAGGACTTCATCGACACAAAGCCACGCACTCTCTATGTTGCTGTGGTGAACTACATGAAGGACTGCAAGGATCAAGTCCGTCTTCGCAATCTGAGGACGTTCTTGGATCGGTTTGTGGTGCCTGTCTTGCGGAAGACAGGGGGAATGGACGCCCCTTTCTGTGGAGGCACTAACATTTTCTTAGAGGCGTTCCAAGGTCAAGACTGGAGGATCCCCTTGATTGAATTCATCCCGGACCTTTCCAATGCCCGATTTGTGGATCTTCCCGCCACAGCATCAAAGAAACGGTTAGTGAAACCAAACTCCAATCCCTTGTCTCCTTCATCCCTTCCCCGAGCTATTACCACCAAATCTACTCCCCCTCCATCTCGTCTTATCCACTCCTCTCTCCCACAAAAGGCTTCCTCCTCCCAACCCACAAAAATCTTTGACAGATTTCCAGCTAATGTGGAGGAGCGAACCAAATTCAAGCATGACCGTCCTCACCCCAAACCCCTCAAAAGGCGAAAGCTCGCCAAGGCCAAGCCCAATCCCATTCCCCTTGACACCCCTTCCACCTCTCCTTCACCAATCGACATTCTCGACCCATCCATGCCTGACCCTACCCTTCTCCAACTACAGCAGGCCTTCCCTGATGTGGACATCTCCCCTTCCCCATCTCCTCAAAATTCCCCTTCCCCCTCTGCCCCTCCCACTCCCAAATCAAGGGGCCACTCAGCTGAGAGGGACGACTCCATAGAAGCGGAGTTTGGCTCTGCTCACTCTGAGGAGATCTCTACAACTGTCGTCCTGGATGAACTCACAAGACAGCAGATTGCTGAGGACGAAGAGCTTTGTCGCAAAATTGCAAATCAACGCGACAATGTGGTACAAGAGGACGCTCTCTCTCTCGATGAGCAACTTTCTGCTGATGCTCTTGAGACACCTCCTTGGGAAGCCGTCCCAATGGACACGGGGGATAAGTCTGCCCCCAAAGGAAAAGGTGGACAAAAGCGTCCACGGAAAACAAAAGCGTCCAAAGACGCCGCTGGTCCATCTGAGGGACAGGCTGATGAAAATCTCCAAGAAGGAGATAACAATGACGGAGAGGAAGATGAGGATGATGAAGAAGAGAATGAGGACGGTACTTCTGGTCCGCCCAAAAAGAAAAGCAAGAAGTCTGAGCATATTCTTCCTCCCCTCGTCTACGATGAAGCCTTCCTTAGCCAGTTTTCTGAGGCCAAGGATCTTGTTGAGCTCCTAAAGGTTCAAGGATGGCTCAAGTTATCAGAGAAGAATGTGACAGTGGATCCTAAGCTGGTGCAAGACTTCTACGATTCTCTCAACGTCAACATAGAGAATGGTACAGGGACGTTCTTGGCCAATGGCGAATCTGCTACCTTCTCTGAAAAGACAGTCCATCAACTGATGGGGCTTGATAAACAGCGTCCTGGAACTGAGGCCTTGCACAGAGTTCCAGCAAGCGGCTTTGGCATCGAAGGAGAGGACCTTGAAGCCCTGTTCAAAAGAATTTTTAATGGGAAGACTCCGGATTCCCAGGATAGAGTGGCTTCCGTCCTTTCTCGTACCGGTGCTCAAGCTCACTATATGATTTGTCGGACAGTTGTGCCTCGACAAGAGAAGAAATCCATTGTCCAGACTATAGACTGCTTGTTGCTGGACGCTTTCCTTCAAGGACGTAAAATCAACTTAGCCAGAATCATGATTGAGCACATGGCCAAGTGTACAAAGAAGAACCATGCCCTTCCTTATCCAGGTTTGGTGAAAGCTCTGCTGATTGAAAATGATGCTTACACACCTGGCGAGGAAATCTCTTTGGGCTTGCCATGGGATCAAAAGTACGGCATTGTTGAAATAAAGCACAGCCTTGAGCTTCCCTCCATCAGGAAGCAAATTGAGAAAGAAAGAAAAGAGGCTGCACAGAAAAAGAAAGAAGAAGAGGCCGCCAAGAGAGCTGAAGAGAAACGACTAAGGCAGGAAGCTGCTAAGAAAGCTGCTGAGGATGAGCGTGCTCGACAAGAAGCTGCAAAGAAAGGGAAGACTGTTGCTCCTGAGCCTCCCTTGATAGTTGATACTGAGGAAGAACGTGCTGCTCGCTATGCTGAAGTTGATCAGTTATCGTCCTTCTTTAATGCCGATCAGATGGACTTCAACTTCTCGCCTTCTCATCTTCCTCCTATTCAACAGCCGTCCTACTTTCAGTGCTCTCCTGCTCCGTCCAACACAGAAGCTTACTCTGAAAAGCAGCTGTACGCCCTCATCCTTAACAATCAAAATGTTCTTGCGCAACAAGGGAACGCCATCATTCAACAGAACAACGCTGCCATGCAACAGAACTACCACTATTTTCAAGCCGTTAAGACTCATAATGACTTGATTAAGCTGCTAGTCCAGTCAATTCACAGGGATAGTACAGAGGGAGACACCCAAGAGGAAGAGGAACCTGCTGCGACGGACGCCAATGTCAATGATCAAAGCCGTCCTGTTGGATCACCTCCCACCTAACCCTTTATTCCCTCGTTATTTTTGTCTGTGCTTCTTTTGTTTCTCAAACACTTGTCTGATTGTCTGTAATGACTACATTTCGCTTCAATGGCAATTCTTGTGTTTGTGTGCATATGTGTGTTTAAGCGTTCTCTTGCCTCTAATTGTGATTTTGTGCTATCGTCCTTAAGCTAACTTGTTATCCTTTTCGATGATGCCAAAAGGGGGAAGTGTAGTTTTGCAGAGATGCGCTTTTTAATAGTTATCTAGAATAAGCAAGTGTTAAGGAGAAATTTCAGTGAAAGGAACTAAGTTTAAAAGGGACGCTATTTAAGAAAGAAATTTGATTTAGAAAGCCGTCCCTTCCCTAAAATCCAAAAGGAAGATTAGATCAAGTATTGAAAACTTGTGCCTATAGATTATTTCTAAGTGTTGAAAGGACGCTTTTTGAGTTTTCAAAGCATGCTAGAGCTTAAGTGCAAAATGTTTATTACCCAGAGTTTGTCATCATCAAAAAGGGGGAAACTGTTGGGACAATGTTAAGGACGCCTTCAGTAATTAACATTGTGCCTAGCGTCCCTTAGTTTTGATATGACAAACTCGCCTTGATCTAATAAAGTTGTCCAAGTGTTTCAGGAACGCATGTTGAAAAGGACAACAAGTTGAGGATTAGGTAGCCGTCCTTAGGAAGTAAGGACGCTACATCCTTCAGTGAACGGCTTGGTAAAATACAAACAAGGACACCGTCCTTAATCATTACACTGGAGTCCTTCAAAGCTGGCCGACAAAGTGACATCACCAGACAAGCTTTGATCATGATCTCCACGTGGAAGAAGATCCCGCATCCAAGCCTAACGGAATTGCCAGTAGGCTTCCTTGATCATCAGAGCAACACGTGGAAGCCGATTACTGTTGCAACGTCCCCAAGGGCATGATTGTAAGAGATAAAGTTGCCCTTTCCCAATGTCACTATAAATACTCCCCAGAGTATTTATTGTGATGTGACGCTTCAGAGAATATTCAGAGAATTTATCAAGTCGCTCAAGAACACCAAGAACACCAAGAACAAACTCAAGAACAAGTGAGACTTAGGTGTTAGATCGAGCGAGAAGCGTTCAACAAAATCACAAACTGTTTGTAATAGAAAAGAACAAAAAGAGTGAGAGAGTCCTTACGACGAACTGTAAGGACGAGGTGATAGTTTCCTTTAGAGAAATTAAGTTGGGTTACTTTACAGGCTTAAAGGGGTTGTTACTAGTGGACTTAGGGACGCCAGTCTAAGTGCCAGAGAAGTGTAACCGCTCGCCAGTGTATTGTAAGGAAACTTAATAAGAAAGGAAAAAGCTATTACAAAATCCTCCAAGGAGGTAGAGGTTTACACTCAAGGACTAGTTGGTACTTGAGTGGTTCCTCTATAAATCAAAAGCGTTCCTTACTTATTGTCTTAACCTGTTTAGTCTTTTGATTTCCGCTGCGAACCAAGGAAGTCCTTGATCTTTATTAAGGACATCCTGGTGAAGGACGACCTTAACTCTGTTAGGGACGCCCTTGTATTTCTGACTAACGATCCAACAGCTAGTATTGTAGCTTTGTACAACCTCACCAGAAGTAATTGTTTTTGGTTCTTTACTCGTTCAACAGAGATTCGTCTTGGTTATGTTCGGCGACTCGGATAGCGCATGTTTTTGGTTCTTTACTCATTCAACAGAGATTCGTCTTGGTTATGTTCGGCGACTCGGATAGCGCATCTGAATTTAACGGGTGAGTCTTCCAAAGTCGATCTGATTTAAGTCTTTAAATATGATCAGTGGAACGATGGACCTTTTTTAGTTGATTTATAGTAGTATAAACATGAAGGTTAGTGCATGCCATCAAACCATGATCTTGTTAAGTTGTAGTACAGAAAGTATTCGAATAAAACGTACACATATTATTTTTATGTTATATGCATGTTGTGAATTGTGATGGATCATAATTAAGATTAATCATCAGGACATCAATCATAATTAATTAAGTTGTGCGCAGAGACATGTAACACCACCTTGCAAATTAAGGGCATTGACATAAGAAAAGAAAGAGTTAATAAAATGTTTAGACCCATGATTAACTATTTCTTTTGTTAATTAAGTATGATTTTTGTTAGGGGAAAATATGAATGCTTAGTATAAAATAAATTGAATATTAATACTATATATTGTGGAGTGAGGATATGGATAGATCGCTGAACTTTCCACGTTGAAATTTAAGAATAGAGATCCAGATCCAACTACCCCCTCCACAATAATCGACTTTAGTTGCATGGTGGTATTTCTCCATTCCCCATCCTTGTTCTTATGCCAATTCCTCATTTTAATTATTATTTTGCTCACAATATTAATTATACTAGTGGCCAACTGGTCATACTTACACATTGACTATCATTTATGTGAAGAAAAAAAAATCAAATAAAGATCAAAACCTGCTAAGATTAATAAACTCTTACAACAAATGATATGTAACTTTGGCTATAGCCTAAAACATTTAGTGGATTAACGTTGATGTATTCTTAATTGTTTGTTATGGAACTCAGCTTCTAATAATATCCTATCTCACTGGAATTAACCCAAAAAAGAAGAAGAGATTTGTCTATAATTAATGATATATTAAAATAAGTTTGGCTTGGAAATATTTGATAATATTTTTTGTGTATAAATAATTTTCAATTTAATTTAATGAATTTATTAATTCTTGTTTAAGACTGTAATTTGTAAATCATTTTTTTTAATAACCGAAAAGATAATAAACGTGAATTAAGAATTTGCTTGATTTATCAATATACAAAATGAAATTACTTCATCTACTACCCAGGTCATTTCATAAATATCAAATTGCATAGTTTGATTTCAAAACATACCTAATTGTGGATTAAATCCACAATATCTTATGAAATTACAATTTTAATTTTAATATATACAAAAAAAAAACTCTCTTATTCGTTGTCTGCCGTACATTCATTTAACTAAAAACAGCTATAAAGCCCAAACAAGCTCGTCATCGCAAATCCACAAAGACCTTCTCCCGCTTCCCAAACTCTTCAATTTCCTCCAAACCTTGGGCAAAAATGGGGGGCGCGTGCCTGATCAAGCTAGTGGACGCCGTCCTCTTCCTCTCCTTCCTCCTCCTAGCCGTCGTCATTCCCCTCTTCGACGCCCAATCCGCTTTGCCCGTCGAATACTACCCCAAGCAGCTCGTCGATCTCAATTCCTGGTACGTCAACGAGTATGGCGACTACCTGGTCTCCGAGAAGCCCCATTTCTTCGTCGGCCTCGTCTGGGTTGAGATCCTCCTCCTCTGGCCCCTTTCCGTCGCCAGCCTCTTCGCTCTCGCCTCCGGCAAATCCTGGTTCCGTACCACCAGCTTGATCTTCGGTGTCTCCTGTTTCACCTCCATGGTATGATACTACTATCCCCTCGCCTCTTAATTTCGCTATTCAGATTGTCAATTTTGGATCTCATTGCTCCGATTTCGTGATTTGGTGTTGTAATTGGAGTCCGATTGCTCAAATTTCCGCCGATCTAGGGTTCCTGAGCTTCGTTGTTCAACTCCGAGAGCAATCTTTTGTTTGGTGCTGAATTTCTCAGCTCGAAAGTTAATTTTCCGATTCAATTTAAGTTTTTACCGATTTGCTTACTAAGAGATGAATAGCGGAAGGTTAATCGGAGTTTTTTTGGAAGTCATTGTTGACACGGACGGTTCCTGAGCTTTATGTGCTGTTTGCTGATGTTGGATTGGTTGCAATTTGAAATGCTATTAGTATCTTAGGTCAAAAGTCAATTTTCAGATTCAGTTTCCGCTTTTAGTGGTCATTGTGCTGACAATGACGTTCTTGCCTGATTGTACTGATGTTTATGACGACGGATTCAAATCTGAAAGTGAAATCAGATATCCAGGATCTGATGAATGCATCTTACAAGCTAGTCAACGTTTATAATGTGTGTTTCAGGCAGCCATTTTGGGAGAGATGTTGAAATCTGGAAGGGCGTCAGAGAAGCTGTTGATGATCTACTCTCCTTTCATGGGCATTGCTGTTCTTGCCGCCCTACGTGGCCTGTGCCCGTGTGGCGTCAGCTGCGCCCCGGCTGCACCTGCACCCGCAAAGAAAGCTGTGAACCATGAGAGGAAGAAGAGGGCTTAATCACTGAAAGTTTTCCCTTCAGCATACCACAATTGACATTTTTTAGTTCAGAGTTGCAGATTAAAAGGGTCTTGAGGTTTCATTTGATTTGCTTTTCTGATGTGTTATTTTTTTCTTCCCTGTTTTTGTTCTTGATCTGATCTCATGTTGTTCCTTTGTATTTCTGGTTAATTAATTAAACTTGCACCCTTGTAAACTTGGGTCATTTTACATAGAGATCTTCTGAGTTTTGTGCAATTTGCTTATTGATTAATCAGGGCAATAAACCATTTAGGCAAGCTCCTTGATTTTGCTTCTCATTTGAAGTTGTCTGAGCTATAGATGCTCAAGACTTGCAAGTAAGTAACTAAAACGACTCAACATTGCCGTGGTTTTCACTTTAAACTACTTGAAATAGAAACAAGTTTGGACTTTCATTAATGATAACCGTCAAATTACTGAGTAGGACATATAAACACATTACAATCGAGATGGAATTGAAGTCTAGCTAGCTCAATCTTCGGTTCTAAGTTCTTATATCTTAGCATTTAACATATTTCAAATAGATCTTGTAAGGCATACTCAACGAGATATGTTAGCTCCAGGTGTGACTCCAAACTGCTTGTGAAATTGCTCGTAGTTTATAATCTTGTCCCTTACACGGAAAGATCTCCAATCGTTATATGTGCCTCCATCGACGACTGCAACGAGCTCGGAATGGGCTCACTAGGTCAAGCCTGAGGTACATTATATTCCCGTCGTTGCATACTTGCAATTCAACCTGATCCGAAAGGCTCCTCTGCCGTGGTAGCTTTCTCCTGGTTTGCACTTGTACTTGAGGCACCCAGTGTTGCATTTATCTTGCCTTTGATAACCCACTTAACAAAAGTCTGCATCACGAGTAATGAAATGATTACTTTCCGAAATACGTGAAAAGTAAGGAAAGAAGTTGTGGAATGATTTTGTCATTTGTGAGACAAGAGATTTGGTGTAACTTACACAGAGTCTCTTGTGTGATATGAGAAAAGAATGTGGCAATATCCGGCTTGGAAGCCACATTGATTGCATCCGCATTTATAAAAGTGGTTCGGGTGTAGGAGCATTTTCCCTTGCAATCAGCTCCGGTTTGGTGCATGATGCCATTAAAGAACTATGGGGTAGGCTTCATGTTTTATCGCGTAGGAAGAGGAGCTTTAATCGCGTTTTTAGATGGACATTCCTTCCATGTCGACCTTACTATGTGTTTTGTGACTTCTAGAGCGTGTCAAGCTAGGCTCCACTATATAATCTTCTTGCCTTCGATTGAGAGCTCATATTCCGAGTTGGACCGTAGCCACCTTGCAAGGGGACGAAGAGAGAAAGAAAGAGAGGGTGAGGGAGAAGGAGTGTTCGTCGCGACGGGAATTGTCTCTAACCGTGTGTCCAAGTTGTCGAGTCAGACGGGATCATGATCGAGCTGCCTCTCTAATTCGACTGAATTGTACGTAAATGCTTTTTAGGCGACCTGAGTATAAGTTAATTCATTGTAATCTTTAACTAATGAATCCATAAACTTTTCCAAACAAAAATCCTTAGACGAGGCATGTTAATAGAATAGAGTAGGATGCCGTTACATACAAACATCATCATGTATAATAGATAATTAAGATGGAATTGGAGTCCAACTGACTCCTTATTTATGCCATGCTGATATTATACGTTTTATCTTATTCTTATCACTTCACACAACATTATTATTAGACATATATTAGAGTACTATGTAGTAATTAACAAGATAGGTTAGGTCCAGGTGTGACCCCAAACTGCTTGCAATATTCCTTGTAGTATTGAATTATTTGGTTGACCCTAACAAGGCTCAAGCCTTTACAATCCCCTCCATTAACGGCTCGAATGGTCGCTCCAAATCCTTTTGGAAGGACGGACCGGATTCTGGTATGCCAATACCAGAGCGCGGTCTTGAAGGAGATGGTCACGTTAGTTGCAACGAGCTCGGGATGGCGGATTAGGTCAAGTGTGAGGTACTTTCCTGCGATGCCATAGTTGCAGTTCCATTTGATTTGAAGGGGTCCCCTTCCATAGTAACGTTTTCTTGCCATGCACTTGTACTTAGGACAGCTAGTCATGCAATACCTTGGCTTTGATATCTCTTCTATGTAGCAAAAGTCTGCACCCAACATTTAAAGTTGCGTCAATGTTTGTCAAAAACAACATTTAGCTAAAAAACTGTAAAGTTAGTATATTGATTTGAATGACGGTCATCTAGTCAAACGGTTAAACCTCTAGAGATAGTACATAGAGGTCGACTCTCATGATCGAGCGCGCAATGCCCTCAACCAAAAAAAATACATTGATTTGAACTTACGTTGAGTCTCATATGTAACATGAGCAAAGAAGGCGGCGATTTCCCTCTTAGAGGCAACGATGGTTGCACCGTTCCCAAACTTTGGGAAGGCCTTGGTGGCGTTAAGAAAACCGGCTCGGGTGTAGAAGCTATGTCCCTTGCAACCAACAGCTTGGTTCAAGATGCTATTGAAGAACTTTGGAGTGACCACACTAGCAACTTTGACGCCTACAACAAGATTAGGTATGGCAAAGGCTATGATGCCAAAAAAGAGAAGGGTAGCTAGGGAGGAAGTGCTTAGTACTCATTTTGTATGAATTATATTGTGAAGAGGAGAGTTGTTTCTTCTTGTTGTGATGGTGGGAAGAAATTTGTTAGGGAGGGGTTTATATAGGCACAAGAAGAATTTGGAGATAGCAACCGATTGGCCTAATTCGTGTAATATGGGATTTGATTTGCTAAATCGGATCAATAATAGAGTGTCAGTCAATTGAAGTTGAGTTTTTAATTAATTGCTTGTTTGATGATAAGACCAAATCAATATTCAATGTGACAATAAATTAAACTATCAAAGTCACCTTGATCAAGCAATCTCTAGCTAGCTATTATGGTACGGTCAACGGTCATTTAAATGTTTACTTCTTATTTTAAATGTTTACTTCTCTAAGCTAGCGTAATGGTTATTTTTACATTCCTCGTTCAGTAGATCTGTAATTGTAACAACTTTCATATGCACGGTAAGCCCGACACATAAGCATGTACTTATATGATGGGTAGTTTAAGTACGTTCTAAATGCCGATGTGGGATTAAGATTAAGATTAGTCTCAACACGCCCCCTCAAGTGCAACTGCCTGAGGCCGTAATATGCCAGTTGCACTTGACATCTCGTGCCTTAAGGCCGGCTAGCCAAATAGACCAGGATGTCAGGACCCGGACCGAACAGATGCCAGTTGCACTTGATGTCTCGTGCCTTAAGGCCGGCTAGCCAAATAGACCAGGAAATCGGGACCCGGATCGAACAGGCTCTGATACCATGTTAAATCTCGGTGGGCCACATATGACGTGGGGGGGTCACACGTCGGTTTCGTGCGCATAAGCACGGTAAACGCGATACATAAGCACATGAGGTTCACTACTAAATTAACGAGGTAATGGGGCGGTTCATTTGCTACGGTTTAGCTAATGGAGCGCTTTTTGCAGTTTTAAGCCGCGGTTCTAAATAAATGGATTTTGAAGCGGTTTAAAACTCAAATGCAACGGTTTTATTTTCAATAAAAAAATACCATTTTACTGCATAGTCTAATGAAGCGGTTTTATCCGAAAATTTAACTAAGCGCGAAGACGTGCCTACGACCGCTTTTCATCTAAAACCTAAACTTCCATTTACCCTAACTTTTGCTTTTCATCTGGGCGCCATCCTCGCCTCTCTCCTCCACCGCTGCTCTTCCTCCCCGGCCGACACCGACGGCCACGTCTCCCTCATCACCCCCTCCTTTCTCTCCGACGATCCTCCCGCCGACCAATCCTCCCCTCACTCTCGTCGCGCTCGCAGATCCCGACTACGACCTCTAGCCTTCCCGAGCCGACGAGGCCAGCGACTGGGGCGCCCCAAGCGTTCCTCCGCCGCCCCCAACCGCTACGACTCCCTCGGCACCGGCTTCCCCCGCCAGATCCGCCACCTTCGGCTCTGGATACCGCTCCTCGGCAAGAAGCCCTTCCTCGGCAAGAGTCCGACAGCTAGAGCCTGGGCAAGAAGCCCTTCCCCCCGCCAGATCCGCCACCTGTCAATGACAGTCTCTGGTTGTGATGGCTGCTCTGATCTCGCTTTTCCTCTTCCTGTTGGTCCATGGCGCTAACTGTTTCTACCTCCAAGGTGTCGCTCCTTAGGATTTCGAGATGGTATGCTCTCTCTTTCATTGTCCATCTTCTTGCAATTTCATCATTCTTTCGCTTAGTAGCTAGATCTGTGTGGTTTTTGGCATGCGATTGAAGTAGTCGAGGGTTTGAGTTTGCGTCGTTCTTTCGATTTGTATTTGGGAGTGACATTGTCTTCTTTTTTGTTGCTTTGTCGGTCGATTTCTTGAGTTTCTTCTCTATTTTCTCTTCGTGATGTAGTTGTTGTCAATTTTGATAAGTTGAAGTTGAAATTTAGGGATCTGGAGATTGATGTGTTTTGTTTGTTCAAGTGCATAACATATGAGTGTGTGTGAGTGTATATGTGTGCATACCTACATGACAGTTTCTGTGTGTATATGACAGTTTCTGTTTGTGATGTTTGCATGTCTACATGACAGTTTCTGTGTGTATATGTGTGTGTGTGTGTATGACAGTGTGTTAGCACCTGCAATTAGCTCTATAAGATTGATTGATGGATGCTCTCTGTTTGAGATTTCCTCTCTTATTAATGTCGAGGGTTTTCATCTAAGAACTGTCTGCATTTCTTGTAATATTTGAGGCCTAAAAACAGTTGTAAGAGGGGAAGCAAAAGTTTGATTTGGACAATTTTCCTTGTGCTAGCTACTCTGACATAATTCTTTAATTCTTTAATGTCATATAAGGTCATCCGGCAATATGATTTCTTCTTTGCTACTGTGAAATGGTCCTGATGGTCTTGCTTAAATCCATGTTCCTCTGATGTCAATAAATATTCCAATTTATGCAGATACAAAATTGTACATATTTGATCCATGTTTTTTTTGCTTTGTTGTGTTAATTTATTCCTGTAATCATTTTCTAGATCTTGTAAGGATGGTCCTGATGGTCTTGTAAGGATGCATAATTTAGATTCTGAAAGGTCTTAATAAGCTCCAAAAGTTCTCAACTAAAATTATGCTAAATTTGTTTTCATATTGGTCATGCTTCCTTAATTTGACATCTATTAGAATTTGTGTAGTGGATTGATTTGCTTACATATCTGTTGGTTGTCTTTCTAGAATACTATCTTAAGTTGTGTTTTTCTACAGTAACTAAATCATTTAAAAATCATTAGTCTTGTGTTTTGCTATGCCATTTACTCTCAATTGTTGCTTTGTTTAGGTTATTTTGCTAGGCAAGTGAACAGAAAAAGGTAAAGGGATTTTCGTTGATGATTCTTCTTATTCCTTGTTAGACTTTAATTTTTTATGATTGTGAATAGGGCTTTACAGTGTGAAATGAATCCAGGGGATTATATTTTAAAACTAGTAGTGCTATCACATGTGAAAAAGCTTACTTATCATGATATAATGCATTGCTTATGAAGTGATACAATTCATTGAGGTGTTTTAAGAATTCAAAAATACTTGTTTCAAGCATGTACCTTCAACTGTTTTAGTGAAATAAGTGTAGTCAATTTCAGCTTGATAATACAACTGCATCTCCTTTTTGTATGTACTACAATTACTAATTTGATAATTAGAACTATCCAGCATTGTTATAAACACCTGATTGACCTATTATATGCAAGTATACATGGATTTACATGAGTAAGCAACACGTACTGACTAACAACTTTTCACCAAACCTTAGCTACCCATATTATTTTCATGCTTACTAAATGATTCAGCTTGTTCAACTGATGTTGATTGATTGCTATAAAACAGTGTTGCCAGTGATTTGGAGATTCTACCGAATGATTTAGTTGGTCATGTTTCTTTACAAAGATCACAATTGATTATTTCTCACTTACAACTCTATTTTGATACTATCATGCTCTCAAAATGTTTCTCAAAATTCAAAATCATTTGATGAAAAGTTATAATATCTAGCTATGCAGAGAAGGTTGCATTGTACTTGTGTGGAGTATCCTAGAAGAATAATGAAAGATGGAGATGTCAAGTTCCTGATCAAAGAGTTACAGAAGCAAATGCTTTACTTCATGAGTTGTTTATAGCAATGTGAATTAAGGTATGCTAATGTATCTTCTTTTATTAGGAAAAAAAATAAGGGATGATTCCTGGTATTTTTCCTATTGAGCTGAATTGATTAAGCTAATAACTAACAAGATGTAAGCATAGTCAACAAATATATCATTATACATAGACGTCATAATATATGTTTACTGGTCAACCACTAATGCTACCGAGGCTTTATTTTTATTCCAAAGAAAACTATAAGTTAGTGTAGTGATGTGAATTTGGGCGATAAAGTATTTAGGTGGGATCATTCATCTGGTTGAAAGTTATTCTTCTACTTAATGGAATAGTAATTGTATCTTACTTGACTATTTGCACCGACATGGACTTTAAAAATAGTTATAATCACTAGTTTTTGTATTACGACATATCGGAGCTCTAATATTTTAATTAATATCAACATGGACTTTAATTAATATCTAAGTGGTTTTAAGAGACAATTAGGTGCTATCTTGATCGGAATTGTGGGTTACGATCAGAGTTTGTTGATTTTCGTGTTGTTCTTTTAACTTTCTTATGTTGCTTCAGGACTTGTATAGAGCTTCTAAATTTTGATGCTATCATGTGTAGGGTAATGATAAATCAAGTGAAGAGAGACAAAATGCCATTTGCAAACATTGTTGATGAAGGTAATTGATATGATTCTGCCATACATTTGTCAAAGGTATTTGCTAGTCTTTTGCCTTTTTGTGAGTTTTGGGCTACTGTGTGGAGTTATTTGGATGTGGATTCCTTTTGTTGGTTCATTGATGCTGTAGGATTGCTTTTGCTGATTCAATTCTTTGATGTTGCAGGATTGCATTTATTTTGCTGCTTGTTGATGTTGATAATAGTTCAACTGCATTGAAATATATGTTTCCATCTGTTAGATTAATTTTTGATGTTGATTTGCTGTTAGATTTAATTTGTTGGGTTGACTTGATCGGGAATTTAGTTAGAATTAATTTTGTTGGTAAGTTCATGTTGATTTGCTATTGTAGGCTGCATGCAATATATATGTTTTCTTGGCTACTAATTAAAGCTTCTGATTTTTTGTTGTGTTGTTGCAGCAGGTTTATAGCAAACGTGCTGAAGGTGTATTTTTTGTTGGACGACTAAAGTGCATACATGTGTGTTTCTTTTGTTAGCTAGCTGTTCTTGCAACTTTAATATATATTAGTCCTATATATATGTAGTTGACTTTTTTAGAAGGATATGTTAAACAAGGTGCAAACTTGCTACTTCATTTAGCTATTTATAAGATAATATTAGTTTATCCTAGATGAATCCTCATTTTGTAATTGTATTAAACTAATCATGATTTAATATATATATATATATATATATATATATATATATTAAGCTTAATTGGTTTTATATCCTTGTCATTATATGTGCATGATATCTAAAAAAAAAGCAGAACCAATCGAAAACAAATAGATCAATAACAACCTTAATTACATAAAAAACCGTAGTAGTAGATTAAAAACCCGCTGTAAAAACTATTTCATTATACCTAAAAAACCGTAGCATTAGGTTGATGGACCGCTTCATTAGACTTAAACCGTAGCATTATCCCATCCAATGAACCGCCTCAATAAGTATTCTAAACCAACGGTTTTTCTACCTGATGCTACGGTTTAAAGCCTTTCTAACAAACCGCTACATTAGCTCGCAAAAACCGTAGCATTAGACCTAATGCTACGCCAGCAGATGATACGGTCCGAAACCGCTTCATTAGGTCTAATGAAGCGGTTTTTCGACCTAATGAAGCGGTTTTTAACCGCTACATTTGCCTCTTAATCTAGTAGTGGTTCCACCCTAAAACCAATTGGCAATAGGGGAGTAGTCCATGTACTTATATGGTGGGTAGTTTAGGTTCTAAATCCCGATGTGGGATAAGATTAGTCTCAACATTTTGGTTTATTATTGATGATAAAGTACGTACGATCCCCTTACACATAAACATCAACATATTACACATATAATCGAGATGGATCTGGAGTCTAGCTAACTCCTTATTGCCATGATCTTACACATTATCTTAGTCACACTCACACTACTTAACACTTCACAATAGACATCCATAAGAGTACGTACATATGTACGTATAGATCGATCAGCAAAATAGGTTACCCCCAGGTGTGATCCCAAACGCCTTGCAGTATTGCCTGTAGTACTTAACCCTGGCCGCGACAGCTGCACGGTTTCCGCCGTTACATTCCCCTCCATTGATGGCTCGGATAGACTCCGCGAATCCTTTAGGGAGCCGGGATTGGACTCTGGTTTTCCAGTACCAGAGCGCGGTCTTAAAAGCGATGGTAGGGCCACTTGCAACGAGCTCGGGATGGTGGACTAGGTCAAGTTTGAGGTACGCTCCGGCAGCACCATAGTTGCAGTTCCATGTGATCTGAAGGGGTCCCCTTCCGTAGTACTTCTTCCCAGCGATGCACTTGTACTTAGGGCAGGTAGTCATGCAATACCTTGGCTTTGATATTTCTTCTATGTAGCAAAAGTCTGCACCAATTTTGCACACACATATATATATACTTATGTAAGAACATTTAAATTAGGGTAAACTATTCAATGAGTCCCTTAATTAGCGCGCGCAAATCACGACAACAAATGTGTTAATTCTTGAGATCTAGATCTCCTTATGCGTATAGATAATATTATGTACATGATGTGATGACCGTAAGTAGGACACTAGGACATCCTTACAGATGAGAAATCGATGCATATGAGTTATGGTTTTGAAACGTTTTCAAAACAAGTGTACGTTAGGGTACGATTATAACAACTAATTAATCAAGTGGGATCAACGGTACGTACAAAATTTGCATGTTGTACCATGAAAAATATGCAAAGTAGTTAGAAACAGAATGTGCCAAGTATAACATATATATATAGAAGTACACATATAATGATGATTTGAACTTACGTCCAGTCTCATGTGTAACATGAGCAAAGAAAGCGGCGATCTCCCTCTTAGAGGCAAGAACGGTCGCACCTTTCCCGAACTTCGGGAAGGCCTTAGCCGCGTTAAGAAAACCGGCTCGGGTGTAGAAGCTATGTCCCTTACAACCAACAGCTTGGCTCAAGATGCTATTGAAGAACTTTGGAGTAACTACGTTAGCGACATTGACGCCTACGACAAGATTAGGCAAAGCAATGGCGATGATGCCAAGAAAGAGAAGGGTTGGGAGGAATTGCTTAGGAATCATGTTGTATGAATTGGGAAGAGGAGAATTGGGTTTGTTTTGATGGTGAGAAGAACATGGGGAATGAGGGGTTTATATAGGCACAAGAAAGAATGTTGAGAAAGCAACCCATTGGCCTAATTCATGTGATATGGGATTTGTTTATGTGCTAAATTTGTTTATTATGTGCTGAATCGAACCAATAATAGAGAGTTAACACTCAATTGAAGTTGAATTGTTTAGTTTGCTTGTTTGAAGGTAGATAAGGCCAAATCAAAATTCAACGCAGCAATAAACTATCAAAGTCGCGTGGATCAAGCAATCTATAATCAAATGGGTCTACGCTCATTAGATGTATACTTCTTTCTTTTGCATTAACAAAATACATATCAAGCCATGATCAAATGAGGAGAAATTATCCCATAAGGTTAATTGAGTAATATATTCATATCAAGATAATGAACAAAAGCTTATATTAGATTTCTATCAAGATCGTTTTCATAATTTTTCGTTCTCAAGTGTTTGTTATTGCATGCACTCTGATACGGACCAAGACGACACCGACCGGGTCAGGTCAAGACCCGTCCGGGTTAGATGCCCACCGAGAAGATTTAGAGATCAATGGTGTATTTAATTATTTGCTTTAAGAACAATTTTTCATGTTAGAGTTCTATAACTCTCTTTCCAGGTTTTCTATCCGGTTCTTTCCTGGATCGTTTTTTGTTGAACCGGTAGGGCATAGCATATAAATACTCTTTGTAAGCTAAAAAAGAGGTCACTTAGAAATATAGTCCTTTGCCCTAATTTGCTCTCTTTATTTATCGTTCTTTCTTTGAGTTGTGTGTCCACATCCGGCGCGGCTCGCACCCTTGACCAACAAGGGATCGATACGAACCTACACCGGGTTCGTATCACACTCTAAGATCCATAGCTCCTTGTTCTACCTACATTCATTAGAGACTACGTACGTACGCTTCAAATATATTGGTGATCTGTACGGTTCATTATGTAAGAAGAGCATATTAAAAGTGTAAAAAACTTACAGCTAAGCTAAATTTTAATTGGTTCAATAGTTCATTGAGCTGTATCACAAAATGCATGCATCTCGGGAAAAGATAAGCTTCATTCAATTGGTCATTATGGACTGATTGGCTTATTTGGCTTTATCATATTCGTACTTGGCATGTTTTCATTTGTCATATTCATTAAAAAAAAGTGTGTTGATATTAATTTTCACAGTATTAGATCTCAAGATACTCAAGCGGCTCTATGTTGCATTAAATTAGTACGTGATTAATTAGGGGTATGCCAAATAATCCAACTGATCAGTACCGAAGACAAGCAACTTAATCCGCCTGTGTATGTGGGCATTAAAAGTCAACGCATGCAGATGATTTATAACTTAGAATCAAAGCATCAAATCATGATTATCTAAACTTGTGATTATCATTAGATAAATCCGCTTCAAACTAATGTCACTAACAAATGGTGAGAAATGTGTAAGTTTTTGAAACCTAGAATGAGTAGAGCTTGAAAAGAGACGATTGTGAGTGGACGTTGTAGATTGGTGAAAAATGATGCAATTACCATGAAGAAAGAATTAGAAGGTCATCATCATTCCAAAAGTTCTTTAAAATTTAGCTTTTCATTCCATTTATTTTCCTACCGAAAGGTTTTGATCATTGACAAACACCATTGGAACTAATGCGAATGTATAAGTATTTCAAAGGAGCCACAAAACTCTATAAATTGTTCAAAGTTGCAGATGCAGTGGAACTATTCTATTGTCGCTAGGAAGAGCAAATCAGCAATGGGTGACCGCTAAGAGAAGAGTGACGTCCTCAAAGGTGACGTCAAAAATTTAAATTAAGCACAAGACACCATGGGCAAAGGTAGATTTTCCATCGAAGTCGGGTGTAAAAGCATATTGCCTAAAGGAACATGTCAACAATCCATGGTAAGTCGGTCCTGTTACCACGGAGTTGTTAATTAACTCCATCGGTGAAGTCTGATAAATCCCAACCCTTACTTATATCCAACGGTTAAGATTGAAGATAAAAAGGAAATACTAGAAAGTGAAAATGACAAGTGACGACTTGCTAGTGATGATAAATGAGTTTTCATTTGACTTATTTATGAGGGACGACATTTATGAAACCAAGAATATTGAAATCCCAAAGTTCTATAAATAGATGAATACTAACCGGCCTGCTGGTCTTAAGTCTTCAAAGAAGCATATAAGTTACTAGGAAAGAAAAGATCGTTTCACGAATTGGAAGTGATGGAGATTCAAGCGAACGAGCCATGGTCATCTCCTTTGACCCTGATCCAAGGCGAAGTGTTTTGGAAGGAAGACCTCACCATGGTCCAAAATTTGCATAATGACCCCTTGATCTTATCGGTGGGACTTTGTGACTTTGAGGTATAGCGAGCATTGATGGATCAAGAGAGCTAAATTGGCATCATGAACTATGACGTTTTCAAGTTGATTGGCAAGACGAAGGACAACTTGATCTCGGTCTCTATGCAACTCATCACTTTAAAAGAATATCTGATGTTTTTGGGATATACAAGACAAAAAAGAGTACTCTTTTTTCCTACATGGTTTGATGAGGCCCTTAGATTTAATTTCCTATTTTCAATTTCATTAGTAGTTTTGTCCTAGGAATTCTATGACATTCACGTTTATACTTAATAAAAGTTGAGTTTTTACATTAGTTGAGTCTTGCACACAAAAAAAGAACAAGGTGTATGATTGCATTGACGAAAAACTTCAAAATTAAAGAAAACTAAAGCGAAGCCCTATATGCGCGTATGAAGGAGCATTGATCTCATGTTCATGGCACATGGTTATATATAGGAACATACTTATATACAAATAAGTGAATCTCCTTAATTACTCATGGTCACTCATGAGTAAGTCATGGAGGATTTGAGCATATTGCGTCGATATCGATCCGCATATGCTCGTATGGTGTAGCCATAACCCTATTTTAATGGTGCATAGATGTAGGAATATACAAATATACGAATAAATGAACATCATTCATTTTGCATGGCCATTCGTGAGTAAGTCATGGAGGATCTGAGTGTCTTGTGTCGCGATCCATCCACAATACTATTCAAGGGTAATTGTGTGTAGATAAAATTAAGTATTTTATTATTACACGTTTTTATTAATATGGTATGATATCTTTTCTCATACATTGGTAAGTTATTTATTCTTGTTTTATTGTTTTATTGCTTATTGATTAAGATAGAATATTGACTTGTTTGGGCGAGAATCACTCGATCTACCGGCCCTAGGAGGTATTCGATCTCTATCATTCGATCTTTTATAAATACAATATGCATGGCATCACCATAAAAAGGTATGCTATTAAAAAAAACTTCCTTTTATCCTATTATTCCACTGGTAAATATAATACGAGAAGAGGGGGGGCATTAACTAGTACAACAGATTTTGGTGCACTAATACGTATCTTTACCCTTTAAGACCTTATAAGTTATATATACTCCTACCAAAGAAACATTATTTATATATATATTCGGAGAGCATAATCTACATTGCTTATATATATCAAATTATCAATTAAGCGCGCACGTCGACCGTCTACCGCTACACCAACGTGCTAACTAACTGCTAACCATGCATTTAAGCTACTAGTTATAGTTTATCGTCAACTTTCGGCCTGCAACGTACGTGAACATACATATATAAGTCACCAAAACTAAACATGAAGCCCATTGCAGATCACAACCTAGAAACACATACATGCATACACACATACGACATTTCTCTCTATCGGTTTAGATGGTCAATTGATCAATCGATCCATCAATCTTATGCACGTACAATGTCCGGAGTCGTTTTATTCACCGGAATCTTTCTCGCGATGACCATGGTCATAAACCTGCAAGCAATTCATGCCACGACGACAAATGATGGCATCTCGACAAGGCCAATGCACGAATGCGAGCCTTACATAAAAGGCGTCGGCCCAGATGAACCGATGCCTTACGTTTCGTGTTGTGAAGAGGTAGAGGCGGAAATCATGTCGTTGTTGAAGAGTAATGGTATGAGCAACGAGCGTGTTTGCGATTGGATTGAGAAGACAAAGGAATTCGCGCAAGGGAGTGATGTTATGGGGATGGTGGATTTGGGGAGGAAGCTTGGTTTTCGTGGCCAGAACCAAAACCAAAGCCATGCCGTTCTTGAGAGGGCGCTTGTTGTACTAGGACTTCTTTCTCAGCAGTGTAATTTGCTGTCTTTAGTTTCTTACCAAGTCAAGTGCGCACCTAATTTGCGCTCATTTGCAGCGTAAAATTGATTTGTTCAACTTTTGTATTTTGTTGCCCTTTTAACTTGATTGTGTTATAATGAGGCATTTTGTGGTGTTTCTGGGGTAGTTCAAGTAAAGAAAAGAAAAACATCTCTATTAGTAGACAAATACTATATGTGTATATATAATGTGATTTAAGTTAGTACAAAACAAGTTTTATGATCTACTTTATGCTATATATGTAGAATGTTATACTTTATGATTCCAAAGGAAAAATAATGGTTAAGGATGAGGAGATCTCTATTCGATTTGTTAAGATATACGGAGTATAAAAAAAATTATGGTTGTGTATGTCATGTATTGACAGAATAATTGCGAGCTTGACTTTTTATTTCCGAACATACACATTAGTTTTTTCTTTTAAGAAGTTAATTATGTATATTATTAATTATACATTATATTGCGAGCTTGACTCTAGTGGCAAATGAGGAGTCGATGAAGACGATTAATTCTTAAATGTATTTAAATTATAAAACATATTTAAAGTACAAATTATTTTCAAAATGTAGTTAAATTACAAAATATATAGAGTTGTGCTATGAATAATTTATGAAATATAATGTATAAATAAAAAATAAGTTAAAAAATGAGATAATTAAAAATGAGATAATAATTTGTTATGATTTTGAGTATAACTGTATAAACAAAGATAAGAACGACGGGCTATACTTTCTGCTTATTTTTTTTGGTCGAAGAATACTTTCTGCCTATTATTGACAGCGGTAGAAAGTCCAAGGGCAAAACCTTTTCATCTCCCCTGCATGTTCCCTTCCACTCTCTCTTTGTCCATTCCGCAAGTTCAAACAATCCTGATTCAGCGTTTCGTCATTTCAACTATAGCAAGGGTAAGAAATTGCTTAGTTCATCTTTTCTTACATTCTTTTTCGATTATTTGTTCTGTAGATTTCAAAGTTCAAGGATGGATTTTTAGGGTTTAGGGCAGCTACTAACTATTGAAACGGTACGATTCTTCTCTTGTGCAATTGCTATAATCTGTTTCCGTTTTTCTTAACTTGTATTGTGATGAATTAGTTGCATTGCATGTTCTCTCTTTGGTGACAAGACGGGAAGATGAATGTGTTCAACGACAAGGATTTCTCTGATCGGATCCTCCATATTGAGATCATATCAGACTTTGATATGGATCCCAAGAGGATTAATATTTCGAATAAGAAGCAAAAGAGAGAGGATTTGGGGAAAAAAGGTTGGTTATATTAAACCCTATACCACTTTCTTATCAATATTTAATGTCAATAAGAAGAAGAGTAGTCCAATAAAGGTTGGTTATCATGACTTAATCTGCAATTAATAGCAAAAAGGGACTCCTTGCGCCAAAAATTCTTGCTATGCAAGGTAATGCTGGATGATTTGTAATTTGCTGAATCTACTGTGGCAAATGTTTCTTTTATGTAGGAGATGTCGCTTCTGATAATAATTTGAAATGTTCTACTGATGTCAAAGTTAAAACTTTGCACATAAGTTCTGCCATGCTAGGTGCAAAGAGTTCCTTTTTCTTCAAGGTAAGCATCCTTCTTTTCTTTCGGAAGAGCTTTTCATTACATTTCCTATATCTAAAAATTTACTGAGGCTATGGGTTTGTAGTTATTCAAAAACGGCATGAGAGAATCACAAGAGAATGTTGTGACCTTGAAAATCAAAGCATCTGGTAAGCGCCTGTCCTTTGATCAAAGTGCTGTCTAAGTATTCGTTGCCTACGCCCCAGCTGGGTTATACTGGCTTTGCATTTGATAGCGCATTTATAACTCATTCTTTTGGTGAACAGAGGAAGAGGCTTTGATGGATGTCTTGAAATTTATGTATACCAACACTCTGACTGCAGCTTCAGTGCCTAAGTTGGTGGGTGTGCTTGTAATGGCAGATAAGTTTGAGGTTACTTCTTGTATGAACTGGTGTTGTAAGCTGCTGAACAAGAAGCCCATGTCACTAGACTCTGCACTTTTATATCTCGAGCTTCCTTCAAGTCTTTTGGAGTGTGCATTACTTCAGTCACTACTCGATGCAGCAAAGAAGTGTGTTTTCAATCGTTACAAGAAAGTCACCGTGTAAGTAGTATGTGATTTGCATTTGCAGTTTGCACTATCAGGATTGATATTAGTTTACATCAAAATATCATAGTGAGATCGATCTCTTCTCTAATATATGTTGTAACCAATCTCATCAGACCATTCATATCACAAGAAGAGGCAGCGTCCTTGCCTCTTCTTGCTATAGAAGTTTTGCTTGGTAGTGATGATCTCCAAGTAAAATCAGAAGATGATCTGTACGATTTCATCTTGATTTGGGGGCGCGCACGCTATCCGAATCAAGAAGAGCGGCAAGACATCCTTACCAAGCTCTTGGGACGGTTCCTATACTTCCCGTACATGTCTATGTCCAGGCTTGAGCAAATCCAGGAATGCCCTGACTTTGATAGCAAAGAAGTTTCAAAGCTGATGCTGACTTCTCTCTACTTGAATGCCGGGTTCCCATACGGGCAACAGTACCATGTCCCGGTGCCCACCAGCCTTAGTCAATCACTAAAACGGAAATACGAAGAACTGCCTATCAAGCAGGTGGAGTTGGAATCGCATTGTGTCGTGTACTTGAACCTAACGACAGAAAAGTGTTGGGATATAATGGAAACAAGAGTTGGACAATGTTCTCAGCCTTTTCTCCTAGGCGAATACTGGTTTGCGCTGTGTGTAGAAGCAGTAGTGGGAGATGAAACAGAAGAGGACGGGGACGAGGAGGAAAGCTTTGGCTTGTTTGTGGAAATGATGCAGGATGAGGGCGATGGACCTTGCATGTTCGATTATGAGTTTGCGGTGATGAAGGGGTCGTCAAAGGACTTTGAATGCTGTCACAAGGCTGACAATTGCACCTTAACCGGGGGTCAACGCTTGGGGTCGGAGAAACTGTTCCAAGTCCCGTATTGCGAAAACTACAATGGCGACGATTATGAGTATAAGGATCTCGTAGACGGAGTCGTGCGTGTACGAGCCAAGTTCACCGTCAACCACTCTTAGCAGTGGACAGATGACCTTATATATGCATCCATAGCTATGGCAGTTCAAAGAAGCTTATACAAAAAGCTGAAGAAAGTCTTTGTTTTGGAGAAGTGGGAGTCACACTAATGTTATGAATGATGATCTTATTCTCTTGTTAAAAGCCAGTCAGATTGTCTGTTTCTTATTCTCTCTGCTGTTTCTTATGTACATCCATGCAAATTTCTATCTGTTTTATTATTTGGATCAGTTGGATCTCTTAATTACTATGGTTTCATGTTGGATATTGCATCTCTTAAATGGGTTAATGTCACTAGTTTTTTTTCTGACAATTCTCTTCAAATGGTCAATTAATGCTGATAAGTACATTGATCCATAGAGGAAGCAATACGAATGAAGGTGATTGAAATGGTCAATAATACTACCCTTTTGGTGGCAGTTATAAATTCGTCAACACCATATACAATTGACTATTGTGGCAAAACGAATGAATTTGTCAAAAATAGGACATTGTTTATCACATAGTTGACAATAACCGTCCTAGTTCTAATCTTGTCGCCAAGATTTACGTTTGTATATTCCTCAAGAGAAAAAAATATAAGTGCATATGAATATTTTGTTTTTTGAAGATAACTGCATAGGATAATGTACGAACGAACTATATATTATAATACTAATCAGCGCCAAAATAAATAACGGTAATCAGATTGGCCCGATCCGACCCGACCCGACCCTACTATTATCAGTTTCATCTTCAACTCGCCGTGAGACGACTTGTCTCTCCAAAGACGACTCAGTCAATTCTTCAGATCTCTCTCATGGCTGCGAATTCCTTTTCTACTCTCGATTTCTCCCTTCCAACTCCTCAGAATTCTGCTTCGGAGGAGCTCCAGAAGTTTCTAATACTACTCCTCCGAAAACAACGATGGCGAAATCTAGGGCTAATAAGGACACCGACCTCCGCCTAGCTTGTCAGGCCGCCATTGGAGGTGCTGATGAGAAGGTTTTGATGGCCATTCGAGGTGGCACTTTCAAAGGAGTTTCCGCCAAGTCTCACAATTTGGCGCCGACCATGGCCAAGCCGATTGTTCTTGCTGTTTGTGGTAAATCGATTCGAGTTCCTTTCTTTTCTAGCGTTTCGGAATTTTGCCTGATTCCAGAAATATACTGTATAGTTTGATTGATTTGGAAACCGCTAGCTTTATGCTTCCGTGAAATTTGAGTATGAATCGTACCTTTTGTTCAGCTATGGAAACAGGCCAGCAGGCGAGTGCGTTTCTTCGTGTTTTTGAGCATTCTACTGCTGGTGTCTTTGAGGTAAGGAACTGTTCTGTTTCTTTTACTTAAGCATGTTAAAGGTTTACACTACAGAGATCTCCTACAATATGAATTCTGGCGTTTGGAGTTTTGGTTTTTGGTCTTGTTTATTAAGTGATGCATATTACATAACGGATTAGATCGAAATTTTTTGCGAATCGTAGACGATTTAGGCATATATTATACATAAGAGAGACTAAACCATAATTTGGGCTCGAAACTTTGTCAACTAGGACGCTTGAACCATGCACTTTAGCCTGATCATCAAACCTAAAGTTTAGCATTATCAACCTCTTCATATTTCAAACAAAGTTTTCATCAAGTAAGATTCTCGGGAGATTTGTTTGCAGTGTAATATGCATTCCAATATTAGATACTGAGTTCCTTCGATTCAGATTGAAGTTTGCATTTTGCATTGTTTAACTCAATACATCCAGTTTCTTGAAGTTGTGACTTGTGGAGAACTGATATTTTTCTTTTCTTTCCTAGTTGAAGCCTCTTATGAAGGTTTACAAGTTAAAGTATCTTTCGAAGGTGGAGGTTATGACTAATGATCCTAGTGGATGTTCCTTTCTGCTGGTACTTGCTTTTTACATTGGTACTATACGTATGGTCTTTTGCTCATCTTTGGTAATTGAACACTTATTTGAACTTGTATTCACAGGGATTTGATAAGGTGAGAAACCAGAGTGTTGCTTCACCTCACTGGACCACATATAACATTGATGACAGGTGCCATGAATTTTCCTCTGCAAACATTTGTTCTACATATTTTTTTCTATCAATAACCTCTCGTATTTATTTATTTTTAATATAGGAACCTTCTGTTACTTTGCATTCTGAAAACTTGCAAAGACATGGTTGGTCGTATACCTAGAGTTTTTGGTGTAGATATTGTTCAAATGGCTCTCTGGCTAAAGGTAGTTTTCAATAAACAGTCAGTGCAACTACTATTTCTAAGTTATGTCCTAGCTAGTCTTTAAGGATACTATCTTAGCCTAGAATTATCAAAATGTTCTCTATAAACTGTCTTCTAAGACTCTCACTTGTTCAGATTTTTAATTCTTCTGAAATTATGAAATTACTGCAGGAAAGAGAGGAAATAACCTCCAGCAATCAGGATAACTCTCAAGATGAGCCAATGACTACGATGATATCTGAACAAGACTTGAAAGTGACGGTCCAAAATGAACTTGGATCGCAAGCAGAGGAAGAGGATATGCAAGCTCTTTTGGACTTGTATGCAATATCACATTTTGTGTGTTTTGATGTTTACTGAAGTGTGAATCTGCTTTCAAGCTTGACATAACTTCTCTTATATAGTAGAACTATGAAAGATTGATGGTTCAAAGGCATAAGATGATTTGATAAATATTTAGATTGATCTGACTCTCCTTTTCCTTTTATATGCAGTTATGTCATGGGTATCGGTGAAGCTGAGGCCTTTTCCGACATGTTAAAGCGTGAATTTCATGCTCTGGAAGCAGCTAATGTACATGATATATTGGAAATTGAACCTTTGATTGATGAGGTAATTCTTAACGATTAGTTTTTCTTCTGAAATTCCTCGCAAGTAATACTACTGGAATATTCAAACAGCAAAGAGCAAATTTAAGGAATTAAATTTGCTTTGTTGTTGTAGGTTTTGCAAGGGCTTGATACTGCCTTGAACTACACGTGTGAGATGGACGAATGGTTGAGCACTTTCAACGTGAAGCTTAAGGTCATGAGAGAGGATATTGAATCCGTAAGTCAACCAAATAAGTGCAATCTGTATTTTTACCCTTTGTAAAGACATCGAATCTACCATGAAAATCCACCTCATTCCGCTTTTTGATTCCTTTCCCACCTATTTCAGGTTGAAACACTAAATAATAGCTTGGAGCTTCAGACTTTTAATGGTAAAGCATTAGATGAGGAACTTGGCCAACTTCTTGAGAAGCTTAACATTCCTTCCGAGGTAATATGATTTCCTTAATTACTTTCTTTGGTTCATCACTTGTATCATTTGAACCACTAATCTGATGGCACTGTATGCAGCATTCAGCATGCCTCACAAAGGGGTCTTTTGATGAATCAAATTTAACCAAAATCATGGAAGCCTGTGAATGGTTGAACAATGCTTTGACTGGCCTTGAACTTCCAAAGATGGACCCTGCCTATATAAATTTGCGTGCTGTATGCTCCTTTCTTCCTTGTTATGAATTTCATTTACTGTAAATATGTCAAACTAGAATTATTAATTCTATAAATATTTTATCCCTATACTTCACCTGTTAAGGACATTTGAGAATTTGTTTGGTTAACGATTTGATGCAAAACTTCTCATATGCATTCCTTTTTTCCACAATTCACTTCTTACCCATAATTATGTCATGAGATGAATTTCATTTCCTTAAGATAAAGAAAGACAAAGACTGGCTCTTTTCTTTTTACTTCATCATAATGCCACAAAATGAACATGCAAGTTTCAAATGATAAGACTGAGTGCTTGCACCAGTCCTTCAATTTTATCTCTTTTTCCAGGAAAATTTATGACTTAGGAATAGACTAGATAAGCCATGGGTGATGTTTGAAGTTTAGCTGATCAAATACCTTTGGAACTGTAGTCAATAGTACTTAATTTTGACCTCTGTCAATCTTACAGGTTAAAGTGAAGAAGGTAGAACTGAAGAAACTGAAGAATACATTTGTTGGGAGAGCTTCTGAATATTTACGAAAATACCTTTCGAACTTGGTCGATTATATGATAAGAGACAAGGTTCACTCCTCTTTCCGCTTTTTGAATAGTTATTGTGATTATTACCTTGCTGTCTAATAGTAGTGTCTTCCACATCTGCTCGTATAGCATCAGCGATCAACAAGTCCTGACCATAACGAACTACACAAGAAGTGCATGACCTATTCTGTACTTTTGCTGCAGTTAGAGGTAAATCTTGCAGGAAAATATATGATTAAATTATAATATTAACTCCCTTCTGAAAATCTCATATGCATTACTGATTTACTATTCTTCTCCAGCGACTTGATAAGAACTGCATAGGTCCACTAAGAAAAGCATACTGTACTTCTTTTAACTTACTTCTTCGGAGAGAGGTGAGTTTGTTGTACCTCTTGATCTTGCTCTACTCGGTGCCATGAACTAAAATGTACATTTTTTTTTTCACAAAAACTACAATAACAAACTGTTTGAGTTGCTGATCAATCTATTGCAGAGTCGTGATTACGCAAATGAACTTAGGACTAGATCTGAAGTGTCAAGGAATCCAATTTCTTGGTTTGATGCTTCTTCTGCCTCTACTCAAAGCAAAAAGAATACTGACACGTCAGCAGTTTCCAATGCTTATGCTAAAATGCTGACAAATTTCATCCCACACCTTGAGCAGGAGGTTATATCCTGTTTTGCATTTGTATTTATGAGATGTTTCATGATATTTTCCCTGATTTAAGCTTCATCAAACTGCAGATTTCTTTTTTTGCACAATTTATGTGTTTCAACATTCCAACTCCTTATGTGACCGAAGTTAACAATAATGGCGAGAAAGCTGGTATACAGATTACAGACTATTATTCAAACTGCATATGCCTCTGCAATATAGTATTTGGATTTATATTCTTACATATAGAAACTTAGCTATCATGTTTAAATACTTTCAGAGATGGCATTACTAAGTGAATATCTTCAAGACCTGCTTGACGGAATTCAGGTACTGTTAAAAGTTCAAACAAATATTTCCAATATATTTTCAATTCTTCTATAAAATTTTCTGTAATGGGATATCATAATGATTTCATAGGAAGATTTTTATGCTATTATTGAATGGGGGAACAAGATCGATCCATTGAGATGCATATCGATGAACGGGATAATGGCACAAAGTCTTTCTAGTCAGAAACCTAATGCAGCCCAATTTGTTGTCGTCCTTCTCACTGGCTTGCAATCAAGAACTGCTTTATTGTTTAGCCGGGTATGTTTTCATTTCATCCGTTTTTGTAGCAACAATTGGATTTCAATTTGCAGTCTTGAGTTAAAAAAACATCATTCCTTGTTGTCCTATTGCAGTTTGTTGAAGAATCTTGCCGTCGCATTGAAATGACGGAGCAAAATGCTCGACCAGCTGGTGGGGTATACTCACATGTACACAGGTAACTAATTCCATCAGAATGTGTACCATGTTTCTTTACTAAATGACCCCTTGTTCTTCAAAAACTGGCGTATGACTTGAACTATAAAAATTGGTGTATTTTAAATGTTGTTGCATTCATTTTTTGTTGTTCATGCCTCATCTAATCACATGCATGTTGCACTTTGTATATACGATGCACAGATTTACACTTCTTGCTTCTTGTATGGAGCAGTGTATCCATGGACAAGCTAGAGATTTGGCTGATAAAGCATATGCCCAGATTGTAAGTACTTTCTTTACAATTTTGATATCAGTTACAACTTACAAGGAAAAAACAATAATTTATTCCCAAGATACCACATTGAATGTTCACTTTGGGCATTTGGGGTGCACTAGTCAAAAGTAACAATAAATGCAAGCAAATTCAAAAATCCTTTATTATAAAGCTGTTAAAGTACAAACTGCAAAAGTTAAAGTCGTACTAGTGAACGTGGTAGGATCAATTGGAAGCGTACTTAAACCTCTTCGTTTCCCCAGAACACAAGCAATTAATCATCATTACTATCCTGCCTCGCTCCACTGCATCTATATTAAGCGTGCTATTTAATTAATTGAGTTTTCCGACATCAGCACTATGTCTGTATACATCCCTCTCTATGGCTATAAGTTCCACTACCATCGTCACCATCACAATTCACACACACACACAAGAATCCTCCCTTTGTTCCATACCTAAAAAATGGAGTCAACCGACCGTTTGGAAGTTGGGGGCGCATACGTGGATGTAACAGTCACATCAAACGCACTGAACATCACTGATTGGATCCGTAACGTTTTGTACTCCTACCGGAACATTGACAACAATGTAGTTGTCGGATTAGACATCGAGTGGAAACCCAACAGAATGCCTCACCAAGACAACAAAGCCGCCACTCTCCAGCTCTCCATCGGTGACAAATGCCTCATCATCCAGCTCATCTACCTCAACTGCATTCCTCGGTCTCTGAACGAGTTTCTGTTCAACCAGAAGTATGTTTTCGTGGGAGTTGAGGTGGAGTCGGACCTGGCCAAGATAGAGGAGGATTATGGGCTGGTCTGTGGGAACCGCCGTGACGTCAGAAATGTTGCATCGGAGTCCGACGTGTGGAAGGATTGCGGGATCTCTATGCATTCCGGGCTTAAGCAGATTGCTGAGGTTGTGGCAGGGATTCGGTTGGAGAAGCCTAAGCGTGTTACGATGAGTAACTGGGAGAAGCACATTCTGAGTGATGAACAGATTAAATATGCTTGTCTTGATGCTTATGCTTCTTTTCGTATTGGTATGAAGCTGCGCGATGAGTTTTAGGGCCCTTCATTAGATTTAAGCGTATGATGTGGCTATAATCATTTTCCTTTAAATAAGAAGTTGTACTCTTCATTCCTCAGTTGAATGTTTTAATGTTGTTCATTTCGAGTTTTGTTGTAGCAAGCTATTCTAAAGCTAAATGAAGGATAATTTGTCTGCAGGGTAGCACATTGTTCATGACCTTAAGGGCCCGTTTGGTATTCATATCCAGATATCAGGTATGGGTATCAATATAAGTCATACTCATACCTTGTGTTTGGTAAAATTGGATATAGATATCACTGATATCTTTTCCATATCATAGATATCAAATCTGCCCAATTTCATATACCAAAATACATGCCGGTAAATTGATATCTTTTCTTTACTCTAACTTCATCAATCCAACCCATCTTCCTTCCTGTCTTTCAATCTCTCTCATCCTCCCCCCATCACCCAATCTTTGCCTCTCCGGCCTCGTTCAAGCTCCGTCAAGAATCCGGCATTGATCTGCAACACCACCTACATCCGACACCACCCTAGCTCCGAGCGCTCAGTCCGACGCCCCACCCAGATCTACTTCTCCCTCGCCTACATCTGACGCCGACATATGGCTTTTCCGTTCTTCCCAGCGCTGTTCGTTCCTCCGCCCACGAGAACATTGACGTTGCCATGGGGGAATTTCGGAGTCCATAGAACTGATTTTCAATGCTAGAATTTCGATGGTCATTGTTGTTTTGTTAGGTTTTAATTTTGATTGTCATTCTCCTTTTTTCTCCTTTACATTGTGTAAATTGCCCATAAAAAACGCTAACTGCATAAAATTAAGTCAATTTGATTTCTTTGGTTGAAATTAAATAGATTTGATTATGTATTTCGTAAAAATCAATAATTTGGATTCATAAAAATAGATTGTAGATTATAAACGTAGCTTTTAAAATCTGAAATTCTAAATCTATTTTATTTACTAAACTATGTCTAATATCTACCCTATACCAAACACAAATATAGATATCAACCTCTATATCCATACCCCGATATCGATACCGATACCGATATCCGATATCTGATATCTAAGATATCGATACCAAACGAGCCCTAAATAAAATTGGAAGGGCTGATCCCAAATATGGAGATGTGTTTATTTTGGAGAATTATGCTGCATTCCAAACCAGGTGTGATCTTGTTTTGGAAAGCAAATCAATTTGAGTAATATTTTAGGCTGATTATAAGGCATTGTTGCAGTTTGTATGACCTGGCAAATTTGGTGCCTGCACTAGCCAAATTGTATCAGCAGGCCAGTGATGCTTATGAACAAGCATCAACTCGTCATGTCCACATGGTCATATACAGTGTAAGGCATTCGTAGTTCTGATGAGGACTTTTCTTCTTATTACTCTGGAGAATCAGATTTTTTTTTAGTTTATAGTGATTATGTATATTGTGAATGTAAACCTAAAACATAGTTTTATCATGCTCTTAATAAATGCAGCAATTTGAACAACTCTTCCAGTATGCTAGGAAGATTGAGGACATGTTGGCAACAAATACACCAGAGGAGGTAAGGGTACACTTAACTTCAATTATGTAGGGGTACACTTAACAGAGCCAAACCAATTACTTGCTCATTGACAGTAATCAGCTTCGATGGGGAAAATTACCATTGTTTATTGATGATTATACTGATTGTTGTATTACATTGAAGTGTATATTTTAACTTCATCCTGGTTCATTCAGATTCGTTCCACTCCCGGAATGTCCACGACAGATCTTAGAAGGGTATTGAGAGTAACCTTAAGTGAGGTAGTTTATAAAGCAACATTAGCTATCCAATTGGGCCTTTTAATTTCCTTTCTATCAAGCAAACATGGGTTTAAACTGATTTATCACTTTCTGGGATTTCCTGATATCCAGATTGAAAGATCCATCAATGCAATGTACAAGGGATTGCAAAGGAACTTAACTTTAAAGGAATTGGTGCGCCCTTTGCATATAAAGTGCAAGGTTAGTATCATCTCACACAAATCTTAAGTACACACTGAACTGTCAGATCTCTGCAGGATTTAATTTATTTGTTTATTTCCCATGTTTTGTAGAAAGAGTTCACAAGTAAGTATCAGGCAATTTGGGAGCTTATTGGTAACATTTACCCAGCAGAGACCAAATGGATGCCTTCTGTGCCACAAGTAAGGGATCTCTTGGCCTCCATTGAGGAAGCTTATTTCTTGTGAGTGATTCCTATTTGTAAATGTGACCTTGTCCATTCTACTGGGTTTCTCATTTTTTAAATTTTTAATAATGGTCAAGAGGTAGGCTAGTCATACATTTTGCGAGAGATCGGTTGCAAATAATGTACAGAAATGTGGATGAAGCTTGATTATCAGTCTGTAATATTTGTGTATAAGGACAAATCCGTGTAACAGTAAATGATATCTTAAGAAAATAAGTCGAAATACTTGAACAATTGTGACAACTGACAACTTCCGATGATTTAAACAAAAGTTTAATGCACAAAAATAGTTATTATTACAACATCTTAGCCGGTAGTGTTACCGCTATTCCTTCCACAGTGGAAGTTACACTAGATATAACAACCACATAAACACAAGCATATGAAGCAATACATCAACTATGTAAATGAAATTCGTATACTCATATAGCTGAATAGCTATAGTCATCTGCAGCACCGGGCTCATCTCCTGCCTGAGAAAAGATGGTGAGCACCACAAAGGCACCGTACAACACAGTCACAATGGCGGTGAAGTTGACCAAGTAAGCCTCGGGTCCAAACTTGGATAGACCTGAGTTCTCGAGGAAAGTGAGCTTCTCTAAGAACCCTAGTGTAGCTGTGCCTACGGCCAGGATGAACACAAAAAGCCCGAAGATGATGTGCCATGGAGCTGATGCGGATCTTAGGTCTCGGCTCCCTCCTGGGTAGAAGAAGAGCAGGAACCCGTAGATCCACTGTAAAACATAAGTTCCACCATCGATCATTATATTCAAGTTGTAGACTGATCTTTATTAGTAGTTAACGCTCGCATGGTATGGATAATATCAGGTTATCGAGCATGGGTATGGATATTGCATACACAAAATGATCGAATTGGAGGAAATGTACCTGAATCGCGTAGAGAATGATCACGCCCAAGCCGAGCCAAGAATGGAGACTATAGAGGTTATCAATGCTGCTCTCGTTGTGGTACTTGAAGGCCGCGCAAATGCCGAAGATGCCAAGGATGAGAGCCATGCCATGGAGCACCATGTGTACCAACTTCTTCACGTCTTTGGTGAATGGAAGTGATTTGTAACTAATTATAGCTGTACGTATCAAAGTAAACACGTATATCGAGTTAATAAGTCTTAACGTATAAAACGACTATGGCTAGGAATCATCAATTGACAGCTTGTACAAATAGTACTTACCTTCTCCTCCAAGTATGATGAAACATATCAACATTACCACGGGATGTATCTGTTGTAGGTAAACAATAAGAAATGGATCGAGGAAAACATAATCAGTATGGACCTAATTAATTGAGTGGATTATATTAGAGCTGTCTAGAAACCTAGATAAATAAATACAATTCTTGATTTAAAATAATAACCAATATGAACATAGATTAAAGTAATAACTGATAATATGAACAAAGAGGCCAGCCATAAATACTCGTATGATAAACATGTAACTTATGTCCATCAAGGACACGTGTACGGTAGACATTTGTGGTTGGTTCATTTCTTAATTAATACTAGTGGGTTTCAGCATTCAATTCGAAGGATCCAGACCGTTTATACATCCGATTAGACACGAGTACGATCTTGTGATCGAGTCCCATGGACATTAATATTTGTACGTCAAAACTATAGGCTATTTGAAATTTCAAAGATAGGAATCGTGAGGTTAAGGGTTTGTACGTGGATTGAAGCCAAAGCCAACGAAGCAATGGCAAGATCGAGCAAAGAGACAAATGAGTATCAACCACACGTACTTGGATCATAGAAATAATTCACATTTCAGACATCGCCAAGCTAGTGCAATAATAGTTTCAAGCCGGGCTCACAAAAAAAAAAAAAGTTTCAAGCCGGTGCTGTATTCTTGTTTGCATCTTCTTCCCATATGAAAGTGACGAAACACATATAACAAGGGGAGGTACACATACGGCTGTCAAAGCTTGATCCGACCCAATTCAATCAGTAACCCAATTGGTTCATTCACACTTTCAAATCTAAACTTGATTAATCCAAGTCTATATAAAACAAATGAATTTGTATATGGGGGAATATATTGAAGGTTGAATGTAGAAGTTATCAATTGAAATTGATACCAAAATATGAATGGCAAGGTATTAAGACACGTGATAATTGTTTATGTAAATTGAATGAGATAAAGTAAGGGAGTACTTTGGTTTTGTCAGTACGTATATGGACAGAATAGTATGAAGAATACAAAGACAAAGCTGTATATTGGAGGCCAAGCATTTGTTTTGAGACTTGTGTCTAAGCGTGGAGGGAATACGCAATCACGTGGTTAAGTTTGTAACTACGTGTGTTTGCTTGTGCCTTTCGTGTGGCCACCATTTATCTACTTACACTAATTTTCAATTTAATCAAGTAATTAAGAAATCGAAAACATTGAATTCATATACTCCCTCATCGGTTCCAACCAAAATATATACTCCTTCCGTGCACTTTCACTTGTCCTTTTGAGTTGAAAATTTTGTTTATAAAAACTTATCATCTCAATTTGGCATTTTGACCCTTATATTCAATGAAAAAATTAATTAAATTTCTCTCATTATCATTTCCAATGCAAAAAAAAAAGCATTTAATTAAGGGTATTTTGGTACAATTTTAAATCTCCTTAAACAAAATCCAAAGGAGAATTAGAAGTGAGCTCAGTACTACAAACTAGGTCGCTAACTAAGATGTGGATAAAGTTGTGAGTTCGTTCAAACGTACAACTACCACTAACTTTAATTTGTTTATAATTAATTTAATTTATAAATAAAGGAAGTGAAAAAAAAGTAGTTGTATTTTTTTTTTTGATCGACTTCAATTCAAAGCAAGATATACGTTTTGCATTTAAACGTACACCGTCCATCAATAATCAATAAAATAAATTTTGGGGGAAGAAGAGCCGTTTACACGGTCATCTTGAATTACTTTTTTTTTTTTTTTGGTCAAGGCGGTCATCTTGAATTACTGATATTAGAAAAACACCTTAGTTAATTCCTATAAAACAATACAGCTAACTATAATAACGTCGTCCAACTAAAGAACGGAGGATTATAAGAATCAGTTTTTAATTTTAATTACCCCTTTTTATTCAACGTATGTGTCCTAATAAAGAAGGCAAAAGATCACTCAAAACCACCTAAGATGCTTGATAATATATAAATATGCTCGGTGTTGGAATGACAAGGCATCAAAGAATCAATGACATTTCATACTACCAAAAACGAAAAAAAGAATCAATAGCATTCGATCGTATATATGCTCCTTAATTAATTTTCTTTTTTATTTTAAGAAGAAAACGTAAACTCTTTTTTTTTTCCGTTAACGTGCAAGAAACCAAACTGATCGAGAGAGAAAGAGAGACGTACGTTGAAGATGAGACTCTTGTTGGAAGCATCCCAAGCCAGGCCGCCTCGGAAGCTGATGCACCACACCAGCACCATCACGGCGGCCGCCACCGCTAGCACGTGCGCCGCCATCGACACCGCAAGTGCCCTCACGCTCACCGGCCTCACCGCCATCTCTCCCCCTCCGCTAGTTCCCGCCGGTTTACCGGAAAACAAAAAAGAAAACTTACAGTAGAGTTCAATAGAAGAAAATGAAGCGGGGCTTTCTGGTGGTTGGGAGAAGAAGTTTTGAGGGGTGTCGTTACATATTTGTTGTTTATCGTCTATTATTAAAACTAGAAGTCATTACCCGTGGGTAGCACGGGTTTAAAAATTATTTTTAAGTTTTATTAATCAATTTTAATTTAAAAGTCTGTTAAATATAACTTTAAATGATAATTCGGGTCATTTTCTCGAAGCATAACTTTAAATTAAAAAATGATCAAAGTTTAAAGCATAACTCACCGGTCATAACTCTAAAAAACATATTTTAATTCCTTTTATTTATCAACTATCAATGAGATAAAAACAATCAATCTTAGGTTACTCAATTTCATGACATATTGATTAACCTTTTGGAATCTATATTAACAATTTGGAATGACCCGTGAAATAAATATTAAATACCTTTTGTTCACTAACATTGGGAATTTTCATTCTTTATTAAGTAAGAATAAATTTATTTCTCAACTTTATCCGGACAATGATTTCTAAAGGTCTACTTCATATGTTTATTACATATATATATGTATTAGAAATATTATTATTTAATAATAGACATTTAAAAGTTATTATTCTTAAATGTTGTACAATAGTTATTTTGTGAAAATACGTACACGATATACCTGTATCTTTGATGAAGTATATTTTTTTTGGTAGAATTTGATGAAGTATAATTAGCAATCACTAAATCTTAAAACAAAATTGAGATCATATGCCCTGAACAATAGTTCAGGTTTGATATACTTGTGTCAATCCAAAATAAAGATCGAATTAAAAAATACACAAATAAAAAAGGTTATAAAAATACAAAGACCGATAATCGCCAAAAAAAAGTAAATATAAAAATCAACAGAGATGAAGAGGTTATATTTTAATGATTTTATAAAAGTACACAAAAATGTTGTTAGAGAGGTTTGAACCCCAAACCTTTGGGTTATTAAAGGAAGGGTTTACCGCTATGCCATTGTGATCGATTTGATTATGATTTCATATTGTTAAATTATATAGGGAAGATTGCAATAAAAGTTAATGGATCAGTAAATGAGGACACCGCTTAACTTTTATATATATATAGATGCAATAAAAGTTAATGGATCAATAAATGAGGACACCGCTTAACTTTTATATATATATAGATACTATATATACTTGAGTAGGTGAATCAAACGGGTTTGATAAGTGCCACGTAGGCGGCGTGTTTGAATGGTAGATCAAATCCATTGAAGAAGAGATCCGGGTCCCACCGTCTAATGCTAATTCTTCCACTTACCGGTCTTATTTCACTCTTGACCGCTTACATGTTTGTTGACAGTATTCGTGGCCTCCACACTGCTATTCTTGATTTGCATTTCGTTCCCCTTTAGCTAGAGCCTAGAGATGGTTTAGCTAGCGATCAAGTTGATCAGTATTAGCTTGCTCGATTATTGGAGAGATTTAGCAACTGCTTAAAGAATAAACTTTTGTTCGTGAAAGACACTCTCCTAAGGGAAAAAAGGATTGATGGAGGCCGATGAACAGCCCATTAGCGGCCTAACAAAATCGACAATGAGTACGTCCACAAAAATTAGAAGGTGATTAAGACGGGAGCAATTATATATAGTCGTATATCCCTGATCATTAAAGCCAGATAAAATGGTTAAGGCTACCCTTTCAGACGATAAGCGACACAGAACTTTACTTATAAAGATTAATTCCTTTCAAGTCTTGACGGTAATGGTACCCCTTTTGTCCACTCCTCTTATGCCGTTTCAATATCCTACCAGGGATGGGATACAACTCCAAGCCATGCAAATCAAATCCGTGGAAAAGGCACAAATTTATCTAGTATGCTATGACTGCATATTCTATTAGTATGTATGATGCAGTGATCATTATTATACCTGTAACTCCTGATGATCCTGACAAATATTGTGCTATTGTTAGAAAGGTCCATCATCCTCACCGGCGAAATCTCTTGGCTGGACTCGGAGAGCTTCTATCACTCCACACCAGCTTTGTTTGTCCACCATTTCCACAAGTTGCAAAAGAAAGAGTCTGTCGTTTACGAATAAGAATATTAAACACAAGCAAAAAGAGATCCAGCTCGAAAGTTAAATGAGTATGAGAAGTACACATACTTTCGTTGCTCTTTTATCAACAGGAGTCCATGAGTGAGGAAGCATAGGCGAATCATTCTCATTCTTGGAGAAAGTTGACGGCTGTGTACATTGCTTCTGCCTCACTCGCCTCGCTGGTTTGGTAGGAGTTTTTCCTCCTTTGTACTTGAAAAGTTCTAGAATAGAGGGACTTTTTCTCTTTGCGGCTTTTGAGGCAGTATCACCGAAATCAGCCCGAGGAGTTGAAGTGTCACTTTTTAGAAACTGCTTATGCAGCCTCATCTTTTCCCTGACTTGGTTCAGGAACTCCTTTGTCCATGGAGATGCTCCTTCCAGCTCGTTCGAGTATATACTTTTTCTCAATGGTGTTCCTGCATGTCCAGACGGAGCTTTCTCTTTGTTTAACAGCTTGTGCAAATATGTCCCCGGCTTCTCTGCTTTCCCTCCTCTTAAGGGTTCTTCTTTTGGTTGATCCAGCCCGAATGTGTTGAAGTCAGTTTGTTGTGAACTTAATGGTGAATAGTTGGGATGATCAAATGAGAGTCTTCTTATAGCTCTAGAGGATTTAATCCCAGGAGCTTCTTCTGTTTCATGCTTTGGTAGAAAGAATTTTGCAGCTTTGTTTGTAGAAGAGAAGTTTGCGTCAAATAATGGATCATCATTGATGTCAACAACTTCACCCATAAAACCATCAGAAAGACCTTTAAATATATCGGTATCCTGCCCAGGTAGCCTGATTGATGATGCCATAGATGATTTCTTTTTATAACCCAAAAATCTACTGCTCGAAGGTAAAGTTAATTCTGGGAAATCATCCATTAGATTTGGGTTTTCTGACCTCCAAGAAATTTGTGGTTCAGAAACCACAGTAGGATTGATCTTTTCTGCATCATACGATCTTAGCTCTTCATAAAATGCTTCAACATTAAGAGGTGGTTCAACTGACGTCTTTAGAAGCCTTGACGTTGTTGGTTTGTGCAAATTATCCAAATTCACAGCATCAAAAGACCTTCCATTAAATTCTCTCTTTCTCCTTTCTGCATCATCTGATCTTAGCTCTTCATAAAATGTTTCAACATGAGGTGGTTCAGCTGACGTCTTTGGAAGCCTTGATGTTGTTGCTTTGTACAAATTATCCACATCCACAGCATCAAAAAAACGTCCATTAAATTCTCTCTTTCTCTTATCAAAGCTGACCTTGCACTCTAATCTCTCTGAATTGGGAGGAGAAGAAACTGAGGAGGAGCAGTCTGTCACACCAGATATAGATTCCTCACGCTTGCCATATCTGGACAGGATGCTAAATAGAATAACACTTTCATCAGGAACATGATATTTGTGCAATTCTCGGATCCTGCAATTCTCAGACCACCCAAAGAAATCTATAAGCATTGCTCCAGTTGACAAAATTGCAAAAGCCGAGAGGGGATTGATAGAAGGAAACTTCATCAGGAATGATTCTGCAATAGTTTCTGACTCTGAAGGCTTAGGAAATAGGCCCTTATGAAACTTCATGGCATATGTAATACAGTTCAATACAATCTCCTCTGTCAATTCTGGAGAATGTGAATAAAAAATCTGTAATTCAATGCCCAGACTGGCTGCAGCAGCATAGAGTTCATCGGATGACTCGGTTATGGTGGATATGAAATTGCTTTCTCCTTCAAAAACCTGAGGAAGAATGGTAAGATAAACGATTGCTTTTAAATAATTTCATTTGAGACAAACAAGGGAAACAAATATATAAGGAAGTGCTTACCAAGATGCAGCTCCTGAAAGTAAAACTCAATGATGTCAATATATTGGCTGCTATATTGTCAACACAAAGTGGAACAGAAGAAGCTGCTTCATCAGGAGCAGTTGCTTTCCTCCCGATGTTTTTACAGTTGTACCATGCTAAGCACATTCCGGCAGTAATTATGACATCCACCGGTAGACAGAAATCTCGTTCTAGAATCTGTGCTCCTTCCTTCTCCATAGCTACAAGTCTTTGATATGTGCTCCTCTGAGATATTATCATCTCTGTATCAAAATCTTGAGTATTGACAATGATGGTTGTGTGTGGACAAGATGACAGATCTGCACTATTAGACTTGGATTCTATTGGAATGCAATTGATTGGCAGAGGCATGCGGATGTACATTTTCTGGCCTATAATGTCCATTGACATTGATTTACAATTGTCCACCATTGGAATAAAATTCAGCAATTCTTCCAACTTCTGTTCAATTGCATCAAGAGCTCAGTATTGTTTATCTTAAGAGTACTATAGTAAATACAGTATGGATTGACCCAGCAAGAAGAACTTTCTAATCAGGAATAGCTTATGACTGAAAATTAGCACGACATAAAACCAACTATATGCAAAGTCTCTTTTTCGATAAAAGTGAACTATGTCAACATCAACATAAAGCATCAATGCATCTATATGGATGGAAACATCTTGTAGCTTATATTTCCTAATTTCTAAGTAAATCTCTATGGAGGAATTCCCTGTAATTAGATTCTACTCATTAAATAACTAAACAAGAAGTATCTCTTTCTTGCTGTGACTTTCAGGATAGCGTACGATTATTAGCATGTAGTCAAGATCATTTGGCAGCAGTCAGAGTGACTAGTTGAATGTTTGTAGAGTTTAACCAAATCCATTGTTCAATGGCAACGCTGTTTCAAGAGACTCGACTAAAATAATAGCTGCTAAAAACTAGACGAGACCTAAAAGGCATGTTGTTCAGACTACTGCACAAAGAAGAAGAAGTCTTCTTGAAATATTTACTCACCATTGAATACGAGGGAATATTAACACCATTACAGAGTGCTTTGGCAGCACCGCCTAACTCCACCTTCAGAAAGTGAAGATTTAAACAGCAGGTAGGCTTGGGCAAAATTGATGTTACTTGAGATGAGCTAAGCAGGCCTCCATACTCCAAGATAATGTCAAATTGCTTTGATAGAATAGCTGCAGAAATATGCCTTGAAGATAAAGGGAAACTTCAATTACTAGTAAAAAACTTTACAGAAATTATTAGTATTCAAGACTTGAACGCACAGCAATTTAAAATTTACATTGGACTGATAAGATGGTGATATAAATTTGTTTACAGCATTACAGAATAAAAATTAATAAGGTAATGTAAAAAGTTCAAGAAGCAATCAAATTCTTTGATGAGCTATCTACTGCATCTTAATCCTCAAATCATGTAATACCACAGTAAACTGAAATTACTATTACATGATGTTCATGTTGACATGAAGTGTTCAATAGCCACAAATAAGCAGACACCAGCAGACTAGTAAAATGCATATTGGCATGGCAAGATCCATTTTCCTTTATATCAAAATCATGTTGTCACGTATTACCAAAGCTATTATCTAGGGCATGTTGACAGGATTTGACTATATATAATATTAGCATTCAATTTCTAAATTCTAATGTCTTTATGCATAAAGACATGCTGCATGACTCATTTTCAAATGGAAAAGTTTTCACATGGCTGAACTTACATATGTGTGGTCAATAGGCAATCTGATTGTACTACATTCCTTCTGCTTTGAGAGCTCTTATGAAACTCACTTGCATCTGGGAAACTTCCATGCATCGGTGGAGTTGCCTCACTAACTTCCACGTTCATGGAAACTAAGAGGCTCTTTAAGGGCCACCAAAGTTTTTGCTCAGCCACAATAAGTATTTTGCTTCTTTGACCTGTCCTTACTTTCAAAATTTCCTGAATAAGATCCAGCGATGGATGAAGTTTGGTTATTTCTCTGTTTGCCAAAGTATAAGCATCTTCAATGCAGGGGATAAGCAGGCCTAATCTTGATCTGAGACACTCAACTTCCTGAAGCACTTTGTCAAGAAACTCATGTAGACAGTGGATGCCAAAGGAACAAAGACACCATGTCATACGTTTAATTGCTAAAAGTGCACAAAAAGCAGAAGTAACAGCGTTGACATGACCTGAAGAGGTTTCATCTTTGCATAATATCTTCATGCAGTCCATCAGCTTCTCTTCTGGAAGGCTCAGCATGTCATCTGCATTAGGAAAAGAGACCCATCTGCTGTTGAGATGAAGATCTTCAGTGACAGCTAAGAAGTTTTTTTCGAAGTTCCGAATGAGGGTCAACATACTAGCAGGCAAATGAACCACATGCAACTTGATATCCCACTTATCCATTTGTATCCTAGTGCACAGAGATGGCATTTCCCTATCCTGGCATGTACCAGCAGGAATACCAGATTGAACATCCAATTTCTCAGGTTGAACACCAGATTGCATTCCTGTAATAGCTTTTCTAGGATTGAGGAAATAATCAAGTTCATTAAATTGGGGAACGGATTCAGCCCTTATTGAAACAAAGTCAGTGCTTATTTTCTTTTGACCTCCTTCAGCTCTAGTATGATCATCATCCAACATTTTATCTGCTAAAACTGCAGATAGGGGCACATACACAGCAGCATTTCCACCAGATGGAATGTTCATCTTGTTCTCTGTAGCGATCTCATCCCAGATGTCATCAGATAATATAAAATCAAGTAATAACCCACTGTCTTCAGTAGATTGTATGTCATAGCCTAGCCTGAGCATTCCAATATCACTAAACATTCTCTGGAAAGTAGCATGGATATCACAATTGCTTTTATCTTTCCCCAGAAGGTCCCAATCTAAATAAATTTCGTCAGCTGCAGACACGGGAAGTAATTCCAACCCCTGAAGTAATTCAGAGATAATAGCATATAATGATTGCACCTCATCATCAGGGAGAATAGGGACAGGAAACGATTTGAAATTGTGATCAATCATAGATATCTCATGGCAAACAATCAGCTCATCAAAGTTTTTGAAGATCAGGCCTTCCAGGGTTAATTCATCACATTTCTTTGGAGCAGGGCTGATCTGGGGAATAGTGAATGCATCAGAAATTTCAAGATACTCTGGATCAAGCATTTTGAATTCCTCAAATGGAACCAAATCAATCAAAAATTCTGAATCTGCAAAATGGAACCATGTTTCTTCCTCTGTGCATGAGGGTTCTGTGTTGTAGTCGTGGCTATTCTCCAGAAAGGAATTTGGGTGTGCCACGAGAGGTTCGAGGAATACCTTTGACAAGATTTGGTCGGAGATTTGCTCAATTTCCATAGATGTGAACAGCTCCTGCCAGTTGACTTCATCATCATATATACCTGTATTAGTAAGTGCTTCCATGTTTGCATATATTGACTGGAGCTCATCCTCCATGGAAATGACACTAAAAGTTCCTCCAGTAATTTCTTCCAGTTCAAGTTGAGGAAACACGGCATCATTTAAATGATTTTTTCTCAGGGAAACATCATTGTCTTCTGAGATGTTTATCTTTACGTTCGTTATGGTGCTTGGAGGAACATCTTCAATGGAATAAACAGATCTTTGAACCTCGTGAAGATGTGGATCACTTGCAGCTAAGTGGGTCATCTCCTGGTAGGGAAGTTGCAAAGAGAAACTTTAAATCATTTAGACAAATACTGAAGTACTTGAGTTATTCCTAGGTTTTTTCTAAGTGGTCAAATGGGAAAATAGCTGCATTCACTCAAATGAAAAGAAAAAAGAACCAAATCGACTCCCTAGAAATCTCCTGCATAAACCCCTGCATTGGTTAGCATTACCATACAAACGCAGAGAAGCGAAGATGGAATGTATCACTGGAAAACTAGGTAATCCAATTTGACAATCTAATTCCTAGATCTCTAATAATCAGCTAGTAGGACTTAGTTATTGGGAAAGAGACAGAGTTTAAGGATTATCGACAATCCACAGACGACACAAATTCAAAATCTATACAACGAGATCATTCTTACCAAATCATCATCACACTCTGAAATGTTAGAGAGGATCTCTGCTCTTATTCTCTCTAGTTCCCAGGCACCTTCCTAGCAGAAGTATGATACACTCCCAAATCAGTGAACTCTTTTTGGTAGCTAAACACAGTATTGTGCAACTAATACGAAAGAGAAATCATTCTTACCGATAATGGACCTAGCTCCGGGACCTCAAACTGAACCAAGTCTTTAGCACCAGTGATGCTATCCGCTTTCTCCTGCAGGGAAAATCCAGCATAAATCACCTGTTCTAAATATAAAAGCAAAAGCACAGACAAAGACAGGTTACCTACTATACATATATCCACAAAAGTTATTCAACTTGGCATAACTGCATAAGCAGTTACACTGCAAGGGGATGCAATTTCTCTCTTCAAAAGAAACCACAAGATTACTTGGAAAAAGTTAGGATTGGACGTAGCAAGCACAACACCGAAGCTCTTAACCAATTCTCCGAGCAGTAGTGCCTAAGTTCACAGATTTTAGCATATGCATTTCCAGCTACGCAAAAATACTGAGAGATGATTCATCTGATACAAAACGAACTGCAAATGGCTAAATTCAACAGTATCATTCCGGAATGCTTCAAGGAAAGAATTCAGCAAATACATCTGTACTACCTTCCACATGAAACGAAATTCTCGAGAAATTGAGCTATGAAAACCCTCAATCAAGGTGCTTCAACTTCCTATCGGCCTCAAAAACTCATAAATCAAAATAGAGCATTCTCAAACACGATTAAAAGAGCACAATCACTCTGAAGATCAACAAATACAGCTCAATCGACCGAGATAGCATAGGAAACGGAAATGTAACCGAAAAATCGGAGATAGAAATCGCAGAATTTCACCTCCGAGACTTGAACTCCGTCGTTTGCAGATCCGGCGTCGAGACCAGGGACAACACCGTTCCGGAGCTCGATAGGCTGAGGAAGAACGGCGGAGAAGAACTTGCAAAGAGCATCTCCGACTGGAAAGGTGTCGAGCTGGCGAGACACGCCGACGCCGAGATCATGGCCGGGAACGGGATCTGCAGCGGCGCCACCGGAGGAGGAGAAGGAGCGGAGAAAGAGTCCGTCGGAGGAGGAAGAGAGCGGAGAGAGAAGGAGAGGGATCGGGAGAAGGGGGAAGTATGGGGTTTGGAGGTTGAGGTGCGTTTGCATTTCGCAGTTTCTGCGACGAGCTTGAGAGAAGAATGGGGGAAGGGGATGAACCGTTGCGAATGGAAAGAAAAGGATGTTTTGAATTGAGAGTGGGGATCATCCTATAAAGTAGTATCATCTCGCGCGCTTTCATGGACGCCGTGTCCTCGCTCTGTACAAGTGTACAGCACTCTGTTTAGTCCGCATGCGGCTCAGCGGCTATGGTCAAGTTGAGGTTTACCTAGTGGTCGAAGTAGGGTAAAAATATAAGAAGAGAAACCGCCATATTCTTTTCAGAGCATCGGGTATCTCTTGCGGGGTGGATACTCTAAGCGAGTCCAAATAGTACTTGTAGCAATCATAATTTCTTTCCCTATTAGGAAAAGAAATAGAAAATTAAGGGATTTAGGGTTGCACTTAGGCCTGTCAATCGGGTCGGGTCGTTCCGGGTTCGGGTCGAGTTTGGATTCGGGTCAATCGGATTACGGGTCAAACTGGGTCGGGTCGCTTCGGGTTTCGGATCGGGTCGGGTCAACCCAACGGGTCAAGAGTATCAATTTTTTGACCAAAATTTAAATAAAATATTATTTAAATAATAAAATATAATGACAAAATATTATTTTTAAATATTTTAATAATAAAATATATCATAATTTTCCAAAATAAATTTTATATATTGTAATATAATTTAAACCTTTGGGTGCACAATTACCCGGCAATCTGTCATTTCATTATATTAGAGTGTATTCTAAAATAAGTTTTTCGCCTTATAGCAGATTTCTTGACCCAGCGGGTTGACCCTGACCCTAACCCATAAACTTTCGGGATTACCGGGTTCGGGTTCAGATTTTCGGGTTGAAACCCAGAAATTTCGGGTTAGGTCGGGTCGGGTCAGCTTTTGACAGGTCTAGTTGCACTTATGCTAAATAGTGAAGTTGGAATTTCAAATTATTGAAATGTTTGAGATGAGATGAGTGAAAAATGATACATTTGCACATAAATTTTTACATTTAATTTTTTGTGTTTTTTTCACTAAATAATGGACAGCTGAAAATGATTGTAAAAAATAATTAAATGTTGAATAGAGCAATAGTGTTAAATATAAATTTTTTAGATAATATAAAAATCAATCAATAAGTTCACATGTGATAGCAAAATAAAGAACAAAATTTGGTCATCACTTAAAAAATAATAATAAATAAATATAAAATAAAGAGAAAGTAGAGGTGGACAAAATTCAGTCCAGAACAGATTTTTGGACCGGACCGGGAGGATACCCGTCCATGAATATGGACGTTCCCGGTCCCGGTCCGGTCCGGATCGGGACCGGACCGGGATGTTTGGATATTATTTTGGTTAAACACTACTTTCTCTTTATTTTATATTTATTTATTACATGTTGAATAGAGCAATAGTGTTAAATATAAATTCTTTTAGATAATATAAAAACCAATCAATAAGACCACATCTGATAGTAAAATAAAGAACAAACATTAAAAGGAAAATTTGTCGGAAAATGTAAAAAAGACATGGTGTTAAGTAACATAGATATAAAATAAAGGAAAATTTGTCGGAAATCACCCGTATGATAGGCCATGTTTCGCTAAACCACCTGGATGTTTGGATATTATTTTGGACTGCCTGTATGATGGTCTCCATTAACAAACAACCACCCCAAGCGAGATTCGGTAAAAAAACCGTTAAACGCGCGTGGTCACGTGGCATTTTAATATTTTTTATTTTCTTTTACACATTTTAACACTTAAAAAATACCAAAAAAACCCAAAAAAAATGAAATTTTTATTTTCTTTTATTCCGTTTAAAAAATTATTTTTCTTTTTCATTTTTTTCATTTTTAATCTTTAATTTTGAAAACTCTATTTTCACCAAAAAAAATAAAATACAAAACATCCGACACCATGACCGGCACCGACCTCCTCGCACCGGCCTGCGACAACGACGAAGATTTTGAATTCATGTGGTTCCAGCTAGGACTCGTATCCTTCAAAAAAAAGCGAGAAATCTTACTACCAATCGACGCAATGGTCTTTTGAATCACTAATCAAACAAAACTAAGATCAAGTTTATTAGCTCGGACATAGGGGAGTACTACAAAGCATAAATTAAACAAACTTAAGAAAATCACATGGTTTCTCAGACCGGGGCGAGGAGGTCGGTGCTGATCTTCTCGCCGTAAATGTCCTCCAGAGGCGGCGGCAAGATGTGGGTGAAGACGACAACGACGGGGAGGCCGGCGAGATCGAGAATCAAAGATCCATCGAACGAAAAACGCTTTACAAGGGAGGATTGTGATTTGGGGAAGAAGGGGAAATGTGTAAAAAGTCTAAATTACTCCTCAGATTAAAAGTATAACACAAGACGCGCGTTCAATGTTAAGTACCGTTTTCATTTGATCCAGTGCCATATAAGTAATTTAAATATTATTTTATATATTTAGCCCCCTCTAAGTGTATTTTCTAGGTCTACCACTGACACCAGGTCCACTATAATCCCTAACAAACTGGTATCCTGCTTTATGTTGTCCATGCACCGTTTCTTCGGACGACCCCTACCCTTTTGGCAGGAGCCTAAGTCCATCCGCTCACGCCTCCTAATTATACCCTCAAGGCTCCGTCTTTGGACATGGCCAAACCACCAAAGTCTCACCTCCCAAAGTTTGTCCCCTATGCTCAGCACTCTCAGCTTGTTCTTGACATATCCTCGTTTCCAATCCTGTCTAACCTCATATGACCGCACATCCATTTAAGCATTCTCATTTCTACAATTGTCAGTTTCTGTTCCTAAGCCTTCGTTGTCGGCCAACATTTTGCTGCATAGAGGATCGCTGACCCAAACTGTTGGATAATATAGGTAAAAAGTGATGAGGTAGAGATAATTTTATAATTTTGTAGAGAAAATAATAAAATTAATAAGAAAGTTGGATAATAAAGGATAATATATGAGATTAGGTATGGATAGAGGTGTCAAACGGGTCTGACCAGGTGGATTCGGGTTCGGTCTTTTCGGGTTCGGATTGAGTGTGGGTTCGGGTCAATTGGGTTATAGGTCAAGCCGGGTTCGGTCTTGACAAGTTATTGTGCGGGTTCGGGTCGATCCAACAAGTCAAAAATTTGAATTTTTAATGATTATTAAAATTATGTTATGATTAAATAATGATATCTAATAATAAAATATTATTTTTAATAGTTTTTATAATAATATTTTAAAAGAATATATATTTATTCTACATATATATAAAAAATCGGTTCGGTCAGGTCGGGTTCGTTTTTTTTGTTTGCTTGCTACTATTTGGGTCGAGTTTCAACCCTAAAATTTTCGGTCGGTTTTTCGGGTTGGATCAAATTTTGACAGCTCTAGGTATGGATAATTTTATAATTTTCTAGAGAAATAAAAAAAAGAGGGAAGGGGGTGCTGGAGCCTTTTTTCACACATTTAAAAAGTACGTAGACCCCTTTGAAAAACAATTAACTAACTAATCGGTATATAAGCTCTTATTCTTTTTTATTTTCTCTCTCCTCCCTATTTTTTTTTTCCTCTCCTCTTCTCTCTCTCAATTTTCAGATTGGAACCCTAGATCTACTTCTACCATTCTCGACTCCTCCCCGATGAAATCCTTCTCCCTCACCTACAAATCCTTCCACTCCGTCGAATCCAGCCACCGCACAACCCTCCGACCTCTCCGCAACGAGGCAGATCTGGTGGAAGCGCAACGAAGACATCCGGTGACAGCAACGAGATAGATCCGGCACCATCGAGTCAGATCCGGCACCATCGAGGCAGATCCGGCGAAGCCATGGCTGTAGCCGTCGAATTCCTGGTTGCGAAGCTTGTAGCCGTCGAATTCATCGTTCTGCTTTCGCTTCGCTCTTGCCTCCATGATCGATTCATCTTTCGTGTCAGCGAACCATGGGTAAAGAATTCCTCGTTTTTTCGTTTCTCTTTCGCTCTTTCGTTAGATTTTCATCGCCAGTAAACACAGGTGGCAAATGAGATTCCGATTAACGAAAATCCAGCTTCTGTTCGTGAGAATCCATCAGCTTTGGCGCTCTTTGTCGCTTTTATTTTCATCTAGTTGCTTGATACTGCCTTTGATAACTCAAAGCTCAAGTAGGCAAAAATAAGTCGCTGATTTTGCTTATCATTGTGTGTTGTGTTTGAATTACGCAATTTCATCGTGTTAGTGTTGATGTCGGGGATGTAAGCTCGTATAGTTAACCATGTTAACTGAAACAGACTTGAATTTGGACGATGTTAGCAAAAACGCCTGTTCTCCTGCTGGATAGAAATGAAAAGGCAAAGAGTGAAAAATGTGAGGAGTTTAGAAATGTTGTTATGTACAGACATGTAGTAGCTGCTATACTTTTCCATTGTGCTGCTGTTGTCAATTGTCTTGTCTACATATTAGTTCAGTTTCATTGTGCTTTCTGCTTGAAGGTCACTGTGTTGGCATTCTTCATTGTGTTACATAAAGTGCAAGACATGTAAAGCATTGTAAATGCTTGTTTAAACTACTGTTAATCATTTGAACAACCTAATAAAAGTATAAAATTGAAGTGCTCATGTTCTGATTATTTATTGTTATAGTTAATTCAGAAATTATGTGGAAACTAAGCAAATTTTCTCCATGATGTAGCAGGCAGCATGGTTTTGATATTGGAAGACCCCCTTTTATGCCGGTTCTTGATTTGGAGATGGGGTTTGAGAAAATTGTGAAGATTGCACATTCTCTAGGAGGTGAGCCTTGCTACCTGAAGGTTGTGTTTCTTTAATCATCCTCCTGTTTTTGCTCTTTATAACCAATGGGTTCTCTTGTAGTCTGCAAACAACAAGATGTCATCAATCGAATAAAAGATGAGGTTGTTTAATCCTTTATTTTTATATGTCTCTTTCCTAGGAAGTATGCTAACTTTGTGTGACAAGTTGGGTTTAATCCCCCTGTTTTTAGATGAGGTTGGTTTTTATTTTAGTTAGGGTTTTCGGGTTTATAAGTTGGGTTTACGGGTCTCTTGATGACAAGTTGGTTTTACGTTTTTTAGTGATGACAAGTTGGTTTTATGGGTTTTGGTGATGACAAGTTGAATTTATTTTGCAATGTTAAATTTGTCTATATTACTTTTAATTATGGCCTATTAGCTCAAATGGTAGAGCAACGTGCTTAACGCACAATAATGTGGGTTCAAATCCCACATAGGCATACTAATAAATTCGGATGAGAAGTTGCATACGTGATGACAAGTTAGGGTAATGACAAATTTTGTACGTGATGATAGGTTTTTTGTACGTGACGATAGATTGAGTGATGACAAGTTCTTGTACGCGACGACACGTTTTTGTATGCGACGACACGTTTTTTGTACGCTATGACAAGTTTTTTGTACGTTATGACAAGATTTTTGTACGTTATGACAAGTTTTTTGTACGTTATGACAAATTTTTTGTACGCTATGACAAGTTTTTTTAAAAGCGATGACAAATTTTTCTACGCGATGACAAGTTTTTCGTAAAGGATGACAAGTTTTCTACGCATTGACAAGTTTTTCATAAGAGATGACAAGTTTTCTACGCAATGACAAGTTTTTCTAAGCGATGACAAGTTTTTATGCATGGGGACAAGTTGTTTTCAATCTTCCGGTGATAGGATTTTTGGATGACAGGATTTCCGATGACAGGATTTCCGATGACAAGATTTCAGGTGGGACGCGGTGGCACGCGTATAATTTTTTTTTTTGACCAGGGGTATTTTCGGAAAACCGACTAGATACCTCCTTTATTTTTGTTCTCGCCTATCCACTCCACAAATCTCCCCAAATAGGCTCTATACCAAATTTTCTCAAAAAGAAAATGATAAAACTGGATAATGAGGATAATATATGTGATTAAATAAGATAAATATTGTAAAAAATATATATAAATAAAAAATAAATTAAGATGAACAAGTTTTTTTTTGACGCTAAAAAAGGAATAAATGATAAACTTTTAGGCAAGGGGAGTAGTATTTTATTACTCACTTTTTTCCACTTTTCTGTGTTGGAGTCACATAGGACTAGCAATACACACCCAATCCCTCAATTATTTGCAGTTTATATTCATCGCCTTTTTCAGCAGCAATTCTCCTGTTTAACAACAAGCCATGACTCAGGCAGAGCCAATAACACCAATACAAATTATACAAATCGTCATCATCACCGCCACAAATAACAAATCAAGACAGAAAACAATTTAATCACTTCTTGTCCTCCTTCTTCTGATCGGCCGCCGGCGGTGGCGCCGAAGCCGCCGGAGCAGCAGCCGCCGCCGCCGCCGGGGGAGGCGCCTCCTTCTTCTCCTCTTTCTTCGGCTCAGCAGCCGGCTTATCAGTAGGCGGCGGCGCATCGGCTTTCTTCTCCTCTTTCTTCTCTTCCTTGGCCGGTCCAACGGAGAGGAGATCGACTTTGCCGACCTTCTTGAGCTTCTTGACCACCGCCACGGAATCCATCTGGCCTATCACCGTCAGCTTCTGCTCTTTCAGATCTGCTGCGATCGAATCCACGCCTTTTTTCCAGAGAGAAAGAAACCGCGTCAGATTTCCAGATTCAGGCGTGAAGAGGAAAATTGAGAGAGGTGTTGTTTACCGTAGATATCGGCAGCGGCTTCGATGGCCTTCTGCTTTGTCTTCTCGTCTGTCATGGTGAGCAATTTGAGGATTACTTTCTGCGGAGATTTGAAGCGGATTAGGATAAAGAGAAGAAGAATTGATCGGGATTTGATGAGGGGAGGAAGGGGATTATTACCTGCGCCATTGGGATTGTTGTTGGAAGAGCAGAATTAATCGGCGTTTTTGAAATTAAGGGAATTGGGAGAGCGAGTGGAAATTGAATTCAGCGAATGAACTCATTGAAAAGGAGAAGAGAGAATGGTGTGAGGTAGTGAGTAGGGGGGCTGTGGGCCCCTCCTGGCTGACTCACATTGAAATGAAGGCCCCTTTATCGTTGTTTTCTTCTATTCTGGCAAAATGCTCTACGACTCTACGTCACTCACCCTTGCCTTTTCTTCTTTTTAAGGAGTATATTACTCCCTCCGTCCCCGAAAATTTGTTCGTAAAGCATATTTGCACGCGGATTAATGAAAAGTGTAAAAGTTTGATAGTTGATTGAAAAAGGTGTAAAATTGATGAAAAGGGTAATAAGAAGGAGTAGTATATAAGATTAGATGGGGTGATTTTGTAATTTTATAGGAAAAAGTAATAAAGTTGAGGATAAAGGGTGTAATATAGTATGAGATTGTATGAGGGTAAAATTGTAAAAGCATAGTGATATAAATGGAAAGAAAATAGAGATGGACAAAGTTTTGGGGACAACCAAAAAGGAAAGACGGACAAGTTTTCGGAGACGGAGGGAGTATCATTTAGGTTGGCTATCTTAATTTATTCTACAATATAAAGTGTACAATTTGGATCAACTAGAGCAATTAGGCCGGAAGATAACTAATTGCTAACCGATTTTAAGAAAAGAGGACAAACTGTCATTCTAAAAATTTGAATATATGACCTCATTGTATAAACATGAGGCCTAACTGGTTAAACTGATGTGCCGAACGCACTATGCTTAGTGTTTGAACTAGGAATAACATCGATACAAAACTTCAAACGATAATACATACAACAACTTAAATACAACAAAGGGGGGAAAGAAACTACAAAGAACCATCCTACAAATCTAATCATGTCAATTGTGAGCCTCAAGGATTAACTAGTAACAATACAAAGATGATACCCAACTCAAACTAGACACACATCTAGACAAACAACGTCAAAAGAATCCACAATGTGTACAAGCTAGCATCACATGATGGAGCAGGCGTTGGGGTTATCGTCGCTGAAAATGGAGGCCACAGCCTCATCGGAAGCTATGGCAACAGAGTAGGCTGCGGGGGTGTGAAAGAAAGCGTGGACACTAGGGGCCGTTGCGTTATGGGTGGTGTCGTAGTAGTGGTTGGTCACGAAAGCCGGGTACTTGTAGAACGACGCGTAGTGGGAGTGCACGGGAGGGAATGGCCACGGTTCCGCGGCTTTCCCGGCTCTCTTGATGGCCTTGAGCACCTTTCTTTCTTCCAAGTGGTAGCCCCTTACTATCACCTTTTGGACCTCCATGTCTACTTCTATTTCTTCTACGCCTTTGGTAAAGTGATTGACAACCAAAGTTAGCAAAAGGGTCCAAAATATTTGGCATGCTTTGGTTGGGCTCATCCTAGAAAAGCCCAATCAATGATGTCCACTTGCATTGAGAAGAGAAACTACATGAATATCATTTGACCATAACTTTGATTTTGATTGAATTTAAATTTGAAATTGCTAGCCAGTTGAACCAAACCCTATAAAGAAAACAAAACAAGAAAGAGGAGAGAAGCTATCAAGTGAGGCTGAAAAGAGAATAAAATATGTTGTGTTGCTGAACCGTTGAATGAGAGCGTTACAGAGTTACAGGCACAGGATAGGTCACTTTTGTCGACATATTTATGGCCCATTTTGACTATCGTACATCATCATCATCAATGGCATTCTGAACCCTCCCCTAAATTCCGGGCATCACTAAATTTCTTGCAGTAACAATAGCCTCACTGTCATAGTGCCATAATTAGCCTAGCTCTTCTCAATGCCATTTGTTTTCTAGTCACAATACCAACGTTTTGGTGCTTGTTTTGTGTCAATGAAATTTTGCAAAATAACACAAGACAATAGGCAATACAAGACTTTCAAACATTAATAGACAGATTATGTAGACATTTGGCCAGCTTACAATCTATGTAAGAAGTTGTATCAACACATGCAAGAGTAGTGAACTACATGTTGCAAATAACACAAGACGCTAAGGAGTAAGTAAGACAAGACTTTCAAACATTAAGAGACAGATATGTGAACATTTTGGTCAGCTTACAAATCTTGTAAGAAGTTGTATCTATCACAAATGCAAGAGTAGTGAACTAGTAAAGTAGTAATTACCTTTGAGCTTGAAAAGAGCCTTCTTTAGCTTGGAAGCACATCCCTCACAATCAAGATTTGGAACTCTAACCTCCACCATCTACATTTCATTCCACACAACAATCAACACATGCATTTATATGCTGTTGTGACATTTCTCAAGAACGCGGAACGATTCTTACCGACATTGTCGCAACCCGAGAGCGGTCAAAGACTTGTTTGTTCTTGTTCTTGTTCTTCTAGTCTCTAGCCGTCCCGTCTTGTTGTTGTCGCCGTGTGTTTTTGAAATGAGAGAGGGCGGGTTTAGGAATCAACAAAGAGAGGGAGCATGCAATATATAGAGGAGTGAGTGAGTGAGTGAAATGAGAAGCATATTTAATGGTACAAACATAAAGTGAAGAAAAAACAAAGTATACGCGTGCTTTAGATTTAGAAAAGCGAGGGCCCCTTTTTGTCTTCTCTGCCAAAAACACACACAAAGTTCAATTACTAGGAAGAATACTAACAAGAAAAAAGGCGTTATAGAGGTGTGATGAATGAGAATCGGGCAAGCTTTGATTTTGTTGCTTGGGTGGCGGACAAGGCTTGAGTCCAGCTCATTTCAACTCATATAATTCAGTCTAGCTCTATTTTACTATTAGGCCGAATGAGTAGAAACTAGAAACGCTAAGCAATTGTCCTGTTTCAATACAATGATATATGCTCTAACAAATGAAATTTCTTTCAATATCAGCATGCACTTGAAGAACAAGTCTTACAAACCACAAGACAATGACAATTCAGTTCATTGTATCATGCTAAAACTGACCTCAGCAAGACAGTGACAATGTATGCTTGAGAAACTCAGATTAGCCATGCAAGAGCTGAGAGCATAATTCAATAGAGGACTACGTGCTGCATTATATTCCCTGCATCCTTTTCACAATTGTCATTCTGAATTCAGCATCTAAATTATACATTGGCATGTAGTCACTGGAATCTGCCAACTGCAACTTTGGCATTGAAATCGACTACTCATCAGCATTCGTTTGCTATATCCCGTTCGGGCCGGCTAGACAAAGCACAATGAGCCATGCCAGCCTTGCACAGTCTGACTAAAGCAAGCACATCAGTGTTGAGCCCCACTGCGACGATTAAGGGTTCAAAGCGGCGGTTTCATAGAGAAATTTCGTAACCCGGTTAACCTTCTCCGTGTTATATCATGCAGAAAATAGGACCATGAAAATGAAGAGCTCGTAGCGCTTGAATGTCTATAAATGACCCTTCTCATGACCAAATTATTACCAGTTTGCTGAAAACTAATTCTTTGTTCCATTAAACCAACTGCATGATTAATTCTTAGCCAGATAACAGATCTCAAACATGGTGCTCAGGTGATGAAACTGCAAAATTCAGAAAACATTTCAAAGAGTGTATGCTGAGCTCTACTCATCTAAGAGCTAGAATGATGCAATAACTTCATGATTTTCTTTAGAGGAGTCCAGATGATTCTGCAAATGTGCAAGTACAGTTATATTGCCCGGACATTGTTTCTTTGCTTTCTAATCACCGTTTTTGCAGGCCTTAATGGTTAAATACACATGTAGTAATGTAAAGAAAGAAACCCTAGATCAAGAAGCTGTATCTGAGAAGAACAAACATGATTAATTGGAAATGGTAATCATGGAATGAAGATCCGAATCAAAAGCAAACTATCCATAATGTGTTGTCGAATTTTGAAACAGGCTCATCTAAACAGGTTGAACAACACCAGACAGTTCTCAAGCAATACCAATATTGAGAATTTGGGATCCACAAGCAAAAACAGAATTCGTTTCCTTCTAGACCGAAAAAAACAACATTTAACTGGGTTTAGCAAAAGAAGGGCAGAGCAGAGCGAGGGGGAAGGGTTTACATTACACTACGTGGATCGGGACGCCGTGCTCACGCCGGTCGTACGTGTATCGGCGGCGCAGGGTAATGGAGGGTTAGAGATCGCGAAGGTGCGTTTTAGGACATGGAAGGACGAAACGCGTCGTTTAATGAACGATGATACTCCATTTTCGTCTTTTTCACAACCCGTAACGTGAAACGGTACGAAACATAACACATGTCAAATGTCAAACATAATCCCGGAAAGTTTGTGTGTAACTTCTACAATATTTTCTAGTAGCTAGGTAGAATTACAACCTGTCTTCACCTTCGTTCTCAAATCAGTCGTGTACTATATTGGTGTATATGTAAAGTCATGTACAACTTGTCGGGGTTTCGTGCTCCACGGAGTCCTTGGACTTCTAGAATTCTTTGACTTCGGTCACTTTGATAATGTCTTCAACTTTTCCAATGCTCAAGAACTTGATTAATGATCCATGAACAAACATAGTAGCTAGATATAAAACAATCTCTATAACCTTAAGAAATGGCGGAAACCAAACCAAGGATTTGCTAAACTGAATTTTGACGGGTCAAAATTTTCAAATGGAAGCACATCGGCGGGTTCAATTCTGAGAGATTGGTTTGGTAATCCGATATCTTCAATAGCTAGAAAATATGGCGACATCTCAATCCTTAAAATAGAAGCACTAGCACTCCGAGATGGTATTCAAGAAGCTGTTAACAAGAATATTCGAAAACTAGTCATTGAAGGTGACAATTTTACGGTCATTCAAGCAGTCCAGGGATCAAGACAATGCCCTTGGGAAGTTGAAAGAATTATCTCTGACATTCTCGTATCCTTACGAGGATTCGAGTTCGTACGCTTTTCTCATGTGGGAAGGCTCTGTAACACTGTGGCCGATAAAATTGCGAAAATGGGTCATAGTCTCCCAGGAGAAGTTATTAGTAACCATCAAGCACTTCGTGTTCTCATCCGTCAGGATGCTCTAGAGCGCCCTCCGTAATTGGAGGATGTCCTAATTCTCACCGGTTTAAAAAAAAAAGAAAAAAAGTATCTAGATATAGACTTCAATCGTACGGGGAGTTTTCCCCAATCAGTATTTCAACCAGGCTAAAGGGTTAACACGAAATCTAATTAGACACGGGACAAGTCCTCTTGTCCTAGTTGTGGGATACGATCAAGAACACGACTTTAGATTATGGTATATGAACTAGTGTTTCTTGTTGAGTACGTCTTTAGAGAGAGCAATAGTCCAATCTCGACACAAAAGTACAAGGAAGCTTTCAGATAGACTATGGATTGTTCAAACAAATCATATGCGGTTTCCAGAGGTTGTTGGCAATGTGGTGGTTATCAAGCGATTAACACTAATTGTCCACTAGTTCCCCACGTCCATAGAAGTTTATATGACCTACAAACCGTTGTTACATGTACGTTTTGATTGATGCAAAACTGTTTTTAGCATATGTTCTGTAATAACCGCTAATTTTATAAATAAGGGATAAATTTTTCTCGAAACATTTATGCGTGCAACGCACAAAATATTGTCAATAGTAAATTCCTCGCTCAATTAAAGTTAAAACTCGTTGAAATTCAATTATGGAAAAAACGAGCCCCCTATATTAAATTACTTCTTGTGAAATAAATTATTTAAGAATGTAAGAGAGGGAATTAGAAAGAAGAAGAAATTTAATTAAAGAAAGAAATTAACAGTTGAATAATAAATAATTGGGTAGGCTTCGAAATAATAAAACCCCAACCCAAAAATAAAAATGAAGTGTTGTGGGACTTGAAACCCCAACCTCTCCGTCCCTTCCTTTATCCTTCCTTTACCAAGTGAGCTACAAAAACTTCTTATCATACTAATGGGACGCGTTTAACTTAAACCCAAATAACCCCTTGGACCAATTTTGACCGGCGAAAATACCGGGTTCCTTTTTCCGGTCATATCCGCGAGATGGACGGACTTATTCAGCAGGAAATCGGGTCAACCTCCATTAATGATCTCCCTGCCATCCTGCATTTCCCCCTTGCTTGTAACTATGGTGGAACTCTGCAGATTTGGAAGGAGGGATACAGACAACCCTCACTTCATCAACTCTGCCCAAGAAATGTCTTTTGCGTAAAACATTGAGAAATCTGTCTACAAATTTGGAGTGTTGCTCAACCCATTCCTCACTCCCATCACTCTCAATCCGAAAATCTGCTCAAAAACTCCCAAAAACTCCTCCCGTCAAACAAATCTGAATTTTCTGCGTCGCCGGAAATCGAGGCCGCTGGCCTCCCGTCGTCCCGGAAACCGCCAGCAGTCAGCCCCGCCACCGCTCGTCGTTCCGAAAACCACCCCAAATCTGTCCCAAACTTGTCCAATTCGTTTTCATTCGATCGAAAACATGCCCAGAAAATTCAGTTTTACAGCCCCTCTGTAAAACGCCGTTTTCGTCTTCGTTACTCATCCATTTCTCGATCCGTCGGAACCACCATAAACTACACTTTACGACCTTTCCAATGCCACCTCATTTGCTCAAAACCGATTAGTATTGAAGCCGCAACGCTCCGTCGAAGTTGCTCATCTACCCAGGAAGCCAGATTTGCAGCACCTCTGTAAATCGAGCATTTCTCCTTCGTCACCCCGTCATTTTCGAAACCGTTTAAACCAGCATAAACTAGACTTCAATACCTTTCCAATGACACCTCAATCTCTTAACAACGTTAAGTATTGAAGCTGTAATCCTCCATCGAAGTCGCGCTCGCTGGTTTAAAGGCCAGGGACCACCGGTAAAAAATTGGCCGGGAAGCCTACTTTGGGCCACTCGTGCGCCGCCGTCCAGCCACCAACCGGAGGTTCGTTGCCAACAGTTGGAAGGCCGAAACACTCTCTCCCAACTGTCGCAACTTCCGCCCAGATCCGCCTCTGTACGACTCCGCTATTGCTGCCCGAAAACCCTTTGTCACCACTGTAATGCTCTTTTCCTAAAAGTTAATTAATCACTTATTCTATTTCGAAATTGATTTTAATTGAGGAATTAATCTGAGAAATAAATAATATAACTTAATATGATAGTATTATTAATTTAGTTGGGAGTTTATGAATTTAAATCAAGTATTTAATTGATTCCTTCGAGAAACGTTTTTATAGAAATTATACGACGGGTACCCGTAAACCGATGATTTCATAAAAATCTTAATATCGTTTCGACCGTTCTAATAAGTTGAAAACTTAGAATTATAAATTATTGAAGAGCAATAATCTATATTAGCCTTACAAATTATTATACAGGGATAATAATTTGAGAAGCCCGTAGGATCAGAAATAAATCAAATATTAATTTATTTCGTGTTCGCTCGTTATGAACATCGCACCTAATTTAGGTCAAGTACTTGCGTCGCCTTAAGCTCGTGAATCGAGGACGTCGCCTCCGTAAGAATTTTATCCCGTCAAGTTAAGGCAAGTGGATGGTTCTCCCTTATTACTCGATATTTGTGAATTCCTTTCCGCCGTTATCATATCCATCTTGTTGGGAACACCTTGATTGCGAAATAAAATGAACTTAGGATTATTATTGCTTAGAAATAATGACCCTATTGTTCGTATTGTTATTATCATTTCGTGTTGCGCTAGTACTTGGACGTAGGACCGATTGATTGCGGCCTTGTGTGTTTAAAGTGTCTCGTTAAGAGAGCTTCTCTGGATTAGTGTAGGACAGAAACATATTAAGTCCTAAACTACTTATGATAACAATAAATTATGTATGGGTCATGACTCCATTTACTTTGCTGACTTATGTCTTTAAGCAATGTCGGATCAGGGATTCGTCTTATGTCTTAAAGCAATGTCACATTGTAATAGAAAGTCGGCTTATGTCTTTTGCAATGCCGTACTTAAAATGATAAAAGTCGGCTTATGTCTTTTGCAATGCCGTACTTAAAAGGGTAAAAAGTCGGCTTATGTCTTTTGCAATGCCGCACTTAAAAATCACTAAAGCTCACGTGAATTGAATTGAGTGAAATCGTGAATTGTTGAAATTGAATTGTTGAATTGAAGTGAATTGTTGAAATGGATAGTCCTCGGGTGGCCCTTGACTCTTATGAGTTGCCACATCCGAAAATCGTTAAAATAAAATGTATTGTTGTATTACTAAGAGAAGATAAGTCGATGTAGGTTTCTATTAAACCTTGATGTGTATTAATAAGTTCCCAACAAAATCTTAATCATCTTTCGTTCCTAGGAATCACCTTCTTGTGATTTCCTATTCTCGCAAGAAAGCTTGTTATTCACTTTCCGTCGGATTCGTTCCTTTTATCTGAGTTGTATTCGAATGAAACCTCATCTTCTAAATTATATCACACTCTCACCTCAAAAGAACCCGATTTGTCGTGCATCGCTCAGCTCCCTGCGGACTTTGATGCCGACATACTCAGCCTTTTAAGAACCTAGTCACATTCTACCACTTGCTTAGTCTCGTGTTAGACTAATACCACTTTCTTTTCTTCCCGACATTGGTCGGCTGGTATTTCTTGCCTTTATGGAAATATCAGGTTGGAAAGACAGGTTTGCCGGAGTCCAAAGACGAAGACTCGAGGATTTAAAGGAAGGAAGATTTTCAAGAGGTTTCAAGTTATTTTGGAGTTTCCAAATTTTATTTTTGTGAAGAATCTTTTAATCGTCATTTTATTTCCGCTGCAAAATGATTTATATATCTCCTTCACTCAAACATTTTAATTTTGTATCATTGATCATTAATTTCTAATTATGTACCAAACATTGAATCACTTTTGATGTGATATAAGTTCAATGTTTTGTTTTCTACGAATCGAGTTATGTTACCTACCGCCTTGAGTGGCTTTGGATGGGAAAATCCGAGGTCACTGGCATGTAATACTCATGGTTTCAAAATAGGGGTGTTACAGTTATGGTATCAGAGCCGAACGTTTTTACCGAAGTTTTATCAAACTTCTTTTGAAAGGATAAGATTTTAACTCCAAATTTCATTTTCAAAAGAAATCTCTTCTCTAACAACTTTAAGCTCGATAACCAATTGCCTTCAAAGAGAAATTTTAAACGGATCATATTCTTTACCTAACTCCTATTCAAAATTTTATGAATAAGTATTTTGTAAGTCAGATTAAGATTTTTATCTCATCATTTCAAATTTGAAGCATCTAAGAAATCTCTTGATTTGTGTTTCACGAATGCTTAGGACTTAAAGTCTCGAGGAAAGCCTTAAGAATTTTAAAATCTCGAGGAACATCATTTCTGTTTTCCTTCTAGGCCTACATCGAATAGTATTCCTAGTTATAAAGTACGTATTTTTAAACAATCAAGTAAGTCCTTAATCCCTCAGCGGGAATTTCCCTCTTAAAAGAAATCCGAAAGTGATTTTTTTAAAGCTTCCTTCCAATCTTCGTCTTCGAATATAGAATTACAGAAATTCTATATAAGTGTCTCACTCTCCTTCCTCAATAGGAAATAGCACCCGCAATAAACTAGTCTTGTGAACCTTTGTAGAATATGGTTTGCACAAGACGTCAGGCTAAGGCTCAAAAGAAAGAGCTAGAGAGAGCTAAGGAGCTTGAGCTAGACGAGCGGTTGCTTAATGAGGACCACAAGGCTAGGAGGCCTGTTCGAGAGGAATCCTCACTCAAGAGGTTCCCTCGCATAATGTTGTTCATCAATCGTTATTGAATGGGGTCAAGGAGGCAAACATCCCTACGGGAAGGTGGATTGATAAAAGTGTGGATCCATTTGAGAACCGACCACAGAAGGCCCAAGCAACTATTGGTGACTATAAACCAATGCGTATGTGGGTCAACAACCATATCCTAGGATCACTTATGAAGGAATGGCAGAGTATGCTGGCAGCTCATGAAGAGTCTGTCCGTCAACTTGAAGCTCGATGGAAAAAGGAGCAAGACAGTATGGTCAGTTTGAGGCGTAAGATTGAGCAAGGGGTGGAGTTGTTAAAAGATAACGGCTCCATCAAGGACCCAAAAAGTTTCGAAGCCTCGCTTTTGGATAGGTGTTGCTATTGCTTCACGAATCCCAAGAAGAAGAAGACCATGACTGCCTCCGCCTACCGAAACTCCTTTCACTCCTAATAAGCCTTGGAGAGGTTAACGCTCGTTTTAAGTCGGTTGTTGAATTCCTGTTGACCAAGTAGTAGTTATCCTATTATAAGTAAGCTCCTATCCTTGTCTTATCTACATAGTATCGTCATCCTTGTCGTGTTCCACTAAACGAAATTGTCTCACCCATCATCTTGTACTACTAGAGTGGCTGAGTCGATTATAAGATCGTTAAGTTCCTCGTACTTTGTAATCAACCTTCATAAGGAGCAAATATAAAGTGGCTTTAGTCTTTCTAAAGTGCCTTGATAAGTTATTGATCTTTGATTCATTGGAAGTGGTGCTCATTTCATGCCTTATAGAAAGGCGAATTAATCGGAAACATTTAATATCCAACCATTTAGATGGGTAACACTCGAGGAACCAATAAGCGATTTCTTCAAATCAACCCCACCCATCAGGGTGGACAAGACGAAGTTGAATCTGGGACTAGAGGCCAAGGGGACAACCATGGATCAGATCCCACAAAAGCGATAACACTTGATCCTGCAACCCTAGAGGCTACAATGTTTCAACAAATGATACAAGCAACAAATCCTCCAATTTCGCCCGCTTAACCCAACGTCATTAGAGTCGACCCACCTATGGGCAGAAGGGATAATGACAATCATGCCCAGGGTGATGGGTCAAACTATTCTAAGGCGCTTAATACTTCACCTCGCTGAAGCCGGAAACTTATAACGGTCTAGGAGATTTAGTTAAATTCTCCTATTGGTTCACTCATATCGAGAGGTTGTTGAGGAATGTTCGATGCACTAAAGCTGAGAAAGTGCACATCACAACTCTATAATTAAGGGATGAAGCTAGTGAGTGGTGGGAGAACTCTTGAATGTCTGATCACTCGATGCTAAGTTGGGACATGTTCAAGAATAAGATGATGTCTCGCTACCTCTCCGAGTGCAGGAGGTACAAGAAGCAAGAGGAGCTTCTGTACCCGAAAGTGGAGGGATTAATTGTACTAAAGAGAGTCACCAAGTTCAACCAACTATTATAGTATGTGAGACCCAAGGTGTCCACCGAGGCTCAAAGGAGTCGTCGCTTTCATAAGTGGGTTGGACTTTACGGGGGAATAAATTCATCAAATCCAATCACACCTTAGCCTACACTACACTAACTGAAGAGATCATTAGTGAATCATCTTTGGAGTGAAAAGCTCGTATATGCCGTAGCCAGGTGCTAATAGACTAGTCACCTTAATCAAAATAAAATAATTGAATTAAGCATTCTCTTCCTCAATAAACCTTATCTCAAGTCTTAGATAGGTGTGATATGCCCAAGTGTTTAAACCTATCCTGTGCTGCTGAACGTCTATATTTGAACTGATCTAAACCATACCCCTTTTCCAAGTATGCATAATATATCTTGCAAAATAGTTCAATTCAGAACAAGCTTTCTAATCAACCCTCGTATAAAGAAAAAAAAAAGAGTCAAAGTAAACGATTTGCTCAGCGTGATAGATTCGGAAATCTTATAGAAGGGTATATCAATGTTACCCTTTGAAATTTGATCAACTACAAGGTAAAATAACTATTATAAAAATAAAGGAAAAAGAAACTTGGAGGATAAACTATTGTTTCCAAGAAAGAAAGAAAGAAAAGAATTTAATTCTTTCGTATTGTTTCGAAATTTTTCTCTTGATAAGTAAAAGAGCACCATGAGAAAGCATTTGGGTTGGAAGCTTTTCCATGTTTTGAAGTGCTAGATTATTTTTTTAATCTAAAGTTGAACATAATCTTTGTATTGAAATCTGAACCCTTAATATTGACATCTCAGATTTTTATAAGTCTTTTATATGATAAAAAGTTGTTATTATCATAAGGGCTTTGTGGTGGATTTCGAAAAGAAAAGAAAAAAAATGATTTCGAATTTGACACTAATTGTCAACGAATTTCGATCTTGTTAATCGTTTGGGTATGCTACCAACATTATGATTTCTGTCGTATTGGACATTTGCAAATGTCAACTCAAGTTCGAATTTCATGAATTATTACTAAGTAAGAAACATTTGAAATCATCTTATTGTTTTGTTTGAGAATAATTGTTAGTTTTGTAAAGCTCCAACATGACTAAAGAATTGTCTTTCTATTTTCAAAGGTCATTTAAGTGTATTTATACTCTATGATAATCGCCTTTTAATTCCAATATGTCCTAAATGTAGACTTTAATAGTCAATAAAGATCTTACCGTAGGATCATTTACCTATGTTCGTAAAGTTACTATACATCTTTTTGGTTTGTGATTTTCATGACAATATGAGATATAAGTGGCAATCCGAGTTAAACTTTTCCGATATTAAGTTTCTATTGTATATAAAGGGTCAAAATCGTATTATAGTTTTGCTATGTTGGGTAAAGTTGTTATTCTTATAAGCTCTTAAGAAATTCCTCTAAAAGTAAAACGATTTATTTCCAGTTTGTTCATGAGATTTCGAATTAAACTTTCCTACAGTTTTCATGGTGGTGAGTAAGAATGTGTTTTGTCTTCCATCCTGATCACATGGTAAGGCAAACTCACATGTCTTATTCCCATGAAAATGTTGTAAAGGATTATGCTGATTTTACCCCCATCCTGATCACATGGCGGGATAAGATCATATAATTCCTTAAGAACAAGTTTTGAAACCATTTTTGAAAAGTTGTGTTTTGAGGTATTACAATTCTAAGTTTGAAGTTTTGAAATATTAACATTTTGTGTTAGAGGTTGGAAGTAAGCAAAATTTCCCGTTTAAAGCAATTCAAGGGAGTTTTGAATTTGTGTTACGATAATCGTATATTGTTATTAACCCCGATTCGTTTTTTTTTAATGTGTTTTGACAATCTTATATATACACTTCACTAGCGAGTTTGTATAAAGTTTGAAAGACAATGTTATTGGCCAATAAATTGATTGTTTCATCTAATATCCTTTAAACCATTTTGGATTTAGATAAGTCGCATATTTTAAATCATCAAAGTGGTTTTGTTAAATCATTATGAAAAGGAAAGAAATTTCTTATAAATTTTCAATAATATTTTAGTAATCGTGATTGTAATCATAATAGCAAGGATACCTTATGACAGATTTTCTTCTAATACATCAAAATAGAATTTTGACCTGGTTATGTAAAAACAAAATGTTTAAACTAAATACTTATATCTTCTATAGATCAATTACCATTGGATAAAGAACCTTGTGTATATGTACGCTTCGTACGTGTGTTCTATAAAACTTATTCTATATTCTACAGCATTGAAAGTTTTACATACTTTAAATTAGATGTGCTTCTAAGGCCAAGCTTTAACAAGAATTTTGTCTAAGACAATTATGTCAATTTACTTTAAGGGGGTACTTAAAGGATAAAGTATTATTTCATTCGAAGAAAGTTCTTGAGCTTATTCTTTTCTGGTTCAAGGCAACCATAGTCCTCCCTAGTTTCGAGGACGAAACTAATTTTAAGGGGGTACTGTTGTAATAACCGCTAATTTTATAAATAAGGGATAAATTTTTCTCGAAACATTTATGCGTGCAACGCACAAAATATTGTCAATAGTAAATTCCTCGCTCAATTAAAGTTAAAACTCGTTGAAATTCAATTATGGAAAAAACGAGCCCCCTATATTAAATTACTTCTTGTGAAATAAATTATTTAAGAATGTAAGAGAGGGAATTAGAAAGAAGAAGAAATTTAATTAAAGAAAGAAATTAACAGTTGAATAATAAATAATTGGGTAGGCTTCGAAATAATAAAACCCCAACCCAAAAATAAAAATGAAGTGTTGTGGGACTTGAAACCCCAACCTCTCCGTCCCTTCCTTTATCCTTCCTTTACCAAGTGAGCTACAAAAACTTCTTATCATACTAATGGGACGCGTTTAACTTAAACCCAAATAACCCCTTGGACCAATTTTGACCGGCGAAAATACCGGGTTCCTTTTTCCGGTCATATCCGCGAGATGGACGGACTTATTCAGCAGGAAATCGGGTCAACCTCCATTAATGATCTCCCTGCCATCCTGCATTTCCCCCTTGCTTGTAACTATGGTGGAACTCTGCAGATTTGGAAGGAGGGATACAGACAACCCTCACTTCATCAACTCTGCCCAAGAAATGTCTTTTGCGTAAAACATTGAGAAATCTGTCTACAAATTTGGAGTGTTGCTCAACCCATTCCTCACTCCCATCACTCTCAATCCGAAAATCTGCTCAAAAACTCCCAAAAACTCTTCCCGTCAAACAAATCTGAATTTTCTGCGTCGCCGGAAATCGAGGCCGCTGGCCTCCCGTCGTCCCGGAAACCGCCAGCAGTCAGCCCCGCCACCGCTCGTCGTTCCGAAAACCACCCCAAATCTGTCCCAAACTTGTCCAATTCGTTTTCATTCGATCGAAAACATGCCCAGAAAATTCAGTTTTACAGCCCCTCTGTAAAACGCCGTTTTCGTCTTCGTTACTCATCCATTTCTCGATCCGTCGGAACCACCATAAACTACACTTTACGACCTTTCCAATGCCACCTCATTTGCTCAAAACCGATTAGTATTGAAGCCGCAACGCTCCGTCGAAGTTGCTCATCTACCCAGGAAGCCAGATTTGCAGCACCTCTGTAAATCGAGCATTTCTCCTTCGTCACCCCGTCATTTTCGAAACCGTTTAAACCAGCATAAACTAGACTTCAATACCTTTCCAATGACACCTCAATCTCTTAACAACGTTAAGTATTGAAGCTGTAATCCTCCATCGAAGTCGCGCTCGCTGGTTTAAAGGCCAGGGACCACCGGTAAAAAATTGGCCGGGAAGCCTACTTTGGGCCACTCGTGCGCCGCCGTCCAGCCACCAACCGGAGGTTCGTTGCCAACAGTTGGAAGGCCGAAACACTCTCTCCCAACTGTCGCAACTTCCGCCCAGATCCGCCTCTGTACGACTCCGCTATTGCTGCCCGAAAACCCTTTGTCACCACTGTAATGCTCTTTTCCTAAAAGTTAATTAATCACTTATTCTATTTCGAAATTGATTTTAATTGAGGAATTAATCTGAGAAATAAATAATATAACTTAATATGATAGTATTATTAATTTAGTTGGGAGTTTATGAATTTAAATCAAGTATTTAATTGATTCCTTCGAGAAACGTTTTTATAGAAATTATACGACGGGTACCCGTAAACCGATGATTTCATAAAAATCTTAATATCGTTTCGACCGTTCTAATAAGTTGAAAACTTAGAATTATAAATTATTGAAGAGCAATAATCTATATTAGCCTTACAAATTATTATACAGGGATAATAATTTGAGAAGCCCGTAGGATCAGAAATAAATCAAATATTAATTTATTTCGTGTTCGCTCGTTATGAACATCGCACCTAATTTAGGTCAAGTACTTGCGTCGCCTTAAGCTCGTGAATCGAGGACGTCGCCTCCGTAAGAATTTTATCCCGTCAAGTTAAGGCAAGTGGATGGTTCTCCCTTATTACTCGATATTTGTGAATTCCTTTCCGCCGTTATCATATCCATCTTGTTGGGAACACCTTGATTGCGAAATAAAATGAACTTAGGATTATTATTGCTTAGAAATAATGACCCTATTGTTCGTATTGTTATTATCATTTCGTGTTGCGCTAGTACTTGGACGTAGGACCGATTGATTGCGGCCTTGTGTGTTTAAAGTGTCTCGTTAAGAGAGCTTCTCTGGATTAGTGTAGGACAGAAACATATTAAGTCCTAAACTACTTATGATAACAATAAATTATGTATGGGTCATGACTCCATTTACTTTGCTGACTTATGTCTTTAAGCAATGTCGGATCAGGGATTCGTCTTATGTCTTAAAGCAATGTCACATTGTAATAGAAAGTCGGCTTATGTCTTTTGCAATGCCGTACTTAAAATGATAAAAGTCGGCTTATGTCTTTTGCAATGCCGTACTTAAAAGGGTAAAAAGTCGGCTTATGTCTTTTGCAATGCCGCACTTAAAAATCACTAAAGCTCACGTGAATTGAATTGAGTGAAATCGTGAATTGTTGAAATTGAATTGTTGAATTGAAGTGAATTGTTGAAATGGATAGTCCTCGGGTGGCCCTTGACTCTTATGAGTTGCCACATCCGAAAATCGTTAAAATAAAATGTATTGTTGTATTACTAAGAGAAGATAAGTCGATGTAGGTTTCTATTAAACCTTGATGTGTATTAATAAGTTCCCAACAAAATCTTAATCATCTTTCGTTCCTAGGAATCACCTTCTTGTGATTTCCTATTCTCGCAAGAAAGCTTGTTATTCACTTTCCGTCGGATTCGTTCCTTTTATCTGAGTTGTATTCGAATGAAACCTCATCTTCTAAATTATATCACACTCTCACCTCAAAAGAACCCGATTTGTCGTGCATCGCTCAGCTCCCTGCGGACTTTGATGCCGACATACTCAGCCTTTTAAGAACCTAGTCACATTCTACCACTTGCTTAGTCTCGTGTTAGACTAATACCACTTTCTTTTCTTCCCGACATTGGTCGGCTGGTATTTCTTGCCTTTATGGAAATATCAGGTTGGAAAGACAGGTTTGCCGGAGTCCAAAGACGAAGACTCGAGGATTTAAAGGAAGGAAGATTTTCAAGAGGTTTCAAGTTATTTTGGAGTTTCCAAATTTTATTTTTGTGAAGAATCTTTTAATCGTCATTTTATTTCCGCTGCAAAATGATTTATATATCTCCTTCACTCAAACATTTTAATTTTGTATCATTGATCATTAATTTCTAATTATGTACCAAACATTGAATCACTTTTGATGTGATATAAGTTCAATGTTTTGTTTTCTACGAATCGAGTTATGTTACCTACCGCCTTGAGTGGCTTTGGATGGGAAAATCCGAGGTCACTGGCATGTAATACTCATGGTTTCAAAATAGGGGTGTTACATGTTCAATGGTAGTTAGACCTTGGTCTAGTTCGGTTTGAACCGGCGAACCGGACCGGTCAAAACCGGAACCGAAACCTAAGCCACCAAACCGGCCGGGCTAGGTTTAGGTTAAGGTTCGGTGCTAGGCCAAACCGGTGAACCGGCGGTTCAAACCGGAACGAGAACCGGATAAAAACTGGCGGTTTATGAATTTTTTTAAAAAAAGTTGTATTTTTTTTAGTTTTAATGGCAGTGAACCAGCCATACCGTGGGAGCGGTAGCTTCACCGCGACCGCGGTTTCCTTCTGAATGAGAATCGCGGTCGCAGAACTTGGCCCGCGCCCGCGGGCTCTTAGGAAAAGCAAAAAAAAACCGAAACTGGTCAAAACTGGGAGGAAACCGGTCAAAACTGGGAGGAAACCGGTAAAGACCGCAACCGGACCGCAACCGGACCGGAACCAGGTCCCCCAAGGTTTGGGACCGGCAGTTCGGTTAACCGGGCACAACTCTAATGGCAGTTACCTTAGCGGTTAATCCAAAGACTAATGGACATGGTCGGTTAATCGGGTTGTTGATTAATCCATATTTCGATTAGTAGTTTTGTCATACTATTGGCCATATATACCTTTAACCGTATATCGATTAGCCATGATTTTGGTACGGTTAATCTAAATATCACAAAAATACAAAACATTACTCCTATCTTTTATCTTTCTAAAAAAAGTCATTGTTTATTCTTTGAGAATATTCTAGTGTATGCCCTAGAACATACTATATGATACGAAAATTAGATCGATTTGGCAAATCTTAAAATTTGAGATTTTTTAATCTATTTTATGACGAATTCACTATTTTCTTTCTAGGGTTTCGTTTCAATAGTGTGTCTTAGAACACACAATAGAAAACCAACTTTTTAAACGTTGCCACTAATAAAATTCACAAAATTGACCATAACTATCTTGTTGAACACATTTGTAAGAGAGTTTATCATAGGGTTGTTCATTGGACAATTATCAAACTGAACTGAGAAAACCCAAACCGATCTGAGAATCGAACTTCAAAAATGTGTGTACCGAAGACCGAACCAAAATACCCTGGAATGGTTCAGTTGAGGTTCAGTTTTATTTGGATTGGTTTCGGTTTTGTCCTAATGGACCGAACACTAGACATTGCGCTTTTTTGTGGTCCAAAATCCAAATGAACCGAAAAAAAAACTTTGTGAAACGATCAAAGTGCGAACCATATTGAGTTGAAGAAGTTATGGAGGGGTCACAGCCGTCCGTCACTGCCGGAAAAGTTCTCAGTTCTCGCCGCCCGTCGGCCGTCGCACTTGCTAGAGAAGTCCATCACAGTCGCTCGTCGCCCATCGCAGATGTACCGAGTGGCCGTCGCCGTGAACTAAGGAAGCCCGTCGCAATTGAAGGAAGCCCGACTGAAAGAGTTGTGCGGGGAAGTGACGAAGTCTGTAGTTGTGCACATGGAATGCCGAATGGATATGAGGGAAGGGATTGAGACAGAAAAATCTTGGTTGAGACTCGGGTAGGGAAGTTGGGAATAAAGGCACATAAAGGTACTAGTTTTGTTTTTATTTATTTTTATTAAAACAATTGGGTTTAATCGGTTCTCACCCTAAACCGAACAGAACCAATCCGATCCAAAACGAAAACTAAACTACCTTAATCCTCGAATCAATCACTGAACCGAATTACTCGAATCAATCACTTAGCTAATTCTTACCTTATCAAAAAATTATAAGCGACTCGTCGAATCGGTCTACGTAAATAATTCTACAAGAAAGTGAGCCCTACACAACCAACGGCTAATCGGCTATATACCCAAAGTCCAACACACTACCGCACCTCCGAGATGGAGAGTGATTCACACCCAAAACAATTTTTTTTACTCCGTCCCATTGAGTTTGTCTCAAAGGACAAATTTTGCGGTTTTTAATAAAGTGATAAAGTAGGTATTGGGATATGGGAAAGTGGGTAAAAGTTGAAATTGAATGGGGGTAGTATTGTAATTTTATATGTGAAAAAAGTTGAAAAGTTGAAAAGTAGAAGGAAAAGTTGGATTTTGGGTGTAGAAAGTGAGTTTGAATAAGGGTAATATTGTAAGAAATTGTTGATATAAAAGGAAAGAGGACAAACTTAAGAGGACGCCTAAAATAGAAACGAGAAAAACTCAATGGGATGGAGGGAGTATGAAAAACAAATGCAAAAGAAAGAAAGGAGCGCGTGATTTGTCACTCGCAGAGTGCACGTGTAAGCCTGCCGTTTGTCTTACTTTATTCGAACGCTTCAAAACGCAACACTCAGAAAAGGTAAAGAAAAAGACCACGTGACACTAAATGCAACTCCGTCTCACTCGCCGAGTCTCCTTCCCATACTCAAACGTCAACACCCCCGTTAGTTAACTTTTTATAATTGCGATTCCAGCCCCCCTCCTTTCGCATTTCTCCGATTTATGACCACAATAATCACTTTTTCACATCTTTCTGACCCGGAACGTAAATACGCCGCTTCTAACGGCCCGTAACGCAAATATCTCCGGCCATTTCCGTCCAAATTTTACGAAAGGGATTTTTTCTTTTAAAATTTGAGAAGCAGACAAACCCCGTCTAATTCACTCGGCATTTCGTTCGCATTTCATCTACTTCACAACAAACCCTCCCCTTTCCGCACTTATCCTCATTGACTCCCTATAAATACCCTCCTTCCTCCCCACTTTGATTCCATTTCATTTCCACGGAAACGAAGGCCAGAGAGAAAGTTCTTCGAAGAAGAAGAAGAGAGAGAGAGAGAGAAGAGTGTAGTGGGCGGGGGGAAGAGGGAGCGAGCGTGTTTCGTGTTCAGCTCCGTGTTTTTTCTGCCTTTGTTTTCTTCGCAGGTGCTAATTTCTGGTTTTCGGAAGAGGTCAACTGCTAATTTTCTAACCTGTGAGTGCTCTTTCTTCAGATTTCTCTATCATGCTCGTTTTGTTTTTGCTGATTCGCCTTCATAAATGCCATGAATTCGTCTTATCTTGGTTTTATGTGTGTAAATTCATCTTCTAGGTGTTTCGATTTCGGTTTCCCCTTTCTCAGCTCTATTTTCGGTTAATTAGGGTTTCGTACAAGGTGAAATTTGTGGTGATTTTGGATGCGTGCCTGACTAATCCAGGCAATTAGAGTTTGTTACTCTTAAGACACGGTTGTTATGAGAGCCTGCGGGTTCGTAGTGGTTCTGGTTTGGGATGTGTGTTATGTGCTAGGTATTTTGGGTATTTGCTTAGATCTGTAACATATCGAATTAATTCTCTGCGTATTAGGTAGCGTGGGAGTGGTATAATTGATAAATCTGCTATTTCAATTCTTGTCTCCATCGCTGTGATCCTCAAAAAAATCTTCAGTTTTTATTATTAGAATATTACATGTGGAATTGCGGGTCCATTTAGGATAAAGATGGACTATTCTTGTTGTATAATTAATCTGAGTTGTAGTTAAATACTGTGAATTGCTTGAGATCTACTTTTATCTGGCTCTTATAGCAAAAATAGATTGAGTTGTAGGTGGAAGTTGTGGATTTATTTACCACTCACGTGAAAAGCCCTGTGTTAACTTGTAGCAGTTAAATCCATATTATCAATTTGTTAACAATGATTTGATGATCTCTTAACCATTTACAGTTAGATGGACATATGAATAGCATTAAATACTTCCTAGTTTTACCAAATCTTTTAGAGATGTAGCAATTAAAACAGGCAGGTACTATTTAACCTTCTAGACTTCCATGGGAATTGACATTCCTATTCTGCATTCTCCTCTGCAGAACACAAGTAGAGTGAGCAATGGAGATGCAAGGAACCCCAATGTTTCAAGCCTCAACCAATGTCATTTTCCTATCCAGTCTTATGGGTGGAGGAGTCATCAACCTTGGCCACAAATGTGACTGGAAATGCCAAAACGAGCCCGTTTGTGGGAACATGTTCCGGTGCAGGCTAACAGGGCTGACTCACATCTGTGACAAAAACTGTGACCAAAGGATCCTCTATGATAACCACACCTCTCTCTGCAGGGCCAGCGGCAAACTTTTCCCTCTCACTGCTGTGGAGGAACAGGCTGTGAGAGGAGTTTGTAGGAAGTTTGTTGATGATGAAGAGTCTTCTTCTCAATCTGAGAGCTGTTGTTTCAAGCGTAGACGCGATTCCAAGCTCCATCCTTCGCCTTTTGAGAGATCCATCACTGCTGTTAGCCCTATCTGCAGTCAAGTTGGAGATGGCATGGACTTGAACTAGAAATTAACTGCAAACTACTACAATAAGCTTTCTATTTTCCTTTTTCATCTTTTCTTTTGACCCTTCTAATTTCGAATCCTTTGAATGGATGTTAATGGGGTCTCTGATGTTAGGAACTTTATCGTATCTGCTGGACTTATTATGGATATGTAGTGGGATTAAGACTTTATCTACTTACTGTCTCTTGTTATCCACGTGATTAGAGTATTTTGCCCCTCTACATTTAGTGATAATAAACCTTGAGATGAGGCTATGGACTTTGATTATTGCGTTCTTACTCGTGTGTAAAGATAGCTAAGTAGATTTTGTTTGATCATTTCTGATGACAATTCACAGGTGCTTGTGTGTGGTGTTTTGCTTGTGATTTAACTGTCTGCTTCCAGGATTTTGTGCAATTGATGTTTATGTTAGATTATGGATCAGGGATGTAATGGTGTTTGAGATATGTATTTTTCGGTCCTCATGTATTATCCTGCTTTTTTTTTTAAAAATCCCTTTTACCATTTTCATTTCCTTCTCCCTTTATTTACCTTGAGTTTAAGTACGGACTGGTATTATTTTATCTGTAATTTGTATCCATTGCTTATGCACTATCCAATTTATTTACTCTGACTACCTGATGCAAATTGGTAGCATGTGATACTCAGCTTTGCAGAGTGCCATAAATTGACAAGTATCTTCCTTGGTGTTGGTTTGCAGGGTTCACCATTAACAGAGTCATTGATGCCTTGTTGTTGTACCAAGTTTAAAGTTTTTTACTTGGGGAAGTGAGGAATACTGACAGCATTTCATTTTTCTTTTGTTCTTTTAGGTTGATGAAGAGTAAGGACACATTTGCAGCATGGAAGTTTTTTTGAATGCTGAGTATTGGATATTGCACTACCTCCAGCAGAGTAGGGATTTTGACACCGGAGCAGCTCTGCTCGCCAACTTATGATGATTAGGCGGCACCTCGAGTGGTTTAGAGTCTGACAAACAAGTGGGGCATTGCTAACCATTACAGCACTGGCTGGCTCAAATTGCTGCAAATCTATTGGATGTTTGCTTTCTTGCAATAACAAGGGGGCTGTCTCCAGGATTGGAATCCAGTGAAGGAGAGCAATTGCTGGTGTAGTGATGCTTACACAGTGATATCATCATCATGTGTATTCAAGTGGCAAATTTATTACTGAAATGACGCTACAGCTTTTGAATGAGCTCACTGTCACACCATGCATGATGTATTCGTCTCAAAAGTGAAGCAATAGTAATTTTTGCATATTTGATATTGGGTGTTTGGCATACTTTCTTATATATACATATAAGAATGGGTTGTTGCCACCATTTATTGTCTTAATCACTCCTCCTTCCCACCTTTTTATATATACACCTCGATGCAAAATAAGTTAGTAAATCAATGTAGCTCAAATGGTATCTATGTCACTGTAGATACACTTAGTCTAAGGTTCGAGTCTTGCCTTATACCCCTTTTGATTTTATCCCAAACAGAGCTTAAAAAATAATTTAACTTTTTATTCATACAATCAATAAAATAGGGTGTTACGGTATTGTGTAAATTAATCTCATTTCTCCTACTTCAATATCAACATAATTACAATCAATTTAATGACGCCAATGAAAGATCATAAAATCAATAAAATAGGGTGTTACGGTATTGTGTAAATTCATCCCATTTCTCCAACTTCAATATCAAAATAATTACAATCAATTTAATGACGGCAATTAAAGCTCTCAACTTATCCAAACAAAATTCGAGTGAAAAAATCTGAAAAAAGATATAACGTATAGAGCGAAAAAAGAGAGGAAAGAGTGATTGTCGGTTTTAAGTCATGTTAATCCGAACGTCTAATTTAAATTACCATCAATCAATGACTATGAAAAGATTGGATTACATTAATTTATATGCAATGTTTTCAACTCCATTTCTAACATAAATATATATATATATATAAATAAAATCTTTGCCCCGTGCATAGCACGGGCATAATCACTAGTTTGGGATAAATTTTGGGTCTTGGGGATAAAATGTTCCCTTGTTTCATCTTCTTCCTCACCTACCTCCTTGATGCCTTCCCCTTGCAGATTATCCTCTTTAAACACAACCTAACCTAGCTTTGGCTTAAAAACACAAACTCATACTAAAAGCAAGGAATCATTAGCAAAGAATCAAATCAAATTTATACTAAAAAAAGTCATATAATAAACAGATATTTAAACGGAAGTAGTGGTGGACTGAAATAATTGAAACAGTTCTCTTTCTTAAAAAAAGAAAAAGAAAAAGAATTAACACACACAGTCCAAGGCAGTGTGGATCAATGGTTTTCAGCGGATGGTATTCGTTCTGTTGGGCTTTAGCCAATCTGGCTCTTTCACGCAACCGAAGCAGCCCAGGCCAGAGCAAAAACAAAGATCCTTTTTCTTGTTATCCATCCGCACCCCCCAAGAATTCTTCTCATACGGCAAGCAATTTTATCTGCTACCTCGCAACAGAAGCATCTCACACCCCCTTCAAAAACCCTCTTTCTCTTCAGAGAGGACCCATCCAAAACCCGAAACGGAAAATGGGCGGAGGAGGAGGAAAGAAAGCTCAAGGTGGGGTAATGATGGTGGTGGAAGCTCCCATGGTTCCTCAGAACCCAATCGCTGAATTCCAACTCAAGTACAAGGAGCTTGAATCCGGGTTCAAAAGCTGGCTTTCCAAACAATCGATTGCCGTTGAGGCCGCCATCGTCACCGTCACAAGCAGCGCTCAGGGGGCTGCTATTGGTGGGCTTATGGGCACTCTCACAAATGATGCCTCTACCTCCTTGCCCACTCCTCCACAAGGGCTTAATCCTGATGCCATGACCTCTCTTAAGCAAGCTCAGGTGGGTTTAAGTTTTTGTTCTTTTTTGTTGGTCGTGGTGGGCAAGTTTGAAATATGAGTTGTTTGATTAGGGCTTTGGTTTCTGGGTCACTGTTGGATTGTCTTATCTGGTTTATTTGTATGTGGGTTTGGGGATGATTTGGAGTTTCAAGTGTTCTTACTAATCGGGTTGGTGGAGAATTTGGGGTTTAGGCTCTTGAATTTCGTAGCAAGTGTTTTGAGCGGTTGAACTGCTCTATCTTGGAGGATTTAGGTCTTCAGCTTATTCTTGTATATGTAAGCATAATGAACTGTATGTGAGAGGTTGGGAGACTGTTGTTATACTGAAATTTGTGTGAATTTAACAAATAACAAGAGGAGGTATTCCATTTTGATGTTCCATCTCAGCATTTCAGTGGCTAGGCCCTTTTATGTTATATAATTAGAGCCAAATAGATCATAATGGGATTAAGATTAGGAAACCGGTTCTTTAGAGTATCAAGTATGTCAAATGTCATTTGTTAGATCATAGAAGTTGGAGATGATGTAATATTGTTGTTTGTTTTACTGAAATTCGTGCTAAGTTAACAAATAACAAGAGGAGGTATTTCATTTTGATGTTCCATCTCAACATTTCAGTGGCTAGGCCCTTTTATGTTATGTAATTAGAGACAAATAAATCATAATGGGATTGAGTATCAAGTATGTCAAATGTCATTTGTTAGATCATAAAAGTTGGAAATGATGTTATGTTGTTGTTTGTTTTTGCTAATCCTTATTGAGATTGCTGATGCAGGCCCTTGCTGGTGGCCCTTTGGTTCAAGCACGCAACTTTGCTGTGATGACTGGCGTTAATGCTGGCATATCTTGTGTTATGAAAAGAATTAGGGGCAAGGAGGATGTGCAAACTAGGTATTATTGTCTCTATTTTCCCTACTCTCCTCCGTACTTTTATTAGTTTCTGTCCTCTTTAATCATCCTCACAATTCCAGGAAATATTTGCGTTTTTGTGTCATTTAATCTCTGGACATGGTAAAAGAAGGGTTTCATTCAAGTTTAAGACCCTGATTATAATGCGACGGTGGACAACCTACTAGTTAGTTAGTTTAAGGCCTTGTACCTTTACTGTCCTAGTTGGAAAAGATACATTTGATAAATTGCAGGAGTTTGTCATATCACTTTAAAGATAATCCTGAAGTTGGGGTAGTAAACATTACTGAATAGAATTTTGGATTTGTAATATAATTTGATTTAATCGTTGCTAAAGCCAGTCAAATAGATCAGTCCCCTAGTTGATTTTGATTTTACCTTTGTACATCCATTCAATTGACATGCCGTGCAAAATTGTGAGATTTGTGTGCATGAATTTTCAGTATGGCAGCTGCTTTTGGGTCTGGAGCCGCATTTTCGTTGGTGAGTGGAATGGGTAGTGGCCCCAACCCAGTTGCAAATGCTGTCACATCTGGTCTCTTTTTTGCTCTTGTACAAGGTGGCCTGTTCAAGGTCAGTATTTCAAGCTAGCAACTAGCTGCTAAGCCCTTCTGTACTTCATTCTGTTTTTATCTTAAGCTTCATGATTTGTAACTTCTTGGCTGGTCATTCACCTTTAAAACTAAGCAAATTTATATGTCATCAGTTTGATTACACTTAATTTTCTGAGTAGCTAAGACGAGATTTGATCAAAATTGTAAAAGGTTCAGTGTTAAATCGTCCACAAATCTTTCACAAAAGTAAATATAAATTGCATGGGAATCTCTTTATAGGACAGGAATCATGAAAACATATATGGGTGTATAGACATGTACCCCTCTCTCGGTAATCTTCTAGTTTCTTTGATAGGAAAGCACAGCTATTATTTGTAAGATCCCCCTAGATGTCATTTCACCAAGATAATATGGGTGAGGAAGTGATCAAACTAATACAAAGTTTAGTAAAATAATGATTGTTTTATGAGATGTAATTTTCCTATTCTGCATTGTGAATTGCTATTGTAGATATATCTGCCTTGCTTTCTGGATTCTTGGATGATTATATAACAATGATTTGTTCTGTTAGTTAGGTTTGTTATTCTGAATTTTTAAGCTGCTGAATCAATTTCTAAATTCGTGTGTATGTAGGTGGGAGAAAAGTTTTCTAAACCACCAACTGAAGATTTGTTCTACTCAAAGACTAGAAACATGCTGAGGAACCTTGGCCTCCAGAGTTATGAGAAGAACTTCAAAAGAGGCCTCTTGACAGACAGCACTCTGCCTTTACTTACTGATAGGCAAGTCACAAGTCTTCGCTCATCTATACATTCTTCTTCTAATTTATATTTTCTCCAGTTACATGCTTACCGACTATGAAGACCAATGACAGTATATTTTATCCCTTAAAAGTACTGTTTGTTGAGAGGTACATTACACTAATGCCGAGCTGATCAAATATTCATCATTCTTTTCATGTGAATTCTCTCTCAGTGCTCTGAGAGACGTTAAAATCCCACCCGGACCAAGACTCCTCATTCTTGATCACATCCAGAGGTATGGTTTTTTTCGTCGTTGAATTTATCTCGGCTTCTTTTACACTTGTTACTCGGCTTACGAGCTATAAATCTTTTCACTAATTCAGGGATCCCGAGTGGAAAGATGCGAGGAAGGGCAGGAAGTAGAGCCGCCCTCTCGTGGTGTTTAGCTTATAGGGTGAGGTCTTTAAGTGGTGCACCAGTGATTGGTTAGTTCTCAAGAGGCATGAAAAAAACTTGTCCCGCACTAAGCCGGGTTATTTTTTGTTTCAAATTTAAGGTTTAAATCTGATCTTGACAGGTTTCTTTTTGTGTGGATGGATTCTTGTTGAAATTATGCTTTGAAGAAAGAAAGCTTATTATTATCTTCACTAATAAGGGGTGAAAAGTTCATCAGTTTAGCTTGATTCATATGATTAAAGAGGAAGGTATAATAGTGGGTGATGGGTTAATTAAGGTTCTTAATCACACCCAAGTTGTGAAGTTTGAAGCTGCTTATGTTAGCTTCAAATCTCTTCAAGTGAATGCTTCTTTTCTTAGGGATCGTTTATAAAAGGAAAAGTGAATTAAGCGCTTCAATGTCTTGTGATGAATTGAACTTTAATAATGGTCAAAATGCCATTTTGTTAGTATAATGAGTATTTGTGGACTATAATCATATAAAGTGACTGACATGGAAAATTAGTAGTATCATAAAGTCTCTTAAAATTAATTTTAGCTTCATGAGCTAATATTTAGGCGTTCGTCTGGACAAAAGCAAATTCCTGTTTTTTTATAAGATGACAAGCAAATTCCTATCTATGTAAAGTGGTCTATTTTACAACTTGTGAAATGACCTGGGATTTGAGATAATGGTCCATCAAAATTTTAAATTGTCCCTTTCGAAATTAATGGCCTTGTTTTGCTTATGAATTTGGCTTTTCATTTCAATGGTGTCTATTACTGTTCTTGTTTTGTTCATAAAGTTACTGACCTTTTTCTTTTCTTGGCTGTTGCCCCTCTTGATCTTATCCCTTTTTTTTATTATTAGTTGACCATTTATTTCTTACTGTATCAAATACAGACTATTATTTATGTCTTTTTCGATACTTTGGGCGAATTACGAAAAATATAGAGGAACAAAGTAATTTACCATTCTTTGACCAAAAAAAAGTCGTTTAGCCAGTAAACAGTTGTAATTTTTCAGGGACATAAACCTCCTAGGATCCTCATATCCCGGTTTTACATTAAAATAAAATAAAATTCAACGTCGAGGAGCAATTTTATTATTTAAAAAAAGAAGTATATTTCACAGACAATTTCAATTTAATAATCTGAAAGTAGTTGGTATGTTTCTTTCGTTACTGTCTTCGTATTCTCAATTACTGAAAAATACTGGTACTCATTTTGACTCTTGTGGGAGTGGTTACTGGAAATCGGTGTACTAATTGCACAAGTAACCATTATTTATTGTGTTAGTTAAATAAAATGACTGATAAAAGTGAGTTAATATGGACCACCAACTCACATTTCTAGCCTTGGAAAGTTTTATCAAGAATTCTGTGTTCTTGTACAAAAGAAAGGATGTAATAGAATGAGCCTAGTAGTATGTTATGTATGAGCCTTTCTAATCACTTGCATACAAATTTAAACGCAAGTACTTACTGTATAATTATAGTCCGTTTGGTAGCTGAAATGTACAAATCAAAACAAGCTCTAATTATGAGGAGATTGAAACTTTGCTCCTGCATAATTTGGTACACAAGTTAAAGCCTTTCATTGGCCGAATAGAATAAAAGCATCCAATAATAGAAGAGGTTTAACACGGCTGGATAGTTTTGAGGATATACCGAACCAATCCTAACCGTCTGATTTATTTCGTATTCAACGATTGCGATGAGAGAAAAAGGTGAAAGCAACATAAAGCCATCGGCGAAAAGCGTCATAATGTTATGAATGATAAAATCATATCATATCCCACAACAAATTGGAAATAATAGGCGCCAATTGGTTGCAAGAAATGGATTTGTATACGTGACGCCAAAACCCCACATCAATCGATCACTTAAAGGATAGGGTCCATCCCCAAAATTAAAATCGACCTCTAACGTCTGCCAATATCCAACTAGCCGCATAACTACTAACGAGGTCTTGTTTCCACCTTGGAATTTGCAAAATGGAGTACTATTGAAGTAAAAGTACTTTCTAATGGAAACTATAGCAAGGCCGTGTTGACAGCAATTTGAATCAATAATTTTCAAAATTTGCAGCTTCAAACTTACATGATTACTTCTTTATGACTCCAACTCCAGATAAGTTTTGGTTGAAATCTATATCTATATCTATATATATACTCCCTCTGTTCTCTTAAGATTGTCCATATTTCCATTTTTGGTGTTTCCATAAGATTGTCCACCTTTTAATTTCTTTTCATTTATATCACATCACATTTACATTATTACCCCTAAACAACCACACATTTTACGTACTTTTACAACCTCTTTCTTCTTCATTTCTCTCTCCTTACAACTTTATTACATTATCTCTCTTCCACCTCAACAAAACAACACCATAAATACATACTTTTTTGACTGATTTGACACCATAAATCCCCTTTTCACTCCATCTTTTCATTGCATAAATAACCGTGCCCAAAATGTTTTTGGATAATCTTAAGAGAACAGAGGGAGTATATCTTAATTTTGTCCCCAAATAAGATCAAATAAATGCAATTGCTTTCAATACTTCACTCCATATTTGATTTCTTAGGTGAAATCTCAATCCCTTCAACTCTCCCTTAGTTAATTCGATTCTTTGTTCAAGAGTCTAATGACATTCCACCCTAATATAATGATTGAGATATTGAATATTTTGATCTTAAAGAAAGTTTATAAAAATTATAATATTAAATAGGAAATAATGACATGTAAATTAGTATTAAGAAATAAAGTTTTTTAAGCATGATTATAAGAACTTTTAAAAATTGCCTTTAGTAAATCATTTTTTAAAAACTTTTCATACACTTGAATTTATACCTAAGACTAAGACTTATAATCGGATTTATTAAATTCGTATTAACTTTTAAAAATATTTTACAAAAGTACTAAAAAGAAAATTCATCTGTTTCTTTACGTTTTGGTCCGTCTATAGGATGGGATATGAATGTCATGTACCAAAGAATTATTAAGAATTTCTAATTTTTTCTGGCGTGCTTTTCCCCGTCCATCGGACGGGACAATGTATATCTAGTATCTTATAATAATTAATCCGAAATAGCTAGGTCCCCATAAAAATAAACTTTATTTCTCTATACCACAGGTCGTATCTACCACAGTGTTGGTAAATCATGTAGCCCTTTCTACTATTCACACTTATATCGTGTTATCGGTTCCATATCGTACAGTACAAGATACGGAGTACTCTTAATATACAAGTTTGTATAAATACAACTTGCCACATAAAAGCGACGAACTAGAGCGTATAAATACAATTTTGTACAACTTTAGATGTGAATCGGTCCACAATCCTGGCCAGGAGGGCTAGCTTGCCACATACACAACACAATGTACTCGGTAGTATTAATTTACGGTAGCTTCTAGAATTGCCAATTTTGAATTTTTGAAGTGCCAGGTTACACAATTTTACGTTTTGTTCACCCAAGGAGTAGATAATTTTGGGTGACACAAGAACCATACATATATTTGTTTGTACCGACAAGAAATTTAACCTTATATTGCCAAATAAATTGGGTTCACGAAAAAAACGCCAACCTTACATTGCCTATCTTGTTTTGACATTTTCACAAAAAACGTAAGGCATGAGGTAAAAGTAGATGAGAGGGCCTAGTTCCTCGCTTTTACTTTCTTGCATTTTCTAGTCTACATAATCTATACGTGTGAAATTAAAGAGAAAATCAAAGTCTCATCAAAGATTGATATGCTAAGTTTATCAATTTTTCTAGAATTTGTCCTTATCACACACAATAAAAAGCAATAATTGATTTTTTTATTCAATGTAATATTAGTACATTATTATTTACGATTTTCTTGAATGAGTTTATCATTTCCCTTTTAAAGTACTACCCCATTTGATATCCAGCTAGATGTTAACTTATGAAAACTACTTTTAAACGCCCATGTCATTTGATTATTTAATCTCCATAAACATACACCTTGCTTCCTGCTTTCAATTTTATATTCTAGTGCCCACCAATCCACCATGAGATTGCAATCCCAATTCAGTATTAAAAAATTGAGAAATTGAACCACTACACTAGCTCCAACGATCTGAGTTCGCAACTTGAAGAACAAAGACGAAGAATTAATGCACAAAACTCCACAAACATTTATATCTTCCTGAACAATTTACATCCGCCAATCAATTCTGACCGGAAAGATCGAGAAACAGAGCACGTACGATCAAACCGCCACAGATCACAACAATTCCATTCCATTCATTCATTGATACATACAAGTAATAATATATATGTATACAATCGAGCACGCAACGCAATTAATCACAGCAAACCGATTCCGGCGAAGAGAAACCTCTAAGATTGAGTCTGAGACAGAGAGAGCTGCTGAACGAGCGCCAGGATCCGCGACTGGTAAGCACGCGCCTGATCGACAGCCTCGGCCTCGAGATCGCCGAGCTGAGCGCAGAGCATCTCCTCGGCCTCTTCGGCCACCTTGACTCGGCTCCACGCCTTCCGGAGCTCCTCCTTCATCCGCTCCTCTCGAAGCCGGCTCTCCTGCAATTCCTTCTCCAATTGCTCGTTCTGCCGCCGGAGCAACGCCGCCGATGCGTCGCCGTCCAGGCGGAGTTGGCTCGCCGGTTGAGCGGCGGAGACGACGGTGGATGATGGAGCCATTTGGTGGCCGGAGGAATGGGGGATTTGGGGGCTAGGGATTGAGTTGCTTGTGTTGTGGTGGTTTTGTGATGAGATAGCACGGAATTTGGATCAAGGGCGAGGGCTCCGTTTTATAGGCGGGGGAAATGTGTCCAGGTTCAATGAACCGGTTTGTTCCGTTTTTTATGGGGAATTATTGGGTTTTAATTTTAATTTTTTAAATAGTGTGGGTGGGCCCATTTCATGACTAATTTGTTTCAGTTTGGGTGGTGAGATTGGGTGGGGACTATGGAGTTTTGAGCGCCACTCCTTTTCAAAGTTCCAACGTAAAACGGCTTCTAGCTTTTTTTTTTTTTACCACATCAAATCAAACAAAGTGAATTAATATCTTGGTTACTCAAGGATCAGCCAATTGAAGCTCGGTTATTGGTTTAACTATTGGATAAGAACTACTATAAGCCCGTACGGGTAATTGTAATAATAATTGTAATAAACTTGTTAGGCACACGATGATAAGAAAAATATGAGTGTGTTCGGCAAACATAAAATAAATAGCTTATTTAAGTTAAATGATGCTTATAAGTATCTGAGATAAGTGTTCGGCAATTTAAAATTTTAGGTACTTATCTGTCTAAATAAATATTCTGTTACTTATAAGTATCTTAAAAAATAAGAAGATACACCTCATCTTATTTGAAAATAAGCATGCTTATTCCTAAAATTACAACTAATCAGCAAATCTTTCTACCGAACACTCACTTTTAGCATCAGTATCATTTAATTTATCAGTATCTCAAATTAGTATTAGTATCGGTACCTAAAATCAGTATCAGTATCAGTATCATTTAACTTATCAGTATCTTAACTTATTCACCGAACGCACCCTATATCTACAAAGTTCACTTATTTGAACAAGAATTTAATTAAAATAATTTATAAAGATATCTATGTATATTAATTGAAGTCTAAACTGTCAAAATGAATGTAAGATTTCAACTAATAAATTTTATTAGATAAGATAAAATATTTCATTTGAAGTTTACATACCTTAATTTTAAAAATCATGTTTAAATAATATATATATTCTTATATAAAAAATACTATATAGATATAGTCTAGGTTAGTTGTTTTAAAAAATAAAAATTAGATTTCAAAAATATATTACATTTGTTAAAAAATAATTTCCGGATTGTATATCGGAAATTACTTTCCGTTTTCATCTTGTTTTTTTTTACTGGAGAGATAATGTTTTATTAAAGTAGATAGAAAATCCTATACATATGTATATATAGTCTAGATTTTTTATATTAAAAAATCCATATTATATTTGTTAAATTCAGCATATCTTGACTTTTTTGTTTGAGCGAAAAGATCATATTTTATTAAATAATGATATTTAGAAGATTACAATTTATTATATAAAGAAGGGTTCACTGGATTATTTTATTATAGGTATGACACGTGGCAAAAAATGTTGTGGAAACATTGAGTGAAAATATCATATTTCATTAAATTATAATATTTATTAGAAGATTATAACTTACTCTCCCGTTTCAAAATAGTTGTCCAAATAACATTTGCACATGTATTAAGAAATAAATATTTTTCCTATATTAAACTTAGTTTTAATTCATTTTACTCATCCAAAATTTATGTTGGCTTGAGTTTATTTTCCACTAATCAAAATGACAAACTTTGTGTTCTTACTTCTTATACGTAAAATGACATACTTTTGTCTGCAAAGTAATTAAAATAAATTAATTACAGTAGTCGTGGTTTACGCTGAGCATTCTAAGTAAAAGAATATCGTCCGAGATATCAAAGTAAGAAAATAATTCAAACCCCTAGTCACAAATGTTCTCAAGACAAAATAGCTAGCGTATTTTGTTTTGTTTACAAAATGCTATTTATAATCATAAAACTCAAAACCAACCTATATATTAATGACAATGGGTCAAGTGGCGAGTGTGTGAACTATTTTGATCACCCCTAAAAGATTCAGATGCACCCCTTTGTCTCCCATTAAGTGAATCGGGTTCGTTTAATCACTCGTACAAGTTCGGGGGTCGTATATGTATTCGGTCACGGAAGAAAGCCAAATTAGGGATTTGATGTCACGTCAATACATCAAATAGAGGACTCCCCATTTTGTCCGCATAAACGTGGGCACACGAGCAAGGGCCCAAAAGTCAGTGGCGCAATTGGACAAGTTTAATGCCACGGAGGGAGTAATATAATTGCATTAAAAAAATTTCCTCTGTGTGATGAGAAATTTTTTGTGACTAATTTTTGAAATGACTAGATAAAGGAGATTTTTGGTTCTCTACGTTAAACAATTTTTTGGAGAAACATTGAAAATGCACTAGGTAGGAGAATCCCTACTGATGTACGTAGAAGGTTCCTCAATAATAATATACGTCTACAATTCCGAAATCGAAGGTTTGAGTTATTAGTGGAGCATCTCAAGAATTTGGAATCAACATACACACCCCACTCAGGCACTTACCAATCAACACCCAAGTGCTAGTGCTACAGCCACTAACTTTCTACAGTATTTTTTTAAGAAAAAAACTTCATTGATCGGCATGTTTAATTTATCATCATTGCATACGTAGGGTATGGCAATGTTGACAATGGATTATTTTAGAATAATTGTTGTAGGGTTAATTGAAAATGCATCACGAGAAGAACAAAATAATTGGTCATTTTTTTTATTATGATGTACACACACTTGTAAAAAAATGTCATAGACACTTACTTTAAAATACGTTGCACGTCCACTTACAAAATAAAATATAATCGTTAGTAAGATAAAAACGAAGAGTCATATGCAATTATGATCTATATATTACTATATATTAAAACGGAATATAATTCTTCTACCATATTATGCAATATTACTCCTCATTTAAAAATATATATCTTCTTAAATCTTAGTTTTATAATATATAATCTTGGTCTTAAACTTATTTAATTAAAATATTAGTTTTAACTTTTGAGTTGTTTAATTAATATTTTTTTCCAAATATATAAATCTCAATCTTATCATTTTATTCATTTACTTAAGTAACTAAATCTATCATAAACTTTTTTTTGAAGGATATTTTTCTATATTTAAACATAATGTATATATCATAATCTTCTCATCTTTACCCATTTAATTAAATAGTAGATCAAATATAAGTTTTTTTTCGAAAATTATATGATTTTTAAAAATCATCAATCTTAGCATAGTCTATCGTTATATTCAACGGCGGATCCAGGGGGAGGCCGCCCCCCTTCTCACCAAACTAATATGAATGAGCAGTGAGGAGCGGGAGTGGTGTGAGACGGGGCGGACCGACGGGGCCAGCTTTTGCTTCGGGTGTAGGCGCAAGAGGTTGAAGAAGAAACCTACTTATTTGTGGAAATGGGCTTTTAATTGGGCCAATTTGATGGGCTTCAATTTAACCAAAGTAAACTTAAAAATCAGCTTTGGGGACTAAATAGGTCCTAAAATTTAAAAATCAAATTTTAGGACAATCACGTAAAGATTAAGTAGAGATTAATGAATAGAAAAAAACAGGTAAGATTTATTAAATCATTTTTTTGGAATTTTAGTTGGGATAGAGATACTTTATTCGGTAAATAGACCTTTGAAGATTTATAATTTCTTTGTTTGATTAATTTATAACTCTATATAGAATTATTCTACCGTAACAAAACCCATTATCCGACACCCAATTTGATGCAAGTAAGAGCGTGGGATAAAGCCCGATTCGAACGAGTTAGAATTCCTCGCTCAGAACGAGGCGTTCAAAACCCTCATCACCTTGGACCACGTCCTTCCATGGTCGACTAGTCACATTGTTCGCAGCACTGGGATGGTCAACCATCACACTATCTTGACCCGAGTCAGAATTCATCCCGTTGTTGCCAAGATTTCCGGCCGGTACCCCACCAGGAACGGGCGGCGGCCCGCTCATGAGCACGGCGCGGTCTGTAATAACCGCTAATTTTATAAATGAGGGAAATACAATTTTCTCAAAACCTTTATGCGTACAACGAACAAAGTACCGTCAATAGTACATTCCTCGCTCAATTAAGGTTAAAACTCGTTGAAATTCAATTATGGAAAAAACGAGTCTCCTATATTAAATTATTCCTTATGAAATAAATTATATAAAAATGTAAGGAGAGGGAATTAAGAAAAAGAAATTTAATTAAAGAGAAAAGAAATTAATAGTTAAATAATAAATAAAATAATTGGGTGGGCTTTTAAATAAGTAAACCCCAACCCAAAAATAAAAATGGGGGACAAGTGGGATTTCAGACCCCAACCTCTCGGTCCCTTTCCTTCCTTATACTTCCCTTGCCAATTGAGCAACGAAACCTTCTTGTCGTATTAATGAGACACGTTTAATTAAACCCAAATAACCCCTTGGACCAATTTTGACCGGCGAAAATCCCGGTTCCTTTCTCCGGTCATATCCGCAAGATGGACGGACTTATACAGCGTGAAATCCGGTCAACCTCCATTAATGATCTCCCTGCCATCCTGCGTTTCCCCCCTTGCTTGTAACTATGGTGGAACTCTGCAGATTTGGAAGGAGGGATACAGACAACCCTCACTTCATTCAAGCTCTGCCCAAGAAACGTCTTTGCGTATGACATTGGTGAAGCTGTCTACAAATTGGAGTGTTCCTCAACTCATTTCATCACCCTCTTCAAATCCATTATCAGCCTTCGTTTCCTTTTCTTCCAGCCCCGAAAACCACCCCAATCCTGTCCCAAAACTTGCCCAATTCGTTTTCATTCGATCGAAAACATGCCCAGAAAATCCAGTCTTACAGCCCCTCTGTAAAACGCGGTTTTCGTCTTCGTTACTCATCCATTTCTCGATCCGTTTGAACCACAATAAACTAGGCTTCAATACCTTTCCAATGAAACCTCATTTGCTCAAAGCCGATTAGTACCAAAGCTGTAACGCTCCGTTAAAGTTACTCATCTGTCCAGGAAGTCGATTTGCAGCACCTCTGTAAATCGGGTTTTACTCATTCGTCACTCAGACATTTTCTAAACCGCTTGAACCACCATAAACTAGACTTCAATACCTTTCCAATGACCCATCACTCGCTTAAAACCGATAAGTATCCAAGCCGAAATCCTCCATCGAAGTCGCTCTCGCTGGTTTAAAGGTCAAGGACCACCGGTAAAACAGTTGGCCGGGGAGCCTACTTTGGACCATTTGTTTGCCGCCGTCCAGCCACCAACCGGAGGTTTGTTGCCAACAGTTGGAAGGACGCAGCACCCTCTACCAACTGTCGCAACGTTGGCCCAGATCCGCCGCCGGACGACTCCACAATTGCCGCCCGAAAACCCTTCGTCACCACTGTAATGCTCTTTTCCTGAAAATTAATTAACCACTTATTTTATTTCGAAAGTGATTTTAATTGAGGAATTAATCTAAGAAATAAATAATATAATTTAATATAATAGTTTTATTAATTTAATTGGAGTTTATGAATTTAAATCAAGTGTTAAATTAATTCCTTCGAGAAATGTTTTTATAGAAATTATACGGCGAGTACTCGTAAACCGATGATTTTACCAAAAATCCTAAACTCGCTTCTAACATTTTAATAAGCCGAAAGCTTAGACCTATAAACAAATAATTCGAGAAGTTCCTAGACCAAGAAATAAATTAAATATTAATTTATTTCGTTATCATTCCCGTGCCTCGGATTAGGTCGCGCTTCTAGGAGAGCTCGTTCTCAGACTCCGTCTTCATAAAGACTTAACTCTCGGAAATCAAAGGCAAGTGGATGGTTCTCTTGCTCATTATGATTAAACGTGAATTTCCTTCCATTCCGTTAATATCCATATAATTGTTGGGAACACCTTGTTTGCTATAAAAATGAACATAGGGTTATTTTCTGTTTAGAAATAACAACCCCATTGTTAGTTATATTATTGCACTGCGCTAGCCCATGGACTTAGGACCGATGATTGTGGCCTCTGATTGTTTCAAGTCTCTTTTCGAGACTTTGTTATGGACTAGAATAGGGATTAGGGGTGAGAGACTCATCTCTGCTACACCTCTCAAAAAGATGTATTAGGATGTACCTATACCCTAATACTGGGTCATGACTCTGCCCGCTCTACCGCTCAGAGGGGTGATAGCACCCTAGCTAGGTGCTCAACTATGTGGCTCTAGGCTCATTCAAGGGGTCGCCGCATATAAAAATCTTTAAATGAATTGCTGGAATGAATATTCCTCAACTATGTGGCTCTAGGCTCATTCAAAGGGGTCGCCGCATACAAAAATTGTTAATTGAATCGTTGAAATGGATATTCCTCGGGTGGCCCTTGACTCTTATGAGTTGCCACATCCGAAATCGTTAAAATAAAGTGTACTATTGAAGTTGAACTGTTTTTACTAAACCATGATGTGCATTAATAAGTTCCCAACAAAAATCCTTAATCACCTTTCGTTCCTAGGAATCACCTCCTTGTGATTTCCTATTCTCACAAGAAAGCTCGTTATTCACCTCCCTTCGGATTCGCCCCTTTTATCTGGGTTATATCCGAATGAAGCCTCATCCTCTAAATTACATCACACTCTCATCTCAAAAGAACCCGAATTGTCGTGCATCGCTCAGTTCCCTTTGGACTTTGATACCGACAAACTTGGCCTTTTAAGAACCTAGTCACATTCTACCACTTGCTTAGTCTCGCGTTAGACTAATACCACTTTCTTTTCTTCCCGGCATTGGTCGGCTGGTATTTCTTGCTTTTATGGAAATATCAGGTAGCAAGAGCAGGACCGTAACAGATTAGAGGCGAAGACTCGAAGATCTAAAGAAAGGAAGATTTTCAAGAGATTTCAAGTTATTTGGAGGTTCCTATTTTGTTTTTGTGAAGAATCTTCTAACCGTCATTATACTTCCGCTGTAAAATGATTTATATGTCTTCTTCACTCAAACATCGATACTGTGTATCATTGATCATTGATTTCTAGTCAAGTATCAAACATTGATCACTTTTGATGTAATTTAAGTTCAACATTTCATTTTTATGAATCAAGTTGTGTTACCTATCGCCTTGGGTGACTTTGGATGGGAAAATCCGAGGTCACTGGCATGTAATACCCATGGTTTCTAAATAGGGGTGTTACAGTTATGGTATCAGAGCGAGGTTCCTAAACTTTGATTTATTTCCTTTCAAAAGTTTCTTGTAACAGAAATCAAGAAGCTAACTATTTTCAAACCTTCTTGTCACAGAGTTCAAGAAGTGGTTTCATCAAACCTCATAGGAAATTTCTAATCATTTAATATTTTCTCGAATATTTTTGTGATTTAAAAGAATTGAAACTTCCTTCAGATCGTCTTCACCTTGCATACAGATTTGCAAATCAACGTGTCTTAACCCTTCAAAACCATCTTTAGGAAGATGCACCGTTACAACGGATCTGCTCCTCACCAGAAGGGGAGTACCTCTAGAACTCCTCCAACTGATCTTGAAGGCTTTGACGATCAACCAATAGAGCCTTATAAGGATTTGTTGGTGTCAGGCCTTAATGTTTTAAATGACCTCGAGGCGAATAGCTACTCTGTAGATGGGAATCCCGAGGTAATAGCTGGGGAGGAGGTGGCGTCCGAAGAACAAGGGCGCGAAGAAAACCCCTCCTTGCCTGATTTGAACTTGCACCCTCTGGAAAGTCCACCAGAACTCACATATCGAATGTTATGTGATCAAGTGGATCGTAACTCCGAAGCCCAACACACATGGGCGCGCATGTCCGAAGCTGGACCTATTCCTCCTATGCGCTTCTATCTAAGGAGACAATTGCTTCTTCAACACAAGAGAGCATGGAAAGAATCTCTCCATCACCATCGTCGGCAAATCAACAACCACGAAATCGCTATAGCTAACGAGCAGCGGTCTATCGACATTATCAACCACAACCTCGAGCAAGCCAGGTGGTTATTGGACGATGGAGATGAGGTTCTGGATGGCAATATGTTTTGTCCCAGATTCTTGGACATGTACTGCTACCCTCCGTCCCGTCCATCCTAGATTTTCCCTTCATGTGCCCTTATAAGTGCGTAGCTCTAGGAAGCCCACTTAAGCTGTCGACTATTCCTTTTGTATGGCATGAATAGTCGGGTCGTTGTAAGGTTGTTCAAGTGTAACCATTTTTTTTTTCCCTGTACGTGCGGCATGTGTGATGGCCCTTTAATATAATGATCACCTTCATTTCAAAAGGTGTCTACGCATTTCCTTATACAAATGTTAATTGTTTGGAAACATTTGTCATTCATCCAGCTGGTTAACACTCGAGGAGACACTTCTAGGGACAACCTGAACAATGTCCAACTAGGAACCCTTTATTAGTAATCACAAATTGATTTTTTAAAGCTCCCTTCCAATCTTCGTCTTCGAATATAGGATTACAGAAATTCTATATAAGTGTCTGACTCTCCTTCCCCAATAGGAAATAGCACCCGCAATAGGCTAGTCTTGTGAACCTTTGCAGAATATGGTTTGCACAAGACGTCAGGCTAAGGCTCAGAAGAAAGAGCTAGAGAGAGTTAAGGAGCTTGAGCTAGACAAGCGGTTGCTTAATGAGGACCACAAGGCTAAGAGGCTTGTTCGAGAGGAATCCTCATCTCAAGAGGTCCCCTCGCATAATGTTGTCCATCAATTGTTATTGGATGAGGCCAAAGAGGCAAACATCCCTACGGGAAGGTGGATTAATAAAAGCGTGGATCCATTTGAGAATTGACCATTGTAGGCCCGAGCAGCTATTGGTGACTATAAACCAAGGTTGGGTCGACAACCATATCCTAGGATCACTTATGAAGGAATGGCAGAGTATGCTGGCAGATCATGAGGAGTCTGCCCGTCAACTTGGGTTTCGTTGGGTGGAGCAAGACAGTATGGTCAACTTGAGGCGTAAGATCGAGCAAGGGTAGAGTTGTTAAAAGATAACGGCTCCATCAAGGACCCAAGAAGGCTCGAAGCCTCGCTTTTGGATGGGTGTTGCTATTGCTTCACGAATCCCAAGAAGAAGAAGACCATGACTACCTTTGCCTACCGAAACTCCTTTCACTCCTAATAAGCCTTGGAGAGGTTGACGCTCGTATTAAGTCGGTTGTTGAATTCTTGTTGACCAAGTAGTAGTTACCCTATTAACAATGAACTTCTATCCTTGTCTCATCTACATAGTATCATAATCCTTGTCGTGTTCCACTAAACGAAATTGTCTCAACCATCATCTTGTACTACTAGAGTGGTTGAATCGATTATAAGATCGTTAAGTTTCTCGTATTTTGTAATCATCCTTCTTAAGGAGCAACCATAAAGTGGTTGTAGTCTTCCTAAAGTGCCTTGATAAATTGTTGATCTTTGATTCATTGGAAGTTGTGCCCATTCCATGCCTTATAGAAAGGCAAATTAATCGGAAACACTTATTATCCAACCATTCAGATGGTTAACACTCATGGAACCAATAATCGATTCCCTCTAATCAACCCCCACCCATTAGTGTGGACAAGACAAGGTTGAGTCTGGGACTGGAGGCCATGGGGACAACCATGGACCAGATCCCGCTCGAGCGATAGCGCTTGATGCTGCAACCCTAGAGGCTATAAGGGAAATGTTTCAACAAATGAGACAAGCAGCAAGCCCTCCAATTTCGCCCGCTCAACCCAACGTCATTAGGGCCGACCTACCTATGGGCAAAAGGGAGAATGACAATCATGCCCAAGGTGATGGGTCAAACTATTCTAAGGCGCTTAAGACTTCACCTTGCTGAAGCCAGAGACTTATGACGGTCTAGGAGACCCAGCTAAAATCTCCTATTGGTTCACTCATATCGAGAGGTTGTGGAGAAATGTTCGATGCACTGAAGCTGAGAAGGTGCACATCACCACTCTCCCCATTTAAGGGATGAAGCTAGTGAGTGGTGGGAGAACTCTTGATTGACTTATCACTCGATTTTAAGTTGGGACATGTTCAAGAACAACATGATGTCTCGCTACCTCTCCGAGTCCATGAGGTACAAGAAGCAAGAGGAGCTTCTCTACCCAAAAGTTGAGGGATTAAGGGTACTAGAGAGGGAGTCACCAAGTTCAATCAACTATTACAGTATGCGGGACCAGAGGTGTCCACTGGGGCTCAAAGGATTCGTCATTTTCATAAGTGGGTTGGACTCCACTAGAGAATAAATTCATCAAGATGCACTCGACAGAGCTAAAGTTGTTAATGCAATGTATATGCATGATATTTGGAGCCATATTATCTCATGGGGTGCTCTACCAGATCTTGTAGAGGCCCAAGATGCACTCGACAGAGCTAAGGTAGCCCTGGATGAGGCAAATCCTCGGTGTGCCGCCTTTCTCAATCAACAGTATGAACTGAACATGTCCTCTTTGTAAGATCGGCGCCGACAGTTGCGGCAGAGTTTTGGCCTCGAGTCTGATTGAGATATTGTCATGAGTTGCAATCTGAGTTGTTTGAGATATTGGATTTCATGTTTGAGATATCTGCTTTGTAGGTAACTTCCTTTTTAGAGAAATTTAGTCATTGGAAATATGTTTTGTATGAAGATTTATCACTGTGTTAAAAAAAAACAACTACATTTTAATTTTTTTGATTTGTATCTTCGTTCCTGGGAACTTTATAAAGTTTTTCTCAACCCCTTATCAATGAACCTACAAAATCCTTCAATTTGACCTGATTAAGCCCAAGTATTGTTGACATTCCCTCATTTTCGTTCTGGAACATTTGAAACGATTTTTAGAATTGCAAATTTTATGTAATGCGACAATGGTATCGACTTCTATTCGGTATTTGAAAATGATTGATCATCTAACCCATGATGCCTCATATATCATCTTTGTTTTGACAAATACCAAACCGTTAGTAAGACAACTCTATCTATATACACATAAAAACCCAAAGGATGAAGACTTGAAAGCATTATATACAACCATCTAGAATTTTGTCACATGTCATCTCTATATTTAATTTGTTTACGTGTCATCAATATTTAACATATATACAGATATAACAATTATTATAGTGATACATATTGGACAAATGTAGGACAAATGTAGAGCGTTGGATTTAAAAATAATAAAGGGACGAGATTTGATCTTAAAATTATAAGAGAGATGCAAAATCAGCATAATTATGTAATGGTAGGGAACTGAAATTACATTACCTATATGTATGATATAACACGTTATATGTATGTTGTTTTACTAATTGTATATATATATTTTAACGATACTTATGATTATATTTGGAATTTTTTAATATAATCAAGTAAAAAACACGAAAGAAACATATTATAATCATGCATATATTATGGTATACTCATGCATGTAGTTATCTGGTTCATGAATATGCATAAGTATTCTATAATTTGTAAGTACACGATCAATAGAACAACATGTATATAGCATATAATAATCGTGCATACAACGCATTATAATTGTGCATATAAGTTTCTATTTTCTGGTTTCCTATAATCACAAGATTGTTTTAATTTTCTCTCTCTATAATTTGAAGATTAAATATGTTATTATGTTTAAATTTAATGGTCCACAATTATCTATTACATATCACTATAAACTAGTGTATCAAAAAAATTTAAATCTCTATATGTACACTAAAGCCCTTTAAAGAGAGGCATTCGGTGATAAACAAGCTGAGCTCTTAGACTTTGGACGTTATAAGGTATGTCAGGAGGAAGATGACGAAGTTGAAGTTGGTTAGCACGGAGCCTAGGGCGACACTCCGAACTCCGAGGTCGAGGACGATGACTAGGAGTTAGTTGACGGGGACGTCATCCATACTGAACAAATTAATGATTTTTTTTGTTTCATCTAAAAATAATCGTGATGTCAAGTTGATATTTTACCTAATTTTTGATATTTTTGATATCTTATCTAATTTTTGTATTTGAAAAAATATAAATAGTTATAACATTTTTCATTTTAGGTAAAAGAGATATTTTATCGTTTTTATGAAGAGTGTAGATTACTAACTAAAATAATTGATTTCTTAATTAAAATTATAAACAAATAAAATATACCTAGTTCAATATGTTCAAACTTGGGTCTATGAGATTTAGCATGTACATTCTCAAATAAAAAATAAACTAGCGGTACCCGTCGTGCCATGCACGACTATTACTCGCATTTCATATTTTAAACGTATTTTTTTATATCATAAAGAGTATATTAATGTCTAAAAACATTTAATGAAAATTTTAACAAACATTTTTTTCTAGACAACAAAGAAATTGTCTTTCAGATTTATACAACCAAACATATTTGATTATAAAAATATAAAATCATCTTTTATTTATAGAGTAAATTAGTAAATAAAATTCACTTACTTTTTCATTGTCTCAAAATCTCTCTCTCTCTCTCTCTCTCTCTCTCTCTCTCTCTCTCTCTCTCTCTCTCTCTATCTATCTATCTATCTATCTATATATATATATCCTTATCTCTATTATCACATTTTTGAGGCATTATAAGTTTATATGATATAAAAATAAGATGTTTTATGTAATATTTTTTTGGTTTGATCTTAAACTTTTATTTTAATATGAGATTTAATTACTGTGAATTTTTATTTAAATAAACCATATAAATATATAATTGAAGAATTTAGAAATATAAAATTTGCATAACATGATTCTAATGACTTTATATATTGAAATAAATTAAATATATTAATTAACAGTTATTTTATTACAAGAGATAAAGGCTAAGTTATTATAAACATGAATATATATAATTAATTAAAAGATAATAAATATAAATTTATTTAATATCAAAGATTTAAATAATATCTAATTAGAAAAAAGGGCTTCCATTCTTTAATTCGAAAATTTTAAACTACTTATTACATAAAGGTATTAAAAAGACAATTAAAACACACACCTAATTTATCAAAAAGGATGAAATATCTTTTCAAAAATCAAAATTTTCAAAATATCTTTTACAAAAATTGATAACAAAGAATGTAATTAGATTAATTAGATAGCATGAACAAAATTTAATTATTTAAGAAGAAATTAAGTGGAGCGGCAATGTTGAGAGGGTGTTTTGCCCGCTACTACCTATAGGCATGATATTTGCAAAGTAGCATAAATGAAATTAGGTCAAATCCCGTCCGATCCGACCCCATTCTTCATCGTGCACCCCAACAGTAACTCAGATCTGCGAGAATCCGCTGCCTTCCTCCCTCTCCTCAAATCCCTCTTCTCTCGTTCTCGTTTTCGCCGTTGCCTTCGTTTTCGTTCTCGTTCTCGTTTTCCGCTGCCTTCGCTCTGCCGCCGGCAAATCCGGCTCTACCTCGTTCGTACTTTCCACTCTCCGTCCACGCATCTCTTGCCGTCGCCGCCGGGATGGAACCCTAGCCACCGACTTCTGCCGCTGCTGCTCGATCGGAGACGGAGATCTGTTTTCGATCGCATTAACGCCACTCAGTTAGGAGTCCCTCTCGGAAGTTGTATGGTTTCTGTTGGTGTCTGTTTCTGCTTGTCTCCCTCTTTGGCTGCTTCACTGGTTGATGAGAGAAGTTGTCTCTGCTGATTTTGATCTGTCTCCGTTTGCAATTTCTTGTGTGTTTCGTGTTTGATTTTGATCTACCATGTCCACCAGAACGATCTCCTCCGTCGGCGTCCGGAGATCGATCGGCCGTCGTCCGCACACCATCTCGAGCAGAAATGCCCCAAACGCGAAGACGTCGCTGCTCCGAGTCGCTCTCCCCATCCTCGTGTACTATGCTCCGACGCTAGGTAGCCTAGGGTTCCGACGACGTGCATCGTTTGCTGATCGGTTCCGTAGTAGTAGAGCGGCCAAAATCGCCTAACCGACCGTTGAGCTCGTCGTCGAGGAGAACGTTGCTCGCCTTGATGTCTCATTCGATGACGATCTGCTCGAAGAGGTTTGGACACTCTGTGTTTGCTCTTGCGTCTGCACATAGTTTGTTTGGTCTATAGCCTGATAGTCATATTAAGTTTTATTTGCTCTGAATTTCATCAGATCGAACTATTGAATGTGTCTGGTGGTTTTGGAGGATGCATACATTTATTATGATACATAATCTGATTTGTAGTGTATATGAATATGTGATGATTTATACCTATCAACTGATTTGTTATAGTATGTTGAGTGTGATATCATGAATGGGACCAAAAAACATACATATTGATATTTTTTACAAGCCTTTTTATTAACTAAAAGCTAGGATTTCTTTTTGCATATGTGTTCAATTGAATGTTTATATGTGTAATTGCTATAATCTTCTAATTATTTGTTGAATATCATCATTTGTGATGACAATTAGGTGTTATCAAGAAGATCTTTTAATAACATTGGTGATAACATATATTGTCACTTGTGATTCGACCAAAAAAATATTGTCACTTGTGATGATAGTTTGAAGTTGTATGCATAAGTCTTTGTTATACTTATTCGGTGTGATTACTATAATATTCTAGTTAATTGTTGAATATTGTCACTTGTGATGACAATGACAATTAGGTGTCACTTGTGATAACAATTAGGTGTGAATATTGTCACTTGTGATGACAATTAGGTGTGAATAATTTGGATTTGTGTGCATAAGTCTTGTTTTAGCTATAATTATTCGGTGTGATTACTATAATCTTCTTGTTAACTGTTGAATAGTGTCACTTGTGATGACAATTAGGTGTCACTTGTAATGACAATTAAGTGTGAATATTGTCACTTGTGACAATTAGTGTGAATCTTGTCACTTGTGTTGACAATTAGGCTTGAATATTGTCACTTGTGTTGACAATTAGTTGTGAAAATTGTCACTTGTGTTGACAATTAGCTGTGAAAATTGTCACTTGTGTTGACAATTAGCTGTGAAAATTGTCACTTGTGTTGACAATTAGCTGTGAAAATTGTCACTTGTGATGACAATTGAGTGTGTGAATAATTGTTGAATATTGTCACTTGTGTTGACAATTAGGTGTGAATATTGTCACTTATGTTGACAATTAGGTGTGAATATTGTCACTTATGTTGACAATTAGGTGTGAATATTGTCACTTGTGTTGACAATTAATTAGCTGTGAAAATTGTCACTTATGGTGACAATTAGGTTTGACAATTAATTAGCTGTGAAAATTGTCACTTATGGTGACAATTAGGTGTGAATATTGTCACTTTGATGTGACAATTGATGACAGTCAACGCCGGTCAACGACCGGTCAACGCTGGTCAACGCTGGTCAACGGTCGGTCAACGCCGGTCAACGGTCGGTCAACTGGTAGAGAGAGGGGTTATGCTATGTGTGCAAATTTGACATATTGTGTGCAAATCATTCTGAACATGAGAGATAAAAGATAAGTTATTATGAACATGATAAAATATAAATTAAGTAAATGTTAATAATTATAAATTGATTTAATATCAAAGATAAAAATAACAATTTATGTAGAAAAGGGGGTTTTTATTTTAAAATTATTTTTTAAATACGATTTTCTAAAATTACTTCTTATTTAAATATATTAAAAATACAATTAAAAAGATATGTGAATATCTTACCAAAATCCAAACAACTTAACATATCTTTTACATAAATAGATAATAGTGAATTTGATTAAATTAATTAAAATAACGTGGACCAGAATTAATGTGGAGGCTCGAAAAGTATCGGCTTTAATATAGATAGATAGATTGGATAGATTGGATTATTGTGTATCTTTTATAGTACAGTATATAGTATAGATAGATTGGATTATTGGGTATCTTTTATAGAAGAACATTGAAGATAAAATTATTTGGGTCCGGATCCGGTAGGAATGATTATTATGGTAGGAAATAGGAATGAATCTCGGCCGTTGATCACGCGGGAGAAAAACAGCCCAGTTTACACACAGGCGAATAATTCGCGTATAATTCGCGTTTTATACGCGTTTTATACGCGTTTTTAATACGCGAATAATTCACGTATTATTCGCGTATAATATGCGTTTTTTCCGTTTTTTTCGTTTCCGTTTTTTCCCTTTTTTCCCTTTTTTTCGATTTTTTTTGATTTTTTTTCGTTTGTGCAACTCAATGGTCACGTTTGTGCAACTCAATGGTCATGTTTGTGCAACTCAATGGTCAATTTGTTCATTCATATTTGTTCAACTCTATTGCCAATGTGTTGAATTCTATTTGTGCAACTCAATGGTCACGTTTGTGCAACTCAATGGTCACGTTTGTGCAACTCAATTGGCCAATGTTGTTCATTCATATTTGTTCAACTCTATTGTTAATGTGTTGAATTCTATTTGTGCAACTCAATGGTCACGTTTGTGCAACTCAATGGTCACGTTTGTGCAACTCAATTGCCCACTGTTGTTCATTCATATTTGTTCAACTCTATTGCCAATGCGTTGAATTTTGTTTGTGCAACTCAATGGTCACGTTTGTGCACCTCAATTGCCCAATGTTGTTCATTCATATTTGTTCAACTCTATTGGCAATGTGTTGAATTCTATTTGTGCAACTCAATGGCCACGTTTGTGCAACTCAATGGTCAAGTTTGTGCAACTCAATGGTCAATTTGTTCATTCATATTTGTTCAATTCTATTGCCAATGTGTTGAATTCTATGGTCAATTTGTTCGTCAATATTTGTGCAATTCAATGGTCACGTTTGTGCAACTCAATGGTCAATTTGTTTTTCAACTCTATTGCTAATGTGTTGAATTCTATTTGTGCAACTTAATGGTCACGTTTGTGCAACTCAATGGTCAGGTTTGTGCAACTCAATGGTCACGTTTGTGCAACTCAATGGTCAATTTGTTCTTCAACTCTATTCCCAATGTGTTGAATTCTATTTGTGCAACTCAATGTTCACGTTTGTGCAACTCAATGGTCACGTTTGTGCAACTCAATGGTCAAATTTGTGCAACCCAATGGTCAAATTTGTGCAACTCAATGGTCAAATTTGTGCAACTCTATAGTCAATTTGTGCAACTATATAGTCAAATTTGTACAACTCAATGGTCACGTTTGTGCAACTCTGTGGTCAATTTGTTCATCAATATTTGTGCAACTCAATGGTAAAATTTGTGCAACTCAATGGTCAAATTTGTACAACTCTATGGTCCACTTTATGGTCAATCGTACTAGTCTCTAACAACAATCATTTCAAAGAAGAAATCAAGCACATGAAGAACTATACAGATTCAAACCAAATTAGACACCACCAAAAATCAGGTCATTGCATCTGTTATAATAACTAGCCCCATTAACCATCAAAACCAACAGAAGGGTTTCAACCTCTAAAATTCAGTACTTAACAATACAACATAGTAAAGTGAAATTCTGTCTGATAATGAATCAAGTTGGTCCATTTTTTCTTCTATATACGGTCATAGAGCGAACAACCAAAAACAAGTACAACAAGCAAATTAATCATTGTTAGAGTACGAATCAGGAAACACACAAATCACCAAGAACAACTAGTTTATTAAACTGAATTAACAAGATAAAATCCCAAATGGATGACAAATTCACCCAAATTGAGCCAACTATTTCAATGGAGGATCCCTCTCCAAAGATCCCAAGGCCTAAGCCTGATTCTTACAACTTTCTGGATAGTTCAATCAACATATGAAGCAACACTTCAATCAACAGAGGCATCAATTAGGAAATCAGAAATTTGGATAAAAGAGATCGAACTCACAGCTACAACGCCACCACCAACGATCACGTATTTAAAGTGCTTCTCCGCCATGGATGGAGCTTCAATCCTTTCTTCTCTGTAACCTCCTCATCAAGGCGTTTGAATGTCGGTGCTCGGCGAACGATTTTTGCATCGATCCGGTCAGGACGAATTCCTCTCGACGAATTCGAATCCAGATCTGAAGAAACTCGTCGAGCTGCTCCTCTGGATGTGCTGGAGGAACGGCTGGAGGATCCTCGTCTCGCTTCCGGATCTCGACGAACGCTCTCTTCTCCCTGCCTTCCTCCACCACCTAGTGGATCCACCGGAGCCTGGCGCCGAGAAACTCGTCCTCCACGGACTGGTTGGGGTTGAGTATTTGTTCAACTCGTCCTCCACGGACTGGCGCCGAGAAACTCGTCCTCCACCGAAGCCTCCTCGAGGCGAGAGATCGGGATTCCTACTTCGGAAGCGCCGCCGCTCGGGAGGTGGTAGATCTGGCCGGTGGCGAAGCGACGGCGGAGATCCGGAGGTTGGTGGCGAAGCGACAGGCGGATCTGAGTGTTCGGCTTCACCGGATCCGAGATCCACGCCCTCCGCCAGATCCGACCGAAGACGAGAGCGAACGGCGAGCGATTGGAGGATGACGGCGGTTTCGACGGAGTCCTTGAAGTGGACAACGTCGATGAGAGGCGGATTTGCCGAGAGAGGCGGCGCGTTGTCGGCAATCGCGGCCGGAGGATGGGCCGTCGGCGAGCGGAGCGGGAGGATCTGGCGGAGGCCGACGATCAAAAAGGCTATGGATCTGGAATGATCGAGTTTGTTTGAGAGGGAGGCTGAAAATTTTGGGACTTCTGAAGAAGACGGCTATTTTTTTAGTAGCTTTATTTTTGTGGAAGGGAGACGCGTGATATCAGCCGTGGGATCAGTATGATCAAACGGAGGAAATTCATTCCTATTTCTCACCACAACAATCTTTCCTACATGACTCTTTCTCAAATTATTTAAGGAATATAAAATTAAATATAGATAGTATGACTTTAAAGATAAATTTGAGAATTAGGTAATTAAGGAAATAAAAGATATAGAGTTGTTATTATCTATTAGAATTGAAAAAAAATAAAAAAGTAAAGTGGGGCCAACCAGAATTAACTTAAAGACTCGAAATTTATGGATTTTAATATATAGTGTAGATTTGAGGATTATATAATAAAGGAAAATGGTATAAAGTTGCCCGAACTTGCTCCACATTTGTACAAGAGGTGGTGGTATGAGATTGAGAACCACATTCTTGACAAGTGGGGGCAGCGGACTTATAGTAACTCACTTGCTTCTCGAGCCGGTTGATCTTATCTTGCAAGAATTGAAACTTCACATCTTGATCAATTGGCTCACTATTCGGATCATAAAGCTTCTTCGTTTGAATCTGGATGGGTTGTTGGGTCCCATACATGGCATCATAGTTGGTGAGTTTGTCCAATAGAGCCCATGCCTCATCGGGATCCATCTCAATGAAACCGCAATCGGTGTGAAGATTGATGCGGTCCTTTGTGGCAGCGTTGATCCCTTGGAAGAATATCTCTTGAAGAACATAAGGAGGTTGTCCATGAGTAGGACATTGCCGAAGAAGCTCCTTGAATCTCTCCCAAGTCTCAACAAAAGTCTCATTAGGAAGTTGATGATAAGAAGTGATGCGCTTCCTTAGCTCGGTAGTCTTGGCCGGTGGAAAGAACTTCGTCATGAACAAGTCGTGCAAAACCTTCCATGTAGTGATGGACCTAGCGGGTAGACTTTCGAGCCAATGAAGTGCCTTCCCGGTTAGAGACCACTTGAACGCCTTGAGGAGCACATATTCGAGTGACACGCCATCGGCGGCGATGGTGTCACAAAGGTCGGTGAAATTTTTGATGTGCTCCATAGGGCATTCGGATGTCTTGCCCTCATATTGAGACCTCTTGATGAGAGTGATGAAGTGGGACTTGATCTCAAAGGCACGCTCAATCGCCGGGAGCACTATAGCGGACTCGGGAACTCTAAGCTCCGGATGCATGTATTGCTTAGCGTTCCTCGGAATAGCATCTAATTGTTGTTGGAGACGGGCAGCAGCTTCTCTCTCTCGGTGCAAAGCAGCATCTTGAGCAGCACGCTCCATTTGCATACGCTCCATCTGGGCACAGAGCTGTTCCATCTGTTGAGCAAGAGCCTCAGCGTCGGCCATTGCTCGTCGTTCTCGTAGCCTGCGATGAAGGGTTCTCTCTACTTCAGGATCAAAGGGAAAATAGTCGATTTTCCTTCGTGAACTAGAGGGCATACACCTATAATCACAAACACAAGTAAACGAATCAGTAACACACAAGGGGTATGGGCTATTCCCAAACCCAAATATCAACTAAACTCGGCACTATTGCACACTCCCCGGCAACGGCGCCAATTTGTTGAAGGGTTTCTTGAACAAATAAAATTTATATTCAAGACCCCGCTGAGTATAGCGAAGTCAGGATCGTCCACGGGAGTGAGAATAGTGCTAAGTTTAATCGATAACTACGAAAAGAGCAAAAGAAACGCAAACAAACAGAGTCAGGATCGACCAGAGGAGGGTCGATCTCGACCCTTATGGGGTCGAACCTAAGAGCAAACTAGCACGAATCACACAAAATAGCTCGAGCACGACCTAGGGGAGGTCGAGATCAAGGAAAAATCAACAGTCTTTAATCAAAATAAAAGGCAAATCCTAGGGCTAAGGCTACCACAACAACAACCATACATGCTTTCAACAAGAATTCACAACTATCATGCCATCTAGATCATAGAAAAGTAAACTTTCGCAAACAATTCAAGTCATTCAATCAACTTTCGCAAATCAAACAACTTTCTACCTATCCTTCAACCTAGGAATATCAACTTTCGCAAATAATCCTATTAGATGTAATCAAGCAACTAACTTTTCACTTTCGCTATGGTTAATCACAAGACATGCCTCAACTTTCGCAAAGGATTAAGCATAAGATAAGGTAGATATGATCATCAAGCATTCAAGTCATGAATTCAATTTTTAAACATGCATGATTGTGTTGGGCTTTTGCCCAACCCTAGAATTTAAGAGGACTACTCACTCATAGCAAAGAAGAACAAGGAAGAAGAAGAAGAAGACATGATCAAACCAAACTCAAATAAAAACCAAAGATCAATCTTACAAACCTCAAACTTGTCCTCCAAGTCTTCTCCCTAATTCTCCAAGTCTTGATTGTCAATTGATTGAATGAATAAAAACTATAGGTTCAACCTCCTTTTATAGACAAAAAGGAGTCCTAATCTAACTAGGAAACACAAACAAAACACCTTCCTAAAATACAAACTAGGAAACTTGCACTTGCAATCCGGATAGGTGAAGTCGGTAACGCGCGATCGACCCTCCATAGGGTCGATATCGACCCCTATAGGGTCGATCCTGAGCACTTTTGTTCCTTGCGCTCCAAGTTCGGTCAAATGGCTCGAGCTCGACCTCCTTGGGCTCGATCTTGGGGTCGATGTCTTCACTTCTTCTCTTGATTTTGCTTCTCTTTAGCTCCTCTCCTTGGCTCTTCAACTTGAATCTTCCTCCTAGCTCGTCCATCCTCTCCAAGTCTTGCTCCAAACTCGCTCTCAAGCTCCAGAAATACCTACAAAACGACACAAAAGCGCGTAGTTTCCGAATCTCAAGGAAATACGAAAACTTATGCAAAAAGACTCAGAAACACAAGACTCAACTACGAAAATCAACTTAAACTAACCTATCAAGACCCTAAAAATCTACCTAAAACGCGGACATCATGGATCTTTCGGGTTGGAGATGGGACCTGATCGCACCTTTTCTCCCTTCAAGTGTCGTCCTTAAGCTCGCGTCGATTGGTCTTTCCGATGATCCGAGTTTGGCCGACGTTCTCAGTTGGTGTGGCACGCCCTCAGGCCAGTTCTCTGTTGGTTCGGCGTACCTCAAGATTATTCATAGTCGGGTCCCTGCCTCAGTGGATGGTGTGATTTTCAACAGCATTTGGAAGATTAGTGTCCCTGAAAGGCATCGATTCTTCCTTATCCTTGCTACCAAAGGTGTAATATTGACGAATCAAGAGCGGGTTAGGCGACACTTAGCCGGAAATGCCCTTTGCTCGTTGTGCGCTACCGAGGAGGAGTCGTTGATTCATCTCTTGCGGGATTGTGATATTACAACCCGCTTGTGGAATGATCTTCACCCTCCTCTTTCTAGGGAAGTCTTTTTCGACTCCGATTTAGCTTTTTGGATTCGTATCAATATTACTTGCCGCTTTCGAGTTTTTGGTGATCTTGTTTGGGTGGATATTTTCACTACAGCTCTTTGGTGGATTTGGAAGTGGCGTAACCTGTTTGTGTTCCAACAGGAAATATTTCAGGGTGAGCGGGCGGCGTTTATCATTGAGTACGTGAGGGAGTATAAACGAGCCCGGGATCTCGAGAAAGGTGGTGCGCTAGCTCGGACGATGGAGATGTTGAAGTGGCTTGGCGTCGCCCGTCTCCTGGGTGGGTGAAACTAAGCACGGATGGCTCGGTCAGGAATGGGGGTCTTGCTGCCGCGGCAGGAGTGTGTCGGGACGCTGATGGTACGTGGCTAGTAGGCTTTGTCCATAATATTGGTATATGTATGGTACCTATGGCAGAGCTGTGGGGAGTTGCTCAAGGATTACAACTTGCTTGGCGTAAGGGCTACAGGAGGGTTTCTTTGGAAGTGGACTCGCAACTTGTGATTCTGCTTCTTGGTAGACCTATAGATAGTAGTCATCCTTTAGCTAGCTTGGTATCTAGATGCCAAAGCTTGATTCGTAGGAGCTGGGATGTCCAGTTCCGTCATGTGTTTAGGGAAGCTAATAGAGTTGCGGATTTCCTCGCTTCCTTTGCTTTTTCTTTTCCTATTGGTGTGCATGTTTTAGTTAACCCGCCTGTGGGTGCTGAACCTTTTTTGCTTGATGATGTTAGGGGTCGGGTTATCCCCCGATTGAGTACTACTTAACCCATTTTGATTTATTAATAAAATGCCCCTCGAGGGTACGGAGACTACCGCCTCTCCTTCAACCAAAAAAAAAATATTTATAGCTAAACTATAAACCGTAACCATAATCCTAACGGTAACGGGTCCCGGGAAAGAACCGTAAATAAAACTCGAGAAGAAAGATAAACTCTAATTTATAAATACATTGATAAAAATATACTCCCTCCGTTAAAAAATACTTGTCGTTTTAGGTTGATTGAGTTGTTAAGAAATACTTGTCATTTTAGATATTTTAACATCATTTTTCCAATATTATCCCCACTAATTGAAAACAATTACTTAAATCTATACTAGAAAATAAAAGATCTTCCTAAGATTGAGGATACATGAGTCAATTCATTTAAATTCTTATTTTTTAAGACAAATCCTAAAACGACATGTATTTCTTAACGAAGGGAGTACTAATTAACGTATCAATCACTCCCTCGGTGAGAATCAACTCGCCCTCGAGGCAAAAAACAGGAGAAGAAGTCGAAATCAATGTCTTTCCTCGATCATACAACATAAGATGAGACATGCCTTGTCGAAGACGAGACTTATTGTATAGTAAAGTCCGCAATGTGAATGCTCGAGAAGAACGCTCCCCATATTGACGCTTTCCAGCAATAGTTGCCTCGCTAGTAGGGATGCCAAAGGAACCCAACCCAAAGTTGACCTTACAAGTGGAGCGTCAGTCATAGCTTCAATTGAAGTATCAGTTTCCTACCTTTCCAAACTGTTGCCAAGAATTTTAGGGCTTGAATCTACAGTCGTCGGCCGCAGGTACACGGTGGGCACGAGGAAGGGAACGCAGCCAGACGCGGGTTTCTTGGCCGCGATTGCGGGCTTGGTTGCCGCAGGCCAGGCGTGGGTCCGGTGGACGAGGGCGTAGTGGTGGCGACGAGCATGGCGGCAACCTCTGCGGTCTTGGCGCCAACCGCTACTACTTTATCGGTGACCGTTGTCGGCTTGCCAACAATTGAAGTTGACGTCGGAAATGACCAGAACACTTCCAATTGACAACAACCATCGTAGATGTACCTCCCGTAGAGAGATTTAATCGCCTTGAGAGCGGAATCATGAAGCTAAAATTGGATTTGCCAATAAAATTGAGACCCATAACCTACTATTTGAGTACTTTTCAAGTCCGATTTGTGAAAATACTTGATTCAACACTTGATCAGAGATTAGGTAGTATTCACGATGAATTATGACTAGCAGCGTTCGATCATCCTCATCGTTGGCCATGGAAATGCAGAGTCTAGGGATGAAAGCACCAATTGATACGGAAAAGTTAGGGTCCCGTACCAGAGTAGACGTAGCAGCTTGGAAGATAAGCAAACCAAAGGAACCTTAGAGCTTAGGGAGAAGAATTGAACGAGATAGATACGTAAGAAGGAAGGGAGAAGAGAGAAGAAGAGAGGCGCAGAGAAGGAGGAGAGAACCAGGGTAAGATTAGTTCATTGTTTTTCTCTTCCTTTCCAAATAATAAAATAAAATATTTATAAGTTATAACTAAACCCTAATTAACCCTAACGGTTCAAGAAAAACGTTTTGAGAAAGAACTGTAAAGAAAACCCGGAAAGGTTAATTAAACTAATCAAAAATAACAATTAATTTATTAAACTAAACACTTATTAATTCCCCCCGTTGACAATCGCCTTGCCCTCAAGGTGGAAATCAGGAGGGAGTAGCCGAAGAGCTAATCAGGTCCTTCAGGGTCGAACACAAATGAGTCGATCAATGCAAAGTAGTCACCAAAAAAACAAATCAAAACAGCAAAAATAAGCTCAGTCTTCGGCATATGGCGCATCCACTCAACATAATACTCAATTAGGGTCGCAACCCTAATTTTTGGAAGGTGGTCTTGCCGAGGCGGTGTAACGACTATGGCACGACGATCATGTTGCGGGAGATATGAGTCACGGCTGACGCGGCTGTATGGCAACCGCTGCCACATTACAAGCAACCGTTGGTGTGGTGACTACCCACGAGGGCCTGGCGGCGGGCACGAATGTGGTTGCCGCATACACGTGCGGGTGTTGGGGTTGTAGACATGGGTGCCGCATGAGCAATAGGTGCGGTGACTTCTGTCGGCTTGGTGGTGATTGGCCGTTTGAGGGGTTGTCGAAAGAAGAACAATTCTAGCTGATAAAAACCACCGTAGATGCACCTCCCGTAGAGAGATTGAATTGCCTTGAGAGCGGAATCATGAGTCTGAAATTGCATTTTCCAATAAAATTGAGACCCATAACCTACTCTTTGAATGCTTTTCAAGTCTCTGATTTATGAAAATACTTGGTTCAACACTTGATCGAAGATTAGGTACCATTCACAATGAATTATGACGAGCAGCGTTCGATCATCCTTGTTGTTGGACATGGAAACGCAGAGTTCATGGATGAAAACATCAATTGATACTGGTCTTGTTGACCGAGTAATCAAATAATCAAGTCTTAGATATCAAGAAGAGAGATCAGACGTAGAGAAGGAGAAGGTACGAGAGAAGGGGAGACGCAGAGAAAGGTAAAGGGAGGCAAAGATAAGGGTAAAATTAATTAAGATATTAATTAATTCGGTACGGCATTCTACATCTTTCCATATTAATTGGTGCTTTCATCTCTAGACTCTACGTTTCCATGGCTAACAACAAGGATGATCGAACGTTGCTTGTCATAATTCATCGTGAATACTACCTAATTTCCAATCAAGTGTTGAATCAAATATTTTCACAAATCGGAAACTTGGAACACATTCAAAAAATAGGTTATGAGTCTCAATTTTATTGGCAAATGCATCCTCAATTGAGGAAAAATATACTAATTAACATACACACATACATCCTCAATTAGCATGAAGATGAACTATTGAGGAAAATAACTTGACTAGTTGTCCATTTAAGATACTTGAACAAGGTCATTGTGTCCCGTAGATAGGTAGACTGAGAACGTGTCAATATGAGCACATATGTATATATGGGCCTAGCGCATGACCCCTTGGAGTTTCATCCTAAAACAAATTGACTATAGGAGGAGTAATCCATGCCTTTATATAATGGGTGAATTCAATTCTTATTTCATACATGGGTATATAACATTTCCAGAACGTCATCCCCTCAAGTGTAACTAGAAAAGGCAATTGATAGTTGGACATTGGTAGATAACAGAAAGGTAGCAACTCACTAATCTCAATCCAAGGTAGATAATGAATCTAAAACTCACTCTAATACCATGAAGAAGTCCGTGGGCCCAGTAGATAGGTAGATCGAGGACGCTTCGATACGGGTTGATCGACATGCACATATATATGGGCCTAGTCCATAAGCCCATGAGATTTCATCCTAAAACCATTTGGTTATACGAGAAGTAACTAAAGCTTCTATATAGTAGGTGATTTTTATTGTTATTTCATACGTAGGATAGGTTAATTTCTAGCCGATACCATGATTAGAGTATGGCTAGAGCTGGGTCTGGTTCGGTTTGAACCGGCGAACCGGACCTGAACCGGACCGATCAAAACCGGAACCGAACCGGAACCTTAACCTAAACCGCCAAACCGACCGGGCTAGGTTTAGGTTAAGATTTGGTGCTAGGCCAAACAGGTGAACCGGCGGTTCAAACCGTCCGGCTCAAACCGGAACCGTAACCGGATAAAAACCGGCGGTTTACCAATTTTTTTAAAAAATAAATTACATTTTTTTAGTTTTGGTGGTCGTGAACCGGCCGAACCGCGTCCGCGGTTTCCTTCTAGATGAGAACCGCGGTCGCGGAACATGGACCGCGTCCGCAGACTCTCAGAAAAACAAAAAAAAATAAAAAAACCGGAACCGAACCGGAACCTTAACCGCCGACGAAACCGGTCAAAACGGGGAGGAAACCGGTCAAAACCAGAACCGGACCGGAACCGGCTAACCGGATCACCCAAGATTTGGGTTTAAGTTCCGAACCGGAACCGGCGGTTTGGTTAACCGGACCCAGGTATAAGTATGGCATACAAAAGTCTTCTGAGAGTTACTTTTTTTTCCCTAGCTTTCATCCCGTGTGATTGAGAGTTGTCAAACTTCTTAATTAAAATTGGAACTAGTCTAGCTAGTTTACTTTCTACTCCATGTAATTAAACTTGTCTAACGCTCGTACCATATACGGATAACTTTAATAATTTTTCTAGACATATTAGTAAAAAAATATTATATTTAAAAGGTTTACATATTTAAATAAATATTTAGTTAAATAAATTCATAAAATATTATAATAATATCTATACTATATATTAAAGTCGGAGAATTTCGAGCCTCCACGTTAATTCTGGCCCCACTTGATTAACAATTTTATATGTTTTATTTTTCCTAATTATCTAATCTTTAACTTTATCTTTTTTCTTACCCATCAAATATCTATCTTTAAAGGCATATTATTTAACTTTAAAATTTCTTTAATTATCTAACCTTTAATTTTATCCTTTTTCTTACTCATCTAATATCTATCTTTGAAACAATATTATCTATCTTTAAAATTTCCTTCTATAAAAGATACATATTAATTAACTTAACTTTTCAATTCCCATTTTAATCTATTTATATATAAGAATTAATATATAGTATAGATTATAGTAGATACACAAATTAATGATAAAAATGATCATTACCCATACATGGTACGGGTGTTCAACTAGTTTATGTATATGTTCAAAGTTTTAAAACTCAAAAGTAAATATATAAGACTTTTAATTAATAAACTTTATTAGATAAGGTAAGATCTTTTAAATTATTTGAAATTCACCTACCTTAATTTAAAAGATTATGTTTAATTACTATAGATATAGAATCTTAGATAGAAAATCATGTGATATAGACATAGTCTAGATTATTTGTTTAACAAAATTCCAAATTATATTTCAAAATTACATTATGTTTTCATAAAATAATTTCAAGATTATATTTCAGAAATTACTTTCCGATTTTATCTTAGTTTTTTGCTTAAATGAAAAGATCATGTTTTTTTAAATTAGATAGAAAATCATATACATATAAATATAGTCTAGATTGTTTGTTTTTAAAAAATCCGAATTATGTTTCAAAAATATATAAAAAATCCGAATTTTATTTTTAAATATATATTATATTTATTAAAAAATAATTTCTAAATTATATTTTAGAAATTACTTTTCAACTTTATCTTGATTTTTTGAGTGAAAATATCATATTTTATTAAATAATTATTATTATTATTAGAAAGATAAAAAATTATTATATTATAGAGGGTCCAATGGATTATTTTATTATAAATATGTCAAGTGATACAATTTTTTGTGAAAACATTGACTCAAGTTTATACTACTTTTATACAGTAGTATAGACATGTGATTCGAATATATGTATGTACTAGCAGATGACCCGTACCTTGTACGGGGGTGTTATTTATTTATTTATTGGTTTGTGTATGAATTTACTTTAAGAATTACAAATACTATCATATGTATTAGTATACTTTGTTTTAAAACGACGCTTATTTTTTGGATTACAAAATGACATAATTGCTGTATATCATCACATATATAAATAAATAATATTTATCTAATTACTTTTTACACATACATAAACATATATTTAAATAATTGAGGAAGAAAGGCACAAGATATGATGCATTATCACATTTTATTAACAATTGATATAAATCTTTTGGTATTTAAATAAAATTACTTAAACTACTTATATAATAAAATCAATAATTTTAAATAAACACTCAGAATAATATATTATAATATTATCTTATATATATGTTACTGTTTTTTGTAAAACTAATTATGTAATAAATATATAAATATGTAATGAATATGCAATATTAGTATATATATGAAATATTAGTGATATATATGGTAAATATAACATTTAATTTTTTATTGATATTTTAATATGATATGATAGTAAAAATGTATTTAATATATTATTTTAATAGAATGAATAATTGTCTTAAATATAGTGATAGAATTTTCTACTATTGATGATTTAAATAAATACCATAATAAAATTACGAAAAATAACTTAAAGTTAATATGATATTAATTAAATGGGTAAAATATTATGATTATCATTTATAGATTACGACAAAACAAATATTTTTTTAAATAAAAGGTTTATGATAGATCTATGTATTAATTAAATGTGTATAATAATAAGATAAAGATCTATATATTTGGATAGAATTATTAATTAAACAACTCAAATTCTAAGATAGAACTAATCAATATATATTATAAAAGCCGACCGTTTTTGAGCCACCACGTTGATTCTGGCCCCGCTTTATATATTGAGTTTAATGTTTTTTTTAATCATGTTATTTTTTTGGTAATCAATTCAAATGGATATTAACAACTTTATATTTTTTATTTTGCTTAATTATCTAATCTTTAGTTTTATCTTTTTCCTTACTTATCTAATATCTATCTTTGAAGCAATATTATCTATCTTTAAAATTCCTTTTTTATGAAAGATAGATAAATAACATGCAACATAAAACACATAAATCACGTTGTTTCTTAATCACTATTAAAAATAAAAATACATGTGATTACAGAATCTTAACAAAATAATGGCTTGCTCGGATCAATACTTGATCAATTACAAAAAATATGATATGATAAATTTATACCACAAGTCCACAAGTAAGTACGCATGACTTTTATAGATGTGTGTGGCTATATAACCAAATTGAGATCTTAGACAATACTGGCTTTTTGTAATCGATTATGTTCACTTTCGATCAAAGTTTTAATCATGTAGTGTATATTAAAGTTGAGACTTTTTGAGCCTCTATGTTAATTTTGATCCCAACACATTTTAAATTAGTTATAGTTTAACAACTACATAGCCTTATTGATTTTACAATTAGAAAATGCATATGTCTTTATCTAACTGTCATATATTAATATATCAAAATAATATCTATATCCATAATCTATCAAAAGTAATATTCTATAATTATAAACAATCTAAATAATATTTATCTATACGTTCTACTTTTATTCAAAAAAGATGTCTTTATCTAATTATCATATGTTAACATATCAAAATAATATTTATATCCATAATCTATCAAAACAATGTTATATATTTATTAACTGTCCAAATAATATCTATCAATATTGCACTAATTAAGAAAATATTTAGATTTACCTAAAATAATCTATTCAATACAATCTATCAATATCATACTCCGTACTAATTAAGAAAATATTTAGATTTATCCTAGAAGAAACTATAAATATTAGCGCATGACTGGATTTATCTACTTGCAATATATAACTGTATATAATTACCTATAAAAAAATATGATTTTAGGTTATATGGTAAAGTTATAGATTTAGAAAACAAATTTATACTCTTATAATGATATTTAAATATATATATATATATATATATCTAAGAAAGTGTAAATATTATGTCTTCGATATATTTTTATGGTTATACGAATAGCAAAAACAACAACACTCCTTTTTGAAAAGATATGTTCATATATCATAACTTATATTATAATTTTCTATACGAATATTCGCTTAATATTTTAAATATAATTTTAATTATCTAATTATAATTTTAATATTTTAAAGTCAAATAGTCGTGCATGGCACGACAGGTTAAGCTAGTATCTTAATTACGTATGTATAAGATTATGATAAAATCAAGATTTGATAAGAATGATTTTTCAAATAAGGTGGTGATGTGGCGCAATATGGTGACAGAATTTGCTTCCGCTTTAGTATATAGTAATAGATATATGTAATCTAGAGATGATCAACATACCGTAGATCTCCAAGGTCGAATGACATAATTAAGACCTTAATTACCTTACACGAAACATCCTGACATTACTTAATTACTGGCATATATCGAATGAATTTAGTTCTTACCCTAAACGACCTACTCATTACGTGCTATATACTCTCCGATGTATCCATTAAAAATTTGAGTCTTTGTAGGGTTGTTTTGATGAATTGATTAGAGTAGTTATTTCAAAAATTGTCAAGTGAGATTTTCTTTTTAAAATGAAAACATTAAGAAGAGTAGTCCTTGATTGCTCTTGCAAAGTCAACAAAGTGAGAGAGCCAAATCTCTATAAAATTTGAATCCAACGGCTACCGACTCTCGACACATCCCAATTTTTTGTCAATGTATGTTGTGGAACTAAATCCAAATTCAGGTTCATCGGATGTTTCTACATGAATTAACAACTAACCATTTGTAAAGCTACAATGCAATAGCGCGCAATATACTCCGTACTACTACGTATATACTTGTAGGCGGGCAAAATTCCCTATCAATTAGTTAGCATTTAATTTTCTATCTTATTTATTTTGCTATCCATATTTATTATGCTATATCCTTTATTGGGGTAGTTACTCTAGTTAGGATATTATTTATGGAGGAGAATCTTATCTTCGCCTGAGATAAGATATTTGGTTGACTTAGGGAGCAAGATATCGTGAAACCCTAACCCGAATGGGCCGGTTTGCCTTGGGACGCGCGCCTCTCCCCCTCTCGTCCCTCTCCTCTATAAATACACATGCATGCATGTGCCTGGTAAGTTATGTTCTAAGCTATCGCTCTGCCTGACGCCTTTGATCAACATTGCCCTTACTGACTTAAGCATCGGAGGTGGATTAGGGGTCGCTCGCCCCTTGGTCCATTGTTTTGCAGGTCATTGAAGGGAGAAAGGCTCGTGGAGTGGAAGAACATTGAAGATCATTGAAGAAGGAATTGAGACCTGTACACTGACATATTTTGTGTACTAACAATACTAACAATAAAAACTAAATTAATGTAATTATGATAGCCAAGTGTTGATACTTATCTTGTAAAGAATACTAGCTACTAGCTAGTGTGCCCGGTCGACAACACGAAAACAGGACAACAATTAATCTAACGTGAAAAATAATTAACAAGTGATGAGCAATGGTCGTGGGATGGGCATGCATGTTTTGTAATTATTTGCGCAGCGATTAAACCGGAACCGGAGAAGAAGATGCTGACACTGACACCCTCAAATTCCTTCATGCACCTTTTCCTATGTTTTTCTATGCATCCACGGATTTTGAATCAGCATTTTGATTAACTCTTTTTTTCTTCTTAAACAAAGTGCTAAGACAGTAAGACTCCCTCCGTTGAAGGATCTTGTTACATATGTGTAAGTCATTTAATTTGGATCTTTACTTTGTCGTCGGTAACTCGAACCCGATTGAGTTACAATCCGAAACTTGTTGGGTAGAACCAACTTGTTATTTTATATAATTATGTATAGAACATTTTATTTTATATATCAAATGATTAAAAATACAAAAAAGTACTTAGTTCTTAAATAATAATATTTAATTACACTATCATTTCAATAGTCGTAAAAAAATCATATTCTTGACTCACCAACCATCGATCTGAATCCGTCTGAAAACTTACAACGATCTTGTTTGATTGACCTATAACTAATGGATAATGATGACCTAAATTGGTTGTAATCTCATATGATTGAACCCAAACTCGGCCAATTCGACTATTTGATAGGTGTAATAGATGTCACCTATGAGAAATGGTTGTTAAAAATTAATAGAGTATATATTTATTGGTGATTTTTGTTGTCCATTTCATTGACGTAAGGGGAGTGAAATATTAATTAGTAAATAATCATATTTAAAAATATGTAATGGTATTTATTTTTCATATAATTAATTAAAAAATATTATTAGGCATAAATATAAAGAATAGACAAGTAGCTAAAGAAAAGAACAATCATCTTAACTTAAAAATGAAGCTTATAATTAAATAGGTAACTTGATACCGAGGGAGTAATCTAGATAAGTGGTAGCTAGCTAGGAAGAGACAAGCTAGCTTTGAAGCAATAAATATTAAAATTAGTGTTAAAACAAGTAACAAGAAGAGATCATACTACCCGGAGTTGGTCTAGTCTTTCATAGAATTAATCTACCCATTAAGTACTAGTTGTATAAGTATAATCCAAGGTTCAAGGTTTGAGAAGGAATCTTACATTAATACCACATTATTAAATAAATCAGTACTAGTATTAAGTTGTGTGTATTAATTAGTAGTGGCCTGTTCCCATGATCCACCTCTAGCTAGTGTTACCTATTCTTAGTATACTTGAATTGATTGTTTAAATAGATTTGGGTTCTAATTCTTTTGGCATTATCTTAGAAGAAGAGATCCGAAATCCAATAAAAATATATATATATATATATATATATATATATATATAAAATGTAAGGTGAGGTAGAATTGGAATTTTTGGGAGTTTTCCATGCACGACTTTGTTTATTCTACATGCATGATCGATCATTCGATCCCTTCCGATGCTTCAGCTAGTTTCCTGACATTTGTGTCTATTTTTGCTTTTATGCTTTCAAGTTGCGCACTTTTATAATTACGTAATTCATATAGAGCTCAAAGCAATTCTAATTAATTAAATATGTGTGGTACAAAGCTACAAATAAAGATAATATTTTCAATCGGAGCAAATGGTGGAAAACAATCCCATGCCGACTTCTCAAGCTAGTGAAAAATAGTATAAACTTTTAAATACAACTTCAAAATATAGACCTAATATGATAGGTTAACTTTTAAGTACTGGCTCACTATAGTGCTATTTACTGCTATTATATTATAGGATCTAGGAGATAAACAAAACCTACATTTTTAGAGAGTATTAATTTTCATAGATCCAAAGTAACAAATACAATTATGAAAAAAAATGCAATATAAAAAAACATTAAGACTAAATATAAAGTTACACAACACGCCTCACACAACCCTACACTACAACAGGGATCGAAATAAAAAGAATTGAACGTACTCTGATTCTAATCTTCTAAGAGTTCCTATTCGGGGTCATATTGTACTTAATTCGTATGTTATGATTAATTACTGATTATTGAAGATATTTCCCTACCAAAATTATGCCCTAATAACAATTAACAATATCAATTAGAATTTAGAAGGCGTGGAGAAGCATCTAAGATCGAAGAGATCAACTCATCATCATAATAGGATTGATTCAAAGCACATTATCAGTTATTTAACTTTTGACCAAATAGTATTATTAAATTGTGTGACACCAAAATGTTTGATTTATCACCAATAATTAAATTGCATCTATAAAATTATTCAACCTTTTGATAAGATAAAGATTAGGGTCATCACATATATTATTAATTTGGATTCACTAAAAACACATATTACAATTGAAAATGGATTATTAACTAATTTTAAAGAGAAAATGACAAACCTTGGTTTATATTTATAAAACCTTTGATGTAAAATGGAGGATGTCACTTAAAAGGATCTATTCCCAGTATAACCTGAAGAATGGATTCTAAAATAAAAATTGCAAAGTAAGTAATTGTCTTACTACCTAGCCAATTAGTTAATGCCACGAGCTAGCCAGTGTTCTTAAACTCTAAAATCAAGGTGAAATGACATGGAAAAGTATCCAAAACATATAGAGAAAGAAGTCAAAATATTCCAATCTAAACATAAAAACACCATATTACATGGGGGTCATCCATGATTGTTGATATAATTGGTACAAAATTTTCAAAGTGACCCCTTAATGTCGGAGGGTTAAAAGTGTTCTTTTCCCATTCACATTTAACTAGTTAACTTTTTGCATTTTGTTTTTTTAGTATGGAGATATTATCAAGTCTAAAATTGGACTTGATATTTCGTGACTTCTCAATTTTGACAACCAAGTGTACCATTATTTGTATACCTTTGCTGGAGCCACTATACATAGAGGTAGAAAAAAATGATGCACTTAAAAAACTTTTTTTATAATAAAGCCCAAGTGTTTCCGTGCAAATATTCAACTTATTTATCTCTTAAAATACATACCTATTTTGTAAAAGTATGTAGTGTACGCCCAATGGTGGTTTGGCATTGCCCTTTCATTTATACTATACATGTTGATCTCATATTTACAACAAACTTTTACACCTTATTAACAACCATATGGACAAAAGATATATATTAGTTGAGATTGTAGGAAATCAAAATCCAAATATTACTTCAACTTAATTAGTATAAATTTAACATGGGTAGTAAATTAGTAATAGCTATATACTTATGTGTTTTTACAAATTACTTTTTGCTCGTGATTGCATGTTTTAGTATTTGGTATTGACCACTAAGATGGGATAGCAAGTGAGTAATAATGCAAGGGGAAAAAAAAAGGAAGCAAAGTGAGTAGTCAAAATCAAGTGAGGAAGGGGATAATTTAGATAAGAATTTAATTAGGAAAAGGATGCAACGATCACAATATTGAGAATGAGTACAAATGGAGTTTAATGCACCTCTTTGCCCCCCTTAAGCATCCATCACGTTCGTCCTCTTATGCTCTTTATTATTCCATCTACATATATGTTTTCTCTCGTCGCCTTTTCCTGCTTTGAATTTTCTCATTTGTTAAAAAACAACACAATTAATTATCTTATTTCACATATATAACTTAATATTAACTTTAACATGTTAAAAACCCGTCAGACCGATACGCTTTCATGCCATTTTAGTTTGGCTAATATTGGTGGTAAAATTTAGTATCACCTTTTGTAAATAATCATGGTATATTTATTAATTTAAATATTATAAACCAAATAATATTATCCCTCCATTCATCCATCCAACATTCCAACCCAGATTTCCACATCTGTATTTAAAGTACTTTTATAATAACGTGACAATTCAAGTAGATTTGATGATATTGACATAAATTCTCTCCAACCAAAAATATCCTCAATAATTAACCTAAAACTAAAGGAATTGTATATAATTCACCTCTCACATGAGTAATGAGTTGATGAAAGGTGGGTCTCATAACTTTGACCATGATACATATATGCACAAACATACGCATTCTTTTATATAAATATTCACCACATGCTCTCCAGGCTCTAAAGAATGTGACACCTTCAAACCACCCTTGTTAGAAAGCTCCACTTTACAACTTAATTATTGGGTTTGTGCCTGCCTACAGTTGTTCTCTCTTTTCATTGTTTTCCTGAATGATTTCTTATTTGGAAGTTAAGTCTTCAAAATGGGGCCCAATTGCCATGCAATGATATAATGCATAGCTAGCTTTATTTTAAAGAATAAAAATTAGGGCTTAAAGAAAATCAATTATGCTGCCAAGAATAAAAAGTGAACGAGGAAACATAGAGAGAACAAAGTTTTGAAGGAACATTGTGGTTAATGGGTTCCCATCAAAGGGAAAAAAAATGAATGAATACTTGCTGATTTAGTTGACAAATGTGATAGATATTCATTGATTGGGAATGGATTATAATTAAAGGAAAAATGTATGATTGATGTTCAATTGAGATAAGATTAGACTCTTCTTTCCCATCAAACACAACGAATCTTTTTAGAAAAGTGAATATGTGCTTGCTAGTTTATTTGGGTGTTCCTTTTGTTAGTCATTTGTCTTGAAAGTTATACCAACTTTGGCAAAATGGTCAAGTTCGTGGAGCATTGTTCTTCCCCTTTAGAATATTGACAAGATCATGGTACATCACAACTTTTGTGCTGTCTCAATTTAATTTGTACACCCAGATTTGGTTTCTCTTTTCTCTGAATCGTTTGCCTTTGTACATTTCAGTTTACAACTTGATTTTGCTTGTTTGGGATTGACAATCACGCTTTGTGGTTGGCGATGAGCATCACTGGATTTTATTCTGTCGGTTGCAAAACATAAGCAATAGTCCATTGGATTTCAATTGAACTGCGATTTATTGGGCCCGAGATGGGCCTTTGAACATCATTGGGTTGGGCTTAGTTGTTGACCAACCAAAAAACACAGGTTAACAATTGACAAACATGCATTCAAGAAACTAAGCAGCTGCTGTAAACATCATGGAGACTCATAGTAGTATACACAAGCATAGAAAAGAATTGCAATAAACAACAAGGCACAAGAACACAAAGGGGGCAAATTTTCTCTGAATACTTGTTAAATGTAGTCACAAGGTACACAAGTGTGAACTTTTGGCAAATAAGCTACACAAAAGAATAAAGAACCCCTCCCTTAGCAGTGGAAACATCAGCAAGAATTAAAATTGTAAGAATCAAAAGAAATAGAGACCATTCCTTCTTAGTTTTCTTTCCTTTTTTTTGACTAGTGAAAAAAGAGAGAATTCTTTTTACAGGAGTCAAATAACTAGCCCAATTTAGAAAGAGCAAAAAGGTTCCACCGGCCAAGAATGAAAAACACCCAGGCAGCAGCAAAACCCAATTTCCTCCAAAAATACCACCTCAAATTTTGCCCTCAATTCTTAGGGCCTGCACAAAGAATCTTTAGACAGTCTTCCTACGAAATATTGGTTAGTAAAGTCCCTTGCTTGCTTTCCTAGCATTGAGTCTTTCTGATTAATTTTTGCTTTGCCTCAGTGTGGTTAAAGGAATTAGCATACCTGCTGGTTTTGACTATCCAAGCAAGGTAGGGCCTTTAACTTTAAGGCGCTTCTGTCCAGTTTTAACAGAGGGAGAGTCCGTCGTTGCTTTTACCACCGCAATCTGGAATCTTCCATTTACTTGATGTTGTTCTTTTCTGTCTGTTGATTCATCTTGGGGCAACTTCTTCATTTTAAAGGATATGGGAACTATGGATCTGTCTTTCCTAGAGAATTTTTCTTCTCCACCCGTTACAAGGACATTTCGTCTGACAATATTAGTTCTGCAAGCTTCTGATGATGTTGAGTCACCGGAGTTGGCTTCAGGAAGGGATCTCTTCAGTCTTTTGAGTCCCTGAACATCAAAGAGCGGTAACTTTCATAAAATCATTCATGTTTTCCCTTTAATGCCAATGGTTATAAAAAATCCACATGCAATCAACATTGAATGCACAAATTGTATCAGTAGAATTTCAGATTGCGTGTACATTTACTGGCCTTTTCAAGAGTTGCATGTACATTAACGAACCTATAATGAAAGGCGTTTTTTGGAGATACGAAAGTACCACAATGTTCAAGAGTTGTATGTACATCTACTAGTTTTGTATAGGGTACCCACTAGTCTACCACACAAGATGATGTTACCTGATTCTATTAATATCAGTGGGATTTATTGAAATCAACTTGTATAGCAGAATTCGTCTAAATTGATTCAAAGCCACATTTCACATAGTCAATAAGCAATATTCAAATTAAAACTATGAGTTTATCAGAAGATGCCAGACAACACAAGAGCATCAGAAACCCTATTTTTAAGCAAACAGCAGCAGAACTAGAAATCACAAAGGTTTCACATGTACAAAAAAAAAGGGGGTGCAAAATTCATCTCCAGCAGCTTAAATCATAGTGTTACCTGATGTTTGCAATTATCGGCTGTCTCATTTGAATTTATCCTCTCAACTTTTACTGATGACCTTCGTTTGACCTTGAAAATCTCTGAATCAGAATCATCACTAAACTGAACGGCAGCAGATATTACTTCTGATTTGTAAGGATTGGGCAAACTGGATTTATTCCCTTCAGCCTCCATATATACTTTAGAAGATGAAGAAGAAAAGGACGATTCACATATGTGGGATACTTCTTCATAATACTCTGGGTTATACAAGTCTAACTTATCCAGTACCTGTAAATACCACTTATTAGTTGACAGCGTTGCAGAAAGGTATAGATAAAGAAAATGAAACCAGACATATAACAACAGAGAAAGGCAATCTTACATCATTGTCAGATGAAGTAACAGCCACTGGTTCATGAAAGGAGCAGAGAGTTGAGGCAGCAGAAGCGAGTGTAAAATCTGGCATATGAGGCTCAAAGTTTCCCGTATCACTGAATGGAGCATTCTGATTGCAAGGAAAATAATGTAGTTCTTGAGACTGATCCAAAGCAGACTCATCATCAGAAAACAGTTCAAAACTCAGGTCACAATATGGGGAATATCCATCCTTATCACAAGATATAGGGTTCTGCAGAAAATACAGATCATCATGCCCAAACAGATGTTGGGTTTCATCCAGTATTCCTATTCTTTGCTCAAACTTCTTTGCTGCAGCTTCCATTTCTGGAAGACCCTCCCTTTGACATAAACTACCACTACTGCAACCACAAGGCAACGGTTTGGACCCAATATCTGCATTGGGAGAATCAGGTTTAGAACATCCAATATAGAGGAATTAGTAAGATAAGCACAGAATAGTTCACAAACAGTTGTAGTTATTACCATGATGAAGACAGATTTGATGTATGAAGCAACTACAGTTGACATATGCCACATAACAGTCACGCTTGCATTGGCTACAGACAATAGTACCACTAGAATTTATTGACACGCCATTGATAAGCCCCGCTTTCATTAGACGCCAGCGAGCAAAATGTAGGGCTCGCATCAATTTCACAAAGGAAACCATCACGGCTTGTTGAGTAACACAATTTCTTGGTGAATAATTTGGATCTTTGGGTTCTAAGCTCTGGTGCAGAAGCATTGCTTCTTTACAGAGGAGCTCTTCATGAGGAAGTAAAGGCACCCTGTTCAGAAGTGCATAGCGTTGACTTGCCACTGCTCCCAAGGGGAACCAGTCACCAACAGCAAAATTTACTGCTTCTCCACAATTGAAACCTGAAATTAAAGCAATTGAAACAAGAAATTATTGTTTTCATATTTCTTCGAGTGGTATTAATGAAACCACGGATTAAGTGGAGCTATTACGTTTAATCAATTTCAACATATTATCTTTTTGGGTTGAATATAGCTGAAGAGATCCTTCCACAGATTGATAATTTTACAAATTCAAAACATCATACCATGACTGAACCCTGCATGATATGATCTAGGGAAAGTAATTACAAACTCCCCAGGCCTTTGCACGGCCTTGTAGACTGGTACACCATGGTCCAACAGAATGCTGGGAGGAAACAAGGTTGTTTTACCCAAAAGCACATCAAACGCCCCATCTTCTCCATCACTTGACAGAATATCTTTAGTGTACACATACTCCTTGACAACCTTCTCAAACTGCAAGGCAGCAACACCTGGGATTCCATACCAAGTTTTTGGTGCCCCACAATGATGATAGTTAATACTGCAAGATTAATAGGAAGGGAGCAGGTCAAACAGATGACAATTCACAACAAGAACATGCCACTTTTATAATAGACAGTCTTTGAGAATAGAAGATTAAAGCAGTTAAATGTATACCTATATAGATAATGATCTTCCACGTGCCAAGCAAACATACTGAACAGCATACCAATGTACAGCATTGGTTCTGTCACTCCCTATGGAAAGCAGGCAGCATTTACCAATTAGATACAAACAAAAGTGAATAACAACAATCTACATAAACAGGAGCCTGGCTTACAGGAATCTCTCTCCCCAGAAGTCGCAAAACAGACTTGGACAGCCTTGAAAAATTCTGATACAAGATGTAATCATAACTGTTATAAATATTGGGATAAATGATTCGCACACTAAAGGCACTTCAGCGGTCAGTAAAAGAGAGCATGTCGAACAATATGAGCAGGAAAAGTAGTAATGCTCATGGTGAAAAAGAAGACTAAGGTATAGAAAGGAATGCTGAAGAAAATATTGTTTAGCAAAAACAGATATAAAAGAGACTTCAGCAGCAGGTGTTTCAAGCCATGCATACAATAAAGAACAGATATTCCAATTTTCTCATGGGATAGAACGGACAAGTGTGATCATAAGAATCAATACAACCCTTAGAGCAAAGAAAGCAGCAGCAATCAACACCTTGAGGTTCCATTTGCTCTTTCCCAGCGGATCATTGGGATTGGATGAAAATGCACTGCCGTCCACATCACATGCATACTCCACACTTTCCATCTTCCCAAAAGCTAACTCATGCCAAAATTCCTTTTCCAAGAACGAGGGAGCTAGACACCCAGCACTATAATATTTATGTGCAAATAACTTGTTTGCCATTTTCTCAAAATCTCGAAAATTATAGTTTCTGAGAAAAAAACACAATCCAAAATAAGAATATTACAAAATCAAAAGTTCAAATTAATCTTCAAATTTTACAATCTAACCTTGCACTCATGAAAAAGGTAGCCTTGTCCTCTGTGTCCCACTCAGGAAGACGAAGAGGTTGTACTCTAGTGGTAAACTTAAATCCAGCCTTCTCCTTCATCAACACAATCCCAGCAGGAGCTTCAGCAGTAATAGGGGATACGATCTTGCAAATACCTAAACATGAAACAGTGAAAACCAGAATTTATATATAACAGAAAATTATTCAGACATGCATTACAACCTTCTATTCAAAATGATAGAGCTGAAATATTGGTGCACCACCATAACAGCTCATTATAATAAATTATGTTTCTCAAGAAGGTCATCTTTACTAATTAATAAGATTTCAGTGCAGCATCATATATTAGTTAGATCACAGAAACTATATGCACAAGGCTTGAGTAAATGATCTCTTTTTCAGCCATGGGTCTCTACATGCAGTAACAGATCAGGTGCAGTAGTGATGTCATACTACCATGCAATACACTGACTACTCCATCATGATGATACAGTTCAAGGAAGCGCATTCCACCTCATACACAGGTAACACAGGCAGATATAAAAGGTCATCTGTGATCTAGTTATATGGTAGCTAGTAATATTCACTCCCACCCTCCCTCTTACTTCATTTTAGCTTTTGGTAAAAACAAAACATGAGCTCATCCCAAGGTGTAGAGCATGACAAGCATACACATGAGAGACCACAAAACCATCTAAGAATATACTGAAAAAAACAGATAGAAAAGACTTATTAGGTCAAAATCAATAAGAACCCAAGTGGAAGCATCCAAGTTGATAACAGGATCATTTAGCAAAGCTGCAAGTATACAACAAAGCAAGGAAAACTATGTAAGTGGTACTATTACCGTATTTTGAAGCTTCTGGAGCAATCTTCTGCAGGTAGAGCAAAGGATCATCAAACTCATTCTTCGTTGGGCGATATACCGGACAATCTGGAATTTTTTCAGTCCAATCCAACTCTGACAAGCTAAACTTGTCTACTTTGTGGTCTGAGAAGCTTCCATTAGAAAGCTCATTGGATCGACAAAATACATTTGCATCACCTTGTAATCTGTACCCACATGATGCTGAACCTCTCAAAGCCTCACCACTATTCCTTGTCATCATGTTGATGACACCTGAACCATCTGAACCAGCTCCAGATTTCAATTTTTGAAGCTTTTTCTGCTTCAAAAACTCTAAGCTACTTTTGATATCTCTAGACATGCGTGCCCTCCCTTCCACCTAATGGAGTTACAACAAAGATGTTTAAATTGTAGCACAGATCAACAAATGGTAATATCTTAGGAGATAATGCACAGTGATGAATTTTTTTAATAATATTTAGCAAGGGTAATAAGATAGGAACTAATAAAGAATGAAACAATCACAGTGCAAATTGACTGATGGCACTAAAATGTTGTAAATAAGGAGCTGGTAAGTACATAGGGCAATGGGAAAGCCTAGGCATTATCAACTCTATATTCCTTGTCTAATACTAAACTCAAAATTTACCTCAATAGCATTGAAAAAACTACTGCATCTGCACTCTGTAGAATATGTCCCAAGCTAATATTAACTAACAATGGTTTTGTTGTCCTCATCGATTTTCAAAAACAACAATGGTAGTTCTTCACATGTATTGATGAGAATCTGGAAATGAAAACTAGGTCATGCATGCTAAGGCCATGAGAGATCTATGTGGAACACAGCCAACATATCCTCTAGCACAGATTTTCGGAATATGATTCAATACATATAAGCACCAACAATTATCCAGTCTAACCCCGTATAGAGAACCAAGGTGCCTTACAATCAAATCACTAATGTCATCAATCAACTTGAAACGGCAAACCAGCCTGATCAAGACAAGTAGGCTTTCTTTATTCTTGAATTAGGAAGCCCACAGGGCATCAAAATTGACAAATTAGATAACTCTAGATGGAGAAAATAGCTGCAATTAATAGTAAACACACAAATAGAGCAGGATCACCCTGATCAAACGGATAAATATAGAAACAGAAACTAAAAGATCTTGTTGCATCACACAAAGGCACAAACCATACATACAAGTCCATAGACCAGATTTTCTGGTCTGAAACAACTTATACCACTTATTCAAGCCACAATTGCGAAATGCACAGCCAGAGCGCATGAGATAAAACACAATCCTCACCGAAACCAAGCCAAACACTAACCAGATTATTAGTTGAGTTTTAGGTGAAGAGATAGCAAGGAAAAGGAAAACAAAAAGCAACCGACGCTATCATGTAGAAAAAACGTGAAACATACCATCTCATTCCTGAACGTGTTCTTGTCCTCCTCCGTCTTCCTCAACCTAATCCAACAACCTCGAACAACCAGGAACCCTAGATCACGATATCCACATTCAGCGAAAGCCAAGCGGTCGATGGAAGCCACATTCTCTTCAAAAGGCCGAAACAATCTGCGATAGCGACAGAGATCCGAAACTAAAGTATCCGGAAACCGCCTCGACAACACGAATCAACAGAAGGCCACGCTACGAGTGGAAAACAGGAAGGAATTAGGAACTAGATCCTGTTCCCAAAAAAGTCGAAGGCAATGGTCCCTTCCGGAGGAGCACAGAGAGCGGTATTCCGGTGAGCAGGAGGTTTTCCGGCGAAAGGAAGAAAGAGAAGGAAAGGGAAGGAAGAGAGAAGGAACAGTAATTCAACAAGCAAAAAAGGAAAAAAGGTAGAACGGGGCCTAGAAAACGGAAAAAATAAAGTAGAGAGAGAGTATTTTATTCTGGCATTTAATTTCTGCCTTTACTGACCGAGTTCATTCCGTTTCCTACCGTAATTGGACTTCTTTTTTACGTGTCCGGCCAAATGATTACGCCGTATAATTCGTTTATTTAGGCTGCATTATTAGGGAATAACCATATAAAAAATCGAATAAAATAAAACGAAAAGAGTATGGAATTGGAAGAGGAGTGGTTGTTAGGTGGTTCAACCAAACGCATTTGCCGGCCAAAAAAGAAGAACCCAAAAGCGCGTTTCCTCTGTTCCGGGTTCGCTCCGTGACCCCAGTTTCGCGAGCTTTGAAATTACCGTGCCGCCCTTTTGAAGGGAACGGCCCATCGTAGCGGATGGGAGGGTATTATGGACATTTCGGTTCCCGGACGGCGTTTCCGAAGTGTTTCGTTTGGATACCTGCTTTTTTGTGCCAGGGCAGAGAAAAGGAAGTGGGCACATGAAAGACAAGAATTTATCACGTGCGGTAAGCCTACAGCTGGAGTATCCTGGTAGTAACAAATACTGGCCGTACATCTCATCGATCGTTATGGGCCCATGCCGTTTTGACGGCTAGATGAGGTTATCCTCAACTTTGACGCATTCTCCTCAAGAAGAGCTGACCAACAGATTATCACTTTCGCCTACCTTCGGCTCATTACAGAACTTGATATTAAAATACAAATCGGAAATTTCGTCTGATAACACTCCCTCCCTCCCTAAAAGATTGTCCACTATTCCATTTCGGGTGTCCCCCTTTATTTGTCCATCTTTAATAATTTTTTATTTATATCACTAATTTCTTCCCTTTTTATCCTCATTCAATCTCTAATATTACTTAATTATCCCACTTTCTCGCCAACTTTATCACTTTTTCTCTACAAAAATACAAAACTACCTCTATCTAATCTCATATACTACCCTTATACCCAATATTCCCATCAACTTTATCACTTTTTACTTTTTCCCACCAACTTTTCACTTACTTTACACATTTCCTTAATAACCGCAAAAGTCGTCCTTTTGGACGATCTTTTAGGGACGGAGGGAGTATTTTCTAAGGTAATTCTCTGGTTTTGGTAAATTTTACCAATTAATCTTATTGTTAGTTTACCATTAAAGTTTGAAATTTGATTAAAAATTAACAATTTAAAATTCTTGTCAGTTGGGACAATTGGTGGATTTGGATTAATTAATTTTTTGTGTAAGATTATATGTTTCAATGTTTTAAAAACCAAACTTAAGTTAAGATACAAATAAACATGTCGAATATATTAAAACTAAATTTATATCTAAGCTAATGAATAATTTTTGGAAAATAACCCATGAAATTTGAGGTTGGAATAGGATTTATCAAGTTGAACAAGTTTGAGTTAAAAGAAACTATATATCACACATATAATGAGAGTATGTATACATTTCAGAATTTGATGAATCTTTATTTCATCACTCATTAGCTTGTAATTGGCCTTTTAAATTTATACAATTAACGCAATATAGAAAATATATATACGTTTAATAAGGTAGTTATTCTATATAATTATGTCAATTAAATATAAATGGAAAAAATCATTATATACATAATATATAATAGAATATAAACTTCATATATTATAGTCATAATATAACACTACCTAGTAAGAAAAAAAATCATTTACTAATTCTTGCAAATATGAAAATTTAAAAATAATTTAAAAAATAATTTTTTTCTCAAAAAAAAAATCAGTTTTACATTTTAAATTATAAAATAATGGCATGGTTACTTGGCAAAAGTTACCAAACCCACAGAGTTACCTTGCAAAATAGTATAAATCATTGGATACCACGTGAAATTGTCTTAACCATAGGGTTACGGTGTGAAAATTCTGAATACAAATTTTATACTTCATCCGTTTCAAAGACCTTGAATCTTTTGATATTTCACAAGTATTAAGGATTATTCATACATACATAAGCTACCCCTATACAATAATAACAACATCATTCCTAACTAAAAAACATGGTTAACATGAAAAAAGTGATATTATTATATCATAGGTCATTATGAGGGCAAACTTGAAAAAAAAATGAAAAAATATATGAAAAGAATACATTTTTTGAAATAACATAAAGTGTCTAATGGATCAATTTTTTCATAACGAAGAGAACATTATATATGGTGTTTGCTAATTTTCGGTGACCAATAGATAATGCCTTCTTTTGTTATATTTTTTTGTTGCTTTACTTTTCTTAGGTGTTCGTCAACGAAGGTATGTATAGATAAAAGTTAGGAGATTGGGTAAAAGTAAAAACATAAAATTCCTTATTCATAAACATATCATAAAAAGTTGTTATTTTAATTCTTAGTATATTTATAGCTTAAGATTTAATCAATAAAGACATTTCCATAAGAATAAGTCTTAATATCTTAACCCAACATGAAATCTCTTTGAATTATCCATTTTTATAGTCATATTTCCTACTTAAGTTATTATAAGATTACTACAATATAATTTATACTATACGAATTTCACAGATATTTTTAAGCATGATCTAGAAATGCTATCTTATGACAAAACTTATACTCAACTTATGATGCCTCAAACGTTGAAATTAAAATTAAGCCTTTTCTTATCATATACACAAATCCATAAAACCTCATTTTCACCAAAAGACCATTATTAATACTATTTCAACTTATTATTATTATTATTGTTATTAAGATTTTTCTACTATGTGTCCTAAGGGCACGCTATAAGAGGCGGTTAATAATAGTAAGATTTTGTAAATCTTAAATTTTGGGTTTTTTAGTCTTTTCTGTGACGGGTTCACTATTTCTTTTTTAGGGTTTTAGTTTCTGTTTTTAGTATGTTTATCATGAGGGCACATGATAGAAAACCGTTGTTATTAATATTTTTATATCTTTTTAATTACATAACCGAGTAGGTGGGTCCGGACGGGTCGGACCTGACCGACACTCGGGACTATCCATGCGTACAACCCCAAAATGAGAAAAAGCAGATAGGGTTGGACGCTTGGACATTATCCACGGGTGACCGCTTCACCCGCCTAACCCACCCATTTATATGGGTGAAAACCCATAAAAGGCGGTTGATGGGTGTGGTGGTTGACGGGTCGGATAAGGGTTATATTTAGCGCAACCATCATCCATTAACCAATTACCACTCATTTCACCCACCAATTTACCAATAATATATTTTTTTATTGCTTGAATGAACATTGCCAATTTCCAACCTTTAAATAATGCAATGTATTGATTTTGGTTAGCTTATGTTTGAAAATATTTCTTTTATCATTAATGATTTGAAATTTAAAACTAATTAGCTTTTTTAAATCTCGGATTCAATTGCGTTTTAATTAGTTATATTATAAAGTAATTTCTTTATGATATATTATAACTATAATATATAGTAATTCGTGGGTGGTGGGTCACCCGCCCCACCTGCGGGTATGGGTGCAAGGCTATGCGAGTGATGGGTGAGGCGGGTAAATCATTTTTATTGGCGGATTGGGTGGTGGAAGAGCTCCACCCACCGATAAAATCGACCCATTACCAACCCTAAAAACAAAGCACACATGACTCACTTTGCACAAATTTCTCGGCGAAATCAAACGACGGTTCAGGACGGAGGCAACGAATCCAAACACTAGGGTACGTGTTGAATCCAACGACGGTGGAGGCGAGGCTTGACGGTGAACGAAGGTGGTGAAGACGTCTCGATGAAAACAGAGGACCACGACGAGATCCACTTCTCTGGTGAACTTCCGAGTGAAAATCAAGACATTCTTGAGAATCTACTTATATCTATATAAATTTAGGATCTTTATATATTATAAGTTTAGGCGGTGTCGTCATTCAATACTCAATTAGCTTTTATTGTAATATTCCCTATATAATTAAACAATATGCAATAAAAACCAAAATGATACCAATAGCATAGCGACAATTCATTCCTTTTAAAACTCAATGGTTTGGGGTTCAAACCTCTATTGTAACATTTTTTTAATTAGACTCATTAATCCAAATGTTATGTGTTCAACTCTTCTTCGAACAATTTTTTGATTCTTTTTCCCACTATAGAAAATCTTAATTAATGCATGTCTCAAAATTATTTAAAATTAATTTACCAATAATAATGTAAGGCTAAATTATAATGAATTTTTTTGATTCGTCACTATAAATGTAATAATCCATATGTTATGTGGTTAAATCTCCTTCAAACAAACTTTTTGATTCTTTTTCCCACTATAGGAAATCCTAATTAATGTCTTAAAATGATTTAAAATAAATTTATCAATAATAAAATAAAAGTAATTTATAATGAAATTGTTTGATCCATCACTATAAATGTATCAAGAAGATATATTGACTATTTATATCCATTCTTATACTTTAAGTATATATCATTATATTCTTATTATATAATACTATAATAATATTTTTATTATTATAGGTCCCTCAGGTATGTTATACAATTAAGGTTATGGGGTTTCGGGTTCAAACCTCTATTGTAGCAAATTTTGAACTAATCATGATATTAATTATTATCTTTGATCAACATTATAATTGTTGAAGTCCGAAAACACCGATATGTGGTGAACGCGATGAGAGCACAAGGTTTGAACTCAACCGAGTCAACAGACGAAGGGGTGGAAAGTATGTAGTCGCTAGTGGTGTTCAACGCGATGAGGGTAGTGTGAAGGATATTTTGTATTTATCTTGTTGGATTACAATAGACTGAGATTCTCTATCGCGTTTAGATGTATCGGGCTACAACAGTGATCTTAGCTCGAGATCTAGTGTGTGTGATTCGCGAGGGTTTTTTCTGATCATCGTTCTGGCGCATTGAGCCCGCTATTTATAGTGGAGGTTCGGGCTGGGTTGGAGCGAGATGCCGATGTGGGACGGGAGCCGCCCAGGTACGTGTCGTTGTGTGGTTGGCTCCCGAGGCGGCAGCCGCGGAGCTGGCCAATAAGGGATCGGGATGGGACGTTGCCGCCCCCCACTTGCGTGGATGGGACGCTACCGCCCACCGCCCGCCTGATGGGACGTTGCCGGCCGCCCACTTGCGTGGATGGGACGTGGTGGTGAGCGCGGTGAGCGCAACCCCCGGGGCCGGACCTCCGTTTTGTTGGGAGTCGACCCTGTAAGAATCACTGACCTGGTCAGCGGAGTACACGATCGCGTTGGCCGCATAGTCTAGGGTTTTGACGCCATCTCGAGAAGTCTATACTTGTTATATTTTGTCTTGGTAGGGTACCATACCGCGTTGACGGTTCCTGGTATCAACACAACCCCATGGACCGGGACTCGACGCCCTTCTGAGGACGGGTCCAAAAAAGTACCTCGAACCGGAAACGTGATGTCTGGAACGCGCTATTGTTTTTAGAGACGGACGAGCAAACGAGGGTGACGGGACGAGGAGCGTGGCGAAAGAAGCTGCTTGGGCCGTTTTGCTTCATGGGCCGTCCGCTAGGCGAAGCCCGTATCCTTGCGGCCCGCGGGATCCGAATAAAAGAGCGGTTCCGCTCTTCGTCTTCTTCACTTCGCCACTTTCAACTTTTGAAACACGCCATTTTCGCTCTCGCCCTATTGCCGACGCATTTGCCCTCTCTTCGCCGGAAACTGCACGCCAGCGCCGCCCTCCACGTTCGCCTCCGCCTCCTCGCGACCAAACGGTACGCCCTTTTCTCTCCCCTTTTTCTTCTTCTGTTCTTCTGGGTTTTTCCGGGGGCTTTTACGGGGAGCGCCCCTGCTTCAGCGGCGGCACCACCGCTGGGGTATGGTGGCGGAAAGCGGCGGACGCTTCCGCCCTAGCCCCGGCTCGGGCTTGGCCGTGGCTGCCCCCTCGTGCCTTGGGTGGTGGAGTGGCCGAGAAAAAACCTTTTGGGGAGGCAAAACGCCATGGGAGGCGAAACGCCGTGGGAGGTGAAACGTCATGGAAGGCGGAATGCCATGGGAGGCGAAGAAAGCGCGCTCAGCGCAACGCCACGTCCCACCAATGTCCCGTCCCATCAACGTCCCGTCGCCCCGGCCTGTTCCTGGAGACGCGTGTCGAGAACGGCAGAATGTTCCTCTGACGCACATCTCGCGCGCCCCCAGGCCCTCTTTGACAGGACTTCTCGCCTTATTGCGTCATGACACCTGCTCGTGGTTGGGGTGCCGCGTCTTCTACCTTTACTTGTCTTCCTTGCCTATGAGCTTGTTCATTGTGTATTTATCGCGCTACATGTTTCTCCTTTTTTGCTTGTCTTTTCTTTCCCATACATATTATTCTTCTTTTTTCTTCCTCCAGGATCCTCTTTGCTTCCGTGCCCTGGATTTGGGGTTTTCCAGCGATACCTGCCCTTCAGGCGTGGATCGCGGTGATCGCGTAGTGAATTTGGACGAGTTCTACGCGCCCGACCCCTCGTTGGAGTACCTGGAGATGTCCGCGAGCGATTCTCAGAACAACTATCGCGAGCCTGCTGGTTTGAGCCAGAGCGACCCGACCACCGTTTCTGCTGCCCGCACAAAGAGCGAGTCGTCCTCGCGATCAATGGCCCGCTGCCGGCCCTTCGACCCTCATGACGAGGTCCTTGACGACGAGGCGTCTACCTCAGGGAACGCGAGGAACTTCCCTTCGCGATATCTTACACGCGTCAGGGCAGAAGTACCTCGCTTCCGTCAGACGAGGCCCGGGCGCCTGGCCGAGTATGAAAACCCGGAGTCACTGGCCAAGGGTTGCTCGTCCATCCTCACCCTCGAGGAGTTGGACGAGATCGCGGTGGGGTATCCTTGGCCAGAAGGGGTGGAGCTCTTGCTACCTTCGGACGGGGGTAACAGCTATGCCGCCTACGAGGCGGGGCACATGGTGTACGCGGCGAGCCTTATCGCGGGCTTTAGGATTCCGCTGCCGCCTTACGTGTCCCAATTCCTATTTGATCTCGAGCTTGCCCCCGCCTCGATGGCGCCCAACTGCTGGAGCTATATCGCGGCGTACCACATAAGGTGTTTGGAGCTAAAGTACCCCCCTTCCGCGGGGCATCTGCAACAGATTCTAACTATAAAAGCAGATAAAAGGGGCATTGTTAACTTTAGCCTTACAAACTGCAATCTCATTATCACTCCCTCCAACGTTGAACCGCGGTGGAGGGAAAAATGGTTTATTGTGCACGACTTCAAGGGCGACGTTATGCTCTACCCCCTCATTGCTGATAGGTTCCGCCCCTACAAGCGTAGGCGCGGTGCCACGCAAATAGCCGCCGCGGCGAAAAAAGCCTTTGCCGCGCCTTCTAAAAGGGAGCAAAGTGCTTGGATAACACAAGAGCGTCTTGAACGCGCTGGGCTCAATCTGAGGCCGGCACCGCCCCGGGAGAACGTGGTGCCTTCATCAGACCCCCCGTCCCCGGTGCCCGAGGGCGAGGGTATTCTTATCTTTCTTGCATGTCTTATTTTATTTGTGTGCCTCGTTTATTGTTTTAACGCGTTTAATCTAAATGTTTGCGACTTATTTTGTTTTTGCAGAGATGGACGTATTCGAGGCTCTCACTGCCCCCTCTAACGCGGCAGCCGCTGGCACGCCCACTACAGCTAAGGCCGGGGGCCAGAAAGGCGTAACCGCGAAAGGCACACCCGGTCCATCGGGGAAAGACCCCGCAGACAAGGGTAAACGTGTGATGGGGGACGCTTCGAAGCGCAAGGGCCTGGAGGACGCGGGCCCTGCCGAGGGCGTGGCCGCTAAGAAGTCCAAGAAGGGACTGGCTCGCGTCGAGGACCAACCTCCCGAGCCCCTCGCGAAGGGCCCTGCCCAGATTGTGACGGGCGCCAGCCATCGCCGCCATTGGTCCCGAAGGGCCGAGGTGGCAGGCTTCGCCTGCCCCGGGCCGGCGTGGGGGACCTTCAACGAGGGCCAGTACTCCTACGAGGAGGAGAGGGAATGGTTCGGCACCCTCGAGGCGGCGGAGATCGGAGGGGAGTGCATGAAATATGGCCATATGGTATGTGTCTTTATTATTTTTTTATTATTATTACCGTCCTCTTGTAACTTTTACCTGGGCTAACGATATGTTTTCATTGGCAGGTCAACGCGTGGATGAACTACCTCCCCGAACGTTTGCGCGCGGCAGAGACCCACTTGGGAGAGGCGACCAAGGCCAAGGAGGCGGCCGAAGCGAGTCTTGCGGAGGCGCACGCACGGGCTGAGCAGAACGCAGAAGAGCTCAAGGCGGTCAAGACCCAGCTTGCGGCGGCCAGAAAGGAGGTGGCGGGGCTCAAGGCCACTACTGCAAAGCAGCATCGGCAACTGGAGGAGGCCCAGGCCCAGGCTTTGAACGCGGTGCCCGAGTTCCTCAAGTCGCGAGAGTACATGGACCGTCGTGTTGAGGATGCGAGAGCGGTCCAAGCTCTTAGTGCAGTCACCGCGGCTTTGCAGTATGTGGAGAGGTACAAAGTCAAGTACTTCGCCCCCGACCTCCAGCGCAAAATGGGAGTTGTTTGGGAGGAAGGGGTGGCGAAGCCGCCGGCGGGGGTCGAGGAGGACAACGCAGAGGGAACTGATGCCTCGAATGCCAACCCCGAACCCCCAGCCGCTGAGGTTGACAAGGAAACAGCCCCTGAGGACCCTCCTGCCTCCGAAACCGCGGTCAATGCTCCCGAGGCCTGAAGCCCTTCTCTGCCAAGCTTGAAGATCTGCTGCTTGTTTGTTATTATTATTACTTTTTTTTTTGTTTTTTTGTTGAACTGGTTTTGTCTGGCCCGTGAGGCCCAAACAATATCTGTCGCTGCGATGCGGCTGTAATTGTTTTTAACTTTGACGCGAAGTAAGCGTCAAAAACCTATTTGCCGCAGCGCGGCCTTGTGATTAGTTTACCGCGAATTTTGTTTCCCTTTTATCTTTGATTTGTTTTTGGGCACTCGCCGTACCCAACCACATGTCAAGCTAGGTGCTAGGACCACGCTTGACACCAGGCGAGTAGAAATAGGTTTTGCGAAAACTCGCCGTACTCAACCCCATGCCAAGCTAGGTGCTAGGACCGCGCTCGACACCAGGCGAGTAGAAATAGGTTTTGCGAAAACTCGCCGTTAGCGGACAACCCCGAGCGAGGACGGCAACTCGGGTTTCCCTAACGACTGTGGAGTTTTTGATGTTTTAAGGCTTTATGCAACTACGAGCGGCGTAGCCGTAAGTCTCGAGTGCGCCTATGCGCATCGCGCGCGTTAGCGGACAACCCCGAGCGAGGACGGCAACTCGGGTTTCCCTAACGACTGTGGAGTTTTTGATGTTTTAAGGCTTTATGCAACTACGAGCGGCGTAGCCGTAAGTCTCGAGTGCGCCTATGCGCATCGCGCGCGTTAGCGGACAACCCCGAGCGAGGACGACAACTCGGGTTTCCCGTAACGATAGATTCATTATTTGGACAGTGCACGATAGTTGTCTCGTTTTATTCATATGAAAACAACATGTGGGATCAGGACATTACAACCGACCGCTACGCGCTGACGGTACTAGCTTATTTACACATAGTATTTCTTGAGGCGTGCCTCATTTCATGTCTTGGCGAGAGTTTGTCTCGTCGTCGGATCTGTGAGTTTGAAGGCCCCCGGGACGACTTCCTTGGAGAGGCAGTAAGGGCCCTCCCATTTCGCGTCAAGCTTGCCCCCGTCGGTCCTTCGGAGGGCCAAATCGCCCTCCTTGAGGCCGCGGGGCTTGACCCTCCTGTTGTAGTACGCCGCGGTCCTTCTTTTGTACTCAACTGACCGCAGCTCCGCCGCCTCTCGGCGCTCATCGCGCAGGTACATTTCCACTTTGAGAGCCTCGTCGTTGGTGAACTGATCGTACCCCGCGACACGCTCTGTGGGCAGCATGGACTCAACGGGTACGACGGCGTCACTGCCGTAAGCCATCGCGAAAGGTGTCTCGCCTGTTGCTCGGCGCGGTGTGGTGCGGTTTGTCCATAAAACTAGGGGCAACAGCTCTGCCCACCGTCCCTGCATGCCGTCCAGCCTACGGCGGAGGTCGTCGAGTATCCTCGCGTTCACATTTTCCACGAGTCCGTTGGACTGAGGGTGTGCAACCGAAGAAAACTTCAGCTCTATGCTCAAACTGGCGCAAAAGTCACGCGTCTCCTCGCTGTCGAACTGTGGGCCGTGGTCTGTCATTATCGCGATGGGGACGCCGAAACGACAAACCACATTTTTCCAGAGGAACCCGCATACCTTCGCGCTTGTGATTCGTGCCATGGCCTCGGTCTCCACCCACTTGGTGTAGTAATCGACCAGGACCAGGATGAACTGCACCTGCCCGGCGGCCTTAGGGAAAGGGCCAAGGATGTCCATGCCCCACATCGCGAACGGGTAGGCCGGCTGGATGCCGCGTAGCTCTCGCGCCGGAGCGTGCTGGATGTTCTCATAGCGCTGGCACTTGTCACACTTTTGCACGTATGCCGCCGTATCGCGGCGCAGGGTAGGCCAATAGATCCCTATCCGGACTATCTTGTGGACCAAAGTCCGCCAGCCCGGGTGACCTCCGCATATGCCTTCGTGTACCTCCTCGAGGACCTCGAAGACTGTGGCCTCGTCTACGCAGAGCAAGTTGGGCTCCGCGTAGCCGCGGCGATACAACTTGTCGCCCTCGATGCAGTACCGTGCCGCCTTGAGCTTGAGCTTGCGCGCCCTTATGGCATCGTCTTGGGGCAACTCCCCGGTTTGGATATATCGGATTATGGGAGCCATCCATCCGTCCGTGGCCAGCGCGCCGGTCACACCGCGTTGCATCTTCCTCTCGACCACGACCTTGTTGCCGACCTCAGGCGGGAGGGCGGAACCCAACTTGGCCAGTGCGTCGGCCTTGGCATTTGCCGCACGCGGTATGGATTCAATGGCGAAAGTCTCGAGGTAGGCGATCAACGCCTTGACCTTGGCGCGATATTGGGGCAGAAACCCCGTGGTACACTCGTACTAGCCCCCGACCTGGCGCGCAACTAGCTCGGAATCTGTGAAGACCCTTATCCTTCGTGCGCCCACTAGTAAGGCCATCTCAATTCCCGCGATCACCGCCTCATACTCGGCCTCGTTGTTGGTTGCCTCAAAGCCGAAGTTGAGGGCATGCTCGGACGCATAGGAGGGTCCCTCCAGGACCACCCCCGCACCCGACCCCAGGTCGCAGTGCGAGCCGTCAACGAAGACCCTCCACTCGTCGGGGCTCTCGTCCGTGTCGGGGAAGGTGACCTCTACAACGAAGTCGGCAAGGGCCTGCGCCTTGATCGCGGTCCTAGGGTGGTACGAGATGTCAAATTCCGACAACTCGACCGCCCATTTGGTCATTCTTCCCGACAACGCGGGTTGGTGTAGGATTTGGCGCAGAGGGAGGTCCGAGAGGACCTGGACGGGGTGCGCCTGGAAGTAGGGGCGCAATTTTCTTGCCGCCACCACAACGGCCAGAGACATCTTCTCCGCGGGCGAGTACCGTTGTTCCGCCGGCTGCAGCACCCTGCTGGTGAAGTACACCGGTAACTGAAATCGCGGGTGAGGACCGCGCTGACCGTATGCTGGCTCACGGCTATGTACAGCTGTAGGTCCTCACCCGGGACGGGCGGGGAGAGCGTCGGAAGATTGGCGAGGTAGACCTTCAGAGCCTAGAACGCGCTCTCCATCTCCTCCGTCCAGATGAAGGTGGTGGTGCTCTTGAGACAAGAGAAGAAAGGGAGAGCGCGGTCCGACAACCTGGAGCAGAAACGGCCAAGATAATTTACCGCACCCGCTAGTCGCTGGACCTCGTTGCGTGAAGCTGGTGAGCGCAGTTCCAACACCGCGGAAACCTTGGCGGGATTGACGTCTATCCCCCTCGCGCTGATCATGAATCCGAGGAATTTCCCCGATTTCACCCCGAAGACGCATTTCTCTAGGTTTAGGCTCATTCGGTGGGCGCGCAGGGTTTGGAAAACCTCGGCCAGATCGGCCAGGTGCTCCTGCGCGCTGTGGCTCTTGACTACAATGTCGTCGACGTAAGCCGAGACGCTGCGCTTCAGCTGCTTCCGGAATACACGATCCACCAGGCGCTGGAAAGTGGCCCCCGCGTTCTTCAAACCGAAGGGCATCACCCTGTAACAGAAAGTCCCGCGTTGTGTAATGAACGCGGTGGATTCCTGATCCAGAGGATCCATGGCTATCTGATTGTAGCCGGAGTAGGCGTCGAGGAAGCTCAGCGCGGTATGGCCGGCGGTGGAGTCGATCAGATCATCAATGGAGGGCAGGGGGTAGCTGTCCTTGGGGCAGGCTTTGTTGAGGTCCTTGAAGTCGACACACATCCGCCACTTCCCGTTGGACTTCTTCACCATCACGACATTGGAGAGCCAAGTAGGGTACTTGACCTCGCGGATGAAGTTGGCGCGCAGGAGCTTCTCAACCTCCTCATTTGCCGTGCCGGCGCGCTCCTCGTTAGTCTTCCGGCGCCTTTGACAGACGGGCCGGGACCCCGGGCTTATTCGGAGCGAGTGCAGCGCCACCTCGGGAGGGACGCCCTTTAGGTCCGTCGCCGTCCACGCGAACACATCGCGAGAACGGGCCAGGAGATTTTGCAGGCCTTCGGCGTCCGCCCCGGTCATGCAATCCCCGACATAAAGTTTCTCGGCCGTGTCGGGAAAAGGGACGATGGCAATCTTCTCAAAGTCTCCGAGAGGCTCGCGCTCCCGCTCCTGTCGTACGTCCAACTCCGCGCTGGCACCGCCCGTTATAACATACGCGGCAGGGCGAGTGCGGGTTGACGCCTCATAGCACTTTCGTGCCTCAATCTGTTGGCCTTGGGCAACTCCGACCCGGTCCTCCACGGGGAACTTCAAAACTAAGTGGTAAATGAACGCGACGGCCTGGAACTTCATCAACGAAGTCCGCCCCATTATCGCGTTGTAGATGGAGGGGAGCCGGACGACAGTGAACTCGATGGGCTCTGTCCGACGGGCGTCTTTGCTGTCCCCCAGGGTCATGTCCAGAGTGACCAGCCCCGCGACGTCGACCTCGTTGCCGGAAAAGCATGTGAGTTTCCCGGCGTAAGGAAGGAGCGTGGAGGGGGAGATGCCCAGTTGTGCGAACGCGTCGTAGTACAGGATGTCCACCGACGCTCCCGTGTCCACCATGATTCTCTTGACAATCTTGGTGGCGATAACCGCGTGCACAACCAGAGGATCTGTGTGCGGAGTGATGAGCTCGCGGGAATCGCCAGGTCGGAAGGTGATGTCAGCATGAGGGATTCCCGACGCGCCCAAACTGTTGATGGAGCCTCCGGAGGTCGAGGCGCGAGCGTAACGCTTCCTTTCCCCGCCACTAGACCCCGCGAGGGTGGAACCCCCAGCGATGGTGTTGATGTAGAGGTTGGGGTCGTTTTGGTTGACCTCCCCCCTCGCGGGCGTGGCGCCGGCCAAAGTATTTGCATGCGGGGGCCGCCCACCGTCGTTGCGGGGTCCGAGAGCCGTGGTGTTAGCCCCGGTGTATGGGTCGTTGCTGTATGGCCCGTTTCCACCGCGGTTATTGCGTGGCCCGCGGTATCCCTGATACCCGCGACCACGACGGCCTCCACCACGGCCATGGCCACCGCGCTGTCCTCCCTGAGGCTTTGTTGGTGTGGTGGATACGGTGAGGGCCTCCGGGGTGGTTTTGGCCTTTCCTTTGCCGCGGTCCTGTGCGGGCTTTCCTGCCGCATCCTCGGCGAAGACGCGTTTGGTGATGGCGTCGCAAGCATCTTCATAGGTGTGCAGGGTCTTCCCACACATCTTGACCTTGAATGTTCCGTCGCGGAGGTTGTGGATCAGCATGTCGCGGGCAGAGGTATCGTTGAGGTGAGGCACCTCTGACGCCGCGTTGACGAACCGGGTGAAAAAGGCCGCCAGGGTCTCCTCCTCTCCTTGCGTCACGCCCATGAGATCCTTTGTCGTCTTCATGCGCGTTCGTGACCCACTGAAAAGGGACATGAAGCGCCTCGTCAGATCCTTAAAAGACCTGATGGAACCTACCGGGAGGTTAGTAAACCATCTCATCCCGGCAGCCTTGAGGGTGGAGGGAAAAACCCGACAGTACATGGCGTCATTATAAGTGTTAAACGTCATGTGCGCGAAGAACTGCTTGACATGTTCTCCCGGGTCCTTCGTGCCGTCGAATTGTAGTGCTGTTGACGGCTTCTGGAATCCCTTGGGCATGGGCTCCTCTTGTATGAAGTCGGCGAAGGGGCTTCCATAAGAGGTGCCGCGGTCGTCCACCAGCATGTTGCTCCGGAAGCCGGAGCATGTGGACAGGGAACGAGAGGTAGAGCGTCCTCGCGATATGCTCATGTCCTCACTCGAGCTTCCTGGAGGCGGGGTGTGGTATGCCTGACCCGGCCCGTAACCCGCGGCGTAAGCGGGCACGTACGGCTAGTGGGGCATTGGGTAAGCGCCCTGGCCGTGCTGCATGGGATACGCCCCTTGGCCGTAATGGTACGCGGGAACGTAGCCTTGGAAGTTGGGGTTTGGAGGTGATAACGCGTTGGGAGCGTCCTGGTCCACCTCCTGGCCGGTCGGGCTCCCGTTGGTGGTGGCGTATTCCTCCACATAGGGCTCCTGCGCGGGTGCGTACTCTTGAAAGTACTGCGCGTGGACATACCCCTGGAATGGGGCCTGCGGCTGGAAACCCTGCTGAAAGCCCGGGTTCCACCCTAGCACGGCCTGTGGTTGCGGTACGGGCGGCGACCCGTAATACCACGGAGGTGGCGGCTGCATCCCGAAGGCTGCGCCGTCGGCGTAGTAAGCGTTGTTGCTGTTAGCGTCCATCACTCTGCGTCGGTTGAAACGGTGCCTGCTTAGTTTGAAGAAGGTCCCCACGGACGGCGCCAATGTTGAAGTCCGAAAACACCGATATGTGGTGAACGCGATGAGAGCACAAGGTTTGAACTCAACCGAGTCAACAGACGGAGGGGTGGAAAGTATGTAGTCGCTAGTGGTGTTCAACGCGATGAGGGTAGTGTGAAGGATATTTTGTATTTATCTTGTTGGATTACAATAGACTGAGATTCTCTATCGCGTTTAGATGTATCGGGCTACAACAGTGATCTTAGCTCGAGATCTAGTGTGTGTGATTCGCGAGGGTTTTTTCTGATCATCGTTCTGGCGCATTGAGCCCGCTATTTATAGTGGAGGTTTGGGCTGGGTTGGAGCGAGATGCCGATGTGGGACGGGAGCCGCCCAGGTACGTGTCGTTGTGTGGTTGGCTCCCGAGGCGGCAGCCGCGGAGCTGGCCAATAAGGGATCGGGATGGGACGTTGCCGCCCCCCACTTGCGTGGATGGGACGCTGCCGCCCACCGCCCGCCTGATGGGACGTTGCCGCCCGCCCACTTGCGTGGATGGGACGTGGTGGTGAGCGCGGTGAGCGCAACCCCCGGGGCCGGACCTCCGTTTTGTTGGGAGTCGACCCTGTAAGAATCACTGACCTGGTCAGCGGAGTACACGATCGCGATGGCCGCATAGTCTAGGGTTTTGACGCCATCTCGAGAAGTCTATACTTGTTATATTTTGTCTTGGTAGGGTACCATACCGCGTTGACGGTTCCTGGTATCAACAATAATTAGATGACAAATTTTGAACTAATAATAATGCAAGTATAAAAACAAATTTAAGAATTTTCATTTATATACATATGCATCCATGTAGGATAACAATTTACATACTAAGTTTATTAGTTAATAATTGAAAACTAAAAGTTGATATACAAAGAAAATAGAATTCTTCATTGACGACCGAAAAAATTAATAATCTTCATATTTTTTATAGTTTATAAATTACTATGCTATATTTACTACTCCCTCTGTCTCAAAGAGTTTGGTCAAAAGCATATTTTCACATTAATTAAAAAACATCAAATCACACATTATTGCAATTTTTCACAACCCAAAAAGCATAACCACGCATCACACAACTGATTAGGAGACTAATCATGCTTAATTTTTTTTGTACCATGACTAATCTAGTTTTGTAGAGAAAAAAAATTAAAATTATTCATACTTATTTTTTGTGTAAATTAAATCAGTTGTTGCATATAAACATTTTTTTATGGAATGGATTATTAAAGAGAGAGGAATGAGGAAGAAAAGGTGGATGGAGATGGTAAAACTGGTTGTAGTTATTTGTTGTTGTAAGGTTTAAAGGGTAAAAAAAGTGTGATATAAATGGAAATAAAATAGAGATGAACAAACTTTCCGTGACGCCCGAAAAGGAAAGGCGGACAAACTTTCGGGGACAGAGGGAGTATATAATAATATTAGTTGAAATGAAAGAAAATTAGTAAACTTATAATACTACTGTTGATACCCGAATCTGTCACCGCGTTGGTGCACGAGATGAATAATATTAACACAAAAGATTAAAGCGCTAGGCACGTTTTAACGCGCTAAGTACGCGAAATAGTCAAAATGAATAAGTGAACGCGTATGACAATATGTATAGACGTAACATCCCACATCAAACATACGGAGGCGAAGTTGAAACGGAGGGAGATTTGCTTTGCCTATGCCATGTCACCATGTAACATAGGAGAATTGGCCTTAAACGCGATCAACACACAATTTGGCAAGGTTTTGGCCTTTGTAAATGCACTATCGCGTTGAAAGAAACATGGATCAAATTTGGGATATGTTGTCCCACATCGGAGGTTTGCCATGCAAGCAAGCAGCTCCATTTCTTATATATAGGAGGTGTGGGGTAAAGTTTAAGGGATCGGAAAAAGCCGAGTCCCGAGACGTGTTCTCGAAGGACGGGCTCCGACGTGTTTGAGTCTCCCAGGAGCTCGCACTATTTTACGGGAAAGACCTTAAAAAGTCTTATAAGCCTCCGAAAAGGGAATAAAATAATACGCGGGGGGTGGGAGAGCTCGAAGTAAGACGAGCCGGTTTCTAGCGCGCCGAAAGGCCCGACAGTTTAATAATTTTGTCCCGTAGTTAGTTCGAGATTTTCGGACTTCAACATTGGCGCCGTCCGTGGGGATCTTCTCATCCTTGGAATGTCATGCTCTCGGGTCGTCGGTTAAGAATCGCACGGGTTAGTATATTTTCTTGCTTATTTAATTAGTATGCATTTTTAATTAGCATTGATCGCGATGGACGCGCGGCCCCATCGCGTTGCCGTGGCCTTGGCTCTCGGCCTTGGCCTGCGGCCCCATCGCGGCTCATGGCCTGGGCTCGCGGCCTTGGCCCGTGGCCCCATCACGGCCTTGGCCCGCGACCCCATAATAACATCTCTGAAAAGAGAATAAACTAACAACCCTCCGAAAAGAAAATAAGCTAACAAGCCTCCGCCGTGTCTTCACCGGCCCGCCACCGCGCTCGTCCGGCCTCCTGCTGTCACGCTTATCTCTCTAGCGTGGTCCGTTGCCATGGCCTGTGGCTCCCTTCGGGACATCGCGTTGCCGGAGACGCGGGGGTTCGTGACTGGAGTGCGTGGCAAGCTTCACTGATTCTGTTGCACGTTGCCAACGCGCCAAGTGCAAAAATTGACGTGTATGTAACTCCGATCGAGTTCGGGTTACTCGTGTTGTTCTTGTTGTCAGGATTTGTTGTTTTAGGGTTTTGTGAATTTGTCAAATCTCTTGTAACGCGCTTGCTTGGCAGGTCATAAGCACTAATGAAAAGATCTCTCTTTTTGGTTTGGGGGAAGAGGCTCGGGGTTTTATTTTGCCCGGCTCTTCCTCTGGTGCGCGGTGTTGATTATGGTGTGGTGTCTGCTTACGCGCTACTCTCACTTTTTGCATTCCAGCGCCTAGCGAAAGCCATTAATGAACCTCGAGATATTAGCAATTGACTAATACAGGTTTGTTATACACAAGTTTAACACCAAACTAAATAACGCCTCCGAAACGAGAATAAACTAAATAAGCCTCATATGGCCCGCGACCCCATTTAGACAACGGCTGTTTTTGAGCTTTGCTCACAGTTACCGTCAACGCGCTAATCACATTCTGTAAAGCAAAACGCGCGCGATGCGCATAGGCGCACTCGAGTCGGTTACGCCGCTCGCAACTGCTTAAAGCCTTAAAACATCAAAACTCCACAGTCGTTACGGAAAACCCGAGTTGCCGTCCTCGCTCGGGGTTGTCCGCTAACGCGCGCGATGCGCATAGGCGCACTCGAGACTTACGGCTACGCCGCTCGCAGCTGCTTAAAGCCTTAAAACATCAAAACTCCACAGTCGTTAGGGAAAACCCGAGTTGCCGTCCTCGCTCGGGGTTGTCCGCTAACGCGCGCGATGCGCATAGGCGCACTCGAGACTTACGGCTACGCCGCTCGCAGCTGCTTAAAGCCTTAAAACATCAAAACTCCACAGTCGTTACGGAAAACCCGAGTTGCCTTCCTCGCTCGGGGTTGTCCGCTAACGCGCGCGATGCGCATAGGCGCACTCGAGACTTACGGCTACGCCGCTCGCAGCTGCTTAAAGCCTTAAAACATCAAAACTCCACAGTCGTTAGGGAAAACCCGAGTTGCCGTCTTCGCTCGGGGTTGTCCGCTAACGCGCGCGATGCGCATAGGCGCACTCGAGACTTACGGCTACGCCGCTCGCAGCTGCTTAAAGCCTTAAAACATCAAAACTCCACAATCGTTAGGGAAAACCCGAGTTGCCGTCCTCGCTCGGGGTTGTCCGCTAACGCGCGCGATGCGCATAGGCGTACTCGAGACTTACGGCTACGCCGCTCGCAGCTGCTTAAAGCCTTAAAACATCAAAACTCCACAGTCGTTACGGAAAACCCGAGTTGCCGTCCTCGCTCGGGGTTGTCCGCTAACGCGCGCGATGCGCATAGGCGCACTCGAGACTTACGGCTACGCCGCTCGCAGCTGCTTAAAGCCTTAAAACATCAAAACTCCACAGTCGTTAGGGAAAACCCGAGTTGCCGTCCTCGCTCGGGGTTGTCCGCTAACGCGCGCGATGCGCATAGGCGCACTCGAGACTTACGGCTACGCCGCTCGCAGCTGCTTAAAGCCTTAAAACATCAAACTCCACAGTCGTTAGGGAAAACCCGAGTTGCCTTCCTCGCTCGGGGTTGTCCGCTAACGCGCGCGATGCGCATAGGCGCACTCGAGACTTACGGCTACGCCGCTCGCAGCTGCTTAAAGCCTTAAAACATCAAACTCCACAGTCGTTAGGGAAAACCCGAGTTGCCGTCCTCGCTCGGGGTTTGGCCCGCGTTGGACGCAAATACGCGCTCGAGTTGACTTCGTCGCTCGTAGCCGCGATAAACTCAAATATCCAAATTCTATAAGGCAAACCGCCGAGCTGAGCTCGGGGTTTGGCCCGCGTTGGACGCGAGGGCGCGCTCGAGTTGACTTCGTCGCTCGTAGCCGCGATAAACTCAAATATCCAAATTCTATAAGGCAAACCGCCGAGTTGAGCTCGGGGTTTGGCCCGCGTTGAACGCGAGGGCGCGCTCGAGTTGACTTCATCGCTCGTAGCCGCGATAAACCCAAATATCAAAATACTTTATAAGGCAAACCGCCGAGCTGAGCTCGGGGTTTGGCCCGCGTTGGACGCGAGGGCGCGCTCGAGTTGACTTCATCGCTCGTGGCCGCGATAAACCCAAAAATCCAACTATTATATAAGACAAACCGCCGAGCTAGACTCGGAGTTTGACCCGCGCGGTGCGCGTCGGCGTGCTCGAGTCGGTTACAACAACGCGTTGACCGAAATTATGTGCATCAAGTGAGTGCCTCGTTTGTCCATGAAGGACTAAGGACATCCGAGTCACGGGGTTGTGTTGATACCCGAATCTGTCACCGCGTTGGTGCACGAGATGAATAATATTAACACAAAAGATTAAAGCGCTAGGCACGTTTTAACGCGCTAAGTACGCGAAATAGTCAAAATGAATAAGTGAACGCGTATGACAATATGTATAGACGTAACATCCCACATCGAACATACGGAGGCGAAGTTGAAACGGAGGGAGATTTGCTTTGCCTATGCCATGTCACCATGTAACATAGGAGAATTGGCCTTAAACGCGATCAACACACAATTTGGCAAGGTTTTGGCCTTTGTAAATGCACTATCGCGTTGAAAGAAACATGGATCAAATTTGGGATATGTTGTCCCACATCGGAGGTTTGCCATGCAAGCAAGCAACTCCATTTCTTATATATAGGAGGTGTGGGGTAAAGTTTAAGGGATCGGAAAAAGCCGAGTCCCGAGACGTGTTCTCGAAGGACGGGCTCCGACGTGTTTGAGTCTCCGAGGAGCTCGCACTATTTTACGGGAAAGACCTTAAAAAGTCTTATAAGCCTCCGAAAAGAGAATAAAATAATACGCGGGGGGTGGGAGAGCTCGAAGTAAGACGAGCCGGTTTCTAGCGCGCCGAAAGGCCCGAGAGTTTAATAATTTTGTCCCGTAGTTAGTTCGAGATTTTCGGACTTCAACAACTACAAAATACAATACTCGTGCAAAAAATAGCAAACTATTTAATTAAAATGCTAAGAATGTTTGGAAATTATTGTCTATCAATTAAATAAGTGATAATAAAAATAGAATAAAAAGAATAAAAAATGCTTTCGAATGATGTCCAAAGCCATTATTTTTTTTTATTTTTTTTTTTGAACAGGTGAAAGTTAGGGTCTTGCTTTAAGGCGGGATCCCTAGAGCATCCTTGCGGATGAGAGCTAAGAGCTCATGATGGTTCCAAATAGTTTCCCATGAGAGACTGTGGCCCAGAAACGCAATTTTATCGGCCACAGAGTTACATTGTCTGCTCCCATGATAAAAGTGAACTGACTCGAAGCCCCGTAGGGATACGAGAATGTCTGTGATAATTATTTCTATCTCCCATGGACAGCGGATTTGTCCTGTGAGGGCTTTGATAATAGTGATATTATCTCCTTCTATCTCCAACTTTCTGACATTTCTCTGTTTGGCCTTCTTCACTCCATCCCAGAGTGCCAATGTTTCAGCCATCAAGACTGAGATTTTTCCATATGTTCTGGCGCATCCGTCAATCGGGTTTCCGATCTCATCTCTTATAATCGAACCTCCCGCTGAGTTACCATTATTTAGCTTAGATCCATCAAAATTCAATTTAGCATAACTTCGACACGGCTTCTTCCAACCTTGCGCTTTGATTCGTGGTCGGCTCCTTGAGCATGTGGCCTTAGTCGGACTCATTTCTTCGTCCTCAACCCATTCTTTCGCCTGCTTCCATTGCTTCAAATGATTGCGGATATAAAGGTTGAGGTCTTGTATTAGATCATTGGCCGTTTGTTGGAACAATACCTTGTTTCGCTGGTGCCAGATGCCCCACCAGGCTACCGCTAACTCAATGAACGCTTCATTTCGTAGTTTGTTATTCAGCTCAAATAGCACATTCCGAGGGCTTGCTTGAGGAAGGTTCAGTTCTCTAAGAACGCGTTCCGTATTTACATTTATGCTCTTTATTATTTCCAACGTGTGCGGGCACTCAAGTAGAAGATGTATCGAGTCCTTATGTGTAGCGTTACACATGAGACAACCTTGAGGAATAGCAACCTGTTTTTCAATAAGCCTTTGTTTCGTGGGTAATCCATTCATATCGATTTTCCAAAGGAAATTTCTTACTTTTGGGTACGTATCCAATTTCCATATTCACGTATTAGGGTTCAAGGTCATATATTCTTCTTTTGTTATTAGGCTTATTGCTGAGTTTGTTGAATACCAACCGTTCTTGCTTGGGGCCCATATCAGTTTATCGTCGATATCATTATCGGGAATTGGAATTCTTATTATTTTCTCTATCACTTCATTAGGAACAACATGCTGAAGTTCAGTTATTTTCCAACTCTTGTCCGTCGAGATGAAGTGTTCGACTTTGGTTTCGACATTTACCACATTAGTTGTAGCTACCCACTCTTTTAGTGGTTCGCTCGTGAGCCACCTGTCTGTCCAAAAATTGATCGTCTGTCCGTTTCCTATTTACCATCTCAATCCTTTCTCAAATTCTGGCTGATTATGCATTAGTCCACCAAGATTTGACCGTTACATTTCCTCCCTAACAACCGATTGAATTCGTTTTAATTCGGCCAATATAATTCGACATTATCTCAATTACTCAGACCATTTATCTCTCCTTTCGTCCGAACAAGGATCCTCTGGTCCCCTTTCCTGGTCCAAGTTGGTAGTCCCTTGATTTCTATTGGTTCAAATAATCTTCTTAAATTAAAAAAAATACAAAAACTTAAAATCATTCTTTCTTTTTTTTCCAATTCTTGTCTCTAAAAAAGAGTGGACTAGGGGGGGCATGAAAGTGGACCAGAGGATCTCAATTGCTTTCGTCCACCATTCAGCCCTCGTTCATCATTCCTCTAAAATTTGAGTGAATATGGACGATATTTCGCACGAAGAACATGAACCCTAATTCGGCTTTCGACTCAAATATCACCCTTGAAGATGCACTCAATTGATCGAGGGGTTCATGAATAATCCATAGTTTTTTCGGATTTGGATTTTGGTTGATAAACGAGCTCGAATTAATCAAACGAAAATCGTGTTTGAATTTGGGTTGTTTGGAGAAGAAGATGTTGTGGCTTACCCGATAGACTCAACACTTTCAAAATGTAACAAATATGCAATGATGCCATATTTGCCCGATTGGTCCAATACTTTTGAAATGTGACAATTATTCTCTTATGACACAATTGACTATTTTAAGTATATTGTATATAATTTGTATACTACTCAATGATATGATAAAACGTATAATAATTTAAATAGTTAATACTATAATTTTAATAATATTAAAAGTTTGTATATAATGATATTATTTTTTGTTCATTCAACCATAATTATGACACTAATTTATATTATGAACAAAAGGTTATTACTTTTAATGAATTTTAAGAACAACTTATTCATTAATATTCTTCGGTAAGATCATAAGGTAAATTGTCTTTTTACCTTCATGAGAAATAGCGAATTATTACAATAGTACCCCTTAAAAATAGTTTCATCCTCAAAATTGAATTAAACAAGTGGGACTAACAACAACTAACCTACAAACATTGAAATTTCCAAAAAAAAATGAGGGTCGTTAAAATTGGAGAGTTTTAGGATTTTTGGTGGAATTTGGTGCATCATATGTATGACAAGTTTCTTGTACCCTTTTTTCTCTAATTTAATCGGTCTATTTAATTTAATGATTTTTTCTATTGTGTGTTCTAATGGTACATGATAAGCATACCAAAAACAGAAACTAAAACCCTAAAAATAAAATAATGAACCCGTCATAAAGAGATTAAAAAATAAAAATTGTAAGATTCACAAAATATTTTTTATTATTAATCTCTTATAGTTATAGTCTTTCTATAGAAAAAATACCTAATTTAAAATCATAGACTCCCGTCATGGTCAATGATCTTGTAGCTGTGTAAATTTGGGATCCAAATCTTCTGTTCCATAAGCACGTCCCAACATACATTCCTTTGCTTTTGATTGGTTGAAAGTATAAAATTTTGTATTCTTTTGTGTGTTTTTAAAGCCCCAATATAACATTTCAACCAATCAAAATCAATGAGACTAGTGTTTAGGACATATTTATAGAACGGAAAATTCGAATCGAACCATACCAAAACTAAAATTGCTAATCTCGCTTCAGCTTTGCTTTGAGTGTGACCTTATTTGTAATTTCGTTTTTTGACCTTTCTTCCATACGCTATGTTTGCATAATTGCATCAGATCGACCCACAGTTAGGTCAACTCCTCTCATCTTCCTCCACGTGTCAGCACCTCAAGCCCCTTTTCAAATGTCAAGGCCTCGCGCCAGGTTTAGCGGTCTTGGTACACTTGGACTCTTGGAGGGTCAATTAATCCTCTAGTCTAGGATATTTAGTCAATCAATTAATTTAATCCTCTAGTCTAGGATACTTATTCAATCAATTAATCCTCTAGTCTAGGATGGTATTTAAAGGCTTTTTGATTCAACTCCCATACGCACTATCCTCGACCAAAAAACATAGCATTATAGCTTATCGAACAACTTACTTAATATCAAAATTGAACTGAAAGGATTGAGGGTTGAAATCATTGTCGGTCATTTGACCATACAATAACAAAAACATACACTCCATTGACTCCAATAAACTAGCTAGTATAATGGAACCTGAAATCCACTTAAAGAAACACTACAACATATGAGAATCATTCCTCATCCCACAAAGGTAGTCACTTGTGCTTAGCCACCAATTGGTCTAGAGTCGTCTGGATCTTGTCTAGCTTATGAGACAACATATCGAACATATCCTTCAACTCAATATTGTGCCTCATTTCAGGCAAGGTTTGCCCCTTAATTATCAGAATCCTCCACCTCGTCAGTGTTTTCGCTCTACATATACAAGAAGAGAAGATTAATTGTTTTTGGTCCAACAAATTCTCTATCTTATTCTTTAAAATGGAGATAGAGGAAGAAAAGGGTTGAGATATTTAGGGAAATCCCCAAATGTATTTCCAGAATGAACTAGATGTAGTGTTATACATGACAATTTCTAATTAGTCAAATTAAATTTTATGATATTTAAAAAAATGAATAATGTATATAAAATTACAATATTTAATACAATATCCTATTATAGGGAAGTTGTTGGAGTTGAACTAATTGTTTTTATTAAAAATATGACTTTATAATCTCCATTATAGAGAACAAGAGGTAGAAACTCTTGAAGAGGCTCCTGTCAGCTTACACATGTAACCTGCGATTTTAAGATGTACAAGGTACATGCATGCATGGCGGATTCCTAAACAAATTAATTACCTAATTAAGCATAAAATAGAATAATAAGGAGTAGAGGGCTAAAGACTAGCCCTATTTGAGTGGTGGACTATATACATTGTATTTTTTTAATCGAAATTCTGATTACATCATATAGATTGAGGAAACCAATTTTTTTATAGGATTTGAATCAAATGAAATTTTTTCTTAACTTATAAACTAAAAACATTGAATATGAAGTAGAAATACGTGAACATGAAATAGGTGATATGTGACAATCTTTGGGATGAAGACAATCACGGTATGAAGTACCCAAGGTATGGATTTCGGATTGATAACGCCAAACTAAACTTGAAAGAAACACTTGAAGGATAATCGCACCAAATACTTGAATTAAGAAAACCACAAACAAAGTCTCAGCAATAGCAAACCCTAGCTATGAAAACTAGAATGGCGCAAGAGAGAAACCCTCAAGGTTTTCTCTCAATTCCACGCTGACTCAAAATAATGTCTAAGCTATGCTTAAATACTAATTGACCTGATACAATATAACAAGAAACTAATTAAAACAGGCCCATTAATAATACCTAAGGGACGCAACCCATATTACCACAAATAGAAATATCTAAACTAGAATCTACTAAAATAAGTAATCTTCATCTTCCAATTGACAATGGCTCATGAACTTGATGCAGAATCTTCATAGCTTGCCTGTACTTGAAAGCCCGAGACCTCTTGTAAGGTCGAGGCCTACTTCTCTTCTTCTCCTGACGCCAATCGACCCTTGTCTTGATCGATTCCCATACTGCATGAATAGGTATATGTGAACACAAAACCGGAAATATGTGAACTTCAAAAATGTTTGTGATTTTGTGTTATTGTGTCATTATATGTAGTATTATGACCCATAACACATGTTCTTGAAAAAGTTTGATTTACATATATTATTACGATCCATAATAAAAACATGATTTTGTTCACATATTTCTTCCTAATGTTCACATATTTATATATTTTGTTCACGTTTTAGTTTATAGGATAAGAAAAGTTTTCACCGGAATCAACCTCTTTTTTATATAAAAAATTATACGTTAAACTATGCACAATGTAGATATATGTTAGTACACAATTAAGTTTCTACTCTTCTTCAATGAACCTTCTGGAAACACCTCTTCACCTTCAAGGACTTGCAAAACAATGGACAAAGGGGCGAGGGTCTCTAATCCACCTCCGATGCTTAAGTCAATTAGTATTTAGTGCATAGAATTTTATATATAACTTATACCAATAATAATTAATATATACTATCACAAGAAATTAAAGTGTATATGCATGATTAGTTAATTGACAGCGAGGCAAGAATCCTCATTATCTATTAAACTAATGGATCAATTATTGTCATGGAACCCGGCATATGCTCACAATTATTAGACCTTACAAACCCCATCAATATATTATATAACTAATGTTACGTTATTGTACTATAAATACATAATGCAACGGGGAAAATAATATAAAAGTGTGTGATGTTTTGAAGCATTTGGATTTAGTGTGACCTAAAACATGAGCACATACAATGAGGATAAGCTTATCTTGTTTTTTTATAAGATCCACCTTTGATTTGCAAAATGATATTTTTACAGATTTTTCTTCAGCTTTTACATTATTTATTTTTCTTTCCCTTTTACGGGACATAGTGATTGAACTACTATATATGTTGGAGGGCCCTCTTGATAAAAAAAAAATTGTTGGAAGGATTTAGAATTAATAAATTCATACAACATTTACTGAGAGAATCGCACGATCGTAAGATCTAGATAATTTTGGAGGTTAGGATGAGAGCATTCCAAAACTGAATAGAATGCACCCGATATATAATCCATATATAATCATATATAACAACATTGGATAAAGTCTGAATTTGTTGTGTAATATACAATCATATGATGTATAGATGAATTATAAGTTATTAATGTTGAGCGCGATTTCCTTGCAATTTCAGCTCGAAAATACATGAGAAAGGAGTAGCCGGCAAGCCCAAAAGAAAATTTTGTGTTCATACTAACCAAAACGTATACGAGTGATCTTTTGATGGCCAAAAACTAATTATGATCGTGTACTCTTTTTGTCCTTCAATTAGCAAACAAGCAAGCATTGATATTGGATTAATTTGAGACAAGCTTAAACTTGTCCCCTATTGTATTGACTTGTTTTTGAAATGTAAAACTTTCTAATTGAACCAAAAGAGTTATCTATGAAATTTATAGTTATGTATAACATTCTAAGAGTGTGTGCAACAGTAGATCAAAGTTTTGTCATGAAAGGTGAGAAATAATAAACAAATATTAAATAAAACCAAAAGAAATGAGCATGGCCTATAACATGCCCATTTGATGATCAAAATGGGATTTGATCATTTGGCATGATGCCACATGTCCCACTAGAAATAAATGAAAGAAAAAAAGAAAAAATAAATCAATTTTTTTATTTTGATGACAAAAAAAGTTGACACCAATAAAAATGCTCTAAAGTACGTTCATACTAAAATATATAATAATGAAATGTTCGAACAAAGACAAATTAAACAAAAAAGGTAAAAAAAAGGAAGAAAATTGATAAATTAATTATAAAAAGGAAGAAAATTGATAAATTAATTATCTTATATCATTCTCTCTCTCTCTCTCATCTGTAAGAATTGGAGCCACCGCGTTGCGCCAACTCAGCTTTTTCCACGTGTCGCTCCGAGAATGTGCCACCTAATATTTTGCCACTTGTAATTTTCTCTTTGCTTTATAAAATTTACACAAAAGTCATTTTATTCCACATCGATCATATGCCATATGTCAAATTTTACCACGTCAGTTACAACTCGTTTACACATCATTTATAATAATCCATTATCATTCTCCTTCTCTATTATATAAATGTTATTCTCCTCCTTATAAAGTTTTCCACCATCCTCCTCCCATTTCATCCTCTACCCAACCACAATGCTGCCATCAGCTTCTTAGCAATACTCATCGTTTATTAGATCGACAACCTTCTTCATCTTTTAGACGTCACGACCACCACAACAACTTCCACACCACTTGCACTTCCTTCTTCCTCCACCTCACCTATAACTCCGATATGTGATCGAACTCTACAAAATGCATACATAATCACAATATTCGATCACGCAAAACCAATTCTCACCCGAGAAAGCAGACTCGAGACATAAAAATACGAGAAGAAGGTTGGACTCTCAAAGAGAAGGAGAGACATCATAATAATACAAATAGAAATCTTCTAGGGAAGAAGTAATTTAAGATAAAATACAAATTCAATACTTGCCGCTTAGATTTAGCTGCAACCTATATAAAATATAGTTAATAAAGGCAAGAGTATTGGGGGGTATAGGCTAGCAAAGTGGTCTTTCCATACTGCTAATATTTTGCTCTACATCCTCACCGAGATTTATATGATTGTTTACATTTTTATTTAAGGAGAAAATCGGAAAAGTAGGTACATAAATACTCAGAACGACACATAATTTCGAACAAAAAATTGGGTTAAAACATCAAATAATCTTGAACGGAAGGAGTATCTTTTAATTAATAATAATATATTGTATTAACAAAAAAACAAAGCAATAGATTTATATACTAAAGTAATTGTATAAAAAAGAAATTCCTATTAATTAATTCCATTTTTTTATTCCCCCCACCTTCATTTTTCTTTTATTTGGAATAGAGGGAAGGGGGTGATGGATGCGGTTTTAGAACATTCAGAAAGTCATTGTACCCCTTTTAAAAATAGGTTACTAAGTAGGCGATATAAAAGCCTAATTTTTTTAGATTTTTTCTTTTCCTCCTTTCCCTTTCTCTCTCTCTCTCTCTCTCTCTCTCTCGTGTGAATCCCCCCTAGCCCTCCAAGGCGATATGCAGATCCGGCCGATAAACGGCGAAATCCGGCGAAGCTCGCCCCGGATCCGACCTCCCAGCCCTCGCCTGCACCTCCTCCGTTCAAGATCCGGCCGATAAACGGCGGAATCCGGCGAGATCGGCGAGATCTGTCGGAGTTTGTGGTTGGTTTTCTCTCTTGTTGTCGCTGAATTTTGGTTTCTAGGGCTCAGTTTCCATGGCTGCTCTGGTTTTGATTTTTCTAGCTCACACTTTTCTGTCGCTGAATTTCTGGTTTTGATTTGTCGTATCTCGCCCCGGTTGTTCCGCTCTCGAGGAAAAGGCATGCCGAAAAAGGTGAGGAATGGCCGTTTGATTTCAAGATGATTCATAAACTCAGACAGCAAGCGTTGCCTTCTATGCGGTTTGGTTCTCACTTCCTCTTTCCATTTGGTTCTCACAATTGATGCTGATCTAGTGTTTGTAAGATAGGACTCCATTGAACTGCTGTCTTATACATAGCTTTGGGATTTTGGCTTAGACATATAGTAGAAAAGTTTTGTGACTGGATCTGTATACTTGGTCTTTACATCTCTATAATGGAATTGGTGCTCGTTGGTTTTGTGCTTCGTCAAGGTCTTATTTTGTGTGTGTGTTCAATTTTAGGCAATAAGAAGGGGATAAGATTTGTGTCTCTACGTGGAATTGTTGCTTGTTTATGTTGTTTAATGAAATTTTGATTGTTTCATTCTTGTGATATTGTGATCTTTGTGGTGGTGTGTTGAATCTAGTTCAACGGCTGAATAAAAGCATTTGGTCAAACTTGTCACAGCTGAATAAAGCATGAAATTGAATGATTGTGTCTCTCTGATTCATCCCCATAAGTATTCTGTATTTTCCTATTTCATTGATTTATTTCATTGATTTCTTGCAAGGAAATTACAATTGGTTAGCTATATGTATATCCATATACCATACGTGTTTGGACGTTAGATTTGGTAGAATTGGGATTAATTGGCCCGATCTTCTAATTTGTTGTTTTGGTTTTGTCTAGCTAAAAAGATCAGATTTGTGATGACAAGTTGGTTTTACGGTTTTTAGTGATGACAAGTTGAGTTTATGGGTTTTGGTGATGACAAGTTGAGTTTACGGGTTTAGGTGATGATTGGTTGGTTTTACGGTTTTTATTTTGCATTGTTAAATTTGTCTATATATTACTTTTAATTATGGCCTATTAGCTCAAATGGTAGAGCAACGTGTTTAACGCACAATAATGTGGGTTCAAATCCCACATAGGCATACTAATAAATTAGGATGACAAGTTGCATACGTGATGACAAGTTAGGGTAATGACAAGTTTTGTACGTGATGATAAGTTAGTTGTACGTGACGATAGGTTGAGTGATGACAAGTTTTTGTACGCGACGACACGTTTTCGTACGCTATGACAAGTTTTTTGTACGTTAATGACAAGCTTTTTTGTACGTTATGACAAGTTTTTTTATAAGCGATGACAAGTTTTCTACGCGATGACAAGTTTTTCGTAAGGGATGACAAATTTTTCTACGCAATGACAAGTTTTTCATAAGGGATGACAAGTTTTCTATGCAATGACAAGTTTTTTTACGCAATGACAAGTTTTTCTAAGCGATGACAAGTTTTTATGCATGAGGACAAGTTGTTTTCAATCTTCCGGTGACAGGATATTTGGATGACAGGATTTCCGATGACAGGATTTCAAGTGGGACGCGGTGGCACGCGTGTAATTTTTTTTTGACCAGGGGTATTTTCGGAAAACCGGCTAGAAAGCTCATTTATTTTTGGTACCGCCTATCCGCATCCCGTATCTCCCTAAATAGCCTATAGACCAAATTTTCTCTTTGGAATAAGTATATATGCTACATCAATCATTTTTTTTTCTATTTATTTGTAACTCCCTTATTCTTTCAAGACTATCTATACTATATATTAAAGCCGGAGAATTTCGAGCCTTCACGTTAATTCTGGCCCCACTTGATTAACAATTTAATATGTTTTATTTTTCCTAATTATCTAATCTTTAACTTTATCTTTTTTCTTACCATCAAATATCTATCTTTAAAGGCATATTATTTATCTTTAAAATTTCTTTAATTATCTAACCTTTAATTTTATCCTTTTTTCTTTCTACCAAAATTTTTTTATCCTTTTTCTTACTTATGTAATATCTATCTTTGAAATAGTATTATCTATTTTTAAAATTTCCTTCTATAAAGGATACATATTAATTAACTTAACTTTTTAATTCCCATTTTAATCTATTTATATATAAAAATTAATATATAGTATAGATTATACTAGATACACAAATTAACGAAAAAATAATTATTACCCGTACATGGTACGGGTCTTCAACTAGTTTAAAGTAATATTGAAAAAAATCCGTTGGATTTACGACCATTGTAAAATTTTAAGAAATAAAAATCCATTGTACATTTCCTTAACAAGATTTATTTATTTTTTCTACACCTGTTTTTTTCGTAAGGATATTTGAAGATCATGGAATACAAGTATACAACTGATTTGATAAGTTTGTAGTATTTATTTGATGATCCTATCTTTGTTACATCCATATAGGTGATCCGAAGATCATTATTTTCAAGGTGATTTGAAGATCTATGACTTTATTTATTTCTAAATATGAAATCAATTATAAGAATCAATTTTCCAATTTTCCATTTTACCCTAGCGTATTTGTACATAAAGTCTATTTTAAGTATAAAGATAAAGATGAAATAGAGAAAATAAAAAGAAAAGATATCAATGGGATTTGCAACTAATCCATTTATTTTACAAAATATTTCATTTCCAGTTATAACGTTTACTATAAATTAATTTATTTATGGCTTTTAATATTTATAAATAAATCTATTTGTTTACCAAATATTTTATTTTCCAATTAATGTTATGATGTTTTTTGAAAATTTACTTACAACGAGTAAGAAAAAAAAAACTATTTCATATTTAATTACCGGCTTACATATTAATCTATCTCATTTTTTGTACCACATGTCACGATGAGATATAAGTTCATTATATTACGTCACCTTATTTTTTCACATGTGTTATCACTTCTCTTTAAGTTATCTCATTTAAAATAAAATAAAATAAAATAGAGAAAATTGGACAGAGATCAATTAATAATAAAAATTTATAATTAAATACATTTAAAATATTTTAATAAAATCCCGTGCAGGACACGGGAAAATACACCAGTGGTATACAAAATTTGCAAAGCTACAAAGTGAATGTGAACGAGACATTGAGGATTCTTTGCTTGAGTGCTACTTTGGACTATTCGTTCCTCAACGTTTTATAAGATTCCTTATTTATGCATTAATATAAAATTGCAAATACCAGCTTTGATTCCACAATTATTCCCACCTTAATGAATTAAATCCCATATTCTATAATTTTTTTCCTTTTTCGATAAACTTTCGGAACCTGAAAAGTGAAAAGGCTTTGGACACCTTGCACTTTTTCGGGCTTTATCATCCTTTTCCCTTTTTGGTGCTTTTGGTACCACTTTAAAATCTGTTTCCTTCCACATACTTCAATTACCACCGGGGCTAGGCACGGTTTGGGGAGAACCGAAAAATTAGACCAAATCGATCGAACCAAACCAAAATCGATGAACTGCGATTTAGTCATGAGTTTTGGTAAATTTCAGAATTTCAGTTTCGATTTGATTTAAAGTTTTTAGTAGAAAACAAAAAAATCAAACAGGAAGTTTTTCGGTTCACTAAATTCATGAATTTCGGTTTCGAACCAATGCCCAATCCTGATTATCACGTACTTTTTTTAAATTTTACCACAGTTTTTGTGGCACCACGTTACATGCACAACATTATACCTGTAATTACCTAGTATTAATTGTACGAGTTAGCTAAAGACTGAGACGTGGTCAAAAGACGGTCACCTTCTTCTGAAAGAGTGTCAAATTTTGCAAGTTGAAGAAAACGACATTACTAACCAACAAAAACATCAACTTCCATTTATGTAGTTTCCATTTGAACGAGTCGGGTCAGTCAACCGTTTTCGGGTTCTTATCTCTTCGAATTCCAATCATTTACATTTCTAACTTCCGTATTTGACTTTTTCCAATTTGAGAATGTTCAAAAAGAAGAATATATTTTGGTAAAAAAAATACACAATTAAAGTAAGGTCTAAAAACAAGGAGTATTTAATTAATTGTCGGTCCAATGACTACTTTGGGCACCTACCATCATTTGATGTCCATTTCATTATGTAAGTTTCTTTTATTTTATACGATGATTAGACTACCAAAACCGGTACTCCTTACGTAGAAGCGTATTTCACCTACTCTTAAACATTTTATATTCATATCAGTGTTAGTTTATTTTAATAATAAGTTGCCCTTTCAAAAGGGATAAAAATGAAGAGTTCATAGTATAATATTGCAACGTGTGAGAAATTTGTAAAGGGGTCATACATCTACATATAACATTAGTATAGTGAAAACTCAAGCTACTTACTGTATTAATTAGCACGTAATTTGTACCTCTTTTTGTTGTTTTGCCTTTGTAGCTTTGGAGTTGTTCACAATGTATTTGGGCTTAATGGGCCTGGGCCTTTAGACTTATTGGGCCTGTATAAGAATATTATTAGCATTCTCATCTTCCAACGAAGAGACAACATCTGCGCCCTAATTTTCCGATCGTTGCTCCGGCCGCCGGCGACCGCAATCACTAGCGTTCTTCAGTCGCCGAACCACCGGAAAGTTAGAATAATTGAGTAAAGCTCTTCTTCGTTTCTTTTACTCTATGTCGATTATTGCAAGGTCGAACATAAAACCCTAGAATCCTCAAGCTTTCTTGTGTGTCGGTTGTAAGGCCGAATTTCAGTCGAGCTCTGAAAATATGAGTCCTCGTGAAGAAGACGAGCAGAATGAAGACATCTTCCTTGACGAGTCTGACATCATCCAGGAAATCCCCATTGATGAAGAAGGTTGCTTACTTGCTCAGCTAATTCTGCGAATTTTGAGTACTTGCAACTGTTATTTTTCATCTAATCTTGTTGATTTGTCTCCGATTCTACTTTTCAGATCTTCCTGATGCCGAAGAAGAGGAGCAAGGTTAGCCGTGGTTTCGTTTCCCTGTTTCTGATAAACACCGACTTTGTTCGAGCTCTTGTCTTAGGGTCCGTTCGGTACCAGCTGGAAAGAGCTGACCTCAACTTGATTTTTTTTTCCAGCTACTGAAATGTTGTTCGGTACAAAATTTGTCTCCTAACTTGACTAGCTGAGAGTAGCTTAAAAAGCTCCCAATTTTGAAGCTCCTGCCCCCAGCTTTTCTAAAGCTTGAAGAGCTGGTTCCCTTTTTGCCCCTTCAATGTCATCTTCACTAAGAGCATCACCTTCCATAATTCCATCAATACCCATTAACCTCCATTAAACTCACTGACGACGGGCTGAGGAGGTGTCGAGAAATCGACGATAGGCGGCGGCCAGGGAGAAGGCGGTGAGACACAACGTCTTGACCTCCAGCGTCTCGAGGACCTCGGCGGCGGCCTTCCTGGCGGCCCAATCGTCAGATCTGGCGACGATGTTAGCCATCAATCCGGATGGGTTGAGGACTGCGCCTCCATCGGCGGCGATGAGCGCTAGCCGCCAGGAGCGTCGGCTTGGCTCGGAATCCGTCGGATCTGGCGAGCTTGAACGGCGTCGGAGAGGCAGCGGGAGGCTCAGAGAGAAGGGAGGCGAGGAAGGGGTCGAGGAAGGCGGAGAAGGGGGAGGAGGTGAGGTGGCGAACGAGGGAGGAGGAGGCGTCGGAGCAGCCGACGGCGGTGTCGGGGTCACGGAGGCGGCGGAGGAGGGAGGTGGGGATGTGAGGGGAGAGATCGGCGGTGTCGGGGTCAGTTTGCTTTTATGAACTGTTGTATGCTAATCTTTCAAAGTAATTGAAGTGGGTGTTTTCATCAAAAAAAAGAAAAAAAAACTGTGGATGGCGGCCAAAATTTGAGGCTGATGAGAAATTTGGGGTTGGAGAACCCTTTTACTAAACAAAAATATATTAAAAGAAAAAAATATTAATTTATATGCCATACCCTTTTGGTAATTTCACATATTATTCAGCTCGTAATACCGAACGATCAATTGACTTGTTTTTACCATAAATCCAGTTTCAGTTAGCGTTCCAATTTCAGTTAGCTTTCTAGTCCCAGTTAGCTTTCTAGTTCCAGCTAATGCAGCCGAACGGAGCCTTAATCTGTTTTTGGTTTCTTTTCTTAATTTGACGTGACAAATTCATTTGCAGATGAACCAGATGATTCTATGCACATATTCACTGGTCACACCGGTAGGAGTTTTGCTGAATATCACCCCTCTTTCAAAAAAACTGTATCTTTTTTATTCTTTCTCTGCGTTCATTACTGCTTATTTCCTGGGTTCAGGTAGCTCAAGTTGGATTATTTGCCATCATGATGGTCTGTCAATTGAAACATGTAGTGTGCTTACAACATAATTCTCTGATGGATTTGAATAAAAGGATAGAGGAGTTGATGATTAGCCCATAATCTAGTTTAATTAGAAGATGTAGTTCTTTCTGGAAAACATGTCAGCACAATTTCTTATGTAGAGAGGAAGTAATGGCTATGCTGTTTCACGTGCCGACTTCTTGGATTTCTAGCAAGCAAAAGTGAATGTTAGCATAAGACATTTTTCTATGATGCTTCATTTAATCAAATTAGGCTAGCTGATTGTAATGGTGGATTTAAATTTGTTCACAAAGTTGTAAAAATGAATTGCCTATTCAAAGAAGTATAATGGTTGAAGCTATTCTTTGTTTTTGTTGGCACAGATGAAGTCTTTTCAGTTGCATGCAGCCCCACGGATGCAACATTAGTGGCAACAGGTGGTTCAGATGATAAAGGGTTCATGTGGAAAATCGGACAAGGAGATTGGGCCTTTCAGCTTGAAGGTATACCATGTGTATTTGTCTCTTAGCATGAGAGATCCGACTCGCGCTGCTGTTGATTTATATTTTCATCATGTGTATTACTTTCTTGTATGTTAAGTACAATTTATATCTTTGCTTTCGCTGAGGCTCAATGAATTTGGTTTATAGGTCATTCGGAGACAATTTCTAGCATATCTTTCAGTTATGATGGGCAGTTGCTTGCCTCTGGAAGCTTAGATGGAGTTGTCAAAATCTGGGACGTCTATTCTCTAACCCTTAAACATACTTTAGATGGACCTGGAGGGGACATTGAGGTATTTTAATCTAAATGATTTGACGCTGTCTTTCAGTCAGATCCTATGGTTTGAAAATAACTTGTATTGGGTTCTTTAGTGGATCAAGTGGCATCCTAGAGGACATGTGATCTTGGCTGGCTCAGCGGATTGTACCGTTTGGATGTAGAACGCTGACACCGGGGCGTACCTTAACATGTTTTCAGGCCACGGGGCTAGTGTTACCTGTGGTGATTTTACTCCTGATGGTAATTCCCTCTGCCTTTGTCTAAAATGTGAGATGTGCGTATCTTCTGTTTTACTCCTTTTTCTCTGCTTTTGATTTCATAACCATGAGGAAAATGTGAAATGCCTTCTTTTTTGTCTTGCAAGGGAAAACAATATGCACTGGCTCAGATGACGCCTCACTTCGGGTATGGAATCCAAAAACTGCTGAAAATATCCATGTTGTCACAGGTAATCCTGCTTGAGGTTCTTGAGTCTTTAAATGCTGCTGCATGTAAATGTCATATGTTTCACATGTCATATGAATATAGCATATGCATTTTTTTTCTGTAGTTTGGGTTGAGTTTTATGATATGCTTAAACTTGGGGGAAATGAATTGGGGGATGTGTGGATGGTTGTATCTGAACCCTGCTTTTTTTTTGGTGTTATTAAAAAATGCTGAATTTGGAAGCAAGTATTCAAAGTCACTGAGTGGTGATTTAACTCTTGATGATTCGACCATATGGTCCATATACATACCAACATTGTAAAACATGAATTAGAAAATTCGTGCCCTTTACCCTCTCTTATTTCTGCGTGACAGGCTATCCATATCATACTGAAGGAGTGACGTGCTTGTCATTGAGTACTGATTCAACTCTTGCTTTAAGTGGCTCACAAGATAACTCCGTGCACATTGTCAACATTTTGACTGGAAAGGTAATTACTTGCTCACATTTTTTCCTGCTGTAATTATATCATCGCACGATTTTATATATTTAGCCGCATGGTTTAAGAGGTGATGAAAAAACCAGCTTGAATATGGTTTCAAGGTTGGTCTAAGTGAGAATTCTATTATTTTACCAGGTAGTTTCCTCTCTGACTGCTCACACAGATTCAATTGAATGTGCTGCACTGTCACCCAGGTATATCTTCCCCACCTTCCTTGTATTACTTCTCTGTTGCCTAGGGGCTAGGGTTGTTTAATCTCCTTGACTAAATAGTTTGAATGTATATGTACGGTGATTGAATTGACTATAACATATATGTAAATTGCAGCTTTATCTAACTCATTCGTTGCGTCTAACGGTCAAAGTGAGAATACAAATTTGATTTTAAGGTTACAGACAAAGAAAGAAGCTTGTGACATGTAAATGCACATGGTGTCTTGTTTAAACTCTTTGTTTGTCATGTACATGCACATGGTTTATCCAAATCATTTTGAGTTTAATAGAGGACTACTAAAATTACCGGTTCATACTATATTAACTCAAATTTGATGACTTGTGTTCTCTTAATCTTCTAGTGGTTTATGGGCTGCAAGCGGTAGTGCTGATGAAACACTTATCATATGGGACGTACAGCATGCCACCCCAAGATGCACTTGTCAACATGAGGTTTTACTTACTACCCACTTATAAAAAGGCTTTTTATCTACTTCAATTTAAATGGATAAGTCGTTCTTGTAATTATACTAACTGAGCATGATCCAGGGCACGGTGACTTGCTTGGCATGGCTTGGGACATCTAGGTTCATAGCAACAGGATCTATGGATGGCAAAGTACGAATCTGGGACGGTCTCTCTGGGGATTGTGTCAAGACATTCAGTGGCCACTCTGAGCCTGTTCAATCCATAAGCATCTCTGCCAATGGTGATTTTATCGTGTCCGTATCGTTAGATAAGACGGCTCGGGCTTTTGAGATTGACCAATTTAAGTAGGGGTAAAGATTGGAAACAAGTTCAGAGCTATCAAATTATTGATTGCAAATTTGCAATTCTTAGTTTGTGGCCTGGTTGTATTATTTATATAGATTTTGCACCTCTTCCCCTCCTTTTAGCTGCCCAAAAAGGATTTGGTTGTAGTATTATTCAAGCTGTTTCTTTTTTGTGTTATGAGCTATCTACATATACAGTAGCAAAGAGAGAAGTACATTTTATTTCCTTCTATCTTTACCGTCTTCTGCCGATTTAGTTACGAGGCCAGTGAAACAGGCAATTAAATGTACTTCTGATTCATGTTTGTTCATACATGCACTCCCTGTTTGAATGTTGGGACTGTGTCACATGCATAATTGGTAAATTACCCGAGACCTATTATACGAGACGATGGCAAGTTTATCACTAAACATCTCTTTAATACATCAAAGTATGATGAACTATAACCACAAGGGATTTGTGTAGAATCTGGAATAAGAGGTTTCATTGGGTATGCTAGTTTGTGAGACCATGTAAAAGAAAGGGGTACATTTTGATCCTCATTGTTAATAAGTCATAAGACAATGAAACAAACATAACATGAACAATGTCAAGATCCACAAAGCACAAATTACTTGAGAAAGTCTAGGCAAAAGCAGAAGTCAATTCCCGAACCAACACCCCCTATTGCTTTGTTGAGCCAGTAACAGAAATCTTCTTCTTCTAATCTTCTTCCTTTGATATAACCAGCCCAACAAAGCAAGGGATTCATAGTTATACTGGTGCGCTCTTGACTTCCACGGTTCCACCCAACAAAAACCACTTGCGCAATGGAAATTACCAAAATATTATCCCTAAAAACACTTTCAATTTCCACCTCACACACCTGACAAAGTACCACCAAACCTACCTATCTAAACTACCAACTGCAAATGTCATTTACCATAGCAGCCTCTTCCAAAAAGACCAAAATACCCACCTTAAAACTCAGACAGCCAATGAAGGGCTTACAAGATCAACCCAAGGGCAGAGTTGGAAATATATAGAGCTCCAAGGTTATTATTGCGTTGGTGGTGTTGGCTTAGCATCAGCAGGGGGAGAAGATGGTGGGACAGCATTATTGCAGATGTTTGTGTTGGAGGAAAGGGCAGCATTAATTTGGCTGACAGCGCTACACAGGTGACTATTGATGGCCTTAACACTTGAGAGGCAGAGCTTTGTAGTGGGAATTGTACTAGCAAGAGCTTGGAGCCCCACTGTGAGCAGACATCCCTCTCTCTGGGGCCCACCATCGTCTGATGGCGGGTCCCGCGGCTGCTCGTTCATGGAGAACGGGATGATGGAGAATCCGAGGGGGAGGAGAGGGATGCAAGACGGGTCCTCGCCGCTCATCACGAGCTGAATGTAGTTAACCTCCACAGTGGTGTACACTATCAGGCTTCCAGATGAGTCTGTGCAGCTTTCTTGCAGCATTAGGTCCACATTCTGTGAAGAGTTGCTTGCCACCTATAGCAAAGAAATTTCATATGGAATCCCCTTAGTTTTATGTGAAAAAACAGAAGCTGAAACTAGTAAGTTCACCTGCTTTTATGAAAGTAGTAAAAAGATGAGCAATGCCAACTTCTAGAAAGTGTCTGTAAATCTGATGCTATTCTATTGTAAGAAACTAGTACCCTAATTGTAGAATAATAAACCCTATAAAATGTTAAGCAAATCATATCTAGGAGATTACTCTTAAGTGGGAAGGTTAATCCTATGTGTTTAGAGCGCAGGATAGGAAAACCACTGTATTAATAGTAGAGCTTACATTGGTGCGAAGAAGCGAGATGCAGTTGCCAGGATCAGATCCATTAGCAATGTGAGCAATTTCTTGTAAGGAGTAGCCATTGGAAAGAGATTCAAGCTGTCATAAAAAATTCACACATGAATCAATACAGACGATGGACGTTTCTACCTAGTAAAACAAAGAAAGCTTCCATAAAAAGGGTTTAAAAGCAGTTGGTTACCTGAGACCTCTTATGCTCATTTTTCAAGAGATTGAACACCTGATCATGTGGGTAAGGCAGCCAAGTGGTGGAAACCCCACCAAGAATCACCCCATTTGGCTGACCAGGCTCTGTCACCTTACGAGTAGTGATCCTGACCGTATCTTCAACCGAATCAGAAACCGCTGTCCATGACTGGCCTCCAGTTGTACTTATGTTTGTGCAGAACATGCTAATCATCCTCTGTGCCAGTCTCATCAGGTTCTTTCTAGCTTCAGGTGATTGTATAACTTCTTGAAAATGTAGCAATCAGTAAGTTAATGCTTAAGATGAAACCGTCTTGGTTGATATGTGAAATAACATAGTTTTTAAATTGACTACCTCCAGCATTAGATATGTTTCTTGCCATTTGGCTAGCAACCCTCTCGCACTGCCTTTGTAAAATGGCTAGCCAACGCTGTGCACCAAATGCCATGCTACTATTGACATACTGGTTGAAGATCTCATGCACTGGCTTCTCCTCTAACACTTCAGCATGTTCGACCCATGTAACCTGAACAACAGAAACAAAAACACTGAATTTAGTAATAGAGAAATACATAGTAGAAAAAATTTACTTGGTTATATTAAATAATTACCTTTGAGTAACCATTAGGCATGTCTTGGATGGTGCAACCAGAAGGACGTCTTCTGTATCTGGGCAGTGATGGTTGAAGAGCACTGGCACATTGGAAGTTGTCTATGGGGAAATCAACAATTGACCAGATTCCGGCTTCTGCGTTATGGTGAAAGTACCGAAGGAAAAACGTCTCTCTTGTGGGCACCAAAGGTGAAAGAACTTGAAGTTCAGCATACATCTATTTGAAGATTTAAGTACAAAACAGTTATTACTAATCATCACAAATTGTATATATACCATTTTATGAAAGAATAAAACATTTATAGTTTGAAAATAGATACCATAATGTACCAAAGGGGAGGCTTAAAGATAAAAGCTTGGCATTTTCCACTTATTCAAACAGTGAAACCATAACGTCAGTAACTCTATTATGTACTAACCAGATGAAGTGAACCGCTTGCATGGCCAGAGACTCCAGATGCCACAATTTGAAGTGTCTTTGCCCGGGAAACGATTGAGGGGAATAACTCAACCCATTTATCCTTTAAAAGAACAAAAAATACCATTATTAGTATGCACATTGTGCTGAATTAGCAAAATCATTATACACCAGAAGACTTACAGCATCAAGGAAAGCATCGACAAGATTAAGGCTATTCATGATAACCAAAGTGCTGTGCCTAGTTGCTTCAGTCCTACAACACTCCACATTGTAGTGCTGCTTTGCACTCATTGCCCAAGGAAACATTCTCGAATGTTCCTCAGAATCAAGCAACTCAACTGAAACATTATTGTTGTTAAGACTTCGTAGCCAAAGGGGCTCGTCCGTTTGGCACATCTTTACCAGCTCATCAAGGGATGACAGGGCAAGGTCCATGGCAAGAGACCTTTCCTCGTCCAATAAGAGGACGCCACATTGGAAGGGCTGGCTATGGTGGGGCGCGGGATGTTGATCAGGATGAGGAAGGAATGGCATCGGAACCATCCCGTGATCAGAGCAAGATGGTGGAATTGCAGATGGCTCCTGGAAGTGACGCGAGTATACGCCCATATCAAGGTCCAGTGATGGTGGGAGGAGTCCATGTGGCGGCGGTGATGCATGCGGAGGGCCCATTGATTGAAAATTGCGGCCACTGTACCTTGAAGCAATGTTGCAAAGCCTGTCCAACTGTGTGACCAGGAAACAAGGATTTGTAATATGTTTAAATTCAACATCATATTGATCTTAGAAGACATTACAACTAAGAGCTAACAAAGATATAATCAAGACTAGCCCAATTGAATTTCAAGTATGTATTCTGCATGTACTAACATGAGATTCCTCTTATTCAAGCTTTCAAGTTTGTCATTTAAAACATACATTGTCAACATATGTATTAGTACCTCATCCTTTTTTTTTTTGATCAAATTAGTACCTCATCCTTAAGCCTAGCATTCTCAAGGCGAAGTTGTTGTTCATCAAAAGCCACCTCTCCTAGCAAAGAAGCACCTCCACAGGTTGGGCACATTAGGCTCCTCATCAGTGCTTGAAGCCGGTAATTCTCGGTCTTTAGACCGTCATTCTCTGTCCTTAATATCGCATTGTCCGATCTATCTTGTTGTGCCTAATACCAAAGGACGAAATTGCATGATCATTAGCAAACTTCAAATCCAAATCAGTAATTAGTAGACACTCGTGTCCAAAACGGTCCAAAAGTTCCTAATCCAACATAGTATTTTCAATACTAAAACTTGTACTTTGGTACTACAGAATTTAGCAATGGGACTGATTAGATACTATAATCAACCAAAGATGAAACCACAAACATTGCATGCATTTATAGCAATGAAATGATAGTACCCAGAAGTAAGTTTGAAATTTATGACATTTATGCTAGTCAATTTGGGGGTTGGGATAGTACAGATGACACAGAGGATGGTTAAATGCAAGAGCCTTGCTCCTTTGCTGATTACAATATTAATGGTTCACACTGCCCTCACCACATCTTTCAACTAATGCCAACCACAGTGAGAGATAGAAACAAAAGAAAGAAAGAAAGAAAGAAATAGAGAGTGCTAGAGTTAATATCAAAGTCAGGTTCTTCTTCCTAAAGGTCTCGAGGGTGTGAGACATGGTAGTAAAGTGGCTTAATTGAGAGGTCAGCCCAACACACAACAAGAGTAAATATCTCCAACAGACAGATTAGTTAAGAAAAAATGAAGAGAGGGATATTTACTTTGTCAATAAATAAAAGTCTCTTCATGGAGAACAGTGCCTCCTCTTTTTCAATTAATATCTCTTCTCCCTCTCCCTCTCTCTCACATCCCCACTCCCACCATGCTAGCTGGCACCTGTTTTTTGTGGTACTATGACATGAATGTGTGCTCTAACTGACACTCCCTACCCCTAAACCCTAATCATGAAATATTCCATAATTACAATCTACAGGCTAAACTGTTGGTTGATTAGTCATACCTTCATCTGGGTTCGACGGTTCTGGAACCAGAACTTGACTTGACGTGGCTTCAGCCCTAGCTCCTGGCTCAGCTTGAGCCTCTGCTTATCATCTGGGTGCGGGCACTCCTTAAACAGCCTGCACCCCCACCCAATCAATCCATCCATCCATCCATCACACTTTATAATATTATTTTAACAAAAAGGGATACATACGCTTCCATCTCCTGAATCTGGTGGGCGGTGTGGCGGTGGTACCGCTTCTTCTTGGAGCCACTGGCCACGCCAGGCTGGAAGGCGGCGTCCTGATCGGAGAGGTGGTGGTTGCTGATGACGTCAAGCTCGTTGGCTGACGTCATCCCTCCGCCCACATCGAGCTCAAGCTGCTCCCCTCCTGACATGCTGTCCATGTCCTCCTTCCTCAGCCCCATGTATCCACCTCCGCCTTCCTCCTTCTGCGTTTAATTACCGCCATTAACCAATTAATTAATATTTTAAACATTCAAAATCCAGAAAACCTAAAAAAAAAGGGAAAGGGAAAAAGGAGATTTACAGGGATGAGAGAGGGGAAAGGGTGGAAGGAAGGCAGGGCGGAGGCCGCTGACATGAAGTTGAAGCTGTTAGGGTTTCGAATCGGCGACGACATGAAGAACTGGTGGTGGTTGTGGTGGTGGTGGTTGTGGTGGTCGGAAGATGACATCACATTCTCTGGAGCGACTCCCATTGACGTATTCGATGCTGACATCAGCACTTGCCCATTCCCGTACATTTCTCCGATCTTGAGCTTAATCGATTCACTACATACAAGAGAAGCGGGGCAGGATAGCAGGCAAAATTCTAAAATTAGGGCTACGAACAAGAAGAGGACAAATCGCTACACCAAACCCCCCCAAAATAAGACGACAGATGACTTTTCAGGCAACAAACAAAAAAACTCGGCGTACCTGTTAGGCGGATGGGGCCTCAACTTGCACCAGAAAAACCTAATTTCGCCCACGCCGGAAATCGATTCGAAACAGATGAGACCTAAAATGAGTGGGAAAAATCGTAGGAAGAACAAATCGGGGGAAGGAAACGCTGAAATTGGGGCCCTAAAAGGAGTGAGAAGATTACTACACTCAGACTCGTACCTGATTTTTTGCTTCTCTGGAAATCCGGGATTCGATTTCGCCTGGAATTTCTCTGTGTTCTTCTTCTTCTTCTTCTTCTCTGTCTGAAGAGTTTGTATTTGTGAAGAGGAAGGGGAGTATGGATTTTTACTGCCCACGCCGAATTGAATTCGTCTGACAGAAACCGATGAGCGCATTTCCTTTCTCGGGATACACGTGCCCGTTTCTAAGTGGCTCCAGTATGCGTTTCTTCCCAAAGTCAAAACCCTCCTTTTCAGCTCCGTCATCGATCGCACTCGCTCAACGGAGGGCGTGTGGGGTACGCTTGAGAAGGGCTTGATCGAAGCGTCTGGATGGAGCGTGCGGTGCGCGTGGGATTGGAGTTTGGAGGAATTGGGATTTTTTTATTATTTTTAGATCCCTCGTGTGGGGGGTTGAAAGTTTGGATGGGGAGTGTGCGCAATGACAGTAAAAGGAAGTCAAAACGATCGGCGGATCTGGGCCGTTGGTTTCTTGGGTCCTAGTTGGATGCTAAATCAACGGTGCACGATGGGTTGTTTCATCCATGCATATAGTACGGAGTAGTATAATTTTACCTTTTTTTTATTTGGTAAGGCCGTAAGGGGGTTTGGAGCCTTGGACTAGTTCTACGTAGTGTGTGTCCGGTTCGGTTTGAACCGGCGAACCGGATCGGTCAAACTCGGGCAAAATTGTAACCTTAACCTAAACCGTCAAACCGATCGAGGCTAGGTCTAGGTTAAGGTTCGGACTAGGCAAAACCGGTGAATCGACGATTCAAACCGGAACCAGAACCGGTTAAAAACCGGTGGATTATGAATTTTTTAGAAGTAAATTATATTTTTTTAGTTTTAGTAACCGTGAACCGGCCAAAGTGCGGGCGCAGTAGCCTGAACCGCGACCGCGGTTTCTTTCTAGAGAACCGCGGTCGCGGAATGTGCATGGGTCGTGCCCGCGGGCTCTCGTAAAAACAAAAAAAAACGGCACCGGTCAAAACCGGGAGGAAACCGGTCAAGACCGGAACCTGCTAACCGGGCCCCCCAAGTTTTGGGTTTAGGGTACCTAAATCGGCTAACCAGACCCAGCACTAGTCATACGTCTAAAGGTGTCGAATAGGTGGGTTCGGATTTGGTTGAGTGCGGGTTGGTGTCAATAGGATTATAGGTTAAGTCGGGTTAGATCTTGACAGATTATTGTACGGGTTCGTATCCACCTAACAAGTCAGAAATTTGGATTTTTTTAATGATTATTAAAATAATATTGCCATTAAATAATAATATTTAATAATGAAATAATATTTAATTGTTTTTTATAATAGAATATGTTATAATAATTAAAATAAAATATATTTATTCTACATATATAAAACAATAGGGTCGGTCGAGTCGGGCACGGGTTTCAACCTACTCGGTTTCGGGTTAATCGAGTTTGTTTTTTTCCTCTGCTCACTATTATTTAGATTGGGTTTCAGCCCTAAAATTTTGGATCGGGTGAGGCTGTAACAATTCTACCTATAACAACTCGTTTGGGTAAGAACATTGAACAGTTCTCAATGATTCAATTTTATGCTCTAGACGAACTCAGATAGTACTTGTGATGACCCTAATTTTTATCTTATACCAAAAAGAAATTGATATTGCTATTTGGGAATTTAAAATATAAACATGTAATTTGCTGGCATCGAGAAAAAATATACTGTAATAGTTATGGCAATAAAAAAATAACAAAAAACATAATTAAGGTGTAGCATGTCATAAACACAATACAAATACACCTTTTGTTACTTTACCAAAACGTAGTATTTGGAATCCTACTACTAACAATACAACATCTTTAAATTGAGATATTCATTTCTCCAACACTCATAAATAAATATATTTTGCTCAAGATCTTATGAGCAAAGATGAATGCCCTTTTTGTATAGGGAGTATGAGTTAGGTTACGTCACATCTTTTAGTTCATGATATTGTGTCCACGAGAATCGAGTTGAAAACTTCTGTTTATTGGCTTATGTAGTTGTATTACTAGCACAATGTGGGCAAGATATTAGTTTTATACATTTTAATAGTTTTATACTGAGTGGATTAAAATGACAGCAATTTTGTATTGTACACACTAATTTTTATCCTTTCTCTTAGGTAAACACCACCTTTTATTACTAATAAAGTATTTAAATCATACTCTGGGTATTATTATAAACATGTTTGTAGGCCAGATAAGCTGGTGAATTACTTTATTCTAAACTTTGGAGCATTAATTATTAGTAAACAGGTTTGACTCCCTTAAACTTTGAAGTTGACCTGAATAAATAACTTGTTTCATTCTGATATATTTAAATATATAAATGTATATATTGCCACACCACCACGAAAGAACAATTTCTTTGTATATAGAGTATACTAGCAGATGACCCGTACCTTGTACGGGGGTGTTATTTATTAATTTATTGCTTTGTGCATGAATCTACTATAACAATTACAAATATTATCATATGTATACGTTGTTTTTAAAACGACGCTTATTTTTTAGATTATAAAATGACATAATTCTTATATATCATCATAAATAAATAAATTTTGTTTATATCTTTACTTTTTTATACATACATAAATATATATTTAAATAATTGAGGAAGAATGAAATAAGATAAGATGAATTATCACATTTTATTAACAATTGATACAAATCTTTTGGCATTTAAATTAAATTATGTAAACTAACTTATATAACAAAATCAATAAGTCCAAATAAAATTCGGATTAATATATTATATATTAATTATATAGATAATATTTAATAAGTTAAACAGAAAACCAAATTATGTCATATAAATGTTACTGTTTTCTGAAAAAATAATTAAATAATAAATATATAAATATGTAATGAAAATGTGAACGAATTATTATCTTAATTAAGAAATTTATCTTTCTTTTTTTCTGAAGTGAAAATATGCAGTATTAGTGATATATATATATATATATGTTAAATATAATATCTACTTCTTTATTGATATTTTAATATGATATGATAGTAAAAATGCATTTACTATATTATTTTAATAGAATGAGTATTTTTCTTAAATATAGTGGTAGAATTTGCTACCATTGATGATTTTAAAAAAATACCATAATAAAATTACGAAAAATAATTTAAATTTAATATGACATTTAATTAGATGGGTAAAATATTATGATTATGATTTATAGATTGCGACGAAAAAAATGCTTTTTTAAAATAAAAGTTTACGATAGATTGATAGATCTATGTATTAGTTAAATGTGTATAATAATAAGATAGAGATTTACATATATAGATAGAATTATTAAACAACACAAATTCTAATATAGAACTAATATTTTAATTATCTATAAGATTATGATAAAATCAAGATTTAATAAGATAGAATTTTAAAAAAGGGGGTGATGTGGCGCAATATGGTGACAGAATTTACTTCCGCTTTAGTATATAGTAATAGATATATTATACTAGTATTATATGTAGACTATGTATGTTGGAACAAGTGTCTCTTGGATCTTTCAGGTGCGAGTATAATATATGGAGCTTTTAATAGTGATGCTAGCACGTGGACTTCCATGGACCCTGATTCCATGCACGTAGCAGTTGTGTTATGGTCAAATTTCCTGCAATTTCCTTGTGATTTTTGGTCACAATTATTGGACTATGACCATGCAAATGTTTAGAATACTACTTTTTCTTTTTGGGTCTGATAAATTGCAAATATTTTTTTATGGTGCATTTGTTGTTGCTAAGAAAGTAAATGCTGCATACTACGTTTGTCAACAGCATTCAGGCCATTTACACAGAGGATGATGGCCAAAAATTAATTGATGCATGTCAAATGGTCAATGCTATTTGGTGCTGGTCAGTCTCTCACTCTCAGGTGTATGAGCAAGGCGCTCCAAAAAGGTTAATTAGAAGATTGACCATAAGCATATTTGAGACTTTTATTTCATCTTTTTCTAGCTAGATCGAAGTTAGAAACATAGAACTGTCTGGAGAGCATAAAGAATGGAGAAAGTCAATTCAAAAACGAGATCAATTTGGCTGACCATGCATGCGCATGAGCAACGGTTTTTCCAAGGACAATGTTGATCGTAACATTGAGCTCAATCACAGGGTTCTTTGATCCTATAAGTTAATAGGTCTTCGAAACCAGATGGGCCCTTCAGATAATTAAGTTAGTAGGTCTTTAAATCTCTATATGCATGTTTACATAAACACGTCCAAAATACGGAGTACAAAAGTTAGGTTATATTAAGTCCTTGTTTCACTTGTCTATCAAAAAAAAATTTCTCCCAAAAAAATTCTTTTACCTTTTCCTACACCCATATCAAATCTCTACTTTTCACATTTGCCAATAAATTTTATTGGCCCAAATCCATACTTTTCTCCCAAAAATATCTTTTCTCCACAAAAAAGAACAAGGCCTAAGTGTTTGGGATGAGCACCGGCATGTCTCACAAAGTTAGCTAGCTAGGTTATACTTGGGTGTTTTGGATCATGTCTCCAAAGTTGACAATTGCTGCTTCTAGTTTTTAAGGACATGAATTTCTTAGAAAATGGAAAGGTTTTCCTTCATCATTTTTAGAGGTTCGTAATATGATCGAAGGCCTTCCTCACATGCTCCGAGTTACCAAAGACTTTTTTATATATATAGGAAAGAATTAGGCAAGCCTTTGTGATAAGAAACATATCCTAAAGCATCCTTGCGGATGATGTCCATTGGGACCGGATCAACGTCAAACGGGTGGGACGAAACACGACAAAAAGAGACAATAACAAAGTCAACAACTGAGTTGGCTTCCAAAAAATGTGATCAATACTTGGCGTAGAAAGCTATAAGGCATTGCTAACAAAAGGATTTCATTGTTTTTTTTTTCAATTAGCCTCTAAGGTGATAGAGTTGAGTTGAGTTGGAAGAGATCTTGAACATCGACATTGCTTATCTTTTAGGACAATAGGGCATCCATGACCGGACCAACTTATGGGCATCTTGGGCTCATGCTTACTACTTTTAAGGATCCTCTATTTGCACGCTTCAGCTCGAAACTCTTACAACTGGTGTTGGCGCTCGATGATTGTTGTCAAGAATGAATCCCGACGCTTGAAAGCCGTGCGGATCTTGTTAGCACCATGGTCCCCCGACAGATAAATTTTCCACTTCTACGATCTACAATCTTCTTTGGACCCCGAACCTCGCTCTCAATTGGGTTGGCATTATCTTGGGCGGCCTGAATATCAATCGTTGCACCTTCATCTCTTGGCTTGCTTTTCAAAAGCGCCTTCCCACCCTCTCTAAGCTTCACAATTGCGAAGTCACCGCCTCTGATATCTGTATTCTCTATAACAATGCGCCTGAGACCGAAGATCATCCTTGGAATGTTTGCTCCTACACTAACTCGCTTCTTCGACTCGTTTTTCAATGACTTCGAATAGGAACCGCCTTCTCTAATCTCGAGACGTGGGTAAATTGGCTCATGATTGGCTCCAAGAGCTCCTCACATAATGCTTTTCTCCTCAACTTCAGAAGAAGCGCTCTCTCTACCTTGATATACTACATTTGGCATCCCAAAACTTCAAAATTCACCAACAAATCACCTCTACCCTTGAATAATTTGATCAGTGTATCATCAACTCCATGAAACCGAAAGCGCAATGAGTTGGAAACTTAGAGTAGGAACAATCATATGAGCATATCTCCTGGCGTCATTCCCTTGGTCTTTAATTAGCTTTCAGATCTTCTCTCTAGCTTGGCTCTCGTGACTAGTGCTAACTAGTCTCAAACTCTGATTTACCTTGATGTAAATCCCTTTCTATCTAATACTATCATAAAATAAAATTTAGAACTGATTGGAAAATTTGGTATGATAACTTATTGTTTTAATTCTTTTCGATTGCCGTGCCATTGATTTCATAGAAAACTCGTCAATAAATGATTCTTAATTATTTTTTGATAATATTGCGATATTTTGTATCGTTGATGTTGATTTTTAAACCTCAAATTATATTCATTTGAAAGTTGATACTTTTCTTACTTTTACGGTGTAAAAATGTGCACCACGTCATCAAGTTTGAGTATAATATTTTTTTTACATTAATTTTTTTTAAAAATAATCCTCATATCTACTTGATATCTTATCGAATTTTCTTTTATATATACTTTATATCTTATCCAATTTTCCTTATATATACATGATATCTTATCCCATTTTCATATCTTAAGGTTTTTCCGTAACGTCATATCCTAATACGAATAATAAATATTCAAGTAATTTTTTTAATATCTTAACCATTTTTCTCTATTAATAAGTATACGTTTTGTCATTTTTAAATCTTGAAGAATAGTGAAAAACTTTCTCATATCATCATATGTCAATAGTATATTAAATAATAATATATATATGAAAATTGAATATAATTATTTTAAATTTAGCATTTTATTTATAAAAATACATATATATATATGTGTGTGTGTGTGTGTCAATACATTCGGATTCAGGTCTACCGTGTTTGGATTGTAAATTCTCGAGTTAAAAGCGGATTCGTATTAAAATTCTAGAGTTGAGCATCAATTCAAAACCGAACCGAACCGACAAAAACCGAACTGAACCGAAAACTGAAACTGGGAAAATGTTGAAGCGAAAACCGAACCGAAACAAGTCGGTTCGGTTTCGGTTTTTGTCGGTTTGATTTCGGTTAAAACCAAAAAAAACGTAGAATTTCACCTTTCGAGTGGGCGAACCGACTGAACCGAAAAACCTAAAAATCGAAAAAAAAACAAAAAACCGGAAAAAAATGAGGCCGTTTCTGTACTTCTATCAACACGTACTACAACCAAGCAAAAACCGAAACCTGTTACAATCCAACAAAAGTTCAACAACAAAGACCAACTAATCCAACTCATCTAATGTCTATAAAATACAATCCAACAAAAGTTGAACAATTAGGAGAATAATAAAGTTCAACAACATAATAGAAATGCAAAAACAGCCAGCAAAGTGCAATTGTGATTGATTGTACGTAGAAGAGTGCTCTAGTTCCAACTTCCAAGTGTTAACCTTTCATACCTCCAAGTTCATGACATTGTTGTTGTAGATATAGAATTTTGTATATCTATACAATAGAGACAATATAATAATCTGAAATTTGAAATAAAATGAATTTACAATAAGAATGAAGACAAGAATGGAAGTTCACCTTCAACCACTTTCTCTGATTCATGAAAAAGGTCTACTACGTCATCGTACACATGTTCACGAGGTCTTCCAGAAGCACGAATCCAATCATGAGTACAGATTAGAGCTTCAACTGTTTATTTGAAAAAAAAAACTGAAATTAATTGCCACAATAAAAAGCATAATTGAAAAATATTGGAAATGTAAAGTTATCTCACCTTAGCTATAGGAGACAAGGAGCTTCGGAATTGATTAAGAGTACGCCTCCCGTGCTAAAGGCGGATTCTGATGGCACTGTAGAGACCGGAATGGCTAATACATCGCGAGCCAACCGTGTAAGAACCCCATTGAATTTCCACCAAACCAATATGTCACTATTTCGACACTTTAGTTCAGGAAAGTATCGATCAAACTCATTTGTGAATAATGCACCATGAGACTCGTTCACTTTTTCCAATTTAGAAGTCACATTTCTTAAAAGACCAATTCGGTCTCCAAGACGCCCCTCGTCCCTTCAAATTGAGCCCCCATGCTACTCATTTGTCTTGGAGAGGATTTCGGAGCATAAATTTTGACATAATCCTCAAATAATGATTTTGTAGTATTCTTCATAAATGTACCGAATTCTTCTTCTTCTTCCTCATCACCATAAGTCTCTTTCAATGTCAGCTTTAATCCTTCGACTTATACTTAGGATCAAGAATAATAGCCACAAACATGAACATATTCATCTTCTCTAATTGCTCCCAATACTTCTCATACTTCTCTTTCATAGGGTTTCCCATTGAGCGACAAATCAGATCATTACTTTCAACCCAATGCTTCAACAATGCCATAATCTCACCGATGTATAGAAACACATTACTCACTGTCACAATCGATGAACCCGAGACCAAGTTTGTGAAGTCATAAAAGTACTCCAAAAAGCTCACAATACCCTCAACTACAGCCCACTCTTCTGTGGTTATACATCCTAAGTAAATCCTTTCTGAATCTCTTGGAGTCTCTAATCGATTAAACACTTGTTTATACTTTAAGGCAACCTCTAACATCTTGTAAGTTGAATTCCATCTTGTGGGCACATCAAGAATCAATGAGGAAGTAAACTCTATGCCCATAGTTTTAAGCTCTTCCTTAAAACTATTTTGCCTAGCAGGAGAGCTTCTTATGAACTTCACAACAACCTTGACCTTCTCAATACCATCAATATGCGCATCAATCCAGCCTGAACACTCAAATTACAAATATGAGTTGTACACCGCATATGTAAATACTTGGCTCCACAAATGCTCTTACTAGTTGCACACACCATTTCTTTCAAATCTTTGCAAGCAGAGTCATTAGCACTAGCATTATCTACTGTCATAGTGTAAATCTTCTCACACAAACCCCAACTTCTCATACAACGTTCAACATCTCTAGCTATATCATCTCCCTTGTGACCACTAATTGGACAAAAATTCAGAATTCTTCTTTGCAAATTCCGCTCATATATTATCAATGAAATGAATGGTCAAACTCATATAATTCACTCTTTGCAATGAAGTCCATGTATCGGTAGTCACACTAACTCTTTGACAATTTTGTTGCAAATAGGTTTTTAACTTAGATTGTTCATCTAGAAACAACTTGTAACAATCACGTGCAATCGTCCATCTTGAAGGTATCTTAAATGTAGGGCGCATGGATGCAACAAAGTCTTTAAAAAAAGGCCTCTCAACAAACATAAAGGGCAACTCTTCTCCAACTATCAATTTAACCAACCTTCTTCTAACCTAAGCCAAATCAAGCACCCAATTCTTCACTTTTTAACAACCTAGTCTAAAACAAGTTTAGATTGTGTACCTTTACTTTGATTTGTCGGATTCTGTGCACAACTTTTCCAATGTTTGCCAAAATTTGTAGTACCATTGCCCTTTGCTTATGCAGCATATGTTGTCTTACAGTACATGCACTCAACCCTGCTTTTTTGGCTTTGGTCTCATAAGCCTTGTAATGATTCCAGAACTCTACCATTTTTCCCGTTAACTTGAAATAAACTCGTTTTTCCAGAACACCATCACCATTTTCCTGATCTCCTAGAGAAGCATTCAGGGCCTCCTTCTCCTTCTCCGGATTGAGTTCGTCAAGTTGCTCTTGCTCAGTCACATTTCTTTCGGGTGAGTTTTCTGATGCATGGTGTAGCATGTATTGAGAGTCCATTGGAGTGTCAGTTGTGGTTGATACTCCTATACAATGGGTTTAAGGCTTTAAGTGTTACATTTTAGAGTTAATATATGGTTCCCGATATAAATGGAATTTGGCTTGGAGTAATTAATAAATGGTCTGACCAAGGTTGTTAGGATCGTGATTTGGAACGTACAATCGTACGATCCTACGATTCAAATTTCACTAAACGATACGGATCGTGTATATAAAATCGTATTAGTATGATCGTATATAGGATCGTATAGGATCGTATGATCGTAGGATCCCAAATAGGATCGTAAGATCCCATAAATACCGTTGTAGATTACAATTATGATATTTTAGGTTATTTAGGCCCATTTGAATGGTTAAAAATAAAATGGTTCCTAACTAGTCCATTTTAAAATAATATTTTTTAATAAAGAAAAAATTATATGCTATATCATATATTTTAGTTAAATATTTTTTAACTATCTATCCAATCCCCTTCTCTTTCATTCTTCCTCTTGTTTTCATTGTATGCGAAAATATAAAAGTTAATTTTGTTACTTATTTCATAAATTGTTATATCTATAGATATTTATTTTTAGTGGTTGATGATTAATTATTTGGTAAAGTTGAACTTTATTATTAGTTTATTACTCATAGTACTTATGTCCTACTTACTACAAACATATGTAGGCTACAATGTTGTTGTGTTATTTTTTTATTGATATTACTCTTTGTAATGATATTGTTACCACATTATTCTATTTAATGATGGATAATTATATAGGTGAAATAACATCATTTCCTTCTCATTTTGACATACGAAGAAAATATTATGGTTAATTAGTTCATGATATGGAATGGTGGATGTGGAAAATACATATTTTGATAGCTTCTTTTCTAGTTTGATTGACATGTAACATATATTGAAGTTGAATTATTTATAATTATATCAGTTTAATAGGATCTTACGATCCCATCGGTCTGATCCTACGATTTGATCCTACTATCCCTCTCGATCCGATTCAAGAATCCCGATCTCAACAACATTGATAACAACTTTAAAACCCGTATAAAATGAATACATATACAAACGTTTTATATTGTCGACTTAAACCTAACTTCCCTAACATTTGATATACGTCTCATACTTGATTATGTTTTATGGTGGAATGTGAATTTTAATACAGTGCTTCATAATAGTATAATTTATTCATAAAATATTGTGACTCAGTATATAATCGTAATGATCACCGGCTAAAACCAGTTCTCTCTATAAAGTACTCCGTATAAAGCGCCGCCGTCGCCACGCTAGCAGAGGCCCGCCATGTGTCCTTGGGGGCCCACGTCAGACCGTCTGAGTGGAAGAACAACGAAGCAGAGAACAAAACGCCAACCAAGTTCCAGCCGCTGAGCTGTGGGGGATATGTGAAGGCTTGGAAATGGCTTGGAATAAGGGGTACCGACGAGTCAGCCTGGAAACGGACTCGGAGACAGCCATCAAGCTTATTAGAGCACCAATAAAGCACACACACCCGCTTGCTAGCCTGGTAATCCGTTGCCAGAGCTTTCTTAGTAGAGATTGGGTGGTCCAATCTCGACATATTTTCAGAGAGGCGAACCAGCCAGCCGACTACCTGGCCAACGCCGCTCATGAGTTCCCACTTGGCTTTCATTTGTTAGATTCTCCATTAGGAGAGGTTAAGAGGCTGTTAGATATGAACAGGGATGGGGTTTCTTGGCCCCGAACTGTAGTGTACTCTTCTTCTATTCAATAAAGAGCTAGTCTCACCCTTCTGACCCAAAAAAAAACGCCAACCAAGTTGTGAATTTTCCATCATCACCACCTTCCCCCAAAATCCCCCCCTTTCACCTTCCCAAATTCCTGCCCCGTATCCCTCGCCTCACAAAATTCACCCTTTCAAATCCTCACTCCTTTCTTAATCTCCCCCAATTTCCACCCAAACATCCCCGTTTCGTCAAAACGCCTTCCGCCATCCCGAATTCTGGGATTCTAGGGCTCGCTCCAAAAACCCCCAAATTTTGTCGGAGGAGGAAGGTAGGATTGAAAAGAGATGAGCTTTCAAGATCTTGAAGCGGGAAGGCCTCTGAATGCGAGGAGGGACTTGATCAAGGGCAAACAGGACCCCACTCAGGCCGTCGCTTCCGGAATCTTCCAGATCAACACCGCTGTTTCTACTTTCCACCGTCTCGTTAACACCCTCGGCACTCCCAAGGACACTCCCGACCTCCGCGAGAAATTGTTTATCCTCCTCCTCCTCAAATCATCTCCTTCTTTCATTTCCAAAGTTGCATGCTTGTTGTGATATTGATGCCTTTTTCGTTCTGAATTGTGAATGTTGTAATTGTGATCTTTGAGTAATGCTATTGAACATCGGATTGTGATCTGCAAAACCTTGTGTAGAATCTGAAATTAGGGGTTTTGTCGCCCTGATGATTTGATCATTGTCTCATGACATCAAACTAGTTGTTTTTAATGAATTAATTCAGGAGATGGATACTGGGTTAAAGAGATTCTTGACTGAGATTGCACTTGTGGGATTGATATATATATATAAGTTTAATTGCACCAAATTTGGTTCTTTTTCATCTGCTTTTGCAGTTGAGCGACTATGTAATAGTTCAGGTGTTAGTTTTGTTTTCGGATGATCGTGCTTCTAAGTTGGTACTTAACAAATTTGTTTTCTCTCAACAGCTTCCATCTCTTGCAATTTTTGTGAAATGTAGAAATCCTCTGTGTTCATTCTGCTAAACCACCATCTACATTATGCTATGTACTCTTAGCTTCTCTCATTTGATGTCTGTTTTATTGGAAGTCACTTCTTTAATAAGATTCAAAGACATAATCTTGGAGTCGGGCATATTTTGACGAAGTGGTAGTCCATTGCTCTGCAAAGTGCTTTTGGTGCTTTGGATTTCCAAGCCAATCTCTTTTTATGACTCTTGCTGTTCCTTTTCTGTAGGCACAAGACAAGGTTACATATTGGGCAATTGGTAAAAGATACTTCAGCAAAGCTTAAGCAAGCAAGTGATACAGATCATCGTACTGATGTCAGTGTAAGTATGTTCATCTTTATATCTGAAACTTTTATCTTGCTCCTCCCATCCATGGGCTGAAAATCATTTGCCTAGCTTTCTGGGACTTGTTTTGACATTAGAGAAAGGCTTCCTATTAGCATTGTGAACTAATATCAGGTCTCAAAGGTCTGTTATTAAGGGATCCATGCAATCCTTTTGGATTAACTATCTGAAGGCCGCTTAAAACTTGTTTACACTTTCCTCTTTTACTTGGCTTAACTTGGATGCTTTCCTATTCTTCATCAAATACAGGCAAGCAAGAAAATCACCGATGCCAAACTTGCAAAGGATTTTCAAGGTGTTTTGAGGGAGTTCCAGAAGGCCCAGCGACTTGCAGCTGAAAGGGAGACAGCTTATACTCCATTCGTTCCTCAATCTGCTGTTCCTTCTAGGTGATAAAGTTTCATGTTCAGACATCATGACTTTTTACATTTGTATGCTAAATGTATGACTTTGATGGCAACATATTAACTGGCATATATAGCACAAAATGGGACAAGTACATATCTAGGGTACAGTTAAATAAGGTAAAAACTCTATAGGGTATCAAAAGTGCATATGTATGAGGAAACTATTTGGAATTGTCATTCTTATAGCTGATAGCTTAGGCTCAAGAACTGTTTCTATATTACTGTCCTACACTCACTGAATAATAGTTAAATTGGAGCTGAATTATCATATCTAATCATTTATTGCAACTTACTGTCTGTTGGTAATAAATCTTGGTTTTACTCATGATAAGTTGGTGATTAGCTAGACAGAAATTTGGAATAGTTTACTTTTCTAGTATCTTCCAGTGAGATTCATGCTTAACGTCCTTAATTTTTCTCTATTCAATCCAGCTACTCGGATGAAGTAAATGAAACTGCAGACAAAAATCTGGAGCAGCGTGCTGTTCTTGTGGAAGCTAAAAGGTTAGGCCTTCTATCAATTGGTTTGGCTTTCATTTACATTACCATCCTAGCGTACTCATAGACTTTGTCAGTTGTCTATGCATCTCTATTGTGCTATATATACATTTCCACGATCGGCTCCCAAATTGGAGTTGAGCCAATGTTGATGCTCTGTTTCCTCATAGACATTAATCCAAATTGTTCCTTTTTGTTTTCCCCAAACAAGGTTGAGCCTCTATAGACTTTGGTTATCTTATCCCTTGAGATGCTATATACAATGCAGGCAAGATGTGTTACTGTTGGACAATGAAATTGTATTCAATGAAGCCATCATTGAGGAAAGAGATCAGGGAATCAAGGAAATTCAGCAACAAATTGGTGAGGTGAATGAGATCTTTAAAGATCTTGCTGTCCTAGTTCATGACCAAGGAGCTATGATTGGTAAGCTCGTGTTCTTTACATATCTAAAATGATCTAGAAATCCCTTTCGTCATTCCTGTGGCAAACTCATAAACACTCCATGAAAACTCCTACGCAGACGATATCAGCACCCATGTTGATAATTCCCACGCCGCAACAGTTCAGGCAAGATCTCATCTCGCCAAAGCATCAAAGATCCAGAGATCGAATTCATCGCTGGTAATCAACCACACATCCACTTATTTTCCTATTGGATAATCCTCCTCGCCTTTGCTGAGTAAAAATCACCCTAAAAGTTCAAAGCTTTCTCTTACGGGATGCTTTATTATTCACTGTGAATGTGTGTTTCCTTGCAGACTTGCTTGCTTCTTGTGATTTTCGGGATTGTGCTACTCATCGTCATCATCGTGCTCGCAGCGTAACAAAGAAGGCGGGTGGGGAACTTTGTCGAGCGGAAAGTAGTAAGCAATTCTTTCACTTCATCACAAGGGTTGATTAAATCTCGGAAGAGGCATCATTATGCTTATTGTGGAGGTATCTGTGGGCTTGGGATGAAAGTAATGCGGGTCCAGATTACAAAAGCAGGGGAAATAAGGAGTGTTTTGAGTTTTGTTCTTGATTCTGATTTGCTTTGAAAGGCGCGGGAAACAGGGAGGGTTGGGACGAGATGTGGTGTTATTAGAAAGTGTTTTCGTCACTGTGATGTTCATTCGTTAATGGGACACTTCATTTAATGCGTTAATAGGTTGGTTGTTATTATGGTAATTTGGTTTTGGGTAAAGGAAACGGGGCTCTTACCAGCCCATGAACCTAGCAGGAAAATGGATCAAGATCCGTAAACTCCTGAAATTCCCAAGGAAATAACTTCACTATTATTCCTCACACTCCACATACAAGATCTGATCGATTTTACACAAGGATATAGCCAGCAAGCATGCATGAAATCATACAAATGCCAACGAATTTATTGAATGGTAAATTATATGAAGGCAAAGAGAAACACAGCACGACACACACATAATTAGCTAGTAGTAGTAGTAGTAGTAGTATAGTACTTCTACATTGGAATAGGGTTGACAAGAACGCAGAGCATATGGTCTTTCATGGTGTTCTCCGGGAAGGTATATCCATCGCCGTGCTTGTACACCAGGTTCACAAGCCGATTAAAGTTCAGCTGAAACCCTAGCAAAACCCTTGGCACGACCGTCGGTCTAAGCATTGCCTGGTTCATGTCCTTCCACACACCTTCAAGCTGTGCATGGAATTCCTTGTGGGTTTCCTCCCTCGTTGCCCCGTTCTCGCTCATGTAGCACTCCACCGCCGACGGTATGTGCCACCTGCCTCGCTCGAACTAATCCATTTTCATTCACAATTAGCACAACATGACATTGATCTATTAGTAGTATATGTTCCGAGGATCATCATCATGTCTCGATATGTGTACGTACGTACGAGTATTAATTGTTATAGACTTATAGTACGTACCGTTCGGCTAACCATATCATTCATCAGCCTTCCATGCTTCCCACCGCCTATAACCACAAGCGGATCCCCACGAAACCACTCGAACACTTGTTCGGTGGCCACTTCTCCCACCCCGACGAAACATGTAGCGATTGCCCAACTGTTTCCAAAGCTTATGATGGAGGCTTCGTTCATGTATTCGTCGTATGTAGGAGTGTACTTGTTGTGGCGCCATCTTGCTTCATGCAGATACACTCGGGATATAGTCTTCACCTACAAAATAAACAAATGAAACGTACGTACGTAACGCAATGATTTAATACCTAGTTACAATTTCAATAATTAAATTTGTTTTCATGCATGTTCAAAGACTTTACTATAAATGAAGATGTTGACTACGTACGCACCTCATCTATTGCGTATTGAATCTTATGCGACCTGCCATTTTTAGCCAAACACTGCTCAATTTCCTTGTAGGTATCGATGAAGGCCCCAAATACCAGCTTCATGTACTGTGGAAGATCTTTTGCCAAACTTATGTCCCACCTATATAATTAATTATTAGGTACAACAACGAAATCGATTTAGACGTGGGAACAAACGAGAAAGCTTAATTATGGTTCATTGGCAAGAACCTGCACGATCATACATATGCATGTAACAAGTGACCCTTGATTAATAATCACGTGCGTACCTCTCAATTGCTTTGTGAAAGGGCTCAAGCTCATCAATTGTGCCATATGCATCATATATGTCATCTAGAACTGATACGAGTATGAGCGTTTTCACAAAAAACATTCTAGTGAAGGAGTACTGAGGTTCGTATAGTGCTCCTAGTCCCCAAAAGTACAGCTCCACCACCCTATCTCTTATCGGAAATGGAAGTTGGGAAATTATATCCATCTCCTTCCACCACCTAAACATTAAGTTTTTCAAAAGATTGTTAGTGAATTGCAGACCAAAGCAATTAATCTTATATCAAATTATATGTATTACGTACCTCGAAAGATGCATTAGCTCCTCTTTGTATGCTGATTGAAGCAAGTTGAACTCCATCTTGGCAAATTTAAGCAAATCCTTGTCATGCGTGGGGTCTTGCTCGTAGATGGAGATGTAGTGCCTTGATTCGAGCCGAATCATGGCCTTGTGGAGCGGTATATTCAAGGAACGAGCTACTAGCGAAGACAACGGAGGACTTAGCTTGCTAGCATCCAGTTGGGATTTGAGGTGGAAACGAGCAAACTCTAGGGCTTCGTCTAAGATGCGCTCGCCATGGACTCTTAGATGCGACGCTTCGTATAGACTTAGCATTCCCTTGACGTCGCTAGCCAACGAATTCTTGAAGCACCCTGTCTCCTCATCTTTCAATAGGATTTCGAACGCGTCTGCCATACAAACCACAAAATTCACATGTCAATGAAGTAGGTACGTAGTATATGATATCTTGTGATAAACAAGAGAGGGATATATGTATGTAAGTACCAGTTGGTGCATGAAATCCATGTTGTCTGAGGAGACGGAACCGAAGAGAAGTAAAATGAAGGTCCTCCTCTTCAAGGCTAGTAGTTTTTTCACTTGATAAGTTGAAGATGGCGTGGAGAGATTCGTCGACTAGAACACCAAAGCGATAAGACACACCAAGGCGTTCGACGTTGTCGATGAAGGTAAGCAACTCCAGTGGATTCTCACTAACGTTTGATAGCAACACATGGAACTGCTCCTTCACATGCACCTCTACCTCTCTGCCCTCTTCTTCCTTTGTTGCCTGATCGATGAATACTCGTAATTAATTTCTAGGCGCACACCTCATAACTAAGCTATATATATGTATATATGATAAGATTTAGCTAGCTAAATGAAACGTGGTTTATATATATCGAGAGGGATGAACATAATTACATAACTAAATGTTGCCAAAAATGTATGTACGTGACAAGTATATATATCAATTATATACGAACCATCGACCAAAAAAAAATCAATATATATGGACCTGATCATGAGGATTCGGAGAGTAATTGAGAAACATGTCTCCCCAAATACTGGGAGTGAAGTTGGCAACCGGACGGTTTGTATGGTCGATGCTGCAACTAGATTTAGACATGTTTTCAAAGCTAGGTAGCTGAATTGGAGTGCAAAACCTTGTGCAGGATTAGTCCCGTTTTATAAGAGAAGAAGAAAGCTACTTCTTACTAACTATATCAACTGTTTTTTTTTTGTTTTTTTTTTGTGGTCGAAACTTTTTTGGGGTTGAAGGAGAGGCGGTACATGAAAACCAATGAAAAGCTTTTTTTTTGGGTTGAAGGAGAGGCGGTACATGAAAAACTTTTTTTGTGCCCGTTAGGGCGTTTTATTAAAGAATTGAAAAGGGTTAAATATATAATACGCAAACGGGGGATAACCCGGCTCCTCACATCGTCATCAAGCAAAGAAAAAACACCCTCGGGAGGGTCAAACAATACATGAAAACCAATGTTGAAAGAAAAAGCTAAACTAGCAAGAAAGTCCGTCACACGATCGATTAGCTTCCCTGAAGATATGTCGGAACTGGACATCCCAGCTCCTACGAATCAAGCTTTGGCCCTGAAGCACCAAGTTGGCCAACGGGTGGCTATCCTCCATAGGTCTTCCAAGAAGAAGAATCACAAGTTGCGAATCTACTTCGAGAGACACCCTCCGATAACCCTTGCTCCACGCAAGCTCTAGCCCCTTGACAACACCCCACAACTCCGCCATTGGGACCGTGCAAATCCCAATGTTACGGACAAATCCAATAAGCCACCGCCCTTCATCATCCCTTAGGACTCCAGCAACAGCCGCCAACCCTCCCTCTCGGACAGACCCATCAGTGTTAACCTTGATCCAGCCTGTACGAGGTCGAGACCAATCCACATGCGTGACAACTTCGTGACTCACACCCTCATGGTTCCTACGCGAGTCATTGGCCTGCACATATTCTCTTGCATACTTGAGAATGAAGTCCCCACGATCACCATCAAAGAGAACCTGCTCAAACACAAAGAGGTTACGCCAACGCCATATCCACCCAGTGTTCTAAAAATCCCTTCTAAGTCCCGTCTAGGCGCTAGGCGGTCCCCATCCGCCTAGCCGTTCAACCCGCCTAGGTGGTGACTACATGTCCGTCTAGGCCGCCCAGGCAACCGTACAGGCCTCCTAGAGGCCGCCTAGTGTTTTTTAGAACACTGTATCCACCACAAAGCGGTCGTAAAGATATCCACCCACTTAATACCACCATGAACGAGTGCCGAACAAGTGATATTAATGCGGATCCAATAATCAAAATTGGAATCATAGAAAACTTCCCTGGCAAGAGGAAGGTGGAGATAATCCCAAATACGAGTTGTGATTCACAATCTCGTAGAAGGTGTATCAACGACTCCTCCTCGGTAGTACACTTCGAGCAAAGGGCATTATCAGCTAGATGACGCCTGACCCGTTCTTGGTTGGTAAGAACTGCACCTTTCATACTTCGCCAAAGGAAGATCTTTTGTCTCTCCAGAGCCTGGATCTTCCAAATGCCTTTGTATATTACGTGATCAGAAGATGAAGGGACTCGAGATTCAAGTAGCATAACAAAAGCAAAGCGCATTGAGTACGCCCCACAAGGAGAGAAGCTCCAACTTAACACATCCGCTTCGCCAGCTTCATGTGTAATAGCTACAACGGCAAGGCGAAGCAACACTTGGCTTGGAAGAAGCGGACTAAGCACTGACCAATTCCATCCCATGTTCGGAATCCAGTACTCACGCACAGACCTCCCTCGAAGTCCATCAAGCAAGGTCCCATTACAAACGTCTATAAGAGGATGATTCAGGAGCCATTTATCAAGCCAAAACCGAGTCTCCAACCCTCCTCGGACACACCATTTCAACCCCGGAATCACAACCTTATCAACCCCTTTTTTTAAGCTCTTCCAAACATACGACCCCCGTGGCCGATCTACATTTGCAGGCCTAACATACTTCGACTTGACACCATCAACCCAAAGCTTGTTTTTTTCCGTAAGAAAACGCCATCCTAGCTTACCAATCATAGCGAGGTTCACATCGCTCATCTTCCGCAAACCCAGCCCACCATGCTCCTTCGGGATGCAAAGGTCATCCTAGCTGACAAAATGCATACGACGTTGGTCTTCCGAGCCCCCCAGATGAAGCGCGCCATCATCCCGTCAAGTTTCGAGCACACCTCACTTGTTATAATAACCGACGCCATAGTGTAGATGGGGAGGGAGGAAAGAACAACTTTAGTCAAGGTCACCCTACCCGCCATGTTGAGAAGCCGACCTTGCCAACCACGCAGCTTGGCCGAGAATTTCTCCAAAAGAGGCTCAAAAGTCTTGGACTTCACTTGATCATGAAACACCGGCATGTCTAAGTACTTGCCGAGATTAGAAGTCAGCTCAAAACCGCTCTCCACGCTAAGAGCCTCTTTAAGATCCGGACCAACGTTGTCGGACACAAAAATATTTGATTTCGAGGCATTGATTTGCAGCCCAGACGCCAAGCAAAACTCATCAAGGATCCCTTTCACAATGCGAATTTGATCAACCGAGGCTTCCGCAAATAGAATAATATCATCCGTAAAGAAAAGATGAGAGAGCTCAGGCCCCCCTCGCTATAACTGAATAGGTTTCCAACGACGTTGTTGCACCGCATGAGAGATAAGATAACTTTGCGATGCACAAAACAAAGAGATAGGGCGACATCGGGTCACCCTAGCGGACGCCCCTCATCGGTAAAAAAGAATTGGTAAGCTCTCCATTCCACACAAGACGGAAAGACGAGGAGTGAAGGCCCTCGCATCAAAGAGTACTTGTACAACTAGTTTAGTACTTGTACATTATTTTATACGTATTTTTTATTAGGCGGGATACGCGTCATATCCATCGTTCCATTGAACAAATTGTGTACTTACATAGTTACATCAAAAAGTTGCAATTACGTACGGAACATGGGGCAGGACGATGGATAGAAAGAATCAATCTGGTTATTTTATTTTAGGAGTCGTAACGTTTTGCTAGAAACGATTAATGAGTTAAATAGTTTCAAGGGTTTTATGAGATCACACACATTGAGTTGACGAGTTAGATCAACGGGTTGAAAGTCTTTGTCAGACATTGGGCTTTAGCCCAATAAGAAAAGGAGTTAATTATCAATAAATATAATAGATATTATTGAGAATAAAAGAGATATATTTATTCGGAGAAATAAATATATAAGGTATTTAAAGGGAAGAAGAAAGTTAGGGTTTTCATAAGTTTTACTTAAGAAAGAAAAGACTCTCCTCTTCTACTTTTCTTCTAGTCTTTAGCACTTCCATCTAACAATTAGAAACGAAGGAGATCCCGATCCTGTGTTCGTGTGGACTGATTAGAGAAGTCACAATTGAAACTTTTCTCTCGAAGGAAGAATCTTAATCACGCATCAAGAGGTATTCTACTGACCTTGATTTTGTCTTTAATCAAGAATGCTTTAGATCCATGTTTTAGGTGCAAGAAATTGTTTCTTAAATTCCACTTATACGCATCTAAAAACCCATCAGTGGTATGAGAGCCTTAAGCATATCTTGATTGGATCAAAGATTTAGGTTTTTGTTCTTGATACAAATTTTGATTCAAATTAATGAAATTGATATATAATTTTTTGTGCATGATTAAAATAGAGGTTTTAATTAATTGGACTAGATAGTACTCCCTCTATCTCATAATATTCGTCCAAAATGACGATTTTAGCGGTTTATAATGAAAGGTATAAAGTGGTATTGGAAAAAGAAAAAGTAGAATAAAGTAGGTAAAAGATACTATGATTGAATAGGGGTACTTTTATAAATTTTTAGGGGGAAAAGGTTGAAAAGAGATTGAATAGGGGTCAGATTGGAAGAAAGTTATTGATATAAAATAAAAGTAAACAAACATTTTGAAACGGGGGAAAATGAAAATGGACAAACATTATGGGACACAAGGAGTGTTATAGGGTTTGAGTATTTTTGTATAACCAAAATTGAAATTTTAATTGAATTAAGATACTACACGTTGTGACGGTACATACGTAAATTCTATATACAATTGTGGGCCAAAATATCATATTGGTATTAAAAAGTAATATCTTTGGACACTTGAGTATTAAAAAAACATCTTTTGGACATTTGAGTTTTAAAAAAGTAAAAATTGAACATTTGAGTATTAAAAACACGAAAATGGGTCAATTGAGTATTTTTCGATTAAAAAATTTGAATTTTATTCAATGTTTTCATTTATGTTGAAATTAATTGTTTTCTTTCCAAGTAGTTAATATTCACTTTACATTAAAGTATTAACTTAAAAAATTTTAGATGGAGTTAGCCACATATTATTATTAATCTATACTATCTATAGTATAAAGCGGAGACAAAATCTTCACAAAAAATTACGCCACATGTCATATCTTTATTAAAATAATCAATCGGGCCTTTGCGTATATAAAAAAACACTAATCACAATATATAGAAAGATAAATATATATGATTTGATAACTTTAAAGAAAATATTGGAAGATATCTATAGAAAAATATAATTTAAGATATAATACCTAAGAAGATCTATCATCTATAGGAAGATCTATCTAATATATACATATATGTATATTATTATTTAATAAAACATGATCTTTATTGTAAAAAAAAATATAGATATAATCTAATTATTTCTTTTTTTTTGAAATTCGGACTTTTTCAAAATTATAAAACAAAAACAAAAACTCATAATTGTATTTTAATCTTTATTAAATAATATTATTTACCAAACTATATCTATATTAAATTGGGTTTATAATCACATTACCCGTACAATGGTACGGGGGTTAAACTAGTTTAAAGTTAAAAAACTATTAAATAAATATCTTTTCAAATTTGCTTGTAACTAAAAATATTCAATCATAAATCCAAACTGCTCCTTTTTGTCTCTTTTTTTATTTATTAAACACCCAGCTTCAATTAATTAGAAAGATCGTCATACAACAGTTTGTACAAACCAGTTGGAAAATGAAAATTGCTAGTGAGAAAGAAAGAAGAAGCTGGCATAAATCTATTGAGCCAATCTGCAACTCTGTTTGCGTCCCTTTTGATAAATCTCCATCTGCAAAGTAGAGCTCGAAGGTTAATTTTAGTAATTCTGGCTGCAAGATATCCAAGAGAACTGTTTGGAACTTGGCCTCCGTTTAGTAGACCAATCACACTCGTACAGTAACCCGGGTTGGATCCGACGAAGAGGATTTGACCAGAATCGGATCGACCGATGATGCCAACGCCACATTTGCGCTCTTTGAGAGAGCCATCGCAACAGACCGATACCCATCCCGGCTCCGGAACCCGCCAAGACGAACTCCCTTCGGAACCATCTCGGGTCTGATGGAGGCTGCAAACTCATCAGCACGACTCCGTCCCCGTTGGATGACTTCCAGCATCTGACGTGATCAAACAATCGAGGAAGGAAGAGCTTGAACCATCCATATCATCCAGAATACCAGCCAAATCCCAGACGAGCTGCGTTGAGGGGCAGTCCCGTAAGCAATGGAGAGTTGACTCGGGCTGCCCACACACATCACAAGCGGGATCCTTGCTTACTTGTCGTCTGAATAGATCAACCTTGCAAGGGATAAGAAAGACCTGACCCTCGGAATGGTTTCGATATCCCACAACTGTTTCCAAAGGCGATCACCACAGAGCACCCGACTGCTTCCTCTGCATCAGCAAGTGATAACCCGATCTGACCGTGTAAACTCCTTCCTTAGTGTAATGCCAGACAAGGAAATCGGCAACACCTCCATCAACCAAGCGAATGCCCAGGATAGTGTCCACATCACATGGTGAGAAGACATCCCGAACAACAGACTCATTCCATCGATGTTGGTCCCAATCAATGAAATTACAGGCCTTTAGATTCGGACAAGCCACCTTGAAAGAAACCGGTCTCGGAATCCACCGATCCTGCCACACATTGATAGATTGCCCACTGCCAACATGCCAATATGAACCATCTACGATGACTTCTCTGGCTTTAAAAACGCTCCTCCAAACATAGCTCGGATTGAACCCAATTGATGCATTCAGAAAATCAGTCCTGGGATAGTATCGAGCTTTGAGCAACTGAGCAACCAACGATTCAGGCTCATGAATCAGCCTCCACCCTTGCTTTGCTAATAAGGCTAGATTGAATGCCTCCAAGTCCCGAAAGCCTAAACCTCCAAGTCTTTTCGGCATACACATCCGCTCCCAGCTCATCCAATGCATACTTTTCCTGTCAGCTGAGTCTCCCCACAAGAAACCACACATCAGCTTTTCAATTTCAGCACACATCTCCTTTGGAAGAAGGAAGCACGACATCGTATACGTCGGTATCGCTTGAAGGACAGCCTTGATCAATACCTCCGTCCCCGCCCTTGATAATGCAGACGCTTTCCAGCTCTTGATCCTCCTCCATACACGGTCTTTCACTTGATCAAAAACGACTTTCTTGGACCTTCCGATCATTGTTGGTAGCCCCAAGTAGCGTTCATGCTTATCGACCTCCTGGACATTTAAAATTGCTTGAAGTGCAGATCGTTGTTCGTCGCCCACATTCCTGCCGAAAGATAGCTCGGATTTTGCAAAATTCACCTGTTGTCCTGATGCAGCTCCATAAGTCTGGAGGATATTAACAATTTCTGTAGCCTGTTGACAGGTCGCTTTGACAAACATAATGCTATCATCAGCAAAGAAAAGATGAGAAACCGATGGCGCCGATCTTGCAATTTTGATTCCATTGAGCCGACCCTCCCTCTCACTTTCCCTGATAAGCGCTGAAAATCCTTCGGCACATAGCAGGAATAAATAGGGGGAAAGAGGATCACCTTGACGAAGACCCCGGCTAGGCACAAATTCTTCCGAGGGATCGGAGTAGCATCCATGAGAACCGAGAACGACACACTCATGATACATTTCGTAACCAGTTCGATCCAGCCCTGGTTGTCTCTTTGCCTCTATAGAATTGGGTTATCTTATCCCTTGAGATGCTATATGCAATGCAGGCAAGATGTGTTATTGTTGGACAATGAAATTGTATTCAATGAAGCCATCATAGAGGAAAGAGATCAGGGAATCAAGGAAATTCAGCAACAAATCGGTGAGGTGAATGAGATCTTTAAAGATCTCGCTGTCCTAGTTCATGACCAAGGAGCTATATATGATTGGTAACTCCATGTCTAGAGTCTAAGTTTCTTCTTTACATATCTAAAATGATCTAGAAATCCCTTTCTTCATTCCTCTGGCAAACTCTTAACAAGCTATGAAAACTCCTACGCAGAAGATATCAGCACTACTCATGTTGATAATTCCCACGCCGCAACAGTTCAGGGAAGATCTCATCTTGCCAAAGCATCAAAGATCCAGAGATCGAATTCATCACTGGTAATGAACCACCCATCCATTTAATTTCCTCGCAACAAATCCAGAAATCACCCTAAAAAAGCTGAAAGCTTTCTCTGACCGGATGGTTTACCGAATGTGTTTCCTGTGCAGACATGCTTGCTGCTTGTGATTTTCGGGATCGTGCTACTTATCGTCATCATCGTGCTCGCAGCGTAGCAAAGAAGGCGGGGTGTGGTTAATTTTTGAGGTGGGTGTGAAACTTGTCGAGTGGAAGTACTAAGCAATTCTTTTACTTCATCACGAGGGTATTAAATCTGGGAAGAGGCATCGTTCTGCTCACTGTGGAGGTATCTGGGTTAGGGTTGAAAGCAATGAGGGTCCAGATTATAAAAGCAGGGGAAATAAGGAGTGTTTTGAGTTCTGTTCTTGATTCCGATTTGTTTCGAAAGGCGGGGAACAGGGAAGGTTGGGACGAGATGGTGTTATTAGAAAGTTTTATCGTCATTGTGATGTTTATTGGTTAATGATACCTTCATTTAATGTTTGGTTGTTGGATTTGGGTTTAGAAAACGGGGCTCTTAACCAACCCATGAACCTAGCAAGAAAACAGATCAACATCCGTAAACGCCTAACATTCCCAAGGAAAAGAACTTCATTATTATTCCAAACACTCCACGTACAAGTCTACAAGATCTGATTTTACTTAAGGATAGCCAGCAAGCATACATGAAATTGTACAAATGCCAACTAATTTATTGTAAGTGACTGGTAAATGAAGGCAAAACAAAAACACTAGCACAGCACACACATAATTAGAAGTAGTATGCTACTTCTACATTGGAATAGGGTTGACAAGAACACAAAGAATATGGTCTTTCATGGTGTTCTCCGGGAAGGTATATCCATCGTCGTCCTTGTACACCAGATTCACAAGCCAATCAAAGTTCAACTGAAACCCTAGCAAAACCCTTGGCACCACCGTCGGGCTAAGCATCGCCTGGTTTATGTCCTTCCACACACCTTCAAGCTGTGCATGGAATTCCTTGTGGGTTTCCTCCCTCGTTGCCCCGTTCTCGCTCATGTAGCACTCCACTGCTGACGGTATGTGCCACCTGTCTCGCTCGAACTAATCCATTTCATTCAAATTAAATTAGCACAACGTACACATCGATCAATAATCTATGTTTTGAGGATCTTCATCATGTCTCAATAATATGTGTAACGAGTTAAAGTGTTATAGTACGTACCTTTCGGCTAACCATATCATTCATCAGCCTTCCATTCTTGCCACCGCCTATAACCACAAGCGGGTTCTCGCGAAGCCACTCGAAAGCTTCTTCTGTGGCCACTTCTCCCATACCGATGAAACATGTAGCAATTGCCCAATTGTTTCCAAAGCTTATGATGGCGGCCTCGTTCATGTATTCGTCATATGTAGGAGTGTACTTGTTGTGGCGCCATCTTGCTTCATGCAGGTAAACTCGGGACATAGCCTTCACCTACAAATTTACATATGAAACGTATACATAGTGCATGTCGTCACAGTTTGAATGAATTCGTTTTCACGTTCAAAGACTTTGATTATAAATGAAGATGGTGACTGTATATGTACCTCTTCTATCACGTATTGAATCGTATGCGATCTGCCTTCTTTAGCCAAACACTGCTCAATTTCCTTGTAGGTATCAATGAAGGCCCCAAATACCAGTTTCATGTACTGGGGAAGATCTTTTGCCAAACTTATGTCCCACCTAATTAATTATGCGGTACAACAACAAAATCGATTTATATGTGGGAACAAACGAGAAAGCTTAGGGGTCATTGGCAAGAATACATATATGCACGATCATACATATGCATGTACAATATAACAAATGGCCCTTGATTAATAATCACGTACCTCTCAATTGCTTTGTGAAAGGGCTCAAGCTCATCAATTATGCCATATGCATCATATATGTCATCTAGAATCGATATAAGTTTGACCGTTTTCACAAAAATCATCCTACTGAAGGAGTATTGAGGTTCGTATAGTGCTCCTAATCCCCAAAAGTACAATTCCACCACCCTATCTCTTATCCGAAATGGAAGTTGGGAAGTTATATCCAACTCTTTCCACCACCTAAACATTATGTTTTTCAACAGGATCAGGTGTTAATAATTAATAGCTTGTTAGACCAAGGAAATTGAATTGATCCTATATCAAATTAAACGTATATAGATGACAAAAATACATGTATTACGTACGTACCTCGAAAGATGCATTAGCTCCTCTTTGTATGATGACTGAAGCAAGTTGAACTCCATCTTGGCAAATCTAAGCAAATCCTTGTCATGCATGGGATCTTGCTCGTAGATGGAGATGTAATTTCTTCAATACTTTCTTTGATGAGGTGTGCAGAGCTCAATCTTCATGGGTCATATCTGATCCTCAGTTGAAAGAGGAGCTCAAGGTCCTCAGTTGAAAGAGGAGCTCCAGGCAGCTGCCAGCCTGCCACCGGGACCTTGATCCCCACTTACAGGAACTTCCTTGGATGATTCCAAAATGCGGCTGAAGTTGGTAGGAACCCCGACAGGTATGTAAGGTATAGCGTTGAAGATGTTAATGACCGGATCAACATTGAGTTGTTTCAGGGCGGGAGGCAATGAAACTGATGCTAATTAAGGTTTTGTTTTTCCCAAATTTGTGAATGTAAACTGTTGATTGTGAAATGGATTGTTGTAATGACGTGTATGGTTAGTGTATGCAGTTAAGGTGTCAGGAATTTAGAATCCTGAGTTGCGCTTTCCATGAGTCTGCGTATTTGGATGTGTTTTATAGTCATGAACAAAAACAGGAGATTGCTTAGTATCTTCCCAACCCGGTTATGTGCTTCATGGTGAGTAGTCCTCCGTGGTAATTGGGTAGAACAGGGATCATCATGAATTGGAAATTCATTAGGCAAAAATCTTGAAGGAAAAGAATACACCTAGAGGTGTCAAACAAGTCGGGTCGGGTGGATTCAGGTCCACTCTTTTCGGGTTCGGATTGAGTGCGGGTTCGGGCCAATCAAGTTACAGGTCAAGCCGGGTCGGGTCTTGACAGGTTATCGTGCGGGTTCGGCTCGACCTAATAGGTCAAGAATTTTATTTTTTTAATGATTATTAAAATAGTATTATGATTAAAAAATAATATTTAATAATAAATATTATTTTTAATAGATTTTTATAATAATATTTTATTTATAATATGTTATATGATAAAATATATTATAATATTTTGAATACTAATCGGGTTGGGAGGCTAACTAAGCAAAAATAAAGGGAAGGTAATTTTTATTTAATAAAGAAGTAGACTAAGATATCTTTTGTAAGTGATTTCGGGTTAATATCTAGAATTTTTACTTTCTCATTTTGCCTTAGGGGGAAACTAAAATGAATCATTTATTTAAAATCAAAAACTTCCTATAATTTAATACAACATTGATTTATATTTATTTAAGAAAAGTATTTGAAGGAAAGTTTTGATAAATTACAACGCAATATAACTCTATGCCCTATGTCTCTATTTTTAAATTAAACCACACAAAGTTCGTATAAAAAACAATTTGTCCCGTGCGGTACGCAAGGACCAACATACTAGAAACATAACCGGCTTAGAAGGGGTCACAAATATTGATACACATACGAAGTGAAAATTCTTCTTTTCCGAAAATTACTTACGGTGCTACATACTTTCTTACTTATATATCCAAATAAATTTTCAGTAAAATAATTAGTACATGCAAGGTACCCGTTGACCCGTTAGTTATTATTTCTGAGTGGCTTCCATATATACAGTCTAATGTACCGTAATAAGAAAGGTTTAAGATGCACTAACTCTATCAAATGTGTTTCTACATTTAAATTAAATTACATGAAGGTCGTATAAAAAGAGCGTTGCCCCCTGCCGTAGGCAGGGGCCGGAGATACTAGTAATACTATAAAGAAGAGTCCTCTGCTGCAATAAATGCCCGTCATTTTATACGAATAACAATGTTTATAGGATATTATAATTTCAGCCTATTTAATTATCATTTTCATAAGACAATTTAATTACTCTCTTTATGATAACATTTAAAAGAAAACAATAAAATAAATGGGTGTAGTACCTAACAGAGTAACAGACGGATTTTTTTTTTTTTGGTAGAAAGTAACAGACGGATTTGACCATGTTTTTATGATGAGATTTCACTCACAATTTGCATTCAAGTGTGATATTAAATTGTTTTGCCCATCGGTTTTTTTTCAGCAATTGCCCATCAGTTACACCCTTGCTCTTCAACAATGACATTAAATTGTTTTGCCCATTGTTTTTTTTCCAGCAATTGCCCATCGGTTACAACCTCCAATTGCCGTGGATTGAATAAAAGCATGGTCATGAGAAAAGTCTAATGACACGCACCACCTCTAAGCCTACAGACTATCATCTCTGGTTACGGATTCATCGGTCATCTAAGCCTATTCCACCTCTCCAAAATCGCCGTGGAACGAGCCGTCCAGGACTACATTCCATCCCCTGACAACACCTTCACCTTCGGCTTCGACGGCGGCCACAATCTCTCCTCCAACGCCTACTGGCTATCCATCCGGTTCACCCGATCCGCTGACCCGAAAGGCTTGGTTTGGGTGGCCAACCGCAACAGCCCCGTCAACGGCCACGACTCCCTGGTGTTGACCGACATCGACGGCTCCGTGGCCTGGCAGAGCAACACCACTCCCATTCATCCCCCGATGTATTGGCAAAGAAAGAGAAAAGTAGAGAAATTGAATTGACCAGAGAGATTGAATGGCGATTCGTCGGTCATCTAAGCAATCAAGAAGGACATCGTCTCCTCCTCTTCGACGCCATCCAATAACCAGTCTCTGCTCCGACTGCCATCGCCAACCCTAACCGTCTTCAGAAGCCTATGTAGTCCAGTAAGTAGTCCTTTTTGTCTTCTTTTCTGGCGGGATTTTCTTTTTTGCTGTCGAAATTGATGTTGAATTTGGGCAAATTGTGATGAAAATGTGAAATTGGGGCTTGATTTACCCTTGCTGCGCAGTGAAGAAAGGCCAGATCGTGAGGTCGGGCAAGGACAAGTATCTTAACAACATCAATGTGAGTGAGTTGTTTCTGGAACCTTCAATTTGCTAAAATTGTGTTCGGCTGATTTCTAGAAAATTGAAATTAGGGTGATAAGAACTGATTAGAAGAAGTCTGTTTGTTCAGTATCTCTCACTACACCATCCTCCCTACTACAAAGGCCTCGATCGATTACATTTATGAGGATCGGGGTGAGGTAAACCTTCTTACAACATCAGAAGTGAATTTGAATCAAAGTCTCTGTTGGAATTTGAATAAAATGTTGATGAATTGCTTCTCCAATTAGTACTAACTCTTCATTGATTTGGAATTGGTTGGTTCGACAAGGGATTTGCAAGATTGTGAGCATAAGAGATAAAAAAGGATCAGTCCCTTTCCGTTGGACAGAGGAGCTCTTGCTTCGGCTTCAACTGTGCTCCTTCCGATCGTAGCCATGGTGACTACCAAGACAATCGTAAGATTTCACTCTCGATCTCAACGTTTATTTCCTAACCTTAATTGCTTTCAATTTGTTTATTTTTGTATGGAAAAAATTGTACCTCTCCATTGGATAGAATCAAGCATCGGATTTGTATGCTTAGGAGAAGATTCATGAGAGCATCAACAATAGTCTCGCCTTGGTGATGAAGAGTGGGAAGTTCACCTTGGGATACAAAACTCTGCTGAAGACTCTCATAAGCTTCAAAGGTTTTTTCCTTTTATTCTTTCACATTCGATCATCTAGGTTTTCTATTTAGAAGATGATTGAATTGTTTCCAAGGGTAATGCAGTTTCTATATGATGCAGTTCTATTGTTTGTACTGATGCATGTTTGATTGTGAGGGCTTTGGACTTGAAGTTTAGACTTGCTTTCTAGAAGAATATTTAGAGAAGCTCTTGGTTAGTATAGGAAGAAGATGTGTTGCCTCCTGAGAAGTTAGCTATAGCCAACGTTGGCAGGGAGTATTCGAGAGCTTCTCAAGAATGACATGTTTGTGAACCGAAAAGCCTCATCTTTTTCAGATGGCCATTTAAGAGAGAGGAGCGACTCAGAGGAGACATCCCTGATCTTCTGGAGCTGTGGAGGTTGTGGGTCATGATGAAGGAGAAAAAGAAGATCGATAGAGTGGGTGGCATTGGCATATGTCTTGAAAGAAATGAATATGTTTGAAGCACGGGAAGATCGAATATTGTTTGTGTTGATACCCGTATTTGTCACCGCGTTGATGCACGGGATGGATAATGTTGACATAAAAGATTAAAACATTAAGCACGCTTTTAAACGCGCTAAATGAACAAATTGCCCAAAATTATACGCGTGCATGTATGAGGACACGGGTTACTAGCTAGCAGGAGCCTCTCTCTTTAAATGTTTCACATGACATGCATCGCGAGCAAGTACCCTGGATATGTTCGAACCTTTTGTGCGTACACACACGCATGATGGTGATGATTGGCTTGGCTTGCCCACTCCTTACACATATGTGTGATGGAGGATGTGTTCCACGTAGGCATCGAAATCCCAAATGGCAAGTTTGTGCACACTACGTATTTAAATAAGTAATTAGTAGCTTGCTTGTGAGCTATTTTGTGGAAATTTGTGCTATCCCACATCGACTTCAAGGGAGGTAAGCAGCTCGTCCATTTTCTATATATAAGAGGTACAAGGCAAAAGTTAAAGGGATCGGAAAAGGCCTGTCCCGAGACGTGTTCTCGAAGGACGGGCCCCGACGTGTTTGAGTCTCCGAGGAGCTCGCACTATTTTACGGGAAAGACTTTAAAAAGTCTTATAAGCCTCCGAAAAGAGAATAAAATAATACGCGGGGGGTGGGAGAGCTCGAAGCAAGACGAGCCGGTTTCTAGCGTGCCGAAAGGCCCGAGAGTTTAATAATTTTGTCCCGTAGTTAGTTCGAGATTTTCGGACTTCAACAATGGCGCCGTCCGTGGGGATCTTCTCATCCTTGGAATGTCATGCTCTCGGGTCATCGGTTAAGAACCGCGCAGGTTAGTATATTTTCTTGCTTATATAATTAGTTTGTATTTTAATTAGCACGCATCGCGGCCTTGGCCTGTGGCCTTGGCTCGCGGCCTTGGCCCGTGGCCTTGGCTCGCGGCTTTGTCCCGCGGCCCCATCGTGGCCCGCGACCCCATAACAACCCTCCGAAAAGAGAATAAACTAACAACCCTCCGAAACGAGAATAAACTAACAAGCCTCCGCCGTGTCTTCACCGGCCCGCCATCGCGCTCTTCCGACCTCTTGCCGTCGCGCTTATCTCTCTAGCGTGGTCCGTTGCCGTGGCCTTTGGCCCCCTTCTGGACATCGCGTTGCCGGAGACGCGGGAGTTCGTGACTGGAGTGCGTGGCAAGCTTCACTGATTCTGTTGCACGTTGCCAACGCGCTAAGTGCAAAAACTGACGTGTATGTAACTCCGATCGAATTCGGGTTGCTCGTGTTGTTCTTGTTGTCAAGATTTGTTGCTTTTAGGTTTTGTGAATTTGTAAAATCTCTTGTGGTGCGCTTGCTTGGCATGTCATGAACGCTAATGAAAAGATCTCTCTTTTGGTTTGGGAGAAGAGGCTCGGGGTTTTATTTTGCCCGACTCTTCCTCTGGTGTGCGGTGTTGATTATGGTGTGGTGTCTTCTTGCGCGTTACTCTCACTTTTTGCATTTCAGCACCAAGCGAACGCCTTTAATGAACCTTGAGATAATAGCAATTGACTAATACAGGTTTGTTGTACACAAGTTCAACACCAAACCAAATAACGCCTCCGAAACGAGAATAAACTAAATAAGCCTCATATGGCCCGCAACCCCATTTAGACAACGGCTGTTTTTGAGCTTTGCTCACAGTTACCGTCAACGCGCTAAATCACATTCTATAAATCAAAACGCGCGCGATGCGCATAGGCGCACTCGAGACGGTTACGCCGCTCGCAGCTGCTTAAAGCCTTAAAACATCAAAACTCCACAGTCGTTAGGGAAAATCCGAGTTGCCGTCCTCGCTTGGGGTTTCCGCTAACGCGCGCGATGCGCATAAGCGCACTCGAGACGGTTACGCCGCTCGCAGCTACTTAAAGCCTTAAAACATCAAAACTCCACAATCGTTAGGGAAAACCCGAGTTGCCGTCCTCGCTTGGGGTTGTCCGCTAACGCGCGCGATGCGCATAGGCGCACTCGAGACGGTTACGCCGCTCGCAGCTGCTTAAAGCCTTAAAACATCAAAACTCCACAGTCGTTAGGGAAAACCCGAGTTGCCATCCTCGCTTGGGGTTTTCCACTAACGCGCGCGATGCGCATAGGCGCACTCGAGACGGTTACGCCGCTCGCAGCTGCTTAAAGCCTTAAAACAACAAAACTCCACAGTGGTTAGGGAAAACCCGAGTTGCCGTCCTCACTTGGGGTTGTCCGCTAACACGCGCGATGCGCATAGGCGCGCTCGAGTTGGGTTATGCCCCTCGTAGTTTCGCATAAAGCCTTAAAACATCAAAACTCCACAGTTATCGTTAAGGCAAACCGCCGAGCTGAGCTCGGGGTTTGGCCCGCGTTGAACGCGAGGGCGCGCTCGAGTTAACTTCATCACTCGTAGTCGCAATAAGACCAAATACCCAAATTCTATAAAGGCAAATCGCCGAGTTGAGCTCGGGGTTTGGCCCGCGTTGAACGCGAGGGCGCGCTCGAGTTGACTTCATCGCTCGTAGTCGCGATAAACCCAAATATCCGAATTCTATAAGGCAAGCTGCCGAGCTGAGCTCGGGGTTTGGCCCGCGTTGAACGCGAGGGCGCGCTCGAGTTAACTTCATCACTCGTAGTCGCAATAAGACCAAATACCCAAATTCTATAAAGGCAAATCGCCGAGCTGAGCTCGGGGTTTGGCCCGCGTTGAACGCGAGGGCGCGCTCGAGTTGACTTCATCACTCGTAGTCGCGATAAACCCAAATATCCAAATTCTATAAGGCAGGCCCCCGAGCTGAGTTCGGGGTTTGGCCCGCGTTGAACGCGAGGGCGCGCTCGAGTTGACTTCATCGCTCGTAGTCGCGATAAACCCAAAAATCCAATTATTATAAAAGAAAAACCGCCGAGCTAGGCTCGGGATTTGACCCACGCGATGCGCGTCGGTGTGCTCGGGTCGGTTACAACAACGCGTTGACCGTAATTATGTGCATCAAGTGAGTGCCTCGTTTGTCCTCGAAAAGACTAAGGACATCCGAGTCACGGGGTTGTGTTGATACCCGTATTTGTCACCGCGTTGATGCACGGGATGGATAATATTGACATAAAAGATTAAAACATTAAGCACGCTTTTAAACGCGTTAAATGAACAAATTGCCCAAAATTATACGCGTGCATGTATGAGGACACGGGTTACTAGCTAGCAGGAGCCTCTCTCTTTAAATGTTTCACATGACATGCATCGCGATCAAGTACCTTGGATATGTTCACACCTTTTGTGCGTACACACACGCATGATGGTGATGATTGGCTTGGCTTGCCCACTCCTTACACATAGACCTGTCAATCGGGTCGGGCGGGTCGGGTTCGGGTTTCGGTAATCGGGTTCGGGTCAAACACCAGGTCGGGTCATTTCGGGTCACAATTTTAACGGGTCCAAACGGGTCGGGTCACTACGGGTTTGTTGCGGGTTCGGGTCAACCCAACGGGTTAAAGAACCTGATTTTTCAAATTTATTTTTTAAATTTATCAATAATTTTTTTTGTTGATATTAATTTATAACTCTCTTATTTACTTATAAAGTTATAATATAATTTAATTGACACCTATATGTAAGGATTTAGATTTTTAATACAAGAGTTACACTTCGTCTTTGTACTCACAGTTACAAATTATTAATCATAACGTGATATCTACCTATTTTAACAAGATTTTTGTAATCAATCATGTGCTAGACTAAGTGGGATGAGTAACACAAAGACAACAAAAACAAGTTTCAATTTCATATTCATGGTGTTTTCTAAAAGAATTTCAATAAGAAATGATTAACCTTAAAGTTCAAATCCTAGAGATTCAAAATTGATTATGAAGAAAAAAAAAAACACGTTAGATAAAAAGTAATTTGTATGAAAACTTAAATCCTAGAGTTCTTGTATGCATATATCATACTAGAAGAAGAAGCTTGTAATTTACTCATATTAAAAGTATAATATTTCTCATCGTTTACATATTTTAACTTTGATAAAACTATAAACATTAATGTAACCTAGAACAACTTTACAAATCAATTCAGAACTTAGATTCTAGTTCAACAAAACAAAAAAACATTCAAACCTTGAGAAGTATACATCAATTTAAGAGACACAAACTTAGTACATCTTTAATCAATTGGTATATTTCATGTTCAAAATCAATTACTCGAGTCGATTTTCTTTATAAATAATCATCTTTTAATCAATCAATTGGAGTTGAGTTCGGCTAATGACGAGCGGAAGACAAATCATTACAATCGAACCCAACAATGTGTGAATTTTTTTCACCATTCCCGTTTTTCGTTCGACCCAACGGGTTAACCAAAACCAAACGGGTTTGACCCAGAAATTTCCCGGGTCATCGGGTTCGGGTAAAATCGGGTTTCGGGTTTACTTTTCCGGGTTATGACCCAGACAATTTCGGGCGGGTCGGGTCGGTTTTTCGGGTTGGGTCAGATTTTGCAAGGTCTACTTACACATATGTGTGATGGAGGATGTGTTTCACGTGGGCATCGAAATCTCAAATGGCAAGTTTGTGCACACTACGTATTTAAATAAGTAATTAGTAGCTTGCTTGTGAGCTATTTTGTGGAAATTTGTGCTATCCCACATCGACTTCAAGGGAGGTAAGCAGCTCCTCCATTTTCTATATATAAGAGGTACAAGGCAAAAAGTTAAAGGGATCGGAAAAGGCTTGTCCCGAGACGTGTTCTCGAAGGACGGGCCCCGACGTGTTTGAGTCTCCGAGGAGCTCGCACTATTTTACGGGAAAGACTTTAAAAAGTCTTATAAGCCTCCGAAAAGAGAATAAAATAATACGCGGGGGGTGGGAGAGCTCGAAGCAAGACGAGCCGGTTTCTAGCGCGCCGAAAGGCCCGAGAGTTTAATAATTTTGTCCCGTAGTTAGTTCGAGATTTTCGGACTTCAACAGTTTGTAATTATAATCTTCCCGTTCATATGCCTCATTAAAATTGCATATAGGGAAACCAGTGGTGTACATTTAACAATATGCAATTAGATATGGTATACATATGTAGTTCATATTCAAACAGTATTCATATCTAGCGGGAACTACATATGCCTCATTATACTGTTCGCAGCTTTGGGTTATTATAGAGGTTTGACAAGTGATTTTGATTATAATACTGTTTGAATATGCCTCATTCATATGTCTTGAAAGAAATGAATATGTATGAATATTGGTATCTTCCTTGGCGTGGAAATCAGTGGTGTTCACCACATGCTAGGCTAAGAAAAAACACCTGTGAACAAAAAGTGAAAATCAGCTATTGGCATTTGGCAATGATACTTATAAAACAAATGGAGGGGTTAGCACAAAAGCTAAAATGCAAGCTAAGGAACTTCTCACAATTATCCCTAGAAGGACATTTTTCTTAAGGTGTCGTGATTGCACGGTTGAAAGCTTGGAGTTATATGCTTTTAAACTGTTGGTTGAGGTTTGTTACTAAGGTTCATTGCACTTCAATCCAACATCGGCTTTTATTATTAAGTAAATATTTAGAATTTATTAGATTTAATATACATAAAATGTAATGTCATACGTATAATTTGATCTCAAAAACGATGACTACCGATTTTGCACTTCATCATGATCCAAATACTGATGAAACATTTTATAACTAAAGAGAAGCAATTTATTTATTCCTCAACTTAGAGTCCGAGACTTAATAGGAGAAGAATTTGTCCATTTTTCCTAAAATCTATAAACACATAAACTTATAAAAAAGGTGACAATAAATGCACATTATTAAAGTTGTGAACAGTCAAAGAATTCAAATGAATGAGTTAAGAGTGAATTTATTTCATAAATAATTTATTAGGTCGGTTATAAATAATTTTTATAGTACATTTACTTTATTTTCACCTTTTGAAATTCTTATTTTCTTACTACATACTAGCAAAAACTCTATATTTATTACTTAACATAATAGTACATACAAGTATATTAGTCTTTCGACCAAAAAAAGTATATTAGTCTAATTGTATTCAATTATTTTATAGAAACTGATACATATTATTTATTTATTTTTATCTAATCTTATTTTTATTTTTATATGTATTCTTATTATTGATGTATTGTATTTATTTCTATTTTCTTTACAACGAAAAAAATCGGTTGTGAATTTACAAAATTACTTAAAGGATTTTTAATATAGTTATTTTGTTATGTATTTTTCAAATTTAATTATGTGAATTAATTGGTATATGTTAAACTAAATTATGTTACATTATTAGAAATTTGAATAGTCCAGCGATTACAATGTGACTAAATTAAATTTATTAAATTAAAATAATATCAATTATTGTCATTGAACCAAAAATAATTCCAACTACAGAAATCGTAAAAGTATAGCCAAACTATTAACATTAACATGTTCACTAAAAATAAAACACGGACAATTTTCCGGCCAAATTTTGGATCATTGGTATTACTATATGTTCTTTATATATAAGTTAGAGATATACTTCAAGTAGATTTAAGTTTTAAGAAAAAACAATCAACAATAGGAGCATATTTTACTAAGTTTCCAAAGTTCTCTCAGTTATATTTATGTAATTTTTTCACATTATATTAGTTTATACTTTTATTGAGACCTTATATTTTATAGTGGTCTTTCGATAATTTCTTATCTTATTATTTTATCGAAAATCGTCAAATTTAACACTGGCTTAAGTCGGGACCAAAGAAGAATATTAACTTATCGTGTTTATTAATTTATCGCGTTTTAATTTATGGAAGTTCTATTGTAATGTCATAAGATGATGAAACTCCTTGGTTTAACTTCTACTACGCATTTATCATGGATGAAAAATTAGTAAACAATTCGGTCATTAAAACATGCTTATATTTTGATGATATACACAATCAATATCTTTGATTTATTTCTAAAGCAACAATCATTCTGCTGTAAACAAAGCCCGTGCATCGCACGGGCCACTAACTCTAGTCCATAAATAAGATATAAATAAGATATAGTAGTATAGATCCTTGAGATATTTATGGAATGAATGATATAGTTAATTGATGTATACGAGTGCTGCTATCTATATAATAACTACTGTATTTTTTTTCGAAGTATCTATAATTATTACCCCGTATTATTATTTTTTTGGTAGAAAAAAAGATATTACCCCGTATTATTTTTTTTTGGTTGAAATATTACCCCGTATTATTCATTGTACGTACATATCATTATTACATTATATACACTCGATCATCACGGCGCGACTATTACTAGTACAACGATCGAGTTGTATGTGAAGGTCGATCTAATTGCTATTTTGGTTAAACAAGAAACAAAATAATGGCAAATTACACAACATCGATCTCAAAGCTTGTGTTTGGGAACTTGATTCGCTTGGGTTCGAAACAGTTGCTGGAAAATCCAGTCTTTCCCGCCCTTGTTTGTGGTATGTTTTCCAGGCTTTCTGATCAATATTGGAAGACCAGTTTTTCTGAACAACATTGCTCGACTCCGACAACAGGAAGATTGTATTGTGAAGCCCATCTTGCTTCCAAGAAGCAAATTCCACCCTCGAATTGTGGAAAAGTATATCAGTTTCCATATGGATGGAAACTAGGGTTTTCCGGGTTGGCTCCACCCTTACAGTATTCTTCAACACTTGGTTATATGGACAGATCGAAACAGACCCAAATCAACGGTCTACTTGCTCACCATGAAATTGGAAGAAGACAATACAATGTAGATAGGTCTTGTGATAATCCAACACCAATAAACAACCATCATGAGAGGCTCCTTGTCGATGATGTGGTCAAGGAAACGCGCACGCGAACGCCCAAGACAACGAGGAGTTACCGTTGTTTGGTTTCTGCCTTAGCAGCCTCTTGTCTAGGAGGATTTGCTTACTTGACAAGTAATCTTGAAACGATACCTTATTCGAAGAGGACCCGTTTTACTCTTTTGTGAAGGCAGGTTGTTGACAAGGAGCGGACAAGGAAAGAGTGGGAAGTCTTTAAGGAGGAAAACAAGGATAACATATTGGCATCCTGTCATCCTCAGAGCATAAGGGTGAGATCCATCACAAACAAGTTGATTACGGCGTTGGAGAGGGGCTTACAAGATGAGAAAGTCTGGGTAGCTCAAGGTGGATGGAAGGGTACTTTGAGTAAGGCACTTGTTAGGGAGAGTTGCCGATCAATACGCCAATGTATCGTCGACTGGGAAGTTATTGTCGTTGAGGACCCTAGTATCAATGCTGAGTGTCACCTTGGTGGGAAAATTGTGGTGTTTACGGGTCTTCTTAAACACTTCCAGTCTGATGCTGAGATGGCGTCCGTTATTGCTCATGAGGTAGTTTACATAAGTTTCTACTCATCACTTGTTAAGAACCTGTACGTGTAAGAGATTTTGGTAACTAAACAACATATATATTCATGTATTGCTTATGTATATAACAACAATCTTAGCTAATTTTGATTAGGTTGGGCATGTTGTGGCCAGACATCTTGATGAGACGTTAGCGATGGCTGCGCTGTTAGCGATCCCTCGACTACTCGTGCACCACGATGACATGTACGACGTGGCTGTAGCAACGTTTTGGGATCATCCCTTACTCCTAAGTTTGTCCAGAAGGTAAATTTTCTTGATTAGGTTGGGACGTTGTACGTATACTAATATTCTGAACATGCATGCTTCATATATCTTAGCTACCATGCAGTTTTTAGATGAGATTGAAGCAACTATATATATGCATATATCTAGTACAAATGCGTCCATCATGCGAAGAAATCGCGCATGCATGCTCTTCATTTAAAGCAATTATATGCTTTCAGCTATATACTATACATAGTATATGTCAGCTTTGCGCATTCTCTATGAAATAATCAGCATATATAACCTATGTTAGCCTACATCTTGGCATATTATTGTGTACTTGTTATTTCTTATTGACTAATGTATGTATTGATTTTCTTAAAAATGCACGCAGGAATGAATTAGAAGCGGATTACATAGGGTTGCTCTTGATGGCTTCAGCTGGATATCATCCCTGTATCGGGCTCCAAGTAGAAATGGAGTTTGCAAGATTATTAAAGGGTGACATGCCTAAAAAGTCTGAATCTAAATCTACACACCCATCTGGAAAAAGGAGGGTTCAGTTAGTTGCCCAAGCTCAAGAGGAAGCCATGGCCTTCTACATTGAAACCCTACAATCGAAAACGGCCAGCCTTAGGTTGTTGCCTTATCTACAGCGTCTCCTGCGATTTTCGTCTCGATAGATGATGGAACAAGATTGATAATGCCAGGGGCCATCAGCTAGATCGATCATGTAGCTTGGCATTTGTAGGATTTTTCTGAACTAACATTCTTATCCTTGTAAGCCTTTTTTTTTGGTCAGAATATCCTTGTAAGCCTTGAATAAACCATGGTTATATTATACTATATGATAACATCTAATAAATAAGTATTCCCTTACTTGTTTGTATATATTTTTTTCAGATCAACGTGAAGAAGATGTAATGTGCCACACTAGCTTAGTTAGTCTTTACATGCTTATAATGTTAAAATTGGACATAATTAGATTTATTTAAAACTCAACAAAAAAATTTGATCAAATTTGACATCTTTAGTAACTACATATACATTCCAAAATGTTTGGGCCTGATTTAGTCAGTTCGCTACGGTAGTAGGCCCATAATGAGTGTCCCATTATGGCCACTTGTTAGTTAAATAGGCCCAACCTTAGCCCATAGTCATATTTACAAGTCTCATCAGTCCTAATTATTATGCTTAGCAATTGTATATTGTCCTTTCATGTTGAACCACTCTTTAACGGATCCTGTTAGGGTGAAGTTGCTCAAAAAAACTCTACATGGAGTTTGTGAATTTCCCACCCTTGATTTTAATGAATGGTTGAGATCTTATAGGACTTTTAGATTTTTTTATTTTGTCAGAAAAGGGATGGACCCATGGCCACATCTTCTCTAGTTTGCTTCCATATTCTGGAGTCCTTGCTGCCTCCGCCACCTGCTCTAGCAACGAGCCATTTTACCGGCGATCGGAGAATATTTTTTTCCGACTCATTTCCATAGATCCAAAGTTTGTTATTAATGGGGAAAATTAAGTAGAAAACAGAAATTGATTATTTTACCATTCATATTGTGTATCTGATTGAATTCAAAGGGTTTCATTGGTTTTTTGGTTTGTAACAATTCAAGGATTTTCAACCGGTTTTGCAATTTGAATCTTCAACTACATATCTTCAACTACATATCTTCAACTACATAATTTGAGTTTATGAATGAGATTGATTGTTAGTTGTGTTTTCTAGGCGGTGTATTATTGTAGAGCATATATGTGAGAGGAATTTGAAGGGTAAGTGCGGCAACATCGCTTGTGAGAAGGAGATGAAGAATAGTGGAGTTCTGGAAAGGGGGAAGGGTTTAAAGCAATAAAGGAAAATTGGGTATAAACGTATTTAATCAAACAAATAAAAGAATCTAAAAATCATAAGATCCCAGCCATTAATTGAAATCAAGGGTTAAGAATTCACAAACTCTATGTAGAGTTTTTTTAACAACTTCACCCTAACAGGATCCCTCTTTAACTGGTCTAATCAGGATTAGAAGCTTAGCTATCAGCTATCTATGAATAAAACGGAATGAGAAATTGCTTATAGACTAGTGGGGAATATATATATATAAGTGAGAATACACACTTGTAATTTCAAAGTGCTCAATCAATGGAGGGACCCAATCATGACAGAATGCCCTCATACCATTAGAATCACGGATAGAATCAATCCTAAAATTGGGAATGTGTTACGTGCAATTAACACCACGGGTAAAACACCATCCAATATTATAACAGAAATACATAGCACTTTGGGAACGCGAGATTTCACTGAACTATCAATCGTATGGTGGTGTATATGGCAACAGAGAAACAGACTCGTTTTCCAGAAAGAACCAAATGACTTTATCCAAGACCTGACAAAATACATTCAATCCCAAATCAGACTCTGGAACAAAGCCAAGGAATGGGAAGAAGACGAGGAAAAACTTCGGAAACCGAACAAATGTGGGGTAAGAAGAAGAACCATGCAAAAAACTTGGGAAAAGCCACAAAGAGGGTGGTTTAAACTAAACTTTGATGGGTCAAAATTAGAAACTGGATCTGCCTCTACTGGTTTTGTAATAAGAGACCATTTAGGAAAAGTTCTTAGCATGGGATCGACTCTAAACAAATTCGATTCCATAGCACAGATTGAAGTTCGTGCTCTCAAAGAAGGTATTAAAGAAGCTAAGAGAAGGGGATTACGAAATCTGGAAATCGAGGGAGACAATCAAACAGTCATTAATGCAGCTTGCGGAACAGGGCCAAGTTCATGGGAAATTGATATGCACATCGCGGAGATTTGGGTGCTATTCCGCGACTTCGAGAACATTCGCATCCGTCATGTGATTAGGGATTGCAATACTGTGGCTGATAAAATTGCCAAAATGGGCCACGTATTCCCTAACCTCCACATCCTTAACAACCAAGAACTTCGCGTTCTCATCCAGTTGGATGCTCTAGATCGGCCTCCGTAAGGAAGCCCGTCTAATTCTTACCTTGTTCAAAAAAAAATAAAAAAAAATGGAGGGACCCAATCCAACGGCTCTGATCTGGCATTTGAGTGGTGCCAGCCTAGCATTGCTGATACACCACCCCCAACAGCTGGCCCCACCCCTTTTTGTTCATACAATATAACTCCAAATAGTTAAGCCCACATGTTACGCCCCCTAGGTTGCCTTGCCACACTTTTGTAGGTGATTACATCACATTACTACTAATCTAGCTAGTGTAATCACCTACAAAACCAATCACTTTTGCATCTTGTAGTAAGTTGTAAAGGGTCTTCACAGATTTGTAAAAAGTGAAATGTCAACATTTTTTTTTGTTAAAAATGATACTATATAGCGTTTGAACCTTAACAAAGTTTATTCTCCTGGTCAGGAGGAGTGAGCCCAAACAAGACTCAATAATGACATGTGAAGGCCGCTTTCGTAGCACTGGCATTGATTCACTTGCAGACAAATTCATAATTAGGAAGGGGTGCTAATCAATAACTAGAGACCAATACCCATAATTATTCCAATTTGCAATTTCATCTCTGTCTGCACACCAAACCCGTCTCTCTTGTGTACGCCTGTCTCCCTTTTCAAGATCCCTGCTTTTAGGTTTCTAGGTTCCAAATTTTCATTGGGCAATTTCCCCTTTCTTTCTATATTTTGGAAGGAGAGTAAAACTGGCCGTAGCTTTCCTTGTTCACTCTTTTGTTCCTTTCTTGCTTTTTCCCCCTTCCTTAGTACTATTGGTAGATTAATTGGCATATATATGCATTTTGCTCGTACTTTTTCACCCTTTTCCTTTCTGTTCCCAGACTCCCGGTCTTCTGCTCTATTTTGGCATTAGCGGCTCTCTCTAAGGGCTCCCTGATGGAGAGATGTCTCATGAGGAGCCTTGTATGTAACTTTCCTACTTATCACTCATTTCTGTATGAGTTTCATTGATTCAAGATTCGCATTTTGGATTGGTTTTATTGCTCTCCTGTTTTCCTGTTTGAGTTTGCAAGTTTGGCATCTGGGTGATTGCTCTTTTGTCGATTTTGGTTACCCTGGCATGGTTTTAGTTGAATTTGTGATGTGGGTTCTGAGAATTTTGGTTTCTGAAGTTGCGATCTTTACTGGGTTTGTTCTGATTCAAGTAGATTTAGTGTGTAGTTTTTCTAAAATAGTTTCTCTATAACCACAATCCGTGGTTTTCATTGAAGGGATTGGTACTGAGTGAGGTGAGATGGCTTCTGCTTTTCTAGTGACATTGCTGGTTAATGGGTAATTAGGTCAGTTTTATGTCATTCTGATCACTGGACTAGATTTCATATAAAACCTGTGGTGATCCCAGTTTGACACCTGTGCTTTAATCTAGTGTAGTGGCATCTCCTTTTTGATTGCATTCTATTTGCAAGTTCTGGATATTAGCTTTGAGTTTGTATAATAACCAAATTTGGATTCAAAACATAATTGAACTTGAAGAACACTCAGTTGCCATCTTATGGTTCTATTACAATCCGGCTCATATATGCCATGTCTTCTCAGCTCAGTCCTTTTCTTGCATTTGTCTTGATTTTTATTTCTTGTTGACATACAAGCACTTGACGAATGGAAGATGAATGGCACTTGAAGTAGGATTCAAGTGTGCTCCAATTATCAAAGCCTTGCAATTATTCTAATTCATCTGTTTCCACACACTACATGTTCTGATAATTTATATTACCACACTGATTGTATGCTTGTGTTTGGATTCAAGTGTGGTCATTTCAATCAATCCATAATCTGAAGAAGCCAAATTTCTAGAAAATAGAATTATCTTATCATACTTGCAACCGATTGCTTCATCTTATCTTAGTTTTCTCTAATGGTAATCTGTTTGCGCGTCCTGTGTGATTTAGGGTTCTGAAAATGTCTGCATCATGGTTTGTCAATGCAATATGCTCCAATTATGAATGAATCTACTGATATTTCTGACGTTTAAACCAGATAAATTCCTGTTTCAGAACCTGACAAAAAGTTAACTAGGCTCTTTGTTTAATCCTACGCCTTACTGATGTTTTGCTGAAAGCTTTTCAGGTGGTAATTATCTTGGTGTCAACACTATGGGAAACCAGAGAGTGTAGGCAAGAGGAATCTGCAAACAACTGCCAGTTCAGGAGATCTCTTAAAGAGAGGCCCCATAGTGTATCAATCACGGAATTCGGTGCTGTTGGGGATGGGGCGACATTGAACACGGTTGCTTTCCAGAATGCAATTTTCTATCTTAAGTCCTTTGCGGATAAGGGTGGTGCTCAGTTATATGTTCCGCCTGGCAGGTGGCTTACTGGTTGCTTACGCCTAACAAGTCACCTTACTCTATTTCTGGAAAAAGACGCCGTCATCCTTGGGACTCAGGTTTTTCTTCTATTTACAAATTACACAAGTCCACATTTTGCTGAGAATCTTAGCACATCCTAGTACAGAGAGAGGGACATTGCTTTTGTTTTCTCTAAGATATACTAGACTTTGCAGGTCATCCTTTTTTGTACCTCAACTAAGCTAATTCAGATCGTAGGTTCCAGAACTCTTACTAAACTTAGAAATTCTGTTTCCCCAATTTGCATTCACAAGTCTGTAAAGATGAAATTGCTTTTTATTTATTGACAAGCTTGACTCTTTCTTTCCCTTCTTCTTACACCTGATCAGATAGGCGAATTATTTTTTCATAGATTGAAGTCAAATATGATTGGTACTCCATAAAACAGTAAAACTACTCAAAAACCATTGGGAAATATGTTTCAGTGATTATGGATCACTGAATATAATAACTGTTGGTTGCTGCTTTATATTTGTTCTAAGCATAAATCTTTACTTACTATTTATCATATTTATAAGGGAAGAAATGAGGTTTTCCATGTTTTGACACTATAAAGAGATTTTTAAGCTTAATGCTTGCTAATATATTCAGGATTATAGTCGCTGGCCAGTAGTTGAGCCCCTTCCTTCATATGGTCGAGGTCTTGACCTACCCGGAAGGAGATATCGCAGCTTAATTACAGGAACTCAATTAAAAGATGTAGTTATAACCGGTATAACCATCTCATCCCCATATCAATTTGCCATAGCATGCTATCTTGTGACCACCATTGTCATACATATTTTTTTCTATTTAGGTAATAATGGAACCATCAGTGGTCAAGGATCTGTATGGTGGGAGCAATATTCATCTGGTTCTTTAAAATACAGTCGCCCTCATATTTTGGAATTCATAAACTCGAATGATATTGTCATTTCAAATATAACTTTCTCAAATCCCCCAGCTTGGAGCATCCATCCAGTGTATTGCAAGTATATTACTATTTTGACCACATTTTTTTTCCTCTCAAGTTAAGGTGGAGAAATACTTACATTTCAGACTGATGCTTTCTTTTCACATTGCAGTAACGTTCTGATTGAAAACATAACAATCCATGCTCCAACAGAATCTCCATACACCAATGGCATTGTTCCAGGTTTGTAGATTCAAGGACCCGTTTGGTTGCAAACCACAAATCATTCTTTCACATGTTCTTTTGGGTTTTCGCAGATTCTTCTGAGCATGTGTGCATTGGCTATAGCAACATCAGCATGGGTCATGATGCTGTTGTGATCAAAAGTGGCTGGGACGAATATGGAATTACCTACAATAAATCTACATCAAATCTAAATATCCAATCAGTTCGCCTTCAATCATATTCGGGAGCTGGCTTGGCATTTGGCACTGAGATGTCAGGTGGAATATCAGGAATAACCGCCAAGGATCTTCACATCAAAGACTCGTTTACTGGAATTGCGTTAAGGACATCCAAAGGAAGAGGAGGTTATATAGAGGATTTATTCATATCAGATGTCACAATGGATAATGTTCGCGTTGCAATTAAGGCAACTGGTGAGTCTGGATCACACCCAGATGACGGTTTCGATCCAAATGCTCTTCCGGTTGTTAAAGACATCATTTTCCGTAACATGGTTGGAACAAACATCACTATCAGTGGGAATTTCTCTGGGATTCATGAATCCCCTTTCAAATCCATCTTCTTGTTAAACATTACCTTTCAGGTTAGTTCCGTTGATACTTCGAGCTCATGGATATGCTCGAATGTTTTCGGTTCGTCCATGGATATTATGCCAAAACCTTGTCCTGAACTTGAGAGGGTTTCCTCTTCTTCATCTCCATTCTCCATATTGGCTGTCTATAAAGGGAATAGATTATGAGATGTTTTGGAAGAAGAAAAGCACGAGATCTCTCTTATTACATTTACAGTGATGCTGATTAGTTACTGTTTGTACATCACTCTTTTTTTTTCAATCTCTTTGTTTTTTCACTTTTTTTTTTCTCTTCATTTTGTAAGAAAAAGTTTTGGCATCATTTGTTCCTCTAAAACCAATATCCTGTAAGTATGAGTTCAGTGTCATTTGTTGATATCATTTATTTTGATTTGTTCTATGGAGAGGAAGTGTGAGATATTTGTAATATGCCATTCTTAAGCTCTGCCAAAAGCATGTTGATTTAGTGATTATAATAAATTAAGGTTCTATTCTCCCTTCTCTGATTCTATACTCTTAGAATACCATCTCTTTCTCATTGGAAAAAAATAAGAGCCTCAGTCATCAAAGCGATACAGATTGCAAAAGAAAGCTCAATATAGTGTCAATACACGTTATAAACTGGAGAAGACCCCATGAGGTGGTGAACAGTTATGTGCAGACGGAAAAAAGGAAGTAATACAATCTGTTATCAGCTGCTACTATTTGCATGCTATGCTGAGAGGATCATGATTACCCAAGGAAGGAGGGAAGCTAAAACAGATCTAATATCATTGGACTGATACTTCTGATCATTCAATTCATAATATACACTGAACAGACAGATTCAAACTCCTTTACGAGGTGAGTTAAGAAAACCCATCTGTTCAGTCAAGTGATCCATATGCTCTGGATTGTTCAACCCGTTCGCAATTGGCTGCTGCTGCTGCTCAATTTCATTTCTACTGTCAAGACCTTCCATTGGAGTTGAAACTGTCTCATCAGGTATCAGATAATCATCTAGAAAATCCAATGGTAGCTTGTCATCAAAATCCAGCAAATCCAGGTTCATGAACTCAGCATCTTCGGTGTTGTGTACCATGTGATTATCATTGGAAGAATTGACAGTATTGTCAACAATTTCTGCAACAGGTAAATGCTCAGGTATCACTGTTTCGGTCTGGGTAAGAGGAACGGCCTCAAATATTTCTGGGGAAGTTGGGCTCTGTTGGATTTCGGCATCAGCAGGTACATGACCATGTTGAGCATCTAAGTTTGAGGGGTTTAAGGAATCACTGGCCATAAAGTCATCAGAGCTAGTAACGTCCATTTTCCTTAGATGTCTGAGCATAGCATTTGTTGATTCAGTCATCCACGGCTGGTACTTTACAATTTGTCCCTTAGCAACAGAGATTGACTTCTCATTCTCAGACAGATTCTCCTGCTTGAGCCGTCGTTTCTTGCTTCCTTGTTTAATTCTGTTGTTCTCTGTCTGTTGATGTACAAACTGAGCAAAGAATCCAGGGCTTTGAACAGCTTTAGCTAGAAACGACATCATTTGTTGTTGTCTTTGCTCCATCCCCTGTAAGCGTTGCACCATGGTTTGCAACTGGTTGTCGGTTCCTTGCTGTTGCTGTCTTAACCTAACAAGTTCTTGCATCAGCACATTTTTATCTCTCTTAAGTCTCTCAACTTCTTCCTCCAGTCCAAATTTACCCACCTCAACACATGCTCCTACTGATGAGCTCTGTGCAGTTACTTGCTGTTGATCTTGGTGACTATGTCCATGAGCTGGTTTTCTTCTTGTAATCGTTTTAAGTAGGTGTTTCTGGCCCCTTAGAAAGCCCTCATTTGCAAATTTCCAGAGGTCAGGATCAACCTTTCTAAACCCCTGTAAAAATACCCACAACAAATGAAAACAGCACAAACATCATTCAAACTTGACAAGGAATCCAACTATCCTGGACAAGCCGAAACTTAAAATGGCAAACAAAGAAGATTTAAGAACACGGACAATAATGCAAGCCATTTGCTCAGAAAATGCAAGAAGAGAGTAGCCTTAATGTCTTGTTACAACCCTGCCATATGCTAGCATATGTATCACACTCATATAGTATGCAAAAGTATAAGCCTCGCTCAATGAGAAGATGGGTAGGTCAGACTGGTCAGATCGAATCACTAACAGTGTTCCCAATTAGTATGTACACATGTATATTCCTGTAATCAAAGTAGGAGCTGAACTTAAACCTTACACCTTACAGGCCACTTACACAGAAACTACCTCAGGCACTAGAACAAAATGCATCGGTGAAAGAACCTTCAACTTTATACAGTATCCATCTAGGTCGGCTTTAGCAGATCCTTAGGCTAATGTACTCATCTAATTAGAATGAAGAGAAAATCTTATTTATGGTGGTTGAGATGATGCTGAACTGAATCTTCTTTGTTGAAACCTACACAGGTCTTCTTTCTCTCATCTATAAAAATAAATAAAGAACATTGCACGGATTAAAACACCTAGAAATCAAAAGATCAAAACATTAAGCATCAGCTACAAGGTAAATGTACCCCCTCCAAAATACACAAAAGCCAAGACAAAAGCATCACTAATGTTCTCCCCACACAGTGACTCAATTTGTACATCTACTTCAACAATGTGGAAAGGAAACATAGAGGTTGAAAGCTCTCCTGATCAAGGCAATAAAGAAAAAGAAATCTTCCCACATACAAACCAAGATTGACATCTCTTGTTGTCTACCAAGATATTGAAGACTACAGCCCCTTATCTAACCACATCTAAAACATACCAACAAGAAATAAACGAAAAATCAGACATAATCCTCCTTCCACTCTAGACATTGAGCATCAATAAAAAATTGTATCCATTTCAAGCCGGAATAGTGTAATATACAACACTCAAGAATCATCTGTATCCAAGCTGAATAAGTCAGTTGCGTAATCATATCAATTATCGAATTGCACAAAGACAAAGGCTTATATAAAACAAACCCTAACAACAATTGCAATCAATCACAATAGATCAATATACACGAGTAGGAAGATGTGAGAGTGAGAGAGAGATTTGAGTGGCCTACGTAGGTATTAAGCTGCCGAACGAAGCTGGAGAAGTTATTGTGCTTGAAATACTTGGGGAGCAAGTCCCTGGCGAACTCAGGAGGGTTCCAAACCACGAAGCTGTTATTCGTGGAGCTCCAAGACACGATCGAATCGGTCGACGGATCGTCCACCATGTCATACGTCTTGCAAAGGAAAGGCGGCGGAGCGTTGGTGCTCAGCATCGGGTTCGGCCTCGCGTTCAAGCCCTGATCCGCCTGCGAAACAGGCGGAGCGTTCGCCGCCGCTATCTCCGCCGCCGTTGTCGGCGGCGTGACGGTGGATTTCGGCTCGGTGGCTCCGGCGGAGGCTGGCGTGTCCATGTTGCAAGCGAAGAATCGATAGGATGGAGATTTCTAGGGCTTTAATGGAAAATCCGGGGCATTGTGGCCGGAGATCGAAACAATAACGAGAATGGAGGAGGGAGGAAGGTGGAAATTCGATCGGAGGGCGGGAATTTGTAGGGCGGAGGAAGAGGTTTTTTGGTGGCGGAGATGGCGGTGGGGGGGGAAATTGGGGAGCAGCTTCTCACGGGTTCTTTACCCTTTTTGTGCATAAGTTTATCTCTTTGCTTTATTTCCAAAACTATTACATATAAAATACAGTAGTATGTTTTTATTTTTCTTTCTTTATGTTTATTTATTTATTACTCCATCATTTATTTATTTGGAGTATTGTTTGAATAATAGAAAAAATATTTTATTAAAATAAATCTCATGAGACTAATTAAATAAAACCATATACAATTTTATATCTATTTTTTTTGATAAATTTATACAAAATCCAAAATGATTTTTATTCTAAATAACATTTATATTACTAAGAAGTCATTTGAAAAAAAGTCAATTCATGACTATAGTTTGGACTCTAGAGTCTCTTATTCATGTCACACCTCACAAGTATAGGTTAAAGTGCTCAACGAGAGATTACAATGTTGGGGATTAATACTTACATATAGTTTATTATAGTCTAAATAACATTTATAGCTGGTTGGTCAATGTAGGAAATCTTAGCACTTGATCCAAGACTTCTTCAAACTTGATAGCGCTCATCTTCTGGCCAGCCCCGGATAAGCTATGAGCAAATTCTGCAACTGATGTTCTATTAAAGCAAGTGCTTGACTACCTGGCATTCACCTTGTATTGTAAGTTCAAAGTTGTATAAATGACCTATTAAGTTTGCCTATATGATTACACTTTTAACCCAAAGGGAAAGTTGGGTGAAACATCCTCAGCCTGAATTGGATTTTCAGGAGTAAACTGTTTCCAGCATACATTTTCAAGATCTTCAGAAAATGGGCATGAACTGTAAAGTCTGAACCAAATCCAAGATACACAACAAACAATCACGATTACAAGTTTCGGGATCAAATAATTTAACCACCTCTGCAACAAAGTCCATCAAAGGAAAGAAAACAGAAACCTGTAGAGCATTTTGCAACACACAACCGGCATTGCTTCCCATTTATTCTGTAGTGAAAGTAAAAATGGCCTGCTTCTTGTATAATCTATACAATATTTGTGAGGTAAGAGTTTGATTTAGTATTCAGCAGAGTGTTGTTTACAGCCCTTAGGCCCGAAATGCTGTGATCCGCTACGGACAACTTTTCTGCACAGATAGCAGTAATGGGTCTGGCATGCCCAGCAGAATATGTGATTGTTGTTACCCACCTGTTTGTAAACCAAACAAAACCACCACATTAGCACAAAGCTGTTCAAACCTTTCTTCAGTCTTGCACGCATTCAAGTTATCGACAATTTCTACTTGTCTAAGGTTAAGAAGGCTGTCATTTAATAACACAAGAAAAGGTATTGGAAATTTGGCTTGCCTTGACATTGACTTGGCCACAGCTTGGACAAGGGCGTCCACCATATTCTGCAAAGAGCTGAAGGTGAACCTGGCCAAGCATTTGACGAGCATTCATCCGCTCCTCCCACTGTTGAATCTCTTCATTAGGGAAAAGTTCGCAGCCTCCGCTCCTGTCCAAGAACACGTCTTTGTTTGTCAGTTCAGTGGATTCATTTTTGTTGAAGATGGGTCGGTTTTGTTTAATGGGTTAAGTGACGTACCAGAAATGGTTATAGCCATCGATTGCTTTGTTACAGCGGTAGCAGAAGTAGGACCCACAATTATTGCATACCATCTTGTTGCAGCCTTCAATTTTTGAGATGGCCATTTTACAAGAAGGGCATTGCTTAGCATCACGGAGAATTTCTTTGACGCTGAGGAGCTCGTTTATCATTTCTCGCTCTCTTTTCTTCTGCCCGTCTCCAAGCTGAGACGAGGTCTGATGTTCCTGTAGGGAAAGAAGAATCAAAAATCAATTTGGCTCAACCAGGTAGAAACTGAAGTACATGAAACAGATGCCAATGAATGTACCATTTTTATTTGATCTAATTGGTGGGATTGAATTTTTCATAATATTTTTGTTAAAGGATGAAATTAATTCTTTAATTTAATTTGAAAATTAACAGGCTATATTACCTGCAAAACACGGAGCTTCATTTCAGGAGTCATGCATGCTACTCCTACATGGCGACGTTCTCTACAAAGCGTGCAGAAACTGTAGAAGCACTTGGAGCACTGAGCATGCTGTTCTTCATCTTCGATGCAAGCAGTCTCACATCTCGGACAATACGCCACATCAGACATTGAGTCGAGTGTCTTTTGTAGCATCAAGGCTTCCCAACGCTCGAATTCTTCTTCACCTAGCAGTCTTTTCAGTAAACCAGGTGGGACCATCCCATGGCACTTGTCCATGGGGCAATGGAGCTTATTTACTGTGCCGTCCTTGATATGTATGTCAGCATAGGTACCCATACACTTGGCACAAAAGAAATGATGGCATGGTAGTCTTATGAAGTCCGTACCTGCAGAGAGAAGTTAAGTGAATAACCAAAAAACTAATAGCAAGATTGTGATATCGAGATTTAAAAAAGAACAACAAAGATAGAAAAAAAATGTAACAGTGAATCTCTAAAAATAGGCGATGATAGGAAGACTATGAGATAGTAACTATTGGCATCATTTCAATCTTCCAACAACACAGTATGTCTAAATTAAAATTAAAATTTTCTGCACTGTGTAATCAACGAACTTAAACCAAGGATAACTTCAAAGCATGTAACTTTATCATGAGAGTAGGAAAAATGTTTCACTTAGTCTCTCAACAAAAGAAGGGTCTACCAATTTTGGAATTCAAAACTTCATTTTATTCTCTCAAGAGTCAAGATTGTCTAAAGAAACCAATATCAAACAAAATATACAGTCATACAGAGAAGCAGTAAGATGCAAATTATTAATCCATCATCTGTCAACAGTCTAGGAGGGGTAAGTAATTGTTTACCTGCATGCTCACTATAACAGATGCAACATTCATGAACATCACCAAGAAAGGTTTCATGGCGTCTCTCTTCATTAAAAGATTTTAATGAAGGGATGTCGATATCAGGAGAAACGCTTCCAGATATTGCACGTCTGTCTGCAACGTGTTTAACTCCATAAGGTCCAAGCACAATCCCTTTATCAAAACCAAGGTAAGATAAGGAAGCGCTATGCAACCATTCTACCCACTGGTACACGATCTCTTGCCCTGGTTGCTCACTCCACAAAGAATCCAACATTGTGCACAAATCGGAAATTTTGGTTGAATCCAACCACTGAACTGAGATGTTGAAAGAAGGAGGGCAATGGCTAGGGTATGATCTAGGCAATAGGCATGTCAGAACAATTGGGGGAAGATATCGAACCTTAAAGGAATATGAATGATCTTCTGAAGAGCTGGCATCTTGGGATTTAGAATTGCTGAACTCCTTGAATATAGCAGATACCTCAAGTTCCTCAGTTGTTTCAACATGTACATGAATCTACAATCATACGAGAAAATGAGCAGTTACCATGCATATCTTGGAATAAAATAAAATGGATTAATTAGGCAAAAGGAATACCTGAAATGAGCGGAGACCTCTCCATTTGTCAAGGACATGGACATTATCCCCATAGATAGACTCCATTGCAAGTAACTGTGCAAGGCAACATTCTAAGCCTGTTTAGTTAGGGCCAAATATAATGTCCAAGAATTGGACTTGCGAAAGAAAAGGGCAAATAAAAATGATATTATGCCATTTTTTTGTCGAACTCCACCACAATTATATTCTCTCCAGTATCTCCCTAGTCAATGAAAGCTCAGAGAGCAATTTTAAGCTGAGCTGATTTTGTTTCAACTTCAAGAGATGGTAATATGTCAAAGCAGGAAAAGGGAAAAGGCAAACAAGAAAATGCTAAAACAAAGACCATCAGACATTGTAAACAACTCCTCAAATATCACAGTTGCTGATGTACTGATAGAGTATGGCTATACACTCACTGCCTAAAACGAAACAACACTTTACACAATGCAATGGAAGTGATCAACAATGTAGTTTTCTTCTACAAAGCCACATGATTGCACTGAGTCAGTAAAAAGCATAGCAATTGACTTCCATATACCCACAAAAAAAACCTTGCTTTCTGCTCAGTTCTTAGCATAGACCTCATTGGCAACACAAAATTTTAACCAGATAAAGCAATCTCAATCCAGAACATAATCAATGCACAGGCTAGATCAATTTACCTCATCCTCTTGCAGCTGATCATTAACATTCCTTTGTTCCTCCGACAATTCGAATTCATTAGCCCCCAATTGTAGCTCAGCCAACATTCCCAAAACATCATCAACAACTCCACTCGTCTCACACCCATCAATTCTCTCCTCATTCACCCCCTCCCCACCATTCTCCTCTACTTTCTCCTTCCCTTTGACCTCCGGATGCCCTCTATCCTCCGAACCCGGCGAACCCAATTCGGGTTTGGAGCTCAAATCGGATTTGGGCACATACCCAACTCGGGTTTTCGGTCCCCGCCTATGTTTCCGGCGGTTTGATGGCTTCTGATTGGGGAAATTCGAAATGGGAAGCTGCCCAATTTCACGGAAGGAAGAAGTAGAAGGCGATGATAGGGATTCAGGTTGATCGTCATCGTCGTGGGCGTTGAGTTGGGAAGATGGTTCAGCGAGAGGTTTTAGAGTCCAATCCTCCTCCCGGGTACGGTGGGAGGAGGGGTTTCCTCTTCTGGGTCGGCTGCTTCTCATGAATACTCAAGTTTGTTCTCCGTTGTGCTTCAAAGGTACACGATCTTTCCTTCTTATAGGCGTTGAAGAATTAGGAGGAGTTTGGTATAAATTGGGGTTTATTATTCGTGGAAGAGGGGGAGTTTGGTATAATTTTGGGTTTATGATTCGTGGAAGAAGCATCGGTGGATTTGAGGAAAGTGACTAGTCCAATTTGCAATCGGGCCAGGGCTGCTTTTGTGCCAAGGCTAGTAGTAGATCGAAGCTGAGGGCACATCTTCATTGGAAAACCATATGAATTGAACTTGACCAAAATAAAACATGATTTCAGAAAGCAATAAAATACACAAATTTTTGGAAAAATGAGTTAAAATAATCTCACTTATCAACTTTCAACCAAAAATAATCTCAAGTTTGAAAATCATCACCAACGATACAAACTATTACAAAATTAACCAAAAACGATTCGAAAGCGTTTTTTTAACGAGTTTTCCGGTGGAATTGATGATACAGGATCGAAAACTAGATAGAATAACTTGATATTTTACACGTGGTTGAAATATTTTCGAATGTCATATCAACGATTCCACCGGAAAACACACCGGAAAAGGCTTCCAAATCATTTTTGGTTAATTTTGTGATTGTTAGTATTGCCAGTGACGAACCTAGGGGGGGCATGAGTGGGCCCGTGCCCCCCCTCCCGTCAGGTTAATTTTCGGTATATATATGATATATATGTAATTTTTGATTAAATATTATATATTTTAATTAAATTTGTAACAACATGACATGAAAATCAACTAGTCTAGATGGTTTCTTGCTTAATTTTGTTTTAATTCCACCAAGGTTCAAATCCCCATAGCACCATTTTGCTTTTTTATTCAATTTTTTTTGGTAGAAGAGCTTTTTTTATTCAAATTTAATGCATTTCTCTCAAAATTTTGTTTATAAACTTGTTATTTACTGCATAAATTAGATTTCATACATACCGTAATTTTTTTTTGAAAAATAAGTACCTATTTTATTACTATTTAAGAGTATTGAGTAGCTAAATTTATCGATTATTCTTGAATCATTGGATCTCGTAAACGAGCTCGGCGGCTGTGCCCCCCCTTTAAATCCGTTCTGCGTTCATCACTGAGTATTGCTAGTGGTTATTTTTAAACTTGGGATTATTTTGGGTTGAAATTTGATGCTTGAAATTGTCATAAGTCATTTTTCCTAAATTTTTAGGAAAATTTTAAGCTTCATATTATTAAGGTTCCTATTCTATTACCCTCCTTAGGGGTTAGAAACCGAAACCATATAAATTGTAGCTATGATTGTTTGATAGAGTTTGTATTTTTATATTGTTGGGCCGAAACCGAGTGATCAACATATAGATTGTAGTTACGAGTGTTTTATAGAGTTTGTAATTTTTTTAATGAGCAAACTATAACTTTAGCTCAGTAGTCACATGACTCACATCAGCCTGCATGAAGTGAAAGTTTAAAGTTTTGAGTGTGTTTAGCGAGTATATAAGCGTTGGAGAATAGAATAGTACTACTCCCTCCGTCCCATAATGTTTGTCCACTTTCCTTTTCCGTTGTCCCAAAATGTTTGTCCACTTTCCTTTTATATCAATAACTTTTTCCAATCTTACCCTTATTCAATCTCTACAATTACCCCCATTATCCAACTTTTCCACCTACTTTATCTCTTTTCAACTTTTATCCCCTATAAATTCCCAAAAGTACCCCTATTCAATCATATCTTATACCCACTTTATTCTACTTTTTCACTTTCCAATACCACTTTACACATCTCATTAAAAACCGCAAAAGACGTCCTTTTGGACAAACATTATGGGACGGAGGGAGTAGTATTTACCATTTTAACTTCTACCAAAAAAAATACAGTACGGTAAATTGGATGTATATGTGTCGATATTTGAGAGATGCATGGTTTTACGTTGCATAATAAGGCTGATCAAGAAAGTGATCGAACGAGATAGGCGCATATGCATGCATTCCTATTTCCTACTTCCGGTCAAGAATGATTGTGATTGTGATGCCTTGGTGGCTTTGTTGTCACCCTTTTGTATGACTATACACTATAGTAATTTTTTTTTTGTCATACACGCAAACACTTGTAGGTTAAGTACTTTAGTTTAGTACTACTCCAGTATATAAATGTCCAGTAAAGTAGTTATTAATGATTCCGATTCATGGAATAATTTGTAGTCCCAACATAGGAAAAATAGAATATAGAAATAATTAGGTGGATTGTGCACATCAAGGGCTTTGCAATTATTATCAATGAACGGACTAGTTTTGTTCTTAATCTCTTTCATTTAAAACCAATCATGATTTCTCCAAAAATTTCTCATTGTTGCAACTTGCGATTAAAGTGAGCTCGCACTTTCTTTTGCAATCCTTCATATCTCTCATAATTCTCCAAAATGAGTGTCCATTGAAAAAAATTGGAGCATGTGGGGATCTTTGTAACGAAAGAGGCGGACACTTCGCTAGCACCAATCTTTCCAAGTTCCAACCACCACTTAAACGTGACATTGACTTATATCATGAATACAACAAAATTTCCACAAACTATCAGCTAGTACTATTTTTTGGTCCAACGTTTTGGTGTCCTGTTATCCTCAGCTTGCATGTAACGAATTCAGATATTGGATCAAGAAACACAAGAAAGAGGTTTACATGTACACTGTAACCTAGCTAGATTTCACTCAATTAGTGGTATTATAGCTTGTTAAATTCGGCTTTATATAAGTAATTAAGCTGAATGAAACGTGATTAGGAGTGGTGCATACGAAGACGGAAGGCCCCTGAAAAAATGATGTCTTTATTTTCTATTGTAGTGGTAACAGTTTATGTAACCAATGATGTTAATCTTCTTGTACTACACTTGCTCTCTGTAGAGAGAGGAATCGAATACCATAATGCCAAGTGTTGAAAGAAACGCATAGAGAGAGAGGGTGAGTGAGTGAGTGAGTGTGTATAGGGAATCACAATGATTCCTCCATAAAAATCACAGAAAGAAAGAAAGAAAAGTAGCGGAGCAAACAGCAAAGGGAGAAAAGCACCTCGTTGCCATTCTGCCTCCTCCACTGATACTTTGTCTCCCCCGGTAAACCCCTTTCCATTCTCCATCCTTTTCTTTTCATTTCATTATTAGTTTTTCTGGGTATCTCTGCACAATCATAGTTAGCTTATTGTGCTAATCAACTCAAGATTGGTTCTTTTGGTTCTGTTGATTTTGGAAAGTTTGGGTGCAAATCTGTTTTGGGTTTTTGCTCCTTTCAAGCTTTCTCTCTGCTGGGTTTTCTGGACATCTTGCTTTGGTTCATATGGATGTGTAAAAGAAGCTGCTTGGAGCTGGATTGGGTTCCTATTGTGGGTGTTCATTGCTTACCCCCTTTTGTTCTGCTAGAAAAATAGCATAAGTAATAGCGAAGGTACAAGTCCATTTCAGGCAAATGACTAACCGGATCTTGCCTTCTTGCAAATCTCTACGAAAACAGCTCACTGGGGCCTATTTGGTTTCTGATCTATTGTTGCTTGATTCCATGTTTTTCTGTCATACACTCAAATCATTCACTAGATTTCGCTTTGCTCTTATGGAAATTGTTTTTATTGCCCCTATTTCTCTTGTAGTCTCGTGTGTTCTCCCTCTCTTTCTGATGTTCATGTTTGTTCTAGCAAGATCTCTTTTTTATATGTATTAGAAAACCTTGTGCCAATAATGGAGCTAAAGCTTTGAGCTGTCAATCAAATTCCAAGCACAAACTTGTGAAGCATGTGCTACACTTTAACTCTAGTCACATCTAGTAGCTGTATGTATTAATGGTTTCATACATAGGATTATCTTCTTGATTTTGTTATATGGATATTTTGGTCCAATGATATTCCAGAAAGTTGCTGAAAGTAATCTTCACTATGTCATATGAGGACTTAACTATTGTACAACTCTAGTTACAGGAGAAGGAGCTGCCATGGTTTCCAGATCTTATTCAAACTTGCTGGATCTAGCATCCGGCGATTCTCTGACTTTCACCCGGGGAGAGAAGCGTTTTCCCAGGGTGAAGACTGTTGTTGGCGTTTTATCTGAGCTGGATGATGACAACAATAGCTCAGGTGCTCCATCATCAATCAGCCAAGACAGGATAATCATTGTTGGAAACCAGCTTCCGCTTCGAATCCACCATGGATCAGATACCGAAGGAGGAGGCAGGAGCTTCAGTTGGGATGAAGATTCACTTCTCCTGCAACTCAGAGGCGGTTTATCAGACGACGCAGAAGTAATCTATGTCGGCTGCCTTAAAGAGGAAATCTCGCCTTCTGAACAAGACGCTGTTGCCCAACATTTGTTCGAAAATTTCAAATGTATCCCGGCTTTTCTACCTCCTGATCTCTTCTCCAAATTCTACCATGGCTTCTGCAAACAGCACCTGTGGCCTTTATTTCATTACATGCTTCCTCTCTCACCAGATCTCGGTGGCCGCTTTGACCGGTCTCTCTGGCAGGCTTATGTGTCAGTCAACAAGATATTTGCTGATAAAGTCATGGAAGTTCTCACCCCAGACGAAGATTACGTCTGGGTTCATGATTACCATCTAATGGTGTTGCCTACTTTTTTAAGGAAGAGGTGCAATAAGGTGAAGCTCGGGTTTTTCCTGCATAGCCCATTTCCGTCATCTGAGATTTACAGGACACTTCCTGTGAGAGATGAGCTGCTAAGAGCCTTATTAAACTCTGACCTCATTGGCTTCCATACTTTTGACTATGCTAGGCACTTTCTGTCTTGTTGCAGTAGAATGCTTGGCCTATCTTATCAGTCCAAAAGAGGCTATGTAGGCCTTGAGTACTATGGTAGAACTGTCAGTATCAAGATTCTACCAGTTGGGATTCACATGAGCCAGATCAAGTCTGTGATGAATCTTCCAGAGACTGAATCTCTTGTGGCAAATTTAAAGGACCAGTTTAGTGGTCAGACTGTTATTCTTGGGGTTGATGACATGGATATTTTTAAGGGAATCAGTCTGAAGCTTTTGGCAATGGAGCAATTGCTCATACAACATCCTCATCTGAGAGGGAAGGTTGTCTTGGTTCAAATTGCAAATCCTGCAAGAGGGCGAGGGAAAGACGTTCAAGAAGTTCAGCTTGAGACAGCCACCACTATTAAAAGAGTCAATGAAAGATTTGGATATCCAGGATATAACCCAGTAATTTTGATTGATACCCCACTTCAATTTTACCAAAAGATTGCCTATTACGTAATCGCGGAGTGTTGTCTTGTGACAGCTGTCAGGGACGGGATGAACCTTATACCATATGAATATGTCATATGCAGGCAAGGAAATGAAAAGCTAGACTTGGCATTGGGGTTGGACCGAACAGTACCTAAAAAAAGTATGTTAGTTGTCTCAGAATTTATCGGTTGCTCTCCCTCATTAAGTGGAGCAGTTAGAGTTAACCCCTGGAACACGGAATCAGTTTCTGTATCTATGGCTTTTGCCTTGGCATTAGCTGACTCTGAGAAACAGCTGAGACATGAGAAGCACTACAAGTTTGTTAGTACTCATGATGTTGAGTTTTGGGCTCGTAGTTTTTTTCAGGACTTGGAACATGCATGTAGTGATCATGTGACAAGGAGATGCTGGGGTATCGGGTTCGGTTTAGGATTCAGAGTAGTTGCCTTGGATCCAAGCTTTAGGAAGCTTTCAGTTGAGCATATTGTTTCGGCTTATAAGAGGACTAGGAAGCGAGCCATTCTGTTGGATTGCGATGGTACTATGGTGCTGCAGGGCTCGGTGTCAACTTTTCCTGATCCAGAGGCTGTTAGTGTGTTGACTACCCTGTGTAAAGATCCAAAAAATTTGGTTTTCTTAGTAAGTGGGAAAGATAAGAAAAGCCTCACTGAATGGTTTTCTTCCTGTGGGAATCTTGGAATTGCAGCAGAGCATGGTTATTTCATAAGGTATATAGCTTTTCTTTCTTGTTTCATTTGCAGCAGCTAACCATTTTTTACGATTACCGTTTCATTTTAAAGTTATTAATGCATCACCTACATTGTATTGTCGTATACTGTTTTAAATCTTGCATTATCAAGTATAATCCAAACTGACTGTCAAACAACATAGCTTATGTGACTGATATTTGAGCAGTAGTGCAGCAAAATTTTAGATGCTTGAACATTAGTCGACACTCGACAGATAAGTAAACTTTGCCTTTTTTACATAAGCTTGTCAAGGTGAGTAGGAAAATGTACTATTTTAGATGCCCTTTTGTTTACATAGCTTATGTTAGTTGGTCACGGATGTTAAACTGCTACAGTTGAAGGATTGAGATGTCTTGTCTTTTACTATTTTAGATGCTCTGGAGCTGATTAATATAAGAATTCCAAACTTCCTTTCAGGGAAAGCAATGAGACAGAATGGGACAATTGCAAGCCTGTAGCAGATTTAGAATGGATGCAGATAGTTGAGCCAATTATGCAGCTGTACACAGAGACAACAGACGGCTCCTTCATAGATGTCAAAGAGACCACTCTTGCATGGGATTACCGATACGCTGATCGGGATTTCGGGGCATGCCAAGCTAAAGAGCTCATAGATCACCTTGAAAGCGTTCTTACTAACGAGCCTGTCTCTGTCAAGAGCAGTCAGTTTGTTGTTGAAGTCAAACCTCAGGTCAGTTATCCGACTCTCGGCTGATTAATAGACAACTGGATTTGGTGAAAGCTGAAACCATAGTTCCTGTATTTGGATGCCTAATTCTTGGGCTATATATGATGTTTTATGCATTATAAAGCCAAAAGGTTTGATCATATTAGTCTTGATTGTTGATGGTTTGTTTCAGGGTATAAACAAGGGAATTGTGGCGGAGCGAATGCTAGGAATAATGCAAGAAAAGGGAATGATGGCGGATTTCGTGGTGTGTATTGGGGACGACCGATCAGACGAGGAGATGTTTGGGGTGATAACGAGGGCGAAGGAGGGGCCGTCTCTGTCTCCAGTGGCCGAGGTGTTCTCGTGCACGGTGGGCCAGAAGCCGAGCAAGGCTAAGTTTTATGTTGAGGATAGTGGTGGAATCCTTAAAGTTTTGCAGGGGCTTGCTTCTGAATCTGAGAAGGACAACAAGGATACTACGGCTTAGAATGGGGTTTTGTTTGGCTTTGGTTTGTACATGTCTGAACTCACTCTTCAAGTGATGTTTGTTTTAGTTGTAAGAATGATTCTCAACGTCTATGTCTGGTCCTATCTTTTAGCAGTTTAGTGGAGCTTAGTGGGTTTGTAAGATGAAGGCTGAGACTTGGAAGTTCAATGGAAGAGCTGGTTAAAAAGGCTTTGTTATGGCAAAACCTTGTTTAATAAATGTTATTGTTGGCTAGCATCCAATATATATATATATATATATATATATATATAGCTATGTCTTAGCAGTTAGCACTCGAATCAACCAAAACAAATCAATTGACTGAGGAATGGAATGAGTGCATTCCCACATCGTGTGTGAGAAGAAGAGGAAGCTTTAAAGGAGTGTATAAATGGGGCAAGAGGAATGCAAGGAAAGGCATACCTTTCTCGGCCTTTTGGCTAAGATCAAGTGTAGTATCTGTTCTTATCAGTTTAATATCTGATATGTGGGCCATCGGCCCACAACGATATTAAATTTATTTTTTAAGGGGGAAGGCCCGCGAAGGTTAGCTTGCTATCTGGGCCTTCGAGCGTCGCCCAAGCGTTGCACTACTGCTCGGGCCAGGCGCACCCCACCGATTCTAGTCTTAACTTTGTAATGAATTTTGAGTGTCCATTCGTTAAGTGTTGTTCCTATGCTATTTTCAGTTTAGTGCTTCACATATCTAAAAGAATAAATGGATTTCAAAACAGACCCTAGCGTTTTTAAGCGGGTCATCGCATAATTTTGACAAAAGTTTACAAGACATAATTTTGAGAAATCTTCAACATTTCTTAACTTAAAAAGAAAAATAAATCTTCAACATTTCTTAACTTAAAAAGAAAAATAAAAAATCAATAAAATCAGAATTCTGTTCTCTCTCCTCATAATTTTGTGAGATTTTACAGGAGAAATATTTGTTCTCTCTCCTCTTCCTAGTCTAAAGCAAGAAAACTTTTATAATTTATAAGACATGTTTCTTGAAAAAAGTTTGATTTTTTAATTTTATCTATATTTTTCTACTTAAGAAATCTTTCAGGTTTCTATATTGTAGATGCTCTAAGGACCTTTAAGGAGATAATGTTTCCGCTAGCATTTGGGGGGTTATGAGAAAAGGTCCTTTGGTTAAAATTACATAGCAACTAATTAAAATATCTAGGCACCCGCATCAAATCAATCATCAAGAAACTCTAGAGAAGTTTTCCTTGTCAAATAGACAAATATGAAATGACAAATTATTATATTTTATGACCTTTATAGTAATCAAATAAAATAATATCAGTCAACATCTCATTACCTAAGAATTTAAAATCTCCATTGACATTTTGAACAAAAGAGAAAAACCTACTCATTTTTGAGGTGCAAACGAAGGGGATGATTAAGGTTGTAAACAAACCTAACCGTTCATTAGATATTTAACGCTCGACTTAGTAAAAGCTCGTTCGTGTTCAATTCGATTTGTAAATGAGTCGAGTCCAAATAGCTTCAATAAATAAATGACTCAAGCACATGACACAAGGAATTTTAGCTCATTTATTCATCAGCAAGTTTGATTATATATTATGCTCGTGAACAAGCTCAACTAAATAACATAAAGAAGCTCAAATATGTAATCTAATACTCCCTCCGTTTCTTAAAAACTGACGTTTTACCCCTTATATCTTTAACCAAATTAAGTGACGTGAAACCTTTTTCCATTTTTTTACATTTATTTTTTCTTGGAAATTTCATTTTTTTCTGCATCTTTTTTGCACACGGGGTGATATTTTTCCAAGGCAACTCTTAACCTTCCCCCATTCTCTACTGCAGTGTTCTCACTCTTCTCCTGCAACTTTATTCCAATGGCCACCTCTTGTATAATTGAAAGATCAGAGTCTTTTTTTTTTCACATTCAATGGTGCACAACCTTCCTCTTCATCTTCAAGCTTCTTCTTCACCTTTCCAAACTCTGGTATGTATTCATGAATATATTTTTTGTTGGAATTGAGATTTAACTACTGTTTTTATTTGGAATAAGAGAATATCCAGATTTATTGCTTGAGTAAGCCCGATTTTGAAAGGAATTGAATTGTTGGGCTATTGTTGATATACTTTGATTGTTGTACGGTACTTGTTTGATGAAATGCTCATCAACTTGCTCACTATTTTGCTCAATATTTGCACCGGTTCTGTTTTTATTCTCTTAATTAATTAGTCATGCTTATCTATTTGCTTGCTTTACTTATTAGCATTGCAAGACTTGAAATCAATAGATCTCTACATTTTGCTTTGAGTTTGGCCTATAATAAATCATATTCTACTACTTTGATTGTTATACTTGTTTGATTGAAATAATGCTCATCAAGTGTTTGATGAAATGCCAAGTAGAAAGATTGTTGTACTTGTTTGTTGTATACAGTAGTAATTTTATTTTAGTAACTTTACAGTGAAAAGGTTAATTACATTGCTGGATCTTATGGCGGAAGGTTTCGATTTGAACTTATTACCGTCGGAAGAGAAGGATGACTCCAATTGTAATGTTTCCTTCAACAAGGAGCATGTACCATCAAATGACAAGGTCGGTGTTGCCGTAGATCGTGATTTAAACGAGTGTCGTGACTTTGATTTGAACAAGTGGCCTATGGAAGTACATCACCCAGATGAACAAATCAACAAGCTATTAGTAGAATTGCTGAATAAGTTTTTCCCGGCTTGGTATTGGACATCGGCAAAGAAGAAATAGTAGACTTCTTCTTATTTAATTTTACAATCAATTTATCTATCCTAGATATTGTTCCTTGGATATTTTATTTCTCCTTAGCTTTGAAATCTTTCGGTATTGAGCTCATGTAATAGTGGGTACACTATTTTGATCAAATTTCCCATGAAGTATGTGTACTTTTGCAAGTTAACTAGCTATTGTATTTCATCACCAAAAAAATCTAGCTATTGTATTTGAAATTGTTAGCATTACCTTTTGCTAGTAAGTACTCTCATTACCTTTTGCTCTAGCATTCTGCAGAAATTGATTTCTCAAATGGATGTCACTATTATCTTACTTCGTAGATCACTTGCAATTTCACAGCCATGTGATGGAACTGACGGTGTCTACTTAACGTTACTTGGGAGAACATTTTCATATGACTAATTTTAAGGAATTGAGTAGCTTTGCAACAAACCCGTTTTTATTTATTTTTAAATATGGGTCTTTTGCACTTGGGACATAAGGGTTTATTAGTACCATATTTTAGTGCCCGAGAATTAGGCTTGTGCTCTAACTCTCTTGAGAAAGAATTTGCAATCAAACAATGTTTTGCATAATTAGGTGCAAACTAAATTACAATATCATGCATTTCTTGTTTCTAAAATATTCTTGACATTTTCTACTAGTGCATAATCACAAGACACTTGTCTAGGAAGTGTACCATTCCTCTCTAACCTATGCTTGCACTTATGTGGTATCTTATACCGGTTAGACCCTTCGATTTTCATGATTTCTTGCATACAATATTGTAAAGTTAAAAAAACACGATTGATCATCTTTGTCGGATACTCGTGGTAGGCTTTCTCAACAGCATGAATAAGCTCGTCCACGGTTCTTGCACACTCTTGATCTTGCAATGCCTGGATCGCACTAAAAAACCCAAGGTCAAGGACATTTAAGTCCGGCGAGTTGGCTGGTTAGCAAAGCAATCTGATGTCAAACCCATCTTGTGTTGCCGCTATTTGAAAGCATTCGTCGTTTGGGTGGACGTGTGTTCTTGCATTGTCTTGTTGAATAAAAATTGTTTTTCCCGCATCCTCGACTGGCCACTTTGATTGAATAGCTGGAATTACTTTTTCAACTAAAAAGGTTCGTATGACTTCTTTCGTCACAGAGGTGATCGGTTTGGTTTCCAACGTTCCGGCTTCTCTATTCCGGCTTCTTCGTAAAGCTGGTTGCTTAGTCACAAGAGGAAACACCCCGATTTTTCCTGAAAAGACTTCATTGCCTTCTTCATCAAACCTTGGCCTTGCAATTGCAGTTAGGAACATGACTTTCGGTATGTAGTTCTTACTCTGACATTGGCGCAACGGATCTTCTTCTTCTGGTAGTAGGTAGTAAGTATTCGACTTCTTTGTCAAGTAAAACCATTTCTCATCGATATGTACAATGTTGTACATATCAACAAACTTTGGATCATGTGGCAAACTACTTTGGTCTAGCATAGACATGCAAAACTGAAGTCGTGCTCTTTTGTTTTCATCCTTCAAAAGTGGCTTGATGGCATTGGAATGACGTCGAATCTTACCTTCCTTGAATCGTCTATGTAGAGTTGTGTAGTTCACACCTAGAGCTTTGCCAAGTGATCTTAATGTTCTCCGACGACCTAGCGGTAAAGTCGGTATTGGACTTAGATCCACTTCGACTCTTTTACGACCAACTCTTTTTGTTTTTTGGTGACGAACATCAACCGGTGAGCCATTCGGGGTATCCTTTGCTTGTTTCCAAATCCGTTGAACCGTTCTTATTGGAATTGACATCAACGAAGCAACCTCTGATGTTGTATGGCGCTTTAGCTCCCCATTGACACTTCTTGTAAGTAGAGTAGTGTAGACTTGTTGTCTTTCTTCATTTGATAGTACTCTTAAGGTGCGTCGTACATTATCTGAAAAATGCATATAAACAACCGTGTGTACGTATAAAACATATAGATTGAAGGAGAAATGAATTTTACACGACCACATGAAGAGCATGTAAATTGAACTACATATATAACAACACTTTCATTTCAAATGCAATAAATCATGAAGTAATAACCTTACGGGACCACAAAAAGAGCACACAAATTGAAGTACATATACATATATATGAGGCCTTTCTCAACAAATTACGTAAAGGCATAAAATTTGAATCACATGCACATTAACACTTTGGGGACCACAAAACCTTACATGAGCACAAAAAGAGCATATAATTAAATTGAAATACATATACATGAGGCCATCTTAACAAATCACGTATATATGCAAATAAAAATTTAACCACATACACATCAACACTTTTATTTCACTTAGAGCCAGAGTAAAATAATTCAGTATCCAGATAAAGATTTCAGATTTCTTTCTATTTATTTCGGATTTTACTCTATATTCACACTAGCTACTTGTTACTGTAGGATTTAAGATCAAACCATATTTATTTCGGATTCTAAAATTTTCTATATTGATCACGTACACTAGCTACTTTTTAGGATTTGGCTACTTGTTAGGATTTATGCCATTCTCAATCTCAACAAATTATGTACATGTATTTGCAAAAAAAATTGTTTTTAATTAATTTTAGATCAAACCATATTGAATTGGGAAGACACTTACTGTGGGTTTGATCATGTTCATCTTCTTCATTGTTTTGCTCAACATTTGAATCAAGGATTGGGTGTTCGATGTCTTCTCCAACCTCCTCGTCATCTTCGAGCTCTCCTTCGATCTCCTCGCCATCTTCGAGCTCTCCTTCGACCTCCCCGCCATCTTCGAGCTCTCCTTCGATCTCCCCGTAAGCTTCGAGCTCTCCTTCGATCTCATCGTCAGCTTCGAGCTCTCCTTCGATCTCATCGTCAGCTTCGATCTCCCCTTCGATCTCCTCGTCCAAGTGATTTCTAAAATGAATTGAGTCTTCTTCACACTCCAAATTCGGAATTTGATTTAAATCAAATAAAAACTCTTGTGGGAGAACATTTAAATCAATATTGTTGTTGCAAGCCATGAGTTGAAGGGAGATCAGAAATGGAAGATTAATCTGGAAGTTGTCTCACGTACAAAATGTGTATTGTATTTGTATGCATCTGCTCTTGTTTAAAATTTGGAAATTTGGCTCTAAGTGAAATTTTTAAAATTTTAATCAAGATTTATCTACAAATTTATCCCGCCCCTTCCACCAAGTTAAACTTTAATTTGGTTTAATTTAAAAATTAATCTCACTTCTTTGCTTGATTAATGTGAGAGATGATATATGGAGTAGCATGCAGAGAGCCACAACGTACTCTCTTCAGTGTCTCATGCTAGAGAATAGGGAATTAATTTTTTCTTTTGAAAGTAATTAGGGGAATATGGAAGGATAGTCTGCCTGCCGTGTGGAGAAAAGAAGTACTCAACTTTAATTTGGGTTGTTAAAGCCTGCAAGCTTTGCTTGAAAAAAAAAACGCCTGCAAAGTTTTAAAAAAACAAGGTGTAAATGATTGTAGAGGTGTGCTAATTAAGTGTTTCTTAATAACCGTGTTTTTTTGTTAAAACGTCAGTTTTTAAGAAACGGAGGGAGTATTAATATTTTTTTGGTAAACTATATTTCATAAGGCTATATATAATATCTTGTATACATATTTTATTTGTTTTTTAGTTTTTAACCGAAAACATACTGAAAATCGTAACCTATTCTCTACATTTAAGAATATGTAAATATGTTATAGCTCGATTAGTTTGTTGTTCACTAACGAGTGGCTTGTGAACAAAGCTCGAGTTCGACAAACGGTTAAAGAATCGAGCCCGGACAAAATATTGAGATCGAAACAAGCTTGATCGAGTTCGAGTTCGTCTATATTAAATTTCGGTTCAATTAGTATTACTAGTTTAAACTTCTATTCTACGTTGAATAAGAAAAAAATTGCGTTAATTATGATTAGCTAACTTATTTATTTGTGTTTAAACGACTTTTATAAAGCCTACAAACACAACCCAACACTAAATGGGCATCAGAAAGTTTTAACTTTTATGAATGTCCTATATAAGTGAAGTCTAGTTTAAGGTGCCATTCCAACGTTCGTGGACTTGATCGACTCAATATTATGATTCATGAAGCCAAATTCGATAAGCAACCAAAGTTGTTCTTTGGAAGACAACTAAAAGTCACTCTCGCTAACGTCAAAAATGGATCATGCATTCATTAGAACTGATCATCTTGACGCGTTAATTTTTGGTTTGAAGAATTAATGAAAGACACAATTATTTTAGCCCATGATTTGTCAATTGCAGTATATTACATCATAACATAAAACATATATTTTATGTAACGCTTATGTTACACAGTGATTAGGGGTGGGCAAAATCCGGTCCGGACCGGATTTTTGGACCGGACCGGACCGGCATGGACCGGGACCGGACCGGAATGTTCCCGGTCCACGAAAATGGGAGTTCCCGGTCCCGGTCCGGACCGGGAATTAAAAAAAAAATCAATATGAATTGTGTTAATTTTAATACTATATAGTTTATTTTTAATATTTAAGCTTTATATTTATATTATATACTTAATAATATTTTGTTTTTCATTAATTATATGTGATTTCTTTAATTATATTATAATTTTTTATATATAAAAAGTATATTTTATTTTAAAAAAAATATTTTTTTTTAAAATGGGAGTTCCCGGTCCAATCCGGTCCTATCCGGTCCAGGACCGGACCGGGACCGGGACCGGAACGGACCGGATTGGACCGGGAACTCCCATTTTAAAAAAAATATTTTTTTTAAAAAATGGGAGTTCCCGGTCCAATCCGGTCCTATCCGGTCCAGGAACGGACCGGATTTTCCCGGTCCGGTCCCCGGTCCACAACTTTTCAAGTTCCCGGTCCCGGTCCGGTCCGGTCCTGGACTGGTGCCCAGCCCTAACAGTGATAAGTATTATGTGTACAGAAAATACATATCAAAATTTTCTATCACTTCATTTGCTAAGATATAATACTGTATTAGTTATTGACCAAAAAAAAAAAAAAAAGTTATTGACCATGCATGTAGGAATGCGATGCATGGAAGCAACCAGCCGGAAGTAACTGTAGTTTATTGTTGAACAAGAGACCTTAATTTGTGAGAAAACAAATCACGTTCCTGTAGATCTAGAGTTTTCGTACTCATATATAGTCGATCTACCTCGACAGTCGAAATGACGTGTGAATATCCAGATGAGATACACATACACTATATGTACGTGTATTTTTAATTCAGTGTATAATAAGATCTAGTTTAAAATCATGATCGAGTATTATTGTACAACTTCATTAGTAACTAATCCGAATATCCGATAGATATATCATGCAGAAGGATATAATTGAAGTATATACTATACGAACGTACGGTCCGAGTACCTTGTATATTTTATTTATATACTAGCTATATCATTGATATTATGAATTGACTATTTGTCTGAAGTCTGAACATAGATAGTTAGATACTATGAACACGTACGTATATGTTGAGAGTTTGGGATTCCCACGTCACATAAAACACACACACACACACACAAAAAGTTAACTTAAATGTTATGTTCAAATATAGAATCGACCTTATAATTCTATTCGGTTTATCGGTGTTAATTGTTAAATCATAGTTGAGTAAGCTAATTGCACATGAGGAGAATGTAAAGTTATATTTAAGTAAGATAAAACTTGCTTCGAAATCGATCTTATCCGTCAATTTAAGGTTTAGGTTTAAAAGTAAATTCGATCTGAAAAATAATAATAAATCTCAAATTGTCGTATTTTGCTCCGGAAATAACTATGGGTTTGCTATACTTTCATTAAGAAAGTACTTTTTAGGAGAAATTAGTCTTTTTTATTCTTTGAAAATTGTACATTGTCTCTACTTTTTTAGACCTTTCTAGAAAAAAAAGTACTACTTTCTCAAAAAAAAGTACTTTCATTCATTAAGTGTAGCAAGCCCTATAACTAGTTTAACCCCGTACCATGTACAGGTAATGTGATTATAAACCCAAATTAATATAAATATGATTTAGTAAATATTATTATGTAATAAAGATTAAGATAAAATCGGAAAATACAATTATGAGTTTTCGTTTTCTTATAATTTTGAAGTCCGAATTTTAAAAAATAAATAATTAGACTATATCTATATTTCCTTTTTTTTTTACGATAAGGATCATATTTTATTAAATAATAATATGCATATATGTATATACGGAGTATTAGATAGATCTTTCTATAGATGATAGATATTCCTAGGTGTTATATCTTAAATATTAATTTTTTTTATATACGTAAGAGCCCGGTTGATTATTTTAATAAAGATATGACAAGTGACGCAATTTTTTGTGAAGACTTTGTCTCCGCTTTATACTATATAGACAGTATAGATAACCCGTTTAAACTATAAGAGAATATATAAGCATATACGGAAGTATAGGCCATGCATTATTGCATTTGAGAAGAGGGTTCCGTGATAGTTAAATAAATTAAAAAAGATTTTGTTTTAATTTGGTGAAGAAGATCAACTATGCAACAGAAGTAGTTGGAGACTTTAGCATTTATATTATGTATTTTTTCAGAGGATGATACTGTATCTGTTAATTAACAACTTTAATATTATTAAAAAGGTACCATATAATTCACATCAAAGATTGCATTAGTAAAATAATTTAAGTTTAGCAACGTGACAAAGATGGTGACTTGCTTGATGATGACTGTCGCCTTTAAAATACACATTTGAGGAATTAGGGGAATCATGGACACACTTTTTTTTTTGGTCCAAATCATGGACACACTTAAGCTGTCTATTTAATACTGGAGCTATTCATGTACCATGCAAAATCTATAATACATACGATGTTTCTAATTCTGTTCGAGCTTCATTGAACCAGTGTACGTAATGTGAAAGTACTTTTTGGTAGTATACGTAATTGATTCATGTGAAGTTTAATTAATCTCTATAGGATTACTATGATACACATATTAAAGCTAACTTTGGAGCCAATTAACTTATATAACCAATTCATTCAACCTTTTCTAATCTTGTGATTTCCAAATAATTATGATCGGTATTTTCGAACAATTAATCAATCAGTGAACCCTTTATGTTAGTACTCAAAGGTCTCTAGTTCGACCATAATGGATAGTACTCTTGACAAAAAAAAATGCGAGTAAGATCATTGAATTATTTCGCGGTAGGTCGATAGTCCTTAACCATTATATTTATTATATACACTGTAATTTCATAATAGCTTAAATTATTGAGTTAAAAAATCTAATCATTCATGCTTTGTGGTTGCAATTGGAGATTTTTTTTTTTAGAGAATTAAACAATTTGGAGAGTTTTTGAAATGAAATTTGATAGTAGAATCACATCATGACATATCGATCTGCACCACCTCATGTCCATGATCATCATCAATTCATCATTATCATAGCTTAGCTAGAGTTATAAACTTATATAATAACACAACCAATGAAAAGGTGTATGTCAACACTATCACCCTAACCCAACAAGAAGATCAAAACAAAATACACAGCATATAGTTTGAAGTTATTAACTGCAATTAAATTGATTAATCTGCCACTGTACAGATGGCTGAAGAGTACAACTTCCACATTTCCATCTCGATTCTAAATTGATGACCCTTGCAATACCTAACCCTAGATTTTGTTGTCACCCTATAGGTCACAAACACTTTTCCCTGGCCCTCTATCTCACACAAAAAAAGCCTTGAAGAAAAAAACAAGCTTTCTAGAATTGACTTCTCTTATATAATTGCCTTGTTTTAGGGTACCATTGAATAGTATAAGAAGATTTCATGCATAGAAAGTTTACCATTATATATAATTAATGGCATTTGAAATTTACGTTGAACGTGACATTAGCATTTGAATTTAACGTATCCTGAATGCACCTATAAATGCATAAAACTCCCACCAATATCTACCCACCCTCTTAGCTAATTAATCTACCATTTCAATATCTAGTGATCCATAGTAACTTTGTATCCCAACTAGTACTGAAAGTATATTACTCGATCATTTATTAAGTGGGTCTTGCAACATCAATTTTGGAAGAGAAAAAATGGGCAGGTCTCCTTCTTCTGATGACAAGGGTTTGAAGAAAGGTCCATGGACACAAGAGGAAGATGAGAAGCTCATGTCTCACATCCAAAAACATGGCCATGGAAGTTGGACATCGCTCCCGAGACAAGCCGGGCTGAACCGCTGCGGTAAGAGTTGCCGATTGAGATGGACTAACTACTTGAGGCCTGACATCAAGAGAGGCCGGTTTTCCGACGACGAAGAGCAAATGATCATCAAGCTTCATTCTGTTCTTGGAAACAAGTATGTTTATTCTTCTTATACCTTATTATTCAGGGTTTTGTATCATCATGGTATCACATTATCAAGTTATCTTATCGAGCACTCTATACTACATCATATCAATGTGATTACATTATGAACATGTTCTTTTTTTTAAAACAGTAAGGCAAACATTAGGCCACACTTCTGATATAGGGCCAGCTAAGATCATCCTAACAGACGATCGTACAAATACGTTATATGCATGTTGATTGAACAAACTATTATGAACATTTTTTTTGTAGGTGGTCAAGAATTGCAACTCATCTCCCGGGAAGAACGGATAATGAAGTAAAGAACTACTGGAACACGCATCTTCGGAAGAAGCTACTCCAAATGGGTCTCGACCCAATCACACACAAGCCAAGGACTGATCTAAACCTCCTTTCTAATCTCTCACAACTTTTCGCCTTCCCAATGAACTCCACCATAGCCACTACTATGATGAACAACCAACCCTATGATATGAATGCACTTAGGTTGCAATACTCAAGTGCAGCTGAGCTAGCCAAACTCCAAGTCTTGCAAAACATATTCCAAATCCTAAACACAAGCTCAAGCCCAAGCCCAAGCTCTAGCATAACAGACCACTCAGCCGCGCTCTTAGGACTATCGTCCGATCCCAACAATCAACAAATGATTGAAAGGCTTTTGGCTTGTTCTAACTACCCTAGTGACTTTGTCGGTGCAAGTGTCCCTACGCGATCAGAAACCGAGCAAGGTGGCAACTTTTTTGGCTCATGGGGAGGAGGAGGAGGTGATGATGCAAGGAATTGTGTACAAGAAATGATGGATATGAGTAGCTATGAGAAAGGAAGTAGTAGTGGACAACAAGCTCCAGAAGAGAACAAGCTTCCTGGCTTAGTTTCGGTCTCTTCCGTGGAAACTTTGAGCTTCAATCCCAACTCCAACCATGGATCCATCCAGAATCTTCCGAATGAAGAATTCTTCGACGGGTGCGAGAAGCTCGTGATTGATGATGGAACTAGCTGTGATTTCTGGAAAACCCTACTCAACTGAAAGTGTGTATGTGTAGGTATACACTTGACTTGTTTTTCAAACTCATTATTTGATTTGATCAACAATGCTCTATTGAACGTGGTTTGAAGCTGAATTTGATCATATATGGGACTGACATATTGTTTTCCTCGATCTTCATGTTTTTATTGCAGATGAAACTTCAATCACCATACCGTATTTGTAGTGGCAAGATCAGCCATTTCTCATGTTCTAAGAAAGAGCATATTTGTTCATCTATCTATTTATTCATCCAATTGTGTATGTTATTTAGCTATTAAACACATTTTTATTCCTCGATCGAACAACTCTTGGAGTATCGACAAGTATAGTGGTGGGTTACGTTGAAACACAGCTGTATTTTTTGTAATTTGTGTACTGTTTGTGCTTATAATATGTTTTATATACATATCCAATGTTAATTAAGAACGGTTTTTCTTAGGTCAAATGTCAAAAATGTTATGGAGTTATGAATGCTTATACAAGGTAATCGCTTAATTATATTACGCTTTTGTTTCCTGATCTTAAAAGTTACTTCTAATCCTAGATCAAAGAGCTAACTAATACGAGTAAGTTAGTTAAGGATCACCCTAATCTGTGCTTGATCGACATTAATTAATGTTTTAACGAGATTGAAGTGTAATCAACGCTTACTTCTTCAAGACCATCGGATTCGGATGCGTGTTGAAAACAATGTGGATAGAAATTCTTCTTCGTTCGACCAAAAAAAAGAAATTCTTCTTCGTTTGTAGTCTTTCTGATAATTAAGGGTAAATTACACAAAACCACCCTTGAATTACCATACTTTTCAGAAAACCACCCACAAAAAGATAAATTTTAGCAAACCACCCTTATAAAGGAAACTCTTTCACTTAACCACCCACATCCTAACTCTAATTAAAAAATGAGATTTATTTCCTTAACCTTCTTTTTATTTTCATAAAACAATAAATATTTAATTAAGTGGATAACGTATTTTCAATTCTAACCCTACTAACCCTTTGAAATTCTTCTTTCACATACATACTGAAGAGAAAACGAACAAAGGAAGTTTGATGCTCATTCTTATCATACTTGACCCTTCAAATCAAGTATTTTTTATGGTTTTTAAAGTGTTTATGGGTTCAATCTATACTATATATTAAAGCCGGAGAATTTCGAGCCTCCACGTTAATTTTAGCCCCACTTCATTAACAATTTTATATGTTTTATTTTTCTTATTTATCTAATCTTTAGTTTTATCTTTTTTCTTACCCATCTAATATCTATCTTTTTGTATTTAAAATTTCCTTAATTATCTAATCTTTAATTTTATCCTTTTTCTATTCATCTAATATCTATCTTTAAAGCAATACTATCTATCTTTAAAATTTCCTTCTATAAAAGATACATATTAATTAACTTAACTTTTTCAATTCCCATTTTAATCCATTTATGTACGAAATAATTTTAAAAATTCGAGTTTAAAAAAGAATTTTAAAATGTAAGCCCCTTTTCTAAATAAATTATATGTTTATCTTTGATACTAAATCAATTTTAATATAGTATACTAAATCAATTATAAAACACTAATATTAACAATTGATTTAGTAAATTATATTTTTAAAATTGATTTATTAACAATTTTTATCTTTGACACTAATATTATATTTATATAATATTCAAAAAAATATAAAACACGAGTCGTGCATGGCACGACGGGTACAGCTAGTTTTCATCATTTGCAAGAAGAAAAATCCTACTTTGATGCTTGCATTGTGGACAATATATTGTGAAGAATTGTCATCTGTTGGTTTCGTTTAGATAGTTTAGGATTTCAATATTACGTATACTTTCACTATTGCCTATTTAACTGTAAGAGATAAATGGTATTTTAATTAGCTAACTTGGAGTTAATAGTTAGAATATGGGCGGTTAAGTGAAAGAGTTTCTTTTATAAGGGTGGTTTTCTGAAATTTATCTTTTTGCGGGTGATTTTATGAAAAGTGTGATAATTTAAGGGTGGTTTTGTGTAATTTACCCGATAATTAAACTAGTTAATTAGAGATAAACTTGAACCGTAAAATCTATAATAATCCAAATAAATAATTCCAACTTGATAAGCAAATCCAGTTGGTTAATTTAGAGAAACCCACGCAAGAAATGTGTTAGTCAAGTGCTACACACGTGCCAAAAAAATTGCAAGATACAGTAGTACTTAGGCAAAATTGGCTCTTTTCCTGGGTCATTCACCAACTTCATTATGATAGGCCCTCAAAAATTTATACTTAAGCAAAATGTCCAAGTTCTATGCAGGTATTCGGACGATTCTATGAGCTGGTTAAAACCAAAGCACTGATCACATTCACAAGTACAGCATACTAATAATGCTAAGAGAAAAGGCCCTGACGGCAAAAGTTACACAGAAAAAGTTGAAACTTGTCAACCAACAATGAATCCTCTATCTGTTTTATTTGTAGCTGAACTAACATCATGCAATGTAGTTTCCTGTCTTTCTAGCCTTTTCTTGCCATGATATATAAAGCCCAAAGAATAGAATAAAAAATGAGTACAAATAGCCAACAGGGTCCTGCATAAAACTGAGAGTTTCTAACACTGTTCCAGTAAAGAACAAAAAGAAATACTACCCCATTCTAAATTATTTTGCAGTTCAAAAGCCAATACAGACAAAGACGAACAGACAATTAACTTGAAAAGAAATTTTCAGATGTCAACTATATTCATATTACAACTTGCTGGGATGATATAATGGTTGAGATAATTTTACCAAACCCTCATGTCACCAAGACAAAGTCGCATGTATTAGGTAATAATCATTTGCTTTAATTACAAGCCACCGACTGATTTACACAATCTATAAATATTCAATCTACCAGCATAAAACTGTAAGAAGTCAATTAGAAGCCAAAGATCAACTTATGATATTATCCAATCAATATACACAAAGATCAGCTTATGATATTAGTTATATACACAGACAGCACATTGATGATATAAAAATTAAAAACTGTAATCTTTAACTGAAAAAATACTAACATAATGAGGTTTTTTTTATGTTTCTACACTTCCAGGGCCATGAAACAGACAGCAATATCAATCACAGGTGCTGAGTAGTAAGAATGCAGATGACGAGAATAAAACTCAACAAGTACAACCAGACATATAGTTATTAAGTTAATCAGATTGTACTTAGGTCTGGACATCCAGTTTCAGCCATTCAGCCAAGTCTCAAAGCTACAACCAACAAGACAAGTGAACTTCATTCCAGGGTCCACAGCACAAATTATTCAAAAACAAATGAAGGGCAATCGGAAAGCTCAAAATTGCCCAGAAACAATGTACTCTAATTTCTTAACCAGCTTGATGTATATGCAAGGATGCCACATGAAGTCACAGAGTTGCCACTTCACATTATCAAGAAAAGAGGAGGAAAACATCAGTCCTTCGTGAAATTTCAATCAGACACCAATTATACTTCATTCAATACGCATCCTATACACTCACAAATTCCTGCATAAATGTGTATAAGATCGGAATGAACAATGCAAGTTGTCACATAATGTAACTTGGATTGACACAAATCAACAAAATCAGATTCAAATTGAAGCTATGCCCATCAAACCTCAAGCAATATCTAGATTGGAACCAATCATTCTCAAGGTTTCTGCCTCTATGGCTCTATGGTATCAAGTAAAATTTACTTAGCCAATTGAAAACACAATATCTGGTCCAGTAACCCATGAAGCAGGCTATTGCATACTCTGCATTTGAGCCATATCCTAAATGCAATGTTTATTCTGACTAGTAATTCTTATCCAATACATCTACTGACCAATAGAAGAACAGGCATTGTCTATGAAGGCCATGGTACCTTAGAAGCACATTAGTACTGTAAAATCTCTAAAATAGTCAAATTATCCACCCAATGTAAGGACCTGTACATATTTTAGTGAAGGACAAGGTACATAGATAACATTTTGTTATTGTTGGTTTCTGCATTAGATAGTGGTTAATTCTTAGGCATAAAAAGCCAAGCACAAAAAACAGTTTGCATAGAAAAACTAAAATGGATTCACAATGCAACAAAAGAAAAAGAATAAAAACATTTGCACAGCAAACCTAAAAAAACAAGGAGGCAGTTATGACAAAATTTAGGAGGAAACACAATTGTTTAAAACTACAACAAGGCAAGCAACAAAACAATTCAAAATTATAATCGTTTAACATAGATTATTAACCAAGTCCAGACCAAACTAAAAGATGAGATTACAAAAGCCTGTCACACACAGACAACATTTATGCAGAAGAAATGTAAAAATTGCATAGCAAAGAGTATGCTTCCAATGACACAGAGATAAGAGCCAATTGGAGTGATTAGCCTTGTAGACTGTATGAAACATAGTCACATAAAGACAAACATAGTTGCACCACAATTTAGTGCATTTGCAAATGGCTATGTACAACTACTACCCAACATCTGACCTCAGACCAGATAACAATTTATGTCCTTTACTCAACACACTGCATTAGCAAAGATACACCAGTTGCATCCAGTTAGATTGATCCAAGTACTAGCTCACAGTTAATCGCAACGATTATACTAACTACTTCTGGCTTCACTGCGTAGCAGAAAGTATCATCGATGTGTACGACAAAATCCCAATATAAAATTGCTGAGCAACAGAATCAACATATTGATATGCAACATTCTACATGACAAACAAACAGGGGAACAGCAAAATTCATGTTCAAGCAGCCATGAATATACTAACGAGTAAGAATGTATTATGGAAGAAAAAAATTGTAGAGGTCACTGAATATGAGTCTATGAGAGCCAAAAGAGGCAGACATTTGAACAATTCTGGAGAAAGAGATTACAAAGGCCTTGAAAGAACTTCCTAAAATCGTTAAATTCCTGATCAGCAATGATGACAAGGCTACTGTTTCCCTGATATACCTATTCCAAGAGCAAATTCAGAATATACATGATGAAATTCAGCAATAGAAAATGATGACAATAACCTGCAGATGCATCTCTGTACCAGCATGTATCCAAGGAACAACATCAGCCATCTGCCTTTAATCCAGAGTTATGTGAAGCTAATTGCTGAAGAATTCCAAGCACTGAAGCCGTATTTTGACGTTCTTGCCCGTTTATGACTAATTATCTTTACTACTTTCCTTCTTCCACATTACTACTAGCCAGTTTCTCCAATCCGGAACTCTTCTGAGTGATTTCTTCCTCTTTCTTGGTGATCAAGTCCCAGAAAAACTCAGTGAACACAGCCTCATAGGAAGGCATCTTAGCATAGCCAGGAAAGTAGTTGATATCAATTACAAGATACCGATTCCCAATCCTGGAATCCCTTATCACATCGAAATTGAAAAGATTCAGCTTCAAGGCGTCCCTGAGGCCCCTGCCAATGCGAGTAATGAAAGCCTGAGGCGGCATTTCACAATCATCCAACTGCATCTTCTTGTAATACTTCTCGTCGGTCCTCTCATTGGACCCCAAATTCGACACCTGCGAAAACGTCAAGAGCCCGCCCAAACTCTCCAGCTTGTCCTCGGCCACATCCGGCAACGACTTCCTCTTGACACATTTCACGTGCTCGCCGACCACGTACACCTTAAAGATCACCCCGCCATGGTTGACGAATTCCTGGAGCACTATCGGGGGCTTCAGGTTGGCCAGCCCCTTGTGGTTGTACACCAGAGACATCTTGTGCGACTTCGCGCTCCCATCCGCAACAAGAGGCTTGGCAATCATCGGGAACTTGAGCCCCTCCCAAGAAGGCGGATCGCAGAGCGTCTCAGCGTCGTAAATCACCATCTGCTTGGGGATACCAAACGTGTCGCTCTCGCTATGCGCGATCTTGAGCTCGGAGACGGCCTGGAGCATCGAAATCCGGTTGTGGAGCCTCTCGATCGCATCAGGCGAGTCGACGATGACACAGCTCGGAATCTTGGCCTTGTAATCGGCCAGCTGGCGCTTCCAATCGTCCCCGTAGAGCTTGTGGAGGACGCAATCGAACGGACCTTGCGAAATCAGGGGCTTCTCGGTGTCGATCTTGACCAGATCGATCCCCCGCTCCCTGGCGAGGCCGACGAGCGAGACTTGGATGAAGCTGTGCTGTTTCTTCGGCGCCAGCGCGTAGCCGATCAAGAACCGTTTTGGCTCCTCCATTGTCAGTGAGGGGACGGATTCGCAGTCGGTGAGCGACGGCAATGCGTTAGGGTTTCGGAGAAAGGTTGGCTGAGGAGAGAGGAGTCAGAAGGCATAAGCGAGGTGATGGAGATGGCGATGGCGATGGCGAGGAGTATATGTAGATTCGGAGGGATTTGGGGAGTCTAGGGTTAAGAGTGACAGATGAGGAAGGTTGGGCGGGTTGTTGTGTTGTAAGCGAAAACAAAACGCCAGGGAAGAGGAAGAAGACGCGTCGACGTGATTAATAGGCGTTGTGGTGTGGCGACAACTTTGGGTGGCCTCACTTGTAACGCAATGAGGATCGACGGTTGAGATTGAGCCCTGAAGGGATCAACGGTTGATGATGCTGGTGTTGATTACGTGGCCAATAAGATAATTGGAATGATTATTCTCTCTAATCTCTTCTTGCGAAATGGGTATAAAATGCGTTTGTGATGGAATATAAATCACGTGGTTTATGGTCACGATCATGTTGATATTTGAAAAGCATATTGTTGTTGAAGTTTAAGAAGATATGTATTGTCCCTTGTCTTGTTATACCTCTTGATGCTTGATTTGACCCGATGGTCCTTTATAGATTTGGCGCAATGATTTCGATTATTTTAGAGCGGAAACAAGGTATAAGGTTATCGCATTTTGATTTTGTACCCAATGAACCTTTAAGAGAGTATTGATTGATTTCGTTTCTTGTAACGAGAGATCGAACGAGAACAATAAAGCAAGAACGACATACAGATTTACGTGGTTCGGTAACGGTGTGTTACCTACGTCCACGGGTAGAGAAACCGTATATTATTATGGAAGACAGAATTCGGAATACAGAGATCTAGGTATTTCGAGAGCTTATATACTGACTCAAGAAACCCTAATTATAATTATGGGCCGCATGCCCAAAACAGAATGCAACAGGCTCAGAAACAGAAAACATAGTGTACCGTATGGCCCGGGGCGACTCCGCCCCCCCGGACCCCCAGGTCAGGGGGCGCATCGCCCCCCTGGACCCCCAGACTCGCTGACCGGTCAGCGAGACCCCCGTGCTACCTGTCGCAGTGTGTAATTCAGATTCAAGGCATATTAACATCGTTTCCATGATAGTAATAGTGTTACTAGCGAGCTCAAAAAAAATAGTGTTAGCTTGGTCAAAAAATCAACCACAACAAGTCCTTCCTCTCGAATATAGCAGTGCCATGGCGCCATGGTGTTGGCGAGGAAGGTGAACCCGCATCCTCATATGTAGATTTTGACCTCGAATTGGACCTAAGAAAACCATGTCTCATGAGCATGAGACAATGATAAGGTGTTATGTATAGATTGGTCTCGAAGAAAGTATACTTTATGGCCATGGCGGGCAAGACACAGTGTGCGACATGTATGAAAACCTCGGGTGGGATACAACGTATGCCATGGAGGGGATGCGGGTTGAGACACAATCCGCACCAACTATGTCATGGTCATAGGCTCCTAGCTAGCGACACGAGCACCGCCTGCCTAGTAATTATGGTGACATGAGCTAGATGCTTTAAGTTTATGTTTTAAAATCATCGTGGACACGAACAATCAAATATATTGCGCGCAATCAACACCATGGAAGTGCTCCATGGACATTGAATTGATGTAATGTTTTTGAAAAAAAAACAATGTAAACATTTTTCATATTCGAATGCATAAAGACAGAGTAAGCATATTTTTATGATCTATGGATTATGTACTATTAAGAGGGTGACGTGCGTACTATTGGACGATTATATATGTATTATAATATCACGATATTTTTTAAATAGATGTCTAGTTACAGTTGTTGCCAATTGTACAAATGATAACCTAATCATCAGGAATGTATATTATACAACAATATATATTGTACTTCTCCAATGAACAAATCCCATATTTTGCTCAAATCAAACCAACGAGTCAATCTATACATCTACATTCATCAGCCCCTTGTCATCATTTAAAAAAATTGCATTGTAAAGTACGGGCGCACTACTTAATATAAAAGTATAGTTTGATTAAGTGTTGGATTGAACAATCCAATTCATACCCATGTTCAAAAAGATAAGAAATTTATTTAGTTGTTGCAATTATTGTAATTGCTTTGCTGTGGGCAAGGGAAGAAGGCATAAACCTCTTGATTCCATTTCTTGTTCAGCATCAAAGCTAGAAATTTAAGGCCTTGTCTCTACAATTATCCACAAAGAAAGCATTTATTTTATTGCTGACATAGTGGCATACTAATACGACAATGAGTTGAATTGGTTGGTTGATTGATGTATTTACGATGATAAAATAAACTACGACCGGTGGACCATGGGAGACTTTTTTATTTGAAAAATATAAGGATGAAAACATAAGAAAAATATTCCATGGAATGTAATGGAATTATTCCCTCAAATCTTAGGCTTCATGTTGCAAGTTGCTCAGAAAATCCGAGCAAAAGACTACAAAAAAATCAAATTAATGATGCAATAATTAAAATATTTTGAAAGATTTGATAGGGAGAATAATGGAGTGTACCACTATCCATTTTTGGACTATATTTTCAAAAATAATTACAATCAATATGAAAAGAGGTGTACAGTGTACTTGATTAATGCTAAACTGGATAATTAGCCTTTATTTATTCAATAAGAAATCTTTGCGTTTTTTTTTCTTTCACTTTTTTGTATATGCACGATGCGTGATTCAATGAATTCAACACGAGGAAATAAACCCAATTTCTCAGACGGTAATACTAATACAAACTGTTAAGAAATACATGAAAAAGTTTGCTAGTATATGCATGACAGTCTACACCATATGGGCTGAGACTGGCAATGGGCCTTTTCTTCTTCAGATGTTTTCTTAGTTGAAGCCCAACAAATGATCTTTCTTCTTTAGATGTTTTATAAGCATTATGTATTTTTTTCATTATTTTGCATTTCATTATATGTTTTATACTAAAAAAGGGATTTAACAAAAAAAAAAAAGACATTATGAATTGCATATATCTTTTTGCATCCAAGGTTTTGCTTAACTTCTGGTGCAATGGTTAAGTCCTTGGTAGTTGGGAGAGTCCTCTAAGGTCGTCGTTTTGCACCCCTCAGGCGGTGGTTTGCTCTTTCTTCTTAGAATTGGTTTGTAAGTTTTCATCTCCAAAATGTACTCATGACAACCCTACTCAAAACATGATAAAAAAAATACAAAGGTAATGCTTCTTTTCGTTGGTGTTCAAAATTCTCAAAATTTCCTTTAACGAAACATCACTCTGCCATATACAACAATCGATCTTTAAATAAACCTTAAGAAAAGTTGTCTTGTTGCTTGAGCGCAAACCGCCAATCCACCCGATCACACTACATAATGACACCCTTTTGAGTTGTATGTAAATTCGATTATAAGAGTTCTCTGAGTCCTTGGATCTTCCCTGTTCTTGGACTGGGATACCATCTCTTCGTCCTAAATTTTTCCTCGATAAAAAAATGACCTTAAAGGCATTCTTCTATTTGAGTGGTTGGTTATTGAAACCCGAAAAAAGGGCAATTTTATTACATAATTAAAGATTGAAGACATACTTGTAATTTCTCTTAGATATTGTAACCAATGTCTTTTTTTTTTTGATCCAAAAGGGAGGGTCATAGCCCAATTTTATTTATCATAAAACGAAATTACATATTATAACTCATCCAGGAGTCGATCTCCATGGACGGAACAAGCCCCTCAAGCGGGAAATCAAAAGACATAAAATCCCTAGTACATTTCTCACTAAACTTGGCGAGCCAATCAGCCGCTTGATTAGCACTACGATCCACATGAGTCGTCTTCACCGTCCAGTCCTCGAGCCTAAGGAGCGATCTGCAGCTTGAGATAATCTCCCAGTGGTTAGTTGGGACAGCGGCATCAACATTCATAGCAGCCACCACCTGCAGAGCGTCAAGTTCCACCACTAACTTCTGAATTCCAATTTGCCTTGCAATTTTGAGCCCCTGGAGCAAGCCTAACAGTTCAGCTTGGAGAGCACACGAGCCTTGGGCCTTGATGATGTATCCCTTAACATTGTAACCAATGTCTTTAAATGGGCATTTCGTTAATGATTTTTTCAAGATTTTTGTTTTAATAAATCCAAAATGCGCACATATTTCACTTTCGTCGTATCCTTTAAACGACATATTTTTATGGAATTATTATAAGAGTATTGAAACTTCGTATTCTCATAGTTATGTGTTGCGAAATGCGAATATCCTTCATCATTATCTTCCCCCAATTCTTGCTTTTTTACGTCTCCGTCTGTCTGATTCATCTCTCACGCTTTCTAGCCCCACCCTATGGATAAACAATTTTAGCTGAAGCAAAATTCCACGGCAGGCAAAATATGGAAAGCAGTATCTCATAAGGAAAGAACCCATCTTTCCTCTCCTAATCGCCCCCAATTCCCCCCAATCTATTCCCCTCTTCAAAAACCCAATCTGGGAAATCCAATAATCTGAAAACCCTAATCTCCCAAAGCACCTTCAATGGAGAGGATGGAAGGGTGCGAGGGAGAAGTATGCAAGGTTGGAGAATTGAAAACAGCTTCTTCTTCTTCTCCTTCAACGGGTAAATTCCCATTGACCTTTTGGGAAGTAGTCATGGCTTCCGGGATAGTAGCTGGGTTTGGAATGGGGCTTTTGGGGGTTTATTTGACCCTGCCTGCTTCTGATTATAGCTTCCTCAAATTGCCTCGCACACTTGAGGAATTGCAGACTCTGAGGTAACAAAAAAGGGCCTTCTTTTTTACTGCATTGGTGTGGATTAAGCTGTTGATTTGGGCTCATTATGAGATCTAGCTTGTATTTTGTGGCATGTTGTTTGAGATTCTCAGATCTGGCTTGTGAAATCCATGTTATTAGATTTTTTCAGTGTGTACATGGAATACTTTGATGAGGGTTCGGTGGATATTTGTGCTTCATATTTGTTAAACTGTTCCCATTTCATAGTCATTGTTAACAGATGATGGATTGTTGCATTGAACTGCTGGGATGAATATCCCTGAGTTGACTGGATTAATAGTTTAGCCTTATAAGGAAAAAAGGTTGATTTTTATCCAATCTATAAAGGTACATTTTGGGTTTGGTGATTTTGTCCTTATTTGTTTGTAGTCTGTACAGGGGGGGGGGGGGGGGTTCCTTGGTCTTGAATGTGGTGAGAACTTGTCTGAATCACATTTTCTTACAACAATTTTATCAAAGAAAGGGCTCAGTGTGCTGAATTAATATTTTTTTGTAGTTGGAGTGTTGGTTACTTGATCATGAGTGTGGTGAGAATTTGTACTGGGGTCTGGTCTTTCATAGGAAGCTAAATTTACGAAAGAAAGAGTTGTGTCTTGGAGTGTGATGGAATAAAAGAGGCAGTTTTCTTGTAGTAAGACGAAGACTAATTGGAACATTTTCTCTTGATGTGAAGCACATTAGTAGATGAGACTTGTGAAGAAGAATTTGAAGTGTGTTTAGAGGCTAGGACTCTCTCTAACCTAGAAAACCATCCAAGCTTTAAGGAGAACCCATAAGAAGAAGATAATTTAGTATTCCCTGTCTCTTCAATGGAAGGTTAACATGATTACATAATCTTTCACTTGCAGAGATCATCTTGAGAACTACACAAGTGACTATACAGCACAAGTGCTCATTGGTTATTTTGTGGTCTACATTTTCATGCAGACTTTCATGATCCCCGGGACTATTTTTATGTCCTTATTAGCCGGATCCCTCTTTGGAGTCTTCAAAGGCATGGTTTTGGTGGTCTCTGCTGCCACAGCTGGTGCTTCTTCCTGTTTTTTCCTCTCAAAACTGATCGGAAGACCCTTGGTTTTCTCGTTGTGGCCTGAGAAAATCATCTTCTTCCAAACACAGGTGAGCTTGCTCAAAGCGTGAGTTCACTATGAAATAAGAGATTGATATAAAGTAATAAGACTGATGCTGTAATTCCTTCTGCTTCCTTTTCCTATTTCAGGTGGCCAAGAGAAGGGAAAGCTTGTTAAACTACATGCTTTTCCTTAGAGTGACTCCCACATTGCCCAACACATTCATCAACATGGCATCACCAATTGTTGATGTCCCATACCATACTTTCTTCTTTGCAACATCTATCGGGCTGATTCCTGCTGCTTTTGTCACCGTTAGGGTAATTATTCACTCACCCATTTTGTATTTTTTCTCAAGACTGAAGATTATGTTAGCTTACATGTTTGTCCTGCTACCTAATTACTATTTGAGGTGTAAAACAAGAGTAAGGTAACTTATTTAAGAAACATATGTTTGAATTTAGGCAAATGGAATTAGGCAATTAGCTGCAGGGGTGACTTTAAATGGAACTAGAAAATGTTTAGAATGAGGTTATCTTTGTCGTTCATTGCTCAAGGAATTGTTTCTTTCAAATCCTGAGTGCATTTTTGGTTACCTTTTGTATGTGTAGGCCGGATTAGCCCTTGGCGAGCTGCGATCAGTGGGAGACCTCTATGACCTTCAATCCATTGCAACTATGTTTCTCATTGGAATCATCAGCATCACCCCAACACTGCTGAGCAAGAACAAGTCACAGAGACCATCGTTCCAACTTGGTTCGCCTCTGTGATTCTGTGGGCGGATTTGATTGGTTGTACAGTTGATCAACTGAAACTAGGTTTAGTTTGCATGATCCAGCATCTACATACATTCTTTCTAAACCTGCAAGCTGTAACATTGGGATGTAAACGCTTATGCTGCATATAAAGCTTGAAAATATTCATTAGTGAAGACTACGAATGGTTGAATTCCTGCATCAGTTCGGATTATGTAAGATGTGATGTTACCTGTACTGGTGAATGAAACGATTGATTGAGAGATTATACATTGGTTTGATGATCTTGCACAGGTCTTGGAATGATGATATGACTAGCCTAGTACTCTCCTATACCATTCTGTTTTATCCAAGTGAAATCATTTACAGATAAAATTGGTTTATATCATCCCACATTAAAAAGATCTATACAACACATATGTGACCGTCCAAGTTTTGGCATTCTTTTGACCTAATAAACCTCAAAGATCGACATATCTTCACTGAGTGAAAGCACAGTCCTTTTAGACAACCTTGCTACTACTTATACAAACATTCAATGCTATGCAAACAATCTCAAACAAGACAGACCAGGTGCGATTGATTTTTTTTTTTGATCAAATAAGGGCAAGGCCCTAGCGGAGGAACGGATTACGCTCTCGTGAGCCGAGAGAAGGTCCGCCCCTCAGAGTTATCCGACAAAAAAGAAGTAGAGTCCAAAGGCGGCTCGGAAAGAAAATGACAACCAAGAGGAAAATCAAAAGCTAATCTAGCAAGGGAGTCGGCGACGGCGTTCGCTTCGCTAAAGACATGAGTGACGCGGACAATCCAATTCCGCGAAAGAAAGCCTTGGCACTCCTTGGCCAGGCTGAAAAGAGGGTGCGACGGATTAGGCAACTTAAGGGCAAGGTGTGCCGCAAGAGTCGAGTCGGATTCAACCCAAACGTTTTTGTACCCCTTCTCCCAAGCAATAGCAAGCGAATGATAACTGATCATGCCACTGTCCTAAAATCATTTCAGTGTCTAAAAGACTGCCAATTATTTTTTTTCTGTAACCTTCATATAGAACAAAGGTGATTTTCCATTGAGCAAAATTTTGACATCTAAAGAAGCAAAGATCGGCACTTAACAATGCTACCATATGGGATTGGTTCAGGACTTGCTGAATCATACAACAGATTTCTCTGATAAAAACAAAGCTACCCAAAATCAACGTGATTATCAAAAAGAAAGTATACAGAAGTTGATCAGTTTTTCACTAGGATTTCTTTGCTTTTTTGTTTTTCTTGTATGAGCTCTGTGGTGTCCTGCTCCCAAACTTGCGTTTTTTCCCGGCAGCTTCAGTTGATCCACTTCCACCAGCCCTTAAAGCATTTGCCTTGGCTTTTCTGGCTGCAACAGATGGTCTTTTATTGTCCCTCTGTTTTACCTCATCTTTGCCTTTTGATCCTGACTTGAAAACGGCTGGCTTGGTAATTTTCCGAAAGGCTTTCTTCTCTTTACCTGACTTCGTTGCCCTTACACCTTCATACGAAGCAGAAGCACTCAGCCTTGGCTTGTATCCACTGTTTGGGGTCTTGGGTTCCGAGTGAAGCTTCTTGCCTGAAGAATTTTCTGATCCATCAGCAGGTGGGTTTTTTCTCTTAGCTGGTGTAGAATCTTCCTTCGCATGGGATACCCGTAGCTCTCGGTCCCTGAGCTTCAGGCTTCTCTTCTTGACGGTCAAGTTTGCAGCTTCCTATGCCAGATAACGCAGAAGAATGTCAATCTTAACTATATCACAAGCGCAAGTCTAAGAGATGTTGAATAATTTTCATAAGTTGTTTTTCTTTTTTCAAAAGCTATTTTTCTCTTGGTAGAAACAATACATCAGAAGCAAGAAGCTAAGAAGACATACCCTTGTTTTGAACAAGACATATGCAATGCCCTTTCCAAGACTTGTATTAGGGTCTCTAATAACTCTAACAGCTTCAAGGCTAGGACCCACTTGGTTAATACCAGAAAATAGCTGATACAATTCTTCATCCTGCACAGAGAGCTAATGTTAAATGCATACAGAACAGTGCAGGAATATGATATTTTAAAAATAAAAGTACAATATCATTTGCAATCTGTGAGAACAAATTACCTTCACATCAAATGGCAAGTTCCCCACAAAAACAGTTCTCTTGGTATCATAAAGTGGGGTGCTGTCCCCCTTCAATTTCTTCCGAGGTGGACAAGCCCTATCTACACGGATATGATTACCACCAACCTGCATTTCCAAAGTTGTCAAAGATAGAAACTGATCAGTAGTTATTAACACAACCACATCAATGCACAATATTTAAAAAATAATAATCATTTGGTAAAGAACAGCTCAAAAAGAGAGGAAGGAGTATATAGCAACATTTCAAAAAGTGAAGGAATCTATACCAGAGCCATATTATGGCCAAGAGAGGCCTCTGCAGATTGTTCTGTCTTGAAAACAATGTAAGCGTGGATACTGCAAGAACATCATTCCTCAAAGATAAGAAACAGAATAAGAAATGGAAAACGAAGAGCTCTCAACCACTCAATGTGAAATCAAGGGAACTTCAAAAGCAATGGAAACTTCTTGGACGGTGTACAAGGTTACAACTTACAAATATGCTAGAATCCAGATGACCAGAGTTGTAATTTACATTTATATAGAAGCTCTGTGCAAATATCCTGACAGTGGTACAATTCTTGTTCAACATGCAATGTGCTTTCAAGTCAGGAAATTCTTATACATACATAATCTCTTAGCATTTCCATATAAATGTGCCACACACTCTAATTTATGAAGTGTCATAAGGTTTTTAGGGATGAAAGTAACAAAAATGAACTTCAGATTGTTCCATTGTATTACTGTCTTGCTAATTAACATCTACATTGAGCAAAACCATATACTAGACATTTCTCCTACATAAGGCTTAGATAGTCATATAAGGCATGGAGAGTGGCTACAAGAAAGATTTACATGTCCCAAAACACAAGTAAATGGTAAAAGCCACATATTTTGCCATACCTGTCAACAGCTTCATTGATGTTGTTAAGCATAATCATCGCCTTCTTCGGCTTTTTGCTCTAAAAACAAAATGACAAGGAAGACAACATCAGTGATTAAGCAACTAAACCAATATGAAGCACAATAAAACAGCTAAACACGTCGAAGATCGATCACTCACATCCAAAGTCGGTACAGACCGAAGCCTCACAGACTCAATTTCCCCAAACTTACAAAACTCCTTCAACAAAGCCTTCTTCTTTGTCTTCAACGGCAAATTCCCAACAAAGACCGTCCTCAACAGCTTACTCTCGTCATCATAGCCCTCCTTCGAAACCGTCATGTCTGCCGGATTCTCCACCGATTTCCTCTTCGTCCCGACCTCTATCACCTTCGGCTCCTCGCCAACAACAGCCCCTCCATACTTCTTCTCCTCGTACTCTTTCTCCAACTCATCCCTCTTCCTCTTCTTCTCCTCCTTCTTCTTCACGCTAGGGTTCGTTCCACCAACGATTCCAGACTCCTTATCCCCAATCCGCTTCGATTTCTTGCCTCCGACCGCCTCCTCGGAGCCCTTCTCCTCATCAAGACCCTCAATTTCCTCCTTCCCTCGCTTCTTCTTCTTCTTATCCTTCTTCGAGACTTCAGCCCCGCCATCGTTAGGGTTCGAATCGGCTAATTCGTTCACCGTTTGAGAAGAACCGTCGCTAGGTTTTCGACGAAAGGGATTGCCGGCGGAGAAGAGGGATACCGTGGCATCGGCTTCCGTGGCCGGGGCGTGGCCGAATAGTTTGCTGAAGACGGTTGAGGTGTCCGGCCCGGGTTCGGATTCGGGTTTGGCTTGACCTGGATCCTTGGATTTCTTGCCCATGGCGTCGTGAAATGGGAAATAGAGAGGAGGAGGAGAAGAGACGAGGGAGGCGGGTCCGAAAGGCGGCGACTACGACCTACGAGCGAGCGAGAGGGAGAGGGAAAACATTTTGTGATAAGGGTTTCTGGCTATTTGAGCATTTTTTGCAATAAAATTAGATTGATTAAAGTCTTGGGAGTTTTGGGCTCGAAAGGAACAATCTTATTTCAGTAAACTCCATAAAAAGCATGACAAAGCAACGATCACAGCACAAACACTTAACCGAAACTAAAGGAAACACCGCAGCAACAAACAAATACATGGAAAGAACAACTACACAAACTCACCACTCAACAAATCACACAAAACAACACTTGCCCACACAACAAATTAATCCAAAGCCAAAGTTTCATGAGTTTTGGGCTTCATGGAACAATCTTATTGGCCCTTGTAGGCGGGCATGATTCCATATCAATTAGTTAGCATTTATTTTCCTATCTTATTTATTTTGCTATCCATATTTATTATGTTTTATCCTTTAATAAGGTAGTTACTCTAGTTAGGATATTAATTATGGAGGAGAATCTTATCTTCGCCTGAGATAGGATATTTGGTTGACTTAGGGAGCAAAAGCATCGCCCTAACCCTAGTGGGCCGATCCCCTAGAGGCGCGCGCCCCCCTCTTGTCCCTCTCCTCTATAAATACACATGTATACCATGTGGAAGGTAGGTTCTAAGCCATCGCTCTGCCTGACGCCTTTTAATCGACATTGTACCTATTCTGACTTAAGCATCGGAGGTGGATTAGGGGTCGCTCGCCCCTTTGTCCATTGTTTTGCAGGTCATTGAAGGTGAAGATGCTGGGAGAAGAAGCTTGGAGAAGAAGGTCATTGAAGAAGGAGTTGAAACTTGTACACGGCATATTTTGTGTACTAACATTTGGCGCCGTCCGTGTGGACCGAACAGGTTTTCGACCTTCGTAAACCCTACGAGAACCGATCTGAGGAGGCTATGGATCGTTTGTCCACGAGCCCGGATCGAGACAGCCGCCGGACGAACCGGCGAGACAACCCTGGGGCAATCGCGCCAGGCGAATCGCGCGATTCGCCTTCCGCAACCCCAGAGCCGCGACCGCGGGTTCACAACCGGCGACCGCGGATCGCCACCCGCGACCGCGGGTCCGTCGCCCGCGACCGCGGGTCGAGGCCAAAGCACGCGGACTCCGGAATTCGTTCGGAGAACGAATCCCAACGCGCGTTGAACCCGATACTCGCTCGGGATGATAGACCACATCGCAGTCGGACCTTGGATTGTCGATCCAAGAGGTTGCCCTAACCAAAAATCATTGTTGATTATCGATCCAATGAAAACCCTAGGTTGGGGGCAACTCTAATGACCATCGCGTGTGCGTAACGCAGGGATGTGCGTATGAGCATACGGAACCGATCGCTAGAGCCCGGGGCGGGCGAGCGGTCGGTCCGATCCGTTACCCCAACCAAGCCGGGTCACGCCGTCGACGAAACCCTAAACGATTGGATGATTGGACCTGCGGTGCGCGGTCCAGGGCTCTGCGAGCGCGGGCCCACGTCGTAACGAACTCGGCGCGAGTTCGGAAGAGGGTTTCGGGATCGGACACCTGGACCTGCGGTGCGCGGTCCAGGGTCCCGCGAGCGCGGGCCCACGGCGTAACGAACTTGGCGCAAGTTCGGAAGAGGGTCTCGGTATCGGGGCCGATCCCACCGCACAAGTCTTCGCTCGTCGCCAGGAGCGAGCTGCACTATAACCGCGAGCGCGGTGGCAGACGCAGGCAAGGCGGCGAGGAAGGAGGAGCTCGCGAAGAATCGCAGTCTGGGGCAGAACCGCGGGCGTGGTAGCCCCCGCCGCGGGCGCGGTTTCGCTCCATAGAACGTAACCTTTGCTCTGGGGCAAACCGCGACCGCGGGTCCATCACCCGCGCCCGCGGGTCGGAGACTGACAGGATTACCGATCGCCGCTCAACGGTCAACGCGGAACCTCGATGTTGTAATAGTCCGTGTGAGCTCCACGATGGTCGGAACGAGATGATTCAAGAAGCGCTGGAAAGTAGACTCCGAATGCTACGTTTCTCATTCACACATCAGAACTGGAGACTCGCTGCATCCGGGTCGAAATCGCGCCGCAAGAGACCGCAACCTGTTTCACGAACAGGATGGCGAGGCAAACTTCCGACCAGTCGTCCAGGAACTACGCACATCGGAATCGGACGATCCATATATCAACGGAAAGAGGAAAGAGCGATATTCAGGCCATCTTTAGATGACAGCCCAAGAAACTCTCTCGAAGAGGGTCAAAAGGACGTCCGAAGGCTGCTGTCCTGCAGAACGCGCAGAACAGGGAAGCCTGCTTCTAGCCCCTCGTTTGGGAGCTAGAGATGTCGAAAAATCACGGGCTTGGCATCTCTAGAAATCTGAAGAAGTCACCTACAAATCTTCTCTTAACGTCCAGACCCAAATCGCACCTCAACCGGCCCGAACTCGCAGCCTAACACAGAGCAGTCTCGCTCTAGTGACAACAACGCACTGCTTTATTGTGCAGGCTCGTTCGTGAGCTACGGTTGTCCTATCGGGACGATTCAAGATGTCTTGGAAGGTTTAGAGAGCGCACTATCTTTCGTATTTAGGAGCCAATGCTGGAAACTTGCTCGAATTGGCTCGAAATCGGGTACGAACCTGAATACGAAAAGGGGTATGCGAAGGGACAACCGACCCTCCTATGAAAGAGATTGCTTTCATAGAGAAATTGCGGGTCCCGAGCACCCTCCCAGGAACGACGGTGTGCCCACAACGAAGTAAGGACTCCAAGGCTTACGTGGTCGAGCGCCCGACTCCTGTGGTAACCGCTTACCCGCTCCAATCTTTGCTGACAAAGTCGAACCTCTTCGGAAGAGTCGTGAGGCGGTCCATCAAGCGGGGGCGTGAGACGTCAATTTACGCGCCCGGAACCAACATTACGATACCACCCGCTTCGATCTCTGCTGTCAAAGTCAGGTCTCTCGTAAAGAGTCGCGGGATGGTCTGTCGAGCGGGGGCAGTATGACGTCAACTTACATGCCCAGAGCCGACATCAAAAGACTGGTACCAACCGACTCTGTTGTACGATTCCCTACCAGCTCAAGTTTGACAGCAAGATCAGCGAGACGACATCGAAGACCGGCCTTGACCGACTTCAACGCAAAACACGCTACTTGGTTCGAGTTCAGCTACGAGAGCTGCGAGCGCGGGACCAGGAGCCGCGGGCGCGGGGAACCCTCGAGGAGCCTTGATTAGTCCTATGAGACGAACCGCGAGGGCGAGCGGCACACCGCGAACGCGGCAGGTGCAACGGGAAACCGCCAGGATATGCCGAGCATCCTACGGAGCGCCACTAAGTGGGTTATGTTGCGTTGCGCACACCCACGAGGGCCACGAACCTTCCGAGTTGGCAACGCGATGCCTCGATTGACCATGGGGAGCGCATCTCGATAATGGCAAGGCTCGGAAGGGCCCATGTGTTGTGGCCGCGGTGTTAGGACAGGGGGCATATGGGCTAGTGCTTTGCACTTAAAACATCGCTATAAAAAAGAAGTTCTACCAATGATTCAAGTACTATTCGACATATTGCCAAGGGCGCCCGCCTTTTTGTTTTCTAACTCATTAACATTTCAAACATGTTTTGTTTTTAAATCCGCACGGAAACGTTTTCTCGTTTTTATCCTCATGTTTTCTTGTTTTGCAATACTAGAATCAAGTACTTGAAGGGGTTAAGCCCGAGCCATTGGTAGACGAAGGCCCTACGATACACATGCGTAGGAGTTGCACGGATCCCGTATTTATAGAATACGGATGTACGAATATACGAATATACGAATGTATGAATATACGAATAAGAGCACCTAATCCGCATGGCCACTCACCGCTTAAGCTCCGGCCCCTATACACGGGATAGTACAAGGTACACGAGTATAGGGTTCCGGAGGGGGCAATTGTAGGCGGGCATGATTCCATATCAATTAGTTAGCATTTATTTCCCTATCTTATTTATTTTGCTATCCATATTTATTATGTTTTATCCTTTAATAGGGTAGTTACTCTAGTTAGGATATTAATTATGGAGGAGAATCTTATCTTCGCCTGAGATAGGATATTTGGTTGACTTAGGGAGCAAGGCATCGCCCTAACCCTAGTGGGCCGATCCCCTAGAGGCGCGCGCCCCCCTCTTGTCCCTCTCCTCTATAAATACACATGTATACCATGTGGAAGGTAGGTTCTAAGCCATCGCTCTGCCTGACGCCTTTTAATCGACATTGTACCTATTCTGACTTAAGCATCGGAGGTGGATTAGGGGTCGCTCGCCCCTTTGTCCATTGTTTTGCAAGTCATTGAAGGTGAAGAGGCTGGGAGAAGAAGCTTGGAGAAGAAGGTCATTGAAGAAGGAGTTGAAACTTGTACACGGCATATTTTGTGTACTAACAGCCCTCATCTTATCTATCCAATACACGAAGGAAGTCTTGGTGTTCCTGAATCCCAAAAAGCCATGTTCTCTACTCTTGTTCATGCTATCAATAGCCCCTTCAAATTGAAACACCATATCAGCAAAGTACCAATTCCCCACCTCCTCCAACTTTGTAGGCGACAACTTGTTCTCCATCACAATCTCCTCCCACACTTTCCCCTTATCCTTCATCGTCTCCGCCAGTGAAAACTGCCCTTGTTCATCATCATAATCCGCGCACTCGATCCTGAATTGCTCCGCCAAAACGAGCCACAACTGCTTCCACCTAAACAAATCTCCGTTGCTGCATTGGAAAGCTTCGTTCTTGGCGTTCGGGTCCACATCCGCCCATATTTGATGCTCCGCGACAAGATCAGCATCCGATGCACAGTGCAATGACTCCCAACCCCCTCTTGTACCCGGGAACTTCAACGCGACTCCCTCGTGTTTGCAGATTGTAGCATATGCACACAGGGTGCCTGTGAGATCCAAAGACAAACTATGTTTTCATAATGGAAAAGAAAATAAGTCTGGTAGAATTTCATCCTAAAATCAATTGACAACACAAGAAGAATTACGTAATTCTTACCGACGATGTTCATCATGCTGTGACGAGAGAAGCCGAAAAGGTAGCAAGGGCGATGAACCGACCAAGTCAAGCCCTCTTTCTTACGCGCCTCCTCGAAGACGACATCCTCCAACGCATAGTAAAAGTTAGGAGAGTCCAACCGCGCCATGTCCTCGGTGAACGGCGGTACATGAGGCGCAAGTTTCCCAAGGTACTCCACTCCTCCCACATAGTTCTTGATCCCGGATTGCAGGCAGATGTGGCGGAGCCCGGGAGCGTTCTGGGCCACCGCCTTCAGAACGTTCCCGAGCATCTTTCGGTTGGCTTCGCAGTTTGCGATCTCGGTTGCGTGGTTTGCCCATGCAACGTAGAAGACGTGAGTGACGTCGGCGAGAGGGGAGAGCTTCGCGTTGGCATCGGCCTCGCCGGAGACGTCGCATTGTACGTAGGTGATGGGGAGCTGGCCCGGGTTCGGGCGACGCGCGACCCCGTACGCCTTCCAAGGGCCGCCGGGGGTGTCGGGGCGCGGGAGGAGCTCGGCCAGGCTGTTTCCGATGAGCCCGGTGACGCCGATTATTAGGGCTACGTTCTGGCGGGCTTCGCTGCCTTGGTCCAGGTTGTTTGCCTTAGTGGCGCCAACAGCTCCGGCCCACCACCAGCTCATCTCTGATATATTGTTGAGTTTAGATCAGGTTTTGATTGATAGCTAGGTTACTTTGGAAGTCATCATTTAATTAGCTGGCTTTTTATGTACGAATGCTACCCTAGCTATCTACCGCCCCATCATCAAATCTATACTATATATATAATTTTGTGTACATGAGGGATATTTAATGCCCCATGCCACATTAATGAGCATAAAGAGTAAACAAAATATGATTATTTTAAAGAATAAACTTTTGTATTAGAAGTGTATAACAATTAGTATTTTTTTTAATATAAAAAAGTAAAAAGTATTAGAAACAAATCCTAAAAGGTGAAAACCAAGTTTGAAAACCAATGACACGTTCTTCTGCCAATTGCGTTAACAAAATAATAATATTGAATGTGCACGAGCACTAACAAAATATTGCTTTAAATTATGTCAATAAAAAAAATTGATACACCCCCACAACTGTTTATGAACCTATCACACATGAAAGAACACATTATTGTTTTAAAAACTAAAACTATATTTTTGTCAAAAAAGTTATCATTTGAAAGAACACATTATTGTATTAGAATGTATAACAATTAGTATTATGTTTCACATGAAAAACTAAAAAGTGATCATTTGAAAACTATTTTGATATTGAAAACTATAAATTTTTTCTTAGAAAAAATTATTGTATTAGAAATGTATAAGAGCATCCCCAACAGATGTGCTAAAAGGTTTTCTAAAATAGAGAAGCAAAAACAATATTCTTCAAATTTTTTCTACTTCAACTCCAACAGCTTCTCCATTTTACAGAATATAACCTTTCTTATTTAAGTCCAACCACTTATCTATTTTGAAGAATTCAATGTTTATTAATTATTATTTTTATTTAACTGGCAGAAATGAAAATATAATACAATCTTACTTTAAAGATATTTAATTTTTTATTTAAATAATAATAAAGAAGTAATTATACTAAAGAATCATAATGTAAATAAGAAAATACGTGCATTCACAATTAGGTGTTGGAAAGACTATATATTATTGTTTAATGGTCGGTACTGATCGACTAAAATATTTATGACTTATATACACATAGACTCAATAAAATTAGGACTTATGTTAGCAAAAAGTTCATGCATTCACGAGAAGCTATAATAATTAAAAATATATTTTTTATAATATATATGATGAATTTGCATTATATAATTAACACTAATGGGAAAACTTAAATTTCACACTCAATGTATATAAACCTTCTACTATTAGCATAAATGCATTTTGAAGAAAGGAATAATTACCATAAATGTATTTTGGAGAATGAAGTGCAATTTTAGAGAATCCCCTACATTTAGAGAATGAAGTGCAATTTTTTTCCCCATCTCCATTATGGAGAATGAGATGGAGAAACTGTTGGGGTAAAAAAATGAGCTATAATCCCCCAAATCCCTCATTTTCTCTATAATAGAGAAGCTGTTGGGGATGCTCTAACAATTAGTGTTTTATGTCTCATATATAATAAATAAAACTATATTTATAATTTAGTTTTAATAGGGGGTATTTAATGTCATAATGACACATTAATGAGCATAATGAAGTGAATAAAAAAGGTAATTGTTTTAAAAAACAAACTATTGTATTATAAATGTATAAATTATTATTTTGTTTCCTATAGAAAACTAAAAAGTGAATATAAAAAGTGATTAGTTGTAAACTATATTTATGTATACTACATATATAAAGATGTATACATGAAGGGATACTAAATGTCTTTATGATACATTAATGTTAATATTAATATTAATTAATAAAGAAAACTATTTTTACATAAGAACATAAAACATAGAAAAGTATTGAGAATGAAAAAAGTAATCAATATGATGTATTTGGTCACAAACTTTTATATACACTTCTAATTAAAAATTATTTATATATTTACGTAAAACTTAATGGTTAAAAAGCTTCTAAATTATGAACCTATCACACATGAGAATTATTTTTTCACCTGTTAATTATTTTATAGATAATTTAAAATTTTTAGTTGGTAAGATAGGTTGTAATACAAAGGTAGTCAATTATTATTTTTCAAGTTGAACATGATAGATCATTTTTATTTTAAATGCTATTATGACACATTTATCTTAATAGTAGTATTACATAATAAAGAAAACAATATTTATATAAGAACATAAAACATAGAAAAATAATGAAAATAAAAAGGTAATCAATATTATGCATTTAGTCGCAAATCTATATCTATACTATCTATATAATTTTGTGTACATGAAGGCTATTTAATGCTCTTATCACACATTAATAATTTAGTGATCATTATATAATAAATGAATAGTATTTAGCATTTAGAATTTAGAAATAAGCATATGTGTGATCATTTAAACTATTATATTAGAAATGAGCATAAAAAAACAATAAAAAAAAGGGGTTATGATTTAAGAGGGAAAATTATTATATTAGAAATGAATAGCATTTAGCATTTAGAAATAAGCATATATGTGATCATCTAAATAAAACTATTATATTAGAGATGTATATGAACAAAAATACTATATTAAAAAGTGGATATAACTATTATACTACACATGAGCATATAAAAAACTATAAAAAAAATATCACTTAAAAGGAAATTGTATTAAATTAGAAAAATATCATTTAAGAGAAAAACGTATTATACTAGAAATGTTTACCAACTGATGACATTTTTTTTCCTATAGGGAGCTACATATATATTGCTTAGAACATTTTTTTTGCATAAAAACTAATTGTATATACAAAAAAATGTAAAATTAAGATTTGCTATTGAAAGAGTTTATTATATAAGAAGAGAAACCCACCACCAAAAGATTAAATAACAACTTAAAATAATATGATACATAAGAATTTCTAAAATTCTTTTGTAGTTTACAATTTTAAACCCCTAAAAATATATATAATCATTGAATTTGGAATGTCTTCTTACCATATATGCTAGGCAACAACCTCTTTTGAAATATTGTAACGTACAAGTCTACCCCTTCAATTTTTTAAATACACCTAATTGATATTCATTAGTCATCCAATTAATATTTACTATACATATCCATGTTACTAAATCCATCATTTTAAATGCCATTTAATATATTCAACCAAAAAAATGCCATTTAATATATATAAAAAACATAACGGTTCACCATAGTAATGCTCATTACCTTGAAAAAAATCTCTTCCATAATAATAGGAATTCTTAGAAACAAATTACATATAAAATATATTTGACAAATTTGTGCATAAAAACTACGTGTAATCCCATTAGAAAATTATCACTTCCATTACATTTATGTTGGGTAATCAAATATGCACATTCAAATTGCCTTCCAGATAGAAATCATCACTTCCGGTGCATTCCAATTGAGTTGAGAAGAGGCGTTTGCGTTTTTTTGGTCAAATGATCATTAAAAGTAGGCGGTAGGATAAATAACCATTAAAGGCTGATTTATACCGGATAGAAATAAAGACTGGCGGTAACGCTCACCCCGTTTTCCATGGGTGCCTTTTCGACTCTTACCAGTTGCCAGTTACCACTATATATTGCGTCCTACCATCCAAGACGAGAAGCACGACTACCCCACGGTCCCCACAACCATGGCAGCCCATTCCAAACCCGCCCACTCTATGCCCAACACCAACGCCGAACCCACCGAACATACAAAATAGAGGAGTGGTCTTACCGCTGGCGACAACAACTGCCGGATTCGACTGAAACAACCCTCTGGCTATCTAATATGGTGACGAACGATGACAGGGCCGCCAGAGGCGGCGATGGCACCACTGACACTCGGGGTTTCAACGAAGGAGAAGAAGACCAGAGAATCTGTTTTTTTGAATTAAAAATAGTATTTTGTATGTTGGAACTTTATATATGTAATATAATTTCTATCCCGTGCATATATTATTTGTTTTTCCCTATAGAGATTATTTGGAAAATAGTATTTTTGGAAAATACTATTTTATATCAAAATGCACAATTTGAATTATTAAACATTCCGTGCATTTTAGGTAATCAGGCCAAATACACATTATACATTCAAAAATTATTAAACAAATGACTTTATATTATTTGTAACACGGGTTGTTATAATCAAATGACTTTATAATCTAAGTAACAAATTATAAGTAACAAACAAATAATATAAGTAACAAACAAATAATTTGTAACACGGGTTGTTTTCAAATTATGTTTCCCCCTTTTTAAATTATGTTTAATAATTTAAACAAAATGCACAGAATGTATAATGTGTACTAGACATATATACTAAAATTTGAAAATACTATTTCCATAAAATAGTATTTTATGGAAATAATTTAATATGTTTAAATTGAATTAAATGTAAAATAATTTAATATGTTTAAATTATGTTTAATAAAACAAATAATTCAAAATTTCTATATATAAAATTTGTTTGTAATATAAACCCGTGCGTATGCACGGGCCTGACTACTAGTTACATAAACAAATTATTGCATGCTGGAATTCATTAATTAATTTCACACGTTGCAAAACAATTACTACTCCGTAATTCTTAATGGATCCGTCACATCCGTGCATGGGGCGGTGGATGATAAACGTATTTTTTTCCCCTCGCGTTTGGCTCTTCATTAGAAAATCTAATGTCAATTGTCAAGGATGTACACATGAAACAACCATTAAGATAAACTAGATTAACCCCTCGTGCGGGTAATGCGATTATAAACCCAATTTAATTAGATACGTAACGTCAATAATCATGTTAAAAATATAGAGGAGGACTCAACTGATTATTTTTATCAAATCATATATATTTATCTTTATATTGTGATTAGTATTTTTTTATATACGCAAGGGCCCGGTTGATTACTTTATTAAAGATATGACATGTGGCGCAATTTTCTGTGAAGACTTTGTCTCCGCTTTATACTATAGACAATATAGATCAGTATTTTTTTTTATATACGCAAGAGCCCGGTTAATTATTTTATTAAAGATATGACACGTGGCGCAAATTTATGTGAACACTTTATCTCCGCTTTATACTATAGACACTATAGATAATGCAACTATGTTAAGTAGGGGAGCTCCTTCCAAGTGAGAACGGTTCTTGTATATATGCCAAAATAGCGAAGAACGTGTACATAGGCTATTTAGCGTTTATACCCTAAAAAAAAGTTAGTAATACAAAATAGTCCTTATTTAGACTAAATAGCAAGTAGTGCCCTTTTGGATTTTTCTATTTAATTTTCTTTACAAAATCCTACAATATCTTATAGATATCTTTATTTATCCTTAAAAAAATAATTTACGTTGGCCATTGTTGCTCTCTTCAACAAAAAAACATCTTGAAGAACAATTGAGTTTGAAGCAGTGAACTCCCAACAACGATCGCCCTAACGCCGGCAACCATAGACGAACGAACAAAACCTGACGAACCCCGATGACCGCACACCAGCGCCCTAACCTGCAGCCCGGCAACCCTCCCGGCCCGGCTACCGCCCTAAACACCGATCGCCCTAATCACCGATCGCCCTAAAATTCTCTTGATTTCTTCCACAAAATCTTCTTCGTCCTCATCTTCTCGATCCCCTTAATCCTCCGACTATCCCCGGAATCCTCCTTCCGAAACGCCAAGCCCTCCAGATCACCCTCTCCGACCAACTCCAAGACCTCGCCCTCTTCCGTCGGGCCCAACCACCGTTGCTCCAGGCCCACAAAATCCTACCGTCCCAAGATCGCCTTCCTCTTCCTCTTCCTCACAGCCTCTTCCCTCTCCTCACCCCTCCCTGGCTCCACCTCCGACTCCGATTCCCCTCTCTTTCCAGTAACATTTATTTCTACCAAAGAACACACAAATGCTAATGATAGCAAATTGGAAGTTTGACAAAAAAAAGAAAGCAAATGAGGGATGCTAAATGTCACCCAGGGGTGATGTTTAGCATTTATGAAGCAAATTGGAACTGGATGATTTTTGTATAAATGCCGTACAAAGCTCCAATTCAAGGAGTGTAGAAGCTCTTAGTTTTAGGCCGCTCATTTGCGCACTCCAAAAATTCGGTCGGGCACTCCCATATGGACGGATTACGAAACTGTCCAAGCTGAACCCGGTTTTCTGGAAATCTTGGACAATTTCAAAATCCGTCCATAAACGAACATCCGGTTCGCTTAAAAAACGGCCCATATGGACGGGTGTAAAAAATGTTCAAGTTTTTTAAAAAAACCAGCTTCTATGTGCAGGTTTAGAACCCGCACAAATACAGATTTTGAATTTTGAAAAAAACATCTCCTATTGACAGATTCTGAACCCGTCCAAGTTAGGGTTTTTGAACGGCTCCTATGAACAGATTCTGAGCCCGTCCATAAAGCCCGTTATGCCGCCGACAGATTTCGCCTTTTATGCGGCCTCGTGCATTTTCACTATTCACTTTTCAATTGTTAATTTATCCCACGAAACTAGAGAGCATATACGACAAATACTTGTCTTGAGATGTCAACTTCGAGTAGCGGGACCACAAAGACATCATCATTTAGCGGGTCATCATATTCGTCGGAGTCATCATCTTCTGTGGGCAATGGTCATCTTCCTGATAATGAACGGGTTAGTATATATTGTATCCTAAAATTAGACTAGTGCAATTGCTATGTTTATATTTTGCAATTTGTTTGCTTCAAATTCGAATTTGGCAATTGTAGTTTGTATTTTGAAATTTGGAACTTATCTATTGTCATTCAAATTCAAATTTATCGATTTAAGTTTAGGTTGAAACTTGAAATTATTTTGTTGTTCGATTACTAGCCTTGTGTCTATTTTGGTTTATGAACTCGAAATTGAATTCGTGAATGATATTGATTTTGTTATGTTGCGTATAGATTTGGTTGTTAAACGATGAATGTCCTATTCCTCCACCACCTAGGCAATGGACAATTTACAAGTACCCGAGTGTTGAAGGATGGCACCACCGCTACAAGAGCCGAATGCAAGACTATGTGGTTCAACGAAAAAGAAGTGGAAGGAATGATATTTTAACTTAAGATTGTAATTCTCGTTAGAAATTGTAGTTCCACTTTTGAGTATCACTACTATGTTAAAACGTAATATTTCTTTTATATATTTCACTGGACCTTAGATTCCCGGATTTATATTTAAAAATTAATGGTTCAATATTATTTTGGGTACTCTCAGGAGACAAACCGACTGCGCGACCTTCCCACCACGACCGGTCTTGGGTGGGTTACAAACTCGTTCATGGACGGATTCGTAACCCGTCCATGAACGGATTTGTACCCCGTCCATGAACGGATTCGTAACCTGTCCATCTGCCGGTTACAAACCCTCTTGAACGGATTCGTAACCTGTCCATCTGTCGGTCACATCACCTTGAAACTTACACTTACATATATTACTATTATGATTAATCTCACATATTAAACTAGCAAACGACTCACAAGAAGTCCTCATGGTATTTGACGAGTTGAAACATCATAAAGGTTTTCATGGCACATTACGAGTTCAACCATCGTGCAAGACTTCATGGTATAAGACGAGTTCAACCATCGTGCAAGACTTCAAGGTATAAGACGAGTTCAACCTTCTAAAGGACTTCATGGTTCATGGCGGGTTGAACCATCATCAACGTCAATATAAAACATAAGAGGTCCTAACCTAGTGGCTAGCGCTTAACGATGAAGTTCTTCATGGTCGATATAAGTTATATGTGGCATCCGATTTGTAACTTAAAGATTTTTTTATGTTTTAAATGATAAAACGTTGAATTGTTGTAAAAAATGGATATAATTATTTGAAAAAAATCCAGAAAAACGCCCTAGGGTAAAACCCCCATGTATTAGTCTAGAAACCGTCCATAAGGTTTAGGGTTTAGGGCTGGTATGTGTAATGCCCTATAGACGGATCTGTAACTCGTTCATGGGAAGTTTTCAAACCAACCCATGAACGGATTCGTAACTCATTCATGGGAAATTTTCACACCCACATATGAACGGATTCGTAACTCGTTCATGGGAATTTTTCACACCTGCCCATGGACGGATTCGTAACTCGTTGATGAAAATTTTTCACACCCACATATAGACGGATTCGTAACTCGTTCATGGGAATTTTTTACACCCGCCCATGGACGGATTCGTAACTCGTTCATGGAAATTTTCAAACTCCGTCGCCACCTCTTCCCCTCCCTCCACCATCCTCCCCGCCGCCCGCTGTCGAACCTCCATCCCCCCTGCTGCCCAATTGCTCCACCAAACCTCCATCCCTGCTGCCCAACGACGCCGCCGCCGATTCACCCTCCCCGCTGCCCACCACCGCCGCCTCTTCCGTCGCCGCCCCTCCCTGCACCATCCCCTCCGACGCCCGCAGTTCTCCCTCCACCGAACCTCCCTCCCCGCTGCCGGTTTGGATCCCGCCGGTAGAAGTCTGCCCGCATCCGCCAGTCGCCGCCGATGTCAGTACATCTGCCTCCTTCACCGGTGTTTCCATATCCGCCTCCTTCGCAATCGGACTCGAACGGAATTGGACGGGATTGGAATTGTTTGATGACCCCGATTGCAGACGGCTGTTGGGTTTGTAAACCCGCACAATATTAGGTCAAATCTTGGACGGTTTTTGGATCTGTTCAACTTGGACGGGTTTAGGATCTGTTCAAGGAACCCGCCCTCAGGCACATCCGAACCGGGTTTATTAGATTAATATGGACGGGTTTTAGATCTATTCAAGAAAAACCCGGTTTTCCAAAAAATCCATGGACGGGTTTGTAATTCGTCCATATCGGGGTGCGCAACCGAAATTTCGGAGTGCGCAAAATTTCGCCGTAGGGTTCTAGAAAGCAACCAAATGCTATTTCCTAGATTTGATTAGAGAAGAAAGAAGAAATTTGATGAAATTAATTCTTATTCAAATGTATTTTTTAGTTTATTTTAAATAGGAAAAAGTAAACAAAATTATTTGCTTAAAAAAAGTAAACAAAATTATAAATTTAGATTGTTTTTCTAAAAATAAATTAAGATTTTGGGCATTGTTATAATATTTTTGGATATTTTTTCAAATTATTTGGACATTAATGTAAATGTTAAATAATAAAGACATTTTTATCATTATGAACTTATATTGGGGCATTGGATACTATAAACACCGTGTATATATAGGCTGTCAAAATTTACCCAAGGTGCATTTGTGGCAGGCCGAGCAATTCAAGACAATGTACTTATTGCACATGAGATATTCCATTCCTTTCGCAGAAGTCAGGCAAAAGACGGGTGGATGGCAGTGAAACTGGATATGGAAAAGGCATATGACAGGGTAGACTGGAGCTATTTATTCGCAGTAATGGAATGATTTGGCTTCGATAAAAAATTTATAGAATGGATACGAGAATGTGTGTGCACAGTCTCGTTCTCTGTGCTGGTAAATAACGGCCCTACAGAACCTATTAAACCAGAACGAGGAATTCGACAAGGAGACCCCCTGTCACCCTTCTTATTCGTGATTAGTGCTGAAATTCTAGCGAGAAAACTACAACGGGCCTGTGCTGATCCAAAGAATGTAATTGGTTTTCCAATTACTCGTGGAGGAACAAGGATTCCCTTCTTGGCTTTCGCTGATTATATCATTATTTTTTCTAAAGCCACCCAAAAAGCATGCATAGAAATGAAGCGTATTATTGAAGAATATAGCGCTGTATCTGGGCAAAAAGTAAATTATCGAAAGTCAGCATTTCAAACATCGAAAAGAGTAAATAACTAGCAAAAATTACAGATTCAACATACTCTGGGAGTGAGTTCGATGACAAACTTGGAAAAATACTTAGGTTGTCCTATTATTAATGGTAGAACTAATAAAGAAACATTTCAGGATACAGTGGGAAAAGTGCAGAAACAGCTTACTAAATGGAAAGCTAACACGTTGTCCCAAGAAGGACGAGCAATCCTGATTAGATCAAACTTAACTGCGAAACCTAACTATTTGATGCAAAGCTTTATGCTTCCAAAACATATTCATGATGAATTAGACACAACCAACCGATGTTTCTTTTGGAATAAGGATCGTCAACATAAACCACTTGTAGGATGGGACAGGATAAGCAAACCACAACAGTATGGAGGCCTAGGAATTAGGAGAACTGAAGACGTGAATAAAGCCCTTCAAATGAAACTCTTATGGAAAATTCTCACTGATCCAGACAATGTATGGGTTAGAACAATATCAGAAAAGTATTTACGAGGACACACTCTTGACTCCTATAAAGTCAAAGCTAACTCATCATGGCAATGGAAAAAGCTAATGAATCTAAGAACAGATTTTAACCAAGGCCTAATTTGGCAATTAGGGGATGGACAAACAATAAACTTTTGGAAAGATAACTGGGTAATGCATGAACCCTTATATGATCATGCCTTGCATCAAGGAACTATTGATGAACATATTACAGTAGGTCACTTCATCACACACGAAAAGAAATGGAAAGTAGAAGAATTGCAACAAGTACTTCCTAGACACATTGTAGAGAAGATACAATTAGTTCAAATTCCTAATAATCCTATAAGTGATCGGCTCTTTTGGGCTCCAAGTAAAAACGGGTGGTTCACAACGTCATCTGCCATTAAACTGATAACTAATATGGATTCACAGAACCCTAGCTTGAACAACTGGATTTGGAAATTGGATATTTTCCCCAAAGTAAAGAATTTCTTGTGGAAGATCGACATGAACGGACTGCCAACCAAAGTAAGACTTAGTGAAAACCATATAGCAACCCCGGGTGGCTGTTTGATGTGCAACTGTGTATATGAAGACTCGAGTCATCTCCTAATAAGGTGCCCACACACCTTGAAAATAACAAGAAATATAAATCCTAATCTAGAACAAACTCTTCGAAACTATGACCCAATAAACAAAAGTCCACGACAAATTCTGTTTGAAATTAGGCAGCAATTAGGAATGGACGGATTCTCGGAACTGACAGTGATTTGGTGGAGCATCTGGTTCCAACGGAATAAATTGGTCTTCCAACAAGCACAAAATGACCCTATTTCAGATCTGACTTTATACATAAGAACTCAATTGCAATCATGGGAACACTCTAAACGATGGAAAGAGGAAGAGGAAGACAATGTCAGAACCAAAAACAACTTCTCTAGTCTTAAGAAAAAGAAAGCGATAAAATGGCATAAACCAGCTCAAGGATTTGTTAAACTGAACTTTGACGGATCAAAATTGTCTGATGGAAGCACATCGGCAGGATCAATTTTGAGAGATTGGTGTGGCAATCCGATATCTGTAATAGCTAGAAAATATGGTGATATGTCTATCCTTCAAATAGAAGCACTGGCCCTCCGAGATGGTATTCAGGAAGCGGTAAACAGGAATATTCGAAAACTATTTATTGAAGGCGACAATATCACGGTTATTCAGGCAGCCCAAGGATCAAGACAATGTCCTTGGGAAATTGAAAGGATCATTTCTGACCTTCTCGTATCCTTACAAGGATTCGAATTCGTCCACTTTTCTCACGTGGGTAGGTTCTGTAATACTGTGGCCGACAAAATAGCGAAAATGGGCCACAGTCTCCCAGGAGAAGTTATCAGTAACCATCAAGAACTCCGTGTTCTCATCCGACAGGATGCTCTAGGGCGACCTCCATAGTTGGAGGGTGTCCTAATTCTCACCGGTTAAAAAAAAAAAAAAAAAAAAAAATTTACCCAACCCCAATCATCGCTCCGATCCACAACTTTAGGTTTGAGAATTGAAAATAAACTGAATTCCGTTGACCGGGTTTGATCTAAGTTGAAGTTCAATATCAACGTACTGGTCAATTTAGTACATTTATACAATACAATATATAACTTTTATTGATAAACTGCATATATATTCCTCAATAAAACATATTTTATATTTATTGATAAAACACATAAATATATTATCATGTAATTTAAATATTACTCCGTATTTAGCAATCATAATTCTTTAATCTTTATATGTTTTAATCGTACCGTACTCAACCCGTTCGAAAACACGCAACAATCGGAAACGAGTGACCCGCGACCTAGTAACGGTTGGAACGCTATCAACCAAAATCTAAAACAATCGATCCAAACTCGTCTCGTCACAGATCTAACTAGCGGTACCCGTCGTGTCATGCACGACTATGACTCAAACTTCACATTTTAAAACTATTTTTATTATAAGTAAGATATTAATAAGTGAAAATATATAATAAAAATTTTAGGATATGAAAATGTTATTTTGTTTCTAGATAAAAAAAGATTATTTTTCAGATTTGTACTACTACACATACCTGATCATAGAGCATGTTCTAATTATACAACAATTTAGTAAATAAAATTCACTTACTTTTTTATCCTCAAAAATTTGTCTCTAATGGTTATACATATCACTATCCTTATTACCACAATTTTTGAGATATTATAAGTCAATACAATATAAAATGAACTATATATATTAACAGTTATTTAGAGATATAAGTCAATATAATACAAAATAAGTTAATTGAACTGTTATATTATTATGAAATATAAAAGCTAAACTATTATAAACGTGATAATATATAAGTTAAGTAAAGCATAATATATACAAATGGATTTAATAACAAAGATAAGAGTAATAGTTTATTTACAAAAAAGGGATTTCAATTTTAAATTATTTTTTAATTCGCTTTTTTTAAATTACTTCTTACATAATGAGATTAAAAAGATAAAAATAATAATTTGGTTAGAAAAAACGGGATTTCATTTTAAAATTATTTTTCAAGTTCGAATTTTTTAAATTACTTTTCACATAAATAGATTAAAAAAGTAATTAAAAAGATAAGGTAATTAACATGTTTTTTTTATAGGTGGAAAATATAAAGATAGATAATATTGCTTCAAAGATGGACATCAAATGAGTACGACAAATGATAAAATTAAAGACTAGATAAATAAAGTAATTTTAAAGATAAATATTAGATAAGTAAGAAAAAAGATAAAATTAAAAATTAGATAACTAAGAAAAAGAAAATATATAAAATTTTTAATAAAGTGAGGCTAGAATCAATGTGGTGGCTCGAAAACAATCGGATTTTATAATATATATTGATATTGATTTTATTAAAGTCGTAGATTTTTAATAGGTTTTACTTAGTATTAAGTTAACTTAACATTTATGTATATTTTAAAAATAGGAAAAATATATCAATGAGCTTGCTATTTACATCTTAGTTAATTAATATTCCCTCCATTTAAATAAATTAGACATCCAAAAAATTTAACCCAAAATTTAAAAAGTTTACATAAATTTTTAATAACCCCTTAAATAGGTTGTTTTAATTTTTAAAATGTATAGTATATATTGATTATAATTGATTATTCCTTAAATTAATTTTGGCGAAAACTATAGATATTGGTTATAAACTTTAAATAACAAAACCATAAAGATATGGGGTAGAAATTAAAGAATATGGATCATGAAAAAAGGAAATAAGAAAAAGATATGGAAAGTTATTGTAACATCTTTTATTGGTTGATTTTTGTAATAATAATTGTACAAAATGAAGAAGATCTAATACAATTAAACAGAAAAATAAAAATTATACCAAATCTCTCTATGATTTTTTTTTATTAAATCCGAATTGATAAAATCAAATCTTTCTTTGATTATTTCAAATTTCTCAATATTTACCTGAATTGAAACAAATATGTAGGGGATTTTGATTTGTATCTAAACTTCCAAAAAAATCATAACCACTTTTCCTTTTATATCCAAATCTAATTCAAAAGTTGTAAATGATGTGGACAAATTTAAATGACATGGCTTAATTAAAATTTAACTATAATACGATGTGGCTTAATAATACAATGACATGTGTACAAATCCTATGTGACATAATATAGAAGCGACATGTGGCAAATGTTGATGTGTCTTAATGTGGTGGTTTTAATCCTTAGTGCTTTTAAATATATATAATAGATTTGAGTTATCACTAATTTAGTACACTACGTTCGACCAAAAAATTTAGTACACTACGCACACGTAACGATTTTTTTTGTTGATAATGACTTCTTTATGCATGCTCTCTTTGTGTAAGGAAATTTTGTGAAATTTGTATACAAATATAGCTATATTAATCATCTATACTACCTATAGTATAAAGCGGAGACAATGTCTTCACAAAAAATTGCACCACGTGTCATTTCGATAATATAATAATCAGTCGGCCCTCCTTTATACAGATCAGGTAGAATATTATTATCCCATAACATTTACTTTAAAATTACCAAAAAATCCCGAAAATTATGAATTCTATCCTACCAAGAATTAGTTGTAATCTTCTCATAAATATTATTATTTAATAAAACGTGATATCTATCGTAAAGTAATTTTTGAACAAATCCAACTTATTTATATTATGGGTTGATTTACTATTGGTAAAAAAACACTAATCACAATACGAACATAAATATATAATATTCTATAATTTTAATGTGATCATTAGCATTACATACCTATATTAAATTGGGTTTATCATCACGTTACCCGTACATGGTACGGGGGTTAAACTAGTTTTAAATAATTTGCAAGTAAATCCAATTTTATCTTTATAAAATGTCCAAAAAACACAAAAAATTACTAGAACTAAACTACGAGTGTAAGTTACTTTGTTAAGGTGTGCATTTTATTTATAAACAAATAAAATTCGCTCACTCTAGTTCTGATAAATAAATGGTAATCCAAGCCTCCAGACATTTAGTCGAGCGGTTAAGCATCCAAAAGGTAGTACCTAGAGGTCATCGTTTCGACTCTCATGACAGTGCCCTCAACCAAAAAAAATGGTAATCAAAGATTCTTTTTTAAAAATTAGTTTTCAAAGTTAATATGTAAGGTTCTCATTTATATTTAATAATTATATCTTTTGTATTTTCTCTATAAATAATAAGATTCACATACTTCATAATTAAAGATTATTGCTATAAGATTTATTATAATGTTTATTAAAACAAGATTATATTAAGTAACTCCATGTATTGTAATTTTGTGTACAAACTTATCAAATAAGTAGAAACTTAACATAAAAGAAGATGAGAAAATCATGACATTTTTTTTTGGTTGCCCACTGGTTCACCAGAGCTTCATCTTGGCTACATCCAGCTCGACCCGGGTCACGCACCTGACTTTGGTGAGTGAGTCTCCCAAAGGGACTGGAGTTACCCCATACCTCGTGGATGTGGAGCAACCCGCTTACTATCTTTTTTTTTAAAAGGTTAATTATATTAGAAGAGAAATAGATAGGGATTTACATCACAAAAGGCCGAGCAAAAAACAGACAAGAGATCACTAGGTACAAAAAGGAGAGCAATCATGCATTGTTTAATAGCTTGCTAACAGAGACCAAAAAGTGGTTAGAAGCTGCTGATGCTCAGAGGAAAGTAACAAAAGCGGAGGATCACTTAAATGCCAAGTGCATTCCTCCATGAGGTGCTGCTACGGTTGTTCCTACTCCAAGTCGCAGAAGTCTTCAACTTCATGGTGCTAATGATGTGGCCGACACATTCATTTGCCGTGGTGGAGGTTGCTTGGTACAACTGCAAGTTCCTGGCATGCCAAATATAGTAGACCACTATAGAGAGGCAGCTTTTTCTTAACTTCTAAAGAAAAGAGTTATGGTTTGGGCTATTGTCGAGCCAGGTAATCCAATCTTCGAGACTGGAGAAGGTGTTGTTGATTCGCAGCCATGTAAAGGCGATGCTAATGACAGATTTGGTGTAGGAGCAGCCAAGCCAAAGGTGTTGTTCTGCTTGCGGTGCGGCATTGCAGAGTTTGCAAGTTGGATTGTCCACTATTCCCCAATTATGAAGCTTGGAGAGGGTGGTAGTCGCTTGAGGTAGGCCAACCAAGCAATGAAGCTGCATCGATTGAGGTTGAGGCCGCTCCAAATGAGAGAGTTCAACTCGGCCACCGGAGAGGTTTGTCGTAGGAGATTGTAAACAGCTGCAGTGTTGTACTTCCCTATAGCGGTGAGCATAGTGATGAGGAGAGTGGGAGCAGGTTGGAGATTGAGGAGAGTGTTTTTGATGTCGATGATGGACTTCCAAACCCAGCTGTCATGGGTTCTTGCAGTCACCTCCCAAATGGATTTGTGACCAAGCTGATAAGTAGCAACCCATGAGTGCCAGAGGCTTGGCTGATCGGTGCCGAGCTCGTAGTTGGATCGAGCAATGCTAGCTTTGTTCCAGGCAGCGAGATCCTTGAGCCCGAGACCCCCTTCGGAGCGCGGTTTGCTAACAACGTCCCAAGCGACAAGGTTCCTATGACCGCTCTCCTTTCCACTCCAAAGATAGTTCCTAAGAATAGACTGAATTTTGTCTAACACATTAGTAGGAAGAGGAAAAATATTGCACCAATACTCTTGCATGCTAAATAAAACAGAGGAGATGAGCTGTAGGCGGCCTGCGTAGGAAAGATTTTTCGCCGCCCAGGAATGAACTCGACCTATGATTTTGGTGATGAGTGGTCCGTAGTCAGAGATGGAGAGTTTCTTTGATCCCATAGGGAGCCCCAAGTATTTCATGGGAAGGTTTCTAGTGGTGAAATTGAGGAGGCTAGAAATGGCTTCAAGATTAGAAGTTGCGACCCCTCCGAAGTAAATACAGGATTTGCTTTGGTTGGCTCGAAGCCCAGAGATACTCCCGAAGAGGTCAAAGGCCTGCTTGAGAATTCGGACGGAGACGTCTCCTCTGGAGAAGAAAATCAGATCGTCGGCGAAGCAAAGGTGGGTTAATTTGTGCTTTTCACATTTGGGATGGTAGTTGAAATCGGGGTTGGCCGTTTGGGTTGCAAGGATGCGGGAGAGATATTCCATGGCTATTGCAAAGAGGTATGGGGACATAGGGCAACCTTGTCTCAATCCTCGGCGACCCGGAAAGTAGCCCTCTAGCTTACCATTGACATTGATTGAATAGCTAGCCGTGGAAATACAGCAGCTGACCCATTTAACAAGCTGTTGAGGAAACCCGAACGCTCTAAGAGCTTGGATAATGAAGCTGTGGTCGATGGAGTCGAAGGCTCTTTGAATGTCAACTTTAATGGCACACCGGGGAGAGATATGGATTTGATCATAGCGTTTAAGGAGCTCTTGGCAAAGGAGCGAATTGTGACGAATGGACCTCCCCGGAATAAATGCTCCTTGATTCCCTGAGATCAGCTCGGGCAAGACTGATTCAATTCTTTGGGCTAAGACTTTTGCAATGGCTTTGTAGATTGTTGTACAACAAGAGATTGGCCGAAAGTGGGTAACATTTGTGGGATCGGTGACTTTTGGAACAAGGGTGATTATTGAGTGGTTAACCTGTTTGAGAAGTTTTCCACTTTCAAAGAATTCTCGGACAGCTGTAGTGACGTCATGAGAGACTACATTCCAGGCTTTTTTGAAGAAGAGGGTGCCAAATCCATCGGGTCCGGGAGCTTTGTTGTTCCCAATTCCGAAAAAGGCGGTTTTGATCTCAAGGTCAGTGGCTGTATGTGTGAGTTTGTCATGATGGCTTTGATTTAGGCAAGGTCCCACTGAAGCAAACCGGGTGATGAAGGGGCTGGTTTTTCCCCGAGTGCCGAGGAGTTCACAATAGTGTTTGACAAGGGCTTGGGCAATTTCTGGTTCAGTTTGGTGAACTGTTCCATGGCTGTCAGTGAGAGAGACAAGTTTGGAGGAGAAGCGCCTCGCTCGAATGTGATTATAAAAGAACGAACTACATTGGTCAGAGAATTTGGCCCATCGGATTTTTGCGATCTGGCTTGTTGTAGAGTGCAGCTCGTTCTTAGCTTTTGTGAGAGAATTGATTTTGGCATTCTCTGTTTCAATAAGAGATGGGTTAAGGGGATCTGACTGCAAAGAGGTTTGGATGGTAGCGAGCTCTTTTCTCAACACCGACACGGTTTGATTAAGGTTTTCCATAGTGGAGTTCCTGCTTTGAGAAGCCTAAGCTTGCACATGATTTGATACATGGTACACCCCTCGATTTCACTAGCCCAGACAGAGGAGACGGTGGGGTTGAAGGCCTCGTGGTTTACCCAATTGTTGAGAAACCGGAAGGGTGGTTTTGTGGGGTTGGTTCTGGGGCATGGCTGGAGCATGATAGGGGAGTGGTCGGAGAGTCCGGCATTGTCAAAGTGGGCTGAGGAAGTTGGGAAAGAGCTGGCCCAGTGGGTGTTTATGAGGATTCTGTCAAGCTTGCACCAGATTCGGTCCATGCCATTTTGTCGGTTGTTCCATGTGAAAAAACAACCAGTGTAGGGGTGATCTTGGGTGCTTGTGGTATTCAAGAAGTCGACCAATTCGTTCGGGGCATAATGGGGGTGACTCCCATCACCATGGAGCTTTTCAGTTGGAACAAGAATGGTGTTTGTTTGAGCCAAAATTTACCAAAGGAAACTTTGACCTAAATCGGGCCTAGATCCAAATAAATCAAAGAGAAGGACGAAAATCGTGTTTGTATTGATGAGAAAAGCGTATGAAGGTGTAAAAACATGGTACCCCGTTCTAGGGTTTACAATGGATGTATGAAGGTATGACCCCCCTTTTAGGGTTTACGGTGCATGCCTCTGGCGAGGGCTATGGTGTGTAATCTGATGTGATATGCTATGATCCTATCTCTCTCCCCCCCAATTTCGTGGGTTACATGGGTATTTATAGACAATAAGTAGGAAAATCTATCTTATACAAAGTATAAATCTATCTTAACCAACAAGTCTTCCGGAAAATCTATCTTATATCTTGGATGCTCTTTATCCTGCCTGGAAGCGAATATATCTTATATTAGAAGATATCTTGGAAAGATCCTATCTTGTTGCCTCGGATCTATCTTCTTTAACCGACTTTCCTTTCGCCGCAAGTCTTGTCTTACTCTGAAGAGGTAGCAAAGAAGTACTAATCGGGTCTTGATACTTCTTTGACTATGTATTGATACTTCTTCGCCTAAAACCTGGGTCGAACAGTACCTTGTAGCTGTAAGGCATTGGGACTTCTCTGGTACTGGGTTGCCTCCTGCTTGGATTATTCCTGGGTCTAACAATACCCCAAATTCATCTTGGTCGTTAAGGCGACGAGACGGGCAAGATGGATTTCACGCCTTTGATAGGAATCTTCGCTATTTGCAAGAGTTGTTCGTTGATATAAGCGATTGAGTTTCTAGACAGCAGACGTCTTCGTGACAGAGGTGTTTACAAGAGGTGCGGACTCTATCGAAGCCGTCAGCTATAGGCACGGACATGATCGAAGCTTCTTACCGCCAGCGTTGGTGTGATCGTAGTTGTGTAGCGTTGGGCATGTTAACTTGACAATAACCGTGAGCATCGGGTGTTAGCCTGATCGAAGTCGTTAGTCCATAGCATGGACTCAGCTAAAGTCACAAACCAAGAGTTTACACTCGCTGTCGTGTAAAGGAGATGCTTGAGGAACTTAAGATATATGTCTCGGATTGAGAGCTTATGTCTTGGAAGCTGCGTTCCGAAGTGACTTTTAGGGTAGTACACTTGGTCGGTTTTAAGGTCTGCATCGGAGATTCTCTGCGTAGGATAGAGAATACTCGATGAGCTGTAGTGCGGTCGGGAAGTGAAGCTGTGAGAAGCTAAGCAGGTGAACCAGTGTTTGGTCAATGTGGGGGTTAGAATGATTGCTTTAGTATTTGATGAAGCCTCGCTTGGAGATTCTTCAAGACTTTTCGGATGCGAAGAACGATCGTTGGGTCTTAATGATGTAGTAAGATACTTTTGCCAAGTATTACCCACTCAGTACCCCAGCATTGGATCTTCTTTTGAGGTGGACATGGAACTTCTAGACGATGAGGATAAGGTGATTGACATACCTGATGCTTAGGCGGTAATAGACCCCAACCTCCTTTGTCATGAAGGGTCTGATTCATGAGGTTGAGTTAACCCCATGATGATAGAATGATTCTTATAACGCAGGTGTTATTTGCAATCTTCGTATGCTGATCGATTATTAAGTAGGTGTGGCTAGATAAAATTGTCATTTAACCAGAGAATGACCAGAGAAGTACTGACGCGTGATTAGCGAGTTCATCTATGTAACACCCCCAATCTTCATAAGAGTATTACCGCCAGTAATCCCAGGAGTAATCATCCCAAGATTACTCAGGCATTGACAAAGTGTTCAAAACATAGTCAACAGTCATTGCAACTGACACTTAACAATTTCTTATTACTAGAACCTATTACAGCTAGAACATAACAAAGATGCATTTTGCTTCCCAAATGGTCTTCACCTTCACCTTAACTCGCCCTCCTTCTTCAACTCGACCAGTAGATTCTTTTGCTCTTAAAATCTTCAATTCTTCACACTTTGACTCCTTTAAAAACTGATGCGTCACAAGGCAGACAAATACACCAGAATGATATGCAAAAGAAAGGAAAGTGGAAGGGTTAGTCTAAAAATAGACCAGCAAGTGGGGAGGTAGAATTGGTTCTTAAGGCATAAACACACGGCTCCAAAACTCTGAACAAGGATCAATCGGTAACTCAACTACCAATGAATATTCTAAAGATTGAATGTCGAAGGGCCTCCCTCCCTTCGACTACAAGAAATTTACTAACCGTTCTTCATTGCATGGTTTAAAAGGGTGTCCAGACATGAGTAGATACTAGGAACTTTGCCGTCCTTAGACAAGGAATTATTAGAACCCATCAACGATTCATAACGAAAGATCAACTGCACATTCACAGATTCGGAGGATCGACTTCATCCATTGATATCACCTCGGGATGTTGACAGAGTCATAGGTATACAAGAAAACAACTTACTCAACCGAGTCCGCTAGAGCATGAATGCCCATAGCGTAACAGAGATTCGACGATCGCGATTCAAGGTCAAGAAATGCTATCACCACTATCTTTATCCCACTAGGCACAGAGTACCAAGTTATATCGAGCGAGAAAGGCCTAACATAACAGAGCGCAAAACATCTAATCGCCATATAATCTCCAGGGCGCAAAGCGCCTAATCGCCAGGGCGCATCGCGCCTAATCGTAGTAGTCGCCAAGGCGCATCGCGCCTAATCGCCAGGGCGCATCGCGCCTAATCGTAGTAATCACCAGGGCGCAAAGCGCCTAATCGTCAGGGCTCATCGCGCCTAATCGTAATAATTACCAGGGCGCAAAGCGCCTAATCGCCAGGGCGCATCGCGCCTAATCGTAATAATCACCAGGGCGCAAAGCGCCTAATCGCTAGGGCTGAGCATTCGGATTATCCGATCCGATCCGATCCGAAAACCCGGATATCCGAAAAGTTTTTCTTGCAAAAAGCCCGATCCTTATCCAGCCGGATATCCGCTAAAAATTATCCGATTGGATCGGATATCCGGAACCGGATATCCCGGATATCCAAACTATCCATTTTAATGTTTCAACAAAAAATGTAGTATAGTTTTATATTCAATTCATGTCAAAAAATCTAGCTATCTATAATATATTATATGAAATTAAATGTAAAGTTATAAACAATAATTAATATTAACCTGCTTATGCTATTATCAAACTCAAAGTCAAAATTACATCCCATAAACTGATAATTAATATTAACAACTTCATACTTTATCATGCTTAAGGTATAATTAGTATTAACCTGCGGTAGGAACTAAGAAAGTGGTAAAGGTAAGTTTAGGGTTTTGACCTAATAGTATTTTATTTTTCCTTTCTATAAACATTATATATATATATTTTCGGATATTTTCGGATATCCGAAAACTCAAAACCTCGATCCGTATCCGGTCCAAATATCCGGAAAAATTAACGGATCGGACCGGATACGGATCAATTTTGAACGGATCATTTTGGATGCGGATATTTTTGGATCGGATCGGTGGATTTTCCGGATCGGATCGGCGGATCGGATAACTTTGCTCAGCCCTAGTAATCTCCAGGGCGCATCGCGCCTAACCTAATATAGCGCATAGAACATTCCCTACCCAGTATGTCCATTATCCGGACCTAAGTTCAACAATACCACATGATAGCACTAGCAGTAAGAGTAGCGATAAACGCCACATAGATATCAGTTCCACTACTACCATCAACAACCTAGTCCGTTCTATAACAAAACAAACTCTAGGATTTTCATTACCCATATAGTATCTAATGGCTCGTGTAATGATCATCAAGCATGAACCCAACATTCCACATTCGAGCGCTAAATTAAAAGTAGGAAGGAACCAATCCACTTGCCTGGAAATGATGGCTAATGAGCTATGGGACTAGATTCGTTGACTATCAAACTACGGGATTCAGAATGACTCCTCCATCTGCTTGAGTTTTGGTACCGGAAAATAGGAGAATAGCTAAATGAGTAATAATAAGAGCATTGGATCGGGTTTTTAGGCACGGAACTCGATGCTGTTTTGGAAAATGAAACTCGGTTTTAATGAAGCACCTACTTTTAACACATGCACTGAGTAAGCTTACTTGAAAACTGTTATATTTCACTCCGACAAGGAACTTAAGAATGACCCATAATTAACCTCACTAGTTCAAGTTAATATAATTAACCCACAAATTCTTCTTGACCTTTATGGAGTTTTACGCATGCTCACCCGTGGTCAACAAAATATTATGCCCACATGAATGTTATATTTACGTGAGTTTCTTGATCATTATAGTTGCTAATTACTAATTAGACTCATCTATTTTGGATAATTGGTATATTCACGGAACTAGAAATCGTATTCACCCAAATTCCAGACACTACTACTCTTATTTAAGTCCTGAATTGTTCAAGCTAATTAAGGATTTGGCTCCCACGGCCGGATTATTTTAACGGTTGGTCTAAATTCCCCAGCTAACTAATTTAGCTTACTGAAGTTCATGGTCTTCCAAGTCTTGATATACGAACAATTGAATCAACCCCCTTTAAATTAGTTTACTCAATTGAATCCCACTAATTAAATTAATTCAATTGTTGATCCATTGAATGGTGTTTTAATACAGGAGCATGTACGAATCAGAAAACCATAGAAACTTGACATGAAACTTCCGAGTTCTGACTGAATTAAACAAAATCAAAGTCCTGGATCTTGGGCGTTCGAGTGGCACAAGCCATAACTCAAGCTTGCATGAGTCGAAATCCCGATGGCGACCCTTCATCGGACCATAGCAAATCGAGTTATCAAACTTATAAGACTGAATAAAGACAGTTCTTGGGAAAGGGATGACCGTTTGGGACTCCAGAAGCCGGATCTGCGTAGGTGGTGGTCGGACCTAGGCTGATTGAAGAGCTCCGCCACGGATTTAGCGTCGACGACAGCGGACGGCTACGGATCTGAGTCAGGAGGGCGAAAAGGTGGAGAGATTGGCCAGGGAAACGAGAATGGCGACAGAAAGAGGGAGAGAGCAAAAGAGGGCGGAAATGTACAGGCGAGAAGAAGAAGACAGAGGAAAAGAAAGAGATAACATAGAGAGGGTTAAATTGTAAAGAGGATAAGGATAAGAACAAAGTAAAAGTGGGTGCAAGCTGGAGATGGGTAAGAAACGAGGCCAGCCGAAACAATCTCAGCAAGGAAGAAAAAAAAAGGGCACGGAAGGAAAAGTTATCGGGTGTTATTCGATCATAAATTTACCCGAATTAGAAATAATGAAATATCTTAAAGGTAAGATTTCGTCTTTTTAAAGTCATAATTCCTGACGAAAATTTATAAAAATATATCTTATGCAATTTACGGTTCCAAGTGATAAGATAATCTTATCACATTATCCCAAATTCCAACTTCAAAAGAATCCTATAAAATAATTTTAAATTAGTTATTTGTTTTGAAATTTGGGGATATTACAATCTGAGCCATTTCTGGTAAATCTTCGCGTATGTTTAACCAGCGATGATGCCGGCGCAACTAAGGAAGTCGATGGCGAGGAGCCTTCGGACGAGACAGCTTCTTCGACCCCAGCCACTGAAGGGTGGCTCTACTGTTTTCCTTGTCGCTCATTTGACTTAACTTCGTTGAGTGATCGAAAGCGAACCCCTGATTGGGTGTATGTTTGTTCTTCGGAAACTTGGTTATCTTGGCCCAGACTTGCGGTGCTTCGCTTTGTTGTCCATGTAAAACGTGAACTTATGACCTTTTGATTTGAACCTGCACTTAAATAAGATAACTTTGAAATAATGTTAGTATAAGTAGATATCTGGAGAATATCCAGAGAAGTATCGCCCGTTGGTAGGGGATTTGAAGTTTACTCGTATTGAGCTTCGATGCCACGGTATGGCGCTTATATATATGTTGTTGTGCTAGTACCTTTTTATTTGCGTCAGTTTGCAAATTTAGCGTAGGGCAGTGATCCGGAGATTCTCCAAGGATGTATTTGCCCATATGTGTATGAATGCGTTAGTAGATCAGCATTCGAGAGAAAGTGTTATGTGGCTTCCTCCCATAGCGCATTAGTTTGATACTGAAAAGGTTTTCAGGTCTTTGCACTTTGTGTACTACAAAGGTCCGTGCATAATTGCTTATGATTAGGCGCCTTTGGATCCGTAAGTTTAGTCCTTAGGATATATTGTCCTCGCGGCGTCCCGCGAATTGTGGCCTTGGGTTTATCGTTGCTATAGCTTTCCCCTTCCCGTACTAATCCAATGTGACTACATTGATTGGACTTAGATGTGACTACATTGATTGGGTTTATCCGCGAATTGATTGGGTTTATCGTTGCTATAACTTATGGTTACTTCACCACGTTGTACGGGTTACTTCGCCTACGTTGTAGGGGTTACTTCACCCACGTGACGACATCGCCATTTCTAGACGGTATGACCATGTATTTTTACAGTGGTTTTTTGTGTGTTTTTGTCGCGTATTTGTTTAGTCGGTCAGACGTAAAATAGCGCGTATGGTGCGTTTGAAGCGGTAGTTGAGTTGTGGGAGAGTTGTTTTCTCGCAAAACATCACAAATAGAATTGGAAAACTTCTAAACTATGAATTAAAGACAATGTATCGACAATGGGAGCTAGCGCCCCAGAGTCGCTTATTAAAATAAGAATCAAAGAAGTTTCAAAGACGTCTCAAAACAAACCTACGTATTGAGTAGAATTTTAATGAGAACAAACCGACTCAGAAGTGATACTTCTTCAGGTGGGGTGTGTCTTAACGCGTGTGAGTCGCGATCGACTGTTGTTAGCGTTGGCTCGTGAATGAGCGGGAAGACATTATAGAATGTAGGAAGAATGAGAACGAGTAATAAAGTATTGATAGTAAAAGTAAGTACCTTAGTCTTGTAGCCAATGTTGGCGTATAGCGCCTTGGGACTGTATTCGGGCCGTGGCTGACCATTGACGTTTTGCATGGTTGGATAATGCATGATCAAGAAGTCAAAAATAGGTGATCACGGGTTTTCCCCAATGATCCTCCAAGGCTTAAGTTAGTAATGTCTTTGTAAGAAACCGCAAAGGGAAAGCAAAATGTAAAACAATAGTTTTAGGGAGTGATACGAATGAACCTGCATTTTTCCAGTGATTGGATCATGTTAGTGACAATGGTTGCTGTCATCGTTGTCTTCTCACCTGAGGTTCCTGGATACCGACTAACTAGATAGTGATTCTCTAGTTGCGGCCTGGCGGCTATCTAGTGATCAATCAGTGAGTCATCGGCTTGGATCGTTCCCAAAGAATGGGTCCAAGGAGTGTCGTAGTTAGATCAGACAACCTCTGTTGTCTTCTTGCAACCATCAAGGTCTGTCCCTGAAGCTGTCTTCGCAACTTCTTTGGAGATTTTCTAGCAACTGCCTAGACATTGTGTAGAGGCTGACGATGAGCGACTGGCCTAGTTGGTTGCCCAAGCAAGGATGTTGGAGGGGTGTTGTAGCTTGCTCTAGTGTCGAGGTCGCTACACCCCTGACATCTTTTCGCGGATGAAAATGTTTGGCCTTGGAGCCATCTTCTAAACTTCTTTGGAGATTTTCCAACGACTAATTGGAGATTGCCCAGAGATTGTCTAGGGATATGCCGACTTGTGCGATCTTCTCTGTAGAAAGCTGCTCGAACCTGATTTTTCTGAACTAGGGGAGTGAACCCCTGACCGTGGACAGTTAAGCCAATCTCTTGTTGTTTCTTGGTTCAAGTAATCTCAGCTCGTGGTGAATTGGTACTTTGTGAACCGATCGTGGGCCGCTTCCTTGAGTTATTGGACGGTGTCCGAACCTGACTCGAGTTGACGTTCGTTGTTTTCTATAGTGGTGAGTTAGTACCTGGCGGGGGGCACTCTAATCTCTTCTGGAATGACGGCCTCACATCCGTGCGCTAGGGAGAGTGGTGTTTGAACCGTTGCTCCCTTTGGGTGGTGTGATTAGTTCGATGTTCCACTCTTTACGGAAGTCGCGCGTCTTCTTGCTTATGAATTGTGATCCACCGTCGCATGTAATCTTTTTTGGCACTCCTAATCTTTCGACATGTGGATGGAAGCGATTTTCTATCAATGTCCATCCCCCATCTCATGAATGACCATGGAGTGATCGAGGGATGGAGAATCTCTTGCGGCTGGTGTGGGATAGGTGTGTGGCGCTGACATGCTTCGTCCGCCTAGGCGTATCTGGTTAAGTCCTGGTGAATAATCAACTAGTACCACCCCTGCCTGAGGATCTTGTTGGCTAAGCTTCGACCCCCAGTGTGGTTTCTGCACTCTCCCTCGTGCATTTCGCACATGATTTTCTCGGCCTCTTCTTTTTCTACGCACCTCTGTAGGAAGCATGAGGTAGATTTGTGGAAGAAGATCCCATATAGGATGGTGAAGCGTGTTGCTTTCGATCTTAGGGCTTTGGCTTTGACTGTCAGATCTGACCCCTAGACTGGTGGATCTTTGGTGCATTTTTGGGACCAGTGACTTAGATGGAGATTCTTTAGCCTGTGCAGCAGACATTTCAACTATGGCCGACTGTAGTAAGTAGACCAGTGGTATGTTGTTGAACTCTTGGGGATCTAGGGTTGAACCTAGCCCGGCTAGGGCGTCGGCTGAGGCGTTTTGCTCTCGAGGGATTTGTTCAAATGCAATCGGGTCAAAGCTTTCGGATAGTGTTTTAACTCTTCCGAGATAGCCGATCATCTTATCGTTTCTAGCTTTAAAGATGCCTAATATTCAGTTAATGACCAGCAAAGAGTTGACTCGTACCTTAAGTCTCTTGATGGATAGAGCCTTGGGTAGCTCTAGTCCGAAGATAAGAGTTTCGTACTCCGACTCGTTGTTAGTGGCGTCAAAATTACTTCTGACTGCTTGAGTTGCTCTTGCCCCCTTGCCGATTTTAGCACGACTCCAAGACCTGCCTCCTTGCGCTCGAGTCTCCTTTGGTGTTCAGTAACCATTCGTGCTCTCCTCGAGGGTTGGGGTAAAGTCGGCAACGAAGTCAGCGAGCACCTGTGACTTGATTTCTCTCTGGGGTTCGTACCTGATGTCATACGCGCTTATGTGGATGGCCCACTCCGCCATTCTTCCCAAGAGTCCTAGCTTTTGCATGATTTGCCTGAGCGGGTACTTTGTCAGGACAAGTACGGTATGTGACTCGAAGAATGATCGGAGTTTATTCAGGAGAATTACGACCGTTAAGACCAGTTTTCCTGTTGGAGAGTAATGTGTCTTGTTGGAAAACATCATCCTACTCACGAAGTAGACTGGAACCTATTGGCCCTCTTCCTTTTTGACGAGGACTTAGCTCAAGACGCTGTGCGACACGACTAAGTAATGGTGCGGTACCTCCTGTGGCGTTGGTTTAGCCAGTAGCAACTGATTGGCAAAGTATCCCTTCAGGTCCTGGAATGACCCCTCGTGCTTTTCTATCTATTGGAAGCTCTAGTTCTTCTTTATTACCTCGTAAAATAGTCGATACTTATTTGAGGATTTTGGCAGATGAACCGGCTAAGTGCGGCTATCTTGTCGATCAGCTTTTGCACATCCTTTACGCTTCGAGGGGATTTCAGGGAAGCAGTTTCCTGAACTTGGTTAGGGCTAGCCTCAATCCCTCGCTTGGTCACCACGTGCCCCAGAAAAGTACCAAACGGTACCACGAAGATGCACTTCTGGGGATTTAGCTTTATGTTGTATTCTTCAAGAATTCTGGATGCTTCTTCCAAGTGCCCCTTGTGTAAGGAAGCACTTGTGCTCTTTGCCACCATATCATCGATATACACCTCCGTTGTCTTTCCAATGTGATTATGGAACATCCAATTAACTAATCGTTGGAAAGTAGCCCCGGCATTTCGCAAGCCGAAGGGCATTACGTGATAGCAATATGTGCCCAGCCCGGTTATGAGGGAGGTTTTCTGCATCGGTGTCGTCGAACACGATGGCTTGTCTTGAAGATTTCTTGACAGCGTTCCCCGATGGTTGGGGTCGGCCAGAAATCGCTTTCTTTGGCATTGAGATTTGCTGCTGAGTATGTCAACCACATATGTTTGATCCCCATATATCATGTTGACCGCTCTGTCTAGTGTTGGAGGATCTCGCCTTTCTTAGCGCTCGGGCTGGAGATTCTTCAATACTTCTTTGGGCACTTGGGCGTCCGGCGCCATGTCCTTGATCCGCCCCTCAATGATTAAACAAGACAACTCTTTTGTTAGCATGATGCAGTCGCGAGTCCGGTGCCCATGATACTCGTGATAGTCACACCACTTGGTGGTATCTCTATCGGCCTTTGGAGCCTTATCCTTTCTTGGTCACCTCACGTATTCCCCAAGCCTGGTCATATTTTGTAGGAGCTTGCCCGTAGAGATGTTGAGCTTAAGGGAGTCTAGCGAAGGTGGTGGTGATGTCGCAAGACTAGATTAAGACTTTTTCGCGGTCAAAATGGTTTCAGGAATTCTCTGGGGGATCTTTGGGACTTCAGTAGTACCCTATTGAGATCGTTGGATTGCTTTCGACTAGAGGTGAACTGAGGGCGAAAAGTATCCAAATGATCCGCAAAGGACTGAATGCTCCCACGTGGGAGACTAGTGAATCAAGTCAGGGCTGGCCCTGTTAGGGTTGTGCCGAACCCTTTGTTCATCATAGCTTCTTTGGAATGGTAGGGGACTGCGCTTGCCATCATCTTCTGCTTGTATATTGCCACGTTTCGTGAGGATATGTGGTCCTATTGTACGTGGGCTTACTTGGAATGGTTGTGTCCAGGCCGATCTATTGCGCCTTTCGTAATCTTCCTCGTTGGTGTTGTCACCCGCGATCCAAGTTAGGATGACGTGTCATGTAATTGAAACAAGTGAACAACAAATACGTATAAGTATAGAAGGTCGATATTTATAAGATGCGCAATTAAGAAAGAAAGTTTATCTTTTAGCGGCATATTAGAAAAATTGTAATCAAACAAGGATAAAGGCAAAATATGAACTCTTTAGAAGAGAGAAGCAAAACACGGAATGAATTGTGAGATAAGGGAACGAGGAAACCAGTATATGAAGGATGGAAGACGTGATTCGGAAGGATCGACTTGACCGTTTGCGTCCAGGTTGCTAAGTACTAGTCCGTTCCGCCTTGTTGTTGCCTAGAGGCTCTCTAGCGGCCAACAACGAACGATTGGTTTTCCTTGCTGCCCGTGACAAGCCAGCAGATTGTACTCAAGTATTAGCATGAGATTTCCATAATCAAAATATAGAAACGTAGTACAATGAATTGAATGGGAAAAAGAATTCTCCCTGTCCAGAAATTTGACGAGGAGATAATGAAGCACATGGCTTTGATGTTTGCAAATCAAACCCTAGTATTGCATCATCCCCTGCTTTGGTTTGATGATCATCGATGTCGCTTTGATGATCGCCCCACTCCTGGCTTCGCTGATCGCTCGAAATTCTTCGGAACTTCTTTGGGACTTTTTCGGAGTTCTACCATCTCTTCGTCTCGCGATCTGGTGCTTTGATTTTCGTGATTTCTGTTGTTCTCGTAGCAAGAGGGTCAGGATGGGTGTTTTCCAGTCCTGATATTGTGTCTTTCGATCAAGAAAGGTGGAGACTTTGGTCCTTTGATGATTGTATCGATCTTCGGCCCCACGGTGGGCGCCAAATTGTTTGAGCCAAAATTTACCAAAGGAAACTTTGACCTAAATCGGGCCTAGATCGAAATAAATCAAAGAGAAGGACGAAAATCGTGTTTGTATTGATGAGAAAAGCGTATGAAGGTGTAAAAACATGGTACCCCGTTCTAGGGTTTACAATGGATGTATGAAGGTATGACCCCCCTTTTAGGGTTTACGGTGCATGCCTCTGGCGAGGGCTATGGTGTGTAATCTGATGTGATATGCTATGATCCTATCTCTCTCCCCCCCAATTTCGTGGGTTACATGGGTATTTATAGACAATAAGTAGGAAAATCTATCTTATACAAAGTATAAATCTATCTTAACCAACAAGTCTTCCGGAAAATCTATCTTATATTGGATGCTCTTTATCCTGCCTGGAAGCGAATATATCTTATATTAGAAGATATCTTGGAAAGATCCTATCTTGTTGCCTCGGATCTATCTTCTTTAACCGACTTTCCTTTCGCCGCAAGTCTTGTCTTACTCTGAAGAGGTAGCAAAGAAGTACTAATCGGGTCTTGATACTTCTTTGACTATGTATTGATACTTCTTCGCCTAAAACCTGGGTCGAACAGTACCTTGTAGCTGTAAGGCATTGGGACTTCTCTGGTACTGGGTTGCCTCCTGCTTGGATTATTCCTGGGTCCAACAGTGTTAAAGTCATCAAGGATGACCCACGGTTGCTGAATGGTTTGGGCAAGGCCTTGGAGGTTGGTACATAGGGTTGTTCTAAGAGAGGTTTCGTTGTGGGCGTAAACAAAGGTTGCCAAGAAGGGAGGGCTGTTGTTTTTGGGGGTGATGGTGACATGAAGGAGTTGACTGGTAATAAGAAGTGGGGAGATGGTGATTATCGCTGGATTCCACCAAGTGAGAATCCTATAGTTACGGGAGTGCTGGCTATTTGAGAGAGAGGGCCAATTGCGGAAGAGGTTTTTTGAGAGGCGAGATTCGTTTTGAGGTCGGAGTCTTGTTTCAAGGGTGGTGATGATATCAAATTTGGAAGGGAGAGCTAGGAGATTACAACTAGATTGATGACTTTTTTTGGTATCTTACTACCTGAGTCAACTCCCTTTGGTAAATCATGACTTTTTTTGCGGTCTTTAGGAAGAATAACATCTATTACTATATACTAAAGCGGAAGCAAATTCTGTCACCACATTGCGCCACATCACCTCTTTTTTAAAAAATCTATCTTATTAAATCTTGATTTTATTATAATCTTATACAAACTTAATTAAAATATTAGTTCTATCTTATAATTTATAAGTTATTTAATTAATAATTCTATCCAAACATATAAATCTCTATCTTATCGTTATACACATTTAATTAATACATAGATCTATCATAAACCTTTTATTTAAAAAATATTTTTTTTGTCATAATTTATAAATCATAATCTTAATATTTTACCCATCTAATCAAATATCATTTTAACTTTAAATTATTTTTCATAATTTTATTATTGTATTTTTTAAAATTATCAATGGTAGAAAATTCTACCACTATTTAAGACAAATATTCATTCTATTAAAATAATATATTAAATACATTTTTACTATCATATCATATTAAAGTATCAAAACAAAAGTAGAAGTTATACTTACCATATACATCACTAATATTGGATATTGATTACGCTATAGAAAAAAAAAGATAGTTTTGTTAATTAAGATAATAATGCATTAACCTTTTCATTACACATTTATATATTTAGTATTTAATTATTTTTTCAAAAAACAATTAGATATATACGAGATATTTGGTTTTCTATTTAACATATTATATATTATCTATCTTTAATATTATATATATCAATCCGAGTTTTTATTTAAACTTATTGATTTTATTATATAAGTTAGTTTACATAATCCGAGTTCTTATCTTATTTCATTCTTCCTCAATTATTTAAATATATGTTTATGTATGTATAAAAAATGTTGGTAGAAAACCGGTATTGAACCGGCTACTATAAATAGCACTAAGCTGTAACAGATTTTTCCTAATTGAGAATATAATGAAATAAAAAACTCTCATTTCTCATTTTTTTGCTTGCTTTCTCAAAATCCAAGAAAAAAGTAAATATATATAATTTATTTATATATGATGATATACAAGAATTATATCATTTTATAATCCAAAAAATAACACCCCGTATAAGGTACTGGTTATCTGCTCGTTACGACTGAAAGAGGAGATTACAAGTAGCTATCATATTTTGGTAAAATGTCATCCCTTACCAACTAGATTCATAAGGTTTGGTCAAAAGGAAAATCATTATAAACACGTGCCTATTCAAGTAAAGTGTTACAGTACTTTAAAGGGACTAATAATTTACTTGCATAATTGAAGTGGCTGATAGGCATTCTATTAGGCTATGATTGAGGCTATGATTTTTTTTTGGTCAGTATGATTGAGGCTACGTGTTTTAGTTCTTATTGCCTTTCTCAATAGGATCTTATTGTTAGGCAATTATCTTACTCCGTATCTCCTAACTAGCTGAAGACCCGTACCATGTACGAGTAATGATCATTTTTTGCGTTAATTTGTGTATCTACTATAATCTATACTATATATTAACACTTATATATAAATATAGATTAAAATGAGAATTGAAAAGTTAAGTTAATTAATATGTATCTTTTATAGAAGGAAATTTTAAAGATAGATAATATTGTTTCAAAGATAGATATTAGATGAGTAAGAAAAATGATAAAATTAAAATTAGATAATTAAATAAATTTTAAAGATAAATAATATGACTTTAAAGATAGATATTTGATAGGAAAGAAAAAAGATAAATTTAAAGATTAGATAATTAGGAAAAATAAAACATATAAAATTGTTAATCAAATGGGGCCAAAATTAACGTGGAGGCTCGAAATTCTCCGGCTTTAATATATAGTATAGATAGATTATAGCTTCTTATTTATAGGAACTGTATGATCCGTATCTCTCCAAGCTTATGCTCTCTGTATAAAGTAGGGCTGTCCAACGGGTCGACCCGACCCGTAACCCGGTTTACGGGTTACGGGTCGACCCGGTGACCCGTAAGTAGGGTTGTACATATTCCGGTTCAAACCGGAAACCGACCGGAACCGAACCGAAAAAACTGAACCGGGTCCGAACCGAACTATTCCGGTCCGGTTATCGGTCCTCAACTTTCATGATTTTCGATTCCGGTTCGGTTCCGGGTTGAACCGGCGGTTTTTAGGTTAACCGAAATAAACCGGATTCAAGTATGTAATACTTTTTTTATATATAAACAAGCAGATAATATTTTAATCTTACATATATCTTAATATTATTTAAGTGAAAGACTTTTGAAAAATAATTACGTACTTTTAGTTGGTTGATACTTGATACTCTATTGCCATGTTTTTAAACTATCGTTGTATTGCCTTATACTTAAAAATTGCATCTCATTCTAAAGTATATGGCTGGAAAATTATACTTGCTAGTTATAATTATTTGCATTTAGTTATCTATATCTATTGAATAAAGAGAATGTGCCAATTGGTTTAATGTCGTTGTTAAATTTGCGTATTTCAATTAGGTTATTTCCGCGTTTGGTATTCGCCGTATTGATTGCGCTCGGCCGTCGTTCTTCCGATCTCATTTGCCCCATTGTCTCCCTCATTCATTCTTCTTCCATGATGTGCCTTCCCCCTTCACCTCTTTGCCGTCCCGCGAGCGGTTTTTCGGCTTCGGTTTGGAATCGTCCCTTCCTGTTCCTCCATTATTGGGGGATTCCTGTGGCTCGCCTCCTCAGGTACACCCTCTTCACCGCTTTCGTACATTCCCCGCCTCTGCGTTTTGCGTTTTTCTTCGGTTACCCTTGGCCGAGGCTTTTCTCAAGTATTTTGAGAGCCTGGATTTGAGGCCTGATTTGGAGACTTACAATGTTTTGCTGAAGCTTTCGTGTAAGAGGGGGCAGTTTGATAAGGCCAAGGGGCTTTTGCATTGGATGTGGGATCAGGGGATGACTCCTGATGTTTGTAGCTATGGGACTTTGATCAGTGGGTTTGTTAGGTTTAAGAAAGTATCTCGTGCCTTGGAGGTGTTCGATGAAATGTTTGATAGAGGTGTTAACCCTGATGTGGTTTGTTATACAATATTTTGATTGATGGGTATTTCAAAGTTGGTGATATTGATAAAGCCAATGAGGTTCAGCAAGTCCATGAAAGAATTTCCCAAAAAATAAAAAAGAACCACTGTATAAGAAATGCAAGTTTGAATCAATTCAAGGTGAGTTGGCTTTCTTTGTAGTAGCTGTTTCTTTTTATTCTTGTTCTTGTGTTTGCATTCCTTCTAAAATTTTGGATTGCTGCTGAGGTTTTGTTGATGGGCCTCCTAAAGTGGTTCACAGATCTGGATTTCCCTCTGCCACCAGTGTGAAGGGAAGGCATTCATCCTCACCTCTGCCGTCACCTCCCATTCAACCAGTCTCTTTGGTATCTCCTTCTGGTGCTGAGTATCCTAACAATACTCCAGCAAATACAGGAGTTGCTACCCCCATCAATGCAATCGCTGAAGACAATGCTACCAAACCTGCGAGAGATGCTTCTGGAAAAACTTTCCCTGAAGTTTCAGAAATTGCAGGCCGCAGATTCAATGGTAGTTATGGGTCTGCTGATTTGCAGAGTATGCTTACTTCTCTGCTGAAGAATAATACTAACGGAATGTCGTTGAAGGTATGTAGGCAGCAGGGGGTTGTCACTCTATATGATTACACGATGATTCTGAATCTTTCAAGCTTTTTTATGTATCCATCCTTCAAAGTTTATACCAACCAGTATAAAAAATAGGTTTGTCTTTTTTTTGCAGGCTTTGGAGAAGGCTGTTGGAGATGTATTTCCCAGTTCATTAAGGAAGATTGAACTGATTCTGAAGAAGGTGCGTGTGTGAAAATATGGTACTGCATAATACTTTACCTTTGTAAATATATGCGTGGTTTAACTGTCATCTACTGAATTCTGCTGAATCAGATTGCTACCTACCAAGCTCCTGGAAGATATGTATTGAATTTGGAGGCTGAGCAGGGGAGCTTGAAAAGATGCTCACAGAGTTGAAGGTACCTTTCACTTCCCTTCTTTCACATGGAAAAATAATTTTATTCATGCAACTTCATACTCCTTAATATCTTATGGCTTGGGGACTAGCAAGCACAGTCTTCTCAAAATGGGAGTTGTTGTGGACTTAATCTTGCTCGGGTTATATCTGAAATAGTCAGTAGCAATTACATTGAACTTGTGTGCAAATTACTGTGCTAAATGTCTTAATGAGCCTCAAATTTCAGATATAACCCGTGCTTATGACGATGACTCAAATTTTGTTAGAAACCTTCTTCTATTGGGGAACAATTAGATCCTAAATTTGTATGACTTGGTGTTCCAGATATACTCGAGGATGCCAAATCCAGGGACTGAATTCATAGAGAAGTACAAGAATGATTTGGCAAATTTCAGATATAACCCAAGCAAGATTAAGGACACCCCACAGGATTGTGAGGTGTCTAATTCGTTCGGCAAATATCTCAGCACCGATTTCCTTATGTCATGAAAAATTGGCAGTTGTTGTGGACTCTATTCCCGTCAAGACATCAGCTTCTTCTCACTGGGCGAAGTTACAGGAGTCTATTTCCAAGCAATTTTTCGACACCCCTCTCTACAGGTATTGGTTTTAGGGCAGATGTAATGCACATTGAACTACCCAGTCTTTGTTGTAATGTGATTTTTGTGTAAAAATATCTTTAATTGGTTCATACTGTTTGCTAATACAGCTTATGGCAATTTGATTAATAGCCTTGTGAAATTGCTTGCTATAGTCGTGTGAAAGGTGGTGATGTATATTTTGATGACCGGTGTTTGGTAAGCAAAGGAAGAGTGAGTTTGGATCCTGAATGAACAAATGATTTCGTTTTAGAAAGGGACTACAACGATCGCATCCGTCCTCACCCTCCATGGCCTTAGTGTTAATATTCCCAACATTATACACTACGTTGTCTCACTTAATACCTTATTCATCAAGTCAATGTTCTACCAATACATATTTCGTTCAAAACATAAAAGTCTCGCAAAGCAACCACACCTTTATATCACTTCTCCCGAAAAATGACAACCCTTCGACAACAAACGACTTTCGGCCCATTAGCTTGTGCACGACGATTTATAAAACCATAGCAAAAATATTGACAGAGAGATTAAAAAGGGTAATGCCTAAAATCATTCACCCCTTGCAAGGAGCGTTTGTGGCAGGACGTGCAATACAAGACAATGTTCTCATTGCGCATGAAATTTTTCACTCATTTAGAGGAAGCCAGGCAAAAGATGGTTGGATGGCTGTTAAACTAGATATGGAAAAAGCGTATGATAGGGTAGACTGGTCTTATCTATTCCAGGTGCTCCTGAGGTTCGGTTTTGATGAGAAATTTGTAGAATGGATTCGTCAGTGTGTATGTACAGTATCATTCTCAATACTAGTTAACAGTGGACCCACAGTCCCCTTCACTCCCGAACGAGGGATTAGACAAGGCGACCCGCTATCGCCGTATCTTTTCGTGATCGGAGCAGAAATTCTGGCACGAAAACTGCAGAAGGTAAGCGAAAGCACGAAACCATTAATTGAATTCCCAATATCTAGAGGTGGAATGAGGATACCATTCCTAGCCTTTGCGGATGACATGATAATATTTGCAAAAGGAACCCAAAATGCCTGTAACTTAATGAAAAGCATTGTCGAGGAATATTGTGCAGCTACAGGTCAAAAAGTGAACTACCACAAATCAGCATTTCACACCTCAAAGAAAGTTGGAAATCAGCAGAAACAGAGTATTAAGCAGGCATTAGGAATTAACACGATGACAAATTTAGAAAAGTATCTCGGATGTCCGATCATTAATGGCAAAGTCAACAAAGAAATATTCCATGATACAATAGGTAATGCACAACGACAACTATCAAAATGGAAAGCTAGTACACTATCCCAAGAGGGTAGGTCGGTCCTAATAAGATCAAACCTTGCCACAAAGCCAAACTACCTAATGCAAAGTTTTATGTTGCCTAAAGAGGTGCACGATGAAATTGATGCGATCAACAGGAGTTTCTTTTGGAATAAGGACAGACAATATAAACCTCTGATAGGATGGGACAGAATATGTAAACCGAAAGCATATGGCGGTCTAGGCATAAGGAAAGCTGTGGATATGAACAAGGCACTACAAATGAAGCTGTTGTGGAAAATACTCAAAGAGCATGACAATGTTTGGGTCAAGGTTGTGAAAGAAAAATACCTAAGAAGAAACACACTAGCAGAATATAGGAGTAAACCTAACGCATCATGGCAATGGAAGCAATTGATCAAACTCAGAGGGGAATTTGAAAAAGGACTTAAGTGGCAAATAGGAAATGGAAAGTCAGTAAACTTTTGGACAGATAATTGGGTAATGCAAGAACCGTTGGAAAAGTTTATGAACAAAAATGATATTGAAAATGTTAGTGCCAAGGTGGAACAATTTATTTCAACAAGCAGAGAATGGAAAATAGATGAATTACGCAAAACAGTCCCTATGGATATAGTACAAAAGATAGCATTGATACCTATACCGCATAATGAGATAGATGACATGCTTATATGGGCACCGAGCAAAAATGGATGGTTCTCAACAGCGTCAGCAGTGAGCTTAGTTACGAAAGAGCATGTGATGAATCCGAGTATGAATGATTGGATATGGAAATTAGACATCTATCCAAAGGTGAAAAATTTCCTATGGAAAATTGATATGAATGGACTTCCAACGAAACAAAGACTCTATGAAAAACATATTGCAATTCCACAAGGATGTCTCATGTGTAATGGAACCCACGAAGACTCAATACACTTGATGATTAGTTGCCCATACACGTTACGGGTGATCAAAAGCATAAATGTAAATACCGAGCGAACCATTAGGATGTATGTACCTCCACAACAGAACCCAAGGACTGTTTTATACGACATCAAGAGGAAATTAGGGAAAGCAGAGTTCATTGAACTTGCAGTAACATGGTGGAGCATATGGCATCAAAGGAATAAGCTAGCACTCCAAACAGCGACTAATGATGTTATACAAGATCTAAGCCAACATATTCGAGCACAGTTGAGGCAATGGGAACAAGCCAAGAAGTGGCAAGAGGGTGAAGAAAAGGCACAAGATAGTATGGTTCAAAGACGGCCAACTGCACGACAAAAGTTCAGCCACTGGAAAAGGCCGAAACCGCATTTTGCAAAGCTAAATTTTGATGGCTCTAAGATAAGTAATGGAAATGCTTCAGGCGGATCGATTATTAGGGATGCAGATGGCAATCCGTTAACTGGAACTGTAAGAATATTTGGCAACGTATCAGTCCTGATGGCGGAAGCTTTGGCATTGTGGGATGGAATATTAAAGGCCAAACAAAGCAATATCAGGAAAATTGAGATAGAAGGGGATAATATAACGATTATCAAAGCTATCAAGGGTCAAATCAGTTGTCCATGGGAAATTGAAAGGATTGTTGCAGATATTCTCGTATCCCTCCGCGGATTCGAGTCAGTCCAAATTTCACATGAGAATAGGCAGTGCAATGCTGTGGCCGATAAAATTGCAAATCTGGGCCACAGTCACTCATGGGAATCAATCTGGAACCATCACGAGCTGCTAGCTCTCATCCATCAGGATGCCCTAGGATTTCCACCTTAAGTCGGAATCCTAATCCTCACCGAGTCAAAAAAAAAAAAAAAAAAAAACATAAAAGTCTCGGGAATAACAACGGCCTATTACGAAGCAAAACAACGTAAGCTTATGCGTAAGGCCCGTCCAACGGACGGGCACGGCTGGCTAGTTATATATTAAGTTACGAAGCAAAACAACGTAAGCTTACGGTCTAAACCGGAAATTTCCGGTTCGGTTCGGTTTAAAACCGGAACATTTTCGGTTCGTTTATCAGTTGTGATTTTTTCTAAATTCCGGTTCCGGTTATTTCCGGTTCCGGGCCGGTTCCGGATGTACACCCCTACCCGTAAGCTAAAAATTTTTGACCCGAGACCCGACCCATAACCCGGTTTTACGGGTCGGGTCGGGTCGGGTCTCGGGTCAACCCGTTTGACCCGTTTCAAAAAAAAATTGTCAATCTGCGAATCTGGGAATCTCCAGCAACGGGAAGACCACGAAGGCAACCACGTCTGCAACAACGTCGCCGGCGAGCAACAGGAAGGCGCCGAGTAAGGTCGCCGGACCCCGAATCTACGAAGGCAAGCGACGGTCAAAGCGAAAACCGACAGCCGCCGACGAAAAAAATTCAGGGACGACGAGGGTCGCCGAGCGAACCTGCGAGCGTCAAGGATGACGGGCGTCTCCGAGCATAGGACGGTGCGAATGAAGACGGGGTCGGGACTCGAGCGTAGAGCGGCGAAGTCTGGGTCGGGATCTCTCCGTCAGGACTCGGGGTTGGGGTCGGGACTCGGGGTCAGGCTGCCGCCACGGGGACGTCGAAGTAGGCTGCCGGCGCCGACGGAGATGGAGGTTGAAGTCGGGTGAGAACTAAGAACTGAGATTCAAGGTCGAAGACAATGAAGTCGATGGAGACGAAAGCGGCGTACGTGCAACATTCAACAACACAACAGCCAACCCTAAAACACCTCTAATATAAAAAAAATTAAAATAAAATATTACGGGTTTACGGGTCGACCCGTAACCCGCCCGTAACACATAATCTCAAAATTTTTGACCCGTGGCCCGACCCGTAAATTTACGGGTCGGATCGGTCCGGGTTACGGGCGACCCGGACCGTTGGACAGCCCTAGTATAAAGCAATGGCTTTCTCCATTCAATAACATACAACAGTTCAATACAAGTTCTTTCTTCTATACGTCCGACTCGTAATATGTATTATGATTTCCGGAGTCTCTTTATAGACCTTCAAAGTACCTCATAATAAGTAAGCTGAAATCACACGTACCTAACACAATGTACCTAACGCAATGTTAGTGAACCACGTAAATGTATGTATCGTTATTATCTTTATGTTTTGTTCGATCTCGCTATGACACGGAATCGGAATCAAAACCGAACCAGAATTATTCGAACCAATCCTATTTTAGTTCCGGCCACGGCCAGGTTCCGGTTCAAGATCACTCAAGCTTCCTTCGAACCAAAATGTATTAAAAACATATAATTAAGCAATGAGTATAACGTGGTTACTTTTTTAAGAAATAAATAACAGTGATTGGAGTAGACTAGCAATCTTCGTTTCTTATATTATAAAAAGGGGCAGTTGTGTTCCAGGTATTTGCACTCCATCCTATCTAGCTACTCGATCTACTCTTAATTAATCTCAGTAGATTCTTTCTTCGATTCTTTCTTAGATTCTTTGAAACTAAACATGTCTACTTCAAACCGTCCGGTTGCCAACTTCAATCCCAGTATTTGGGGAGACATGTTTCTCAATTACTCTCTTGATCCTCATGATCAGGTTCATAATTTTGATATATTGTCAAGTACATATATACATGTCATTTCACTATACACACACACATATTGATGTAGGGAGGTTGCCAGCCCGGTTCGAAGAGGATCTCATTCGTCGAAAAGGTCGTAACCGGTAGAAGAGGATCTAAGGCCTTTTTCACTTTTTAATAACGTTTCAGGGCTTTTAGTTAGGTTTTAGTTGTTTCTGGAATTTTCGTAATTTTTAGTTTATATCTTTTATCTTTTCTATCTTTTAGGTTTTTTGTTTATATCTTTTTTTTTTTATCTTTTCTATCTTTTAGGTTTTTAGTTCCTTTATATATAGATCGATTGTAGCTCTGAAAACACAACTTCCATTATTTTTATTCAATTACAGAGTTTCTCTGAATTTTCTGGTGGATTTCCAGTTTTCTTGCGTTTTAGGTTTCGCGCTTGCGATTCCTTGATCATCAAGGCTTGCGCTTGCTTGCCTTTCAATCTTCCTGCTGCGTCAGTTGGTATCAGAGCAGGCTTCTCCTGTTCCGTTTCGATTCTGAAGCATCATGGGAGAACCAGTAACACGAGCAGACCTAGAAGGGATTACAGCGGCTTTTACCGCGTCCCTCAACGGTTTGACAGCGCAGATGGCTGCGTTAACAGCACAGATGAATACCGTCCTCGCCAATAACAACAACAACAATCCACGGGTAGGCGGAAGAGTGAATCGGGCTCCACGCGGTGGAGGCGATCATGGTAGAGGCGATCCTGATGGAGGGGATTCAAGTTCCGAAGAGGAGGTCCTGGAAGAAGATCCGGCTGAGGGCGATCAACAAAAAAATCATGACTATCGGGTCAAAGCGGATATTCCTCTATTCTATGGAACCATGGGGGTCGAGGAGTTCCTGGACTGGCAGATCGAAGTTGACAGATTCTTCGATGTCATGGGAGTTCCGGAGAGTAAACAAGTCAAGATGGTCGCGATCCGTCTCAAAAGCACGGCTGCAGTCTGGTGGGACAAGCTCGTTAGTCTCAGGCAGAGGCAGAGGAGATCGCAAATCAAGACTTGGAGGCGAATGAAACAACTGATGATGGAGAGGTTCTTACCCGATGATTACGAACAAATTCTACATAAGATGTATATAGAGTGCGTTCAGGGCAAGAGGAGCGTCTCAGAGTACACAACCGAATTTCTGAGGTTGAGTGAGCGGAACGAACTGGGAGAAACTGAGGGCCAGAAAGTTGCTCGCTTTATTAGCGGCTTGAAAGGTTCGTTACAAGAGAAGATGGGATTACAGACTGTTTGGACCATAACCGAAGCTTCAAGTCTGGCATTGAAGGCGGAATTGATGGAGAAATCTCCCAGAAATTTCTCATCTTTTCGCAGATATCCACAACAGAGCAGTTTTAATGCGGCTGGTGATGAAGATAAAATCACACCTTCAGAAGATAAAAATTCAACAGCAGATAAGGAGAAGGGTGTGAGTACTTCAGCATCAGGCAAAGCCCCCAACAAAAGACAACCTAATCCTTACGCTAAGCCATCAGGTGATAAGTGTTTTAGGTGTGGAGGTCAAGGACACAGATCAAACGTTTGCCCATCTAGGCGAACAACTGCTGTCGTAAATAATTATGATGATGAGGACCAGGACAAGGAAGAAGACGGCTATTCGGATGTTGAATTTGCTGAAGAAGAATCCGACGATAGGGTGAACATTGTGCTTCATCGAATTCTATTGTCTTCCACAGAAGAGGGACAAAGGAAGAACTTGTTCAAAACCTATTGTTCTGTCGCAGGCAAAGTGTGCAATTTGATAGTAGACAATGGTAGCACAGAGAACCTAGTGTCGCAGAAATTAGTAAACCATCTGAATTTATCAACGCAGCCCCGGGAGAAGTCCTACGAGTTAGGATGGGTGAACAAAGGTCCGCAGGTACGGGTTTCCTTGACTTGCAAGTTATTATTGTCTATTGGGAAACACTATAAAGAGGAGGTGATGTGTGATGTTATAGACATGAATGTCTGCCATGTCTTGCTTGGCCGCCCTTGGTTATTTGATAATGATGTGACCTACAAGGGACGAGATAATGTGATGATGTTTAAGTGGGGTGGACACAAAATTGCTATGGCGCCTGTTATGCACTTTGATCATCCTACAGGGAAAAGGAAGTCTAACTTTTTGGTTATGACACGGAGTGAAAAGGAGCTAGATGAAGATATTCATGCTAATGAGGCTTTATATCCAGAAGAGAACTCGAGGTCGAGTTCTTCAGAGGTGGAGGAGACTGATGTAGGGAGGTTGCCAGCCCGGTTCGAAGAGGATCTCATTCGTCGAAAAGGTCGTAACCGGTAGAAGAGGATCTAAGGCCTTTTTCGCTTTTTAATAACGTTTCAGGGCTTTTAGTTAGGTTTTAGTTGTTTCTGGAATTTTCGTAATTTTTAGTTTATATCTTTTATCTTTTCTATCTTTTCTATCTTTTAGGTTTTTAGTTCCTTTATATATAGATCGATTGTAGCTCTGAAAACACAACTTTCATTATTTTTATTCAATTACAGAGTTTCTCTGAATTTTCTGGTGGATTTCCAGTTTTCTTGCGTTTTAGGTTTCGCGCTTGCGATTCCTTGATCATCAAGGCTTGCGCTTGCTTGCCTTTCAATCTTCCTGCTGCGTCACATATATATAAACCAGGTTTTTGTTTAATTAGCCAGCTAGTAAATCATATCATTTATAGCTAATTGCGTTGTGGCTGGGAGTTAATTAATTATGAGTATTCATCAGGGAACAAAGGAAGAAGAGGCCAGAGAGGTAGAGGTGCAAGTGAAGGAGCGGTTCTATGTGTTGCTATCAAAGGTTAGTGAGAATCCATTGGAGTTGCTTTCCTTCATCGACAGCGTCGAACGTCTTGGCGTGGCGCATCGCTTTGGTGCTCTAATCGACGAATCTCTACACGCCATCTTCAACTTATCAAGTGAAAGAACTACTAGCCTTGAAGAAGAGGACCTTCATCTTATTTCTCTTCGGTTCCGTCTCCTCAGGCAACATGGATTTCATGCACCAAGTGGTACTTAATTACATAAATACATGCCTCTCTAGTTTTTAGAACCTAGCTCATAACAAGATATCATATACTATTATACGTACTTCATTGCCATGTGAATCTTGTGGTTTGTATGGCAGATGTGTTTGAAATCTTACTGAAAGATGAAGAGACAAGATGCTTCAAGAATTCGTTGGCTAGCGATGTCAAAGGAATGCTAAGTCTATACGAAGCCTCGCATCTACGAGTCCATGGCGAGCGCATCTTAGACGAAGCCCTAGAGTTCGCTCGTTTCCACCTCAAATCCCAACTGGATGCTAGCAAGCTAAGTCCTCCGTTATCTTTCCTAGTAGCTCGTTCCTTGAATGTACCGCTCCATAAGGCCATGATTCGACTCGAATCAAGGCACTACATCGCCATCTGCGAGCAAGACCCCACGCATGACAAGGGTTTGCTTAGATTTGCCAAGATGGAGTTCAACTTGCTTCAATCATCATACAAAGAGGAGCTAATGCATCTTTCGAGGTACGTAATACATGTATTTTTGTCATCTATATATATAAGTTTGATGTAGGATCAATTCAATTTCCTTGGTCTAACAAGCTATTAATTATTAACACCTAATCCTGTTGAAAAACTTAATGTTTAGGTGGTGGAAGGAGTTGGATATAACTTCCCAACTTCCATTTCGGATAAGAGATAGGGTGGTGGAATTGTACTTTTGGGGATTAGGAGCACTATACGAACCTCAATACTCCTTCACTAGAATGTTTTTTGTGAAAACGGTGAAACTTATATCGATTCTAGATGACATATATGATGCATACGGTACAATTGATGAGCTTGAGCCCTTTCACAAAGCAATTGATAGGTACGTACGTAGTTAATCAAGGGTCATTTCGACCTTGTAAAGTACTCCGTATATTATTGTACATGCATATTCTGTTCTTACCAAATGAACCCGAGCCTTTCTCAACGATACCGCATAGATACCAATTTTGTTGTTGTGCGCAATAATTAGGTGGGACATAAGTTTGGCAAAAGATCTGCCCCAGTACATGAAACTGGTATTTGGGGCCTTCATTGATACCTACAAGGAAATTGAACAGTGTTTGGCTACAGAAGGCAGGTCGCATACGATTCAATACGTGATAGAAGAGGTACGTAGTCAACATCTTCATTTATATATGATCAAATTAAAGTCTTTGAACGTGAAAACAAATTTAAGTATTGAAATTACAGTATATGGATCAATTTTGTTACGTACGCGTTTAATATGTTAATTAAATTTGTAGGTGAAGGCTATGTCCCGAGTTTACCTGCATGAAGCAAGATGGCGCCACAACAAGTACACTCCTACATATGACGAATACATGAACGAGGCCGCCATCATAAGCTTTGGAAACAATTGGGCAATTGCTACATGTTTCATCGGTATGGGAGAAGTGGCCACAGAAGAAGCTTTCGAGTGGCTTCGCGAGAACCCGCTTGTGGTTATAGGCGGTGGCAAGAATGGAAGGCTGATGAATGATATGGTTAGCCGAAAGGTACGTACTATAACACTTTAACTCGTTACACATATTATTGAGACATGATGAAGATCCTCAAAACATAGATTATTGATCGATGTGTACGTTGTGCTAATTTAATTTGAATGAAATGGATTAGTTCGAGCGAGACAGGTGGCACATACCGTCAGCAGTGGAGTGCTACATGAGCGAGAACGGGGCAACGAGGGAGGAAACCCACAAGGAATTCCATGCACAGCTTGAAGGTGTGTGGAAGGACATAAACCAGGCGATGCTTAGCCCGACGGTCGTGCCAAGGGTTTTGCTAGGGTTTCAGTTGAACTTTGATTGGCTTGTGAATCTGGTGTACAAGGACGACGATGGATATACCTTCCCGGAGAACACCATGAAAGACCATATTCTTTGTGTTCTTGTCAACCCTATTCCAATGTAGAAGTACCATACTACTTCTAATTATGTGTGTGTTGTGCTAGTGTTTTTGTTTTGCCCAGTCAATATATTTTTGACCTGAATTATCAGTCAATATATAATTACTTAACATTTGTATAATATCATGCATGCTTGCCGGCTATCCATAATCCTTATGTAAAGTTGTAAACTGAGATCTTGTACTTGGAGTATTTGGAATGATAATGAGGTTGTTTCCTTGGGAATGTTAGGCGTTTGCGGATCTTGATCTATTTTCTTGTTAGGTTCACGGGTTGGTAAGAGCCCCGGTTCCTTAACCCAACCCTAGGTTGACGCACACCTTGGATCCCACTCTCGTATATCATTACATTCTGTTATAAGATCATGTACACTCGATTATAATATCGTGTACATCCAATTCAGTACATTTTTATAAACTACTATGATAGCATCCCTCCTACCACCCCTCACAATGTGATCTCTTATTGAAGCCGGTTGTGCAAAGAGTACAAAATGTGAGCTCTTATTGGTACTTGTTAGTAGGTAAGCCAGATTACAGTATTGTACAATAGTATTATTGATTCATTTACAATAGCAGTGCATTCAGCATATGGTTTAGCAGCCTACAACTCAAACTCTGAACTCCCCGACATCAGCTTCACCACACCAAAGCCAAAATTATTAAAAAACTGATGAAACCATGGCAACACCACCACTCATCTCTTCATCATCATCCTCCTCAGCTTCCCACAGAAAGTGCGCATATGATCCCAACACTGAGCTGCAAATTGAACACCGATCATCATCAAACACACACAGATTTTTAACATATATATTATAAAAACACCACACAATGAGAGACTTTTTTCTTCTAGAGCTAGCAATCGATTACCAATCATGAGGAGCAACAAGAAGGGCTTGATCAAAGTAAGATTGCGCTCTTTCTCCATCCCTCTGCGTTTCCCAAATCAAGCTCCCGTACAGGCTCAACAGCTCACCATCTCCAGGGCTCGCCAGAATCGCCCTCCCATAACACTCCTCCGCTCTCTCTGTATCCTTCTCCACCTTCAAAAATTCGTCACAAATCCAAAACAGAAATCAGTCCAATTTCATCAAATTTCCATCAATCGATCCTTCCATTTCGTGGAATCGCGTAGAACATATCATTACCTCGTGCAAGTACTTCCCGTAGTTTCTCAGGAGCAGAGAGTCGCCGGGATTGGCCTTCAACATCCGCTGATAATACTCCCCGATCCCGATCTGATCATCTCGTCCGCTTCCTTCTCCGCCGAACCTCCTCCCGTTGCCGAATCCGCCTCCGGGAGAACCGTCGTCCTCGTCAACCGGAATTCCGTTGCCTAGATGGAGATCGCCTACGCCAGGCATGTAATCGCTCTCGATCTCCTCCTCCTCCGACTCAGCAATCCGAGGCGAGAAAGACGGAGTCACGACGGCGAAGATCCGAGACGATCCGGATCGGGTAATGTTGGTGTCGGAAACCGATCGCCGGATCCCAGGCTTGGAGCGGTGGAAGTCGAGGATGGGAGCGAAGACGGCGTCGTTTCGGAGCTCCGAGAGCGAAGAGGTCAAGTTCTGGCGCAGAAAGGAGGTTGAACCGGTTCGGAGAAGAACTCCGGTCATTGCTAGCGGGATTTTTTGTTGGATCCGTTCGGTTTGTTTCTGGGGTGATTTGGTTGGAAGAGTGAGGGAGAGAAGATATATATAGAAGAGCGTGGGCCGTTGGATCCGGTGAGGGGAGCGTGAGATGAGGACACGTGGATTTGTTATGCACGTGATAGGGAGAAGGAGGGTGCAGTGTACCGCAAATATGAGGGCAAAAGAGGAAACACACGCGCGTCACGGGGAGAATGTGAAGGGTCGGCGTCGTAGTGGGTGCCACGTGTGTTATATATTCACGGAACTGCCCTTATCTAGTTGTGGGGAATGAATGCCTTTACGGCATGTAAATCGGTATTCAGTATTCACAGAGCTTAACCGGTGTTGTGTTACCTGTCTTCAATTAATCTTTTTTTTTTATATAATTAAAGTAATTCGATAATACTGTAGTGTACTATGGGCCCGAGAAATAGATGTATCAAAACGACGGGCACACTGACGGTGAGTTCACGTTCATCGGTGGATCAGAAATACCAAAAAGAAAAGGGAAAAAAGAGTGGAGATTGATCGATCCAATGCAAAGTTAAACTACGAATTCCACAGCATATACGCAGGTGGAATTGCTGAATCAAATTCATGTCTGCTGCCAATCTACCATACATATTTCCGGATCCCCACGTACAATTCATCGATATCCTGGATCAACGGTTTGTACGTAGCTACTAAAGTTGAGACATACTGAAAACGTACGCCTCTTAGTCTCTTACACTAGTGTACGAATTATGACAGGTGTTAAATAGAGAACATGCAAATTGCCCTTTACGTTGATTTTGGTCCGGTAGCGAGCAAAGACATGGGCCAATATGACACATGAAATGGTTTCATGTGGCTCATTCAATTCGCCCACTTCATCACACGTGTCCCTGCTCTGTACTACTCTATGTTTGACGTTGTATTATATATTTGGGAGGACATGGGTGTTACGATTGTTGATTTTGCATCTGAACAGTTTGTCCACCCCTTTAACACGATCTTTTTTAACAAGTTTGGCAAAGTTTTGATGGGCCATGATTAAACTACTTGACGTATCATCTTTCCTTACATATTAGTGGGATTTATTTTTAATTCCAAAGGGTCTCCAACCTCTAATGAACACTTGAGCTAGACCCGGGGTCTGGTACAGAAGCACCTGGCTCGTGATGTCTGGCCAGACTATGATAACATGAAGCTAGAGATCGATATAAAGAGGAAACTGGTTGGTTCAGGCCGGATAGGATTGTGTTATAAAGAAGAGACCTTTGAATTCACTACTTAAATAAACGTTGCTGAATTTGGTCTTCGACCAAAAAAAACTTAATGGTTGCACGGGTTAGACTTGTACCAAATTCACAATTCAAGTCACAATTTTGTCATACCACAATCTTGGCCCAAGTGTACCAAAACCCTTGGTAACTCGTATAAGGGGTTGGATCAAAAAAACTCGTATAAGGGGAAAAGTCTTCTTGTAATTAATCCCATAGCGAGTTTCATGCCATTTGCCATGTAACAAATTGTCCATATTAGAAAAGGCCTAAAATACAATTATCCATCGGGGCAAAACTCTTCTTATTGGGCCCAATAGGCCCGTCCTTGCACCTCATAAATTTTGGTACCTTTCAAGATAAAAGGGAAGTGCAAATAAAATTGGAGAATATTTCGACCAAAAATAAAATAAAATTGGAGAATATATGTTAATAGAATAATATTAATATAATACCATTCAACCTCTATTTTACTTGTAGACTTGTAGTGTGTGTTGTTCCACACTTCCACCGATAAGTGTATCAACTGTGTCCATGAAATTGTAAGCCAGCTAGGTGGCAGCGTGGCACCAGTACCACGTACATTTCACAATTCACACACGACCAAATAAATCAGGGTAGCTCTGCAGGTCAATTTGGACAACGTGGTGGTAGTTGTAAGTCTTTTGCGTAATGAATGCAATTATGCAATGTTAATATTATATTGGACGACTCTCTCTATACATACCTCGTAGATCAAGGAAAACCCACGTATTAGTGGATCATGCTCTAATTAATTAAAAATGAAATGGCGTTTGAGAGCGAAGAACGTAGGTATGATGAATAATTGGCACACGTTAGCTCACGTTTCTACCAAACCCCCCTCTTTATGTTTGTAGATTAAATTGCACCTTTTTGGTAACTACCACCTCAACAATATTTGTAGGAGACAAATTAACCAAAGGTCAAATCATGTTATGTAACGCCCATAACGTGCTCACCCTCATAAAAGTTCGTGGATGTCAAGGGGACACGAGAAGCATATGATCACTTTGCTAATACTATAATTCAGGCCTTGTGTGTATTATATACATGGTCGATCTTTTTAACATATATATGTTTACGCGGGTTAAAGTCTAGTGAAGTTCCATTCTAAAATCAATTAAAAACGATAATCCAAAACTTTAGTATCTTCAGGTTCACATGAGTACCGCCACGATTAAACTTTGATGGAGTAGTCGCTCACTTGTCGCGAGTGAAGATGTCGACTTCGGCTAGCAATTGTGGCCATTTAACTGTTACCACGAAAGATATCAAAAATTCTTTTTACGAGGTTGTATAAAAAACGTGTCTACCGCGTCAATCACCTAGACGATGATTACTAAATAAAATGTCTCCTGCAAATAACCCCAATCCTGACCGTGGTACTGGCTCAATGTATAGGGATCTTCATTCTCGTATACATTGGCATGGTCCCTCATTTGCGGTCTTTGATATTGTTCATTTCTACAAGACACTTGTCACTCCGCTTGACCATTGTCTAAGTTATGCATGTAGATCAAGCCTATAAATGCAAAGAGAAGATAGAAAGAGGGGAACCTGGGCTCGACATTAAGGGTGTTGATATTCTTCAGAACAAACCCAATAGAGTATTACAAATCCATAAATCCACTAATTCAGAGCACAGAAGATCGAACTTTAACAAATACATACTATTAATCCACTCAAGGTTTAACTCTCAATTCTACCATCTTGATGACAATTTTACTTATTGAACTCATAATATTATACTTTCTCCAGCATTATAATGTTATTCATTTTAGACATCTACACACTTTTTTAGAAAAGTAGCAAATAAACACACACACATATATCCCTATTAATTATTCTACTTTATTTTATTTTTCAATACCATCACTAAAAATTCTTCTCATATTTATTAAAAGTGCCAATAATTACAAAGATGTAAGCGTAAAGTATTTGAAAAAAAAACTTAAAATGACAAATATTAAGAAGACTAAAATAGCAAATATTATGATACGGAAAGAGCACTATTATATAATAAATATACAACATGTAAAGTCATCTTTTCATACTCGTAACCATAACCTAAAATTTCACGATTCGGTAATCCGATCCAAAAACCCCTCGCTCATTGCTAAAACCCCGATCATGGAACACATATTAAAATAAGATAAATTAAAGTATTAGGAAATATTAGTGGGAAAAAGACATGAAAAAAATGAAATGCGATCGAAAAGAAGTGCAACTACTTGCAAACCATCTATCTATCTACTAGTATTATTTGGCCACGCTCTTTGAATGCTAGCTCTATAAAAACTGGTCCATTTTCACTTACCCTCCAACTCCCCCATCCTCTTTCCCCCTGTTTAATACTTTCTTCCATCTTAATTCCCTCACCCCTCAAATCTCTCTCTCTCTCTATATATATATATATAGATATAGATATAGATATAGATATATATATATATACACTTGACTCCACAAAACCAAACACTCAACACAAATTCATCCATGCAATTAAGCACACACAACACATATAGATCATCATATAACTCCATTTCTTCTAGCATTTTACCCTCACCATACATACAAAAAAAAGGCCCATCTCGAATCCGATGGCGCCGGCGTCGTTCTTGCCCTTGTCGAACACCGTGTGCGTAATGGACGCCTCCGGGCAGCTCGGACACAGCCTCGTCGAGCGCCTCCTCCGACGAGACTATTGTGTCCACGCCGCCGTTCAGGCCCAACAAGGTCCGTCTTACATACTTACACACACATAGATACTTATATGTACAAATTAAGTAGTCCATTTTAATCATTAGTAAGGAATTGAATTGTGCAGGGGAAGGATCAGAGAAGTTGATGGGGGAAATGGAGAGTGGGAATGAGAAGTTGAAGGTGTTCAAATCAGACCCATTTGATTACCATAGCATTGTCGATGCTTTGAGAGGCTGCTCTGCTTTGATCTACGCATTTGAGCCTCCTCTTGATCAGACCTTTTACGATGTACGTTCTTCTTCTTCTTATTGTGTCTTTAACTTTGATGATCTTGATTTTTGTGGAATTTTTGGGTTAATTGATTCTCACAAATTAAGGAGCTTTTTTAGATCGAGCATTGATAACTGATTGGGATGCTATAATTCAGCCAAATTAGTTACTGTGAGCATTAATTTGAGGAAGGATATAAGTATTATTGATGATTCGAGTCATATAATATGCTACATAATTAATTGAATTAATTGACAAGGAAAACGTAACAAATGCAACCATATTAATTGGGTTAGCTAGTTGGGCGGCACTCAATTTAATGCAGAGTGATTTCCAGCTGGAATTTTTACGCACTTGGTTTTCTTCCTAATTAGCTGTTGAATTTGGGTTGTTTTCAGTCTCCATTTCTCTACCGTGTAGAGTTGTCTAAACCATAATACTATATCTAGCATTTATGCACTTCACCAAGAAACCAACATGACATTATCATATGCATTGATTCATTCAAAAAGCTAACACATAGAGCTTTATTTCAAATAATAGTAATATACTAATGAGGGATTCATTGCCTGCCCATTAATTATAAGACTGACCCAAATCATCAAAAAATAGATGTTAATAATAAATGGCCTCAAAAGTGGTTGTTCGTTAGACCTGGACTAGACGACCCATGTCACGTCTACAATTCGATCATATTCTCCTTGCACAATAAATATTTCTAACCTCCTCAAAATTAGGAAGAATAGTACGTGTACCAAATAGTTTATGGTAGAGATGTGTTATTCGTACCATTGAATTTAAGCAGATTAGGGTAACATAAGGAATGTAAAACGACCACCTGGGTCAGATCAAAGAATATACTCCCTCCGTTTCAAAATACATGACCATTTGAGGATTGCACATATATTAAGAAAAACATGTTATTCTTATATTACCCCTATAGAATATAGACTCAATTATTTGTTTAGAGAAATATGAAAAAGTGTAATAATTATGATAAAGCTAATTATTAGGGGTATAAATGGAAAGAGGAGGGAAAAATATAAAATGGTCATGTATTTTGAAACAACCTAAATTGTCTTAAAGACCATGTTTTTTGAAACGGAGGGAGTAGTCAGCTAGGTAGGCATGTGCTTATATGATTTTTAAGCCCACATACTTTTTGATTTGCATAATTATATGTCTATCTTCATCGCCTTCATTTAAAGTACTCACATCTTACATGTTCAAAATAAATGAATACTCCCTCCGTTTCAAAATACATGACCATATAGCAACTTTTGCTTGTTTCATAATACTTGACCATTTCACATTGTTTCACATCACTTTCCATTTATACCCCTAATAATTATCTTTATCATAATCATTACACTTTTTCATATTTCTCTATACAAATAATTAACTCTATATTTCATAGGGGCAATATAGGAATAACACTTTTTTCTTAATATATGTGCAATGTCCAAATGGTCATGTATTTTGAAACGAAGGGAGTGTAATCCAAACATTATTGATGGATCAGATCGATCCACATGCCACAGCTTTGTCTGTATAGAGCTTCAAATTCACTTTTTCAACCTTTGGCGTGTTTAAGAGCTACAAACAAGCTTTGCCCCTTTTAGATCATCAATTCATTCAACAGGATTTCTATAAAAGTAACACTAGCTACATTGAGGAATATATAAACAAGCATTAAATAATATGAGAAGCCATAAAAGTTGTTGCAATTCACTTCTTCTTTTTCCCTTTTTTGGAAGATGAAGGAACCGTCAAAACATCACCTAATTCATGTTGGTGGCCTACTAATCCCTTACATAAATTGCCGATTTCTTGGACGAAAAATCGATTAAATTGATGTAGTTGCCCTAACTTTGTGCTAATCCATGTAAGGCTTTTCTCTAATTAATCACATTTATACGTAACCAAATAGTGATAAAAGTGGCCGGCAAGGGATTCTTATGCCATACTCTTTATGATTTTGACCTGGGAATTATTATCTGCCACTAAAATACAATTTTGTATAAGACAAATGTATCATTTTTTTTTGGTATGAAACTACAAGGCAAGGCGACATATACCATTTTTGTCTACAAAATTGGCATGTACATAACTCATAAACTCGTGATTTACATGTCCATTGGAATTGCATGCCAAACTTTGAGAAAAAAAAATCTTTATTCGATCATGTTTTGCTTTACTTCAACCTCGTGGCCGTACGGTGTCATAGTATACTCTACGTACAACTTTCAAATATCTAGTCAAACGGTTAAACCTCTAAGGGCATAGACCACATAGGTCACCGGTTCGGCTCTCATGGACGGTGCCGATCGATAACATAAAAAAATTCTGTTGTATGTACATTTATTTGCACACATGTATTCATTCGAAGTTTATTAATGTGCAATGTGTAATGAAATTGGCAGGAACATATGATAGAAGTAGAAGTCCGGGCTGCACAAAACGTCCTAGAGGCTTGTGCGCACGTCGACACCATCGACAAAGTCGTCTTCACCTCCTCTGCAACCGCCGTCATCTGGAGAGACGGTCGCAAATCCATGGACTCCGATTTGGATGAGCGACATTGGAGCGACGTCAACTTTTGTCGTAAATATAAGGTACATACATTCACACATATACCATAACAACGAACACGTACATAAAACTAACATTCATCTTATAAAAAGAAGCATACTTATAATGAAATTTGTACCTTATAATTTCCGTGCGTAGTTATGGCACGCGCTGTCTAAAACCCTAGCCGAGAAGTCGGCCTGGGCGTTGGCAAGGGATCGGGAGATCAACATGGTTAGCATCAATGCCGGGTTACCCTTAACTCCCGACGTTTCCATCAGCCACCCGTACCTCCAAGGTGCGGCTGAGATGTACGAAGATGGGGTCTTCGTAACAGCCGATCTCGAGTTCTTGGTGGATGCCCAAATTTGTGTTTTGGAAGACGTTTCGACTTATGGAAGATACTTGTGTTTCAACAACGTTATCAACCGGGCAGAGGATGCTTTTAAGCTCGCTAAGAAGTTGACGCCTTCCTCCCCTCTTGATCCAAAAAGGTTAGTTCTTGATGACCAATTAACTAAGTTAATATAAGAGATAATCTTAGGAGTTTTGCATAATATTGGTCGTTTTGTTTGTTTGATTAGCTTTCAAGATGGAGAGAAGCTGATCCAGCAGAAAATCAGCAACAAGAAAATGAACAAATTGATGGTGGCTTTTGCTGACCAATTGAGCGAGACTTGTTTGCCCGATTCCATCTAGATCATCAGGACTTGTGTGCATTAAATTGTGTGTATTGGAGAGTCATAAGTTAAGCTGTATGAATAGCTTATACACGAATTCTGTAAGATTTTAATCAAGATTAAGTAATATATTACTCATAAGTACTATACTTACATAGAAGTTAAAACATTCTACCAAAGCATTCACAAACAAAAAAATCATTCCCAAATCGCCAACAAGATTAGTCTTGGATCCGCATGGATTGCATGACACCTTCTGATCAAATTACTCAAAATCATTCACGAACAAAAGGGTCATATATAAATTATGTACAAATTACTCTAAGATTCTAACAATTCCGATCACTCAAATCAATCAATTTCGAGAATCTGCCGTATAATAACAAGTAAACAAAAATCCGGTGAGTAAGTTTTATTGTTTAACACCTCCGGTAGAAGAACTAGTATGATAGCCACCAGAGATCTCTCCAAAACAACTTCGGCCATGGGAACTCCCTCTAGACATTTCCCCAAACGTCGTGCAACTCAACGTTTGCACGTGCCCTCTCGTGATCTTCTCCTTGATCACGTGCTCCGGCAACCGTAGAGTGTACTTGTCCTCCCCCGTCGTCGCCACCGCCCCCTCCTCCTCCTCGCTCCGCTTCACAATCGAGTGCCCGGTCGAATGCGACCTCGAAAACCTCCTATGTACCTGAAAGGGCGAATCCTCCTTCACCGTAATGCTATACGAGGACCCGGAGGCTTCGTCCCCGGGCCCACATGCCTCGATATGGTCTTCGGGCCCTTCCGGGTCGTGTTCGGGCCTGGGCCCATCCCCGGGCCCGGTCTCGTCGGGTATAGGTTCGGGGTCGAGGCCCCGACGGCAGACGGGGCAGGATTTGTGGGAGGCAAGCCAGAGGTCGATGCAGTCTTGGTGGAACACGTGGAAGCATTCGGGGATGAGTCGCAAGGCGTCGTCTTCTTGGAACTCGGAGAGGCAGATGGCGCACTCGAGGGCATAGTTCTCGGGGCGGTAGTCCTTGACGGACGCGTAGTCGAAGGCCGGGAAGGATTTGATGATGGCTGGGTCGAGGCCCGGTGGCTCCGGGTTAGACGGGTTCACGGGCGTGCCCATCGGGTTTCGGGCTCGGCTATTGAGGATGCTCATGAGGTTCTCCATGAAGCATCTACAAAAGTAAATGGAGAAAAAGCCGATGAAGAAGAGAACGAGGAGGACGACCGTTAGGATGAGCGTGAGCGCGTGGGTGGTGCTGAAGGACTCGGAATGTGACGGTGGTGATCGGTCCGGTGAGAGGGCCGACATTGGTAGCGGCGGGTCGGGCACGGCCTTGAGCCGGGCTTGTGTGAATGGGTCATGTGTAACATGAGACATGGATTAGTAAATTGACCATCTACAAGATTAAGAAAGAAGGGGTAGATTTTTGATTAGTTAGTAGAGTTGTAATTGCTTTCTTGTTATGATTTTTTTTGTGTTTGTTGAGAATGTTTTTTTGTTATGGCTTGATTCAATGAGAATGTTTTTTGTTTGATTTGGGTAAGGATGTGGTAACAAGAGGGAGTTTAGTCTGTTCTTTCCTAATTTGGAAGTTTTAAGATCTTTAACCTCGGGAGAGGGTTTTTTATTTGCCATGAGAAAAAGAAGGACAAGTCTTGGTGTGGCAAGACTTTATAAGTACAAATGATGTGTAATGGAAGTGTCAAAAGTTTTGGAAACCAAATATAGAAAGATTTTGTACGGAGCATTTGGAGAAGTGAATTGTGCTTTTCTTGTTTTGTGACGCAGCAGGAAGATTGAAAGGCAAGCAAGCGCAAGCCTTGATGATCAAGGAATCGCAAGCGCGAAACCTAAAACGCAAGAAAACTGGAAATCCACCAGAAAATTCAGAGAAACTCTGTAATTGATAAAAATAATGAAAGTTGTGTTTTCAGGGCTACAATCGATCTATATATAAAGGAACTAAAAACCTAAAAGATAGAAAAGATAGAAAAGATAAAAGATATAAACTAAAAACCTAAAAGATAGAAAAGATAAAAGATATAAACTAAAAATTACGAAAATTCCAGAAATAACTGAAACCTAACTAAAAGCCCTGAAACGTTATTAAAAAGCGAAAAAGGCCTTAGATCCTCTTCTACCGGTTACGACCTTTTCGACGAATGAGATCCTCTTCGAACCGGGTTGGCAATCTCCCTACATCATTTTGTTGGTCAGAAAGAGCTAAGAAGGGCATTATGGTTGACTCCGACGAGTGGAGCGAGTCCTTCTAAGAAAAACAAGGATCAATTCGTTTTGTTTTGTTCACTTGGAATGAGCTTTTTTTAGTTTCCTTTTTACGAAGTTGGTTGAATTGTGTAAACGTGTAAAATCTTAGAGACTTGCTTTGTCTATTTTTTTTTTTTTTTTTATCAAAGTCTATTGTTTTTGTTGTCATGTTGTTACTTACTCCAAAAAAGAGTTTACAAGGAATCGGGCTTTTGGGCCGGCCAAAACTGTGAAATGGGCCCGGACATTTATTTTTTGTATTTTTATCTTAATGGAGTAGCATTCTATTAATCACCACAAAATTTCTTATTTTACTAGCAAAAATTTTCTCAAGAAAAGACACACATTCATCATGGGTCGCCCTACGCATCCTATTGGATAGTGATTAATAGAATCAGTATGTCTCACGGTCTCACCTATGCTCAATGGCATAGGTTATAAGACCAGTCTTTCAAAGCCTATTATAAAACTGAAAAAATATTAAGTGACGGTTTTGTTGTATATATCGTGGCACACCTTGCTTGTTTTCCCTCTCTCTTGTAGGTGCTTGCCTTGATTTATCTTAAAAATATTTCTTCAACCTCTCAATTTACCGAGTATAACAAGTATTCAGAATTTCTATCTTCAAAAAAAATAATAAAAAATAAGTCAAGTAAAAGAAAGGAGAAATGAAATAACATTGATCGAGTGGGGTTACACCATTCTATTTGGAATAAATACTATTTTGGTATACAATTAGTGCATTTGTTGTATAGGCGCTCATTGGTCAAGTGCAGCCTAAGTTCACCTATGAACTCCCATATATCCGCCCTCTTCCCTTGCCTATGGTTCTAAGCTTCTAGTGAAGCCCGTCACTTAGAGGCGTCCCGCTACTATTCAAAGGCGAGGCACAAAGAAGAGTTCCAGGAGGAAGAAGAAGATCGATGTCTAGGAGGATATGAGCTCTAGGAGGTTACCAAAGAGACGGGAGTTATATTATGTTGTAAATATAGTCTTGTCACAGACTTGACGAATGAATCACCCTTTCATTCAAAAAAAAAGTGATGAAAATCGATATCTAGTCAAACCTTCTCGCCGGTTTTTCGAATAGTTCATCTCTAAACAGATCGACAATTGTCTGGTTTTCCTAGTTGTTCATGGTCCATTTTGCAAAGGTTGATTTGGGCGGGATCAGGTTTTTGAGTCTATGACCCGTTATAACTCGAGATGCGCATTTTAAACTAAAACCGAAAATCTGAGTCATCTGACTATATTTCGCGTTGTAAATTTGCTAAATCAAATAATGTAAGGCCATGAATATCCATGATACTCTAATACTTAAAAATCTACCACTTTTATAATTTCTCTCACATCCACATCATCTCATACTCCTCTCATTTTATTTTGTGATACCCACTTGAATATCAATAATACCCTAATACTCAAAAATCTACCACTTTTTTTATTATTTTCCACGTTAACTTGTGTTGGTGATGTTGGTTAGGTCCACCAACCTCTTCTTTTACCAGTATCGGTCAGCGATACTTTGATCGTGAGTATCACCGCTTAACACATATTTCCTTTTTTGTTTTTTTTGGTGATACCCACTGATATTTCCTTTAATCCCACTGATATTCATGGCCTAAGAAACTTTATTGTAAAATGTATTCACATGTCATTGTCTACTCGATTTATATATATCTCTATGTACATGCCACTATGCCACTATGCCACTACGTGGGCTAATTACTGTACATAGTGTCTGGAGAGTACGTAGGAGGAGTTTCAATAGTAAAGCTACGTACGATCTTTCATTTGTGTTCCGAGTGGTGATTTCTTGTTAAATTGATTTGTAGGATCCGTTAGTACTTGATCGTCGTAGACACCTACAATGTCAGTGATTAGAAGTAACAATCTTAAGTTATGCAGTCAAATTAAAACGCAAGAAAGACACAAGTATTATTAGATTTGACACAATGATATGATTTAGAGTGGAAACCCTCTACAAACTAACTACTAGTTTATACTCCCTCTGTCTACTTCTATTTGTCCATGTAGGAATTTGCACAATTATTAAGACAATCTTATCTTTACAAAAATACCCTTATTAAATCATCACTAATATAATTAATTCTCCTCACATACTATGAGCTTTACAATTTCCAAGACTTCAACTAACATATTAATGAGGGGTAAATTTGGAAGTCAATGGACAAAATAGGCTATATGGACAATTAGAAGTAGACAAGAATTTTTTGCTACATGGACAAATAGAAGTAGACGGAGGGAGTATAAAGAAAAAACACTTGCCTTCCAAGCTTCAACTTAAAAGAGTTTGAAGAGCACTTCACTCGCTATATTGATCTCCTAGGTTACAAAAATGTTCCTACTCCAAGATGTGAATCTCACACACTCTTCGAAATACTCTTGCCTAAGCCTAACCTTCACTCTCAATAGTCGCTCGTACTCAAACTCACGAAGACCAACTCCCTTGATCTTCTTACACCACACACGCACACAATACAAGTTTTGCACAAGACTCCCTTAGTTCTATCTCTATGCTCACCAAATAATATATAGAAAACAAAGGAGATTGATGTACCATTAATCTTATTTGAATAAGGAATGAATTGTACACAATTCATACAAAATCCTTTCCAAAATAACAAGCAAGACACAATAAAATCATCTTTGACATCTCCAAATATCTCATGATGACTTTCTTCTTTTATACACTTCAGCTTGCCCTATTAAATATCTCTAGAGTATCTCCGCACATGCCTTAACCAGATAATGCGCATTGCCATATAAAATTACGCACGTTTCAACCTCTGGAAAATCAAGTCGGCGACTTTCATCAGATGACTTCGTGTGAATTCAACGACTCCTGTCTGCAACATGTTTGGAACCACCAAAACATACGCACATCTTTTCTAACATGATTGCTAGCAAATATGACTATTATCTCGATATGTACGCATTGACATTGTGCTTCTCAATATTCTGTGGTGTTAAACTCAAGTTTTGGCGATTCTTGATCTGATTTACACGCTGAAACTTACGTACTTTTCTCCTCTCTCGAACAAGGTTTTAGTTTTTTAAAAAATGTTTCCGATCCTTGTAATACTAATATTTTATAAAACCCTTCACATTCCCAAGGTGCATACAAGTTTCTTCACCACATACAAGATTAGGGTTCAGATATATAGAGGCCGGACACAGACAGCCTCCCTGGTACTCGATGTGTTGTATTTTTGTGGCAGTAACACTTGAATACATAAGTACAAAATCATGGAACTTATCTTACCCTATATGGTTACAAATGTAATCACTACCTCCTTGCATTTTACATTTTGTTATATATATGTACGAATTTTCTATAATGTGCCCTAAGGGCACACTATAAGAGTCCAATAATGGAAAGAATTTGTAAATTTCAAAATTTTGGTTTTTAAATTTTTTTTGTGACGGGTTCACTATTTCCTATTTAGGGTTTTAGTTTTTGTTTTTGGTATGCTTATCATGTGCCCTTAGGACACACAATAGAAAAACCGATATATATGTATATGAGTCCAATTTGTAGATGCTCTTGGTGGTCCCAATGAGCTAAGCTTTGAAGTGTCAGGCAAACTTCCCTCTTGGGCCTCCACATTTTGTAACAGTTATATGTATGTTACTTTGAGCCGAATATAGCAACAAGTTTGATGCCCACAGTAATAAAACTATTTCTCTTACAAGGAAAGAGTTTGATCTACTAATAAATTTGATGGATCTAGAGGCGAAAAAAATCGACAACTAGACACATCGATATGGAAAAACAAACATACACCCTGTTGTGGGGAATTCAATCCCACGTCCAACAATAATGCCACAATACCATTAGCTACTGTATAAGAGGAGGTGAAACTCTACTTATTGGCTTAAAGTTCTGGGTTAAAAGGTGGATCCGACCTTATATGTTAGGTGGCTTAGTTATTCCGGCACGTCACCCATCTAAATATGAATCACCCGAATTTGCATTGACAACAACAATCAAAGAGTATGAGTTGGAGTTGGATCTAGAACAGAAGGAACACACAAAGATAAGACTATGTAGAGCAGAGGAGACTATTTGAACTATAGAAATTCCACTTCTCTTTCCCTTCTTCCCAAACATCAGTTTTGTTGCATTGTACGTATGTATATGCGCTGTTGTTTTCATGCAGAACCAAGAGAGTCTTATTGGGTACATTGAGATGCACATTAGACAATTTAGAGAAATGATGATCCATCGTAGTTTGCACGTGACAGTGAAAGAAAGTCTGCTAATGAGTTTTTCATAGCTAGTAACTTTTCACAACGAGGGATCGATCAAAGAAATGGGTTCATTTTCTTTACTTTAATTTTCTTTGTGAATGATTTGGTTTTGGTTTTGCATGGCATTGGCAATGTACTTTGATAGAGTTTACTGATGATCACATGGATTCTGTGGGGGTGAAAAAGCCTGACATGTACATGTATCGAAACCGTGGTCCAAACAAACACATGTCTTGATCAATCCTCGAAAGAAGACTGTGTTTTCCAACTGTGTTCTTCAACCTTCTTTTTCGATCTCCTCTCCCATCCCTCTCTGGTTTAATGCCTTTTGGGCACCATTTGCTCTCTTCACATGCATGTTTGCTTGCTCTTCTAGGTGAAAGCAAAATACCGTGACGTTTTACGCTATTCGTACATCGCCTAAGTCTTATGCTCCGTTCGGCATGTTTTTTTTAAAGCTAGTTGGTGCGTTTTTTTTAGTGTTTCAGTTAAAAATCTATACTCCGGGGTGGGGTAGATTCTTAAAACGTTAGATGGAAAGCTACGAAAAAAGCTCAAGCTATCTGAAACGCTAGGTATATGCCGAATGGAACCCTAATTCGTAAAACTTAGACAAGACATGTTCTATTGTCCGAGCTTAACATTATCGCGATTGCACATGGTTGTTGTTGATTTTTATCATGTTTGTGATGTATGGAAATGCTTTTGGAATTGATTCAATTGAATCTTTGGATTTTGTTCTTTTTGAGTAAATGACAGGCAATGGTTGTTAACGATCGTGCAATCTTACCAAGCAGGGCGATAAACTTGATAAAGATTGTTTGCGATTTAAATGCGACAGTGGATGGTAGTGAAAGGTATAAAGCTACACGTACGGTTACCCTTTGTTCCCTACTCCTTTTCCATGTGACAAAAATGTATATTAACACAGTTGACAATGTGTGTATTGTAGTGCTCAACTTATAGCACGTCTTGAGAAATTGGAATCATTAAGGTTAAGGCTGGCAAACTAAAAGGTGTTTGTCTACGTGCGCGATGAGTCCGACTAAATTCTATTGAGATTTCATCATAAAATCAATTAACAACTAGTTTAACCCCCGTACCATGTACGGGTAAAGTGATTATAAATCCAATTTAATATAGATTTGTAATGTCAATGATCACGTTAAAATTATAGGATCATATGTATTTATCTTTGTATTGTGATTAGTGTTTTTTACCAATAGTAAATCAACTCATAATATAAATCAGTTGGATTTGTTTAAAAATTACTTTACAATAAATATCACGTTTTATTAAATAATAATACAACAAAAATTACTATATTTCGGGATAATTCATAATTTTTAATAACTTTTAACCAATTTTTATGGGATAAGATTATAGGAGATTCTAACTACCTAATTTATATAAAGGAGAGCCCGATTGATTATTTTATTATAGAAATGACACGTGGCGCAAATTTTTGTGAAGACATTGTCTCCGCTTTATACTATAGGTAGTATAGATAGCAAATAGCAAGATCAACACGGACGGGTCGGTCAACGCCGAGGGTCGCGCGACGGCTGCTGGTACGTTACGTGACTCGGACGGAAACTGGATTAGTGGTTTCGTCCACAACATTGGTCAATGCTGCGTTCCCATGACGGAGTTGTGGGGTATTTGTGATGGACTCGCCTTGGCGTGGACAATGGGTTTCCGTAGGGTCATGATTGAGTCTGATTCGAAGTTGGCGGTGGATATTATTCAGAGCGGGGTTGGACCTTCTCACCCTCTCTTTAGCCTGGTTTCCAAATGCCAGCGCTTCTTAAGTTTAGCCTGGGAGACCCGACTTACCCATGTCTTTAGGGAAGCGAATATGGTCGCCGACTCCCTTACTAAGTTAGCCTTTTCATTTCCTATTGGTAATCATGTAATCCCGGAGGCTCCCTCGTGTGTTCTCCATATTTTGTACGATGATGTCGCGGGTAGGGTCACCCCGTGCATCAGAAACTCTTAGTGCCCGTTAATTTTATTGGGGCTTGCCCCGCTTTCTGATAAAAAAAGGGAAATTTCGCGTGGTAACAACGAGGTTTTGCGAATTCCGTGTGGTACACAAAAGGTTTCTGATATTCCGCGTGGTGACCTTGAGGTTATACAAATTCCATGTTATAACCTTGTTATATTATAAAAAGCTAAAAATATATAAAACTCACCCCTAATATTTACTTAATTACATAAAATCACCCTTTATTTTATTTTTTCAACAAAAGTAGCAAATCTATATTCTTAAAACACTTAATGATAACTATCGCTTGATATGCATAATATTTACTATTTTAAATGTAATAAAAAAAATTACCTAAATTTGTACATGTTATAAAAACTCTATAGTTTTTGCACATTTTTTTCATCTCACTATATATGTACATTATATTTAGAAAACCAGTTTTATATTATTTAAAAAATAAGTTACTTAAATTAGTGCACCCACTTTTTAAAAAAACTTCCTTAAAATATCAAATATTATAAAATTTGAAAATGTGGTTCTTTTTATAATAAAAAATGTTTAATTTTTTAAAATAATAACATATAGTGACATGGAAAAATATTAAATAAAATAGATTTGCTAACAGTTTTGTTGAAATAGATTTGCTAAAGATTAAATATATGATTCTATAATAACATATAGAATTATTATATAAAAGATTAAATAAAAAGATTAAAGATTAAATATATGATTCTAAAATTATAAACTTAGGTGTTTTAATAAAATAGATTTGCTAATAGTTTTGTTGAAAAAATAAAATATAGGGTGATTTTATGTAATTAAGTAAATATTAGGGGTGATCTTTATATATTTTAATCTTTCTATAATATAACAAGGAATTTCCAAAACCTTAGGGTCACCACGCGGAATGTCAGAAACCTTTATTTACCACCCGCGCCGAATTTGTAAAACCTCGTGGTTATCAAGCGGAATATCCTTACAAAAATCAATTAACAATAGCATTTAAGAGTAACTCGGCCATCAAAGAGGGCTCGAGACAAGCCCAGAGTTCAGGCTGAACATCATTGAACCGAAACCGAAAAAATTGACCAATCAAAACCGACGGAGTTCGGTTCGGTATTCGGTTCAAGAAATTTCAGGATCTCGGTTTCAGTTCGGTTATTTTTCGGTTCGGTTCAATTTTTATAAAGAAAAACCTTATATTTATCAAAAACCGAAAAAACCGAGCCAAATTTTTCGGTTTGGTTTTTCACTTCACCAAGTTCCCGAATTTCGATTTCGGTTCGGTTTGGTTCGGTTTTGAACTGATGCTCGGCCCTACCCAGAGTTTGGTATTACAAACACAAAATTGACACAAAGTTATATATTTGCTCCAATGTAGAAAGATATAATCGATCTCTCTTCATCTGGCATAAGCAAATAAACTAAGGATTTAATTAGATTGATTAGTAGGAGAACAATTAGACTGGATTGAAGAGATAGGTGACCATCCACACACTGGTTGTATGGATTGAGATGTCTTGTATTCTAGCGCTTCTAGCTTTTAAGTTGTGTGATTTAGGGTTTTCTTAGAATAAATTATCATGTGGTTATATGCACATCACATTGAAAGTGGATGGCTACCGAATGAAGAATAATAACGAAAATGCCCCTGAAATTGGTAAATGTGAAGTGTGGCAATTCATGCACAACTTGTTATGTTGTTTGTATTTGGATTGGGTTGTACACTTGGATCCCTTTTGATCTTGCATGGCTTTTTTGACTGCCATCTATGAATTTGGGAACGTAAATAGTCCGTCCTCGCAAACCAACTGCAAAATTTCAGATTAATTTACATGCACCCATTCAAGCTTGAGGGCTCTCGTGTAATAAGATATTTATTCATACAACAACATTAACCCAACATAGTACCTATATAATGATATTTGAAGGGTCAAAAGATGATATGATCACCCTTACCTTAAACACATTAGAAGGGTACGTTCGATAGACTCGAAACAAAAGCAACTAATGAGAACACCGAAAACGGAAACACAACACCAACGACAGCCGAAATGGTACAAATGAACACCGGAGGATTTTCACATAGCTCTAAGCCAAGTCGTTACAAATTCTCAAAAAAGCTTGATTTATCAATCACAAAGTCCTTATCCAATAACGACCTTATAATGAGTTCTTTGCGACAGATAAGGGTTTTGTGGCGAATGAAGCCATAGTCTATATTTGACCTTTGTGAGTCAAACAATATAGAATTATGATACAAAAACAAATTGCTAGAGATTCTCAATCCCAAAAATGTAAAGTTAAGAGTTACGGGTCATGTTGTGAGGCGGATGTGGATTAGTTCTAAATCAAAATCCAGTCCAAATAAGAGACAAGGAGAGATTTTTTCTGCACCACCTTTTCCTTATTTCTACCTCACTTTTTGAAGCAAGAAAAAGCACACCTCCCTGTGCATCTATACAAATACAAACCCTCTCTCTCCACAACCCACACTAGCCTCACGTGCATCCTTCTCATCTTTGCTTCCTCCTCCAATTCATTCCTTCCTATTATTACCATCATCAATTCATCATCCCTTCATTCAATCTATTCCCCTCTTCACCCTCCTCTCTTGTTCATTCTATCTCTCATCTCTAACAAATAACTTACAACAAGAAAGCCCAAGATGGCATTAGAAACCATATCATCAACTGACCTCTTGAACTTCTTGATCTATGAGAGCATTTGTGGTAGCACTAACCCACTCAAACACCCACATGCCTTCTCATCATCATCATCATCATTCCAAGATGAAAGCTCAATTCTTGATTACTCATCCACGAGTTTCACTCCAAATGGTGCAATCTTCCCTTCTCAAGACCCAATGGCTGTCCCTATGCTCCTGCCTCCGCTTCCGCCTTCTTCTTCGTCGCCTTCTTCGTGTTTGAACGATAAAAAGGAAGCGGCCGGTGCCCGGAAGGCGACCGGCTTGGCCGTGCAAGGGAGGAAGAAGAGGAGGCGCCGCCCTAAGGTTTGCAAGAACAAAGAGGAAGCCGAGACTCAGAGAATGACCCACATTGTCGTCGAGAGGAATCGTCGAAAGCAAATGAATGAGCACTTGGCCGTCTTGCGCTCCCTCATGCCTGAGTCTTATGCTCAAAGGGTATGTGGGTTTCATCTATTTCTTAGCTTTTCTATGTGGGTTCTTCATGGAAAGTTAAAAAACAGAACAAAAGTGGAAGATATGAAAGAATACTTCTATGAAATTAGCTCAATTGCTTGGTCACCCACATGATATTTCATTGTTATTGAGCATGTCTAGATTTCCATTTATGATGATTGCTCAATTTCCTTAGGACCCATGTGATTTTTCATGCATTTCTTGTGCTGAACATGTCTAGTTTCCATTTATATGACCAAACTTGATTGCACAAATGGTAATCCTGATTGATCCTTTTTTGTTCAGGGTGACCAGGCTTCAATAGTAGGAGGAGCAATTGAGTATGTAAAGGAGCTTGAACACCTTCTCCAATCCCTTGAGGCCCAAAAGCTCGTCTTACGCCAACAAGGCGGCGAAGGAGAACCCGCCACCACCGCAACCACCACCACCGCCACCATCACTGATGATGATGGTGAAGAAAAGACAGTGTCAGCAGCCCCCTTTGCAGAGTTCTTCACATACCCTCAATACACATGGTCTCAGTCTCCAAACAAATACAACTCCAAAACAACAGCCTCAGTTGCTGACATTGAGGTCACATTGATAGAGAGCCATGCAAATCTCAGGATCCTTTCCAAGAAGAGGCCGCGACAGCTGTCGAAGCTCGTAGCCGGCTTCCAACTGCTTAGATTGTCCATTCTTCACCTCAATGTCACATCCTTTGATCCTCTGGTTCTTTACTCCATTAGTGCCAAGGTAATTGATCTTCTAATTAATTTGCTCATACATCAACATTGATAGACTTTGCACTTGCAGTATAAAAAGGATGGAGGTTCAATTATTGCATCAATCATAAGTATAGAGCCTATGTATATGTGTCTTGTCCTGTTTTTTTTTTTTAATATACTTTACTATTTAATTCTTGTAATGTTTGGTTCAGCAATTAATTCATTCTTCTGCTGAACTAGCCATGCCAGGCACAAGAGGTATAAATGTACTATCATTGTAGTATAAGGTTTCTTTAAATGTAAAATTAATACTAATAATTGGGTGGGGTTTTGCATTAAATAGGGTTGTGCCTAGCAAAATTGGCAAAAGATCAGCTCATTCATCATCACATTTCAAGTGCTACATTCCAAATTAGATTTTGGATTCTTTCCATTAATTTCTGTATTTGCTTGATTAAGTAACTGAAATGCAGTTGGTTATGACCTTTGACTATCTGACAGTAGCCATTTCAGCTCCTAACAGAGAAAGATAGAACTTGAAAAAAATAAAAAAATTTGATCTGAATTATACTTGCTTTTGAGTTGTGAATTTTGAGGCTCAATTTTTATGGGAATTATTTCTTGGTGAGTGCAGGTGGAAGAAGGGTGCCAACTTACCTCTTTGGATGACATAGCAGAGGCAACCCATCACATGCTTAGAATAATTGAGGAAGAAGCTGCTGAGCTTTGTTGATTAAACCCTTTTCTTTAACTTCCTAAAATGCCCCTGTAACAGGGCTGAAGTTTCAGTGTATGACATTGTGTATTGTATTTGTATTTTACTACTACTACTTCTAGTAACATGTTAACTCTGTGTGTGAGTTTGTGTGTGTATAAGTAGGCAATGTTGCTGATTTTAGTTGAGAATGCTTCCTAGTTTGGCTAGATTTTTCTCATGTTAATCATAAACAACAATTTGTGTTGAACAAAAGAAGCTCAGCAGTTCATTGCTTTTGCTCCCTGAAATGGTCAAAACAATATCTTTCAGCTGATATTAACATGTCAGATGCATTTAGAAATGTCCCTTCAAATATCATGTATGGTACTACTTTCTTCATATAAAAAGGTAAGAAGAGATTGGAACCCATGATGTGTAAAGGTAAAAGAGATCTTCTTCTCTTAAGCTATATGCAAGCACAAAACAAAATAACAATAGCAATTTTTTTTATTATAAAATGTCCCAACATCATACATGTGCACACATCCCTCTTTGCATTCAATCAATATAACATTTCAAGGAAAATCATTCAAAGCCACCCAAAAGTGGGCAAAGTTCCATTTTCTCCTTGATAGATTTTATGGAAAATTTACCATTTTGAAACCCATAATTTGCACCCACAACAACACACATGATATGGGTATGGGGGAGAAAAACCCATTTGGTGAAAGTGAAAAACATGTAAGAAAATCAACAAAAAATAGTTTTTATTTTCATAATCTAATGGTTTGAATCCCATGGATGAGTGACCCCTCTTTGTCATCTGTACTGAATGATGAGAGGGCTAAGCTGAATTGGTTTCAGGGCCTGAAATGATAGGATTGGTGATATATGAGAGTAGGCCAAAAAATCAAAATCAATGTACAATCCTCTTTTGTCATTTATCCAAGTGCGTTGCCGTGAGATGTAGGGAATTAGGACATTAATTAGGACATGAAATGGGCTCTGTGTGTGTCTTTTTTTTTTTATGATGGGGTTTTGGGGCAAAGAACTGTGGAAATTTAATGGGTCTTTTTGACGGGTTTATAAGAAGGTATGTCCTAGCTCATTTAAAGCTTATGTCCTGTTTCGCAGCTTCAATTGAAACGAGTGTTGGAGAAACAAAGCAGTTTTGTTCATCCTATAGCATAGGTGTTCCGTATGATGAATAATTTGACATGATATGCTGTGTGTGTTTTTTATCAGACCATTAATTTTGTTCCTTCGACCATTTAATTACTACTAGAATTTTGTAGTGATAAATAAATAGCTTCAGTGTGTACTTGTCTACTTTATTCATGTTCACGTGAATTTGGGAAAATAGTACGCCAGGTCATCAAAAATATTCCAAAATATTATTTCACAAATTCAACATTTTAAATAATATTTTTAAGTAATTTGAATATGAATAATACAAGTATAGAATTTGCAACTAATCTGAAACTTGTATGATTGAGTTGATTTAAGATAGAAACCCATGAATTAGAAATTAATTATCACATGCAAGAGCTAGTATAAGATATAAATCCAATTAAGTTGTATAGGAAATGGACAAATAAAGCGTAAATATTTGAAACAGTGTTAGCCTGTTGTTTAACAGTGGAAGTAGAGGTTGATATGGGGGTATGTTTGTCTGCTGACAATCCTATTCATACTCTTATGAGAAAATTGCCGGAGATAGGCACAACTTTTGAATTATTGTGAAGATTACCCTAAAATTTCAAAGTTATGGAAAATAGCCCTATTATGAGTTCGGTTAGTTTGCTAGCGCTAATATAAGCATCGCAATGGACATTATGTTGCCGTTAACATTCGTGTGATATGGTCAATCATGACTTGCCAATACCAATCATAGGTAGCACCAACTTTAACTACAATGTCACATTTATCTGTAGGATACGAATGTAGTCTTTTACGCGATGAGGGATGTTCATCTTAATTAAAATCCCAAAAAAACAAACCGAACCGATAGAATTGTATTTATACGGTCATATTTTCTTTTATTATAAGAAGGTTCAGCATAAATGGGACCGTTATTATAAAAAAAATTATCTAAGCCTTCTTCTTTTTACCCTTAAAACCAAATTAAACAAGGAAAAAATCAACTTAAAATGAACCCAATAATTAGGACTAATTCCCACAAATCTGAACATTATGGCTGTTTTGTGCAAGCCGGCAAATGTATACTTCAATTCACGCAATTTGCTCAAAAGTTGCTTCTTGTACAATGCTTGCAGCTTGGCAGTGACTGCAGTTGAAGAAAGGGTGAATAATTGTGTTTTCTATCCATCTCTAGGATGAAAAGGGTGAATGACTTGGGGTGAAATTTCAAAGCCAGTGCCTTGTTTATTGGCTAGGAAATGAAATAACTACTTAAGGGGTTAAAAACTGGGTCTCTATCAATAAATATCACAATTCCATTCCTCATTAATCCTCATGTAATCCCAAAGCACAACAGAGGATCAGAATATCTGCAATTTGTTCAAACCCTTGACAAAACGTGCAATTCTCAACACCTCTTTAACAAGAATTCAGGCCCAAAATTCAGTGAAATTTTGTATGTAAGTGATGGTTAGTTGGTTAGTAGTAAGAAGCACATAATTTGTATAGGAAAAAAGACACAATTTTCATGCGTAAAGCTTACTTTTGAAAAAAATCCAGAATTCCCTGGGTTAATCAACGGATCCCAGACTTTTAACCTGAGATAGATTCTCAGAAAAAAATAACCCTAAAAAGAAGTGATGGGAAGCTTATTTTGCTGATACAAACATGGCAGTGCAGGGGAAAAAAAATGCAGTCAAACAGACACTTGGTTACAGAGTGGCCTGGGCCTGGCCCACCAATTGTAGTCTTCCTTGCACTCAACAAATCCAAACGCTAGAGATAAATACTTCAATCTTCTGCTGCAACAGATGAGCTACCTAATAATTTTGATCGAAAAAATGAGCTACCTAATTGGTAATGAGATTCATTTCACCTCATGTAAAAAAAAATCTGAAAAAAAACATATGAAGCCTCTAATAATTAGTGCAGAATATATTTCAGCATAGTTGCTTAATTACGCCAGGGACAGCTCAACTGATACATTTTGTACAATTAAAGAGAGAAAAAATAATAATTGAAATGGTAGAAATTGAAGTACATATATATAGATTTGCCATAAGTTTATGCATGGGGTAGGCTTTTTACAGCCTTAACAAGACAACAGTGAAGGTACAATATTTGTCGATGCAGGTGGAGAAGGACAACACATATATCCCTCAGCCATATTGCAGGTACCAACAAAAGTAGTGTTGCAACATGCTCACGTTTTTGTCGATGAACATCAGTTAGTAGAGTGAATGTGGGCCGTTTCTAAGTAGGCTTTTTGAGTGCCCGGCCCAATAGGCAATAGCATAGTTTGAGTATGTTATTGTTAGGTATCATCAGCTCATGGTTTAATTTATGCAATGATGTCTAAATGACTATAGCCGATTTAAAATGGCGAAATAAACTTGCGATGAATAGTCATTTTGACCCTTCAATTTTCAACTTTGTCAATTTAGCCCCTAAACTTAACAATTGCGACCTATTGGGCCCTCGATCGATGATTTTCAAAGGTGACATATGCATACGGGACCCTAAACTTTGTCAAATTGGCACCTGAACTTAACTTCATGACTTATTGGATCCTTGGTTGATGATTTTCACGAGAATTGTTTTGCGGTGGTGTGTAGCATGCATGTGTGCGTCATGTCATACATTTAATCAAATAAAACAAAACATACAAACAATAGGTTAAAGAGAAGGATATAAAATAAAAGTCTCAAATCTCCTAATTAGATAAAAAAAATTTAAGCATTTCAATTTTTTCAATACCTAAGAGCTATGGAGGATTTTGAGAGTTCTCACCGACGACATCTCCCATGACTGAGGTCTTGCTACCCACCGACGTCATTGACTCCAAGTTCGTCATGTTGCCCTCCACTACACCTAACCTGCGCCCTCACCCTCCTCGCTCGTTGACCTGAGCATATCCTCCCGCCAAAATTTTGTATGAAATGACTCAATTCCTCAAATCTCGTAATATGAGGAGGGTTCAAGGAAGAAAAAAAGAAGAACCAGGGAAAGAAAAAGGCGAAAGAGAAACTAGCACTCAAGTTCAGAATTCAAGGGCCCAATATGCCGTGAATGTTAAGTTTAGATGTCAAACTGGCAAAGTCGAAAGTTTAGAGTCCTAAATGACCATTGCTCAAGTTTAGGGGCTTGTATATATAAGAATTTTCGTAAAAATCATCGACCAAGGACCCAAATAGGTCGTGATTGTGAAGTTTAGGGGCTAAAATGACAATGTTGAAAGTTGATTGTCCAAAATGATTCATTACAAGTTTAGGGACCTTCGTATGTATTTCTCCATTTAAAATGATACAAAAGATCAATGTACATTTATGGTTGGGGTCTAATCTAGGTAATCACAAGATTGAAAGAAAATGAAAGAACACTTTTTGCATATGATCATGGAGATGGGTTGACCTGAATTGTGTTTGCAAGGGGTCGCATTTTATATTTTGCACATAAACAGTGCAACAAAATCAATCAGAAACGTCTGGCCGGCGAAACGCTGACACAGAGAAAGTAAACGTTTCGCCGTTTTCCAATCCGTTTCGGTGACGTCTAGCTTGGGAAGGGGGTAGCAACTATCAAGACTTGTTCAACGCCAACTATAATTGAGTTTCGGATCATAATTAATTATAAATGTTGGGAGATAAAATGTCATTTGATTATTATAAGTATACTCATAATTAATTGTCGTGCAACTTGATTGTTGTTACTTTTTTTATTCTAAATTTGTGACTTCCAGTTTCGTAGTTTTCATTATCCTCTTGATCTTTGAGAAGTTGCAAATAATTAAGAAAAAGCTACCTTAGGCTATGTTCGACACTAGCGGAATGGGTAGTGTGCTTCACTAGTGAGAGCGGAATCCTCCAAAAAATAGTACCTTTGTACCCCCAATGGACTGGATTTCGCTAGCGTTTCCTTCTTCCGCTCTACCTGACATGTCGAACATAGCCTTAGACATTAATTCGCAGCGTTGTTTCAAATGACAGAATTAATACACGTTTTGGACATTAATTCGCAGCGTTGTTTCAAATGACAGAATTAATACACGTACATATATATATAAAATAAATCATTCATCACTTGTTATGAAATACTGTACTTTGTTAGAACAGAGGTTAAAAAAGATAGCAGACGTAATACAAGAAAATATGGTTCTAATAACAAGTAATAAGTAGCAACGTATCAAGAAAAACGGAACATGGTTTAGTCCATGAATTAGTTATGTGGTTTACTTGGATGTAATAAAAATGCAGTCTATGATTGAGGACCATGAGTCATAAGAGAGTTACAAGAGCAGCTATGAGGATAACATGTGCTAAAACGTATGTACCAAGAAAGACGGAATAAAGTTCCTGTTTGCTCCCAGATAGTATACGATTAATTAAGTGGTTTACTTAGTTTGGATATGTAACAAACATTTCGCCCATGCATGACCCATATAATACAGTTATGTCATTATGTTAGCTGTATATTAAAAAAAATTGCGAGGCTTACGGGCTTCAAAAAGAGTATATATATGTAGAATGCAGTTGACTTCTTCCTTTCTTTGTCTGTGAAAACGTTTCTTCCTCCGGCGTTTCTAAATATTGAGGTCGAAACGTTGAGAAAACGCCAATTGCTTAGTATAATAATAAGACCATACGTTATTTCGTTGATTCTTCCCAAAATACCTGAATTCATGTACCCAATCATGTAATTTAAGAGTGTTAGTGCCTACCATGAATCCTTCAACAGACCCATCAATATAAAGCCATGTAATTTCTTCTACCCAAAAAAAAAGCTATGTAATCTCACCACCCACAACTTGGGAAAATAATAGGATCAATCAGCATAAAAAGACATCAGATGGCGCCGCCACAAAACGACGCCGTACCGCCACCGCCAACAGAAAACGGCCTCGTGTACCCAGATGATCAAACGGTCACGAGGTCGCCCAAGTCAACGCGCCTGATCAATCGCACGCTTCTCCGCAAGGTAACTACCGAATTATCGTTTCATTTCTCAAGTTGGTCACGACATCGACGGCCGTTAAAGTAACGGAATTTCGAATTCGTAGACCGCTGCAGAGTTCGTGGGCACATTCATCATCATATTCTCGGCAGCCGCGGGCTCAATCTTGGACCATAAGTACAGCGGTGTCGAGACCCTGATCGGGAACGCGGCGTGCGCCGGGCTGGCGGTGACGATCGCGGTGCTCTCGACGGGCCACATCTCCGGGGCCCACCTCAACCCGGCGGTGACGGTGGCCTTCACCGCCCTCCGCCACTTCCCGTTGTTCCAAGTCCCGTTCTACTTTGCGGCTCAGCTTCTCGGTTCGCTTTCGGCCTCGTACTTGCTCAAGTGGGCCTACCACCCGTTCATGTCCGGCGGTGTCACTGCCGGACCAGTTGGCGCACCCGAGACGTTCGTCCTCGAGTTCGTGGCCACCTTCTTTCTCATGTTCGTCATCACTGCCGTCGCCACTGATACACGAGCGGTACTAATTTTTTCCTTGAAGAGATATAGTATAACATTAGGTCCCATGTCTGTCTCATGAAGCCAATGAAGTTTCAATCCAAAACCATATGATAATAAATAGATTAAATTTATCTTAATAGTGTGTGTGAATGGTTGTGTAATAGGTGGGAGAGATGGCGGGAATAGCCATTGGTGGGATCGTTGCGCTTGACATACTTATTGTAGGGTAAGCACGTACGTTTAAGTTTGCTCACAAGAGTAATTGTGGCATTGTGTTACATTTTGGTACTTTGGGAATGCGAGTGATGTGATTTTAAATGCAGGCCAGCGACGGGTGCGTCTATGAACCCTGTTAGGACGTTGGGGCCAGCGATTGCGTCTGGAAATTACCGGAGAGTGTGGATCTACTTGATCGCGCCGGTGCTAGGGGCGGTATCGGGAGCATTTGTGTATACCAATATAAAGTTGGATGAGGAGGAGGCAAATGGTAAATCAGAAAAGCCATAGTGTACGTTGAAGGTGCTATTATTCTTAGCCACTTTTGTTTTGTGAAATGATATATATGGATGTACTTTCATGTGGAGTGAAGTGTTCTTTCTTCGATTTTGATGTGCATATATCTTGTAGAGTGCTTTGATTAAATTAATGACACACTTGTACAATTCACGAGTTGTTTTAGTTGGGAAATGTTGTGCAAAATTCTAAAACTCTATCTTAGATTAATTTATACGTAAATTGGTTAAATTTACCTGATACGTCACCTCGTTCTTTCGACCTGTTGCCGACCTTTAATTAGATGTGGAGCTCGTGCAACACTATGGCGAGATATAAGGTTTAAATTGCTACTTTTGAAAAGTGCTTTAACACGTACCACTCAAACCAACATCCAAGATTGAGCTTCTACACGTTAAGTATAAAAAGTGCTCCAACAAGATTTCTGTTGTAACGAGAGATCGAACGAGAACAATAAAGCAAGAACGACACACAGATTTACGTGGTTCGGTAACGGTGTGTTACCTACGTCCACGGGCAGAGAAACCGTATATTATTATGGAAGACAGAATTCGGAATACAGAGGTCTAGATATTTCGAGAGCTTATATAGTGATTCAAGAAACCCACAATTATGGGCCGCAGGCCCAAAACAGATTGCGATAGGCCCACAAACAGAAAACATAGTGTACCGTGTGGCCCGGGGGCGACTCCGCCCCCCCGGACCCCCAGGCCAGGGGGCGCGCCGCCCCCTGGACCCCCCGACTCGCTGACCGGTCAGCGAGACCCCCGTGCTACCTGTCGCAGTGTGTGATTCAGATTCAAGGCATATTAACAATTTCTTTTGTAGACAGAGGCATTTTGCGTAGGGACTGGATTCTCCAGTGCTCGAACAAGATCCACTCATCAGTTTGGTAGCAAAAGACCAATGTCTGGTTGTATGAAGTGTAAAGCGAAATAAGAAAGTTCAAAACGTGATCGAAGTTCAGACCATGGAAAAACAAGTTTGAGGATGGGATGGATCTACAAAAGAAAAGTCACAACTTTCTGATTCACCACTGACCTTATGTGGTCAGTCCAAACGTGAAAAACTGATAACACAAAACAGAAGATGAAAGTGAAAGGCATCAAAATTTCTCAATCTCGAGATCAACCAAAATGAAAAGAAAAACCAGAGCACCCGTTTTTCCTCCCCGGGGCCCCGCTACACTCATTCCAATTTCAAATGGCATTTGTATAAAGTGCTTGGAGACTCGCACTTAGATTAGAAAAAATATTACAGTATAGACAAATTAAAGTTCAAGAAATCAGCCATAATTTAGGGGAGTTTCCTCCCCCAAAAAAAAACCCTAAAAATTCTCATTGTTGAATTCACGCACATACATCTCTTGATTAGTTGTTAATAGAAACCTTAGATGCACTTGTGTGCAATTTTTCTTACAAAATTTGTAGTATTTTTGGGTAATTTATGCAAACTTACCCCAAGGGTTATCAATATCATCATCTTGTACATCAAAGTGTAAGTCTATCTTACAAAAGACCTTACATATCACCTTTTCCCATCCTATATGTAAGGTCCGAGGCCTTAGAGGCGTTATCCCATACCAATCTGAGGAATTTCCAAAAGGTTACCCATCCTGGTACTACTCTCACCTTAGTATAGTTAACTTCATAGTTTTTTTGACCTCTTGAACCATGAAAAGGAAGAGCTTTTGTTGGCATATATGGGGAGCACCTCAATCCCTTATAAATTATCGGGTGTTACACTATAAACTTTAATTTACATTACATCATTCTTTTATAACCAATCAAACCTTCTTCCCCAAGATTTTAATGCTATATTACAAAAGGAGTAGATGATGCTTCTTTAGATACTAAAATATGAAAAGTGAAGCAACACAAGGAATATACATATGGGCCAAACCAAAGGAAAAAAGGACTCGAAGGAAATGCCCACAAAAGCCCTAGTTAATCATACTACACAACATCTCACTCACTCACACATCTCTTCTTTTCCTCATAAAAAACCACCCTCCCACAAAACCAAAACCTAGCTAGCTACACACACATATATATATCAAAACACACTAGCCAAAGTCCACACATCAAATAACACTAGACATGGGACTAAGCAGCAGTGTAATAGCAGGCATAAACTTCATAGCCATCCTCCTAGCCATCCCCATCATCGGAGTCGGGATCTGGCTCTCGACGCTCCCCGACAGCTCGTGCGTATCCGTCCTCCAATGGCCCCTCATCATCCTCGGCGTCTTGATCCTCATCGTCGCCATTGCCGGCTTCATCGGCGCCTTCTGGAGGGTGCCCGGAGTCATAATCTGCTACATGGTCTCCATGTTGGTCCTACTCATCTTGCTTGTCTCGTTAGCCGCCTTTGTGTACATGATCACGCTTAGAGGAGGTGGCCACATGGAGCCTAGCCGCTCTTACTTGGAGTACCACCTCGACGACTTCTCGGGCTGGCTCCGAAGGCGGGTCGAGGCCGACTATAAGTGGATTGGGATCAAGAATTGCTTGGTGTCGAGTAGCTTGTGTGTTCAGATGAATGAGAGTTACTCCATGGCTCAGGACTTCTTCAATGCACATCTTAATCCTATAGAGGTACCATAAAAATTAAGTTTTTTTGAGATTTTTTGTTTCTTCATTTGTTAGATCTAGTAGATAGAAACTATATGGCAAACATAATGATGATAAGTTGAGTCTAGCTAGCTGGCTTGTTATAGCAAGACATGTTGTTTGAGTACTATATGTTTTAGATTTGAGTAAGTTACATATTAATTGGATATAGGCTGGCAAGTTGAAGTTATGAGTTAGAGGATGCTCGATCAACATGTCCAAATCTAGTACATTTTGAGTGTCTGAATATTTCACGGTGGCCTGGCTTTTGAGTACTCTCTCATATTTGGATGAGTTGGATTTGAGTGGTTTTGGATTTATGTTATTGCCGACGTTGGGTGTCTTTCTTTTCCCAAGACCCAATGTACATTTTTGTTTTGCTTAATTAAATCAAATTCAAATATTTTGGGGATGGCGTGGTTTGGATTTGATGAAGTGCTAATCCTTTTGTTTGACATTAATTAAGGAAAAAGTATGGTGTAGAACTATATGATAATGTTAATGAATAGGCAACACAGTAAGAATTAAATACATGATTTCTTAGCATAGAATTAAAAGCAAACAAACTGTACGTAAAGTGGGACAGAGAATTGATTCTTCATGATCACATGCACATTTTAGTCAAATCCTCTTTAATCCAGTTTCACACTACACACCATCATATATGCTCTATCAAATGGGTGCATTGATTAAGCCAACCTTTGGCTTCTTTTGTGCTTTTTGCCAGCCCAATGTTGTAAGTCATGCTACCAAAGGCGAATACAATAAAGTAGTACACATTTTCTTATGCATCTATTTTATACTATGCACATATATTTACTTGACTAGTTACGTTACATGACATATGTATGTACACAGTCAGGATGTTGTAAGCCACCAACACAATGTGGGTACACATTCTTGAACCCAACGAACTGGATAAGCCCCATCAACAACGCAGCCGACTCGGACTGCCTGGCTTGGAGCAACGACCAGGCCCAGCTCTGCTACGGGTGCAACTCGTGCAAGGCCGGCTTGCTCGCTAGTCTCCGGAAAGAGTGGCGTCGGGCCAATGTGGTCGTCATCATAACCTTGGTCGCCCTCGTTGCTGTCTACCTCATAGGTTGTTGTGCTTTCCGGACCGCCCAGACCGACGATCTTTTCAAGAAGTACAAACAAGGTTACACATAGATGATCAATGTGATTAATGTTTGCATGACGTCGTTCTTGCGTTAACTAGATGGTTGTGTCATGACAATATTGTATGAAGATTATTGTGTTTGGATGTTCATTTGTTAGTAGTGGTTTAGTAATAGTAGGGTGCTCAACCGGTGTGAATGTGTATGGATTTTGAATGTTGAAGATTGGACGTGATTTCCGGAAGCATGCTTGTTTCTTGTTGTTTTACAATTAATTTGGCCTGGATAAGTGTGCTCCATGCTTGTCTTGTCTCTCCTTTTTATTTCATCTCATGTAGGCAAAGTGCCTCAATTGTTGGGGCCTAGTGGCAAGGTATCCTATACAAATAAATGTATGTAATATCTCCATCTTCAAAATTTCAATTCGCTTGTTTTGGGGAAAAAAGACTTGGATTTGCAAGGATTAATCTAGATCTATTGCCAAAGTTGGAATTTTTTGTTTGTGCTCCTTTCTTGACATTGTATATAAACGGGACAAACTGCCGCCCTAAAGCCTCGAATCCAAGACCTCATGGTAATAGCTTAACCAGTGAGCTGATACGTCGAGCGCACCCACGTTTTCATTAGATAATGGATTGCACACTCACATAGTAGAATAATAAAGTTTCCATAGTTCCTTCTTCTTGGAATCTTGGTTACAAAACAGGCTAACAAAGCCCCGTTTTCAGAATGGACTAACACCAAGGCCCGTTTTCACGTACAATTGGGCCTTGACTCTACAACGTATAATAACAAACCTAAACCTCCTAATTCAAAACTCCGACTACCTTCTCTACCATCGTCACCGCCTTCTTCTCCCTCCGGCGCCTACTACCGGCGTTCGCCACCACCACTCTCACTCGCCGATTCCGGCCTTTTCCTATCCAAACTCAGGAATGAGTTTTGTCCGTAGGATGAAGAGCAAGGACGAGAAATCCGTCCCCGCCGTTAAACCAACTCCTCAGCTCGATGTTTTCTCTTCGAGCTCGTTTGCCAGCCTTGGTCTCGATCCCGCTCTTTGCGACCAGCTCCGAGGTCTTCTTCCAACTCCTCTTACGCTCTTCAATTCAATTGCTCATCTTCTTTATACTGTTTTTGATGACCTTGTGGTGTTCGTAACTGATAGAGAGGCTGGGGTTTGAGAGTCCTACACAAGTCCAAGCTGAGGCGATTCCTGTGATATTATCCGGACGCCATGTGTATCCTTTTGTGTTTTTGAGTTTTGGTGAAAGAATTGGTTGATACAAATGCCTGCTGTGATTTTTTTGAGGTTATGAGGAGTGAATTAGGGTTTTGAGGGGTGTGGTTTTGTGCGTTTGGATTCTTTAACTGGACAATTGTGTTGTAGACTTGTTAATGCAGCCACTGGCACTGGGAAAACAATTGCCTACTTGGCTCCCATTGTTCACCACTTGCAGAAGTATGATCCTCGCATCAAGAGGTCTGATGGCACTTTTGGTATGTATTTTTGCTTGCCTCATTCTTTTGATCATTTTGTGCTGTTATTTGGCCTAAAAATTATAGTTTGAATGAGTTTCTTACTTTGTTGTGTTGATAATGGAGAAGGTTTATCTAAGGATTGGATTTTCTGCAGATTAAAAGCACTTCTACCCTGACATTTACTAGTATTTGTTTTGCAGTAAGCCAATAACTCATCTGCACCTATTGTAACGGTTTTTAAGTTTTCACCACTCTTACCACCCTTTTTAAGCCTAAACTGATTTATTAGGCAAACAGTCATGTCATCTCCCCTAAAGCACAGCTTTCACTCAAATTTTTACTTCGGTATTTTTAATCTAAGCTGGCAGAGAAACAAAATTTCTTACTAATAGTTTTCAATGCTGCCAACAAAAGTTTGTTTCACAATGAGCCAATGAGAAGTAAAGAACCAAGCTTTGCTAGAGGCCCTTGCAACGGACTCTATATGGGCATACTTTTAATTGGGTATAGAGTTTAATAATACATTTTTCAAGCAGACTGATCCCTCATTATATTTCAGCATTACAATTAACTTCAGATCTATGTTTGCATTTTGAGTCTCAGTGCTAGACTACATTTACAGTTCTGATAGAAAATCTTCTCTACAGCAATCATTACTAATCTAGTATAAATGGTACGTTTTGATTGCAGCGCTGGTGCTTGTACCAACGCGTGAGCTTTGTTTGCAGGTTTTTGAGATTCTTCAGAAGCTGTTGCATCGATTTCATTGGATTGTACCTGGAACCATCATGGGTGGGGAAAACAAAGCTAAGGAAAAGGCCAGGCTTCGAAAAGGTAGAGATTTACAATCTCACTTCCTCGCTCTGTCCTTTATAATGTTGTCTCTCAGAGTCTCAGTGAATAGTCATTTTTGTCCTAATTTCTAAGTAGTTCTTTGGTTTGATTGAATTAGTTTCGTATTACTGAAATTAGTGCAAGAGCAAGTTGAAGTAATGTCTATGAATATCATCACAAAAATACAGATTTCTTTTCCTGCCAATTCATGTATTTTATTACAGCTGCTGTGTTTCATAGTCTAACACCAATTTTATCCTATGCTGGTTCTCAACATAATAAATTCAATTTCTTGGCTCTAAAGTTTGATGGGGGAGTTGTTCCCAGGTATATCAATTCTCATTGCAACACCAGGGCGGCTATTGGATCATTTAAAGCACACACAAGCATTTTCATATGAAAATATACGCTGGTTAATATTTGATGAAGCTGATAGGTATATAAACTTTTGTAATTATCTTCAATAACTGTTTGTGACTTAATTTGAATATCTTCTTACGTGTCTACCTTATGGCTGCAGGATACTCGAATTAGGATTTGGGAAAGAAATTGAGGATATACTAGATGTTTTAGGCTCAAGGAAAAACAAATCTGCTGACAAGGAAGCTGGCCAAAGGCAGAATTTACTATTATCAGCTACTTTAAATGAAAAAGTTAATAATCTTGCTAAAATTAGCTTAGAAAATCCGCTTACAATTGGTCTTGATGACAAGAACCACCAAAAACAGTTTCCTGGTCATGTGAGGCTATGTTCTGATACAGGCGGAGCAGAAGACTCTGGGCAAGCTTTAGCCTCATCTGATGTAGGCTATAACCTCCCACCACAGCTTGTTCAAAGATATGCCAAAGGTATGCAAATGGAGACTATTTTTGCCTTACTTATTCCTGGTGGCTCCCTTCTTTGTGCTTAATCATTCTTGGAATGATTTCTGTGCAGTTCCTTGTGGTTCACGGATTGCAGTACTTCTATCTGTTTTGAAGAATCTTTTCGACAGGGAAGTTGGCCAAAAGGTTGTCTTTTTGTTGTCCCTAGCTATGAATCTCCTTTCATTTTGGACTTGATAATTTTCAGATAAAGCTGTTGCCAATATGTGAAATGTTTAAATGTATAGTCATGTCTTGCTCTATGACTTTTTAAGAGGCTTACTCAGTCAGCTTCTTCTGCAGGTGGTTGTTTTCTTCTCAACATGTGATGCAGTTGATTTTCACCACACTCTCTTAAGTGAATTTCTGTGGCCCCCTGATAAGGAAGTGGAATCAAGACAGCTATTCCTCACTTGCAAAACTTTACGATTACATGGGAATATGAAGCAAGAGGACCGCAGAAACGCATTTCAGAACTTCAAAAAAGAGAATTCTGCTCTTCTAATAACTACAGATGTTTGTGCTAGAGGCTTGGACTTCCCTAAAGTTCGATGTATCATACAATATGATTCTCCAGGGGAAGCCACTGAATATGTGCACAGGTTTGGTTCACCAAACACATTTCTCTTAAACTTTCACATGTTACATATTCTGTATAATCATCACATGAAACTTGTAATGGATTTTTTAGCACCTTTTAATTGCTTATTATTGTTTTTTTGGTCGAACTAATTGCTTATTATTTAGAGATAATACAATAAATAAAACACATGAGTGTTGTTTATGATGCTGCGTAAAGTTGCTTTTTGTTCTGCTTTGGGTTTGTTTTAGAGGTGGAATGGTGCATGGTTTTAGCACGCAAACTACCAACATTGAAAACTGATTGTGGATTCATGGACTATATCTGGTCTTGCATATCAGACTTTAATTTAAGCACATGACATGTGTAAACTATAATTCAGGGTTGGAAGAACAGCTCGCTTGGGTAAAAAAGGCGAGTCTTTGCTATTTTTACAACCAGTAGAAGCAGATTACTTACAGGAGTTAGACAAGCATGGAGTATCACTCTCAGAATACCCTCTTACAAAGGTGTTAGACAGCTTTCATTTGTCTGCTGATGTGAAACACCGTGGCGGAAAGAAGTTCGCCACAATGGAGATGCATCCCTGGATTCTATATTTGCACAAGGCGCTTGAACAGTTCGTATCTGCTGAGGTAATACTAATATTTACAGCATATCTTGTATCTCCAAATGAATTCGTGCTAGGGAATTTCTGTTTGACTAGGGAATGCTAATGTTCCACTTGGTTTAGTGAACTGCTTATTTTGTGTTCAGAAAGATTTTTCATTTTTACACAAGTCTTTGTACTGTATGTTAGGCAAAGCTGAAGAAATTAGCGCATGATGCATTTTGTTCGTGGGTACGAGCATACACGGCACACAAGGGCGACCTGAGGAAGATATTCATGGTGAAGAAACTCCACCTGGGTCATGTAGCCAAGAGCTTTGCTCTCAAGGACCAGCCTTCCATGGTGGGAGGGTCATTTTTCAAGCAAGCCCAAAAGAGGAAAAAAGAGCAAAAGCAAAGACCCACTTTCAAAAAGAGGAAAACCAACCCTAAGGCCAAGGCATGATGGATGATGCCTCATGGTTTGAGTTTTGATTTTGCATGATTGAATTATGGGTTTGGGCGGATTTCACAATTTTGGTAGTGCATGTAGTTGTTATGGATGTATCTGTGTAATCATAATGCTAATAGTATTATTTACCTTTTGCAGGAATTTAATTCATAAAAAGTGACTATTTCCTTAGCTTTTGTACTAGTCCCAAAAAGTATTCAGCCTCTGATTCTGATTCATCTATGATTGTATTTTTCCAATATAGAAGAGGATAGGAAATTTTGTTGTCATTGCCTCATTGGTAAATTGTATGATGCCTAATGTACGTATTTGTGAAAATACTTGTAATTAGTGAGAATAAAATAATAAGCTAGGTCAGATAATAATGTTGTACAACTATGATAGCAATAGCTTCAATTTTTGAAAAACTTATTGTGTTCTGGAACCAATAATTGTGCATATACTATATAGGTAATGGCGTTTACACACACTCAATCAAAGCACCAATGGAAGTGGGACAAGCTCCTAATGGAGCCCACTTTCTATTGTTGAAATGGATAAATTTATCAACTTTGGACATATGAATTGTAGGCATTCCTTTTTCCATGAAGCTACCATTATTTATTCATTAGTGGTATTTAAAATTTCAATTGTCACAATCATGTTTTGTATTTAATAAAAAGAAGTCATAGAAGCACACCCAGAGTATATAAAACAAAACAACTCAGTGATGAAAATTAGTGAAGCCAATTAGCCAAATTACATCATGGCTAAAGTTGCCCATTGTTGATGTTTTAGAGCTGGAAAAGCCCATCATATCAGCCATTTTTTATATAGTATTTAATTAGCATCCTTAAGGTGCATTTGTTTAATCAAAATATTCTGTAAATAAACAAACAAGTGCCTAACCTTGCAAGGAGGACATATATTTATTAATGTATACATATAGTGTGACAGAAAATTTCATTATAAAAGGATACAGCCAACTGTATAATGAAGCCCAACGTACTTATGGTTTAGATACATTAACACATGTTTGAAGAGTTTGTCTGTACAATTAGGGACATGTGCATCTGTGATAATCCGAACTTGGATTCACCAGCTAATTAAGAATTTATTTGCTGGCACACATGCAAGGATTAAGAGTTTGGAATCACGATTCTTTTACCTTTGCAATAGACATGCATTTTCTGCTATGTTATACGAAAATGGAAACGAGAACGGAAAAGTGAAACGAAATGAAAAAAGGAAAACATTTTATGTTTTTAGTGTAAAAACGAGTTTCGGGGTTTGAGTTTCTAAGTATACCGCCCGGTTAAAGTTTCCGGATAACATAATTTTTCTATAGTGTATTTCAAATCATTCCCACCAAAACTCTATGTTTGCTTGTGTATCCCATGTGTCTATTCGATCATGCGCATAGTAAGCATCGTGATTTTTTTGTTGATGAGAAGTATCTTGATTTTGATGTCGATGATCACAATGGAGGGAAAAATATCTAGAAGACCTACAACAAGATAAGACCTTCATGGAAGAATAAAAAATTATTAAAAGGAGAAGAAAAATATCATAGAAGCCGTGATCAATGAGATAAGCGAGAAAAAAATACAATTACTCAATTAGGTAGCGGGCCCACATCTCGAATAATCGGGGCCCACTTGAATGGGCCCACAAGGCCCGTCTCAGGATCAGAATTCATTCATAGAGAGGCGGCTTGAGATGTGCTTTCGGCATCCAATCACATTCCGCCACGTGTTGGGCCCCGCCCCTCGAGGGCGCGGGTCTTCTCCACGAGCAGTAGATGCGGCCGCCTTGTGGGCCCCCCACTCAAAATTTACAAGCTAAGTGAAAAATAAGCGACAGAGGACAAGATTGAGTGTCCTCACTTGCAAATAATCTTGCTCATGAGGTCCTGAACTGATATTTTTCTAGTTTCATGTTACTGCTTTCGTTGACTGTCTTATCCTTGGTCAAGCGTCCTAAAGCAGAAGTGTTGCCCGATTTGGACGATACAGAAAGTCGTGGCTATTATTATAGCACCTAAGTTTATCCGGTAAAAACTAAAAATGGTCCAAGTTTTAACATCTAGAGAAAATTGTTTCTTCTGTTAGATGCATTAATGTTCTCAAGCCAGCCTACATTGAAACATTAATGTGAAATCAGGATATTTTGTCTAGTGGCACCAACGCATATACATTGTTGTCACGTAAAAAGCAGAATTTGGAACTGAAACCAATGTTGTTATGATGTTATCCATATTCCTCCTAACCACTTGGTTTGTGTACAAAAAGACAAGTTCTTTTTAAAGCTAAAACACGATTTTAGTTTTAAATTGAAACTAATGTTGCTATCCACTTCATTTATGTGAGACTAGTGCGACACGTTGCTTAATAAAAATCACATTTACGTTTATTGTTTAAGATAACTAACAATTAAAATCAATTACTATGTTGTCATCTCTTGTCAACTTGGCCAAGTGTTTTGTCCTAAAGGCAGCCACTAGTTTTGATATGACGCCCATATAAACTCTTGGGAAATGGAAGGGAATATATAACACTAACGATTCATATTCATCACTATATCATTTTCTTAAGTCCTTATAAAAACATGTACCAAACTAACACTAACATCCAAAAAAGCTATACCATGTGTAATTGTGTACACTTTATTTCCAAAACACACAAATATTTGTATGGAAAAGTGGTTTCACTTCATACATAATCTCTTCCATTACTATACATCACTAAAGAAAACACCACTTACTATTTATATATTAGTTTTATCCACCCATCAGTACAGGCCATCCTTTTATTCTCCAACGTTCGGTCTATTCCATGACTTCCTATTGGTCTATATACAAAGCACATATATAAAGCTACCAAAGACATATGGGGCAAACTTCACTAATGTTGTGGCCTTCTTTATAGTAGGGGAAAAAGGGCTCACAACTCATACAAGCATAAACATCATATATATGTATACATGGGGTGGGTAAAGGCTGGTGGCATTGGATGTAATTACACATGCTAGTAAAGGTCCATATAGTCATGAACATGTTCTAGTAGTAGCAGTACTCCAGGGCAGATCCACTTAGAGGAGCTCTATGTGGAATTCCCTTTCTTCTCTTGTGAATGCTTCTGAATCCCATTGCGGTTGGTGGTGGTGTGGATGGGCTGAAGTTGTTTTCGCTTTTGTTCTTGCGCTTTTGATGTTGTTTTCCGTGACTGCTGTTGCTGTTGCTGCTGTAAAAGTCCTCGTAGTCGATTGCCATGGCGCTCTTCGGCTTCTTCTGGAAGTCCTTTGATGTCCCAACCATCTACATTAATTCAATGAAAATTTAATGAGAACGGAGATCAGGATTCAAGTCAAAACAAAGAGGGTAGGTTTAGGGTTGACTAATAGGACAGTCAAACCTAAGAAACTTAACCCATTGTGTACATTTTTTGGCTTTGTATAAGTCACGGGCGTAATTAATAACCATGAAAGTAATGAAACACGAATTCAAACTAGAGAACATTTCAACCTCCATTTAGGAAAACAAACTACAATGACCCATTTCACCAATTCACAAAATGCACTCAACCAACAATATATGAATGTGACATGTAATTAAACTTGTGATTTAACAACAAATTAAGGATTGATGGAATAAACTAAGAGGAGTTTTGAGTGTTATACCTTACAACCCAGAGAGCAGAACCGGCACGAATCGACTAGGCTGCGCTCGCACACGTCGCACGTGTAGGTGACGCCTTTGCCCGGCCTAGGCTGTGGCCGTTCGTTAAGGAAGACAACCTTAGCACTGTTGATAATATAGGTTTGAACCCCGGTTATGTCTAACACCCTTTGTATCTCGTTCACCCTTATTACATCATGGTAGCTTGACCTTCTTATCTGTCCATGTTTGCAGGTCAAGGAACCAAAAAAGATTAGAACTTGTGAGAGTAAACAAAACCTTGAACCTAAGTTTTTGTGTACGTTAGTATGAATAAACAATTGGGAGCAAAGTATTAATTAAAAATGGTTGGGTTCACTCAATAATACCAATGCTTAATTACAGGGGAAGAAAAGGGTTCGGTTCAATGAATTTGGGGGAAAATCCTAATTTACCCTGATTTGGGGGGGCCAAAACCGAATCCCAAAATTCAATGTTGAGAGATGTATCAAGGAATTTAATGCTTAACGAATTTGCAGAGAAATACAGAGCAATTGAAAGATTAGATTTTTAAAAATGGAACATTTTTTGAGAAAGGGGAAAGGAAAGTAGGTAAACAACTAAACCCAGAAAAGCAATGCAGATATAGGAAACAAGAATGAGAGAAAAAAATGTGGAGAAAGAGAGCCAGAAGAGGAAAAGTTACCCTTTTCCGCCATTAATGTCCATTCTACTAAAAAAGTCAGAGAACTCAAATGACAAGAGGTTAAAGAAGAATGAATACCTGAATAGCAAAATGATCCCTGTGATGAGAAAGACAGAGAGAACAAAGAGCGCCATCCATACAATCCAAACAGTACATATTGCATTCGCTCTTGTGGAAATCAGCATGTAAATGACATTGCACAAAGAACCTCTCTTTCAAAAGAGGCTTCAGCCATGGCGGCCACCGATTATCGCCATCCTCTGGACCCTGTTTTTCGAAAACTCGAGAAATCAGCCACAAATCCTAAAATTGATGAACTAGAAACCAAATTGAGTGAAAACAAGAGAGACCCAGATGAGAAATTACCATGATTCTTCGGTGGTTCAGCTTGACAGCGCTTTCCTCATTATCGATCGCCAGCTTGACAGAAGAACAGAGTGCTCTGTTTTAATGGTGGGGGGAGGTGAAAGAATTTGTTTTGGCGAGTGAAAGGCGGTGTGAAGAAGAAGGAGAAGAGATTAGAGAGAGAGCGTTGGGAGATAGGGGGGAATTTAATAAGAATCGTAGAAGGTGGGAATTTGCGTAGGAGGGAGTTTTATAGAGGGAAAAGGAGGCTTCAGAGGAAGAGTTTGTGCTTATCTTTTCTTTTTTCTCAATGTGACCAAATTGCCCCTAGTGCTTGGTCAAGAGTTAACCCAAGTTTACTCGAATTTGATTGGAGCATTGGAATTTGGTGTGAAATAAATGGTGCCATATTTCGTCTGGTAGGCCTAATCAGTGTTTCTTGTTGGTTTTTGAGGTGGTTCGTGTTGAAAGTTTTGGGCAAAGTGTACAGTTTTTTAGTTTGGGATTTTTGTGAGGCCGACTTATATGATATGATCGTCAAAAGACTTTTCTTTAAATCGGCTGGTTTAGTGTCGTCAGTAAATATTGGGTTCGTCTAGAGTGTACATTAGAAATGAAATGAGAATAAATTATTAACCAATTTTTTTTTAAAAATGACAAACCATTATCCATGGGTTCGAAACAATGAATTTAATTTCATATAATGTTGAATACAATTGAGGGCTTTTTTGTCAAGACAATTGAGGCCTCTTATAAGTTATGATGAACATACTATTTTAACTGGATTTAAATTGGGTATTGTAAGGTTTTATGATCCTTCTTTTTACAAATGAATGGACTTGTAGAAGGATTTATCATCCTTCCTTCTACAAATGGTTACATTTGTACGTTTTGAAGTCTTTGTCGAATTGACCATACGTATGAAGTTATCTTTCTGTTATCAAAGAACTTAATTACCAACAATTATCAAAATCAACAACAATAATAGTGATGTTAGTTTTCTTCCACATTTCCAGGTCCAACTCCAAAACGATACACCTAACCTAAATAGTAAATACCCAATGGATACGTTTAGGAAGCAACCCCATTCTCTTTTGAATTTTTTATTCGTATATTTTTAGTATATAGATAATATTTTTTTGGTTGAATTGTATAAATAATAATTTTGTGTTTTTATTCTACAAGCTATGTAATGTGGGTATTTTTATTTATGTTTTATTGTGCTTTAAGTCACAATCGGAATCTCCTACTAAGGCTACTATCATATAAATATTTGATTAATTATTATTTTTATTGGAGAGTACTACTTCCGACTGATCGGATTAGCCTAAAATGGGGAAATTGTTGCTTCCTTATATCCATTTTAAATGTTTCGTTCCATAACTCAATTTAGAGAACTCTATGTACAGCTACTTACAAAAACGATACTCCAAGCTATATATGCACAAGTTGTTAATATTAAAAGGCCAAAATATAAATAAACAATCCTTATTTGTAGCTTGTCTGTAATATTCTGATTTTTATTTTATGGTTGATTTGTTTCTAAATCATATTCTGCAGAGCTGGCTCTCTGTTTCTTTTCATTTTGAATGTGTTCAAGAGATAAGAATCAGTGATCGAGTGGGGTTTGGTTTCATCAAATAAATTGTTAGATTCCATTAATCTCAAAGCTGTATATCATTAGTAATGATTAATTGTGGAGCATGACAAATTTGCAATAAGCGAAGTTACGGAAGCCGCACTTTGTTTTCTAGATGAAGGATGCTATATATTGGATATAAATTTAACTGCTCAATAAAAATGGTCCGTTAATTGTTTTTATAAGAATGATATTATAGGGCCTAATTATTGTCCATTGTAAAATTCTTTATAGCTATTGTAACAATGTGCAATGTGCAATGTGTGGAAGCAAGTTGATGCATTGTAACAATGCTCATCGCATTCTTGAGTTTCATAAAAACGTGTTAAGATTTGAACGTCTCATGACTTAATAGTTAAGGATGTCATCACCTATTTGTTCGAGCGGTGAAGATGATAGTTGAGATAAGAATTATTTTTTTAACATCTATATATCCATCTTTTTAATATCATTGTTTAAACCGAGTAAAGGAAATTAACCATTTCTAAAATATTTTATTTCCCTAGTAATTGATATACTCATATACGTAACTACTTTCTGGTTAAATATGTATCTATAACAGATGATTACCTTTAGTTCTTTATAACTATTTGCTATTTTGATATGATTACTATACTTTGGAGATGGTACATATATATAATGAAATAATGAATTGAAAAACGTGATCATGGAGCCATGCCAATAAGAGTCCACTTGGGGATCGAAGAGAATTTTGCATCCACTATCTCTTGTTGTTCCTTTGTTACTATTTGTCTGACGTTTCCCACTTAGTTTGGCCTTATTTATTTATCGTATATACATGGAGTATGAATTATTGATTTTTTTGTGTCCTTGGATGTATAATTTATGCAAACCAAAGAGCTAGGGTACGTACGTGTAGAATGGCATGATCGAATGGGTCAAGTACGTAAAGGCCCCATCCATCACCCACATAACATGCAAGACCATACCCTGACCCATCTTTGCACATATCTTTGGTGTCATTGTTAATTATGCCCAACCCATATGTACGTTTCCCACGATCCCCATTACAATTTCAAGCATTCCTCAATTATATCCGTACAAGTAGGGTGAAAATCAACCTAGTAAAAACTTCTTACACTTGGCGCAAGAAAGTGTAGTATAGTTACTCGATCCCCCACAAGGGTATATATACATGAATTTAATGTTGCATTGATAAGAAAACATATATGACCCGTCAAAGTGCACCCCTCAAGTTGTTTTTGGTCATTAACATTTAAGATGAGAGAATGATGTCATAATCCGAGAGTAGGGAAGATCTAAGGGCTAGAAAATTCTTACAAATGGATTTACATATGTCTCACCTCAAGGAGACTAGTAGGTAATCGAACCTACAACCTGTCAAACCGATATCCTGTTATGCACACCCCTCAAGTTGGTACTTCTTGAAGTGTCCGGACTTGGAAGTTAACTAGAAGTATTTGTACTAGTTAACACTTTCGTGATTAAATACTATATAGATTAGTTTGATACTAGGGATTACTAGCTATATGGATTATCAAGCTAGAAAAGTAATCGTCAAGTTCTATCATAATTTTCTTACTATGTATGCTGTAAACGAAAGAGCTAAACTCAACCCTTGAACTATTCTAGTTTGGATGATTGGATCCTGTGAGACTAAAACTATCCCACATCGGGAATTGAAACCTAAACCACCCACCATATAAGTACATGGGCTACTCCCTCTATTGCCAATTGGTTTTAAAGTGGAACCTCATGTGCTTATGTGTCGGGCTTACCGCGCATATGCGCACGAACCAACGTGTGAACCCCCCACGTCATGTATGGCCCACCGAGATTTAACATGGTATCAGAGCCTGTTCGGTCTGGGTCCGACTATCCTGGTCTAATGGGCTGGCCGGCCTTAAGGCATGAGACGTCAAGTGCAACTGGCATATTGCACCCACCATATAAGTGCATGGGCTACTCCCTCTATTGCCAATTGGTTTTAGGGTGGAACCTCATGTGCTTATGTGTCGGGCTTACCGTGCATATGCGCACGAACCGACGTGTGAACCCCCGACGTCATGTATGGCCCACCGAGATTTAACAGATCCTTGGCTATACTAGCCAGTATAATTTTGAGCAAGAATCGGCATGTTTAGAATTAGAATATTAATTTCTAAATACCAACAATTATTAATTTGTTTGTATTAGACCAATCATTTAAGTAAAGAAAGCCTATGATGATTATCGCCTAAACAATTAGATGCTCATTTTATTTGGGTGAGTGGTTGTAACTGTCATGGTAACTCCAAAAGCACAATCCATGCCAAATTGAAAAATTCGTCTCATTTTATATTTGACCTTTTTTTAATATAGGAGAAAAAATTGTACATCTATGAAAACAACCCTTAACTTTGTAACTCTCTTAAGTTATTGCAGGTTGACTTGTACTAGTGTATTATGTATAACCATAGTTGTCAGGATCGGGATCCTTGGATCGGATCGGAAGGGGGTAGCAGGATCGGATCGTAGAATCGGATCGTTAGGATCGTAAGATCCTACATTTTAACTAAAAAATATACAATACCCTAATATATTGTATATTTTCTTATATATAAACTCTAAAATTTTGTAAACATAATTAATTTTATGAGTAAAAATATTTTAAGATGAATCGGGTTAATAATTTAATGGAAAAGAGACATAAACTTTGAGCTTAGTAATAAAATATAAATATAATAGTGATTGTTTGGGATCGCAAGAATCGCTTGTAGGATCGTTAGAATCGTTGTAGAATCGTTAGAATCGTGTGTAAAATCAAAATCCAATTAGAATTTTATCTTAAATCATTTAAGATCCTAGTTTAATAAGATCCTACTTAGGATCGTGGATCGATTTATGACTTTTGGATCGTAGAATCGTTAGAATCGTAGGATCGAGTCGGGATTCTGATAACCAGTATAACTAGTTTAACCCCCGTACCATGTACGGGTAATGCGATTATAAACACAATTTAATTAGATATGTAACGTCAATGGTCACGTTAAAAATATAGGATCATATATATGTATCTTCGTATTATGATTAGTGTTATTTACCAACAGTAAATCAACTCATAATATAAATAAGTTGATTTGTTCAAAAATTACATTACGATAAATATCACGTTTTATTAAATAATAATATTTATCTGAATATTACAACTAATTCTTGGTAAGGGATAATTCATAATTTTCGGCAATTTTTACGGGATAAGATTATATAAGATTCTAACTACCTAATTTATATAGAGGATGGTCCAGCTAATTATTTCTATCAAATCATATATATTTATCTTTCTATTGTGATTAGTGATTTTTTATATACGCAAGGGCCCGGTTGATTATTCTATTAAAGATATGACATGTGGCGTAATTTTTTGGGAAAACTTTGTCTCCGCTTTATACTATAGACAGTATAGATGTAGGCATTTCAATATATCGTGGACCAATTCCACCAGTTAACACCAACAATTTCATAGTATTCAATAATCTAATTAAAATGTCAATCATTCCAAACCTACAAAAAAAAAATCTAAAATATCAAGAGTATTATTTTTCTCGAGTGGGATCATTTATTGACGCACATTGATCTTTCTATCCATGAGTAATTTGATTTTTATTTTCTCAAGTGTGATTATTATATTACAAATTTTACGGCTTTTTTCTTGTACTTATATCAATAAAATTTTAAAACTATAACGTACAGACCTAGCTCAACTAATTGAGATTCCGATAATGAATTGGAATTGGAATTGGAATGAAAAAATAAACTTTGGTACATCAGGCATATATTTAGATATAATGTGCATGAAAATGCTTGTACACATTTATCATATATGGCATGAAACCTTCCTTTCTTGAAAAGACTTTCAATATAACAAAAAAAAAAAGAAAAATTTGTTTATATAATGTTAACTTTTTCCGATTTTTGTTCATTGTCCATCGTCATCTGAATATATTCTATACATAACAAAAAATATAGAGCCAAAGATACCGATGTGCCCTACTCAAATCGTTCATCTCCACACAAGTCTATTTAATATGAAACTTTTCGTATGGTGCAGGTATACATGAACATTCCAAAGTACCTTCAATGTCAATATGATTGAGAAATATATAGGTCCCCTCCAACTACAGGGATGAGCGATCCTCCATTTATAACCTCTAGTAAAAACTTAAGATTTTATTCACTTAGGTGATCATTTAAGACAAATGAAATAGGTACATGTTAAAATTTCAGTACATATTTCGGTGATTCTTAGCCTCTTAGATCAAATTTAAAAGAGGTTAGAAAACTCCTTGTCAACATAACCTCAGTTTATCAGCTCATCAAACTTATCCAATTTGAAAATCATCTTGTCCATACTTCGATCATTCAACTGCCAATTCGATTTGTAAGTCAGCATCCAAACAAGCACGGTGGTCATCGAACTCGTCTACTCTTCTAAAATACCGTACGATAACCATGACTTAACAATTCGGTCTACATATACATATATAGCTAGATTTGGGTGCAACCCCATATAACACATGCCCTCCTGCCCACACAAAACTATACGATTGAGAGTTGAAATCTCAGCGAGATCGAAGTAATGTGATCTTTTCTTGTCCGAGGTCTAAGATCCGGGGAGTCCTCTAATTCGTATAGATCGATTTTCCTCTTCGTGCTTCCCGGATATACTAATGTGCCTTTTGTTTAAACGTACGTAGTAGCTAGAGACATATACTATTGTGCCGACCCATAGCTTGAGGTGTGATGTGATTGATGTAGCCTAATCTTAGCTCAAATATGGTTTCAAACTCAATGTGGCATCTTTTTCAGTTAGGTTTTCTTAGTGTTGCCAACTCGATCTTTACCTTATCAATTAAGTGTCACCCACTTGGTGAAAAAGAGACTATGCAGATTTTTCCACTGTTTGCTCCCAGGTAGATACGCCTGTCAACAACTGGAAGACTTGGAATAAAAAACTCATATCCAAAATGTTTGCTAACATCTCAGGTTTGTTGTACAATTCTACCTACATGATAAATTAGTTTATACGTATTTCCATGATGTAGAATCTGTGAAAGATACGCTTTTGTAGACGAATACTAATTATGTTAATTAATTCACATTAGTATGGAGTATTTGACATTGAACTTAAAAATGAATCAAAAGGTGAAAAGTATTTTCAATTATTCTTTAAATTAAAATGGATCCAACCCTATAAAATCACTTTAATATAACCAATCAATTAAAACTTGAAATCATTAATGTGTTTACAAATTAGAAAAATCCAAAAGGCCATAAATGCACTATCTACATTCTTTGTACTAATTCTCAAAATTAACCCATTGGTTGTAAAGTCAAACAAAGTTGATAGTTCTATTGTTTGTGGGAAAAGAAACGCTGTATATGGTGAGTTAAAATCTGTGCGCGTATGAGTTGCACGTGTATGAATGGATACCCTATACTACCATTGGTTTTGCAGTTAGGACTTAGGTGGCGTTTGGTATAAAAATTATGGAAAGGAAAGGAAAGAAAACAAATTTGTATAGAAAATAGAGATGATCTTCTATTTTTTTGATGAAAAATGGAAAGAGAGGTGTAATGGTTAGAGGAGTATGAGGGATATTACTACCCCATGTTGGGGGTGGGAAGAAGTTGCTCAAAATTTGCATGAAAAGTAGAAGACAGTGGTAATGGTTACCCTTTGTATCAATGAACTATAAACTAAATAATGTCTAGATACATACCTTAACCATTTCCTTTCCCTCCAAAGAAACCAAACGGACTCTTAGGATTGATGCCCATCGCTTTCATTACAATTAAACGCTTTCATTACAATTAAAGAGTTAGAATATTGGGGGTGAATACTTTGACCTAATCACCCCACTTGTAATATTTTTTTAAGATAGATTTATTTGTGATTGTATTCAGTACATCATATAAAGTACAATCGCTTTCATGGATTCAGTACCCAAAACCACAAACCTTTTATCGTTGTTTTTCCCACATATCATCCCGCAATTTTGATTTTCATGGCCGGCTAAACTATAAAAGACAACATGGACCTTGGATACAAAAAAATAGAGCACCAAAACTAAAGAATCACTAAATTTCTCTTGGTACCCCTGAGGTTTCGACTTTTCCTTTTGGTGTCCTACGAACTTTTTTTTTCCTTTTGGTGCCCCCGAGGTTTATAAAAAGTTCACACCGTAACCAAAAGTTAACATTTTTCACTTTTTCATCCAAAAATGAGAATTTCTGCTAAAAAAAAAAGCTAAACTAAAAGAAAACTTATTTAATCCATTTTTATCTGCCTAAATGAAAATAAAAATTAAAACACTTGTGGAGGGCTGGGCGAGCGACAGAAAGGGGCGAAGAACGCCGAATCCGATCTACTAGTTTAGGAGCTTTGCATCCAATTATAAGTTCATAACTCAACAGGCTAAGCTAAATCCCGCCAAATTTGAGCTCAATACGTCTCCGTATCTCCGAATCCGATCGATTCATCGAAATTCTAAGAATCAAACAATTTGAAATCAAATTCAATAACGCAGTCCACAGGCAGTACGAGACGAAGCTCAAAGTATCGAATGCAAATTAATAGCTCTGTAATCATCAATTACAAACACCAATTCTGTGGTGAAAAGAAAAATTACACAAACATACAGATATATGGATGGATGTTGAGAGAGAAGAAGAGCAGGAAGAGGAGGAAGAATTACCTACGAGACAGGGAGGACCTTCTTGACGATCTCTTCGCTGAGAGCGGAGATCTGCGAGTCCAACGAGACGATGGTGGCCTCCTTCTGCTTCTCGAGGTTGTTGAGCGCCTCGGCGTGCTCGGCCTCGACCTTGCTTCGTCCTTCCTCGAGGATCTTCTCGACTTCTTCAGTCGTCTCCTTCTTCATCTTGTTGAGCGCGGCGGCGATCTCGGCCCTAGCGGCGCTTGACGGCGGCGGCGAGGGAGGGGAGCGGGAGGATGTAGGAGAAGGAGAGTGAGAGTGAGGTGGCGACGACGGTGGCTAGGGATTTGAGCGGTTGTGCGAGGGAGAAGGAGGGGCATTGGGGGTTAGATTTGAGGCGGAGTGTTGGGGGTTTGGGGTTCGGCGTTCGGCGTTCTTCGCCCCTTTCTGTCCCTCGCCCAGCCTTCCACAAGTGTTTATATTTTTTATTTTATTTCTTGATTTCATTTAGGGCTATAAAAATTGATTAAATAAGTTTTATTTTAGTTTAGCTTTTTTTTTAACAGAAATTCTCATTTTTTGGATGGAAAAGTGATAAATGTTAACTTTTGGTTACGGTGAGAACTTTTTGTAAACCTCGGGGGCACCAAAAGGAAAAAAAAAGTTCGTAGGACACCAAAAGGAAAAGTCGAAATCTCAAGGGTACCAAAAGGAATTTCCCTTGATTTTATGACACTGAAATGATCTATGATTTGGTTCATTGTGTTCTGGTTCATTTTGGTTCCTTCTAATCAATGCACATTCTCATTTTCGCTTAGTTTGAGACAAACGACAATATCATGACGACAAAACCTTTTCCTGCAACGGCAACGAAACTGCATTGAACTCTAATGATTCACAAAGCGCATCCCGACTTTACAGAAAAAAGACGTTATCTTGCACCAACCCTACCAAAAAGACAACGAAGCTACACAAGCTAATTACAGCCTACCATCCATAATAATGGTTAGGAGGGGACTGTACGATGAATTCAGACGTGTTCTAATGACTCCAAAAACAAAATGCCCTCAGACAGGGAAGACCCAAATCTTTCAACCCAAAAGGTTTTGATACCTTGCTTGCCCCTAGTCAATCCTCAGTTGGACAGAGAATCAAGTTGCAAAATTTTGGAGCCAACACGACTACTACGTCACACCCATGTACACTGCAAAAGCTGAAAGCAAAATACAGAGTTAGAGATGAATAGAAAATGAGCAAATTTCATAATGTCAAAAGGGCCATTGCCTAATTTGCCTAGGGTCAAAAATGAGAGGACAGATGTACTTTATATTTAAGCAAAATAAAGCTTGCAAGTTAAAAACACATCCATCAAAAAAACAAAGTCATACAAGGCAGTTAAACAAACTCCGTTTTTGTTGCTTCTATTTTGTACAGTATATCATTGTAGTTGTGTGAAAAATTGTGAGGGTAGTCTACCAAAAAGTAAAATCATACCTTAAACACATAGGAATTGAAAGAGGAGCCTATGCATCCCCTTTCTTAGGCACAAAATGAGTGAAAAAATGCACCCCCAGCTTCCTTGGAAGGCTTTGCTGAACATCACGTAGAAATTTCAAGTGTTATGAGCTTTTCATCCAAAGATCAAAAGAAATGTAATAATAAGGTCGTAATGGAAACATCCAGAGGACCACACAGCATATAACCCACTGAAGTATATATGCAAATAAAACTAAATGTGCAAAATGACTAACATCAGCTCAACACAGACAATTCTCCATTTAGAGAATGAACTGTCACTAAGGGCAGCTACCAGAATTTATGTTATTTTTTGCTGCATATCACTCAATTTAACATTATACTGAAAAATATATCAGAGAAAACAAAACTAAAATCCCTAGAGAAGTTTACAATCATGACAAGAAATGTACATTGTCATTTCACATGCGTTACTCAAACCATAGGGTCAATCGAAAAGCAGCTCAACAAAGGGTGAGGTGAAAACCAACTGACCTTCAGAGGCAGAAACTTATAGATTATCGGCACAATAGACCAAGTGACCAACCAAAAAGCACCCCAAAAGAAAGGAATAAATGTAAAAACAGACTAAGCAACTAACTCCAAAATATCATAAGACAACAATTGGATAAGGAAAAGAATAATGGCGACTAAACAAGATTACAGGGAGAAATCATATTCATGCAAACACAAATTGATCTATGCTTACATATCAAAGAACTCTATAGTGTTGAAGTAGGCATTTCAGGATCAATAGAATTGCTAGAGAGAAAACCCCAGTTTGACGCAAATATAATATGTTCAACGGTTCACTACACTACAGAACAGAGAAAGCAATTCTTCGAACAATACTGAGCAAGAATAAAGATAAGCAGCTCTCTGGCAAGATTACATTACTCACATGGAAACGAAGGAGAGTTCCTGAGAACGATGCAAGTTAGTAAGTTACCTCACTGTTCTTGTTCAGAACCCCCACCATCATGAGGTTCTGTTCCACAATCTCCACCATTGTTAGCTTCTTCTACACACCCTCCAGCAATGTTAGATTCTTGTACACACCCTCCAGCATTGTTAGGTTCTTGTTCATGTCCTCCAGCATGGTTAGGTTCTTGTTCTTGGCCTCCGGCAATGTTAGGTTCTTGTTTACGAACACCTCCATTGTCAGGATCATGTTCACGGTCTCTACCGCTGTTAGGATCTTTTTCAGTACCTCCGCCATTGGTAGGTTCTTGTTCGCGCTTCCGTGCCTTTCTCCAGTACTTAGGAATGAATGATTCAGCGTGGTCGGGATACTTCGTCTTCACTAAACTTTCAAGACACTTTATGTAAGAGAAGTCTTGTTTTTGACCGTCGACGGAGACAACATACATGCATCTGCTATCCTGAAAGCTGGTGTGCTTTGAAACCTGCAAAACAATTTACCAAAGCAGCTAAAAAGATATCTAGGCAGCCCATGCAGATCAATATCATTAAAGCACAGGGATAACTATGATGCAATCATACCATCTTCTACAACTGAGCTTCAACTAAAATTATCTTCCCACAGCCCATCAATCACAGCTACCATGTGCATAGCAGTACTATGGTGTCATATGGTTACCTTAGCATATCTACTTTTGTCTGCCACTTTATAGTGATATCAACCATCCTCGAAATCATTTTTGTTAATCTTAGAAGTTGCACCAAACTTACACCTGAGCAGTCTAGTCCCCACTCAGAGATTTATTTATTTCTAGTATTATTTGGTGATGCCTTAATCACAGCAATACTATGTGGCATCTTTAACCACAAAAATCACTGAACAACAGAAGAAACTAAATTATGTTGAATAGTGTTTCTTTGATCAAGTTCAATCCAGTGCTCATTACTTGCTGATATTAGCAAACACAATCAGATATCCCATTTTAGTTGCTTTGCTGGAGAGTTTAGATTCACTTGGCTTAAAAAAAACAATCTACCACTTGAGATTATATACAGGACTACATTTCACAGCAGGACAAGTACCAACCAAAAAGACACGTTCAAAGGAGGTTATGCATTAAGGTTAATTTTGTGGGTCTAGTCAACGAGACCTAAATGGAATCCATTGACCGTGACAATTATATACAGGATCATCAAAAAAATTATATCTGCCTCCAAGGAACTAAAACAAAACTAAAGCACAGGAAGACATACCATTATGTAATCAACTCCACCTCCCATTTTTGCATCTTTATCAGGATGGTAAGCAAGGACATTATCGCTTATGTAAGATTGATCTTCTTTAGGGATTGGATCTCCATCAGTGTACCTGAAAATGAACGTCTCTAAGATTACAGCCATATAAGAATCTAAATTCACAGACATGTTTCAGCAACATGATCCGACTGATCAGGAGGCTTGAGCAACCCAATATCAAGTAAATTTAATTTATTACTAAATGTATAATGGAATTAAAATTGCAGAAATATAAGATCTTCAAAGAATTGAGGATACCCTTCTTTGTGCATAATTCTTCTAATTGACTGCATTATTGGCTCTACTTCAGCTAGTATATCTTGTTCTTCAGCAGTAAATAGATCTAGCCGTTGCCTAGTAACAGTAAACATAAAATTTCTAGCACCATCAGTAGGCCTTGGTGGCCTGTCAGGCCGGTTATTTTTATTCTTCCAATCACTATTGTCAGATGAGCCCCATGGAGTGCTCGGGCCTTTTTTCTTCCATGTGGAGCCACCACCTTGTCCCCAAGGAGATTGGGTTACATTCTCACCACCATTATCAGACTTTGAAGCTCCCCAACCCTGTGAGTTAGCTGCTTCCTGCCATTGATCTGATAAACCCGAACCACTAGGTTTCCCCCACTGGGATTCTGTCTCCGTTGAAATTTTGGCATCAGCTCCAGAAATTTTGGCATCCCAAGCCTGAGAATCCGAAGGTTCGGAATTTTTATTGGCAGAAGAACCCCAACCAAAACCATCTCCATCGTGAGTCTTCTTGCTTGGCGCATTCCATGGAGACTCTTTCTCACCATCATTGTTAGCATCTTGAATGGAACCCCAACCTGATTTCTCCTGAGACTTATCTGTGGCATTCCAATCGGAAGAACCTTCAGGAGCAGTGCTGACTTCATGTGCAGAGCCCCAGCCTTGGGAACCTGTTGGTGGAGGTGGTAACTGTTTCGAAGAACCCCATGCACTAGATGTTTCTACCTTCTTTTCCTTCGACCCCCAGCCACCAGATTTAGAGTTCCAATCAGAAGCACCTTCATCAGTAGTAGGCGTCAGCGAGTCCTTTACAACCCCCCAGGTATCCGAAGTTTCTTTATTATCTTTCCTAGAATTCCAACCCCCTGATTTCCAACCAGAAGCACTCTTGTCAGATTTGTCACTCTCACGTACAGAACCCCAGGGTTTGGAACTAACGGGTGTTGGAGACTCCTTTGCAGAACCCCAAGCATTGGATGTTTCTGACGTATTTTCCTTAGAACCCCATCCACCGGAAATAGCAGGAGCAGTAGACTTGGCTCTCTCACTTGCAGAACCCCAGCCTTCTGAACTCTCAGGCAACTTCTTTGGTGCCCCCCAGGTATTAGAAACTTCTGAATTATTTTTCATAGATCCCCAACCAGAAGCGTTATCATTGTTACCCCTGTTTACAGAGCCCCAACCAGAAGCAGAAATCTCCTTTGAAGCTTCTGAATTAAATTTCTTAGAACCCCAGCCAGAAGCATCATCAATGTCACCTTTGCTTCCAGAACCCCAACCAGAAGCAGACATTTCTTTTGAAGGTTCTAAATTATTTTTCTTAGAACCCCAACCAGAAGCAGAAGCACCTTTATCATTTGCAGTACCCCAACCCCCTGAACTTGGAGGTGTACGAGAGTCCTCTGCAGAGCCCCAGGCAACAGAATTTTCAGGTGCAGAAATCTCTTTTGAAGATCCCCAAGCACTTGCAGTTTCTGGCACATGTTTCTTGGATCCCCAACCAGATGCACTTTCATCAGCAGCTTCACTCTGTGTGGATTTTCCATGCTCATTTGCAGTACCCCAGGCATCTGAACTTGCAGGTGCACCAGAGCCCACTGCAGCACCCCAACCATCAGAACTTGCAGGTGCACCAGAGCTCACTGCAGCACCCCAACCATCAGAACTTGCAGGTTCACCAGAGCCCACTGCAGCACCCCAACCATCTGAACTTGTAGGTGCACCAGAGCCCACTGCAGCACCCCAACCATCTGAACTCGCAGGTGCACCAGTGCCTACTGCAGCACCCCAACCACCTGAACTTGCAGGCGCACCAGACCCCACTGCAGAACCCCAGGCATCACAAGTTTCAGGTTCACTCTTCTTAGTTTCCCAAGCGCTACTCTCCCAACCACCAGAGTTGTCTAACTCCAGTTCAGCATCTTCAAACACAGCCTTCGATTCCTCTGGGGACATGCCCTCCTCCATATATTCATCCTCCATACCAAATTTATCCACATCAACTCCCAAGCAGCCAATATCATCATCTTCACCGCCTGTACTTCTTACCAGCTGAAGGAAATCATAAACATCAATCCCACCCTTCTGTGGCGTAGCCTGCAAAAAAAAACATGCATTGATGTTTCAGCGTTAGAGAAGTAATTGAGCAGCATGATTAGTACCTATGGGCATACATGTACGGAGTATTACTAATTATTCCACTAGAGATGCAAAAGATACCTCTCCTTCATTCCAAAGAAGGTCAAATTTTGCACCAGTTCCAACTGCAACACGTTTACCCCAAGAGCAGGATGCAACAATACTGGATAAAGAGTCAAGATGGCACTTCTCTGCAGCCCTCTCAAAACACTTCCGTGGGGTATACAAGGTTGCTTCTGTAAAAGGTACTTGGACACCCAATGTGCGGCACATGGCCTTAATACCAGTACTATTAAAACCAATAAGAGTGCCTGTAGAGGTCATGCTACTCGCCAAGAGGATAAGATGCTCCTTCAGAATGCCCTTTGCAACCATTGAGACCGATGTGGAAAGTCTTTGAACTGCTTGATCAAACGCACATGAAATTCCAAGAAGTTCCTGGATCTGTTTCACTGCATATGGAATTGACCGCCTAGTATCAATCAAATGAAAGACTGGTAGGCAGCAGTCCATCACAATCCTCCACGCATCACCACTCTTCTTCACTGCTTTTTTCTCTAGAACAACCTCAACCGCCAACTCACCGAGCAAACGGTCACTAGAATTCCCAATCCATGTACTTGTGTCTGGATTAATCCAAATTACATTTACGGCTGCAATTCTAGGGTCACCTAAATTTTCACGGGAACACAATGAAGGCAAACAGAGGCAAAATATTACAATACAATTATTAAATGGACAATTTACAAGAAAAGCAAATTTTAAGGTCCCACAATGCAAACAGTCACAAGCCCACGTTAAAGCTTCAACAATGAAATGCAGAATATCTCAAGTCTAACTGTCTGGATTTCAAACGACATTTTTTTACCCAAAGTTCAATTAGAATGTGCACTAAGCAAATATTTATAAAAGGTACTGAACATCCAAACGATTCCAGTTATGACAATGCACAGTTATTACATTTGCCTGAGATTATTAAGAAACCATATATTTCCTTGTGAAGGCTAATTTATTTTATAGTCATTTGATCGTAGTACATGTCAGCGTAAGTAAGATGAGACTGGCATATAAGAATTAATATTACTCACGCATTATCCTTTATTTTGAAAAAAACTGGTCAGTTAGAACTATATATGATAAAAGGCTTCCCCCCTTGCAACATAAGAATTAAAAACTACCATTTCCCATCCACAGTAGGCAATAATTAAGAATAAAATTAGAAGATAAGTGTAATAAAGCAAACTCAGATTTTTTTTCGAAACCACAAAAAAGCCAGAAATGATAGCTAATGGCCCAACAACTACAACGATATAGCTTTGGTCTGCCTAAGTTATTGAATAAATTTCAGTGGATATAGCAAGACACAGTCCACACAAGCATCAAGATGTTAAAATCTCTGTCGAGTACACATGCACAAACCAATGAACAAGTTCAGCACAACCCTTCTATTAATTATGTAAAAGAGAATAAAGATGTTCCAATCAGAGAAGCTTGCACAGACATGAACAATACCTTTAACAACTGCGTCCAAGAGAACAGGGCAGATCAGATTAGCCATAATATGCATAACACGTGATGTCCGGTCCAAGCTTATATTATCTTGCCAAAAGAACTTCAGGCATGGCATATCAGACCACTTGCTTCCCTGACAGAACGAGCAGCACTCACTGCCAAGAAACAAATTTCTTTAAAGCATACCATAGCACTGTACTTAGACTGCAAAGCAACTGATATAGGTACATAATAACACACAATCAATGTATGAAAAATGAAGCGTTCAGTTTGATCTTTTTTGTTTGAAAACAACATACACAATATAAATCTATATTGGCAAATGCCATTATGTTTTGTACAAATCTGTTTGATCTTTTTGGTTTAAAAATGAAGAACATGTTCCAATCATAAAGCCGAATAACGGCTTTATGTGATCTCTCATAAAAAAACAATACAACCAACAGGTTAGCTCATCTCTTGCTTACATGTCAAAGTTTTATAACCGAAAGGAGCCAAGCAAATGATCAAATTTTGTTTAGATCGAACTAGAATGAGAGTCAAAGCAATAGATTAAATCTAGGGTAGATATGTGTACAATACAAGTCGAAGGTGCAAGCATTAAGGATCAAACCTGACAGACAAAAGAATTGTCTTGAAAAAAGGAGCAAACTGCTTTTTCTTCTTATAATTATTGACCTCATCTTGGCATTTTTCAAGAATGTCATGCATACTAATGTTGGAATCATTCAAGAGAACCTACAAGAGAAAATTGTCTTAAAGTTTGCAACAAAACTACTGAATAACAACAGCATAATCAAAACAATGTAGCAAACCTTGCTTAGATGGATATGACCAACAAGTCCATTATCTAACTCGTAATTTTCAGAAGAAACCACCGGACTCTTGTACCTGTTAGCGGATAAAAATAAGATCACATTATAAGACAAATGAAACAAATTATTTGAGCAAGTAATAGAGAAGAGATACTAAATTTCAAAAAAAAACTTCATACACAGGGCATGGAAGAAAAGTTAAAGACGACTGAAAAAGAAAGTGACGACAAAATATGCTCAATTATCTAGCAATGTTTATATGCCTTGGTTTGGTATAAGGTGAACTGTGCTGACAGGTATAAGGTATGAAAGTGAACAAACTGTTCTCTCTACAATTTGTGTGAATAAGTTCCTTTAAAAGGAGGAACAAATTTAAACATATTTTTCAATATCCCATTCTTGCTTGACCTTTGATATCCCCACAAGATAAATATTATAGATTCATAAAAATGTAAGAATACATAGAGCTCTTGTGGACCCCAATGTTTCTCAAACAGCTAGTTGATATGCAGTGATGCATCTTAACAACTTCAAAGGAGCAAAAGCATGGATTCCTAGAATAGGATAAGCATTGCTTCAAAACATAAGAATATCTGATCCACAAAGGTGATTATTGCGACACAAACCGAATTGTGCAGGTAGGTATGGTTACCCACATCAGGTTTCCCTTTCCCAGTCACATTATTTCTGATGAAAATCTATATGTATTACATGAAGCTGATAGACCAAAAGAAGACAGAGATTCTCCTGCCATATTTTAAACCACCTCTTTCTTGCTTAGCAACTACAAATAAAGACAGATGGGATTTTTGCCAATACGATGGAATTATGCAGCTCTTATGATTATATTCCTTATAATAGGGAGGAAGCAAAAGCAGGCATTAAAAAAACGCATTTATATTCAGCACTAGTATTAATTAAATTAATTTATTCAAGCCTAGACATAAGCACTATGCATGTATGAAAGATCTCATGCAGAACTCTAGAGGAACCAAATTGATGGATGGAAATCTTTTATCTTAGAGTTCTGCTCAGTCAAGCATGTTTTTGATTAGCCACTAGCAAACAACAAAAGAAATGAGGACAAGTTCAACTTCAGCCATACCTACTTTTTAAGGGCAATAAAAGAGATTATTGAAGCCAGGGACATAATTACAACAATAAATGCATCACTTACTCAATCAAAAACTCTACTGCAGCATCCCTAAGGCTAACTTTTTTCAGCAGGTTCTTGACTACCCACGATGCATTCTCCCGACAGAACTTCCTACCGCATTCACACGCATTTAGATATAGTATAACCCGTCGGTCCAGTAAGTCATTTTTAAAATTTACACGACAAAAGAGTATTTCCTGCAAAAGGAAGCGAGAAAAGGCATTATCATTAAGCTACACCGAATACAAGTATTTTGATGAAATATTTGCGTACAAGCAGCAATATTTATTATTTAAAAGACAAAATGTCAGAAAAAATACCTTCATCATGTCCCAAGATGAATTACTACTTGCAGATGAATCAAGAACAGCCCTGTATGCAGGATTAGACATAGCCGTTGCAGCTAATACACCCACAGGCTCCCCTGGAGGAAACAGACTCTGAGCCTTTTCACCTTGCACCCCGTAGTCAAACTGTATAACAGAATTACTACTAACATTTCTGACTGTGCCATCATAACAGATAACAACGTCTCGAAGAATTGCCATCAGATTTTTAAATAATGTTCCTGGTTCAGCCAACCCTCTAGATGAGCGGATAATTACCTCCCTACTAGCAATTGAATGAACCATCTCCTCATAAGGGTCTAAGCCGTTAAAGATAGCACTCTTCACCAGCCCATATTCTTCACAAGGAAACTCATCACGATATGGATACTTTCTATGAAATAATCGAGCCATGTCATCAACCAAATCTCTGGAGTAGAACTTCCCTCTGTCATACAACTGAAGCCCCAAGAACCCTATCTGCTGCACAATCTTACTCATAGCTGATTCACTTTTTGAGTCAATCAAGCCTCCAAGAGATGATGACGTATGTACAAAAGTGACCACAGGTCTTTTCAACCGCCGAAGGTAGCTATCCATTTGCCGCTCAATAAACTCATTGTAGGAGCTCCTAAGCTGAAACAGCAATGATGAAATATCTTGGATCTGTCTCTGAATGTCCTCAATTAAAGAAGAGGGAATGATAAAATCTTCCAGGCCAACGCTGAAACCCTCAGAAAATATGTTCTCCATCAGCAAGGGCTGTAGAGAATCAAAGAAATCAAGAGCTTCCTTTGGACCTTTCTCAAATACAATAGATGTTACAATCTCATTTAGCATAGACTGCATTGCATCCCTATTGAAGTCTATTTTGAGAATTTCACTCTTCCGAATCATGTGCCTATCTCCATAGCAATTGAACTGCGCTGGCAGAGTACTCTGAATTACTTGTAGAACAGTCCAGTAAGGAGCAGAGGGACAACCCTTTCGGAGTGCAGGTGGTGGCAACTGATTCCTGGCAAACATACTTAACTGTTGTGCAGACAATTTGCCAAAGAAATAAGCCTTGAACATCATTTTCAATGATAGTAAGGCATCAGTTGCAAGCTGCAAGTTCAGGTTGCCAGTATGTGAGCTCAATAATTGCTTCTCAACTGAAAACAATTCTAACACTTCTGCTCTGGCAGCTAGTGACTGGGGGTAGAATAAGTGGACACAATCACCATCAAAATCAGCAGCTAAAGGCCCACACATAAGAGGATTGATCTTAACTGTGTGATCCTCATGAATATATATGCGTAGTGCTTGCAGGGCATGCTTGTGTGTTGTAGGAGGCCTGTTAATGAAGACAACATCCCCGTCCATGATTCTTCGATGTACCACTTGACCTGGTCTTAGAAAAGTATGGCCCTTAGATCCTTCCCTCAGAGAGTATACTGATTCGCCATCTTTGTATGAAAGGCAGAGGTTATTATCCACCAAAGATTGCAGGTAATTAATATTGTAGACGTTGACCCTCTCTTCAAATGTAATCCTCTGTGCAATTTCCAACGGCAATCCAACCTCATTTACATTTTTGTATGCCTCCCCCGTTATGACAGTACGTGATGAAAATCCCGATCCTTTACTTATAAACAGTGTTCTTATTTTCTCAAGCCAAGCCTTTGTTGCAGTCTTGCTGGCCTCTCTGTTGACCCCAAACTTATTTCCAGGTTCATTAGATGCCTATATATAGAATAAGGAACAAGATAACAGAGAACATGGTCAGGAATCAGACATGCAGTAATACAACAAAAAGAATCAGGCATGCAGCAGAGAAAGAGGGGAGCAAATTACTGAAATATACGATCAATCATTGGGTTTGAGAAACACTATGGATTAAGACCCTAAATATAAGCCAAAATGTTTAGCAAGACTTCAATAAAACTTTGTAACCAAATAAAGGACAGAAAAACCTGCTAGCATAAGTCTACCAGATATATTAAGGAAATATAATACATCTCTGATAGTTTCCTAATTCATATTTTCATCTTTCTTTGCCTTCGGCTGCCTGTATAAATTACTGAACAATGGAACAGATTCAACAGAGCTTTACATAAACCGCATACAAAGGAAAGCTGCTAAGCACAGATATCAAAAGTGACTGTTCAAAACTTGGAGGAAAGAGGAGAAATAATAAATCACACATTCGGTATAACGGCAACCCCCATATCCACTAGCTTTTTATAACAAATATAGGATAGACATAAGAAAGATCATCCAAACAAATAGAGTAAATCCTTACTGTCCCAGCACCCCGGACTTGAAGATACTGCAGAACAGCCACTTGCAGTTCATTTGTCTCCACTTCATGCGATTCAAAATTCGGTTCACCAGATCTTGTACTCTTAATTATCTCAATTTGCCTCAATACCTTCTTCAACATTGAGGAAGCTACATCCTGTAATGAATTTAGGAATTTACAATAATAAGACTCCCCTCACATACAACTTATAAGTAGTTGTAAGCCATATAAACACACAGGGATCAAAGGTTAAGCAATACGAAAAGTATGAATGTGACTCACCATGGATAGCACACTAACTCCATCTGAAACGTCAGGAATTGACAGACAGTTTGGAGGAACGGGTAAAAAACGCAAGACGTATCCCTCCTGAGGAAAGTATCCTTTTTTGACAAGCTTCCTTTTTGTTTCCTCTGGTAACTTTTTCAATATAGCCAGCACCTGAGGACAAATGGATCAAATGTCAAAAAGAAGCACCACAACAGTAAGCATAAATAATTCAGACGCATTAAAGGGGCATAATCATCCAAAAGTACGATCATCCAAGGATATGATTTGACAAAAACAATGCATCATCAAAGTGGAGTAGATAAGACATGAACATTGACAAAACAGCACAAGAAGAGCAAATCAAGCCATCCTAGGCTTAGTCCACACTTGGCCATGAACAAGAGCAACCACTGTAGTGCAGCTGGTGCTAAAATGAAGTCAGAAGGTAGAAGATTCAATAATCTTTGTAACAGACAGCCGCGCCCATTCTAATAATCCTAAAGTACAAGCTGAGCAACCAAAAAGGAAAATAAATAATGATAACATAAAGCATACCTCCGATGGAAGCAACGTTCGAGAAAGGCCTTCTCCATACTGGTACCCATATTTTTCAAGAAACATCCAGGCACCATCTGGTACCTTAGACCTACCAGGTAGCTTAAGTTGAATATAGCACGCACCATCTGAAGTAGTGCTGTCCTTCACAGTAATATTAGAGGTCTCCTGCAGCATGAAGCCATGTTGATAAACAAGTATTTCCCTTTTCTCTGAGCAAATAAAATAGATTCATAGACCAGCAAACAGCTTGCAGACATATCTTGCTCGTTCAGTCTGCTACTACTACTATCCCTAATAATTAGTTTCTTACAGTAGAAGGCCCTCAGCAGCACACAAGTAGGTCACATGTATTTATGCAAAGATGATCATAAGCATATATCAGCTAAGGAAACCATTTTGTATCAGAAGAAAGCCAAATCAGTTATATTAGAAACTTGTAAACAGGTCATCGTATACCATGCTGACTCGACAAATAAAAGTGTGAAAGAAATAATTGTTGTAGTGCATAAAGCTACCTTTCAACAATTTGCTCGTTACCAATTTGCTTCTTTTATGTATTTCTTAGCACATAAGTTATAGACGGAGAAACGCCTCTAGCCGCTCGCTAAACCACAGAGAAGTATGCACTATTATAGAGACATCTCCGAATGAATCCATGAACCTACCTAGCTTCTATCAGCAGTCTAGCACATCAGGTACCTTTATTGGCATAATTAATCAATAGACATTCCCATGCAAGACAAGTTTATCATAACAACATGCAACTTTGCCATTTGATTTGACCTTATATACAGGTAGATAGTACTTCCATGCCCTTTCTTATCACGGCAATGTAAGTAAACACCTCTTAGATACTTGGTTGAAGAAGCATGACAAAAAATATATATTTATGTGTCACAAATACATCAGTTGACTCTACATTTATCTATTCTTTTTTGTGGTCTCACTTGCTCATGCTTTACGAGGCAATACCCTTACACAGGTGTGATAGACAGGAATGTTTTGCATTCTCTTTATGTTTTTTACTTCAGGACATACTATACTTTTCAGCATTCATGACCTCTTTTTTGGCTATTAGCCTACGAGTCAAGTTCATAAAAACTTTTCCGGCTAATGGGTATTTTCCCAATGTAGATACGTTCTCACAGTATCATAAGTGTACAAAAACCGAACAATGGCAAGAACATGCAAAGAAAGAGCAACCATTTATTTTAAGTGCAGAAAGTGCAAGAGATTAACAATCAAGATGTCCGACAATCAACATTGAAAAGAAATCCATTCCTCACATGTCTTTAAGTACGAAAAATTGAGGCGAAACGCTAAACATACCTCACAGCAAGAGGACAACAACTTTTCCAACGAACCACTGCTCTTCGATGAAAACTACAGGAATACATAAAATATGAGTAAACTTACGTATAATAACTACACAATAGCATATTTAAAAATAACATCAACTGAATAAAAAGTTAAATTCATATGAAAGGCCCATCAGTCAATTCTACAGCAACATATATCATAAGGGGGGACTTTCAATCAGTCCTCAGATATAACTAGTACGGGAAGCCCATGTAAGGTTCTCACAATTACAACAACAGTTGCCATTACAAAAGTATTACATCATGCATACCCCGCATTATAGACTTCAGATATACCGCAATTAAGAAATCTAGAGCTGAAAAGGCTTTCCAAATGGCAAAAAGCACTATTATCCAAGTGCGAAATACATCTTTCCTCAAAGATGTATCACCAGCGGGTACACAAGTGCATAAAATAGCAGGGGCAACAAAACATTCACCAGCAGATGATTTTCCAAGAGGATGACAAACAAAAAAATTCTCCATATCTAACTACCCTAAATTAAAAAAATTAAAAAAATAAAAACATAGGTACAATATTGATATACCTTATTATTCTTACACTTCAAACACTTCAAGCATAATAAGCTTAACAACCGCTTTAATTCAGCAACATGTGAAGGATGGTAGATTGGAAGCGGTAATTCGATGAATCCAAAATGACCTGAAAATGTCAGATATAATAACCCATCAAAGTTATACTCACTACGCATCTAAAAACCAGTTCATAACTAAATAATACTTCCCATAACTTGTATCTTCACATACCTTCACATTTTTGAGGCTCAGCAGTGCCACATGATTCACACTTACCACTTTCCAAGGGAAGACCAAGGAAAGGATTTGTAAGCTGACTGGAATGACTTATAGGGCACTCGTTAATTGATGCTTTACTCTGCACAAAATAGAACATGTTATTAAAGTCACTCGGTACTAGAAAATCAGAGCATGTAACAAAAATCTACCAATCATAAACAATAGACACGTGCAATTACATAATAAAAAAACACAGCCAACTTACATGATGACTGGCAAAAGCAAATCTACCAAGCAATAAACACATACAAACTTATGAAAGCAAAATAACTAGAATTGTGCTTACGATATCTTGATGGCTTGCCAAAGCGAACTTAATTCCTGTGATCTCCCCATCCAGCATTTCTGAACTTTCCTCCATGTTCTGACACTATAACTGTAATCACAAAAATGAAATTCCAAACAAAAAGAAACCAATTTAAGGTTATCATTCTCAACTTTACATGATCCACACAACGATCAAAGATGAAAACAGCAATTGAGCAGATGAACATAAATATTCAAATCACATGAACATCCTATTGATATACAGACATTAAATTACCGTTCAGAAACAAACTCGAAATTACCATAAGCGCATAACATTTTCAAATAACATTCATGTTTTATTTTTACAAAAACTTACAAACTTAGAAGGGATGAACAAATGCTTAGTTATGCAGGCATAATTCAGGAGAGGCCAAACGTAGGGTTTTTTAAGCAAGCTGTCAAAAAATCAAACAAGAGGCTGAGACATCTATCATCACCACCAGGGAAACACAACAAAAAAGTAGAGCCCAATGAGACAAACTGAAGGCGCACTACTAAAAACTTGGGGGTTTTATCTTCTTCACTATCAGTTAGTCATCCACAAAGGCTTTGATTACATCCCATCCAAAAGCAAGATCCACATGCAAACAAACAGCCAGGTTCATAAACAAACAACGTCCAATTTCACTGGAAGAAAAGTTCACCAGAAAATCGTGATCTAAAATCGCCACATTTGCATGATCCTTTATTCCAACTAAAAGGTCTTCAACCAACACGCCACACTAGTCAAAAGCAGAAAACGAACATAGATGTACAGTCGAAAGCAGAAATCCAGCCAAAAAACTCAAAACTCCGCCCTAAATCAGAGCAAACACAACAAAGATGGCGGAAAACAACCAATTTGTAAACATAAAAGAGGGAAAAAACACCGATAATGTGTCACATTGCATCATGATAGTACATACATATACCTTGCGAAAAGTAGACTGCTGACGCCGACAAGCTCAAACCTAAAGCTAGAGCGAAGAAGCTTCGGGAGCCCTAATTGGTTGCGCTGAAAGCGAAACACGACTCCTCCGGCTTCCACAACTCGATCGCCGTACTCTAATCCCTAATCGCACTCCCAAAACAGCATTTCTAGCCCATTTTTTCTCGAAATGTCGCTCATATCTCACTAAACAATCGCAACGGAAGCCTCGCTCGAAAACCTAATTTCAAGCCTGTGAGGACGGGGGATTTGGTGAACGGAATGAGACAGAGAGCGACGAAAATTGGGAGAGGAAGTAGTGAGAGAGTGTGACGGAGGAGCCAGACGAAGGTAGAAGGAGGGTTTTGCGTTGTTATGACGATGCTCCACAGAGACTGCAAGTGGTGGAGCCTCTATACGCACCAAAAGCGTAATGACATAAAATAACGTACCAAAAAATGTCATGGCATATTGATTTTCTGACTTTACTAATTTCATTGACATTTTTTGAGTAATTTTTCTAAGTAGTTACAATTTTCACTTGATGAATGCTTAAAATCGACTTCCGAACTAAACAATTTTTCTTAGCCTTTGGTTTATGAGAATTGATGGATTGCTAAAAACGACTAGAAATTCCATCTAGCAGAAGAACTTTGAGGATAAATGGTTGTGCTTACCATATATCAATACATATAAGATGTTTGATCGATCAACAACACACCTTTTGATTAAGAATGTCAAAATAAACAGAGAGTATAATCAAACGGATGAAGATCAATACGGAGTATGAGATTGGAAGGCGTAAATCTCGTCCATAGACAAGTCTATGTTAGATATTTTGAAAACTTTGAAAACGAATCGTTGCAGTGCGGGCTAGACACGATACACATGCATATAAACACAATTTTAGATAAGGGTTTTAGAGCATGTATAATGGGAGGCTCTTAAGTAGCTTTCGTAAAAAAACAAGAGCAAAATAAAATAGAAAAAATGAACTGACGTGAGCCAATGTGAGACTCATCGTTCCTACACGAGATGAAGAATGAGTGTTCCTAACAATAGAAAAAAAAATTGATTAGAGACTAAAATGGATCCCATCCATTGAAGATGCCCTCAGACGTTCTGTCGGTCTGATATATAAACGCACAACCCTAGTTCCTTTTTTTTTTGAGCTACTTCAATTATTTTCATTCTAAGATTATTGTTGACAAACTCAATGCTTGACGGTCGATAAAATCATAGGATATGGGTACATATGAATAGATAAATATGTCTTTCAACCCAAAAAAAAAAGATAAATATGTCTAAGACAATGCTACGGATGTCACATACATTGAGCCTATTTCAACTAGACGGCCCAAAGTTGGGGTCTGGCTCAACGCCACTCACGATAGACCATCCACTAACTACGTATCAGATAATGACATAATTGACCATTGGAATCTTGACCCATTCAAAGACCAACCCTTTTTTTCATTCACACACACTGACACACTACCTCTACACCTTTGAAAAGAGCCCTGATTTTCACGTTGACATTGTTTGAATTGAATTATCTCAATGTAACTGTCGCTTCACATAAACACATGATCCGTTATAACTAACTACTAGTACAAACCCCATATCATGTACGGGTAACATAAATATAAAACTGAATTAATTGATTTAAGATCGAATTTTGATACGAATACACTTTTAACTCGGGAACTTATAATCTAAATCTGATAGACCAAAGTCCGAACCTATTGACCTATATATGTACTTTTATTCATACAATTTTAATTCTAGAATAGCTCAATTCAAATTTATATTGTTAATGAATATACTATTGACACATGTGAAATTTTTTCACTATTCTTCAAGATTCAATAATGACAAAAATGTATACTAATTAATAAGAAAAAATTGTAAGGAATATAAAAGAAAATCACTTCAATTTTCTTATTCGTATAAGGATATACAGTATAATTGAGTAAGATATTAAGTATACATAAGGAAATTGGACTTGAAATACCATGTGCTCCCAATCTCCCATTTATTTTGCGCTCATCCTATTAAATCTTCATTTAAATCCTCTAATTAATCGTTCCAATAGAAATTTTTGTCATAAATTATCGATGTTAAAGCAATAAGATTGGGAGCTTTTTATTTCTTTATTGTTTGTATGATATTTTATAAATTTTCAATATATTTACGCCAATTCAAAGGTACGTTGTTGTTGTTCTTATTTGAGCTTGCAATCGGTTTATGATCGATAGATTACCAAATCTTTTATAACAATTTTTGGTCTTTTTGGACTTGAAGGGGGGACGAACTCACCTAGCTTCACCCCCTCGTATCTTGCGGTATTCTTTAGAAGAAATTAGAGAGCGATGGTGGTGGATGACTCTGTTGTAACTAGATTGGTTACTTCCTCGAGGCTTTTATTTATAAAGTTGTGGTGCAAACCGATTTGATCTAATGAAATGGGCGTCAATGGTCACGAGTCTAAATGAGAGGTAATGGCATCCGTGATGTTTGATCTAGGGGTGTTCAATGGGTCGGGTCGGGTCGACCCGTGACCTGCAAATTTTTAAAAAGTGACCCGTCAGGTCGCGGGTCGACCTGTTGGCCTGTTTGACTTGGTTAAACCGATGTGTTTTATTCAATATGAAAATAAATTGTGGATCGACCCCAAATATGGTGATTTTTTTTCAAAAAATATATATATTTTAATGCTAATAAAATTATTAAAATATATTTTTTTTCTTAAAAATAAATACTAATACTAATAAAACAATAAGTATTTACAATAAAAAAAATATATTTTCTTAATAATACACTCGAATACTAATAAAACAATAAAAATATATATATTTTAAATGTAACGAATCACGGGTCGATCCGTAAACCACGGGTTTAACCCGATCCGACCCGCAGCCCACAAACTTAAAGAATCGACCCGGCCCATTAAATACGGGTCGGATCGCTATGGCTCGCGGACAACTCGCCCCGTTGAACACTTCTATTTTGATCGCAGATTGGACCAAATGTGAATACATTTTTTTTTTGAGCGAAAATGTGAATACATTGATGCAACTTAACAGTTAACATCGATGTAGTAAATAAAGTCCACAACATCCGTCTAATATAATTCCATCCACCTACAAAGCTCCTAGCACGTTCTGTAGTTTAATTTTATAACGCTTCCGCCGTTGTCTCCCAATCACACAAACCGACCGGACAACTTTTTAACCATGGTTAAACTATAACCCCGTGTACCTAACCATGGGTTACATGCACACCAATATAAGTAACAAACTTTTCCCCCACAAGCTCACACCCTCACTCTCTGAAAACCACCTTTACAAAAAAAGATACAACAAACAAAGGAATTCTGATCAGCTGAAAAAATCACATTAACTCCTTTTCCAAACAAACAGAGCCGTAGAAGCACAAGCAAGCGAGTTTCCGAGATCGATCGATCTCATCCATGGCGTTCTACGCGGACGAAGACGACGCCTGGAAGTGTCCAGAACATCCGTCGAGGCGGCGTAACATCGGAGTCTGCCCTGCCTGCCTCCGGGAGAAGCTCTCCGCTCTCTGTCCCGAATGCGCTCAAATCCGCCCCTGCAATTGCTGCTCAACGATCTCCGATTCCTCCTCATCCTCCTCTTCGTCGCTCTCATTCGTCTCGATTCCAGGCGACGGAGCCTTCAGCGGCGCCGGCAGCGTCGGATCTATCGGGAGAGTTTCGAGTCTAATCGAAAGCGAACAGTCCTACCGCCGATCCAGATCCGTCGCGCTACCGTTCTTGAGTTCGGCGAGGTTCTCCTCCGCCGGAGAATTCGCCGATGCGAGGGAGTCGTCTTCGGTGTCAGTTGAGAAGAGGAGATCGTCGATCTGGCTGTTTTTCTGGCCGCAGAAGGCGAAGAGAGAGAAGATCCCGGCCGATGAGGCCGCCGATTGGAAGATTGGGACGATGAGGAGGTCGAAATCGGTGGCCGCTGCTCCGGCCGCGTTTTCCTGCGCTAGTGGCGTGGTGGAAGAGGCGAGATCGGCGAAGAGCAAGGGATGGTACTTCCCTAGTCCGATGAAGGTTTTCCGGCACTCCAAGACGTCGTCGGCCAAGATTGGCCAAGAACGATCGCCTTTGCACAGAGGTTAAATATAATCTTTGAATCTGAGTTTTATAATTTTTAATTTCGATTATTGTGTAGAGAGATACGTGAAGAAAGCCATGAAAATGTTAATTGGTGGTTGTTTAATTACCATTCCGAAGGATCCATTTGTCCCTGTTTGATGTGGAGAGGGATATTACACTATATTATCATCGATTGTTTTCAACAATAACAATGCGTGTGAAGACATTCTAGTTTTCGATCAGCTGTGTGAATGGGAAGAAATTATGCAATGGCTGTGGTGGTTTGAGGATTTAGGTCTGTATTTGTGGCCTGATGGAGTTTGATATCTCCTTTTCATTATCCTCATAATCAACCATTTTTGATAGGGCCATATGGGAATTGCTATCCAATAAATGTGACATTGTTAGGAGGTAGTACTTGTTTCCAATGAAAAGCATACAACATATTGTATTATTTTCCTCCAAAGTGAGGATGGAAATGACTGATCTGAACATACACGAAAAAGCCCTTACAGGAGGATTCCATGGAGGTTCATGGCATCCGGGTAACCAGAGGGTTGGTTGGCACTTGGCAGGTGTGAGTCAGTAAGTCAGAGGTAAATGACAAACCCACACATACACTTCCCACGAGTCCACTCCCTAAAACTTACTGTCTTCTGCGCTAAAGCAAATTTGTCGACTTATCTACGTATACATATACTCCAATTATTCTCACATCAATATATCAATATATATATCAATGTTCTAAAAAATATTAGGCAGATTTCAGCCCAAAAAAAATATCAGGCAGATTCTAATTAGAGGGGTCGTTTAGCGCCTAAATAGCCTATATAGATACCAAGGTGACTCAAATAGACATTCCAAAGAGGTTCAAAGTTTAGGCGGACCGGCTAGCGCCTAAGCGAGGCGTAATTGAGACTTTTACAATGCATGGAGTTCTATTTAGACAATGTGAGCATGTTTAATCCTGAAAGAGTATTTCCAATAAATTTAAGAAATCAAAAGCAAACATACATACAAATAAAAACCATATAATAATGAAACTAAGACTATGTTACACCCCACGTCCATAACGCAACAAAACATTAGTAAGTATTTATATATGTACGAATTTAATGGGAGATTTTCTACACATTTTTCTTTATGCTTTAATTTGAAAAGATAGCAAGGATATTAACCTTTCAACTACTAATTGGTTGATTTATTATCCTGTCTCACAAAAGTCCAATTTCTTGATAGCTAACTTTTCAATTGAGTGAATTGACCATGATTCTTAGTTTTCGACGTCCACAGTTTACCTTCATGTCAGCTAACTAGCGCACAAATTATTGGGTTACAATTATTTGCCTGTGAACATATATAGAGAAGAGGCCGTAGATCGAGTACAGATCTAATTTCCACCAACCTCTATAACTACCGGTGATAATTAATAGTACAGTATACTGTAGTATAAAGCTAAGGCAGTAACACACATGAAAACTGTCGGCGGCGGGAGGCGTCCTTCGGGATGCGTCAGGTAAGTGGGTCGGTGGTTTTGTTCACAACATTGGGATTTGTTCGGTCCCAATGGCGGAACTTTGGGGCATGTATAATGGGTTGAAGTTAGCTTGGGAGATGGGTTTTCGTAATGTATCTCTCGAGTCCGACTCGCAACTCATCATACACCTCCTTAGTTCCGGGGTGCGACAAAGCCACCCCCTTAGTAGCTTAGTGTATAAATGCCTAGGCTTCTTGAGTAGGGATTGGTCTATCCAATTCCGTCATGTGTATCCAGAGGCAAATACCGTTGCGGATTGCCTCGCGTCTAGTGCTTTTAATTTCCCGCTTGGGTTGCATGTATTGAGTGCCCCGCCTGAGGGGATTTCTATTTTGTTGAATAACGATGTAAGGGGTCGGGCTATCCCCCGCGTGATGACTACTTAGCCCTCTTTTTTATATTTAATAAAACGCCCCTCAAGGGCCCGGAGAGTGCCGCCTCTCCTTCGACAAAAAAAAAAAACACATGAAAACTGTCAAAATCATTTCTTAATTTCTAATTTGTTCAACTGCCCAAGGAAAAGCTATAACTTTTTTGGTTGAGGGCGTTGCCTATGAGAGTCGAACCGGTGACCTCTAGGTACTACCCTTGGAGGTTTAACCGCTCGACTAAATGCCCGAAGGCAGGAAAAGCTATAACTACGTGGAAGTGAATGTGTCCACGATAAACATTAATTAATCAGACGAGAAAAATAGAACAAGCGATATATAATCTCTTACTAATCATTTTTTTAATCGCTCAGATTGTTCAACCTCTAAAACTAAATAAGGGACAGTGACACACACACACACCATCATGTGAAAAACAAACAAACAAAACAATTTTATAATTTGTTTAAATAATGCAATGTGGTCGATCGACAAGTTGTACTATTCCACTTAGTTAGCCTTTTAAGTCTTGGTTTTCTTTCTCTTCTGATTTCAAAGTTGAAATCAATGTTTTTAGGGTTATCGCTAGAAAATTAATGTTGCCTTCTTGAATTTGATAAGAATTCAAAAACAAAGTATACCAATAAACTAGCATGCCTAGTGTTCTGGGCATGTTGTACGCCGGAGAAGTTGGGATCTAAGGATCTTCCTCTGTTAAGAAATAATCGACCATTTTTCATGTATATAATGTAGACGCAAAAAAAATAAAAAAATTCACCTGATAACCTTGTGATTAAGATAATTTTACGTGGTTTCCATCCAAATCCTAAGTAGAGCTGAAAGATCCACATAATCTTCCTTCGTTAAACCCATATCCATTTTAATACTTTCATTAGTTCTAAGACAATAATTTAATTACAGTGTTTAAATAGTGCAATTAGTTACATTTTTCTAATCTGTATCCAGCTGCTCGATCGGCCGAGTGAATCTTCTGCATGTTCTCGATCACTTGTTGTTCTTCTTCCTTGTTTTATTTCACGGCCATGTGGAATGAAGATCAATTTGCTGGTTAGTTATATTTTTATGCATTATTGGTGTCATTATTACCGTTTGCAAATTCATGTCTAAGAGTTATATAGTACTCCCCCGTCCCATTGAGTTTATCTCAAAAGACAAATTTTGCGGTTTTTAAGAAAGTGATAAAATAGGTATTGGGATATGGGAAAGTGGGTAAAAGTTGAAATTGAATGGGGGTAGTATTGTAATTTTATATGTGTAAAAAGTTGAAAAGTGATAAAGTAGAAGGAAAAGTTGGATTTTGGGTGTAAAAAGTGAGTTTGAATAAGGGTAATATTGTAAGAAATTGTTGATATAAAAGGAAAGAGGACAAACTTAAGGGGACGCCTAAAATGGAAACGAGACAAACTCAATGGGACGGAAGAAGTATATAATATACTGTGCTATATTCTTTTCGATTTTACTATAAAAACAATGATTAATCACTTGGTTGTACTTGGTTTTGGTCAACCACATAAGGAGCTAGGACATGTGAGTTTTAATCATTTTGAGTAGAAAAAATAGAACAAGGAATATCAATTTTACATGATCGAGAGATATATGTTCGATCAATACATTATTCTCTCATATATATAGAACTTAAGTTTATTGTACACATAATATATCGGATGCATGTGGTGTCTTGACCTATTGAGTTGGAAATTGAATCAACCTAATACTCCTCTTAGTCCTCTATTTCTTGCAAGTATCGTGTATTTTAAAAGTTTGTATATGTATGTCATAATAACTCACAAAATTTTGGTTTACGCATCCGGGTTTCATGGATTTTATCCGCTCTGAATGGCGCTCGGATCTTCCCACCGCTGAGGCTTTGGCCGCTCTAAAAGCGAAACTTATCATATGGAATCGTGATGAGTTTGGCCACATTATGAAGAAGAAAGCTGAGTTCCTACAACAGCTTGCGGATGTCCAAGCTGCCATAAGCTCTAACCCCTCGCCTCAACTTCTTGAGCTCGAAAGTAAACTTAGCTCGGATCTTGAGGCTACTCTTGAACAAGAAGAAATTCTTTGGCATCAAAAGTCCCGTATTCAGTGGCTCCAATCTGGTGATAGGAACACTAAATTCTTTCACATGTCGATTGTTATTCGTAGACGAAGGAACCGTGTGGAGACTCTTTGTAGGCATGATGGCTCTTGGATTGCTGAGAAAAGGGAGCTGGAAGACCATGCCGTGTCGTTTTTTGCTGACCTGTACAGTTTGCCTTCAATTGCATGCACAACAGGCCGGCTAATTCAGGGGGGTTTCCCGATCATTGAAGATCACTTATGGGCAGATATGTGTAGGCCTTGCTCTGATCAAGATATTTGGAAAGCGGTTCGGTTTATGGGGGCCCTAAAAGCTCCTGGGTGTGATGGATTTCAGCCTGCTTTCTATCAGAGGTGTTGGGAGACTGTTGGTCCGTCGGTCATTAGGGCTGTCCGATCCTTCTTTCAAACGTCCCAGCTTCCTCCAGGTCTCAATGATACTATTATTGCTCTTATTCCGAAGGTTGATGAACCGCAGCGTATTAATCAATTCCGCCCTATTAGCCTCTGCAATGTTCTCTACAAGATTATCACCAAGATTATGGTGATCAAGATGCAACCTGTCCTTACTCGTCTAATCAGCCCTGCTCAGGGAAGTTTTCTTCCAGGAAGGATGATTACAGATAATATCGTGGTGGTTCAGGAAGTGGTTAATTCCATGAAGTCCAAAGCGGGAAGGAAGGGTTGGATGCTTCTTAAACTTGACCTCGAGAAGGCTTACGATAAGGTCCGTTGGGATTTCATCATTGACACTATGGGGGATGCCGGTTTCCCGTCCTCGTGGTGTAGCTGGGTTCGCGAATGTCTCCAATCCACTTCTTTTCGTCTTGTGTGGAATGGGGAACTCACTGACTCTTTTTTACCTTCGAGGGGTGTTCGACAGGGTGACCCAATGTCGCCTTATCTCTTTGTGCTATGTATTGAAAAGTTGAGTCACCTCATCTCTCATGCAGTGCAACGACGTGTTTGGAGACCTATTCAGTTATCGCGAGGTGGCCCCGAGCTCTCTCATCTTCTCTTCGCGGATGATATCATTTTATTCGCGGAAGCTTCGGTTGATCAAATCCGCATTATTAAGGGAATTCTTGATGATTTCTGTTTGGCGTCGGGGCTTCAGATCAATGCTTCGAAATCGAGTATTTTTGTGTCGAATAATGTTAGCCCGGATCTCAGAGAAGCTCTTAGTGTGGAGAGTGGTTTTGAGTTGACTACGAATCTTGGTAAGTACTTGGGCATGCCGGTGTTCCATGACCAAGTGAAGTCCGCGACTTTTGCTCCGCTTCTTGAAAAGTTCTCAACCAAGCTGAGAGGTTGGCAGGGTCGGTTTCTCAATATGGCGGGTAGGGTGACCTTGACTAAAGCTGTCCTTGCATCTCTCCCCATCTACACCATGGCTTCGGTTATTATCCCTAAGGAGGTTTGCCTAAAGCTTGACGGGATGATGGCGCGCTTCATATGGGGGGGTTCGGAAGATCAGCGACGGATGCATTTCGTTAGTTGGAACGACCTTTGCATTCCAAAAGAGTATGGTGGGCTGGGTTTGCGGAAGATGAGTGATGTGAATCTTGCCATGATTGGTAAGCTTGGATGGCGTTTTCTTACGGAAAAGAATAAGCTTTGGGTTGATGTTGTCAAGTCGAAGTATGTGAGGCCGAACACATCGGATCGACCATGGGGGTCGTACGTTTGGAAGAGTCTGAAAAAAGGGATTGACAAGGTGGTGATTCCGGGATCAAAATGGTGTGTCCGAGGTGGGTTGGAGACTCGGTTTTGGCTTGATAAGTGGCTTTTGAACCACCCTCTCATTGAGCTCTGTCAGGGGCCTTTGCTCAATGGTATTCGAGACAGGTGTGTGCGGGAATTCTGGATCCCAGGCGTGGGATGGAATTGGGTTTTGCTTAGCCCGCTGCTCCCAAACCACGCACTTCTTCGCCTTGCTGCTGTGGCCATTACTCACGAGGCTGGCGACGGTGACGTGCTTAGTTGGAGTTTCTCACCTTGTGGAGGTTACTCTGTGAGCTCTGTTTTTGCCATGCTGCTTGAGTCTCGGCTTCCCTCGTCCCCCGACTACGTGGTCTTCAAGTGCATTTGGAAGACTCAGGCTCCGGAGAGACAAAAACTCTTTATTTGGCGTTGCATGAAAAGTGCGGTTCTTACTAATCAAGAGCGGGTTAGGCGTCACCTAGCCGATAATGCCCTTTGCTCGAAGTGTACTATCGAGGAGGAGTCGTTGATACACCTTTTGCGGGATTGTGATATCACAACTCGTATTTGGGATTATCTCCACCCTCCTCTTGCCAGGGAAGTTTTCTATGAGTCCAATTTTGATTTTTGGATCCGCACTAATATCACGTGCGCGACTCTCGTTCATGGTGGTATTAGGTGGGCGGACCTCTTTACGACCGCTTTGTGGTGGATATGGCGCTGGCGTAATCTCTTTGTGTTTGAGCAGGTTATCTTTGATGGCGATCGTGGAGATTTCATCCTCAAATATGCAAAAGAATACGCCCAGGCTAATGATAAGCGTCGAAGCAGTGAGGGTGCAAGCCATGAGGTTATCACGCATGTGGCTTGGTCACGCCCTCGGACCAATTGGATCAAGGTTAACACGGATGGGTCGGTCCGAGAGGGAGGTTTGGCGGCTGCGGCTGGAGTCCTAAGGGATGCTGAAGGACGTTGGCTGTTTGGCTTTGTCCATAACATTGGGATATGCACGGTCCCAATGGCGGAGCTGTGGGGCGTTGTCAAGGGGCTAGAGCTTGCATGGAGCAAGGGTTATCGGAGGGTGTCTCTTGAAGTGGATTCACAACTTGTGATTCTACTTCTTGGAAGACCTATAGAGGATAGCCACCCATTGGCCAGCTTGGTCCTTCGGGGCCAAAGCTTGATTCGTAGGAGCTGGGATGTCCAGTTCCGTCATATCTTTTGGGAAGCTAACCGTGTTGCGGATTCTCTAGCTAGTTTAGCGTTTTCTTTCAACATTGGTTTTCATGTATTGCTTGACCCTCCCGAGGGTGTTCTTTCCTTGCTTGACGATGATGTAAGGGGTCGGGTTATCCCCCGTTTGCGTACTACTTAACCCTTTTTCATTATTCAATAAAACGCCCTAGCGGGCACGGACACTACCGCCTCTCCTTCAACCAAAAAAAAATAACTCACAAAATTTTGGCTGACACTCATGATTCCATGAATATAATTACAGATTTCAATGGATACTAAAAAATTAAATCCTTTTAGCTAGGTTAACATTCTTGAAATTTTAAGTTTTGCTACGAGTCTTTTTTTTTTGGTTGAACTTTTGTTACGAGTCTTTGTGATACTTTAACATGACTGGAATGAATATATTGGTTTTACGTCAAATTAAATTGAATGCATCTCAAGTCTTTGAAATATTAATTAGTAAAATACAACAACAACATTTACCCAGGGAAATCCCGTCTGAAACGGGATCTGGATGGTCAGGATGGGGACAATCCAGACCTAGATGGAATGCGCCCAATACAACCCAAGTGCATAAACCAAAAACACTTAAACTACTAAAAACGCTACAAGAACAGAAAAGAAAGGGACAGGACAAGATACGAACATGAGACTCAAACTAATACAAAAAGACAAACAAGTGAGAAGACATCGGCCAACACAAGAGTAGAATGCTCCACCATTTGGCTAGTTGTCTAACACGGTGATCTTTTCTCGCCATCCTCTCTCACTACATTGTGCCAAGTCCGCAGAGATCCCTAACATGCTGATATCTTGCTTAATGTTATCCATCCAGCGCTTCTTCGGGTGGCCTCTATCTCTTCGGCATGCTCCTAAATCCAACCGCTCGCACCTCCTAACTGTCGCGTCTGGGCTCCGCCTCTGAATATGTCCAAACCAACGCAGTCTCGCTTCCCGCAGCTTGTCTCTTATGCTAGCCACTCTGAGCTTGCCTCTGATCTCTTCATTTCTAATCTTATCCGATCCATCCTCGTGTGGCCGCACATCCATCTAAGCATTCTTATCTTTGCGACTGTAAGCTTTTGCTCCTGAACCTTCGTCGTCGGCCAACATTCTGCCCCATAGAGAATCGCAGGCCTTATAACAAATTTGTAGAACTTTCCTTTGAGCTTTAATGAGACCTTCTTGTCGCACATAACCCTAAAACCACTCTCCACTTCTGCGAACCTCTTTGAATCCAGGACCTTAATGTTTCATATAGCTATCATTAACCAAGCTAGGGATGCAATGAATGGAATTGAAGTTGCTAGCTAGCTACTCATCAGTATAGTTCAGTTTTTCACAATTAGCTAGCTAGCTACATTATTGTATTTAATCAGTGGTATAGTTCATGAGCGACAAGATTAGTATTTCCCAATACAAACTCGGAAAATATGATTAAAGTTTGTACCTATATGATTGGGAATTTGGGGTTTACCACAGTAATTAACTTGGGAGTACAAATGCATAATGATGAGGAAAAAGAGCATGGTAGCATGCACGTGCGTAGTTATGATGAGTGAATTGAGATGCACAAAGCACAACAGCAACCATTAACCAACACTCGCACTCCCACAACAAAACACATTCCACGTGACGACGTCGTTTTCGATCTTACTTTTACTACCATAGTACAGATTAAAAGAACTCAGGAATTCACTGAATTCGTCAATTACTCAGACCTTGTTTGTAATCCGTATCAGTATTAATTAACGAGTTAATGCGTAATTAATTAATGTGGCATGGCAATTAAGCTGAATGCGCTATTCTCGAAAGCCGACAGACACACATACGTACTCGATCGATCCGTGGAATGTATTGAGGTTTTCTATGTGGTAATTACATCAACTACAAATTTATTTAAACGTATAATCTACCTACTTGTGATTGTAAATTGAAGAAAAAAGACATTTTTAAACTATTGTACCTATTCGTTGAACATAGTGTGTTGAAGTGTGTGATGAAGAGAGTGACAATTGTGTTTGTCCCCTTGATCAGAACGGCTGAACATGCTTGAAAAAAATATGTTATCATCTATGTTTATAAATATACCAAAAACTAAGATGTGGGTATTTAAGTTTATTTGTATACTAAAACATTTGTATGAATTCGTATATTTGGGGGTTAGGCCGCTTTGAATGTGAGACAAAAATACAAAAAAAGACGAGATAATGTATAGTTTTGTTTTTGGAGATGATTGCGGGAACAAAATTATGTGGATCTTCAAGAATTATTGTATTGCAAATTGATTGTAAAGCATTTCCTTTCTTACTAGCGTAAGGTTTGGTCATTAGGGTTTAGGGAGATCTTGTAAAAAATACTTTTAGCAAATAGTTCCTATTAGAAGGTGAGTTGTGATTAATAACTAGACCGATTAAAAGATAACCCCACCGTAAAGCCGAGCCAATCCTTCCAAAAAAATTGAGGGTTGACGCCGAAAAATACTCGAAAATATAAACGCGGTCCGATTGGATCGAAACCAGATGGTTGATCCGATTTATTATATTTATATATAAAGTTTATTTGAACATTATACTATTTAAAATATAAAGTAGCGATTTATTATTAAACTTTATTATTTAGATAAAATATTCACGTCGTTAAAAGTTTGTATACTAATAACAATGCAGGTGATGAAAGTTTAAATTATGGGCCAGGTAGTATTTTAGTATGGGCTGGGCCCGAAGTTCAAACTTTATGGGCCACTATATTGCTTTTCTTTCTTATAGAAGTGCTAAAGGAAAACGGAGTTGACTCGGACGATATGCAGCATGCTCCCCATCCACGATGTCTGACTAAAGCTCTGATTAATTGTATCAACTTTCAACTAAAAATAATCTTAAGTTTTAAAAATCATCACCAACGATACGAACTATCACAAAATTAACCAAAAACGATTCGAAAGTCTTTTCCGACGTGTTTTTCGGTGAAATCATTGATATGACGATCGAAAATATTTCAACTAAGTGTAAGATATCAAGTTGTTATGTCTAATTTTCGATCCCCGCATCATCGATTCCACCGGAAAACTTGTTGAAAAACGATTCCGAATTGTTGTTGGTTAATTTCGTAATAGTTTGTATCGGCGGTGATGATTTTCAAACTTGAGATTATTTTTGGTTGAAAGTTGATACTTGAGATTATTTTAAGTCATTCTTCCAACAAAAAAACAGAGAAGAAATCTGTGAAACCCTAAAAGAATGGAATCTGATTCTTGATAAGTTGATATGATATGTCTGAGCTCACTTTTAATATGCATACCTACCTCTTTTATTCACTTAATGTATACTATTTTCTATTTGATGTCAATTCGATCAGGAACATTAATCACTCCCAGAATCAATAAGAAATTTGTACGTTTTTATTGTCATGCTCTATATATGATATGTGTGAAACATATATATAGGGGTCTGTTGATGGTACTTGATTTCAAAAGAAAATTAAAGAATATCACAAACTCTAAACTGAGTCCACCTTTCTTCTTTCTTGTGATATAACTAAGCTTGCGCACTTGATAGTTGTGTTATATGCTTAAGCAATACATTAACATACAGGAAGAAAGTTTTAATTAGGTAACATACATATATATATTGGGTACATGATTTGGTAATTAGTATAAATAGTGGATGAATGAATATATCAGATATAAAAGACGTTACATATGAGCTTGAATATGATAATAATTCATTCTTATAAGAAATTGAAACATTAAAGCTTGTAAATCTACAAAGTAGCTCATGTTCACTTTATGCCCACCTCCACAGCACTTGCACATTTGTCTTATCATATATTTTTTGGTTGAGGGCGTTGCCCATGAGAGTCGAACCGGTGACCTCTGGGTACTACCCTTGGAGGCTTAACCATTTGACTAGACGCCCGAAGGCTTGTCTTATCATATATTCATATCACTAAATTATGTTTTCAGATAAGCTATCTATTCATATCACATTTGTATGGCGAGAAAATACCTCTATTAAGAAAATAAAAAAGTTTGTAAAGGGAATCAAGTCTCTTTGATTTGGATTTTTTTCATTTTACTTAAAAAAAAAAGCGAATAAAGGAAGCTACGTTGTTGGGACACAATATCAACATTCCGATTTGTAATCCACTAAACTCCTACGAATCTTAGCCCAATCTCTTTATCATATTCTCCACTCAAATGCTAAAAAGTGGCCATCTTCTCTGTATAAATACGGGTGCTAGCTACTACTTCCATATACTGATGTCTTATAACCTTCACCCAAGAGATCAAACACATGAAGCCCCCACACCTCGCCGGTGACGCCCCTTTCATTCACGACGAGTTGAAGAGAGGCCTCGGCGATAAGCTAAAGCACGTTTACTCATCATCGGTTGCTTCTTCCATGGGTTCGAGAAGCAACAACAAGGGAAGTTGTGGGTCTCAGGCTTCAAACTCTGGAGGCTCGATTACGAAAGTGGATAACCGTCAAGAGGATCCTATTCGAACCATCTTGTTTCTCGGGTCATGGAACCACACATAGGTTGGCTAGTAGTACGAGGTTAATCAGAGTATAGATACTATATCATGTATTACTAGCTAGGGTTGTAACTTTTTTTTTTTGGTCGAAGTTTGGGTTGTAACTAAGTTGTATGTAACGTACTAGTGGATTTGAGATACATATACATGGAATCTACTTGGCAAGTATTATGTACATACATGATGTATCTATCTACAAATAAGTGTGGACTGTAGTCTGTAGACTACAAGTGAAGAAAGTAGTACACTTGTTACTTGATACTAGTTTCTGTTTTGTGGTTGAATAATTCTACTTTCTCACGTTTGTAGGGAGAGTTACGTAAACTCACTATCTTTTCTTATCATGGGCCCAAATGAAAGAAAGATCCAATAAATGTCGAGTGGACAATCTGGGCCATGATTGATCAACAGCCTATTGGCCCAAATACATCTGATATGTGGCCATCAGGCCTAATATATGATCATTGTAATTTGTAAGTGGCTAAAAGAATTATTAATAAAATTTGAATTAATATGAACAATTGGTTCAATAAAGTTATCCACAATTTCTGCCGGTCTAGGACTGTACATATATAAACCAAGATGTTCGTGACCAACTCGATGTTCCAACTCGGTTAAGTCTCACTTGCATTCAGTTTAATTTTTAGTCGAGTAAGACTTGAGCAAGGTATAAAGGCTTGAAAAACCAACGAGCTATGTTTGAACACATGATAACTTAGCTCATTTGCCCATTTACAGGCTAATTACATGTTAATGAGAAAGCTCGACTCACAAAACAGTTCCACTATACACATTGTCTTATGTCCATAAAACAGAAATCCCATATGTAAAAGTTGTTTATTTATGCAAACACTTGTTGTGTTGTTTTAATCTTATGATGTAACATGTAAACACTTGAACACTATAGTAAAGCAAAGCACACACTAGGCTAGGTGGTTGAATGACTTAGGGAGGAAGCAGGTCACAAGCAGCTTGCTTGAACACACACTTGACCCTGGTATGGCTCATGAGATCGAGCCATGAGCTGGCTTGATCAACATTTGAGCAAACCGGTTAACTTGTGTGTTTAAGTTTGAGGAATGCTTGGGCTTGTCTCTGTTAGTTGCAAGAGTTGGGCCGTGTTTCTAATATGGGCTTCTGGCCCAAAACTGATCCACAACCCAATACTAGGAGGAGCGTCTTCTGAGTGTTGGAACGACGTCGTGTGAGCTTGGAACCCATATAAAAGTTTTTCTAGGGTTCCTGTTCACCTGGTCCGAAATCCTTTCTCGCGCAGCTTTGATTTCTAGGGTTTGGTAGCTTCTCTGAGTTGCCCCCTTGAGCTCACCGCTTGCTCGCCGGAGTTAGGGTTTAGGACAGAGAAAAGGAAAGCGGTAACGAGTAGGACTCGGCGTTCTCTGTGAGCGGCCTGAGCTTGAGCTACTCTGAGGTTTTGTGCCTTCTCCGTTCTTCCATTTCTCCCTTCTGTCTTGCTACTGCCGTCTTTGTGTGTGCTTGCTTGCTTGCTTGTGTTCTTGTTGTTCACCTTTAGTGGATTTTGGCTGAGTCTCCCGACTGAGGCTCCGCAGAGTAGGGTTTACCCGAACTGCGTTACCAATCTCTTGTGTTCAACTTGCTTTTGTTTTCTTTTTGTTCTTTGTTGATTTCCAAACGAGTAATCGAGGTAGATTTGAAAACGAGCTCCACAATTGGTATCAGAGCCAGGTTATGTCTCTGATCTGTTCTTCCGCTGCTTGTTGTGTTCTTGAGTCTAGGGTTTCTACCTCTTCCCTCTCTTCTGGTCTACAGGGTGACTGCTTGGGTTGAAAAGCCTAAGTCTGATGCCGAGACTATAGATCTGAGGTGAGAAAGGTATTTTCTGGTGACTCTGTGATTCTCACAACATTTTTCAAAAGTTGCTTGCTTTTCATTTCGCTCTTACCCGTTTGGTTTTCAAACCTAAGTGTGTGAAGCTTAAGATACAACTTTACACACATATCTGGTTGAACAAAAATTGACAGTGGAGTCTTGGTGACTTGGCTGGTGATCCATGCCCATCTAGTGGTGAGTAGCTTAAGCTATCTCTACCCTTGGCGGATCATACATAATCTCTACAAAGAGATTTGCTTGGTGCTCTTACTCTGTGGCATCAATAGCTCAGAGCAAAGGGTTGTGTGTGTTTTAGTATCTGTCTACCCTTGCAAAAGGGCTTCTCTGCTTCTTCTGTCTAAGATCTCTATCTTAGATTGAAGGTTTTTCCTTTTAGTATCTGCTATTCTCTAATCTGTCGTCAAAGATGTCTGAAAACACTCCCAAGGTCAAACCTTATGATGGTGTTTCAGATTTCTCTATGTGGCAGGTTAAAATGAAGGCTCTTCTGATAAAGGAGGAATGTTGGAAAGCTATAGAGGGGGTTTGGCCACCAAACACCAAGGCAGAAACTAAGGCTGAGGCCTCTGAAATGGCTCATGCTGAAATCATGATGAGATTGACAGATGATGTTGCTAGACAGGTATTAAGCTATACTGAAGCTAAGACTCTGTGGAAAGCTCTTGAAACTCAATACTTGAAAACATCTTTGCCTAGCAAAATCTCTCTTCTGTGTCGTTTGTTTTCTTTCAAAATGGATGCCAATATGCCTTTGAATGATAATCTGGATAGATTTCTTAGGATGACTCTTGAAATTGAAAGATGCAATGATAAGATAAAAGATGACCATCAAGCTGTGTTATTGCTTTGTTCCCTGCCTTCTCAGTTTGACACTTTAAAGGATGTGATTCAATATGGAAATGATAAACTGACTAAAGCTAAAATCATGGAAGCCATTATTGAAAAGAATGAAGTTGTGAAAGTGTTTAAAATCAAGGGTGAAAAGAAAACAGAGTCTAAAACTGAGGTTTTGATGACTAAAGGCAAAACTAAGAATAACAAGAAAAATGCTAACAAGAAGAATGAGAAAACTGACAAGAATGAAAAGGAGAAAAAGGACAATAGGAAGTGTTATCACTGTGGAAAAACTGGACACTTTATTAAAGACTGCAAAAAGAAACAACAAGAAGAAAAAGAAAAGAATTCTGGTGATTCTGTTGCCTTGTTTGAGTCTGCTCCTAACTATCCTTTTGAATTGCTTGTTTGCTCATCTTCTGGAGATAAAAATGCTTGGATTCTTGATTCTGGTTGCACTTTGCATGCTACTTTTGATAAATCCTTGTTTGATTCTCTGCATGAATATGATGGTGTTGAGGTTCTTCTGGGTGATCATACTGCTTTGCCTATTAGAGGGGTTGGGAATGTTCCTCTTAGGATGTATGATGGGAAAATTAGGGTCCTTTAGAAAGTGAGATGGGTGCCTGATTTAAGAAGAAACCTAATGTCTGAATCTGTGTTTGATGATCTTGGCTGTCATATTATTACTCATTCTGGTATAAGGGAAGTAATTAAAAATGGTGCTACTCTTATCAAGAGTGTTAAGGAGGGAGGATTATACAAAGTTATTGCTTCTCCTGAATTAAATTTCTCAAAAATGTGTAATGTTATGACTCCAGATCTGACCAAACTGTGGCATGTTAAGCTTGGACATATAGGAATGAAAGGCCTAAATTATTTGTTTAAAACTGGTTTAATTGATAGAAAACCTGTGGATTTGAGTTTCTGTGAAAGCTGTGTGCTAGGAAAGAAAGCTAAGCATAGTTATGGCAAGTCTGCATATGTTGCTAAGCATGCTCTTGAATATGTTCATTCTGATTTGTGGGGTCCTGCTCAAGTTGCTACTGTGGGTGGGAGGAAATATTTCATGAGTCTGATTGATCATTATTCTAGGAAAGTGTGGATTTACTTGCTGAGATCTAAGGATGAAGCTTTTGATGCTTTTAAAACTTGGAAATTGCTTGCTGAAAATGAAACTGATTTGAAACTTAAATGCCTTAGAACAGATAATGGTCTTGAATTCTTTAACCATGCTTTTGATGAATTTTGTAGGGAAAATGGGATAAAGAGACATCTGACTGTCCCTGGCACACCTCAGCAAAATGGAACAGCTGAGAGGATGAACAGGACCTTGCTTGAAAAGGCAAGGTGCCTGCTCATAAGTGCAGGGATGAAACCCTCATTATGGGGTGAGGCTGTTACAACAGCCTCATACCTCATAAACCTGTCTCCATCTTCTGTGATTGATTTCAAAACCCCACAGGAGATGTGGACAGGGAGGAAGCCTTCACTAGCACACTTGAAACCATTTGGTTGCATAGCTTATGCTCAAATTTCTCAGGGCAAGCTGCAACCAAGGGCTCTGAAGTGTGTCATGTTAGGCTATCCAGAGGGCATTAAGGGTTATAAGCTTCTAGTGTGTCAACCTCATGGATATAAGGTTATCACATCTAGAAGTATAACCTTTAATGAGTCAGAATTTTATTTCAAAGTGAAGTCTAATGCCTCTACTGAGTGTGCAGGTACTAGCAAAGAAAGGGAAAATGTTAGGTTTTTCCTCCCTCATGAAGCAGAAACTGACACTGAGGATGAGTTTGACAGTGCCTTGCCACAAGGTGCTTCAAATGAGGAGGAAAACAATGATGGTGAAGGAGAAAACTCTGATGATACTGTAATGGAACACCAGGAAGCTGAGGGAGCAACTCCACCCACTGATATGGGTGTTGATTCAAGTACTGAAGACCAGTTGCCCCACCAAGCTGGTGGGGAGGTAATTTCTGAACATGATATGGGTGAAGAACATGTAGAATTACAGCATCCTTTGCATGATTATCAACTTGCTAAAGATAGAGAGCCTAGAGTTAGGATTCCTGCTAGAAGATTCATGATGTTTGCTGAATTCTGTGAAATTGCCAAGCATGATAACTTGATTGAGTATGCTTTCCTTGCTGCTGAGCATGTTATTGATAGCTTTACACCTGAAACTTATGAATGTGCTATGAGATGTGTGCATGCTAAATACTGGACTAAAGCTATGCAAGAGGAAATCATGTCTATGTATGCTAACAATACTTGGGTTCTAACTCCCAAGCCAGCCAATGCTAGACTGATTGATTGCAAATGGATCTTTAAAATTAAAGATGGTGCTCATATAGGTGATCCTCCTAGATATAAAGCTAGGTTAGTTGCTAAAGGGTTTACTCAAAAGGAGGGCATAGATTACAATGAAATCTTTGCTCCTGTGGTTAAGTATAAAACTTTGAGATTATTACTTGCCATGACGGCTGTGTTTGACTGGGAACTTGAACAAATGGATGTTAAAACTGCTTTTCTACATGGTGATTTGCTTGAAACAATTTATATGAAACAGCCTAAGGGCTTTGTGGATTCTGCTAAACCTGATCATGTGTGCTTGCTTAAGAAGTCTATATATGGTTTGAAGCAGTCCCCTAGGCAGTGGAACATTAAATTTGATTCTTGCATGAAAAACTTAGGTTTCACTAGGAGCAGTTATGACACTTGTTTATATTTTAAGGGCATAAGAACCAAGACTCCTTTGTTTGTGCTTCTCTATGTGGATGACATACTTTTGATGTGTGATTCCAAGGTTATGATTGCTGCTGTTAAAAGAGATTTAAAGCAGAATTTTGACATGAAGGACTTAGGAGTTGCTAAAAAGATTCTAGGCATTAGGATTAGAAGAGATAGAAAAAAGAAACTGATGTGGTTGTCTCAATCTGATTATTTGCTTAAAGTCTTAGAAAGGTTCAACATGACAGATTCTAAACCCACCTCAGTTCCTTTAGGAGGCCATTTAGAATTGTCTAAAAAATTTTGCCCTTCAATCCCAGATGAGAAAGCTAAAATGAAAGATGTGCCTTATGATGTTGCAGTAGGTTCTGTCATGTATGCTATGCTTTGTACTAGACCTGACTTAGCTTTTGCAGTTAGTGTGCTTAGTAGATTCATGTCTAATCCTGCTGAGTGTCATTGGATTGCTATGAAGTTTTGTCTAAAGTACATCTGTGGAACTAAAGATTATTGCCTTGTTTATTCTGAGCATAATGCTAGAAATGAATTATTTGGATATTGTGATTCTGATTATGCTAGTAACAAGGATAATAGAAAGTCTATTTTACATGGGCAGGAAACTGCATATCTTGGAAGTCACAACAACAATCTGTTGTTGCACTTTCATCTACAGAGGCAGAGTACATAGCTGCTACTGAGGCAGCAAAAGAAGCAATTTGGTTGTCCGGAATTGTCAAGGAGATACAGCCTACACCTCTTCTTCCCATTATCTTCATGGATAGTCAAAGTGCTCTCTATCTGTGCAAGGACCCCATGCTACATGAAAGGTCCAAGCACATTGATGTGAGACACCACTTTGTGAGAACTAAAGTTGAAGAGAAGGTGCTGGAGATGAAGAAGATCAAGGGAGAGCTGAATCCATCAGACTTTGGCACCAAGATAGTGACTGCTGACAAGTTCCATTTCTGTAGGAATTTCCTGCATATCTGAGACTCCAAATGAGCCTCTGGAGCTCATGGGCCGATGATTTAGGGAGATGGCGACCTTAATCCACTAATTAATTGTGTGAACACATGTAACATCATAGATTAGGAGGGCAATTGTTGTTTTAATCTTATGATGTAACATGTAAACACTTGAACACTATAGTAAAGCAAAGCACACACTAGGCTAGGTGGTTGAATGACTTAGGGAGGAAGCAGGTCACAAGCAGTTTGCTTGAACACACACTTGACCCTAGTATGGCTCATGAGATCGAGCCATGAGCTGGCTTGATCAACATTTGAGCAAACCGGTTAACTTGTGTGTTTAAGTTTGAGGAATGCTTGGACTTGTCTCTGTTAGTTGCAAGAGTTGGGCCGTGTTTCTAATATGGGCTTCTGGCCCAAAACTGATCCACAACCCAATACTAGGAGGAGCGTCTTCTGAGTGTTGGAACGACGTCGTGTGAGCTTGGAACCCATATAAAAGTTTTTCTAGGGTTCCTGTTCACCTGGTCCGAAATCCTTTCTCGCGCAGCTTTGATTTCTAGGGTTTGGTAGCTTCTCTGAGTTGCCCCCTTGAGCTCACCGCTTGCTCGCCGGAGTTAGGGTTTAGGACAGAGAAAAGGAAAGCGGTAACGAGTAGGACTCGGCGTTCTTTGTGAGCGGCCTGAGCTTGAGCTACTCTGAGGCTTTGTGCCTTCTCCGTTCTTCCATTTCTCCCTTCTGTCTTGCTACTGCCGTCTTTGTGTGTGCTTGCTTGCTTGCTTGTGTTCTTGTTGTTCACCTTTAGTGGATTTTGGCTGAGTCTCCCGACTGAGGCTCCGCAGAGTAGGGTTTACCCGAACTGCGTTACCAATCTCTTGTGTTCAACTTGCTTTTGTTTTCTTTTTGTTCTTTGTTGATTTCCAAACGAGTAATCGAGGTAGATTTGAAAACGAGCTCCACATGTTGGTTTTGGATTTTCACAATTGGTATTCAGAGTACTAGGGGTTAGAAAAGCTTGTAGGATTAGCAGAAAAATGGACATCATTTCTTGTTCTATTCTCCATTTATGAGTTGGATAGAATTAAAATCCAATATGATTAGTTAAGCTATGTTATGATGATAGATTTAACGTCTTTCAAATCCATTTCTTAGTGCATAGGCTATTACTTGCTGACTTGCACAAGATTCATAATATATATATAGTTGAGGGTATGCGATAGATAGCTAGGGTGAATATTATTAGTTTTCACGTGGGGAGCTTTATGCTATGCTTAAAGCCATTTTGAGCGTGAAGATGAGAGAATTAAAAAGGATCCACTCACAAAGCAAAATGTGATGGGCGGGCCCCACTATGGCAAAGAAACTAATTAAGCTAATCAAGTGCTTATATTGACCTTGGCTACCTCTTGTACATGAAATAAACGTACGTGGTAGGTAGCTTTGGAGAGAAGAGAATGTAAGTGCAAATTCAACAAGCTCTTGTGTTGCTATGGTGATCAATTAAAACTCCTATTACATCAACGTTATTGTTAAAGTTAATGAGCCAATAACTAGGGACCGTGACAGTCTGAGCTCAACACATATAATTAAGCTAGTACATAAGTTCGATGAGGTTTTAGTTGGGTCAAAACCAATGTTATATTGGTTTATTTTGTAAGGCTTCGTTTCACAACTACAATGTATGATCATACTATTATTCTATATATAGTAAAGAGATTACATACATGCTAGGGCTTGTGGGCATGTGACCTTCTACGCCTTCCTTAATTTAAGGTGTGTTCGATCATAAACCTAATTCAAATCTCAGACAATTAATGCTACAAATATATAGCTGATTCTGAAAACTTAGTTGTTAGAAAATCTGTGTGTTTTGATGGTTCCAAACAGGTTGCTGACAGGAAGTCGCCGACATCACAAAGATAAATCAGAAGTCGCCGACTGACTCGACAACCTGGTTGCCCAGAAATCCGAAGCCGAGCGGAACTCTATAAATGGCAAAGCGCGTAGCAGATTTAAGGAAAGCGCGGCAGAAGGATTCTGGAGGTTCTTTTAAGGCAAAAAGAAGTTCATACATGCCGGAAATCTTCATGGATTATTCCGAGATAATTTGGAAGATTTTATTGTGTCTTAAGGAGCTGATTAGGAAAGATTTTGTAAGGATTGTGTCTAATTCATTCCTTAGGTAGAAATGATGAATTATGCCACAATCTCCGTAGTTTATATATTGTGTTCGGCGTTCTGAGAGAGTTAAGGAACTAGGAGAGAACGGCGCAGAACTAAGGGAGAGTTTCTGTGAGTTCGAGTTTCTGAGGGTTTCTGTACTGTGAGCGAGTGTTGCTGAGAGTAGAAGACAGGTTCGTGTGACTCGAGTCTGTGGAAGGGAGAGTACGAGAAGAGTTGTATTGGGTGAGGGTAGAGTACATAGGCAGAGTACTTGCAAGAGGGCGTGGGATTCGCATCTTGGAGTAGGAGAACCTTTGTAAGCCCGAGAAATCAATATAACGAGTCGAAGTGCTCTTCAAGTCCTACCAAGTGAGAAGCTTGGGAGGCAAGTGGTTTTTCCCGAGACAAACTAGTTGGTTTGTGGAGGGTTTCCACTCTAAATACCTGTGTTCAGTTTCGGTAACTTAAAGTCTTTCTTGTGTTTGAATTTCCGCTGCACAACCTACAGGTTGTTAACTCTGGTCGACGACATCGTAGGTGTCGACGACCTCTGAAGTACTAACAAATCCTACATTAGTAAACCCGGTGATCTTTCATCTTTGTGGATTGTGCATACAAGTTTAAGGCATCTCTAAAGCTCAAAGTTATTGTATTTCAGTAGGTGGAGCTAGAGCATGAAAGAAGGAACAGAAGGCAACAGTAGCTTTGTATTGATCTTGTTGCCCATGATATTGATCTTGAGAGACAAATTGTCAAAAATGTGGGAGGGAGGGATCCAGCATTGAGTGAAGAGGGATTACATAAAAATGATGAAACAGGAACATACAATGAATGAATTAATATGGGATGGGCCCCATGCAATGGCGGTGGTGGTGGTGAACCTGTCCTGCCTCCATCAAAGTGGAGGAAGATTTCTGGTGGATCCATGGCTGGCCTCAACTTTCAAACACTCAATACAACGATGCTGTTTTGCTTTAACACGTTCACATTGGTCTCGCAAACTCGCAATCAGCTAGCTAGCTAGGTTAACCTAATTAAATCCAGTGTTAGTGTCTCTAAAATGATGTACAATTTGGTAACCAAGTTTTAGGGCCTGTGAAGTTTGATCTGGGTTTGCATTTTATGATGTAGATGATGATAATTAACATGGTAATTTGTGGGTTGTTTGCGCGCACAAGGTTTTTTACTGTTATGGAGATAAGAAGGTCATAATCTAGTGATCATGCAATGATCATTTGGGAGTGTTTGGTCAATGATTTCTGCCGAATTTGTTTCCCTTAGTGATCAAGTGGGTCTTATCTTGATCAATCCAATTAACTCGATCTCTATGCTTTGGAAGCTGTCTTCTTAACCTTTTTACACTTTTCCATGTGCAGAAAGATATGCTTGTAGTTTGCCTGTCCAACTGCTTGGTTTAAAACCCTTTTTATACCTCACAAAACCTAACCTCATTGCTTAATGAAAGTAAACCTTCTTTAATAGGGCGTTGTTTTATAGGCACCTAGCTACAAAAAGCTCTAAGCACACTTGTAGGTAGTTCACACTAAGATTGACATGCAAATTCTTCTTCAATGCAAGCCCTTAATGATACATACACATAATTAAACTATAGTGCAATCTAGTCTACCTCTACGGGTACGAGATATGCTATTGATATTACGTTGTTTCATACTAGTACCATATTTCATTGGTACTATGACATTATAGCAACATAAACTAGTACAATAGATCTACTAGTACTTCGGATCAAAAAAAAATAGATCGACTAGTACTATAACAATATAACAATGTAAACTAGTACATTAAGGGACAACATCGATAACATATCTTGTAGCAGAAAATCCCGATTGACCAAAGAGATCTGTATATACATACATATATCATATATGGGTGAGCTTGAAGATTTTAGCGGGTACCTTTCAATGGTTAGTTACTAACCTCATGGTTGGTTCGAGATAGTCTAGATTAATCCATTCTTCCAATGCAATGTATACATAACAACAAACAAGATATACATAGTTTATGAATATATTAATCCTATCCTAATTCACATTAATCATTTTTTTTGGTTGAAACCCATTAGTCATTTATTGAAGTATCCATAATGGAGCACGGCATGATCGAAAAATGCAGTGAATAAAACAAATTATATTACGGTATTTTCGCTAATAATGGTTCCTTGATGTGGAAAGTACCTAATATGGTTACACACTCATCGTGCAATAGCATGTACTAGATCACTAACCCAATCAAATTAACGTAAACATTAAAATTAATGTACACATACATACGTAATACCGACTTCAAGTCCATCCAATTTATAGTAGTGCAATATTGTCATGTGTTACTAGATTAAATTTAATGAAAATAAAATTGGACGTACGATTGGAGAGTGGGAAAAAAAGACTAAGGGAACCAGTTTGAGTGCTTTTGGTAGTCCAATGCCGATCGATCCACTCCTATAAATACCCAAGTCTTCCTCCCTTTCATTTCACATCCAACAAATTAAAACACATTCTCACTAGTATGGCAACTCATAGTCATAGAATCCGTTGCGCTCTTTTCTTTCTTTTGTTGGGCATAGGATTAAGCTCGGCTGCTAGAACCCTTCTTACTCTTGATGGAATCGGGCTTGGAGGCCACCTTGGTGGCGAAGTAGGCGTCCACATCGGTGGAGGTGGAGGCGGGAGTGGTGGTGGCGGTGGTGCTGCCTACGGCGGTGGAGCCGGTGGCTCTCATGCTGGTGGATATGGGAGTGGAGGTGGTCAAGGAGGTGGTGAAGCCGGTGGCGGTGCCGCTCATGCCGGTGGAGGTGGTGGTGGAAGCGGTGGAGGTGGAGGTGGGGCGGGTGGATATGGTGGCTCCGGAGGCGGAGGATATGGAAGCGGGAGTGGCGAAGGAGGTGGTGAGGCTAGTGGTGGTGCAGCTCATGCTGGTGGTGGAGGCGGAGGAAGCGGTGGTGGAGGAGGAGGAGCATATGGTGGTGCTGGTGGATCCCATGCTGGTGGGTATGGAAGTGGAAGTGGAAGTGGTGAAGGAGGTGGTGAAGCGAGCGGTGGTGGTGCTCATGCCGGTGGTGGAGGTGGCGGTAGCGGTGGTGGTGGTGGTGGTGCATATGGTGGAGCCGGTGGCTCACATGCTGGTGGGTATGGGGGTGGAAGTGGGAGTGGAGAAGGAGGTGGAGTAGCAAGTGGTGGAGCTGCTCATGCTGGCGGAGGAGGTGGTGGAAGCGGTGGTGGAGGTGGTGGTGCGGGTGGCTCACATGCTGGTGGGTATGGAAGCGGGAGTGGTGAAGGAGGCGGTGAGGCTGGTGGTGAGGCGGCTCATGCTGAAGGATATGGAAGAGGGGGAGGCGAAGGAGGTTCTGTAGCCGGTGGTGGTGGTGGAGGCGGTGGAAGTGGTGGAGGCGAATCCTATGGTGAGGCAGGTGGAGCTCATGCTGGTGGAGGAGGAAGTGGGAGCGGTGGAGGCTATGGAGGTGGAGCTGGAGCTGGTGGCGCCTATGGTGGTGGAGGTGGAAGTGGTGGTGGCGGCGGTGGAGCATATGGAGGAGGAGAAGCTGGAGGTTACGGAAGTGGTGGAGGAGCTGGAGGAGGATACGGTGGTGCAGGCGGTGGTCATGCTTCGGCTGGTGGAGGAGGTGGTGGTGAAGGTGGAGGAGGTGGTTACGCTGGAGGAGGCCATGCTGGTGGATATGGTGGTGGTGCCGGCGGCGGTGAGGGCGGTGCTCATGGAGGATATGGTCGCTAAGATATCATGCAGGCCATGCATGCATATACGTTATAAGAGCCTTGAGGCTATATATATAAACTAAAAAGATGTGGCATGCACGATGCATGCATTGAGTAGTGTTCTCGTGTGTAATAAGCTTTTACGTACGTACTTTCTTTCGCTTATTATAAGAAGTTTGTGATGAACAAAGCAACATGTATTCGATGCATGCTCTCGAAAATAGTCGTCGCATCATATCGGATACATATATCATATGTATGTGTGTAACTAATTTCTTTGGATTGATGGAATCAACGTTCTATAATATTATCGACCGTTTACAGTTGCATCTAAGATTACGAACAGAAGCACCTAAAGGCTACCATGCACGCAACAATCTTATATTATATATCAAACTCACGCATCCATATATGTTGTGATTTATTTTCAAACTAGAAGAAAACTCATCGATCAATAATAGAATGCATTCTAAAAATGATATACGAACGTGGACATAGATTTCAGAAAGAGGAGATTTGTAAATTAGAATACTAACTGGCCGGTGCGCGCACATGCACAAGTAGATAGGTCTATCATTTGGTATAGCAATATATATTTGGAGCTCATACTACACTACAATAGTCTACATGTCTCTTTTACCGATTCGAGTCGAATTGGTGAAAGAGACATATAGACTTTTTGGGATATAGAGTAATTTTCATTAACAAGGAAACTCGAGATGCAAGTAACTCAAGTTTTACATGGTATTTTGCGATTCCATCCATAGAAGTTTATCATGAGGCAATTTCCGCACCAAAAAAGAGTGACCAACCCTTTTGCAAGTAACTCAAGTCTTACACGATAATGAACACACCCCACAACTATGTGATTAAACTGAAAAGAGCAAGATAAATCCCAAGTTTTACATGGTATTTTTCTGTTAAGTACTTGCAAAAGGGTGCATGTTTCCAATTTGCATGTCGCAACCAACATGAGCTAGCCAGTCTAAATGCTTTTCATCTATAAAAAATATACATATATAATATATATACATAAAAATAACACAGCAACATAGACCAACATACATAGTCAGAATGAATAATGGTACAAGCTTCTTATAGCTGAATTTGTTCATGGTGGCAACATAGACCTTTTCTCCACCAAAAGGCAAAAGGAAGGCAAATTTAGCTATCAGTCAATGTTCAGCCAGTGTAGATGTAAAAATACCAATATTTTCAAAACCTTCAAAAGCATAGTAATAACTGGAAGCCGGACAAATTACACATGTATAGATCTCCAGAAAATAAAAACACTTTCATTGTCTATCTAAAATAAGCTAAATAATGCCGTGACAAATCCAGAGAAAAAAAAAATAACATTTCCATCGTCTCACTAAAATGAACTTTTTCGTTTTTGCAAAGAATTTCTGGGTGTACTCATTTTACATGAACTTCGAGATATTTCTGCAGTGTATTTGTGATACAAATTTGATCTGAAGCATAGAATTTTCAGAGGATTCTGTCCTGAAGATCAGTCATCAATGTTGATGCCAGGGAGCTTAGCTTCTTCCCAGTTTCTCCTGCAATGTTCTTCAGTGACGATATGTCTTGTTGTGCCTATCAAAAAGGAATTCAAACAGTAAAAACATTATGTCAGATGGCTCGGATTCAAGGCTCGCACAGACAGAGCTTAAGGGTACAAGCTAAGATCCTACATCCAGTACCATTTTCATAGAATATTTTGCTCAATGGACTTGATTGAAGATAATAAATCAACGAGTTGTTTCAGGCATTCTTTCCAGCAAAGATGGTAACGAAATCTGATGCAATCTCAACCTTTGCAGGATTTTATAGCCTTGGTTTTATTCTTCATTTTCTGCATCCTCAATTTGGATGTCTCATCTCAAGGTTACCACATTTTGTAACCAGATTAAAACTGATCTCACCGTTTAGGATCTCATTTTCCAGCTCAAGGTATATCATTGTGTAGGGTGCAGAAATCAACCAGGAATATATGAATAAATAATCCTCTAGATTGTTGCTTTTCATCTTTACATATAATAAGTGTTTTCTTTTTTACAAAAATACTTTGCTAGGAGGGAATAAACTGCAAAGTCTAGGATAGTTGCTGAGCATATATAATACTTGTTATAACAGAAAGAACATAATAGGAAATAATATCAAGGCAAAAACTATATGAACCAAAAAGGGTGGAACTGAGCATCAGAATTTACCTGGAAAGATAATCTGTTAATGAGGTCACTAGCTGAGACATCAATGGACCCATCAGAATCATTGCCAAAGAGCTCTGCACTAGAGATTGCGCTTGAACTCTGGAAAGATGATTAAACCACAAAGCAAGTTGTCACTAAGAAGAAAACCTAAAAAAGCCAAATGAATAGAGCATGCAGAAAAGAATTAAAATGATGAGCCATGCAAGGGTCACCAGAGAACTCTGCACTTGACAATACATGTCGGATTAAAACCACAAGACTAGGCATCGTAGGAACATACAGGAAGTGCATGCTAAAAAACATGAACTTACTGAATACTTTGACAAAGAAGCATGAGCATCCATATCCCTAGAGGAGTTCTGATCTCCAAAGAATTGTGCAGAGGAAATAGACTTTGCATTTGAGAATTTCTTCCTTGCCTCGTCAGTTTCTTCAACCTGGTATATAGTAAACTCACAATATAAATAACAAAGGACTGATAATATATCCATTTATGTGAATATATGAGCCATAGGATTCCAGAACATTTATAAAACATCTTAAGAAAAAGGAAATATTAGGAATGACAAACAAATATGATGTATGATACATCACAACCCTACTCCAAACCAAGCCATACTATAATAAGAACTACTAAAGCCTAGCAAACAAGCTCAAATACGGGGAGAAACAAGTCAAACAACTGTAACAGTTTCAACAGGGACACTCATGTAAAAAAGCTTACTTGAGCTTTTGCGGAATTAGAGTTTCCTTTCTTTGAATAACCATTGTCCATCCCAAAGTCGGAAAAGAAGCTGGAAGACTTCGGAGCAGCTACATGGCTTATTCTTTGTGATCCATTTGAGTTACTTTCAGTAGATTGGCCATTTTCAACATACTCAAAGCGAGAGGGAAATGAAGCACCAGTAGTCGGGACTTTACTGCTGGTGGTGGAAGCTGGTACAGCAGCCTCTTCTGGCTTCTGATCATAAAGGTTCTCATTTGGCTGCAATGGAATTAATGGTGTCAAAACTAAGCATACAGCTTGAATTAAATTTCAACAATAAAAAATAACGAATGAAACTTTAAGATCGAAAGATAGACTTTAAGCAATAAACAAAGAACCTACCTTGCTAGCCAATTTTCTGGCACCAAGTCCTCCGGTTTTAACATTTCTCTTAGCTCCGAGAGGCTTCTTGACAGTAGAAGTAGCTGCTGTGTGATATTTTGGAGCAGCAGGTACTTCAGGGGTTTCTTTCTTCTCCACAACAGTTTCTTTTGGAGCTTCTTGGACATTCCAATTAGAAAATCCATTAGAAGCTTGTGCTGCCTCTGAGGCAACAGGTGATGAAGGTAAAACAATATTATCTGCAGCACTTTTAGCAACTTCCTTTGCAAGTATCTGCTTGTACAACTCAGCAGCTCTTGATGTATACTTAGCTTCAACCTTGCCTCCATCAGTCCATCCATGCTGCTTAAAGAAAGTATGCGCACGGCTATTTCCTCCAAAACTCATTGTCTTCAACTGGTCAACTGTCCATGAGTCCAAATTTGTTGACCTAATGGAAATTAAAGCAATCATGTTAGCAGACAATTAATCACAAATATAGACTGCAATGACAATAAACAGAACTGATAGAGGTTATAATCTTAAATCAAATAACTCACTCTTCAATATAAAACACATTGGTTAGGTAGCCACATTTTAGCGTACTTGTTTGCACTCAGTGAAAAATCTTATCAGTAGGAAAACTATATTGTGTAGGTATAAAACATATTAGAGGCATCAGCATTGTTTTTTTATCGTCTATGGAAAGGTTAAAGCAGAAGCTTAATTTATAACAATGATGTTGCTACTAGATTCCTTCTACAATCAGTCACTAGCTTAATCTATTGTGAGTCCATAGCACCAAAAGCATTCTTTTTCTGCACAATGTACGCAGCTTTACATTTACAAATGCCAATTCAAGCATTGGTTATGTTTATATGAAATTTGAGGGTGTATGTAGTTTAAAGACAAGTGATTTTTTCATCTGAAATATACATTTTAAATTTTGGATTATTTCTAAACTACTTACCTCTCTAGGTAAAGTTCAGATACTTAAGATTGGTAGTGATATTCATGATTTGCTCATAAACACTTTGCAATTGCTAAACTTGTACGACATCACATCTTAATCAGTACCAATCCTACGGAAGGATCTAGATTCAGGGAGCAAAGCCCACCACAACCAAGCACCGACATTTACCCCAATCTTAACGCCAGAATGAACAAGTTAACAGGATTGGAAAGAAGTAGCAAAGATGAAACCCAAAAAAAAGCTAAGGATTCGAAATCAGCCTAACATTATTCGAAATATCAAGGATCGCATTTCAAATTAAAACCTCACCTAACGAAACTGATATGGACGCCGAGATTCCGATGAGCCGCTGAACAATCGATGCAGAGGAAAATTCCATAAGGCACCGACGCCCAAGTCGGATTCCTCGCATTGCAATCGAAGCAAATCTGCGAAACATTAAAGAAAAACTCAAACTTCATCCACATTCCTCTCCAGTAAACACAGATCTGAACCGGATCTCCCAAAATTTAGCCCCAAAAGACCACGGATCATGCTCCACATCCACAATTCTAACATCAATGCATCATACACATAAAATAGCAAGAGATTCATAGCATCAGAGAAGAGCCTACCTTGTTTTCCGATTTGGATTTGAGCTTTCGGAAGACAGCAGTTTTGTCGGTGTAATTCTCGGACGCCATAGTAGGAGAAGAACTAAGATAGACCAAATTTCTCTAAAATTTCTTTATCTGTATCAGACAGGAGGTGATTGAGAGGGGGAAATCGTCGGCCGATCGGATCAGAGGAAACTCCTCGTTCAAGTGCAGAACCAGCGAGCGTGAGGAGAATGAATTTGTTTGGGACTCTCTGGTTTCTGGTATTGGGAAGCATTTAATTAAAAATCCCGATATATATTTTCCATTCCTTTATTAGCGAAGCGACGATGGGGAAATTACGTTCTTGTCCCTTTGCCTTTGTGTGCTGGAAACAAAGCGACGTGCTTAATGCGGGGAATTGACGGAATTGTCCCTGTCTGTAGCCGGTGAATGGGCTATGCCTAATGCGGCTGCTTGAAGAAAGGCCATTACCAACTTTTAACGTTAGACCCTTTGCCTGAATGGCAGAAGACTTTTAACCGTGTTATGTGATGAGGTAGACGTAAACTAACTATTCAATACTTATATTTCTCTAACTATTCAATACTCCATCCGTTTCAAAATACATGACCATTTGGACATTGCACATATATTAAGAAAAAAATGTTATTCCTATATTGCCCCTATTACATGTAGAGTTAATTATTTGTTTAGAGAAATATGAAAAAGTGTAATGATTATGATAAAGATAATTATTAGGGGTATAGATGGAAAGTGATGGAAAAAAATGTGAAATGGTCAAGTATTATGAAACAAGCAAAAATTGCTATATGGTCATGTATTTTGAAACGGAGGGAGTATTGATTACTATCACATTACTAGGTGTTGTCGCCGTGTGCGCAATGGATTCGACAAGATCGTTCTCAAACAAGTTCATCATTCTTACAATGGCTTGCCCCCATTTTTGTTTGATGACTATGTAGCTCCTTTGGAGCAAAACCAAGCTTTATGTTTCTAATAATATGCATTATAAGGAACTAAGGCTGTGTTGGTCCCAGATTTAATCCGCATAAGAGGCAGCAGCCCATTACCATGAGAGGCCCATCACTCAACAGCTATAAGATATATACAGACAGGATAGAGACTATTCGGAAATCTGTTAGTTAAGACATAATTATATCTTGTGTAAGATAGAATATCTACTTATTGTCTATAAATATCTATGTAAACCCACGAAAGAGGGTGGAAAGAGGTCAGATCACACACGATAACCCTCGCTAAAAGCACACATTGTAAACCCTAGAACGGGGTAGCACGTTTATACACATTCATACGCTTTTTTCGGAGCAATACAAACATATTCTTTTCGTTCTTCTTGATTTAATTGGATGTAGGCCTGATTTAGGTCAAAGTTTACCTTATAAATTTTGGCTCTGGCTGCTGATACGGGACATGGAGCAGAGCAGCCCGGCTCAACAGAGGACGACGGTCCATGGGAGACGCCCAAGCCGAGGAGGTCGGCTCGCGTCAAGAAACCTCCAGCCAAGCTGCGGGTTTGATTTATTTTCATAAACTAATTTATTGTTTAAATTGGATTTATTAGGATTTTTCATGTTACCGTTTAACGGATTAGCTGTTACGGTCTTCTCGGGTTTCTTTTAGGGTGATTCTTTCCCCGAGTCGCTTTTTATTGAATCATCCTTGGGCTATTTAAATACCCTGCTTTGCTTTCAGGGGAACGCATTGAGAAATACAAGTTTACTTTCAGCCCTAATTTAGTGTTCTCCTAGTTCAGAGTTAGGGTCCTGTAGCAGGTCCTTAACAACTGGTGCTTTCATCTACGAACACCATAACCAACACCTCGGCGCCCGAGACGTCGACCGTCACACCGGCGGCGTACGCCTCTCTCTCTGACACGGTCGCGAAGTTGCAGGATATGGTCTTACAGTTGACGGACGACAGGCAACGGGACAACTCGCGGTTGACGAACCGCCTCGACGACCTCACGGCGACTGTCCACCACCACTCACAACCGACCGTCTCCGGGGGACCGCCAGCCGCCGCCCCGTTTAGCGCGCCGCAAACCCTAGGGCCGTTCGCATCAGCGAACCCTAGTGGCGGGTTCAGTGCGCCGTTGCCGTCCGCTGCAAACCCGCTCGTCATCCAGGCGAGCGCCACGCTCCCGTTCGCCGCCTTCTCGGCTCCACCGAACTGCGGCCAATCCGCCGGTTTCATTGCAGGCGGCGGGTTCTCACCCCACTCCGGGCTCCCCGCGTTCCTCACGTCCTCCGCCGGATTCGGGGGCCCCTCCCCTTCGTTCCCAGTCGGCCCGCACACCGGCGATGGCTACGGGCCGCCGAGTGCGACTCCCTCACCGTACACCGCCCCGTTGACCACCTTGGGCGGCTACCTGCCTCCGCCTCAGACCGGCTTGGGCGCGTATCCCGGGCAACTCGGCCTTGGCTTCCCTCAGCAAACCGAAGGACATTATGGCGCACACTTTCGCGCACCGCAGGGCCATGACTCCCAGCTTCGGATCCGCGTTGACGCGCCTCGCTTCAACGGATCCGACGCTCAAGGTTGGATCTTTCGCATTCAGTCTTTCTTTGATTATTATAATACTGTCGACTATGATCGTCTTCGTCTTGTTGGCATGTTTATTGATCACCCGGCTTCGGATTGGTATCGGTATCAACGCTTGAATCGGATGGGAGAGACATGGCAATCCTTCTTACACGCGGTTCAGCAGCGTTTTGATCCCACATACTATGAGGACTATCTTGGCCTCTTATGCAAGCTTCAACAGCGCGCATCTGTTCATGAGTACCAATCAGAGTTTGAGGCGCTGCTCAACAAGGTTCAGAATGTTCCCGAACACATGATGATCTCTATGTTCACGTCCGGCTTGAAGCAACCAGTGCAACGCGATTTGCGGTTACGAAACCCGACGTCACTGCCGCAAGCGTTCGCCCTGGACAAGGAGTTGGCGGCGTCCTTCGTTGAAACAGCAGCGGCGGCCACCGGCTCCCGTCGGGCATGGCAGCCGAACACATACAAGGCCGCCCCGTCCCTGCCCTCATCGACGCCATCAGCAACGGCACACACGGCATCGCCTTCACCGGGAGTGCACACTCCCGCCAACCCTCCCGGTAATTACTCTAATCTCCCAATTCGCCGTCTTTCTAAAGCTGAGCGTGACGACGTACTAAGAAAGGTTTATGTTTCAATTGTGACGAGAAATACACCCGGGGACACCGCTACACTCCACGCTTTCTGGCTGTGCTCAGTTGTGATGAGGATGATGAGGGCGAATGTCAGGATGAGGCGTCGGATGAGATAGTAGTGGCTGCTGACATCTCCTACATTCATTCCATGGAAGGCTTACCGAACCCGCGTGCGCTTCGCATGCCTGGCACTATCAGAGAAACGCAGGTTCAGGTTCTGATTGCTGGGGGCAGTACCCATAATTTCATTCACCCTAGCATTGCAGAGAAGCTACAACTGCCACTTACAGCAGTAACGCCGTTTCGAGTATTTGTGGGCAATGGTGCATATCTTCTTTGCGGACATCAATGCGCCGCTACAGTTCTTGAGTTACAGGGCTACTCATTCTCTGTGGATCTCTTTGTTCTGGTTGTCCATGGTCCTCAGGTGGTGTTGGGCGTTCAGTGGCTACAGACCTTGGGAGTTATTGCCCAGGACTATGCTAAGTTGACAATGCGTTTCTCCTGGGAAGGTAAAGAGGTTTTCTTGCAGGGTTCCAGACCGGCTCCGAAACAGATTTCAGGGCATGAGCTTCATTTATTATGGGCGGCAGAATCAGTTTCTGAGTTCTATGAGGTCGTGCGTGTGCCAGAGTCCCCACCCGCTGGCCCTGTAGACATTCCGGATGACATCCCTGCGCCCATACGCGCCGTGCTTGAGCGGCATCAGGCCGTCTTCGCCGTTCCGGGTGATTTACCGCCGCCTAGGTTATGGGACCATCGCATTCATGTTCAGCCAGGGTCCAAGCCAGTCAATGTCAGGCCTTACCGTTATCCGTACTTTCAGAAGACGGAAATAGAGCGTCAGGTTCAGGGAATGCTAGATCAGGGTATCATTCGGCCTAGCACGAGTCCATTCTCTTCACCGGCTCTCTTGGTCAAGAAGAAAGACGGCACCTTCCGGTTTTGCATTGATTACAGAGCACTGAATGGCATTACAGTCGCTGATAAGTTCCCTATTCCCACAGCAGATGAGTTGTTTGACGAGCTGGGTCGTGCAGTGGTTTTCACTAAGCTTGATCTTCGATCAGGCTACCATCAGATCCGGATGCATGAGGCCGATATCTACAAGACGGCCTTTCGTACCCACGACGGCCATTTTGAGTTCTTGGTAATGCCCTTTGGTCTGACGAACGCACCATCCACCTTCCAGGCTGCGATGAACAGCATTTTTGCTCGCTTCAGGCGTGCGTTCGTGATTGTATTCTTTGACGATATCCTCGTCTACAACTCTTCCATGACTGACCATGCGCATCACCTAGACGTGGTCCTCCGTACCTTGCATGACAATAATTTTTTCATCAAGGGATCCAAGTGTTCATTCGCTACACCTCGGGTGGAGTACTTAGGCCATATTGTGACACAGGGCACATTGGTAGCAGATCCGGCGAAACTGGCAGCAATGTCTGAGTGGCCGGTCCCGAAATCTGTTAAGCAGCTCAGGGGCTTCCTCGGTTTGACAGGGTATTACAGGAAGTTCATCAGGCACTATTCTATGTTGGCTGCCCCATTGACGGATTTGTTAAAGAAGGAGAAATTTGTGTGGTCTTCGGAAGCGCAGGCGGCTTTTGAGAAGCTGAAGGCTACAATGATGTCCCCTCCTGTCCTCCAACTACCAGACTTTGACAAGGAGTTTGTTTTGGAGACAGACGCGTCAGATGAGGGCGTGGGGGCAGTGTTGATGCAGGAGGACCGCCCGCTAGCCTTCTTCAGTCAGAAGTTGGGAATCCGACGCAAGGGCTCTTCAGCATATCACCGGGAGTTGTTCACCATCGTCTCCGCTGTTCAGAAATGGCGGCAATACTTGCTGGGTCGGGAGTTCCTGATTCGGAGTGATCAGAAGAGTCTCATGGAACTCCTTACACAGGTCATTCAAACGCCGGATCAACAATTTTTCATGCGGAAGTTGATGGGCTATAAATTTCGCATTGAATACAAATCCGGCGCAAGCAACCGAGTGGCGGATGCTCTCTCTAGATGCATGATTGACGACACCAGCTCATTGCGTCAGTTTATGTCCATGACAGCTCCGCTTCCAGCACTCCTGCAGCGTGTGCGCAGCTTGATGACTTGAAGTCGTGGCACCAGGCTGCGGCTACAGGGACGCTTCCTGCACCATTTCAGGTACATGACGGTATTCTATACTACGGAACTCGTTTGGTGATAGGGTCGGCTTCACCGCTGAAAGCTGACATCCTGGCCGAGTTTCATTCCACACCGTCTGCAGGCCATCCGGGCATTGACCGCACTTTTCGTAGAGTTGCCACGGTTTTCTACTGGACAGGGATGCGTAAGGATGTCAAGCGTTTTGTAGATGCTTGTGTGGTTTGTCAGTCCACCAAGTACAGCACACAGAAGCCTGCAGGCCTGCTACAACCCCTACCGGTTCCCCAGCAAGCTTGGGACGAGGTGTCCATGGACTTCATTACAGGGCTACCTCCTTCTCGGGGCTACACGACAATCCTGGTGGTGGTCGATCGTCTGTCCAAGTACTGTCACTTCGGCGCACTTGGCCCGTCCTATTTCGCGCCCAAAGTCGCATCGGTGTTTGTTGAGGTCGTCGTTAAACACCATGGGATTCCAGCAGTCATTCTTTCAGACAGGGACCCGGTCTTTCGTGCAGCATTTTGGGCCGATTTGCACCGTCTCAGTGGTACTAAATTGCATTACACTTCTGCTTATCACCCACAGTCAGATGGACAGACTGAAGTCAAGAATAGGGGGCTGGAGCAATATTTGCGTGCTATCACTCAGGATCGACCCAAGCGTTGGGCTGATTACTTGCCCTGGGCGGAACTCGCGCTGAATTCCATGTTCCATGAGGGTCTAGGGATGTCGCCTTTCAAGGCTTTGTATGGGCGCGAGGCGCCACCATTGGTACGTGTCACTCTTCCGACCGGGCCTCCTTCGCCCGCCACCATGGCCATACAGGACCGCGAGCAGATGTTAGAGTTGATTCGGTCCAATTTAGCTAAGATGCAGCAGCGCATGGCGTCTCAAGCTAATCGCCACCGTCGGGAAGTTGAATTCAAAGTAGGAGATGAGGTTCTTCTTAAGCTTCAACCTTACAGGCAACACTCTGTGGCTCGACCTTTGTCAGCAAAGTTAGCTCGCCGCTTTTATGGACCATTTCGAGTCATTGAGCGGGTTGGGCCAGTGGCGTACCGCTTGCAGCTACCTGAGTCGGCAAGAATCCATAACGTGTTTCATGTCTCCTTGCTTCGTCCTTTCGTCACGAACGGATCCAAGGTTGTGCCAGCGACGTTGCCTTCTGAGTTCTTGCAGGGTCGACCGGTATCCCACCCATTGCGTGCCATTGCGACGCGTGATGTTTTGGTTGCAGGTACAGCTCGCACCGAATGGCTTATTGAGTGGGCCGATGGAGCCGCACCTTCCTGGGAGCCGGCCGATCAGCTTCGCCTTTCATTTCCGGATTTACGGCTTGAGGACAAGCCTGATTTGATCGGGGGGGAGATTGATACGGGACATGGAGCAGAGCAGCCCGGCTCAACAGAGGACGACGGTCCATGGGAGACGCCCAAGCCGAGGAGGTCGGCTCGCGTCAGGAAACCTCCAGCCAAGCTGCGGGGTTGATTTATTTTCATAAACTAATTTATTGTTTAAATTGGATTTATTAGGATTTTTCATGTTACCGTTTAACGGAATAACTGTTACGGTATTCTCGGGTTTCTTTTAGGGTGATTCTTTCCCCGAGTCGCTTTTTATTGAATCATCCTTGGGATGTTTAAATACCCTGCTTTGCTTTCAGGGGAACGTATTGAGAAATACAAGTTTACTTTCAGCCCTAATTTAGTGTTCTCCTAGTTTAGAGTTAGGGTCCTCTAGCAGGTCCTTAATAGCTGCGTTCGGCAATCAATTGTTAATGGTGACGTTGATCGATTGTGCTGATATCCTTGTCTGATAAAGGAAAACTATTCAGTATTTTATCATAAAGGTCGAACGCCCTTTTCAGTTTTCCTTTTCTCACAACTAAAGCTTACCTACTCGAACTCGGGCCTCAATTGTCCAGGCCCAATAATTCCGGATAAACCTCAGCTGCAGAACAATGAAACTGGCATGGCCCAATATAATGTATTTATATGCCAATCATGGCAGTTGGTAGTTATTAAATCGCCAAACTGCCCAAGGCAGGAAAGATACACTCTGTAGTACAGGCTAAGGTTGTCAGGAGATTGAGTGCTAGCGAGCTGGAAATGTAACGTAGTGTAATTGTTAAGTAGATTTGGAATATAAGATCATTTTTAATTAATCATCCCACCTAAACTTTGGCGTATACTTGTGCGCTTTTGCTTTTAAAACAAAAAATATATTCCATTAACTTAAACTAATACACATTGCACAGCTCTCATAAAAAAAAAAATCACAACATGCATTACTTTCATATGCTCAATACGTTAAATTAAGATTTACTCCGGATTGAAAGTGGCCTTGAATGATTGCAATAAAAGGGCAATCAAGACAAATTAATTAAGCATCAGTTGCATATTAGTGAGTAATTTACCATCACTAACTATTCGGGTTTTCCCATGGTTTGAACTTCTTATTGGAGTACTACTAGTTTGAATCATTGAACCCTTTATTTTGTTACTGTTATCTTCACTTTTGCTAGCAATGATTTCTCTAATACGTAAAACCACACGTCGCTAAAAAGCTATATAGATGTGGTCGAATAAATATATAAATTAAGTAGCTAACAATCTAAACATTCATCTTCTTCTGATACAAAGTAAAGTTAACCACTAAACCATTAATTCCTCCATTTTGAATCTTCTTTGATACTTCATATACTGAACGAATTTTTCTTAACAAATTTTTGGTCATAATAAAATTTCGTTTTTAAGTATATATGGTGGGTCTGTCCATTTCAAGAAATGCACGTCATAGATTGTTTTTCAGATTCTTTGTCCCTTGCAAAATTGCAAAAAGACACAAGCACAACCACTAGGTCCACTACCATTGTTTTCTTCTCCTTTTTTTATTTTTTCAAATGGAAAAAGAAAAGAAAAGAAAATCAATGCTGGGTAGAATTATTGGAGCACAACGAAATCTCAAATATTGATGATAGGATTTGGTTCCAACTTCCAACGAGTACAAAGCGTATTATATCTTTTTCCGTTTTTAGGGAATTAAGAAGAATACAGCAGTTGGTGGAAGTGTCATCACAAATGGGCCCATCAAAACGTGGCTGGCCCAACAGGCCCAATCGCTCTCGAGCGCGGGCACTAGAGGACGAAGAAGGATGAGAAACAGGTAATTACTATTAATTTGTTTTTTCTTTTTAAATAGGAGTAGTGAAAAACAATAAAATGACGTGGCACGCGGGGAGTGGTGAGTGGTGAGTGGTCAATGGTCATGACTCATGAAGGTGCGTGTGTAAGTTGTAATGTTTATCACGTGCATCGTAGCAGCCGGCCACAATTTTTTTTATTCTTACACATATTTTTATACACTAGTGAATGACGCGTGCGGACAAACTCTCATGTTTGAACTTTTCTTAGACGGAAGATACAAATAAATAGAGGGGTTCGGATCCGGTAGGAATGATTATTATGGTAGGAAATAGGAATGAATCACAGCCGTTGATCACGCAGGGAAACACAACCCAAAATTAGACACGGCCGAATAATACGCGTATAATACGCGTATTATTCGTTTTCTTCCGTTTTTTACGTTTGTATCCGTTTCCTTCCGTTCTCTTCCGTTTTTTTCAATTTTTTTCCGTTTTCTTTCATTTTTCCGTTTTTTTTTCGTTTTTTTCGTTTTTCTTCGTTTTTTTTCGTTTTTTTACTCGTTTTTTTTCCCGCGTTTCTTTCGTTTTTTTGTTCAACTCTATGGACGATTTGTGCAACCATATTTGTTCACCTCTATTGCTCATTTGTGCAACTCAATAGTCAAATTTGTGCAACTCAATGATCAAATTTGTGCAACTCTATGATCAAATTTGTGCAACTCAATGGTCAAATTTGTGCAACTCAATGGTCAAGTCAAATTTGTGCAACTCAATGGTCAAGTCAAATTTGTGCAACTCAATAGTCAAATTTGTGCAACTCAATGGTCAAGTTTGTGCAACTCAATGGTCAATTTGTTCATTCATATTTGTTCAACTCTATTGTCAATGTGTTGAATTTTATGGTCAATTTGTTCATCAATAGTTGTGCAACTCAATGGTCAAATTTGTGCAACTCAATGGTCAAGTTGGTGCAACTCAATGGTCAAGTTTGTGCAACTCTATGGTCAATTTGTTTGCGTGGAGCAACATCCATGTGAAAGCTCCAAAACGGGACCTAACTACGCGGTTTGTGCAACTCTATGGTCAATTTTTTGCGAGGCCCCCCAACACACAGGCCCTTCGGACCTGACTATAGCCCCGTCTCGAAGAGACCTTCGAAATGACATAAAATACGCCCCGTTCCGATAACCGAGCGCAAAGTTACGCCCCGTTCTTGCGTGGCTCCGGAGACCTAATGCGTGTGGGATCCGGCCAAGGAGGATATGAGGAAGAAGAGCAAATCGACCGACCGGATCTTCGAAGCCGTGGCGGATCCGAGATCTGCTTTACCGAAGCAACAACGACGGCGGTGACGATTCGTCCGTTTGAGCTCCAAACAACAGCAGTGACAGCGGTGGCGGATTTTGTCAGCCACAAAATCCTCACTAAATTTCACAGCAGAAGTTCAAATGCTCGCAAATCCAACACATAAACCCTAATTCCGCAACATCAGTTTCAGAATGAAGGCGAAGAAGACGGAGATGAGTGAGACCGCGATTTCTCCAACGCTGATGTCGGAGAGGGAGATCTGGAGGAGTTCGTGGAAACGCAAAACACAAAACTCCGGTTCCAGACCTGGAAGCTGCCATGGATTGAACTTGTAGAGGTCGATTACAGCGCCGGAGAGAGGTCGGCGGACAGCGGCTTCGGGAGATTCGCCGGAACGGTAGTGGTTGCCTCCACAGGGACCGGATCTAGGGTTTGTGGCCATTAACGGCGAGAATTGGCTCAGCACCGCTGCCGCCTTGCTGTCGGGAGGTGGAGGAGTGGAGGAAGAAGGCGGCGGTGGCTCGCGGCGAAGACCATGTCGGAGGAGAGGATGAGGAAGACGGAGGACGAGCGACGTCGAGGAGGAAAGTGGAGCTGCTTGTTTTATTTTTTATTATCACAGAGATCAGGAGCGTTTATTTACAGATCCATATAAACCGTACGATCTATGGTAATCCAAGGGTGGAGAAACATTCCTATTTCTCACCCTAATCTCTAAATAGAGTATAGGATATATAGATGGTCTTTCGAAGAGTAAATTAGGCCTTTCTCCAAGATGAGACTCGGTTATCAATTCCAATCGATAGTTTTGCAATCAACAAGTTGTCGTCAAAATTTTAGTGGAATTATCTAACTCGTGTAATTTCTTCATAGACAAAAGGTGTTGTTTTTATTTTGTAATAATATCTATTAATTTAAGCGGTCTGATTATTTGAAGACAATACCTCTTAACTAAAACGGTTTGTGATGGTCATAAGATAAATGAATATATATATATATAAGTTTTTTTCTGTCATTTGCTCATCTCTATCTACTTCATGTAATTTTGTTGTTCATAGAATTTGATAGTAGATGTTGAGAAGTTTTTTCTTTTCCTTTTTGTTTATAGAAAATTGTCCATTTGAATTATCATTTCACTCTTATTTTTTTTTGATAAAACCCGCAACTTCAATTAATGGGAAAGGTCTTCATACAACAAGTTATATAAACAAGCATGAAAGAAAAAATTGTTGTTAAGAAAGAAAGGAGACGATGGCATAAGTCGACAGAGCCAATCTGCTACTTTGTTTGCATCTCCGCGGATGTAACTCCATCTGGAAAGAGGTGTCTGAATACTCAGCTCTGTAATCTTCGCCACAAGATGCCCCTATGAGTTGTTCGGAACCGGACCACCATTGAGAAGACTAATAACTCCGTTACAATCAGACTCCACCAAGACCCTTTGATATCCCAGTGACACTGCAGTCTGCAAGCCCCAAGCCACTGCTTCCACCTCAACCACCTTGGTTTCCAGCCTGTCTTGAATCCACTTTGACCTTACAAACGGAACCTGACTTGAATCCGATCGGCCAATGCCACAAGCTCGGTCCTTAACAAACCCATCACACCAGACCGAGATCCATTCCGTCTCCGGGGCTTTGCAAGAAGAGCTACCTTCAGACCTCTGTATCTCCGGCTTAAAACCATTCCTTAATGAAGCAACAAACTCAGCAACTCTGGATCTACCGCGATCAATAATCTGAGTGGGTTCGGAGCTGCAGCCTTCGAAGATCCTTATACTGCGTGTTCGCCAAATTTCCTGGACAATGGCAACCGATAGTCCTAAATCCTCAGATGACAATTTGCTTCTAACTTCATCAAACCAATCCAAAAAAGAGTTGCTCATTCGCCCCACATCAACAAACATATTAGATGAATACCAGATTTGGTTTGGCAAAGAACAATCACGTAAACGATGGAGGGTTGTCTCCGGTTGCCCACATATATCACAACAATATTCAGTCGTAATTCGTCGCTTAAACAAATTTACCTTGCTCGGGAGAATATCTCGACCCGGTCTCCATAGGAATGACCTCACCCTTTGGGATGGCTTTCATATCCCACAAACAGTTCCAAAGCCGATCACCATCCTACCATGAGGTTTGTCTGAGCTCAGTACTCGACCTCTTGTGCTGCATCAAAAAATGGTTACCTGACCGAACCGAAAACATGTCGTTTTCAGTGTAGTGCCATACGAGAAAGTCCTGTATTCCTTCGTCCACCAAGTGAATGCTACATCACAAGATGAGAACGTCTCCCTTACAACAGGCTCATTCCAACATTTTCGGTTCCAATCGATCAAATCAACAACCTTCAAATCCCCACTGGCCCCCTGAAAATTTCCTAATACTTTGAAGGAAGATGGCCTCGGGATCCGCTTGTCTTGCCAGACATTGATAGACAACCCATTTTCGACGTGCCAGTAAGATCCACCAGTGATAACATTTCTAGTTGAGAAGACACTCCTCCAAACGAAACTTGGATTAAAGCCTAGAGAGGCATGTAATTAATCAGTTCTGGGATAATACCTCGCTTTGAATAGCTGCGCCGCCAAAGAATCAGGTTCATGTATCAGCCGCCAACCCTGTTTTGCAAGTAGAGCGAGGTTGAATGCCTCCGAATCAAGAAAGCCCACCTCCAAGTCTCTTCGGCATACACATCCGTTCCCAACTCATCCAGTGCATACTTCTCTTTTCCACCGAATCCCCCCACAGAAATCCACGACATTGTGTAAGTAGGAATCGCTTGCAACACGACCGTGATCAAAACCTCTTTGCCCGCCCTTGGAAGAGACGACGCCTTTCCAACTCTTGATTTTTCTCCAAGCCCGATCCCTTACTTGATCAAACACCACTTTCTTTGATATTCCAATCATCGTTGGTAACCTAAGGTATCGTTCATGCTTGTCAACCTCTTGGACATTGAAAATAGCTAGAAGGACAACTCTTTGATCAGCCCCCACATTCCTGCTGAAGGATAGCTCTTATTTTGCAAAATTTACCTGTTGTCTTGATGCTGCTCCGTAAGTCTGGAGGATGTTAACAATTTCCGTAGCCTGTTGACAGGTTGCTTTGGCAAACATCATACTATCATCAGCAAAAAATAAATGAGAAACCGATGGTGCAGTCCGAGCAATTTTAACCCCACTCAAACGTCTCTCCCTCTCGCTTTTCCAAATGAGAGATGAGAAGTCTTACGCGCATAAGAGAAATAAATAGGGTGATAATGAATTACCTTGGTAAAGACCCCGGCTAAGCTCAAATTCAGCTGAAGGAGAGCCATCCATCAACACCGAAAAGAATACACTTGTGATACATCTCATTACCAGTCCAATGCAGCCTTCACAAAACCCCAAATGCCGCATACTCTGCTCCAAGAAAGACCACTCCACCCGGTCATATGCTTTCGCCATGTCGAGCTTGAGAGCCAAGTAGCCCTGCATCCCTTTTCTTTTGTTCTTCATGAAGTGGAAAAGTTCAAAAGCAGCAAGAGCATTATCCGTAATCAAACGCCCCGGAACAAAAGCACTCTGCGTCTTCTCTATAACCTTGTGAAGGACTTTTTTTAACCTGTTTGTGAGAACTTTGGAAACAATTTTGTAGAGGAAACTACATAAACTTATGGGTCTTAAATCTCGCATCCTGTAAGGGTCTTGAACTTTTGGGATTAGTGAAATAAAATTGTAATTTAATTTATGAGGAAAAACACCACCATTGAGAATTTTGAGGACAAAAGCGGTTACTTCCAGCCCGACGATGTGCCAGTGTTGTTGATAGAACAACGCTGACATACCATCAGGACCCGGAGATTTTATAGGGTGCATAGAGAAGAGAACCGAATACACCTCATCACCGGTGAATGGACGTAACAACTGAGAATTATCCTCATTTGTCAGTTTTGGCGAGTGTCCTTGAGGAGACGTATTAGAATGTGCACTGTGATCAGATTTGAAGAGTTCCCTAAAATATTCAACAACCACCTTCGCCTTATTTTCACTCATTCTCCACTCCATCACATCATCATCCACAAGCCTCCGAATTCTATTCAACTTTTCTCTTACTATTGGCTTTGTTGTGGAAGAATGAAGTATCCCTGTCACCCCAATTTAATTCATTCTCCTTCGCTCTCTGAAACCAAATCAACTCCTATTTCACCATAAGATCCTCCTCCTCTTCCTCTAGTTGCCGTCTTCTTTCCACCAATGAACCTACTACCCCATTTTTACTAATTCTGCGTAATTCCTCCCTAATAGCTTTCAACCTGCCCATCACATTTCCAGATTCCTTCTTATTCCATTCTTTCAACTAAGTGATACAGACATCAAGTTTCTGTATCATTCCTTCACCTTCACATCTTAAGTTTGGATTTTTCCAAGCATTCTTTACAGCAATTTGACAACCTTCACTGTGAACCCACATCGCCTCAAAACGCGAAGGTCTTCTCCCTCGGATTTCTTCACCTTCCTCCTCATCACATCTGAAGAACTCCAACAACAAATGAAGGTGATCCGAGCCCTGCCTTTCAAGGTGTCTAATTCTGGCAGTTGAAAAATCCTCCGCCCATTTTTCATTTGCAAAGCCGAAGTCGAGGCGCTCCTGAATAAAGTCATTTCCAATTCTGCCGTTATCCCACGTAAATCTTGGACCAGAGAAAGACATCTCACTAAAACCACGGACCTTCAAAGCATCTCTGAACGCGATCATCGCTGGCCAATTTGGACTGAAACCTCCCTCCTTATCCTCATGGCTCAAAATCTGATTAAAATCCTCTAAGCATAACCATCAATCATGAGCATCTTCACTTAGTCTTTTTAGGAGCCCACATATGGGACGCTTATCATCCCATTTGGGCCATCCATACAGGCATGTAAAGCGCCAACTTCCCCCATCATTTACCTTCACCCGCGCATCTATATGATGTTGTGTGTATGATTTGATCAAGAGATCTGCTCCCTCTTCCCAAAGTAAGCATAGTCCCCCCGACTGACCTAGTGATTCCATCGAAAAACACCCTTCAAATCCCAACTTATCACGAACAAACTCCATTCTCTTTCTATCAGCTTTTGTCTCCATTAAGAAAACCACCTTCGGGACCTCTCTTCTCACCAAATTGGTGAGACGTCCAATTGATCGGGCCATCCCCAATCCTCAGCAATGTAACTCAAAGACTCATAATGACCGGCAAGAGAGGTTCTCAACCTCTCCCGCCGATGTACACTTTTGACGTTTTCCCATGCCACTCCTAGTGATTAAGTTTCCACCCCTGCATTATTTAAAGAAGCGTCGTCTTTTCTTTTCTCCTTGCCTGCTCCACCTCTTATCCCTACTCGTTTTCCTTCCCTGGCTCTTCTTTTCCACCCCCTTTTCTTAAGAACTACACTGATTTCATTCACTCCCTGAACTGATTCCTACACAATTTTCTTTCCTTTCTCTGATATTATGTTATCTCCCACACATTCAACCCTGATTCTCCTGATTTGCACATGCTGATCAGAGATGGCTCCTTCACTTAAAGCAACTTTTTGCAATCTGTGATGGACTTCCTTTAATCCTGCCGTTTCGACAGCCATGCTAGCACTTCGACCCTCGTCAACCTCTCGATTTGCACTTTCAGCTCTCCCCGACATACTATTATCCAAGCTTAACAATTCCCCTTCGCTATTGAGCACTTCAAGCAGCGACTTTCTGGCCCTCTCCTTTCGTGTCTCTGTCAACTCCCTTTGGACAAGTTCTTTCTTTGACATCCCAGTTAGAACTAACCTCTCTTGCTCCTTCTCATACTCTGACCTTGGTTGGTGAAACTTCAGAGGTGATGCACGCAATCAATCTCCATATTCACCTTGCCTCCCCTTACCCTCCTCGTCTTCGCAGTCCAATTCGACATGTCCTAGACGACCACAACAATAGCATAAATTCGGCAGCTTCTCGTATTTCACATCAATCCACATTCTCTGACCATCGAAATTCATCAAGAACTTTGTGCAAGGGCTTAGTTATGTCCACCATGACCCTAACTCGAAGGAACTTTGCACTCACAAGGGTCTCAGCCTCATCAAACATCTCTAGATCTCTGAAAACCTTTCCTATAACTTCCGCCGTCTCCATAGTCATTGCATCCAGCGGTCAGTCATACGCTCGAACCCACATTGGCACCTTGTCAATGGTAATCTTTGATGGATGATCCGTACCTGGTTCTTTTAGTGCAAGAAGGGCTCTGTTAAACGACCACGGTCCTTCTTTCATAACCCGATCACGATCGCTCATGTCCGCGAACTGAAAGAGGTAAAGGTTTGGACGTAGTTCACGGAAGATGAACCCTTTCCTCACCTTAAATGCTCCTTTCATCGTCGTTTTCAGCGCATATGCATTGAAAGGTCGATTGGTGATCAGAGAACCCACCAAAGTTAAAGAACTACGCCACTCTTCCTCTGAACATTGAACAATCCCCGTAACCTCCTGAATCTCCTCCTCAGTTAAGAGTAAATCCTGTGCCCTACTCGACGCCGCCATCCAAACTCTGCAGACTTGAACACAGTGCACAAACCCGCACTTGACGACGGAAAACCCTAGCCCCCACGGCCAGACGCCGGTGAGAAGCAAAACGACCGGAGAAATTGGTAACCGTCAATTGCTCAATCGCTCTAGGACACTGCCATTCCCTCTACCGAATTGTTTATTTACTTTGAAGCTCCACTTCCCATTAGTTAGTCAAGCAAAAATCAAAGTTGATATAGCATCTAGATGGAACTTCAACTTTTTAGAAAAGTTGGAGAAAGAATATCAAGTTGCCTCTGGTAGTCTGGTGTAGTTTCCAAAAACCGATAGGAAAAAAAAAAAGAAGTTAAACCCAAATAAAATCAAGACTCTTGCAAGTGAAAACAAAGTTAAATAAAGTAAACCAACAAATATAGTTGAGGACGCAAAACAAGATTAATAGTATATTAGTTACAGAACTACCATTAGTTAGTACAGTGTTTAGAAACGTAAAAAGATATTACGGCTGATAGGTTTCATTGACAAAACAAGCCTCCATTAATAGGCAATCTCCACCTATGTTCATTGTGCTCGATCGAACCTGATGATACCCGATTCCATTCAACATATCGTTTCTGGATGACAAGGGTTGTAGCAATGTTTCTGGATGTCAAGGGTTGTTGCCATTGCTACAGAACTTCACCCATCCGTTGGAAACTTAATAGGAACATTTTTTTTAGAAATGAGACTGAACTACCTTCAAGACAAGTTGGGTAGACATCTTCACCTTCTGATGAGGAATAAGCATATGCAATATCACTCGCAGATTTCCTAGAAGATAGTTTTAATGAGGAGGACTTATGATGATCCTTTGAGTCGTCTTCATAAGCACTCCACTTATCGCCAGCTACTAAAGATTCTGATTCCTCATGTAAATGGCTAAAACCCTTTTCACGCCTCGACACAAGATGTCTCTGTAGCTTGAAATATCTAGGATCTGCATCATAAGACAAAGGCCGTGGAGGAGAACGATACAAATCTGATAACGAGTTATCTGTTGATGGTGTTGAAGTCAAAGCAGCTGCACCTTCAGCAGATGAAGTGAGTGCAGGAACTTCTCTCCCAAATAACGAAGTATACTGAAATAGCACACAATATATATATATATATATATATATCAGATTATAATTTCATAAATCAAACAAACCCTTTTACCTGCCAACAAAATACAATTGTTCAGTCTTACCTCTCCATAACTGGAATAGCACCATTGAAGTAGGGAGCTTCACAATGTTTCTTGATCTTGCACCAATTTGTCCAACTCCTGCTTCTGTGTGTCTTGTGCTTCCGGACTATATTCGAAATCATGAACCGCGCATTACAGAGTTAGATCCAATAAACAAAATTCATAAGCATCCAATGCATTTTGTTAAAAGGATTGTTTGAAATAAATCAACTTCTAGGACCTTTTAGTAGTTTAAGTTAAATTTAGAAGTTTCTTCATAAAATTTTCATGCAAAGCTTATAAACAATAACTCACTTGAAGTCCTCTTTCACGTGCTTTTACTCTGAAAGTGTCAGCAACACGATGAAACATTGTAACAGTATAAAGAGCAAACTCGTTATCCTCGTGGAGCTTTTTGATTCATCTGGGCACCTGAGAAAATTGGCAAAACATTTCAAACCAAGCAGCAATATGTTCAAGAAATTATATAAGTAATCCAGATTCTGGAGGCTCAGGGCTAGTAAGAATTACATGAGTAACCTAAGTTTAATAGAAAGGCACTGCATGCACATTAGCTTAATTGAAAAGAACAAGAACTACACATGTAATCCTTACCACATAGTCAGTTAAGAGTGTCATAGCTTCCTAACCAGTCCTTCTGTATATATTTTGAAACAACCGCAAGCAATGTCACCAAATGCTTTGAGGTAACAATGTCCTCTGGCTTCACAAGATTTGATAGATCACAAACAGCTAAGCTGAGATAATATGAAGAAATTTATTAGGTTGAGAACATTAGTAGATTCAGACTTGAATTTAATGAAAGCTCGAACTAAGTCCCACCTTCCAGTCTGCTTTCGGTTTATTGCATTTAGTTGGCTCCGGACATTGTTATACTCAGCAACTGAAATGGAAGAAAGTTAGCCACAAGTCTTATCCTTGTCAAATCAAAAGATAAGCATCTCAACCAATTGCTAAACAAAATATCAATATCAAAACAGTTCAAGTTCATTATCTACATAATAAAGAGTTAGAGGCTCCATTTGCCAAAATATAGGTCACAAAGTAAGAGCTCTTAGCTCAATATCGTTTGAATAGATTCCAGTGATGACAGGAAAAAGGACCCAACTGAATGGAGATTACAGGAAAAAGGACCCAACTGAATGGAAATGACAGGATATTATATTGAACTTCCAAAATTTACGGGAATCACAATGTGCGTCTTCTTGCTCAAAAGAGTATAGAAAAAGGCTTTTTCAGCTAGACCACTATCGTAAATTAGTGACGACAAATCATGGATTCCACTTTAAACGCAGGTTCACTCAGCACGATGATTTTATACTCTCAGTAAGATTTCAATCTAAAATCAATCATCTCAAAAGTAAGCTATCTCAAATGGTGGCCTTAACAACCAATACACAAGGAGGGAATAAACCAGGGAGAATACAGACAAGGGGTTAAAAAATAGATCTTTCACTAAATATATTGCACATACTTCAAAAATATAGTACAAGTAATACATATGAGAAAGCACCTGAACAAAATCACATAATGCTAAGATGAACAAAGTGTATGTAATCCCTGATAAATAATAGAAATCAAGGGAAAATACCTTAAGATCATCCTCAACCTTGGCCACAAATTCATGGATACTATGAACTACCTCACGGAGAGGTAACATGGTAGGATACTTGGCCTCATCCCAGACAAACCTGTAAAATAAACAATAATGCTTAGTGAAAAATGGCCCTCAATCTAGCACCTTAAACAACATAAGATCTCTAATAAATTCCCACCTTGTAAGGTAAGAATCGATGGGAACTCCATCAACCGTCAAAGCTCCTGCCTCAACTCCACAAGATCTCTCCAATTCCCCAACCTGACACCTGATCTTGTGTGTCACACTCTCCACAAAGTTGTTCGACTACCAAAGAAAAATCCAATAATTTAGGCAAATCAAATGCTAAATCCGAAAATCAGTCAAACAAACAAATCAATCAAACACAAATACAAACCAGCTATAGTAAATAGGGAACACGCACCAAAAAAAAGTTGGAACAGCAAGGGAAGACGTACATAAAACTAAAAATAAAACTACAAATATAAAGATAACACAAGAATATACATCTAGATCATGGCGGAAACACATAAAAAATGCATAAATAAATAATAAAAAAACAAACGATAACCAACATAGTACAAGGCTCCAAAAAATCAAGACAAAAGAGTGCCTTACAGCATAAGATGGAGTTCTTCAGATGATCTCTTGACAGAAAACAGAATAATATCTGAGCGTGTATACCAAGTTGCAAGAGAGAGTAACTTTAAAATACAAAAGATACAGACTTAGAGCTTAGGTATTTATAGGCAAAATGACCGACTTAAAATACAAAACATACAGCATGATGGCTTCTAATGGATGAGCTCACATCCACAGAATAAGTCTGATGCACTGAAAGATTACGACGGTTAAAATCATTCCAAGGATCAAATGAAGCAATCTGCTTATACAATAACTGAACTCTAAAAAAATTCACTTTTATTACTGGCTATTCTAGTAGGATTCAAAAGCCAACCGTGAATATTAGTGCCATTCATTGTTTCAAAGCATTTAATTAGAGGAGCATCAGGAAGTGCTCTGCAGTAAGGCTGGCATGTGCCTTCGCATTAAGCCACAGGATAAATCGATGCAATTCAACGTCAAAAAAAAAACGGGACTACACAAGGATAAATATTACCAAGGAAGCTATCCAAGCAGCCTTCCTACTGAGATGAATAAATCCAGAACTGCAGGTCAAGAGCCATGCCTTCAACAAATAAGACCAATATGCTTCAAGTCAACAGACAATCTCAAAGTCTAGTATCCTCTCCTTCCAACACAAGTGAAATTGGACAGCAACAGCTTTAGTAATATGATGGCATCATTGTACCTGAAAATACATGCAGAAGATTTGAAAACCCATTAAGTAACCATCTAAGCCAGTAAGAGAATACCATAGTAACTATTGATCTATGCATAATTCATGAGGTAGAAAACACTCTTGATTATTTTCAAAAACAAAAACCTGAAGGTGAACTAATTCTCCAAGACAGAACGCATCTGTAGAGCAAAAAACATAAAGGCAACAATAACATCAAACAAAACATCAATATCAAACGGGAAAAAAAAGCAAGTAAAGTGATACCTGGCTGTGTATGCCGCAAATAACAAAAGAAAGAACATTGCAAAAAAATAAAACCAGCAGCAGTAGGCATTTATAGACAAGTATACCGACCTACAATACAAATGAAGCAGGCACCTTACGCATATACAAAGATAACATGAATCATACACGTACACATGTGAGTAAGACGAAAAAAGCTAAGCACTATCTAAATTTTTTTTTTTTGGTAAAAAAGCATTATCTAATTTCATTCCTCAACAAAAGCGACAAATTTCAAATCCCAAATAAGAAGATTGAAAGAGGCGGCAGTTATATATTGATACAAACGAGACAATCGAACAAACGAAGAAGATTCAAAGTAAAAAAAGTCAACGAAATCGGCTGAAATCCCATAAGAAGACAAAAAAAAAACATGACTACCTAGTGCAAATGAAGATATGGTGGATAAGCCAAATAACAAAAGTTGTGGGGCTGTTGAAGAAGAAAAACAATTAACCCAAGATGACATCATCCAATGAGATACTCTACTACAATAAAACATGATTTTTACCTTAATTATACTATGATTGCTTTACCAATAAAATAGACATTGAATACTGAGGGAAAATGGCTTACTGTTCATCGTTCTTCTTGCTGTGAATGCAGGTCATATTCAACCGCTGCTCCAGAACCCTAGTTGAGCTTATGAACTGAAACCTAAAATCATATAAACGCACCAAACAAGTAGCAGCCATGACTACCAAATTCGAGCCTGAATTTCTACAATTGATTTGAGATTGATCGACATACCTTTCGGGGACGCCGTAGGACTAACTAATTTGAGGTTGATCGACGTAAGAATAAGGCAGTAAGGAGGCGGACACGAATGCGACTGATTGTTGGCCGAAGACGAGAAATTAGGGTTTGAAAGAGAAGGCCTTCATCTCCACCATCAGCCTCGACGGGTGGCGGCGGAGTTGCCGAGCTTGTCCCGGAGCAGGTCGGCCAAGATCGGAGCAAATCGTCTCGATTTTGTCCGGCGCCTCCACTGCAACGAGAGGGCGGAGATTGGCGGCGCGGTGGATGGTTTCCTGGCGGAAGGGTTGGGGCTTCAAGTTAGAGAAGGGATGGGGTGGCGATTACGAGAGAAGAAGGAGAGCCAAAGGTAAGAACGGAAAGAGCTACGGAGGTAGATTTCGATAGGATAAGAAGAGAAAAGCAAAATGTACCCAAAAAAAAGGCGAAAATACATGAAGATAATATAGTAAATTAAAAACCATTGCAAAAACAAAGAAATAAAGATCGAAAAACGTAAAAAAGGCTGCTCTGTGACTGTGAAGAACAACTTGCGGCGTATGTCTTCAACGTAAGCAAACGTCATCAAATAGCAAGAATTACAACTAAACCCAATTGTTTACACTAATGATTATAGACTGCTTTATCAGCCAAATACAGATTACAACATCAAAAATTGAGGTTACTATTCATGAAGGCACCTAGCCTTTTAGTATAGTATAGATTTAGCTTACGTTGCTTATGGTCCACATTGTCTCAGAATGAATCGTATTACGACCTTTCAAATAATGTGTAAAGTGTCATTTCTTTCTAAGGTCAGGCTGAATAATGTTATCGTTTTTGGGTCGAAGAATAATGTCAATTCTTTATAAACATATTGGGACGGTTCACCAATCACACCACTTATAATGTACGTATGTTTCTACTATATTCTATTCGTGCACGCGTGTGCATTTATATAACGTGTACGTCAGATGAGCATGTAATGGAGTATATACGCCAAATTGTGGTGATAAGTTCCTTTTTCTCGTTTACTTTTTTACTGTCAAAGCCTCTTTCTCGTTTACTAATCCATTTGACATTTTGCGGAACTTGACTAAGGTCATACACTCTCGTACCAACATGCAATTATCGGAATTTTCTGGAAGCCTAATCGATAGGAGTATATAGTTTTGTCACTTAAAAGTATACATTATTTTAAAATAAGATAGACCAATGAAAATGTATACTATTATTAGTCCTATCTCGTGCCTTAAGAAACATCCTTAACCCCTTTTGGTCACGAGCTCATAATTAAGTATATACTTCGTATATGGTAGGTATTTGATGACCAGGAAAAGGTTTTACGTCGAGATCGTTCGATATCGTCACTGAAATTTCTTCCACCGAACTAATGCTAGACGATCTATAGTGCAGGTCTGTCCCAGAACATCATTAATTTGGGCGAAGAACCACGAATTAAAAGACACGGAAATGCGTTCTACAACCAAATTGGCCTCCTTGAAGACATGCGCGATATATGCCAACTCCAAAACTACCCAAACAGAGACTAATTAAATATCAGTACGCACGAGCTCTACCTTCCACGAACAATCCGATCCAATCACCAACACTGCGTTCGATCACCGAGTGCAGGTTGTCACCTTCAATAAACAAGTGGAAAACGCCATGTTAGATGACCTCCATAATTCCCTGTTGAAGAACAAGCGCTTTGAACTACAGTACGGACCTCCGTCCGAAAAAAACGTCATTCAGAGACACGGGGGTACCTCTAAAGTTCCTGAAAATAAAACCAAATAACGCAGTACCACCAGAGCTAACTGCGCCATCGAAATACAATTTACCACAAGTATTGGGTGGTTTCGCCCAAGTCTCCTTTTTCCTTCTAGAAGCGTTAAGAACCTTTTTGGCTGGCTCCTCCTCGTTGTCCTCTTTGGTTGCAAGTTTCCAATCAGCTATTTGTTTCTTAGCGGATTTCCCTATTGAGTTGGGGTATATGTATCGTATATGTCTACATATAAGCCAAAATAGACGCCGCCTCTACATTGATAAAAATGCAACTACACCCAAATTGACAATTACAAATACAATACTAGACTTTCCACCAATAAAAATACTATACTAGACTCTTCAACCGAAAAAAAAATACAATACTAGACTTTCAACCAAAAATACAATACTAGACTACTTCCAAAGCCACCATTGATTCATTGCAATTCGATCAGCGTGTGTGTATAGTCAATAAACTAACCGCAATCTTACATTAAATAAATAATTGAATACAGCTAATTAATTCAAGCAGTCTTAACAATGCTAGTATTTTTTATGAAACTCTTTGCTTGTAAGTTGTAACAGTGAGTCGCAATCCTTAAGCAATGAGAAAAACTAAGCAAGGTATACTAAACACATCTATAGACGATGCTTAACTAATTAACTCTAGTCCTACTCCTACCGTCGTTACTTTATATCTTTGGCTGCACACTAGGAAAGTGATAGAACTATACGTTATATTAGGAGGCAATGCTTATGGGTTTATCACAATTCACATCCTTAAGGGCCCCATCAACCTCAATTATATAATAGAACAACGTGGTCATGAAGCAAAACGTGCCACAATCGCCAACTAAAATGAGATGTTAGAGAGATAATTAACTAATTAAACAACGGGAGGGCAAGATTCCTTTTCCTGCCCACTAATGCATTGTCCATTTGTCCCCTTATTATAATCACATTTCTTAATCATCTTTTACCTTGCTTTAGCTTCCCCAAAAATATTTTAAGGAAAAAGAATTCGGAACAATAGACGAATAACCACTAAGCCAAAAGCATATACATAAACATGGGTTATGTTGTAATAGAAAAATACACATTTAGTTTAGTCGAGAAAAAACACATAGGCAGGCCACCAACAATCCCGCAAAACCAAATTTCAAGAATAACCTAGTGAAATGCAACAATGTTAGAGTTAATCATGGAAATCAAATGAGAAAATTAGCCTAATAGAGGCACAATTAAGCCTTGCTATATAACCAAACATCGAACTATTCTTTTGAGCTGGCTGAGGTAATGAAATGCTACAATTTGACTTTAAAATAAACTGACCACATGCGTATTAGTTTAACTCTACACTCTACACATCAATATCAATGCAAATAATTACAATACATAATAAAATTAAACATGAACAATGTCAAGATAAGTTTATTAATTTCAACCAAAAAAAAAAAGATAAGTTTATTAATTTGCTTAAGAATCCACTTGTGTTGAGGTTAGGTGCTTTACTCATGTACGAAATAATAATATACTAATAGCCATGATTAAAGCGAAAGCATTAATGAAATAATAAAAAATCTCCCCATAATGAAATGGAATAGAATTGGGCCCCGATTGGCGAGTGTGATGAAGAAAGGCCGAAAATAGTCGTCTATCTCACTCTCGCTAACGGAAAATGTTCGGGTCATGCGGGTTCGACGGGCCCTACGCGCTCACTTTTCAGCCGAGTGACTCGGAGGCTTCCGAGCACCCGTATGTCAAAATTAGACGCAGATATTCGATATTTCCCCCCAAATTTAGCTCTTTGTTGTCTTCAATCTGGAACAAGCATCCATTAATTTAGTGACAGTCCAATATCAATATTCCATACCCGTATACCATATCGCGGGCTATAGTTATTTTCCACTAGCTACTCTTTACCAAAAACAAAGAAATTAAATGTTGCTCGACCAGTGAATCGAACCGGGTCGAATTTGGGTTCGTGTTGAGCTTGGTTCGGTCAGTCGGGTGGGTTTGTGGGCGAGATGAATCGCCTCATTTTTAGATACAGATCGAGTCAATATCATACTCCGTAAGTTTCAGGCTCGATGCCGATCTAATTCAGTCAATCAGGTTCGGTTTATTGCAGATTCAAATGTTCGAATTTCAGCCTTCGGATTATAGTATCGGGTCGGATCATGATCAGTTAAAATGTTGCTATTTAAGATGCTAAATTTTTGAAAATAAAATAATCCATACTCTCTTACGTTGTTTATTTTACGGTATCATCCAAGTGAATTGATACCGCGTAAAAGGGAAAAAATAAAACGAGAAAGCGATAAGGACAGTCAGCTTCGGAGAAATGAGAAATCACCTGACTCGGTTCTAACTTGGTATAAGAAAGCGGTCCGCAAACGCCTCCTCATCAGCATTCAGCACACCACACGTTTCAGCCTCCCTAAACCCCGCCGCCTCCTCCTCCTCTCTCCATCGACTTCTTCATCCCCCACTCGTTCATGAATCTCCCCCCTCTCCTCTATTAATTCCCATCCACACAACCCCCAATCAACATGATGAATCTATGGAGCTCCGATGATAACGTCGCCTTCGCCGACGCCTTCATGTCCCTCGAGTCCTCCTCCCCATGGCCTCCCGCCCCCTACAACAACAACCTCCAACACCAACAGGAAGTCTCAAACCCGGTGGTCGGCGGCGGCGGCGGCTGGGCGGCGCCGATGAGCCAGGACGGCCTCCAGCAGCGGCTACAGGCGCTGATCGAGGACGGGAGCGAGAGCTGGACCTACGCCATCTTCTGGCAGTGCAACGTGGAGCCCACCGGCCAGTCCCTCCTCGGCTGGGGCGACGGCTACTACAAGGGCGACGACCCCGCCAACAAGAAATCCAGGCCGCCCAAGAACCCCGCCGAACAAGAACACAGGCGAAAAGTCCTCCGCGAGCTCAACTCCCTGATCTCCGGCTCCGCCTCCCCCCAGAACGACGCCGTCGACGACGACGTCACCGACACCGAGTGGTTCTTCCTCATCTCCATGACCCAGGCCTTCCCCTTCGGCCTCGACCTCCCCGGCCAGGCCATCCTCGGATCCAACCCCATTTGGGCGTACGGCTCCGACCGCCTCGCCGGATCTCCTTGGGAGCGGGCCAGGCAGGGCGCCGTCTTCGGCCTCCAGACCATCGTCTGTATCCCGAGTCTCACCGGCGTCCTCGAGATCGGCTCCACTGACCTCATCTTCAACAGCTCCGTCTTGATGAACAAGGTTAGGGTTTTGTTCAATTTCGGATCTGGAGATCCGAGCCTTCTTTCATCCGCCACAGCCACCGCCGCCGCCTCCTCCTCCGCCCCGCCGCCCGCTCTCCCTCCGCCAATCGACGAGGCGGAGAACGATCCCGCCGCCATGTGGATCAGCGATCCGTCTGCCTCAGTTCCCGATGCCAAGGATGGATTGTTGAACCCTAGGGTTTCTGTCCGTGAGAGCTCGATTCCGATCGGGACGAATTCGATTCCCGTCCACCAGCCGGCCAAGCCTCCGGTGTTGGACGTTCAAGGCTCGAACGGATTGATGGAGAGTTCAATTGGCAGCCATGGCCAGAGGATTCAGAGCCAATTGGTTCAGCAACAACCACAACAAGGATATTTCACCAAAGAGTTGAATTTCTCCGAGTTCGCCATGAAGCCAGAGTCCGGAGAGATCCTCAATTTCGGCGAGAGCAAGAGGAGTTCCTTCGGCAACGCCAACGGATCGAATTCGCACTTCGCAGCCGAAGAGAACAACAACAAGAACACCATCCACAACCATAACAATAGCAATAGCAAGAAGAGATCCCCGACCTCAAGAGGAAGCGCAGAGGAAGGAATGCTTTCGTTCAGTTCGAGTGTGATCTTGCCTTCTTCCATGACACTCAAATCAAGCGCTACGGGCGCGGGGGATTCCGACCACTCCGATCTCGAGGCTTCGGTGGTGAAGGAAGCTGACAGCAGCCTTGTGGTGGAGCCGGAAAAGCGGCCCCGGAAGCGTGGCCGGAAGCCTGCGAACGGTCGTGACGAGCCTCTGAATCATGTCGAGGCGGAACGACAGAGAAGAGAGAAGCTCAATCAGAGGTTCTATGCTTTAAGAGCGGTGGTCCCGAACGTGTCGAAAATGGACAAGGCGTCACTCCTAGGCGACGCCATTTCCTACATCAACGAGCTCAAGGCGAAGCTTGATAACGTGGAGTCGGAGAAGGAAACGTTGCTTAGTCAGGTCGAGTGTTTGAAGACAGAGGTCATAACAAGCAGAGATCAGTCGAGATCGTCCTCCACTGGTGGAGGGTTACAAAGCCAGCAAGAGCAGGATATGCGGGTACTGAACGGAAGTTGTAAGCCGTCGGATTTGGATGTTGATGTCAAGATAATCGGAAGGGACGCCATGGTTAGGGTGAACTCTAGCAAGAGCCACCACCCGGCTGCGAGACTAATGGTGGCACTGAAGGAGCTTGATCTAGAAGTCACGCACGCGAGCGTTTCGGTTGTGAATGATCTGATGATCCAGCAGGCGACTGTGAGAATGGGGAACAGGTATTACAGCCCAGATCATCTTAGAATGCTCTTGGAATCAAAGGTTTCTGATATCAGGGTATGAAACTGAGCTCAACCTTTGTACATTTCTCTTCTAAGGATCATATTTACCCTTGTACAATAGTACCAGTTTTAAGTTAAAAAGGGTGCCAGTTTTTAAGATAGTGTAGGTTACTTAGAGATGTGGAGATGAGCTTGGACAAAATGAAGCTTCTAATATTCGATCAATAAGCTTGTGGTTCTCCCTCCTATAAGATCAGTTAGTATAGGATCTTCATGTCAGTCATCACATGGTGGATTCAGGGAATTTGGGTCTTGCTCTCTTGTGAGTTTTTTAGTACTCAGTCTGCTGTTCATTGTATATATACATATATGAATGCTGAAACCAGTTGAAACTATAGGCTATTGGTTTGCTGTACTTGTATTTGCTACACAAAAACACTAGGAAATGAGTTTTTGAGAAGGGAAACGGAAGTGAAAAAGACTGTCTTGTTAACTATTAATTGAACCACTTCTGTGAAGGAGAAGATAAGATATTTGAATCCAATTGTTAGGCAATTGGGGGAAATTTCTGGCCAGATGTGTGGGATATTAGTAGGTGTGATGTGTAATGATCATAAGTTGGATAATGCAGTGGGTGGGTTAGCCGTATTGTCACTCTCAATGTGCCTTGAAAGGCTAGGCAGAGATGAGGCTAGTTTAAGTCATCTCACACTGGCTTGTGCATGTTCTGACAAATTTGGCCACATAGTATAAGGTAGGGGCACAATCATCCATTCATCCCACACCATGGAAATCAGGATTGAAAAGATTTTTTAGTTTTTTTAATGATTCACAATCTGGTTTTGCTAATACCCTTCTAGAAACTGAAAAACGGTGTAATAGTTTCCCATCTTTAGCCCTAGCTATTTATTTATTTTTCTAGATAAGGTAAAGATTCAAGAGGCCAAAATAATTGATAGTCATACAAACCGATAATAATGTACAAAGCACGAAAGAAACTCCTACTAATCAAGTGAGAAACCTCACAGACGATCAAAATCCAACAAAATCAAGGAAGGTAGGGACCGTAGGGTGAGCTAAGCACTATATACAGTAGAAAAACTAGTACCGATAATAAGTAAGAAAGACGGGTTAACTTCATCTGTTAATGTGCCTTGAATCTGAATTACACACTGCGACATGTAGCACAATACACTATGTTTTCTGTTTCTGGGCCTATCGCAATCTGTTTTGGGCCTGCGGCCCATAATTGTAACTAGGGTTTTTTTTTTTGATCAAAAGTAACTAAGGTTTATTGAGTCACTATATAAGCTCTCGAAATACCTAAATCTCTGTATTCCGAATTCAGTCTTCCATAATAATATACGGTTTCTCTGCCCGTGGACGTAGGTAACACACCGTTACCGAACCACGTAAATCTGTGTGTCGTTCTTGCTTAATTGTTCTCATTCGATCTCTCGTCACAACACCATCTGGAACAGACAATGGATCATTTCAACATCGCCCACGTTTAAATGAGAGATCTTCGAAAGCCTCTAGCTCGAAGTGGACCAGGCACCACTTACACTCTAGCTAAGCCCAAATCAGCTTCTTTGGCCCTATTTGCAAGTGGTTTACCTTTGTCTTCGTATTTCTTCATAAACGTGCATAACCAAAAATGACAAAAGAATGCTACAGAGTACAGTCTACGTGCATGCACCAAGATAAGATGTGATAACGAAAGAAGGGATTCAAGGGGGGATGGATGGCAATGATTATGACTCATGAGGATCAATGCCTTTATACATTTAATAATGCACGTGCTTGGGGCGTGTAAATCAAAATCCCCATTACAAATTTACAACATCTTTTTTCACTCCAGGTAGAATTGTGTGCACTGAATTTGCAGCAGGGTGAATGGGGTGAAAAGATCTCTGCAAGAGAGTGGTCGGTGTGTGAAGAAAGTAAATGCACACTGTAACCTTCAATTTTCATATATTTTTAAATACATGCTCTGAAAATATATTTGTAGATCTAAGTACTGATAGTATAGTATAGCATAAAAATGCATATTTGTGCACTTTTAATTCTATAAAAACACATATTTGATATGATAATTAAACTCAGTCCACACAAAATTCAAGTGAATATTTTAATTAGCTAAAAGTACATATTGTTCAATATGCTAAAGCCGGCTTCGTCCCCATAAGTACATGCTTAATATGCTGTCCCGGGCATCATCATGGAGCAAGACCGAATGAGAGCGGGACAATCGATTTCAAGACGAGCGACAGTGTAAGCATGACCGAGGAGAATGATGCGGATGGTATGCACGTTCAAGGGCGTTGGAGTTGTGAGGGCATAACAAAGCCCTAATAATAACTCATATTCGGTTTCAATTTCGTTCGAAGGGTCAATTATGATCGAATCAGTCAGCTCGAAAATGTATGAGAAGAGAAAAAAGGCCTAGTTATAGACATTAAATAAGCAAGGAAAAAATCATGCAAGAAAGAACAAGTTAGTAAAAGTAATATAGTATATAGCGATCGTGATGTTAAGAGTAATTAGTATTTCCAAGTACTAAATGGGCTAGATTGAACGCCCAAAATTAATTGGGTAGTGAGATTGGAAATGAAAGAATGAAAAAAAAAAGAGATCTAGAATATATGGGAAGTGTGTGTGATGAGAATTTTCTAGATTTGTGAAGAAGATAAACATGTGTTGCTAAGGTAATTAAGGTGGTTCTAGAATATTTTAGAAGTTAGGTCTAGTTGGATAGATCTAGAAAAGTCTAGGGAAGTTTATGTAATTATCTCCTTGTAGTGGGTGAAAGGGTATCTTGCTTATAAATAGGCAATTGTAGCCTTCGTGTAAGGCATCACTCAAGTTAGAGTGATCAACTGTGGGTATGATAGATCGAACAATAGTCTTGGGTAGGTTCGATCGAGTGTCGGTGTATGTGGGTAGTGTCACACGTGTAAGTCGGAGAGTGTAGGTGTCGTACGTTATAGAGAGTCCCGAGTCACCTGTATAGATGAGTCTTATACATTTCCACTGTAGAATACAAAGCCACTTTTGTAATATTGTATCTTTGTCTCGGTTGAGTTTTGTGGGTGTACGAGGGTCCTGGAGGGATCGATTTCCCAACACATGACCATTGAGTTATATGACAGAAAGATCGACCATTGAGTTCTTTGAGTTATATGACTGAACGGACCTTCTCCTCATATATATGTCACGTTTAATATTAATCAAGTAAGATTAAAAGCTGTCACATTTGATATTAGTCATGTACGGATTTTTTGGTACAACGATATGTCGAATTTTTAACATAGAAATCTAACCATCCATAAAAGCTTTGGTACTACATACCGAATCGGACATGTACTGTACATAAGACATCAAAACCGACAGAAAATAATCGATCAGCTTTTCTGACTGAAGTTTACTCACAAAGGACGTAGAATCTAGTTTGGGAGGAATCCAATCATCTTTCTCTTTGGTGGGAAAAATTGACTTCAAAATTCGTAGCACCAATCAACAACAACTCAACAAGTATTAGCCTTTTTTTTCATCACCACCAACTCGAATATGAGCGAAAGGGAAGGAACTTACAAATATTCCTTGCATAGTAACTTCATTACTTAAATGTATCTAACTTTAGCAAGACGGAAAATCGTTTACCTTTTGCAAATATAAATGATTTATTAAAGTTATGATACAACCAAAGGCATCAAAAAGTAATATACCAAACATATGCAATGTTAATTATGGACCTAAAGGCTAAATTCCTTACTCCATTTATTTAATCAAAGAAAACTATTTCGTAGTCATGCAAACATGAGAATGAATAAGAAGTGTGTAGAAGCATAGGTGTTACATCACATATCTCACCTAATTCCTAATTAATATAAGCTCAGTGGACTAGTAAACAGGAGGTATGTATGTACCTGCCTAACATTTGTAACAATTCCGGCGTATAAGTACTATGAGGTTCGACTCTCATGGGCAGTGCCCTCAACTAAAAAAAAGTATTATGAGGTTCCACCCAACAACTTTATACATACATAGCCTGGACTTTCATATTAATTATGATCGACTCGATCATAAGCCAATTAGCAATGAAAGAGACTTTATACAAAGTAAATAATCTTAGATTGACTCGATCCTAGGCCAATTAACAATGAGAGGGATAACCGACGAACCTTAATACCTTATATATATATATACTACACTCGGTTTCTCTCAACTACTACTATATGCAACGAAACTTTCCCTCATTTGTTCATAGCCTCGACACCTTTGTAATGAGTTGGATTATCTCTTTTATTGATCGTGATAGGACTATGGGCTAGCTAGCCCCGTCCTGATCGATCGGTAAGCTTTAGTTTTCGATTTTGTCAGGGCGTGCGTTTTGTTTTGTGCTTTGTTTTGTTTCGATTTCTGTGTTTTGTGCCCGGTTTGTTTTGATTTGTTTTGTGTGTGCTTGTGCTGATTTGTTCCTATGCTCCTCTGTTGGGTTTATTGGATGCCGCTCCTTTGCGTTAGTCAAAGGTGTCCCCAATCATCTTGACCCTCCAAATTTCCTAGAAAGGAAATTGTACTGGGTTATTGTTGTTGTTGTTGCTATTGTGTTGAACTTAGATTAGAAAGATTTACAAAAAAAAAACTTCCTATTAACTGGATGGATTTGGCTCGATTGCTCGTATAGTCAAACATACTTTGTGCAGGTATAAATCATGAAAATTATTAGACACATATCGGATCCCTTAACACTTCTCGCCTTCCTCGTTTTTCTCAGTTGCATAGCTAGACTGGAATTCGATCGATCAGTATAGCCCAAATCTGTATACAATATTATATTATTATAATTAAATTAAGTTCAATCATAACTGAATTACTTCAAGTCAGTGCGATTTTGATATCAGAGCGGTTTTGCGATTTTGACTTGAATGGCGATTAAATTAAGTGCGATTTTTTTTAACGTGTGGGCAGTGCGGTTTTGCACTGACTCTAATTTGCCAATCATAACTGAATTTAGTTCAAATGCACCATCAATTTTGGTGCATTTGAACTAAATTCAGTTATGATTGGCACATAACTGAGTTTCAGTTTTCCTTTCTTTGGGTCTTTCGGGCGCACCCCCTTTGCGTAAGCCAAGGGTGCCCCCATCCTGACCCCCCAGATTCCCCGGAAGAGGAACTCCACTGGGTTATAAAGTAAGTAAGTAAGTAATCACTTTATACACTACTCCGTACGTAATAACTTTAATTTCTTACCTATCAATTTCATACTTTTAAGTCTTATGCTAAATACAGTACGTATATTCGTTATAGTCTTATGCTAATTACAGTATGAAAGACATTAATCATTGCAGGATTTCTCTATTTTCAATTGATTAATGATAATATACTTTAGACATTAATCGTTACAGTACGTATATTCGTTATAGTCTTATACTTTAAGACATCAATCATGATATTGTTAGGTTTGAGTATTGATCTTTAGATATGATGACTCAACACTCAACAGATATATAAAATACACAATATACTCTCTGTTTTTTTTTTCGGATTATATAATTATGTGTAGACGACGCACTGGAATCGAATAGTTGGGCCTGATCAGCAGCCATTACTATTTGTGTATTCTTCTATGTGGTTGACCCTTTTGTCCTTTTCTTGCACGAACAAGCAATTTCCGCCCCACACACACTCAATTTTACACCAATCACAACACGATGGAAATCGCGATTCTCAATTGCCCAATACCATCCCATCCCTTACCAGCTGAAGTCAAGTCAACGCCTAATTCAAAATCAGCATCCTATTCTCAATTTCACTAACCAAGATGCTTCACAGCAACAAGAACAGATCAGATAAGCAATTTTATGATTTGCACAATTGCATCGAGAAAAAAGAAAGAAAAACCGCAATCAAGATCCAACAAAAGCATTTCAAATCGCCACCGGAAACCTAACCCCCGCCGGAATCCCTCGCCGTCGCCACCAGGCCAAGGTTCTGCAGATTCAGCTTAATCACAGTATCGGCGAACAACCGAGTGTCCTCCTCCGTGTTCCCCTCCGGAACATCCACAACATACGACTCCAACACCGCCGTACATCCGCCGACGAGGCGGTGGAGCGTGGTGACAGATCGGTAGTTCCGGAGCCGGTTCTCACCGCCGATGATGGTGAATCCGGTGACGAACCGCTCGTCGTCGAGGAAATCGAGCCTCTCGGTGCTCGTCTCGGCCGGCAAGCCGGAGATGACGCTGAGATCCCGAGTACAGCCGGCGGCGACCTGGAAGCCTTCCTTGACGGTACAGCTCTTGATGAAGTGCTTGTAGGTCTGTGGCCGGTCGAATCTCCGGACAATCGACCAGACGGACTCCCTCGGGGCCTGGATCTTGTGCGCCAGGAGCGACGAGCATTGTTTCCCTCTCTCGATCCTGTAGGTGTGGAACTCCGCCACCGAGCTCCGGAGCGACTCGAATTCGTCAACCGTTAGCCCCGCCGGAACCGCCGTTTGATGCGCCGTTGTTGTTACCGCGTCGGAGTCGGATCCGATCTCGCCGTCTCCGTCTGATTCTGGCTGATTTTGCTGGTTCTGTTGCTCCGCCATTTTCGGTTTCTTGGGAAAGGGGAAATTAGGAATGAGAGAGATAAGGGTTTGTTTGGTTGTTTGTTTGTTTGGTTTAGTGGATGATGTGTATAAGACGAGGGATTTGGAAATTGGGACTTTTCTTTTACTCCAATTAATTATAATATCACATATAAGTACAATTAATTTTGGCTTAATTATATCTGAATCAGCGAGAATACTCGAGAAGCTCACATGTAGTGAGCACGAGAAGGGGAGTTTTATTGAGTGGAGATAAAGGGAAGGCTTGGTTGAATGATGATCATGTCATGCATGTGAATCAGCTGAAAGGAAGAAACAAACGGCATAGTGAAAACTAAAAACATCTCTCCAAAGTTGAAGAGACGTACAAGAAAGGAAATTGAAGTGGGTTTTGAAGAAGAAGAAGATGAGACTTGGTTATTATTTGGACAACAATGAAATTGAATTGACTATTGGTCAATTTGGTTCTACACTTGAGCAGCCATTTCTTACTTTACCTTCGTTAAACGACGAGTAACTCGTGTGAAAGTTAGTTTGTACATGTGATCTTTACTAAAGAAAGGAGGCTTCATCCAGACCTTCCAAACAGAGTAATTTTGTCAGAATGGAGATCATTCATTTGGTAGAATTTGCATTCAATGAGGAAACACCTAGGAGTTAAGTAAAATCCAAGGGAATGAAATCGAGAAGAGGGGAAACATTAATGAGTTTGTAGAAGTGAAGTGAATAAAAAAAAAGAGACCAAACTAACCAAGACTTGACCTTGTGACCTCATACGCCAAGAAGCAGGCGCCATTGGCGGGAACGCTTCGGGCCATGGCGGGACCAAAGCCCTTATACAAGCCCTTGACGCCCTCGGACGCCAGCGTCCTTTTGAAGGCGTCAATGGATCCCGAGTACTTCGGTTTCTTGAAGTCGTCTACTTGAAGGACACTCTTCACAACGTCGGTTGGGTAAACGAAGCCCCAGAAGGCGGCTCCAGCTACCCCTCCGGCCAGAATTTGAGAGCCTTTTCCCAGGGAAGAAGTGTCCTGTCCACCTGCAAGGTATTGCTTCACCGCTTCGTACACACCAAACATGGCTGCGTTCCCGGGTACTTCACGGGCCAGAGTCGGGCCCAGGCCTTTGAAAAGGCCTCTGACTCCAGCCTCGGATAGAACGTGCCTTGCAACGTCCATTGGCCCACCGTACTTGACTGCCACAGTTGCTGCTGAACCAACACCAGCCAGGGCACTCTGGGCTTGCAACCTGATTTTAGAATCATACAGGTTTCAGGATTAAAGTTCAGCATAAGCAAATGTCGATATAATTGTCATAAATCTCTTCTAGTGAACATCCTTGAAAACTTCAAAGGACAAACATTGCTCAACAAAAATACTAAGGGTAAAAAGGCACAAGTGAACAGCAAGGAGATTTGGATTTCACCAGAATGATAGGCCAACTTTTGGATTTAGCTTCATGGACCAAAGAAGACATGTTTTACATTACAGACTACTAGGCCAAAACACTTTTCAGTAAGAAGTAGATTAGGATAAACTTCAGTTTAGATAAGCAGGTCCAAAAACAGCATCAGATAGATACCATCTATTTTTGCATCTTAAAAATGCTTAAAGAGACAACGGATCAGTTCAGAAAACACTTGAAAATGCATTATCTTATTACGCAATACAATGCATTTTCAAGTGTATTCCAAATGCATCACCTAGCTAGTATACAATTGCAATGACAGGGTAAGAATAACTGGAAATAGTACCAATTTAACAAGAATTTGTAAAATTATATTACCTGCACTTGATCAATTCAGTAGGGCAAGCCATAAAGGAGACAGCAACACCAGCACCAGCACCACAGACAACCTGCTGGCCGATGGTGAGAGGTACACCGGGTTCAGACCTAAGCAAGGCTTCCATTTGTCCTCTAACACTGAAGAGCACAGCGTTAAACGCAGCGACTGTGGCAAGTGGTGCTCCCATACCTTTGTACAAACCCCTTGGACCTTCTGCAGCAATTGTTTGCTTCACTGCATCCATTGCACCTGAGAACTTTGGCGGTTGCCCTGGCAAAGGCGCAGACTGGCTTTGGAGCTTGACCTTGATCGTGTCAAAGGGGTGACCGACGATCAGCTGGGCAGCCCCTCCGACTGTCCCAGCTGTCAGATCCTTTGCTACGTCTCCCATCTACAAAGCAAATTGTCATTACTTGAATAATGCATTCATTCATGTGGGCAAAACCTTATCATTCATTCTAAGTTACATAGTAATCTCGCCTGTTCACTTCCCCGTGCTTTCACTTTCCAAATATTTTAGTTGACCAAGGCGACTACTCAGCAGCTCAAAATTCAAATTTGGTCGAAATTTGTGAATAGATTATAAGAAGCTTGACAGATGAGAAGCGAAAAAACCTATAAAGAAATCACAGTTATAAATTGTTCATTGTCACCTGAGGTAATAAAGTTTGTTCCCCTCAATCACTCAATTACATTTCATCCACATAACAATGGCAGCCAACAATTCCCAAATTTGTGATTTTTAGTTCAACTGTGGCAATGTGCAGCAATCTTTCCATTCCACTTGAAAGCTCCCGCCTTAAGAATTGTGTCGGTAACTTAATACAGAGAGCAAACCAATCTTTTTTAATTAGTTTATAGAGTCATAGCACACTTTAATTGAGAAACAACATATCATGTTCCTTATAACATCAATGAGCATATGTAACTATGTTTCAGTGTTTCAACACTAAAGCTAAAAAGATCATGTCTTTTTTGATAGAAAAAAGAATCTCAGCACTCAAAACCGCGAAACATGAACAATGTGTTGGGTAGAAAGAGTCCTGAGTTCAAAATTTCCGGACAAACAATTAAACAAAGAAGCCAAAGATAGAGGGCTCTTACTTGAATCGGCCTCTGTGACAGAAGTTGAATCAAAGCAGAAGGAACCCACAAGTCTGCAATTGAAGTAAAAAGAGCAGCGAAATCAAACCAATTCAGCAGCCATACATAAACTCAGACGAGACGACCACAGAGACATATGGGATGAGATAGAGAGCACTCACCAAAAGAATATGAGAATGAGGAGCGTCTGAATCTCACATCTGAAATGACAGCCACAATCAACAAGATAAAAAGGGAAGTGGTTGAGATTGAAACCCAGATGATGGGAGGGATTCAGACCCCAAAATTGAATTGGCTGTCTCTCTCTTTCTACCAACCACCAGTTCACAAAGACGCTTTGGCGCCGTCGATTCAGAGATTTTAGGCCTCTTCTTGTGGTGGCTGTGGGGTATAGTGTAGAGCATACAAACAAATGAATGGACACTACAAAGTGAGTGAGTGAGTGAGTGAGGGCTGACAATGTCCCCAATACGATTTTATGTGTGGGGTGGGGAATTCCTTTTCCTTTAAAAAACAACAAACGAGTAAATGGGCAGGATGTTGACGATGATCATTGTTAATGGTAGGTAGGGGATTCAATTACTTGATTTGGTAGCCATGGATGAAAAGGGCAGCTTACACACAATATATTGTCAAGTATTTCTCTGTTCATACTTGATGTGAGCTCAAATATGACATAATTGAATTCCCTTGTGTATTTTGCTGCAATTATAGCTTATAAGTTCTTGCTTTATCATTGTTTTTTTTAGTAGTATGCTTTTTGAAGGTTGGATTAGTAATGGAGAATTCCAAAGAGTTACTATTGACCTATTGTTGTTGAAAGGAGGAACTGGAAGCATAAAATGGTCTAGACATAAATACTGAAGAGTCTAGACATAAATCAAACTTCATACATTTAAATTAAGGGAACTGTAACTTGCATATTTGAGGAGATTGAAAGTGTCACTCTTCTAGCTGGGAGATGATGCTCGTGAAGACCAAATAGCCTTGACCCATGTCACTGAGAAGGCAGTACTCGTTCTTGGCATGATATGTAGCCATTAGACCTGCCAAAACAAGAAGAATGTTAATCCTATATCAATGCAAAATGGTCTTTTGCTTCCATTGTGGCATGTTACAATTATGTTGGTAAATTCAAAGGCTTCTACAATTGTGTTCGGTGCACTTTATTTATTAGCCAGTCGAGCAACAAAACTGCTATTTATATGACACAATTATGGCAGTGGATTTATCATATCACACAATAACAAGTCGTTTTGTGATGATAAATCCGCTGCAAAATACCATTCCATTTCTGTTTCTTCTTCCCTTGAAGCATTGTGAAGAGTGGTTATATTAAACTCAATATAGATGTAGACTCATTTTCTAGTGCAATGAAATAGGAAGAATTCTTACCATAACCTGAAGTTTGCACATCAAATCCCTCATCCTGCAAAATGAATTATAGATGTAAATACCCGGAAAAAGCAGTCAAATGAACACAAGATAGAAATTTAATTATTGGACCTTGAGATCACTAATGAGGGGCAATGTCCCAGTAATTGAGTAAGGTTTGACATGGCCGACAATCTCCTCTGTAGCTTTGCATAATACATGAAAACCTCGAGAATTGAGATCACAAGCTACACCAGATGTTGCCTCATCGAAAGTTATTGAAAGCCTGCAAGAGAACCCAATAGTTGGTATTGCTTTGATAAGCACTCAATGCATACAATCTCAGTTCTGCTTCACAAATTGTGAAAAATGAATTTTAGAAAAAAGACGTCACAGACCTTCCCCTTAGGTTTTCCTCTGGAAGTGTATATTTGGATACGGGTCCTCTTGTATCTAGATTCTCTATGTTTGTATTGATGTCATCCACATATTCTTGTAGCTTCTTCATTGCATCAGTTACACTGCAAACAAATGATAAGCATTTTCCTATGAGACAAGTTATGCAGAACATGATTAGGGACGACATTCATGTCCCCCTGTCTCAAATAATCCCAACTGTTGCAAAGATGTGAAAAAGAAACATGATCACGCAATAGCAGACGGACGCCAGTGCCATGACATGTTTCCAGTACTGTTTAAAAAAGTCACAAAAGAAGGACTTGGATTGAGTACCTGTAGAAGGGTGTCAACCTGCAAGAATAAATTCAAGTTAAGACAATTTTGCCAAAATTATAAACAATGATAAGAAAAAAATGTATGAAACTCTAAGTCCACATACCTGACATCACCTGATACTTCGCATTCACCGGGGATCTGATTTATCCCACCTCCAGGATCTGTAAAATTAGAAATCCGAAACAAGATGTTAAAAATACTAGAAAACACTACATAAAGAAGTGAAATTATCTCAGAACAGGAATTGATCATTTTGAATGTCAGAACTCACAGCTCCATTGAGTTGGCTTAATGGTTGATGGAGTTGCAAAGCCATACACTTGCTCCTGAGGATGTGGTGGGAAATCTCTATAAAATCGTAACTGGATCTCCTTTGTTGCTTCCATGGCCAACTCCAGAGCATTGATAGCCTAAAATAAGAGAATGAAAATTAGTCAAATTATGCAAGACATTACCTAACAAAGGTCCTGCAAATTCTACATATCTCAAGACATGATTAAAATGGCAACAGGAGTTACTATTAAAATACTGAACTCATGTTTCCAGCAATTAATTCAATCAAAACACAATACCAAACTTTAGCATTAAGCAAATGAACCACCCATTATTGCTCTTTATCTAACAACTTAGTGCAAAAACTATATCCATCATTGCATTTTAATACAACATGAATACAGAATCAGATACCCAGATTCCAAAAGCAGTTATACAAGGCTTTTGGTCAAACACTTCTTCCTTGGGGAATTTTTTTAAAACTTGAGCAGGAACTTCAAAACAAATTACATTCCTTCATTCTTAACATCAAATTATATGTCATTACATAGCAAAGTGGTATACACTCACTGAGATATCATATTACTAGAAGTAAAGTAAGTACCTTGTGTGCCAGACCACTATGGAAAAGCTTGCCAGTCACTCTAAGCTTCCAAGGTATGGCGCCACCAGTACCAATGCAAGGTTGCTTATCAGCCGTGTCGATCCAGAAACTGTATACACAAAAGACAAACCTTAATAGCGATAATTTCCAATTCATCCATACAACTTTGCCCAAAGATACATATAGGCAACGGAAGAAGAAGTTCATTTGTCAGCCATTCCACATACAGAGGACCGTTTTTCAGCTTGTGAAGTAGTCCATCCTTGACAAGAGCATCCACGCCAACTCCCGGTATGGAGGAGTTTTCTTCACTGGCTATGAAGACGGCGACCACAGTTGACTTCAGCTTCGGTTTGGTCTCTCCCAACTTCTTCATCAGTTCAGCAACGAGAGCAACATGCCCCAGGCAGTCAGTAGTTCCTCGTCCACGGAGCTTATCCCCATCAATGCTCAATGAGAAAGGATCAAATTCCTGAAAATCAGACTCCTCGTTATCACATCCATATCCATCACTTGCACGAAACACAATTGAACTTTGATCAAGCCTTATCACAGTGAAGGTTGAGAAATATTATCGACTTCAAAGCAACAATTCAGTCAACGAAACCCTAGCAAACAAGATTGTTGAGAGACAGTCAAATTCAAATCAAATCAACGAATTCCTGTTGGATTGTTGTTTAAACAGGAGTGGATTTAGGTTTAAATCGATCAAAATACTCATCAACGATCCGAGCAAACAGATGAGCACAAAAAACGAACAGAATCGCCTAATACCACTAGAAGACATCGAATTGAAGAGACGAGGAGGATCGAATTACCCAATCTTCGGGATTAGCGGGGACGACGTCCATATGGCAGCCGACGAAGGAGAGGATCCGATCGGGCTCCGTTCCGGGGTACTCGACGATGAGGTTTCCGCGATTGGAGTGGTAGGTGACGTGATTGAGGACGAGCGGACCGCCATTGGAGGTAGAGAAGGGACGGAGGTGGTCAAGGACGTGTTTGACTACCCTGTCCTCCTCCGGGATCAGCTCCGGCGGGTTGTTCTGGACGTATTTAGATTCTCCGATGAGTTTTTGGAGGAGAGGAACGAAGGAGTCCTTGTCAAGTTCGCCTAGCATTCGCTTCACGTCATCGGAATCCATGGCCGATCAAGGGGTGAGGGTTTTGATTGGAGGAAGGGAAACAAGTACGAGGAGCGGTGCGTACGGGGTTAGGCACAAGCAGTCTATTACGGATAAAGATAAAGTACAAAGAGTTCACGGGTTTTGTTAATGTTATAACGTAACAAAACAAGTTTAACAAAACTTTAGAGTATAACTACTACACTATAAAACCATATACCATGTACGGGTAACGTAAAGGTAAACCCGACTTAATCGATCCGAGATGAAGAAAAGTTGTTAGGCGCTTGATTGACCAAAAAAAAAACTTAATCGATCCGAAATCGAATTTTGATCCGAGTATGCTTTTTATTCGAGAAATGTTCAATTTCCGAACCTATTAACCTATATATGTATTGTATTTTATTTTAAATTTTAATTGCAAAATATATTATTTTAATTAATTATGTAGAATCTTTATTTAAAAAAAAATACTTTTACCTAAAATGAAAAACAGTTAAATGAAATTTATATATTCATATCAAAATTAAGGAAGATATCCAAAATCATTATTTCTATTGTTTCTAACCAAATTTGGTATTGATATATATTAGGAAAATAAACTAATCTATCAAAAATTTGATAAGATATCTACTATCTACTATCTACTATAATACAGTATAAAGTAGAACCCATGTCTTTGTTAAAATTTGCGCCACATCATAAACTCTGATTAAAATAATAATTTTATTTTCTTACACTATATTTTCTAAAAATAATTCATATATTTCTACTTGATATCTTATTCAATTTCTTTATATCTACTTGATACCTTACCCAAATTTTGATATCTTAAGATTTTTTCCTAACATGATTTTTTTAACATTATATCCTTAAATAAATAAATAAAAATTCAAGTTCATTTTTTTATATCTTAAAAAAATCTTATTAATTATTATACGTTTTTGTCATTATTAAACCTTAAAATAGTGACAATTCTATTAACAGATGTTAATAGTATTTTAAATAATAATATAAATATGAAACATGTAATAGAATTAATTTAAAATTTACATTGTATTAATAAAAGTACATATATAAGTAAATAGGTTCGGATTCGGGTCTATCATGTTTGGATTATAAATTCTCGAGCTAAATATTTCGTGTCAAAGTTCAATCTCGGATCATTTAATTCGGGTTTATATTTACATTATCCGTACATTGTACGGGATTCGTACTAGTTATATTAGATATGAATGTTAGAGTACTCTCAGCCGTAGGCCAAGACTTGGCCTTGGAATGAAAATAATAATAAATAAATGGTTTCTTCATCTTTTAATTGAAGGCCAATGTCCTTTTGGTCCCCATCATGACCAATTAAGAGGTTTGGTCTTTCAACGAGACAAAGCCACGTGTGATTAGGAAGCGAAAAAGCAGATTTTAATTAATAAACAAATTAATAGTGATATCATTTTTTAATTATAGGGTCAATCATCTTGGTCGACCGCTAACTATCCTCTTAGTTATCATTGTTAAAATAAAATTGTTATTTTATTCAGCATTGATTACGTGACATAAATAACATTATTTTATTCAATTTTGATGGGTGTCGTAAATTTTAACAAAGATATCGGTTGTGTTTTATATTATTGTAGACAAAACCTTGGGTTTGACATAAATAACATTGTTTCTAATGTGAACTTTTGGGAGTGATTCACCATGAGAATACTCTGTCAAAACCTTGGATTTGATGTATTGGGCTGGGCCTATAAAAATGTCTCCTCCTCGTGATATAATAATAACCACCTTAGCAATTACTTCCCTCGAGAAAAGGATTCACCAACTTTCAGCTTGTGCAGAATGAAAAATGGAGTTTGGATCCGGTCGAAATGGAACCAATTCAGTTAGGAACGTTGGGGGACCAAATTTCAGGCCAACCGGTTTTCCAAACTCCCATGCATGCACAATGCATACAATCAACTTGCCTGGGTATGCTTATTTAGTCTAACTAGCTACGAGAGTTTGAATCGAAAATTTCGGAAAGATTTAACCGTTTGAGTAGATGCTCAACATGTATGTCCGGAATGTGATTGGATTCGCCTCGGGAATGATGGGGGGCCCTGGTCCATATCTCTGTCGACTCTACATTTGGATCTGCAAGTGGTGTTGGATGAGTAAATGCCAAATTAAGGGCGATGACAGAAAACGAAAATGCGCCCCATATCTCTCTGTAATCACTCTGTATGGGCCAACAGAATATATGCAATGCAATGCAAGACTCAAACTCATTCACTATCACCCTAACACACTGCTTTTACTCCAGCTATAGTAATTAAGCCCGGCCACTAATTTAACACTCTACCAAAATACCAACTTGGTTTATTTGGTTGATAGTATATCGACTTTGTTCTTTTTTTGGTCAAAAATTATCAAGTTTCTTTTTGGTTGTGCATGTACGCAAATTAAGCAAGGGGAAGAAATCCAATTGAACCATTGTGTATTGCCAAGTGCCCAATCTTATCTTGGTGCATTGGTTGTATTCACAATAAACACTGATCAAGTTACATATATATAGTTTTTTTTTTACTCAAACTCGATACCTCTTATTTATGGAGAAAATTATTATTTATTAACTCCTTTCACCCTAGTGCTGGTTTTGTTAGTAGTAATTTTCTTTTGTTCCAAAATAGTTATTTTTTTTGAATTTCAAAACAAAAAAGAACAATATGGGAATCAAATTGTCCGGGACACATGCATACGAAAGTGGTCCATTAATGGATCGAGTTTGAATCATTTCAATAGGGATGCATATGAACTAATGTTTTAATTTTAATGTGACTCTTTTTGCCATTTTAGTGCTTATATATAAACCAATTAAAAGAACACGGAAGTCTTACATTATGATAGGGAAATCGGAGGCGCCCCGCTCAGACAAGCAGGGCGCCCCGATTTTAATTCCGGTGGATCCCACCGGAAACCACCTTCCCGGCCACATCTTGCGGAACAATCATTTTTTTATTTTTTTTAAAAGCAATCAAACACTATGCAGTTGCAAAACTTTTGATGTTTAATTGGCGTTAACTAGTTACCCTCGTATCATGCACGGGAGAATATGATTATAAATCTAATTTAATATAGATATATAACGTCAATAATCACGTTAAAATTATAGGATCATATATATTTATTTTTGTATCGTGATTATACTTTTTTACCAATAATAAATCAACTCATAATATAAATAAGTTGAATTTGCTCAAAAATTACTTTACAATAAATATCACGTTTTATTATTAAATAATATTTATTAAAAGATTAAAACTAATTCTTGGTAAGGATAATTCATAATTTTCGGTGATTTTTAAGCAATTTTTACGGGATAAGATTATATGACATTCCAACTACCTCATTTGTATAAAGAGGGCCCAAGTGATTATTTTATTACGAAAATGACACGTGGCGCAAGTTTTAATGAAGACTTTGACTTCGATTTATACTATAGTAGTATAGATTTAGTTAGGAGTTTTTACATATTAAGTACGGAGTACTTAATTTTGATAAATTTAGTTAGGAGTTTTTATATACTCCCTCCGTTTCAAAATACATGACCATTTGGACATTGCACATATATTAAGAAAAAAATGTTATTCCTATATTACCCCTATCAAATGTAGAGTTAATCATTTGTTTAGAGAAATATGAAAAAGTGTAATGATTATGATAAAAATGTGCTACTCCATACTCCGTATTTAATTAGTGTGTACCGTACCGTGTGTGCAATTGAAATGGGTGATTTGACTTGGAAACTATTACCTTGTGCCGGTGTCTGTATGCGGAACACTTTTATCTCATTTTTTTTTTAAATTGTTTCGACAGAAATGGCCGGAAGTCCGACACCGGGGCGCCTGGTACACCGGACCGGGGCGTCTCAGGGATACGATTATGATATGATCGAAATCTGTACGATAACAGATCGATCCAACTTCAACTGACATTAAGGCTGTCACAAAATCTATGTTAGAGTGGCACTTGTGACTGTGTGATATGATAGATGCATGTGTTTGATCGAGGTGCAAATTTTGAAGCATACATAAACCCCACGGAAATTCCTACCTAGCCTACATATATATATATGCAGACCCCATTTCAGTGAGAAAAAGACACTCCACTGCAAATGCAATGCATGTTTTCCGAACTTTATATGTATAGCATTTCACTTCTTCCTCTTGGCGATATGGGCATGCATGTGGTGGATAACTCAAGTGAGAGATTTCCACTAATTGACTTGTATGAAAAGTTTAAGTGTTAACCCCACTACACGTGATTAATCTAGTACTTAATCGACATATACAAATTTCTAAATCATATTTTGTTTTAGCTAGCTTGACGGAAATGTACAAACGAATATATTATAAGGATTAATTTACAAACTTTTATCTCACTTGAAATTACGAGGCATGACAGTCTATCAGGTAATAAAGTTAACGCGGGCTTGTACACATATCGATGTAACTTTATCTCATTTGATCATATGCATGAAGACAAAAGGAGAGTGTCTATTGCCTTCGGGCATTTAGTCAAAACGGTTAAGCCTCTAAGGGTATTATCCAGAGGTCACCGGTTCGACTCTGGGCAGTGCCCTCAACAAAAAAAAAAGAAAAAAGAAAAAAAAAGGAGAGTGTCTATTCACACACATTGATTGCTATGGATGCATGCAAAAAGAGTGAATTAGCAAAGACAATGTCAAACATATACTCCTCATTGATCAATGGGATATAGAGATAGGGCACAAATCAATGGTAGAATATGTAGAATGAAAGTAGCTGCATGAATACATACTACACATAACACACTCTAGATCGAGCTAGTATGTTTTCAGGAAAAGATTTGGAAGAGATAGCACCCACAACAATTTCAAACTACATTTCAATTCTTAGCTAGGTTTCACTTGAGCGGACAAGCTAGATAGATTGGATTTTGAAAGGGGACCACCCTCATCTGGGTTTAGTTAGTTTGCTAATTGCAGTCGAACTTAATTAATTAAGCTCAACAAGCTAGTTGGCTTGCAAGAATAAGAATTACAGGAGTTATACCTTATAGCAAGAGTGCAAAACCCTAAGACACATTAACACTTATATCCATATCTTATGGAATTATTGGTACACTAGCTAGTTACCTTTACTGTTCTTAGCTTTGTTCACCTCATGTAGGGGGTGGATACCAGTTTTTGTATGAAACGGATACCGGTTTTAGTTCTGGTATAAATGGAGGTGGTATCTACCCCACGCATTCCGGTTTTAATTTGTGTGGTATGTGAAGTAAACGCATACCAGTTTTTAAAAAAACTGGTATCTATGTTTTTCCCTCTTTTCCACAAATAACTAAACACATACCACTCATTCCAAAAACCGGTATCTTATATTTGTTTTCTTTTTGGACATTTTTATTATTATTTTGTTTTACGTAATATTTGACCTAATTCCATTATCCTTTAAATTTGTTTAGAACTCAATTAAGATAGAATAAGCAGATCATTTAAATTCAGAAAGTAACCATATATAAAATTTCCAATATGTCAAGCAACAATGCTTTCAATACAAATACAAACGTAGATAATGTACACTTCAAGATAAAAGGCTAAGCAAGTAAAAACCCACAGGAATTTCCAATCTATCATAGATTTTAGCACTTGCAGCCCACTTCTCCAATGCAGGCTTCCAACAACACTATGAAGTCCCAAAGCTTTTTGTATAGAGGAAGGCTTATCTCATCAAAATAACAAATACATATAGCTGAAGTTACCTATTGTACCACCTAGCTCTATTACACAAACATCAGCAGGATCAACTTGTCTGTCAGCCGGAACATGTGCAACTCTTTCAATCCATTCTTGAATGGCATCTGTGGTGTGAGGGACAATCTAAAAGGGAAATAAGGAGCAAAGATTAAGATGTAAGATGCTTAAGTTACATGAAATAACTTGTAAAGTGTTAAGTAAGCAAGTATACCTAAACAGTTTTCCCTAAATAATCTCCTTTCCTTTCCTTTTCAAGGACAGACTGCACAAAAAAATAGTATGCCATCAAAAGGTTAAGAGTTCTATGAATGGGGGATGATCCACGAATATAAGACGCATTTACAGAATGATTTCCTAACCTGGTATATTTTCCCGGTTGTGATATTATTATCTTGGGCCAGCTTGATGTCGAGGAATAATTTCCACAACCAAGGTCCACCTTCAAAACACACACAAAAAGAAAAGTTTACAGAAATGAAGGAGGAAAGGTTAAACTGAACTGTTAAAACAAGCAACTTCTCAGCTGCTAAACAGAAAAATAGGAAGAAAATATTGAAATCCTATAAATGAATTACAGTATTTATTTGTATCACCATATATCATGACTTTTAGATCAACTTAGGCAGATGTTTAATCAAAAGTTGGATTCTATATATCGTTTAAATATTAGGTGCCTTATGCTTTTCCTAGCTTCATCAGAACAATTAAGTATCAAAGATTACGTGAGCAAAAAACTGTAAGCTTACTCCAACTCTAATAAGTTTGGGTATATAACATCACGAGCTCGATCATTAACTAACAAAACATCTCCATGCATGGTGTTTAACATATGATGAAGAAAATAGGTTACAAAACTTACCAAATCTACCACTTAACAAAGCATAAAATCGATTGATCAGCAGGTTAAGACCGTACAAATGATCCAATTAAGGTCGACACATGCACTTGGTGAAAATCTTACTAGTTCCCCAAGCGAAGCTCCAGATCAACTTCCACTTCCCTCACTTGAGCCTCCTTATCATCTCCTCCAACCGATTCACTTCCTCCGACCGATACATCACGAATCGGTTCGAGGAGATGATAAGGCTCAGCAGCACCACCAACAGGCGCCTCGACACCAACGAAAACCCCATTGCAAGGGACCCCTAAATGCTGACAAACGAGGCAGAAACCGACCGGCGGAGGAGGGTTACCGGTGTAATTGCACGAGTACGGAGGGGGGACTAGTCGAAGGCCGTGGGAGACAGGTGGTGGGGCCAGCTGGAGGCGGGCTCGGGCCCGGTCATGGCGGTGGACGTTCATGTGACCGCCAAGGGCTTGGGCCGACCGAAACTCCCTCTGGCAGAAGGAGCACGCATAGGCGCGTGGAGGCCACGTCGTGCCCGATATGCTCGATGTGTCCTCTGCGAAGGCGCGTACTTCCCACGAGTCGTCTTCGTCGACGATGTTGTAGTCGTTGCCCTTGTGAGGGTTCCACGTTAAGGGGAATATGGGGTGCAAGTTAGGGTTTGGAGGAGGTTGAGTCATGGTTAAGGGTTTGGAGTTTGACTAGGGTTTGGCTATGAATTCATAGTAGCTAGTTTTGAAGTTTGAGGGTTTCTTTGGTTTTAAGGAAGAGTGGAGAACGATCGAGACAAAGTGAGATAAATGGTAGAAGAAGAGATAGGAGTAGCTCTAGCTAGGGTAGTAGATATACGAGGTGGAATAGCTTAGCTGAGATATATCTCTTCAATTTGTATACATCTACCTAGTTACATTACATTTATAGTTTAAAGAAAAAGGAAAAAATGAAATTGCTAATACTGACATATCTCTTAATTCAATCAAACAAATTTTAATCTCTGGTTCAATCCAGAGTCGCTCTATGTATAGACTGGGTATTAAACCAAGCATATTTAAGACTATTTCCGAAGTCCAAATGATTTTGGGTTAATTTTCCGTTCTACCTATTTTAATATCTGATTTCGTAATAGAAAAATTCGAATTCGATAGATGCACAACTAGTCGAGAGCTAAATTAAGAAATCGAGCTAGAGATTTTCGGATTCAAAGGAAGTTAGATTAAGATAAACTAAAATTGGTTGTCATATACTGATATACATATATGGTCTTAGATATCAATACAACAGATTTGAAGGGAGATGAATCCAGTACATAAGTCGAGTGGAGTTCCATACCAAGTCCTCTTATATAAGCGTACTCTTCGGACTTCCAAGCTCGCATTAGGGATGCAACAAATACTTTAGGTCTTGTGTGAACCCTCTAATCATACAAAATGACCAATTACACTAAAATCATCAACCATCTTCTAAAGCTATGTACACCATTATCAGCAAATCAAAAAGCCAGAAGCTAAGGTTGAAAATGGGCTTTTTGGATGATGTAATATTTCTTTTATAACACTGGCTTAATGCATATTGCGAATTACCACCAAACGGGCCAACTGGCCCAATCATTCGTTTTCTAATGGGCCTTGTAAACATTATGGGCCTGTAAAAATACAGCCTACGGCTTCTCTCATTTTTGTTTCCTCCCAAAATGAAAAGATATGAAGAGAAACCTATTTGAACAGGTTTTGGAAGGTGGGAAAGAAAACAAGAAAATGAGGGAGTTAAAAGCATGGCACGTGCAAGAGCATGAAATTTGACGCCAGGTGAGCCACAGCGCACGTGCTCACATGGCCCAAACTTTATTGAAAGTTATGGAAAAGAGGGAAAAGAAAGGAGAAGATGGTGATGGACTCATGGGGGTTTCAATTAGGATTTTCATGAATTTGTCCCTCCTCTGGGAACCCTCCCCTCAGCTGCCTCTCAATGCATTAAAACTTACGCATTCATTCACACATTCACAATTTCTGACTCACCTTACAATTTCGGAATAGTGTTAGGTTCCGTTTGACACTAGTCGAATTAGCACCCAGAGGGTGGAGTGGGAGCGAAATTTCATTCTTCACCCGCTACAATTTACACTATTCTATCCCAAGGAGACAACAATTCCATTATCGTCTTGACATTAGCTGGAGAATGCTAGTGAGTTGCCAAACAGAATCCTATTAGTCATGTTCTACTTATTGAGGTCGCCACAAGTATTTGAACTCGCCTCAAGTAGAGATGCGAACTAGCCGTGGGATTTGAAACAAGTATTTGAACTCGCCTCAAGTAGGAATGAGAACTAGCCGTGGGATTTGAAACAATTATCTCGGAATACTACTCTAAGGTGGCGTTTGAAATAAAAATTATGGAAAGGAATGGAAAGGAAACAAATTTGTATAGAAAATGGGGATGATTTTCTCTTTTTTGGATGAAAAATGGAAAGAGAGGGGTAATGGTTAGAGGAGTATGGGGAATATGATTACCCCATGTTGAGGGGGTGGGGAGGAGTTGCTCAAAATTTGCATAAAAAGTGGAAGAAAGGGGTAATGGTTACCCTTTGTATCAATGAACCATAAACTAAATAATGTCTAGATACATGCCTTAACCATTACCTTTCCCTCCAAAGAAACCAAACGGGCCCTAAGAGTTTTGGTGTCCAAATGTGGAACAGTACTTTTTATTGGTTAGAGTGGATTTTTTGACCAATACGGCAATACCCAATTTATAGTTAATTTTTTTTTAAAAAATACAGTAACTATTATGGTTGATAATGAATTAGTGTAATATAAATAATTATCTCAAAGGAACTATAAAAACAAACTTTAGTTACCGGATATTTCTAAAAGCGAATCCTGAAATTATAATAAAAGAAAGTCGATATTTTATGTTAGAAAGACATAAACTAAGACATGATAGGGCGGCATCATTATTTGGGTTCCTATACAATCATAAGCTTTGTAATTAAACATATTACCTACACTACATGCTTTGGATTTTTTCCTTATCCGGCCAAAATGTTCAGCAAATATTAAAATCAGGGCAAGCACTTTCTAGACCTTATATTATATTATTAATTTTTTTAAAAAAATAAGTAAAATAAAATATTTATTAGTTTATACATGAGACACATCTTTGTTGTGGAAATTGTCTCTGCACTTCACTGAATTAACGAGAAAGCATGTACGTGTTTTGTTGTTGTGATTTTATTGTTTTTTTTTATCGAAGTTGTTGTGATTTTATATATCTACCTTCCAATGTCCTAACTCAGTTAATTAAATGTAAATAAAATAATTTACTTCAGTCATATCAGTCCCCTTTTTGTAAATAAAGTAGTCATTCATGAGTATGTATTTAACCAATTAGTTAATCAATTAACTATGATATTAAGGTACCTAGTATTCACTATTCAAGCACAATGTGAGATTCTATTGGTTATTAAGATAGATAATTAGTTTGTATTATTTCCTTATCTTGTAAGATTGTATTCTATATTTACGGCAACTCATATGTATATATTGTGCCTTTGAGGGCCAAGATCAATACAGAACAATTCCCCATCTCTTATCTTTTCATGGTATCGGAGCAGGGAAGACAACCCTAGTTTTTTTTTACGGTCGCCACTACTGCTGCCGCCAGTCTCCTCTTCATCACCGGTCGCTCGTTTTCCAAGGCTCGGTTCTCTAGCTAACCATGTCTGACGTTGAAAACGACGCCCTCAATCCCACCGCTTCTCTTGTCCCACCCAAACGAGCCGCACTAGATCCGACGAGTCCCTTCTATTTGCATCCCTCGGATCACCCGGGTCTCAAGATTAGTCATGTCACTCTCAAAGGTGACAACTTTCAAGAATGGAGTACCGCTATGAAGAACGCTTTCCGAGCCAAGCGCAAGATGGGTTTTCTTGATGGTCGTATTCCGCAACCGGACGAACAATCCGCCGAGATTGATGATTGGTGGAGCGTGAATGCGATGATGATAGGCTGGATATTTCAGTCCATCGATCCATCCATTCGTTCGTCCGTCACCGTCCCCGAAACTGTTCGAGCTCTTTGGGAGGAACTTCATCAACGTTTCTCCATCGGCAATGGTCCTCGTATCTTGCAGCTGCACGCAGATCTCGCTCTTTGCTCTCAGAAAGGGCAATCTGTCATCACTTATTTTGGCGTCCTGAAACGACTGTGGGACGAGCTCGCTACACATGACCCTCCTCGGTTATGCACGTGTGGCAAGTGTACGTGTAACCTCAACTCGTACTTGACTACACGACGAGAAACCGAACGTATTTATCAGTTTCTTAACGGTTTAGATGATGGTGATTTCAGTACACTTCGTTCTAATATTATGGCCAAGGATCCTTTGCCGAACTTGGACCAAGTTTACTCTTATGCTGTACAGGAAGAGCGTCAGCGAACGATCGTTAAAGAACGCGAATCCAAGGCTAGTGAATCGCTTGCTTTGGCTGCGCAAACTCGGCGTCCCGCCAGCGACGCCCGGACCGCGGATCGCCCCACTTGTTCTCATTGCGGTATGGTGGGTCATGACGTTTCCAAGTGTTATCGCCTTCATGGCTATCCTGAAGGTTTTACATTCAAAAACGGGGATGTCATTCGCAACGGCGAGAGGGTGCCCGGCTCTTCTTCTGGTTCCTCATCCGCGAACGCACCACCTCCGCCTCGTGGTCGTGGTAGGGGCCGTTCCGGCTCCGCTAACGCAGCAATCCAGCCACAGGCCAATGCCGCTGGTGCTTCTCAGCTGACTTCCGCTGATCGGGCCGCTATTGGTAAGGGCATCACTTCCGATCAATGGAATACCGTCCTTTCAGCCTTCAACTCTCTTCATACTCAGCCGAACTCGTCTTCTGGTAAGTCTTCATGGATTTTGGATACGGGAGCGTCTTTTCACATGACCGGTGACAAATCTTTGCTCAGTGACATTACTTCTATTGCTCCTGTCTCCATTAAGCTGCCAGATAATCGCATTGTTCAGGCTATTCATGCCGGCGTTTTACGCTTATCTCCTATGTTGACACTACAACATGTTCTTTTCGTTCCATCTTTGGAGTGCAACCTTATTTCTATTGGACAACTAGCTATCTCTACGAGCTGTGTTGTAACCTTGACTGACAAGTTGTGTCTTATACAGGAACGAACTACGAGGACGCTGATTGGTGTGGGTGAGCAACGGGGAGGGGTCTACTGGCTTTGTCCGACTGCTCTGGCTGCTCATGTCTCTTCGTCTTCGTCTTCAGCTCAGCTGGTTCCACTATGGCATCCCAGGATGGGCCATCCGTCTTTATCAATGCTTTCTAAATTGCCGTTTTTTGAGAACATTGTTGTTTCTACAGACTCGTCTAGCCCTTGTGATGCTTGTTTTAAAGCAAAACAATCTCGTACTGTGTTTCCTTCAAGTTTGAATAAAGCTGCACACTTGTTTGATTTGATTCATTGTGATATTTGGGGGCCTTATAGCACTCCGTCTACGTCTGGTGCATCTTATTTCTTGACTGTTGTGGATGATTATTCCAGGGCTACTTGGGTTTTTCTCATGAAATCCAAGACTGAGGTTGCCACTATGCTACAAATTTTTTGTGCTATGACAAAGACGCAATTTTCCAAGACTGTCAGACGAGTACGTTCAGACAATGGGGCTGAATTTTTGAGCTTACAGCGTTTTTTCGCTTCTCAGGGCATTCTCTTTGAATCATCATGTGTCTATACACCGCAACAGAATGGTCGTGTGGAGCGTAAACATCGACACATTCTTAACGTTGCCAGATCTCTCCGGTTTCATGCTTCTCTCCCGGTTGATTTCTGGGGAGAATGCGTCTTGACTGCTTGCTATCTCATTAATCGCACACCGTCTCCTCTTCTCGGCCATAAGACGCCCTATGAGATGCTTTATGGCCATGTTCCAAACTACGATCATATTAAAATCTTTGGGTGTTTATGCTTTGCTTCTCGCAATCCTAAACCCAGGGATAAATTGGCCTCTCGAAGTCACAAGTGCGTCTTTCTCGGATATCCCCCAGGAAAACGGGGTTGGCGTGTTTACGATCTTGAAACCGGGCAGATCTTCATATCTCGTGATGTTCGCTTTTTCGAGCATATCTTGCCCTATTCATCTCCTGCGTCGGTCTCTGATTCGGATTCATTCGATGAGAGTGATAGGCATCCGGCAGTCTTTGACTCATCTGATCCGCCGCTCACACGCAGGGGGAGCTCTTTGCCTCCATCATCGCCGCAACCCGTCTCTCCTCCTGCGCCTCAGCTTGCCTCGCCTCCTGCGGCTGAGCCTCCGCAGCCTCGGCGAAGTTCACGGCCACGTCAGCCGTCTACTCTGTTGTGTGATTTTGTTTGCCATTCTGCCTTTACATCCGACCCCCCCTTGCATCATCGTCACCTACATCGTCAGTCGCCTCAGGTTCGTTCTATCCAATCGCCTTGTATGTTTCCAATGCTAAGTTTTCCGATAACCACTCTCGTTTTTTAGCTTCTGTCACTGCAGAACAGGAGCCCTTGACTTTCCGGGCTGCGTCATCTTCGCCTAAATGGCGTGCTGCCATGGACAGTGAACTTCAGGCTCTTGAGAGAAATCAGACATGGTCTCTCACATCTCTACCTCCCGGAAAGAAATCTATTGGCTGTAAGTGGGTTTATCGGATTAAATATAACTCTTCAAGCGAAATTGAGCGCTACAAAGCGCGTTTGGTTGTACTCGGAAATCGACAGGTTGAAGGTGTTGATTTCAACGAGACATTTGCGCCTGTCGCCAAGATGGTCAGTGTTCGAGTTTTTCTGTCAGTTGCTGCTATTCAGAGATGGGAGCTCCACCAGATGGATGTTCATAACGCCTTTCTACATGGCGATCTTGATGAGGAGGTATTCATGACACCACCTCCTGGTTATTCTCGTGCTCTTCCGGGACAGGTCTGTAAGTTGCAGAAATCTCTTTATGGTTTACGACAGGCTCCTAGGAACTGGTTTTCCAAGTTAGCAGCTGCATTACGTGCCTTCGGTTTTGTTCAGAGTAGGGCTGATTATTCCTTGTTTTCCCTTACTCGTAATGGGAATGTTGTTCATGTTCTAGTCTACGTCGACGACCTCATTATTGCCGGCAACAACACGTCCCTCATCACCTCGTTTAAGGCATATCTCAGCAGCTGTTTCCACATGAAAGATCTTGGTCTACTGAAGTATTTTCTGGGTCTGGAGGTCGCTCACAGTCCTGCAGGTCTTTATATTTCCCAGCGCAAGTACGCCTTGGAAATTCTTTCGGATTCCGGACTTTTGGGCTCCAAGCCGTGTGATTCGCCCATGGATCCCAATCATCGTCTTGCTGAGGCTAAGGATGACGACTACAGTGATGCTGAGAGTTATCGTCGTCTCATTGGCCGCCTCATTTATCTCACCATTACGAGGCCAGATCTCTGTTATGCCGTTCATGTTCTTTCGCAGTTTATGCAACGGCCTCAGGTTGCTCACTGGAACGCTGCTATGCGTGTCCTTCGCTATTTGAAGTCTCATCCCGGTCAAGGCTTGCGTCTTTCCTCAGGTGACGCTCCTCGACTAACAACGTTTTGTGACTCTGACTGGGCATCTTGTCCTCTCACTCGTCGCTCAGTCTCCGGCTATTTTGTCATGCTCGGGTCGTGTCCTGTCTCTTGGAAAACTAAGAAACAACACACCGTTTCTCGTTCTTCTGCAGAGGCTGAGTATCGTTCCATGGCCGCCGTTTGTTGTGAGCTTGTTTGGCTGAAGCAGTTGCTTTCCTCTCTTGGTATATCTCATAAGGCGCCTATTCGCCTATATTGTGATAGTCAGGCCGCTCTCCATATTTCATCTAATCCCGTTTTCCACGAGCGCACGAAGCATATCGAGATAGATTGTCACTTTGTTCGCGATCTTGTACTAAACGGTACAATTCGTATGTCACATGTCTCTACGTCTCATCAGCCAGCTGATATGTTTACAAAGGCGTTGTCCCGGAGTCAGTTTCAGTACCTCACATCCAAGTTGGGCATTGTCGACCTACATGCTCCAACTTGAGGGGGAGTATTAAGATAGATAATTAGTTTGTATTATTTCCTTATCTTGTAAGATTGTATTCTATATTTACGGCAACTCATATGTATATATTGTGCCTTTGAGGGCCAAGATCAATACAGAACAATTCCCCATCTCTTATCTTTTCATTGGTTGAGATTGAATGTGGTGACTTTGTGAGCTATATTGATTTAATTAGTTGTTTACACATTAATTTAAGTTGGATTAGCCCCCACCCCAAAAATCCCAAGCCAACCTAGCTTCCATTGGTTAGTTGGGATTGGGAAATACATTATGAAACTAAGCATGACAATTTCAAGGCTTTTATATTCACAAGTTGGCTCTCGTATATATCATTAGTTTAATATAGTTGTCAATTTGATGCTTTGGTGACTTCCAATACAAGTGTTCTCTAAGCAATACAAAGTACACCAAGAATTTAATCTTTACGTAGGTGGCATGTTTGTGTTATGCCATTTTTTTTTAATGAATAAAAAAGCAATTAGTTTGTTGAGAAAAATAAAAAAGACATAAAGAAGAGCTCAAGGCATGATAATGTCTATCCCAAATCAGCTATCTTTCCAGTAAGTAATGCTTAGTAGAGTTTTCGCTGTATTAATCATGAACGCTTATTAGTCTTTTCGCATAAAACTTATCCTAATATTTGACCTCCAAACTGCAAATATTATATACTCCCTGCGTTTAGTTACTTTTCGCTTGTCAGTTGTCAAGTCAGGTATAAACTTTATTAACTAATGATAGCTATATATATCTATATATATTTTTTTAACAAAGCTATATTATATATATTAATTACACGTATTGTTACCAAAAGGAGAAGAAAAGAATAATTTACTGTTATGTAAAATATGAATATTTCGATCTCCTTTCTTAAAAAAAAAAGTAATAATTAACCAATAGTACGTACATGATGTACATATTCTAGGACATGCATGCTCATGATTATATCATTGGTGGATGCAATTGAAAAAAAAAATTATCCGAGGTTTAGGCTTTTTCAATCTATATATATATAAAAGCCGTAAGGATTGGAGCCTCAACTTTGCGCCACGTCAGCTTTGTCCACGTGTCGATCCGAGAATGCGCCACATCAGATTTTGCCACGTGTCATCGTTTCCTTAAGCCATGTCATTTAATTTATTTTTTGATTGCCGAAAAAAATGCTAAAAATTAACCTCCTCATTTGATTTATCCTTATTTAGGTTTAAATGGAAAAACGTAATTATAAAAGATTAATTTATTTTTTGATTGCCGAAAAAAATGCTAAAAATCTAAAAATTAACCTCCTCATTTGATTTTATCCTTATTTAGCTTTAAATGGAAAAACGTAATTATAAAAGATTAATTCATTTTTTGATTGCCGAAAAAATGCTAAAAATCTAAAAGTTAACCTCCTCATTTGATTTTATCCTTATTTAGCTTTAAATGGAAAAATAATTGGTACAATATCTTTTGTTAACAAATTTCAGTTTACCAAATCTTTGGTTAATAAAAGATATGGTACCAATTATTGTATTCGATTTTTTTAGAATGGATTTTCCACATAATATGACCATCTATTAGGAGTTCCATATCTTTTATTAACAAAATTCTGTTTATCAAATCTTTCGTTATCAAAATATAATCTTTTTATGCAAAAAACTTTTCCTTAGAAAATTAAGATATGTGTACGTAATTATCCTTCAAAAAAAATTAGATACGTGAGCTTAACGTTGCTATTCTACCAATATTTTTAAGGAAATTTTGTTTCATTGTTTTCCATATATTTTGTACTAAATGAAGTGTGATGTACTTACCAAAACAAAAACTTACCATTGATAAAAATCTCATTTGTCTCTTAATCCGAAAATAAAATCTTTCTTATCTTTTGTGATTTGTTCCAACTTTTTTTAACAATTCATTTTAATTAAACTGGGTTAGTTTGGTTAATTCAAGATTTCAAGTAAAAAAATAAACTTTTACAAAAAAATATATTATTCATTCTACCTATATGTAAAATATTTTAAACCAAATAAATGAAGGAAATGTATTTGAAATAATATTCATCCTATATGTAAAATATTTAGCCATGTATTTGAAATAAAATGAAGGGAATTTTATAAAAATTATATTATTCATCCTATATTAAAATATTTTGCCATGTATATGAAATAAATGAAGGAAATTTTGTTTGATTGATATATATTTCGTACTAAATCAAGTGTGATGTACTTTACTTACCATTGCTATTCTACCAAAAACAAAAACTTACCATTCATAAAAATCTCTTTTGTCTCTTTACCCGTAAATAAAATCTTTCTTATCTTTTGTGATTTGTTCAAACTTTTTGTAAAATTCATTTTAATTAAACTGGGTTAGTTTGGTCGATTCAAGATTTCAAGTACAGAATACAATTTTATAAGAAATACATTATTCAGCCCACCTATATGTAAAATATTTAGCCGTGTTTTTGAAACAAATGAAGGAAATTTTATAAAAGATATATTATTCATCCTATATGTAAAATATTTAGCCATATATTTGAAATCCAATAAGTATGAATATTGAAATAAATTATTGAAATATTGTTTATTTTTGGGTTTATGAGATTTTATTTGTAATGTATTTGATGGAGATGATTGGATGGAGAGAGAAATGGAAAACAAAAGTAAGTAAAAAGTAGAATGTATAAGGGTAAAAGTGTAAAAAAGTAGTGATATAAATTGAAAGAATAGAATTGTGGACAAGACGACGAAAACGGAAATATGGAAAAAAATATAGGGACGGAGGGAGTATTAACTAAAATTTTACCAAAATCCCGTGCAGGGCACGGGTATTAGACTAGTTAATATTGATTTCCATATATTATGAGCGAGTACTTGCATAATACTTAAACTAACAATCCCGGCCAAATAAAAAATCATTTGCTACCTTATACGCCTATCACTCTATCTATTTATTAATCGGTTCTAGTTCAAACTGAACCGGTCTAATCGGGCCGTACGAGTACTTAAACCAGTGGTTTGGTCCAAAAGTGGTTTAGGTTCCGATTTGGGAAGTAACCGTCGAACTAATCAACAGTTTGATCAGTTGATGACTTACATTTTTTTTTAAACGGCCGATTAACCAGCCCAAAAAGTTGTTAGGTCGGTTTGAACCGTCCCCTCGAGGTTTTTTTTTTTCAAATTCTAAAATTCTTTCCTCGGTCTTATAAAAAAGACCAAACTTTTCAAAGCTGAAATAGGACCTAAACCAAAACCGAAAAAAACTAAAAACTAAAAATTTTGAGTTAAAATCTATATTATATATTAAAGCTTAGGAATTTTGAACCTTTTAATTCTGGCCCCATCCCATATTAAATTCATTATAAATCAATTATTTATCCTTATTAATTTTACAAATAAAAAATTATCGTATATATCTATCTATTTATCATATATTGATATATCATAATCATATCAATATCCATAATCTATCAAAATAATATCCTACATTTATAATCAATCCAAATTTTATATATATACAATCTAGATTCATCCTAAGAAGTCTGTAAATATTAACACATGTTAATTCGTTATACATCCAAATTATCCAATAGCTTGATCCAATGCGATCGTAAAAACCCAACGTCCGATTCTAATTGATCGGCCCAATTTTCCAAAAACATTCTTTATAAATGCCATATCAACATTATATATATTGCTCCGATAAGAAATAATATTAAACATCTATTTTTCGTCTAAACATTATATATATATATATATATATTTTACGGGCAATAATATTACACGTGTTGTATTGTTTTTTATTAAACATCTATGCAAACTGTTTGTAATCATATATATATTTGTCATATTTTTTTATCAGTCTTTTTTTATCCTATAAGTTTATAATTCAACTAACAAGATTTAAAAATATTTTTGAGAAATATCTAAAATATATAAAAACTAATTTGTGTTATAATGTTCATTTATAAATTGCATTAATCTATAACTCTACTGTTATTAAATTAGTTATAATTTTATAAGATCTATTAAAATATTCATGTTATTTAAAAATATTATTACTGATAAAAATATATATTTCTATAAGATTTATGTAAATAAGACATAATTAACTTAATTTTTGATTTCTATCATTATATACAAATCTTACTAATTATGAAAATATATATGTTGATAAAATATTTCCATTGAGATTTCATATCATATCACATATGAATTTTGTAATTAATCAAATATATTTTAGAATAAAATGATAGTATTTTATATATGATTTTTATTTAAGTCATATTATATAAATTTTAAAATTTAAATTATTCTTAACATCAATTTATGATTTTGGATCGACAAAATATTGTAACGATTTCAGATAAAAAAGATGATATCAATATCTAATTCCTAATAATATTATTATGTATTCTTTTATCAATTCAATAATACGTCAAAAAATGTTATTGATTGAGTCCCGTACGGGTACAGACAATAATCTAGTTTGTATTCTTTTATTTTATGTATTTATTTTTATCTCTTGTATTTCGTAAAGGTGGTGGTTTCACGAATCTTGGATTTTTTCGGGCGTTTTCCATCTACGTCTGGATTGCCCCCATTTTGACCTCCAAGACCCTGCATACGCGAGATTCACTGAATAGTTGTTGTCTCGTTGTATAGTATAGGCCATTTGGCTGCGGTCAGCCAGTCAGATTCGAGTGTTCAACATTTCAACCAGCGCGCCCAAAAAGAAAGCTTATCATAGTGATCAAGGTCTTAAGAAGATTATATTTCAGAATTTCAGATCAATTCTAACGTAATTAGCATGTCACTTGAAATTAGGAAAGCTAAAAAGACTGGTTAAGGGGACCTCGGATTTGAGCTAAAGAATTTCAAAAAGGTTAAACAAGCTCATTAAAGTCCGTCGACCATTTGCTATTGGTTGAACGTGACATGATCAGTGACATTATTGAAAAGATTAAGGCTAATCAATATTTTATACACTAATACGACAATTTAGCACAGCCGTCCATGAAGTCGTCCCCCTAGTGCTTGAGGAATCACGATGAACTAATTCTGTTTTTAATGATTATTTTAATGAATGGGGACGGCGATAATCAAGTATGAAGTGCCTTCATATGCTATATTACCAAACTAGTTTAACCCCGTACTATGTACAGGTAATGTGATTATAAATCCAATTTAATATAGATATATAATGTTCTCACCAAAAAAAAATATAGATATGTAATGTCAATGATCATGTTAAAATTATAGGATCATATATATTTATGTTCATATTATTATTAGTGTTTTTTACCAATAGTAAATCAACTCATAATATAAATAAGTTAGATTTGTTTAAAAATTACTTTATGATAAATATCACGTTTTATTAAATAGTAATATTTATGGGAAGATTATAACTAATTCTTGGTAAGTGATAATTTATAATTTTCAGGATAATTCATAACTTTTGGTAAATTTTAATCAATTTTTACGGGATAAGATTATATGAGATTCTAACTACCTAATTTGTATAAAGGAGGGCCCGACTGATTATTTTATTATTGAAATGACACGTGATGTAATTTTTTTGTGAAGACATTGTTTCCGCTTTATACTATAGGTAATATAGATTACAAAAATTTCAACACATGTACGTACGTTATGTCCCTTCCTGGGCATTACAATTTCTTAATCGGTTAGTAAAATCAACTAATCGTTGTACTAGCTTTAAGAACACCCATATAAAATGATTGGTTCCATTTAGCTATCATGGAGTAATTTTTTAAAATCTATTTATATCGATTTATTAAAAGACTTCATTTAATATATGATTTCTCCTTGGTCCTCACTCCTTATGTATAGGGCTTGATCAACGTTCTTGTGTAAGTACATATATAAATACATACTTAAATGTGGTGTCCAGTGTCCTTTCTTTTAAATGAAAAAACGGTTTACAACGTCTATATACTCAAGTCATAATATACATATCATTCTTGGATTTCATACAATAATTTTGAAGGTGGCAATATATGCATGTACGTGCGCAAGTACCAACAACAACAACAATAACAATAATAATGACAATAGTAATGCGTACAATTCTTGGCCTAACATTTGGGAACCACAAGTAATGGATGAGGAAAATTAAGATGTGGGGAGCCATGCCGTTAAGTTATTATTTTTATACACAATCCATGAGTTATACATGTACATTTTTCAGATTCAATTCATGGAAAATAAAATTGCATACACATGGTTAGGGTTGGCAATTACATTTATAACCGTAGGGTGACCGATCCATCCTGATCCATACTTTGATATGAATGAAAGAATGAAAAACTGAAAACTCGAAGAAAGTCGGACGAGGGTGGTTAGGATGCGCGCGCAACGAATAAAACTGTAGGAACGGTTAGTACTTCGAAGTCGTCGACACTTATGATGTCGGCGACCAGAGTTAACAACTTATATTGTGCATCGGAATAAAAACACAAGAAACACTTAAACAATACCAAATTGAGCACGGTGATTTAGAGTGAAAAACCCTCTACAAACCAACTAGTTTGTATAGGGAAAAATCACTTGGCTTCCAAGCTTCAACTTGAAAGGACTTGAAGAGCACTTCGCTCGCTCTATTGATTTCTCGGATTACAAAGGTGTTCTTACTCCAAGATGTGAATCTCATACACTCTTGCAAGTAGTCTTGCCTTAGTCTAATCCTCACTCAATACAACTCGCTCACACTCAATCTCACTAAGAACGTGTCTCACGCTCTCCTTACATCAAACACTCGCAATTACAATATTTCACTCAAGCTCCTTTGGTTCTATCAATTAACCCACGACAACATATAAAGAGAATTAAGAATAATGCTGCACGATTCACTCCATTTGGGCGAGATATGAATCGTACATAATCTTCAAAAGATCTTCCCTTAAATAGCTCACTTGGCCACAATAAAATCATCTTCATTATCTTCCTTGATCTCTTGATAATTTTCCTTCTTTACACACTTATGCTTGCCTTAAAAACACTTCTGCATATGTGTTCCAGAGTTGCCTTAACTAAAAACACGGTATTGCCTTTTATGGATTTGCGCATGCGTTTGTCCAAGAACTAATGTCGACGACTTCGTCGGCAGCCTTCGTAGCGATCTTGACTAAGATCGACGACTTTTCCAGTTTGGAACCATCAAAACACGAACCGGCTTTCTAACAAAAACGGATTACGGGTTGAATAAGTCAATAAGTGTAAGAGACGTTTGTAACTCGAATAACTAGACTCGCCACTCACATATTTGAATTACCCATATGTAATGTACCCAATATATTGTAACCCGAATAACTTGACCCATAACGTCAACACTCAACCCTTCGCAGTCCATCATTCTTCGATGGTCTAGTTGCCTAGCCTTTGCCATCCGGCTCGACACTAGATAGTACGTTATACTCAATAGGTGTAGGTATATACTTTTATATTTTTGAAATGAATAGAGTGGGTTAAAGACGTCAATAGCCTATTTTCATTAATGAATTCCAATAATATACCCCTAGATAATAGATTGGACAATAATAACCTATTACATAAAATTGGACAAAATTGCCCTCTAAAACCAATTTACGTCAATTTAGAAACCTCCCCTCTACAGTTTTTACGTAATTCTCAGTCCTGCAATCTTCTTCCCGTCGGCCACCTTCCATCTTCCGGCCACCATCCTCCCGCCGGCCGCCGCCCTGCCGCCGTCCTCCTGCCGGCTACCGCCCTACCGCCACCCGCCGCCCTACCGCCACCTGCCGCCCTACCGTCGCATCCTTACCGCCTCCATAGCCTTGTCCAGATCTACGCATCTATGCCGGCCACCTTCGTCCCTCCGGCCACCTTCCTCCCGCCAGCCACCACCCGCCGCCGGCCACCAGCCCCCCACCGGCCACCCCTCCACCTCCTAGGTCGAATTGCGTAGACCTGCAATTCGCAACTTTGGTATGTTACATTAAGTTTGCTAGGATTTGTTACATTAAAAATTATGTAGATTAGATTTTATGTAAATGAAAGTTGTTAAGATTCTGTTGCATAATATTTGCTAGGATCTTGTTACATTAAATTTTATGTAGAATAATTTATGTAGGTTAAATTGTTACATTAAATGTATGTAGATAAGATTTATGTAGATTTAGTCTAGTTTATTTGAGTATTACACAAAATTTATGTAGATTAATTTTGTGTATGTGTTACATTAATTTTATGTAGATTAGATTTTATGTAAATGAAAGTTGTTAAGATGCTGTTGCATAACATTTGCTTGGATCTTGTTACAATAAATTTTATGTAGAATAATCTATGTATGTTAAATTGTTACATTAAATGTATGTTGATAAGATTTATGTAGATTTAGTCTAGTTTATTTAAGTATTACACAAAGTTATTGTAGAGTAATTTTGTGTATGTGTTACATTAAAATTATTGTAGAGTAATTTTGCTAGAGTAATTTTGTGTATGTGTTACACAAAATTATTGTAGAGTAATTATTGTAGAGTAATTTTGTGTACGTGTTAAATTATTGTAGTTTATTTAAGATAGGAAAGGAAGAAGAAGGGGCTTCATCTTACCGGTGACGATCGGTGCGACTTGGATGAACTTGCACACCAGGGACAAACGGCGGAGACGCTGAATACGTATTTCCTATTTTGAATGAGGGAAGAAATTAATGGGTATTATTGCTTCTTTAATAGGGGTGTTTTGGTATTTCCAATAAAAAGATATAGTTTTGGAAATAGTATTAGATAGGGGTATATTTTTGGAATTGATAATTGAAAAGAGGATTATTGTGGGATTTTTCTCTATTATTTTTGTTTTTCTATTGCGTGTAGTAGAGACACATAGTACTATTGTGCAATGATAGGTGCTTATTTAGAGTTCTTATTATTATTATAATATTTTTTTTTCCTTTCAAGATCATATAAGCACTCATTTATTTTTTCTATTCCAATAGAGCAATTGTAAGGGTACTTATAAGCACCCATCTATATATTTTCTACCTCTAATTTTCCATACCAAAGTTATATATATAGATATATAATGGACTAGTTGCATGACATATGGCAAAATATTAGTGGTTGAAGTTAATGTAAGAGTTCCTTAGATGGTGCTTGTACAAACACTAGATAGAAGGGTGCTTAAGATTTTCCCTTTTTTTCCCCAAAAAATTATATAAGAACCCTTTAAGCACCCTTAAGATCCTACCATTGCACATGCCCATGAATAGAGTATTATATTTTTGGAAAGATTCTATTATAAGTACTTTGGAAAAATAATTAAAAATATCCTAAATGAGCGGTTTAACAAATCTTTCCAAAATTAGCCTCTTATAATGTATTAGTAGGGCATATTATAGAAAACGGTTTTTCTATTGTGTACCCTAAGGGCACATGATAAGCATATCAAAAACAGAAACTAAAACCATTGTATAGCTCTCGTGCTCAAAAGAAGGATTTTGCTGAGCTCACTAGCAAAATTAGACAGAAGGCTAATGCTTGGGCTGCAAGAAATCTGTCTTATGCAGGTAGGCTTGAAATCATCAAGGCTGTTTTTCATGGAGTCATACTCTATTGGTGTAAGATCTTCTTATTGCCTAAATCAGTCATCAATGATCTTGTGTGCTCTATGAGAAATTTCCTTTGGAGTGGAGGAAGTACTAGCAGCAAAGGCTCTGTGGCATGGAGGAGACTGGAGAGTGTGTTGTCCTAAAAATGAAGGAGGCCTTGATCTCAAAGACTTGGAAGCCTGGAATAAAGTTGGAGTTGCTGAATTGTTGTATGATGCTCACACTCAGAATGACTCCATTTGGCATCACTGGGTCAACACTAATTACTTACAAAGCCAAAGCATCTGGGAGGTCAGCTGCAAATCCACTTCCAGTGCCATGTGGAAGGTTGTGTTAAGTCTCAGAAATGAATTTATTAGCTCTCTTGAAGGGACTAATGTGCTTGTGCTGAGCTCCAGGGATGGCAAGTTTGATAATCGAGGACTTTATTATTGCTGGAGAAGGAAAAGACCCGAAGTGGCCTGGGCCGATTGTGCTTGGAGCCGGCTCAACACTCCCAGAATCTCTTTTGTCACCTGGAAGATCCTCAGTTGTGGCATTAGCACTAGAGCTGATCTCAAGATGTGGGGCCTTACTAATGAAGATTGATGTGTGCTTTGTGACAACCAGCAAAAGGAGACTTACAAGCACCTATGGTTTGAGTGCAGATATGCCAACAAAGTTATCACAAGCACCTTGAAGTGGGCGCAGTTTGGAAGAAGAAGCAAGGACATAATGAACTGGATTGATCAAACGTCTGGCTTCCAGAGGAAAAGATCTTTCCATTACAATCTATGGAATCACAACCATTGTGTTGCATTATATTTCATTTGGAAGGCAAGAAATGCTATTGTTTTTAGGCAGGAGAGAATTGATGTACTAGATTGCATTCAAATGTGCCAAAGCCACATTAGAAATAGTGTGAAGGCTAGATGGAAGGAGAGGTCGAAAGACCGTAGGAAATTCTTGGAGAAACTAGAGAGGAGAGATCATGTAAATAGCTAGCATGCTAGCGTCTTGTAACCGTCGTCTTTTTTAATACAATTAACCTTTATTAAAAAAAAAACTGAGAAGGAAAAAGTGAATCCGTCACAAAAAAGATTAAAAAACAAAAATATATAGATTTATTAAGTATTTCTATTATTAAATTATAATAATGATATCTTTATTGTACTTTACATTTCTCTTTTCTTCCAAAACTTTTCACTTTACTCTACAAGTGACACTTGTCATGCTCATATTCAAAGACCAAACTACACTTTTGGTCATCACCATGACCAAAACAACACTCTCTCTTATTCACTTTCCTCCCTTTAATATTTTTCTAATCTAAGGCCAAAATTTTAGCCAACCAATATATACACTCTTAGCTTCAACATGTCAAAGTTTGTAAGTTCATGGGGTTTATATATGTCTAGGCAAGTTTAGGTTTTTTAGGGTTCCAACTTCCAAGTAAGGGAATAATTCATAAATGGGAAGATTTTGGAGGGTGCATGTCATATTGTCATCCTCTGGTATAATAAGTCAATCCCCTCGATCTTTATTCTGTCTCATCTGTCCCTTGTAAGTCGCTGTAACGTGTAAACTAAGTAACTTACTTACCACTTTACCAGTAAATATGAATCTGATTCTAAAGTCAGTAAATCTGAAATTTACCATCCATTCTCAACTCTGAACAACTCTGAAATTCAAAGGATCTCGTCTTCTTATATTGTAGTGGGTGGGAATTTGAGATGCCCTAAAAGTTGTCCCACCAAAGCCACCTAAAATTAATGGGGAAATTTATGATGGAGAAACCTTATAATACAATAAAATCTGAAATTTACCATCCATTTTATTTCTTTTTATTAAATGAAATCATGTCCCTTAATTTTAGTAAATTTCCACCAATTATGACAAGTGAGATAATATATGAAACAATAAAATTTGGATCGGAGTTAAAATTCATTTTGCTCTAGGATAGTCATTCTATCTAAAATTGAGAAGATTTTGTACATTCATTAAAAATCCAATCATCTAACTTTTGAGCCATTTTCATATAATGATTTTCATATAACTTTTGATGAATTACTAATTGTCATTCTATCTTGATTGGTTTATTAAGAAATACTTATTATTTTAGATATCTTAACACACTTTTCCAATACTATCCTCACGAATCGAAAAAAATTACCAACATCTATAATAGAAACTAAAAGATCTTCATAATATTGAGGGTATTTAAGTCAAATCATTTGACTTCTTAATTTTTAAGACAACCCATATTACGACAAATATAGCTTAACCGAGAAAGTAATTATTAGTAAGTAAATGCACATAGGGGAACTCTGTATAGGAGTGAAAAATGTACTCCGAATATATATATGTATAACGTGAACGTATCAAAACTGAGAAAACAGACGAGCATTAATAATATGGATGGACGTATTAAATTGTTGAGAGTGATCGAGGGTTTTGGATTTAACTCATTTAAGGGACAGACAGCCAGGTAAGGTTGATCACTGACTTAGAGCAGGCAGAGGCTCTCAATACCCCCGGGTTTTATGGGGGTTTCGACGGAGACGATTAACCCATCAGCCTCAAAATAAAAATAAAAATAAAAACGTGACATGATAATTTATTTTGTAAGTCTTTAAAATAGAGAGAAAGGGAAGAAAAAAGGACCAATTCTCAAGAAGTGCGTCGTGGGACGACAGCTGTACGCTCTGACCCTCTTTAGTTGTGTTGACTCAATCGACACACACACAGGCCGCACGTAGTAAGAACAACCTTCGATCCTCTTGCCTAGCTAGGCCAGCCAGCCAGCTAGCTACTCGGTCACATGATCGAGTGAGTGCACATTATTTAACAAACATGCAATCTCATCCACAAGCTAGCTAGCTTGCTGGCTTGCTATCAAATGTGTGTGCAATGAATTCAACACATTAGCTAGCTAGCCTGAGACAGTTGGAAACTTGGAAATGTCGTGGGCTTCAACTTGTTCCCAACCCCATCCTAATTACTAACGAGTACACTGGTCAAATGAGTCGGACGGGTTGGATTCGAGTCAAAACGAGTCTCGGGTCGTAAAATTTACGGATTTGATTAGGTCAGACTGCAACGGATTGATGTGGGTTCCCAATGGATCACGTACTACCATCAATTTTGCTAACTTTTATTTTATTCTCTTGAGATAACTTTTTTATTGTAGTTTTTATTTTTAAATAATTAGTATCTAATGTAAATACAGTATTACTTTACTGGATTATGACAGCTCTTTGGATTATGTGTCAGCCGTTTCAAACCCTGCTCTAAAAATTTCTCCAAAATAGAGAACAACAACTCTTTTCTCCAAAAAATTTCACACCAATTCCAACATGTTCCCCATTTTGAAGATCTATTAAGAACAACTTTGCATTTATTTGCTTTGAAAAAAAAAGAAAATTAAATAAATGGTACATCGCAATTGGGAGATAATCCCAAATATGGGGATGTTCATCCTCATTTTGGAGATTTTCTCAGTTTTAGAGAAAAGAATGAGGATACTCTTAAGGCTAAAAAACACCCCAAAATCTTCAAATGTGAGAATTTCAAGAACATGGAACATCTCTTGGAGATGCTCTAAGGGTTCGGAGGAAGGAAACCGCTCTTCAAAAGATTTAATGACGTATTTGTCTCCCTGATCATCATATGAAGACCTTTCCAAGCACAAGGGGCTCCGAGGAAAGGAGCTTACTCTTCTCATGATGTGTTGACGTCTCCTAGCCCTTTGGATTGTGTGGTAACATCTCCGAACCACTTATGTTTTGAAGAAAGGAAACTATACTCCAAGATATAGTTGTGATGTCTCCAAACCTATTAAGTTCCGAGAAATAGAAGGTTGCTAGCTCGATTGATGATATTAAATGATATAAAAGTAAAACTCATTTGACAAAAAAATGACTTATATCGCATTTATAGGTTTTCCTTTTTCGAACAAGGTATTCATTCTTTGTTTTGCCTTTTCTTTTGCTTGTTGTGTTAATCTATGTCTAGACACGACCGTCTAGGTTCAAACCCACGATAATCCTCGTATTAAAATTAAGGTTGTTACACCTAGGTTGTTAGTAGTTTTAGTTAGTATACAATCTATTTGAGTGAAGAAGTTTTTAAAGTTGAACACGGAGTACACTAGTAATTGTCACCTACCCAACTTGAAATCGATCAAGAAATTAAAGGTCCATATCATCGATTGATGTAGTATATGGATAGTTATCATAATTATTAAAGACATTGGCCCCACGTCTGATTTAAATGGGATCATCATTAATTCAACATACTCAATTCGTAGAAAACCCCAGCCACAAGGTTCATAGTATGCGCGCAACAAATTAATATGGTCAATCAATTTCGTGCAACCTTGCTCATGAATAATTATGGGCGACAATGTATGGCCCAACGAGGGAGAACAAAACGCAATTCTTTTCAAAAAGAAAAAGTGACCACCTCGTGTTCTCCATTTAATTACGACTATATAATCTATACTTCTAATGTTTTAGGCTAACGTTGGACTAGCTTTAGCATAACTAACGTATACTAGAGACCAAAAGATACTAAGAATGAAATTGACCAAAAAAAGAGACTAAGGATTTGTCTAGATTGCTACATTTGATATATCAAATCTAACATTTAATGCAATTGGCTAAGAGGGAAAAAATCTTAGTTTTTTTTTTCCCAATAGGTTAAGGATTATATTATAGTTGCTGCAAAATGTCGTTTGTGAGATTTGAAACGGTAAACTCAAGTATTACTCTAAGGACTTAACCCTGGAATCAAATGTGCGAAGGTTAAAAAGTCTTAGCTTTTGTGTGTGAAGTGTGAACTGATTTTGACACTTTTAAATTTTTTCTTGTAAATATTGGCTCATTATTTATCAAAGAAATCATTGATAAATCGATAAGTTGACCCGATTATCAATACAAATTTGAGCAAAGTCAGAGGTGGTCATCAATGATATGATATATATAGCCCGAATGAGTGATACGAGTTTGGCTTGATCAGCTATAAAAAGAAGCATGCAATGAATCTCTGATCGAAAATGGAGCATGATGTTAGGAAAATAATTAACGGGAATAAAGAGCATAATTGGATCAAGAGATTGATCATTTAAGCAAATGAACACCATTCATATTGATAATTAGAAGGTGGAGACTAAAAATAAAGTTACAAATGATATATGTTAACAGATACTAGCTTTATATATGTATAAAATAATGTAATGCTTTTTTTTGGGTCTTTATATAATGCAATACTTCATAATTACTCTTCCACTTATTACTTATATTAATTATAACCAATTCTTTTAATTTCTTCAAGTATATCGTAGTTAATTAGTAGGAAAATATATAGTAGATTAAAGTACCTTTAAAAGAGATTAAAATAGACTGTGAAGCTATTAGTTTACATATACGTACAGATCTTCAATGCCCCAATGTATTTTTTTTTACGAGCAACACTAACTACTTGCTAAGTACATAGTTTGTACCTATATTATTGACTTATTGTTTTATATGTCAATTGGCAATTAAGTAATACAGTATTTTTATAACTGCATTGTGTTAATGTTATTTAACAATTCAAAAGCGACATTGAGTTTCGATCTTCAGTTGCATCTACTCGTTGCTTAGTCATGCCTAGTAGTACAAAACACTATAAAATATTATCGTTTTGAAAAACTTAATCAAGTAGACGTAGAAAATTAAATTAAGGGCCTTAGACTTCAATGTACGTATTATACTATAATGATCTGATTAATGTGCCTTTGTCAACTAGCTTGAAATTCCCCTGCAACTTGAGCTAGCATATATATGTAGGTTTGACCGGCAAATTAACCAAATTGCCTAGGTTTACTTCTAAGTTACACTATTGTATACTATATGGGAATTGAGATTAGTCTAACACTTATTGTAGAAGTGAAAGATACATAGAACTGTATTAGAGTAAACTAAAGGGAGTTGGCTCAACCGCTTAGGTGGTAAGCAGCATGTTCCATATCCACGAGGTCTGTAGTTGAGTGGATGTAAAAAAATCTTTTTGATAGACTCAGTGATCAATATCAGATATGCGATCCGAATCAAACTGCATGTAGCCAAGACGAAGTTCTAGTGAACAAGTGAACAGTCAAAAAAACTATATCAAACTAATTAAAGTAAGCAATCAACGCATAACTTAGCCAACGAACTATAGGTGTGCTACTGATATATAGTGAGGAAACTCATCTAGCGCGCTAAATCTTGTTCCGTATCCAAGGCATTTAATCTACCATAAAAAGTATATTGGTACGAAAAGGTGAACATGATTGTGTTAAGTAATCACTTTATACCTGTAGTCAAATTTTAAGGTAAGGATCAAATGCAAAAGTTCGAATTGGTTATAAGTTTTAGCCTCATTTGGTTGTATTTTATGAAAAATAAAACTAGTCTATTTCGATGCCATCACACAACACCGGTTTTTTTAAATCATGACTAACTACGTGTTATTTGCATCACAACTTGATACAATAATTGACATTTCATTTCTTAATATCGGGGTTAGTTCTAAAATGTGTAGTTATTACTCCCTCCGTTTCAAAATACAGGATCATATATATGCTTACTTTTTCTTGTTTCATAATACTTGTCCATTTCACATTTTTTCTCCATCTCTTTCTATTTATACCCCTATTAATTATCTTTATCATAATCATTACACTTTTTCATATTTCTCTGCACAAATAATTAACTCTACAATATAGGAATAACACTTTTTTCATAATATATATGCAATGTTCAAATGGTCATGTATTTTGAAACGGAGGGAGTATATTGTACAGGGCATATATCAGTGTACCACAAGCTAGCTGCATGAAGATTTTATAGATACATTTATATTACGATGGTGGTGGACTAGAGTCATATCCTTAATGTTTACATTTTTCATTGGATAATTGTGATAATATTTCTAGATTGTTGATTCGAGCACGAGTGAACTTATATGATAACTCAGGGGTACTGCTAGATGGAATTGAAATAAAAATCAATCAAAGGAAATAAACCTTAATTCATTTATTTGATAATGTAATAAACTACAGTAATACATATGAATGAATTTGTTTTATATAAAGGGATGGGCTACTACTACAACCACAATGACAATGTACATAGAAAAGGGGCAAAGGCCCCATCCGCCGTAGCATCATCTTAATCCCACTTGCCCGTTTCTCCCGCTCCTGTTTTTTGTGTTTAATTTGAGTTGTTTTTTTGGTCCTTTGTTATTCATTTTTATTCTTTTCGATCTTCACGTTTTCACCAAAAACTCGAGTTGGTCAACCTCCATCCGGTGTCCCTAATCATGGTTAGTTTCTAACCTTATACTATAATCCTACTTACTGTAAATAATATTTTGGAAAGCAAAACATCACCCTAGACATAACTGATAGATCAAGAGACTGAACTAAAGAATTGAAGCCGGATAAATCAAGATGGAAGACTTGGATAACGCTTGAAACTTTAGAGTTTTTTTTTTTGTACGTCAATAGCGTTTTTGGGTTGATTTTATAAGCTTTTTTGGTACCAAAATATAGCTCTTTTAACTCAAAGATGATTGTGGTTTAATGATTAAACACCATTAACTAGCTGACAAACACTGATAATTTCCTCTTTTTTTGGTCGACTGATAATTTCCTCTAATTATCTAGCAGTTGGTCATAATTTGGTGCCAAATAAAGCAAACATAACACTACAAAGACATTATTTTTAATCACCAAGACATTATCGTATCAATAATATCTCACGCTATATATTATTCATTTTACACAACGTCAAACCAATTACAAAAGTCAGCAAAAACCCATTTTGCACTATACATTATTTTACCAAAAAAATAAATAAAATAAACGTCCAGGCACCTCACGTATCATATGCATCTACTCCCTCCGACCAATTACTCTATACAACAAATGCTTCTATTAAAACAAAACTCCAACACATTATTACTATTCTAATCACATTTTATAATAATAATTTTATTATTAAAAAAAAAGTATGTAAGAAGAGACTACCTCTTCAGGTTCCTCTCTCTCTCCTCCCCACCATTTCCCGATCTTCATCTTCTTCTTCCTCCTCCTAAAAACCTCCCTTTCTCTCTACTCCAAAGCTCCACATCTCCCTCCCCCCCTTTAAATAATCAAACAATCCTTTTATTTTATAAAACCCCCCATTCTTCTTCTGTTCATCTCAATTTCAATTCCCCCTAATCAATTCCAAAATCCCCGTACCATATCCACACACAAATTTATATTCAATTTAAAATCCCACAATCCTAAATAAAAATATTAATAATATTATTCGTGAATGCTGCTCAGCTAGCTGGTGTGTGCGTGAATAAATTGCAGTCTCAAGATCCATTTACAAATGGCGGGTTTGGATTTAGGCTCCGGAAACCGCTACTTCCACCACCAACAGCAGCTCCAGCTCCACCACGCGCCTGACGACAGCCACGAGGACGATGACGTCAACACCCACAACAACAACGGGAGCGGCAGCGGGGGCTTGGATCTGGTCCAAGGAGGGGGCTCGGCGCGGAGGCCACGTGGCAGGCCGCCGGGGTCCAAGAACAAGCCGAAGCCGCCGGTGATAATCACGCGGGAGAGCGCCAACACGCTGCGGGCCCACATCCTGGAGGTGGGCAGCGGCTGCGACGTCTTCGAGTGCGTGGCCACCTACGCCCGCCGCCGCCAGCGCGGGATCTGCATCCTCAGCGGCACCGGCGCCGTCACCAACGTCACGCTCCGCCAGCCCGCCGCGGCGGGGGGCGCCGTCGTCACCCTCCACGGCCGCTACGAGATCCTCTCCCTCTCCGGCTCCTTCCTCCCGCCGCCCGCCCCGCCCGGCGCCACCAGCCTCTCCGTCTTCCTCGCCGGCGGCCAGGGCCAGGTCCTCGGCGGCTCCGTCGTCGGGGAGCTCCTCGCCGCCGGCCCGGTCATCGTGATCGCCTCCTCCTTCACCAACGTCGCCTACGAGCGGCTTCCACTTGAAGAAGAGGAGGCCCCGCAGCCGAATAATGCGAACGGGGGCGGGGGCGGAGGGCAGTTCCCGGACCCGGCCCTGCCCTTCTTTAACCTGCCGCTTGGGATGCAGCAGAACATGGGCCACGTGGACGGCTCCTGGCCCGGGAACTCCGCCGGCAGACCCGCCCCGTTCGGATAAGAGATCCTTTTGGTGGGTTCCTAAGAAAGAAAGGCGGAATTGATCATGTGCAGATGATGACAGGAATTGGATTTGACGAGGATGGCGGTGTATGTTAGATTTGATGAGGCCAGGGAATTCAGAGATTAATGCTAGCTGATCGATCCAAGGACTAGAGGTGTGATCTTAACAGTTCAATTCTGAGTTCTTTGTTACGACTTTGGATTGATGGTCTTGTTATTATTATGTGCTGCTGCTGCTGCTTTTTTTTTCCTTTTTTTTTTTGTTAACTTTGTCAACTATTTTATATATGGGTTTGAATTAATTAGACCCATATGTGTCTTGATGACTTTGTTAGTTTTCTTCTGTGATTTCATATGTAGTTTAGTGCTTAATTAATTTGCAGTGGTTGTTTTGGAGATCTATATAGTGCTTAATTACCGTGGATAAAATCAATCATCTTCTTCATGGAAGGTTTGTTTCAATTCTTGTGTTTGTGCAAAAGTAAGTGTGTGTGTGTGTGAGATCATTTTTTGATGTTGTTGCATTCCTTGAGCTAATTATGAACTCCCAAATCCTAAATGGATCATTATTAATGGCTGTAAAATTTAAGACATTGATCATTTGAGCAGCTTAATTAGCTGACTAGCTAGGTCAAGTTGGCATGACACAACTCTACTAGGAGTAGTTTAATTTGTACTACTACCTGGGTTACATCACATGATTAAATGTGCTTTGAACTGAGTATCTAATTCATTTTTAATTTTTTCCATGCTTTTGCATTTTGCATTAACATTACATGGGTTTTTGCCCTTTCTAGCCTTGGTTTCAGGGAAGAACAATAAAAGCTGTTTCCTTCAACCCAAACTCGAGAGTTACCTAATCAGACGAGTATATATGGGGAATTTGTTTTTTTACAGTTAATAAACGATTGGATATAGTAGTAGTATGAAATTAGAGGAAGCTTATAAAGATGGTTAATTTATTAGTTAGTGTACGTACGTGTGTAAAATTATGGAGGGGTTGAGGCTTCCCAGGCCACCAAAACACACAAGTTCCATAAATGTTGATCCCTGACTTGTTTGTTCTCTCTGCACTAAAAATCTCTTTGGAAATTGTTACTGTTTTCTTTTCTCTCCTCCCCCTCTTTTAGTACTGTCTTCTTCTTTACTCTAGTCATATGATTTCTACTGTTCAAATCTGCATTGCTACAGTGAAAAATAACCCAGCTCAATTTCCTTCTTATCTTACCAACTTAGGAGATAAATATAGTTGGGGGTGCATTGTAAGCATCAAAAAATGCTCAAAACTTACAACTTTGATTTATCGCTTTGGTTTATAATTAAGTACTATCTGAAAATCTCACATTTTGATAGTAGTTTAACATTCAGTGGCTAGGGCACAATTGAATGATAAGGTAAGGTAGCTACCTTCCTATTTATGAATTGGTTACTATAGTTTATAAACTAGCTTATATGTTATGTAAATTGGTTCTCACTACACTTTACTATCCTGCAAAATCAAAACACTATATTGATCTCTTGTACTAGATCTTTGTGTTGAATTAGAGTTTCGACGAATGGATGATCCTAACACATTGCTTAAATGATCTCTTGTTGATTTGATCTTTCTCAGATTGACAGCAGTTTAAGTTCATGTGCATTTGAAATGAATGTTGTAGCTATAGAGCTAGAATGTGGGTTTGTATATAGAAGTAATAGCCGCTAAATTAAGTTTCTAACCCAGTTCAGGCTGGATTAAAAGCCTAAATAATTGCATGCTGTGTTAAAAGTCATATCTTATGAGAGAAATAATTGTGCTTACTTCATATTTTCAACCTATTTGTTCTTATAGTTTCAATAATACATGTGCTTTTGCCAAAGAACTACAATATTCCATAGTCAAAATTTCAATTTAGCTGATCTCAATACGTTTTTGGTAGGGCAAACTTCTTCAAAGCCGTACATCGCTTTTGTACAATATATTCTTCAGTCATTAAATTATCTGAAAGAATTGCAAATGGGAAGAGGATTGAGTGGATGGGAAACAAAGAATTATGGCCAATTTGGCCATGCATGAACTAATTAATTATAAGTACTGAATATTGTTATTGTTTAATTGTTTAGGGCATTCAATTCCAAAGGCATCTAATGTTCATGGCTTGGAATCATATATTCGATCAACTTGTACGTGCTAGATGCTCGATGTTTAGAGCACCTTAATTATTTAATTAGCTTCAGACGAATATGCCTAATCAGTAGATGTAATGCCTATTTAATCTCCCTAAATATTCCAACAATCGACAACCGGAGCTTGTTGACACTCAAAAGTGCAGTTCTTAATCAATCTTAATCCCGTGCTCCTAATTATTACCCCAACTTACAAATATAATCCTGATCTTTCTAATAAGGTAATTAAAGGGTTAATATGTGGAAAAAGGTAGTTTGAATTGACCACTCAGGTGAGAGCTAATGATCGAACCGATTCATTCAACTGAATGAGAGTTATAAAATTAGTAATTTTTATTTTAAAATGAAAAATGAAAATAACACAAATTTAGGGCTGAGATCGACTAAATGTTTTTGTTGTTCCACACAAATAAAAATGAAGTTGCAATCTAAAGGGAGTTGGCTCAGGTGGTAAGCGGTCTGCTCCACATCCACGAGGTCTGGGATTCAACCCTAGTGAATGTTAAAAAATTCTCTTTCAGAGACTCACCCACCAAAGCTAGGTGCGCGATCCAGGTCAAATTGGATGTAGCCAACATGAATTTCTAATGAACTAGTGGGAACCGAAAAAAAATGAAGTTGTGAAGCCCTAATCGAGTTAAGCATTGTCCAATTCAAAGACAAAACCTCTAGTATCAACTCGGTTTGATGTTTTGTAAAGACAAAACTGTGAATGCAATTTAATAAGTGACTATATATACATATATATACGCTCAAATATAGCTTAAATATAATACCAATATGTATGGGTAAATCAAAATTTGAGATTATAAGATAGATATCGATCTTACATGTAAGATGATTAAAATTCGGATAAGTCCCTTTGTTTAAGGGAAATTGAAAAGGGTTGTTTATAATGAGACTAAGATGTTGGTATGTTGCAATTCATTCCCATGTCGATGGGTGCATATATAATACCACTATCATATAAGATGGGGATGAAACTCTATTCACTCGTCAATCTTTTGGGTAAAAAGATACATGAAGCTCCACTTTATAGGTATATAAACCTAGTAAGTTAGGATATATATAATTTGAGTTGAGTATGACCCAAACATGGATAAATATATATTAACACATTCTTTATTGTGATCTTGCTTATAGTTTCATTTGATTTATTGTAAGGTTTCTAAGCTAGCTTGGGCGACGAAAATATAAAATTAGGGCGGCAAAGCATATTTCGTCGCCCAAACAATACAATAGGCGACGAAAAGTTTTTCCGTCGCACAAAGTGACCCAAGGGCGGCGCATTTTACTTTTGTCGCACATAACACATTTTTGGGCGACGAATATATCTTTTGCCGCCCTAAGTGAGGCTTTGGGCGGCAAACGTTTGTTTTGTCGTTCAAAACAAAGTAGAGAAAAAGTTTATTTAATAAAAGCTATATTATAAATGGTATTAGTGATGAGTTGTTTTATTTGTCTCTATAAGATACATTCAAAAATGTGAAAAATGGAAAAATGACCATTGGTAATAAAAAAACTTGACATATGAGTATTAAAAAACCGAATAACACTAAGTCTTTGTCAATTGATAAAATTGGTTTTCTATATGCAAACCACTTATAAACTATTTAAAATCATTTTTATTGCGTCAAACAAATTTTATTTTTTTTATAATTAACAGTAATATGCATATTTAATCCAAAAAAAATCAAATAGGAACATTCTCACACTTTAAGTAAAAGTTTAGGAATATAATTTTCTTTGCAAATAGGAGATTGATTTTCTTTAAAGCATTATTTGGTCATCACATCACAATATGCATATCGATTGTTTATTTATTTTTGGAAAAAAACGTCTTTGATTTTGCTATTTTTGATAATACCGTGAATGCATATATAATTATAACTGATAATGAGTTAATCGAATTGTACTTTGATGCAAAAAAAATTAAAGTTATATGTCATTAAAATTTTTTACTTATTATTTTTATTTACAAACAAGGGAAAATGACTCAAAATAATCTCAAGTTTCAACTTTCAACCAAAAATAATCCCAAGTTTGAAAATTATCACCAATAATACGAATTATCACGAAGTTAACCAAAAACGATTCGGATGCCTTTTCCGACGTGTTTTCCGGTGGAATCATTGATATGACGATTGCAAATATTTCAACCAAATTTAAAATATCACGTTGTTATGTCTGATTTTCGATCATAGCATCATCGATTCCACCGAAAAAGTCGTCAAAAAATGTTTCCAAATGTTTTTTGGTTAGTTTTTTTATACTTCGTATTGCTAGTGATGATTTTCAAACTTGTAATTGTTTTTGGTTGAAAGGTGATACTTGAGATTATTTCAAGTCATTTTTCCAACAAACAAATGTTGATATGTCTATATTTGAGAATTTTGATTTTTTATGAACAAATGTGGTTGATTTCAATTTAAAATGTTAATTTTGATGTAATGAACGAACTATGAACATTTATTACTTATAAAGGAAAATAAAACATTCGATTTCAACAAATTTGAGTTTTGATGTTTGAAAATACCATATTGGTATTAAAAAGTAATACATTTAGACATTTGAATATTAAAAAATATCTTTTGGACATTTGGCTATTAAAAAGGAAAAAATCGACATTAAAAAATAAGGTCATTTAAGTATTTTTCAATTATAAAATTAAATTTTATTCAAAGTTTTCATTTATGTTGGAATTGATATTTTTCCAAGTAATTAGTACTCAATTTTCGGTAAACTTTCATCGTACAAATTTTCAAAAATGGAGTTAGCCACATATTATTAATTGAAATTTAAGAAATTATTAAATACATTTCTTATCAAATTTCTGTGTAAATAAAAATAATAAATAAAAATATGTGAGGAAATATGTTTTCAATTGTTTGCGTAATAGTGCAATCTGATGAACTCGCTATCCTTATGAACATTATATACTACCTGTCTTATTGTCTTTGCAAATGAACAAAAACATAGATTTTATTTTATTGTAACACAAAAAAATATTTATTACGATTTATGTTGGAACAATGAAATTATGCTTTAAAGCAAATTAAACTCTTATTTGCATTAAAATTTTATTTCAATTTTTTTATTAAATGTTCAATCATTTACATTTTTTTATTGTTTCAAATAAAATTTGAGTATAGTTTTTCTAATTATAAATAAAAACTAGTTTCAACCTATTGTAACATTTTTTAATTAATATACAAGCGTTTTTTGCATGTAAATTTCATCACTTTCATAGAATTGTACTAAAATGAATTTTGTTTTGCCTTTTATAGTACTCAAACATTCAAATTTAAATACCCATTTGTCCAAATATGTTTTCTAAATACCTAAGTGTCCAAAAATGGTATTTTTTAATACCAATTTGACATTATGGTCTCAAAATTTTAATTGAAAAATAACTAAATGACTGACTTTTGTTTCTTTAATACCCAATTATCCTAAAAAAAATAATTAAATACCAAGTGTCTAAATAAGACCCCTTATAATACCTATTTGTTATTTTGTCCATGAAAAAAATATACTCGTAGTAATAAAAATGGAATGGCGCGACAATTAAATATTTCAGCGAAAAAATAGGAGGGAATTTTTTTCAGCCTCCCTCCTCCCCTACCAACAAAACCCTAGCCGCTCAGTCGGAACTCCACACCAGTACACCACTCAGCCCTTTCTTCGCTGAAAGCACTCCCACCATGCTTCTCCGTACTCTGCTGAGATCCCGACTTCGTTTCCATATAACCCAACCATCGCCGCCTTAGCCCCGCGTTCTCTTTTCCGCCTCAGCCCCTTGGATCCCGACTTTGTCTCTACATAGACAACGATTGTTCAAGACCATGAAATCCGGCCACCGTTTGGGCCTGTAATCTCCTCAAATCTGCCAAATCCCGGTTCCATGTTCGATTCAGAGTTGATGCTCTTCATTCAACTCCGAATTCAGATCCATGTAATCCGGCCACCTCTTTGCTTCTTCCCGATTCCGATTTCCATCGCAGCTTCCGGTTCCAAATCTACTTCACTGCTTTGCTTATCTTCCTCGCAAATGCAAATCTAGATCCAGCAATGGCGATTGCAAGGCGTTGCCCCTAGTACTTTCCTCTTCCGCGCTCCGTAGAGGTACACGTCCCTCTGAAGTTGGAGGCGAAACGGTCGGAAAAGATGTGGATTTCATCGTTGTCAACTTCTATCGTTTTGTCCACATCAGTGACCCCGAGTTCGAAGTCTCCAAACACCTCTCCTTCTTGCAGGTTCTCCAATTTTCAGTTTCCAAGCCTGATGACTGTTTTGATTTTAATGAATTGGAGTGTTGTGTGCTTATAAGTTATAATGGAGTGGAAACGTTTGAATTAGTAAGGTTAGGTATTAAAATAGTGAGATTCAATGCCTAGGTTTCAATTGTGTTCCAGAATGTGACAGATTTGGGAAGTCAGGGGTGTTTAGGATGAAAAAGTGGAAGAGAGTTGTACTAGAATCATCAGTCAGTAACTTAGAATCCCTTTTAGACCTATTTATAGAATTGTTTTTCACTCTTTAAGAAACTAGCTTATTGCTTAATTTGATGTTGTTGCTCTTGATTGCTGTGGTGTAAATATCCAGTTACATCAGAAGAGCATTGTGAGTGGCTCAACAAACTATTAACTGAAATTTGGCCAAATTTCTTCAGTTCTATGCTTTCAGTAAAGATTTCCTCAATTGTTGAGGTCTGATTTCTTGTATTTGCAACTAGTTTAGCTCAACTTTTCCTTCCAGCATGTCTGCGACTTGTGTCCTGTTAGTTGATTTTATGATATTTTGTGTGTTTTTGCAATGCAGAAACGCTTAAGGGGCTGGATTCCTAGTTTATTTTGAGTTCCCATCTTGGTCTTTGTAAATAAGGGAATAATTTCTGCCTAAAATGGAATCCTATATCATCATCATCATGTGATATACTGTGAGTTCCCTAAAATGAAATAATTTCTGCCTTTTGCTATGCTGAACTTGCAAGTAGGTGTCCCTTTGCAGTAAGTGCTTACCATTATTCCTATATATGTGTTGGGGAAAGGTAATTTTTATTCTCTTCTTTTCTAATTGAATGTATTTTTGTCCTCTATGGAAGTTCATTCTATGTGTCAGGATAAACTTATATAGATTGTTATAGTTGTTGGTAAGTTTAACCAAGATCATGATAAGTCTCCCTTTTTTATTGTGAATCTTCCAGTGTTGCTTGGATAATAGGATGGGCTTTGATTTTGGAATATACTATTGGTGGTTCTGCGGTGGCTCGAGGCATATCTCCAAATCTGGTTTGTGCATTTTTTGTGATCTTTTGAATAAAGCTGAGCTGTAATTTGGCGTGCTTCTGCTTATGAGCATTTAGTCTTATGACTTTAGACTTTTGGTTCCCAACTTGAGGACCATACTGTTTTGTAATGTTCAGCATCATATGCTTAGTTGGAAGATACTAACTATTTGATTACTCCTCCTAGTATCTCCATCATTTGCTTTAAAATTTGCTTTTGCCGGGCATGTGTAGATGTTATTAAATTCTAGACTGCATTATGCACAAAACAGTAGAATAAATTGAACCAAAGAATTGAGACAAAAGTTGATAATCATTTGGACATTTGTTTGATCACTCTTATTTAATTTACCTCTTCCCTTATATATATGCAGGCAATGCCTTTCGGAGGAGGTATACTCAAATTTCAAACCCATTCACTGAGGAGGTATACTCAAATTTCATATTTGGCGATCATGTCAAGTCTCATTTTTCCTTGTGTTTTCAAATGCGTGGACATCATTTATTGTGAGTTCCTTAACTGTTTTTGTTTTATTTCCGGTACATATGCTACAGATCTGTGTTTTTTATATTTTCAGGTTACAGATTTGTGTGTTACCTCTAGCAAACTTTTGGAAGGAGGAAGGGATCTTATGTAGAAGAAGGCCAGGCTAGGGAGTATTATTTTTGGTACAGATTATGTAATGGAAGTTTCTTGTGGTATATATATGTTTGATATATCTAGTAGAAGTACTAGTGAACTTAATAGTACTAGTATTGTATAAACATATTATGTAATGATATTTTAATTTAATATAATTATAATATAATTTTTGGGATTATTGTGTGATTTAAAATTAATATCTTGTAGATCTTGAAAATATTAACCTTAAGCGATAATAATTTTGGTATATATCGAAGAAAATGGTGAAATTCGGTTTCGAGGCCCAAAACTTAGGGCGGCAAAATCACTTTCGAGGCCCAAAAGTTAGGGCGGCAAAACTCTACTTCGAGGCGGAAAACTTTGGGCGACGAAACAGGCTTTCGAGGCGGAAGAGAAACTTTAGGCGGCGAAATTCATTTCGCCATGGTAGATCTTGGGCGGCGAGGCTTGGGCGGCGAACACGCGGCGAACCACTTTCGCCGCCTTAGATCTTGGGCGTCGAAAAAAACACTTTGGGCGACGAATTTTTGCGCCGCCCAAAGCATGTTTTTTTGTAGTGTAGGCATATACTAATCTTAATTTTATGACACATGTACTTATTTTATCCATCAATATGCTAATTTTTCATGGAGTTAAGGGTCAACTACCTGACCAAAAAAACATAATAAAGCAGAAAGGATTTTCCAGTTCACTATCGATCGATCATCTTCCTGATTGGGTTCATTGTCACCTTAAAATATAGTCCAATCAACAACCTATGAATGTGATATTGATTTTTAGAAAAGAAAACTGAAATTTGGATTTGTCTATGTGCACAATACCAAACCTGAAAAAGAAATGCTACCTAATTAATCATGTTCTGCTTTTAGCACGAAATGATGTTTATTAATAAATTAGTTGTCCACTCTGATGATCATGTTGCCAATAGCATCAATGATTATGACAATATGAAATTAAGACTATCTTTAATTATTGTATAATCCGTATTATTGAATACTTTATGTATCCCCGTTCTTAAATAAATAACTGATATGCCCCGAAGTTTAATGTGTTGCTCTATTCTAATTTGTAAGAGATTGAGCAACAATTTTCTACCTATTATACTCAACAACCTATGATACAATTAGCCGACTTATCAAAAGATTTTATTAGAAATTAAGTACTCATTGATAATTAAAATTTCTAATAATACAAAATAAAAAGCATTAAAGAAAATTTGTAATGAATAGACAACTTGTACTCTTTAGCTTGTGAGGTTGGGTATAGATAGATTATTGCAGAATTAATAATTTATTACAGTACATGTCACACAAAAATTTAAAAGTATTGAAATTGTCAAGCTTAATTAGCCAATGCAAGCTGTGTATTTTATTGCAAATTGCGAATTAATTAAGTTATATAGCTGTCGTCTTCAGCCTACAGTTTCATGATAAGATTCATCAATCCAAATTGGTCAACCTCTTGATCGAATATTGCAGCCGTGGGAAATGTTCCTAAGTCTGTCTGAACTACTCCAAATAGCAAAAAAAACTACGAAAATTGACAGAAAAGTGAAAAGTGGATTAATGACAACATTTCCATTCGAATTTTCTGAGTTGACGTTAAGAAAACCATGCATGCAAATGTTAGTTACCACATTTGAGATGTTTCACATGTAGACAACACTAAACATCTCGTGTTGGTTAATTTATGGAGCATATAATTGTTGTCCAATCCAGTTTTCTTTTTGGGTTATATACATACATTCTGATTACGATCAAATTGTTGTATATATGCGTTTATAGCCATTTGTGTGAGATTACTAGCTTGGATGTTGGAAAAACGATGATGCTAAAGGGATTACGATTCTTGGGCCCGCAAAGGAAATTTTGATTGGGAGCAGGCCCAATCTGTGTGAAGCTTGGCAGCAAAACTGCCGCTACCAAAATTAGGCAATCTCCTGGGCTTTTACAGGCGCAACCTATAGACATTCTTCAAATTCATGCAAAGTTTCCTTTTTATTTTTTTGCTTCTTAACAACAAATGAAACAAGCCCATACCCCATAGGCCATGGTGTATTGGCAACGCAAAGTTCATCCATAATAGCAGCAAATATTAGCCAGTCTTGAGATGAAATTTAATACATTAAGATGAGATTTCTAAGATCTAGACTTTCATCAAGTCTATAGGTGGTCGGCTTTCACAATAAAATCGGTCACTTTGTTGATTTCCTTGAATGTGGGTAAGATGAAAGACTTATGGACCACACAAAGACTGTGTTCGGCGTAGCTGAAATTAGGAGCGGAAGATGAAGCTTGTTATGAAAAGCTATCGGACAGCGGTGTTAGGCGCGCAACGGGTTAAGTAGCTGGAGCGGATTCAATAGCACAATTCCGCTCATTCCAGTCCCCCCAGCTTGTCGTAACAAGCTCCCACTAGCTGATGGATTTGTATCATCTCCAGTTCCAGCTATATGTTACCGAAGGCAGCCAAAATCACACATGAATGTATACTTGTTTTCTTATAACATCATTCTTTTATGGGGATGTCACAACTAATTACTATGATGTCATATTTGTTAAAAGATTGGGCCATCTATACTATATATTAAAGTCGGAGAATTTCGAGCCTTCACGTTAATTCTGGCCCTACTTGATTAATAATTTTATATGTTTTATTTTTCCTAATTATCTAATCTTTAACTTTATCTTTTTTCTTACCCATCAAATATCTATCTTTAAAGGCATATTTATCTTTAAAATTTCTTTAATTATCTAACATTTAATTTTATTCTTTTTCTTACTCATCTAATTTCTATCTTTGAAACAATATTATCTATCTTTAAATTTTCCTTCTATAAAAGATACATATTAATTAACTTAACTTTTCAATTCCCATTTTAATCTATTTATATATAAGAATTAATATATAGTATAGATTATAGTAGATACACAAATTAACGGAAAAAAAAATCAAAAATGATCATTGTCCGTATATAGTGCGGGTCTTCAACTAGTTCATGTAATATGTGAGGAAATGTGGAGATCGCTGTAATTATTTAAGCTCCTGGTTGTTAAGGGGTCAAGTACCCTGTTGATGGTTGTTAGGCGACATCGTTGTAGAAGAGTAACAATACCAAAGCTTTTGGCTTCTTAAAAGGGTTTTTAAGTGGGCTATAAAAATTCTAATCTTACTACAATTAGCAATCTGACCATAACCCCCTTAATCACGGAATTACAAGCAAATACGGAGTACATTTCACCATTAATTTGATCATGAAAACAGTTTAGTCCAAATGAGCACATCCCAGATTGTACAAATTAAATCAATACGTAGAAGTGCATATATAACATAATTAAGAATTCATAACATAGAATTCGACTATAAAATGATCGAGTACAAATGTTAATGTAAGCTTAATTAATTATCCTGGGCATAAAAATCGAGGATTTCCTTGAGATTAAGGTTAAAAAGCGAGGAGCAATCGTTAGTCATCAACCAAAGCATGTGCTCGAACAGGATTGCATCCACGTCCACCAGAACCACCCTACCGCCGTGACCGCCACCACGAACGCTCTCGCCGTTGTCCAAGTCAATCAAAACCCGAAAAGGACTTTCCTGGAGCACAAACGGGTCGACCCGGAACTCCCTCTTCTCTTTTCCCACCACCACCGTCACTAAAGTAGACCCCAACCCGGCCCCCTCCTCCTCCTCCTCCTCCAGCTGTCGGTACCCGTATCGGCCTGAGCACCGCCCGAGCGCGTACATCGGAGCCACCAGGCAATCCATACGGATTGATCAATCCTTGAACGTTAACTTCAACTAGTATCCGGCCGCGGGAAACTGTTCCGCCTCTCCTTCTACCAAAAAAAAGAATTGGAGAAGTCAAAGTCGATAGGATAGATTAAAGGCTATATTAGCTTAGGGTTTTGAGAGGGACTTCAAATATTGAACGGAGATTATATAGAATGTTGTGTTTTGATTAGGAAGGTTACTAGAATTGGGGATTGCATTGACTTGTTCATATATGTAAAGAGTGTATAAGAAAGCGAAGATAGCCGTTGGGATGATCGATCAACAAAAGCGTGTATGATGATGTGGATATGTATGATCAAGTGTTGAAATTGTGGTGTGGAAACATTGAAAGTGGGTCCATATATAAAGTAGCAAGTTGTTAGGTAACGAGTAACAAAGACGTGAGTAGTCATAATTAATTAAAGCTGGCTAGCTTAGTTGTCGACGTGAATTTTGATCGACCAAAGAAGATATGATTCTTATTATCTAACACGTTGGAAAGTCAAGCTGAACCGCTTTACGTGATTGGTGGTTGCAAATATAGTGGATGGTAGCTTTATTTCCAAAGGGTTTTGGTCAAATTGCACTATAGCTAGCTAGAACCATCAAAAGATATGTACATTCATGATTCGAATATGATAAATCCAATATAATTATTAGCCACCCAAGACATTTGCCAACATTCATGGGTGCCAACTACGTGAACCCTTCCTTGCTCGTGTTTTTTGCCATCTGTTGTCACGTCACGCTTCTTATGTGAGTGAGCCCTTTATTTAGTTTGGAGGGTCTCGAGGACTTTTTTTCAAATTCCACAGACGACGAAACCATGAATTAAATGATTCAGAATAACTTGAAATAGATTGATCGAGAATAGAAGATAACTAAAATAATAGCAAAACTAGCCTACGTGAGCCCCGTGCCAAGCACGGGATAAGACTAAATACTTTGATTGATGGAAGATAATCAACAATAATTTATTTGAGACCACAATACCATTATTTTTAATTTATATTTGAAAACATTTATCTTTTAGATGAGTATGTAAATCAGAAATAATGTTGACAATTTTTTTATCCTACATATTATTTTGTCAACTTGAATTTATTTTATTGTAAACCATCTTTGTAAATGATCAACATTGTAATTACCAAAAGTTGAAAAATTAAAAGCCACCTAGATTCTGAACGGGATAGTTTTCAAAAGTTCATAACAAAAAAGAATGGCTAAAAAAATAAATAAGAGAGTTGTTAAAAAATGAGTGGTGTGTGGAAGTTAAAGGAGTTAAAGGGAGAGTGGTGTGTGGAATAAGAGAGAGGTTAAAAAAGAGGTGGTGTGTGGAAGGTAAAGGGGAGTGGTGTGTGGAAGTTAAAAGACATTGAATGTGGAAGTTTTTTTGGCTGAAAAATGGAGAGTGGGTTGAATTTTATTTTATTTTTTTTGGCTTAAAAAAAAGGGCTGAATTAAGGACACTTGACGGAAGGATGAGACTTGAATAGGTTCTGCTTTAAAGATATAGTAGGATGATGAAAAATAACGGTCTCTTGGTAGTGAGACAACTTCCCCATAGCATGCACGGGTCCTACAACCATCAAGTGTGTTTTAGCTAGATAAAAGAGGTTGTGACTGGTTAATTAAGCCACACACACCTTAAAACCTAAAGAAGTATTTCATAATGAAGGTGACGAGGAGCTAAGACCTAAGGCCGATTGGCGTATTTGTTGCCTCCATTGCTAGAAAAAAACGTGTCAATCCCAAGTCTATGATTGCGAAACTATCGGTTAAGCATAGACACCAAGCAGTGACCAGGACCGTTCAATGGTTTTTGGAGGCCCTGTGCGAAAAAATTTATGAGTATCTAAGATTAATTAAGTATAAATTATTTGTAATTTTTGACTAACTAAAATTTATGCATAGTTAGTAATTTGTTAAGCAATAATGTAGTGATAGTTTGTAATATTTTTTTTTGGTTGAAAGTGATAGTTTGTAATTGTTTAATCATACATATTTCTTTTACATATTTATATAATTGTAGAAAGAAAAATTATGAATAACTAGTTATAAATTAAAACTATATATAGTGTTTATTTTATCCATGAGTGAAAAAGTAAGAGATACCAAAAATATTACACTTACACTAGTATTAAGTGACTAATTAATTAGACAATAATGTAAATAATTAATTAATAGGACATTCTATTATACATGTATAACTTATACTACATGATACATTAAACATCTAAAGACAAATATAAATTTTTTTCAATGAATTAGTAAAATAAGGAATGAAATATCAGAGTAGAAACATAATTATAGAATGGTTAATGGATAATTGTTACAAAAATACAAAAGAGTTAATAAATACTTCGTAATAATTAGGCTAAAAAAAAATCAAGGCCCAAAAATCAACTCAGAACATTGTCCACGGAGGATTGAACACGGGGCCCCAATATGAGATGAGAAGCGCTTCACCAGCTAGGCTAACAGAGCATTAGTAGATAAGATACCCGAATTTTATATATTCTTTATCTTTAGATTTTAGGGGCCCTAATAATTTGGGGCCCCTGTTCCGTAAGGCTAGACCTGGCAATTCGGGTCGTCTGGGTCAATTTGGATCGGGTCAATTCGGATCGGGTCCGTTCGGGTCAAACAGTCATTTCGGGTCTTATTCGGTTCGGGTTCGGGTCATGTTCGGGTTCGGGTCATGTTCGGGTTCGGGTCGTTTCGGGTCATAATATTTCGGGTTAGTTCGGGTTCGGGTCATTTCGGTTCGGGTCATTTCGGTTCGGGTCTAGTTCGGTTCGGACCTAGTTCGGTTCGGGTCCATTTTGGATTGCTTCGAATCGGATCATTTCGGGTCGGGTCAATTCGGATTCGGGTGTTATTTGGATTCATTTTTTTTTAAATTATAAGATCACCCGCAACGGTGAGTTTTAACGTAAAAAGTTTGGGCACTTTAATGGCTACTTTAATGTGTCCTGTAATAAAAACATAGTTACTACATATTATTGACAAAGATTTAGATGTAATTTCTACTTAGTTAATTAAAAAAAATTTACTATTTGTATTATATACTTGCGGGCACATTCAAACTTATGTTGTATCATAAATCATTAATTAGATTGGATAACATATCATTGACACATTCATGACATAAATCATTAATTAAATCATTAATTAGATCCGATAAAATCTGGATAATTTGGATAGTTATATCTTTTATTTATTCATAACTTTTCTTTTTTTGTAATAATATAATTTGAAAAAGAATGCTAAAACGGATAATTTGGATATCCATAATATACAGTCTCGGATATCCGATCCAAACGGATATTTCTTATCGGATATCCAGTTAATAACGGATCGGATACGGATCTAAGTTTGGTCAAAAAATTCGGATATCCGCTATTTCGGATCGGATCGGATAATCCGTTTGCTCATCCCTACTTGGTGATGTAGACTGTAGAGTAGACTATAAAGTATATTAGTATAGAGTTTAGAAATGTTGTAAATGATCTGCTGTTCGAAACTCCATCTCTTTTTTTTTCATTTGTTTTATTTTCTTATTGTGCGGGTCATCGTCTCATTGAGCCCTAAAGTTTTCTTTTTTCAACCATTTCGGATCGGGTTACTTCGGGTCAATTTAGTTCGGGTCAGTTCGGGTTCGGGTCATTTCGGGTTCGGGTCAGTTCGGGTTCGGGTCAGTTCGGTTTACATTTTATTCGGGTCATTTCGGTTCAGTTTGGGTTCGGTTCGGGTCTGGGTCATGTTCGGATGGTTCATTTTTCGTTGTTCGGGTCAAATTTCGGGTTCGGGTCGGATCAGTTCGGTTCGGGTTTCGGGTCCGGGTCACTCTCTACCGGGTCTACGTAGGGCTGTTTGCACTCCCTCATGGACGGGCCTGGCAGTGACAGAGGCAGAAATCCAAATTTAGGTGAGCTAAAATCAAAAAAAATTGTATCAAGGGAAAGTTGAACCCCAACCTCACTCTTTTGCGGTGATCTTATACTATTCTAGATATTTTTCTTAACAATTAATACTACTATTTTTTTTTATTTTACTGTTTTAGGATAGACGCGTTGAAGCTGAGCCCAACCCACCCTCTTTCCATGGCTGGAACCAAGTCTACACATTCACATCTCTACGTATGGTTACCCTCTTGACAATGCAGATTTTATATAATGTTCTTTTCTTTTCTAATTCAGCTTTTTACCATTTATACAACACTTAAATTCTCCCCCTCTTATCACACTAATGACTATTCTCTAATTGTTTTTATTTTATTTTTTGTTTTGGGTGAATTATCCATCTCTACAACTCTTATTTTTCTTTTCCTTGTCAAATAAATGCATGTTTTTATATTTTTTATATTTTTTGTTTTTTTGTGTTACTTTTTTATTTTTTTATTTGTAAATGATTATGAATGCATGCTACTATGTCTTATTTTTCACATACATATATATCATGTTATAATATCGTAACTTGAATGCAAAGCCTTATCATTTTTTCTTTTTTGAGCGAGAATGTAAAGCCTAAAGAGCTAACCATGTGCTTTCGATTTGAATTTCCTCCAAAATGTCTATAAAATTATAAAGAGTAATCCCTACACATGCTCATTCGGCTAAATAACTTAATTGTAATAGAAAAGCCAAATTATCAAAATAATTCTCATAAGAAATTAATAAAATCAAATCAAATAATTTTATATTTTATATTTATTTTATCTACTATTTTTTGGACAATTCAATACAAAATACTTACATAATTTATTTTTATTTTTGGTGAGAACTTACATAATTTATTAATTAGAACAAAATTATGGTATGACGAAGATTATAATTTTCACCTTAGAAAAAAATACAGTGAAAGAAATTGTCCGTCCATCGGACGGACAAGCTTTCTAGTTATCTTAATTTTTCGCCTCATGTTTGTTAACCAGCAAATTTGCGGGATCGACAATCAAGTTTGGCATCAATTTTTTGTTTTTCACTTGGTATAAAATGCACTATGCTCAACTTAAGGTAAGAAGTGGATCCATAGACAAAATTAGCTCGTTGAATTGTAGAGCTATGCATGAATTTTATTTTTGAATTTTGCCTAGAGAAATGATTGTTTTTGTTTTATTAATAAATATGCCAACATTTTAAGAATATTATTATTATAATTATAATTAGAGGGCGGTCCACGTGCGTACGGGCCTCTAAGAGAGACCTAAAACCAAATCATAATCATTGGACCTTCCAGATCCAACGGCGCGCGTTAGCGCGCGTGGAACGTGCGTGAAACTCACCATAAGCGATTTAAAAAGTCTCCAGTGCACATTCATACCTAATCTAGACACACAGTCATTGAAGTAGTTAATACACATTCATATTTTGTTAATCGTCGTAAGCGATTTTAATAATCTCCAGTGCACATTCATACCTAATCTAGATACACAGCCATTGAAGTAGTTAATACACATTCATATGTGATCTTGTTAATCATTGGAGTATTCAAAGCACATTCATACTTGATTTTGATACAAAGTCATTGAAGTAGTTAATACACATTCATACTTGATATTGGTCTTGATCTTGTTAATTAGTCATTTATGCAGTCAATGCACATTCGTATTAATTCTTAATGCGCATTTAAATTAATTCTTAAAATATATATTGAAACACATACATAATTTTACTTAATGCGCATTCATACATAAATTGAAACACAAACATTCAAACACTTATAGATATTCACCACATACAGGTTAGATTATCAACGTAAAGTTTAACACCACAACACACAAGTTTGCTAAAAAAACTACCACACAAAGTTTGTTCAAAAACTACCACACACAAGTTTAAACATACCATACATTAACAAACATTCATGTCTTCTTAAAATTATCAGTTCAAATTAGACCTCTTTGGTCTCTTTTCCTTCTTCTTATCTTCATCCCTTTTTCTCTTCATCTGAAGCCCTTTCTTCTTCTTCTTCTTCATGTCTTCAACAAAAGAGTTATTAACGTTGTCCTTGAGTTCATTCAAATTGCTGATGAGCAAACTATGACAGTATAGTTGCTTCAACCAAACATTTGTGTGCTGGACTCATCTCTCTTTAACCCCTGTTTCCCAATCGACCAAGGAATTCTACAAACACTTCTCTCTATAAACAAAACACACAGACATCATTATGAATAACACACAGACACTTGATAAGAAGTACACAGACATGTTAAAAAGAGACACACATACATATAGTTTCATACTACACAGACATACCATGATAAAGTACACACATTGTTATAAACAACACACATACAAGTTTTAAAAAAACACACAATCATGACATTTGGGACACAAAAATACTTAAAAACAACACAGACATAACATAAAAGAGTATACATCCATGCTTATAAACATCACACATACATGTTTAAAAAGCAACACAAAACAGGAATATTATATGCAACACACAGACAAATGTACAACTGACATGGATTTCGAAATAACACACATAGATCTACTCTGTACAAACTGGAAAAAACACAAACACATTATATGCAACACACAGACAAATGTAATAAAAGACACAGACACTTCATAAAGAACCTCACAGACACTTAACATAAACCCACAAAAATACATACTATGTACAACTTGGAAAAACACAATACACAAACACCTTATAACGTAATACACAAACACTTGATCTGGACTACACATACATTCGATCTGGAATACACAGACATGAGTTCAAAAATAACACAACACACACGACACAATATTCGACATGCAACACATTATACAACACCCCCACAGCAAAAAACAACAAAAATCAATACCGGGTTCAATATGCAATCGACGATCTTATCTCCTCTTGGCTTGTTTTTCTCTATTCGACAAAACACGACTCGATTGAGCAGCATCGACTTCATAACATAAAGCAAATCAAACAAAAACACCATTAGAAAATCTAAAACCCTAATTTTGAACATCTACTTCAACTCTTAATCGAATGCAGTAAGCGAACAATGGAGAACAAATTCAAAACGAATTAAAACCCTAGTCAGGAACTCGATATTCACCTTTGCTTGAACTCCGAGACGAAGACATATCGAAATCAAAATCGATAACGAAGAGAGACGAAGGTGAAAGCAAAAGATCGGTGAAGAACGAAGAGAAGAACCAAAATCGCCGGAGGAAGAAGGTGAATCGCTCCAGAGAAAAGGCAGAGAAAGAGACGAGAAAAAGAGAGCGTGAAATACAGACGAGGGGGGAGCGCGTACAAAAGAAAATTGTACCACGCGCGTTATATTTATCACCGTTAGATTGACACGGATCAACGCATGGGGATCGTTCTCTATTCTCTCTCTAGTAAATGTTCTCACGTGATGCGTATTCATATTATATATTATTGTTGTTTTTATAGTAGTAATAGTAGCAAAAATAACAATAGTAATACTAGTAATTTTTATTCAAGTACACCAAAAGTTGACATGTATGTAAAAATAAATTTGGAATGAACACTTGGTGAAAAGGTTCCCTTTTTAGTATAAAAATAGGCAAATTTCACATTTCAAGGAGGCAAATCAAGATTTACCTCAATGAAAAATGGAAAATAGTTTGCTCTCATTCAATATTTCAACCGTACAACCATAAGTAAATTTGCATTGTAGATCTACATTTACAATTAGGTGAGCCACACAAACATCGCAACTCATTCTAATTTTTTTAAAGTTGCTTAAATATGCTCTAAAAAGCAATTTTTCTTGTGAAACATGGGTTAATTCTTATCTCACACCCCTCTAAGTTCGATGAGGATGATCATCTACTCATCCGACTCACCACATGTTTCTTTTCCAACACCTTAAAGTGTAAGGTCCAACAATTATCACAATGTCATTGGATTTCAATGAGTTGTTGCTTGCAACAACTCATCAACTGCCGAGATGTTATCCAAGCGGATTCGAGTGGCTAAAAAGTATATACAATATGTCAAAATTCTGTCAAAAGGAAACTTGAGGATGATAATGGCTAGATGATCTAATAGCAAGATTTCTCTAGTTCATATGCATTTAGTAAAGTAACCAGAGAGTAGGTAATATATGTAAGTTGTAGACACATACATAAGGGGTAAGCGTCATTATGAGATAACTTTTACTAGGTGAAAATACAGTCAAAGTCAAGTAACTTATCCCACTTTACTTCAATTCGTTAATCAATCTATATAATATATGAGTGAATATTTTGAGGAAAAGAAAATCTCCATCCATCGTTATTTCAATCACAATTGCATTGTTGTTTTTATTCTCAACATACATTGATTATTTTAATTCTCTACTTACTCGAATAATCTACTTTTTCTACTCTTAATCCAATTTGATAGTTATTGACAAAGTGACAACAAGATGTGAGGGATATTAAGAAAATATCCTAATCCAATTTGATATTTTTTTTCTAAAGATATATATATATATTAATATTTTTAGGAAAAATAAATATTAAAATCGAAATATGCAAGACTTGTAACAAAAAGGATAAAGCGAGATATTGAAAACCGCAACTACCAAATCATGAATAGAACGGAAATAAAAGATAACGGAATTAAAACCGGTTAATCTTAATTCAACCAATGAGTTTCAAACTTTTAATCGTGTAAAATCTAAAAACATATATTGATAGAGTGTTATGATGCTGTGTGTTTAATAATTGGACTATCATGCTTAGTAAACCACCATAGAGAAAGAAAGCAAGTACTACTTCTAAAAAAAGAGCGAAAAAGAAAGGAGGTCAAATTTACATCACATTAGTTGTCTTATAGAGAGCACATAAGGCAATCCACAGTACAAGATTGTTGCCTAACTAAAAATGATAATTAACATATTTAATAAGTTAAATTGGATGATTTTTTATTTGTTTCTAATAAATAAATAAATAAATAATACGACCGGGAAAAAAAAGAGAGAAAAAGAAACCACATAATTGACCGCTTTCAATCTCACGAACCACAATTCACCAACCTCTCCCCCACCTCCTCCCGGACCCAAATAATCAGACCGCTCCGTCCAAATCCGCCGTCCGCCGCCGCCATACTCCGCCGGCCGCTCGCTGTGTACGGTCACCCCCTCCAAACTCGCCTCCCTCCACTGTCCAATTGCTTTCGCACACAGATGGGGTTTATCAAGAGGATCTTCGGAATTCTAGGGCTATCAAAGTACGAATCCCATGAACCGAGGGACCACGAAGAGGGCGACGATGCGGATGCTGATCATGCAATTCGCGGTGTCCTCGGCGATCGTCCGGCCTCCGTCGAGCCGATTCCCGGCGCCGTTCGCAGGGGCTTCAGCGTCCCTGTTCAGGTCGCCGTCGAGAGGCCCAATTTGGGGCCCCTTGTCGTCCCTTGTAATGGCGACGGCGGAGTTCAGGTGGATTTTCTGTTCTGTTCTTCCTTTAATAGCTGTTTTTGGTGCTGATTTGGTATTGTGATTGAATTCTCGTGCCTTGATCTGTGATGTCTGGGCTGCATTTAGTTTGTGAGATTCTCTGAAATGATTGGCGATGTGGCTTCTTTTACTTTAAAGCACTGTTAGATGCTTGCTTAAGGATAATAAAGATATACGTGTCCCCTAAAGAGAAGATTTTGGATTACATGTCTGCTTCCTCTGTGATGGGAAATGGGGGGCTCCAACTAAGAACAAGAACTTGCCAAAAGAGTAGCACATTGATTAGATATCACATGATTTTGTTGGATTATAACATATGGGTAGCTGAGTTAATAGATTCCAAAGTTGAAGTGAAATTGGACGTAGATGATGGTATCTGCAGGATGTATTGCTAATAGTGTTTCACTTACTGAATTAGGAAGGTGACTGTTGGTAAGTAATCTCGTGTTTTCTTTTATATCTGAATGCGCCTTGTTATATGAAATTTGAAGTTCATTCCACTTGATTCAAGGCTCTTAATTGGTGTGGGGTGGGAAGACTGATGCTGAGTGTTGAGGTCAGTTTTTCACTGAAGCAAAGTTGTGTACCTTGTATGCTAGTTTTGCATCCAATTTCCAAACAATAGTCGTAGAGTGTTCACTGGAATACTTTTACTTATAGTGGATAGCATGAATTTAACGTTGAACATATATGTGCTGCTGCTATCTCCAAAGACAACTCATCAATTAACATCAGTAGTTATTATAGTATGAACCAAAAGTGTCGTTGACAAAATTCACAAGATAGATGTATCTGTGTGCATCTTAATATATAAGAATGATTCAGCTTTATGTCAATGGCTTCAGTTTTCTTAATTAAATACTATACAGTGGTGTTGTGTCACTTTTGAAAACAGTGTGATGGTCCATCTTGTCTTCCCTTATAAGCTGATAGGAATTGGTGTGTTCATTTGGATAATAGTGTGGTGGTCTTATATTTTCCATTCCATAGGACACATCCAGTGTATGTTCCTTCTCTGGAGGGAGAGATATATGTCATGGTACCATCTAAGAGGCTATATGGCTTTCTGTGTCAATGGGAAATATTATTGTATGGCTTAAAATCTGTACTTTCTGTAGGTTTGCTTGTTATTCCTGGCTTTTCTTTATTCTGGAGTTTAAGTCATGATTTAGAACTGGCCAACTGCAAGGAAGTTTTCCCCAGCTGTGATCTAGTGGTTTGCAGGGCTAAATGACCCTTCTGTTGCCACTATCTTAATATCCTGTAATCACTTGGAAAAGGTTAATGGAATTTTTACCTATAAAGTTCTTGAAAAATGGCAAACGTATAAAGCCTTTGATCTACTGTCTGGAATAATAGAACAACCTTCACTAGGCCACAGTGTTTGCTAAGCAAAGGAGGGTAGGTGTCTCAAGCATTGATTTTCATTGCTTTTGTGAGATATTTTCTTGAATGTATGTTTAGAGTAAACTTATTTCTGGGTTGTGAAACAATTCTTTTGGCACGGATCCTGCATGGTTTAAGTAGGACAGTAGCTCCATGATTAAGGAGATCCTGCATGAAGGCCTACCTTAGAAATGATAGCTATTTTCATGATATACTTGCAGAGTTGCCGTTATCTGGTATAGGTTAGATGATATTATCTGTTCTGTTTAACTGTTAATAGGTTCATGTCTTTGTTTTATACTTTTATAACAACTGTGTTGATAACATCAAACTCAGGGCTTAAAATGGTACGCCAAGCGTCTCAGAATAGACGAAGACGGAGATGTGGCTGATGAATTCCTTGATCAAGTCTCAGACAATGCAACACACAGCGTAGAAGGTGGCGAGTCAAAAGCACTACCAAAGTTCCAGGTGAAGTACAACGCGCGGCATGCTAAGGTAAAGAACCAAGCCATGTCACTTGATGGAAAGCTTCAACAGTGCGTAGATTGTAGAGGAAAGCTGACATGGGTGTGAGCAAGGCCTCGCTCAAAAGATAAAGGATACACGCGTCATTGAATCAAATTGATTTGCTTGTTGTATAAATGCATTGGATTTGAATTACAATGAGGCTACACGCTTGGCACGCAATGCTGGAGATATGGTCAACTTCCATTCCCATTTATGGTTGTGGTAGGATTTGAGATGTTGGGGACACAAATGGGTTAATGTCTTAAACGCTAGTTCACTTGCTGATTCTTTGTGTGTAGCAACTGATTTACAAGTAGACAAGTACGATTGTTGTGTATCACTATCTTTAGCAGTCTAGGCGACTGTTGCTGAACTTTAGATCTGCCATGGTGACCGGTGTATGGCTGATTTATGTGCTGCATTCTTTTAGCTAATAGACTTGAAATGGGTCCATTCCTATGTTATCAATTTAGTTTAATCCTTCTTCTTACTTGTGAACTTCATAAAATTCTCAGCTGATTTGCTGTTCTTCGCACCATATTACATGAAATACTGATGCTATTCATATGACTGAAAACTAACACAATTCTTAGGGGAATTCATGCTAAAATTTTACTGATAACAAAAAAAAAAAAAAAAAAAAGAGAGAGAGATCAAAAGTACCAATAAAATGAAGCCATTTGGGAGTGGGGCCCATTATCGACATCATCCGTTATCTAATATTCACTGGCATTCGCTCCAAGCTTACACAGAAAGAGAAATGGAGCTTCAAGCCCCTGGTAGCGTTTGCAGCCCAATCCACCGGCAACCGGCGATTCCTCGTCAATTCTTCCCGCCGAAGCACTTCTCCGGCAGAACGAGCTCTGCACGACGACTCCGGCGCCAAGTGACTTCGCAATTGAAGGCGGTGGACATCTCCGGTGTCAATGGAGGCGTCTCAAACGGCCCGGTGAGAAGCCATAAGGTCATTGTCCATGACCGTGAGCGCGGGGTTACGCATGAGTTCTCTGTCCCCGAGGTAATTTCCTTGTTGCGGAGGCTTGTTTTCGTGTTCTATTGGAAGAAATTGCTCCCGGAAATTGATGGTAGATAACGGACAAGCTGATTGATTGATAGGGAGTTGTTTGGCTGAGATTTGCAGGACCAGTATATTTTGCATACCGCTGAGGATCAAGACATTAGGCTTCCTTTTGCATGCAGGCATGGTAATTGCAACATTTTGCTTGTTGAAATTGTAGTTGAGAATTTGCAAAATTGATTGGATTTCTACTAGGTATTTGAGTTGAATTGGTATTGAATTTCATTGTTTTTGGATGGAGATGTGCTAATAAGCAGTCTTGTAGATGGTATTTTCCTTTCTCTACCATACATGAGCAAATGGATTAAAAGCTATTGCCAATGGAATTCTAAAAATTGAAAAACTCTTGATCAAGGCCAACTTTTCTGGTCAGTTTTCAACAGCTGGAGGAATGGAAGATGTGGGATATGTATACGGTGGTTAAATATAAAAGTCCTGTCTCTTCCTGTGATGATATTGGTTCAGTGAGCAGCAACTGAGAATGCTAGTGTCTTCATGTTACAGGCTGTTGTACTAGCTGTGCTGTCCGCATAAAGTCGGGTGAGATTAGACAGCCTGAAGCTTTGGGAATATCTGCTGAGCTGAAATCCAAGGCATGTATTATAACCTTTTAGGCAACTGAGATTTCACTTGATCTATCTACTTCTCAAGTTCTAGCTTAGTTGGCTTGAGCAAATATTTTTGGAAAATGTTACAAATTATGTCATGTTGGTGACAACGAGAAACTAGGATCTGTATCGTGTCTGAATACATCAAAATAGCTGTATAGTGGGCTTATCCTGAAGAGGCTTGTATCATCAAATTAGCTGGATATTGGGTACCTGGCTAAAAAAGTAATCATTTCATCCTGATGTATGTGTACCTGCTTTTACTTTGATTGATCATAAATGATGCAATTTTGCTTAACATATAGCTGTACAGCATGTCTTTATTATGAGGGTTATATGATATGTATGCATTTCTAACTCAGTTCAGGTCCTCTCTCTTCCAATGCAGGGCTACGCACTTCTCTGTGTTGGCTTCCCGACTTGTGATATTGAAGTAGAAACCCAAGATGAAGATGAGGTGAGAACATCATTTGTGTTGGTGTTGGTCTTGGTCACTGTCAATTGAATTTCTATTGTCATACAATCCCTAAATGAATCCTTGATCAAACAATATATGAATCTATGGATGCATGTGTTCTTTGTTGAGCAGAAGCAATTGTCTAGTTTGAGAATCAGTTTAAATGACAGTATGATACTATTGATACCAGCATCTAATTTGTTTTGACCCTGTGCAATCTCTGGAATTTTGACTTTTGATGATACCATTTGCAGGTATATTGGCTTCAGTTTGGGAGATATTTTGCCCGTGGACCAATTGTAAGTTCTTATGCAAAATTTTTATTATGATCAGTTGGAATATGAATGCTGACCAAATTAGTGCAGTAAGGTCAATAGTTGAACATTGGCATGCTTTCTTGTACTTAATGTGATTGAGCTTACTACTATGATCTGTCTTGTGCTCTTCAGGACAGGGATGATTATGCATTAGAGTTGGCCATGGGTGATGAATGAGTACGGGAATTTTGGAATAAACTGGTTTGAACTCTGTTAGTTGCCTCTGTTAAGAGGTTACCTGTATATGAACGATTTAGTGATAAAAGAGCGTTTTAGATTGTTTTCTTCCCTCATGGCATGTAAGTTTTGAATTGTATCTTCATAGATATGACCTTTTATGCAGGCCAATCATCATCACTTCTTCAGTGTTCATTGTATTCCCGAATGCTATAAGTAACTGCGTGTCAATGGCAGAGCATTCATGAACAGGGTTTGTGCCCTTTTGGAGTCTTTAGGTCTATCAAGTTGTGATTAATCGAAAACGCTAATTTTGTTTGGTGAAGGCCGACTGGATGATGGATATATTGTTAGAATTAAACCCTACATACAAGATCCGTCACTTAAACCATCACAAAGCTTGTCCATTCTTAATAATCAGAACATGAGAGTTGAGAAAGTTTCAGATCACATGTTCTAGCGTAGAAAGAAGAATAGTTTCTAAAGAATTCAAATAAACTATATCCAGCTCTACGTGCAGATCTATATCCCAATACATCTCAACACCATCCTGGTCTTTGACATGATGTAATCTCCTTTGTTTCGGCGCTAATTTGTGGGCATATACACCTTTTCGTCTTCAAATGTTTGAACTTCGAATTTGACCAGCAAATGGAGACTGAAATCCCCTTATATGAGTTGAAATTTAAAAACACTTTTTTTAGTGTACAGGTAATGTTGCAATAAGGAGCGAATAGGCAGTGTAGCTTACACCAATTCAAGCATATAATCCAAATACAACAAAGTAATTTCAATAATCAAGTGCTGGGCAAGGCCAAATCAAGGAAGAAAACAAAGCAGTAATCTTCAGTAGAACATTTGAATCTGACACTAGAAAATCAGACTCCAGTTTTAAATATCCAATAGCCTAGTTTTTTAGCTACAATCTGCATTGGACGGGGTACCATATCTGCCAGATAAAATGACGAGCATTATCACTTGTAAAAGTCGAAATCGGTATCTGGCTTCTTGACATTGGATCTGTAGCCCTTCTCAAAGTCTTTCGGCAGGATGACATAGCGGTTCTTCCTCACAGCGTGAAGCCCTGCTTCTTGACAAATTGCAGCAATCTGCAATGACAAGCAAGTCAGAAGTATGTAATAGAATATCAGTATCAGATTTATCTATGGATGAATCCGAAGATGCAATGTAGGGTAATAGTGCTTTGATTTCGCCTAATGTTTGATAGTCAAAAGTACATGACATTACCAGAAGATTGATTATCAAATGAAACATTACTATAACAGAAAGAAAAAAGAAGTCATCCTCACTGCTTGAATAACTAATGTGAATAGCATAAAGCAGAAACACGTGTGTTTTACTTGGAATGTACTATATGTAGAGAACACATGAATTTGCTAATCTGTGTACCTTAGAATCTTTGATGACTAGGGTATACCCAGATATAATTCCCAAGTTAAATGAGACAGTAGCATAACCAGGGGAAAAAAGAATAATCATGCATAGTTAAAGTCACATCAAATTATTTTAAAGGAAAAAAGGATAGTGATGCACATAAAATAAACAAAGGTTGGGTGGAACCAGTGGATTCAAGCGGTAAAGTTATAAGTAATCAAGTGATGGACAGAATGCAGCTTTATGCTTTTGTACATATTACTACACTAGAAGAATTCCATGCTTGGTGGTAAATATGCAATTAATATGAAGCATTGTAAACACTGAACACCATTACTTTCATGACATAAAAGGCAGGATCAATAGAGAAAGGAATGAGAAAATTTGAGCTCCCTGTGATAAAGAGAAGACGACTTTTATATCCTACAAAACATCAACTGACCTCAGCAGCACTAATCTTGTCAGGTCGTGACACATAATCTTCCAAATCAACTTCATCACTCAAGTTCATCTTGGATGTACAAACCTGGAGCACCAGAAATTATTGAGTACACATACAAGAATGGGAGGAATCAAGAACAAATAGTAAAACAGATCATAAAGTCAATAGCAAGTTAGATAAACTCTCAATTGACTAAAAATGAACCTGGAAGACAAGCCTCTTCTGTCTTCTATCAGGCAAAGGGAACTCAATTTTACGATCAAGTCTTCCCGGACGTAGAAGTGCGGGATCCAAAGTGTCTGCTCGATTGGTTGCCATTATGACTTTCACATTCACGGTCTGGTCAAATCCATCCATCTATGGGAAAATAAAACATAGAAGTTAAGGAAAGTTCCAAAAAGAATTCAGGTAATTTTCAACTGTATTCCAAATGTTCTAAAACCAAAAAAATCATATGGTTTAGTTTATTGGGAAAAATCATACAATTCAGCATTCTAACTCCATTTTTATTTCAATTCTTTGGTGAAATCTAACTCCAATTCTATCAATTTACCTGATTCAAAAGTTCCATCAGAATACGCTGAACTTCCCTATCAGCACCAGTTTGTGCATCAAATCTAGCAGTGGCAATAGCATCAACTTCATCTATGAAGACGATTGCAGGTGCATTCTCCTTAGCCAAGCGAAACACATCACGCACCATTCTGGGCCCCTGAACAAATATTTGAGATCATAAGTCAGGGCAGCCATACCCGAGAAACAAATCACTGATTATCAGAACTTGATTAATTAGTTACAAACACAACTTTACCATTGTTCAATGCATCATAGACACACAAACACAAAAGGAGAGGGGGAAATTGGCGAGAGTAGAGAAGCGATTGAAGGAGACATGACAAAGTAAAGCCAAAAGGCAAGGATCTTGGTAGCATACCTCACCCAAGTACTTCTGAACAAATTCTGATCCAACAACTCTGATAAAGGCAGCAGTTGTGTGATGAGCTACAGCTTTTGCAAGCATGGTTTTTCCAGTGCCAGGAGGACCATAAAGCAACACACCTCGAGGAGGATCAATACCAATTTGCTTGTAGAGATCATGATGAGTCAAAGGCAATTCTACAGCTTCACGAATTTCCTGCTTTTGGATATCTGACCCTCCAATATCCTAACCACAAATATAGAGCAAAATACTAGTTAATTTCTTTCCTTCCCACAAACATTATGTATATAACCATTCAAATGTGATCCAAGGAGAAAGTAGGAGAGAAGTCTTATATAAGATCAAGATATCTGCTAAAACAAATTTGATAAAAGGAGAAAGTAGAAGTCTTATACAGTTGACCTTAAGAGATAGCAAATTTTTAGTCACAAAAAACAGAGATTACAGATTGAGCCAATAAGAAACAGGTATGGAAGTAAAATGATACAAGTAGAATCAATGCCAATGGGCAACTTGACAGCAAGAAAAATAAAAAGAACAACATGAAACAGACACAAAAAGTAATAATTGACTGCAGTAAGGAACAAATTACAACAAAAGAGAACTTACATTGTATGTAACATCAGGCCTCTCAGATTGGCTCAGAAGTGAGATACTGGAGTCAGCCTCTGGAGGCAAGACATCAACCAAAGCATTAGAATGGCGATGCAAAGCCACAGAAGCAGAAGGCTTCAACAGTTCCCGATTAATTGTGCTCAGAATCCTGACATAATAATTGGAGCCAGTGGTGGAACCCACAATGCCATTGTTCTGATCAATCATTTCCATAAATTGCCCAATAACTAAAGGCACAGACTGTATGCGTTTCACTTCTTCTTGGGCTCGGAGGAGCTCTCTCTTTAGGTTCTTCTGCTCATCCTTCACATATTCTTCTTGTATTTCAATAAATTCCAGTTGCCTTTCAAGGGATTTCATGCACCCATAGAGATCATCATCACTGGATGCTTGGTCAGACAACACCATTGGGCCAGATATTGTAGCTGGAACAGAAGTTGGTGCCTCTGGCACTGGCTTGGGGTCCAGTACCATTGCTGAAGCCGACATTTCTGCAGTACCTTTTTATCAGATGTGTCTCAATTCTGTCACCGAAAATTGTTAACCAAGAAGAGAAAATTAGAGCGATTCCAACGACCTTTTGTCAGATGCATGACTAGAACTTCAAATTTTATTAACAAAACAAAGTCCTTACTGTAAAATCCTTTGGGACAACTAACAAGAGTGCCTCACAGTATTATTTGCAATAATATGTACCAAGTTTCTAAAAACATCCAAGAAAGTAAAACTAATAATTCATATCCTCAAACAAGGCAACTAAAAGAAAGAACAATCAAGCACACTACATAATATTGAAAACCTGAATGAAGTTACCCAGTGCTCACTGAATATTAATCCTACCCAGGTTACCTGATACTAAGATTCTAATGGTTGCAGTTGCACCCAATCAAAGGAAAAACAACAAGCTGAAGCCTGTTTCTGCTATTGCACAATTTAGTACATTCCTATGTAAGTTCATCCATTCAGTTTTATTGCACCATGAATCCATTGTTGCCAACACCTAGCACATGTAATGCTGTTTAATTTTGATTGTCTACTAGCAAAAAAACAAATCCAAACCATGTTTGACAACTACAAGTATGGGGAGCGCAGTTACCAGATTTCAATTTCCAATAACGAAACGCACAAAAATTACAAAACTAGAATTTGTAGCTTGATCAGGAGCTCACCGTAAGCCCGAGATCTAGCCCTCTAAGTTCCAGGATTGATTGAGGTTGAGAAAATCAATCCGAGAATAAATTGGAAAGGGAGGATTTTAGAGATTATACAGATCCAATGTGGAATAAATAAAGCTTGAAGATAGCTTGGAGAAGAAGATAGATTAGAGATAAGATAGATCGGTGATCGGCTACCAACCCTATCGGCCGGAAGGAGTTCTAAGGGGCGAGATTCAGGAGCCAGCGGCACAAAACAAGCGCAAATTTGGATATTTCTTGAGAAACAAGACAAGAAATTTAGAAAGCAAAATCAATCGAGGACGGGAAGTTCAAACCGATCAAATTTGGATCTTTTAAATTTTGCGAATTACGAACAAGACGAACCTTTGTAGACTTGGACGAAGCAGGGAAGATGTGCCGGTGAAGAATTCTTTCTCCTTGCCAATCTCCCGAGCCCGGATTCTCCCTCTTGTTCTTAGGGTTTCTCCTTCTCGACCGACTGACGTCACCGACCTCAGAGTACGTGATATTTGGAAATCAGATGAGTGAATGAATGATTAAAATTGGGCTTCAGCCTGTTTAAAAATTTAAACAGGCCCGTGATCGACCCGGATATATGCGACGACATACAGATCATATGTGATTTGCCTATCTTTTTCAATGATTTAATAAAATAATTAATATTCAATAATTAAAATTTTAAGCCATTCAATTGTGCTTAATTAATACACATGCACGACTATTTCACTTAGAAATATTAAGATTAAATTAAATGTTTATATGGAAAATATAACACAAGTTTTATTGTGTGAACATGTTTTTTATCTTCTATGGAGTATTGTTTTTGAAATTCATATAACCCAAAAAATATATACAAGACATTATTTTATCACTCATTTGTATATTTTTATAAATAAGTAAAAATTGATGAAAAACATGTACGTTATCAAGATATAAGTGGAAATTATTATTTGGCTGAAAAATCAAGTTTGTTATCAAGATATAAAAAAAATTAAATATAGTGGGTAAAAAAATATAGTTGATCATGTAAATATAGAAAATAACTTAAGCTTAAAAATTCTAAATTTATTCGAGTAAATCAAATAACAAAGTGAAAAAAATTAGTTTTTCTATTAAAAAGGGTAATTTAGAAACTCTATATTTTATTTAAGTAAATCAAATATAATTAGTTCATAGAAATTATATTTCGAAAATTAAAAATATTTATTAGAATCATATTTTTCGTTTAAGTGATATATTAAAAAAGATATAATATCTTACCAAAATTTAAAATTTTGAATATATCTTTTACATAAATAGATAATATATAACTTAATCAAATTAATTGAATAACCACAAATATAAAAAAATTAATCAAATATACAGTGGGTCCAGAATCAACTTTAGAAAAGATTGGTGATATATTAAAAAGATAGAATATCTTACCAAATTCGAAAATTTGATCATATCTTTTGCATAAATAGATAATAAGAAATTTGATCATAAATACATAAGTAGAAGCTATTTCTTTCTTGAATATGCGGTGGGGCCAGAATCAACAACCACACCGATACAATCTTGTATATAAATTTAATGTAATGTTGCCACTTTATTATAAAATTATTGTACATTAAAAAACAAAAGCCCCCCTTTCCCTTCTGAATAATCAGTACCCAACCCCATGAAAAACGCCCCCATGAAGTAGCCCCACCCCATGGCCCGCCGCCGCCAGTGAGTTTCCCACCCGACCATCTGCCAAACCTGGTCTGGGTGCCGACTCGATCGGTGCCAAGCGCCAAATCCGCCGCAGCCCCACCCCATGGTTTTCCGCAGCCGATGAGTTTCCGGCTCAACCTGGCATCCGTTGAGAGGAAACCCGCCAAAGAAGCTAGGCCCGTCGAGATGACAACCACCGCCGAGAAGGCTACTGTTTCTAAGAAGGTCCTCGTCCGGCCTCGCCGGATTTTGAAGCAATTCTTGCGCCGCAAGTTTGGGATGCTTGCGCCGCAAGTTTGGGATGCTTGCGCTGCAAGTTTGTTTCTTTTTCTTTCTCCGCAAGTTTCAAGTTCCTGGCTATTGCTTGAGTTTTTGATTGGAGTTCGAGATCATGTTTCGGAGGTTGTCCGGGTGGTGTGTTTCCTTTTCAGGCGTCTTGTCACACCTCCTCAAGTCGGCTTCTTGCTGTCTTGCTCTCCGGCGGCTCTACACGCCTGTGTTAGATTTTCTTGTAACTCGCGGAATTGCCTTTCTCTTATTCTATCCTAAACTCCTCAGCTGTTTTGTTAGGTTCTTGTTGCTTGTTTTTTCTTTTTCTTTTTCTCGTTTTGTTTGTTTTGTTTTGTTTTTGTCTGTCTAGTCGGTTCTTCCGGCTACCGAGCTTGTTCTCGGTCTCTCGATCTACCGGGCTTGTCCGGTACTTCGAATTCTCACCTTGTCAAAAATAAATAAATTATTGTACATTAAAATATTATCATCAAACTTATATATAGTAAGACAACTTACCTTTTCTGCCTCTTTGATCTCTTTCAAAGAAGTTTTAAACGATGGGTGGAAGAATTTGTCTCCTCTTGAGTCCGAATCTGTAGTAGCTATATGAGTGATGCCACATCGTGTACCAATTTGTTTATTTTGTTTAGATGAACTGTAATTTTATGAGCAATACGTACTATATTTTATGGATAGATATTGTATATGATTTATTTATGTACTATATTTTCGGCTAGATATTGTATAGATAGATATTGTTGATAAGGTAGTTAGTTAAAAGATTGAAAATTTACGTAGCAAAATTATGGTAGTTAATTAAATGATTTTAAAAAAATATTTTGTTTAAATATCTAGTGGGGCCAGAATCAATGTGGTGGCTCGAAAACGGTCGGCTTTTATAATATATATATTGATATTGATTGGAGCATAATTTATACAAGTTACAATAAAGATATAAATTTATTCAATATATTTTACTTTATAACTATATTTTTATCATAAAGCATTTTGATTAGATACAAGTGTGTTGATTATAATATTGTAGTGTATACGCTCCATTTATGAGAGACACTATTGGTTGTATATATACGTATACAATAAAACTGTATGTATAATATATTGATGCATTTTTACTTGTCATGTATTTACACAAATTTTTTATTTTGTACAAGATTCAAACTCACAGACAAGGGCTACAAACTTTTTTTTTATCTGACAGGGGTTAAGGAAGACCCTCCTCAGTGTCTTCTCTATCACAGAGCGAAATTCGATCTCTTCGAGTCTTGAACTCATGACCTCTGAGTGACCCATCCCCTTTTTTAACCACTGGGCAAGACAACTTGGGTACAAGGGCTACAAACCGGTAAACCTTGACAAAACATTCCTCGAGGTAAATAGGCCACTTCAAGCCTAAATCTTAAAGAACGGCAGAAACTTTTATTTTTTTTTGGTGAAAATGGCAGAAACTTTTATAAAGAGTTTATAATGCTCAACAAATCCATGTCTACATAGTCAATTGTGGTGACCTTTTGTTTATTGAGGGTAGAAAATAAAATAAAAGATGGGCCTAAAACATATGGCCTAAAATATAGGCCGAACCTCAAGCCCAATTTCCACAAACCCCCCACCACTATGCGAATATTACAAGGTGGGCCCCGCCCTTTTGCGTCTTCTCCAGAATCCACCTGCACTCGTCACGTTGCATTTCGCAATTCCTCTGTGTCTCTTTCTCACACAGCTCGCTTCTTCCTCGCCACCACTCAACGCAGCATTCCTCACTCCCCCCCTCAAAAAGCCGATTACTTTGCGATCTTCCTCCAATCTTATCCGTGACGTGTATTCTCTCGATTTCGTCTCATTTCAAACCTGATTCCTCTTCATCCCCTCCTTCCGTTCCATTTCTCACTCCAATCTTCCAAATTCCGCATCTTCTTACAGCTAGGGTTTTCCAATCCGTCGTGAGAAGTACACAAGAATCTCAAAACGGGCTGCACTGCTAGAGACAAGCACATCCGGACCAATCGGAGGCTCCGATCGGCTAAGCTCGATTCCGATCACGGCAATCCCGCCGAAAAGGTACCACCGCTCCCTAAATCCATGCTCGAATCCGGTCCTAGACCTTTCGGCTTTCCGATCGGTTGCTCGCATGTTCTTCCCAATGTTAGCAGCTGCTGTAACCCTAACCCTAATTCCGACCCCCACAATCCCAATTTCGACTACTGTGCCTGGGGCTACTGTACTGAGGACCAGCTGGAAGAGATTCTGTTCAAGAACCTTGAGTTCCTGTACAAAGAGGCGATTGCGAAGCTTGTTGCCTTGGGATACGACGAAGAGGCTGCTTTAAAATCACTGTTGCGGAATGGTCATTGCTTTGGTGGGATGGATGTGCTCACCAATATACTGCACAATGCGCTGGCTTATCTCAATGGCGGCGGCTGTTGCCCTACTCACAAGAGTATTACAGAGGATTCGGAGCTTGTTTTCACGGATTTGAACCAGCTGGTGGAGTATTCGCTAGCTGGCATGGTTTGCTTGTTGCAACAGGTTCGCCCCCATTTCAGCAAAGGTGATGCTTTGTGGTGTCTTCTTATGAGTGATCTCCATGTGGGGAAAGCGAGCACAATGGAGAGTCCTGTTCTTGCTGCTCCGCCGAGTACTAAGGGCTGTGGCAGTGCTGCTAGTGCTAGAAACAATGCGGAGGGTGTGAGTAATAGTAATAGCACAAATAGTTCAGGCATGGATAGTGCTGCTCCTGGTCTCTGTAGGTTTCATGGGGGGTGGGGTCTTGGATATGCCGGGACTTCGGATCTTCCTGTAAGTGGGTTTAGTGGGATGCTTCCTTATGCACCGCAGGCAGGTCAGCAGAAGGAGATTGATTGCCCCAAAAGATTTAATCTTAGTCCTTCTATGAGATCTTTGTTAAAGAGAAATGTTGCTGCATTTGCAGCTGGATTTCGGGCAAACTCCCCAAAGCAGTTTCCAACACCCTCTCCGACTTGGCCCAGCCCTGTGTCGGGTGGTGATACGTCCAAAGCAACTGTTCCAGTGGCTGACGTGCCTCCTGAGAGTGGTGAGGAGGCTAAGAATTTGAAAAACCAAGAGGCTGTGAATTCAATCTTGAGTAAGTTCAGAGATTTAAATTTGGATGAGAACTTGGAGCAAGTTCCTGATGAGCATAAGGATGAGATCCTGGGTACTTTGGCAAATCAGATAAAGGACCTGGAGAGACAGTTGAAGGAACGCAAGGAATGGGCTCAGCAGAAAGCAATGCAAGCAGCTAAAAAGCTGAGTAGTGATTTGACTCAGCTTAAGATATTGAGGATGGAGAGGGAGGAGACGCAGAGACTGAAAAAAGGGAAGCAGACTCTGGAGGATACAACTATGAAGAGGCTATCTGAGATGGAAAATGCTCTTAGGAAGGCAAGCAGTCAAGTAGATCGTGCAAATGCAGCTGTGAGACAGCTTGAGATTGAGAATGCAGAAATCAGAGCAGAGATGGAGGCTTCCAAGTTGAGTGCGTCGGAGTCAATTACTATGTGCCTGGAGGTTGCAAAGAGAGAGAAGAAGTACCTCAAGAGGCTTTTAAATTGGGAGAAACGAAAAGCAAAAATGCAAGAGGAGATAGCTGCTGAAAAACAGAAGATTTCTGACCTGCAGCAACATTTGGTCCAGATCAATGCAGATCAGAAGGCAGCTGAGGTACTTTTGTTTTTCTCTGTACTTCCTTTGTGTATCTTATTCTATAGATGAATTGTTCACATGTTAAAATTCTATGCTCCTCACCTCAGTACCTTTAGAAGGCACTATTTATCTGCACATCAGTTACTTAGGATTCCATTCTGATCCTGCATTTAGCAATGATGAGACATACATTGCATAAAATAATAAATATTATGTCTGAGGAATTCAACTTTAGGGAAGACACACGTTGTGGTGGGAACAACAAACTGGGGATAGGGGAACACTACGACCAACTAATTGTGTTCCCTAAGAGAAAGAAAGAAAGAAAGAAAATTATGTTTATCTATGGTTACAATCACGGCTCTTTCTCTTATTGTGTCTCGGCTGCATGTAGATTATGTATTATAAGAGTTTTTTTTTGTATTGATATATGTGCCTAAGAGAGAAAGAAGAATCTAGAACCACCAAAATAAGTACTTATAATACCTTATTTTCAATAAGGAGGTGTAAACGAACAGGCCCATAGAACACAACATCCTTAAGCTGCAGTCTAAATGAACATGGTTTCCTCTTTCCTTGATTGTGATATGTCTCACTTGTTCTCCGCATGTACCAAGTGTTTCTTTAATATTTTGATCCTGATATCTTCTAAAGAGTATTGCTTATCATAATAATGCTTGCACGTTACAATGCCCCAGGCTATCTCTATTAATTTACTTGGATGCTTTAGATAACTAGTTGCTTAGATGTAGTTTCAACGTCAGCTACAATCTTAATCTACACTTCATGAAGGCTTTTTCTGTGTTTTTTTGTAACTATCATCATGTCCTATTTTTATCATTGTGAAGGTAACTTTCATTGTTGCTCATTTTCCTGTGTAATAATAAACTCATATTGGTGGGTGCTGGAACAAATTTCCTTATCACTAGTCACTACATATATGGGCGAAGGATGCATTATTCAGGTGCAGGAATTTTTCATACTGCTAGCGGATTTATCTTCCCTGTTTTTTTTGTAAATAATAGCTTCGTGTTGTACATCTGCCTGTACTGATTTTCCTTGGTCACATTCTGCCATGGTCTCTCTGATGCTGTCTAGTGAAATATTGCCCTATGCTGTATATAAATATAGGCAAAACGGAAAGAGGAAGTAGCAGCAAAAGAGCAAGCTTTAACACAGGTGGAGGAGGAAAGACGTGCCAAGGAAGCAACTGAAGTCAACAACAAGAGAAAGCTGGAGGCCTTACGGTTAAAAATTGAGATAGACTTCCAGCGTCACAGGGACGATCTCCAGAGGCTAGAGCAAGAGCTTTTGCGTTTAAAATCAACTGCACAATCTACAACACAACAACATAATGCATTAGATGCTCTACCCACCAGACCAAGGCTCTTCAATGAACTTGTTGAACAAGATAAAGACATTTCAGATAGAGGATTGAGTGGAGACAGAGAATGCTTGATCTGTACGAAGGAAGAAGTCTCTGTGGTCTTCCTCCCTTGTGCCCACCAGGTTGTGTGTGCAACCTGTGGGAAGGATTATGGTAAAAAGGGTAAAGCCACTTGTCCTTGCTGTCGTGCACCGATTGAGCAGAGGATCAGAGTATTCGGTGCAACCTCGTGATTTGAAATCAGAAGCTGCAAATGGATGATCAATGGAAATCTTGCTATTTGAATAAATGATGGAGAAAATACACAGCCAATGGTTATATGTTTCTTCTGCTATCGTTGGTTGGATAGAAATAAAACGACTGTTACGCTCTTCTGAGATCATTTTCCAGTCTTTTTTGTTTAAAACTGAAATACAAAGTTTCAAGATGATGATACATACAATACAATATACACATATATGCCAAACCTTTTGGGCTTCTATTTAAAGCCTTGTTTGGATGGAAGCAACTTTTTGGTGCTCAAATTGCTTGCTGATATGATAGAAATGTCTGAAAGCTATATTTGCAGCTTGTTTGCTTGTTTCTTGTCTTCTCATATTATATGATAATTTATCCAATCTTCGGCTTTCTTGTCCTTCAAACACAGTTCATGAACATTTTGACAGGTCTGGGTACAGATAATTGGATTTGTTTGTAAATAATTTCTGAATTGCATTATTTCTGACACACTTGATTCTATCACTAATCAATGCTTATTCAATTTGCATTAATGTATAGCAAGTCTAGTTTGCTTTTGTGGCATAGGGGTGGCTGTTCCTTTTAGCTTTTCTTCTGTTCCCATTTGGGAATCTAGGATGCATACACAACTCTCTGAACTACTCAGTAGTGTGAAACATAAACTTCCTTCTGTTTTCTTTTTAGCCTTAATGATAGTTTATTGTAACTTAAAACACTTACATCATTCATATTGAATGATCACAAACACAATCCACCAATGATTCTCTTTATAATCCCAATGCCAAAGTTAGAGGCATAATTTATTCAAAGTTGCACCTTAAAGTAACCATTTTTATTAGCTTTCTTTGGTGTGTGCACAGAAAGATTTGGGACCAATGTAAGTGGGGCAAAGGGATCATTCAAAGGATGATTAACAGTCCTCTGATCTAATCTTATGTAGAGATCGAGGACGATGATTGCATTTTGAAGAGAATCTGAACTTGGTGTTGCAATGGAAAAGAGTCTAGTTGTTGCTTTAGGCTTTTCTTGGGTGCTTTTGCTGAAAGTTCTGAGTAGTGGCACTCTTTTACTCAGATATTTTCATGTCTTTTATGCAGGAGAATCATTTAGGAAATTATGGCTTAAGAAACACAGTCTATGCTATGTTCTTTTCATTTTGCCTGATGGGTGCATTCATAAAACTCACTTTTTGATCGGCTGAAATGAATTAAGCGAGTGGCTGCTTGAAAGATTGGTGAAGTATGGTTAGTGCTTTAAGTGTGCTCAGAGCTGTTGAAAAAAGCTGTTTAGTAAGAATTGCATTATATTAGCTAGAAGACTACTGAATATGACAGTTTGAATTGTCAGTTTGCTGTAAATTTGAATTGTCAGTTTTGAGGACCTACTGTATAATTGAAGGGATGAAAAGAAAAAGCTTGCTTTATCATCTTGGTGCCTAAAATATGAAAATGAAAGCCTAGAACTATGAAGTATGAGATACTGAATATGACAGTTGCCGTGTTTAAAGCTAGCTTTATCATCTGGGTGCCTAAATATTTCATTTAAGTTGTTCTTTGTTCACACTTCACACCAGGAAAATAAATTGCACTAGTAAAGTTAAAGAAGAATGTTGTCTTGTTTGTAAAAAATTTTTAGTGAACTCACACAGTCACAGAATATGTTAATGCTTCTTATACAAGAGGTGATTAGTTTGCGTACAAGACTGCTTGATCGATTAGTCATACTTCGAATTATTAACATGACCTTTTTTTTAACGGTCCAGCTAATTTGTGCACATAAACATGCTTTAATGATATATTTTTGAATGTAACGGTCCTTCTAATAGTTACATTTCTAACAAAAAAATTGTTGTTTGAAGAAATGAACCTAGTAGTTACATTTCTTGATTGCATGCAACGCGCTTTTATTTCATGTTAATTAAGTACACAAGTTGAAACAACAATAGCATTTCATACATTAATATCAGGTTACAACAATAACGGAAGTACAACAAACATGATTAGAGCCAATAGAGCGTGTCTTAGTGCAATCGATAATAGTGATCATCACTAAGAGTCTAAGAGGGATTTCAATCTACTTGCTTCTTGGTAAGACTATGTCTATGATAACAACTATAATGAGATATACTCATTTCGTCTCATCCCAAGAACAAGAGGTGTAAGAAAACATAGTCTTGCAAGACCCCTACTTTAATATCAAGTAACCTATTTAAAGTAGGCTTCATTGATGAGCTTTAGAACAACCCTGTATAGGTATTGATCTGGTCATAACATTCGTATTGTAACTCTTCATTCCCATAAAACCCTAAGTAGTCCATGTTAACCGAGTAAGGCGACATATTTCCCATAAGCCCCATCTGCTCAATCTCCTCGTTCAAGTTTGAGTATGATGCACTTTCAGTTTGGTTGTAAGGCTGCCATGATGAAACCATTGAGTTTTGGTGCTCATATTGTGGCAAGTAATTCAAAACAGCCTCTTGCCCTTGTGAGCATTCCTGCAGAAAAGGCCACAAAAACATGTTTTCAGCTGAGATTCCTCAAAAAAACTTGAAATTTCGTCGTAGTGATGTCATACCTTAGAGGAATCAAGGATCAACTCAGGAGAGACCCACATGTTATCTGAGCTAGGTTGAGCTGAACACGTATCAAACTCCCCGATCCGAGTGATATCAAATGGTGAAGAGATTGGTGTTGAATGTTCACTATGATTAAGCTGGGTTTGAAATCCAGATTCATTAGAAATGCTTAGTGGCTCATTGGTTGTTGTTTCTGTAGAGGCCAACTCCTTATTACTTGAACCACTCTTGTCATTCAGTTTCACTTCAATCTTCTTGATAACTCGACACAGCGCGAAAGCTCCCTATGACATAGGATAAGAACCATGTTATAGAAAAACTCTCCTAGCTTTGATGAAAACAAGTTATATACAGACCCAGAATTTACCTTGAAATTTTGTGACCCATCAGAATTCTCATCACAAAGGCGGTATTCGTGCATGACCCAGTTCGTCCGATCACCCAATGGCGCGCGCCCTTTATAGAAAACCAGGGTCTTACGGTAGCCAATGATGGAGGATCCAGAGGCGACTTTTCGGTCTTTACCTGTTGCTTTCCAGTAGCCAGCTCTGGTGGCTCTGTTTGTTCTTGTTCCATTTGGATACTTCTTGTCCCTTGGACAGAAGAAGAACCATTCCAAATCCCTTCCAGGAAGAAATGATTTATCTGTATTTATACAAATGGAAGAAATTCAGTAAGAAAATAGAAATGTGATGAATAAAGTTTTGTGACTTGAGGTGATTTTATTACCTGGTAACTCCCAAGGATCATACTTGTAAAAGTCTATGACAGTGATTACTTCAAGCTCAATCTCCTGTCCTTGTACCTTCCTTTTAAGGTAGTACGCCACGAGCTCTTCGTCGGTTGGATGAAACCGAAAACCGGGTGGCAATGATCCCATTCTATATGTATATACCACAAAGTCACTGCCTATCAAATTTTCTATAGCCCTCTCGAGAAATGGATTTCAAAGTGTACCAAGTTTAAAATCAAGACAGCAGTTTCAGAGTGAGAAGGCTATAAGTATTGAAAATCTGGAAGATCCAGAAGTAGAAGCTCTTGGCAACAGAATGCTTGGCTTCAAGAATCAAGCAGAATTTTCTCAAGATTCGTCCTTTGTTGAAATCTATGATCATTTTTTGAAGGAAAAGAAATCTTCTTGTTTCTGTAACCAAGCCCCTTTTTGCCACCTACCCAATAATTCCCTCAATTTTTATGTTAAAAATTGAAAATTGAGCTAGAATTGAATTGCCAATTGCCAGATGCTGAAAGCCTGAAACCAGTTCAAGTGTTTGATAAAAGTCCTAAATGACTGAAAAGTGTGAAAAAGAGAAGAGTTGGACAGTTAAGAGAAGAGAAGGGAAGAAGGGGACTGAAGAAGTGCTCAAAATGGTCGTATAAATAGGCTCTGAAATTTGGAGGGAGACAAAAGAATACTAAAAAATGCTAAAAAGAAAACACCGAAAGAACTGAAGTTGCTTGTCTACAAGGACCCCACAAAATTCCAAAGTGGCAGGGGCCCCACTCCGAACCCTAAACCGGGTTCACACTTGAAAACTTACTTAACAGTCTTTAACTTCTACTAAACCTCATTTCTGACCGTTAGTTGATAGCTTTGCACTAAGTTTTCCCGTTTTAATTCTTTTTTCCTCCTTTACAGATGCATTCTAAAAGAAACTAGTTCCTTGTCTAATTTCTACAGCTGTTGTCTTTTAGTGAGATTATGATCATAATCTTAATAAAAAATTCCCATGCTTAATCGGTTGATAATCAAGTCAATGACATGATCATGCCTATAAATAGTTAAATCACATGCTTATATGAGTCAAACATCTAATCCCTTCAAAATTTTGATCGAGGTGTTCCTGTTTTTGCCTTTTTGAACATTGAACCCAATACAAATCAAATGAATCTAAACTGTTTAGATGACAATGCATCCATAATCAAGGTGCTAATAATCATGCTTATTATCTTAAGATAAACAATACCCTTTTTGCTAGATTTTTACTTTATTTATTTGTTTCCTCTTTTCTTGAATAGGGTATTTGATATTATTGGTAAGGAATTTTGATGATCCCATGGTCAAGTCTCAAAAAAGGGTGATTTCAGTCATCTTCCACATCATTCATGAGTAGGATCAAACCCTCTTTTACCCTCCTTTTATCTCTGAAAGAGATGGCGTCACTAGGGTTTGTGGGTCCAAGTGTTCTTAATGTGTTGGTTTAAACTCTTGTTTTTTAGGTAAAGAGTGTTGGTTTAATCTCTTTTTATTCCCTTGTAACTTTTGCTTTGTTGTTGTTTGTAGGGGGAGTTGCACATAGCACGCCAATGCAAATCTTCTGTTGCCTTAGAAAACATGTCTCCCTTGAAAGGGCTCCCACCACATTACCACTTTTCATTAGCAAACTCTTTTTCTCTTGTTCTAGTTCACATGAGGATTTGCAAAGTGTTCATATACTTCCAAAATTGTAAATAGAAGGCTAAGTGATCGATTTAATTAATTGCTTCAAACTCGTTCAGTCTTTCTGATCATTTTGTAAGAAAAAGCTAAGTCTTAGACTTAAAGCTCATTACTCTACGGTTTATTGTTTTTAGATATAATTAGTAGATCGAGAGGCTAGGTCAGGAAACAACGAAGAGAGTCGTCTCAACCACAAAGTCTACGAGGTTCCATCATGGTATTTATATTAGGCGGTTCATGTTATTATTCCCGATGTGAGATTCATTTCTTCGAAGGCATCACAAGTATGGTTTGGGAAGGCTTTCAAATAGACCGCCATGGTATTTTCATTGAGGATTAATTTTCATGATTTTCGAGTTTCCAATACGACCATGACCTCGACAACTTAAACCAAACACACAAAAACAGTTCCATTTGTACTTAATTGTTTTTCATGTGAAAATTTTGAAGTGAATGAAAGGGGAATGCACCAATCTGGTCAATTGTCATTCATATGAACCGCACGTATGTTTTCATCAATTTGAACCCCTTTGTCTCCATATTTTGGTAGCAATATTTCAGGTACACATTCCTTTTCCTTTCCTTATATTATTAAGCTTGTGGGGACTTAATTCAGTAGACCATGCATTAATTACACAAAAGAGCAAATTAAATCCTTGTTTAATGTTTTTTAAGATCAAAATACATAGGGGATGATCATCCATGCATGTTCACATTACCAGACAATCGGACGTGTTTATATAACTACATCTTCGATCAAATCATTTTTATTAACCAACAATATAGATTGAGGAAGTAACCCTCGGTGCAAAGCTACTTGGGCAAGTAATAAAAGTAGGTTTGGTTGGGTTCAAGTTCGGGTTCGGGTTCGGATTGACGTTGGATTTTGGTCAAATGTGTTTACCTAGCGTTAATGTCATGTGAGCTAGGATCACTTGATTCATTTGCATAGTATTTGTACGTGAGACATTATCCATTGATGATTGACCGACAATCGAGAGACAAAATCCAACACAGACAAAATGTTTTGTATGACTACGACTTCAAACGCTGTCATATCTGTCGCGTGTAAAATTCACTACGAGACAAACACACTTTAGAGGTTAATTTTAAGCAAATTAACCTTAATCTAGACATTAATCACATTGGTCAGCAGATACTTTAATCTCTCGAGATCTCAAGAGGAAAACAACAACAACAAAAATAGTCCACAAGACAATGGCCTCCATTTGTCTCCCACTTCTTCATCCTGACCAAACAGCGTGTCGCACGCTTAATTTAAATATTTGTATGTTTTTTCATTTTATAGTCACGTTTTTATTGGTCAATTATTACATGTAGCAATTTTTTCAACGTTTGACTTTGGAGATTTTCAATGGTTAAATTACGTATATACTCATATGAGACAGACATGGGCCTTGTTATCAAGTCTGAATTTGGGCCCAATTGAGTGGGCTACAAAACACAAACGGGCTTGCTTTGTAATTAGTTAGTGCTTGATTAATGCTTAAACAACTAACACGAGGGTATGCTTGTCCTCATTAATTTTGACCTAAAACTCAATTTTACTGAAACCAAACTTTCCTGTCTGATCAGATTTGGTAGGCTCACCACATGTTCTTGTATATAATGTTGTACAAATCTTTGTATTGTCCAAAAGATACATGTGGTATACTGCCATACATGTTGTGATGTTCTTGGTTATTTTTTCTTGGGCAATTTGCGAAAATGCCCCACCCAGAAAAACGGTTTGCAAAAACGCCCTTTAAAATTAAAAAATAGCGAAGCATGCTCTTTTGGGCGTTTTTGCAATAAAATTTACATTATTTTGTATTTTCTTTTGTATAGAAGTTTATTAAAAAATCATTATAATTACAATAAAAAATATTTAGCCATAAATTCTGAAAATTCTTTTTAAATACAAAATTAAAGTATAGAAGAAAATATAAAAAATAAGAAAATAGTTTTAGAACATTAAGACTTTTTGGAAACAATGAGATATTGTAGAATATATGGTGGAAGATATTGTTGAAGATATTTTTTGAAAATATAAAATGTAAATAAACGTGGAAGATTTTTTTGTTGAAGATTATCTTCGTTTCAACCTTCTTCGTGATTATCTTCGTTATTATCTTCGTTTCATCACAAAGTAGGGTAAAATTCATCGTGTCACCCTAAGTAAATATCTTGTCATACACAATGAAATATCCTGTCACTACTTTGAAACATTAAGACTTTTTTTTGGAAACAATGACATATTGTAGAAGATATGGTGGAAGATATTTTTTGAAAATATAAAACATAAATAAATGTGGATCATTATTATCTTCGTTTCAACATTGAACGTTATTATCTTCGTTATTGTATTCGTTTCACCACAAAGTAGGGTGAGACTCATCCCGTCACCCTCAATGAAAATCTTGTCATACACAACCAAATATCCTGTCACCATTTGAAAAAATACTATCATTTTTTTCGTGAAAAAAACATGTGTTTCATCTAAAAAACATTGTTTTTTTTCATCTTTCACTATAACTTATTTTTAAATACAAAATTGAAAAATACAAAAGAAAAAAATATATAAAACAAGAAAATAGTTTTGACACAAGATTTTTTGGAAACAATGAGATATTGTTGAAGATATGGTGGAAGATATTGTGGAAGATATTTTCCGAAATTATAACACGTAAATACATGTGGTATATCATTATTATCTTCGTTTCAACATTCATCGTTATTATCTTCGTGATTATCTTCGTTTCATCACAAAGTAGGGTGAGATTTATCCTGTCATCCGCAGTAAACATCTTGTCATACACAACGAAATATCCTGTCACCATTTTGTAAAATACTATCATTAAGATTTTTTGTTCGGCCCACCGAGAGGATTTCGGTAAGATTCTCAATTATATATTTTTCCAAATTTGGATAAAAAATAAAGTTTGTTAAAATATTTTATTTCTCAAATAAATATTAATAAAAAATAATAATTTTCAATTTTTTTAAAAATATTTCGTTTTTTATTTTATTTGATAAAAATTAGTCAATTTGGGCATGAGTGTAATATTTTTAGGCATAATCGCAATATTTTTAGGCATTTTTGCAAATCGAAAAAAAAGGGTCATATTTGCAAACGGATTATCTAATAGGGGCATTTGGTACTAATTCCCCTTTTTTTCTTTAATCATTCCAATTTCCTGCCACTCCAAAGCATATTCTCCTTTTCCATCTTGAATTTGCACATGGAGTACTATTGACCCAAAAACATACAACGTGTTGTTAGTAGGTTAACTACGTTGAAATCATACAAATACGAATCAATTAAAGTATAAAAAAAAGCTTAAAATGATTACGTTTGCAGGTTGCCTAACTAACATATGGAGTAGATGCTTAATGCTTTTTCTTAGCCACTTTTGCAACTGTTTCAAACTGCAAATGGCGGCATTTTTTTTTTCCTTTTTTTTGCCCCCAATTTTAGCAAATTTATAACGATTGCCCACCCAACCAAAAAACAAGAGGTATACTGTTGAAACTAGAGATTGATTTGGCTCCAACATGAAACATAGATACAAAAATGAATTGAAAGAGCCTGAACCCTACTCAAAATCTCAAAGATTTGAGAACAAAAGAAACCAAGAAGGATCCTTTTTCTCTCTTCTCACCAACTTTACCTCGAACTTGAACCACTTTTGCCCACATCCAGAACCAATTCTCTCACCTAACTACAATTTGGATTAAACTCTTATACCACCCACCATTCTTTTCATTTCAGAGTGTATGTGTGTTATACAATTTTGGGGACCGTCATCTTCATCTTGTTTGTGAAGAGTTGGCAAGTCAAGGGTATTTTCCGGACGACTTCCAAATTCTTCCTTCAAGAGAAACCACCATGACAGTGACGTCGTCATGGTACTTTCTTCTGTCACCTTGAGGGATATCCAACAAGTCATGGAAATCCATACCTGCAGATGATAATAAAAAGCACCAATTCCATAAACTTGAAATGAAATTACAATGTGGTGATCTCAATTTACAGAATAAAGGAAAGTTCAAACTTTACCTGCTTTCTTTGCAGCGCGAGAAAGGAGCACTTCTATCAAATGTTGAGCAGGGTCTCCATCATGGTTAGTTTCCATGAAGCTTGCAACATGTGATACAACCTCTTCATTGGTCAAATACTGATATAAACCATCAGATGAGAGAATCAAGAATTGGTCCCTCGGACCAACTCTGTAATGGCGAAGAGAAGGTTCACAAGACACGTAGGGTGCGCTACCAATGAACACGTTCCTGAACATCTCTAATAGTGAATCATTGAATTTAGCCTGCATGGATGGTGTAGAAAGCAAGAATAAAATACCATTCATGTCTGTGGTAAAAATGCTGGTTGAAGGATATAAATTCTATAGTTTGGTTTATAGTTCTGACCCAAAAGTTCTGAAATTTGAAGCAAAAATGCAACGCAAGGGGTGCATTTTACCAAGAGTAGCTATCCCAAAGTATGTGATATTCAGCTTACAGCGCAAACAGAGATAGGCATACATTACAATCTTGATACACCTAAAATTCAGAGGTTATGGATGCTTCTTGTTTCTACAAAAACTACTAGTCTAATATTGAGTTGTTGTTACAAATGAATTTAAAATGTCTATAGAATGTATGTCAGCCTCAAAAATATATCTACAAGAACATTAGGATACCACATGACTCAATAGATCATGGGCAAGTAAAGGAACGAAAATTCTCACCTACCAGAGTGATAGTGATGGAAGAGGAAGAAGCGAAGTGCAATAAATAAAAGAAGCATGGCAGCTCAACCATCAAAGAAGGAATGGAACAAGACAATTCTCATCCACCTCAATGCAAAATGAAAAACCATACCAGTGAGCTAACTAACCTGTTTAAGGAATCCCGCACCAAATGCTCGGGTGACTTTGAGCCGACCTTTTACTCTATCGTTAACAATACACTGGCTATCCCCCGGATGGGCTTTCTTAATTCTCAATACTTCCTGCACAAATTTATGAAAACCAAAAATGTTATACACTCAAACTGATGAAATTTCAGCAGGAAATAAAAATAAAACGATGACCCAAAAGGAAATAAATGACTTGATAGTACTTGTACACATGTGCATTGTGGTAAACTATTGTCAATTGCTGATGGAAAAATTAGTTTGGTCAAAACAAGAACCATATACTTTATCTCAGAAATCTGTTCATCACGACTCAGCATTCAGAAACACTAAGAACCTTGTCATGCCCTGAACTTCTGATAATTTCCTTTTACACTACTAAATAACAAAGGCCAACTTCATGGGGTACAAGATCAGAGGTCCAGTGAGAATCAAGAAAGCAGACCAAAACCTAAGAATATAGACATGATGCACATCAGGCAATTTCCCAAAAATATGAAAGAACTATATACAGTTTCCTACCCTCAACCACCAACTTTTTTCTTAGTTGTCACCAGAGCTTTAATAATACCAAAGTAGTCACAGCTCAACCACAGTTTGAAGTCTAGAGATGCAACTAAAGCAAAGTAGCAGCTTGAAACCTCACCAAATTATCCCAATTACTGCAATCAAAGGCATCTACATTCAGCAAGAGCAGACCAACCATCGGTTTTGTAAACAGTCTATCTTAGGCTTTCCAAATTAAGAATAGCAATAAGCCAGAAAATATTATTGAGCTTTATGATGACTAGAGCTTGAGTAGTAGCCTACTTGTCCCTGTGCAGATCATCTAATTATCACCAGCAATTAAGCTGTAGCATGTAAGTAATGGCAAAAACTCAGAAAATAGACATGTTCCAAACACGAAGCCCAGGCATAAGTAATAAGCTGAACCAAACATTGAATCTATTAGAGTCACAGAAAGAATCATAAGATGCAACCTCAGGTACATTAAGCAAACTGTCATATGCAAGATAAAGAAGAACAAAAACGAAATAGAGGGGGATATTTACTTCTTCCACACTTGTACTGTGATCAGTCGATAGCTGCAGAGCAGTGAGTTTTGACGGTTGATTAGAGGCTTCTCTATCCACTGCATTTGATGCACCAGCAGGCTCCTCGACAATACCTTCTGTCCCGGATCCATTGCTCTCCTTACAATTCGAGTCCACATTACTGCAATTTTCCACTGTCTCAAGTTGTGCGACAATAGCGCGACTATCACCCAGATTCATCACATACACATCCTCGTCTATCATTAGAGCAACCAATAAACAAGAACCCATCAACGCTAGCTCTGGATATTGATCAATAACTTTATCAGTCAAATCTAAATAAGCCAGCTCAGTTTTGTCAAGAGCTAAGGATAGTGCCGTCAAGACTAACTCATGATCAACTGGACCCGCTTTCCTCCTCCTACCCTCCTTAGGCACGGTCTCTTCAACTCGATTCACAACTTCGTTTTCGTCCTTCTCTTCTGCACCAAACCTCCATGGAAACAAGCCCTTAGCTTGTGCATCTTTATTCCTAGACAGCCCTTGTTTCAACTTTGACAGCAGCAGTGACCGTCTGCCCACCGCAGTACCCACATTGCTAACACTAACGGCATCATCAACAGAAAAGGCAAATCTTTCCGAGCCAGAAAGATCAAGACCATCTTCAGCCTCATCTTCCGCAAGATACTCCCACAGCTTCCTCCTACTCTCTCTCTTCTCTGACCCGAAAGTCACTTTCTTCACAGACCCTCCATCCGATTCCACCGGAGGCACACAGTTCTCTCCATGGACCTCTCCATCATTGCAAATTTCACTGCAAACCGATGGCTTTAGCTCTCCTACAGCTGCTGTCACACTAGACGACTCTATATTTACACTTGCTTGTCCATCAACTGTCTGCTGATGTTTACTAGAACTACTACTACAACTATCCTCACTCTCCCAGAACAACCCCTTGAGCTCATTGTACACCGCCCGATACAAATGGCTCATCAGAAACTCGGGCGCGTCCGGCCCATTAAACCCATCATAAATCCCAACAAACAACCACCCATTCTCCTCGGACACCACCACATGAACCCGGTCCTCACCGGCCTTCCCCAACGCCCATTGCACATTCCTCTCACTCTCATTATCCACCATGGAAGCAGCCGCCCCACCACCACCACCAGCCTCATCTCTCCCTCCCCCACCATCGGAAACCTCCTTCCTACCTGCGAAATTCCTCACGGGGACCACCCAAGGCCGCTTCTTTTCCGACAAGCTCCTATAAAACGCCTTCCTGATCCTAGAAAGGCTCTTCTTCCTCCTCTTCTTGGGATACATCCCGCCTCCGGGGCCCAACGGCGCCGAGTAGGGGACCCCTCCGGGCTCTCCTCCGGCGGAGGAGGCGTCGAGGGGGCCGGAGAGGGCGCCACGCTCGATCGGGCCCGACAGAAAGTACCCGGCCCGTTCGATCGGGCCGGACAGCTCGCCTCTGGGAACGGGTTGGAGAGGGAGGGAGCTGAACAACGAGGTGCTCTCGAAGCCATTGACGATGCTCCCACACCCTCCGGAGGGCGGGATTTCAGTGGCATCGTCGTAAATACCGTCGAGCTGGAGGACGGTTCGGGGAGTGGAGGTGTTGGCGCTGACGGAGGCCCCCGAGATGGTCCGGAAGCCGGTCTCCCCGCCGGATTTGGGGGGCTTCGGGTCGGATCTCTCATGGGAGGGCGAGAAGCGGAGCGATTGGGAAGGCGAGACGAAGCGATCGGAAGGGGTTGGCGAGAGGAAGCGGGCGGAAGAGCGCACGTAGCAAAAGGAGTGGCCTAGGGTTTCGTCCAGAGGCTGCTCCGACGAGAACACGACGTCGGGGTCCGCCGTCGCCGTCGCGTGCTCCGGCTTGAAGCAGGGAATCAGGTGAGAGAAACCGCTCCCCATCACATTTGAGACCTAATTCCTTCCTCTCTTCCCCCTCCTCCGGAGCTCTACTCCCAGCAATCCAGCTTCCTCTGCAACTCCGCTAGCTACTACTAATACACTTGTGAGATGTGTTGTGTGTGAGAGAGAGAAAGAGGGAAGAAGAAGAAGAAGATGAAGATGGGCTAGAGAGTCTGCAAATTGGGGGTTTTTTGGGGGGAGAATTTTTTTGAGGTTTTTTTTTTTTTGGGTTCTTTTTGTAATGTGGGCAGTGAGAAAATGTTTGAAAAACTGCTTTTGTTTTGTTTTGTTTTTTTTCGCAGTAAGGGAATTATTTTTTTTCCTCTTTTTCAGACTGGAAATTTCGTCGGGGGAGAAAAAAGAAGTCAAGGGAATTCCACTTTGAAATTTGAACTTTTTGTTTTAGGAAACAGAGAGGGTAGAAAATAGTAAAGTAAGGAAAAAATGGATGGTTTTGGTAATGGGTTTATGGTTTAGGTTTTGTTGGTAATGAAGTTGTTAGGGTTAACGGTTACACCTGGCGTGGGAAAGAAAAATTGGTAGGAACGAACCAACGACTCAACCAGGAAGGAACGTTGGGTTCCGAATTTTGGACTTTTTGGTTTAAATTTAAATTCGGGAAATTTTATTGTCCACGTCATCCCATCTTAAGACTTTATTTCATTAATTGAAATCGTGTTTAACCCCTTAATGCAAGGGTTTAATGGTCCATGGCTCATTTTATCATTAGTCGAGTTGAAAGTACGGAGATATTATTGGCATATGATTTGCAAGACAATCAAAGTTGATATGTGACACCAATGAATGATGAAACGTGATTATGGTGGAATTGTTTTTGATTTGGATTTAACTAGACCACCATTTGAGATTCATCTGTTTTTTGAGCCAAGTAGTTTGTAGTTGATATGTCCAATTCTCATAAATGATAGGCAAAGGCGGACAAGTCAAACAAAAAATATTACAAATTAAATGTAACCTGACCAAATGTAGTACTACCTAGTGGTAGTAGAAAGTTAAAAATGATGTAATTGTTACACAACCAAATACTGGAATTGGGTGTACTATGCTACATAATTAGGAGGAAAATTGCAAATTAGACACTTGATTAAGACCCACTAACTAATTCGAGTCTGAGAAAATAGAAAAAATGGGAGTCAAAATTGAAAAAATACAAAATACACATACTATATTGAATATTGAAAAATCAGCGTTTACTAAACTCAACAATTCCAAAGCTCATAGGGTTGACTAAAATTTCCGCAAGTTACGTGCCGTAGAGGATTGGCCAACCCAATGTAGCGTTACATTCAGTGTTGTTTCCGCACATCAAAATTCATTACTATAATTGACATTTTTTATAAATAAAAATAAAACAAAGGCATGAAACATTAATTAGCGTTGAAAGGGACAATAGTACAATACCAATCCCAAATTTGAAGTAATGAATATTCTTAATGACTACTCATCTGATTAAGCTGCGTACGCTGCTGATGCAAACACCTTTTCCCAGAGGGGCTCAAGAATTTGTGAACACTGAACATGTTACTATGAAGGAATTATATCAACTCAGTCTTAATTAAGATCAATCCTCAATTAGTCATTACTTAACAGCAAAACCTTCACTGATAGTATCAGACAAAGTCTTCAATAAATGCAACCAATGCTCCGGGTCAATCACTAGAAGAAAAAAAAAAGATAGCAATTTGTCATAGGCATAAAATTAGTAGCAATAGAATTAATTAATTACACATAATGTGATAGCTTTACCTCAAGCTTGGATTTGGCCTCATCATTGAATGCTTTAACCAGGATTTCATAGCTTTTCTCAGTTCCTAGCTGTGAAAATATGCTCTTAAATGAAACCAATGGAAACAATAACTTAAAAAATAATATGTTCATGTGACAAAAGAGGCATACCAAAATATCAACTCTTGATGGTGAGGTTGATGATATAACATATCTGGAGAAGATTAAATCCTTATTAGGTAAGTAAATAAGGGTATGTTTGGAAGCTTTAATAAATCAGCCTTTTGATAAAGAAAGGTGATATTCATATAAGTCTTCTTTTTTATTGAAAAGAGGGAAAGTTCATATTCAAACTGCAAGATTGATCAGAGAAAGTGTAGGGATTAACCTTAGCTTTGAGATGTAAAAACTCAAGGCGGACAAATTGGACTTTTGAACAGTTAGCATGATTGCAGCCATGCAATTCTGCAAAGAGGAATGCCATGCACAAAGAAACTTAGTATTAAATTTGAAGATTCTGTTTAAGTGCTTTAATTTCATTTGAATTTAAAAGTTGTTCCGTGAATATGTTCATGGTGGATACAAACTTCCATGCAATTCAGACACAACGGCATTTTAGCAACCAAACAGAGGCAATTGAGATGAAACCATAAGATAAGATTTCCATAAATTCTGAAGAGGAGAATGAAAATTGACAACTCCTTTGCAACTAACTTAGACTTGTTCAACTTGATCGAAAAAAAACTTAGACTTGTTCAGTATCTGATGATCACTTCTCCAACAAAAAAAACCCAGCAGGTGTAGTAGAACTAAACAAGATATACAGCGAGTATTCGGTTTCCTGTACTCGGTTGCTTTTTTTTTTCTTAAAGAATCAACAACTTTTACATGTCAAATAAACATGCCAGCCCAAGATTGAGAGGTTCCTTGAAATGCAAGAAAAGGAAGGTGTGTTGTAAAGCCTGAGTATCAATATAATCATATGATTTGACCAACATTTTCAAGTAAATTTAGTCACTCATACTTCTAGCATATGCTCAAATTGCTTACATTGTTGTGAAACAAAGACAGGGAGAATCATGATACCTTACGAGCAATCAGCTCAAGAAGCTGCATCAGGAATTTGCCGAGTCCTTTACCCTGTGCATTTGGCACCAACTGCAGTTCATACACATAGAGTACAGGTAGTTCCTCCTCTAAAGTAAACCGATAATGCACAAACCCTGCGAGAACACCTTTGTGCTCACTGGAATCTGACAATGAATCTGCGCCAATATTGCTGCCATCTGGAAGCTCGTATACAAATATGTAGCGTGCTTCAGAAGCAATCATCTCCTTGCGTTTCACCTTCTCTTCAGCAGGCCATTCAGATCCGTAGTGCGCTTCCATATTTAACTGTTTGTTAGATCAACTTTCAGTTCATCGTTGATTTTTAAGACTTTGGCATGGACCAAAGCATAGGCAAAAAAAAAAACATTTACTCTAAGGAGGTTTTGTATGCATTGCTTGGTAGGAGTCGACAACTTGTCCCCGTGTCCTGACTGAAGGTATACTGATAGACCTTTCATCAACAATAAAGCACAAATTTCAATCAGCAAGTGAATGCATGAATGTATAACAATAGCAAAAATTTACAGAAGAAAGAAGTAAACTGTAAAAGGTGTATAAATCAGCACAGAGAGCTCTTATAATGATGCTATGTCCATGTCCATGTCCAAATGCTTACATGAAAGTTAAAGATGATATGATTTACTGAAGCAAATATATAGCGGTGTAGAGATAAATGCTACGTTAAATCGGACAGTTTTTTAGGAGTAAAAACGAAATTCAGATCCATTTCAGCTTGTTAGCTAGTGCTGCAAAATTGAGTGGTTAATCGCTAACAGATGATTTTTCTTAACATGGTTTAGGGATATGTTTGATCTGAACTTTTTGCTTCAGATGCTATTTCAATAACAGTGGGAATCAAACAGGAAGATGATATGAACTGTTCATTAAGGAGAAACATCCTTTAGAAGATCAATCTCAAAAGGGTAACCCTAATTTCCTCTTCCCTAACCAACATAGCTCAATTAACACTGTTCTCAAGTCTCAACAGCTCACCAGAAAAATCTTCAGCAGTACTATTCACTCAAGATATGCTCAAAACTGAGCAGAAAGGTTATTAATTGGCAATCGAACAAGGCAATGTTTACCTTTCCTGTTGTAATGGAGAAATGCGGGGAAAGGAGCCAATGGGTCTTTGAGAGAAGAGGCTGCTTTGAGCTGCCCATCTATCGCCTTCTTCTTCTCAAGCACCTGCTCACACCCACAAAAAACAAACGACAGTCGAAATTTGAGATTTTGCAGAAATCAACTGGGTTTCTGTAGGGAAAAAAAACCAGACATTTGAACAAACGAACCTCTCGCCGGCTAGCCCTCTTTCCGTTGTTTAAGCCAGTGTTCCGCTCCATGTCTTCCTACCACCAGAATCCCTCTGTTTGTTTGATTTCTTTTCCCCCAATTCCCTCTCGAACAAGGGCTTGTTAAACTGTTGCTTAAATCCGGGAAATGATTATGTCTAGGGCTCAAACTAGAATTAGTGGTAATTGCCGGTTGATGAGGGAATTCAAGGATCTCAAATAAAAAGAAAAAGAAAAAAGTCTGATATATTTTCATCACGAGAGTCACTCTAAAATTGATTTTCATGAACAATGTTGATATTGAATCAATAAAGGTACAATAATACAGTACAAAACATCAGCTGACACGATTGACTGAAAAATAACAATGGGACTGGCGAAGATTATAAACAGTTGCAGTATGGTCATGTCCTAATATCTGAATATTCAACCATCAAAACAAAAACTGACAATTCAAACAGAGAGATTCTATTCATGTCCAAAAACAAGTTTGTTTTCTTCGGCTACAAAATGGCAGAGTGCAAACTGAGGTGTTATAGAGGGTTCTTCTTGTCTATATTTCTCTGGAATCTTTACATTGTGCTTGCCATGGATGTTGCAGACAGCTTTGTTAAAGCTGACCCGTTCGCATGTCTCTGTCCAGCCTGTCGGCGTTGAGCGTGCCAGGTAGCTCTCTGAAGTCCTCATTGAAGATGGAATAAGCACTGCAACAACAAAATTATTATGCAAGTAGAAACGTAGCGGTTGGTTCAATTGAGAAAAGCCACTGAATATGCGACATGTACACTTCTTATTAAGTACCTGGCTTCACCGGCCTGACGCTTTCCAAGATTTAAGAAGATGATGAGGAATCCGGTTCCGAGTATCTGAAGAAATCACAAGCAAATGATTCAGCACTCTTAATTGCAAGGAAATTTTGCAGAAAATGTCAACAGAAGTTGAAAACAGGTGTAACACTTGAAGAAATAGAAAAATAACAAAGAATCTGCTCATGATCTTTGTCATAGTAGCACAAGTGTGAAGGGGAGAGAGGAGGAATAAAACTCACATAGATAGGTCCTAGATCCCAATCATAAGCAATAGGAGCCATGATAAACCACAAAATGATAGCTATCCATGCCTTGACACTGAGAGAGAAAATTGCCATCAAAACGATATCTATCAATGGAGAAAAATTCAAACTCATCAGGCAACTGTCTAATTGAAACATGTGCTACATAGTACATATGACAAGGTGCTCACCAGGAAGCTTCAACTTCTCATGTAGAAAACGGTACAGCTTCCACTTCCACCTGCTAGCTGTCTCAGGAAGCTGGAACTTCTGCAAGTCAAAGACGCAACACAAAATCAGATTAAATGGGAATTTTCAGCATGATTAGGTGCCAACTCCATGAACTAAACAGAGTCAGACCAGATCGTCTTCATCATCGTCGTCGTCATCATCACTAACTGGGATGCGTCTGTGTGTTACTTTGGGTTTAACCGACACCATTAAGGAATCTACACCAAATATATACATCTTAGTACCTAGACATGTAAAGGCACACATACATATTCATTTTCACATTAGTGGATCCTTCTGTCCTCTTCAGTTGGGAATATTCGAAGCTGATCATACTAGGAACTAATCCAAAGCGAACAACTTTACATTTAAAATAAAGGTAATATATAACCCACAAACTGTCAAAGGATTCATTCTATATCAAAGAAGTCCCTTTTATTTATATTTCTGGTGAAAAAGCTGAGAGTCACTTGGTTGGCCTATATCTTAAATTCTCCTGTCTCTTGGCAACATGACTTTTTACCTCCTACTTATCAATAATAAGTATTCCTTGACAAGTTTGAGAAAAAGTTTTTTTTGTAGTACCAGATTTAATACACCATGAACAGGAGCTTTCAATTGTGGAATTAAAAGCCTAAGGAAATGCTATGGGTTTGTCATATAAGCAGATTCTAGATTTAGCAAAGGCCAACTTTAGACATGGACAAATATGAACATCTAGGCTGCCTGGTTACTTTATTGTGCTTAAAAGAGCATGTCTGAGGCCATTACCAATTTTCTGTGGAATAAATAGAAGTGCACGTGAATCACAGACAGACAAACAAGAACAAAGGAGTTTATTTTTTAAAGCTGCATCAGCTAAGCAAAACTTCAAGATGCATACCGCCATCTTTAAACTTGACATAGGTATCCTCTCCGTCTTTCTTGTCATTCAATACATTTCCACGCAAGATAAGACTCAGCGTTTCTGTCGGGAAATGCCCATTTTCAACAAGTAATTTCCTCAAGTCACATACCTGTTTTATAAAAAAGAAAAAGAAAAGAGAAAGCATCATAAGCTATTGAGTTATTTGACAGTCGCATGTTAATCAACGCAAACTAGTACTTGCAACTTATATCCCCTTCATACTGGAAGTTATCTCAGCAATGCAATGCATGCAATTCCTGTAATGCAATCCAAATAGCAGCATTATTTTTTCTTACAGGGAAAAGGGCTGAAATATGTGGTTATAGGCTTATAGAAGATCCCTATAAATTAATTCGGGCAGAGCTTAATCCATAGCCTCTTCATCTTGTTGGAACCAAAGATGATTCACATGATATCATAGTCAAATAAAGTCAGAGAAAAATCCCCAAAAATCAATTAGTACTGAATCTGAAAATCTCTTGCTTTCATCGTTCCAAATCACCACAATCAATCAGTTTGGATGATATATGGCAGCAGGTTGCCACATACAACTATGCAAATAATCCAATTTACGCATCCTCAGGTTGGAGAAAAGAAAGCAAAGTAAAACCCCTAATCTTATAGTAACAGACGATTCCTCTATGATTTCAAGATTCGAGATTTCCCCCTTTCGCCTGATCATGATTTTTTAGGTCTACGATCACGACTTGGACGAACTCTGTAACTAGTAACTACAACCTCGGATCACGATCCCTTGACAAAATTAACCCCTTTTCAAGGCTCCGATCCCCAACCTAAGCTCAGAGAAATCCAAAATCAGGAGAGGTAATCAAAAGAAGAATGTGAATTTTACCTTGAGACGAGAGGGGAGTTGGAGACGAGAAGGGCGAAGAGGTCCAATGGTCTTGAGGAGGATCTCGACTTGGGGCTGCTCCTGGGCACCGCCATTGGAACTCGGGTGCTCAATCTCAAAACTCATTCTTCGCTCAATTCCTTCGCCCTTTACTACAGTTGGGACGGGAAGGAGATTTTTGATTGCTCGCTCTTCTCCGCCTGGTCGCCGCTAATTGCCCACATTCGTATGCCCCAACAATAAAGCGTTATTTTTCTTATTTTTTTAATGTTATGTATAGTGTAGTTTGATTATACATATAGTAGTATATTTTTTCTCGACCAAAAAAAATACAGTTTCATTATGTATAGTTTCTTGACCAAAAAAAAATACAGTTTCATTATGTATACATATAGTAGTATTTTATTTTGTTATGTATAGTTTCATTATGGACCAAAATTTGAACAGACAATTTGGGCATTCTCAGTTAAGGAACATAACATCTGGGGGCTCATAAAGCGAAACCAATATTTGCACCAGGAATTGAGTAAACAGTAAAAAGTGGTGGCCATTATGAAAGTGGGGGAAAAAAAGGAGAGATGGAGGGAGTGGAAGAGGATGAGGCTTTCATTGCCCACCATTCAAACAAGATAATAACACTCTCCACTCACCCTCCTCCTCCTCCATATCTCATATCTTTCCTTTTGTTGAGCTACATAGAAACAGAGCTCTCTGTTTTCTTGCACTTGGTTTTTTCCTCATAAAAAGAAAACAGAGAGGAAAGCATCAGACTAGAATTCAATGGCGTTGAGAATGTGGGCTTCTTCGACGGCCAACGCGCTTGGACTCTCACGCGCAGTCCGAACAGCCCCTTCACTCTCCCGCTGCTTCTCCTCTGGTACTTTTTTACCCACTCCCTCTTTGCACTCTGTTTTTCTTTCTTTATTGAAAATTCATGGTTAATGAAAATTGGTGGTTGAATTGGAAGTTCTGGATGGGCTCAAGTACGCTTCTTCCCACGAGTGGGTGAAACACGAAGGCTCAGTGGCCACCATTGGCATCACCGACCATGCCCAGGTAATTGTGTAATTACTTACTTGGTTAATTGGGTGTGAATTGGGGTTTTGCTCTAACAGAGTGAAATCAATTAACTAATTGATACTAATGGGCGATGGGGTTGGGTGTTCAGGACCATTTGGGAGAGGTGGTGTTCGTGGAGCTGCCGGAGGCAGGTGGCTCCGTCGACCAAGGCGGCAGCTTTGGGGCCGTCGAGAGTGTCAAGGCCACCAGTGACGTCAACTCCCCCATCTCCGGCGAGGTCGTTGAGGTCAACACCAAGCTCACCGAAACCCCTGGTTTGGTACGTCCTTTTTTTCTATCTATCCCGTTTATTACGATAATTACCATAAACCGCCCATATTTTCATCTGTAACTAATTGACCCTCAATGGGTAGTTCTCTCTAGCTGCTGGGTGGCTAATTATCACGGTTTTAACCTGCGCCCCTTGGATTTGTCATTTGCTCACATTTGCAAATTTTTAAGGTGGGTAGGTCTAGGGTGACACTAAAAAATAGTTTTGTATTCAAGTCCTAACTCGATAGTACTCGCATGACTCATTTTGTATAGAGATATCGGGTATCAGGTATCGATATGGATATTTTAGAGTATGGATACGTACACCCCGTAACCTTATCATGTTATTATCGCTGTCGAAATATTTTGATCTATTATTCTACACTTCTAGTCTATGAATCCTTATTTACATTTCTACTCGATGGCGAAAAATCTGGATGCAGATAAACTCGAGCCCATACGAGGACGGGTGGATGATAAAGGTGAAGCCAAGTAACCCTGCAGAGTTGGACTCCCTCATGGGTTCCAAGGACTACACCAAGTTCTGTGAAGAGGAAGATCACTGATTTACCATTACATGCTTGCTTTGTGTCATCTTTAACTTCCCCATGATCCATTGTTTTCCCTTTCCAATCTCTTGGCCTCTACATATATCCACCATCACTTTCCATCTTCATGTAATTACAGATTTGGGTACGTTTTTCTCTTGACTGCTGAGTTTGCTTTCTTACTATGCATTCCCTGTATGGTATGGTATCACAAGGCTCAATCTCAGGATTGGTTTTGTGCATGAACTACAATAAGTAAGACTAGGAAGCTTATTTGGTTGCAAAATGACAAAATCTACCTTTCTAGTCTAGTAACAATAAGTGTGCTAGTAGTAGTCTAATGATTAAACAATTGAACCAGTAAACCATCTCCAGTGTTCTGTTTATTACTAGTATATCCATGTTGAGTTCACAAGTGCTAATTGTGGTGTATGGAGCTAGATAGAACACTATGTATAGAGCTTTGACTTTGCATACCATAAAATCAATACACCAATCCATGATACAATAGGAAGTACAATTACAAACAGTTGAGTTCACAAGTAAGTTCAAAGACAGTTTAAGGGGTACAATTAAAAACAAAAGTGATTATACAGATCATTATTTGTTCTCATAATTATACATCAAATTTGCAGCTTTAGTTAGTTGATCCTTCTTATCTTGGCAAGGCAATGGTCAATGGGCCTTGAGATGGGCAAGTATCTGACTGCACAATCTGGGTTCACTCTTTCAAGCCTGTAACCCATAAATCACCATTTAAGAAAGTACTACGAAAAATGTTTTTGAAATCTCAAAACTTAATCAATTGATTAAAAGTTGTGAAATTAAAATGCTTATAAGTTGTAGTGTACCTGTAGTTGAGAAGAAAGTGATGTAGAAAAATATAGACTTCAAGCCTAGCAAGATCCCTGCCTGGGCACAGCCTGCTTCCTGCTCCAAACGGAATGTAATTTGCTCTTGTTTTTGGATCCTAATACCCATGGTCACACAATTAGTATACAATGCTAATCCATATCAAAAGCACATTTATGGTTGTTGTATAAGTTTTGTGATTAGATAGATACTTACATCCCATCTAGAAGGGTTGAAGTCTTTGGCATTGAAGAACTTGTCCTGATCCAAATGAGCACTTCTCAGCCAGGTCAGAATCCTCCACCCCTTGGGCACAAGAAAACCTGTTCACAAGTAATCAAACAGAAATTAGGAAATTTTCAGTGAAATCAAGATTGCAAGAATTGATCAAGCAACAGAGAAAGCGACTTACCATTAATGTTGACGTCGAAATTCGCCTCACGGAACAGGGTAAAAGAGATGTTAACCACGCGGAGGGTTTCATCAATGACCTTGGACAAATACTCCATTTGCTTGGTTTCTTTGAGGGTCAATCCCTTTTGTGTTGGTGGCCTCCTCCTCACAATTTCATCTTGCTCCTCCTACACATGATTTATTTTTGAATCATTTCACATGATTGTTGTTAACCTCTAACAAGAATCCATGCCAATAAGATGGTGTGTTACCTTGGCCTTTTGGAGAACATTAGGATGCTCATGCATCAGCACGATCGCCCACATGATGGCATGCCCCGAAGATTCATGGCCGGCATTCAAGAACATGATGATGAGGTCTATGATCTCCTCATCACTCAACTTACCACCATTCTCATCCTCAACATCCATCAACATGCCCATCATGTCCTTCCTCTCTTCCTCCACCGTCATCGCCCTTCGCTCATCCACTACACTTTGGAAGATCTTTTGCAAATTCCCTCTTGCCTACATGAACACAAACTCACAAGAATTAGACCAAAACATAAACATCAGCTACATCTTGAAAAACGAAACCGAAACGCGCTAAAGATTTCACCTTGAGTGCCTTATGATAAGCGAACCCGGGCAAGTCAATGGCCATTGACTTCAATCCATGATTCAAAGTGGTGTACTCCTTCTCCAAAGCCTCCATGATCAAATCACTCCTCTCCCCCATCATCACATACATTATGACCTTGAAGGCAATCTTTCTTGTCTCGGTCAAGAACTCGATAGGCTTCTCCATGCTAGCCCATTTCTCAAAGGACTCTACCACGGTACCTTCAATATGGTTGATGTACACAGACAATGCTTGTTGGCCACTAAGGGGAGGAGTCGTTAGCCTCCTCATGCGCTTGTGTTCGTTGTACGAAATGCCATGGAACGCCTTCTTCCCCATGAGATTTGTGATGGACGTAGGGTACCCTGGACCGAAAGTCGCCTCGTCCGACAACACTCTCTTGCACACCTCAGGAGTTGTGACTATAACACATGGCCTTCCAAACATGAATGCTCTATATATACCGGTTGCACCATACCTACATAGTTCACATAAACATTGCATTGAAAGTAAGTTACTTTGGTCATGAAAGACTATAAATAGGAGATCAAAAATTCATAAGACCTTGAAGAAAATTTTGAGATGAAAGAGTCTGGGTCGTCGGATTTGAAGGCCTTGAGGAAGGACAATTGAGTGCCAAGAAAAGGCAAACCCATGTCACCTGGAGGAAGACGCTTCTTCTTCTCATTTCCCAATTTTCTAACAAAATACCATTCATTTGCTTTCCTTAGCAACACCCACAAGGCCAAGAGACCACCCAACAAAAAGGCTAAAAAACCCATCAACTCCATTGCTTCTTGATTGAATTCAGTTAAAGACTTAACGGGGAATGTTTGTCAATGAATTTTGAGTTTCAAGTACTGATTGTTTGTGTTGATTTTCAATTTTCTGAGTAATATTTATAGGAAGACTTGTTGAAATCTTGTTTTCAGATTGTGTGATGTGAGTATCAGATTGTGGATCCATGGTTGAATCACAGATTAATTGACTAGGAGTATCAGATTGCTCAACGTAAGAAAAAATCTTGAGATTTTCAGGTAATATATAGGTGCAAATATTTCCTTGGTACAAGGGTGACAAAATTTGATGAGCTTACTTGTTCAAGTTTTCAACTTTTATTTTATTTAACGTGTCATAATCTCTTGAGTGGGAACTGTTGCTTAGTCAGAATGACTTGTTCTGCTCCGACACATAAGATTCAATAGTACTCCGTATAAGACTATACGATATATGCATATATATATATATATATATATTCTTTTGGTATAGTAGTCTCAAGCTCTCAACGAAGTTAGGAGGCAAGGCAAACACGGTGGATTGAGTTAAGATTTTTACTCTTAATGAGTGTGTAATTAAGGGTGAGTTAAACTCAATACAGTTTTGATGGAGGGAGTATTTTGTAAATGTCATGGATGGAAGGTAGTAGAAAATATACTGTACTTTCGTACAGAGCACAGAATAAATTAATGCTATTAAATCACAAGGAAAGAAGCACAAAATCCGTGACCAGACTGACAGAGCACGAATTTGATAAAATAAGGATTTGTGGCCATAATTGAACACTAAGCCAATATCTAATGTAAATGATAAAAAATTAATTATTCTCTCCTTTATTGTTTGTGATCTTCCCATTTTCGTCGTGTTTCTCTCTTTTTTTATATCGATATTATATTACAATATTATTCCTATTTAATCTCTGTTTTTACTCATCGGTATCCCACGTTTACTTCTATGTTATTTTTTATACAAATCTATTTATCTCTATTAAATTATATAACTACCCTTATTTAATTTTAACTTTTACATACGCCATCCATATTTGTCTTATCCGAATACCATTTTATTCTCTCATTAAAAACCGTAAAAAAAACGTACAGTAGGACGAACATTTAGGAAGGGAGACAATATAATGTACAAGGGCAAGGATGAGCTGACGTTCAGCTACTTTTGGATTTAAATACTCCGTAGTGAATAATGATATGTCTGGTAGGATTCAAGTAGGATCCACGTAGATCCAAGTTGGATAATGCTTCCAAGAGGCGTCTAATACACGACTTGACATGTTTCCGGATACAAATCCAACCACATTTGTCAGAAGTAGGTAAGAAGTTGTTGATGTAATAAACCGACACCCAACTTATTACTCCATAGGGAGTAGTAGTTTATTAAGTTAAGAATCCCATAATACTACTAATAATAATTAAATTCGGGAGTTGTTAAAGACTTGGATAATAATGATTCAAACCCAGCCTGATAAACTGGATGAGAATCAAATTTCATCAACACAGGGCTTAATCTTAACAATTAACATTTAGATTAAAAACACCAGGACGAAACTGTCTGTGTACACGATTGGATTGAACTGTTCCCCCAAACACAACAGCTCATTTGTACAGTTTGAACCATCAATGAGCAGTAGAATTCATCAGCTAACATACACAGCTTCAAAAATGAAAGCAATCCTTATTCACAATTAAACATAAAGGCACACAAATCAACACTCCCCACAAGGGGGTTCAACCGTCCTGCGGGCCCGTTGCCGGTAGCGCAATCTTGTCCGATGGCGAGTAAGAGATGGAGATGAGGTCTGCCCGAAGCTTGTCCGCAACGATTTCCTTGGGGCTTAGTTTATGCCCATTAGACAAGTTTGAATTCTCACGAGCCGGTGATGAGTTCACAAGCTTGTCTGGCCCGGACTCGGAAATTGCAATTAGCAATTCCCTGGTCAGCTCTGATGAATCCTTCTTCACAGGGCGAGTAGTTCTATCCATAAAATTCAGCTTCTCCTGCTTCAAGACAAAAAAAACACATGCCAATTGTAAAACTTAAGCTATGACACAACCGCAAAGTTGTCCCCTTTCAAACATTCACATGTTAACATCATTCACATGTATTATCAATACAGAATGTAGTGATCTTCAGTATTAGCCAGCATTAAGCCAAAAACTAGATATCAATACTCAGAGATGCAAGCCACTAATCTGGAATTAGACATCAATATGGGATATGGGATTGGTTTACACAGAAGTAGGTAAAACATCAAAGAATTTTCTTCTTATAAAGCCATAAGATGGGTCAGCTATTATGTGCTACAGAAGAACAGTCAAAATGACTTTCATTATCATTCAAAGCTGGCACAATCCCTTCAATGGACCACATATCAAGCTTAAACCCAATCCCATCTTTGCCCACTAAGGCATCATTTAATGTGAACATAATCCTTCCCATATCAGAAAGAAATAGCCTCTTGGTATGACTCCTGATTTCAGTACTGTTAATCAATCAGAGCACAAGAAGCCTATGTGTTTCCTCTAATCGAAATCGACACACTCAATTGTGAACAATATAGGGGCGTTGGCATGAAAATGTCAGCAATTTGAAACTCCCAACTCTATTTACTTCAAAAAGTGTTTCAGTATAAGACCTACATCCACCATGAGAAGTTGATAACCCACAACCTTTCATTGAGAATCAAATACTCTTCGAATCCCCTTTTTCGAGCATAAACCAGCACTAGAGAAGTTTCAGACGAACACAGATGGTGGAAACTATCACAATAAATACAAAATGGATAAAAGGCAACAAAACTATTACAGTTAGCATCAACGCCAGACCACCTAAATCACCAAGCCCCCTTCCATATTTTATATTAAACTGATATAGAAACCACACCAAAATCATTATTAATATCCATCTTAAAAGCGCAATCAAACATGCAAACCAACAATTTCTTACCAAAACAGAACCAACCATGAGCACGTACATGCACCAAAGCAGGGATACACAAATCGGGAAGAATTCAAGTCGAGACAAGCTATAAGGAAACCCTAGAATTCAAAATTGGCGTCCATCTCATCAAATCATGCGTATTTTTCTCAATTAAGCCTCGAAATCGAAGGTAAAAAGACAAGCATGGACAAGGATCCATTACAGGCACCAAAACCATTACAGGAGTCAAACTCACACAAAGATGCTCAAAAACAAAGAGGCGGAAAGCAAGAAACCAACAAATCGATACATCAATCGAAGGAGAACACAAAATTGAGAGATTAAGAGGTTCGGATTTGACCGAATTTGACTTTTCATGGAAGCCATGTAAGAGAACAAGGGAGAGGGGATAGAGAAAGGCGCACCTGTTCTGCGTGTTTTTTTTTCCTCTCGGTGTTCAAATGCGATCCAAACATTACCATATGGGGTTTGAATAAATTTGTAATAACGCTTTCCATGCAAAATGACAATTCTGCCCCGTGAATTTCTTTCGCCTGAATTTCCGACAATTGGTAATTTTAAACTACTGGCCCCTCCGGTTTTATAGCCACCCAAGCCTTGTAATAAGGGCATTAAATTAGATCTCAATTACATTTTTTTTGGGTAGAAATCTCAAAAAAGGACATTAAATTAGATTGATAAGGATAAGTATTAAAAAAGATTTTCCAAGTATTTTTAAAGTTTATCTTTTCTCACTTAGAATATTAGTTTCTATATATGGAAGACGATAAGATAAAAAAGGCCATAAATAGAATGCAAAAAAATTAAATATAACTCCACGATATCACATTACACATGGGATTAGGTGGCCATCATTAATATAATACTCCGATTCGATCAAAAAAATATAATACTCCGATCCGTACTAGATAATGGAGTGATTATGAAATAGTTCTCGTGTGCATGGTTCGTGCTTAGGCTATCAATTAAACAAAAAAAAACTAGTAGTTTAACATATACATATTATTTGTAGTATATGTGCACCGTGGTTGATATTTTGTATCATGAAGTTGCCATATTTTATATCAACACATACATATTTTTGTTTACAGAATATTATGTTTAAAATGTTACTTAACTTTTATAGTTTGCTAATAGTCCGTATCACTTTTTCGTATATATTATTGCATACATTTCCATAAAAATATTATACTCCCTATTGTCTTAAGATGTTACTTAACATAGACGTACATATTTAATCTGAAGTTATTACATTACGTGTTCGATAAAATAGGTCTAGTTATAAAGCAGAGCTTTCAAAAAATGGGCTTTGTCAATGGTTGTCAATGAAAATGGCCCAAAGCATTCACTAGGTATACATGGTTATTGCCGACGAAGTCACCAAACCACTAACAAAACCAACATAAAGATAATTATGTTAAGTCCGGATTTCTTTTAGTGGTTTATTGGAGGCATAATAAGTCTACGGCTCACTACTGACTACCACCGAGATTTCAGTCTTGAGGGGCAATATTTATGGACATTTCCATGGTCATCAAGATGATAGCGAGATTTTCGAGATCTTCCGCAATAAATGTCAACGGCTCAATTGTGGGTGGAAATCTCAATATAAATGGAAGGAACGACACATAGGAGGAGGACAAGTCTCAACACACCCAAAAACGCTCCCAAATTCATACGTTTAAGTGTTTAAGCTATCTCTTTTGTTCTTAGAAAAAGACATTCTTTTGTATCAATCCAAGTGTTCTAGCAATATACACACAAGCAATACAAGCGATCCTAAGCATTATTCGCATTTCTTTATGTTTATTCAATTCATGCTTCTTATTTCTTTTCGATTTACAGCTTATTCGTAACTTGTAACGCGTTGTGACATCTTTGTGACTAGGAGTCCCTCATAGTAGCGAAGTAACGCGTTTACGCGGTTAATTCGCCCAAAACAATTGGCGGCCACCGTGGGGCCCTAGCCAAAAAAGAAGTCACGCCGGAGCAAGTTGCGGAATCTTCATCAACATGGACGCAAATCTTAGCCTTGTGGGGGATCTTGAGCCAATCAACAACCAAGTCAACGGAAACGGCGATGACTACAGTCATAACACCAACAGCGGAGTGACCAGTGGCGGACTACCCGCTGGGGGTTCGAGAACGTAGATGGAAACATTGGAAACTCCGAGCAGCAAGGAAGAGGCGAATCTAGCGCCATCGCGGAACTCCGCACAACCATGTTGACTCTTCAAAAAGAGTTGGATAGCCAAAAGGAGGCTAATGCTAAGTTTACCGAGATTTATGAAAAGAAAATTGAATCTTTGACTAATGAACCTAATTTGCTTCGATCTCAGGTACAATCAGTCCCGGCTTACCACCAAAGGACAGACGCGTTGAACGGTGCCGCTAGGCGTCTAAACGTGGATGGTCCAAGCTTCATCACTCCTAACGACATCAGACTATTACCAGGTAACCAGGTAAATGGTAATTCCTCAAGGGTCACTCGGGAAGATACTGAGATTTCCCAATTAAGGCAACGCCTTAGGGCCCTGGAAGACCGGATTGCTCAGGTCCCAGGGGCACCTCAACCAATAGCAGTAGAAAGGAGAGATGGTTATACCGACTCCCCCTTTGTACCCGCTATTGCGAGAGTTGATATCTCTCGAAAGTATCACGTCCCGGAAATACCAAAATATGAAGGGACTACCGATCCCGACCAACATATAGCGGCTTTCAAACAAGCCATGAACATTAGCACCGTACCTTTTGAAATGAAAGAAATTGTTATGTGTCGATGGTTTGGGAACACGTTATCCGGTCCCGCACTAAACTGTCACTCTCATTTACCACTTGAAAGTATCTCATCTTTTGCTGAGTTGGTTGATAAGTTCAGGATCAGGTTCGCAAGCAGTCGGCATGCCAAGAAGCGGTCAAGCGACTTGTACCGGCTTACCCAAAAGCCGCGCGAGTCCCAGAAGGCGTTCCTCATCCGCTACAACGAGGAACTCGTAACAATCGAAGGATGCGACGCAGCCACCGCCGTGGAAGCTTTCCGACAGGGTATATCATCCCGTAACCCGGAGTTATATCGTGAACTAACCAAATACCCTTGCTCGAACTTTGATGAAGTACAAGTAAAGGCGTTGGCACACGTTCGATTGGAAGAGGACGACCTCTTCGCAGATCATATAGCCAGTCCTTATCGAGTTGATCGTAGGCAAGAAAGGCGAGAGACGAGATACAGCCCCTACCCTCCCGCCGAGTATACTTTACGACATGCCAAAGCCAACCATTAGCACGACTTACGCAAGCTGACAGAACGTGTTACAGGTATCAAGTGGCAATAAGTGGTTATGTATATGGACAACGCTTCAAATCAAGTCGGTATAGGACTGGGGGGTAGCCTTGAAATCACCACAGGGGGTAGCTTGAAGCTATAGCGAACGCGTTAATGCAAAGGTGCTTATGAGTTAGTGTCGCATGATGTAGTAAGTGTCCAGAAGTCTTAAGTTATATCATTTCTGAATAAGGTACATGACAAATCTGTTATTTCAACATTTTACATTTCCCCACACATACATACCGTTCTACTACACGATTCATAAAGAACGCTCTTACGCGTACATGACATCGACAACATCTTACGAAAAACTAGCAAGGGACGCCTTGTGACGTTACTAGCCAAAACAAAGGCCCCTGCCAAACAATCAGGCAACATTGTGCACACAACGACTAGTCGAACAAGGATGCAAGAGACAGGTTACGGGTTACGGCATTTGCAAAACGATTTCTACATCAATGCAAGTGTTTACACCTTACACGTTTTGCTCTCTATTCTACGCATCCCACACGAAAAGCGCTATACAAATATTACATGCGGACACACGTTTATACACGTTCCGCCACAAGTACTTCATACGGAAACACGTTTATACATGTCCCGTTACGAGTACTACACATGGAAACACGTTTATACACGTTCCGTCTCAAACACTACATCATTACATGATACTTGCGGAAATACATTTAAACACGTTCCGTCTTCACTTCAGTCTTCAACTCCAAACCCGTTTTGGAACCAGCAAGGAGCGACGAGCTTCACTTCGCGGGAAACAGGTCCGTGATTAGATCAAAAACCCTTAAAAGTTGGGGACTTTCCCGAGTTTTTGATGGGGGTATTGCTGGGCCTCATAAAATCAGGCCCATGAAAGATAAAGCAGGGGGAAGACCCATTAAAATGCTCAACGGCTCACTACTGACTACCACCGAGATTTCAGCCTTGAGGGGCAATATTTATGGACATTTCTATGGTCATCAAGATGATAGCGAGATTTTCGGGATCTTCCGCAATAAATGTCAAGGGCTCAATTGTGGGTGGAAATCTCAATATAAATGGAAGGAACGACACATAGGAGGAGGACAAGTCTCAACACACCCAAAAACGCTCCCAAATTCATACGTTTAAGTGTTTAAGCTATCTCTTTTGTTCTTAGAAAAAGACATTCTTTTGTATCAATCCAAGTGTTCTAGCAATATACACACAAGCAATACAAGCGATCCTAAGCATTATTCGCATTTCTTTATGTTTATTCAATTCATGCTTCTTATTTCTTTTCGATTTACAGCTTATTCGTAACTTGTAACGCGTTGTGACATATTTATGACTAGGAGTCCCTCATAGTAGCGAAGTAACGCGTTTACGCGGTTAATTCGCCCAAAACACCCTCCCCCAATAAAAAGTGATTACGGACCATAACACGATCGAGAAAATTCTAATTATGGACCGGTTGATCAAATACTATCTTCTAGGACTATACACTCTGTGGTTGGACAATTTCTTAGCCATGTACATTTGGATTACACGTAGAAACGTGTTCGACACTGAAAATTTCATATTGGGGTCTAGACTTTACGAGTCAATTCATTTTTTTCGGACAGGTGCATTAAAACGGACCAAACCTAGTGCATTCGGCGCTGTTTGAATTTCTTAACCACAGTTGATCATGACAATTCATTAGATATTTTTTTTTGGTCGAAGACAATTCATTAGATTATTTACTAAGCTGGTTATGTGGTCTACAAAAACGTTACGGTCTAATCCTTGAAACAAAAGAAGTGAATAGAGTACATCGGTCAACAAACCCTACAAGCGACTTGGTTGCGTTCGGCTAAGAGTAGTTGAAGTAGTTGATGTTGATGGTATTTCAGCTACAACACCATTAACTCCGTTAAGTATCCTCTCTTGTGTGATTTGTTTTGCCAGATTTCAACTCATTCAAAACTATGTAGCTTAACACCTAGTCCTCAGCTGATGGCGTTTATTTTTTTCTTGGAATTTTAACTTCAACGCATTTTAACGCCATCAACTCGATTTCAACCCACTGTTGAACGCACCCTTTATATTACCCAATGAAATTACGTGTTGATCATGTCAATTAAGCAATATGAATGGAAACGCGTCATATACACAAACCATGAAACAATGATGAAGATCGAAAAACGATCAAACTAGACCATGTCGATATAATTTTGAAGGAAAGTATATGGGGAGGGGTCTTAGGTTTCCAAGACTTACGTCCCAACTAGTCTAACGCCTCCACGTATATACGTAATCTATCCTAAACACGTGGAGGGGATCAATAGCGGAATGTGCGAAAATGGTGACAAGTCTTACCCATAGAGGCTTGCGTTGGGGGGGGGGGGGGGAGGCAGGGGGCGTTATGTTGCCCACAGACGAAATCTCACATGTGTATTTGCAAGGCTTGGAACCCCTGAATTAATAGAAACTCCCACATAAACAAGAGCAAAAATCCCAAAATTTTTAAAGGCATATATCTCAAAAAAAGTTAAGCCCTAAATTCTAAGGCAAGGAAATTATAGAACTTGGTAGATTTAACGTAAGTTAGAAAAAAGGATCTTAGAATTAGATCATCCTAAATTCTAAGGCAAAACACTACTCCGTATCGATTTTCCTCAACTTTTTACTTTTGGTTATATTCTGGTTTCCTTGATATGTTGTCTTTATTTCTTTATTTCTTGTATAAATTTGTTGAATCTCCTTCGATACGTCTTATAAATCTTAGGTGGATTTGGAACGGATCGTCATAATTGAGACTCAGAGACTAAGTTTCAATTGATCCTATTATTTATCAGTAAGTTATATTATACTCTCTTTGTTCCTAAATGTTTGTCTAAAATGACGGTACGATTATTAAGAAAAAATTATAAAGTATGTGAAAAGTTGATGAGAATGTTGAATATAGAGAGTAATATATGAGATTAATTAGATTGCGATAGTTTTATATTTTTGTAAAGAAACAATGATAAAATTGATATAAAAGTTGGATAATAGAGTGATATAAAAGATTGAATGAGAATAATATTTTAAGAAAATTATGAATTAAATCAAAAGACGGTAAAAGTAGACAACCAAAGTTAAAAGAAACGCCTAAAAAGATATACTAAACAAACGCCTAAAAGAAATATTGAGCAAACATTCAAGAAAACAGGGAATACTAAGGCTCCGTTCGTTTACAAGCTTTTAGGGGCTGAGCGTGGCTTGTAGGCAATTTCCAAGCTTCGGCATGGCGTTCGGTGGCGTAGCTTCTCACGGCGCTGGAGTAGCTGAGCGTGGCTGGAAATATGCGAATCCAGCCGGAAATTGTCGAGCTCCTCCCCCCCAGCTTCTCCGCCAACAAGCTAGACGGGTTGTCAATTTTACATCCCGATACCCCTAGGGTTTGGCCTTCAAACAAATTGCGTCGCCTGGCTGAGGGTTCCTTCAAAGGCGATTGTGCGCAGATATGGATCTGCCGTTGGCTCCCTTCTTCCATGCGAACCCAATTTGTTCTGACCCCTGATTTTCAGCGTTCGTGGTTAGGGTTGCTCACGTGGAAGCGAAAGCGGCGACCATCTCCTCGGTTGTGCAATTGCGCAGGTATGTTATCTCTTTGGCTCCCTTGTTCTATGCGAATCCCAGGCAACGAGCATCTCTGGTTTTGCGAAGTCTCCTCACTTGTGCGTTCTTGGTTTTTAGGGTTTGGTGAGGTGAAAGCTTCTGTGGCGACCAACAAAGACTCGTTACAGCGACTGCACAGGTAACAACCTCGCCGTCTTCGATGTGAATCCGTTGTTCTTCGCGGATATTTTAACTATCCAACAACGTACTCATTATTAACATCTTCACATAAAACGCCACACTTGTGTTTCTTCTACAACCTCGACAAATGTGTTATCACTTTAACAATGTTTTCTTGATCGTGTTGTTCTGTTACGTTCAAGCTTCTTCTAAAATCCCATGGATTCATGATCCTTGTTACAGCAGAAGGACTTGAACTACTTTCAATTCTACACTTAAGTGCTGATTTTGTGAATGTGTGGATTAGGAAAGGATGTTGAGTGGATTATTTGATCAGGTTCTTGTGGTTGTGTTGAGAAATGCTACTAACTAGTCCCATCTCAGCATTACTAGTAGATGATCCATTGATTTGCTTAGGTTGTTCTATTTGGTGAGGGAAAGAGGTGGGTTTGATTCAAGGGAGAATCTTTGGGGTTTGATTACAGAAAACCTGATGAATTCAGATTTTTCTGCAGTTGTAAAAAAATTTATTTGAATTATTTGTTGGAAAAGATGGGATTTCTATGATAAGGGTAGTGAGTGTGGTGGTGATATAGGACTTTGATGACTTCAGATTCTATGTATTGCTCGTAGTTCTTTTTCCTGCTCTACAAGAAATTAAGGTGCTGAGGTGTTGAAGTTTTGTGTTTGATTCCTTCTAATGCTTCTCTTATTAGCTATTGATCCATTCATTTGCCCAATAACCTCAGTAAACACCCTTTAAGCTGGATTGGCCTATGTGAGTTGTTAGTTTGGATAGTAGTATAAAGGGCTGCTCTTACATAGCATGCTTTCAATCCATGTCTGTTCAAATGTCAGTTTTTCAGTGCATAACCCAAACAAAGTTTCTGCTGATTATGTGATTGATACAGTAGAAGCAGAACTTCTTAACCCTCTAATAAGAGTAGTAGTAGCACTGAGCTGTAAGTGCTCTGCTTGCTGGTTGGTAGCCTTTGTTAGTGAAGCTGTAGCCTCCATAATATCAAGAAAAATGATTGATTAGTAATGCTAGAATCTGTTGTGATTACTTTTTCGTGATATCAATATGGTTTGAGCATGCATTTCCCCAAGTTGGAGGGCTTTTCTGGTGATTTGGAGGTTCGATACCGTGGTTGACAAAGTTGAAGATGGAAATGTGCATTGGATCCCTCTTTTCCATGTAGTCCATTGTTGATCATGGGATCTGTGTTTCCTCCATTACTGTATATCTGAGGGTAATCAAACTGCCCTTAGCATCAGGAGTCAATATTAGTACTATTTAAGACATGTCCGGTTTACCTTCTTGTGCATTGCCATGTTTTCTTGATGGATGAGACTCCCCCGTGAAATGATTATACAAAAAATTAGTTCTACTATAAAAAGAAAAAAATCTTGAAAAATTTAGAAAACTAGCAAGAAAGGACTAATTGATGAAAACTCTAGCTGACCTTTTGGTTTAGTTCCTGGATCTCTTCAATGACAGATTGCTCCTAGATCATTCAAACTTTGCATTAAGCTGGATTGGCCTATGTGAGTTGTTAGTTTGAATAGTAGTATAAAGGGTTGCTCTATATTTTTTTTTAGCAAAGGGCTCTATTGAGTGTCACATAGATTAGTAATTTTAGAAACTTATTAAACTTGAATTACCTTGGTAACTTGGGAATCTTTACCATTGATAGCATTGCTCCTATTCTGATTCTGCCTTGTGGTTGTTTCAGGTTTGGTGGTGGCTTGTCGTTCTTGTTGGACCACCAGCTGCGTCGTCAATGAAGCGCCTGCAATAATACACCGTTCGTGTCAAGGCCTGTTTCCTCGGATGACGCTACTACCAACAACAACGAACACGAAACAAGGGACCCCTTTACTTACCAATCGGAATGAAACGGAGATGAGGAGGAATCAGTCGCCGGTCGAAGGTCGCAGGTACGGCAAGGCCGCTGGCTGCATTCTCCAGGAGAGATGAACACAAAAATATCGTGCTTGTGCTATGTGCGTATTTCAGATTTCTTTTTTTATTTATGAAAAAGGGTAACAAAAATATCGTGTTTGGGCTGATCAAAAAAAAAATAACGTGAGTTGGCCTTTTTTATTTATTTATAAAAGGTGTATTGCGATTTGTGAATGTGAATGTGAATGTGAATGGAATTGGTATTGGAATTGAAAGTGAAAGTGAAAGGGTAACAATGCACGTGATGTGCACACCTTCAGATCCAGATTTTTTTAATTTATGAAATGCATATTTTAAGTTGTGGCAAAATTGTAATTATCAAGTTTAGTAAAGGGCATTATAGTCATTTTACCCACAAGTTATTTTTCACCCAGCTCGGTCAACCGAACACATATTCATGAATCCAGCTCGTTTTTTCAATTCCAGTCCCAGCTAGTAATCCAGTTCCGGTTCCAGTTCCAGCTATGAAATCCAGTTCCAGTTCCAGTTCCAGTCCGTGTACACGAACGGAGCCTAAATATGATTTTATTTTTCCCTCCACTTGGATAAAACCACTTAATTCCAAGTTTCAAAACACAAACACAATACATCAAATCCAATTTCTTTTTGTGGGTGCTATACGGAGTGTTTATGTAATTATGTTACTCTTAACGGGTGATTGTGTACTATATGTACTACGTCACCCAAACTATATCACTATACAGATCGACAAACAATAGCCATGTAAAATAATCAATAATAATCAAAATAATTAATTAATTTGCATGAGGCCAAATAATCCGTAGTCATTAGTCATTTCACAAGAATATGTAAAGTTTGAATACGATATATAGTGAAATAGACATATGACCTAATAAGTGATAGCGAGGTAAGCGTATACAAATGACCATGCGAAAATATGATGATGCCACCCCCTAATCTGTAATAGAAACAACCTAAATTTTATGTTCCATCACTCGTACCTTTACTTTACATGTCACCCCTTTTGACACTATTATTAACATGGATTTGTTATCTCTTTTAAAATACATTTTTAGTGGTTTGCATATATTGCCAAACTCAATTTAGCTTTCTCCACCTCACCCAAAGAAAAAATACTAGCCTTTTCGAAGACTATTTAGGTTAGACTTGATTCATAAATGAGTCGTACGTGTTTGTGCATAATGTTAATTAATTAAGGATTAAAAGATAAACGAGTTGAGTTTGAATATAAGGTTTATGTCGGGCTGAGCAAAATCCGGTCCGGACCGGATTTTTGGACCGGACCGAACCGACCCCGATCATACCGGACCGAGGCATTTCCAGTCCGGTCCTCGGTCCTTGGTTTTTACAAATCCGGTCCCCGGTCCAGTCCGACTTTTTAAAAAATGCAATAAAAATATACATTTATATATATATTAGTATTAATTTTTATGTTATAAACGTTATTTTAATTTTTAAGTTTTACTTTTATATTATATATATATTTAATAATATTATACTTTTCTTAGCTTATATATAATTTCTCTAAATAAATTATAATTTTTTCAATAAAAAATTAATTTTTACTTCAAATAATATTATTTTTTAAAAAAATTAAAAATCAGATCCAAAACCAGACCGGACCGGGTTTCAGTTCATAGATTTAGGGGAATTCGGTCCATAGATTTAGGGGAAGCCGGTCCCAATCCGGTCCGATTTTGGACCGATGCTCAGCCAGTCAGCCCTAGGTTTATGGGAAAGCTATGTTCACGAATAAGCTCCACTATATTATTATTACATGTACAGCTCAAGTAAACTTACGTAATTTTGACGGTCTCGTTTACACAACATAGTTTACTTTTAACTCCATTTGCTTGTATATAATATATGATCAAGTAAACAATATGGGTGTGACTTGTTTAATGAACAAAAGTGAGTGGGTGTGACTTGTTTAATGAACAAAAGTGAGAGAGTGCCTTACGATCTAATGTCGAGAACGATCGATATGCCAAATTTGTCGGAAACCACCCGTATGATAGGCCATATTTCGTTAAATCACTCAGATATGTGGATATTATTTTGGATCAAATGTATGATGGTCTTCGTTATTCGTTAACAAAAAACCACCCCAAGCGAGATTCCGTTAAAAAACCGTTAAACGCGCGTGGCCACGTGGCATTTTAATTTTTTTTATTTTCTTGTACACATTTTAACACTTAAAAAATACCAAAAACCCATAGAAATTTTTGTTTGAAAATTTTATTTTATTTTATTCCGTTTAAATAATTAATTTTCTTTTTCTTTATTCATTTGTAATCTTTAAAATATTGAAAACTCCATTTTCACCAAAATAATAAAATAAAACCCTTTTCACCAAAAAAAAAAAAACCCAAAACACCCGACACCTTGACCGGCATCGACTTCCTCGTCCCGGCCTGCGACGACGAAGATCTTGTGGCACGCTCCGAGGGCGGCGGATCCAGATTTGAGAGAGGAGCATCACCGAGTGCTAAGTAGAGGAAACGCCTTGGTCGCCGCCCAAACCTCCGACATAGTGTCCCCGAGGAACACGGGGACCGCCGTTCGCGGTCCGCAAATCCCTCTTCCCTCACCCCATCCACCACCTCGCTCACCCTACTCCGCCCCGATTAAAAAAAGAAAAAAAATTCAAAATTGTAAAGATTAAAAAAAAAAAATTATTTAAATGGAATAAAAGAAAGTAAAAATTTCAAAAAATAATTTTTGGGTTTTTTGGTATTTTTGAAGTGTTAAATTGTGTAAAAGAAAATAAAAAATCTTAAAATACCACATGGCCACGCGCGTTTAACGGTTTTTTGACGGAATCTCGTTTGGGGTGATTTTTTTGTTAACGGAGACCATCATACAGGTGGTCCAAAATAATATCCAAACATCCAGGTAATTTAGCGAACTATAGTCTATCTTACAGGTGGTTTCCGGCAAATTTCTCTTAAATCAATCGAGTCCAAACAAGATTTTGAGCTCGAAATCACATCTTACTATTGCACAGCTTAGGCTCGATTACAAGTTTACAACCCTACTTACTTTCGTCGTCTCGAGAAATATATTAAAGGTAGAATTTTGAATGAGTTGATAAGATTTATGAAGTGAAATGGCAATATGTGCAAACTTGCAATAAATCTAATTTAGCATCATCCAAATTTGTATAAGTGGTCTAGATCAGCGGATTAGACAATTATAGCAATTATGCATGCATGCTCTACTTTTTTTCACTAGTATTACTGTATGTCTTTATTTAGTAGAAAACTTTTATTTATTTATTATGTCATCTCATGAATATTAATTCGAGCGACTTTATATATGTGGTGATAAGTGGCACTGATCGGGGAGCAAAAAAGCAAGATATAGGAGCAATTGCTTTTCATTGTCATAAAGCAAGATAAGTGTACGTATATGTGTTATTATGCATACAATTAAGTACGTACGTATATTCAAATATGAAATCCTTTTGGCTAATTGAAAGGCCGATATGTTTTGGAAGCTACCTATATGTGTGTTTGAAATTGATGTCCGGGTTTTAATTGGTTTGACAATGAAGTTGGGCTAGCTGTTGATTTGAAATTAGTAAGAAAGGCCAAAAATGGCCGCCGATTGATCGCACGATCGATCGAGAAGGGTGTAGAGGCGGTGGTCCTAGCTAGCTATGAGCTCCTAGTGGCCGGTGGCGATGGTGGTGGTGGTTGCGGAGGTTGTCGTTTTTGTACTGCTAGCTGTATTTTCATTTTCTTTTGTCTTCATCCATGCATGACTTAATTAGCACGGTGAAGAATTAATCTTCATGAATGAATTCTTATCTTTGTGAAGTTAAGTACGTACGAGTATATATCAACCGATCTTTTTGACTCCTTAGGTAAATCAAGATGGACTTAATTGAAACGGAAAAAATGTGTTTGTATGCTAATAGTAATCGACAAATCTGTCTGCCTCAAAAAGGAAAAATGTCAATGAAAAATAAATACTCCGTACTAGTTACCAAATGGGTGAAAAATAGTTACCAAATGTGAAGTGGCCGCTTACTAAAGGTGAAAAATGATCTAGCGGCATTTACATTAGCCAACTTTGATAAGTGTTTTAATTTTTTTAAGGAGATGTGGTAGTCTCGGTACTCTCTAGAGGCGTTTTATTAATAAAAAAACGGGATAGGTAGTACGTAAGCAGGGGATAAACTGGCTCCTTATATCATCAAAAATCAAAGAAAGCACATCCTCACGAGGGTCACATAATATATGAAATTCAATGTTAAACGCAAAAACAAAAGAGGCAAGAAAATCAACAACACAGTTCGCTTCTCTAAAAATATGACAAAACTGGACATCCTAGTTTCTACAAATTAAGCTTTGACACTTAAGTACCAAGCTAGCTAATGGATAACTAACCTCTATAGCCCCCCCTAGAAACAGAATTACCAGTTGCAAATCAACTTCTATAGAGACCCTCCCATAGACCCTACTCCAAGCAAGTTGTAATCTCTGCGCAACTCCTCACAATTCCACAGGCATTGGAAATGTGTAGATACCAATATTATGATGAAGACCACACAACCACTTACCATCCGCATCTCGTATCACTCCACCCGCATCTACGAGCCCATCACTCTTTACAGACCCGTCCGTGTTTACCTTGACCCAACCCAACCGTGGCTTGCTCCACTTGACTCCAACTTCTTCAAAGTGTCTCTGAGGCTCGCCAACTTTGAGAATTGTCAAAGCATCACCATATTCCATGGTGTAATTTTGAATGAAAATAGCTCTATTTTCATGGAAGATTTCCTGCTGAAAAACAAAAAGATTATGCCACTTCCACGTCCACCATAAAGTCACAGTAAACATTTCATCCCATCCAAGATCCTTGGAGCTAGGTTGATTATGTAAAATATTGGAATGAATCTAAAAAGCACAATTGGAGTGAACGAAAACTTCCTTGGTAAGAAGATGGTGAAGATCATCCCAACTTTGAAAAATAGTATGAATGATTAAGAAAAAATGTTACATTATACAATTTTTGCTGTTGAAGGAGAGACACTAGTTTATGTATACTTGTGGGGCGTTTTATTAATTAGCAAAAAAAAAAGGTTAAGTAGTATGCAAGTGGGGATAGCCCGACCCCTTACATCATAAAAAAACAAAGAGTTCACATCCTCGGGAGGGTCGAGCAAAACATATTATACCAATAGAAAAAAACGCAAACGAAGTAAGAAAGTCAGCAATACGTACAATTAACCTCCCTAAAGTTACGACGGAGTTGGGTTGTTATCTAAATCTCTATAAATTTTTAAAAAAATTATTATACAATTAAACCTTTATAAATTATTATAGAGCTAAACCTCCCTCGACCCCTCGTTGTAATTGCACGCGAGCCAGTCACCAACCATAGCGACGTTATGCGAAGTTAAAATTCTAGGCCGCGCCTTTTCACTAATAAACGCCAACAAAGTGAAAATCACTTGACCTAACTTCTCTCCGAACAATCCTGACTCCGTTGCATCATCTATTGAAACAGCAAGCAAATTGGAATCAACATACCTATCCAGAGCTACGACATAGATGCTTGGAAAAATACCGCTTCGAAAATTCTAAAAGCAATGACGACGTCTAGAGATCCATATGTAAGAATGTGTGGTCACGATAATTAACTAGGAGCAATTTCAGATTACTTATTTATTGATTGTAGTGCTAATGAAAATGAAGGATGATGTTTGTACTGAGAAAATGAAGCTTCATGTACATATGCATACCTTTTTCCCGAGGTTATCATTGATTAAATGGAAATTGAAACCTCACTAAACATTTTTCCTCCACCATGTCTACGTTTACGCACACGATAATCGGCCACTTGCATGACAATTTGTTGAATGATCGAATCATTTGGTGCAAGTGTTTAAAAAACATATTGTCTGAAATTCCGGTGGTACGTGTCAAATAGGTGACATATTGGGTAATTCAAGTATATAAGGTCGGGAATCGGGATTAATCCCTTCTAACCCAAAAGTTTGAGTTAATGGGTAGAGTTTCAAGTGATAACTAGCATGACCTAGTGCTAGTAGGAACAATGACATCTCATTATCTTTTTAGCCAACTCAACCCCAAGAACGAACGATAGCTCATAGCGCCGGGTAAATTTAAACATTCCGTATATAAGGTTTAGATCCACCTTCTAACCCGAACACGTCAACTAATAGATAGAGTTTCACATCCCTTCATATACGTACTAGTGGTATTTTTGTACATATGTCGGATGTTGTAACGAGAGATAAAATGAGAACAATAAAGTGAATGAACAGAATCGACACAGAGATTTTCGTGGTTCGATAACAGTGTTTTACCTACGCCAACGGGTAGAGAAACAATATATTATTATGAAAGATAAAATTCGGAGAGTTGTAGGTATTTCAAGAACTTATATAAGGATTAAGAAGCCCTAGTTACAACCTAAATAGATTGCGACATGCCCCTAAAACAGAAACATAATATAGTGTTTGACATATTAACAGTTATCCTTAATGATATATAGTAGAGAGGATGACACAATTAGTATAAGTTCTTAAGTGCAAGCCGGGGAAAATAATGTGCTGTTATAGGTTAGGACAAACCCATATGTTACAACATGTGATGGTATAACGTGGACGAAAATGCTCGTGTGTGCATATAGTATAAGTTAGGTCTTTCCGTAGAAAATCAAGTTAGTTATTTGCTGAAAAGGGGGGTGTTTTACGATTGTTGTATTCCTATTGTAATGTGTTTTGTTTCGACATTTGTTAAATCTCGGTGGCCATATATGGCGTGGGGGTTCATACACCGGTTCGCGTGCATATGCGTGGTAAGCCTGATTGACAATAGGGGAGTAGCTCATGTACTTATATGGTGGGTGGTTTCGGTTCAATTTCCCAATCTAGGATAGGTTTTAGTGTTAACACGCACCCTCAAGTGCAACTGCCTAGCCTCGCAATATGCCAGTTGCACTTGACGTCTCATGCCTTAAGGTCGGCCAACCCAATAGACCAAGAAGTCGGGATCCAGACCGAACACGCTCTGATACCATGTTAAATCTCGGTGGGCCATATATAACGTACGTGGGGGTTCACACGTCAACACGTCAATTCGTGCGCATATGTGCGGTAAGCCCGACATATAAGCCCATGGGGTTCCACCCTAAAACCAATTGACAATAGGGGGAGTAGCCCATGTACTATATTGATGGGTGGTTTTTAACCCCCGATGTGGGATAAGTTTTAGTCTCAACACACCCCTCAAGTGCAACTGCTTGGCCCCACTATATGCCAGTTGCATATGACGTCTCATGGCCTTAAGGTCAGCTAGCCCAATAGACTAGGAAGTTGGGACACAAACCGAACATGTTTTGATATATGCCGTGGGGGGAGGGGGGGGGGGTCACACGCTGGTTCGTACGCATATGTGTGGTAAGTCCGACACATAAGTACACGAGGTTCCACCCTAAAATCAATTGACAATAGGGGGTAATCCATGTACTTATATGGTGAATGGTTTAGGTTCAATTTCCCGATATGGAATAGGTTTTAGTGTTAACAACATTAATTCGTTGGATTGTCAAAACAATCACCCGCTAATCTTGAAATTATAATTTAATTACAAGTAAATTTAACTATAAAAAATATTAGTAGGTTTTTGTAACCTAAACAAAGGAAGAGGAAAAAAACATAATCGAAATCATGCTTCAAATTCGATCTCAACGAAACCAACTTTTAAAACTTTTTTGCTTCACACGTCGGCCATCAATCAACCTCGCATGGTCCTCATTATACATGGTCGACACAAAAAAATGGAAAAACATATACCTAATATTTCCTTTTCTTCGGGCAAGTGATTGGTCCATTGATTTTCTTTGATACGAATCAAAAGATCGGTCAAGCCAACATTTATTTATGGGTCTATATTAATCACATTTGATCTAGTGGAGTGAGGATAAGTCCTCTTAAGTCTCTATAATAACGTAACAAACTAACAATATAAGGTAAGGACTAAATGAATCAAGCGACAGATGAACAACATTTATCAATACAATCCATCTATCCGTTTTTGCAATTCAATGGCAAAATAAGTTAGAGAAATTTGGTTTTGCATTGTTTTTGTTCTTTTTTGTTTCATTTGCTTGTTTTTAGGCCCATTTGTTCTTATCAAATATCAAGCCGACATATTGAATTCTTACCATTTATAATTAATCTTAGGGTTTTTAAAAATAAATAAAATAAATGGTAAATTCTATTTAGCAACCCTATTTTTTTTTACACTTTTTAAATTTAATGATATTTTATATATTTGCTATACTTAACCACCCTTTCTTTATAAATTGTGATTTAACCATCTATCTGAAAAAAAAATGTCATTTCCTCTAATACCTAACATAAATGACACATTTAATCTTATTTTTAAATTGTGATTAAAAAAACATAAAAGAAAAAATAAGGATAAAAATACCAATTACTTAAGTTATATTTTAATAAATAAATGACGGTTAAATAGAACAAGTGTAAAATAAATGATTCTTAAAAATACAAAGTTTATTATACATGTTAAAAAAATGATACTATTACATTATAGAGTGTTGATATAATCATAGAGAAAAATAAACATTGATTGTAGTGCAATTTTTACACGTATGTGTCATTTTAATAAAGTTCAATCGTATCAAGCACAAGATCTAAATATCTAATTTCGTGGTATGTAAATTAGGAAGATATGTAGCCTACTAATAGTATGTAATGTCCCACTTAATTGTCTTAACCTCACTAGTCTACTAGCCCATTGGAAAAAAAAAAAAAAAAAAAAAGAAGATGAGAGTAACGACGAATTGAAAGAATTGCATCAATCATCAATATATAATTTGTATATTTCCACAAGTCCGGACCTCCAATTATTTACATATTAGTTACAATCATTATTTTGGATTTTTCAATGGCCATTTCTTGCACCTCTATCATCTCCAATCTCTACCGTCCATTTCAACATCATACTTGTCTATAAATACAACTCTCTTCCCCTCGTCTTCTTTAGAACATGTCCTCACAAGCTTTTGCATAACTCTCAAACTTCCTTCATTCTTGGAGACCAAATTCTAGTGTCTCTTTTACCAAAAAAAAACGATCTAGTGTCTCTAAGTTCCGAAACAACTCGATCATTGTCATGGATGTCTTTACGTTGTCCAAAGAGGTTAGTCACTACACTTCTTCTTTCTCTCATATTCTACCCCATGCCCGCCCTAGATTTACGACGTTCAAGATGTAGTGAGTCCGAACACTAACATCCGTTAGTGCCTTCCAAGCAAGGAGTACAAAGGCTATGTGCGCGTGCCCCATGCATTATATCATACGCATGCGTTCTTTTATCCACGTTGATTAGTAGTAACATACATATATAAGAGGTTGAAATAAAGAATCGGTTTTGATTAATACCAAATGATGGTTTTTTTCAGGTGAAGATCAAAGAAGTAGAAGAAGTATACACACTCGATGGATCAGTGGATCGACAAGGCCAGCCCGTGCTACGACACAAGAGTGGACAATGGGTTGCCGGGATCATCATACTTGGTATGTTCCTATATTATGTTACACACTTATCTTGAATTTTTGATCATCGATCATACAAGAACGATTAATTATGGGCTCAAACAAACTCATTTGTCTTGATCGAGTAGATGTACGTTCGTGTTAGACAACCTTTGGGTTTGAATCATTTATGAAACAAGTAACTTCAAGTCAGTCAACTTTTAGTAAGGATATTGTTTTAACTAACATTAATTTCTAAACTTGTGCATTTAATGAAACCTATTTTTCAAGGGTATGAGTTTATAAGCTTGAAATAGACATTAACTACTCAATCATATTATTTAAGCATCATTTATATATAAGATTTATTAGTTTCCTTATACGTTAGGTTTTAGTTTATAAGACTAGTGTACTTAACCTATCTTCTAAGAACATAGGTTAAAAAATGTGTACTTTATTGTTGTCATGAATTGAAATGACCAAATTATAGATAACGGAGGGCTCATGCATCGTGTATAATGAACTTTTACAAGTGATATGTTCCCCTTATTTTGCTAATGTGGACAAACAGTAGCCTAGTTAATTTAGACAAAATAGCAATAAAAAAAATTATTATGACCACAAGAAAATTGAGCTCCTTGAAATGGTGGGCTCTAGGGCGAAATCGAACGAGGTGAAAGGTGAGGTTGAAGCAAAAAGAACCATGCAATTGCAATTTGGATATTTGGAAATTGGAGTGAGACTAAAACACACGTAACACTTTCAATAGGTACTTGTACCTGATCCATAGAGTTGCAAATACAAACATGCATATGCTACATTTAATTGTCACCAATAATTAATAAAAACTAGCATTACGTGCACCCATTATTCTCTCATGGCCTTTTATACGTCAAATAAAGGTTTTGAGGTCGACCTTTTTTCTCTCCTAATTTTGTTTTATTTGATTTTTTAAAATGCTACGGTAACTCTTGGTTGGTGCAAGTCATTAATGGCGTCCAAAAGTCAAATATTTATACGTCTTTTTATTTATGTTATGAACTTATGATCATATACATATGATGATAATCAATCTACCCTTCTTGTTAAGAAAATTATAGAAAAAAAAGAATAGATAAAGGCCTACAAAAAAAAGCATATAAAAATCCTTAACAAATAAACTTAGGAGCACTTTCTCTAACATTTGGACTTAAACTATGACCTTGAGAAACAAAATACTTATAATAAAGGAAAAACTAGTGTTTTGTGTACACAAATTAATTAATGAACACGGAGTGATTAATACAATTTGCCTTGGATTTCTTTTTTTAGCAAGAAAAATCTCCAAAGTGTGGCCCTTAATCACGTTTTATTGAACTACTACAATTTTCACCATAATTAAGAGTGTATTTAGATTATATTCCACCCCATAATACATATGATATTTAATGCAAAAGGTTGCTACTTGTGAGGTCCCCCAAAGCTACAACTAAAAATCTCCACTCAATTGCCAAACATAGCTCTTCATTACATGCATTTCATATAAACTGCCAAACCCTTACAAAATTGTCTCAAGAAAGCTAAACCAGGGTAACGATGGATCACATTTCAACCCGTAAATCACCCAATTCAAAGGCTACAAAACACGAACACAACTTTTGTTACCCAATCAACAAGTCCGTTTTTACATATATATACACATCACGTGGATGAGTTAAGTATGAGCTAGAAACGTATTCTCTTAGAAGAATATCAAAAGAAGTTATTCATTCAGGCACTCAAACTCTTCCGTCTTTGATCACATGAGCTAACTGAAAAGAGAAAGTACCAACTCATGTAACAAAAGATAGAAATCCAAAGTTCCTTGCTTGGACAGTATACGCCTTGCCATATTGTTGAGAGTGCACATGAAAATTAAATCATGTAACAACTTTGGAATATCTTATCCTTGTTTGCCTTTGGGTTTAGGCACAAACATGGTGATTTTGAGCAAAGTCAGGCATTTGCAACAGTTTACAAACTCCAATCACAATCATTGATACAAGTAAAAGAAAAGCTGCTAATCTGGGACATAGATTTTGATGCCTTTGTTTTCTGCTCTTGATTGTTTGTGCAGTAAATCAAGGGCTTGCTACATTGGCATTCTTTGGAGTGGGAGTAAACTTGGTGCTTTTCCTAACAAGAGTGTTGGGGCAGAACAATGCAGATGCTGCCAACAGTGTTAGCAAATGGACAGGAACTGTCTACATTTTCTCCCTTGTGGGTGCATTTCTAAGTGATTCTTACTGGGGAAGATACAAGACTTGCGCCGTCTTTCAAGTCATCTTCGTCATGGTAAACAACTATTCCGTAGAATTGTGTTCAAGAAACGGTCTTTCTAACCTATGTCCTAGCTTAATGATCCTAGTATAGAGACTATTTCGCCGAAAAACTAAGATTTACCCTGTTTTTGCGTTTCGATCAGGGAGTTGCATTGCTATCGCTCTCGACACACCTTTTCTTGCTGAGACCGAAAGGTTGTGGAGACGCGACGACTCCATGTGCACCTCATACAAACATGGAGATTGGATTGTTCTACCTCTCCCTATACTTCATAGCACTAGGAAATGGAGGGTATCAACCAAACATTGCCACATTTGGTGCTGATCAGTTTGATGAAGACCATCCAAAGGAGGCACACTCAAAAGTTTCCTTTTTTAGCTATTTCTACCTTGCACTCAACCTTGGTGAACTCTTCTCCAACACAATCTTGGTGTTTTTCGAAGACGAAGGGCTTTGGGTTCTTGGCTTCTGGGCATCCACCGTCTCGGCCCTTGCTGCTCTGGTCTTGTTTCTTATAGGGACTCCAAGATACAGACACTTTAAACCAAGTGGCAATCCTCTCTCAAGATTCTGCCAAGTCTTAGTTTCGGCTTTTCGGAAATGGAGGGTTCAAGTACCACCAGAAGGTAAGAGCCTCTATGAAGTCAAAGACAAGGAGAGTTATGCAAACACAGGCAAAAAAATGCTTCACTCAGAAGGATTCAAGTAAGTATAAGGCAATTTCAAAGTTCTAATATGACTTCTTTTGTGTACCATCTTACTAGAACAAATGTTAACTTCAGTTCATGTTTAACCTGCAGATTCCTAGACAAAGCCGCGCTCATGACAACGAGTGATGTACCTGACCAAGAGATTGGACTATACAGTCCATGGCGCCTTTGCCCGGTTACACAGGTAGAGGAAGTGAAATGCATTTTAAGATTGCTTCCAATTTGGCTATGCACCATAATCTACTCAGTAGTCTTCACCCAAATGGCTTCGATCTTCGTTGAGCAAGGCGCTGTGATGAAAACCACCATCTCCGGGTTCAAGATACCTCCAGCAAGCATGTCAAGCTTCGACATACTAAGCGTGGCAGCGTTTATCTTCATCTACCGACGTATTCTTGACCCGGCCGTGAGCAGACTCAAGAAGGATGGCTCCAAAGGAATCACAGAGCTACAAAGGATGGGAATTGGCCTGATCATTGCCTTAGTAGCAATGATTGCTGCAGGAATTGTGGAATCATTTAGGCTAAAATATGCCAACTATGGAATCTCAGACACAAGCTCATTGAGCATTTTCTGGCAAGTTCCTCAGTATGTGTTGGTTGGGGCTTCAGAAGTTTTCATGTATGTGGGTCAGCTAGAGTTCTTCAATGCTCAAACCCCAGATGGGCTTAAGAGCTTTGGGAGTGCACTTTGCATGACGTCAATCTCGCTAGGAAACTACGTCAGCAGTTTCTTGGTGTCAATTGTCATGAAGATCTCAACAGGAGACCATATGCCAGGATGGATCCCATCAAACTTGAACAAGGGCCATTTGGATAGATTTTTTTTCCTTCTAGCTGCGCTAACAATGGTTGATTTCTTTGCCTATGTGGTATGTGCAAAGTGGTACAAGTACAGTAAGATGGAAGGGAAATTTCAAGAAGATAGTTCAGAGGATGATTCTTGTGCCTAATCATAGCTCAGAGGATGTGAAAGAGATGGAGACTTTTGGATCAAGCCACAGTTTAGAAGATTATTATCTGATTAGGTTGATCAAACAGCTTATTGTGCCTTGATGATTAATTACCAGTTTGGTCAATAAGTAGCCCAGTTTGGACATATAACCTGACCAGTTCATTCAACCATTGATCAGGTTATATGACTAGAGTGGTCAACTAAGTTTCTTGTGCCTAGTGCCTTGTTTGGTTATGTAATCATAAGGTTAATTTGCTCAAAAGTCTGTACAGAAAAAAAAAAACTATGTAATTTGGCCAGGTTGGTCAACCAGATATGCTATACCACGCCCACAATTCAGCCAGTTTTATTAAACATAATACTATCCTTTCTCTCAACTAGTTATTACAGCAGCTTATAAAGTGTAAATGCATTATAAAAACTATCTTATAAACCTAAAGATACATTAGACACTGGTAAGTTCTTTGTAATGCATGACATCTGAAAGGACAGTTAGACTTGCACCTGACGCACTTGTATATGACGATTTGAGTCTTGGCGCCAGATTGGTTGAGCTCCACTTTGAACAAGAGTTACATGTTCTTCTTTCAATAGCTTCTTATTCTGTAGAATGTAGAAAGTTAAACTTAATTCAGATAAGAAAAATGAGTAGTCTAATAAGTAAACTTGAGTGTACTAACCACTAGTAGCTTCAAAGCCCTACAGAAAGTCTCTTCTGCATCATTTGAAAATTTCATGTATATGGGTGTTACTCCGCGATAAAGAGACAGTCTTTGCTTGACCCTTCGTCTGGCGAACAGAAATTTGAATTAAAGATACAAAATTAGAAAACTCTATGGCGCCTATAACTAAATGGTAAGTACATGCCTTAAATGCTGTGGAAGAAATAGGGAAAACAAAAACAAAATGCTAGCGAAAATGATTACGAAAACGTACTCAGTGGTGAAAGCAAAGATTGTTGATGATGGCTGATAATGGCTTAAGAGGACAGCCATGGATCCTGTTCTTGTGAAAACAATGATGGGAGTACCAAGAGTGTTCGACATTGTAGTGGCGTGGTAAGCGAACATTACATCCATATGGTTCTGAAGCAGTAATAACAGTATCAGTTTGCAACACTATATAATGCCCCACAAGAGCACAAGTGAATACAAGTGTGATAAACTCAACATTCTGTTTAGGGAAACAAAATTCATGATAAAACCCAGAAATCCCATACCTTATATTCAGCAGAAGGTAGTGGAGGGCTTAAATTTGTAGGTTTCAAACTTGACTCAGTCCTGAGTGCAACAGTGTGCATCACTTTGACAGCTTTCAAGGGATACCTTGAGTAATTCACAAAGCAAGAAGAAACTTTTAGCTAGAATAAATGACATTTTCAGATACATTTTACAGAAATTTAAATCAAAGATGTCACAAAAGTGAGAGAGAGTAACTTACTTCCCATGGGCAGTTTCACCAGAGAGCATAACAGCATCAGAACCTTCTCGAACTGCAATAGCAATGTCGGAAACTTCTGCCCGAGTGGGAGTGGGATGATTAATCATGCTTTCAAGCATATTAGTTGCCACGATTACTGGCTTCTGCATGCTGTGACACCGTCTAATGATTTCGTCCTGAGAGAATACGAGGTTCGCATTAGACTTAGTTAAGAGGATAGAATTGAATAACTTCTTATACATTCAACTGCAGGTTTCAGTCTATATTCATTCATGAAGATAAGATCAGCAGAAGAACGCCAAAAAATGAAAGCATTGATTGCTCAGCAGAAGAATATATCAAGCATATTGCACTTCTGTTGAAGTCAACATTCATAAGTCCGCCTCGTTTTACCTGCAATAGAGGGACATCCTCAATAGGAAGCTCAGCTCCTAGATCTCCACGTGCTACCATAGCCTGATATAGAACCAAAGGAAAGAATGAACAATATCAAGATAAGAACCAAATATCAAACTCTATGTAATGATTGGAGCTACAAGAATTTGTAAGAAAACCATATAATAAAAAGAAAATATAAATATGATCTGCTCAATTAACCAAGGTTCTTTTCGAAGTACCCAGCAGAAGTGTTTATCGGATATGGCCAATATTTATTCATTTGCAAGTTTCTATAAACATTCAATTAGATAATGAAAATGCTGATAAACAGTACAATTAAGAAATGATCTAACCCCATCTGATGCCGAAATTATTGACTGAAGATTTGGAATTGAATCTGCACTTTCAATTTTTACAATAACATGAATGTCTGCGTTGCAGCCTGTGAAATGGATACAAATTGTGGTTTCAGGTATACCAAAGAAAGAAGCTTTCAATGCATGGTAGATATATATATATATATATATATATATATATATATCAAAACAGAAAGGAAAATGTAGGAGAGTGGTTTCACCTTTGAGATAATCTTTCAATTCATTGACAACCTTAGCATCCTTCACAAATGAAACGGCATAGAAATCAACCCCATTGTCTACTCCAAATTTGATATCTTCCCAGTCTTTGTCTGTTGCCATTGCAAAGGAAAAGAAACCAATAATCATTTGACATGAAAAAAGAAAGATAACACAATAAAAGAGATACTGAAGACAAGCAAAATAAGTAACCTGTTATTGATGGAAGAGTTGCACTTTTTCCACGCACATTCAAATGCCGCCTGGATTTTAACTCTCCACCGTCAACAACTTGACACTTGACAGTTTCACTCGTCTTGGATTTCACAGCCAACGACATCATACCTCCTGAACAACAAAAAGAGGTTGCAAATGTATAATCTGAGTAAGCATGAGATGATCTTACTATTGGAAGATTCAAATTTCACGCTCATTACTCCAAGTCAAAGGGCTGTCATGACTCATTACTATCACAAGTGAACAAACAGACAAGGATTGCAGAAGAAATGCTGCCAAAGTCAATATCCTATGAAGTCATGCTAGAAATGTCCACATGATGATTGTAGGATGGTATAAGAGTATATACCGTCAACAAGTAGCATGTCTCCAACCTCGACATCGTGAACAAAATCATCATAGTTTACACTGACAGTATCAGGTGTGCTTACTCCGCTTGTGATAGTAAAATTGAACTCCTGTCCTTCCTTGAGCAATATTGGCTGGTGCACATCTCCGCTCCTAACCTCAGGACCCTATACAAGAACATCCTTTCCAACTAATTACTCATAAATAATACAGGAAAAATAACATCAAAAAGGATCAATTTCAATATGGAGTATACCTTAGTATCCAGCATAATGGAAATGACTTTATCCTCAAACTTAGAATTATACTCTTTAACTAAGTCAATAGTCTTCTGATGAGATGCATGATCACCATGGGACATATTCAAACGTGCCACATTCATACCACATTCCGCTAGCTTCCATATCATCTCACGTGAGCTTGTGGAAGGACCAATTGTGCACACTATTTTAGTTTTCCTCCGAGCATCTGAGAGTCCTCTTGACTGCTCAGTTTCATACTCACTAGACAGCAATTCAAAGGGCGCCTAAAAAACAAAAGAACACTGATTAGCCAATCAATTTCAACCCACAATGCTTCATCAGCATTTCCCAACATCAACTGAAACCCTAGAAACAGAGATAGGGAATTTGAGGACTCACAATGTCAAGGGCTCCGTTTGAAGGAGTGAGACTAACAGTTGAAATGGGCTCGCTGATCTTGACAGAGCGAACGACGAAGGCTTCCTTAGAAAGGCAGCGGCTTTTGTTCGACAAATGGAGTTCGTTGAAGTGGGTCGTCGGTAAAAGGCGAGTGGAAGGCTTCAAGGCGGACCATTGCACCGTTGAGAGGTTCATGGTCGCCATTGTTGCTAGCTAAGGTTTTACTCCTTTTCTACAGATGGGTTTAGGGATAAGAGCATGTACAATGGTGAGGAATGCACATCCTCTTAACACTCTCTTTTCTCTATGAGGATGTCCTCTTTGATGTAGAAATTATAAGAGGATCCTCATTTGAAGGAGGAATGGAAGTAATCCTCCTTCTACCAAGGATTACTCATATTGGCTCTTGTGCCAAAGAGGAAACAACTCCAAATTATATATTGACATGTGTTCATCTAAGTATTCACCCATTTTATTTCTTCCACTTCAATTTACACTTAATATTTTTCTAACTAAAAATTAAATCAATATGAGATTATCTTAAAACTACAAAATTAGTTAGTGTTTAGAAATTTTTTTGTCTATAAAAAGAGTTCAAATTTACCTTATTTTTACACAATTCATTTTTTTTTCTTATTATTCCATGGATCATAATGTCTATAATAAATTTTATTTTTATTTTATACCTTTTCATACTTTAAAATTTTGCTTGAAGATATGTTTATATAAATCAAGTTTTATGTCTCAATAGTTATTCTTTTTTTATATTATCATAATTCTTTTCTAGATATTAAATTAGTTAAATAAATATCATTTGAGGAAGTAAGTTAGTAGAATTGATTAATTAAGAAAAAGGTGAAGATGAAATGAGGATCCTCTTTGTTGTGGGGGTAAATAGAGTAAGAGGAAAGGAAGGAGGAAAGGAAAAGTGAAAAATGAGTTGGATGAAAGAGAAAGTGATGTGTCAACTAGATAGAAGGTGAGAGAAATTCAAGAGAGGATTGAACATCCTCACCATTGCACATGCTCTAACGAGGGAAGCAAAGAACTACAGTGGGTGTTGTTAGTGTGAGTGAGGGTCGGTGACAAGTGTAGGCGGAGCTCCCGATGAATGTAGACAGACAATGACGTGACAGGTGGAGTTGTGGGGCCTACAAAGATCGGGTATGGATAATACACCTGTATTCCCTCACTTTTCTTTTCTCTCTTTATAAGTACAGGATTTTTATCCCTTTGTTTTTCTCTAAATGGAGGAAATCTGAAATCTATGAAGAATGTAGCAGACTGATCATTTGGAAAAGGGGATGAATTTAGCTACAACCAACACACAACATACAAATAAGATTATGTTGAGTTGTGTCAAACATGAATGCTGAAGAAGTTTTAAGTCACGTAGACTACAAAGAATGCCATAAACGTAGCTACTCAACCGAGACTAACAGACCACCAAATCAAGAAGAGAAAACAACAACAATGGCATATCAATGAAGAAGATATAATTTCTGTCAAGTGAAAGCATGACTTGTTAAGCTTGCACTTTGCGCACTTGTATATGATGAGTGGACTCTTGACGCCAGATTGGTTGAGCACCGCTTTGGACAAGCGTCACATGTTGTCCTTCTTTCAACATGCTCTTATCCTGAGAAGTGTTAAATGAAAGAACTCAAAAAATAACCTTCGTGGTAAATGGATTGATCAAAAGTGTGAAACTCCAACAAGACTACTAACCGTCAATAGCTTCAGAGCGCGAGAGAAGGTCTCCTCGGCGTCGTCTGAAAACTTCATGTATATGGGCGTTACTCCTTGATAAAGAGCCAGTCTTTGCTTCACCCTTTGTCTGCAATGCGCAACCAGCTTGAATTAGATACAAAAGCGGAAAAAGATAGATCATTTCAATCAAAAAATAATGTCTCTCAACTTACTCGTCGGTGAATACAAATATTGTTTGAGATGGGCGGTAATGGCTTAAGAGGACAGCCATGTCTCCGGTTTTCGTGAAGACAATGATGGGAGTGTTAAGAGTGTTGGCCATTGTAGTGGCATGGAATGCAAACATTATACCCATATAGCTCTGAAACAGATAAATGAGTCAATTCTACAATGTACTCATACAAATGAACAATTCGTGTACGTATAACCCAAAACTTGTGTACCTTATATGCAGCAGAATGAACTGGAGGACTCAAATTTGTTGGTTTCAAACTTGACTCGGTCCTAAGTGCAACAGTGTGCATCACTTTAACAGCTTTCAAAGGATACCTTGAGCAGATGAAAAATCAAGAGAGAATTAACAAAATGTGAACCATATCAAAATTGACACAAAGATAACAACATAATGAACACATTGCAGATTAATGTTTACTTACTTCCCATGAGCGGTTTCACCAGAAAGCATGACTGCATCAGAACCTTCTCGAACAGCAATAGCAATGTCAGAAACTTCTGCCCTAGTGGGAGTTGGATGATCAATCATGCTTTCAAGCATATTGGTGGCCACAATAACCGGTTTTTGCACGCTATGGCATTGTCTAATAATTTCCTCCTGCAGGAAACAAACAATGATAGCAGATTCAGTACACCTGATGAGAAAAAAAATGATGGCAGAAACAAACATTAGAAATTTTATATTACCTGCAATAGAGGAACATCTTCGATTGGAAGCTCTGCTCCAAGATCCCCACGTGCCACCATGGCCTGATGGAAAACAATCAACATGAGACGATCATATATAACAGGACAAGCCAACTAGGGTAACAACTGCAAGATTTAAAATTTAAAATAATCTATGAAAAAGGAAGAGAGCATTATTTAGTAAGCTGATCTTACAAATAACAATAATAAAATTAAATATGTGCTATGGAAAGTGGAGGAATAAGAGCTAAGAATCGAACCCCATTAGATGCCTCAACTATGGACTGAAGATTCGGTATAGAATCTGCGCTTTCAATTTTGACAATTACGTGTATGTCTGCGTTGCAGCCTGAGAAAATTGATACAAATAGAAGAGACAAATGAGGCATGCAGGAATACAAAAACACCCATGCATGGAACAGATCAAGAAAGACTAGCCTTTACCTTTGAGATAATTTTTCAATTCATGGACAACTTCGGCATCCTTTACAAAAGAAACAGCATAAAAATCAACCTCGTTGTCCACACCAAACTTGATGTCATCCCAATCTTTCTCTGTTGCAGTTAAATAAAGGCATCCACAATGTGTAAATCTATGAAACTAAGTGAATGCGACTTAGGAATGAGTAACTGATGCACAAGTGATAGCTAACCAGTTATAGATGGAAGAGTTGCACTCTTTCCACGAACGTTTAAATGACGCCTTGATTTCAGTTCCCCTCCATCTACAACTACACACTTAACAGTATCCGTTGTCTTGGATTTCACAACCAGAGACATCATACCACCTGAACATATGAGATTAGGAAAAATGACGTTGGAACATATTACAGAAAAAAGTGTAAATTAGATAGTGCTGAACAGATATACTACAATGGGATTACAATAATCCAGAGACATCATACCACCGGACATACGAAAAGGCAAATGGAATTTGAAAATCATACATAATCAAAATGCACAATTCTAAACATACCATCAACAAGCAGCATGTCTCCAGCCTCCACATCATTCACAAAGTCGTCGTAATTTACGCTGACAGTGTCTTGTGTGCTTACTCCTCTTGTAATAGTAAAACTGAATTCTTGTCCTTCCTCCAATAAGATTGGTTGAGGTACATCTCCACTCCTAACCTCTGGACCCTACATTACAAACAAAGCTCATAATCATCCTAAATCTTCAAATTTAAATAAAGTTCATACCGAAAATTCAGAATTTTTCTAGACACTAATAAACAGCCTACAGTGTGACTGCAGTACTAGTTATATAGCTCATTTCAGAAAAAGGTGGGATGCTGAGAACTAAAAGTAGTTATATATGGCAGAAGAAAATCAACTCCTAACATATTGACCAAGTGTGACTGCAGCAGTTTATTCCATAATATTGGTCTAGTGCTAGTCAAGGTCAAAGGCCTATTTGTGAAAATTTTCTGCAGAGTAGGCAGGCCAATGGGGATCATGATTCCAGCAGATTATTATTATTATTCAATATAGCTACAAGAAACAATATTACACCAAGAATTTAACAACATTGGAGGAACTTATCTGTTATTCTAAATCTCAGTTCCACTCTATAGCTAAATGTGGAGAAGCAATCTTCAAATTCAAAGAAACTAATGACCCATAAAAGGGATCCAAACAAATCTGACATTTAAACATCATTATTCACAGATGAGGATACCTTTGTATCCAACATAATGGCAATGACTTTATCTTCAAACTGAGCATTGTACTCTTTAACTAAGTCTATAGTCTTCTGATGAGATGCATGATCACCATGGGACATATTTAAACGTGCCACATTCATCCCACATTCCGCTAGTTTCCATATCATCTCACGTGAGCTTGTGGAAGGACCAATTGTGCACACTATTTTTGTTTTCCTCCGAGCATCTGAGTCTGTTGTTGATTGCACTGCATTATAACCACTTGTTTGCTGTTCAAAAGGTGCCTAAAATAGAAAGAGTATTAAGATGCAGAACAAGTACAGCATTGCTCATTCACATTTTCAAGCAAACTGCAAAGTAAGGAGCTTTATGACAGTATTTCTATAGAAATTTGAAGATAAATTCATTTTGCACTTTGATGCATGGAAGTATAAGTTTCAGAAAAATGGAGCAATTATATGGCCCTACTCCCTAGCCACATGCTCCTATAAGCATTGGATCCAAAGTTATCATCAAGACCTAGCATTGGATCCACATCCTCCAAACCAAGTTGTTTAAGTGCTTTATAACTATGTGGGCAATATAAACAGAGAAAGTTCTAAGATAGGATTCCAACTCAAGTTCCTAAGAGATGGAAGTTTTCAAGTTCAGAAACTACCATTATGTAGAGAGAAAAAAAGGAATGCAAAAGTACTACTATAACCAATATAGTCATGATGTATATATCTATAGCAAACAAAGTAAGCTCAGTTAACATCCACAATCCCCCTATCGGCGACATTGATTCCAAGTACTTAATCAGTCACAACAAGAAACCTTAGACAATAGAGATCAAAATTGAGAGAAACTCACAGACTTAAGAGCTCCATTAGAAGGAGCGACACTGGTAACACTTGGGCTCTGCTCGCTAATCTGGACAGATCGAACGGCCAAAGCGTCCATGGAAAGACAACGACTCCTAGCACTAGTGACCTTGGCGGATTTCAGCAAGAGCACGTCGCTGAAGCTCCTGGCCGATACCAAATCGGAGGCCTTGGACTTGGACACAGACATCTGCATCGGCGAGAGATTCATGGACGCCATTTCCTTCCTCTGTTTGCTAGCTTAATCGCTAGCTCAAAAGCAAATCGCTCGGGTGCACTTGGTGGCGGAAATCCTGAGGAAGAGAGGGATGTTGAGAGGAGTAAAGGCGAGATCTTTGGAGGGTTTATATATGGGGGCGGAAGAAGCGAGGACGAACGAGGGCTGTGGGGCCTACAAGGGGTTATTAGGCCAACTGTTATGGGCCCACGTGGCATTTTACAAAACGGGTTAAACCCGATCCGATTTGGCGTTACAGGTTAGAAGCGTACTTATTAGGGTACTTGGCTACTCGCCGCCGTCCTATTCGGTATGCAACTAACTCGGCGGTTCAGCACATTATTACTGCAGCGCAGGGGACAAAATAGGATCCAGATTGGATCTTGGAACTATTCATTTTCTTTTTTAGTTTTTTTTTTCTGTTTTTAGCACATTATTACTCGGCGGTTCAGCACATTAGAAGTGACACATTTTGTCACGTTAAAGTGATGCCAATCAGAATTCACATTTTGTCATATTAAATTTCAAGTTTTTTTGCATACATATGCATCAAAACTTGGATGAGTTTTAGACTTTTCGGTTTGAAGTAGCCTTTTAATTCGGAAGGATTTGATTTAAGCCCGATCACTCGGTTTTGAATATTCTCGATATAAGTTGGTCCCTTGATTTTGGAGTATGTTGTTAAGTTGGCTTGGATTTTAAATGTGTTGCTTTGAATTGGTCCCGCGATTTTAATTAGATGTTCTTGTTTAAGATGGTCTCTCGGATTTGAATGTCTCGATTTAATATGGTACCTTGATTTTAAATGTCTCGATTTAAGATGATCCCTCTACTATGTTAGTCTTAAAGTTTTTGAATCTCTCGTTTTTAGTTAGCCTCGTGGTTTTGAATGCTTTGATTTGAGATGGTCGCTCATTTTTAACTATCTCGATTTAAGATGGACCCTTGACTAAGTTGGTTTCTCGGTCTTGAATATCTCGTTTTAGTTCGCCTTGGTTTTGAATGCCTAGTTTTAAGTTGGTTCATTGCTTTCAAATTCCTCATTTTTAAGTTGAAACCTCGCTTTTGAATGTCTCTCGATTTAAAATGTGATCGTTGTTAGGCCCAATCAAATACTTCTCATGGACCAGCCCACTACAAGCAATGTTAAGCAGCCAGCCAGCCCATCAGACGAGGCCCAAGGGCATTTACATCCGACCGAGGCTCTTCAGTGGAAGCAGTAAAGAGGCAAATTAGGGTAGAGGAAAAGGGAGGTTAATTAATGCACTTAATTAGGTCCCTGGTAATGAGGAGACTCTTGTAACGTATGAAGGGAAATGGCATTGCTGGTAACGTGAAGGGGGCTGGAGGAAGCTTGAGGGGAGGAAAAAATTCAGACAACTTGTAATTTCTGGCGGGGGATCGGTGAGCCCGATCTAGCTAACTTTTGTTCCTTCTCTCGAACCAATTTTAGCCCAAACAATTTGGCGCCCACCGTGGGGCCACGCCGATCCCAAAGTCAGTTTTGCAAAGTCTCGACCCTAGTCGTCCGACCATGTCCGATCCAGGAAACGCCATAGTGGACAACTCCGGCGAGGGGAGCCGCACCCAAGAGCAAGAGATGGTTGAGTTCCGCCGGCGAATGGCCAACCTCCAGAAGGAACTCAGCGACCAGAGAAGCGCCTACGAAGCCCATCTCGAAAAACTCACCAGTGAGAACAGTCGCCTCAAGAGCCAAAACCAGCTTCTGACAACCGAGCGCCAACCGGCCAGGGTCACCAGAGGGGTTGGCGGTCTGACCACAAGGCTCGGCTTCGGTGGCGGGGAAGGCACCTCTCGGACTCGTAGTGGCCGTGACGCTAGAGAGAACTACGTCACCCCACCGGCCGCCTTGCTTGGAGCTCTCCCTTTAAACCGAACCAGGGGGAACATTCCGCATCAGGCCCCACTAGAGCAACTAAGGTCTGCTAGCGACCCCCGACCCTTCCGCCCGCAGAACACATGGGCCGCGGAAGGGAGCAACGAGGAAGAGGATAATGACCGAAGGAGGCCAGTCGACTTGGACGCCGCTATCCGGCGAATGGTTACCGAGCAGATCGAAGCTATCACGGAGCAAGTGGTGCGTAGCCACAACACCTTTCGTCCAGTGGCCCCCGAAGCGCCAGACGGCTATGACGAGTCGCCATTTGTCCCCCGGATAGCCCGCGTAGAGATCCCGAGAAAGTTTGTTGTACCATCCATGCTGGCATACAACGGAACCGGCGACCCAGACGAGCATGTGGCCGTGTACAAACAAAAAATGATGACCATCTCTGTCCCGTACCACTCGAAGGAATCGATGATGTGTAGAAGCTTTGGGGCGACCCTGGCAGGCCCCGCGCTAGCGTGGTTCATCAATCTCCCCCGAGGGAGTGTCAGTTCTTTCGCGGAGCTCTCTGATCTCTTTCGCTCTCAGTTCGCTAGCAGCCGGCGGTTCGAGAAACAATCCAGCGACCTCTACCGCATCACCCAGAGATCTAGAGAATCCACCAGAGAATATCTAGACAGGTTCAACAAAGAGAAAATTGCCATCCCCAATTGTGGCATAGCTACAGCTGTAGAGGCATTTAGGCAAGGGGTGGCCCAAGGCAACGGGCTCTACGAGGAACTTACTAAGCATCCCATCGCCAACTTCGAAGAAGTGCAGGTCAAGGCTCTGGCGCAAGTGCGGCTAGAGGAAGACCGGAAGCTGCGCCATAGAGCTGTCGAGCCAGAGAGACCAGAAAGACGGGATCGCGCTGATTACCGCCGAGAAAGGAGAAGCCAACCCCACTCGAGACGCCACTGAGTTTGCCCAAAGATGTGAGGCCTGCCTACGCCACGAACTACACTAGGCCTCGGAGAACTTGCACCCATCCTCTGAAAGTATTATTTCTAAACTTGGTTCATATCAACTATTTGTTTTCAATTCCCTGTTTCTTTTCGAAGTGACCTCTAGCATTAGTCATCGTGCATAGACTTGATATCGTTTTGTTTGCATGGTTGTACATATGCACTTGCTTTGCTTTGAATTCAATGAAACGCCGTAGGGCCCTAGTTGCCCCGGGACACGGCTGTATTATCACCTTGCGCGTGGTCGGTACCCGGCAGAAACGCAGGGGTCAATCTCGCAAACCTTACAAAGGCCTAAGCCCAACGCGCTACCTAGACAAAGTCTAGAAAATGCAAGTTTCGCTAGATAGCGTGGTTTTCGCTAGGTAACGCGAGCATCGCTGGAGAACGCAAGTCTCGCCTCGCTAGAAAACGCGAGCTTCGCTGGAAAACGCGAGTTTGGCTAGAAAAACGCGAACCGTTCGCCAGATGTCGCAAGATTATTCGCCAGTTGTCGCAAGTCATCTACCAGTTGTCGCAAGATTATTCGCCAGTTGTCGCAAGTTATACACCAATTACCGCCCATGGGTAGCTCCCGCTGGGGTAGATCATTCGCCAGTTGTCGCAAGTCATCTGCCAAATGTCGCAAGTTATTCGCCTGTTGCGGCAAGATTCTTCGCTAGCTCTAGCTAGCTACAACCGATTCGCCAGTAGCCGCGAGTTCACTGCTAGCTCCAGCTAGCTACAACCGATTCGCCAGTAGCCGCGAGTTCACTGCTAGCTCTAACTAGCTACAACCGATTCGCTAGTAGCCGCGAGTTCACTGCTAGCTCTAGCTAGCTACAACCGATTCGCCAGATGCCGCAAGTTATTCGCCAGTTACGGCAAGATTAATCGCTAGCTCTAGCTAGCTACAACCGATTCGCCAGATGCCGCAAGTTATTCGCCAAGTTATTCACCAGTTGCGACAAGATTGATCGCTAGCTCTAGCTAGCTACAACCGATTCGCCAGTAGCCGCGAGTTCACTGCTAGCTCCAGCTAGCTACAACCGATTCGCCAGTAGCCGCGAGTTCACTGCTAGCTCTAACTAGCTACAACCGATTCGCCAGTAGCCGCGAGTTCACTGCTAGCTCTAGCTAGCTACAACCGATCCGCCAGTTGCCGCAAGTTGATAGCTAGCTCTGGCTAGCTGTTATCGATTCCGCCAACTGACATAAGCTCAAACGCTAGTTAATCTATCGTTTGCTACCAAACGCACGGGAACCCTAGCAACCGCTAGCTAATCCCTCGCTCGCTATTAAAATGCACAAAAATGCTAGCGCTCGCTAGCTAGTCTGACGCTTGCTGCCAATCACACGAAACCGCTAGAACACTCACGGGGTGCTAGAATACTCTATCTCACCTACCACTTGCTAGCACGCGCTAGCTAAAAATCATTCGCTAGCTATCGCAAGTCAAACGCTAGCTTTGGCTAGCTATAAGTCATTCACCAATAGTCGGTAGTTATCACGGGCCACTCACTCGCTATCAGTTGTTAGTCGCTAACTAGCACACGACATATGCTAGCCGCCACGAGCCATCACTAGAAACAACACAAGCGATACCAAGTTTGGATTTGCTAGGGACACAAGGGATCGCTAGCGCAGTCTAGCCTACACCCAGCAATCGAGTCAACAAAGACGTCGACAACGATTCAGCTCCTGACCGATTCGTCATCCTAGACTCTACAGTTGGGTATAACTACTCGTTCTAAGTAGGCTGAGGTACTCAATCGAAGTATCAACGAATCAAATTCCGTCCCACTTGCACAGCAGGTCCGAAACTTGATTCGGGGGTATTGTTAGGCCCAATCAAATACTTCTCATGGACCAACCCACTACAAGCAATGTTAAGCAGCCAGCTAGCTAACTTTTGTTCCTTCTCTCGAACCAATTTTAGCCCAAACAATCGTTTGATAGTTGAAGGTGGTTAATCGAGAACTAACTCCGGTATTGCCTCATGTTCAAAGTTCAAACGTACTATTTGCTCTACTTCAAAGTTCAAAGCTCAAACATGAATTATTTAAAGTAGTTGCAATCTGTTTGACTCTATTTCAAAGTTCAAACGTACTATTTGCTCAAAGTGGTACTATTGACATGTGTTTTTATATAACCTATATGTTCCTATCAGAGGAGTGGTACAACCTTGAATCCTTAAATTGGTTGACAGAAAATGGACGAAACAATAAATAATGTGCAAGTTTTTTCAATTTTGAATTGGGCAGTGGTTTCTAATTATTTCCCACAAAATGGCAATGGAGACAGGGGAAATTAAAGGGCATCAAAATCAGTGCCTCATTTATTTCCCACATCGAAAATTGCATAAACCAATCTCCCTCTTCATATATGTGATGCGTATTCAAATGCATCGCCGAGCTGGTTAGCGTCAGCTTGTAACTTGAGCAAGGGCATTAAAGCGGGTGGGACTAAGCCTGGTCTTCTGGATAGGGTCAATCTGGCTGCACCAAAGCTGGCGCGCCCGTTCCAAGCCGAGAGTCAGGCTTCGTGGGTTGGGCTAAGGCCCGGCTCAAGTTGCCTCTAGAGCGGAGGACACAGCGTGAGGCTGGTTTCACAGAGCAGCGATCACCTCCCTCTCTCGGCAGTGGAAGGACAACGTGCCGGCGCACCATTGACCCACATTGTCCACTGGACCTAGCCCATCCGGACCACCACTTTTTTTTTTTTTCGTTTTGAATTGCATTTGTCTATGAAAGGCAACTACAAGAAATTATTGTACATTTTACACTTGACCAAGCACACCAAACACTAGCTATGGACATAAAACCCAACCCCAAACACAAAAAGTACATTGATTTTGTTGATGAGAAGAGGTAACATATCATCATGTTGTTGATCTTCCAGGCAATTTTCCAAGAAAGATTGGTTCTTTACGTCTTACAAATGTCGCCTTCTTATCAGTATTGTATCATATCCAAAATCAGGATTCTATCAAACTGTCATTCTAGTATTGCAATTTGGAGACAGCAACAGTAAGCTTCTGTCACAAGTCATCATCTTCATCAAGGAAAGCTTCAGGATGAACAGCTGCACTATTGTAATTTATGACTCTCTGAAGCTTTCTTTGATCCACTGCTTCAATCTCAACAATGAACATTGAGCTAACCGGCCGATGATCCGACATTTTCATCTCTGCTCTTTTATAGAATTGCTGCTTTATCCCTTTGCCTGACCATAGAATCCTGTCACACCTGCCATCACAAATAAAAATAAATACTTATTGCTAAGAAAATGTGACTGCGAAACATTCCTAAGCTAAGTTATGATGATCATTATAACTTACCAAGCAGGAGATCGCCTCTTTTCGCCTTCTTTTGGGTTTTCGCCAACATATCTGTCTGAATTGATCTCATACTTGTAAGTAGGTGGTAAGTTTATATGCCCTTCTCTCCAATTATCAAACACATGACCCGTGCGAATCTCTTTCGTTAGCTGCGACACACCAGAAAAAGGCAAGAACAATTATAATCTTGTTCAACGCTCTTGATAGTCAACTGTTGCATTCTGTTAGACTTAGAATTGCTGATGGATCTTACCTGATCACTGTTGACCAGTTCAGCCCACTTTTTACTAACTACAAGCTTCCTGATCTCTTCATCTGGCATGCTGAGACGGTAATTTAAATCTCCAAACCAGAATATCTGACTGTTTACAAGAAATTTGAATCATCTGTTTATTAAAAATGAATTAGCAGGCTCAAAACCATACACTATAGTTACTATGGTATGATGAAGGACTCAAACTCTTACAATTCAACCAAATCATTTAAGGCTTTGTACTTAATGCTTACTCATGACAAGGAATGGTACGCGGTTGATCAGTTGTATCGAGCACAGATGTGAAACGAGTGCGCCTCAGGATTTCATACACATCTGCATTTCGTCGTTGTTCATCGCCAATCTTGTGGCCAGAGGTCAAATGAGAGCAAACAAAGCACATCTGTGACTGATAAAGCGACATGCTAACGGAAACCGATCCCTGCACAAGTAATTTCATAAAAAGATCAAACTTATAGTACTATGTTAAAGAAACATAACCAAGGCAAAAAAAAATCATGTTACCTTATTGCCCATGTAACCCATTAGGCCAACTCCAACGGGAGACACTTTCAGATTGCTTATATGCCGCCTTAGCTTCCTACGAACCCAGATTGACACATAAATCCCCACCATTTGCTTGCTAATGATTCTTACATACTTGGGTCTTTGAGTCTTGACATCTTTGTCATCCTCAGCTTCTAGAGCTTCCTCGGTTAAATCCTCTTCTTGAAAGAACTCGTCGGAAAGATCTTCAAGAGGCTCATTGCAAAAAGACTGCAAATCCCCAGAGCTATGGTATAATCTCTTCTTCAAGGTGCTTTTTTGGTTTGATATGAAAGGAGAGGTAGAAAATAGAGGATTCTCCATCCAGTCAAATCCACATCTCTCTGAGCTGCTCAGAGCGCGACGTAGTTTTGGATTAGAAGGCAGGATTTGAGGTGTGTCTATGAGATGAGCAGGCCAATTTAATCTACTGTCAATGTGTATCCCGTATATCCTCATCACTGATTTCCTGTCATTGGTTATATTAAGGACATCAGTTTCAGAAGCTGTTCTGTTGATTGGAGATGACAGATTGCTGTAGCTTTTGCAGTTTGACTCTGCCTCAGAAGCTCCATTCAACGTTCTACGAATAATCCTTTCCCATTTTCGAATCGGTGTGTTGTCTTCGGCTCCTAACACGTTTCCGGCACTCAGTGGAACCACTTCCTGGAACCTGTTTAAGAAACCAAACATGTCAAAAATGATACTGACAAGATTACATACAGAAAGATGGACTATACAGAGCCATATCTTGCTTAACAGCCAAGATATCTGTAAAAGTATGAGTTAAAGTTTGTATATTTACCCAAGAATGTAAATATCTGCTGGCTCATGCATGCAAAGCCATTCTTCTATGTCCAGATTTACATCTGGAGCCTTTCCAGCTACATTCCAAGTGCCTATTGTCACCCTGAACAGGTGAAAGTTGAGTGTTTGTTCATTTCAAGGATCTCAAGGAGCACTTGCAATACGAAAAAGGGAAATCCGACGACAAAAAACTTACGATCTAACCTCACATCTTTGGTGTTGATGTATTGGGAACGGATGGTCTCGGATTTGCCTCTTCTGTGCCTCAGTTGGCAGCCTCTAGAATGCTTATCTGAAAAAAAAAAAAAAAAGCACAAAAGATACTCAGAAATCACAGACAGACACAGAGTATACTCAAGGAATAAACTAAGTTTAGAATAAAAAGTGATGCAAGATAGCACCTAAATACAAGCTGATTATTAAAGTTTCGTAGCTTTTGTATTATGCTAGTCATGACCAAACAGGAGAAAGATTCTGTTATATTGTGTTCCTTCTGATTCTTCTATTTAAGTAGTACTATATATTGCTGAGTACTAAAACAAAAACAATATAATGCTAAACCAGGCCAAAGATTGAGTGTTGTCTGAATTGCCTGATGTTTGAGTTGAGAATTGAGACAGTTTTCTCCGGGGTCTACAAGGATGATCTTCATCTGTACGCAATCCGGCGCCTTCAACAGAGCTTGCTGAATAGGAATATGAAAAGGGGAGGGAGAAAACACAAGAGATTCAGCAGCTTATAAAGAATAAGAAAGCACACTAACCCAGCTAATCAAAGAACATGAGTCAAGTTACCATCATCTTCACTCTCGGTCTCAGTATCAACGTCGTCCTCGCTGAAATCATGCGTTTGAGGCTTGATGTTGAGCCATTTCTTCATCACCAAAGATGGCCAAAAGGCCTGCTAAAGAAAGAGCAAAAACAATACAAGAGTCAATCAGAAGATCACCAACTTTAGCTAATGAATAGAGGATCAAAGAATCCATACATCTGATCGCCTTCCGCGTCTGGTTTTCATTCTAGGAGTTCAAAGATTACACACAAGCAAGGAGAAAATTTGTGACTTATATAGGACAGCAAGAAAAAGTTTGCATGAGGATTGACCACTAGAGTTGCAGATAAGTGAGTATTTATAAGAGCAAGTTGAGACTATTAGAAGACAAAAGCACAGTATGGGTTAGATTTGGATACGTTGGCGCCAAATGGTAGAAAGAGTCCTAACATATAGAAACAAGAAGATGAGACATACAAGGGAAGGTGAGGCTGAAATGATTAACAGGCAAATCCAACTCTGAAATGCTCAACAGCAAATCCAAGCAAACTTATAAGCAAGAAGAAATGGGAAAAAAAAACAGTGGTCCTGTTCTAGGTGTAAGCAAAGAGAGATACCTGGAATGATAAAGGAAAAAAGGCTCCAATGAAAAGCATGGAATTCCTCACCAAAATCCCTAATAATTGGTGAACCAAAACAAAGGGTCATTGTCAAGGACTAATTAACATTACTCAAATCTCAATTATCTTGGGAGGACCATTGCTACTAAAAGTTAAGTGCGTATTAGGTCGGGTTAGTCACCTCCCCATGTCACAACAATGACCAAAACATATATCTTAAAATGAAAAGATAAACTTTCAGCTACTCGTCTAAATAAGTTCATAATAGCCAAAAATCTTTAGGGTTTCACAACATGGGTTGTGATAATTTGATATAATCAGTTTCTTGCATTAGCCATGATTTTTTTTTTAAGAACGCATCAAACTGATACAACTCTCACAAGATCGCGGATGTCATTAATGATGGAATCACCGAAATAATTGTCATAATTAAGAAAGACCCACTTGCTAATCCATAGTTAAAAACCATATCCTTGACGTCCAAGTCCCAAAGAGGCAAAGGCATTATAAAAATGGAAGATTTGTAGCAAAACAGACAAAGTGGTTTTCCTACGTACTTACATACATTGACTTACAAAATATACAAATCATTATAATAAGAATATAACAACAGTAACCCAAGAACAAACCAATCAAAGAGAAACAAAGGGAGGAATAATCTTGTGGGGATCAAAATGGCAAGGAAGAAGTCGACAGATGTGTGAAATCAACATACCAACAGCTGTAAACTGTATTGGGCGGACGGCTGATTGTTGAATTTTCAATTTTATTATTATGATGAATTTTATAGTTATCAAATTGGCTATGAAAAGCGAATGAAAAAAATACCTTACAAAAATGTAAAGTGGGCCAATGTAAAACGCACCATTTGTGGCTCGGAGGTGGAAGATGATGAGCTCAAAACAACCGCCCATTTTAAGAGAGAGGTCAACTTAACAGACTTCTTAATTAATTACCAGGATTAGTTTTAATTCAAGTCTGTTGATGTACACATTCTACAGGCTGCTCTTGTATTAGTTGGATAATGGTTGTCAAATGCATGTAGATTATTTGGAAAAGGAGTAAACAAAAGGCTCGGAAAGTGCATAAGATTGAGGCCATGCAAGTTGTAATGTGTATGGTTGGTTGGTTAAAGGTAATGTAAAAAAATCAGAACTTTTTGGAGTACCATGAATTATGAAGGTCTAATATTTCTTTAATTGTAATTTGTGGTTGGTTAATGGAAAGCAAGACAATGCATGTGTGGGCATGGACAGACAAAAAAGCATGAAATCATGCAATATTTTATGTGAGATATGGGAGGAAGGTGTATATATATAGATTATACATGCACGTAATAATGGCGATAAACAATTACCAAAACTTGCTTAGGTTTTTAGTCATTTTATAAATGATTTGATTTAACTACCTCCCTCACCAATTATCAACATTCGAATGTGTACGGACTAGTAATCCATCATGATACCATGGGAAATAATTAAGATCTTGATGTTGAGATTGTTTATCAAAAGTCATTTACTGATAAGAGATACTAATTAATTAAGTAGACATCAACCGTGCTAAATTGCTAATCATCTAGCAATAAAGCTAGCAAGACCAATATGTGATGGAGGTTTTACCAAGCCATGCACACTAATTAAGTTGGAATATAAAAGCATAAGTAGTTTAGACAATCAGTTACTACTTTCTACCGTAATGGGCTAGGGCTTGTGAAGGTATGACATATCTTAAAAATCAAGATATGAGAATGATCCCTATGAAAGTTTTTGGAGCAATCCAACCAACTCCGAATCAAAATTAAGGATATTTCTCATAGGACATACTTCTAATTAAGTAGACTTTTGTGAGTAATGAGATGGAAAATAATGCACATATAAATTTAATGTTGGTAAAGTAGACCTATTTAAATCAGACCCAACAATCCGACGACTCATGTCGCCTAATTTGTTTTTGGTTTAAACCCGGTTCAATCCTATATAACGATTAGGGTAAGTGAAAGAATGAACTAAAACTGGCTTATCCGAAATCGATTAAAAGTAATGATTATTATTGGAATGCTCAAGTATTCGTGGATGAACATGGCCTTGAAATTTTCCAACCGAAAAAAAAACATGGCCTTAAATTCTCCAAATGAATTGTGATCTTAGTCTTGATGTAACACATGCTTTTGACTCTTGAGCTAACATATATGTTGAAAGTCTTATCGTCAAACTTATGTGGCAGTTCAAGTAAACGATTCAAATTGAGCTACATGCACATACTTTTGTTAGGTTAGATATATCTTTCAAGAGATCAACTTGGGATGTCCTTACAAATGCTAGACCGTTGGTTTTTCTTTCTTGTGTTAGGAACTTACTTAGGACGGGATTGGTTTTTCCTTCTTCTGTTTGGTCAAAATGTTAGTCTCAACTCAAAATGTTGTTATCATTAATTAGTGTAGCATAGACAAAGCATACTTTGTCATATCAACTCTACAATTATGTATGCTATGTGTTGTTGTTTAGAGTTCAATCAATATCTTGGATCTCTCAATAAATGAATAAAAGCTCCGATCTTTTTCGGATAAGCTATTTAATTACAAAAATTGATTTGAATTTCCGTCCTAATATTAGCACTCCAAAATAATAATCACATAAATCGCAATCGAATTTTGTCGTCGCATTTGGCAGACGTCGTTGCTTACGTTTTCCGGACAAATGACAAATTCAACTCGAAAACCTCCTCTCCAATCAAAACTCAAAAGTGAGAGACATGGAAAAAGTGCTCGAAAGATCAATCACCATAGTGACAGTTGTTGCCATTCTCGTTCTCTCCGATTCAACGAAGAAAAAGCGGAAGAAATTAGTAAAGCAACTAGATGGGATTGAGAGGAATTCTAGGGTTTGAGTATGGAATTGTGCAGGCGCCGTTGGGTCCGGACATCTCCGGGCCGGAGCTCGTCGCCGCCGTCGCCAATGCCGGCGGAATTGGTCTCCTCAGAGCTCCTGATTGGGTTAGTCTCCTTCTCCGTCTACTGTATTGGTTGAATTTGATGGATGAAGATTGGGGATTGAGAAAAACTTGAAAATTCATGATCTTTACTTTTCGCCTTGGAGTTGGGGTTTAATGTCTTTGTAGGGCTATCTGATGCGTATGATCAGTCGATGAAAGTATTCTTGCATATAAGATGCACTAAACTGCTAGCTCAGCTTAGTTATATTGTGCTTATATTGCTTTCAAAAGATACTGCTATTTATTCAACAAGTTGTAGTATCTTCTAGTAAAATGGATGTTATCTATCAATGTGAAGAGTTTTTCTCTGGAATTCATTCATGCTATTCAGATATTTGTCATGCATTTAATCCAGTAATAAGATGTCAGAGAATTTTCGGTATTTTCAAATTACAATTTGATAGTAAACTCATCTAATCTACCCTTTATGAAAATTTTGTTTGCTACATCCTACATCCAGCTTTTCTTTCTTTGGTTGGACAAGGGGCATATGAATCCCGAATGAAATATTTTAACTTTGATATTTTTCACCTGGTTGTTCCTTCAGGAAGGTCCTGAATATGTAAGAGAGATGATAAGGAAGACTAGAACCTTAACTGACAAGGGGTTTGGCGTTGGTGTTGTTTTGGCTTTTCCCTTTGAGGAGAACTTAAAGGCGATACTTGACGAAAAGGTGGCGGTCTTACAGGTATACTGGGGTGAAGTCTCAGAGGAGCTTGTGCAGAAGGCGCATAATGCCGGAGTCAAGATTGTTCCTCAAGTAAGTGTTATTACTCTTACATGCCTTTGTTAAGAGTTACCAAAAACTGGTCATGTTATAATTTCCAAGGGATTTTTTTATGTGATCTGTGTATTGAGTAAGCACTCTGCGGACTGCTAAGATTACTGTGAATCTCCTCATTTCTGGGTTATATGCAACATATCAAGTTACTGTATTAAATTTCTTCTTATACTACATGTCTACATAACTTTTGCTGATCCATATATAGTTCTGTCAGACTGTGCTTTTAAAAGGTTATTTTGAAGCAGCTCTTTAATTTTATATGCTTATCGTAGTTGGAGATTTAGTTGTATTTGATGCACGTTGGCTGGATTTTGTATGTCAGTAAAAAATGTGTTCTTGTTTATTTGAAGGTCGGTAGTGTTGAAGGTGCAGCCAAAGCCATAAGTGTGGGTGTTGATGCTATCATTGTTCAAGGACTTGAGGCTGGTGGACATGTGATTGGTCAGGTGTGTATTCAATAAGCTCCTTTTTAACTCATCCTAGATGTTTTACTGTAGTCTTACTTTCGATTACATTATGACAAAGTGAATTTGAATCCAAGTGTTTCTTCAATTATGCAGGATGGACTAATTACATTATTGCCTAGAGTGGTTGAGCTAGTTGGAGACCGAGATATTCCAATAATTGCTGCAGGAGGAATTGTGGACGCACGTGGCTATGTTGCTGCATTAGCCCTCGGTGCTCAAGGTGTTTGTATGGGCACTAGGTAATGAAAACTCTAGACCACACAAATAACTATAACACTACATTGTTCATAACATATGCAATTGATACTGATAAACCAATAAATTGGTGGAGCAGAGGAGCTTGGGATATGAAAGTTTAAGAGTTTCTTATGTGGTGCAGGTTTCTTGCTACCGAGGAGAGCTGCGCTCATCCTACTTACAAGCAGAAGTTAATTGAATACCAGAAAACTGAGTACACAAATGTATTTGGCCGCGCAAGGTGGCCAGATGCACCCCAGCGCGTTTTGTACACTCCTTTCTTCAGCACTTGGCGGTCTCTTCCTGAACACATGAACGAATCAGACCAACCTGTCATCGGCTACTCCACAATCCATGGAGTGGTAAATTCTTCTGAACTGACTGAAAAAACAATTCAATTTTGTTTTTGAATTGATTTGATTGTTGTTTGATGACAGGAGAAAGAGATCAGGAGATTCGCAGGAACAGTTCCGAACAAAACAACGACAGGGGACTTGGAGAGCATGGTGATGTACGCTGGCCAAGGCGTCGGGCTCATAAAGGAGATCTTGCCTGCTGGAGAAGTTGTAAGAAGGCTTGTTCAGGAAACCCAGATGCTAATCCAAGCCAAATTTACTCGGACTATGGGTCAAAGTTAAAGCTGCGAGTAGTTATGTCGATTTTTTACCACGTCTGGCAAGATGGGAATAACAATAAGATGAGTTCACAAAAGTATCCAGTTTGGCTTTGATCAGTCGGTGGAAAATGTGTCTGGATTGATGTTAACTTTTAGTTGCTGATGTTGAGTTTTTGGTTTGATTGTAAAGTCTGTATTCCGAAATCTGTCTGAGATGATCCTACGCTTTGAGTAATTTCATTCAGTTATCTTGACATCGTACCTTAGATCATCAATGCCAGGTTCTCTGATACCAAAAAAATGTAGAGAGAGAAAAATAGAAAAAACAATTACTGTAATAGTATTCAATCAATTCAATTACATAGGAATTTCTATTTGACTGAGAAACTAAGTAAAGTTATTTTCATTTTTGAAGTGGAAATTTTTTTAAGATAAATGTTATAGTACTGTAATAGTATTCCGAAATCTGTCTGGCAAAATTGCAAATTACACAAGAACTGTTTCAGAAAAAAAAAAAAAAAAAAGTGACCGTTTGATGACACTTTGATCAAAGGTTCGCAACGCCCCAAAAACATGCTCTCGCCAGCTGGCCATGTTCTGCGCAAAACATAAAAGATGTCAACTTTTTTTCTGTTTCTCTCTCCACCTCTCTTATTTGTCATTCCTTCTGTTCCCTCCCTAAATTTCTTCCCTCTCTCGAAGGAAGCAGAATCTAAGAGCGCTCGCCCTTTTAGGCGTAAAATCCTGTAAGTTTTCCCTCTTCTTTTTTATTGATGAAAAGTATACCTAATCCGATCTCCCATTTCTATATAATTTTCCCTTAATTGCGATCTAAGCATTGGGATTGGATCATCTCTTGGGTTTTTTGCCGTGTCAAATAAAGTTTGGATCTTGTGAAGTCTGTCTCTTCATGAATTTCACCCCTTCAATTGTTCCCAGAAATTTTCTGCCACTTTCTGATTCAATTGATCAAGGGTTCCATTGCACTGTTTCTGAATTTTTGTCCTTGATTAGGTTAAGCTGATTTTCTTGCAATGCTTGTTCTTTTCTGAACGACTTCCATGAAAATTGGATTTTTTAGTGTATTCAGTAATCGGGCATTTTGTTTAATTTTGCATAACACAATCTAGTGTAGCTTCTTGCGGATGCAAACTGCTGACATTTTATTGACGCAAAGGAAAGCTGACATCTGTAAGAAAATAACAGGATTATTGGACTGCTGAAGACCACAGAAAAATGGCATGCCGTGGGTTCTTGGAATGTATTTTGAAGCTACTAAATTTTTTGATGACCCTTGCTGGGTTAGCAATGATAGGATATGGTATCTACTTGTTCGTGGAGTATAAAGAATCGTCTTCATTGAATTTGATCCCGATGGCACCTGTTAGTAGTGAGGATCTGATTCGGGTTGGAAGACCATTCATTGATATGGTGTCACTTTCCAGCAGTATATGGGACGACATAGCTTCCGCTTGGTAGTGCCCCTTCTTGTATTCATTGTGTGTTAGTTTGGCATAAGTTCCATAGTTAATGTATTTACATTTGTGTATTAACTTGTTTAAATATCTCTCTGGATGATATAGTTGTGCTATGCTGTGATAAGTATTACTGTAATAATAGTTGGTGTGGATTGGTGATACAGGGCTAAAGCTTTTCCTAATTTTTAAACCAGTATAGGAAATTCAATGCAGGCATATTTGTATGTTGTTTGTCTTGTTGTGGTTTCTTGGCATAACTGTAATATAATTGTTAGTCTACTGACTTGATTAATATTGGATTTTAGGCTGTCATCCGTTTGTTAAGGTAGTATTGTTTTTTATGCACTTGTCTAGACATGGTTGAGTAGGTACCTTTGAATCTTAGAGTGTATCTTAACACTATTGTGGTTTTCTTTATTACAAGTACCTAACTCAAAGAAGAGAACTATGGACCTTATTTACCAAAAACAAAAATGCAGAAAAAGAGAGTATTTTATGAGTTATGAGACTGCTTCTAGGAAATGTTCTCTCCATGCTCTGTTTATATTTTTGACCTTTGTAGTAAAGTGCAATATCCTTCCCTTTGTTTCCTGCTATACTATATTTTTTTACCAAAATATTTTGATATTATCCTTCTCTCTAATATAAAATCTGCAGGTTCTTGTGCGTCTTCGTTGGTGTTGGAGTTCTCCTTTTTATCATCTCATGTTTTGGTTGCATTGGAGCATCAACAAGGAATGGTTGCTGCCTTAGTTGTGTATCCTTAAAAGTGAACAAGTGATGGCTTGTCTACGCTCTGGCATTCAACTTTGAAACTAGAGCTTGATCTATATTGCCTTACCGGAACTCGCCGAGCAGAAACCAAATATATCAAACTTGCCATTCTTCCCTCTAAAGGAATAAGGGAATCGAAAACAAAATGCCTACAACTTTACAAGCACGATAATGGATAATTTTTTTTTCTTGTCTTTGCTGCTAATGTGCATAATATAGGCACACCAAGACAACATAAAATGTTCAATTGTTTCATTACCATAAAATTGGACTTGGGTTTGTTCTACCTTGACAAAAACTCAGTATGCTTTATTGGTGATCTTGTTGATACTCATAGAAATCGGATGTGCTGCTTTCATATTCTTTGACAGCAGCTGGGAAGATGTAAGTTTTAAGATCACTGATTTTTAGTGCTAATCAATGACGTAGTTGCCTAATGTCATGATCCAATTTTTTTGCTCAGGAAATCCCAACTGATGGTACTGGATATTTTGACAAGATCTATGCTTTTCTAAAGGAGCATTGGAGCATTGCTAAGTGGGTTGCTCTTGGAATTGTTGTTTTTGAGGTAAGAAGTACTTAATTGAGCAGCAGATTTGTCAATGAGATGATATTAGCTTACTTGAGCAGAAGATTTTGTGAATTTTTCGTTAAATATGGTTAGTACAAATAATGTATACTCTTCAGCTATTAATTATTGGAATGAGTAAAATGCTGCAATAGACCACATACTGTTAAATGCCAAAAGGTGTGCAATCGTGCATACATGACCAGCAAAGCTTATGCCAATTCTCACTAACATATATAAAAATAAATAAATTATAGCCGCTGATATTAACATATTCCTTATGTTACTATTGCTATGCAGGCTGTTCTCTTCTTATTAGCACTTCTTGTCAGGGCTGCAAATGCACCAGCAGAATATGACAGTGATGAAGAGTTCATTAACCCAAGGCAGTCTGTTAGGCAGCCATTAATCAGTAGACCCCCTCCTGCAACAGGAGTCCCTGTTGTTGCCGCTGTGGACCCACGCGCTACCAGGAATGATGCTTGGAGTGCACGCATGAGAGAAAAGGTTTGAGCTTTCATTACATTTTTTTCGTCAACATTGTACGGTTCTTTCCAATGATCGTGCAGTGCTTTGCTTTAATAAGATCCACTTATTATATCTATGATCTGATTTTAATATCAGCATCTATTATGGTTTCACTCAACTTAATGTATGCAATTGTAATTTTAGTAAATAGAAACTATTGCTTGTGTCTTCTGATCATTCTTTCTTCTGTTTGATCTTGTCAAAACAGTATGGCCTTGATACTTCAGAGTTCACGTACAATCCGAATGATCCAGGAAGGACTCAGCAACCACCACAGCTGCAAAATGAGGAAAGAGGACGTTGTACTATCATGTGAGAAGCTGCAAGAGACTACTTGGGTGCTCATTTTTCAAGTGAAAATTTCCTGTCCATGATCTTGTACTCTTGTAAAGATCTATCCTTCTCAGCTACGGATTTTTGTCCTTGTTGTTACCATGCATTTGTTTGTGCAGCACAAAAAAGAGAGTTCTCGTCTTGTTGTCAAGATGGTGTTTTTTGTGTAACCCGAGTTTTAGCTTTGTATGCCCCAGATTTCATCTAACCTGACACTCCCAAATTCCTTGAAGATTGAAGTTTTTGCGTCATTAGTTTTGAGCTTTTTAATTGGGAAAAGTTCTATTCTTGGGACATAATATTATTTTATGATGTCATGTTTTTGCATTGTCTCTCATCTTTGAACTTGCAGCTACGAAGTCCACACCCTACCACCTAAATCATTTGTACTAAACGCTTTGCATAAAATTTGGAGTGGAAAATAGTATGAACATGTCTATTTATTCATGTACTTGCATTATGCACCACCAGATACAATTTCTTTGCCATTCATGATTCAGCCAATCATTTTCTTTTCCCTTTGCTCATAAGAAACAAACAAACTCATTGTTTCAACACTAATGCTTGATCCTTGTCTTCAAAGCAGAATAGATCTCAAATTTTGGAGTACATAAATATTCAACAATGCAAATGAAGCGTTTTGTTTTTGCCAATATTTTTTGGGTGAGAATTATTTTGAAGTTAGCTTGCAGTAGTAGTAATACAGTAGTCGTAGTAATACACTTGATTTGCTGATGTCACACTTGATTTGCTGATGAGCGCCGCAATTTGTTCTTCAACCGGCAGCATTTTGTTGGTTGATGTATTTTCTAAGCTTCACCGCCTCTCCCCTCGCCCTTATCCGTGTTTTTGAAGCCTATAAAGCCCAGAAAGAGAATACAAGAAATGCAATTCGTTAGGGCGGTGGTGAGTTCATGAGAGGGAAGTTTGCCGGAGACGTTTCAGTCGACGTCGACATCGTTTTCCCCACAAAGGTCCTAGCAGGAGTTCAAATTTATACTATTGCATCTACTCTTAGTTTCAAGCTCTTACTTGCCTCCATTTCATGTCATCTTTCCCCCCCGCAGGAATCAGATATGGTGGCTATGGACATTCATATACTGATGCACTTAAGGTGTTCGATAAAATGGATAAGAGAAAATTGTTGGCTCAACACTCAATGGATAAGGAATGCACCTTGCTATTCAATCTAAGCAGATTTTATCCGTTCCCATTATGGTCCCTGTGCTTCTGATCTGAAGGGCCTCAGGCAACATCGAGTCAACTTCCAAGAAGGCAAGCCTTTTGACCAATTGATGGCACTACTTTCACCACCAAGGTATAGTGCATCATGATTTTAGTTTTCCAAGTCTAACAAATATTTTATGCAAAAAGAATATGATGAGATTTGTGATGTGTTTTTATCAGTGTTGAAGCTTTTCCTAAGACTTACGGAAATCTAATGATGGATGAGAATTCTGAGCTTGCACCTTTTTATCCTCAAGCTGATCCTTGATTACTTTGAGGGTTTTGAATTGCTTTTAAAGCACAACTTATGGCTGATTTCCTAACTTTGTTTTGTGTAACTTTTTCGGTTATAGATTTCAAAGTCGACATGGATGCGAAGAGGTTTCTTTGCAGGTTTCACACATTCTGTATACACACATTATAGGTTTAAATGATGCTTTATTTAAGATGACTGAACCTATATCGCATTTTACATACAAGGATCAGTGTATACTGCCATTTATCAACAAAGTTAACTTACATGTATTTTGTCGATTGCTTTGATTCTTATCTTTTTTTACAGAATTTATCGCATCCCAATGTTGGAAAAGAAATTAATGGTTAGTATATAAAATGGTTCTTTTCATCATTTTAATGCAAAACACATGGATTTCCTACCTTAACTATGGTTGCAATGCAGTTTTTTTCACATGTGAGAATAAGGATTGGGGGTTTTCTACAAGATCAGATATTGTATGATGTGCCAAGTTTAAAAGCTCCCAATTGGACAGGTTCGAATCTCCTCAAAAAGTTCCCTTGTTGATTTAATTTGTTAGAGTCTGAGACTTTTAGCTGATTTTGGTTCAACCCAGTTGAATATTTCAGTTCCGTCTATTTGCTTCTGTTTAGGACCATTAGTTGAATTGAATCCGTTATTGGCTTGGCTTGGCTGTATCTGGAATATGGTTTCAGATACTAAGCAAATTTTTTCCCTCTTTGGCGCACAATTATAGAAATGAGTAGAGAGTTGAGTTTTGAACAAGAAAAAATTGCTTTCATGCTTGAAATTTCTCTCTAGGATCAGATTAAGGTAAGTCCCTAATTCAATTGTTTCTGTACGATTGACCTGGTTAATGTTGCTTACTTTGATTTATGTTTGTGGGGGGTTTTAGGGGATGGTTGGAGAGGATTTGGATGATTGAAGGAAAGGTACGAGAAAACCAAGCAAGAATAGGAGCAAGAAGGATAGATAAAAGCATTGGAGGAGTTCCAAGTACTGTAGTGTCAAGCTGGCAGTTTAGCTAAATAAAAGCTTCTTCATATATAAATTACTATATATGGATGTTCTATTCTTCTTTGTCTTGAAAGGATATCCTATTCTTTTCTTAGTTCATTTTCTGTATCTTATAGTATTTTGCCATTATATTGACATGTCGATTCATTAATTTTACTCAGGTTGGCTTTGGAGGAGGTAGAATTGCTTCAGAAACAGAGAGGAAATGTGGGATTCCTGCAAATCATGTATTACACCCATCAGGAGATGCCTTGCCTAAAGTACAGAACAGAGTTGGGGGCGAGGGTGAGAAAGAGGAGTTGGTCCTTCAGGATACAATTGCACAAGAAACTGCAGTTATGGTAGAAGACCCCCAGATGTATGTAATATTGTCTCTTTTGATACTGCTTTGGTAAGTATTTAGGATGGAGAATAGAAAGTGATGACTCTATTACTCAATTTGAGAAATAACATCTTGCAAAGGAAAACAAAGAAAGAACTGTTGAAGATAGAGCTAGAGGAAAACATATTGCTCTGTATGTTATGTGAACAACCTGAGTTTAGAAAATCTGCAACCTCTTTTTAGATAAAGAGAGGGGTTTACGAAAAATAACAACGTATACTAACTGAATACAAATAAAAAGCTTTAGAATGTAACCTGTGAGTAGTTAGGTACTGCAGACTTTTGTTTCATATTAAACTTAGTTGAACTCTATGATTTTGACATGCTCGAACTATCTTGCTCCTTTCAGCTTAAAAAACAAGCATTTGATGAAGTTCAAATTGTGGGATACAAGTTTCCCTCCCTTTGGGTTTTATTCTGTACTGATATGTAATATTGCCAATTTCTTTATTGTCTTTGCACATTCCGTTTGCTGAACTATCACTCTATCATCATGATTCATGCAATGTAATGTATTCTTTAATGGGTGGATTTGGCAATGTTGTTTCTTTTTTTAAATTTGTACATGTGGGAGTGTCTTATTACTATTATGTTCAGAAGTTCAACACCTCTGTTTGCTTCAATATTTTGTCCGACGGATGTGTATGCGGCCCAGTTGCTGGAGAAGGAGCACTCTGGATGGTGGAGCTTCAATTATGATTTGATTTTAATATGAGATGTCTAACTATAATGCAAGCTCTACATTTTATATCACTTCTCTGCTGTGTCCTGCTGTTTTTTTTGTAGGTCTAAGATTTATCAAGGATTTATAGGATGTTTTCAAAAATACCACGTGGCCTTGAACCTATTCCTGCTATGGTCAAGCAGTTTGGCTACCTTGAACTATTTCATTAGTTACAATAATATATCACACTGCTATTATGCTTGCCTCCATTCATGATACTTCCTTTTCATGTTTCACTGTTATCTGACAAGCCTTTTATGCATGATCAAAGCCTCTGAAGTATGCAATGGAATGGGTGGAGGGAAGCTATATGCTTGGGGCTAACTCGGATTGGTCTCTCATGATATAATTTCTGCTTACTCTCTGACCTACTAAGTGTGCTTGTTTGGATGATTACATATCATTATCCCTTAGTTTGTTTCTATGATCAGAATTTATGTGCTGTTTTCTGATTTCCTTAAGGGCGTTATTCAATTAAGTCCACCTGGTTTCTGTTGTCAACTCAAGAGCTTAATTTCAGATCCATGTGTATGGTAAAACTATGCTGTTCACTCAAATTGGAGACATCACTTCTTTTGTTGGGACTGCTGAACTCTGTAGTGATTCTTCCTAATCAAATGTTGTGCTGGTGATTCTTCTGTTGGGTGCTGTCTATGACTGCATTGTTATATTACACAGCGATTCCTATTGAAATATTGTCTTGTCAAATGTACCTGACTATGTCACTATCCAAATTGAGTACTTGCATCTAATGGCAATTTAGCATGTATCTTGGGTAAATTAAACACTTTGCTATAAAGAAGATTATCACTATTGTCACTAGGGATCTGTAACCCTGCTGTGTTTTTTTTTTTTTGGATTTTTATCCAGTGTAGTCCATGGTTTCTATGTCAAGATATGTTACTTTTGAAGGGATATATTCTCTCTTTCTTAAAAAATTACTTGATATTAAATCCTTTTTCCTTATGTTAGTTCTATCCAAAATGGAGCAAAGAAGAACTACAACGTTTCTATGATGCATACCTCAAGTATGGGAAAGATTGGAAGAAGGTCAAGCTTGTAGGCCTGTGGCCATTACACTTGAAAGTTACACAACCTCTATCTTGAGCCCTTTTATTTCTATTCAGTTCCCATATTTATATATGCCATCCATTTTACAGGTAGCTGCTGCTGTTCGCAACCGAAATGCGGAAATGGCAGAGTCCCTTTATACCATTAATAGGGTAAGATGACTGTTAAAATCACGTTATTAGCTTTCATCTTCTATGTTAGCAATCCAGGCCATAAGGTCGGGCCTTATATTGTTTATTCTAGGAGGGGGAAGTAACAGCCCATGTGGGCATTGTGTCTGTGTAAATAAATAATTAAAGTAGTAATTAGTAGTGGAGTCAGTTATTAGAGTAGTGGAGGACAGCAGTTGAGAGAGAAGGGTAAATACGTTGGGGGTTGCTTTTGGGGAAATTATCCAGAAACTGGGAAAAGGGCAGCTGTGTGCTGTTGGGGGCTCTTTGGAGGTTCCTCGTCTCCATTGAGAAATCAGTATTATTCTACCAGGTAATCAGCAGAAGTCAGTCTTTAATTGAGCAAACATCCTCTTGTCTAACAAATTGGTGCTTTCATTGAGAGCATCACGTCGTCATGACTCGGTCGGGAGAGTTAGATTCGAGGATATCAGCAATAGAGGGAGAGTTTGAGAGTATTCACAAGGAACAACAAGAAATCAGAGAGATGGGACTTGTGACTAGCCGCAGGGTTGAGATCCTGGAAGGGAGTTTATCGTCGGTGAGGGATCAGTTATTACTGGCGATGCAGCAGATGCAGGACCAACTTACAAAGCAGATGGAGTCGCGGTTTCCAAAACCGAATTCATCGTCATCGACCCAAGGGGGATTAGGTGGATCCAACTCGAAGAATCCAACGGAGACAAATTCACCGATAGTTATCCGAAGTGCAGACACTGTCGACAGGGAGAATGAGGCCAACTCCCCGTCTCTAGTGGCTCGTAAAGTGGATTTTCCCCAATTTGATGGAGACGACCTGTTGACATGGATCACTAGAGCAGAACAGTACTTTGAGATTCAGTCAACTAGGCCAGGGGATCGGGTCAAGGTAGCGATGGTAGGAATGGATGGGGCTGCTCTTAATTGGGTACGTTGGATTGGGCGACAAAGGCCAGGATTCACGTGGGAAGAACTGAAAGAGGAGCTCGTTAAACGCTTCATGGGGACACAAGTTTCGAACCGATTCGAGCACCTTAGTCTTTTGAAACAATCCGGGACTGTTGATGAGTTTGTCGATGAGTTAGTGGCTTGTGCGGCTCATACGACGGGTCTGGGCAATGAGCAGTTGTTGGGATACTTCCTGGCAGGGCTGAAACCACAGGTTAGGGTGGAATTACAGAAATTTGAAGAAGAAGAACTTCTCGCTGCTATGGACGGAGCCCGACGAGTGGAGCGGAAGCTGAATTTTGAACAAGGGCTAGGTCGTGGACCTTGGAAAGGGGCATTATCTGGGCAGAAAGGCTGGCCCAATAAGAGTCCAATTGGATCACAGAGTTCATTCACAGGTGGAGGGGCGTCCAAGGAGTATTCAAGCTATAGCAAGCCCAAGTCTGGGTGGAACCCTAGCTCACCTTCCATTGGTTCAAATCAGAGTACAACCTCGAAGTCTCGCTATATCAGGTCAATTCCTCAAAAAGAGTTTAATGATTTGAAAGCCAAGGGCCTATGTTACAAGTGTCGACAGCCTTATAGTCCTCTTCATCGATGTGGGGAAAAAGTCTTCAAATTGATAGAATGTCCGGAAGAGGAACTGAATGACACTAGCGAGGAGGCGGAGTTGTTCCAGTTTGGAGAGGAAGAACCTGCAACGAACCATAATCTGCAGTGGCTGGAACTTCCACTCAACGCCATGGGCGGAACTTGTAATCCGAGGGCATTGAAAATCCGAGCCAAATTGGGGGACCGGAAGGTGGTAGTATTGGTGGATAGTGGGGCAAGCCATAATTTTGTGAATCATCGACTAGTTGAAGTAGAGGAACTGCCGGTGGAGCCCACTGGAACTTTTGGTGTGAGGCTTGGAAATGGCCACAAGGTAGAAACAAGGGGGATTTGCAAACGATTGCCTTTGAAATTCGGCTCATGCGATATGGAGGTTGATTGTTATCCTTTTGACTTGGGAGGTATTGATGTGGTATTGGGTTATGCATGGCTGTTATCAATGGGGAAAACAACGGTGGATTGGGAGGCCATGACAGTGGAGTTTAACCAAGACGGAAAACAAGTAACAATTCGAGGGGACCCGACATTAGCAATCACCGCTGTCTCCTTTAACTCGCTGCAGAAGATGTCAGAAGTTGAGTTCGGCGCCTGGGTGTGGGAAACAGAAGCTCCAAGTGAGAGTGCTGACATGGGAACTCTAGATTGTGGCGTTCCGGAAGAACTCGACAAGCTGTTGACAGAATATCAAGATGTATTTGAAGAGAAAGCAGGTTTACCGCCGAAGCGAAATGTTGATCACCGAATCGTACTCAAAGAAGGGGTAAGTGCTGTCAGCGTGAGACCGTACAGATATGGGCATCATCAGAAAGACGAGATTGAAAGGATGGTTGCAGAGATGCTGAAATCTGGGGTGATACGCTCAAGTCACAGCCCTTTTTCCAGCCCAGTTCTGTTGGTTAAGAAAAAAGACGGTAGTTGGAGGTTTTGTGTGGACTATCGTGCAGTAAATCAGGCCACTGTTCCAGACAAGTATCCAATACCGGTGATACAAGAAATGTTAGACGAGTTAGGAGGAGCTCGGGTATTCTCTAAGATAGATCTCCGTTCTGGATACCATCAGATTCGCGTGGCTGCTGAGGATGTTGCCAAAACAGCTTTCAGAACACATACAGGCCACTACGAGTTTCTCGTGATGCCCTTCGGGCTCACCAATGCCCCCGCAACATTCCAAGCTACCATGAACGACCTCTTTCGACCCTTCCTTCGAAAGTTTGTCTTGGTTTTCTTTGACGATATACTTGTATATAGTGGCAGCTGGGAGGCGCACATGATTCAGCTCAGACAAGTCCTGCAGATTTTGAGAGAACAATCATTCGTAGCCAATAGAAAGAAGTGTTCATTTGGTCAAGGGTCAGTGGAGTACCTTGGGCACATTTTATCTGAGAAAGGGGTGGAAATGGACCCAGCTAAGGTTGCTAGTATCCTGACATGGCCACTACCCAAATCAGTTAAGGAGGTGAGAGGCTTTCTAGGCTTGACGGGATACTATCGAAAATTCATCAAGGATTACGGGAAGCTAGCACGACCATTAACTGAGTTGCTTAAAAAAGAAAATAAGTCACCTTTCACTTGGAATGAGGAAGCACAAGAGGCCTTTGTGGCTCTTCAACGAGCAATGACAACCGCCCCAGTTTTGGCCCTTCCAGACTTCAGCCAACAGTTTGTCATCGAATGCGACGCATCGGGGGCTGGTGTGGGAGCTGTACTGATGCAAAGTGGGAAGCCGCTTGCCTATTTCAGCAAGGGATTCTCCGGAAAGGTGTTGTCGCGGTCAGCCTATGAAAAAGAGTTGATGGCATTGGTGATGGCTGTCCAACATTGGCGCCCTTATCTTTTGGGCGGTAGGTTCCTGGTGCGGACTGACCACCGGAGCCTGAAACACCTTCTGTCGCAGCCAATCACATCGCCGGCACAACAAAATTGGGTTGCAAAGTTGATCGGGTTTGATATGGAGATAGAATACAAAACAGGTAGCTCCAATCGCGTAGCTGACGCGTTATCGCGGCGAGAGGAGGCTCAGTTGAATGCTCTGACCAGGCCGTACTTGGAAAACTGGGAGGAGTTACGCAGGGAAGTATGGGCAGATCCAAAGTTAAGAGAAATCATCGACAAACTGAAACGGGGTGAAGTGGTCAAACAACCGTTTGTTTTGGTAGGTGATAAGTTGTTTCATAAGGGCAGAATTTGCATTTCCGCCAATTCAACCTGGATCCCTCGTTTATTGGAGGAGTTTCATACCACCCCGGTTGGGGGACATTCTGGAGCGTGGCGTACATACAAGCGACTCTCAATGAATGTGTTTTGGCCAGGAATGTTCAAGGCAGTGCAAGCGTTTGTGGCTAGTTGTTTGGTCTGCCAGAAAAATAAATATGAAGCCCTCTCACCTGCTGGTCTCTTACAGCCCCTGCCAATTCCGGAGAGAGTGTGGGAAGATATTTCTCTTGACTTCATTGGGGGCTTGCCAAAGTCTAATGGGTTTGATTGCATATTAGTGGTAGTGGACAGACTTTCAAAATATGCTCATTTTCTGCTACTTAAACATCCGTTTACAGCCAGGGGTGTAGCTGATGTGTTCATAAAGGGAGTGGTCAGATTGCATGGAATCCCGCGATCCATGGTCAGTGATCGCGATCCGCTCTTTCTTAGTAGCTTTTGGAAGGAGCTCTTTGCAAAACAGGGCACTAAGTTGAAGATGAGTAGCTCCTATCACCCCGAGACGGACGGTCAGACAGAGGTACTTAATCGCTGCCTTGAAACCTATTTACGGTGCTTCTCGGCCGAGCAACCGAGGCAATGGGCTAGCTGGATCCATTGGGCCGAATATTGGTACAATACAAACTTTCAAGGGGCAGCGGGAATGACACCCTTTGAATGTGTCTATGGCAGAAAACCCCCAGGAATTCAGCAACATCTTCCTGGAGAGTTCGTTGTGGCAGCTGTTGCTGAGGAGTTTTGGAACCGGGATGAAATCCTAAGGCAGCTAAAGTTCAACTTAGACCGAGCTAAGAAAAGAATGTTGATGTCAGCGAATCAAGGCAGGAGAGAGCTGGAATTCAAAGAAGGAGATCTTGTGTTTTTGAAATTAAGGCCACATCGACAGTCGTCGCTTTTTCGAAGGGTGAATCAGAAGCTGTCAACAAGGTATTTTGGACCTTTCAAGATTTTGCGAAGAGTGGGAGCAGTAGCATATCAGTTGGAGCTTCCTCCGTCAGCTAAAATACATTCAGTATTTCATGTCTCGCTGCTTAAGAGGGTAGTCGGTGATCACAAGGCTATAACCGACTTGCCACCTGATCTGATTATGGAAGAAGAGGAGTTTGTCCCGCACGACATTATCAAAGTGGTGATACATTCAGGACAGCCTAATGCTTGTCACAAAGTGCTTGTTGAATGGGCAGGCAAGCCTCTGACAGAAGCTACGTGGCTGACATGTGAGGAGTTCAAGAATCAGTTTCCATCTTCCAACCTTGTGGACAAGGTTTGTTCAATCGGGGGTGGGATTGTTAGCAATCCAGGCCATAAGGTCGGGCCTTATATTGTTTATTCTAGGAGGGGGAAGTAACAGCCCATGTGGGCATTGTGTCTGTGTAAATAAATAATTAAAGTAGTAATTAGTAGTGGAGTCAGTTATTAGAGTAGTGGAGGACAGCAGTTGAGAGAGAAGGGTAAATACGTTGGGGGTTGCTTTTGGGGAAATTATCCAGAAACTGGGAAAAGGGCAGCTGTGTGCTGTTGGGGGCTCTTTGGAGGTTCCTCGTCTCCATTGAGAAATCAGTATTATTCTACCAGGTAATCAGCAGAAGTCAGTCTTTAATTGAGCAAACATCCTCTTGTCTAACATTCTATTGAAGCTACAATTGAATTCTATTGGTAGAGGAATTATGCATTTGGAAAATTTACAAATTGACATTTTCTATTAAATCGAGTCCTCTAGATTTGGACCGGCTTCTGTGAAAGCAAGTGCGATTACCTTTGGTTGAGATCTTCATAAGAGCTTCTAATTAAGCATCATTCTCTTTTCCTTTCTCATATCTTATTTCTTCTGTTAAAATATCTCCTTTCTTCTCACTTTCCCATTTGAATTAGCTATGACATTCTTCTGCTGCCAGCTTATTATAGATTTATGCACTTGGGTAGAAATCCTTATACTTCATTTAGTAAGAATCGCCTACAAAGAATGTGGAACATGTCATTCAGTATGTGAATATTTCATTCTGAAAGCAGTATATTGTTTGCCTGTATTGGAAAACTCAAGCAGTATGTTGTTGCTTCTCCTTCTAAACAAACTGTTTTCTCAGGCTTACTTGTCACTTCCGGAGGGTACTGCTTCTGTGGGTTGGATTAATAGCAATGATGACTGATCATTACTCCAACCTAGTGAGATAAGAATTCCATTTAATTCTGTTGTACATTTGTGATTGTGCATACCAGGGGAATACAAACTAAATGGTATTTACGAAAATCTGTGTAAGATTGGGTGAGAAGGGTTCCGGGATAACCTTATAATTCATTTTTGCGCAAATTGCACTGCAGTTCTTTTTCCTTTAGGTCTAAATTTTATTTTTATTTGACCTAAGAGCTATGAATCTTTTTTGGAACCTTTGTTTCCCTTACCTGTCCTTTTTTGGAATTGTACTAGAGCTCTATAACCTACAAACCTAATTAAGTACTGACACTTGGGTTCTGCTTGTATCATGAGATAACAATATACTAGCTAAAGGATCAAATGATCTAACTTGCTCTTTCTTGCATCTAGCTTCTGCAACCTTCCAACTTTCTTTGGCATATCATATAAAAATGTTGCTCTTACCTAACAGGAGGGAAGTGGTAGTGAACAAGAAAGCAATGGAGTTGGATCAATACAAAAGCCTCAACAACGTACCCATGCAAAATTGCTTTCTGATGCAGCCAAGTGAAGTGAAAAAGAAGCGTTCTGGAGGCAAGTCTTGCCCTTATCTCACTCCCATTTATGTGAATCTTCTCAGAAAGTCGTTCTTTTGTATCCAATTTGCTTTCTTCTTCCAATTCCGAATTGAAAAATATGATAAGGTTATGCTTCAGGAACCCAACCTCGTGCAGTAGGGTAAAGAACGCCCCGTGTCCCTGTAAAATATACTTAGATATCACAGAAAAATACATTTCTCCATCACGGTATGGGAAAAAAGTAAAGGACTATGACTCAGTTGTTACCATCATTCTCATCTTGTCATTTCATAATTTGTCATTCTGTCAATTTAAACAAACTCCAAATTGCAAGGGAATAAACACAACCACATCCTTAAATACCCAACAGAAGGGAAAGAGGATTTGAAAGCCTGAGTTCCTAAGGGAAAGACGGCCTCCTCATCTGATTCTGATTGCTTTTTTTTGGTCTGTGAAAGCTTGTCACTATCAAAATTGCCAAATACTATATGTAACAGGGTCTGCAGTTGCTGTATTTTGTTTTGATTTTCTCTATGGCTATGTATTGTTAATACTGTCGTTTTCTTTAGCTTAACTAAGTTGTGTTTTTCCTGTAAATTGACAGGCTCTGCAGGGCCAGGACAGCCCATTATATTAAAGCAACAACCACTGAAGCTCCTCCAACAAATCAAAGCAAGTAACGTTGTCTTTTCATGATTGTTGTGGCCTGTTATAAAAAATCAGATCGCACAAGGACCAAATCCTTCAAACGCAAGCAGAAATCAAACCAACAATTGCAGAGGGACATTAGAAAACAGGAAAGAGCTGACCTGAGGATGGGGCAGATCGGAACGACAACCTGAGCGAGAAGAAGGCCGACGTTCAATCCGACGTTTTCCCGCGTTTGGTTTATAACTTCCATCATGTGCAACTATTGGTCCAAGCTTCTCAAGTGTAATTGCTCAGACCTTGTTGGTCAATGCTCTATGCCTTTTGGTTATTTTGGAGTTCTGGCACACCAGTATTGCCAAAAAGGATACTACAAATTCATCAAGCCAAATTTACAGTATAGGTGCTGCCTGCAACTCAAACTCTGTGGGAAGCTGGGAATTCTATATGCTTCGTGGTTACTATCAACTGATTTGTTTTGATATTTTACTTTCAAAACGAGAGCTGTTATTACTTGACACAACTAGGTATGAGCTTTTTGGTCCATTATTTTTCCAAAGGATCAAGTTTGTGTATTTTTCACCTACACTTAGATTCCAATACTTTGTTCCTTGTGAAAATTTATCAATTGCATATGTTGTTCATACCACATGATTCCAACAAACACGTCACTAGTTCGCTAATTTAATTTTTTTGTTTTTGTTTAACCGTAAGGAAACAATAATCAAGAGACATACCACAAGTCTGAAAAAACCGCTGGGCTGCTTGTTTTCTGTTTAATCCATCAGTCCGGTCGTTAAGTGATATTGCCTGTGGTGCCCCTGGACCCTCGAAATGTGTCTTCAGATGCCTGATATACAAAAACGTTACCATTTGGCATCAGTTACATGCATATTAGACTACTTTTGTAGAGCATATTTATAATTGCTATTATTAGTGAAGGAATTACTTTTGTAGAGCATATTCCATTTCTTCGTCAAGAACAGGACGTTGTGTTTGTGTTTGTGTACGTCCAGTCTCCTCCAACAGTGGTGCCAAGTTTGTGTATGCTGAATGCCAAGAGGAGAGTAATACATTACAGAGGTGAGCAATATTGCAGTATAAAATGAACTTGAGAATTATCAATACAAGTTTTACCGTTTTCTGGTGCTAAGCCCTCATTTATGAAGACATTTGGTTCATGTTCCATTGGGTTCTCGGCTAGTAGTAGCATAATGCAATTTGTTCAAGACAAAACTGGAAAATGAAAGAGATTAAGGACTCACGTGCTCACGTGACCCAACAGAATGAGTCGGTGTGTAATAGAGAAATAGACAAATCCGCACGAATTGCCGGACAAGGAGCAGCTGCTGCGAAATTTGTAAGATCGGCGTTGACCAGTCTTCAATGCGCTTCAATTTGATGTGGCTCCACCGTCCGTATTTTGTTCTCAAGATTCATTGTTATCGATCACTTTAGGATCCGATGAGACCTGGGCGGTGAAAGACAAACGACCCAGGTTTTATTGGGTTCGATCACAGGTATATCAGGTTTTTGGACCGGACCGTCCAGTTCTCGATCTATATGAGTCTTTTGACTCTTTTCTTGCAATTCAAGTTAAGAAAGATAACCTTATATATTCTTTTCTTTACAAATCGAAATCGTGTTAAGACAGTACTTTTATTCTTAAAAAGAGATATGCATGTATCGTTTGAATAATACCGTAAGTGTATTCAAATCTATATTCGTAGGACGTGATTACGGCGTATATGATGGAGAGTTTTTAGAGGGTACTTAAGGATGTTTGTCTACTTTTTGGGCAAAAAAAATGTTAAACACCTAATGGATTTTTGCTTATATAAGTACTCACTAAGAACTCTCCCATTAAAAAGGGATATGCATGCATCGTCGAATAATATCTTAAAAGACACTTATGTCTTCAAATCTACATTCGTAGGAAGCGATTAGGGACACTTTAAATTTCTAATCCCGGATAAAAAAAAGAAACTACTATCTCGAAAGATCTAAATTTGACATTTTTTTGGTCAAAACTATATTTGAAATATTGATCGGTACAATTATTGATGTTCTACATGATTTTAGTTTAAAAACAGCTATTAACGTTATAATGACCTGTTTATTTCTATATCTTTCGTATGGGGAATGGGGTTAGGTACAAATTAAAACTACGCTTATGTTTCGTTAGAATTTTTTCATTCATTTCTCACTTTTACACATAACTTTATACCGGCCTTTTATACCAATGTATCACTCGTACATAATCACTCAATTCTGCTCTTGAATCCAACCCAATTCAATATGCCAATTTGATTTCTAACAAGGTGTCAAACAGAGCTAATCAATATATATATTATAAAAGTCGACCGTTTTCGACTGGCTCCTAGCCGAACCCAATCCTGGGTTCGATCCTTAAAACAGGATTGTACTCGGCCGCAAAATCAATCCGTAACCCAGTTAAAAACAATCTTCTAAGTGTTTGTAATTCTCATCACCTCAACTTAAATACATTTTAGTTTTAATTGGTATAAGAAACTCCTACCTTGAAAATTTAGGAACTTTCCATATAACACGTCAAACCTGAGGTATAAGGTTCTCATTTTTTAGCTACATCCATACCTCATTCCATATCCGCCTAGCTCCCAAAAAGCCCTTTTAGCACTAACTTGACCGATTAGTAAGTACTAGACTTCTCGAACGGGTTGAGTTGGGCGGGTTCGTGTCGAGTCATTTTGAGTTAAGTTTGGGTTCGAGTCATGGATCAAATTGGTTCGGTTCATTCTAGGTTACCAAATGAATACCGATTGACTAGCAGGTCAATGATGTGATTTTAATAAAATCATTCAGTATGATAATATATAAAACAGGCCCGTCCATTGGGCTGACAAATTGCCCAATGGAACAGAGCCCCCATATTTTAAGGTCTCCAAATTTTAATAATTTATATATTTAAAAGCATAACATATATAGGATTGTTGACTAGTTATCACAGATGGTTTTAGAGTTTATTAAATGTATCAGAGGTTTAGTGGGAGTTCGATTTCCATGAATAGCAATTTTTTTCCTTCTTGCAATATAGGCTCTTGGACGGTTGAGTTTCAATTTGTATGTATCACATTTATCAATTTAAGATCTTATTTCCATTAAAAAATGTAAATCAATAAATTAGTTAATTTAACCTTTTAATTATATGACTAATACATGCAAATTTTGTAAATGAACAAGCTTGTGATTGGTTTGTCTATCATAAGAGATCAGACTCTTACAAGATCATAAGAGTGGTACACCTTGCAACAGAGTCAACGACATGTGTTTCACAAGTTTAGATCTATAATTCTAATGATAATGCATGGACAACGAAGCAGACATACAATTTTCCATCTTTATCAAGACGTCCAAACGAAAGTATTGGCGTTTTTGCAGGAGATATGTTGTTTTGGTATCGTCCCAACATAGAATGGTTAGATATAGAGATGTTAATCTGTTTCGATCCTACCATTGAAGAGTTCAAAAGCTATAACATTCCAACCCATACCATTGATTCACAACTTTGGGAATTGGCTCTTTATTGTGACCAAGTTGCTCTGATTCTTCCTACCATTAATGGCTCAAGATTGGGATTGGGTATAAACCTTTGGCATTCGATTTAAAAATATTGACCCATTGCAAGGACGAGCATGACATCGTTGGGATCCAAGTGATAAATTTGACAAAAATAATTCCGGAGGTTAAGAAGAACCACTTAAGGGTGGGAGCTATTTAGCGTTTGATTAGGAAGGTGTTATTATTGCTTATCCGGGCCACTTTTCATAATGAATGGTTTTACGCTATAGAGATAATATTGAAGAATTGGCTAGGTTTCAATCACATGAAAAAATGCTACGCCGTTAGTGACAGCGGGGTGCTCCTTTCGTTCGATTCCGATATGAAACTGACAGTGGCTGATATGCCTGGTGGTTTGCTTATGGATCCCTTGAAAATTGTCTGCTCTTTGGTGGAATATAAGTCTGATTTGTATGTGGTGGAGAAGATCTATGAAGAGATTGATGCTGGTGATGTGAGGGGTTATGAAGGTATAAACGACGGGGGGTGTAAAAAGAAAATTCCAGAGGTTAAGAAAAACCACCTAAGGGTGGGAGCTATTTAGCGTTTGATTGGGAATGTGCTATTATTGCTTATCCGGGTCACTTTTCATAATGAATGGTTTTACGCTGTAGAGATAATATTGAAGAATTGGCTAGGTTTCAATCACATGAAAGCATTCTTAGGGTTGATTGCTATCATGTTACAACTTTTTGCCATGTATAGTTTTCTTGCTTTCTTGGACAACACCTCAATCGAATTTGTTCATGACAATCTCAATGTATGTTACATAGTATGATTTATCAACCTACATGCGCCCTCCGGCCTCCGTTTTTCCTCCAAGTTGCAATTGAACCATATATAATTAAATATTATCTAAAACTTGTAATAGTCTATACTTATTTTGAAAGATGTTACTCATTTTATTTGTATAACGTAGTACATATTTTTTCCCCTTCACATATGACAAAGAATCCAATTTTTATTTCAATAGAAAAAACAAAAGCTCTCATATGTGTGTTGACCACTGGTATTCTTTGAGATGAAGAATGAAGGATATCATCAATTCTAGTTCCACTTCCAATTATATCTTCAGGAGATATGAAACTGCTACGCATTCTCGGGCCAGTTCTATGTCCTTCAGTAGGGGAATGTGATTTTGTTGTCAATACGCCATGAGCTCCATCAAACTATTTCGGAAACAACGTACTGAGGTCATATATTATCTCTCAATTGAAAAAAATTAGTTTTGGATCCTAAAACTCTTCTAAAGTTGTGTATAGTTTTCTCAATTGAAAAAAATTACAACTTTTTGCCATGTATAGTTTTCTTGCTTTCTTGGACAACACCTCAATCGAATTTGTTCATGACAATCTCAATGTATGTTACATAGTATGATTTATCAAACTTCATGCGCCCTCCGACCTCCGTTTTTCCTCCAAGTTGCAATTGAACCATATATAATTAAATATTATCTAAATAAACTTGTAATAGTCTATACTTATTTTGAAAGATGTTACTCATTTTATTTGTATAACCTAGTACATATTTTTTCCCTTTACATATGATAAAGAATCCAATTTTTATTTCAATAGAAAAAACAAAAGCTCTCATATGTGTGTTGACCACTGGTATTCTTTGAGATGAAGAATGAAGGATATCATCAATTCTAGTTCCACTTCCAATTATATCTTCAGGAGATACGAAACTGCTACGCATTCTCGGGCCAGTTCTTTGTCCTTCAGTAGGGGAATGTGATCTTGTTGTCAATTAGTGATGGAGCTGGGTGGGGGCCTGTGGGGGCCGGTGCCCCCACTTCCATCCGGCCGGAATTAGGTGTTGGTGTAGAAGTTGCTAGTCCAGAAAAACAAGAAGCTTTGAAAAAGTTCCCATCTTTTTTCTGGGTTTCCACTCCAACCCAGCAAAATAATGGGTGTTTACTTTTACATTCTTTCTGTTTGAGGTGAGAAATCCGAAGCCCACATGTAATTTCAGATCAACATTCCAAAACCCAACAAAATAATGTGAGTTAGGCTTGGGAAAAATGGGTTGGTTTTCACTTCCTACAAGTTTCGGCCTTGAAATCATTGACAATGGGGCTCTTATTGTGTCTTGACTTCTGAGAGGTTTGGTTAAGGAGGCTTGCTGAAAGTATGATAAAAAAGTTGGGTTTGGCTGGTGAAAAAATGGGTTTTCACTTACTATTGTTCTGCCCTTGAATCTTTGTTTTTATAGCTTTTCTTCTGTATATGATTAGGGATCTGGCAAGGTCTTATAAGTTGTACATTTGTTGAAGATTATGGATCTTGAAAGATCTTTCAGCTGTATAAATGTTGTCTTGTTTTTCATGTTATATTATTATTTATTGTGTTTGAAATAATGAGTGCATGATCCAGTTGGGTTTGGCTTGTGAAATATTGGTTTTGACTTAGTGTTAGGGCTCTTTACAATGCCCCCACTGTCTTGTTTCTCTGCCTCCGTCCCTGTTGTCAATACGCCATGAGCTCCATCAAACTGTTTCGGAAACAACGTACTGAGGTCATATATTATCTCTCAATTGAAAAAAAATTAGTTCTGGATCCTAAAACTCTTCTAAAGTTGTGTATAGTTTTCTCAATTGAAAAAAATTACAACTTTTTGCCATGTATAGTTTTCTTGCTTTCCTGGACAACACCTCAATCGAATTTGTTCATGACAATCTCAATGTATGTTACATAGTATGATTTATCAACCTACATGCGCCCTCCGGCCTCCGTTTTTCCTCCAAGTTGCAACTGAACCATATATAATTAAATATTATCTAAATAAACTTGTAATAGTCTATACTTATTTTGAAAGATGTTATTCATTTTATTTGTATAACCTAGTACATATTTTTTTTCCCTTAACATATGACAAAGAATCCAATTTTTATTTCAATAGAGAAAACAAAAGCTCTCATATGTGTGTTGACCACTAGTATTCTTATGAGATGAAGAATGAAGGATATCATCAATTCTACTTCCACTTCCAATTATATCTTCAGGAGATATGAAACTGCTATGCATTCTCGGGCCAGTTCTCTGTCCATGAGCTCCATCAACCTGTTTTGGAAACAACGTATTGAGGTCATATATTATCTCTCAATTGAAAAAAATTAGTTCTGGATCCTAAAACTCTTCTAAAGTCGTGCAGTTGATTCTCAAATTGTATCTCTCAACTAAAAAACTAGTTTCAAATTCTAGCACTCCTCTAATGTGGTATAGTCGTTGGTTCTTGTAAGCACCGTCAAAACTCGACCTGACCTGACTCGTTAGAAGATTTTTGTGTTGAAGTCCGATTCGAAATCAATGAATGAAAGAGAGACTCGACCCAATTGCCTCAATCATTGATTGGATGAAACTTGAAATTCAAGATCCGATGGGTCTACCCGAAACAATGTTTTATTAAAACAGTGTATCATTCGTAATTGCATATTGTAATATACTTTGTTGTGACAATCGATATATAATAATTTTACTTTTATTTTGTTTTGTTTTTGTATAATTTAAAAAAAATTAATGCTGTTAATTGTTAGGTCAATCCAAACTGTATCGAACTCGAAGTGAACCAACCTGAACATATAATAGAGGGAATACTATTTTTTAATGAAAAATCGGTGGTTAAGTGCAACTATTTATAAATAAGGGGTGGTTAAGTGTAGAAACAATGTTATGGGTGATTAAATGCAACAATATGTAAATAAGAGGTGGTTAAGGCTCTGTTCGGTATAACAAGCTAAATCCAACTGAAAAAGTGTAAAATTACAAATAGGGTATTTAATTTTAATTGATATGTATTATTATACTCAATATTTGAAGATTTATAGAAATATATTAAATTTGATAGTCATCGGTCTTCACCGTCTCCCTCCTCCGGCGCCCACTCGATGACCCGTCGACACCTCTCCACCACCAACATTTGACCAATCCGATTGTCGCAAGTCGTCATCGAAGACATCAACACCTTCCCCACCATCGTGGTCACCATAGATCCGACTCTTGCAAAGCGTCGTCGACCTCGTCAACACCGCCTCCACCACTATAGCCACCCAAATCTGGTTTTTGCAAGCCGTGACCGACTCGCCACCATAGCCTTTTGCGAGCCCATAACTGGTTTTGCGAGACAGTGTCGCAACCGTCGACATCGCCTCCGCCACAACTCCGTTAACATCTCCTTCGCCACCATAGCCTCCATATCCAATGAACTGGGGGTAAAAATGGATGTGGTGATATGTATGTAAAATGGGTGAAAATAAATTTCAGCTACACAAGCTCACTTAGACTCTGTTTAGTAACAATAGAGATAATTTTAAAAAGGAAAATTCATTTTGGTACCCTTCTGGTTTTGACAATTCCTTTTGGTGCCCTAGGAAAAAAGTTATTCCCTTTGGTACCCCTATGGTTTATACATTTTCCTTTTCATAGCCAAAACTCTATTTTAACCTATTTTTCATCCAAAAAAAATATTTTTCATTTAAAATTTAAATTAAAACGAATTTGCTATGAAAATATTTGAATATTTAAAATTTTAATAAAAATATTTTCCATCAAAAAATTAACTTGTGAACTTGGAATATTTAAAACTAATGAGTTTTGGGATTTGTAATTGATTAATATCACATATACATGTTATCAAAAATATACTGAGAATGCACCAAAAATATATTGAGTTTTGAGATTTGTAAATTTGCTTAGTATTCCCTCTGTCCCGAAATGTTCTTCCCATGCCACTGTACACACGTTTTTTAAGGGAGGAAAAAGTGGATTTTTTGGTTGCAGTTGTGTCAGAAGGTGTGATCATTAATTTGGGTTAATTTTTTTGAATTGGGGGATTATGGCGCCAGAAAACAATGGAAAAACACCAAACATTAACTTTACAAATTCAGCAACCAATAGGAAGTGGCCATTCAAACCACACGGATCCCCCCTGCCCCCTCCCTTACATTAAAGTCCTTACATGAGCAGAATTACAGTCAGTCCCTTACAAACATTCCATTTGCCTCCATTGATGCACAAAACAAAGATAAACAGTGAAAAAAAACAGAGCATTTACTTTCAGATCACACAGAAAAGGTAAAGGGGGAGAAAGTCTGCATCATTGCCTTGTTGTGATGGCCTCAGCATTAAACTTAAATGAAGACCCTTTTCCAGAGGAATATACTCACAGCTCCCAACATGGTCCCCACAGCTTTGATCTTAATGAGGACGTGGGGGATGAAGAAGGAGATGCAGAGGCATCTCAGGAAAGTGAACAAGCAGGTGGGGACCAAGCAGAAGAAGCAGAAGGGAATAACACAGCAACACATTTACCTCATCAGCGTTTCACAACAAGGCTCAGCAGTGAGAGAAAAATACAAATAATGATGAGACTCTTGCACATAGCAAAAGAGGGATATCTACCACCAAACAGCATTAAACTACTGGCCAGTGAGTTCAACTTGTCAAGGAAAACCATAGGTAAGTTATGGAAGACAGCAAAGGGCTCAGAGAATGGCCTTCATATGCCAAATGTGACTACAAAGTACACCAACTGTGGGAGAAAGAGAATTCAGGTGGCTGCTACACAAATCACAGATCTCAATATGGGGGAAAGATCATGCATACGTGATTTAGCAAGCAAGCTGGAAATCTCAAAGAGCACAGTGCACAGAATGATCAAGAGAAAGTCAATAAGGGCACACACAAACCCACTGCATCCAGGCTTGAAGCCAGCAAACATGAAGACAAGGTTGGAATGGATCTTAAGTCTACTTCAAGGCAGTGATGCACAAAGCAAGCAACAATATTACAGCATGTATGATTTCATACACATAGATGAAAAATGGTTTCATCTTAGCAAGAAAACACAGAGGGTGTATCTAGCAGCCAATGAAAGGGGGAAGTACAGGGCAACATCATCAAGCAAATTTATTCCAAAAGTAATGTTTACAGCTGCTGTAGCAAGGCCTAGATTCAATTCAGAGGGGGATTGCACTTTTGATGGGAAAATAGGAATTTTTCCCTTTACATATCAAGAAGCAGCCAAGAGAAAATCAAAGAACAGAGACAAGGGGACTCTAGTCACAAAGCTGGTTGAATCAGTGAACAAAACAGTAACAAGGAGGATGCTCATTGACCAGATAGTGCCAACAATCAAGGAGAAATGGCCACAGCAAGAAGGTCACAAGGTAATATTCATACAACAGGACAATGCTAAGGCACTCATCACTCAAGAAGATGAAGAATGGCAGCAAGTATACAGACAGGATGATTTTACTTTCATTCTAATTCAACAGCCCCCCAACAGCCCAGATTTAAACATACTAGACCTTGGTTTTTTTAGAAGCATTCAATCACTCATGCACAAGAAGATGCCAAAGGATATTGATCACATGTTGGATGCAGTTCATGAAGCATTTTATGAGCTTGACCCAACTACTTTGGGAAATGTATGGCATTCTTTGCAATATGTAATGAATGAGGTGTTAATTGCAAAAGGTAGCAATGATTATGATGTGCCACATGTGAACAAGAGAAGATTGGCAAGTCAAGGCAATCTACCTATACAAGTTCAAGTACCAAACTGGGCAGTTTGTCAAGCATGGGACATTGTTCATGGGGATGCAAATGCTTTGGATACAGAACAAGCAACTCAGGATGCAAGGGGAGACACACAAGCAACTCAAAATGCAGGGGGAGACACACAAGCAACTCAAGATGCAGGGGAGGAAACACAAGCAACTCAGGGAGAATATGAAGATGAAGATAATAACCATGAAGTTTATGATGAAGACATGTAAGTATATATAGGGGGATATTGAACAGTTTACAACTTTTGTGTAGTGCACTAGTAGTTTTTGGTGGGGGAAAACTTTTAGCCAGTTTAAAACTTTTGTTGAAGTGCACCAGTTTTTGTAAGATGCAAGATCCTCTTGGAACTTATTTAAAAAGTGGTTGCTCTCAGGATCCCTCTTATCATCACAGATGCAGCCTCAACCCCAAAACTTGAGCACCCAATGGCCTCCAAAGCCCCAATTAGGGGCGGTGGCCTAGTGAATGTGAAGTTCAGAGGCTTGAAATGAGACTGGATCTCAGCTCAGTAAGATAGGTCTCATCATTGAGCAAAAAAAAAGAAAAATAAATCTCAGAATCCCCCTTAGCATCATTGATGCAAACTCAACCCAAAACCATCAACTAACAAACTGCCTCCAAAGCCACAAATAAGGGCGGTGGCCATATGCTAGTTAAGGTAAGAGGCTTGTAAGAGTTGACATCTCAGGCATAAAAGAGATCATCATAGATTAAAAGGAAAAAAAACAGTTTTAAAATCAAAACAAATTCCTTATTGAGGTTAGCTACTTTCATTAGGTAAAAATGGTGTCAGTGAGTCCCAATTCAACCAAGTCATTGAGCTGACCCAAATTTGGGTCAGCTCAATGTTCAGGACTTGGTTGAATTGAGACTCACTCACACCATCCCTACATCACAGATTTTTCAAAGCATGAAGAAGTACTCATGAAGCACTACAGACATGAAGCATTCAATACAAAACCATGAATCAGTTTTAAAAATATACAAAGCCATGAAACAGTTTTAAAGTCATGAGTGATCACTTCATACAGCAACTCATGAATCAAAATTAAGTAGAAATAGAAGCATACAGAATTAAAATTCAAGAAAATAAAACATTTTTATTTCAAATGAAAGACAAATATGCAAAAGAACTCATGAATGACAACTAAGTACAAAAACAAGCATACAAACATGCACATGTTAAAGCACTACAGCTCTTTGCTCTGAGCTATGAGAGTCTCAGAGTAAGAGTAACACAGAAATCTCTTTGCAGAGATAATGTAAGATTCGACAGTGGTTGTTTTAGCACATGTTAATCACCAAATTTGTGCATGAATCTACAAGCAAGTATACAGGCTAATCACAACTAACATAGGGCCACACAGAATCACACAAACTTTCTCAAATAATTACAGTGATGCATACAGGTTTATTGAGTCAACACTGACATGTACAAGTACTTCAGTAAGCATACAACTAGTCATGAATCCACACAGATATGAAATGAAATTCAGGAATGAACATTGACTTGACACAGAATCATACAAACATGCCCAAATACTCACATTCATGCATACATGTTTTGTTTATCAACACAGATATCAAAATAAAGCCAGTTCAAACAACATCATGTTCACACAGAAGGATTAAACACAACATCAACAACATCAAGTTTAGTTCAGGGGGATACACATCAACACAATATCAACAACCAGGATCTGAAATCAGGGGGATACACATCATCAATAGCCACGATCTCAGTTCAGGGGATACACAACATCAACATGGCAGCATTCCAACATTCCAGAAAATTTAGAGACACGCAAGCATACAACCATGCGAAAACAGAGCATCACAAGACCACAAATCTCATCAAAAATCAACATCAGTTCATGGATTTTTTGGATCAAGAAGACATCAAACACCAACAAGAAAAGGACGCACGCATCTCAGTAAACATGAACATAACCCAAGACAGAATCACAAACAGAAGGAGGCATGCATGAAAAGAACAAGGGGGACTTAGCTAGGATTCCTCTTCGGAATCGGGGACAACGAGGCCGTCCTGATATTCGGGGGATGTGGACGCCTCTTGCAGCCCCTCCTTCCCATCCGGCGCAGGTTCAAGGGCCTCCAAAGCCATCTCAGCGGCGGCCTTCTCAGCAGCGGCCTCCTCAGCGGCGGCCTCCTCAGCGGCGGCCTTATTTTTGGCCCTCAACCAATTGAGCACAGGGGTCTCAAAGCGGCGGGGGCTATAGGTGTGGTTCCCACCGCAACTCCCCTCGCACTCCGGATGCATGGAACAAACACTGTCGTCGGATTCTTGTGAGAAATCCGAGCAATCGTCCCCAAAGTCGCTCTCCCCGAACTCATGGCTCTGATCAATGGGACCGTCGTGTGCCATCTCCAAAGAACAAGGCCAACCCCGCAAGCAAGCGACAGATCTAGGGTTTAGGGGGATAGATCTTGCGAGATTCAAGCTTATCTCGAGGGTTAATTAGAAGAAGATGAAGGATTGATGAAGAGATATCGGCACAAAGCAACGAAGCAAAGGGAGGAGTCGAGAGAGTTCTCAGAGGGAGAGAGATTGAGAGCGGCGCAAGGGTACACAAGAATGGGGGCGTGAGTCTCTCATTTTAGGGTTAGGGGTTTTATTCAGGGGAAGCATCCAGCTGATGGATCAACGCCATGGGCTAGCCCAATTTCAAAGCTTAAACATGTTTAAAGGCCCAATGTCACACTTAATCCCACATTAACGCCACTTATTTGCTTAATTTCAATTTTAAGCGTAAGCTTTATTTTTTGTAATGTTAAATTGTTGTGAATATTTATGTAAAGAAGATAATAAATAGTGTTTTAATGGAGGTTTTTAGGTGAAATGTAGTGGGTAAAAAGTTGATGGTGATAGGAGGAAAGAGAAATAAAGATGATGAAAAAGTTGATTGATTAGGTAAAAAAGTGATAAAGTGTGGTGGATAAAAATAGAAAGTAGGGGGGATGGGAACAACATTTTGGGACGGAAAAACCGGGATGGGAAGAACATTATGGGACGGAGGGAGTAGTATTTTTTATGATTTATTAAATTGAGAATGGAGATGAGGAGATGGGGTAGTGCAAAAAGGATGTGTTTTCTTGGATTGCCATGATGTATAGTTGATTGCAAAACTATAGATTGGAACTGAAAACCGAGCCTTTTATTTTTTGTCTTTTCCGCACGCGTCATTCACTAGTAACATTAAAAGTACACGTCTTCAGTATATGCAACCTTAACAACTTATCAATTGCTATGAAATAACTTAACAAAAGCTTACCAAATAAATTTAGAAAACAACAAGACATAGTTCCCTTTTTTCTCACTACAGCTGTGGAAAGGTCAAAAAAAAGGAGGGGAAAAAATTAAATTCTACACGATTCCAACCTTAATCAGACATCTTTGAGATGCTGCTCTTCATTTGCCATCATCGGCTTAGAAAAGTCCCTATTTGTTTTGGTTGATGTTCATCTGTTGGTGCCTGTTGAGTTGCTCTCACCAGCAGTCCAGTATTGTTTGACAGCAACCAGGATTTTCTCAGGTACAAGAGGACCATCCTCATGATCATACATCTTCACGTCCCATCTCATGCCGCGCGCAATCAGCTTCACCTTGTTAAGGGGATCAACTTCATCCCTGAAGATGACTGATCCTTCAGGACGTAAAATCCGGTCCATCTCCAAGAGAATGTCCTCAACATTGCACCTACAACATGATATAAATTATTCATAAATATGTGAATTCTGACTTAAGCTTGAAATATGTGGGAACTGCAACCTAAGATGTACAAATGAGTTTTCAGCCTTCACGGAGGTTGAGAAGCAAAGCAGACATGTAAAACATAGCACTTAACATTTTTGAAACAGAATTTTGTATCCGTATAAGTCTATTGCATATAGCCAGAAAGGAATCAGAGCTTACTTGTCCTGGTACATGCTGAATAAACCATTGGCATGAATTAGGTCGTATGTTCTTGGGTATGTAGAGAAGCCCTCACACCTGCAAGAAGACACATGATTTTAAATTAGTTAGGAATTTGCCGAGAGTCAGTTCATTGACAAATTTATTTTTCAATTGATACTCAATTTAACTTTTGAGACGTGAGATGGATAGCTTACCAGTCATGATATATGCCAATCAGCCCTCTTTCATAGATAACTCCTAGTGTATTTTCTGCCATTGTTGGTACAACATTCATCACCCACAACTTAGGTGAATCAAGGGCGGCAGCAAAACCTCCAAGTCCGGCATTCATATCCATTATGTTTCGGTATCTTGCAGTGCCAAGCATTCTGTTGATCCTTTTATAAGCATTTACATGCTTCTTCCACAACTTAGTATCCTCTTCATAAGACTCCACTGTGACTCCAGGAACTAACCCCTTTGCAATTCTTGGAGGTATTGCAAAAAGCCTGTCTGGAAAAGTCTTCAGCTGTCCTCCTGCCACTTCACTTGAACTTGCAACTTTAGGGTACTTTGTTCTGCAAACTTCCATTTTCTTGTACCTGACACAAGTAATAATCATATTTATGTATAAAAATACACTTATTTAAATGGATGAAAATAAGAAAGAGAGAAAACCCTTTGCATGAGAAGGACGAAGTGACTAACCAGACATTATCAGGATCTTCGGTTTCACAAACATCAACCAATTCTCGTTTGCAAGATTTGTCATTTTCCTTTTTCCTAAAGATGGCAATATCGCCATTTTCGTACTTCTTCTCCCAGCAAAGCTGTTCAGCCAGTTCTTCAATCCTTCTCTGCTCAGCTTGGCACTCCTCCTTGCTACGCTGCCACACTTTGTGGTATGTCTTCCAATTGATTGGAGGGCCAGACAACACCCAGTAACCCCCAGGTCTCAGAACACGGTCTACTTCCATGAGATACATCCCATCTGCATACAAACGCCCCAGAATTAGTGGGCAAATTAAGCACACATTAGACTAAGCAGACTAGGGCAATGTCCAATCCGGGATATTTATTACACTCACCATTTGCAGCCCATGGTATCAGACACCGAGAGCATTGAGCCATATCAAAAGCTCTAGATGGATATGGGAGATGCATCGATCCAAGGACACCAATAACAGCTGGCACACCTCGCTCCAATGCAAATTGTACCTGTGCTTCATGATTGTCCTTTGGGGCAAATGACACGGCCAACACGTTCCTCTTAAGCATATATGCGCCCCAGCTTGCAACCTGTATCATGAAAAAAATTCAGCCGCGTTAACAGTTGGGCCAGTAAATTACAAACTGAGAATTCTAGCTCTTAGATGTAAACCATTTCTATTCAAGAACTTAGCTTGCTACAATAATTTCCAGGAAAGGTGTTTATTATTACAATATATAGTAGAAACCCTCTTAACACTGAAAACACACAATAAGAACTATAAACGTCTAGGCATAAACTTTTTAATATTTGTCATGAAACTGGCCTTTGCATATTCTAATCTGCTTATCACGCAATTATTATGTTTTAATCCAATGTAACACAACAGACAGAACACCATACACATATTTATGTGCATTTCCCAATGGAGAATCACTTGTCTGGCCATGATCAAATTTTAACATATGTCATCCAAAAATTGCCCTGAGAACCAAGACTCCTCTTCTCAGGTAGATGAAAAAGAAATGAAAAATAAAAGAAGAATAACATACCCCACAACCCGTATCTATTGCAGTTCTGATAGTACCGTTAGCAATTGGAATCACAGAAGCAAGCTCATCAATATATGCATCAGCACCTTGAGGGAACATGGTCCCACCACCCGGAAATTTGAACACTTCACCCTGATACTCCACCCAATGCTGAACAGCCTTCTCCACAGTCAGATGCTTGTAAGGAACATTAGCGTAGTACGCATAGTCACGGCTTTTTGGCCATTGAAAAGGAGTCCTATACCCCTTAGGAGCTGGAATAAGACAGCGTAGCTTCTCTCCTTCTGGTGGGCAGTGCCTCTCTCTGTAAACCATGTTTTCCCTTGGAAATTTCATTGCTCGGTCTTGCTCTTCACATGGAGTGTAATCAGAGTACTTGACATCACAGACCTTAAATCTCTTGACTTTAGGCTCAATTGAACCGAAAGACCCGGTAAATTTGTGGTGAGGCTCAAAATCCAAATTAGAGACTACAGGACATTCAGTCTGCTTAGTTATCTCCATTGCAATGTTATCACCCTTGCCAAATCCGCTTCTTTGCCATGCTCCGAATAGGTAAAAGAAACAGCAGAGCCCCAAAACAATTAATATAGAAAACGGGCGCGTTCTCCCTCCAGGGGGATTATTCTTATTACCCATGATCTTATTTAGCTGAAATTGAGCCTATCCCACACAAATCCAAGTAGGATTAGCCTGCATCATATTTCCAATCATGAAACATATCAATAAATCTATGTTGGATAGCAATATAGAAATAGAGATGAGAGGAAAGTCTGGGTGATCTGAGAAACTACAAGAAAGAGAGAAAAATCTAAACAACATGACTTCAAAACCCAAGATACACAAGAAAGCGATATTTACCTCTGCAAAAGTTTAGATTTTTCTTTTTCCCAGAACAGCAGCCTTCACAAAGTCCTATCTGGATGACAAGTAACAAGAATGTCAAGAAATAACACTTGGATTTATAACAACCGAGAACAGATGGGCGCATATGACGATAGAAAAACCAGATCAACAATCCAACAAGCGATTTACTTCAAATGTAGAATCCAACTACCAAGAATTCCTCCTCTGCATAAGATCTAAATTGAAACACAAGAGATCTCAACTTACTCTGGTAAGTGTTTCCAATCTCGATGACAAACTAGTTAAAAGCCAATTCAATTTTCTCTTATTCAATTACAATCCACCTACATACCCTAATTAAATCTACCCAATACGCCGGCGAAAATGCCAAATAAGGGCAGCCCAAAACAGCTTTCAATCCAATTAAAAATCTCGAATGCTGAATTTTCCATATTGGGAGAGTAAAGAAACGAACTTTCCTTTCCAGAACGATACAGAAATATAAGAACACAGAACATGAGATTGAGCTTTACCAGAGAGGGAATTAGAGAGCTATCAAACCAGATCTCAGCACAGAAGGATATTATGGGGAGAAATCATTGAGCATGAGAAGCCACTGGTCTCTGTCTCAGAAGTGTGAAAGGTAGAAAGGTGAAGAAGAGAGAGAAAGTAGTGGTGGTAGTGGCAAGAGTGATGAGAAATTGAGATTTTTAAGGACTAATGATTTTGTGCCAAATCTGTTTTTACAAAAACTAAAGTTAGCACTTCATAAAAAAAAATTAAGTATGAAAGAAATAAGATTGGGGAATTTTGAAAGCAAGATTGGATCTGGAAAGGGAAAAGAGGTTTAGATTAGGGACACACCGGTTTTAGGACTGTCGGTCAGATCCGGTGACCAAAGTCCACATTTTAAGAATAGATGATTATTTATGGGTATTTTGTTGTTCCTTTTTTCTTGGTTTGTTTGCAAGTTGAATGTATGGTTAGTTTTTATTGCAAGTTGAATGTATGCTTTGGCGGATAGAAGTTTAGATGCATTAGTCATGCTAATTACTAGTAGAGATGACTTAATGACAATTTCATACGGAGTAATTTTTTACACGCACCAAAAAGATGAGTTCCAATTATATCATCTTCTACATAGGATTAGTTTTCTTTTTTTGATCAAATTCTACATAGGATTAGTTCTACATAGGATTAGTTAGTTCCCTGTACGTACGTGCAATAAATAGTTGAAAAAGACAACACGAATCCAGCATGCTCCACAACGGAATGCCTATTGACTATTGAGTATTGACATCATTTCCTTCATGATAGCATAATAGTCGCCTACAAAAATGGAAACTGAACTGAAATGTTGAACTTCAAACTTACATCAAATATGCAAACAGAAATGAACACAATTGGCCATGGCCTAAAAATGATATACGTGCCACGAAGTAAGGAAGCATTTGACGAAAGCACGAGAAGCTCTGATCATAATTGTTCATGGGGGTAAAGACCTTCTGCATGTGGTGTGCTCGTTCCAACTCAAATGTGACCCATCATCATTTGAACAACATCTTGCCTCCTGCAGAGGAGAAAAAAGGCAGAGAATATTGAAATCTCACTTTGAAAAGGATAAATAAGAAACAATTATTTGGTAGGCAAAGGAAACAATTATTTGGTAGGCAAAGGAAAATATAAGCACTCACCAAAAAGAGGTGATTTTTCCTTCCTCCTCTCTGATGTCTTTGCATCTGCAGAGGAATTTTGGTGACTCAACTCAGCTTTCTTCTTCTTCCTTGAAGAGCTCAAAGACCCTTCGACTGAACATAAACGTAGCACAGAACCAATAAAGGGAGGAAAGATACGGAAAAAAAAAAACGCAGAAAGATAACTTCACATGAGAATAAGGATGCATAAGAAGATTGTTTTGATGAACTGAAATAAGACATGAATATATGAAGGAAGTACCTTGCCACTCCCAAACCACTTTGGATTCACCCTTCACAAGCTTTGGATAGCATTCCATTCGAGAATCTTCAGTCATTAACTCCTCGACCTAGAACAAGGTCAAAGGAAAGTTAAGGGATGTATACAACTATTATAATTATTAGATTAAGGGGGGAAAACATATGCATATCTGGTCCTGGTCCTAGGCGCCCTTTGTTCTATAGTTATTAAATATAGAGGTAATTTCTATGAGTATTGAAACAAATGATACATGCATTGTCTTGTGTGTATGCACCTCAACTGATCGATGTATATCCATTGTTGTTTTTGGTTTCTAGGACACATTGTCTACTATCATGTAAAAACTGTTCTAATGATTAGTATGTTTAGCTTTAGCTGGAATATAAAGGCGATACTAAGCAAATGTGGAATCCTGATTGAATAGTGTGTCTAGGACACATTGTTTACTATTACGTCAAAATTGTTCTACTGAATAGTATGCTTAACTTTAGCTGGAATATAACGGCGATAGTTAGCAAATGTGAAATCCTGAGAATGTAAAGAAGAAACGCATAAGAAATAGACCTTCTTCCACAAGTGGTGGTCCTTTCTTTCCAGAGGTGGAAGTACATGATCCCGCAACCTGGAAGCAACAACCCAAGTCTCTCCACCAGTAGTTATTGACGTCAATGCATTCTCTTCAAGTACGTCGCATACCTATCATGCAATTAATTTAAACATATGTGAAATTTCATCGTGTTGAACAACTTGCCTGAGTTCACACTTTAACTAACAGCATTGCAAAGCACTTTTAAATAACCATATCCACCCCTGGACAATTCAACTACGTGTGATGCAAGGGAACTCCTATGCTGTGGGTACTAGTACACTAGTTGGTTTTCCAATTTCCACCATTGCTTTTTCTATGGTAATTCTTATTTTCACACTGCTGATCAAACAGGTAATCCAAGTTGGATGAGAGCAAAAGCATATGCTAACAAAAGGGGTATTTCTAAATGAAAGTCAGACTCCACCACATCTATGTTATGGCAGCCAAAAGACACACAGGTTACTAATTGATGCATATAACTTCAGCTTCTTTGTAGACAGATTTTTAAGGACGGTCTTGTTAATATCCATTCAAGATAGTTACATCATGGAAAACTACATTGAAGTCAAATACTTTCTCAGGCCAAACTACAACGAAATCAAATCAGGACAATTTTCTCTAAATGAAAATATTTGTCTAAGCATTGGATTTAACATCCACCACACCATGTTAGCAACTCGAATTACGTTGATAGTTACTAGAATCTTTCGTCATTTCTCAAGCATTTCATCTATGTGTAAGTGCATGCAGGAAAGGAACCGAGTCCATCAAAGATTATCCATATCTATCTAGAAATCAATACAAGTAACATTGCTTATCCATTTTATTTTTATTTTCTGAATAACATAAAAATATTTCAAACAAAAAAAATGAAATGATATCCCTACTACTGCATGTACTAGAATTTGGCAAAATTAGAACAGAAGATTAGCACTCCAACCGTGATGACAACAGATAGGGGAAAAAACATTGCCATTCTACCTAGTTTAGTACTTTGGGAAAGGGATGAGATAGATAGGCCAACCTGATCGTATATCTCTACTGCCCTCCTAGATAGATACAATCTTCTACGAACTCTCAAAAGTATAATCATGCATCCGCCAAGCTGCAAATATTATTGTCATCAATATTTTACTATCAGACTCATGTGAAGCATTAAGTTTATAAAGAAGTCCGAAAAATAGATACCAGTGCACAAACTGACATGAGTTTTAGAGAATGCTTAGCTATCCACTGTCGAACACGACAAAAAATTGACTTATAACTTTCTGCCAGAGAAGCAGGACATTTGTACTCCTTACTCCTGCATGTAAAAGGATATGTGAGATATACAAGTTGGATGCTGAATTCAGAATATAACGGATTATAAGTGAAAGAGTCATTTTTCGCAATTCATATATTATACCCCATAATGTTAAGCCTTGTCTCAAAGTCCTCATCAATTTTCTTCATTGCTCTTTCTTTCACATACCCAAACGCCATATTGTCCAGGCGAGAATTCTCCTCCCATGCAAAACCATCGATGGTATGCCTTAATTCATCTTTCGGAACCTAATTGAAGTAACAGAAAACACTAATACTCCCAGCATTTCCAGGTGCAAAAATAAACAAAGCATTGATGATTGTAGAGGCTACAAACCCAAATCGTTCCGATTCCATCACATATAGCATTGACATATGCACTGCATAGCTGATTTTCTACCCTTTCCAACTGCATTTGTATTTAGATTGGAAAAAAAATCAGGCATTGCCACATAAACAAACAAACACAGTAAAATGTCCCATCAGCCACAAAGGGTATATAGCACAAAAAAGGAGACAGTAAAACATACTAGCTTGTTGAGTGCCATATCGATATGAGTATCCTCTATACATCTCCTTCTATACTTCTTATACCCTGGATTACATTCCAACTTCCCCTCATAACAATGTCCATTACTTGGACAAGGCTCACATGAATCTGTAACAATCAGTTAAGAATTCCCTCTCATTAGATACACCAACAAAAACACACGACATTAGAGAGCTATATCACTGATTAGCTAAAGTTTGGCAATTCGAGGGAACAGAATTTGGCAAGATTAAGATCTCGCTCCCGTATTTTCTACACACACAACATCAGGACTAAACAAGCAGATGATTGCATTTGCCCTAGGCTATCGCAATAGTCATCGGAAATCAGCTTAAATTTCACTTGAAAGAAGGGAAGAAGAGGACGAACCAAGAAAGAAATCATCAAACTCCGAATCGCTGTCGCAGAAGGGGTTGGGCTGGCGATTATAGACGGCGGCCAAGTAATTGCAACCGACGGCGACGGCGACGGCGATGAGAACAACGACGGCGAGCTTGGGGAAGTCCGATCGAGAGGGGAAGAGGTCGGGAGGAGGTTCGACCAGGAGTGAGGTGATGGAGGAGGAAGGAGACGAAGAAGCGGGCTTGGGGGAGTGACGGGTCGGGTCGCTTACGGGCCTGCGCTTCGGCCGATTTGAGGGGGTCGAGTACATGGTGACTCGATGCTTCCTTTCAGCGATTAGGCACGTCTAACATATAAAATTATAAAGGAAAAAATGACTTGGAATAATCCCAAGTATCAACATTCTACCAAAAATAATCTCATGTTTTGATATTGCCTTTAGCAATCCGAACTATGTCAATATTAACTAAAACTGATATCGAAAGATTTTCCAATATACTTTCCGGCGAATCTGTTGACGTGGCGGTCGAAAAAATGACGTGGCAAGAAATCCTTTTTTATTATAAAATTTTATGGTCCATATCACATGCCATGTCATATTGTTTGCCATCTCAACATATATATGTATCACATACAAAAAAATTAAAACAAAAACTTACAATTGAATCAAAACAAAATTAAAAGCAAAACCTGCAATCTAGGGCTTGCACGCACAGTCGAAGAAGATGAAGAGTGAAGAAATTGGGTGCAAATTTCACCCAAATTATGGATTGGGTGCACATACAACTAACGTAAATATAAGCAAAATCAACAAAGATCCAAAAATTGGGTACAGATTTCAAATTTTGGGCTTACTCACTCATTGTAAGTTCTTTATCACAAACCAAATTTCACGATCGAGTTTTGGATTTCAATGCCAAAATTTCAATGGAAAATTTTGCAACTTTGAATTTTGGATTTCAATGGTAAAATTTCGCGATCGAATTTTTTGATGCATGAGTCAGATTTCTGGGCGCACAAGAAGGATTTATTTTTGGAGAAGGGGTCGGATTTCTACCGGTTTGCAGGTTCATTCTTCAATTGGGCATTCTCAAATCTCAAAGGGCATTCTCAATTTTCAAATTTAATCCTCAATTTGATGCAGGAGAAGGATTTCTTCACTCTTCATCTTCTTCTACTGTGTTGAGCCCTAGTTTGTTCATCGTACGTTTGTTCTTTGATTGCAGGTTATTTCTTTTAATTTTTTTTGTTTCAATTGTAAATTTTTGTTTTAACTATTTCACCTATTTGTACAATTGTACGTGATACATATATATGTTGAGATGGCAAACAATATGACATGGCATGTGATATGGACCATAAAATTTTATAATAAAAAAGGATTTCTTGCCACGTCATTTTTCCGACCGCCACGTCAACAAATTCGCCGGAAAGTATATTGGAAAATCTTTCGATATCGGTTTTAGTTAATATTGACATAGTTCGGATTGCTAAAGGCAATATCAAAACATGAGATTATTTTTGGTAGAATTTTGATACTTGGGATTATTCCAAGTCATTTTTCCAATTATAAATCATGCTCCATATCACAAAATTGAAGTAATTTGTTATATTTTGTGGTAATTGCCCTAAATCCTCTCTTTTTTGAGGTCGTTGGGGGTGTATCAAGTTAGGATGAAATTGAAGGGGACAATGTAACAGTTATTAAAGCTATCCAAGGTCTAATCAGTTGTCCATGGGAAATTGAAAGGATTGTAGCTGATATTCTCGTATTCCTAGATGGATTCGAGTCAGTCCAAATTTCACATGAGAGTAGGCAATGCAATGCTGTGGCCGATAAAATTGCGAATCTGGGCCACAGTCACTCGTGGGAAACAATTCGGAACCACCCTGAGCTTTTAGCTCTCATCCACTCGGATGCTCTAGGCTTCCCTCCTTGAGAGGGATCCCTAATCCTCACCGAATCAAAAAAAAAAAAAAAAAAAAGTTAGGATGATGTTCTTTTTATGGTTGAAGAACAACTCCAAAGGTCATTAATAAGATTGATAATGCGATTTTAATGATGAGGAATCCACCTTCGGTGATAAATTTCAAATGAGTAACTTAGCCAACAAGCACCACGAACTAGATAAATCGGTTTATAATGATAATGACAAAAAGAATAGAAAGATATCATTTTTCAACCAAGTGAATGGATGAAGACATAGATCAAATTTAGAACCTCCCAACATCCTTCATACTTCTTATCATTTGGTTACCATATGTAGAACAGCGTCATTAATTTTGATGTAAGAGATGCCTTGTTGAATTGCATCACTCATGCCATAACTAACGAAGGGCAATAGCTTTAACCATAATAATCGATCAAGTACTCATGTGACCATTATGACATTATCCATATACATCATTACTATTATGATCTTGAATAGTGTAACTAGAGGCTATAAATCAATTGTTGTTCTTTATTCTCTACTATAGTTTTAACTAGCAAATGACCCGCACCTTGTACGGGGATGTTTTTTAATCTATTCATTACTTTTTATATAAATTTACTATAATAATTACTGGCATATCTTTTGTGTTATAAACTTAAATAATTCTTGTATATCATCAAATATTTATATTCATTTTTTTATTTATATATTAACTTTTTATACATACATAATCATATATTTAGATAATGGAGTAAGAATGCCGTAAGATAAGATGTATTATCACATTTTAAAAAAAAATGATAAAAATCTTGTAACATTCAAATTAAATTGCATAAACTAACTTATATAATAAAATCAATAATTTTAAATAAAAAATCAGATTAATATAGTATTATATTAAAGATATAGATAATATATAATAAGATAAAAAATTAAACCAAATTATATTGTATATAGGTTATTATCTTCTGAAAAAATATTAAATAAGAAATATAAAAATATTAGCGAATCATTATCTTACTTAAGAAATGTATCTTTTCATCTAAAGTATAATCAATATGTAATATTAAATATGTATTTATGGTAAATATAACATCTAATATGTTTAATGAGATTTTAATGTGATATGATAGTGAAAAATTTGTTTAACATATTATTTTAATAGAATGAATATTTGGCTTAAATATAGTGGTAGAATTTGCTAACATTAATGATTTTTCAAAAATATCATAATAAAATTACGAAAATAATTTATATTTAATATGCTATTTAATTAAATGGGTAAAATATTAACATTACTATTTATACATTATGATGAAATATAAATTTTATGATAGATCTTTGTATTAACTAAATGGATATAATAATAAGATTGAGATTTATATATTTAGATAGAATTATTAATTAAACAACTCAAATTCTAAGATTGAACTAATATCTTAATCAAGTATGTATAAGATTATGATTTATTTTATAAGGATGTATAAGATTATGATAAAATCAAGATTAATAAGATAATTTTTTTAATAAGGAGTGATGTGGCGCAATATGGTGCAAGAATTTGCTTCCGCTTTAGTATATAGCAATAGATGTTTATTGCATGATATTGTTTCTCCAACGACCATGGAATCGTCATCTTTTAATCTAAAGGTTTTCCCATTGATTAATTAGGGGATGAACCCACAACCATGTAGTAGCATTTTGTATATGTCTAGTAAATTAGTATGCGTGGTCTCATTGCTTGCATCATTCGTTTTGTTTGTACATAGTTTATAGGAAGTGAGCAAGGTTCTCATACTAGTTGTCTCAATCCGCAAGCACTACATTGTTGAATCAATGAAACAAATCACTCGTACAATTTGTCTTTCATAAGGATGTTAGTTGAGTTATCGTCATCTTTTAGTCAAAATAGTTTGACCTTTGATTAAAAATCTCAAGCCAAAAAATCACTAAAAAGACTTGCTCATATATCTTCGGGCATTTTTGTGAGCTTAGAAAAAGAAGGGGTCGAGTTTCGTAAAAGGAAAGGAGCAAGGGGCGCGGAATTAGGATAGCCCTATAAATCCCTAGCAAGAAGACTCGAGACTTCATCCCTCAATCTCTCCTCTCTCTCTCGGGCAGCAAAGAGCTCGGCCATGGGTCTTCTCTGGTGGAGGCGTAACGGCAATTCCGAACCCAAATCCCAATCCTCCCCCAAACCCGACCCGAATTCCCAAGTCCCAGGCATGAATGGTGCTATGGAGGTCCCCCGCCCCTCTCCGCCTCAGCCTCCGCCCTCCGACGTCGCCGTTTTCGAGTTCGGATCCGTCGCTAACTCCGGCGATAAGGTCACCGTCGCCGGATACTGCCCCGTCTCCGACGAACTCGAGCCCTGCCGATGGGAGATTCTCCCCGCCGAGGGCTCCAACGCTCCCCAGTTCCGTATAGTGTTCTGAACTGATTGTTCTAGTTTCCATGCTCTCTCTCTCTTTGCTTGTGTAAAATCGATGAACTGATGGACGGCTAAAATTTTAGGGTTTTGTTTGTTTGACTTCTTCTGTTGCTGCGAAACTTTCGAAGTTGTTATTGAGAAATCTCTCTTCTTTTGCAAATCCTGTTACTTTTCCCTGCTTTTGATATGTGAATTGCAATGCAAACTGCATTAAGCTGTATATGACAAAGCCACTTTTATCTTTGCCATGAATGTCTGGAATGATAACAGATTAGATCATGTAAGTTCGTTTCAGCAGCCATAATACAAAAGAGCCAAGCTGGTTTGTCTTGTCTCATGAGTCAATTGTATGGCAATTGTTTGCAAACAAAACGGGTCTAAAATCTGTAAGGCACAGATGAACCATCCTCCTGTTTTCAGACCATCTCCCTATCCACTCCAAAACTCATCACTAAGCAATTCATTCACATTGAGCTTTTAAAAAGGGTCTATAAGTTACAAGGTCGGCTATTTAAAGCTACATCGAAGCGACTCATTGATCCTTGTTGCTGCCAAATCCAAGGAATTCGTCCACAATGTGTGCTACAGCATTTGCTAAAGAGTCCGCTGCTTCTTGGGTTTCTGCTTCTGCATAGACTCGGATAACATCCTCTGTGCCAGAAGGCCGGATAAAGCACCGCCCTTGCGAATACTTCCCTGCATGGGAATCAATAGTGTTAGCGGAGAGCATATCGTAGTCAACAAAGAGAAAGGAAATAAGACATTGTTGATGACGCCTTTTGCAACATCTGATGCACAAATCAAACACTGATTTTTCAAGCTTGACTTAGCTTAAGGGCAGCTGCTTCCCAATATTTCACTTCTTTGTTTATAATGTATTGGATATCTTGATTTATCTTTCAACTAAGTTCTCTAGAAAATTCCAACTCAAGATCTGCACTTGTCTGTGCCACTACCTATATACTTTTTTTCCCAATGAAGTGGGTTTGCGCCTCAAATTGAAAACCTCGGGTACATCCCAACGTCATCTAAAAATAACAAACATGTACTCTGTACTTCAATATTCTATAAGAGTAACATCCCAGATACAGACATTTAATAAAAAACAGACAAGGTGTACCTATTTCAGAATTGATGGCTTCTTGTATGCCTGGGGGCTTGATGGCTACAGTCTCTGCATTTGCAGTAACAACAGCTGTTCTATCCACAACCTTCACCTGAGCAGCAAACATTGGACAACAACATATAAGAAGCACATAAAGTGTACCCACCACATGTGAGCTATGTTGTTGAGTCAATATAAACATACACATCAATCTCATTGCATCTAAATTAAGGAGAACATACCTTAAGCTGTCTACTGGGAAGATCATGGTAAATATTATTCCATTTTTTGATGGACCATCCCATATGATGTAGGATGACCTCCACCAAGAGCAACCCACTCAAAGCATCACCAACTGCCTGGTTGATCAGCTGACTAACAGCCAGTAGCCGAAGAACTGCCTGCTCCTTTTGTGAACCTGGAACAAGCAATCACTGAATTAGATTTAAAAAAAAAAAAGGATGAAGAGGGGCCAAGAAAGATCGGAAAACAATAGACTGAGCAGAACGGAACTCGCCTTTAGATGTGGTTTCCAATTCCTTAGCTCTTCCCTCTAGCCAGGATATATAATTTTCCGAAAACAAAATTGTCCCATGTCCATTTGCCTCAAAGTATACCCCTATATCAAATTTAGCAGCTTCTTCATGCAAATATTTCACTCCAGTAGGAGTCAAGACAACATCTAAGCCCAAGCTCTTTAAGTAGGCTGTCGATGCCCCATTGGCATATGCTGTTTGTACAGCACCAAGCCGGGCATGATAGTGAGCATTTGTGTTTTCATTTTCATCCAGAAAACTTAGCTGCTCCTTGATAAATAAGGCAAATAAGGATAGAATCTTGTCTCCATCAACAAGATCAATCTTATTGCAGTTTGGTTGCACAAAAAAGTATACAAGTCTATCAGCATCTCCATCGAGACTAGCACACCTGGAACACTAGAACCAACACCACGGTTAGAGTCATATAAGAGAAAGCTCTTTATTGATCAAAAGAGCCATCTTTTTCACTAAAACAAAGTCCAATGGTACAGCTTATTTATGTTTATGTCAAAATTAGGCGGAGATGATCAGAAGGGTGAGCACAAACCTGAGCCCGCTGTCGGCTGCACTGAAGCCAGATGGTACAACCTTCTCCTTCTGAACAAAATCAGCCCCCACTCCTTCATTTAGCACACCACCACTTTTGCTAGAATTTCGTATCTCAATTGCCCCTTCAAACAATCTTTCAGCAATTCAAGCTTATCAGCACCAACACCATTTGCCCCATCAACGACCACTTTCCCTCCAACCTTGTCCTTTTCACTTTTATCATGTATAAGATCCACTAGACACCTAATCCAATCATTCCAGAGAACATATAAGGATCTTACAAAACCCACGTCCTTATAAATCCAGTACCCAAAATAAACAAAAGTCCACAACATACACACCTGTAAGAAGCTGACAATTGCTTGTAGTAATCATCTTCAGTTGCCTTCATGCCCTTATTTCTTGCTCGGACCATCCAGTGCAGCTGTGGGGTGGTCACAATGCCCATATCATGGGCAACTGCTCCAATGATAGAGCTAATTCCCTTTCATCAACAATAAGATCTGCATTAGCACTCTGATCATACAATCAAACCGACACGAAAAAAACTCTGAAGTCAGGGAGATGACATATCGTACATGCTTTGCAGCTTCAAGGAGTGATTCTCCGCTAGGCCTCGTATCTCTTCCCAATAACACCTTAGCCGGGCGTCCAACACCAACCAAAATCCCCTCCTTCCTCACGAATTCATCCACCAACTGCCCGAATTTCACACCAAAAGCCACACAAGTCAGCTGAACACTGTCAACGTTCACAATTTCTTCCAGATTTCAACAAAATCAACCTCATATCAATAAATTACTATCCCTAAAAACACATCCATCGACCAAAGAACAAGTGCACTATTAAATCGATCTACCTCGACAAAGTGAGTGGGATCAGATGCGTTGGCGAGGGAATCAGCGAAGGGCTCCCATTGTTGGATGAGCATCTCACCGCTAGGATCAGCAATCTTGACGCCATTGTCAGACACCTTGTTGTGGGAGGCCGTGATCATAAGTCCGATCACCGATTGTGTCTTGATGGATCTCAAAGCCGCCAAGATCGCGACCCTGTAGACGGTGGATTCGAGAAGCTTAGCATCAGCTCGGAATCCCGCCGTCCCGTAGGAGAGCTTGACCCCTGCAAAATTCGCGAATCAGTTGATAAGTAGATCCCACTATCAGAAAAATCCGCCATGAATTTGAGAGGTCGGATTTGGTCGTCGGAATGGAAGATGTAGAAAACCTTGGGGAGGTGAATAGCGAGACGAGAATTTGATGAGGCGGGATCTCTGCTCTTCGTCCATTATATTTGCTCGTTTAATTCACTGTGCTCATTAAAAGGCGGACTTTGCTGAGGAGGAGTTGTAAGGAGGAGGGTGGAGGAAGACGATGTTGGAGAGGAGGGAATGGAGGCGGGTCTCGAGGAGGAGGGCGAGGTTGGGGTTGCAGGGGAGGAATAAAGGGGGGGCCGGAGAACCCACAAACCACCGGCCGCGAAGAGGATGACGGCGACGGATCAAGAAGAAGCTGCTGGTGCTGATTTTGGGGATGACAAGAAGAGGAAGCGTGGGAGAAGACGAGTTTTTACACCATATATTTCTGGGCATTTCCTTAAAAGGCCTGTTTGGATGGCACTGTTTTATAAAGCATTATTTATTGTTTAAAATTTTGCTTTATAAGGCAGAATTGATAAGAAAAAATTGTAGAAATGATTACTACCTAGTGTCCTTCATACACTCATCTATTTGCCAATGCATGAATAGGTTGAACTCTTAGACAAAAGCAGAAATCATAGACGGGACAACAATAACTTTGATTTCAATCTGAGTCAAATAGAAGCTCCAAACACACAACTTTATTGAAAAAAATAAAAACAGAATACCCAGAATGTGATCATTTTCAACTTACAGGAGCATTTAACCCTTGCCCTTTCCCCCAACATATGCTACAACAAAGAACAAACTAAAGAATTTCACAGCTGGCAGTATTAAGACATTTCCCTGAATCTTGCAAGGGCCTTCTTTTGAATCAGTGTCTTGTAGCTGTCCCCAGGCTGCACCTCGAGACTCGGGTCAACCTTCTTCTTCTGCTGGCTTCCTAAGCCTGCTCTTCTATCTGATGCTTGGGCTTGAACTGGCTCTACCATCCCACTGCCATCTCTACCTAGTCCCTGTTATATTTGCAACGAAATACGCAGCACGGGGAACATACACAAACCAACACCCAGATTCAATGTTAGCCAGAGATCTAAATTCAAATTGATTGCAGCTCATGTTCTGAAATAGCTGGTCAACAAGGATTTCTCCTTTAGCAACTACACTGTCGGGCGTTTATCAGGTCTGGAATAGGATGAGCAATTCTAAAATTCTCCTAAGTGTATAAAAAATATATATAGTTGTAAAAGAACAATACCGATCCCTCTTGCCAGCCCATGTTGCGGAGCATTCTATTGCCAACATTGCTCTCGTCGATTGCCTGATCGACTGTGATGACATCATAACTCTGTGTGGCGTGTCCGCTGCTGTCTGCAGCCCCTCTGCTACCAACACCAGGTGGAAAAGGCATGGATCCTGAATCTGAAGCACCTTTTCTGTATCCCGGATCTCGATCTTGCCAATTCAGAATTAAAAGAGAACATTTCTCATGAAATTAATTTTTTGGTCAAAACAATATAATGAACCAGTGAAGGCATCCGTAGAATGAAGGTTTTACATCTTCCTTCTAAAGTAGGACAACAATTCTAAGTTCAAACCCTTTGAGAGCAGAAGTTAGTAGTTTATAATCTGTAGATATGTATCAAACAATTTCATATTATAAGTCACAGCTTACTTGGATCATCAAAGCTATCATCTCCATAAGAGGTAATTCCATACAAATTCCTTCTCTCAGCAGCACGATCCCTGTAAGTTGGCAGTTGTTCCTTCTGACCAGAAGCCTGTATAGGTGTCTCGGAAAACCTCCTTTTTCCACTTCCAGATACCGCAGATGACGAGTAAGAACCTAATGCAGATGCATCGGTTTTAAATGGAGTTGCAGCAGCACTCGTATCAGAGTTGGCTGCAGGAACAGATGAGCCAGCAAAGGAAGTTGTTGGAGAGGAAGCTGCACCCGATGATCCTGGATAAACAGAATCTGTTTTCATAACACCTTTTCCTGAGCCTCTAATTACCCCCATCAATGTTCCTCCAGAATTATTACTAGGTCTCTGATTTGCCCTTGATTCCAAAGGGGTAGTAAATCCAGAGCCAGTTGTAGCTGCAGGAATCTCCTTTGTGCCACTAGATTCAGTTCTGAACTTAGGACGTTCATCAGGTGTAGCTGGAGCTTGACCAACATCAAGAGCAACCCGCGGAGCTTGTCCTTCATGACTTCTCTGCTTCCACATTGACAAGACATTACTCATTTTCTTTTTACTGGCCACAAGGCTGCTCTTAGAAGCGAGTTTAATTTCTTTTGCCTTCTCTTTCTCTTTCTTTTCAGCAGCTAATGCTGCGATGGCAGCAGCCTGGATGGCATCCGGTATAGAAGCGGGCTTCTCACTTGATGCTATAGTTGCTGCAGGAGCAGAGATGACAACTTTTCTAGTATTGTTACTTTCAGACTGTTTCTCCGAAGTGGTGTTAGTGTTTTGATCAGTGCATGGAACATACTGCTGGTTCTGCTCATCATATGAATACCAGATCCCATTGTTGCCATCGTAATATAGGCCTGGAATGAGCAGAACAGATGGAACACACAAACAAATGAGATCTACTACACTCACAGAGCAACCAGCTATTGCTGAGATCTTTGAAGTTTGAACGTTACTACAAAAGATGAAAGAGATACTAAAATATAATTTCAGTGATAACTAACTACGATTCTCCTAATAAACATTATCATGACAAAGAGTGCACATCCTCGTGCAGCAAATATCAACTTGAGAAGCTGATCATTAGGAGGTTATACAACAAAGATAACTACAGCAACTAACAAAAGCATCCATGTTTCTATTATGTTTTATCTTGAGGGAATTTTAAGAACTAGCCATGCATCGCATTTTGAAGTACGATAAACAACCTGTGTTTGGATCGTAATAGAAACCAGAAGTGGCATCATAGTAGTAGCCTGACGCTTCATCCCATACAAAGCCAGATTGAGGGGCCGAACCTTCATTCTGACCTGTAACTTTTCCACCTTGTTCCTGTCCACTGGTGGACAGTTTTTCATCTGGATCATACTCTTTAGGTGCCCATCCGACAGCATCATACTGACAAACAGCAATTTTATTATAAATATCAAAACATGTGAAAGTGACGTTGGAAAGAGTAGAAGATAGCACGAAACTAAGACCCAGGCCTAACAGTGTATTAGGAGATGAACATGGTCAAGTATGATTACAAGTTAGATTGCAAATGGAAAACTTGAAAGAAAAGCTTATAAAATTATTTCCAGTTATCTGGAGACCTAAGAACTTATTTCCAAAGTTCACCACAAAGTCATCATCAGCCTTGCAATCACCAATCACACCACAAGTTAGTGGTATATCCTTGAATAGCTATTACGCAAATTAACCCAAGCACTTGGACAAGATTAGAAGCCATAACTAAATTAGGAGAAAATCACTTCATTCTAATCTGGAAAACAGACATGGGGCTCCGATCCCAGGGAAAATAATCACAGCCTCAAGTTCTGATCAAATTGATACCTAAAATGTTCCTGTAGAGTTATGATGATTGCTTGATCATACTTTTGGATAAGCAGGGAAGAAAATGAGTGAATGCAATTACCTGTTGAGCAAATGATGCAGCCTCAATTGCTGCTGCAGCAAGGCTACTTGATTGAGAGTTTGCTGAGGATCCTGAACCAAGAATGCTTTTAGCATATGCTACACGCAATATCTGACCATTCTTCTCAAGTAGTGTTCCATTTGTAACTTCAAGAGCCTTTGTAGCATCCTCCACCTAGTCAATAGCAAAGTGGGAAGGGTATAAGATGCTTATCATTTAGATTGCAATAAATACTTCACAGATCCACTTTTTTTTGACTCAGAAAAGTTTTTTTATAGCTCCACTAAATTGACTGAGTGCATATTTCTCAAGACAAAGAGCAAAATGACTTCAGAAAGCTAAATCTTTTCTCTGCTAGGACCCAGCTTTTTGCTGAGCAGCCACCGTTTTCCAATTATGACAATTAATCAAAACAAAGCAATATCGGCTTGTAATTTAAAAAGTTCCAACTGTTTGTTAAACACGAATGCACAAGTATGCAACTCATTAAATATAATATTAAGTCAGAACTATCATTATGAAGCTTGAAGCTTATAGAGAAAAACATACCGAATAGAAGTGCACAAAAGCAAATCCTCTTGATACATGAGTAAACTTGTCTCTAACAAGACGAAGATCCTGCATGTCATTAGCCGAAAATTCCAGTCACACATGTATACTCTAAATTAATAAGTACATAAAAAACTACTGGAATCAATATAAATACCTTGATTGGAGCATGTTTCGAGAATTCATAGCGAAGCATTTCCTCATCAGCATTCTCATCCAATCCACGCACAACCAAAACATGAGTAGGACCTAAGAAGACGATATTCAAAAACTGAGCAATAAACAATAGATATGCTATCCGAGTCAAAAGTCACATATTTACCAACCTGCATCTGACCCCCTTCTACCCATTTGTCCAGAACTGGACGATGCAATATCAGCTGCTGGTGCATCATCTGATCGACTTTCATTGCACTGTCATCAATGAAAACCACACACCAGATTAACACATGACAAAGGGGGGATTTTCTATAGCCTACAACTTCAGGTAATATGACTAAAAAATACGAGTGCAATCCTTCTTTAGTTACCAAGAATAATGAAAAGAAAATAAAAAATATACTACTAAACTAAAATAAGAACCTGAAAACAGGATACTCGGCGTGCAAAATTGATACACCCACAAATAGTACACATCCAATCAGATGCCACTACAGTTCCTCTATGACTTCCATACGAGGGTCTTCCACTATCTTGTCGATAAGATGGTCCAGAAGCACCTCCAGTTGGCTTGCTACTGAAAAGCAACATAGTTAACAGTTGCCATATAATAGATAGATAATGTAGCAGTAGAATGAGTAATTTTACTTTGCTACTTGCTAGCAGTCAATCAGTAATTTGTTGCCACTTGCTAGAAGTCAACAAAAAGAGTCTAGGTATCAAGTGGCCGGAAATCTTAAAATATTATTTTTATACAATGAAAATGCCTATAACAAAGACAGAAAGATGGTCAATACACATCTAGAAGTGTAAACTTATGCATTGACACATCCACTGTGAATAAAACATAGGCAATCGAACTTCATTGGCATACATAAGTAAGAGCTAAGGATTGGATATAATTTAAGTCAGGGAAACCCCATTATTCTGGACAGCATAGTGGGTGTCTTAGAATGCTAGGTCAACCGCAGAAAACTCCATTGTCGAATCCTCTAGCCCAATTTACAAGCATGATTTTCATATTGATATAAGAATTTTCGCTAATACCTAAACACGTTTTATCCAAAAATTCTGATGAAAACCCCTTCCTAGTTAAACAAGCATCCATAATCATGAAAAGCAGATTGCTAGTGAAACTTTTTTATGAATAAAGTAATACCTGTACTCAAAGAAAAGCTTCTTGTCATCTATAACAAGGCCATCAACTCCTACTTTATTCATCATTGCTTGTGCAGCATCCTGCAGAAAACCTTGTCATCTTCAAGCTCAGATTGAAAAGTCAAAGCACACGAAAAAAAAACCTTTTGAATTACCACTGAAGGGAAATCAATAAAAGCAAATCCACGAGAAACGCCAGAGCTGCGCTCTTTGATCACACGAACATGGCGAAGAGGACCCCATTCAGCCTGTTCAGAGCTATGTCAGATTTCAGTAAAGCAAATATCGGATGCACATCAATACAAACACCATGTGTTCAAACAAAAATTTACCAGAATTTGATAGAGATCTTCTTCGGTTGTCTTTTGTGAAAGACCTTTTACAACAACAGTAGCAGAAGGAACCTGAAAGATAATAATAAAATGGCAAACAATAGTCATAACAACCCAATGTCCTTCACAGCTATGAAACTGAGACAGAACAGCAAAAAAGTGTACCGTAGAGTACTGATCATGGCGCTTTTCATCAAGATCCCGACGCCTCAAACTTCTATCATACCGATCATCATCATAGCTGTCCTCTCGATGGCTACGACCATGGCTTCGACCTCGTGGAGATCTTGATCTTGGGTAATCCTCCCTGCCACGCGAGCGAGACCGTGAACGATCATACCTCTTGTGGGGGCTCTCATCCTGTTCATGGCTCAATCCCCTCCTATCACGCTCTCTGTCACGAGAATCACGTCTCCTCCAGCTGCCATCTCTCTTACTTCGGTTATAGTCAGGATCATGACTATGCCTTCCATAATCATAATCCCTTTCACGACTATCATCTCTGCGATGTCTATACTCATAGTCATCAAAGGCATAACCATCATCGCTGTGCACCCCAAATCTACCAGCCCTGTCAAATGCATGTTCTCTGTAGTTGTCAGAGTCATAACCATCCTAAAAGTTATCAAGATCCTGATAGGCATCCATCCGATACCTGTTATCTTCATGAAATGCATCTATATCATGATATGAATCAGCATATGACTTATCATGTCTTCTAGGTTCCCTATCAGCAGGATATTCTTCTTTATAGCCTCTTCGTCTTGACCATGTGCCAGTGGAAGGCTCGTCTCTATAGTCGTCTCTTTCAAGAATGTCTCGATGATACGTACCCCTAGGATATACTGGCTCCCTAGGGAATCGCTCATCTACAAACCTCCTACTATCATATGAACCACCACCCCTGCCCAAAATTCACAGTGCAGGGTTAAAAAGAAGAGATTTTTCAAAGTACATATATATGCAAGAGTTGTTTCTCCAAAGCTTCAGACAAGAGTTGATCCATAAATAATACTAAACCGTAGTTTTCAGTTGCCATAAAATTCCCCTGCAGTAATTGAGCAAACGCACCTGAAATTTGGCTCATGGGCTGAAGCATACCCCTCAAAAGCCTGTGGATTGAAGAGAATAAACTAGGTCAGGAAGAAATCATCATGCTAAAGACAGGGAAACCCTTTGCATATCCTCAATGCCCACGGCTTTCTCCCACTCCTAGTTGTTTTAATAGGAAGGACAATCACATGAGCCCTAATTTCTTGTATAGTACATCATCCGACACTTTATAGGGTGATTGATTAAAAGGAAAACCACGAATTACGCTGTTATTTTCCCATCCTTGCTGAAGACCATAGCGGCCATCCATCACGCCCTTGAGACGTTCTCAAATGTTTCGAAAATTTCTTCCTGTAATGGATGAACAAAGACAGACAAATATGGTTATGCCCTGATAAACCCTTGAACCAATTCTCACGATACCGCCCTTCCCCTTTACAGCAGAATCCTCAAAACGAATACAAATTCCACAAATTTGCCAACTTCAGTCGAAGGATCAAGGTCATGGATCTGATTTCAAAACCAAAAATTTCACACAACAATTTCACGAATTTAGCTAAACGAACAACCGGACCAATAAGTTCAGAGAAAAACTCGCCTTCTACACCCGATTCGATTGACTATGCCCCTTGATCTTTGGGCCTGTATTTTCAATTTTTGTTGTTCTAGCCTTGAAGGTGATCAAGTTTCGATTTTTCTCCGGTGACCGGAAAGAATGACGAGATAAGGAAGAAGGAATTAGGAACAATAGCCAGAGTCGGACAGTTTAGGGCATAGATACATAGAGCTAGCTAAGACGGGAAGATTTGTCAATGTCCTAATTATCGGGCCGAGCGCGGGGTTAATTGGGCCCAACAGAATGGGCTTATAATTGTAATTTAGTCCAAACTGCATATTGAATTGATGTAGGAAAAGAAACAATACAATCAACACTTAACAATGTTGTAAACTTTCAACCAAAAAAAAAAAAACAATGTTGTAAACTTATTGTGGTAGACACTCTGCATACATATGATATGTGTCATCGTCAATGGAGGAAACGAATGATAAACTACTAAATTGCACGGCTTAATTGGACCTTAATCAATTAACGACATGTACTCCAGAATCATATAAATCTCCGGCTTTCCAATCCTGGGGAATGTCGTTAACCGGAACGACCCATTGACTGTCTTCATCGTCTCCGTCGTCGCTCATTAGCATCCTAATGGACAAGGGTCCCTTGGGCGGAGAATTCGTCGCCCAAATCGCTCCGTGATCGCGAACCAGTAACTTGCAAGTGAAACTCTGTGTCTGTGGCAAATTCAATGAGTTAAGCATTAACATCAAACATACATAGATGGAACTTAATGTAAATGATTAATGGCACAAGAACTGAGTACCTCACAGAGTTGGACGGCCGTGATGTCCTTGGTTCCTTGTTGGTAGTAAATGGCGAACGCGAGATATGAAGGGTTGTTGCTGCTCTCGTCGATCTTGAAGGTTATGTTCTGGTTCGGGTAATTGCAAGAAATGCTACAACAAAACATAATGTACGTGTTAAGAAAATAACATTAATTAGGCTATAATGCATAGGATATATACATGTAGATTGATCAAGTACCGTCTGTATTCGATGTCGACGACGCCTTGGGCGAGTAGGGCTTGAGCTGCATAGGGTGTTTGAGCCATCTTAAGAAACGCATGCTTGCTGAGGATGAAGGCAGTGCGGTCACTCGAACCGTTGTCGGTTATAACTATGGTCACGCCATTGTCCGAGCAACTACCGTTGTTGGTGCACCGTACCTTAAGATCAATTCATATAAGAGTAAGGACGCGTTTGGATTGAGTCAATGCATTAAATCATGTATTATAGTGCAAAATAATGCGTTATAAAGAACGAACCAAACGCGATCAATATATAGATCACCTGGTAGCAAGCACCGCAGCCAACACCATTGCGATAGAGATCGGACGCAGCCGAGACATCTCCGCCGTTGATGGTGGCTCCAAACAATCCAAAACCACAAGCACCGCCTGCACCCATTACCCAAATTATCAAATTAATGCATAGTTAATTAAGTAACTTACATTCATGCATGTTTAACATTGTTGTGGGAAGGTTAAGAATCCTCACTTTGGACTCCATTGTTGTCAGAAGTTGCATAGAAGGCTGCCCGGGAAGGAACAAAGTTACAATCACTACATGTATCAGCTCTTGCACTCCACACAATGATCATAAGCGTGGCTGCAACGACGTCGTAACGTAGAGAAAGGGTCATTTTAGATGTTCTTTGGTTTATTGAATTGTTCGTAAACGATCGTTCTTGTTGTTTATGCATGAAGCCATGAAGGCCAGTGGATCCAATTTATAAGCCAAAGGATCGTGCATATTATATTGTTCATTTATGAAAAATTGGCACGTTTGACAAAAAAAATTCTGCATTTTCTTTAGCTAACACTCACCCAAAAGGTAATTTTGTATCTAAGTCAACGTTCAAGATTTCAAATCAGGCATATAAGTGATTTGAATATTCTTATCTATACTATATATTAAAGTCGGAGAATTTCGAGCCTTCACGTTAATTCTGGTCTCACTTGATTAACAATTTTATATGTTTTATTTTTCTTAATTATTTAATTTTTAACTTTATCTTTTTTCTTACCCATCAAGTATCTATCTTTAAAGGCATATATTATTTATCTTTAAAATTTCTTTAATTATCTTACCTTTAATTTTATCCTTTTTCTTACTCATCTAATATCTATCTTTGAAACAATATTATCTATCTTTAAAATTTCCTTCTATAAAAGATACATATTAATTAACTTAACTTTTCAATTCTCATTTTAATCTATTTATATATGAGTTAATATATAGTATAGATTATACTCAGTAGATACATAAATTAACGAAAAAAATGATCATTACCCGTACATGGTACGGGTCTTCAACTAGTTTGGCTAAAAATGAGAGAAGAATCTGGGTTTGAATTTGCAACCAAACTGGATTTCCGTTGGAAGTTTTGCCTGAGGAAACTCGTTTAAGTTAGGTGATTTTGCATTGATAGTTGATCTGGTTGATTTGCATAAAGGGAATCTTCCTTATGTTCTCACTTGTGTTACACTTTGACTAGCTACATTCATTGTCAAACTCATTGCTCATTTCAGTATGTGATTAGCCCCAACGGAATTTCTTAAACCCATGGATTGTACTTGTACGTGCGATAATTAAAGTCTTGATATTTTTATCGTTCTTCACCATCGGTAAGGCATTTAAGTGTAGTTTATAAACTGATCGATTGTTAAAACACATCTAGGGGAAAAAAGGTATTTGACAAATATGGAGCTATTCAGTGTCGAATAATGTAATATTGTCAAAATCGTAATCTGATTTTTAGAAAAATGCTTACTAGAATGGAATTTTTTGAGGTAAAGATTAAAAAACCCAAAGATACTTATCTACCGACTTAAAATAACATAAGTTACTCGAGATACCGGTTAGATAGCAAACATTCAAACGAGAAACATAATAAAGGAGATTACAAAACATACACAATCATAAATTATGTTGATGTACCCGAGTATGCACATTGGTAGACCAAAATCGTGGTTATACAAGAAATGAAATACTCCACATTTTATTGTATAATAGCATGAAAGAGAAGATTTTGGTCACCATAATAACCAAAGTGGTGACCAAAATTCTTTTTAGCCTTTGCATGAGGGTGTGTCGGTGTACAATTCATTATTTTTTTTTAAAATTCAATTTATCTAATAAAATAATATTAAAAAAATACTACACTTTTATAATTTGATGACCATAATGTTTGGTCAACCACTCAACCGGTATCTATACTCTAAATAGATAAGAACTATTACTACCAAAACTTTATTGACTCAAACCCAAACCCAAACCTGGAAGCCCAAACATAGGTAAATGGTAATTTACCAAACATCAATATAAATTCTCTAATCTTTATTTACCTTTTCACCGTTACGCTGCACATAGTTGAAAAACGTACTCCGTATCAATTAGAAAGGCACGTGAGAGGCACGTGGAAACAGAGAAGAAGTGAAATCACCCTTCAATTGCGATTTCTTTCGTTCCTCACCCAATGACGTCAATCACTTACATCATGCTCCCTTTCTTCCTCCCCCTCTTCCCTCGTTCTTCTCTTCTTCGCCTGCAAAATTTCCCCTTCCACCAAACCCTAACCCTAACCCCTCAACTCTGACCTTTCCACCTTCTCAAATCACTTCCACTTTCTCTCTCGTCGTCTGCATTCACCTTCCAATTCGTCTCTCGTCCTGTTTATGAACCCTAGAAATCAAATTTGTGTCTTTTAAGAACTTCGAATTTAGTTTGTTCCAATGGATTCTCAGGCGAACAGTCTCTACGACACGGCTTCTCAGCCCGACACAGGCACGGACGCGTACACCTTCCTCGAATTCAACACTCAGGTGGAGGATTTCGGCTATCCTGAATTCGACGAGTTCTCCCAGCCGATACGCTCATCCGCCTGGCCTACGCCTTCTGATTCCGTTCACGACATCAAGGACCGTGGAAGCACAGGAAGCGGTGTGTCTGATCACCATTCGGACGCCTCCCCTGTCTCCTCCACGACTCCGAGTGGCGTTGCCAAAGGCCGTGTCGGGAGTTCTGGTGCGAGTGGTAGTCAGGCGGCAGCCGCTGTCGATGCCTTGGCCGCAGGGATGAGCGGGCTGAACTTTGAGGAGACTGGGGACGATGAGAATTATGATCAGTATGGAAAAGCGGATTTTGCTGAGCACGCTTGTCGCTATTGTGGAGTTCAGAACCCGGCTTGCGTTGTGAGGTGCAATGTGCCATCTTGCCGGAAGTGGTTTTGCAATTCCAGGGGCAACACATCGGGCTCACATATAGTCAATCATCTGGTGAGCCTTTTTTTGTCTGCTGTTGCTTAGGGCTATTGTTTGTTGTTTTTTAGTTGATAGGAGACAGGTTTTGGTGCAGAAGAATGATAAATTAGGGATTAAATATAGGCTTTATTAAATTTCGATTGTTTATGCAAGAATGATAAATTGTGGGGCTCTACTGGATAAAGCATTATGCTTTGGATTTCCCCTGGTGGCACAGTTGCATGCTGATTTCAAGCAAAGAAAGTTGATCATTGCTTTTATATCGTTTCTTTTGTCATAGAACAATGACGGAAGTCTGGTTTTTATTATGTCTTTAGTGGAGGCTTTAGTTTGGAGACCAAGGTTATCCTTGCGTTCTGAATCCTGACCCTTTAGATGGATTCATATACAAATGTAGAAAATTCCCTGCAATATTGCTATACAATCCATTGGACTATTGTGAATGTTCTGTCTATAAGAAATAGCTACTCTACTTCTGACCTGTGATAGTAGTCAGTGCCTTTTCTTGGACATGTAGAATGTAGATTATGGTTTAAATAAGGATTGCAGAGATTTATTGGTTCTTGTTGGTTGCTTAAGCTTTTGTGCTTGTTAGACAATACTTTCTATGTTTCCCCCTGTACTTTCCATGTTTCCCCCTGTAAAAATGTACTGCTATTGTTGCTTAAGGATGTTCTGGGCTTTGATAATGAAAATGCTTTTGGATTATCAAAAGGAATGAAGGATCCACTTTGCTTGAAAATGACAATGAAGCAAGATTAATTCTAGGATGTAGTAAGCACTGTTGCCCATCGAGCCCTTACATTAACAACAATGTACTTTTCAACAATTACAAGTTAGACTGTCCTTGAAATCCTTTGTTGGCTTGACTTCTGCCTAGTCACTAGTAGTTAATACACATTTTTTCCCAATTAAGCCTCCATTGATTACATGAATCTTTTTAAATTTCTGTAGACAGTTGCCATTAAGGTGACTTATTTGTTTGGTGCATTATTGGTATCTTTACTGTATCTCTGATCATCAGCAGTTACAAACTTTTATCTAATTGGAATATCAACAAATGCGGTTAAAATAGTCAATATATCTGCATAATTTATTTGCAATTACAATTTCTATCTTTGCTTGCAATATCTGTCTTCGTGCGATAAAGTCCTGGATCCTCCATGAGAACTGAGAAGTGAAAAATTTAAAGTAAATCAAAGAGGGTATACTTTCTTATCGTCTTTCCATGTTGCAGTTTATTTGGCTGTAATCTTACGTAATGTGGTTCTCTTGAAGCCTAGAATAGAGAATACTTAGATTCCCTTGCCTTTGTACTTTGATGTGTGATTTTTAGTTTGTACATGTAGCTGAATAGCTGATTTAACGAACGATTATTTGACTTTCTGTTGCCCAGACACTCTTTTTTTTCTTCCTATTGAAAAATGCCAAATATTATTTTAATTCCATGCATTCCGTTAAACAACTACAAAAGTAGCAGGCTTTTGAATAGCTGTGATATTTGGCTTTCCAGGTTTGTCTTTTCTCTTATTTTATCTTGCTATGTTTTAGGTACGAGCTAAGCATAAAGAAGTTTGTCTACATAAAGATAGTCCTCTTGGAGAGACTATTCTCGAGTGCTACAACTGTGGTTGCCGAAATGTGTTTTTGCTCGGATTTATATCTGCCAAGACGGAAAGCGTTGTTGTCCTCCTTTGTAGGGAACCATGCCTAAGTGTTAATGCACTGAAAGACATGAATTGGGACCTCAGTCAATGGTGCCCGCTTATTGATGATAGGTGTTTTCTTCCCTGGCTTGTTAAGGTAATCTGGTTACGTGCCAGAAAGTGTGTTCTTTTTCCATCCCTTTCTTTTGCTTTAAGGTAATTAAAATACAAAAGTTAGGAGATTTTGATATTCTGCTTACTGTTTGATTGCACGTTATAGGTCCCATCTGAGCAGGAGCAATTGCGGGCTCGACAGATTAGTGCTCAACAAATAAATAAGATAGAAGAACTTTGGAAGACAAATCCTGATGCTTCCTTGGAGGACCTAGAGAAACCTGGTGTAGATGATGAACCACAACCCGTGGCTCTAAAGTATGAAGATGCCTACCAGGTAAATATTTGGAGCAACTTTAAGATTATGTCTTGTCTTTAGAAATTGATTTTTCTAAATATTTTTTAGGTCTTTTTATTTAAAAAGCTTTATGGAGTTTCTCCTGGATACTTAGAAACTAAATCCTTACAAGAAATTGTTCTCTTTGCTTATGAGTTATTATACTTTAGTTTTTTTTTATATATATTTTAGAGGTTGTGAGCTTATAGAATATATAAACTAATCGTCATATTTCCATTCTCTGATTTGCAGTATCAAAATGTATTTGCTCCACTCATCAAGTTGGAAGCTGACTATGATAAAGTAGGTCCTACTGTCCTAGCCCCTCCTCCCTCCCAGAGCGTTTCTGTTAATCTAGCTTGATATAATTTTTTTGTTGTCTCTGTAGATGATGAAGGAATCACAAAGCAAGGACAATCTGACCATACGGTGGGATATTGGTCTAAATAAGAAGCGTGTTGCATATTTTATTTTCCCTAAGGTGCGCTCCTCTGGTCCAGCATGCAACTTCCCTTAACATTATTGTTGCTGTTGTACTTTTTTGCAGGTTCTATGGTTGACTAGGGGTTTTCTACTGGATTACCTATCTTGTATTCAAATTGTTTATATCTATAGTCATTTTGTGGATGCAGGAAGATAATGAGTTGCGGCTTGTACCTGGTGATGAATTACGCTTACGTTACTCAGGAGATGCTGCACATCCTGCATGGCAATCTGTTGGTCATGTGGTATGCATACTGTAAAATATTTAATTATTCTTTTTAATAAAAATACTCTAGCTTTCTTCCCACAATGCCTTTGGAAAAGTTGTTGCCAAAGAAAAAGTGAATAATTTACAAATATATGATTTAAATTTGTTATTTCAGATTAAGCTTACTGCACAAGAGGAGGTTGCACTTGAGCTGCGTGCTAGTCAGGTGATAAATCATATGGATTCTTGTATAAATATGTTAATGATTTAGTAATAAGGTTTTAGCTAACTAGAATTTGCTTGTTTCCTATGTCAGGGGGTTCCAATTGATGTAAATCACGGATTCATTGTTGATTTTGTTTGGAAGAGTACAAGCTTTGATCGGATGCAGAGTGCAATGAAAACTTTTGCTGTCGATGAAACTAGTGTTAGTGGGTGAGTCGTTCCTTCGTTGTATGATGACGGGAAAATTGTAGGCTTACTGTAGGGATATCAGTAGTTTACTCCCTCTTTGTCTGTCCTCACCTATAGTTTTACTATCTTCAATACTATTTGGAAGATTAGATTCATGGGTATATTTACATAGAATACCATGAGATATTCTTAGATAGCTTTGGAGAACATTGTGGGCTCACTGTTTACTTGAGGCTTTCATCTAATATATAAGTCATTGTGTGAAGCTCAGGGTTTTGTATGCATTTGCTTATTGTAAAAACAATTAGTTGCCTGACCTTTTAATCTATTGCAGGTATATCTACCATCACTTACTAGGTCATGAAGTTGAGATGCAGATGGTTCGTAATGCACTGCCACGTCGTTTTGGTGCTCCAGGCCTTCCAGAACTAAATGCATCTCAAGTACATATCAGTTCTTTTATATCTTGTTTTTCCCTCTTCATGGTAGTCTTTTGGTTTATATCATTATTTTTTTTGGGATGAGAAATATGGATTTTTTCTCTAATTTAATATGGGTATTAATAATAAAAGCGATTGGGTCTCCTCCATAAATGTGCTCTGTAAATTTGTATTTTTGATATCTGTGGCCTTGAAAATGTTAGCTTAATATGTTTTTTTAGAAGAATGTGGTTTGTATGTGTTGACACCCTGGATAATTCTGAACTCGTGATAGTTGACATTTTTTAACTAATTAGACCTTGTTCTACTTTCACTCAAAACAATTTTTTCACCCAAAAAATTTCTTTTACCTTTTCTATATCTTATCTCTACTTTTTGCGTTTCCCAACGAATTTTTTTCACTCACACCCCTATTTTCTCATCAAAAAGATCTTTTTACCCATAAAAAGAGCAAGCCCTTAGTGTTTTTATTTATGAATGATACTTGTTGCTTAAATATTGTGAATTGTTGTATCAATAGAGTTGTATTTTTTGAAAGAGAAATTCATCCCTTTACCACTTTTTTCCGATTCAATAAGTTGTTAACTGTTGTTCTATTGTGTATCCCAGGTTTTTGCTGTCAAGAGTGTCCTTCAGAAACCGATAAGTTTGATTCAGGGTCCACCTGGTACTGGGAAGACTGTGACCTCTGCAGCTATTGTATATCATATGGCCAAGCAAGGGCAAGGACAGGTTTTGTGCTTTTACTGTTGCTTGAAATGCCTTTTTATTTTTCATGCCCTTGTAAAAATTAAAGTTTTGATTTCGTAATTTGCATTTGCAGGTGCTAGTATGTGCCCCAAGTAATGTTGCTGTTGACCAACTTGCAGAAAAGATTAGTGCAACAGGGTTAAAGGTAAGCTCTTATGTTATCTTATTTCAAAATTTCTATCTTTTTTGGTAAATTTGCGCATTGTTCTCAAGTAGGAGCATTCTGATGAACTTGTACTTGTTTATCATTGATTTTCGTCAAAAATTGGACAATATTTTACTTCCCAAAAGTTGTTATCTACACCGCGCCCTTGAATCCTATATAGCCAAATAGGATTGAATAATGAGAATTGAATGAGGGAAAGCTATGGTCTCCAGTATTCTATCCAAAATGCAGCGGTTCTATTTTTGATAATCTATTTTTTTCTATTACATATTAGTGTCATTTCTTGTATGTCTTTTTGTTAGTCAGAGTTTACAGTTTTATGCATACACAGGGGCACCAATGTCTCACGTTAGTTATTGAAGCCTGAAATGGTTTTTACATAAAAAAATTCGTAAAGAGCAAATTATCTTTGTATCCCTCCTCAGTTTATGCCATTATTGCATCATTATTCATGTGGTTTCTTGTGAATTTACTTTAACATTACATGGGCTTAGGTTGTAAGGCTCTGTGCTAAATCAAGGGAAGCTGTTAGTTCCCCTGTCGAGCATCTTACTCTTCACTATCAGGTGTGTTCTTTTAGTTCCTCTATTTGTGCTGTTTGTCGATGGTTAATGTGTAATTTCATGTGTATGCTTTTTTGTTCTTTTTAGGTACGCCATCTTGACACCTCTGATAAGAGTGAACTTCACAAGTTGCAACTTCTTAAAGATGAGCAAGGTCAGTTCATATTTCTGTCACTATTATTTATTTATCTCTTTTCTCTTGCATTCAATGATTATTTTGTCTTTCCATTTTTTTTTGGTTCTGGTTTCTGTATGCATAGATATTAGATTACTAATGCTTAAAGAAGATGTTGCTAACTTGCTAGTAATATCTCTTCAACATAGTCAGCCACCATCTGACTTTCTCTGTTTTTATTGAACTGTTTTTTGTGCCTAGAGTGTTTACTTCTTGAGTTGTTATTATTTTATTGGTTTTATGGCCATGGACGTGTTGTGATTACATATGAATATGTTAGGAATTATTAATGCTAAAACTTCATATATGAAATGCAGGCCTTTATTTCAGTTCGAACCTTTTTGCCCTTTATCTTCCAATTTTTTATTATGTTCTGTCAGTTGCTGATTTGTTTTCTTGCTTAAAATTTCGTTGTATTGTCCGTTTCAAAGATTTAGAAATATGTTTTTTCTTACTTTTTTGTCAAACCATTTGTGTGTATGATGAAATGTTCCATCCTGAATACCTTAATTGTCTGCACTTTTATTCCATAACACTCTCTTTGTTACCTATAATCATATAATTATTTTAAATGATTCACAACTAATGTGTTTGAACATTGACTTGCTCAGCTTTGGTTTGTTTGAACTTTGAGCTGTCAGTTTTACTCACCATCTCCCTTGATACTTGACAATTCTTGCAGGTGAGTTGTCTAGCAGTGATGAAAAGAAGTACAAAGCATTGAAACGAGCTACAGAGAGGGAGATAACTCAGAGTGCTGATGTTATCTGTTGTACATGTGTTGGGGCTGGTGATCCTAGGCTTTCGAACTTTAGATTCCGACAGGTCTGTAAGCTGATTTCAAGAGTTGGTATCTTTCAGTCATTGGATCCTGTAGTTACTCATCATTTATGTGGTTTAGGTTCTTATTGATGAATCCACTCAAGCAACAGAACCTGAATGTCTCATCCCCTTAGTTCTTGGTGCAAAACAGGTATAAATCTTTCTGCTGTCTGTTATTATTAACAGTTTTCTTGATTTAACTTGTTTGTGATATGTGTATCATGCACTAGGCTGTTCTTGTTGGAGATCATTGTCAACTTGGCCCTGTTATAATGTGCAAAAAAGCTGCTCGTGCTGGATTGGCTCAGTCCCTCTTTGAACGTCTGGTGTTGCTTGGTGTGAAACCCATCAGGTTGCAGGTGTGTGAATTTCACTGGTTGGCAATATTTTCTGTCTGAACAATTATGACGAATATAGAATTGAAAGAAATTGTAGAGGTTTGTTGTCCAGTTGATAGACTAGGGTCTCTATCCCTGTATATTGCACTTTATTACTGGATCGTTTTTCTTTTGAGTTGCATATGACTCATCCTAGTTTTAGTCCAGGCTATTACTGGGCTGTTTTTGTTAGAGGGCTATAATCAGGACAGTTTTATTTGCTTTGTATTTAACTTTGTTTTAATGGCACATGGATTTTGTTTGTTTTGGTCATATTTGAATGTGAATTTCCTTCAGGTTCAATATCGTATGCATCCATGTCTGTCTGAATTTCCATCAAACAATTTCTACGAGGGTACTCTACAAAATGGAGTGACTATAAACGAAAGACTATCATCTGGCATTGATTTTCCATGGCCTGTGCCAAATCGTCCCATGCTCTTTTATGTCCAGGTATGTGCATTTTGCACTGTTCATTATGTGGATTCTAATGTACTGTTAGCTATGGTGAAGGAAGAGAAATGAAGGAATAATATAGGAAATTAATACTGTGCATCGTTAACTTTACTGTTCAATTTTGCTACATAATTTTCTTCTCCAAAATCGTGCTTACAATATTAGATTCATTTTATTGTAAATGACTTTTTTTAGGGCTGATTCATTGGAACTACCTATTCTAGTACTAGTAAAAAATGATTTTTAGGACATGGAAACAGTAGAAATGAAACTCACAATCTCAGTAGAGTAGTCTCAGGCCAATTAGGTGACCTGTGTTTGGAGATTTGAGTGATTGACCTCAACTTCTTCTTCTTCTTCTTTTGCAAAGAAGACCTCAACTTTAAACATCTCTTAGTTGACCTTTGTATCTATCATATGTATTGGTTGTTTCTGGTTCTGCTGATGTTTATAGCTCTCTGCATGTTCCTCAGATGGGACAAGAAGAGATAAGTGCTAGTGGAACATCATATCTTAATCGTACAGAGGCTGCAAATGTTGAAAAGATTGTAACTACATTCCTAAGAAGTGGTGTGGTCCCTAGTCAAGTGAGTCCATATATATCCTATCACTTGCAGCTAATTTGAACAACTCCAAATTGAATTCGGTCAAAGAATTTTCCATAAAGCACTGGCTCACTATTTAGACAAAACTACTCTACTTGTAGATTGGTGTGATTACTCCATATGAAGGGCAAAGGGCTTATATTGTCAATTATATGTCAAGGAATGGTGCCCTTAGACAGCAGCTATACAAGGAAATTGAGGTGATCTTGAGTTTAATACCTGTGCATATTGTAATGTTTTCTCATCTTTTTCTAATCTGAGAAGCAATGCTTGATTTGTAGGTTGCAAGTGTTGATTCATTCCAGGGAAGAGAAAAGGATTACATTATTTTGTCTTGCGTTCGGAGTAATGAGCACCAAGTGAGTTTCCTTCTTAGTGTTTCCTTTTCTTTGTATTAAACTGGGGACATGGATGCCAGGCTTATAGAGACTTGTGCAAAGGATATGTGTGATTTTCTTGTTAATTAAAATCCTGTTGTCCTGCACCCTGCCCTTAATTGTGGCTAGTTTTTGATGTTGGTAAAACATCAATGTTTATTTGACAAGTATTGTGCTTGTGTTCTACTTCATGCATTCAATAGAATCGTTTGAGTTGAAGAGCTTTGGTTGGATTTGGTCAGGCATAGTATCTTTTTGCTACAGTAGGTTTTCTACTTTCTAGCAATGCTTCTCAATACAACATTAATTGGTTGACATCTTCTGTAATTTTGACACACTGATTGTGCATGTTTATTTTACTTGATCAGTCTGTTTTACTCTCAGCCTCCTGTTTGTACTTGCAAGTATCATTATGCTAATCTATCATCCTAACTATCACTTACCCTCTGTATACTCAGGGCATTGGCTTTCTGAATGATCCCCGTCGGTTGAACGTTGCATTAACAAGAGCTCGCTATGGAATTGTCATCCTGGGGAATCCTAAAGTTCTGAGCAAACAACCTTTGTGGAATAGCTTATTGACACATTATAAGGTAGACCGATATGGTCTTTGCTATGCATATAGTTATTCTACATTTGAATTTTATGCTTCAAATCTCCAGCCTGCATATATTTCCTTGCTTGTATTTTGATATAATAGCCATAAACAACTGATATTTTCACTGTTTGTCACAACCCAGTTTTCTGAGTACTGTTACTCTATGCTATTAATACTACTATTATCAGCATCCTTAGTAACTTCTAAGATTTCATTATATTTTACAAGGAACATGAGTGCTTGGTGGAAGGACCCCTAAGTAACTTGAAGCAAAGTATGGTTCAGTTCCAAAAGCCCAAGAAGGTAGTTTGACTAAAATTAGTCTGTACCAGTGTTTCAAGTAACATTTTCAGCATTGACTATGATCATATGGCTGAAAGTTTTGCTCATCTATGTTACAGATCTATAATGACCGTAGGGTATTCTATGGCGCTGCAGCGGGCCTTGTGCAAAATGACAACTTTACCTCTGCAGCTAGTAGTGGAGCTGACAGGAGAGGTAGTCGGTCTAGAGGTATGATTATATTTGTTGCATTTATGTGAAGTGATGATGAAAGGGTCTTATTGTCTAATTGCTATAATTTCTAGTTGAGTTACTAATTCTTTGGTTCGGTTTTCACATAGAAGATTCCTTACGAACCCTAAAAATCAATAATGCTTTAGAAATCTGATGGAAAGATTGTGGTTTTTTATCCAACTTTAAGGAATCCTCGCATTTGTTTTTCATTTCATTCATCAAGTCTGTAAACTCACAAGCTGGTCTCCCCGTTTTGTATTAGATAAACAAAGTAACTAATTGTTAATACTAACGGATAATATTTTTTAAAATGGAAAATGGAGGAATTGTTGAAAATGGGAAAGTGCCTAAAGTAAAAACTAGGAAGTTGGAAATTTGGAGATCAAATGAACGTACTAGAAAATTGCAATAGGCTGTTACTAAATATCTAATAATATTTGGGGTTATATTAGGTTCTTACATGCCTTCTGGCCCACCAAATGGTACACACAAGCCTGGACTTCACCCCGCTGCCTTCCCAGGGCCCCGAGTTCCAATGCAACCTTATCACGGTGCTCCACCTTCACAGCCATATGCTATTCCAGCTCGTGGAGCTATTCATGGTCCTGTTGGAGCGGTTCCTCAAGTTCCTCAACCTGGAAACCGTGGTTTTGGATCTGGTCGTGGTAGTACAACACCTATTGGGAGTCACCTTCCCCATCAACAGGGTACACAGCAGGGAGTTGGAACTCTTGGGCCTAATTTCAACTTTCCTTCTCTTGAGAACCCAAATAGCCAGCCATCTGCTGCTGGTCAATTGTCACAACCTGAATTTGTATCCAATGTTCGTATCTCATCCTTCTTTGTGACTGTCTAATTGTTCCTTGTCTTAAATAATTGACTTAACATATTTTGTCTATTATAAACCAGATGCCATTGCAAGGGCCAAGCCAATCATTCCGTGATGGCTTCTCAATGGGTGGCATGTCACAGGTGGTTCATCACTCTGTAGCCTCTTTTACATGACTCTATTAATCTAATCTGCCATAAACTTACATTTCTCATCCTTGCCAGGAATTCTTGGGTGATGACTTCAAAAGTCAAGGATCACATGTTCCTTACAACATTGCAGAGTTTTCAACTCAGGTATTGCAAGATTTCTGGCCGTATAGGGAAACACTAGGTTTTATATATTATGTGTCCCTGCTAGTATGCTACTGACTTGTGAGGTATAACTGTTGTTCAAGATATTCTGTGTTTCTGACGAGAGCCTTTTATTTTACTGATTAATGGAGTTGTTTATTGATCGTCAAAGTGGATACTGTGTTGATTATAAAGTTCTCTGTGAAGCTGAATGCACAAATTATTTGTTTTTTGCAGGCATCACAAAGTGGATACTCTGTTGATTATAACTCCCAAGGTCCACAGCCCGGATTCCCTGGAAGCTATTTAAACCAAAATTCACAGACTGGATATTCTCGTTTTGGCAGCGGTAATGAGTTCATGTTGCAGGTAGGAACTTTATATTCTAGCTAGTTTCCAATGTTGACTTTGTTAGTTTTCCTTGGTGAATTGTTAATTTGTGTGTGTCTATAATTTTCATTCTGCAGGATTACATGGGGCAGGGATCTCAAGGTTTATTTACACAGGTTGGTTTTAGTGACCCATCTCAAGAGGATGGCTCACAGGGACACTTTGGTGCTGCCAATGCAAATTCACTTCAATCTCAGGTTGGTTTGACCAAATGATTGATATTCAAGCTCTCTGATTTTATTTTCGCACGTTCCTTCTTTGTTATCAAATCTTGGGTCTTTGTTTTGTTACTTCATAATCATCACAAAATTCATACTCAATGGGTGCAGGGACTGATGAATCCTCTCTACTCTCAGCCCTTCAACCACTATAACCCACCTATGAATACACAGGCTCCACAGCCACCTCAGCAAGGGCAGAGCTCTCAGAACCAGAAAGGCCATTATAATGGTTAAGAAGCATCATAATAAAGCATTTTGATGAAGAGGGGTTATTAGCCTTTTGCATCCGGTAACTTGGTTTCTGCTGTTCCGTGTGGGATCAATGGATGGAGATACAATAATAGGTGGAAATACAAATTACTCCTCTGTCCTGTAGGAGAGGAGATCCTGTGTGCCCCCCCACATTGGCATACGGCATTCGGCAGTATAAACTAAGGCTATGGGAAAGAGAAAGGGTAAACCCTAATTATCATGAGATGTAGAGTGTCTTGTCTTGTCTTTGACAAGAGGAGCTTTAGGCTTTTGTGTGGAAGAAGAGAAAGAGAAGTTGCATGGCTTGGTCTTGACAGAAAGGGCGAGGAATCTGACAGAATCGCGTAATAGCTTTGGTATAAAGAACATATATTTATGCTTACAAGATACACAAAAGGAGAAGCTGGTCTTAGAATCTGTACAGCACCCAGGTATACACGTGACCAAGAATCCCCTTTCAGCTCTTCCTTGACATGTAATTATACTCTTTAGTATTGAAACTATATTCTAAATTGACGGGATTATTGTGTTCTGTTTATTGTTTTCCGGCTTGCGTATTTATTTGGTTAAACTTGGAATGCAAAGCTTAAGTAATTGTGACTGTAATTTCAGAAGTATAGTGGTGTTTGGTGCTCTGATGTGATAACTATATTATCTGAGACTTCCATCTCTCATGCCTCTTCTTCCACTTGATTATGCTAAGATTTTATTTATTACGATACCAGTCCCCTTTTTTGCTCCTTTTGGGTGAATAGCACAAAATCAACGGTGAAATGTGGTTTATGCTCAAAACGCACTTCATGGGATTCTTTAGCAATCTTTTCTGCCTTTGAGATTGCATGTTTCCTGGTATAAACACACAGACGACTAGACGGCTGATATGGATTTTTTGCTTTTATGTACTGCTTGTCCGATGTACCAAAGTTTGTATCTAGGGGAGTGAATTATGCATGATTCACTTTTACTTGCTGATGGCCATCTGAAGGTATGACGTAGGTAATGTCACTGATTTTGCTCTTGAGTTGTCAAAGATAATTCAGAAAATTCCAGCTGTAAACTAAAATAAGGATTAGTTATATTATTATATCTAAATGGGCATGCAACAATAAGCTAACTTTAGAAATAAATAAAAAATCGAAATTATTCTCTTGGGAGGCACTCGCGTTGGAGCACCATGCATAACTTCTCTTCGTATTTACACTATTAGTGCTCATCGTCGTTTTTGATTTCGCCCGTGGTCGAACAAGGGCAAGGGATGCACATTCGATGGGATCGGGAGGAGCATATGGTCACGTTCCCCACGAGGCAGTGCTCGGTTAAAGATGGCCTCCTGTTATGTTTTAGAACCTTGGGGCTGGTGGACGCTTGCTTTCTGTCGCTGGGATGCTGTATCTAATCGCCTCTGTCATCGAAAACCACGTCTCTTGATCCGTCACCATTGATAGACCAATTATATTTACTCAAATACATCCACAGCAGCAACGTGGTAACGTACGTAGTTTGATTAGGGTAATAGAATGTATATATGGCGATTTTTGATGTTAACGATATATAGTTTGTTGGAAACAGAGATATTTTATTTACTTTTCAATAGCACTTACGTACTCCCCAAGTAACCTCGTTCTTCAAGTATAGTTTTCAATTTGGCTTTCTGTATACACAACACAAGTAAACTTTGGTTTAAACCCGGCCAAAATCATGCAAAAATGCATTTTATTTCTTGTTTGCTCAAAAAAAACCTTGTATATGAAGATTGAATACAATGTATATGTCATAACCTAGCTAACTAACTCTCAGATTTAACTTCCTCCTGGTGAGAGGAGTCAGGACTTACAAAGATGTTATTCACCACATTTGATGGACTAGTATCATAACTATCATACACATGCTCTATATGTGTTGTATCATCAACTACATACAAACTTTTCGGTTCCTTCTCCGCTTCTGAAGACGACGGCTCGCCATTTTCTTTCTCTGCGTCCTCCTTTTCTTGCATAGTTTTATCCACGTTAGCTTCGGCCGAGCTCTTGCTAGCATGTTCAACATGTTCCTCAATGCTAGAGTGAGCAACACTGGTAACTTCTTGATCCTCCATGTTTGCTCTAGAGCTAGATGAGGACGAGCTTTCATTAGCATTCTCAACATGCCCAATGCTAGAAGTAGCAGCACTAGACACATCTCGATCCTCCATTTCTGCTCTAGAGCTAGATGAGGCCGCGCTTACACTGCCTTGGCTTGAATCTTCCTCCGTCGAATCTGACTCATTGATGTGGTCTTCTTCATGGGGAGCAAGATAAGGCGTAAATGGTGGATATGAAGACTCTTCTTCATTCTCTTGCCATAGGAACCCGTAGAACGATGATCCTACAACACCAAAACTCTGATACCTACGAAACAACGCCTCCCTCTTGCTAGCTTCATCACCATCTTGATGCTGTTGTACTCCACCACCTTCTCGCTCGTCGTTGTGCCTTCTATTGAAGCTAGGATGTCTACTGAGAAAAGCCGAGTCGTTGTTCGAATGAGTATGTTCGGTTTTGTTTTGTTGATGATGATGATGATGATGATCACTACTACTAGTAGTAGTATTCATAGAGACATGTTTAGGAGCAATAGTACTATCATGGGGAATAGGCTTGTTTTCTTGGGAGTCATCATTCACATCGTCGAAAGGGTTTCGTCTTGGCAAGAGAGCCGGAGCTGAGCCTGGGATAGGCGGAATATCGGGTTGTGGACTCGTGGGGTAAGTAGAGTCAAAGGGGTTGGTTTTGGTTGAGGTTGGTGTAACCGGAAAGGCGAGATCGGACGTGTCAAGATCCACCAGGCTCTTCTCTGTGATGGTTGAGTATGTCCTTTGTGCTATCCTCTTTGACATAATCCTCTCTAGTTGTCGGTTTCTTTCAAGCTCTAGCCTAGCCAAATCCTTGAGATTCTTCTCGTCTTCTTCTGTCCAATTAACCATTGGTTGGATGCCTTCTTGTTCCACATTGTGATCTTCCTCATCCTCTTCTTCCTCGTCTTCTTCTATGTCTTTGTCTTCGATCTCTTCATCATCATCATCACATTCATCTTCATCATCATGCACATCGATGTCGTAAGTGTGACTCCTTTCCTCTATTAGCCCCTCCAATTGTTGTTTATGTTCGTCGTCGGAGCTGCTAAGATCTTCATGATCCTCTTGAATGGTAGAGGTTACTTCATCATCTTCTTTTGTTTCCTTAAATTTGATATGACGCTCTTTAATAATCTTAGGAGATTCGTCATGCAAACCTTGATGATCTACTAAATCTTCCAATGGATGGTAGTCACAAAATGTAGGCACATAATCCTTTGATGACTTGAGTACCGCGTTAGAGTCATCCTCAGAAGCAGAAGGCGACGACGATGATGGTGACAAAGACGAGTAATGACCCATTTCCTCCGCCTTATCCTTCCGAGAAGGTTCATACATATATCCAAATGCTCGCGCATCCATTCTCTCCTTACTCTTGAACTCCGTCTTGGGAAACTTTTCATTGTAGGCAAACATCATACTACTATTATTACCTTTGCTTCCTTTCATCTTACTATCATAACCATCTATTGAGCTAGAGTCTTTCATCTCTTTCTCAACAATGTCCTTCCTCACTTCTGCAAATTTGTCCCTTACAAAACCTCCTCCTCCTCCATCACCATTGATGCTACTTCCAACATCAATGCCATTTCCCTTATCGTAAGTAGTTGTATAATTGGATTGGCTTGTACAATATGGCATATTAGACGAAAACTTGTGGTATTTTAGGGCATCATTCTCGGTCCCTCGGGCTTGCTTTTGTCCAAGGGCTAGTAAGAAGGCTAGCAACATGGCGGTGCATACGACAACAGGAGAGGCCGAGATCAAGAGAAAGAACACGAATGGAAACGACGTCCGTAGGTAGATGAGGAACAGGAGCGTAAACGATAGAAGAGGATGCTTGTAGAATAATTGGTAACATGATTTGATCCTTAGCATCCTTAATCCCCTCGCCTTCTGATCTTGCTCTCTTAACTCATGAACCCTATCACCAAGAAGTTGCACACAAACATTTAGAAGAAATATGGAACATGACTACGTACACAAAGGTTTGCATTAAATAACAGTCATAGACTCATAAGAAACTTTGTGATCAATCATCACATACCTTTGGAAATGTGTACGAAGCTTGCTTGCAAAATTTGAAGTTGAGCTATGTAAGGAAGGAGGGTTAGAATGAAATTAAGCCTAATTAATAACTAGATTGAAAATACGAGTGTTCGAGATCTTGTTTTGTAACATACAAAGTGTAGAGCTCGAAAAAAAATGTGTGACCCTTCTTTATTTAGGAAATTGATTGCAACTGAATTAACTACCAATGTGACTGATTAATTGGCCCAAAATTAGGCGTTAATAATAGCCATAAGCCCATAAAACACTATCCCGTACTACACGGATAGATTAACTAATATTATTGTCTCTTTTCAAGAACTGAGAAATCAGCTTCGATCAACTTTTGACATATTTCAAAAAAAGAGTGATCAAGAATTAATACACATTCAATCGTGTGAAATTTCATGCATTTGTGCAAATATTTTATGGAGGAATATAATTGTGTTGTCTACACAAGAATGTGACTAAACAAATGACCTTACATCTTTTAGACACGAAATGGACATATTACATTTATGTAGGAGTAGCAATAAATTTAGTGATGAGTGGGTGCTAGCTAGCTATCATAACTTGATTTGATCCTTCATCCATCGATTTCTGAATTGATCGACTTCCAAATTATTACTCACGAAGATATTTATATTATAAAAGTATATGTAAAACTCGTATTCAAAGGCTATAGATCGAAGAAATCAATAAATGCAATATTGAAATAAACAGTCTAGAATAATAATAATCTTGGAATATCTTCGGCAACCATCTAATTTAACACTATGATGGAAAACCTATATATAACGATTTGTAGAAGCCATAGATCTTACTACATAATTGTACATTACAATTGATACTTCTTTGACTGTTATAGGCGAGATGTTGATCTTTGGTCGTTACAAGCGAAATAAAAAAACCAAGTCTTACCATCTTTCTTTGTATTGGGTTGAACCAGATCGAGACAAGATGGTTCGTAATCCCTACGACTAGGCCACCAATATAGAGATTGTCCAAACACAAGTTTCAATTCGTTTGTACTTGTATTATAGTACTAGCTAGATTACTATCAAGTCAAAGTCAACCGGCCAGGCGGAATAGATGATTAGTGGTGAATAATGGGTTTAAATTAGATGGAACCTCACCTAAATCCCATCGGCCAGGCCGTCCAAATTTTTATATTTTAAACTTCAAGCCTGCTCTTTGTGTGCCACTTGATCGGGATTTACAATCGAACACATTTTGGAAACACATAATTTAAATGGCCCTTGATTATTCATATCTATGATAATTAATCGCTATAGTAAAAAAATGCGTAGTTGATTTGCCATGACCATCGAACATCTATCGTGATAATTAGCAAATCATAAAATTAGAGATTGTCACGTCATAAGTCTAAGTCATAACTACGCACCTTTTGCAACCATTAAGAATTCAAACCGACCTAAAAAATAAAATTAAGAATTTAGTGATGCACTTTGAGCTTCAAGTATACGGCGTAATAATTAAAAAATATGGAGATTGTCAATGTCACAAAGACACAGAAATATTCTTAAGAATCAAAATCCCACTTTGTACAGGTCATTGTCTTCCATGGCCGCTTGCCTTTGTGCTAATAAGTTATAATAATACATATTAACCATTATATAATAACGATATTAGAATCATAATTATTCTCCTAATTAATAAACTACCAAGTTGGAACTTTCTGTCTCAATCGCGTTCAACATTTTTATACCATGTGTGATAAAGTCTTAAAACTAGTATATAACAAGGAGTAGAATATAAGTTTAAAAAGCTAGCAAATTGGTTTGTCAAAGTGGGAAACACTATTAACAATAGGCCCTCGTGATCACGAGTGAATTATTGACAATTTGTGATCATGGGTTAGTTGTAGATTTGAAGTATCAACAATTAAATATATATTTTTCTCATTAGTTTAAAAATAATATAAATAGATCATTGCTAATATTTCTATGACATTCGCACGCAACCAAGAAAAAAAACCAAATTCGAACAACTAAAAAACAAACAAAATAACTCAAAGTTATATCCTACAGATCTTAATTTATGGAGAAAATATCTACGTACTATTGTATCTTACAGATATTATTTTCGGCATATAGAATCAAAAGTTCAAAACCCCATTAATTCAATCGACCGAAAAAACCCCATTAATTCGATGGTGTCAAAGTTTTAAAAAGAGGGGGACATGTACGAAAGTTAGGAAAATACAATGCATACAATATATCTACTACTTCGACCAAAAAAAAATAAAAAATATATCTACTACTATAATCTATCTATTACTATATACTAAAGCGGAAGCAAATTCTGTCATCATATTGCACCACATCACCTTTTTATTTTAAATCCATCTTATTAAATCTTGATTTTACCATAATTTTATGCATACATAATTAAAATATTAGTTCTATCTTACAATTTGAGTTGTTTAATAAATAATTCTATCCAAATATATAAATTTCTATCTTATCATTATATACATTTAATGAATACATAGATCTATCATAAAAAATTTATTAATTTTTTTTTGTCATAATCTATAAATCATAATCATAATTTTTTACCCTTTTAATCAAATATCATATAAAATTTAAATTATTTTTCGTAATTTTATTATGATATTTTCCTAAATCATCAATGGTAGCAAATTCTACCACTATATTTAAGAAAAAAAATCATTCTATAAAAATAATATATTAAAAACATTTTTACTATCTTATCATATTAAAATATCAATAAAAAAAAGTAGATGTTATATTTACCACATATATCCCTAATATTATATATTGATTATGCTTTAGAAAAAAAAACATAGATTTCTTAATTAAGATAATATTTTGTTAACATTTTCCTTACATATATATATATTGTTTAATTATTTTTTCAAATAACAATTACATCTTGGTTTATCAATTGTAATTAATTGTATTTGAATTATAGAATATACCTTTTATTAAAAAAGCCTAATAATATCAAATTAACTTATTTATATTATTATTTTTTTCAAAAAATATATATATATTAATATTTTATTAAACGGTTTATCGGTTAACCAGTTTTAAATATATGACTAACCATTACCGAACCGTTAAACCGTTTAAAAAACCGGTCGGTTAACCATAACCGGTTTTCCGGTTTCCACCATATTGCGCCACATCACCCCCCCTTTTTAAAATCTATTTTATTAAATCTTGATTTTATCATAATCTTATAGATACTTAATTAAAATATTAGTTCTAATTTCTATATTAGAATTTGTGTTGTTTAATTAATAATTCTATCCAAATATATAAATCTCTATCTTATCATTATACACATTTAATTAGTACATCGATCTATCATAAACCTTTAATCTAAAAAAGTATTTTTTCATCACAATCTATAAATCATAATCATAATATTTTTACCCATTTGATTAAATATCATATTAAATTTAAATTATTTATCGTAATTTTATTATGGTATTTTTTAAATCATCAATGGTAGCAAATTCTACCACTATATTTAAGACAAATATTCATTCTATTAAAATAATATGTCAAATACATTTTTACTATCATATCATATTAAAATATCAATAAAAAGTACGGAGTATATGTTATATCTAACATATATATCACTAATATTGCATATTGAGTACACATTAGAAAAAAAGATAGATTTCTTAATTAAGATAATAATTTGTTTACATTTACATCTCATTTTTATATATTTATTATTTAATTATTTTTTCATAATACAATATTATAATATATTAATCCGAATTTTATTTAAACTTATTGATTTTATTATATAAGTTAGTTTACGTAATTTAATTTAAATGCCAAAATATTTGTATCAATTGTTAATAAGATGTGATAATGCATCTTATCTTATTTCATTCTTACTCAATTATTTAAATATATTTTATGTATGTATAAGAAGTAAATATATAAATAAAAATTATATATATATATGATAATATACAAGACTTATGTCATTTTATAATCCAAAAAATAAGTGTTGTTTTAAAACAAAATATACATATGATAATATTTGTAATTGTTATAGTAAATTCATACACAAAGCAATAAATAAATAAATAACACTCCCGTACAAGGTACGGGCCATCTGCTAGTACAGTATAAAGCGGAACTCAAGTCTGTATAAAAATTTGCGCCACATCATCAAGCTTTAATAAAATAATAATTTTATTTTTTCACATTAGATTTTTTTAAAAATAACTTTTATATGTTCTTCATATCTTATCCAATTCTCTTATATATTTACTTGATATCTTATCCAATTTCCTTATATCGACTTGATTTCTTATCCCATTTTTTATACCGATCATAATAAGTTTTTTTCCTAACATTATATTCTTATACGAATAAAAAAAGTTCAAGTGATTTTTTTCTACTCCATATCGTAAGCATTTTCCCTCATTGATTAGTATAAGTTTTGTCATCATGGAATATTGAAGAATAGTGAAAAAACTTTCTCATGTCATCATATGTCAATAATATATTAAATATTAATATAATTATGAAAAATGGAATAGAATTATTTTAAAATTAACATTGTATATATAAAAAATACATATATAGGTAAATAGATTCAGAATCGGGTCTATCGTATTTGGATCGTAAATTCTTGAGTTAAAAGGGCATTCATTTGAGGTGTCAAACGGGTTGGGTCGGGTGGATTCGGTTCGGTCTTTTCAGGTTCGGGTTGAGTGCGGGTTCGGGTCAATCGGGTTACAAGTCAAGCCGGGTCGGGTTTTGACAGTTTATTGTGCGGGTTCGGGTCGACTATGGTTCAAGTGATTTTTTCCTATTTTGTTGGAAGGGAGTTTAATATAAGGTGGACTATGGTTCTCCTTTTTTAATGTGATGGTTATTTTTAGCATTTACATTTTTAATCGATCCAAATTTCACCATTAATTAAGGAATGTGTGTTAATTAGAACTCATACACAGTCTATTTTCAAGGGATGCCAAGGATTTGCTTAAGATTAACTGAACACTTTGGATCCATATATTTTCCTTTTCCAAGCTATATAAATAGCTCCCCAAACATCATTATTAAATCATCAAGAAAATAAACCTTCTACCAACAAAAAAGTTAAGCAACAAAAAATATACAAAATACAAAATGGCTTTCTTGAAGTTTAACCCCCGTGTCATTGTGTTTTTCTCACTAGTCATCTTTCTCCTTGTGAGACAATCGACTTCTTACAATGACAATGCATCTTCTAGAAAGCTCAAGGAAGACGAACTCGATGTAGGTCCTAAAGCGGGTCCTTTGGGGACGAAGGAGATTGCTAAAGAGGAGAAGGAGAGGGAGAAGGATGCTATTCGTCAACAAAAGGACAAGGATCGATAAGGATCTTATTCGTCAACAAAAGGACGCCGCGAAGGAGAAGGAGAAGGCCGAGAAGGAGGCCACGAAGGAGAAGGAGAAGGCCGAGAAGGAGGCCGAGAAGGCGAAGGCGAAGGCCGAGAAGGAGGCCGAGAAGGCGAAGGCGAAGGCCGAGAAGGAGAGGTTGAAGGAAGAGGAGCGTAAGAAGAAGGACATGGCTAAGGCTGAGGAGCATAAGATGAAGGACATGGCTAAGGATGAGGAGCGTAAGAAGGACATGGCTAAGGATGAGGAGGAGAAGTTGAAGGAGCAAGAGAAGATAGCCAAGGAGAAGGCGAAGGAAGATGAGAGGATAGCCAAGGAGAAGGCGAAGGAAGATGAGAGGATAGCCAAGGAGAAGGCGAAGGAAGATGAGAGGATAGCCAAGGAGAAGGAGAAGGAAGAAAAGTTGAAGGCGAAGGAACCGGAGAAGATGGCCAAGGAGAATGACAAGTTGAAGAATAAGGGGGGTGATGTCAAACAAATCAAGAATGATCTTCCCAAACCGTTTGAAGAGCAAGTTAACAAACTAAATAATGGGATTTAAGGGAAAAACCGACGTACAAATGGAGAACCAAGATATGGGGAACAAGATTGACTACCCAACCAAAACTAAATAAGTATTGAATGGAAATATATATCATCCATGCATGGCTGAGAAAATACATTTGATTTTTTGTTTAGTTACAATGGTAACAAACTTTTCTACAACTTATTCGTACGTTTAAGCACGTAGTTTATAAGCTAGCAAAATCAGTTGGAATAAATGATCGAATAAAAACTTGTAGGATATATGTAACGAGTCTATCGCAACCGAGCCAGAGTTTAGGATTGGGAAAATGAAGACACATGTGACATTCTTGAACGTAACGAGCCTATCGGGCTATAGGGTAGACGGCCATCTGTCTCACTACGGAAGCAAATCCGAAGGAGAGTTCAAGATTGCAGCCACTGGCCCACTGGTGCCTCCCTAGCGAGAAGAGAGTGAAAAATATTTTTATTCTTGTCCAATGGTTCACTTCCTGACGAGTAATTTCATTAAGGGGGCACAATACTTCCTTGTAGGATTTAAAATGGCTCCATTTTGAAACCTCAAGTTTCGAACTCGAAACATCTGGTTTATGTAGCGAGCCCCTCATAAATAGGGGTGAACATTCGGATAATCTGTTCCGAAATGCCGGATATCCGATTTTTTTTGGAAAAAATTTCGATCAGTATCCGATCCGTTTTTAGCCGGATTTCCAGTTAAATTATCCGTTTGGATCGGATATCCAGAACCGGATATCTCGGATATCCAAACTATCCATTTTAAGAAAAAAAATGTAGTTAAGCCCAATTTAAATGAAATTTATGTCCAAAAATTAAGCTACAAAACATTATAAAAAAATTATACGTAAAGTTGTAAGTGACTTACCTAGTTGTCACTAGTTAGCTAGGAATTGAGAACAAATTTTGAAGCTTTCAAGCGTCAAAACGGCGTGGTGGAAATAAGAAAATTTGGTTAATAAGAGAAAGTTAAAGGAGAGATTTATTTCATAAATTCATATGTACGTATATTAATCTAAAAAGGTCTTTTTAATCAACTATAATACGTGGAGCATATATTCTCTTTCTAAAAGTATATATAGTATATATAGTATCGGATATATATTTTCGGATATGCATTTTACTCAAAACTCCTATCCGTATCCGATCTAAATATCCGGAAAAGTTGTCGGATCAGATACGGATAATAAAACTAAGTTATCCCTTGTATATGGATTTTATCGGATCGGATCGGCGGATCGGATAATTTTGCTCACCCTACTTATAATTTATAAACGTCCGTGCACCATGGTTTGTAATCTACTATAATATAGTATAAAGCGGAACCTATATCTTTGTTAAAAATTGCGCCACCTCATCAATGTTGAATAAAATAATTTTTTATTTTAACAATAATTAACTAAATAAAATTATTAACCAAAAATTAATAGAATTGTGTGCTATAATTGAATCACATATCAAAATGGAAAACTATGTTAGCTAGAATCTCTATGCATATATATCCGTATCAAGAGATCAATCATCTCATATAATTTATACTCCGTATCTTTTAGATCTTATCCAATAAAGATCACATAAAATTATTAACCAATTAAGATCCTATCTAATAAAGATCTCCCGAAAAAAATATTTTGCACAAATCTCATATAATTTATATCTTTTAATGTACACTTTAGAAACATGAGGGTGAAAATTATCTTTTACACACGTCTCATATAATTTATATCTTTTAGTTATTAAAATAATCTTCATATAATTTATATGAGCATGGAAAAAATTGGTCATTACCCATACATGATACGGGTCTTCAACTAGTTGGGCTATAAAATTGATATCCATGCACTGATTAAATAATTAAATTATTTATATAGATACATATTTTTAACATTACGGATTGTTACACATTTAATTAGGTTATAACATAACACAATTTAAATAAATCTAAATTAATATACTTATATGATTCCATAAACTTGAATATGTAAAGGCTTAATATATATATACAATATAAACTTTATGACGGGATTAGCATTCTAGTAAAACAAAAAGTTTGAGACATTTTAATGTTCATTAATTAAGCTCAAACCTAGATCGCAAGCCGTTGTGTAGTTAACTACTTTCTATTTAGACAAATAACTCTAATACTATTAACTTGTGTAATTTTAGTGATCTTACGTAGTTTTTTTCAAACTACTTACTCATATATAGGATGTTGAACATACAATTATCATAATGGATCGTACTTTATTAATGATCATACAATTAAATTTACTCTTAAATAGATATGTTGAGCTTTTGTGTACTCAGACTCCTTCGAAGCTCGACCGTTTAACTAGATGTCCAAATACATCGAGTTTTGAAGTTAAAACTGTCCAAAGCTGGCTCCTTACAATTAAACAAAAAGCGACATTTGATAGTGGAGTTCATTTACAACCCTGCAACATTATATATAGTAAAACTCTTATTCCTATTGATTTGTATTATAATGGAGACTTTTCTATTTTATTATACATGTTGCGTCTTAATACACATTTCATGTCGGCCCATCCAAAGTCCGAACGTAGATATTTTTGGTTATTTACTACCGGAAAAAGAACTTTTAGATATTTTATAGGAAAATTTGGGGTATGTAGTGTAAATTTTCCTTTTACATGGTAGTTATTAGTTAATGTAATAAACTGAAAAGTTGATACAGCTTACAAGTTACAACTATAGGCCGACGTGATGAGGATTTGCAGGGTAGGGTGCACAACTCAGCTGAACGTCCCTTACACGTGGCATGACAACAGAGAGCTTGGTGGCATGCTTTCAACGCTCCTCCCTCTACACGTGTACCGTACTCAACAACGGGACGGGCAGCTGCCCGCGATCCTCGGGCAGGCCCGTTTTGGAGTGGGATACAGCAACCTCGGAACTAGTGCTCCATTTATTTTTATGCATTTACAAGTTTGCCCCTCTCTCACCCTTACATTTGGCTCCACTTGGCGGAACCCACGTCATGATGTGGGCCCCGGCAGGGGTAGAATCAGAATGTGCCCTTTTACTCGGCGTTTAGTGGGGGTGGGCCCGCTTGTGGGACCCGTGAAGTTTGGAAGTTACCGCGGTGGAGGGAAGTTTGGGAAGAAAGGGACATGGTGGGGGAAAATGACTTTTTTTACTTTTTTTATTTTTAGTGCGGGGGAAATTGGCGAAAGCGACAAAAGAAGCTGGTGAAAGTGACGTCAAGTGTAATGATGACGGTAAAGTAGGAAAAAAGGATAACGGCGTTAGTTGGAGTGGAGAAAGGCAGACAGAAATTTACCACGGAAGGCGTTACGGGATGGTTCCGGTTTAGGTTGCCGTCACTAAATAGTGGCCCACTTGCCCGGTTTCATGGGTTTAAAGTTATGAGTAAAATGAGTATTTTCCTTTTAGTAAAAAAGTAAGCTTCAACTTTCATATTTTCATTTTGTGGTTGAATGTCATTTTCAGTACTAATAAATATATTCATATATTTTAGTATTTTTAACATATTAAGAATCTTCAAGGATACTTTTTTTTTTGTGTAAAAAATGGGTTTATTTAATTAAAAAAATTCTAACATGTTTATTAATGTTCAATTGAGATTTATGCTTCAAAAAACAGGACATATGATAATAACATGTATATCATTATTTCAAAAATTATGCATATAGAATGAAAGACATTGCAATATGGGTTACTTGTTTGAAAAAAGGAATAGTACTTGTTAATAGAAAATTGAGGAAAAAAAGAGAGAAATGTTGTTTAAATCGAATTTAAGATCAATTTTATTTATCTTGCACAAATTGAGGAAATATCAAACTTGAGATCAAGTTTATTTATCTTAACAAAATAACAACATATCCATTACAATCTGTTATATTCTGGTATAGAGGGATTAAGTGAAGGGTTATCCGAGTGTGAATAAGTGAATCCGGTTCTTAGAGCTTGGGTCACTGAATTCCTCGTGAGCTGTGAGAGCTAAAAGAGAAACGAGAGCATTGTAATGAGGTATCCAAACAGAAATGCAAATTCTTCTTGCTCTCCAATTCCTTTCTTTGATTTGATTCTTCTAGTCTAATTCCTCATCTCCTTCTTTTGCTCTCTTGATTGTTGATTGAAATTGTTACAGTGCACTAAATTAAACACTAGTGTATGTTCTTACCAAAACAAATAAAAGTTCACCCCCTTCTATGGTTTTACTTTTTTATTTGGTGCCTAATCATTTGTACTGAACAACATTAAAAGTCCCTAAATGGAGTAATTTCAACTAATCCACACCATATATTTCAAATAAAAAACGAAAATACAATTAAGCACAATAACGTATATCTACATGACCGAAAATAGAGCAATAAACAAAATAACTTTTAAAATTAGGCAATGATTCTTCACACACACAAAAAAAGGCAAAAAGTATCGACCGGCCTTCTCGGTTGCCATCATAACACGGAGCGTGCAGTCACCCGCGCCCTGAAGGCGCGTTAACTGATTCCCGCCTTCGTCGTTCTCAAAATCGACAAATGTGGTGCACACCCCACTTGACCCACCCCCGTTTTGATTCTGCTCCCTCTAACTTCCCATTCCGCCCCCACCCTTTTCCAATATTTACAGTAGAGCAACTGCCCCGTACGGTCCCCAACTGAAAATTCCCCTAAAAAGCCAGGGCATTTACGTCAAAGCACCCACCCCCCTTTTCCAATATTTACAGTAATGTCCCTTTTCTTCTCAGTCTCTCTCCCATCACCAAACCACTCTTTATAACCACTTTCTTCTTCCCCATACCCCATTCCTCTTCACTTTCTCTCAAATCGGAGAATTCATCTGAGAAATCAGGCTCCGGAATCACACACACACACGCATTCAGATCTCCAATGGATTCACCGACTTCGGCTGTGAGGAGGCCGTGTTTCGCAGAGGAGGACGACGGTTTGGCCTCCATAGCCGAGTTCTCCGGCGCCGGCGGCCACCGCTACCCCGTCTTCTCCAGGATCGGACGCTACACCGCCACGTCGGTGGTGCCTCGGCGGTCGGGAAGCCTCCGCAACCTCGCATCCCTCTCATCCACGGCTCACTGTTCTTCCTCTTCGCCGAGATCTGGTCGCGTTTTCGATCTCCGGTTCGAGGAGGCCAACAACGCGCCGCCTCACTTCCTCGAGGCTTGCTTCCTCTGCAAAAAGCCTCTCGGCGGCAACCGAGACATCTTCATGTACAGGTCCGTTCTCAAATCCTCAACACATAATCGATTGATTGATCTGGTAGTTTCCGTCAATTAGTGATCTGTGATTTCTCATCGCTTTGATTGCGTCTAATCTGCTGTTTTGTCTGAACAGAGGAGACATGCCGTTTTGTAGCGAGGAGTGCAGGAAAGAGCAGATTGACGTGGACGAGGCCAAGGAGAAGAGCTTCTCACTTTCGGTGTCAATGAAAGCCATGAGGAAGAAACAGAAGGATTCAACCTCTGCTCAGCAAAACGCTGCTTCTTCGCCTGATAAATCTCAGAAATTCCGTGCAGGAACTGTGGCCGCTGCATAGTGATAACGCTAGCTTTGCTTTTTTTTTTTTGCCTTTGAATCGAGCTCTTGGTACTGAAAACGGAAACCAAGCACCAGTTGAAGATGAAAAGAGGAGTTGTAACAAGTTTCAGGTATCTGCAAGGTGAAACTTGAAATGAAAGAAAAGTAAAAACCAAAAAAAAGAGGGAAAAAAAGAAGTAAAGGTAGGCTTTGCTTTTAACTCTATACGCTAGTTCCACCTTGAAAATCTGGGAGATAAATAATGGAAGAACTTGAATTTCTTCTCCAAGAAAAAAGAGCACAAGAGAGCAGGTGCAGATCGATCGATTGGCTCAGAAGAGAAAGACAGAAATTTTGTTTTCACTGTGAGAGGAGTGAACTCTGAATTGAGATGAATTTTGCTCTATGAAGGACTCTTTTTTTTTTTAATATTTTTGTGGGAAGTTTATTTGGGAATTTTTAATTACCAATCCTTTCTCCCATTTCTGTTTCTTGTTATTATAATGATCTAATATAAATGTTCATCGATGTATTCATTATTACTACATATACTAGCAGTAATTTTCTCTTGCAAGAAGTAATTTGGATCTTCTGAAACTTGAATTCTGCTTGGTAGTTGGTACTACTAGCATTGGTACGATCTGAGGTCAAAATTCACATGAATTTACTGCACCTGGTGAATTTCGTAGTAGTTGGGTGACTGGTTTGGTTGATGGGGCCGTCTTTAATTACACTGTGTTCAATAATTCACGAGGGAGACGTGTTTTTCCGTTTCCATATTTCAAAAAGGGGCCCATTCTTTTGCCTGTTCCAATATGAAATGAATCTTTATGGACAAAAACTCTTGAATGTTCTCGTACGACCAAAGACTGTAAACTGTTGAATTCAAAGGTTGTACTATTAACTATAGAGAGTGTTACTCCGTGAGTTAGTCAAATTGGTTACATTTGATTTAATATGTGATTCTATTAGTGACCCAGAAAGTAGCATCTTTGAAAGGATTAATTTACTAAGGAGACATCGTTTAGCACTTTGGTAACCATTTTCATTGGATTTCCGTTCAATGTAATTTCAATTTCAATAATTTTGTCATCCGCCATATTGTTTTTCCATTTATCTCTAATCATATCCCAATCTGCAATTCCCATGGAAAATGGAAAGGAGATACATGCACTGAGACACAAATGAAAAAAATAAAACTTTGGTATATCTAAGTTTCTTCTTGCGTACAACAGTTCTTGTTGGACTATTAGAAATATCTGATTTTGAGGATCCCAATGACATGTTCGCCATGCTGGTAGCAATGGGCATGGCCGTTTGTTGGTTTCGTAGACTACAAATTTGTGTCTTTTGAGAAGTTATAAAGGAGATTTTTAATGAATAAGTTGATTTATCCTTATACTCCCTCCGTTTCAAAATACATGATCATTTGGACACTTTTTCTTGTTTCATAATACTTGTCCATTTCACATTTTTTACCCATCTCTTTTCATTTATACCCCTAATAATTATCTTTATCATAATCATTACACTTTTTCATATTTCTCTAAACAAATGATTAACTCTACATTTGATAGGGGTAATATAGGAATAACAATTTTTTCTTAATATATGTGCAATGTCCAAATGGTCATGTATTTTGAAACGGAGGGAGTAATGAATAAGGTGTATACGCCAAATGAAGAGCCTTAGGTTTCGATGCTATAACTAAAATAGAAAAGTTGATTTATTCCAAATTTTGCATCCTTAATTTATAAACAACCTTTTTAAAAGAAAAAAACTTTTAAATTCAAACTTTATAATGGCACCATTTCTTTCCCCCCACTCCATCCATGGTAATTCAACCGATAATCAATTTTAAGGTGTTTTCTCAGATAGCACTTGAATGGACACAAGAAACTACTCAAACTAGCGTAAAGGAGCAAATGCCAGAAGAAAGACAACACCTAGCTTCAAAGACCTTATTATTTGGTGCATGTAATGTATCTTATTAGACCTTTCAAAGGACAATAATTGTACACAGGAGCAGGAATGCAAGTATATATAGTACAGAAGTTGCAATATACAACTGTCATTTTACACATCAACCGGAGACCAAAAATCCATATCATGTCAAGTTTGATCAGGTATGAAACGAAAATTTCACCAAAAAAAAAAAAAAGGTATGAAACGAAAAGGATCTCAAAATCCCAAATGAATCAATAGGAAACCACAATCAGCCGCTTGGCATTCGTATACACCATTTGAAATCTTCTTGTACTTGTTGATACCAGCCTCTTGATGTATTTACCGCCCAAGAAAAACACAAACTATAGCTTCATGTTTCAAAATTCCAAGCTACAATGATACACAGCAATTTGAAGCACAGATTTAATCACACCACAAACATCAACTTCTCAGAAAGAATATGAAAAAACCAAAAAAGTCTCCCAACTCAATTCCTCCTATACCCTCAACTCAGATTATTGTGGGTCCAGCTCAAGAACTCTCTTGGGTTTCCAGTCCAGCTCTTCCCTAGGTTGTCTCAAGGCTATGAAATGAAGAGCGTCACTGTGAACCTGGTAAATGTGACATCCCCATGGGTAAGAATCAGGGGCGAACCAAACTTTTTGTTCTTCAAAGCCCGTATCGGCAACCAATGATTCCGCTACACAGTAGGCGATTCCGAGATCTGGCTCTGCAAAGCTAGCTACAGCAACGCAGCCAAGAGCAGTGTAACCCTCCGGAGCACGTGGAAGCCAAATGGAAGCAGGAGTTTTGAAGTCGTCAAGACAGTTCCTCCAGACCTATAATATGATTGCCAATGGAGTGAGTAGTGACAGTAACAAAAAATCTATAATGTGGTGTAGCAACTTTGGAGTTGAATCAATGACTTCGCTGGTGGATAGGAACCGACAAAAGGAAATGTTGCATTGGATTAGGGTGTTCGGTTGGGTCAGTCTGTAAATCAATCTAACAGATTATATAGTAGAATTGTATACAAGCATATATTCCTGGAGTGCAACTTACAAAATCAAAATCACAGGGTGTGTAAACTATCAATGTATAAGACACAAGGGGTAAATCATACGGGTTGGTGGTCTTAAGGACTAAGAAAGTTATGAATGCCTAAAGTTTTATGCTAGGTCTCACAAAACATATAACTAATGTCCTCACATCATCTCCTTCATAAATTAGGGCAAGGTTCATCATTAAAATTCCATATAGTGGACCAATAAATGGACACAAAGCAAAGCCAAATCCTTACCAGGTCAAATCCAACAGGATGTGCAAACTGCTGCTCATTATAGCGATAAACAGCAGCCACATTTGGAGGATGGGCGCCAACACGTGCTATATCCCCGATAGACACATACCTAAGCAAAGATAGCTAATGAGTTAATTCATTGATTCTGAACAAATTGTGTTCAACATTTTGCCAAACAAGTAAATCGCCCACTAAACAATTCTAGAACTTACCCAGGAGGACATGTTGGTCTCCAGATGCTACATATATCACCAGTTAGAACCTGAAAAATAGCAGTGAGAACCAGCTATAAAGCGCTACGTTCAAAAGGGGTGGTAGATAGAGAACCACAAATTCACCTTCTTCTGGCATAAAGTGCATCGACCTTTAGGCTCAGTCTCACTGCTCCATATCTTTGTGAAGTTAATGACGTGCTCAACAAATCTGCTATCATCTGATAGAGTACTACATAAAGACAGCTCTCTTGACATAACAACAGATTTATTTTGACGATGTGGACCTCTTGTTTCAGCTTCACTCCAAGAGAAATGTACTTGTCTCTGGCTAGAAGGTACCTGCAGACATCAATTTTAAATAGTCTGCAAAGTGTAAACACACATAATTTGGCAGCTGACACTAAGTTGATATACACAAGCGTACCTTAAGAATGAGACTTTTCATGTTAGACTGATACCCTTTCCACATCTTCCGCACCATTGAACACATCTTTACAGCTTGTGGCTCACCAGAGTTGGAATCTTCTTCGGTACTGCACTTAATGACCCGAGCAAAAACCTCAGATCTCTTGAAAGTTTTCAGATGAAGTATCAGGTGACAAGGTTGAGGATGTCCAGCTTTTGCCAGCTCTATTGCTAGCAGCTCCTCCCAGGCTACATCCCACATGATCTTGCAGGGTTTTTTGTCTACCTTATATGGACCTAGGCGCTATCATAATCACATGGAGGAAGTCAGATCAGACACAAATAATCATGTAAAGAAGTTGTAGCTGGTTTAAGAATGTATCCATTTTACCCAAGTACCTGGAGTAGCATAATTCGCTTATTGGTCACCAATGCTATCCTTTTATGTGGAAGCATAAAGTGCTCTTCGTAATAGTCAGACAAGGCAAACTTTGATGGTTCCTTAAAGATTTCCGTGCAACCAAAATGGTGACTTGCTTCAGCAAGATGAAGAATCATCTGAAAGAAAAAGAAAAAAGAACAGGGGCACAACCATAAGTGTGGCCATCTTTTTGAGAATATGAGCTCAAAGTAGGCTAGAGTGCAGTCCAAAAGGTGCAGGCAAAAAATTCGATCTCAAGGGTCAGTAGATAGAAGAATAAAGAGAAAGAGTTGTGCTACAGTTCCACATCAGTTACTGCAATGGTAATATGTTTTAAGACAAGTTACCAAATTATCCAGCCATCTTCATTTTGTGTGAAATTGCTAATACTGCATTCAAGTCAAAGAGGTCAATGCATTTTCATCACTCCAAAAAGTTCCATGGGTCATCAAGAGTTTGTTTTGTTAATCAAGTTTTACTCCAACTCTATGGTAAACGGTTTGACATAACAGAAAGAAGAAGAGTATGGAGACCCTGAATATAAATGGACAAAGCACATTACTGACGAGATGCTCAGCTATATTGCCCAAAAGCTTAGGCAATTCTTAATTGAGCTCATAAAGAGCATGGTAAGTAATCCAGGTATGATATTAATGAAGATAAAGGGCCACTTACCCGAAAATTCAGTCTCGCTAGTTTCATACTTTATTTAAATTCCAAAGGGCCAGATGGAGTAATGGGTGATGCCTATGATGGTTATAATTAAGAAACCTTTATCTGACAAGCACATCGCCATAAAAATGATAAAAGGGTCTTAGATAGGTATCAATTGAGATAACTATGAGCATCGTATGTAGTCCAGGTATGATATTAGGGAAGATGTACCATTTTCCAAAAAATGCACTCTTGTTAGTTTCGTATTCAAATCCCAAAGGGACATACATTAACAAAATCCCAAGGGGGCAGAGGGACTAATGGAAGATGACTATGATAGTTATAATTAAGAAACTTTAATATGACAAGCGCATTGCAATGACAACAATAAAGCATGATAATATTCACTCTGTATGGACCAAATCACTCATTAAAAGAAGGATTTCAAGTAAATTTCCAATCACTTTCCCTTTGATGGAAAAAACATCAAATTTAAATCAGAGACACAAAAGAGCATACCTGGCCAGCAGCTTCTCTTTCATTGTATTCTCGAAGAATGCCATCTGAATGTATTGCACGGGGGTTTCTAACTCTTTGCAACAAAGTTCTATTATTTAAAACCTCAAAACATCTTGCACAGCTTGCACCAATTCCATCTACTGTAAGTGATAGAAAATCCAGTGCTCCACTCACAGGTTGCACAATAAATCCTACAAAAGCCCGTCCCAGACCATTGGCAAGTCCTAAGACACCATTTTCTCGAGCACTCTCAACAGGTTTTCTCACTACACCAGACACGCCAAAGGCAACACCCTGTGCAAAAGCTTCTGTTCCTTGCATTAGTCCATCACCCACACCCGTGATTCTTCTTGACCATACCTGATTTGATTACAAATTTTATGCTGACCTGTAAGAAGGTAACATGAATGCATAGGTAAAATGAAAGGGAAGAAAGAAAATAACCTGTTTTGAACGCAACTGAAGAAACTGCCCATCAGTTGAGAGCTCAGCAAACCCTTTACTAATGGAAGCCAATGTTGAACTTGTCACTCCAAGTACATCAACCGAGAATAACAAATGCAAAGGATTGTGGATTAAATCTCTCCAGATACGATTCGTAATAGCAGGGCCTACAGAACTTTTCCGCATGAATCTGCCCTTGTGCATAACCTTCCTTAGGTGCACCTGTAAGAGAACTTGCACATTAAGCAGAAAGTAAGCGAGGTAATTCAACCGAGCTAATGCCTTGACAGCTTGACGATGACTGTTAAGTATATTGATTCTACCAGATTGCTATTGTAGACTAATTATCACGATGTCGCTAGGTCTTTGGACCATGTTGGGGTAATTTACAGAAAATTCCTTTTCAAGTCTAAAAGCAGATAAATGAGATAACTAGATGGATCTGGATGCTGGCTACATTAGCAAGGATGAGTTTTTAAGGAATATTAACTGAAACAATTTATGCTGACTACACCTGATTATCAAGTTCAAACACTATGAACCATAAGAGGGTACAAAAATAGAAATATTTCCAAGAAATAGTAAAAATATTTGAAAAAAACGGGTATTAATCAAAATTCATTATGGTGATCAGAGAGCAACAAAGAATTTCACCTATAACTTGAGTTTAAAAAAATGACATGAAAATATCATAGTTATTCTTTAGCAATTTGACCTGAATCTTGAAAGCATTGCCAATTGCTGACATTATTGGGCTCCACACCCCCAGAACTCCATGTGGCCTTTGAGCTGGTGCAGTCTCAAATGAAATTTTTAGCCTTATTTCTGATACGTCTATGAGACTGCAAAAATAGGCAAAGCTGTCACACTTTCTCATTTTCAAAGAAGCTGTTAACAAAATGCTAACTGCATGAAAAAAGAAAGTTCAAGATCCCGATTTTTTCAAGTCCAAGATATATGAGATCTCATAATCAGCTTCAGTTACATGAATGAAATGCATAATACTAACACACACAAACAGTCAAAGCAACAGCTTGAGAAGTAGACTTTGTAGGGAGCAAACACGACTGCCCGATTGAGAAAGGTTGGCCCAGAAAAGTAAGTCCATAAAGCTCTTAAACAAAGAAGCATACTCCAGAAGCCCTGATAAGCCTCCTATCTAAAACTGAAAGAAACTGCTATCTCAAGTCATTTAAAGATGGCATAACAAAACCAAAAGAGGGAAGCAGGCACTTTAGAAGGAATCAGTTAGCACATCTTGTATGTAGCACATACTGGGACTGGACATTTACAGGTATTATAAAACAGTAGCAAGTATGGTTGTGATAGTGAAGAATAATGGACAACGTTTCGAGGAGAATTTCCGTTATTTTTTCTTGTGAAAAGACAAAACAGATGTGAAGTATTCATGGATATGGTAATTTGATGACAATCTTGTCCATTCTCTTTGGTAAATGCAAGGAAGTGCTTTAATGACCAATCAAATTTCAAAGGTTCTCATTTACCGCAAATAATGAGAGCCAAGATATAGAATCATCACTCCGACCAAAAAAAAGATACAGAATCATCACAATAATCAAAATATCTATGCGGCTCAAAATGTGTTTAAACAGTAATTCATACTCTATTCGTATCTCTGGATCAACTTGTGTAACGTTTGAACTTCCAGATAGACGGTCTAGTTGAAGATTACTGTAGAAATCCACTGCAGCCCAAATAATTGGCTCATGAATATTCAACCTCCAGCCATTTTCAGTTACCTTCGAGTAAAATCAGGTTCAAGATAAGCAGAAGATCATAGAAGTTTCAAGTTAATATTCTGTGCAATGGATCATTTAACAAAAACCTTTACCCGTATATAAATATATGGGTATATTTGGATGCCATCAGTATTTTGATTACGCATTGTCAGTGTCATTTTGAACACTGGATGTTGGAGGTCAGTTGCTTTTTCAGGTGCCAGCAATACTGGCATCAGTGCTAAAGGTAGCTGGTTGTCAAGCTGCAGATTACCCAATATGAGTTTGAACCTGGAAGAACGAGAAAAGAATCAGCAGCTATCATTGAGTAGAAAAATCCAAAAGGTTATCATCCTATGTCGAATGAACTATTTTAATTATGAAATGCTAATTATATTATAAACAAATAGATTAGCTGATAATTGAGTAATGTCTCACCTACTCGTAGTCCCACCATCATAACCACTGGAGTATGATATAAATACTCTGTCCAAGTACAGATATGAAAGCTCTCTTGGTCGATGGTCAACGATAGATACACCAACCACTCCAAACTCAATAATAAGCTCTAAGGGTGAAGTGGTACTCTGAGGTTTTCTATTCATCTGATGAACCCCCCAGTTGCCAGAAGGCATTGCAAGGGTACCCTCCACACCTGAAACTAATTCAGACGAGTTAACATCTGTAAATCGAGCAACTTTCACATCAGCGGTATCCACCATAAGAAACTGAACTTCTCCTTCAAGCGAACATTGATTTGTTTGTTCCAAATTGAGTTCTGAGAGAGCAGTAATATTTTCACTGCAGATTTTAACATCAATGAGTCTTGAACCATAAGGATCTTCCCAAGCAAATTTTGTTGTAGATAAAGGTGCCAGATGGATCCAATATTCATCACCAAAACCAGATTGCCGAATGCTAATATTCTTCCTAGCAGTCCTGTTCTCAAATCTGCTTAAAAGATGTACAATCCTCATCAATACAGGTGCACTGTTATATAAAAGTAGTGCAGAAGCTTGATAAAAAATCGGATCATACAAGTACTTAGCAGAAACTATAAGCAGAAGAAAATATCCATTGTTCACTTGTTTTACATGCTATATAGATGAAGATTTTTTGGGTAACTGTGCAAGTGTACAGATAGAAAACGGTTTGGGAATGCAAATATTGTGCTAAATTATACAGGAAGTATATTTACCTCATAGGGCCCCTAGCAGAACCAAGACGGAAAACAACAATGAATCTTGATCCTTCCTCATAACCCCGAACTTCTGTCTTCAAAAATCTTCTTTTACCATGCTCATCTCGCAAAACTAGACAGAAGGTGTCTTCTTTAGTAATATCAACAGGATATGACCATTCAGTCCCCTCCAAAGAGACCTGAAATGCATGTGTCCAGGTCAGAGCTGCTGATAAGAACAATCAGAGAGTAGGATCTACATGTGATAGAAATAAAGGAAGTCCCATAATTAACATTTCTCAACCTTGAGGAGCTACAAACCAATGTAAGCCCAATCAGTTGGCCTAAGACTAAATTAAGAACATATATAAGGATATGGCTCCAAAGACGAGATATCCTAACCTTAATTCTTCATCTAAAATGTAATTTCAGATACATGTCTCATGGGTTATATCTCAGATAGAGGAGTTAGTAACCTAAATTCATTCAGGGCAAGATAACTAGGCTACATGTTAGCCATTTCTTCTTCACTGTTGTCTTCACTACATGTTCTCACAGCTTATCCTGTGCAGCCGTGCTTGTGATTTTAACACTCTTGAGCTAAAATTTTCTAAAGCAAGATCACTTCTTGCAAATAAAATATGGAACTAAAATACAAGATAAGTATTATAAATGGATTCCTTAAATTATTGATCATATCATAGTTTGTCAGAATACCTGGAGCTTTTTAGGTTCAGTAGTCTCACGATAACTCAAGGCCACTCTAGAATCAAATGCATGCAATGTCTTTGAAGCATCTTCAGCACCGAGCTTAATAAAAACATCTTCACCAACTCTGTTCGTAAAAGTCATGAATGGCCTGATAGAGATCACCTGCAGAATCAAGGATTTTTAAATGTGTTGTTGATATGACGGAGTAATAAGTGACTTTGAGGTACCTTTGTTGGAATGGATTGGTATGGGCATGGCTTTGAGGAAACAAAGAGTCGCATGCAGTTACCATCTGAATCATAAGCTGATATTTCCACTGCACCATCCTGAATAGTGACCAGTTATTCGCATCAAAGAACAGTTTGTATGATAGCAATAGCAAGAAAATTGATATACTAATGGATAACAAAATTACCATGTCACCAAGTGGAGAGAGATCTTGAACAGGCCCAAAGATATCCTCGACAGAATTAGCTATAGAAACTGAGAGTCCTAAAAACTTGAAATTCAGAGTTGAAGCCATTGTGTGGCCTTCGTAAAATTCCTCCCCAGCAATTTCGTCAAGGATTTCTTCGTCATTCTGTTTCGACTTAAAGGGAAGTACTTTCCGAGACTGCCTTTTCCCACCCATGCTGATAATCTTAAACTTAAGAGCGGGACACCTAGCAATTGAGAACCAAAATGGAGCATACACTCTCACGGACTTGGGCATCAAGGGCCGCTCTTTGTCATGGTTCTGTTCAAGAATAACTTTGACAGTCCTGAAGGGAAAAATTTATGCACCCTAGTTACGTTACACATACAGCCAAAAACTAAAAAAAAATAAAAAATCAAGGCACATAAATGAAACACAAGGATGAAGCAGATGCCTCACCTTCCAGAGACAGAACTCCTCAGACTTAGAGCCTTCACTGGAACACCATGAGGAGTAGATATTACAACAGCTTCCTGCAAGAGAAATGCAATAAGAGAAGTAATTGGTATTTATACATCATAGACTTTCAGATTACAACTGGTAAACTTGTCAACCTCATCTTACATGTGATGGTAACCAGCCTTTCTGTGGGAACAATGACAATAGCAGAGATTTTGTTATATCAGCTGAATATATATTCACAGTTTTGCCGGTAGAAAAGATTCCACGAGACCTAGCAGTATAATTTCCATTTTCTTGCATCTCAAGAATGGAGTATTCAGACTTAAGAGGAAGATAGTTTGCAATAGATAACGGTGATTTGACTACTAAACTCCAGTCCTGTATAGGATCACCATTGATATCTCTTGCAATATCTGCAGCTTGAATTCGCAAACAAAGCCAAACTCCATGGGAGCTACTTGAGGATGTACCACTGCTAAGGGCACAGTACAGCAGGTTATCAGACTCCTCTAGGGTAGATACACAAATATCGCCATTTCCACAATGATGAGAATCCTCTGGTTTATCAGGCTTTCCCATCACTGAACTCCAAGAATACTCATCCTGGCTACCAAGATTTATGGGTCTTAAATACAAACTGTATGCTCCAATTGCTGTCAAACCAGAAAGAGGGAGTGGAATAGTGTCTCCAGGTTTAAGTAAACCAATGGAGATATCCTGCAAAGCATTTAATACTCGCTTCCTCTTCCTGATCCATTTCCTTTTCCTAGCACAATTTCTAGTATTTTCTGGATTACAAGATTCTGGCCACTTTAAATGCTCATAATCTGGTGCATAAACCCATCCATCTGAAGTATTGACAGAATCCTTATCTATATGCCAGTCATCAACCCACTCCCAACCTGGAGGAAGCTGTACTCCAGAGTTTTCCTCTATAGACTGATAATTTCATCACATAATTGAACAAATGTCAGTTAAGGAGACATAAAAAACACTACAGCAACAAGACCGTTATATTTCCAGCAGAAGCAAGTTAGTTTATGCGTTACTATTGTGATGTACACCAAAAGGTAGAAGGAAAAACTAGACAGTAAATATTTTTGCTTTTAGTACAACATATATGAGGACATGGTATCAAATCAAAGCACAACACATCTTACGGCATAGGAGTGGTTATGAAAGGGTGTGAAGGGGGATGAAGAGTACATGATTTGAACAAGAATGATATAGCATCGTATAAGATGATCAGTCACTTATAAGGGTTCACTCGTAAACGCTAACCTCTATTCTCCCATCAGTTAGCTACTTATCAGCAAACAGAGATAAAATGCGTTGTTTTTGTCATTGAATAAGAAAGGTACACTTATTGAGGCCACAAACGTCAAGCTTGTTCAAGAATTCCTTCTTATTTTGAGAAGCTTGTGCATTGCAGCCATAACAAAAAACCAGTGGATCCATAAATATAAATTACCTTCTTAGATACTCCACCTAATGACTCATTCGTGCTAGAGTTGTTCCACCGACTCCAACCAGTTTCAGTATTGTACTTCTCCACTTCAAAAAACTCATCTATTTCAAAGTTTACGTCATTCGCTATAGATTTCTCAGATGTACAAACATCGTCCGATGGCCTTCTGTATTTAGAAACACTCCTCGGCTTCAAGCACAAATCAAGGGTAAAGTCGGTACCGTTGCGCACTGAAGCTAGAGATCTAATGTTCACGTATCTATTTCCATCCTTGATATTAACTTCACTTGCAACAACATTGTTTCCTAACCTCCAGCAAGCAGCAGGTGCAGCATAGTTTAGCCTTACAGCAGTCCAAGGACCCTCTCTTGTGGGGCTGATCTGAATAAATCCAGGTTTCCTAGCAACACTACGGGACTGTTTATTGTCTTCTACTTCACGTTTGGTTGAGAAGAGAATAGCACATCTTATTTTCCCAATGCATTTACTGATGGAATTTCCAGGTAAGCTCTGCACAATTACAAGACAAAACCATTTGTTACTCAGCAATACATTAAACATAGTAGTCACCGGCCAAAAGCTTTTGCAGGACTGGTGCTTACAATAGTTGCCGGTGCACCCAAATCTATCCAGTTGAATTTTTCCACTATAGCATGGGAAGATGAGCCTTCCTGGACTGCTACCTGATTTAACGGTGCAGAAAAGAATCCAACTGGATCACCTGTAAAAAAACACTATTACATACGGATTTCCCGACAATTTATTTCATTCGTCACACTAAGAAAAGCATAGAAACAAAAAAGCATTGCAAAGTGTTCTGCAATGATCTGACTTGGGATTTGAGATTAGAGAATGATTTAGGAGAGAAAGAAGACAGGGATAAGGTTGAAGGTGAAAGACAGATCAGAGAAAGTTTAGGGAAGATGGATATTGTTGAAAGTGAAGAAAGCGATGGGAGAATTTCATTATTAGTCTCTTGTTTACCTAACTCGCCCTTCTCTAATTACATGCCATTTTCCTAATGGATGGATATACATTCCACAAATTAACTTAAACATAGCGCAAATAAATTTTATACAGGATTTTGAAAGCTAAAGCTCAGAGACAGGCCAAAATTCCATGTCAATGCTGCACAGAATCAATGTCATGACTAGTAGTACTGTAGTAGTTATTTGTTGGATGAGAATAAGTTTCTTCATTCAAAAGCAAGGTTAGTTTCCCGAGGAATAAAATATGGCCCTATTTGAAGGTATACATGCAATTTTCTTTTCTAGAGGGTATTCATTTTATCTTCATCTTATATGCGAACTTGATGACTTTGCAGGTTCCTATATAAATATAATTCTACAATCATCAAGGATTAACTGACAAAGAATATAGTCTGATCGAGCTATTTCTTGGTGGGAACCCCTTTCTGTCTTCTGATATATCTTAGGTCTCATTTGATAACCATAACAAAATATGATATATTGGGTATGGGTATCGGTGATATCGGAATTACTCAAAATGAACACCTGAGAATTGCAGCAGGAAATTCCCAAAATGAAGTCTAATGGATCATATGACTCCCAAATCTCAAGACAGAGGATCAAGACCAAATATTACCTACGACAACAAAAGGAAAAGTCTTACCTTTTCCCATGTCAACCAGAAGTAGCTCCACCACGTAATTATCCTAGTTATTGTGAAAAAAGAAGAATTAGTTTTAGAACCTGATAGATGTATAAATAGTGCTTTTCAAGGACGAGGAGAGGGGGATTGAAATCACAATAACTGCCACAGCTATAAGCTCACAGTGGTTTGGCTGAGATAGTGTAGACAAAGTATTGTACCAGATTACTGAAATCAACATCAGGAACAATCCATACATAGAATAGGGACATGGCAAGAAAAATAACAATCAAGGATCAGTAGGGTACTGCCAGGAATAATGGTGTCATTGTAACAGAAGTTGAAAGCACTTGGGCATGAAAAAATCATCTCATTTGGAGAAAAGTTGGGAACATGTATTCCTTTGCTAAAAGCAAGCCGTCTTCTCAAAAGGTTAGAATATGAATTCAAGCATCAAAGTGTTCAAAATATGGAAATAAACTCTAGGATTACTGAATCACAATTCACAACAATATACACGATTCAGGTCATTTTAACTATATCCACTGGTACTTGTGCTTATAACAGAAATCCCATGGTAAGAGACTAGCTCGATTATGTGACAGTGGTGAAAAGTGCTATAATCACAATAAGTTTCAGAATATCAGAGGCAATAAAAAGAGTCGGGAAGAGAGTTGAACAATTATACGTGAGATTTTAATCAATCTCAACCGTGAAAACATAGATACGAGGGTGAAAGCAAAAAATAAATAGAAAAGTGCAGTATATTTAGATCAGAAAGGTATAAACAAAAACTGATATACTACAAAGAGGCATGAAAAACTCATCTTATAATTCAAGTTTTACATACCACAGAATCAACTTTGAAGAAAAAAGCTTCACTCCACTTCACAGACTCGAGTCCCGTTGGAGAGGAAATTACGGAACTGGTCCCACATGTGCGTGCACTTTGCTGGCTCAGCATTGTCTCATCTGTGAGGCTCGGTTCTGGACTAAGCCGAACTGCCACGGCATACTGGTGGGAAGACAAGCCCTCCAAACTTTGGAACTGAAATTTGAGAAGGGGAAAATGTCAATCAATATGTAGCCACTCTGGCAGTCGTTGATAAATCAAGGCAGTAGCATTTTCATATCAGAGCAAACGCATGGTGCCAAACATTAGATTTTTAACAGCTGGCAACAATGATCAAGAACAAAGAGACAATGAGCCAAAAGCTGCAACCCATTTAGAATATTTTCATGCCACACTTTTGAGCTCCGAGCTCTGGAGGAATAAAGAGCATTATGGGTGTCTCCTGATTTGAATTTCATAACGTATGGTTTTGTTAAATGTTCTTGTCTGACAAAACCTAATCTTAGTAAAGAGCATATCACAGGCGCTTCTCTTTCCTTTTAAAAAATCAGTGACATATCCTAATCTTAGTAGAGAAAGTGGACACAATTACAATGCCACAAAAACTTTAAAGCTAACGGTTGAAAGATCTCCCCACGTAGTAAAGAAAACTGAAAACCAAAAGTTTATTTACAACTAGCAAAAATAAGGTAAAGCACCATTAGAATATGTTCAAAGCTGAAGCCTATGCAGTCTAGAGCTTATGAACACACATTCAGTAGTCATGGCAAGTGAAACCAAACTGCTACTCAAAGCATGAAACCAAAAAAATTGTAGTGACAAAGCAAGTGAAATCACACCTCTGCTTCTGCTATCAATATGGTAACCATTGTACGGATCTTTCGACCAGAATCACCCCTCAAATGAGAATCCAGCATGTTTTTTGACACAGGAACCTTAAGTGCTTTCATATCTCCTGTTGGCATCCTCATTATTCTTGGAAGTCCCTTGATTTCAGTTGCACGAATGAAAATATCTTGACCTAGTTTGTTTTGTGGCATAATAAAATAGTTTCTCCTATGATGGATATCGATGCTTGAGCTTGCACTATCATCTGGTGAAGTAGCTTCCTGTATGATTAATTAAGAGTACAAAAACAATGTCAGTAAAGTGGTTAAAAAAAGAAGAAAAAATAGGAATTTCAAATTCAGATATTAATTATAAGTGACAAGATTTTTGTGAAGGATGGCAATGCCACTTCAAAATCAAACATAGACAGTTTTCCATTTTCAAAAATTAGCCAACTTAATTTTGTAAATGGTCTCCTAAGTCAATTTTTGCAACTGACCCAAAAAGCAGAGAAGACAAATTAAAAAGCAGATATTAATAAGTTAAACCAGTATCATCAGCATCTATGAGCCAGAAAACTTCCAACTAAAATCATCAGTGTAGAGGACTGCTTGCAAAACAAAGCCGACTTAAAATGTCATTTGCACTAATAAGACACCATATCACACTTAGCAAGATGGTCTGCAGCGTTAATAGAAAGTGTGAAATATATACAGATGGATGATGACCTATTTTAAATTGTGTTTTATTAGGCTATGTCACAGTTGCATTTTTCTGCATAGATGCACAGCAATAAGTCTAAAGCAAGTCCAGGTCAAAGATACAAAACAGAAACGGGGAGACGAGATCTTGGTTTAACATTTGTGGATTTGAAACAAGTAACACGAGTATTGAGCGCTTTTTTGCTTGTTCTCTGTATCTTAATGACATTAATTGAATTGTATCTGAAGTCTGTAACTTCGCATTTTGAATATGAAATTCAGAGTATCATCACCTGTAGCAGGAGACTTACCCGTTTTATACCGGATTGATGGACTTGAGTAAGATTATTCCAGCTTGCATATGCTTGAAGAATAGTGTTAACATTAGAGACTGAAATATTCATGTTGAGATCCCTGGTAGAGGTGAGACGTAATTGAGAAGCAGCACCAGGTGAGCTAAAATCATATTGATACCTGCGAATTGGTATATGTAGGAGATTAGTGTACAAAACTGAATTTTTACATAAAAAGAAAGGTATTATAAGATTCACTCATCTATAGATTTAAGATTACATGAGTAGACACTAAATTTTAATTCATACATTAGGTGCTATTCCATAACAGAAGAAAGAGTCCTGAAAAATTCAGATGTGGTTTCACCATCTAGATTTTGATCAGAATATTGATTCCACAAAACAATTTCAACCAGAACAGGTCTCATCATCTATTACAGAATATCAATGCATCCGCTCCAAAAGCCTTAGCATATTTTTATCAACATAATAAACTCATATTAACTTCTACGCTAATCAATCAGCTATTCTTAGTTTATTACTGCTTCTCCATCCCCTGAACTTGGGAAGCTAACCACATTAATTTTCTCTACAAACAACTTCAGACAATGGCCAAAAGAGAGCAAGGTAGACTCAACAGAAAGGGTGAATCATAAGGCTATTTACAAGTTACTACATCCCATAACCCATCACGAAAAAGATGCGTTTTCTCCTGAAAATTTTAATAATGAAAAGTAGATAGACATTTAAGTATTGGAACAATTAATGCTTGGTTAATCTTTAGTAAACCAAAATGACTTAATATTGTCAAACGTGGCCCCAGATAACGCCTCTAGAAACATGAAATTTTTAATCCCATAACAAAAAATTATACTCCTCACAATTAAAAGTAAAAGATGACAATGTCAGCAAGAAGTATCACCTTAAGAATCCATCAACTGGCTCCACAACAGGTTCCCAACACTCATTCTTATCATTATAGGATCTTGCAGCCAAAGAGAAACCAATTGTTGCATTTAAATAGTCTGGTCGTCCATGTAAGCTGAACCCAATGCTGCTCAGAGACAAGTTGCACAAGGGAACCATCTACAAAGAAAGAGGAAGACATAAAAAAAATACTTGTACGCTCAAATATACAAGAATACTTGGCTAGAGAAGAACTAGTGCACTTCATTAGTCTATAGCATTCTCCCCAAAGTACTAAAAGAGCAACAATCCCATGGAGTGAATACAAAACCATAGATGATGAAGTCCTCATCACGTTGATGGAACTCTTCAGCAAACCTACCCATTCACCCTAGAGAAAGCTAAAGATCAAAAGCTTTTGAAATCATATTCAAAACTATGCATGTTACATTCGATCACTATTTTCAAGTCAGAAACACAAGGCAGACAAATACAGCGTTTGATATACCAGTTTTTTGCTTCTACCTCTTCCACTGAAAGCGATTATTTGAGATCCTGATACTAACATCAGACTGTAAAATACTTCACTTGTTCAGAAATGAAAGTTAATATAGAATCGAGTTATCCAAGAAAAATCATCATTTTGGAGGGGAACTTCAGACATTCAAAAACATTTTATAGAAAGTCAGTGCAGATTAAAAGTCCCAAGGGGAAGGAAATAAGGGTGATGGGCCGTTTTAGAGGGAAAGCCATAAAAGTTGGCTCATATCGTTTTAGTATTACGGATACACTCTAGAAGGTTATTGATGTGCATAACAGTTTGAGGCTAACATTTTGCAGAAGACTAGTAGGAATTAGTCTACACAAAAATTTCCTTTTTTCATTGATTGTATACCACTAGAGCAACTCATTTGAATAGATAAAGGAGCATTCCTAAATATTTTCCTTGGTAATTCATTAATCTCAGTTTAACAGCTGCAGAACTGTAATCGTATCTTCAAAGTCTCAGGGGTGATAATTGACTTGGTTGTGTGCTGTCAGGGTTAGTACTTAGTAGCCATGGCAACATACCGTAATAAGTTCTACAAACATGTCGGCCCAACTTCAAGGTAGTTATTTATTATTTATTGACTAAAGCTGACTCGTACAAAAAAATTGCATTCGTTTAAAACAAGACAAGGTCTGTGTTGAATATTCTTAATTTTGTCCACATATTAATTAGTCCAAAAGTCATAAAATATCTTCCCAATAAAAAAACAAAGCGAAACAGGGGCAAAAATGATTCCAACATCATCAAACACAGACGTCGTTTCATACCGTTGTATTAAGTTCAATAATGCAAGTGATAGGTAGAATTATATACTTATAGCCAATTCTGATGATTTGCAGTAAATAATTACTCAGCAAGAGAGAAAAAGAAGAATTACTTACCAAGCCTCCAAAGTCATCAAATAAGGCCACAGAGAACGTGCTAATCTCTGCATCAATGACAGTATCATCTGGACCACCTGCAGTTCTTTGGTCTGCGAGCTTTAAAGCAAATCTTTTAGGAGGTTTACGATAACCATTTCGTGTTATAAAAGTGCCCAGCTCATTTCCAACTGTCCATATGCTGAAATCTGAGCCTCTCACCCTAGCATCTGATGAATCCCATACACTTTCATCAGAAAAATGATCCCCAGTAACCATATCACTGCGAATACACCTTAAAGATGTGAAATCAGAATTCTTTGGAGGCCCCTTGCAAGCAACACAACCCAGAGCGACAAAGCCTGGGGAAGGTTGAGGCAACCAGAAAGAAATAGCTTCCATTCCCCGTTGTTTCTTGATCTGTCCAACCAACAGGTAATCCAGCGGTATCTTGAAAAATTCTTCTCCAAGATCTTCAAGAACAATGCACGTATTTGGAGGCTCAAACCTGAATCCAATACAATTAAAAATTAACCATACTTCATTAAATATATAAATGTGATCCCTAAGATTGAAGTGATCCATACCCTCTAACAGCAATGTCACCAAAATATATCATGCCCGGAGGCACCACAGGGCGCCAAATGGATAATTTCTTTCTCGAGCTAGAGTTTTGATTCCACCAAACCAGCTGAAAGCTGGCAACAGGTTCATAACGTCGTCCCGAATTTGCAATCTCTGATTGTGTGGTTGGATGCACAGTTGGAGGTGATTGCGCATCAATGCTACTAGATGCTTCAACTGAGGCCTCAGATGCCCCAAAAAATAGATGACGTAGTTCATATGCTCCACTTACACTGCTTGTAGAAGCTGGGACAGCTGGCAAGAATGTACCTAAAGAGTTATCCACACGACAAAATGCCAACGTTGAATTCCTGCATGAAACAGAGCATACATCATGTTACTATAAGACTATCAAGTATCTTATTTATGATCACAGGTTTCCCAGACAAATTGATTTATAAATTTTCATTGTTAGCTAAGTAGTAAATTAGGGGATGTAAGGCGATTATTTAACTTACTTCTTACATGAGAATTGAATCCAATCCCTTAATGGACAAGGAGAAACTAAAGACGCTAAAATGCAAAAGGCAGACGATAATGAAGGTTGGCTCATTCCTGGAGAAACCACACAACCCATTGCTAGGTAACCATTTGGAGCTACAGGAAACCAAACTGAACAACCCATATTGTATTTTCTCTGAGTTGAAGCTTCAGAGACTGAGATTCCTTCTGGAATAACTGGCCACACTAATCTGAAAGAAACTGGTCTTTTGACTCTCACAAGGTTCATATTTACAGCAAGAACACCTTTCGTTGGAGGCTTGTCACTACAAATTAAAAAAATTGACATACTGTGAGTGTACAGCTAGTTATAACAAACAGTTATAGAAAGACTGTCGTGAGTGTACTGACAGTGGAGTCAAATAGTCACCAAGGATAGCAAAACCAGGAGGTGCACGAGGTCGCCAAAAGACATATACTTGCTCCCCATCATTACCTACAGGACACAATGTAGGTGAGCTAGCTCTAGTATAGGACGAAGAACAAGAACATAAACACATGGGAAAATAAGGGGTTTTGTGAAACATACTTTCAACTTTTCCGACTTTATCAAACTCGGAACAATTCATTGTCATCTTTTTTGATGATGTTCTTAAGAAGGCTAAGATGTCTTCTTCAACGGCCATAAAAAGACGCATTATGCTGAATGAGAAGTTCAAAAATATATCTGAAACTGATACGTGTATATTTGTTTTGCCGGACACTCGAGAAAACTCAATTGTAGTGTCAAATGGCTCCAAAATTCTGATTCCGTTGCTCTCCATTGTAAACCCAAGTGCATTTGCAGACATTTCAAGGGTATCGCCCTTCAGAACAATCCTAATATTGCACAGACATATGAAACATGTTTCATTTTTAATGAATATTCATCAATCAAATAGACATATTTTGCATTACTCCACACAGTTTAGATAGGGACCAAGGAACCAAACAACCCAATCCTGAGGCACGGTACATAAACAACAATAAACATATATAGCTCTTTCAAGAACAAAGGGATATCTCTTTAAACCAGATGCCATTCCTAACAAATCAATAAGATCACAAACAATCTAATTCCGAGACACAGTAGAGGATTCCATATAAGGAAGTAACGAGTATACAAGTGATCTCTGGTCAACTGCACAAATACTTCATTATATCAAGGGTCAACTAATAAGTTCCGAGTCCCTTTTGCACGACTAAAATTCGAAGCAATGCAATTTTTTTTTCAGAATATATATTGCATGATAAGGAGCAATTTCAGTTTTTGTCAGAGAACCAAAACAAGGAATTCAAATGCGGATGATTTACCTCGAGTACACATCCAATTGTGCATGCAACAGTTTGTTAGAGAGGATCAGTGAGTTACCCACATCCTTGGATGTATTATAAAAGGTAAGCTCTGGACCAATAGCCTGCAAGAACATTACCGTTACTAATTAGACTATAAACAGCACCAGATTAGCTGACTGCTCAGAAAATGTAAGATATAAAACCTGAGAATAAATGCATACAACTGCATTGAGCAATATCTAGAAATCATTCCAACGAGGAGCTTCAACATTTATCATTGTTCAAGAGGGAACTTCTTCATTATCTTGAATTCAAGAAAGAACAGCTTTGTAAAAAAAAAGCTAGAAACCGGAGCTGAATTAGAGTCTGTGTTTAGTTGTTCGAAATTATCTTTTACCATATATACACACTTCAAGCATTTATTATATTTGCCTTATCTAAAAAAACATCCGAATAGCAATGTAGATACTGAACCTGCAGTTCAATGACATATTCCATTGATCTGTCAGCTTGAACATTTTGTGGTTGAGAAGATTCAGCATTATCCACTGACAAGTTCGTTGAACAACCTGGATTAACAGCCTCCATCAGAACTCTGTCATCTTCAGCAGCTGAGTAGCTACTATCAGTTCCCAATATGATACAAGAATCCAAATATCTACCATCCTGCACAGGTGTTAAATAGCACGGCTTAGAGTCATCACTTAGTCAAAAGAATATAGTACACAAAACCACAAATTTAAGGATAAATACTAATCTAACTCTTGACTAAGGTTAAGATAATACACACAAGTGGAAAATAAATTCAGGAAAATTCAGGAAAGAAAAAACATTACCTTAATGACAACGTTCTTAAATTGCAGACTCTTCCCACTTCCAACATAAATTATGGGTTCTGAGCTAGGATTGCAAAGATTTGAGCCCCGTCTATCTTTCAGCACTAGAGTTCCACCATCCCCATCATAAATAAAATGATTAAACCTTTCATCATCAAGAACCAAAGGACACTTGGGAGAAAGTGAGAATTCTGATGAAGGTTGCACAAAAGTAGATTTATCCAAAATAATTGCATCCATCAAAAACTTTGACGCTTCATCTTCCTCACTTGACATCATATCACCAACTGAAGGAACAAAAAACTCAACCACAGCTAAAAGGAAATCAAGCGCAACAAGAAGTTGTGGTCTTTGGATGCACAAGGAAACAGATGTCGACAGTTGACTGGACTTCATATCAAAGATCAGCATTGTTGGACCCAAATTCATGTCATGGACAGCTGGAACATCTATTTCAACAATCTGCTGGTTTTCATCATCTGTATGCAAAGAGCTGTATGCGATACCTTTAGGTTTTCCTATAGCCAACCGAAATTGTTCCTCAATACCTTCACGGTCATCAAAGACATTAAAACTCTTCAGGGTTCCAGATAGAAATGATCCTCCAACTGTATTGGACTTGAATAAAATCCAAGCATTGCTCACCTGGTGTCATAAAATTAGCAACGAAAAAACATGATAATTATATCATATAAAGATAAACTAGAAAGTGATTTCAAGCATTAGATAAGCACTTCATTTTACAATTTTCCACCTCTCATGGTTTTCTGATAATTCACCATAAAGATATGTATTCCACTCTGCAATCCAATATTGTTTTTCAGCTTCAGTTTAACCACTTGTTTTACTTTCAGCAACAATTTCACCTTTTTCTATTGAAAGACCATTGAAGGATATCAATTTGTTATGGATTTTTAATAAGATTAAACTCATTATTGTATAATTTGAAAACAGCTTTTTTCATCCAATCTTTCACAAAATGATACTGTTGTAAGACTGTTGGTCCATTAGTTGATCTTTTCAGGAATATTTATAAACTTACAGGACTGTTCAATTAGTTTTACAATTTTGTGGAAAATATTGTCGCTGCCTGAAAAAGATGCCATTTCTTGGTATCTTTCATTGAACTGAAACATGAGTGCAATAAAAGGACACTTCATATGATTTATAGGACTGTTCAATGGAATGCTAACGGTTTACCTGCACTGTGGCTAAAGATGCATCTCTTGCAACCCCAGAATGCAAACTTAGCTCCACCAGCTCAATGGCAACTATGACTTTCAAGTTTATCCAGGTCTTCACATTCTGGTCTTCAGAGTCCACAATGATGGTTTCAGGTTCAACAGTAGGCTCCACCACATGACTAACTAATGGAGTCATAGGAGGCGCCACATTTGCGGTCTCCGAGAAATTAGACTGTGCACATTCGGTAATAATCTCATACTCTCTGTTAGATAAAGCTGCTTTCAGCACATTAACCTACAGCAATTATCACGAAGCTTTAGAAAGGACACACAACTATTTGACAAGATTGAAAAAACGTAACAGTAAGTTACAACGTACCTCGATTTTTGCTTCCATGCTGGGTACTTGATGTAACAAGTCTCGAAGGGAGCGCTGAATAACTACAGACACCCCATTAACCTCATGAATGATACTGTCACCCAACTCCGTCCCAGTACCAACATTTAAATTGATGTCTTCAACCTGCAACCACAGAGCACACACTCAAGTTTACATCCAAAAAAAGCTACTTGTACAGGTACTAAGTCTTGGTAAGTTAGGCTTAGCTTTGCAGAGTGAAAAAAAAAATTCTTTGAAACAGAAGTATTTTCATTAGTTTTGGGATTTGTGCCATGGGAAAAGACCTTTTTTAAAGTTTTTTCAGGAATAGAGGCCTTGTTATACTTCCTTTCAAATATGCTAAAAAAGAACGTTTTGGAAGGGAAGTAGAACAAAGCTGAAATGAGTGAAAACTTTATCACCAAAAACTATTTATTGCAGAAAAATATTTACTTAAAAATAAAATAGAAGTATTGATCAACATTATTGTGAAACAAACCCCTAGTCATGATGAAAGATATTGGATTGAATATCAACTACAGCACAACAAAGGATGGTATTCAGAAAAAATGGAATAGCTACGACAGAAATAGAAAAAGAAACTAGCCAAAGAAAGACTCAAACTCAGATTGCGTATAGCAGCAGAGCAAATGAGATAAATGATATAAAATAAAAACTATTAGTCCTAAGAAAATTAATGAATTGGAACCTGAGAGTAATTCCACAAATAAAATACAAATGACATGCGTATTTGTGAGAAAGGGCCAGTGTAGTGCAAGTTGAATTAGGATCACAAGCAAGATGGTCAAGCAAGAAATCGTACCAGCACTGTTAATAACTCTAGATGTACAGCATTTATCTCATCTTTATTGCCACCAAACCATCGGAATGTATTCTGAATTGTTATATGCACAACATCAAGTTTGAGGTAGCTGCAGCAAAAGAATCCATGACATACTTAGATTTCAACAATCTCCTTTCCTGCCTCTTTTTTGTGAGGTAGATGCTGCAAAAAAAAACTTACTCAGGGCTGTCTGTCCTTCGTGGCATCAATATTATAGGCTTGGTCAGTGAAAGATCCAATTTCAGCGCAGGTGAACCTTCTATTTCGCTTTTAGTGAACCATTTTTCTGAGTCTGTAACTTGATCCCTCAATTTCACAACACCCTTTGAAGTTTCGGGAGCAGGAGCAAGACCAACAAAGTAATTCACCACCTGTATTCAAAAGCATTAGCATGAGGTAATTAACAGAAACAAAACTGATGTCTTGTGAACTTGATGCACGTATCTATTTACCTCCTGGATGAAGCGATTTAGATACACAACACGTACTTCTGAAAGTTGTCCATACAGACTAAAATCATAACCTTTATAGTCATCATCATCAATGCTATACGAGCAAAAAATCAGCTGCAGGATCAAATAAAAAAGTTCATGAATCAAGCATAAATATCATGCGCAAAGATATCGATTGGTTACAATATGCACTCAAAAGTTTTAAAAAGAACATTTATATGCATTTAAATGTGAGGGAAGAAAAACCCAATCTCTTCCTGGCATTTTTTTTTTGACAAACTGCAGCTCTTTACTTTAAAAAAAAAAACAAAATAAGGTAACATGGAGAGTCTGACACATGTGTTTGATGGTTGCTTCTTCATGCACACATAGTTAGAATGATCAAGGTAAAAAACTACAAACTTCAGTTCTGATGAGATGACTGCAATGCCTCAGTAGTCTTTCGGTTATCTGAACATGAGGATTTCCCTCTTATTGTAAATTTTCCTTTTAATACAATTTCATGTAACTGGATGTGCCTTTTAAAACATCTATATAGGAATTTAATCAAAGCTCAATAAATCTGAAAATTCAAGAAGCATAAGCATATCTTTTAAACTACTTAGCCCTTGTTTACGCAATATAAGCATGCTTAGGATATTATATCTAATCTAACATAAAACAAATTCCTACTTAAAGTGTTGAATGCCTTCAGGTAAGGAAGTAACAAGGCTCTCAAGTTATAAAAGATTCCAGGTTTTACAATTTAAGCATGCTTAGCATGCTTCTCCTTTAGAAATTCTATATTCATAGAAAAACAGCCACGTTTTACAATTTTTCTGTGGTCACATTTTCCCTTGCTGTTGAGTAATTTTTAAGCTATATTGGGCCTTTGGGTTTACAATAACTAGGTGTATATGTGAACATAGAATTCAAATCTATATACACAAATGATCATTTTGATTCTGTAATAATTCATACTTAAACTTGATACATATATGAAAATAAATATATAAAATCTTCCATGAACACATGCCAAACAGAAAAAGGGTGCATGATAGAGCTACTGAAGCTATAAATTTTACTTTTCCTTGAGAAGAGAAGTTTTATACGCAAGAAAGCAGGAACAAAAAAACATTTCATGTACCTCAACAAATGAACTGCCTCCTGGGTTCCTCATATCACAGGCCCAGAAGTACATATGCTCTTCAGGAAGACTGTCATCACTTATCCTAAGATTACCCAAGGCTGCATCTATGCTGAAAGATGAGGGGAAGACCTATGGGGTAGACATGCGCAATCATCAAGATTTTATTCTAACATAGTAATCAAGATTACTCAACAAATAAATTAATACATGTCATCTGCTGTGCAAGGAAATACCTTAATTTCAGTAACCAGATTGTGTTGTGAAAGAGTTGCCAGCTTAGATTCATCTTCCTTCAGTAATAGTATTTGAGTGCGTGACATATTTAATGTCAGGCAAAATATTACCCGAGATTTCCCAGTTCCAAGCAATCCTTTGACAACAGGCTCAGCAACAGCACTAGGTTGTTCCTTCTCAGCCAAATCTTCCCTGGAGTTGTGACTTGTCAGGGTCGTTAAAGAGTTATCACTGTCATCCTCAATACTAATAGAAATACCAAATTCCATGATAGCAAGAACTGTTGGACGGCGGCAGAAGAAAGACAAAGTAGCAAGGGTTAATGTTACCTGCAGAGTATAAATAGGTCAATAACTAGCTACATGAGGTGAAATTTAATTGTGTATAAATGGGATTTACTAATACAAAATGAACCCACCCTTTTATCAATCTTATTATACAGAGGAGAGCCCTGGTCATATATAACAATCTGCGCCTTTACAAAACTATCCAAATCATCCATGTTCCCTACTGCTTCACTAGTAGAATGAGCAGTATCATCTGGCAATAAACGAGACACCCTGATAAAGCTAGGAGCTTTCGACGAAGATAATTCAGCTGGCATAGAACTAGGAGTGCTTACACACTCTGAAAAGTTAATTTGTCCTGAACCATCAGCCTCCGCCAAATCCTCTGTTGCCTCATAGAATTTGTCATCACCATCACCAGCCAAATCACTGCTGTCAAAGCTTTGAATTCTATTATCATCAATCATTTGAGGATTGTCTGGACCGCCTATGAAAGATCGTGCTAAATAGCAACGCCTAGACACACTGCCACAAACCAAATCTTCTATCTCTAATGACTTCAACATTGTGCCTATGAACATGTCATTGCCCTTCATAGAAATCTCGACCTGATTACAAAGTAAACAATCAGCTCCCCATAACAACAAATTCTAAGCAGAATATCATTAAATCATTCATTAATTAAAGTATACAAATAAAAAAAATCCAAGGCCTACTATAAAGAGAGTTCAGAGTAAAAACAAAAGGTATAATCCAATTTAGGGCATACCCGGCCGCCTATTGCTCGGAATTCAAACAAGTGTTTCTCTTCTGAAAGCAGAACCTTCATGAATTTGCTTTCATGCTGAAGTCATAATAACATGCAGACATTAGCTTCCACTTAAACTTAACATGAAAGTAGGTGAAAAATCAAGGCTTACTTGGGGAACATAATTGAAGCAGATCTTCAACTCATCTAGAACACCAGCTACGAAAACCTTCTCTATCTCTGTGAAATTTATTTCCGCACCTTGAGCAGCAACTTCAGTGTCAGACTCATCAGCATCGGAAGACGTTTCAGAAAGTGCAACAATAGGAGCAGATCCCTACACAATTAAGTGGAAGAGAAAGACATTGCATGAATTCTCATATACGTGGACTAATTGTGGAAGAGAAAGACATTGCACAGTTTTAAATGCATGGATGCAACATTTACAGATCGCTCAAACTGCCCCCACCCCACACCTCCACCTGACCCCACAAGAATAACTAAAATATAACATGAAAAAAAAGTGGCCCAACAGGACTTGCATCTGCCACCCATGCCCACAAAAATGCAAGAGAATGAGAGATGTTCCAAATCACCTTACTTTATGTAGCACCCAAGTTTTAATGCACATAAGCACAAAAGTGGTCCTCGCCAGTAAATGATGAAACTAACTAATAAATCTCAAACTCTTTCTTTCTCCATGTTAAAAGAAATGAAGCTTCGCCATTCAATAAAGGGTTGTACACAACTTCTAAAATCATATTCAAAAGAAGAAAAAAACAGCAAATCCAACCAATACCATAACCAAAAAAGAGCAAGAGCAGAGCATATTTCATTATTTTCCATAATTACACTCCAAACCAAAACACAAAACTTGGAAATCAATGAAAATACTTTGTTCATAGAAAAATTGAGAATAACCTTACCCTGCTTCATGTTTAATATAGTAATCACCCTACTTGACACCTTACGTACATACTCAGAAAAGAGATTCCATTATAGATGAGCTGAGTAAAAAAAGGGTCCTACATAGATACTAGGAAGGGAGTTATAATGTCCACCCTAAAAACAAAGAAGTATCATGTAAGCCGAACAAGATCTTTCTTAAAGTATCCTTACAGGATATTGTTTGTCAATGTCTGCTTAATGAGATTAGAATTGTATCATTTGTGATATCATCCAATCTAAGACAGGAACAAAAGAAAAATATACACAAAAAAATTGACTAACGCACTTAAGATATTAGAGGGATTATAGTATTGTCAATCTGATTACACCAACTTCATAAAATTTACAAACAATGGTTGCAAACAGGGAACATAAGAATCATTGTTGATGTGGCAAAAAGTCTAAACCATTTACTTGAATGCAGTGGGATCATGACTTCCAGTCCTGAAATTCCATTAAAATGTACTTTGCCACATTACCTATGCAAATATCCGTATTACATAGTTGAAGCATATTAAACTACTTGAAAATCTCTTGTGGGGACATGGTGAAACATTATTTAAGAAATTGTGCCAAAAAGCCCACCATAAAATGAGGCTTATGTTTTTCTGAAAATTGTAAACAAAAGGACATTGTTGTGTCTTGATATCATTTTACAGAAAACTAGGTAACCAGAATGGGCTTTCCAAAGATATCTAAAATCAAGATCTTCTCGAAACTCGCTAGGCATGCTAATCTGCTATTATTGCTACACACCAAATTCTATTCTCATCAAAATTAGCAAACTGCAGGGAAAACTTCAGCTCATCCCTGCCGGTAGCATATGCAGAAATTTGAAAAAGAAAAAAAAATAGAGAAGTTAAGGTGTACCGATGCACGGTAAACGGAACCCTGAAGACGGCTTTGCCAAATTTTCCTTGAATCAACAGAATCGCACTGTAGTACTAAAGCATTTGCATCTTGCACAACCTGCAAATATTACAGGTAAGTAGAAAGTATAAGATATGATCCAGAATGCTACTAAAATAAAAATTTAAAAACGCTACATTGTTGTTTGAGCGCCCAGGATCACAAAGCGCTAGGACGTTCTCTTCATGCCCAATACTCTCAGCAGGGACCTTGTAGACATGCTTTCCTCTCAAGCTACATAAAAAAACATCATTAGATTTCAATTTGTCCAGTAACCGTGACAAAATTCAGCACGCACCATCACTGAGACCTCTTACGCTTTTCAGTATACTCCTGGCTAGCCCCATTTGGAAAAATCAGTATAAGTCTCTCACAAATACTTTTTCAGGAGTAATTAGTACTTAATTGATATGAAACAGTAAGTACTTCTATATATTCTAAGAAGTCTGCACCATACAATAAAATAACAAGATCTTCCAAAAAGTGGTTCAGAGTTGTGATCCAAGCCTTATAAGTTTTTGTAGGTTTCCAATAGAAACCGAAATAATACAATTGAGGGTGAGAACATAAGAAACTGAAAGGGAATACTTGGGTTATGAACTAGTTCATTTCAAGAGATGGAAACAAGAAAATAGAGACATAGCTTTTTTTTTTGTAGTTACAGAATCAAGTATGTGCAAGAAAAAAACAAATATTATGTGCAGTCCAAAGATACGTGGAGAAACAAACCTTATGTACTGCTTGTAAGATTTAGAGTCTGGGCTTTCAAGTATGTAAAGGAAAGGACCAACTAAACACAAGTATCTTCGCTGCCATACAGCTTCTCTATTTGCAACTCCCTATGAGTTAGTTCATCAGAAGAATACAATAGTCAGATATGTTTCCCACAATACAGGTGGGAAACAAGCAAAATCAAGTGCGAAAGTCAGGGAAGATGGACCTTCCAAGTGAGAAGAGACAGCCACCCTTCAAAATCAGCCTGAATCCAAGGACGTAATGGTTCGATGTTCCTGTTATCCTCCTCAGAGAAAATCTTTGCAATTTGCATCAGGCGATGATAGCGAGCTGGTGAAAAATGGAAAGCCAAAGACGGAATCCACACAGCTAATCTTGTTGAAGGATATAATGGATTCTCTTGTCTTATCTAAGATAGGAAATGGAAAGCATAAACATACTTAATATATAGCAAATATGAAGGTGAACACATGCGGAAGGCACTTCCTGATGCCACAATGAAGATAAAACTAAAACAGTGTGACATTACCTGCTGAAATTTAACAACAACTCCACATCTATCAATAACAGGCCAGAAGTTTATGTTATTTAGTTTAGATGATCCAGTGAGACGGGTTTTGCCCCAACGGTAATCACCATCGATGAGGAAAGCAGATACATCACTGAGTACCAAATCAAACTTCAGGTACAGGATTTCATCCTTGCTTGATGTGAAGTTATCACTATCCTGCATATGATATTAACGTATACATTCAAGATAGCAATATCAACGTACACCTGCTTGCTACCAAAATAATTAAACTAGCAACTAACCTCTGTGCGTATCACTAAATTTCCCAAGTCAAGCATAAGCTTTGTGGAATGCATAGTGTCCGGACAGAAGTCGGTAGGAATGGTTATCTTGGGAGCTGCAATATCCAAATCCAGGAAAAACCTATGACAAAAACAATATCACTCAGAACAGTTTCAAAGTTACAGAATGTAAGAAAGAACCACTTTCAGTCCATCTATAATAAATTTTGAGATAGCCTTGACAATTGTGTTGAGCAGGAAATGGGCGGTCCCTATGATTTGCCATTCGAATGCAGTAGGCATTGAAATAGTACATGAAGGGAACAATTAAATTAAAAAAATTAACACAAAATAATTAGGCAAATGGTGTGCAGGTGACATCTTTTCAAAGCTCAATGCTCAGAGAAAGGCAACATACCTGGTATGGTCCTTCAATGCCCTATTCACTTGCTCTTGAGCTGTTCTTTTGACTCCATCAATGGTCATCTTGAAGAGAGACATAAATTAGATTGCAATAACTATACGGCAGCCAAACAAAATTTTGGTGACATGAAAAGGTAATGGAGGAAGGAAATAAGTGGTGCATAAATGAACAGCCAGTGTCATATTCCGTTTAAACCCTTGCAGAGAAATTCTTTGAAGATACAAAAGATCGACGCGCTAACAGCATCGTTTTCCTTTACCTAAAAAATAGATGATATACCTGCACAGCAGCTGCAGTCTCCAGGGCTATTGTTTGACTGACAACAGCATTGTTGTCAAAGAACTTTATGATGCGGTCAAAAGAGTCTTTTAAGTACTGGAAGCAGAAATATACAGATAGTCACGGATATTTAATCAAATAACTCAGTATAGACAGCCAACTTAATACTCCCTCCGTTTCAAAAAACATGGCCTTTTAGACAATTTAGGTTGTTTCAAAATACATGACCATTTCATGCTTTTTTTCCTACTCTTTCCATTTATACCCCTAATAATTAACTTTATCATAATCATTACACTTTTTCATATTTCTCTAAACAAATAAATAACTCTACATTCTATAGGGGTAATATAGAAATAACATTTTTTCCTTAATATATGTGCAATGTCCAAATGGTCATGTATTTTGAAACGGAGGGAGTATAAAACAAGAACAGATATCTCACAGTCATGTAGCATGGAGAAGCTTTAGCAACCATACTCCAGTCAACCTCCATGTCAAATGGCTTATACCAGAATGTTCCAACAAGAGAATCCTCTGTGGTTGCACTCTACATGAATGGAAGGAATACAAAAAAGAACAAAAATCAGTTCAACGTCACTGGATGAGATCATATACAGCAGAGAAGAAGAGCTGTACAGCATACATACCTCAGCCAGAAGCCCATTTGGTGATGACAAATAATAAGAACCTAGTTTCAAGTCAAAAACCTTTGCTTCCAGATACAGCCTCATGGAGCAGCTAAGGCCCTTACAGGACAGCTCAGCAAGACATTTGTCACTGTCCATTAGCTTGGAAGCACTATGTCTCATGTAGATGTCAAAACAAGTATGCACAACATCCTTTTTGGACTCAACTAACTGTTCCTCATCACTTTCCTTGTACCCTATTATTTTATTTAATTGCTGCCAGTCTGCATCACTGAAATCCAATGCCTCGCCATCATCCTTGGATGACTGATTACCCCTGAAGGAAAGATAAATATGAAAAGCTAAGCAGCGGGAGACAAAAATGTAGTCCATTTGTATTATTAGGAAATTGCATGAATTTACAGACCATCCAAGTGACCACCATGACTTCTTTGGTTGCTGCTTACTCGAATCTAATGCCAATGACCGCTTCACAAACTTGTGAGCCACCATCCTGCATTATACCAAAACCGAAGTGATACTAATAGAATTTCAGAACAAGCATGATCAATTTTCTACTACTTCCTTAATGATAAGCCCCTTGGTTTTTCTCTTCTGGTCCTTTTTGAAGGTGTGAGCCTAAACATCAGTTTTATTGATTTATTTAGACAAAGCAAAAAATCATCCACATAAGCAGAATTTTTTTTTAAGAATACAAACGGAAAAAACACCTCATATTACTTAAGCCTCCACAAATAAATTCACGAGTCAACACCACTTCTAAAAATAATCAATATCATATTATTAGTGCTATGATAATTATTCACAATAGGAAAAGGAAAAAAAAGGAGTTGGGTACGGCACACAAACAACTAGCATTGATCTAAACTAAACTCAAATGTGATAATAGGTACTATTAGCCAGGTGTGCTAAATACAGTGTGCTTTAGAATCATGCTTGGAGCTAGTAATATTGTTTATTTTTGCAGTTAGACCCACTTTATTCACCTAAAAGTGAAAACCCTCCCCCACCCCCCACCCCCACCCCCCAAAAAAAAATAAAAGATAAAACGCTCATATAGCTAAATATATGTGGCAGTCATTTCCCTTGTTAAGTGCATGCTATTCATCATATTCCTTTCCATCTTCATTTCTCTTGTTCTTATATAGAACTGTCTACAATTTAACAGGGTCAGTCATAAGTCATAACCCTATTGTTTCCATGAATGGATTGGATCTGAATCTAAAACTAACTGAAAGATCCGCGTCATTAGTACCTATTGATAGTCTTGAACAAGCTGCAAACAACTATTAGATATCTCTGCAATCATGATACATAGCACAAACACAGAATTCAAAATGCTAATTACATTCAGAAAGATGAAGGGCCCAAAAGTCTAAATAGAAGGTTCAAAACTCCTCATCTCATTGAGAGAGGAAAACATCATCCTTTAGATTGATTTAATCCTCTTAATCATTTGTGAGAGAATAGTGCAATGTAAATGTGAATAAAAAAAGTATAAGGTGTAGAAAGTCTACAGACCAACACAGAAATATATATACCTCCATTGGATAACAAGTTCAAGGTCAAGCTCACGATCTAGTTTCTCGATTTCTTTGTTATCATCCACAACTGCACGGCTTGGGTCAGCTTTCAGCAGTGATGCATAGAGGGATATGTATTTTTTTCGCAATCTTGCATATTTCAGGACATGTTCCCATGAGAGTCTCCCACTGCAGACAATCAAATTGATACCATCTATTCTCATCAGTTACTTTAATAAGCATAAGGAAGTCACATCACGATCAACGTTTATAATAAATAGCAACTTCTCAGTAACAAATCAAGTTAGTAAGCATATTTCAGAAGAGCATTGAAAATGATACTCTGAACTGTGCTAAATTTTCCATGTAACATAATAAAACAAGCATTTAAAAGGCAATTCAGTGCCGTGGGGGGAAAGAAAGAAAACAAAAGAAAAAGAAACTTATCAAAGTTCTAAATGAACTTCCTAATGACATCATTATGCCCACTCGCACATCTTTGTTTCAGTAATAATATTATCTTAGTCAAGGGGGAAATTTGTTGCATATGGAAGATGCAAAATAAAACAGAAGAACAGGTTTAGATATACCTAGATTTCTTAATTTCATCCGTGACAGCTTTACAAGCATACTTCCACCATGACTTGGGATCCGAACTCACAGGGATGGAAGGACGGTAATGAGCATACTTCAACCGTTGATTAAAAGCCGCAAAATTATCAGCCAACTTCATCAAGTCCCGGTAACCATCCTGCAAAGAGAGTTTCTATGGGTTAAATTATCCGATTTCTAATGAATGAATATAGTAGAATAAACGAGGTTGACCTTTGATAAACATATCGTCACATCATCCAAGTGCACTGCTGCTTTTTGTAAAGGCTGACTTCTATTAGCAGATTCCGTTTGGTGCAGTTTTATATATTTCGCGTTCCCACTTACTGGCTGTAGAACATAAGTATGTATCTCCCCAAGATTGCTGGGAGCTGGTTTTCCACCTTTGGTGCCAAACTTGAAAACCTAAGAACTCATGCAAGATAGTCTATAGCATTCAGCCAAAGGAGACAAAGCTGTCAACACACTGCTACCAAAATAAGCTAATATAGCACACCTGAGACCACTCAGAAGGAAGCAAATCCTCCCATGGTTTATCAATATACCAGGGAGAAATATCAGGATCAAAATATAGAGCCAAGGATTCAAGTTGCACCGACTGTAAACAGGAACAATGGAAAAAAAAAACAGCATTAGAACAACAAATAATAACAGAAAATAGAAATGGAAAACAATGTCTTGAAACTAATCATATTTGCTACAAAAGACAAACTTATTTCTCTTCCCTTTTCTACAGTTAGATTCCAAATTTACGAAAAGATCAAAGCTTACAATTGCAAGGAAAAGGCAAATACATTGGTATTACATTATCTACACCTAGTTTTCCAATGTTTCGACGGATCAGGGCTCAATAGTTGCAAGGAAGAAGCAAATACATTGGAATTACATTATCCTGACACAATGAATGCACAAAAGATCTCAAAATTTTAAACAGATTATTGGTCTGTTCATGTTTAAAATTAATCATTGATATAAAACCAATAGCAACCTTCTGAATTTGATCAAGCGCTCCACCCGTGGCAAAAGTTTCCTTCCCACTGTCATCAACAGTGAAGGCTGACAATTTTTCTAACGTTACACCAGCTGCAAATGGATGACCAGGATTGCTACACAGTAAAGGTCAGTAAGTACAATGTAGTAAAGAAAATATCAGAAGAAATTAAAAACATACGTCACTTACCTTTCATGATCCTCATATCTGATGTGGATATTGGAAATGGAAAGTTTTAAATTTCCTATAATGGTGTTAATCAAAGATCCCACCCAGGATTGATTCTGGCATTGGCAAAATAAAGACCAAGTCAGCTGGTAAGCAGCTTTGATGCACCAATCTTTTCAAGACAGACAAAAAAGGGAAGGGAACATGCAAAGCAATATAGGTTATAGGAATCTCCACTGGAGAAGTATTCGGCAAGAATCATAGAAAAACTTATTATATGATACAACCACAGATAAATCATACGTGCAAACTCATCCGAAAAATATACTATGCTCAAAGATCAAAACTCTATGGTCCCTAGCAACAAGAAAATGGTATTACAGAAGCTCAAGAGCTTATGAGTAGTTTTCCCTCCTGAATATTATCTAGCCCTGAACTATCTGTTGTCGTGTTTGATATCATACAAAATATCAATTGTAAATCCCATATCAGACCAATCTTTAACTCGAATGTAAACAGAACATATAAATAAAGCAATAGCTAGAACACCATACAGACTAATAACCATGAAAATAAAGGTCCATAAAGGAGAAATTACATACTACTTCAGTGTTGAGGTATTGTGTTTTCTCAAGCAACTTGATTTCTGTATCCTGTTAGAAACAAGTCATTTAACAGGTTAATAAGGCCAAGGAGTGGAAGTGGCAGTCACAAAAGGGGTAAGCAACACACCCTTATTCTACTTCTTTTTACATCCTGCACACCATCTTCATCGCCGCCCTCTACATCAGTTGCAGGTTCAGCTAATAAAAAAATACGGTCCAGGTAAACCAAAACAGGATCTTGACCAAGCCTGCTCCATGGAACCTAAACATAATATAGTTCCCATGAACTTTAGAAATATCAGTAGGACAAGAATGAGGGCAATAGCAACTTGGTTAGTTAATTCCACATCATCCCATTAGCAATTTCTTTTACTACTAAAAAGACAGCAATTAACATGTCTAAACAACGGCCTCAGACCATTGAGGCTATTATCTGCAGATATGCTATACATGCACTGAGCAGAAAGCAGCCATCCATTAAACTGTACGTTCACAGATAAAATAGCTGCGCTTGACTATCAGTTTGCTCCTATTAGCTCGACTCTTTAGCTACACTGTGTTTCTCAAAGTTTTGTGAGCTTCTCTGCATGTAATGATGTGTCGTCAATTATGATATCTTGTTAGACAGCGTGAACAATCCTATTCCCTAATGCATTTAAGTTGGCAGCAATGCTGGCTGCAGTTAGACTACAAATAATACAGTATCAGTTACGAAATGATGCCCTAGACTACAATGCTTGGTAGGCAAGGGTGCTTATAGCACAACAAATTCTCAAAAAAAAGAAAAGAAGAAGCGTTAAGGCAGTGACCAAAAAATTATTTCAAGTGTTGGTGAACAAACCTTGACCTTCACAGACCCAAGAAATGCTGTTTAAATTCACTGTCTATTTAAAGTAAGTTAGGACTTAGGACTACCAATAGCATATTACCCACGCTCTGCAAGGAGAGGCAGCCGTATATAATAGTGCAATTAGTAGTATAGCAGTGTTCGTGCACAAACCTTGAGCTTCACAGATCCAAGAAATCCTGCTTTAACCTTGATGGGCAACTTTAATGCATTTAAAGCCTCTGGCTTCAGCTGCATGTTTGTCAGCTCCACATCGCCTGTTAAACAGTTTCAACCACTAAGAAGGAGACACGCATTGCGAAATCGATAGTATAGCATAAGTTCGTGAGAATTCACTGTCTAGTTGAAACTACAATACTCAATCAAATAACATTCAGGAAATCAAAGAAGATCCTTATAGAAGGCAAAGGCATACTCATACATGATGCTTAAACCTTCAATCTGACAACAACTATACCTTTCCAGACACTGATCTTGAGAGCCTCTTTGTTGAGACCACGAACATAATTCCCCAAATACCTTTGCAACAGGTAGGCTACTTGGTCCTCCAACATCTTGCCGCTTTTCCTGATTAAAAATCAGCAAAGACGAGTAATCAAACAGCTTAATAATCAATACGCAAACGACATAGCTCAATTGAACCGTTGGAGTGCACGATCGTTCTTCGAAGGGAAAATTCAACAGAAATCGGTGAAGATCCGCACAATTGAGAGAGATGCTAAAGAGATACGTTTCGAGGGGGGAAGAGAAAGTTAGAGGGGTGCAAGGAGAAAAGAGAGAAGGCGCTAGACTTCCATGGGAGACTGGAAGGTGTCGACTAGGGCCCGACCCTTCAGCGCAACTAATTCAAAACTCATAAAAAAAAATCAGATCAGAGATCTCTTTCTTGGAGTCGGAAAGTGAAAATCAGAACTGATTTATTCAACCAGTGGCAAATTTTGCTATTCCAACTTCACTTTCATCTTGTTCTCAAAAAAAAATATCAATGCCTTCCTGATATTTATTGCCCGTTTATGGAAAGACAGGTGGAAAGAACGAGTTCTGATGGCGGTGGAGTGCGACGGGTACTTGGCCTGCACGATAGCATAACTCACGTGCTCGTCATGTGACGTGCCACGTGTACTGTAGTTTCGCTAATAGCTTGCGTTTTATATGTTTTTTAATGAACCGGACCGACATGGGGGAATCTGACTAGATCGGTCTGGTCAACTCTAAAATCAGAACATTTTTTTGGTTCTAGTTTCAATTTCAATCCAAAAAAAAAAATTAATTCAAAAACTATACTATTTTAAATCTCAGAAAAAAATGTATCATATCTATTATCTACCGATAGTGATAATAGAACAATTTTAGATTTTAATGAAACGACTTCTACTTTCCCACTCAATTCTCTTTTTCATTGTCGTTAACTAGTACGAAGGTCGTATCATGTACGAGTAGTGTGATTATATAAACCTTAATTGATTCGAGATCGATTTTTAATTCGAGTCTTTTTTTTCCTAGATAATATATATATGTATAATCCAAACCCGACGGACGCAAATATGAACCTATTGAACTACATATGGATCTTATTTTATTTTTATTTTAGAGTATGGAATCTATTATTTTAATTAATTATTTAGGATCTTAATAAAGGATTGATAAATCTCTTTTCCAAAAATGAAAAATGCTTTAATATTTTTAAAAAAATTATATTTTCTTAAGATACCAAAAAATATGTAAGATATCAAAGCTATCAAAAATTGAATAAGATATATGTGGATATAGATATAATTGTAAGGATACAATTAAAAAATAAAAACAATATTTTATACAAGGTCATTGACGTGATGCAAATTTTAATAAAGACTTAAGTTTTGCTTTATACTATATTACAGTAGATACCATAAACCCTAAATAACACACCCTAAACCCTAAATGCTATAGTCTAACTCAAAACGGTAAACCGTAGACCCAAACCCTAAAACCTGGCCTTAGCATAAACCCTAAACCCCAAAAACAAATCATAAACCCTAGACATAAACCCTAAACCCTAACCCGTAGTAACAAACACTAAATCCTATACCCTAGTAGAAACCCCAAACCATATATCCTATACCCATAACCTTAAACCCTAGACCTTGTCATAAACCCTAAACACTAACCCATATACTCTAAACCCTAGACTATGCACCCAAAAGCCTAAACCTCAAATAGAAAACTCTAGACCCTAAACTCAAACCCTAGCTTATAACCCCTAACCCTAAACCCTAGAGTGTAACCCTATAAAATATACCCTAAACCCTAGACCATAGAACCTAGACTGTATACACTAAAACCTAGCTAGACTCTAACCTCTAACCCCTAGGCCTTCAACTAGACCCTAGACCATATATCTAGACCATAAACTTAGAACCCTAGATCCTAAGATAAATGGTAAATCCTAGATCTTAAATCCTACTTCCTAAACCCTAGACCCTAAATTCTTGGAACGTCACATCGCTTTGTAGGGTCCTCCTTTAAGAGATTGTCGTTAAGGTATCCCAAATTGTATTGCCTCAAACCAATATTCTAGATTGTTTATATTGGAAACCAAACAAGAATGGATGGTTCTCTACACACTTAACGGTGAATTGGATCCACGAAAATAAAGGTGACAAACCTCAAGAACTTTGGATTTGGAAATTATATATCCCGCCTAAACAAAAAAACTTCACGTGCAAAATATGCCGCAATGCGTTGGCTACAAAGGCGAGGCTAGCAGACAACCACATTGGGGTTTCGTAAGGTTGCATTTTCTACAATAATACCAACGGAGATGCCTACCACTCGTTTCTAAAATGTCCGCTTGACTACCCAAGTTTTACACACCATAGATCACTATACAACCAGAACAATCGGCTAGTTAAATCCAAACTACGAAACCTAAAACAATTTACCGAGGAGATAAGATCCAAAATCCTCAAAGAGGAGCTAGAGGCCCTTATCTACGTATGATGGAGCCTCTGGTACTTAGAAAATCTTCGACGAGGATAAATATAACTATGTCATACCAATGGCTACATGTGTTTTCAATAATAAAGAGAGAATGGAATGACTACCAACTCAAACCATGGCGACAAACACATTAGACCGGAAAAGGAGTATAAAATAATGTGTCATGAAGATATTTAACGAGGGTGCAAATTTCATTCAGTTCACAATATTAAAACAGGGGCTTGTTTTAGTGCATACCCGAATCTCGTTATAGCGCATACCCTCAGTCCATTAAAAAGGGATGAACGGTTCATACATGACCACAGAAAACAGGTGGACAAGTTAATATTGTCCATACCTTTTTAATGGCCGAGTGTTATAATCTTAGTTCAAGAACCTTGTCCAATATTTTTTAATGGACATTAAATTTTCGTCTATGACAAACATGTGGACCTTTAAACGCTGTCCATGGTATTTTTATGGACATATCGCGTTTATCCATTTATTTATAATGGACGATTTGTCAGAACGTGAAAAGTTAAAAATCTTGTTTCTCCGAGGAGTTGCGGAGATCCAACTGAAGAGAGGTCGAGGGTGGCCGACGGCGGGATGGGGGTTGCGATGCCGGCGTCGGGGAGGGTGGCCAGTGGAAGAGAGGTCGAGGGTTTGTCGTCGCTCTTTTTGGGGCTGATTTTGGGAACGAAATTTGGAAGATACAAATACCATGTGTTTTTAACTTTTCCCCATCCCGCCGTCAGCCACCCTCGACCTCTCTTCAGTTGGATCCCCGCGACTCCTCGGAGAAACGTGATTTTCAACTTTTCACATTCTGACAAATCGTCCATTTTAAATAAATGGAGAAACGCGATATGTCCATACAAATACCATGGACAACGTTTAACGGTCCATATATTTGTCATGGATGAAAATTTAATATCCATTAAAAAATATTGGACAAGGTTCTTGAACTAAGATTGTAACACTCGGCCATTAAAAATGTATGGACAATATTAACTTGTCCATATGTTATGTTTTCCGTGGTTATGTATGAACCGTCCATCCTTTTTTAATGGACGGAGAGTATGCTCTATAACGAGATTCGGGTATGCGCTATTTCTCAATACCTTTAAAACAGGGGTATTATGCGCTATTAAAATCAAAACTAGTGAGAAAATGAGGATACAAAGTTATAAACATCAAATGCAAACCGTTGTTATAAACATCAAACGCTAAATTTTCCAATGATAATAATAAGAAGAAGAATTGTGTTGATAGGCATGTTCTTATGCTGAGCTGAGCCCCGCTCCCGCCGTTTCTTCGGCAGAATCCCTATTGTTGGCAGATCCGTAGCAACAAAATCCATGGAGAAGAAATTCACGCTCCTTCACACCGTTGCCACGGCTGGCCTCTTCTCTGCCGTTTCCTTCTGGTAATCCTCTTTTCCCTAGTTGTTCTTCATCTTCCACTACTTCCCCTTACAAATTAGGGTTTACAAAACTCCCGATTCCCCTTTTTTTTATATCTTGAATCGGATAAAATTGTGCATTGCTACAAGGTACGGATTCATGTTTGGAAGAGAATCTGCTCGCAAGGAGCTCGGTGATCTGATTGAGGATCTCCGCCGTGGGAATTCCTCCCCTAATCCTCCTCCTCACTCTTGATTTTGAATCCTCTCTTTCTGATATGTAAGCAAGATTCACTCTTTAATGTCAGTTTTTCTGTGTTTATGAATAGGAAGGGTTGGAAGTTAATGCTTTCTTTTTTGTTAGTTTGAGAGGCTCCCAGCTGTAATCGCCAATACATTATGTTATCTCACAGAAAGATTCACTCTTTGATTTTCGGGACACGCTCTACTCAAATTCTCCTATGATACATGTTCTTCATTACCTAATAGCTTTGCCAAAAGTAGGTTACAGTAAGTAATGCTTGCAAATTGCAATACTTCTGAACACTTGAATTAGTAGCTCAAGCTAGGAAATTGCGAATGCCTTAAGTATGATTGATATATAGAAGCTAATCAGTGGACGATTAGGTAATGGAATTCCAATTTGTTCATCATATAGAGTCCATATTTGGAGATTGCTTGATAAGATACTAGCACAATGATGTAAACTTAGGTTTTAATGGTGTACTGTTACTCTTTTTAAATAGTTCAGGTTTGGACTTCGGAAGTAATCTTGATTCCAATTTTAGTCACTGATGTACTTCTTCATCTATTTACTAAAATAAATGAGGGTATCCGATTCTGGATTGTATTTTCAAACGAAGCACATTAGAATGAATCTCTATTCAAATTGAGAACTGATTAAACTTGAAACTGGGCATTCTGAATGCAAAAATAAACTGATCAAACTTCGATAAACTCAAATATTAACAATAGTGTCCAATGTAATGTCATCAAAATTTGATACAGTTAGTGCTAAACTGATCAAACTTGTGATACAACAATTTCTCTAGTAAAGGAAAGACAGTGGCAACTGACAAACTATCAACCTTCTCAAGTGTAATTGGAACTTATGTTTGCACAAACAGACTATAGTATATACTGCATATGACAGAGGGTTCTATGAATCCCTTCTTCTAGAGCACACATAGGAATCAGTAACAGTGGACCATGAACACTTCACACAAGAGCAGCCTCCTTGTCCTCAATATGCAACTTTTTCACAATGAATCTCACATAAAGATCTGAACCTGTTGTGTCTTCTAAACTCTCTCTCTTTTTCCTTCCTCCATCTGACATGTTCTTGACGAACTCCACTAGATGTCTCCAGTTATCACTCTCAAACAACTTCTTGTTCATCCTCAAAAACGTAAATGCGTTCAATCCATTTCCTGAGTCGGACCTACTCGTTGCCAGGACTTGATCGTATGCAGCTGAATCGTATCTCTCAAGTGCATTTTCTCCGGAAAGTTCGGTTCCAGCAGTCTTGGTCGCCTTCTTCACTTGCAGGACTAGCCCTTCAGGAGACGAATTCGCATTGCTCTGTTGCTCACTGTCCTTCATCTCCATACATGTGAAATTGAAGATGGCTTCGTGTTTACTGAACATCTGGGCTGTGGCCAAGTAACCGTCACGGTTCCTAGTGTTGTAGTAGCCTGCTGTTAGCTCAGCGGCATGAGACCTGGATTTGTAGTGCCAATGGATTCCTGCTATTTTCCCTGACAGATTTGCCCCTGTTCCTTTGAATATTCCTTTTGCAGCTTCCAATAGCTTGTCTCCATGGTCTAATAGCAGCCCAGAGTACCATGATAGAAAGAATTGACCATACTCTTGATCCCATGTTCCATCTCTTTGGAAGAAACCTGTGTCCTCTGGGAACTGATTGTACTGACCAGAATCATGAGGCCCACTAGTTCCCCATTCTGCCCTCCCAATTGAAACTGCTGCTGCTTTCAGAGAAGCCTGCATGTACTGTTACAAAAACAAGCTCTTTGAGAAAACTATAGAAAGTGGGAAAAAAGGACTTTAATCTTGCTAAGCTGTCAAAATATATTTCATGTTTTTTGGCTTGAGAAATTTACCTTGTCATAGCATTGAAATTCACCAATTCCAGGAAACTTCCATGTTCCATTGCTTTCTGGATAAGATGGATACCTTAGCTCTCCACAGGGGCCCATTCCAACTTGAATTTCCTGAATTTAGCATTTTCTTTTTCTTATTAGTTACAATCTAAACAAAATTGATGACTGATGATCTAAAGCTACATTATTATGATTAATTGAAAGAAGCTTGGAATAATTCTGTACAAACATACCACTATAACTCTGCCCAGATAATCCTTAAACCTCTCCTGGAAGCTTCTCATGTAGTCGGAATAGACTTGAATTGGTGTTCTTCCTTTCAGTACAGGCAATGAATCACATCCTAAGCTTATGTACTCTGGGTTCCTCCTCCCTGATCTGTCAGTGTACACAAGATCTGGGTTCTTGTTTACCTCTTCCAACACCCATGGCGGTAACGGAATGCTGCAAAATCCCATCTTGTTAGCTCCAAAATCCAAAACAACATAATTTTAACAAAGAGAGATTTATGAAAATAATAAAACTCTCCTAACCTGCAAGAATCTCCAACATTCCCACCACATTGATGGAAAGACATGACAACTTGGAGCTTCAAGCCATGTTTCTGCACCATCTGAATGAGCTCAGAGTAGCCATTCCAGTTGTAATTCTGGGGCCCATCCTTCTCAACAAGGCCCCACCAAGCATCAACCATGACTCCTTCAACTCCTGCATTCTTGAGTGCCATCAAACTGGCGTTCATCGCCTTTGGCCTGTTCAGGCTTCCTCCCATGGTGACGGTGTCCAGCGGGAGCATAACGAAAACCGGCACCTTTGAGCCGGTTGTTTGGTGCTCTGTGGGTATAACCATCTCATGGAGCTTCTCCAAATTCTGATGGTTGCCATAGCTGTCGAAAACCAAGAACCTCTCGTTGTCGTGCATCGGCTTCAGTGCGCGGATTGGAGCGAATGCTCGGGTTCTGTCGGAGGACTTGTATTGTGTGAAGCTTATTGTGTTGGTTTGGAATTCTTCTGGTGCTCTGAGGGCTTTGTGATCCCTCAAGTTTGTGAAGGAAGCAGATGAACGTAGCGTTAAGGCCATTTTTTCTTGGAGTTTTTGCTTCTGTTGAGGCTTGAGGAATGAGGAATGAGGAACGAGGAATGAGGAATGAGAAATGGAAAGTTTGTTGATGAATAATTAAGGAGTTTGGTGTGTGGTATTTATTGTGAAATGCATTTGGTGGTGGGATAAACAGACAAGTTTGGTGGGCTCTGGTTTAAAACGAGTAAAATTTTTATGATTCAGATTAATGTTTATTTGTATACACGTGAAGTGGTGACGCGCTTTTCCTTCTCATCAGATCTTAACAACAGGTTCTCTCTCAAGTTAAAAAGTGAATGTTAGGGAATGTTTCATTTGAGTTAATTTTTCTGTGTGAATTCTTCAACTTGCATAAATGATACACCTGATGCATTAATTGAAGCTGAAACTTTAGGAGTGGCTTTTAATGTCTGTATCTAAATTTCTTGCAGAAGTTAGTAACTGTATTTCTGAGGATGAATCTGAATATTCTACTAAAAGTAAATTTCCTTCTTGTATTGACTGATAAAAGATCGGAGTTAAACAGTTAATTTTTCATGTTCAGTGTAATACTGTAATTTGAGCAATCATATAAATCAAGGCCAGCTGGTGAAGGGTAAATTTCATCTTCATCTGCTGAGTCACATATTCCATTTTTGGTTGAGAAAATTGATGTGTGATAATTATTGAGTGGCTTTGTTTTCCTCCTCCTGTAAATTGTATATGTTGATTTTTCATGTTTCTGTTCCTACAAAATTATGTGGAGAGAAAGAATTTGGCACTGTTGATGCTCAATTGCCATTTCCTTGGGCATTCTAGATAAAAAGATGTTGATTCAAGGAGGCCGACATCGACCCTTAATCATTTTTTGCTTAATAGCAAAAAGAAAAGAAAAGAAAAGAAAAGAAAAGTTGCATGCATTCCTTGTTTCTTGCAAACTTTTTGCATTGAGCAACTCTCCAATAGGCTGGCTGTCATCATCAACCTGACAGCTCCATTTGTGGTAGTTCAGTGTAGATGACTAAATGACAAATCCCATGGAAAATGAATCTATTGTGGTTCAAAATATCAAGGTCTAATTCTTCCCCTTTTGTATCCAAAAAGATCAACGATTTCTTCTGATATTTTCTTGTTCCTTACACCTGGCTATATATGAATGAGCTCATGGTCGACATGCATAAAAGTTTGTATTAGAGCTATAGCTCTCTTTCTGTTCCTTACACCTGGCTATGAATGAGCTCATGGTCGACATGTATAAAATAATGCACCAAGCTCTTCATTTGTTCGTATTAGAGCTATAGCTCTCTTTCTACATTTAGCTTAGCATCTACATAATACTAATAAACTTGCTTAATTTTAAGTAAAACCGGCCGTAATATCACATTATATATGGTGTTCAAAATGTTACCCTCCCAAGATTAAGTGAATGTAGGTCATCTTTCTATATGGATTTGATTTCCCGGCCACTTGGGTTCGTCGGGAACACGAACCTTGTCCATCCTCGTGTGCAAACTACGTCTAGTAGATCGAAACGCTTTAAGAAAAAAGGTGTAAAGAAAAAGAGAAGGCCATGTGAAAGGTGGTTCAAAAGGTTTGGAGTTGTGGACCAGTGGTAGGGCTAAGGCTTGCTTTGGCCTTGACTGTGAATGCAATGCCTTTCAGTGTCATATATTGATGTTTTGGGTTTATTTAATTTTTTGTTGAAAATTATATGACGTTGAATAATGAATTGATTTATTTATTGATATTATATGGCATGTCGGTATCATAACGTAATTTTGTGGAGTATATTTAATCTTATCACTTGGTGACTCAGCCTTGCAGTGTACCTTCAAGCTGCCTAATCTGAGCAGTTATTAATTTCAAAGCCTCAATTAATGAAAAATAGTCAAGATGCACTGATATTTATAGTCATGCATGTGCTAATTATGTGAAATTATTTCGTGGTCAATGTAACGCCTTCAATTGTGCATGTCCTGTAAATTTGATTGTGGATTAATACTTGATTTTGGCTATAAATTCGTTCAAGGCTTCATTCGACTTAAGACAATGTTTATGATGATTCAAATCAAGTTTTTTTGGTCAATGATTTAACACTGGAAAGTAAATAATGGGTATCTTAGGTGATGAAAATTTCCCTTTAGTCCTAACATTTGTTTGTTGTGGACTGTGTTACAAATTATCATCGGACGAGTTGGCATCAAATTAAATTTGATGCTTGTTGCAATTTGTAGTACATTTTGCAAACCTTTGATGCTTGTAAAAAGTTGTAATTTTGCCCCGACGTGTGAAGAGTTAGCATCAAGTTTTAGTTTTAGGACGTCATGGGCAAGCACAAGGATACAAAGAGTTAAGGAAGAAGAAAGAAGAAAGAAGAATACCGAGTATCCTGCTAAGCTTCGTTTCAACACTTCTTCAAAGGACGAATTTGTTCATTGTCTTGTAGCTTCAAGTGGGCTCTTCTTTTCTTTGTGGTTCTCCATAATCCATGCCTCCTCTGTATACTTGGTTGTTTATGCATTCAATTTCTCTAACATGCAAGAGCCCTAGCCCCTAGACCTTAATGCAGTAGCCAAAAACGTCGCCACGTAGCGACTTGGCTAAGTTTCGTTCGGTTCTTCGTTCACATGACTACCAAATATTTCATGGAAGGTTTTATCAAGATCCTCAATTGCAACGTAAAGTTCAGACCGAAATATTGCTTGGTTCCATAAACTAATAGTTGCATTCAAGCAACATTAACAAAAATTTGGAGCTCTAAGTAAAGTTGTAAATGAGTTTGAAATTGACATTAAATCATGCAGGAGAAGGTACTGTATGAACACAAGCCAGTTTGTGGAATCAATCTAACGATTAAAAGAACTGCCATAGTGTCAATTCTATGATTTCAGGTTTATTACATTTGAACTTGACCTCAAAAATAATCAAAAACCATGAAGAAGAAGAATATCTAGTGTAGTATAACGAGGTACAACATATGGACCACTATCCCAAACTTGAGCCTTGAGAGTTCAAGAGTAATTCCTTTCAACTTACATTTGGCACAACACGAGTCAAAATTGCACTCTAAGTTGAAAATTTATGCTACAATTATACCATTTTTATAATTTAGGTTTAACTCTGGATTCTACAAGCTCTGCAACTGCTCCACATGGTCAGTGATCACATCCGGGCAGGAATCTCCTTTGAGAAGCTCCAACCGAGCAAAGGGTGGAGCAAACCGCAGAATGTAGTCTTCGTCTGCAATGCAGAAGGCGGTAAATGACATAAAGATTATGAATAATTGTTCAAGACAGAAGAAGTGATGCCCTGATGGGAGGGGAAAATTGGGAAGATGAGTCTTACTTTCTTTGACCGTTCCATATAGCCAGCAAAGTACCTCATCAGCAAATGCTAAGCACACCCCACCCTACACCGAATAAAATAATCCAGTAAGTACTCTTGAAGACAACACTTGTCTTTTCTCTATAGAATGCCTTCTAAATTTTCATAATCCAACAAAAAAACGGGATCACATAGCAAAGATGACACAAAGTAGAAGGTTACTGAGCTATGACAGCTACAGTTTCATTTTACTATGAGATGTCTTACCTGCCAATAATTTTTCATTTTAACTCGGTGGGTAATCTCTTGGGTTCTTAATCTTTCAATGCGAACCAGTCTACCCCCATCATCCCTGCACAATGGCAAAATGTACTCTTTAAGATACAACATTCACATCACCAACACGATCAGTGGAGCCGAAAAGCTATTTAAACAAAGCAGTGGTCAGCAACACCCTTATAAGTACGTCTGCAAAGGGTAAAAGAGCAAAATACATGGTAGTAAAAGACCCTGCTTCAGGAAAAGGATAAATAATATATCTCCCACTGCCAACCCTTCTGTTACCCGATGCCACAGTCACCTATTCACCTCCCACAAAATTTTCACCTGTGATCTGGAACCTAACGTGGCTTGCATGGATGCCAGCCAATGCTATCATGTCACTGAACTTGATATTGTATACCAACCACATATACAATACTTGAACGACCACCACTTTACTCATTTAGTTATACAAACTACCACTTGACAATGCATATTAGATCCCCAATCAATTGAATCTTCATTACAAAAATCCAAGAGTAAGTGTTTTTTTCCTTTTATAAATTATGCATAATGGATGGACAGAATGGCATGCTAGTTGATATGATAGTTTACACTTTTCAGATGACTGATGAACCCCTACTAGCGGAAGATTGATGGTGACAGCATCCACATGAGAAAAATAGAAAGAACTCAGTTTTACCTCAAAAAAAGAAACCGGTCTATGAGTAAAGAAGTTACCTGAATCCAACAACTATGAAAGGGACTCCTGCCAGAAATGACTGGATCTGCAAAAAACACAAATCAAAGTATGAAATAACAAAATATCAAAGCATATCCAGTTTGTGTGATGTGTGTTGTGGGGTGGATTAACTGCAAAGAAAGATTATAAGAAAAAGCAAAATAACGAGAAAGGACAATATCACAATATACCCAGAACTTGAGCAACTTCTCTCTTTCAAACCTTTCTTCAGTATGATAATCCAACTGTAAGGCAAAAGAACAAAAAGGACATTATACTTTATACAGCGAAAAGTGAAACATAAACAGGGACTGATTCAGACAGCAAGACAACCTCACGGGATGTCTTCAACTCTATATAATACTTTGCACCATTGTCTGCTACATCATGGCAATCCATTTCAGCACCCATCAATATACGATGAGCACCTAATTTAGTTTTCATGACAGCACAGTATTCCACATTGGGATCGACGTGATGTATCATTTCCCCATCCCTTCTAGGAGACTCAGTTGCAATGCTCTCAAAGCAGTACCCCCAGTAACACCTGTATCAACACACATGAAAGTAAGATTTTGAATACCAGATCTTCAGCCCAAACCTTAAGAAGTTCTCATAACCCAACATCCAATTTCATATCAAGAGAATATTGAATATGTTGATGAGTCAGCCAGTTATCTAATTTTCTCATACATATAAGCTAACTGGAAACTTTTTGCATAAGCCAACGAAAACAAAACATCATCATTTCTCCACGTGAACTGACAAGAAATTGCAGCAGGTCTACCACATAATGTCCTGTCAGCCAAGACTACTGCTTCAAATGGCCATCAAGAATGTGTTACTTGAAACAAATATCAACCAGAAATATATTAAGCTAGGAGTCATATGTTATGGTACAGCCACATCTGAAATAACCTTTCTACTGCCAGATTATAGGATAACGAAGTGAACTCTTTGACTATACAAATGAAATACCCAATGCAAGCATGTCAAGAATTGTCAAAAAAAAGTAAACGCTGATATTAAGGTAGTTTAAGTCTTAGGCAATCAAGAGTACTCAATAAATGATCAGGGCAAGGGTGCAACAATGTAAACATGCAAACAAGTTCGCCATGAAAATGCTCAGGACCTTCGACGATCTCTCTCACTCTGTGGTCTTTCCGGTAGCTTATGAACATCAAGATAGACCACCCCATTCCTTTTATGCACCCCCATTTCCCATGGTTCATTTCTGATGTAAGCAGTGGCTAAAATCTGTTGGAAAAGAGAGATTTAGCTAGCCAAATTTATCCAGCCAAACTTACAGGTAGCTAGTCATGTCAAATAATTTATAAAATCATCCTCGTGACCCTATAGGGCATATCACTACAATGTAAATTCTAACAAACCATTTAACAATTACCTTATTAAGATTGTTCCGATATGTCTGCCAAAATCAAAAGTCATCAGAAGCCGGTCAGAAATGTTCAGATATTCAGCATCAGTGTTCAAAGACAAAGTCGAACAACCAACTTCTTACCACAAAATGAATATTATTCTGCAGAGGAATTGATTTATCTCTTATACAAGCAAGAAGATCACCAAAACCTAGAGATCCCAAATCTGATTGAAAGAAATTTCAACGAAGAACAGGATAAGATTCAAACAGGATGAAAATGTGAAAGACAACTTTTGCAACAAAGATGAACATAATCCAATCTTATGCCAAACCTTTCTTCTCAATAAATGTGTCAAAACCTTCATTCAGATCTGTTCCGATGTCTTCTGAAGTAAGGTGCTTAAAGAGCCTCTGGACAAGGTTGAGATATGAATAAAAATGAACAGAACATACAGACAGAAGAAAGAAAGATGTAAAATAAGACCACTGAATCTAGAAGACTTACCAAACACCGGTCATCAAAACATACAGCACCACCTTCCACACGACTATAGCAAGCAATTTCACAAGGCTATTAATCAAATTGCCATAAGCTGTATTAGCAAACAGTATGAACCAATTAAAGATAAATTAATTTTTACACGAGAATCACAGTAAAACAAAGACTGGGTAAGTACTCCAGAAAATATGCACTTAGAAAAAGGACAACTTAAGCAGTAATAATAGACCAATATCACATACTATCTAATACTAACTGGACGTCCAATGTAGAACAAGCTTAAGGCTACAATTCAGGCTTTGTGTATCCTTTAGTACACATTGTTGTTTAGTAAAAAAAATCAGTACTATAGACATTTGTAGTGGTTCATGATCATAAGATTATCTTGTGGGTGTAGTAACTGCATAATACAATAAAAGCAAACTGCATCAAAATTATAAGAATAAGAAACTGTTCAACCTTACTGTCATTATATTGAGGAACCACATATGACAAGCTAAATTCACAAAACGAAATGTTTCTCACCTTCTGAATCTGGATAGCTTTTCTTGATAATGTTTCCTCACTCTTTGAGAGCTTCAGCTCAGAAACAAAGCGTTCATCGCGAAAACTCATATGCTTGGGCCCATATGAATAGTTTTGTCTGTGATTATAAGGGCCTGGCCGAGGTAGAATACCAGCACCTCTGTCATTTTGCCAACGTCCACGTCCATACCCTCGGCCTTGGGGGGCCACATTCCTAGGGGGAGGAGGAGGCAGCACTGGAAAAATTTGAAGTTACTCAGAGACGTCAATGGAGCCAATGAAACCGTTGGCAACTCAGATTTTCATGTAAAGTTAAGATGAGCTATCTGTTAACTTGATGTTAAAGCGTGCAACTGAAGTTATTCCTTTAGGAACTTAATGTTCCTCTCTTTTATAAATTTCTAAGTCTAGCCAGCATAATACCTACATCACAATCCTGATATGTAACATTCTACAAGCATCTGAATGCATCATCGTAGACACACCTGAGTATTCAAACATAATCCAAGGACTGGCTTGTTTTCGGTTCGTCGCCACAAGTATCCAATTTTAAAGACAAAACAACCATAACCATGAAAGAAAGAGAGAGAGATGAGTTTCCCTTGATGCATCTAAAAGAATGCGCAATTGCAAGAATGATAATGTTGCAGATGATCACATATGAAACCGCCAAAACTATCCAATTTTCTACAGACAAAGCAACCATAACCATAAATGAAAGACAAAGACGCATTGATCATAGAATATTAAAAATTTTGGACAGCACATTAATACATTCAAGAAGAAAGCCCCTTTAAACCCACTCTCAACAAACCAAGAGTCAATTACACTCACAGAAAAGAAGTAACAGCAGAACTACTTACCAGGAATAGGATAATCACTAGTAGCAGGGGTATTAACATAGTCTTCATTATCAGGACCAAAAAGATCACCGTCTTCATCCAACTCCTCTTCTTCATCGTCCACGTACTCTTCTCCCTGATCATGGACATGGCCATGGGGCATGCTATCAATCTCAACCTCGTCCCCATTCTCCTCCTCATCCACTCCGCCTCCCGGAGCTCCGCCGCCACCGCCGCTACAACTCCGGCTATCGCCGCTACTGCTACTGCTCCCACCGTTGGACGAGGATCCTGATCTCGAAGAAGAAGAAGAAGAAGCGGAAGGGGAAGATGAGCGGGAGGAGGCGCCCGAGGAAGACGATTGATGCGAAACCCCTCGGCCTGCAACTTCCTCTTCCTCTTCGTTTTCCCCAAAGAGGTCCACTTCTGAGATATCCATCGATGTCGGTTTCGGATTCTAGGGATTTCAACTTGTGGTGATTGTTGAGAGATTGAGCAGAGCTCTGGATTCTGTTGTTGGTTTTTCTTTTTACAGTTGAAACTTGAGAGCTGTGTTTTTGCTTCTTCGATCAGAATTCGGTTGCTTCCTCTAGTAAAGCCGCTGCCTTTGTTCTTCTCGTGGGTCGGCCCTTTCTGTGTTCCGTCCAAAATTTTGCCCTAATTGGTTCTACTTTATTCGGACGGTCCTTTTTCATTCAACTTTTTTGGAAAGAATGAATAGGTTAATCACTTTTTAGAAAAATTGCAGGAAATCACCCCACTTTTTGGAGTAGTTTACAAACTATCCAAACTTCGGACATTGTTAATTTGTGGATTCTTAACTTCCTACTTGTTTTTTTTAAAATGGAAGTGGAGATGAAGAGGATAGGAAATAGAAAGCAGGATTTCACTGATAAGTCTTATCAATCATTTCACTTTCTTTAGTGATAAATTTCACAAATTCATACCTTCCACAAAAAATTTGAGCTAATTACAACAGCAATACAACTTGAAACTTACACAGAAACAAAACGCAGAACCATCAATTACAGGCTGCAAGGGACATGCCAAGACAATAAGATCCCAGCCAAGAACAACAAAGAACTAGCATACAAAACGCCTTTGATGATTGATATCTTACTGTGTATGAAAATCGAGTTTCGCCCATCGACTTGATTTCTTGCCTCCATGAAGTCTCTGAGAATCCAAACAGATTTTTCATCCAGCTTGTTCTTGTCCTGAATTCGGTTGCTGAGCCTTGTCATGTACATTGCTTCTCAAAGCACTAGGCCTAGAAACTTGAGCAGCAGTTATTGGCTTCTGAAATGGCTTCAATGCAGTCATGATCTCTGCAAATGTTGGTCTTGATCTTGGATCCCTACATTTGTAAGATGTCAATGCTACTACAAGTATAGACCATCAAAAACATGTATAAACCATCAAAAAATGCAATATGTTAAGGCTAGCAAATTGGATGGATCAATGCTTACGTTTCCCAACACTTGCGAATAATCTCTGCGATAGCAGGATCGACATCGTCTGGAATATCAAGACGCCTATGCTGAAAGCCAACAGCACCAACAACCTGCATTGGGTTCATCCCTCCCCATGGCTGCTGCAAAGTGCAGAGCTCCCAAAGGATCACCCCAAAGCTGTAAACGTCACACCTGCGCATTTTAACTCGTTTATCAGACACAAATTACACAATACATCTGATTAGCATCATGGAATCACCGTCGTGACCATTTTTTGAGATGTCAAGACATACTTCTCGTTGGAAGGTTCGTTTCGTAGCACTTCCGGAGCCATCCACTCGGCCTGCATGCAAGTATGACCACGTCAGCGTGTTAGAAAAGGGGGAAGTTGACGACACAAGAAGCACAATCAGAAATACCACTCACTGTTCCTGCAAATGTCCTTGAAGAAAGAAAGGTGCTATGCTTCATTCGTGAGAGGCCAAAGTCACACACCTGACAAGAGGTAAAAAATGGTAAGAAAGTGAGTTATAACTACTGATTTGATTGTGTACAATGTCAGCTTATCATGTAATCTCACCTTGACAACCCAGTTCCTGTCAACAAGAAGATTTGGTGACTTCAAATCGCGATGAACTATCACAGGTGAACAGTTGTGCAGATAATTCATTCCCCTTGCCTACAATTTTTTTAGCAATGAAAATGTGATCCATTTGAAGAAACGAGCAACATTCTTTTGTACTTGCAAAAGCTTATGTAGTACATACAGCATCAAAGGCCATCCTCAAACGTCTACGCTCATCCAATTGGTTGTTAGGCCGATGGATTAATCTATATAAACTGCCCCTGCAAGATTGAAACTATATTGGAAATTTCAACCGAAATACAAGGATGAAGAAACAATAAAAATGTAATAACAATTATCATAGTAGACATCAATTCTATATATACACATGAAACTTAAAGCTCAATGACATAAGCTTTCTTATCCTAATTTACCAGGATCACCATGGAGACAAATTGCAAATAGGCCTATATTTCAGCAGAGTCCTTAAACATACATACATGTAACAACCTGAATGCACCTTATTATGGTAATTACTTCTCCTAAGAAAAATCTTTTGCATGTTCCTATACTTACCTTGGAAGAAATTCTGTAATGATTGAAAGATTTGGGGGACGAGTTACAGCTCCCATGAACAGAACAACATTTGGATGCCTAAGCCTCTTCATAATATGAACCTGCCAACATAGATTCTAAAAGATGAGCCAAAAAATCCCATTTTTAATTCATATACGCCTATAATACATGTATATACCACCATTAAGTTGTTCAGATAGCATATGTAAGCTCAAATTAAGCACCTCGCTCTTAAATTCTTCAAGAGTATCACCAGAAATATCTTGGTTCAGGAACTTCTTCACAGCAACTTCCTGAAGTATGAATGATTAAGTTTGCAGTTAAGATCAAAATGCAAGAAAAAAAGCTTCTGAAAATAAAAATTATATCCCTTTCCGATTTAGTTGACAGATCAACTTCAACATTCTTTTTACAGCTCTAACAAGTACTAGAGCGTCTCAGCTTCAGACAAGAAAATTCAACAAGAAAAGAATTGCTTACAGTGCCATGCCAGTCTCCATGGTATACTTCTCCATAGGATCCTGGTGAAAGACGAGCCGGTTCAAAAACACCTTAAGAGAAATATCCATCAGAAGTTTCACAAGATAGAGAAGTTTAGTACCAAGTCCGATACGATCACCCATTGTAATTTCCTCCCAGGGAATTTCGCAATCCGCCACATCATCAAGAGGTGTTTCACATCTTCCACTGTCACTACTTGCTGCTCTGTCAGATGTTTTTTCGCCTTCGCCCTTTTCCATCAAAACATCATCCTTCCCCTTTTGGTCACTACCTTCAGGCTCATGACCAGCACTATCTGGATCACCTTCGCTACGTACACCATCAACCTTTTTCCCCATTGCTACAACAGCTGCAGCTGTAGCAGCTGCCACTGGAAGCTCGATTGCTTGATCAGCACTTGACTTTGCGACAGCTGCTACGACAGATCTGGCGACAACAGCTGCTGCAGCTGCAGCGGCAGCAACAGGAACATTCGCTTCTCTGGAACTCTCCAGAGGCTTTTGACACTCTGCTTGTAGGATTGAGGTCGGTCTATTTGCTCCTCCCCGTGGCGGCAGAGGGGGTAAGAAGTTTGGATTATTTTCTGACGATTCGGATACATTCTTGTCTTTGAATTCTGCTCCAGCTTCAACCTTTGTTAATGAATGCAAAGGTGCAGTGTACAAATTAGGCGGAGCAACGACTCCGGTTTCAAGCAATGCATCATGGAGCTTCTTCGCAAACTGTGGATCTCCTTTGGCGGCGTTGATCACGATTGAAACGTCGTTCACTTTCATTTGTTGCATAGCTGGATGAGTAACTCCTTCTGTCCATGAAGGAGATCTGAAGTGTGAAAGAGGAGCCCTTTTTGGAAACTCTCTCCCTACTTTTGGAGGATCACCAGATAGCAAGTCAGATTTCAAATTTTCCTTATCATCATCATGTTTTTGTACATTACCAGGTGGTTGTCCTTTTGACATGTTCTCAATACAATCCATTGTCTCAAAAGCTGGAGTTTCTTCCAATGAACTAACAGCCCCACTGTTGGATGTGCCACCAATGGAAGAATCACCTTCTCTAGACAAAACACCAGGGGATGAGAAAGACTCTTCATATTCCACATGTGTTCCCAACCCATCAAAAGGGATTAGCGTACCAGGATCCGCCATTAAGTCAACAATGAATTCCCTGAAAGTTTTATAGGCAATATTAGTTGACAAGCCAGCATTGTCTTTAACAACAATGTCATGTGTAAAATTTGAACAAGCTGTTGAATTGGTTTCAACTTTCAAGCAAGAACCATCAAGTGACAAGCAATTACCTTTCATCATTAATCTTTATAATGTTTATTGCAACCTCATCAGAACCGGTGTACTGTTGTCCTTTCACCAGCTGACATGGGATTCCTAAGCTATCAGCCAAAACCTAGATGACATGATAACTTTTTACCAAAATATATCTCAAGATGCCTTAACATAAAAAACAATGATTGCCTTAGTTCCAAGGACATAAAAAAAAGGACTAGTTCCCTCTTTTAGGTACACCAAACCCAACTCAAAAGTCAACTATTTAGAGAGCACAAAGAACCTACAAATTAACAACTTCCCGTCTACATTACCATAGCTGTTGCCGACATACCACATAATGCAAATGCTAGTAAATTTAACACAATGTTATGAATGAAAGTACTAACTGCACCAACTATTAGAATTAGAGGATTTGACAAAGAGTTCTTATTGTCCAAGTTACTGTTGACATGAATGAATGTAGTGTAAAATTTGTACATGAAAATTTGAACATAAGGGAATAACTAGTGGAGAATGAAGAATATAATGACCTCGTTAGACAAAAATGCTTCTGCTTTTGAAGAACCAGTACAGTGCCACCAGATATTCCAATTTTGTGCTGATTCATATTTACATGTGACATCTTATGAACTTCAATAACAAAAAAGTTAACTACATCAGTAATTATAACACAGAGTGGAAGTCTCAAATGCTTGCATGAATTCTATGGTCCATTTTTTTATAAAAAGAAAACCAGATCAAACTTGTCACCAGAGGGCTACACTAACACAGGAAAATTTGTGTATCTACAAGTCTACATCTATACATTTTGCAAAAACCGGTTAACATACCTTGAACAACAATGCACGATGACGAGCCAATCCAATCGTCAAAGAACCAAGAGGCAAAACCATGCTTCCAAGAGTTGACTTCAAACTGTAACTAAGGCTTTTCCAAGCTCTCAACATGCTGTTTGGATCCTCAACTGGTCCACCCATATAATTAGCTATTAGTCTGGCTACCTCTTCTACCAACTCAACACTTGTTGAGATACCGGATTTTGATCTCACATTGTTAGCCAAAACCATGGCCCTCTGTACAAGTTTCAGCAGGTTAGTGTCTGCACGCTTGTTCACCAAAATCACCTCCCAACTGACATCTTCAGATGTTGGCATTCCTTGCAAATCAACAAGTGAAGGCATCTTTGAGGAATTGGACTCAGTAATAACACCATATATGTCATAGAACCCATCCACGATCTTGTCATCATAGCTAAGAGCACTGTAGTTCTGTGATATGGACAAATCTGATAAATGACATGGGCTTAACAAGAAACATGAATAGTAAACGTTTAGGTTGCTCAGACTTGGTTAAGAGCTAGGCAACACACTGAGAGAACTTAACAAAAATATAATGAATTCTAAGCTTAGAAAAATCAACTTTAGCGATTTCTTGGAACCAACACTGAGAAAAAATTAGGAAGACTGAAACAGCACCGTACACACATAAATATAAAGATATGTTTATATAAAAAATATATATATCGATATTATCATGTATAAAAATACAAAGTTTGGGTGGTTATTTATAATCAAATATATAAAGTCTAAAATGATAAATGACCACTTAGAATAAATTCACCTTCACAGATTAACCAAGTTACCAGTCCCAAAACTAAACAAACACAAGTAACTCCTAAACTGCCTATAGGGCCTAGATCACAAGTGATTAAATTTTTCTCTACCATGAAGCATATTGAAGCCAAGTAACTATACACAATTTAATACAATGGGGGTGAGTCTGATTCTGCTGGTCCTGAAGACAAAATCCAATCAACAATCAAATTAGGAGGAAAAAAACATACCCAATATCTGTAAGCAACAACCTCAGCTGGATCATTCTGACAAGCATAATCAGAGCCCAAGCTGATCCGTTTGACGGCTTCGATCTGAACCGCCTCAGGATCCTCCTTTGCACTCAGCTCCATAGCCAACTGTATTTGATACTCTTCATCAATGTCAGGATCCTTTGGAATGTCAACATCCAACAAAGCAACCTCAAAGCCTCCACTGCTCGTAGAATCTGAACGTTCAATTTTCTCCTCTTTCTTTGAATTCGATGATGACGACGACGATGATGGAGGGCTAGGGCTCTTTCTATTAGTCACTTTTGAGTTGAACCAGCCCGCCAAAGCTGACAAGGGCTTGTTGTGCTCAGATTGGTTCTGCACCCGGGGCGAAAAGCCGAGACTCGTCGGCTTCTTACCCTTTGATGTAGTGGGCTCTTCTGATTCAGCTTGATTAGGCGACACATTCAGTTTCTTCAGAAGGTTCTTCATGCTCATTTTCAGCTTAAGCTGTAAGGAGATTAGTTAGTTATAGCGAAAAAACAGAGAGCTCTGTCCATAAGCACCTCCATTGTCTACAATCAAGCAACCAACTTTATGTTGCCTTTTAATTGGCAACCCATGGACAATACCAAAGAAAGAAAGACCCTTCCTTTCAGCTTTCAAAATCAATCAATTCAACACCACCTGCTAAATCAAGTCTTCTTCCATGGAAGAGAACCAAAACCGAACTTCAAAGGGTATTGATCACTAGGGTTTTTCACATCTTTTGAGATCGATCATAGGGAACCAAGGAAAGCTAGCACAATGAGATTGCTAGAGCAAGAAAATACCAGAAAAGAAGGGAAATTTGAAAACAAGATTTGCCCTTTGTTTGAGGGCGAATAAGAGGGGATATTATTACTAGCACAATTTGATCAGATGGAAGAATAAAGAAGAAAAGGAAAGGGGGGATTGGCAAATTGCAGTGATAGGATTGGAAGAGGAGTGTGCTGAAAAGGGAAGACGAAGAATGTAGGAAACAAAATTTGAAAAAGATAAAAAAGGGGAAAATGAGTACTATAATAAGACACTGTAATTTACAAGTGGGGTTGGCCCACTAATTGTGTGTGGCTGAGGCGGCCATGGATTTTTGGTGGGGAAGAGGACACAGCCATTTCAACGGCTGGTTTTTGGCCTTTGTTGGATTTCTGCAAGGAAGATTGAAATAAATAAAGATGAAAAAAGAAGAAGAAAAAAAAGCAGAACTCCACTTGTTTTTAAGCTCATCCAATCATGCTTGTTTCTTTTCCTTTAAGCCATTATTATTTCATTGGTTACATACTCCCATCTAGACCTGTCAATCGGGTCGGGTCGGGCGGGTTTGGGTCGGGTCGTTTCGGGTTCGGGTTGAGTTCGGGTTCGGGTCAATCGGGTTACGGGTCAAACTGGGTCGGGTCGTTTCGGGTTTCGGGTCGGGTCGGGTCAACCCAACGGGTCAAGAGTATCAATATTTTGACTAAAATTTAAATAAAATATTATTCAAATAAAAAATAAAATAACAAAATATTATTTTAAAATATTTTAATAATAAAATTTATCATAATTTTATAAAATAAATTTTATATATTGTAATATAATTAAAACCTTTGGGTGCACAATTACCCGTCAATCCGTCATTTCATTATAATAGAGTGTCTTCTAAAATAAGTTTACCGCCTTATTAATTTCTTGACCCAGCGGGTTTGACCCTGACCCTAACCCTAAATTTTCGGGTTTATCGGGTTCGGGTTGAAACTGGGTTTCGGGTTCAAATTTTCGGGTTGAAACCCTAGAAATTTCGGGTCGGGTCAGGTCGGGTTTACGGGTCGGGTCAGCTTTTGACAGGTCTACTCCCATCCCATGAGATGAGGCCATGATATGTTATTTTATGAAAAAAAAAAGAGAAACCCTTTTCAAAAAATTATGCCAACCACAATTGATTCCTTTCAAAATATGTGTACTTTTAATTGATAAGGCTAACCAAAGCTTATAAGATAAGGAAAAAATATCATATCATGTGCTACGACTGCTAGGTAAGGCCGAATTAATCTCGTCCAGCATTTCGAATTAACGATGTCTGTGTACAATTGTAACAGTATATTTTCGAAGGCACGAGTTTTTGTCTTATATGTGTATCAAGTATTAACTTGCACTAGTTTTGTGTGCACATTATACATGAATTTCATCAATGTATATCAATATATTTCTATGTATCCTACTCGTTTCCTTTTTATTATTTTTTCGAAAAATATGTGGTTTATCGCCTCTCTGATCCGGGTATATGAATTGCATGATTAAAGATGTTGAAACTTATTTAAGGTGAATAATTGCATGGTTGAAGAGCTTGAAACCTTTATCATGAGCGACGTCAATTCACATTGAGATGTGAAGTGCATGAAACATGCAAGCAAATATATGTGTATCTATTGTTAGTTCTGGTGTTACTCCCTGTAGGGAACAGTTAAAACTCACAGGAAACAGTCAGCGTGGACTGTTACCTCTTCCTCCTAGTCAAGGGGAACGATCAATGAAATCTGTCTTCGGATAGATTTGAATCGTGTGTTCACTTTCCGAAATCAGAATTTTGCCCCTTATAAGCCTAGGGAATCCGCAAAATCCGAAGTGAGATAAGACAAATCTTCTAGTTCTCTCAAGGCTCGTGATGAGAACTAAACTATTGAAAATGTAAGAATAGATGTATGACTTCGTGTTGATTTGATCTTAAGTGAAATCAAGTAACCAACCACGACTCTATCTTCCATTCTCCTTATATAGGACGTAGGAAGCAGTTGTGGGAATGATTAATGGCAGCTACCAACCGTTGGTGGCAGTTACTAACCGTTACTGGCGGTTACTTGTGGTTATTGGTGGTTACCAACAGCCACACGTGGGATAGACAATAATATCCACGTCACCATTAATTATTAACATAATAAGGAAGTTACAAAGTGGTTCATGTCGGTTTTACATGACCGTTATACAAACTGATCCAGAGGGAACAGTTTACTGTTCCATCGAATAGAACAATCTGTCAGATACATCTTTGTCTCTTCCAAGACAATAAAGTCGTTGTTACCCACCTGGTAACAGTACTTATCAATCATCTTAGAGACTAAAGTCTGAACATCAAGTTGGTCTCTTGTCGTAGAGACATTGTTCCACTGTTACCCTATGGGTAACAACGTAATTCCTTAATATCTCCCTTTAGATCTCAAGTATACTTGTATAAGCGTGTACTCCACACCCCCAAACTTGTAACAAGTAAAGTGACATCTCATAAAGTCGTATGAATCCTGACGACACTAAATGGCCACTGTTCCCTAGTCACTGGTACCACTAGGGAAACAGTTCTGATGACACTAAAATCACCAACAATCCTCCCCCATTTTAGTGTAATCCTTGATTCATAAAATAAGCAAGCCTTCATCTCAAACTCATGCATAAACACAAATATCGTGACGATTGAATTTATGTCTTAGTGTAATTACACATTTCATACATCTCGGAATCATGGTGTCCTAAGGATTGAACCAATCAACCTCTTTAGAAGCATGAAGATAACACACACATAAGTTACTATACATTTCTATAGTCTAACTTGACTCCATTAATGGTCCTTGAGTCCATATCCATTCATGAGCGTATGTGAAGCCAACCCAAGCTTCATGGAGCGACCAGAAACTCCACGCCCACATAGGTAGATCCTTTAGTCGTACACCTACATTGCACTTTTTCAAAGGAACTATTAAGAAGAATGAATCTTCAACCTCTAGAACTGTAGGAACAAAGCACGTACCTAGGGGACTGTTACTGTGTGCTTTCAAATCTCTAGGAGAGGGCTTTCCACATTGAATTCGTCCCTAATGTTACTCAGGAAGGAATTGGGTATCCCACCGCTAGAGAGTCTTTAAACGGGTCTTAATCCCATCCCCTTAGCAGACTTGGAGACCAAGTCTCTTGCTAACCCCTTCGTCAAGTGATCAGCCAAATTCTGTTGTGACCTCACAAAATCCACTGATACCACCCCATGCGTAATGAGCTCTCTTACCGCACTATGCCTCACGCCCAAATGACGTGATTTCCCATTGTATACATGACTATATGCCTTAGCCAAAGTTGCAGCGCTATCACAATGGATTGATATGGGTGAAATCGGTTTTTCCCACAAGGGAACATCATATACCAAGTTCCTTAACCATTCCGCCTCTTTTCTAGCAGCATCCAAGACAATGAATTCCGATTCCATGGTAGAACTTGAAATGCAAGTTTGTTTCTTTGATGCCCAGGAGATTGCACCTCCCCCAAGAAGAAACACCCATCCACTTGTAGATGAATGGTCATCTTCATTAGTTATCCAACTTGCATCAGAATATCCTTCTATCACCGAAGGTGATCCATCATAAGTAAGACCATACTCCACTGTTCCCTTTAAGTACCTAAGTACCCTACGAACAGCCTGCCAATGCTATGCACTAGGATTACTAGTGTAACGGCTTAGTTTTCCTACTGCAAAAGCAATATCCGGTCTTGTACTAGTCATAGCATACATCAAGCATCCAATTATCCTGGAATACTCAAGCTGTAGCATCGTTGTTCCCTGGTTAGGAAACAGTTTCATAGATGGATCATATGGAGTACTCATAGGAGTATAACTGTTACCGTTAAACTTTTCCAACACTTTCTCAATATAATGAGATTGTGATAAAGATAAAACTCCATTTTCCCCCCTTTTTATCTTAATCCCTAAGATAACATCGGCTTCCCCCATGTCCTTCATGGAGAATTGTGATGACAAGAATTCCTTCACAAGATCCACTTGTACCTGATCTGTACCAAAGATCAACATGTCATCCACATATAGGCAAATAATGACTCCGTTCCTTGAGTCATCAAATTTGCTATATACACACTTGTCTGCTTGGTTCAATTTGAATCCATTAGACAACACAACCTCATCGAACTTACGATGCCATTGCTTAGGTGCTTGTTTCAGCCCATACAAGGATTTGATCAATTTACACACTTTATGCTCTTGACCTGGCATAACAAAACCCTCAGGTTGTTTCATATAAACTTCCTCTTCTGGATCCCCATTAAGGAACACAGTTTTAACGTCCATTTGGTGGATCACTAGATTGTGTATAGATGCTAAAGCAATCAACAATCTAATAGTGGTGATACGTGCCACAGGAGCATAGGTATCAAAAGTCGGTCCCATACTTTTGTCTAAAGCCTTGGACAACCAATCTGGCCTTAAACTTGTCTATGGTACCATCCACCTTCATCTTCCTCTTGAAGATCCACTTACTTCCCAAAGGTTTACAACCAGGGGGAAGATCAGCCAATATCCATGTATTGTTCCCCATGATGGAATCCATCTCATCATTTATGGCCTCCTTCCAAAAGGAAATGTCTTGAGACTTCGTAGCCTCATCAAAGGTCCTTGGTTCATCCTCAATGTTGTAGCAATACAAATGATTAGAACCCCCTTGATCCTTCAACCAAGTAAACATGGAAGTCGGGACCAAAGGATGTTCCCTTCCTTACTCTTCTACTTCTCCTGATTTCAGGTTCACCGTTCCCATCAGGTAAGTCAGGAACACTGTTACCCTGGGGTTCAGGAACCACTACACTATCTTCAATTGAGTTGGGTACCCTATCTTTTGATATGGGTATCAGTGAGAATCGATTTTCATCAAATATTGCATCTCTTGACTCAATAACGGTGTGAACCGAAATAAATTTGTTAGGTTCAATTACATAGAACCTATATGCCTTGGAATGCTCAGCATATCCAATGAAGATGCACTCTACACCTCTTTCACCCAACGTTCTCCTCTTGGGATCAGTCAGCCTAACAACAACCCGACATCCCCAAACCCGAAGATAATTCAAACTTGGTTTCCTTTTGAACCAAAGTTCATAAGGGGTCGTCTTGTTCCTTTTATTAGGAACCCTATTCAACAGGTAACAAGCCGTTAACATAGCCTCTCCCCAAAACCCCTCATTCAATCCGGAGTAGGAAAGCATGGAAATTGACCATTTCCTTGAGAACTCTATTCTTTCTCTCCGATACACCATTTTGTTGTGGTGTGTAAGGAGCAGTAGTTTCATGGATAATACTTACGGACTGGAAGTATTCAGGGTCAAAGTATTCACCCCCCTATCAGTGCGTAATCTTTTGATCACTGTTCCCACTTGAAGTTCCACTTCAGTTTTATAAAGTTTGACCAATAATATTATGGAGAGACCAAGAATATCATAGAGTACGTAATGCATATTGATGGTTATTAACAAAACTTGGTATAAAAAATTTGGGTAAATTGGTCCGCATGGGCCGTGGACGAGATTCGGATATACAATATTCGGGCCGTCAATGAATTGGGCAAAGTTGAATTGGGCGGAGGTTTGATGAGATTCGGATGTGGCACATTCGGGTCGGGTCAGGTTTCCACGTGGCAGAGAAAACGCCTGGAGCTAGCTAGTGTCGATCAGGCGGGAGTGTGAGCAAATCGACGGCTTGTACTGACCCACGTGTCACGCATCCGGTAATCCGAATCGGTTAGGTTCACTGACACACCCGTACACGTGCTCTTCCCTCGCTCTCTCATTCTCCGGCTGATACATGCACCTCGCACATGCATGCTCTTCACCATTTTATATTTTCAGTTAGAGTTGAGTTGAAGAGAGCAATTAAACTAAATCAATAGAGAGATCGAGATCGATGGCGGCGTCGATTGATCCGCTGGTGGTCGGAAGAGTGATCGGCGACGTGGTGGACATGTTCGTCCCGAGCGTATCGGTTTCGGTTTATTTCGGGTCGAAACACGTCACCAACGGCTGCACTCTCAAGCCTTCTCTCACCGCCGAGCCGCCTCGCCTCGCCATCGGCGGCCGCTCTCACCTTCTCTACACTCTCGTACGTACTTTACTCGCGAACGAATATTTCATCGATTCAATTTATTTCATTCCTTTTTCCGTCCACTACGACTTAATTTGATCAGCTTAGTTAATTAATTATTTATGTACTTTGATTTTGTTATGGTTCAAATTAATTAGGTTTTTTTTATTGTGGACGATGTTTTGGGCTTTCACAGGTGATGACGGATCCGGACGCGCCGAGCCCTAGTGAGCCGTCTCTACGAGAATGGGTCCATTGGTACAAATCCTAATTGTGTCGTTTTAACACTTGATTTTGATGTACACATAAGGTCGATCGAGAGAATTGGACCCACCAAGCTCATTTGAGTTAGTAAGGACTAACTTTACAAACTTGAATGGGTCACCTGCTAAATGGATCGACAAAAAAATAGTGAAGTGACTTGTGAAGATTGTTTTTTTCTAGTAATTATTTTATTTTAATCAAACTTCACTAGCTACATAGATATGTTAATTAGCTAGGTCATGAGTCCGGATCCTTACTTACTTGCATTAATTTCAATTTGTTTGGTAGTAGTAGTACGTATTTAAAGTTCTAACTAAAACACTTGCGGTTTGGTGACATGATGGGCGGGCTACAAATTGCAGGATTGTGAGCGATATTCCTGGCGGCACAAGTCCCATTCGTGGTGAGTCGTTGTTATTTTAGGCATGCATTTCAGTGGACTTTAGTCGCATGCATCAAATTGTTTTCAAGATATTTGAGTCTGTTTTCTCGGTATGTCCTTGTCTAGCTCTTGCATTACCTGAATCTTAGGCAACTAAAGTAGTATGCTAATCTGAAAGTTGAAGGTAATAACCTATACCAACTGGATTTGAGTTTGATTGATTAATAATTTTCTTGCAAATTGTGTCAAATTGCTACAATGTACGTACGTACCCTTATTTATGAAACATGTTCCTGCCTTGTGGCTAGATTTTCAATTAGTTTTATTCCTAATTTTTATTATTCTAATTCTTGATATATATATACAGGAAAAGAGATATTAACTTATGTTGCACCAAAGCCAACGGTGGGCATTCACAGATACATTCTGGTGCTCTACGAGCAGAAGCAGCAGGTCGGGTTGTCAGCCAATGCGCCTGAGAGCCGAGCCAACTTCAACACAAGGCGGTTCGCGGAGGAGCTCCAGCTCGGTCTCCCGGTCGCCACCGTCTACTTCAATGCCCAAAAGGAGCCCGCTACCCGGACTCGGCGTTAGTGCATGCCAATTATAATTAGCGTTCATGCATGCATGCTTCTTCGATCTTCTTCAGAGAAGAAAAGAAGAGAAAATTTAATACCAAAAACTTAGCTTAATCTCGTACAGATCGGGTAATTGTGGAGTATTAATTACTGGGAAACACATTTTGGTGGAATTTTCATATACTATACATGCTCTGTTTCTCAAAGTCGCTATGGGGTTGTAATTATATATTGCCATATCTATTGTAGGGATGAGTTCGCTAGCTTAGGGGATTGGTTGCACCATTTTTTTTTTTCCGGGTTCGTTCGGCCAATGCCTTTGTAACTAGATCGGGTATTGCGAACTCGAGTGTCTTGGCAAACTAGCGCTAGGACGAAACTAAAGTATTCGAACTCGAATCCTTTGAGAAACGCTTAAGGGAATCTATCAATTGTTTGTAGCGCCTAGCTCATCTACTGATTCGCTTTGCACAAGCGTTTTAGTGATTCGTTTTCCACAAGCTTTTGAAAATCGGTCAAGCCTCAAGGGAATCTTAGCGTCTCATCTAGGGACTGGTCTTGCACAAGCTTTTTCAGCCATTTTTTCTTATGGGTCTTGCACAAGCTAGCTTTCGGAAAAAGCTATAGGTTTTAGCCATTTTTGTTTGGTAGAATATAAGTCAGTTTTAGCCATTAAGTTCTATATTTCCAAAATATATCATAATTAAGTCCCAACAGAAACCTATTGTGCAATAAATCCAATTAAAATACAATAATATACACTAGATTTTGTTTAGCTTTAGCAACACCATACATTGTAAAATGGACTACGAAAATACTACGTCTGGAATAGTATAATAGTTTCCAAGTCAAGAGTTTTTTTGCCTCAGAAATATATGTGCAAAGAATAGACTTTGATAAACTGCATTTTGAAAAGAGAATCAGTAAATTAATTAAAAATTACAGTACTACTTACTGAAGCAACTCTAGCTGAATTTGACTAAAAACGACCTGGTATTATCAACTAGGGTGTATTAGTGGTGAGGGTCTGTCATGAAAATTGTACTGAATATATTACTGGTGGAATTTGTGAAAATAAACACTTGTTCAAACAGGTTGCTTTCTCAATTAATTGCAGTAGACAGGGCAACTTTTATTTAACACGAATCTAGTGTACATTACTTTTGCAATGTATTCTAGTCTTTGAAGCTGCCCTACACTTACAACCTGTCCTACTAGTTTCGAGTAAGCATCTTCTTGAACCAGTAAGCAGACATCTTTGGGTACCTCTTAAGAGTCTTGAAATCAACGTACACAATCCCAAACCTAGAGGTATAACCTAATCTCCACTCGAAGTTGTCGAGCAACGACCACGCGAAGTAGCCCACAACGTTGGCTCCCTCGTCGATCGCCTTCTTAAGTTCCGTCAAGTAACTTTTGTAGTAGTTGATCCTCTTGGTGTCATGCAATCCCTTTGGAAGTGTAACGTTTCCCGGATCATCCATGCCTACATTTTCAAACAACAATCTTTAGTTCTATGTCGACTATTTGGATTGAACTAAAGTATTCCATACAAGATTTTTTGTACATTCATTGACTCTTCTTACCGTTTTCGGACAAAATTACTGTTGCGTTACCATAGCGCTCTTTGATGTAAGTAACCGCCTTATATAGACCCCATGGAACTTCATAGAGCCAGTAAGAGTTTGCCCTCGGACCGATTGGAACTCCATTCTTTTCATCTGCGCGCAAAGTTATTCGATCAATATATGGAGTGATTAACAAGAACATTAATTACTCAAGAAGGGAAACTATACAGCAAAAGAGTGAGGATGATCATACAAGCAAATCCAGCATTCCAATCTTGTTGATAACCGAGAGGTGCCGGTTTCTTCCGTAGAGGTGGATTGTACATATAATAAGCTGTATACTGGTTTATGCCCACAAAATCCATTGATCCCTTCACCATTTTGCGCTCCTCTTTGGTGAATTTAGGCAGCCTCTCTTTGACAATTTCTTGCATTGTTTTCGGGTACTCGCCATATACTATTGGATGTATAAACCTTCAAAAAGATAAGTGATCTTAAGGTACATTTGGATTTCACCATTACACATTACACTTGATGCAAGAAATTTTTATCTAGTTCCTTACCATCCAACATGGAAGTCGCGAGCTCTTTGCGCGGCTAGGTTGTCCGCCTTTCCTCTGGTAAGAGGCTCATACCACACAAAATCCAAGAGAATTCCAATCCGACCCCTTTGTTTTTCCTACAAATTTGATGATGCACAAATCATGTAAATGGTCTGGTGTTATCCAAACATACTATTGTATAGATACTTAACTAGAATTCTTCTTACTTGATACTTTTCCCTGTATCTTTGAACGGCAGCAGCATGAGACAAGATCAGATTGTGAGCCACAATGTAAGGCTCGGTAGCCGAGTTTCCAGCGCTGCAATTTCCAAACGGCTTCGAGCATCTTGCAGGGGCGAAAAAGCCGCTGTCGTAGCCAAGAGCAGCTACAACTCTTGGCTCATTGAAAGTCATCCAATTCTTGACCCTGTCCCCAAATGTCTTGAAGCAGAAATCCGCATAATCGGCAAAGTCTTTTCTGCAAAATAGCACCGATTGATAAAGTTTCTTAAAACTGATTACCCTTTTTCAGCAATATGATGTAACATTGATCCAAGTACTATAGAGTGTAATACATACACAACTTTCCGGCTTAACAGTCCCATGTACTTCTTCTCGAGCGCGAGAGGAAGATCATAATGGTACAGGTTTGCATATGGAGTTATGCCTATGAGCACAACAAGATACATAAGGAGTTGTTTATGTTATCACAAATACAATATGAACTATAAGAAGGTGTACGTTTGCAAATTAAAGTACCTTTCTTAAGCATGTAGTCGATCAATCTGTTGTAGTATGCAACTCCCTTCCAATTTACCTTCCCGGTTCCTTCTGCATTATCAATTAAACCATATTAAGCTGTGCATTTTAACAATGGATTAAGTATACAGTGTAGGCTTAGAGCTCTCTAAACAACAGAAAATTGAATTGGCTGAGATAAGTAAGTCATAAAACTAAACCTGGGAAAATTCTGGACCATGAGATGGAGAAACGATATGCATCAAAGTTCAGGTTGTGCATAATATCTATATCTTCCTGAATTCAGGGGAAAAAAAGGTGGTAAGAGAGTGCATAATTTCAATTCCTAATGTTCGAAAGTGTACAACATTTTTTTTGGTCGAAAAAAGCGTACAACATTTTTGTGTATCAAACTCATATCACATAAACAAACTCCCATGGAAATGAAATGGGTGCCCTTTATGTCAATCGCTTGGATCAATATTCCATAGTCATCAAGATCGATTAAGGAACAACAAGCTGTGAATATACCAAACACTTAATTCAATTGCTATATTCTGGAGACCTGAATTCAATTTCTATTCTAGTTTCAAGCATAGACGATCAAGATTATAGCATGTCGATGATATTTCTTCACCACCACAAAAATAAAACATGTGGTCGATAGAATGGGAGAAAAAACCGAAGCCTCCAAAAAAAGCTCCCAATGAAAAAACTCCCCCCACGCCACCCATGCTCCCAATGAAAATGCCCCCATGAAGCAGCCTCACCCCATGGTCCGCCGCCGCCAGTGGGTTTCCGACCCGACCATCTGCCAAACCTGGTCTGGGTACCTACTCGACCGGTGCCAAGCGCCAGATCCGCCGCAACCCCACCCTATTTTCCGCAGCCGTTGGGTTTCCGGCTCAACCAGGCATGCGTTGAGAGGAAACCCGCCAAAGAAGGCCCGTCGAGAAGACAACCACCGCCGAGAAGGCTACTGGTTCCGAGAAGGTCCTCGTCCGGCCTCGCCGGATTTAGAAGTGCGCCGCAAGTTTGAGATGCTTGCGCCGCAAGTTTGAATATACTTGCGCCGCAAGTTTGTGATGCTTGCGCCGCAAGTTTGTTTGTTTTTCTTGCTCCGCAAGCTTCAAGTTCCTGGCTATCGCTCGAGTTTTTGATTGGACTTTGAGATCATGTTTCGGAGGTTGTCCGGGTGGTGTGTTTCCTCTTCAGGCGTCTTGTCACACCTCCTCAAGTCGGCTTCTTGCTGTCTTGCTCTCCGGCGGCTCTACACGCCTGTGTTAGATCCTCATCTAACCAGCGGAATTGCCTTTCTCTTATTCTGTCCTAAACTCCTCAGCTTTTTGTTAGGTTCTTGTTGCTTGTTTCTTGCTTTTTTCTTTTCTCGTTTTGTTTGTTTCGTTTGGTTTTTTTGTCTATCTAGTCGGTTTTTCCGGCTACCGAGCTTGTTCTCTTTTTTTTTTTTCTCACCTTGTCAAAAAAAAATAAAAAAAAATAAAACATGTGGTCAACTCTCGTGATTGACCACTTGGCTAATTGCTCTCGGGCGTGGGACCCACAATTGGTCTTTTCAAGTCTCAAATGGCGGGTGTCAGGGGTCCACATTCATGGTCACATTCCAAATTTATTTATTCTATACGTTAGAATATAATGAAATAATAATAATAATTTAAAAACATTCTGTATACCCTAAATTTTTAATTAAAATCATTAATTATAAATCTAAGAATTAGTTTTTATAAATCCGCAAAGAAAAAGCAGTAGTATATACAATATCCAGGATATATGATTGATATCTTTCTTGGTGGATATTAATTGGCTAGGTTGATTTTCTAAATGGTCCTCCTAATTAAGATTCTTTTATTCATGGTCATGATAAATTCATTATCTATTACTAATAATTTGCATTTCTTTTTCTTGTAGATAATGAATTTATCATGACCATGAATAAAAGAATAAAAGAATCTTAATTCAGCCATTTAACTTGTTCCAAGATTCATTAGGAAGTACAAGAAAAAGAAAAAGAAATGCAAATTCATTATCTATTACTAATAATTTAACAATGACTACAAGAAAAAGAAATGCAAATTTAATTATTACATTACATATAAATCATTATTCAGCCATTTAACTTGTTCTATTAGGATTTAGGAAGTACTTAGATTGTTATTACTTATTAGGAAAGGGAAAATTTGAGCTCATAGCATAACAATAATGACACAATATTGTTTAAAGACGTGAAACAAATTCCACTCAATTAATATTGTTTCATGTGAAGTTGCATTTTCATAGGCATTGTGTTGTTGATGCCCCTCGATTAATATTAATTCGCGTGAATTGATGAATTGTTAGAATATACTTTTCAGAGGCGTTACAAACAAAAGATGATAAACATGCAGAAACAAACTGAACTGAAATGGCATGGAAATTGCTTATTACCTTGTAGCGGTGGTACTGGTCCACTGTTATATCTGCCGTTGCATTATTGGCCTCCACTCCTGTACATAATTGTTTTCATCTCACAAGTCACAACTCTATGTACTGTATATCCAATAATTTTCTACACATAAACTCATCTATTCAACAAATATAAATTATAATAGCCTATAGCTATAATAGTATAATGTAACTAGTCATCATAATTTCATCTACTCAACATAACACATCTAATTGTATAAACCTGATCATTTTTATTAGTTTCAGGGTAAATTAATTATCAGACGCTGATTCCGCATGCTAAAATAAGTGATTAAATTAATAGTAATTCCATATATTTAGTTAGTATAAATAATTTCGACATAATAATAACAATTATTAGGAAATAATTAAGCTAGTTACCGGGAACCTTGACGAAAGCGTCCCAAATGCTAGGGCCACGACCATCCTTGTCAGCCATTCCCTCCACCTGGTATGCTGACGTGGCCGTTCCGAACACGAAGCCCTTCGGAAAGCCCTTTCGGCTGAGGGCTCCGGTGTGGGCCGCCGCACCTCCGCCGTGGCCGCGGGCGCTCATAAGCACATAGCATTGGGAGGCAATGAGGAGGAAGAGAAGGTTGTTTCTCATTTTAGTTTGAGAAAAGAGAGAGAGAAGAAAGTGTGTCCAATTTATACAAAGGAATTCAATATAAAGGCTCTAAGAAAAGACAAGCTATGGTTGTATGGATGAGTGAAACCGTGAAAGTGTCCATATCCATATTATGTATCAAATTATGGCATTCTGTGTATATATGTGTATATATGTGAACGTAGACATGCAGTGTTAGAATAGAAATGTACATGGAATGAAGGGTGGAGGTCCCCAATTTTCCATCACGCCAAACATGAAGAAAATGGGTCCACTGACTCTATATATAGGCTATTAATTGGACTTGGAAAAATCAAACTTGTCATTCTGTCGGTCGCTATACATGCGTAGTAGATCATAGCAATGTATATACAGTATGTGGTACCACCGCAACCTCACCAATCTTGTTTGCTGCCTAACTATGACTATAATCTGGATACTTATAATAGGTGCTGAATATATATGTATCAATGTATACATTGGGAAGCTGAAATTTGGGCTCGATAAGGTTTCATCAAGTTAGTATTGCCGAACATACGAAGCTTATTTTTGTAGATAAAGTGATAGTAACATGCAGGAACACAAGAAAGCAAACATTAGGTTTATTTCAAAAGCACACGTACACCCCCCGCATGCAGAACAATATATTCCACTACTTATACGTACTATATGCATCGCACAAAGAATAATACATCACATATTAAAACCAGAAGATAAATGAAACCACGTACATAGGCTAATGTGACGTACTACATTAATAATGATATGGCAGCCTTCATAATTAGTACGTTGAAATTAATTAACTGATGGGGTTCGTTTTGAGTCATGGTGAACGATGGCCGGGGTACGTTGAAAACTTCAGAGGTACGTGGGTCATCTCATCGATCGGGTGAGGCCACACCCACAGCATCCAATTTTTCTGGCCTCCTCTACTTGTTCCTCTTCTTCATTCTCAGTACTGAAGAGAAGCGTTTTATACAGGTGGAGAAATGAGAAATTAATGCCAACGTAGCAAAATGGCCATGTATTACCAAATAATTAATAAAATTCAGACTAGATGAACTTGTAACATGAAGGGAATGTTCGATGATGCAGTTTGTAATATATAGATGATTACCTTGCCCAGATATTTCTATCATGGATGTGGCGAATGAGAGCCAATCCTCACCCCATTCTTCGCATCTCCTTTCCAATTCTGCTGAGCAATCCCAAAACATTAGACTTTGCAAGGACGTGAGGTGGGGAAGCCATGTGGGGACTGATCTCACTTTCTCACATCCCGTAATATGTAGAGCACGCAAGGAGGTAACATGTTGGATCCCATCAGGTAATTCCTCCATTTCTCTTAATTCTCCAAGTATTAACAATGTAAGGGATGTAAGAGATCTCCATGGGATGTGATGTACCCACTTTAACTCCTGCAATTAATTAATCAACATTTGATCATATTACTTTTAAGATCTCTGAATCCATCCAAGAACCAAAAAGGAGAAAATTAAGTAGCCGTCTCATTTAACTTTTAGGCATTATCTAGCTAATTGAGTCTCCTCCATTAACATGGTTAATATCAAATGTATTTGTTTATGTAATTGAAATTGATGTTCCTCTTAGTTAGCATACCGTTGTTGAGAAAAGTTAAACAACTACCAGTATAACACAAAATACCACAACATTGATGTTTTCTTTGACATACCATATCAACAATTTTCTGGATTTCATTCACCCATATATTTATCTTGTAAACAAAACAAAGCAATAAGCTGCTCTTAAAATAGAAAAACAAAATTTAATTAAATAAATCACAAGGCCGCATACCTTGCAATCCCAAACCGAGAGAAGACCTAGTTGGGTTGGTGGTTCCACCACCAAGCGATCTTCAACATTGATCACGTCGCCCACACCGTCGAGAAACAAGTGTTCCAGTTTCATGCTGAAGAGAAGGGTTTTCCAACCCAAATACAACTCCTTGCAACCTGTAATACTCAAAGTTTTTAGGGAACGAAGGTTTTGAATCCCAACTTTAGACAAGTGGCATATGATGTTGGCCTCCTCCTCAAACCCAATGTCTAATCTACAAAGATTCTGCAAGGCTTTAGATGGAAGTTGGACACCTCCCGTGTCTCCATCTCCTAATTGTATGTCCTTCCACTTTTTAATATTTAAATCTTCAAGGCATGAGAGGTATGCAAGCCCCTCGTGCAAATGCATGTCTCCAACCGAAAATGATAGTTTTTCAAGTCCACGCAAGGCCTTCCATGGCATCCCTACATTGACATCACCGTCGTCTTCTTCTTCGTCGCCTATTTGGCAGTCATCGGACCCCAAAACCACCAACTCTTTGAGGGTGGTTAGATGTGATAGACCACGCCGAGACACACGTTGTAGACCTCTACAAGCAAATATGTTTAAACTCTGGAGAGCATTTAGATGTCTTACCCATCCCTCTTGCAAGCATGTAAGACGCTCACAGGAAATAAGATTGATCTTCTTGACATTTTTCAGCGTACAAAACCAACCGGGAAGCTTCTCACCACCATAGCTCTTAATTCTCAAATATTGAAGCCCTTGATGCGGTTCAAGTGCCTCAACTACTTGTTCTGCATCATCTTTTCCCATTGTCTGTGCATTATTAGATCCTTTCGTCGTCCATTCTATTTCTAACCCATCGAGCTTAAGCTTCTTCGACATATTTGATCTTTTTGCATCTTCAACTGCACTTGGCCACCCTTCTTTTGGAAGCTCAATTCTTAAAACTCCACGCAGGTTATCAAGATTTTCCAAGTATCCCAAACCCCCACTTTGAGGATGCACAATCATTCGATCCAGATTAACAAGTGACGTCAAAGCTGTCAACCCCCGTGGCAAGCAATCCAACCTATCACATCTGTCTATATACAATTGTCTTAAGCTTACTAGTTTTCCTATTTTTGGAGGCAACTTCTCAAGGCTTTCACAGCATCGGAGTGCAAGAGTCATTAGATTGTGAAGCCTACAGATTGATTTTGGGAGATGTTTTAGGGCTGTATTCTCTGAAAGATCAAGGTACCTCAAGTGAATCAATTCTCCTATAGAGTTTGATACGTTGATAATTCCTCGATTTGGCAGGCTCAATGTACGTAACATTTTAAAACTTGTCACCAACATGTCTAGGGAGCCTTGTGAGATTTGGGAGTTTGTAGCGAAAAATGTAGAATAATGTAGAAGGGTTCTCACCGTGTTTGGATTTGAAACCAAATTACAATAGTCAAGAGAACCTACAACCTTAAAATCAATAGAGAAGTGGCGAAGACTATTCATGTTCCTCTCATTGATAGAATCTTTATCAAAAAGAATGACATCTGTCTTTGAAACATCTATTGCCACATCATGTAGAAGATCATGCATTTTCGCCGTGATCTTGTATCCGTTCTGATTTACCTCTTGGAAGAAACATCTTTCAACCAAGTGGAAAAAGTAGTCCTCTCCTACTTCCTCCAAGCTTTGTTTACTGTTAGCAGAAGACTTAACAAAACCCTGAGCTAACCATAAACGAACAAGCTTATTCATTTTAAAGCGGTGGCCTTTAGGAAAGAGTGAACAATAAGCAAAACAAAGCTTCAACTGTGGAAGGAGATCATTATAGCTGACCATTAGAACATCTTTCACACTATTCTGACTCCCATCCTTATCACTTTTTGAAAGAGCTTCCCTCAATTCATTCTCTAAAAAATGTGACCATACTTTCTCCTCTTTTTCTCTTTGGCGTAAAAGGCTTCCAACAACAACAATTGCAAGCGGTACATTCCCACAACTACTTACAATCTTTCTGCCTATTGGCTCTAACTCTGGATGCTCATTCAGTCCCTCCCGTCTGAATGCCTTCTTTACAAATAAGAACCAAGCACTCTCATCAGACAACCCCCCTAGGTAACCTCCACAAGGTTTCGAGACATCTAAGCTGTCGGCAACCTTTTGAGAACGTGTCGTAACTAAGGCTTTACTACCAATGCTCCCACAACGAAGGATGGTTTCCAACCTACGCCAATGGCTAGAATCCTCATCCCAAACATCATCCAGAACGACTAAAAACTTTCTCCCGCCAATCATCTCCCTCAGCTTCTCTTGCAACTTCTCTAAACCAAGGTGAGAAAGCCTTCCCTCTCTAGATGCTATGATCTCTATCAAGACTTGCTCTAGGTTTGACAAGTCATTTACACAAGCCCATAAGCAAACATCAAAACCTTGCGTAACTCTCTCATCATTATACACAAGCTGAGCTAAAGTGGTCTTCCCTAGTCCTCCAAACCCGATGACCACCACAACGGAAAAGCTTCGGTCGTCGGATGTGTCTCCTTTAGGAAGCAAGAGGAGATTGACTATGTCTTCCCTCTCTTGATCTCTTCCGATTACGTCCTCTTTATGTACAAAAGAATGAGTTTTGTCTCTATCAAACCTCATGACTCCCTGATGTCCTATAGGTCGGGATTGGCTTATAAAGCCAAACGTAACCATATCTGCCTTAATGCACTCTAAAGACTCCCTAATGGCCTTGACCTCATGAGCAATCTTGAATTTGGACAATTTAGAAAACCAAAGGTGTACCTCTTTCTTGAATGTATTACCGGTGATGGTCTTCTCATGCATGGCTTGCCAAGCCAACGCGTCTAAAAAGTCATCAGCTTCGTACATGACTTTTCTGAGCCTTGCCAAGCAATTCTGCACGGAAAGCTCCTTGGACTGGAGCTTATCAGCATCTTGGAGGAAGCATCTAACGGTTTCAATGGTGTCCTCGAGCATTTCGAGCTCCTTTTGGGATTTCCATTGGAGGAGGAACTCGTCCTTTGCAAGGGAGGTGAATAATTGGAGGGCTGATTTAGCAATGGAGGTCAAGGCAGCCTCGGCCATGGTTGGGAAACAGGGTTTTGGAGATTTTGAGTGAAAGGATTCGAAAGAGATGATTGTTTCGTGTGAAGGCTGAGGTTGTTATATGTATAATTGTAACAAGTGGGCTGATTTTACAATTATTGCTCTTTTTTTCATGGATAGTAAGGAGTTAGCATGATTTCGTCCACAAATGCAGCTTTCAAACGTTCAATGGCCCCTTTACTAGTACAAATAGTGACTACACTACTAATCAATAATGCGTGTTCTTCACGAATCTTATCATAGAGATGTGGTGTAAGTTCACTTTCACTTTACTAGTCAAAAAATCCAACAATGGTGGGTCATCAATAATATATTTCTTGAATAAAGTTCATTGTGAATAGAAGATTGGAAATACCTTCAAATCAACCAAGTCTAAAACCACCACATCTTCGTGAAATTTATACCCTCTTTTACCAATATTAGATAGATTGAGAAAAATGTATAATGCACCCTTATAAAAGTGGCAACTATTTTTGGACTTAAACAAGACCACTACATTCAGAGGGCACCTTTTAGGATGAATTCGTGTAACAAATCCTAGCAGTGCAACACTCGAAGAATTCAAATTTGCTCCACTTCCTGTTTCCGGTTAAGTAACTTCTTGAACCAGTAGGCAGACATCTTTGGATACCTCTCAAGAGTCTTGAAATCTACATACACTATCCCAAACCTAGAAGTATACCCTAATCTCCATTCGAAGTTGTCAAGCAACGACCACGCGAAGTAGCCAATCACGTTGGCTCCCTCGTCAATCGCCTTCTTGAGCTCTGTAAGGTAGTTTCCGTAAAAGTTGATTCTCTCGGTGTCGTGCAAACCCTTCGAAAGGGTCACATTTCCCGGATCATCCATACCTATAATGTCAAGGAAGCACAAATTCAGCTTAATTAACCAAAAGACTTCTAAAGACGCTTACTATAGCAATACATTCTTACCATTCTCGGACAAAATTACGGTTGGATTACCATAGCGCTCTTTCACATAGGTTATTGTCTTGTAAATACCCCAAGGCACTTCATAAAGCCAGTAAGAGTTTGCCTGAATACCAAAGTGGTAATTCATGTAGCCATAAATTTCAAACATAGCAACAAATCACTAAACCATAAGAAGACATGCAGGAACTTTACCCTTGGACCAATTGGTACTCCGTTCTTTGCATCTGCACATTATTCAACAAGCACAACAATTGAACAAACAAGACTACTATTATGTATATAACAAAGATTAATCAGCAAACGAGTGTGAACATGGTTCATACAAGCAAATCCGACGTTCCAATCCTCCTGGTAACCGGGAGGATTCGATTTCTTTGAAGGAGGAGGATTGTACATGTAAAAAGCAGTGTACTGATTGATGCCCACAAAATCCATTGATCCCTTCACCATGTTAACCTCCTCTTCTGTGAATTTAGGCAGCCTTTCCTCTACAATTTCCTGCATTGTTTTCGGGTACTCACCATACACTATAGGATCCATAAACCTGCAAAAAATAAATAAATAGTGAACCATAATCCAATTTTAGCTTGCTGATCAAATCTTGAGCATTATCCATTGCATCCTTATATACCATCCTAAGTGAAAATCACGAGCTCTTTGCGCAGCTAACTCGTCCTCCTTCCCTGTAGTAAGCGGCTCGTACCATACAATATCCAACAGAATTCCAATCCGCCCCTTTTGTTTCTCCTACAAATCACAAGATTTAAAATTTGATCCTCAACAGATCAGTAATCAATTATTTTAATAGCCTTCTTACTTGGTAATTCTCCCTGTATCTCTGAACCGCGGTTGCATGAGCTAAAATCAGATTGTGAGCCACAATGTAAGGCTCAGTAGCTGAGTTTCCAACACTGCAATTTCCATACACTTTAGAGCACCTTCCTGGTGCATGAAGGCCGTTGTCATAGCCTAGAGCAGCTACAACTCTTGGCTCATTGAAAGTCATCCAATTCTTGACTCTGTCGCCGAATGTCTTGAAACAGAAATCTGCATAATCAGCAAAGTCTTGTCTACAAGACCCACAAATTCGATCATTTGTTAGAATTCAGGCCATAACAATTAATTAAGACTGATTTTTTCATGGTGTACGTACACGACTCTTCGGTTTAATAGCCCCATGTACTTCTCCTCCAAGGCTAGAGGAAGATCATAGTGGTAAAGGTTTGCATATGGAGTTATGCCTAATAGAAAAGGTCTTGATTAGCCAAGTTGATTAACCATGATTCGAATGAAAAGGGGGAAATAAATGAGGTGTTAAAGATACCTTTCTCAAGTAAATAGTTGATCAATCTGTTGTAATATGCAACTCCCTCCAAATTTACTTCCCCTGTTCCTTCTGCATAACCAATTAAACCGTTTTCAGGTGTGTTCTTGAATAAAAAAAAGATGATGATCTGTTTTTAGATGATTGATTTCATCAACCTGGGAAGATCCGAGACCATGAGATCGAGAAACGATACGCGTCAAAGCTCAGATTTTGCATGATATCTACATCTTCCTGTGAATCCAGAAGAATAGGTTGTTAAGCTGGTTTTACAATGTTCATGCTGTTTTCTTCAATCCAACAATACGGCTTCAGTTATTGTAGTAACAATCAAAAAAATCTCAAGAAAATCAAAATTATTTTATTTGGTCTAAGAAAATTAAAATTATTAATACACGTACTTTGTGCTTTAAACTATTTTGAGGATAGGATATTTTGGATGGCATTGTAGGAATGTTAGGTAATGGGTCAACTTGGAGAGTAGCAACTTGGCATTTGGCAAAATTAAACACCTCCGTGATCTAAGTGTCGGCTAAAATGCAAGATTTCCAAGATGTTACTGAATTGTTTAAGTATATTGATCAGTGTACTAAATTTTAGTTTAGTGCATTATGAAGGCATTAAGATAGTAATGTGATAACGTACAAGATTAAATGCATGTGAATTAGTAGCTTTAAGTAGTGCGTAGTATAAAAACGAAATGAAAATATTGGGGATTATTATATACAGGAGCGCTTTTGAAAATGCAAGCAACCTAATATTCGGATTACCTCCAATAATTCGTACCTACTCAAAAGTCCAACTCACACATGAGATACCCGATTTAACCTACTACATAAGAACTAGTACTAAAAAACATATATAGCTACATAAAAGGTGGTGCTTACTCGTCTTATAATTCACTCAAGTCCATTTGAAATCTTATACTACAAATTACGCACATGCTAGGAAAACAACAATACCCGAAACTTACACTCGAGGTAACCAAACCGACTCAATCTATACGTACAAAAACCATCATGTGAACCAAGCATAGATTCTTGTTGCCGAGAAGTCTCACCTCGTACTCATACAACTAAACACCGGCCACTATAGCACATATAATTAAATTACTTCTATAAATCAAGGGTAATTTTTTAATATGACACATTGATTAAGTAAAATATTGGTCCATTGAAAGTTGGCGAAATACAAGAACACATCTAATCCGATCACTCATTTACCAATGAATTCATGACCGACTTATATGGATACGTACATTGTAGGCGTGCCCAGCTAGTAAATGAGCCAGGACCCTTGCAATAATGCCACATAAAGTGACATTAAATACTACTACTACTACTATTATTACCTTGTAGTGGTGGTACTGGTCCACTGTAACATCAGCCGTTCCATTACCCGCGATCACCCCGCCTGCAATCAAATTTAACCATAACAAATTAAATTTCCTTAATTCCGATTGATAACTATACGATTATAGTTGTATTAATCAGAATGCAATTACCCGGAGTCTTAATGAACTCGTCCCATATGCTAGGACCACGGCCGCCCCCATGGGCCATGCCTTCCACTTGGTAGGCTGACGTGGCGGTCCCGAACACGAACCCCTTCGGAAAGCCTTCTCTACTCAGGCCTCCGGTGTCGGCCAAGTCATTGCCGGAGTTTCCGGATTCGCCGGCGTTGACGATCAGGGCAACGCCGAGGAGGATGACCAGGCTCAGCGTTGCAAGAATTGGCAACTTTCTCATTTTTGCGCCTTGAACAGGCCGGGTTTTAGGGAAATAGAGAGGGCAACAATTAATGGGTATCCTATTTATACAAGGTGGGAAGACACAACCTAACGATCAACTCCCGGAAAATAAACAACTTTTAGAGTGTTTTTATTTATTTTTCCATGAATCATTTGATCTCGGATATGTAAGCGCAAGAAGTCAATTAGTATTCTTTACTTAAAGATACTACGTACATTGTTGTGCCTACGGCAAAGCCTGCAGTTTTTATCATTATTGATATATTATAGATATTGTAGTATTTGAGCTAGAGTTAGTGGAAATTTGGTTTGGTATTCCGCTTTATTTTCATATTCATTTTTGTGACTCTTATAGTTTGGATAAACGGTGATCTGACAGTCTAAGTTAGGATTATGCATGCCATGTAGTAGAGTTGACACCAGGGCTAGAACAGACCAATTTGAAAAGAAAGAAAACCACGATAAATTTGGGTATTTCGGTTTAATTAGGCTAAAGTTTTATTGAAAAATCACTTAATGTGGTCAAATTTTGGATGCTTAATATTTTATATTGTTTGACCAAAAAAATTATTTTATATTGTACAATGTGTATTTGATTAAGATTTAATTGAAGGTAGTTTTTTTTTTAAATATATATACTTTAAAAGATGATTTATAGCAAAAATTTACCTTTTTGATTGCTATAAATAATCCTTTTGAAAAATATATGGCTTGACAACCCGGTTCGGTTTACAACCCGGTCGGGTTCTAGTTGAGAGACCCATCAGCCTGAATATTGTCCAGCTCAGCAAAAATGACCACCTTCTTTCTTATCTTCCTGTCTTGTCCAACCCTTTTTCAACCTCCATTGATATTGTGAGGTTTCAGCCTTCTCAGTTCCCGTTTCCGGCGTTCGCAATGGAGCTCATGGCGCCCGCGACCCTGTCTAGGTCAAGATTCCACCCCTCGTTTCGCTTTCAGGTTCGCACCTCTCGCACAATTGCCCTGCACCATAAAACACCATATCCGTTACTTCAAGCGGATTCGGTTGATTTGTGGTCACTTTACATGCTGAAAAATCCGATTTTTGAGATTCGGAGGTTCTACTGCCTTTGTCCTTCGTAATCGTATCACGCTGTGATGTTAGGGTTTTGGCTTGATAAATGACGTTGATTTTAGGCGCATTGGGTGTTTTGCTTAAGAAATTGAACTGTTTACAGATTCTAGAATAAGTCTAAGAAGTTCAAGATAAAACTCAGAGTTTGAATTAGGTTTGTGTATTATATACGAGCGACCAGTCAGTTTGTGGCTATTATACAGTTTTGTTTCCATTGCATTTGTTCTTATTATGCAACTCATCCCTGAATTTCTTGTGGCAGTTTGTTTCTGGCTTGTGCAAGCTTGCTCCTAACAAAAGAATGTCCAATAGCATGTCCTCAACTGACATTCATCATGTTCCTTTCCAAAGGTATGGAGGCGCTTTCGGAATCTGCATTGATTCATCTATCCTGGGCCATTCTTGATTCATTGAAACTTTTCTTTTGCTTGTTCCATTTTCGTCTATCATCAGTGGCAAACATTCTATGCAGTACATGTAAAAATTTTCTCTTGTGTGCTCTAAATTCAGATCATACAAGTACCAAGAGAACAAGAACAGAAGGATTTTGAGTCCGCCATCAGCTGCTAGTTCAGGTGGATCTCTCAATCTTCTCCCTTCTCAGTTCATTGTACTCTGGTTCGAGTTCCTCAGTGATGAATATATATGTTCTTGTAGGTTTTGAGACCTCAATGTTGGATGCTGAGGAAAGTAAAATCAGGCTCAAAATGGTTGATATAGTGGTTGAATCAAACGATGAAAGTAAGATACAAGTAAGGCATTCTTCAAGCAACATTCTAATCAGTGTGTTCAAACTTGATGTTGTGTATTTCTAAGTTTCTGATGATCTAATATTTCCAGTTAAGAGTGGACTTGCCTGGGGAAGAGACACAGAAAGCATTTGATGTGATTATTACGAAATTGGCTCGTTCAGCACCACCTATACCAGGGTTCCGAAGGCAGAAAGGAGGTATTTCCTGTAACTTTCGTATTGTGTTAAACAAGCTCCTATGATGTAGAGTAATCTAACTTTTTGTTTTTTCTTGTGTGTCTTTGTGCATGATGATAATTCAGGAAAGACTTCACAGGTATGTGAAAAAAATTATCTAGTTCGACCTGGTCCAGCAATGAATCTTGTTAGTTTTGCTATATCAGCATGAATCACATTTTGAGCTCAATCCATTACAGCACACACCAACACATTTACAAATTTGAATCTTTGGCTAATATTCATTTCATTATCTGTGAGTTAATGCTTCTTTTTCTACCAGTTTTAGTTTACTGATCTATCGTATTCTCACATTGGCTTCAAAATGAGGAAATCTCCTCTGGACTCAATATTTGCAGTTGAACAAACCTTCTATAACTCCACATTCAAATTGTAAATCTTGGTTCCTAAATCTTAAACTAAAATGGGTGCATCTTTATCAAACTGTTTGGAATGTATAAGCAGTATACTCTCATTTCTTTCAGTTTTCTTGTTTGTAACACTGGTTGTGACTTCTGGGTTAAAACTTTTTGAAATTATTACAGGTTCCAAAGGGCATACTCTTGAATATGCTTGGGGAAGACCGTGTCACAAAATTCACCATACGAGAGATTGTTACGTCTGTTTTGTATGATTATGTAACAAAGGCAAGTCAATTTCTTTGTATCTATTTTTCGGATTCCTTTCCAGTGTAACATTTACAAGTCATTACCCCCCATTTTACACAATGCATAGGTTTGATTTTTTTTTTTTGTGGGTGAATGTAGGAAAGTATCAGCGTGAAGGACAAGAAGATCAGCACAATCCAGACAGAAGATGAGCTCAAACTATTATTCTCTCCTGGAAATGCATTCGGGTTTAATGCAGTACTGGAACTTGAACTCGAAGAAGCAGAAACAGTTTGATCTTCCCTGCATTTCTAACCCTGTAGAGCTCTTACAGGTGTTTCCGCTCATCACAGGTAAGATCACAATGTGCGCTGTTGTCATTCATTGAGTTAGATAAAATATAGCCTGTGAAGTGAACTAGGTTGCCAAGCTCGACTTATAATGCTTCATTGACCTTGTAGGTTTTTCAGCCAAACTCACATCTCAGCAAGCACAATTGCTCACCGAAACCGTAATTAGCATTGGAGATGACCTGATCAAATTCAAGCTCAGGTTGAATTAAGTTGCTTCGCTTGTACTGTAAGTCTTGTCAGGCTGTGTAATTTGCTCAAGTATTGAATGAAAAGAGGAAGTTCCAATAATGCAACCAACACCCTCATGAGGAACCTATTTATGATGTGATCTAAACTTGAACAATGCTCTCATAGTTTCAATCAACTGCTTACATGATAGATCAATTTGGACTTAACATGAAGTACACATGCAATAAAGGGTCCAAAAATACTGCAACAAAATGGTCTGAACATCTATGAATTAGGAGCACAAGATGAGCAATCTGTTCTCACATTTTTCTGGTCAGAACAATCTGTTATCATATCTGAGACAGAAAAAGGAGGGAAAACTAAAATGGACTAATCACATTTGGACTGCCCAGTGCCCACTACCAACAACAACCCGAATTTCACCAGAAATCTTGGAAGCCCAAAACAAAACCCTAGCTCAAGCTCAAATCTGTGATCTCCATTTCCGATCATCTCTATTTCGCTCTCATTCTCTTCGCGCCGTCTCGAGCACACAATCGAACGAGCCAGCCATGGGAGAGCAGCTCGTGCTACGTGGCACCATGAGGGCCCACACAGACATGGTAACGGCCATCGCAGCCCCAATCGACAACGGCGACATGATCGTCTCGGCTTCTCGCGACAAATCCATCATCCTCTGGCACCTCACCAAGGAGGATAGGGTTTACGGCGTTCCCCGCCGTCGCCTCACCGGCCACTCTCACTTCGTCGAGGACGTCGTCCTCTCCTCCGACGGCCAATTCGCCCTCTCCGGCAGCTGGGACGGCGAGCTCCGACTTTGGGACCTCGCCGCCGGCACCACCGCCCGCCGATTCGTCGGCCACACCAAGGATGTTCTCTCTGTTGCCTTCTCTCTTGATAATCGCCAGATCGTCTCTGCCTCCCGTGATAAATCTATCAAGCTGTGGAACACTCTCGGTCAGTCTTTCTCTGTCTCAGGATTTCTGTTTGTGTAGAATGGTTGAAGTTAAGAGTCAAGGTTAATAGGATTCGTAATACTAGTCACTGAACTGTAGATTGTAAATGTAGATTACTACGTCATTGTGATTTTTAGAAGATTAATTTTTGTATTTGTTATGACAGTGGATTGAAATGTTGAATATCTTCATATTGAAAGTTTGAATGTGGGATAAGAACCAAGAAATTCTTAATCTGTTCTTGTATGGCTTTCGGTCAAGTATAAATAGCTAGGTTTAGAATGTAAAACCGAGTCTCTGTAATAGAATATGAAACGTGAGTGATCCTAGCTCAATTTCCTGTTGTTTAGCTGAATTAATGGATGCATCATCTCAGTGTGATTTGATCATTGTAGTATCTTTTGATCATTTGAGATTGTGGGCTTTAACTTTCCAGGTGAATGTAAGTACACCATCCAGGACGGAGACGCTCACTCTGAATGGGTCAGCTGTGTCCGTTTCAGCCCTAACACACAACAGCCAACTATTGTCTCGGCTTCCTGGGACAAAACCATCAAGATCTGGAATTTGTCCAACTGCAAATTGAGAAACACCCTAGCTGGCCACGGCGGCTATGTCAACACTGTTGCTGTTTCTCCAGACGGTTCACTCTGCGCAAGTGGCGGAAAAGATGGCAAGATCTTGTTGTGGGATTTGTCTGAGGGGAAACAGTTGTACTCTCTGGAAGCGGGTGCTATTATCCATTCCCTCTGCTTCAGCCCGAACAGATACTGGCTTTGTGCTGCTACTGAGAATGCAATTAGAGTGTGGGATTTGGAGAGCAAGACCGTTGTTGATGAGTTGAAGGTTGATCTTAAGGCTGAGGCTGATCTTGCTGAGGGAGCTGCCACTGCTAACAAGAAGAAGGTATTTCTCGTCAATTACTTGTTCCTGATTCTACTTATGCTAGTACGCTAAATTCATTATGTGTTAGATTAGCATTTTTGTTGCATTTAAAGAAACAGTATCAGACTGGAAAATAGGTGCTCATTTTTTGTTAGATATTTGTTCTTTAGAAACTTATATAATGGCCCTTCTAGCTAGAGGCTTGCTACTTTTTAGTATGTTCCAATGAGATTTTTGTTTTAGTTGATCGTCGGCTGGCTCAATGGTCAATGCTCTTATGACACCAAATCGAACCTGACTGTCATAGTTTAGTCTTTCCAACAAGTCCTAGGGATTTCTGGAGTTGCCAAAAATTCTTTCAACCATTTTGTTATATTGCTCCAGTTAATCCTGGATGTCTACATGCACAGGCTTAGACTGATATTTCCTTGTGCGTATTACAGGTTATCTATTGCACGAGTTTGAGCTGGAGTGCTGATGGAAGTACTTTGTTTGGTGGCTACACTGATGGTGTTATTAGGGTTTACGGCATTGGCAGCCGGTATTGATAAAGCGTTTTTTTGCCTAGATTTATGTTGTGCTAGTGCTCAGGTGAACATGCTGCAGTTTTGTTGAAGACCTATCCAACTGGTTTTAAAAACAACCTGTGCTTGTTTCTTTTGTGCTAAACCTGTGATTGTTTCTTTTGTGCTACTATGCATGTATTATGTGAATTATCCCTCATTTTAAGAGCTTTCAGGATAGAGGCTACCTTTCTTAAGCTTAGAAGAGCAGAGCTGTGACTCAAACTACTTAGCAGGTTGGGAATGTGTTACCGTGCAGATTTTAATGTAAGAGTGTTTACCCATGTCTTTGAGCGCATAACCTCATAACGTCATTTCCCACTATGATTAGCATATATAATATGTGGAAAAATACGTACTTTCTACTTTAATATGGAAGATTCAATAATTAACTTTCTCATTGTAGCAAATGACATGACTGCTGGCGAAAGAATACAAAATTCTTACGAACTTGATAGTAAACGGAAGAAAAAAAAAAGATAGCACTAACAAAATCTGCAGCAGCATGTTCTAACTCTGAACCGAAGACGGACAGGATTAAGTTCAAGTAAGAATCAGCATGAAAATAGTTTGAAATGGTATGTGGTTCCAATTTCCTAATAACGACCAACACCGTAAACCCTGATCACACCGTCAGTGTAGCCGCTGAACAATGTGCTTCCATCCGCACTCCAGCTCAAACTTGTGCAGTAGATAACCTGGAAAACGAATACACCAGAAACATTAGAGACGAGACATGTTCTTTTCAGGTAAAAAGTTACAAAACACACACAATGACTATCTCCTTGTTATTATGAAGAAAGAAACAACTGCAGCAACTCACAAAAAACATCAACAAGATTAACCTTATCTTCAGTTTGTCTATGGTTTTAAGAAGCTAGTTTAGTGGCAACCCCAAGGGACACACCATAACATCTAATGCAATGCACTAACAAGCTATCCAAGGACAACATACTACGGTGAATAAAATCAACAACCACTCAGTTCTCTAGAATTGCAGCTAAACATCTTCAAAAGTTATAAGCTTAAGCTGACTAACCACTCAATTCAGCCAGTCTAATGTCATACTAGCATTAGTACATGTACATAAGATTATACTGTGACTTGGATTTTTTTTTTTGGTTTTGAAGGAAAGCTCTGAATTGTTTGTCGAAATACAACTAGTGGCAGATCATATGTTGAATTAGAATGACAACAGAACACAATAATTGGAACCTAAACAAGTTCACACATTATAAAATACTACTGCAAAAAGAAACCAAAAGCATATTAGTGAGAAATTATACCTTCTTTTTGGATGCAGTGGTAGCCCCCTCATCAAGATCAGCCTCAGCCTTAAGATCAACCTTCAACTCCTCAACAACAGTCTTGCTCTCCAAATCCCAGATCCTAATAGCACTCTCAGTGGCAGCACAAAGCCAGTACCTGTTGGGGCTAAAGCAAAGGGCATGAATGATGTTGCCTGCTTCAAGGTTGTAGAGCTGCTTGCCCTCAGCCAAATCCCACAACAAGATCTTGCCGTCTTTTCCACCGCTGGCACAGAGAGAACCGTCAGGAGAAACCGCAACCGTGTTCACGTATCCAGCATGTCCAGCTAGGGTGTTCCTCAATTTACAGTTTGACAAGTTCCATATCTTGATGGTCTTGTCCCAGGAAGCAGACACAATAGTTGGCTGTTGAGTGTTGGGGCTGAACCGAACACAGCTGACCCATTCAGAGTGTGCATCACCCTCTTGGATGGTGTACTTGCATTCACCTACACGATCACCATAGAATGCAAATTCATACATTGCACCTTTTTCCTATATAAACTGACTAACCAGATGTCTATATGCACACACATCAATCCAATAATCCTACTAACAATATGTACACAGAAATCATAAAGTGAATTGATAATTGATTAAACAATTAATCATCAACGACAGCCACAACTAATGTAACAGCAGTTTTAATTCCAATTAGCCCTAATTCACATGTAGCCAAACATAGAACTAAAAGATTGACAATTGACAAGATTGAAGAGGCCGAACCTAGAGTGTTCCAGAGCTTAATCGACTTGTCACGGGAAGCAGAAACGATCTGACGATTGTCAATAGAGAATGCGACAGAGAGAACATCCTTGGTGTGGCCGACGAATCGGCGAGCTGTGGTGCCGGTGGCAAGGTCCCAAAGTCGGAGCTCGCCGTCCCAGCTGCCGGAGAGAGCGAATTGGCCGTCGGAGGAGAGGACGACGTCCTCGACGAAATGAGAGTGGCCGGTGAGACGACGGCGGGGAACGCCGTAAACCCTATCCTCCTTGGTAAGGTGCCAGAGGATGATGGATTTGTCACGAGAGGCCGAGACGATCATGTCGCCATTGTCAATTGGGGCGGCGATGGCCGTGACCATGTCGGTGTGGGCCCTCATGGTGCCACGTAGCACGAGCTGCTCTCCCATGGCTGCTGATGCTTGGTTGCGGCGTGAGAATGGCGAGAGATTCAGGGAGTGAAATTGGAGCCAAGAGTGATGTGAGGGTTTATGAATGGGGAAATTAGGGTTTCTGTCGGGTTTTGGGATTTATCATACAAGTTTGGGCCGTTTGTTTATGAAATGTGGGCCGATTTGAATTTTATGAAGGAAAGATTAGGTTGCATGGATCCATCGCTACGTATTGCAATTTAATTATCCACATTATGCAGCTACTGTCTACTTTTGTCTAGTGTCTACGCTAGGCTTATTTTTTGTGTTTGGTTGGAACGTGGAGGTTTACATGAACTCCATGTAAACTCCACTTTCTAAAGTATTTCTCACCCGCAAAACAACGCGCTTGTACAATTCTAGCATAGTGGTAGGGTTATGGAATCAAATCGAAACACAAATTCTTGACTTTGGTGAACCAAGAACTCACAAATTGAAACTGAAAATATGAAAATGAACCGTAGACTGAACCAAACACCGTCGACTTCGGTTCGATTCAGTTTATTTTTTTGGTTTCGACCGAACCGTGCTCAACCCTAATATAAGGTGTATTGTTTCATCCCCCTCCTCTGAAATGAATTACTATTGTTTATGATGATTACCAAATCAATAAAGTATGCCCTATCTGTAATTGTAATCTCTTTGTCGTACCGACCGACATGTTTTTTTTTTAAAATAAAAAGCCGATGTATAACACTTACAACAAAAAAGTCTATCTTGGGAAGGTTGAGGAAATGCTACCAAAACAAACGAACAAACGTGGGGAGCAATCACAAAGAAGGAAGACATTCCTATTGATCAGATTCACATCCATTTATGAAATCAATAAGGCAGCACATAGCACCAATCATACATCATCTGGCAGTTAAGAGAATTGTGACTTACATTATATAACATTGTGATTATACACGTCTTATAAGCTTTAGAGGGTGATCAAAGCTTGTGCATAACAGAAAAATGCAGGGCAATCAGTTCGTCGCGAGGAGCCTCATCAAGCATGAGAAGAAGAGGAAGTCGACATGGGCATTCTTGGGTTGCTTTGTTATGGCAATGAGCTTCTGCGCTCTTATGAAGTCCTATATCGGTCCTCTATCTCTTTGTAAGCCAACAACATAAACATTGATTCATGTATCTTCTTGAGTAGTTTGAGTGTTGTAATATAAGAAGGGAGATGAATCTTATGTTTCAATGTATGTCCCTCTTTTGGCAGTGAATTTTCAGCTCACAAGTCTTAATCTAAAGGAGTATTTGATCATTGACACGAACAACGATCCAAGAGACGCGACCTCTAGCGCAAGGAACACTTCCGGACAGCCATCGGGTACGCTCATCTTCAAACTCATTGCATTACTACAAGGCTTAATTGGACATTGATCATGTTGTGAATTAGCACTATTTTGTTGAGAAAAGCCAAGATTCATCCTTGTGGTGCATTCTGATTTTGGGTCATTTCATTCTTTGCAGAAATATGCAATTTCTCCCTTCCAAGATCAGACTTTTGTGAGATCAACGGCGACACGAGGATCCATGGGAACTCGTCGTCTATCTATATATCACCATCAATCTTAGACAACATCCAAGGAAACAACAACAACAACAACGTCGCGTGGAAGCTAAGGCCATATGCTCGTAAGATAGACAGAAGTGTGATGAAGACGGGAAAAGTGTTTACATTAGGATCACCTTCCTCCTTTGGCCTTGAGAATTTGCCAAATTGCACAATCAACCACAAAATCCAAGGCATTGTCTTCTCAACTGGTGGGTATGTAGGAAACATCTTCCATGAATTCTCCGACGTCCTAGTCCCGCTCTACATCACCTCAAAGGCCTTCAATGGAGAGGTCCAATTCCTAGTCACAAGCCTAAAGCCGAATTGGGTAACAAAGTACAAGCTCCTCATTGATTCACTCTCCAAATATCCCATCATAGACATGGACAACTCGAACGAAATCCATTGCTTTGAAAACTTAATAGTGGGTCTAAAGAACCATATTGATTTCGGCATTGACCCTTCCAAGACTCCACACGGCTACTCAATGAGAAGCTTCACAAAGTTTGTAAGGAGTGCATACTCTTTGAAGAGGAGTAGAGTGGAGAATGAGATTGTTAAGCCGAGGCTCTTGATCATATCAAGGAAGACAAGACGCGCTATGCTCAACGAAGCTGAGGTGGCAGCCGAGGCCAAGGAACTAGGCTATGATGTGGCGGTCATGGAAGCGAGTAGAAATGTGGACGAATTCTCCAGGATTGTGAACTCATTTGATGTGCTTGTGGGTGTGCACGGCGCAGGATTGACAAACATGGTGTTCATGCCAGAAAAGGCGGTCTTGATTCAAGTTGTGCCAATGGGGCTTGAGTGGGGATCAAGGAACTACTATGAGTTGCCAGCAAGATCCATGGATTTGAGGTATTTGGAATATAAGGTGAGTAAGAATGAAAGTTCTATAGCAGATGAGTATTTCATTAATGCGACGACATTGAAGTCGTTAGCTTGGCCCGAGTTCAAGAAGGTTTACTTGGATGGACAGAATGTGAGGATTGATGTGAGGAGATTCAGAGCAATCTTGTTGAAAGCACTTGATCACCTGTTGTAAGGAGAAGAGTTCATATGCAAAACCACCTTTTAATTACTTGTTATATTCAAATTCTTTCAAGTTTCTGTTTACAGGAATTGAAGTAGCTGGAATTAGGAGAAATTTACTACAGGATTCTTTGGTTGTTTAATTAGTCTGTGCTGTGGTTTTGTAAGCAATGAGTTATTTGAAAAAGTGTAATTAAGCAACTCATTTTGTTTGTGAAATTCATGCATTGTCCTAAAGGAAAATGAACTATAGAGATTTGGAGGTTTTCATGTGATATTTTGATGTGTTTTGGTTTGCGTATGACAGAAATAAACAATGGATTCTAACTTCTAAGCAAGCAATTTCTTGATGTATAATCAATATAACCAGTATGATGAATGCAAATCATATTCAGCAATAGAGGATACCTTTTTTTTTTTTGGTCGAAGCAATAGATATGCCTTTTTTTGGTTGAAACAATTGATGATGCCTTTATTAAGTGAATGAAAAAACATTTTTTATAAATCAAATAACTTTTATAGAACAAGCAATCTAGAAGATTAACACATTTTACGACGAACATGTCATTTTACAATATACAGACAACAATCAAAAGGTTTAAAATAGCTGGGTTCTGCTAAACCCAAAAGGTTTATTTGGGTCCAAATTACGGTTTAAATAGTTGGGTGTCAATCATGGTTCTTTAAACTATACCTATAAGATATATATTTTTATAAGTTTTTAAATTAAAAAACCGAAAAATATAAAGGGATCTTACTAACTAACCAAGGCCGGCAAATCTTTCAAAATGTGTTACGTGTTATAAGATTACCAAACTCTGCATAAACTACTATTGTTACCACATCAACAAAGAATATGTACATTTTTCATTTGTCTCTTTCAATGGTTTAAATACAACACCACCAAACACTTGTCACCTCAACTAATTAACAAATGATAATTCAACCAAAAAAAATTAACAAATGATAATTTGTGCATAACTTGAGTTCATGGACTCTAAACCAACGAGCAAAATTAAGTCAACACCACACAAACAACTCATTTTCAAAGAACCCATAGAAGCTCAAAGCTGATATGTGAAGACGAACGTGGGGAGCAATCAGACCAAATGATAAAGAGCCTTCCCTGCAGATTTATGCATTAAACCATTCGACCCTCTTCTTAAAACCCATTTCTTAGACTGAAACTTGATCGGTATAGCATTTCTTTGTTTTTGTCAGGCTTTGTCAAATCAAAGCTAAGATGTATGACAAGTTATTGAAGAGAAGCTTCAGGAAGCATGAGCAGAAGAAGAAGGTGTTCACCTTGGCATTCCTCGGGTTCTTTGTTATGGCGACGAGCTTCTGTGCTCTACTAAACTCCTACATGGGTCACCCTCTTTCGCTTCGTAAGTGACTTTCAATGTCCATTGTTCTTCACCAACCTTCAAATTGTATGAAAAAGGAGTCCAATATGACAGTATTTCTTCCTTTTTGCAGTGGAATTTCAGCTCACAAGTAGTAGTCTTAATCTAATGGAGTCTAGAATCATTGACACAGGCAATGATCAGAGAGACGCCCACGAAGCGCAACAAGGTAATGCGACATAATGCATTGTTTGATGCAATCTAAGAACCTTTGTATGTCTTAAGGTATAGTAGATTGATCATGCCTCCTCTTTGGCAGTTGAGGAAGTTGTGAACAAGGATCATATGAAGAAATCCAATCCAATTCCTGCCGCCTTCTGCAATTATTCGCTCCCAAGATCGGAATTTTGTGAGATCAATGGAAATGTGAGGATCCATGGAAACTCTTCATCCATCTATATACCTCCATCCCTCCTAAGTAATGCGAATGTCCTATGGAAACTAAGAGTATATGCTCGAAAGGTAGATAGATATATAATGAAAAGATCGAGAGTGTTAACGTTAGGATCGCCTTCCTCTTTCGGCCTTGATGAGATGCCACATTGCTCGGTTAACCATAAGATCCCAGCCATTGTATTTTCGGTTGGCGGGTACACGGGAAACTACTTCCACTCCTTGACCGACGTCCTAGTCCCGCTCTACGCAACTTCTAGATCCTTCAATGGTGAGGTCCAGTTCCTTATCACAAATATGAAGCCACATTGGGTCAGAAAGTACAAAGCTCTTCTAAATTCACTCTCCAACTATCCCATCATAGACATTGATAACACTAATGAAGTCCATTGCTTTCCAAGAATGATTGCGGGTCTAAAGAATCACAAGGAGTTTAGCCTAGAGCCTTCCAGAACACCACAAGGCTACTCCATGAGAAACTTCACACAATTTGTAAGAAGTGCATACTCCTTGAAAAGGAGCAAGGTGAAGAAAGTGAAGAGTCTCAAGAAACCGCGACTTTTGATAATCTCAAGGAGGGGATCACGCGCGATCCTCAACGTCGACAAGGTGGCAACAGAGGCGAGGAAGCTAGGATTCAATGTTGCCATCACAGAAGGAAGCTGGCATTTAGAAGAATTCTCAAAGGTGGTGAACTCCTTCGACGTGATGGTGGGTGTACACGGCGCAGGCCTAACAAACATCATATTTCTACCAGAGAACGCGGTGCTGATTCAAGTTGTGCCAATCGGGCTCGAGTGGCTCTCAAAGCATGACTTCGAGTTGCCCTCAATTGACATGAATTTGAGGTACTTGGAGTATAAGGTTGGCTTTAAGGAAAGCTCTCTAGCAGACGAGTATTCGCCTGATGATCCAATGATAAGGAAAGCGTCGACGAAACCACGTGATTGGACTCAGTTCAAGAATGCGTACTTGGAAGGGCAGAATGTAAGGATTGATGTGGGCAGATTCAGAGCTACCTTGTTGAAAGCGCGCGAGCTTCTCCGACGATAGACAGTTTAGTTCATGTCATACGGAATGTATGGTTAGCCCTACACTGTTTGATTTATCAGCAACAATTTTGTTTGTATATATGTGTCATATAGATGCGTTGGAAATGGAATCTGCATATTCCATCTTATGGTTTTTATTGGAATTGGCAATCAATGGATTCCTAGGTCAGAAAGAATTAACTCAAACTCACACCCTATAATCACATACAACTAAATTCATAATCAAACAATCAAACAAAACTTTCTACAACAATGTCAAGCCACAGATTCAAGTAAAACTCCGATCATGAACAACAATCACAAAGAAAGATTGAAAAAATTGCTTCCCTGACAAATCCATCCTTACATAATCATCATAAGCAATCCTCCTCCCCAAATCTTGCCCGTTCCAAACAAAATTGAAAAAGCCCCAAGTCCGCCATAGCCAGAGCCAAGGTTTGAGTTCGCTTGGCGGGAAAAGGTCCACATAGATTTTGAAAATTCAACCCGACCCCCCAAACACGACCCGGTCAATCTCCAAATCCCGAATAAAACAACCCTCCAATCACGTCTCCACATTCCACCACAAATCGCGAAAAAAACAAGAAACTACCAGATCTGAATCTGAATCTGAATGGGGAGCCTAAGATCGGAGCAAGTGGAGCAATTGGAGGCCATATTCAAGCGATTCGATCTGGACTCGGACGGGAGCCTGACCCAGCTAGAGCTAGCGGCCCTCCTCCGATCATTGGGGGTCAAACCCACCGGCGACCAACTCCATTCGCTGCTGACGAACATGGACTCGAACGGGAACGGCAGCATCGAGTTCGACGAGCTGTTGACGGCGTTAGGGGCGGAGATGGCGGACGCGCAGATCATGGTGAACCAGGAGCAGCTGATGGAGGTGTTCAGATCGTTCGACCGTGACGGTAACGGCTACATAACGCCGTCGGAGCTTGCCGGGTCAATGGCGAAAATGGGACAGCCGTTGTCGTATAGGGAGCTGGCCGAGATGATGAGGGAGGCTGATACCGACGGCGACGGCCAGATTAGCTTCTCTGAGTTTGCGTTGATCATGGGCAGATCTGCCAAGGAGTTTTTCGGTTTGTGATTGGGGAATTGGGGCTTTTTTTTTTTGGTTTGGTTTTGGATGATTTGTGCTGGGTTTTAGTTGGATTTGAATGGATTTTGATCGGTTTTTATTGTCGTTTTCGATCGTGACCTTGATGATGCTAATTAATTCTGTAGAGATTCATTGCTTTGATCAAGATCATATTATGTGGTCGGATTTGATGTTGGCTCGGTTGAATCGTCCAAAGCTCATCCACTCGGTTATAACTAGACCGCTCAATATTCTGGTCGGTAGGGTTTGGCCATTTCGAAATTCGGATCCAAAACGGTTCAAGTGTAGACTAGTAGTAGGGCTGAGCATTCGGATTATCCGATCCGATCCGATCCGAAAACCCGGATATCCGAAAATTTTTCTTGCAAAAAGCTCGATCTGTATCCGATCCGTATCCGGCCGGATATCCGCTAAAAGTTATCCGATTGGATCGGATATCCGGAACCGGATATCCCGGATATCCAAACTATCCATTTTAATTTTCAAGCAAAAAAAATATAGTATAATTTTATATATAATTCATGTCCAAAAATCTAGCTAGGTATAAAACATTATATGAAATTAAATGTAGAGTTATAAACAATAATTAATATTAACCTTCTTAAGCTATAATCATACTCAAAGTCAAAATTACATCCCATAAACTGATAATTAATATTAAGAACTTCATACTTTATTCTGCTTAAGCTATAATTAGTATTAACCTAAGGTAAGAAATAAGAAAGTGGTAAAGGTAAGTTTAGGGTTTTGACCTATAATAGTATTTTATTTTCCCTTTCTATAAACATTATATATATATATATTCGGATATTTTCGGATATCCGAAATACTCAAAACCTCTATCCGTATCCGGTCCAAATATCCGGAAAAATTAGCGGATCGGACCGGATACGGATCATTTTGGATGCGGATATTTTCGGATCAGATCGGCGGATTTTCCGGATCGGATAACTTTGCTCAGCCCTAACTAGTAGGTTTGTCCTGTTGATTTTTGGATGGGTTAATCAATCCATTGAGTTAGTATTATTGATTTTTTATAATTATTAAACTAATTAAAATATATTAAAATGTTTTCAAAATAAATTCCATATATACAAAAATAAATAAATCGGATCAATCTAAGGCCCCGTTTGGCATGCTGTTCGAATCGGAATGGACCATTCCTTATAGATGTTGTTTGATATACTGTCAAATTATTATGGTTTGAAATCCTTAAGGTTTAGAATTCTTACTTATGACTTTAAAGGTTTATCGTTTTTAGAATTTATAAAATAAAGTTTACAAACTTTAGGATTCAAGATGAAAAATTACAATGTTTGGAATGAAAGATATTCTCCAATTTCCGCTGGAATCAAATTAGGCTGCAAATTGGAATGAATCATTCGGAATGAAATTGATTCCATATACTTTTCTGTCAAATCTATTACTATATACTAAAGCGGAAGCAAATTCTGCCACCATATTGCGCCACATCACCCTCTTATTAAGAGCATTTATCTTCTTAAATCTTAATTTTTTCATAATATATAATCTTAATCTTATGTATATTAAATTTAAATTAGTAATTCTATCTTTTGAGTTCTATCATTAAAATTCTATCGCAATAAATAAATCTAAATCTTATTGGTATACCCATTTAATAAATAATAGATATATCCTAACTTTTATTTACATTTTTTAATACTTTTTGTACTTGTATTATAGGATTTTTTAAAAACTATCATCATATTGTAATATTTTTCGTAATTGTATTATAGGAATTTTTAAAAACTATCATCATATGGTAACAAATTCTATCCTATGTGTACACCACATCTTTATTATATCAAAATAATATTATAATATATTTTTGTACTATCATCATATTGAAATCCTAACAAAAATATTAATAAAAAGATTAAATGATAATTTTACCATAAACATATAAATAAAATTACATATTGATTATGTTTTAGATAAAAGATAGATTTATTAATTAAAATAAAGATTTCTTAATATTTTTATTTGAATTTTTTACATTTATTATTTAGTTATTTTTCATATCATAATAACATATATAAAAGATAATTTGGTTTTCTCTTTTATCTTTATTAAATAATCTCTATATTTCTAATATAATACTATATCAATCCAAATTTTTATTTAAAGCTATTTCTTTATCTATATAAGTAATTAAGTAAATACAACTTAATTTAAATGATAATTTTTTTTTTATCAATTTTTAATAAAAAGTGATAATACATATTATTCTTATGTCATTGTTCCCCAATCATTAATATATATATATATATATGTAAGTATAAAAATTTAACCAAATAAATAGAATGTTTATATAGTTTTTATAAATATTTGGGGATATGCGAGAATTATGTTATTTTATAATATAAAAGATAATTTTCGTTTTAAAACAACATAGACACAAGATAAAATTTTATAATCATTATAATAAATTCATGCCATAAGTAATAATTAATTAAAGAACACCCACCCCGTACAAGGTGCGGGTCATTTACTAGTAGGATACTGAAATCAATCATTTCTGATTTTCATTACTCGTTACCAAAAAATCGTACCAAACGAAGCCAAATAGATTTGAGATAAGTTAAAATCCGACTTATCATCGGGTTGAAACTTCAAAAACTCCTCACTTGACGGATTGAGTTGGGTTTACGAACCACTTGACCGGTCTAGTTATAACCGAATGACCCGACCCGACCCGGTAAACCATTTGGCCCTTCCTACTTGCTAGTCCCTCCCAGTCCCACAATCCCACCAGGCACCAGTCGCCCTCATCTCTCTCACACTCCGACGATAAACCCCTCCCTCCGACTCCCGCCGTCTTGTCTCGTCGATCGGAATTCCGCCGTCGTCGGACAATGATTCGCAGATGCGAGATGTACTTGCTATATCCAGACCGATTTCCCCTACCTCTAACCCGTCTCTCGCGCTCTTTCTCGACCTTCAGCCTTCCGCTTGCACTTTCACTCTGCCGATCGCTCGACCTCCATCGTTCCCCTCTCTCTCCGGCGGCCAACGCCAGAAGACTATCGAACGTCGGCTTTCATTCGCCTTCCACCAAGCCCCTTGTCAATGATTCTTCCAACACAAGGATTGGCGTTACCTCCACAAGCTCAGTGGAGCTACGAGAAACCGTTCTTTTTGATTCGGTCAAGAGTCCGCCTAGTAGTAGCACCTCTAATGGCAGATTGATGCTCATTGATGGCACTTCTGTCATTTACCGTGCCTACTACAAGCTCTTAGGTGCGTATTAACTCAGCTCAGTACTCATGGCTGTATTCGTTGAGCTTTGGCTTGGTTAGTTTGTCATGTCTGGAGTCTATGCTGAATAGAATTTTAGGGGAAATTTTGGCTTAGTTAGGATCTCATGTCTGGTTTGCATTTGGTTAGTGAGATATGGAAGAGATGATATCTGAGTGGGCATGAATGGATGATTTATAAAGATCATATGTGATTGGGCATAATTGGATTGGATAATATTGGTTATGAGTTTGTGGTCTTGAAGGATCATCTTTCACTTTTCACCGTTATATTATTCTTGATTTTGTTATGTGTGTGCTACACTTTCCTCGGAAGTTTTTCAATGGTTTCACCTTTTCTCACATTTTCTGCAATGATTATTTCTATTCATATGCAGCAAAACTTCAACATGGCTATCTATCACATGCTGATGGCAATGGGGATTGGGTTTTGACTATATTCACAGCTTTATCTCTTGTAAGTTATGCACGATTGAGAATACTCTTTCATTACTAAATTAAATCATCTGCCAAATGCTGCTTTTCTTTATACGTAGCTCTGAAATGAGTAGTGGTATTGAGGCTCTTTCTCTAGATTTCTTGACTCTTAGTTAATTATAATAATGGAAATGTATTTGTTTTGCCAAGAAAGGCAATTTTATCAATAGCAAGAGATGGTATGTACACAAATAACTGCATTGTGGAATCATGTCAAAATAATATAATTTTTAGGTCTTTAACTTGTCTCTGTGTTCTGAATTGGCATTTTCACTTTCATGCAGATTATTGATGTGCTGGAGTTCATCCCTACACATGTAGCGGTACGATATTATGTTTGAGTAAATGAAGCTTTTCATCTGTTCCCTCATATATGTCTAATGTTCTCAAATTTGTCCAACGTTTGTCCTTTTGTATTTTTGAGAAGTAAATAGGGTATGGTGGGTTTAGATACCTATTTTCTTCTGTGTTCACAGAATTCCTTAATGAAAAAAGGGACAAGGTCGCTTGTGGTCATTGATACTGTTACATTTTGAGATATCCAGCTTGAAAAAGTTGTTGATGTGAATCTAGTATCAAAAGATATCTATTGGTGCATGTTAATAAGGGGATTTGCGCTGTTTTAGTTTTTACCATTGATTGTATTTCATATAATGTGGTTATTGTTAAACTGCGATGCGCAAAATTAGGCCCAACTTACTGAAAATTTTATATTTGAAGTATCATTAAAACCTTTTCTCAAGTGTTTCAGAGATAGAGGTGTTTTCTATCTTTTCCTTTGAAGATTGAGGAACGATTCACTTAGTATGCATGCACCTTTCTTTCTCCAAGTTCTTAATATACTGGGAGCTTAATGTGATATACTGCTTTTCTGCTACCTTTTTTTACTGCTTTAGGACCAATTGAAAGAAACTGTCACTAACTAAGATATGTGTATTGTTTTCCTGCAGGTGGTGTTTGACCACGATGGTGAGGCTTTTGGTTCAGCATACTTATTTCATGTACTTATTTCTTCCCAAAAGAATTTTTTTGCATTAAAATAAGCATGCAATTCAGATATAATTCTCAATTTAACAATGACAAATAGGAAATGTATTTAAAAATGTCATCCGGAAACTGCTATACATAGAAAATAATTGTAATAGAGAATAAGATTAAAAAACACATAAATCCTACTTAAGGGATGTTAATTGATTAGAAGTTATTTCAAAATACATCAAGTTATTAACTTGTTACTACTCAAGGACCAAGGTGACAGTATGCCATTTTATGAATTCAATAGATAGGTGTCAAAGTTATGAATCTAATGGTGTTGGTAGTAGTGGACTCTTCCTTGATTCAACTTGACCCTTCTACTGCTCTACCATACTGCTTCATGTAGGTTCTATTTATTTTTCAGAATAAATGGTTTCATTTGAAAATCCCATCTCTGTAGTAGTCAAGACAAGGCATACTGATCTTCTGTAGGGGGAAGGAGAGTACTACTGAGTTTTGGCCATGGCTAGACAGTAGTAATTATTACCGAAAAGAGAGATAGTACAAACACGAGTTTATTTCTTTTTTTTCGTGAGCAATGAAAAAACATCACAAGATAATGTGGACCTTTTAGTAGTGAAGTTATGGATCCAAAATCTGAATCAGCAGTGATTTTTTTTATGGGATAATTTACTCTAGTCCATAAAATCATTTCTTTCATTTTATTTCAAGATGGACTACTACTTATGGTTGACAATTTTTGAAGTGGATTGAGTACATCCTAGTTTTACTTTGGAAGTTTTGACACAAAATTGTACTTCCTTGCTTGCTGTCAGCTTTTCTTTTCCTTAATGTAATTGTATCCATGGATGGAAGTACTAAAATCTGAAATGGCTTTGAGTCTCCAAATAAAAAAATAGAATGATGTTAAACTTGCAGATGCTTTGTACATATGTAGTTTTGTTTATCTGTATGACTATACCTCTCAAATATATTTGGTATTGTATTATCTTGTCCCTAAGCTTGACCGAGTAGTCACCCTTTGATGGAGGAAGCCTTTTTGTTTCAGGAATACCATTTGGTCAAACTTCTATTTCCTCAAAAGATTGTATTAGGGCAAAAGGTATGTCTTGACTTTTAATTTATAATATAAGAGATAACTACATAATCGAGGGGGTTGAGGAGTTGTGTGAGAGCATTTTTCTTGGGTTTTTGTGCTTCGATTAAAATGATTAGCTGGACACTGCTATATTTGACTGGGCAGTTGAATCTTATTTTTTTTACTCTTCTGTTTTATTCGAAATCACTTCTAATGTATTTTTTGTATGTGCAACTTTGTAATCTATAAATCCTATGAGCCACGAGTCTAGCAAGCTACATCTGTGTGAACAAGCTGAGGTGTGAAGTACAGAATTGGTTGTATTCACAAGCTTTGTAGGAGCCTGTGCCCACCATATGGCTCCTGTGGCTTTGAAAACAGCAACTTCTATGGTTGATCTAATTTTGAGGACAACAAAATTTGATTGCAAAACAAGGGGAGATGGGAATGAGTGAAGAAAGTTATTTTGCAGAAACATATACTTATTAATGTCAAGTGCAGTTTACATTAGGGCTGTAAAATAGATGGAGTAATAACATCTAATGCCAGTTTTTCTAAATTTTGCAGTGTGCCTGCATTTGTGTGTTATTGTGCAGGCTTGAATTTCCGCCACACATTATATCCATCATACAAGAGCAATCGTCCCCCAACACCTGACACTATTGTTCAAGGGCTTCAATACTTGAAAGCATCTATCAAGGCCATGTCAATTAAAGTCATTGAGGTAACTGCGCAATTTGCTTTGTAAATGGCTAAATGATAAAGAATTGATGGGAATGAGAATTAACATGTGTATGCTGCCTCAATAATCAAGAGATGTGACATACAATTTGCTGAAATCTAATATGATGTACCACTTTCATTGATTTTCTTCAGAAATTAGATTCTCGCTTATAGTTTTTATGCCCAAATATTTGCATGGTTATAAAATTGTGGTATGTGAATCAGTTATAGATCCACACTTAACTTATAATATTTTTAACACCTGTGCCAAATCTGCTTGGATTTAAACAGCTTTTCAATTGTTCCAGATAGTCCTCCCCTCTACCAAATGTTTTGTATTACAGTTAATGGTAGCTGCCAGTATTTTTTCCAACTCTTGAGGCTCTACATGGCTATTAAACGTTAATGTCTTATCTTCATGTGACTTAGGCCCCTGGCGTAGAAGCAGATGATGTTATTGGAACTTTGGCCACAAGAAGTGTTGAGGCTGGCTACAAGGTATTTCTTTAAGCTGACATTATCTTTTGCTGATCCTCATCCTTACCATCTGAGGAAGATCCTTAATGTTTTCCTTTATTATGAAGATGTTAGAACTAAGTTCAAAGGGGCCGTTTGCTCTGAACTACAGAGAATGATTGTAAAAATTTTGATGTAGCTGAAGGCCTATAAGGATTTTTAAATTCTACATAACCTAGGCACCTAGTTTTAACCCAAGCCAAGAAATTGATAAATTTTTTATGGTTGACATTAGGTGTATATTTGTGATCTTGCCATTGTACTAGGGTCAATATCCGTTGGAAATTAGTAAACAAAGAGCAAAATAAGCGTGAGATGGGGTAAACTTGGTGATTTAAGAAAATGACTCTCCCTAAGTTGTTCTTATTCCTTGTCACTATAAGTTGTTATTTCAAAAATGACTCTCCCTAAGTAAGTTCTTATTCCTTCTTTTTTTTGGTCTTATGTGCTGCATTTTTAATAGCGTGCGCAATGTAAAATTCTTTTATATTGGAGTGACTTTCGGCATTGTTATTCATTATGGCTTTTCTTATTAGTCGGAATGATGTTTGCATCATATCTTGTCCTTCTAATTGTAGTCGCTGTGTTTCAGGTTCGAGTTGTCTCTCCTGACAAAGATTTCTTTCAGATTCTATCCCCTTCCTTGCGTCTTCTGAGAATTGCACCCCGTGGGCATGAGTAAGTAGTATATATTAGATTATTTTGGGTAGTCATTATTGAACTCCGCCTGTCCTTTTTGGTGCTTTTAAACTCTGCCTTTTTCAAGTGCAAATTTCTGAACATCTCTGATATGCAATGAAAGTTCTTTATGTTGAAGATTTCACTACAAATATCATCTTCCACCTGTACAAATCCCTGACTTTTCTGCCACAAACTTACAGAGTTGAATTACTCTTTTATCTCAAACTTACAGAGTTGAATTGCCAAGTGAGAATAAGAAATTCATATTTAACATAGTTCTATAGACTAGACTCTAGAGCTTGCTTTAGGCTGCAGTGAGTCTGTGACAGCTGTATGAAACAGATTTTATGCTTATGGTTTAGGGAGACATGTCTTAATATGCATGAGTTTGTATCCACACTTGCTCCCTTCTATGTCAGACCTAGTATATGCCTACTACTTGCTTCTTCAATAATCTGTGCTTCCTGGGACTGTATTTGGAAAGTAAATTGGTCTTATGCTGTTATCAGAGAAGTGATTTTAGCTCTATAATATGTTTAAAGATGGTTTTCCCCTTTCTACCTGGACAGGATGGTGTCATTTGGATTGGAGGAATTTGCCGGCAAATTTGGATCTCTACAACCTAATCAGTTTGTTGACGTGGCTGCACTTTCTGGAGACAAAAGTGATAACATTCCAGGTTACTTTCTTTATCTGTTTCAACATGGCCATAACCATCAATTTACCAAATCCTGTCAATATTCGCCTATGTCTGCAACATCCCAGGGATATACACGCTGCCCAACCTTGCTTTTTTTATATATTTTTATAATGGGTGCAGGAGTGGCCGGAATTGGAGATGTGCATGCTGTAAGGTTAATTACAGAGTATGGATCACTGGAGAATCTACTGCAAAATGCTGACAAGGTCCAACCAGAACATATCCGAGAGGTAAATTTATCATTGCAGTATTTTTATTCTGACAAGAGCTCACAATAGATTATACTAATAAACTGAGAATATTGATAATTTTATGCTATACCGGTATACCCTCTTTTTTCATTTTACCACTTGTTTGAGCTTCTAGTTTTATTAGTGCTTAATGTTGATATTGAAACTATTCACTTTTCTCAATATGTACTATATGATGTTTTCTTTATTCAGGCCCTAATAAAAAATAAAGATATTGCGAACCTGAGCAAGGATCTGGTATGTCTCATCTTTTCTTTTTTTGTGTCTCTACATGGCTTCTGAAAAACCAGCCCCTTGTAATATTGAGATCCACATTCTTGCAGGTAATGTTGCGATGCGATCTTCCATTCTATATGGTCCCTTTTACTACAGAAGACCTTGACTTTAAGCACCCTGAGGTTAGTATAGCTCTGAGACACCCTAATATTTTGTTTGGTCAGTTGTCCCAAAGCAAGAGAACCAGAAAGGGATTTCTTGATGTACTCTTATAATGTTATTTAGCTGTCTAGAAAATATTGAGAATAGGAATTTGATCTAAGCATTACTTTAGCCGTTCAGTTAACCAAAAAAACGAAAATGGAAATGGAAAAATAATTGAAGGTGCTCACTTCGTTTCATGTTTCTACTTCTTTATGTCAGTAAGCAGTTAGGAAACATTTCCTAGAAATCTTGTACAGTATATTGTGAAGCTTTGAGATTCCTTTATCTGCTTCAGTGTTTCAGATAAGCCAATCTATTCCAAACAAGTAATACTCATTCTGCTTAATCTAATAAAATGGTGTGATTGTCTGCAGGACAATGGGGAGAAATTCACGAGTTTATTGACAGCAATAAGTGCATATGCTGAAGGGTTTTCTGCAGATCCACTCATAAGAAGAGCGCTTTATTTATGGAAGAACCTGGCCAAACAAAAAGCCTAATCTATATTTGATCATCGTTAGAAAAGCTAATGAATGTTAACCTATAATTGGGCCAGATCATGTACAAAACAGTCTCTCATTCCTCTTGATGTGCTTGCTTTGATTTTTTTTGTATATGGCTTTGAAATAATAAAAGATTGTTGTGTTTTGAGACCGATAGGATATTCTTAACAAGCTTGTTTACTCTGCCTCAATTTGTGTCATATGAAGTTGATATGATGGTTATTCAGTTGTTCATTTGGTGTACTCTTATATTCCTTGTTACAAGCTCAAAGCATGAATAAATGTGACTCCATGATACAGGATGAAAAGGAATTATACAAATTGAGGATGTTATTTGGCAACACCAGTTACAGAAGCCAACATTTTTGCTTTACAAATGACCAGAACTTGAGAGAAACCATTCTCAACCAATCCTCAAACATAGCTTACAATTCATAATAACAAGCGAAATTATAAGATCAAAGAAAAACCATCCATTACAACTTTGACTTTTCTGCTGTGAGAGACGACCATCATGAACACGAGGTGGGTACCGGAACTAGATGAAACTCAAATGGGTACACAACAAATACTACTCGACAGAGGAAGGTTCGACCCGCTAAATCAAGGTACATAAATTGCAACCTACTTAAGCTAGTCTACAGTTCTAATAACACCAGGTGGATTCATATCTCAGTACATTGCTACTACAGAATCAGAACTCGGGGCTGCTCAGGTTCAAGGACCATCGGGTCCAGTCGCGGGTTTTCTCGTAATATAACGAATGACAGCATCCTCAACCCTGTTATCCAGTACACACAATGAGATTCAAAAGCCTACACACTAACTACCACTCAATAGTGGTTAACTATGAACGGTCATAACTAGCAAAAAGTTCTACACCTAAAGCAAATACAGTGTAATTTTAGAAGATAGAAAGACGGGCCTAGATATCGATAGAACCATATAACCCATGATACTAAACATGAATAAGTTCCAGGTACATGATGAATAAGTTCCAGGTACATGATGAATAACTTCAAAGGCAGCAAAAGCATATACTATTTTGAGTTACAGAAGGGTCCAGCATATGGAGTGATCATATTGGAAGAAAAGGAAGAAAGCAGGAAATAGATACAAGACAAGTTACAAGAATACAATTAATCCCAAAGATTTGTGGATTATATTGATTGAAATCATGATACGTGAGCTACCATTTTTATTTAGAAAAAATGTCCTTATAATGGTATCACAACTAAAAATGGTGTTGCTTTCTGAAACAAAAAAAGTTATGCCAAATGATCTTAAAAGCCAAGAATTGATTGAAAAAGAGCTTGTATTTAAGTGCAAGTCTGTTCATCAAAGACATTTTGCAGGTACAATCCAAAAGAAAAATGAGATAAGGGGAAGAAGCATACCATGGTTGGTTGAAGAAATCTGATCTGCGTTCTTTTTCACCATTACGGCCAGGCTCCCCAGAAACTAACTTCAGGTCCTTACTCTGTGATTCAACTAGTGCATTAATAAATTCCACAGGGGACTGACTAAAACCTAGGAAGAATGCCCGCCTTCTGCGATGCTCGTGAATTTTCCTAATTGCTGCACATATAGCTTCATCACAGGCTTCAACCTCCTTGTGTTTCTCAGTGTTGGCTAATAGCATGTGTAGCTCCCTCTGTATTGGGAAAGGTATATCAACTAGAACATCATAGCATAAATTTGAAACAGGACTAGTCCCCGAAAGCTTGATTTGGTGCTCTAAAATTATTGGTTGTGGAGGGGTTAAATGGTCAGATATCTTCTGAGAGACCATCGTGAATTTCACTTTATCTTCCCCAAATACTTTCTGAAGAGGCGGATCACAAATGAAGTAAGATGGGTCACTTGGGACTTGCAACTTTCTAGCCTTCACATAGTGCCAGATAGAAGCAATGATCCTAGGGCGTGTGTCAACTTCAACACCGAGAACTTCAGTCAGAGCAGGTGAAAGCTTATATTTCTCAGGCATATAATTCATCTCCAGTCTAATAGTAGCAGTAAATTCCTTGTCTCCCTTTCTCTTGACCTCAAATCCTTCATGATGTGCAGCTGCACGCGAACTATCCCAAATTATCAGATAATTGTCTGGATAAAGCCTTTGGTCCAGTGATATCGTAACCCTTCTGAAAAAGGAAGAAAATTTGGGATACATAGGATTGGGTTTCATATTTACAGCCTGCTCTGGATCTGTCCCCAGACTCCCGTCTTCTAAAACCCTTCCAACAATCTTAAGCGTCCAAGTAGGCGGCTCAGCATTCGGTTTCTGAGGTATTGTTTTAGTTTGATTAGCAGAGGTATTGAAAACATAAATCCGAAGAGTCTTCTGAACAGAGGGAGGGGTTTTCAAAGCCTCCTGAATATCAATCTTCTTTCTAGCAAGGGCGGCGTCAACTCTAGCCTCAAACTCAAGAAGCTGGGTGTACAAAGCAGATTCAGGCAATATAGCAGCCACTTTATCATGCATCTGTTTCTCAGGGAGCTTCTGTTTCTTCTTACGAGCAGCCGGCGTAAGCTCCATAGCATTTTTCATGGGAGACATCATATTCATTCCAACAGGCCCTGGAGGCCTCATTGGAGGCTTCTGTGGCATCCTTTTAGCGCCTGAACTTCCTGGGTTCGGCATCATCGGAGACGTGCTTGGCCCACCCATCCCAGCATTTTGTGCCTGGTTGAATGACAGCCCCTGGGCTTGTAATTGTGCTTGTAGCTGAGCATGAATGGCCTGAGATGCCTGTGCCTTTGAGTGAGCATGGGCAAGGGCTTGGGCTTGAGCCAGCTGATACTGCCCTGCAAAGCCAACCCCAAGCTGAGGCTGACCTTGAAGTTGGGCAGAAGGATTGAAATTTGAGGGCAAATTAGGGTTTCCCATTCCAGCATTCCCAAATGGTGAAGAAGACACCCCAATATTCTTAGGCTGATTATTGTTATTCGCAGACATCTCTAACCCAATATAATAAAAAAAAAACTACTGAACACTCTCTAGCTTAAAAAAGTTCACTGCTAACAGATCTCAGCACAGCAAATTCCTAATTCTCATGGCAGCTAGCTATAATAAGGGCTTCGCTCGATTCTCACAAACAGACATCAAAAAGCATAAACCTTTCAACTTTCCTTTCAGATCAGTGTCGGAGGCAGCTGGGGGAGTTCTCAGGTAGGCGCCAACGGCACAAATCAAGTGAAAGATTTGATCTTTCTCAATTGAGAAATAGGAACTATGGTTGACAGAAAGAGAGAAGGAAACAAAGTTCAATTGAGAAGGACAAGTTCAAACCGATCGGTTTTGGAGACGAATTTGTAGAGCTTGAGGAGGCAGGAGAAGATATTTCGCCGGCGGTGAGGAATTCTGTCTCCCAGAGCCCGTCGTTCCGTCCTGATTCTCTCGCTCTCTGGATCTTTTCTAGGGTTGTTTATCAGTTGAATGAATTTGGGCCCGTTTAAACTCAGGCCCACTAGACAAAACGAAAATTGGAAAAATGGAAAATGAAAATAAGATAAGGGTTGTTAGTTTTTTTTTATTTTAGTTTTTTTGAGCAACAAAAGGGTTGTTAAGTTGTTAGTTGTTATTTTATTTTTTCAAAAAAAAAAAAGTTGTTAGTTGTTACCACCTACCAGTGTAATTTTGAACAAATTGGCATGTTAACCCATGAAGCCATGAAGTTCAGTGTATGACTAAGGAGAATGAACCGCTATTATCTAATTAGTAACATTAACATAGTTTAATACTACTTAGTATCACATGGGAAGATGATATGCCAGTTGATGCAAGAGAGGTTCTTGGTGTACAATGAATCTGCTACAATGTGTTTAACAGAAATTATTATTCTATGGGTGTTGAACTTGTCTCAACACCTTTATTATATGTTTGTACTCTATATTTGTTAGTCACATCGACAAAAAAAAAAAGAGTCTTGGTATATGAGTGTGAATGCAGTTAATTTGTCTGTATTATTGAAAATTTCTACCGAAGCTTGGGCCATATCATGTACAAAATAGTCTTTCCATTCTCTTAAACAAGCTTGTTTTGATTAGCTTATGTGTACTGCTCTAAAATGGAAGAGATCAATACTGGGTTTTGGGACCGATAGGATGTTCATAAACAAGCTTGTTTACTATGTCATAATTTATATGTCCAATTAAGTTGGTATGATGGTTACTCAGTTGGTAACAGTGAGATTTTTCTGACACTGGATTGGATAATATGCAATTCAATGATAAACGGCAAAGAGGCAATTTTACAAATTGAGGATATTATCTGGCAACACCAGTTACTGTAACCAACAGTTTGCTTTACAAAGTAGTACTTTTAGGTTGAAGTAGTGGTTGCATAATTTGAAGTTTGAAAAGAGAATGAGAGATCCTCATTGTGTTTCCTTTTGAAGAGTTGAATGAAACTAGTTCCTATTTCCAGCTTGAATCCTGAAGCTGTCTTCTCCAAACTCATTTCCACAATAACCAATGAACTTATGGAATGTCACTTTCATTTGCATTCTCTATATCTTTTCCTTCTAGTAAATGCTTTGTTAGTTGCTCATCATCAACAATCTCTTGTGCTGCCTCTCTTTTCTCGCGCGACTTGCCCCATAAGACCAAGTAAAGCCCGATTATGATCAACACCGCCCCTATGATTCTGCATATGAAAAGAAAACTTGATGGTGAGACTTAGCTTAGAATTTGACAATAAAAGATCAAGCAAAATATTTTTTCTCCTTCTAATACTTACCCTCCTGAGAAAAGTTGATCACCTAGGATCAGACAAGCCATGATTGCTACTAGTAGCGTCTGGACTGGTTGGAACACGGCCACGAACACGGGCCCACCTTTGTGAATGCACCAAGTTTGGAGGGAAATGACTATCCCAGAAGATACAATTCCCTGAGAGAAAAAAAATCTCAGCATGTCTGTTTATGTTGTTCCAATGAATGAAAACATAGAACTGAAGTGAACTAGATTCATTTTCTTTCTGTTTCCATAAGTAAGCTGAGCAATTTACCGCGTAGAGTATGGTTAAAAGCTCCTCCCCATTTCGGATTCTCCAACGGTCCAAATCTGTCTCTGCATATGCTGCTATGGCTAGAAACTGGATTAGTCCGAAGAGGCATGTAAACGAAGTTAGCGAGAGCTTGGCCGGGTACTGCTTCAACACTGGTGCCTGCAGAAATATATGTTGTTAATAGATGGTAAATACTGAAAATGACATTTTGATGTTGGTGTGAATGTGAACTTGTACCTGGACAACTATCCAAGCAGCCCAACACAGGCAATGTGCAAGAAGAAATATGCAGCCTAAATTCCAGTTTTGGATGTTTTCAGAAGAATTTGGCAGAGAAATCTCTTGTGAGTAGCCTGTTAGATGAAGGTGCAAAAGTGGAAGTCCCTTGTACAAAGTTATGACAGTTGCACCTCCTACACTTGCAATGGTTCCAATCACCTTTGCCAACCCAGCTCTTCTTAGTATATTGGCATGCTCAATCCTTTATGAAAATTACAGATTGAGCTATGTTTAGAAGGAGGGAAAGGTTATGATCAAATTACACAGCAATCAATTTTGTGTAAGCTCACCTGAGTGCAACTGCCAACAGAAAAGTAATAGCAGGAACTGAATTCTGCATAGCTGATGCAAAAGTTGGAGATGCATAATACAAACCAAGAATATAGAAGCCTTGGGTTCCTGTGATCCTGTTCAAAATGAAAAATCTTGCGTCTAAGTTTTTTTTTTTTCTAACTAGTAAAAAGAGAAAAAAAAATGGAAAAATTATTGCTTACCCGAGAAGGGCAAGAAGGAAGAACTGGACTAGCAAAGAAAAAGTAAGAGGAGGCCTCTCTTTCCTGGTAAAGAAAAACAAGATTGAATCAGGATTATATGTTTATGATCTGGAAGGTGAAAAAAATGGGAAAACAATTACTTTTCCAAGAAGTATGCGCAAGGAGCTAGCAAAACTAAGGCAATTATGTTTCTGTAAACTGGGTAAACAATCTTGCTTATCCCAATGTTCAATGCAACTCTTGAGACTATGTGGGAGCCTGCAAAGCAGAATTGGAGGGTGAGCAATGATAGGAGAAGCTTCATTTTCTCAGACCATTCAGACGTTGCCTTCGCCATTTTTAGGACTGAAATTTCTGTGTGGTTTGTGGTTTTGTTTGATGTATGGTGTGTTTTCTGTCTAAGTACATTGCAGCTATCAAGGTATATATACAGCCTTGAGCTTCACTGTCTATGTGTATTGTGAAATGCATGCATGAGCAATAGCAAAGCATGATTTGAAGCATATTTTCATGTGACAGTTATTTAAATGTTGATCAAGATAGGAACAAGAATATTATTAGAAGCTTGCAACTATTATTGTGACATAAGCATACCTACCAATTTAAAGATTAATTAGGATGAGCAAATCCCTTATTTCTACTAGTGAAAGTAACAGGTTTGTTATGTATATAATGAATTGAAATAATCTGCATGAATCCAGCTACTGTAAAATGTCTGAGTTTTCTGGTTCAAAGGTAATAGTTTATAAATTATACATTTATAATAGACCAATGCAATTAGGAAGGTGGATTTGAACCTGTGACCTTAAACATGCTAAATGAGTTGGCAAGTGTCAGTATAACATTTAGATCCTAAAAGGGCTTGAGCTGAAGTGATTTGATAGTTAAGACATAAATCAGAATATTCCTAATTTCCACCTAATGCTGGATATTAATGATTTAATTTGTTGATTACTTAGTGGGATCTGCTAGCTATTGGCCATTGTGTGATCTATGCTGACTTCTGAGCTTTATTTTAATAATGTAAGATTGTGATGATGGTGAACTGATTGACAAATTGACCTGTACACTGAACCTTGCAGAGGAGACAATCTTCAACTAGGACATGTTGTCCAGATTGTATGTCAGATTTAAGCTCTTTTTAGTCCTTCTACTTTTGATTTCTTGGTGTAACTGGTCCTGTTTTGACACCATTACAACATCAATCATCTCTAGAATACCATCTCACCAAAAAAAAATCATCTCTAGAATACCATAGGAGACATCCAACTTGTACTAGACACAAAAATTTTGACATTGAGGTATTATTACTTAACCAAATCTTATGCCAATTTGATGTAACAGCCATGAAACAAGAATTGACATCACTTGTGTTAATTGGTAAGAGTTTGAGGGTACAATCTCTGAGACAAGCAAGTGGAAATATGGGAAAAATGTTAATGACCATGAGAAATTTAGGCTCCTTGTCCGACAATCATTTCTATAGGAAAAGATCCCTTGAGGACTGATTGAATATTAAGTAAGATTTTAAGATCAAAAAGTCATGATAATCATTGTGGCCAATAATTAAATTTTGATACCTTTTTGATAGGAAGATTTTGAAGATTATGCTCATTAAAATCAAAAAGACAAAAATCAGTTATGAAGGAGATGACAGATAACATGTGGTGGTCATCAAATGATTTGGGTATCTCCTTAGAGGGGCCTGGAAGTAGTGGTTGGTTCCAAAATGGATCTAGCCAGATCCCAAGTATTGAATTTTGCTGCATTTAAAAGAAAAAAGAGGAGATGAGTGAGAACCAAGTATTATTATTATTATTATTAAATTTTTTATAAACTGAATATGAATTTTAGAAGGTTGTAATATCAAAGACATATTTAAGGGGATCTCAAATTTTTCTGTTTGGTATAAATACGAATCTGAGATCAGTGTTTAAGCTTGAAATGAGATCGCAATCTAAAACCAATTTTTTGTTAAACCAAACTGAAAATTAACCTGTCCAAACCCACATGAGATGAACCCGAAATAACCCAACTCAAAATTAATTCTTACATTCTTGAAATGAGTTGGATCAGAGCATATGTGCTCTAGACTTCTAGTTTTATGTGCTCGTCCATTTCATCACCACAAGTTCAGTAGATTCCATTCATAAGAATCAACACTCATTCTAGACCAGAGCATTAGCAAGGAACTGACTGAATATGAATCAGCAGAGCACAGATGTCAGTATGTCACATTGTAATTCCAACTAATACAGCAAGTGCAAAACAAGAATTCAACCACTTCCATTACTTTCTGCTCAAATTTTTAATACAACATCAAGCAAACCGAAATCATAACACGGCAATTAAATCCGCAAAAATAACAACATAGCTATTTCCCAACATAAATGTTTTTGAGCATCATTTGTGCCTGAAAACAATGACAACTGCTGTGCAATTGTCCTTGCATTTTCTCTCTACAACTGCTTCCCTGACTAGACGGCGACACACAGTTCTGACAGGCAAACCCTCCTGCAAATACAAAGACCCATTCAGTCAGAACTCAAGCATAGATGCATATAAAGAGTAAACCAGAAATTTTACAGAGCAGTAAACTAAAGAGGACATGTTCTTACCTTCAACATCTTATGAACAAAATCAACAGCATCACTCGGTCCAAAAACCTGCAATAGTTAAAATTTATCTGTCGTAATATGCTTCATAATAACTAGAGCTTAAAATTTGTAAGTATTGGTAATAACATACCCCCCAAAGGCCATCACAGCCAAGAATGATGAATTGTTCCTTTTCAGTGAGGTCAAATGACTGGACATCTGGTACTGCAATAACACCGACCTGCAAGACTTGCAATTTTTTTAAGATTTTGATCTAGCAAGATAAGACACTCATCTATGTTTTAATATGAAAACACTCAGTCCCGTTGTCAAGATCTCAAGTCATCAACTGCATTTTATTCCATGCCTTGCAGCAAAAGCGGTATGTTCACTTTAACACAACCCAGCTCAAGATTCTAGATCCGCTGATATAGCATAGTTTACCCTTATAACAGTTTACAAAGTTTACAGTAGAGAAAAAAACAATTATACCTTATAAGAAAGAGAACGGATGAAAGCAAAGTAGAATAGATAGCACAGGATAGTATAAAGAAAATCCTCACATTTACCAGAGAAATAATGGAAGCAACAAAAAAATAAAGATCAGAAACATGCTATAAGCTTCAAAAACCTTCTTAAAATGGCGATCACCAAAAGCTCTGGAGACTTCAAGACGACCTTGCAGCCGTCCATTTGTACTTACAGAACCACCAGCCTGATCCACAAGAATTAATCAGCTTTGCTTAAAGTTTAGCATTTCTTCATTAGGTAGCCATTTGCTAGTTGCATCAGCTCTAACGGGAACATGTAGAAAAAACAGAATATCGCAAAGATCTAGCACTAATAAATTTGGAAACCTTCTGTATACGTGTACGCTCTTGTGGATAAATGGCTTTGTGCTCTCTAGTTACAACAATTGCCTTCAATGGAGTTTGATTATCCAAAGGATTCTGCAAGCCATCAATGCCAGTTGCCCGTGCCACCACTGCTTTTGCATCCCCAATATTAGCAACAAAAATCTACAAAACCAAAGGAAGTGGAAAAAGAGTTGGACAGATTTCCCATGTACATAATCCTCACAATATCAAAAAAATAATCAAAATATACATGCACAACATTGCAGATGACCGAATTTGCTTTTCCTAATACTCAAAAGGAAAGGTTTGCTAGAAGTTAGAAAGCTTTGCCGGTTTCACAATTTTGCTTTCCATGAATGTAAATTAATCCTCAAACTAAAGACGCACAAGAGATGAAATGCCCATGGATGGTACATTAGTATAAATGTACATCATAGCAGAATGAAAGCTGCCAAACCATTGCATACAGTTCAGAACACTTACTGGGACAAGTTAAGTATTAAAAATCAATGCAGGATTAGTTAAGGTGTTAATCGAAATTTTTACTCTTCGTCCCAGGACCCAAATGCAAACAGATGTAGCACCATCCTGCCATCCTCCTGCAAAGGTCATCCCAAAACAAAAGGCATCATTCGTCAAACGAACTCATTATGACAAGACTGTGATAAGTCCAACAGAAACTGCTCACTTAAAAAAGCAAAGTAAAGATTACCAGCTGCACTTTCTTTGAGTAGAGCGTCATCCGTTTTCTGAAAGCCTGAGATTTGTAAAGAAATGTGATCATTCATGTCATTCAGAATATTGTCACATTAATTTGACTAGTTAAAAGTGCTACAACAAAATACATACCATCAAGAATTGCTTTTTTGGCAGCTTTAACATCCAACTACATTCAAATAACGAAAAAACAACAGCAACAACAACAGCAACAACAACAACAACAAAGTGATTGATTAAAAATATATCTCAAAACCTGCCTTAAAACAGGAATTGCATCAGAAAGAACAAAGTGATTGACATTATGTAATGAAGCAAATATAATAAGACTAAGTAAAACACACCAACTCACGTGGTAACCCTGCTGAAAGAACATTTGGATGTAAATGTTTCTGTGCATATTCAGCAGCTAACCGGCCTCCGTGTCCATCATATATAGCAAAATGTGCACAGCTAAAAAGGGACAAAACATAGAAACTGATATCGATTAACATCTGCAAAGTAAAATATATAAAAGGCAGAACCCTGTCTTAATGATCATGATGCCTCTCAATCTAGCATTTCCTTATGTTCAATTTATTAGTGAGATACTGAGATGTGAAAACAGCAAGCATTTATAACAAAAAGCTGTCAACTTAAATGTGCTATACAATGGAGGTAAACCACAATGTTGCAGCCCAAATGCAAGCTGCTGTTACTCAGAAGGGAAAACTAGGTATAAGTCTCTGAAAGCTAACACATTCAATCCTGCTAATGAATAAAGTCACTTACTTTCAACATCCAGCTGCAGACGAATGTATATACACAATGCAACAGAATACAGAGATCCAATACATTGAATTCAACGAAATCACGAACCATCCTTATCCTAAACTACATATAACTTAAACAAAAACTTCAATTTCATAAGCAATCGAAATTTGAAAAACCTCAATTTCCCAGCGGAGCCCAAACTGGCATCGACAAGTATCACCGAGGCATCCTCCATTGTATGCCTGGAACCCTTATCCTCTGCCACGTCAGCTTCGATACAGAAATCCACATCCTTTTCACGCTCTCGACTCTCGCCAATAATTTTGCTCTCCACATCGCGATTTTGAGCGCCTGTTGAGGAAAGCTTGGATTTCTTGTTCGAATCGGAATCAGCAAGTTCGCACTTGCGCTTCTCCTGCTGTGATTCTCCAACGCCATTGGAAGAATCAGGAGTTGAGAGCACGCCCGGCCTATCAATTTCCGCCATTGGAAGATCGAACTTTTTTTTAGGTCGTACGAATTGGGGCTATTGCGTAAGCAACTCATACTCCGTAGTTATTAAAAGAGAGAAAAAAGAAAATACAATTAAAAAAACGCGCGTGCGGAAAAAGACGAAATTGCCCCCTCTGGATTTCTTCTCTGTCAACTCTCTTCCCCCGAATCGTGTTCTTGGTAACTCTGTTTTCATGTGCTCTGCAATTGAATTCACAAACGTCTATGTGTCATACAAGTTTTAGATTGATCCCTTTGTCTTAGCACTTGATTGTAAAATTAAAGTCTAGACCTTTAAAACGAAAACAGTAAAATTAGTTTTCATACATAGTTCATACTCATAGCAATCTCAACCATCCACGTCATCATCTACTTTTGTACTGATCGTCCTCAAATTCCTTGTCATCTATCGAATATCGCGGCGAAGTTCACGGTTGGTGTTCTTCAAGCTGTACACATCAACCTTACATCAAAATTGGGTAATCTTCTTGACTATTAGATCAAGTTTATACTAATACAAAAAAAAATCAATTGTAAACACATAAACCGTGCCAAAGTGTCAAACAAAAGACATGTGAACTTAGTTTCTACGATACAAATAATGGGTATCGTAGAAACTAAGACAGACAAACTACTAAGTGACCAAAGCTGGAGACGTGCTGGTTTTGATAATATCGTATGGTCCCCTGCTAATGGCAGGGCCGGAGGCATTTGTGTAATGTGGAAAGAGCATCAGTTCAGTAGTGAACATGTTGAAGTTTTGATACATGAGCCAAGGTACATTATCTTAAAATATCTAAATCACCTAACACACTACACAATTGCATTGTGTTTTGTCTATGCTCCCCCAAGTGAAAACCGAAAGGATGAATTCTGGTTAGAATTTTCTAACTGCTTGAACAGAATCAATCTCCCTATGGTAATTATAGGAGATTTAAATGAAATCCAAGAACCAAACGACAAAAAAGGAGGGTGTATTCCAGATGCTAGTAGGTTTAACCGATTATTGAACCTGAAAGACAAATGTGACCTTCGAGACATACCAACGACTGGAAACAGATTCACTTGGAAAAAGAACAAGACAGAAATAGACAACATATACGAAAAACTAGATAGAGTACTCGTCAGTGAATGCATACTCCAATGGTTCCCAGAAATCCGTACTCATCATCACGCTTTTACCTCGTCAGATCATTGTAAAATATCAATTGAGCTCATGAATGGGCAAATAAGCAAGGCTGCACCATTTAAGATGGAAAAGATGTGGTTGATGAGAAAAGATTTTCGAAATGTGGTAAAGCAAGCATGGAGAGCTGACTTCCAAGGATCATATATGTTTCAACTAATGAAGAAGACCCAACTGTTGAAGGCGCATGCTAAACAATGGAAAAAAAGGACACTTGGGAATACTTTTGAACAACTAAGGGAAATCGAGGATACGCTCCTTGAGCTTCAAAAACAGATTATCATATCCCCACAGCCAGCACTTGTACAAAAGCAACTCCGCTTCCTAAGGAAAAAAGAGTGCTTACTGCAGTTTCATAGAACATATTGGAAAAAAAGGGCCAAGACAAAACATGTCAAATTGAGTGATTCCAACTCTGGGTATTTCCACAAAATAGCAACAGGAAGACGAAACCACAAAGCCATAAAAATGATTGTCACAAGTGAAGGGACACAAATAATGGGAGAGGAAAATATATGTCGCGAGGTCAGAAATGATTTTTGTAAACGATACACAAAAGAACCTATAAACACATCAGTTCTGGAAGAGTATCTCACGCTAATAGATAATGAAATTTCACCAGAAGACAACATGCGCCTTACGAAACCAGTAACCAATGAAGAAATAAAATATGCAATATTTCATATTGGATCAGATAAGTCCCCAGGCCCGGACGGAATGACGGCGGAGTTTTATAAGAAATATTGGGATATAGTAGGTCCTACAGTAACTAAAGCCGTGAAAGGGTTTTTCCACTCTGGAAAACTTCTGAAACAGAGCAACAACACATTTATCTCACTTCTCCCAAAAAACGACAACCCGTCAACTACTAACCACTACCGACCAATCAGTTTATGTACTACGATCTATAAAACAATAGCCAAGGTACTAACAGAAAGGTTGAAAGGGGTGATGCCTAAGATCATTCATCCATTGCAAGGAGCGTTTGTAGCAGGTCGGACAATATAGGACAATGTACTTATTGCACATGAAATTTTTCACTCTTGTAGAGGAAGCCAAGCGAGAGATGGATGGATGGCTGTTAAATTAGATATGGAAAAAGCATATGATAGGGTGGATTGGGAATATTTGTTTCGAGTCCTTGATCGGTTCGGTTTTGATAAGAAATTTATTGAGTGGATCCGTGAGTGTGTTTGTACAGTATCATTATCAGTACTAGTAAATAATGGGCCCACTGCCCCATTTATACCAGAAAGAGGAATTAGACAAGGTGACCCGTTGTCACCATATTTATTTGTGATTGGAGCGGAAATTCTTGCTCGAAAACTTCAAATTGTGAGTGAAAACACGAAACCATTAATTGGATTCCCAATAGCAAGGGGAGGAACAAGGATACCGTTTCTGGCCTTTGCAGACGACATCATAATCTTTGCTAAAGGAACTCAAAACTCGTGCAATCAGATGAGGAAAATTATTGAGGAGTATTGTGTAGTTTCTGGTCAAAAAGTGAACTACCATAAGTCAGCAATTCACACTTCGAAGAAGGTAAATAACCAACAGAAACAAAGCATCACACAAGCGCTAGGGATTAACACCATGACAAATTTGGAAAAATATTTGGGGTGCCCGATCATCAATGGCAAAGTAAATAAGGAAGTGTTTCAAGACACAATTGGAAATGCACAACGACAATTGACTAAATGGAAAGCTAGCACATTATCCCAAGAAGGACGATCGGTGCTAATCAGATCAAATTTGGCTACGAAACCAAAGTACCTAATGCAAAGCTTTATGCTACCAAAAGATGTACATGACGAAATTGATGCCATAAATAGGAGCTTCTTTTGGAATAAGGATAGACAATATAAACCGTTGGTATGTTGGGACAGAATATGCAAACCAAAGGCATATGGGGGTCTAGGCATCAGGAAAGCAGGGGATATGAACAAAGCCCTACAAATGAAACTGTTATGGAAAATACTCACTCAACAAGATAATGTCTGGGTTAGAGTCGTAACTGAGAAATACTTAAGCAGAAAGACGCTTGCAACGTATAAAGTTAAACCTAACACATCTTGGCAATGGAAACAATTGATGAAACTAAAATCGGAGTTTGAGAAAGGCCTTAGATGGCAGGTTGGTAATGGAAAATCGATAATGTTCTGGACAGACAAATGGGTATTACAAGAACCGCTGCTAGACTATGCCACAAGAAGTGGTACAGAAGGCGAGGAAGTCAAGGTCGAACACTTCATTTCGACGGACAAAAAATGGAGAATAAATGAGCTCGAACAAGTTGTTCCTAGGGACATAGTAGAGAAAATAACGACAATTTCAATTCCAGTAAATGATATTGAGGACAGACTTGTATGGGCCAAAAGTGATAGCAAACAAGATGATGAAGATCCACGAGATGTTGAAGAATTGATGACGGCTCCAATTCAAGGTCCAATGACGAGAAGCCGAGCTAAGAAGATCATCCAAGGAACATCCATTGCGCACAAGTGTCTCTTTTCAAGAATGGAAGAGCCTAGGAAGACGAAGTGGGTCGCTTACTTACAAGAAGCCTAAGACGAGCAGCCTAGAGACGCGAGATCCCCTCAGGATCGACCCCCCATGGGGTCGAGATCGACCCTCCAAGGGTCGAGCCTGAGGGCTTGCGAAATCCTCTCAGGATCGACCCCCTGGGGGTCGAGATCGACCCTCCCAGGGTCGAGCCTGAGGTCCGTCCGAACGCGTCCGAAGCTGTTTCCTTGTTAGCTTGCGTCCCAAGCTGTTTCCTTTTATTGTTATCAAACTATTTCCATATTTTTGGTTTTCTAGATTTGTGATTATTATTATGAGATATTATTTATATCTTATGATAATAATTTAGGATTTCTTTTCTAGGATAGAATAAATACTCTAGTTTTCCCTTATTTGTTTTTCAGCGTATTTTGAGAAGAGATTAGAGTTCTCTTCCTGCGCCCTTTGTGATTTACGACATTGAGAACTAGTTTGATTTATGCAAGCTTTGCTTTGGTTCATTCAAGTGTTCATCCTTGTGAGTTGTTGATTGTGTTCTACATCGAGAAGTTCAAGGCTTTACTTGGTGCAAGGTCTAGATCCGTTTCCGTTCGCGGTTGTGTGACGGCAAGGAGCCATCTCCTAGTGTGTCATACATCAAGTGGTATCACGAGTCATCCGACCTTGAGTTACATCGAGTTAAGTCTTATAATCCTCGTTCTTATTTCGCAATTGTGTTTTTGGTTCAATCCTCCACTAGTTCGCCCTAGGTTTTTGCGTTTTGTTCGCATAGGGAATACCGAACACGACCTGCGTGCCCTACCTTGCGACGTAAGCAATTGCGTTGTGCCGTGTATCCAGCCCAGCCGTGCCCTTAGTACTCCCTTTGTTCGAAAATTTTGCAAACCCTAGGCAACCTACCAAATAGGATTAAACCAACCTTAGAGATTCTTGTTTGATTGATTGGATTTAAGTCAAATTAAACCAATTTCTTGCGTATTGTTTGCTTTAGAAAGTTCCACATAGTAGAAGTTGATTATGTCTTGCATGATTATGTGTTACTTGATGGCTACGAAGGTTGAAATTTGCATCATGTCTTGCTCTTCTTTCTAAGCTCCTAGTAGTTTCATTGGTAGCATAAATCACTCTTTCTAAGGCTAGTAGCCTAAAAATTGTAGTTTGCATCATTCTTGCATTACTTCAACACAAGTTAGTAACTTGTGTATAAAAATCAAAAAAAAAAAAAACGAAGGTGATCTACCCTACTAGTAGAGCGCATTCAAAAAAAAAATCCATTACATTGTTGCACTTTGATTCCTTTGTTTAGGCTTGTAGTTGCATATCATAATTGCATACTCACTTTGAAGGAATTCGATTCTCTTGTGAACAATTGCATTGTGTTTAATTGCCTTTCAATTGTCTTACTTGAAATCTCTTTGCCTTTCCCACCTTTAGTTGAAAGCTTGCTTAGTTACCTAATTGAACTAAATTCTCAATTGTGATTGAGCAAGAACAAGTTTTGACTTGATAAGGTGTAGCTCTAGAACTCGTTGAATACTTTACTTGTTCGGTGTTGTTTGCTACTTCAGGATGTCGGATAGTGAAGAGACCAAGAAGTCCACCGCGGATTCAGGCGGGGACAAGATTTCGGCTAGCCACATTGCTAGAATTGTGGAAGATGCTTTGATGCTGAGGTACCCACGAATTACGGCGGTAACTTTGGAGGCAGCCAAACCGGAATTTGACTCCATAAATTCTCGGATTGGTGAGATGAATGACCAAATGTCCACATTGACCAACATGATGATGGGAGTACAAGCTACTCTACGAACATTGGCGGGTACGAGTGCATCTAAGGAACCGACGAACGAGTCGACGAGCCAAGTCAACCCCATTTTCCAATTGAAATCGGGTGATGTCTCTCTAAACTCTTCGTCAATGCCTTTGGTTACTAGTTCAGTATGTGTGCCTATGACTTCTCTGCCTTTGCAGCCTTATTCCACACCAATAGCATCAAACAAAGGCAAGAACTTGGCGGACGGGTATGAAGGTGTGAGCAATCCTAGCTTGAAGGTGCAAATTGGCTCGACGCCCTACCCAGACGAGCCGCATCAATCAAAGTATGGTTATACTCCATTGTCACAACCCGGTCACTAAAAGGATCGGCTCCATGAAGGGTCAATACAACTCCAAGGCGACCTACAAACCAACCAACATGCGCGCCGAGGAAGGTTCATGGGACGATTTGCCCTCCACTTGGCAAACGACCTATGTGCCTAACACGTCGCTTCAAAGGGTTATGGGAAGAAATTTCTATGGAGAAGTAGAGAGACCCGAAGACATGCCACTACCTTGCTTTGTGGGAGAGAACGCCATCCACAACAACAATCACCAAGGCGCACCCCCACAAGCACCGAGGCGTGATGTCAAGATCAAAGTAGAGCACTTCGACGGTGAACTTGATCCGGAGAAGTACTTGGAGTGGGAGCAAGAAACCCACCATGTGCTTGAGCATCTTGGCTACAATGAGGCGGAAAAGGTGGAGGTGGTGTCCCTTCATCTAAGGGGTTCCGCTAGAGCTTGGTGGTACCGCCAAAAAGATGAACGCCAAAGGAGAGGATGGCCAAGAATAGAGACATGGAATCAGCTCAAGTACTTGATGAAGAAGAGATATGTGCCCGAGCAACACATCGAGCAAATGAGGTTGCGTGTGGCCATGTGCAAGCAAGGCCCTCACTCGCCCATCCAGTTTTTCAATGAGCTGGAAAATGTGAGTTATAAGGCGGGGATTCATCACACTCAACAATCCCTTAGAACTCAATTTTTGGCCGGTTTGAATCAAGAAGTGAGGGATGGCGTGGAGTGCCTACAAATTGAGGATCTAACAAGGCTAGTGAATGCGGCACAACTCTTCTACAATCAACTTCAAAGGAAGAAGAAACAAGCATGGGGTTCGAACCCTCAAAAAAGGTACACACCTAATCCTAGTTCCAATCCCAAAACTTTTTCTTCTAATTCTTCCTTCCAGCCTCGGGGAGCCACAAACTCAACCAAAAATGAGGCAAATGTGTCTAGGAAACCGACCGTTGGCAACTCTCAAAGCCAACGCCCAAGTGAGGTGAAATGTTTCAAGTGCCAAGGAAGAGGCCACATCGCTCGGGATTGCACCAACTCCAAAGCGGTGTACTACACCACTCAAGTCTATGTCACCGATGATGAGGATGCCGAGGAGGAGGTAGTGCCAACGCAAGTGGAGGAGGAGCAAACTCATGGCGAGTCTTATGAGGAGGAATTCGTCCAACCTGAAATGGAACAAGCCTATGCTTATGTCAATCAAAAGGACGTCCTCACCCTTCAAGAAGCCCCTAGAACCGACCAAAGAGAGACCATTTTCCATACTAGGTGTACGGTACGCAATCAATGCATTAACATGATTATTGATAGCGGTAGTAGTTGCAACTTGATTAATGCTAGAGTGGTTCATGACTTGCAACTTCCTACTAAATTGCGTACTCTACAATATGGTTTAAATGGAATTAATTCGGGTGCTTCTCAACTCATTACTCATACATGTGATGTGCATATTACCATTGGCTCTTATAAGGATTTAATTACATGTGATGTCTCTCAAATGGAATGCACTCACATTCTCTTAGGTAGACCATGGTTGTTTGATAAAAAAGTGATATATGATGGATACCTTAATACCCATGCTTTTAACCATCTTGGGAGGAGATTCACTCTTCTACCCCTATCTCCCCATGAAGTTTTACAGGATCAAGTGAGGCGAAACCAAGCACGAGCCATTGATGAGGCTAGGCGTGCCTCCAAAAACAGGGAGAAAGAGGATGGTTTAGTGGAGGAGCGTCGGGGGAAGTCGTCGGGTGCCCCCAAAGCTTCAAATGTTCCAAAGGAGTCCCGAGAGAATGTCAAGAAACCGGGACCACAGGGGAAAGTAGAGCACTGAGCTCTCACACTAGGCACGATGTCGAGAGGGCAAAGCGGAAGGGGGGTCGCACACGACCGCGGAGAGGTCGACCACGACCAACAGGCCAAATCGGCCCTCTCAGGTTCGACCCAGAGGGGGGTCGACCTCGACCCACGAGCAAAACCAGCCCTCAGGTTCGACCCTAGGGGGGTCGTGATCGACCCATATGCCAATTCGGCCGTCTCAGGTTCGACCCACAAGAAGGTCGTGCACGACCCTGCAGCGATGCGTCATTGTTATGTGTTGTTCCAAAAGGAGGTTTGCACACTTGAGCAACACCCCGAGGAGGTTCCGAAGTGTGTGCAAGACGTCCTAAAGGAATACAAGGACATCATGCCCGAAGAACTCCCCAAAGGATTACCACCAATCCGGGGAATTGAGCACCAAATTGATTTTGTCCCGGGAGCTTCGTTACCTAACCGAGCGGCATATAGAGCAAGTCCCGAAGAGACAAAGGAGCTTCAAAGGCAGGTGCAAGAGCTCATGGACAAAGGCTATGTGCGAGAATCAATTAGCCCTTGTGTCGTGCCCGTCATCTTGGTGCCCAAGAAGGATGGAACTTGGCGGATGTGCGTGGATTGCCGAGCCATCAACCAAATAACGGTAAAATATCGTCATCCCATTCCTCGTTTAGATGATATGCTTGATGAATTGTATGGTGCTTGTTTCTTTTCAAAAATTGATTTAAGAAGTGGGTATCATCAAATTCGTATGAAAGAGGGGGATGAGTGGAAAACAGCTTTTAAAACTAAGTATGGACTTTATGAATGGTTAGTTATGCCTTTTGGTCTTTCTAATGCTCCTAGTACATTCATGAGGCTAATGAACCATGTTTTGAGAAAATACTTAGGAAAATTTGTTGTTGTCTACTTCGATGATATTTTAGTGTTTAGTAGATCTCTAGATGAGCATGTAGGACATTTGAGGGTTGTGTTTGAGTGTTTACGAGTTGAGCACTTGTATGTTAACTTTAAAAAATGTTCTTTTTGCTCGGAGTCTACTCTTTTCCTTGGTTTTGTGCTTTCCAGGAGAGGACTACAAGTGGATGACACAAAGGTGAAAGCAATCAAGGAATGGCCCCAGCCGACTACTCCAACAATGGTGCGTTCATTCTTGGGATTAGCCGGGTTCTATCGACGTTTTGTGAGAGGATTCAGCGTCATAGCAGCCCCGTTGCATGAGTTGACCAAGAAGAATGCTTCGTTCACATGGAGTGATGCCCACGAGGATGCTTTCCAAAGCTTGAAAGAGAGCCTCACCAACGCCCCTCTTCTTCAACTTCCCGATTTTACAAAGACATTTGAATTGGAGGTTCACGCATCGGGCCATGGGATTGGAGGTGTGCTAACTCAAGGAGGCAAACCCGTGGCATATTTTAGTGAGAAGCTAAGTGGTGCGGAGCTGAACTACCCCACTTATGACAAAGAATTGTATGCCTTGATCCGGTGCTTGAAGACATGGCAACATTATCTTTGGCCTAAGGAGTTTGTTATACACTCGGACCACGAAGCTCTCAAGTACTTGAAGAGCCAAGCTCGGCTCAATAGGAGACATGCAAGATGGGTGGAGTTCATGAAGACTTTCCCATATGTGGTGAAGTACAAGAAGGGCAAGGACAACATCATCGCCGACGCCCTATCTAGGAGGTATGTACTTCTATCATCTCTTGATGCAAAAGTCCTTGGTTTTGCTTTGATTAAGGAGCTTTATGCTAGTGATCCTTTCTTTGGTGACATTTATGATCATTGCATGACTAAGGGCCCTATGAATGCTTTCTTTGTAGACGATGACTATTTGTTTAAGAAAGGGAAATTGTGCATACCATTGTCTTCCATTCGTAGGTTGCTTACTAGAGAAGTTCATGAAAGTCGAGGGCATAGGGGTTTAGATAAAACTTTTGAAGGACTTAAAGAACACTACTATTGGCCTAACATGTCACGTTATGTGCAAAAATTTGTTAATAGTTGTGTTGTTTGTCATAAAGCTAAATCTAGACTTAATCCCTTTGGCTTATATCAACCTCTTTCTATTCCTAGTGCTCCTTGGGAGGATATCTCTATGGATTTCATTGTGGGTTTACCTAGGACTAGAAGGGGTAGTGATAGTATTTTTGTGGTGGTTGACCGATTTTCAAAGATGGCACATTTCATACCTTGTCACACTACCGATGATGCTTCTATGATTGCTAACTTGTTCTTTAAAGAGGTGGTTCGTCTACATGGTATTCCTCTTACCATTGTATCGGATCGTGATGCAAAGTTTCTTAGCTATTTTTGGAAGTGTCTTTGGCATAAGATAGGTACGAAGTTGCTCTTCTCTACATCATGTCACCCTCAAACGGATGGACAAACCGAGGTAACAAATCGAACTCTTGGAGCTCTTCTCCGTACTATGGTTAAGACTAACCTTAAAATGTGGGAAGAAGTTTTGCCTTTTGTGGAGTTTGCTTACAACAGGTCAATCCATTCCGCCACTAAGAAGACGCCATTTGAGGTGGTGTATGGGCTGAATCCCAAGACGGCTAGTGATATGGCGCCCCTTCCATACAAGGTCGAGCCGCACGAGGGTGCGTTAGACCGTGTAGAGTACATTCGGCGCATCCATGAGGAAACAAGGAGGAATTTGGAGCTCAAGGCCGAGAGATACAAGGCGCTTGCGGATCGTGGAAGGAAGGAGATGCTCTTTGAAGAAGGCGATCTTGTATGGGTGCACTTAAGAAAGGAACGTTTCCCTCATGCTCGAAACAACAAGCTCAAGCAAAGGAGAGATGGACCATTTCGAGTGATCAAGAAGCTTGGACCGAATGCTTATGAGTTGGAGTTGCCCGATGAGTATGGCGTCCATCCTGTGTTTAATGTTTCGGATTTGTCACCATTCATACCCGATGACGACTCCGACATTGAACCGAGGACGGTTCAACATTTAGTGGAGGAGAATGATAGCAAACAAGATGATGAAGATCCACGAGATGTTGAAGAATTGATGACGGCTCCAATTCAAGGTCCAATGACGAGAAGCCGAGCTAAGAAGATCATCCAAGGAACATCCATTGCGCTCAAGTGTCTCTTTTCAAGAATGGAAGAGCCTAGGAAGACGAAGTGGGTCACTTACTTGCAAGAAGCCTAAGACGAGCAGCCTAGAGACGCGAGATCCCCTCAGGATCGACCCCCCATGGGGTCGAGATCGACCCTCCAAGGGTCGAGCCTGAGGGCTTGCGAAATCCTCTCAGGATCGACCCCCTGGGGGTCGAGATCGACCCTCCCAGGGTCGAGCCTGAGGTCCGTCCGAACGCGTCCGAAGCTGTTTCCTTGTTAGCTTGCGTCCCAAGCTGTTTCCTTTTATTGTTATCAAACTATTTCCATATTTTTGGTTTTCTAGATTTGTGATTATTATTATGAGATATTATTTATATCTTATGATAATAATTTAGGATTTCTTTTCTAGGATAGAATAAATACTCTAGTTTTCCCTTATTTGTTTTTCAGCGTATTTTGAGAAGAGAACAGAGTTCTCTTCCTGCGCCCTTTGTGATTTACGACATTGAGAACTAGTTTGATTTATGCAAGCTTTGCTTTGGTTCATTCAAGTGTTCATCCTTGTGAGTTGTTGATTGTGTTCTACATCGAGAAGTTCAAGGCTTTACTTGGTGCAAGGTCTAGATCCGTTTCCGTTCGCGGTTGTGTGACGGCAAGGAGCCATCTCCTAGAGTGTCATACATCAAAAAGCAAGAATGGTTGGTTCTCTACAAGCTCAGCGATAAGCCTGATAACTAAGGAAGATACATTGAACCCTAACCCTAATAGTTGGATTTGGAATTTAGACACTTACCCAAAAGTTAAGAACTTTTTATGGAAAATTGACATGAACGGACTTCCAACAAAACAAAGGCTCAGAGAAAAACAAGTCGCAATCCCTCAAGGATGTTTAATGTGTAATAGCGTTCATGAAGACTCCATACATCTAATGATCAAATGTCCACACACGTTGATGATCACAAAAAGCATAAATGCAAATACTGAGCGACTAATCCGATCCTATGTAGCCCCTTGTCAAAACCCACGGAATGTCCTATCTGACATCAAAAATAAGCTAGGAAAGGTTGAATTCACTGAACTGACAGTAATTTGGTGGAGCATTTGGCATCAAAGGAATAAACTGGCATTTCAACAAACACCTAATGATTTCATACAAGACCTTAGCAGGCACATACGCACACAATTACAGCAATGGGAACATGCCAAACGTTGGCAAGAAGATGAAGAAATGACACTAAAAAACACCTCTATTAGATGTGATGCAAGAAGGAAAAAGCCAAACAAGTGGAAAAAACCCAGCCAAGGATTTGTGAAACTAAATTTTGATGGATCGAAATTAAATAATGGAAATGCGTCAGGAGGATCGATCATAAGGGACGTCAATGGAAGTCCTATAAGTGGGACAGTTAATAAATATGGTAACATCTCGATACTGATGGCTGAGGCCCTGGCCTTGCGGGACAGAGTAGCAGAGGCAAAACAAAACAAAATACGCAATCTAGAAATAGAAGGCGATAATGTGACAGTCATAAAAGCCGTGAAGGGGCAAGTTACTTGTCCGTGGGAAATAGAAAGAATTATTGCAGACATTCTCGTGTCCCTTAGGGGGTTCGAGTCAGTTCGTATCTCTCATGAGAACAGACAGTGTAATTCTGTGGCCGATAAAATTGCAAGTTTGGGCCACAGTCTCTCATGGGAAGCAATTCGGAATAACCACGAGCTTTTAGCTCTCATCCATCTGGATGCTCTAGGATACCCTCCTTGAGACGGGATCCTAATCCTCACCAAGTCAAAAAAAAAAAAAAAAAAAGAAGACATGTGAACTTAATAAAAATGTAACCAAACGTCACATTGTTATGTTAATCTCGTTAGAATTTTTTTAAATTTTATACTTAAAAGTGACACGTAGAATCGGATGCCAATATGGTTGGTTTGCATTATCTTAAACAGCTTAGTCATTATTAATAGCAACACCATTTACCCACTTGCTACGCGTTCGTCATGATGCTTGGAAGCATCTTCCTCTTTCTTTTTACTTCCTCTCTTTGTCTTCCCATTTATATCACCACCTACAAAAAAAAATTACACCTAAGCACAAAAACCAAACCAAGAAAAGAGACTTCTCTCAAGTGCTTACAATCAAAACTTGTAAGAAAGAGTGATATAGAAATGGAGGAGGATCAACTGGATTTGGTGTTGGTACCAATTGGGCTAATGGTGTTTGCAATATACCACGGGTGGCTCCTCTTCACCGTCAAACGCCGTCCTCTACGAACCGTCATCGGCCTCAATGCCGAAAGTCGTCATCAGTGGGTTCTCTCTATGATGGCTGTTAGTCTTCCTTTTCTCTCTCAAAACAACTCTTACCTTCTTTTTTTCACAGTTGCTGATTCTTTGATTTTGCTTATCTGGGTTGGTATGTTTCACGGAAAGGAGAAATGGGTTATCATTAGTTTCTGTATTTGGCTGAAAAAATGGTTTCTTTTTAAGAATTGTAATGTTAGTGTGCTACTTAGTTACAATATGTACTGTACTATATACTAGTAGTTTCACTAGTTTGCAGTGTTTAGAGGGGAAATTTCTCCTTGCTTTCTTGGAACTTAGGAGTTGTTAGATTTATTTGTCTTCTTTTGTTTTTTTTTTGGTCGAAAATTTGTCTTCTTTTGTTGTTACTGTTTATTTTGAGCTGTGGCTAGTTTCTCTGTGAGGACCATAGTCTTATTGTGACATATGATGCATGTTAGTGTCTGTTTTGTATTGTTTTTTTTGTATTGCTTTTTGTCCTGTGTCTGTTAAATTCTTGACTGATCCCACCTTAGCTCCATCAATCTGGCACATTTAGTGTCAGCCAATCTCTTACATGGATGCTAGGTTGCTTTGAAATATGACTATGACTATTATGAGTGTAAGAAATTTCTGGTTCGCAATCTTCTCAAACTTGGTTGATTTCTAAGGTATGAAATCACATGAAACTGTATGTGTTATATCACTTATATGCACCTTAAGTGCCAAATCGTTCTTACAGGATCCTCTGAAGAACGGCGTATTGGTGGTCCAAACGATCCGAAACAACATAATGGCATCCACACTCTTAGCAACAACAGCAATCACACTGAGCTCGCTCATAAGCGTATTCGTGAGCAGCTCGTCGAAAAGCTCTGCATCGAACCTGATCTATGGCAACAAATCCTCCATGAGCTCCTCAATCAAGTACTTCTGCATCCTCCTATGTTTCCTCGTCGCCTTCCTTTTGAACGTGCAATGCATAAGGTACTACGCGCACGTCAGCTTCTTAGCGACCTTGCCCACTTCGCAAGGAAGAAGGGATGCCATGGAGTATGTGGCCATGAGCTTGAACCGAGGTAGCTTGTTCTGGTCTCTTGGGCTTAGAGCATTCTACTTGTCTTTCCCGCTCTTTCTCTGGATTTTCGGGCCAATTCCTATGCTTGTGTGCTGCTGTTTGATGTGCTTTGTGCTCTACTTCTTGGATACGACGACGAGCATTACGCGACGCCTGCATTGTCAGTCGTTTGTTGAGAAGAAAGCGGTTGATTTAGAGGCAGATGCTAATTAACAGATTTTATTTTTTATTTTGTTCTTCTTTTGTTGCACTTATAGTGTGACTGTTGTGATTGTCTAGTGTTTTTTATACATACAAAAACAGGATTTTGTGCACATAGGTTCTAGCATGAATCTCCTTGGCTCTTCCCAATTTTGTAAGACTGTCTGAAAGTTAGCACATGTTGAACAGGTCCAAACAAAAGGAGCTTAAGATTCAATACAAGGATAAATCTCATTCAATCTCACCTAACTTGTTAGATTGTGGCACCCACATAACTTTAGTAGGAAGCCAATTTGAATCTACATAGTTCTCAACTAATCTGTATTCTTCTGTGGCAATCATTGAGGTAACTTTTTGAGCAATCTGATTCTTCCACTGCTCTACATAGTCTTCTTCCTGGTCTTTGTCTCCCAGAATATGAAGTTTCATATGCTTTGTGATACAATTTGAGAGTTGCTTGGATTAATCCAGTAAGTTGAAAAGGATTAAGAAATATAGTTACATTGTTGAGACCAAAGCACACTTTTTTTTAGATCAAAAATAAGAAGTTAAATTATGCCATGTCAGCATATATGCTCTGGTCTATTCTTGTCCTACTTGCACCAATAATTGTACACCATGCATTTCACTATCTGGCAAAATTATCACAAGTATCCTAAATTTATACTCCACTTTCCCAAGTCATGAAACAATATCCAAAATGCCCTTCAATTATTCATACAAAAACAAAACAAAAAATGCTATACCCTTTTCCTCAAGATGCAGAAAAATTATCTGATGTCCACATATCTCATACTCCCTCCGTTTCAAAATACATGACCATTCGGACTTTGCACATATATTAATAAAAAAGTGATATTCCTATATTACCCCTATCAAATGTAGAGTTAATCATTTGTTTAGAGAAATATGAAAAGTGTAATGATTATGATAAAGATAATTATTAGGGGTATAAATGGAAAGAGATGGGTAAAAAATGTGAAATGGTCAAGTATTATGAAACAAGAAAAAGTGTCTAAATGGTCATGTATTTTGAAACGGAGGGAGTATTTAACACTCACCCTAGTCCCTCCATTTATTGCACAACAAGTAGCAGAAAAATACAGCCAGAAAGGAACCAACACATATCTTTAACACTTTGCTTGGTGTCTCCATCTTGAAACCACCCTCAACTGGGCATCCAAATCTTGTGCACAAGACCCATAAATTTGTTCATGTTCATCCTCCACCTCTGATGCATTCATAGAGCAAGAACCTGACCGGTCGCGAAAGCTGAAGATAAACAAGAACAGAAATCCAATGAAAGTAAGTCAGCTGGATCATGTGTTGGTTCCTGCAGGATTGCTGGTGCTGGTGTTTTACCATGGATGGCTCGTCTACACAATCATTTACAACCCCAAACGGACTGTCATCGGCCTCAATGCGGAGAGTCGTCGCCTCTGGGTTCACTCCTTGATGTCTGTTAGTACTTTTCTCTTCTCTCTTCTTTCCCCTTTCTCCTTATCATCATACAGATTCCTTTGCTTCTTCTAGCTAGGTTCAAGTTATGCCCAATCATTTGGGCATTCAAGATTCCTGAATTCCTCTCAGACCCATGATCAGAATCTCTTAAAACGCAGCCTTATATGTAAAAAGTTTCCCTAAGAATATTGATTTGGAAAACCTAATTGCCAAAGATTTTGAGATTTCTAAATTGGTACATCTAGAGAATCTTTTTCAAGATTGAATTCTTATCAGATGACCTCAAGACACAAGTTAGAATTACTATTTTAAATAGTTCCAGATTCCTATTGGGGGGCCTGTTTGGATGTCTAGTATAAATACAGGATTTCTTCATTATCAGATAAATTCAAGAGATGTAGTATCTGGTTAAAGCAAAAGCACATGACGATTGGTATGCAATCATTATAATCTGGATATCCAAACGGCACTTAAACAAATGGCATCATACTGCATAAAACATGCTGTATAAAGCATGTGAAAATTATCATATGAGCTTTCCAAACAAACCCATCATAGTCTTCCTTGAAGATTGATTGCATTTTTGCATACCATGTCCAATTTGCCTCATAAATATCTTTTTATGATGCTAGGATCCTCTCAAGAACGGTGTGTTGGCAATACAGACGCTACGAAACAACATGATGGCATCAACACAACTAGCAACCATAGCCATTACTCTAAGTTCCTTGATAACAGCCCTTGTAAGCAGTGAAAGTAGTAGTCTTAGCACGTCTTCAAATGGTGATTCCTTAAAAAGTCTGCATTTTCTTGGAGCCAAGATCACTTACAGCGGCTTTAGCAAAATCTCATCAGAGTACTTGGCGGTTCTGCTGTGTTTCCTTCTGGCTTTCTTCTGCAATATGCAAGCAACAAGGTACTACGCGCACGTTAGCTTCCTGATCACCTCGGTTTCTTCTCAAGGGAATACAGAGAACATTGAGTATGTGGCAAGGCATTTGAACCAAGGAAGCTTGTTTTGGTCTTTGGGAATGAGGGCCTTCTACATGTCTTTTCCTCTTCTCTTGTGGATCTTTGGGAGTATTCCTATGTTTGTGTGCTGTGTTGTTTTGACATTTGGTCTCTACTTCTTGGACACAACCAACCATTTCACAAAGGAGATCAATTGCCCTGTCAAAGAGAACAACACCCAGCACTCCTTGTAAGTATTTAGCTCGTTTTTCTAACCGATGCCCTGTTGCTTTAAGTAAAAAAAGAAACGTTTCTCATGATATGCCTCTTGTCGTATGATGTGGTAGCAGGAGCAATCGATTGGAGAATACAAGTATCACTTTCCCGCTACTCGGAAGAGTGAATGGAGGATGAACATTCACTCAAATCAACCCTGTTGAATAGAGCTTTTGGTAGAATTGAGATGGCATCCCTTGAGAAGAATTACTATATTATTTGAATAAGTGAAAATGATGTCTATTACAGATTTAGGTGCACGAGCACTTTGGGATATGTTTCTCACATATTTAGTCTCCGTAGTGGTACGTAACCAAGCCATGCTACCCTACTACTGTATTTAGTCTGTTCAGGATTTCTAATCACTTGAAAATTTTGATCAAAGGATATGAAACTTGCAAGATTGAAACCATCTTTAATCCGGAAAATTTGCAATTTGGGAATCCAAGACAAATCTCCATGCTAATCAACATATCACATCTCTGAAATGATGGCAACCGAAAAAATCCTCATGCCACAAAAAAGCATAAAACTCAATAGTCATCATTCACCAAGTACTGGCATCCTTGTGGATCAGCTAATAGCGGTGAAAATGCATCCTTGTGGATCAGCATGAGACCAATCTATCATAAGCAGGGCCGGGGACAAACCTGCATTTCCCAAGTGTAGCTCATGTAACAGCCACCAAATCCAATTGTTTAAGTCAGCGAACTACTTCTCCAAGCTTCCAGTGCATAACGTTCGATCCATATTTTCCCTCGCATCATACGATTTCTCGATTATAGTCTAGCTGGAACACAGCTGGTTGATTAGTGGTGGGATCCATTTGAGAACTATTGGATTCTTCCATCATGGTAAAGTATGCATAAGGAGCCCAGCCTAATCCAAGAGGAAAAAACAATTCAGCACAGATGTACATCAGCGAGAGCAGCCAAACATTCATATGTCTTTTTGTCCAAGTAAAAGATTAGTACCATAGGCTCAAATGAAATATAAGCTAGCAAATATCTACACATTTGCAGACATCCACTGTAGTCATATACTGATATACGAACAAAACTGATCACATGAGTAGCGATAGTAACGATATACGAACAAAGTCCAACCCTTCTTAAGATTCTAACTGGTCAGCTGGTTTTCATAAAAATCACATGAGTAGCTGCAAATGAAAATATATTCAAGGTGGACGAGTTGAGCTCTCTCTGTACAGTATCAAACTAGATTTTAATTGAGAAACCGAACAAATCTAGTCTGGTGATAGAAAGTAACAAGTGGTTCAACCTAAGGTGTATTTAAGCATAGGATAAAAAGAAAGTACCAAAGCAATTAGTGCAGATACAATAAAGAATCTAGATAGATCCCCCAGGGAACAAGAGAGCTGAAAGAGGAAAAGCAATCAAATTGGCATGTGACAGGTGAAGATTCAGCCAACTTCTAGAGTTCTAGATAAGGAGCAGGTAAATGCTGAATTTGTCTTCGGTAAACAATTTTTTGGGTTAATAAAAGCCTTATTGATTTAAACTGTTTATTAAATTTGAGCCAATCTGGATTGCTTAAACTAAATTCAATGTTGGATCGTCTAAAGTATAAGTCACTTTGGGTTCAGCTCACCTACGGGTATTCATTTCAGCTTCATGCCTGTCAGGCAACTTTTAAGTTGGAGAACTTACCTATTATTTCGGCTTCTTTTAGAGTGGAAGTTAAAAGTAAGAACTTCTTTAGGTTGAGAAAAAACAACCACAACAGAGGAAAGGGTCATCTTTGACATCAAAGAAGAATGCAGGTGTCCCTGACCTTACTTCAAACTATTCCAACTAGTATTCCCTAATAACATTTTTCATATTTTAGCTGTGCAAAGTAGGAAAAAATCCATGCAATTCATGTGAAAATGAAGATAATGATTACTGCAAATTGACAGATTATGCAAGAAGAACATACCATTATCATCATGGGGAAAGGGAAAGAACTGCAAGTAGCAAAAAGTTGCCACGACCGTGCCTGCATGAAATTATGCAGTACTCAATATCATTAATCTAATATTTTACTGACCTTCAGTGATAGTTTCCAGTGTTCAGCAAATAAAAAACAAACCACAGCATCAAAAATCAGAGATACAGTATACAGACCTATAATTGCACCACCAAAAACATCTTGCCAATGATGCCAATAGTCATCCACACGAGACACTCCAACAAGTGCAGCAACTAAAAGTGGAAGAAAAACGAGGCAGAGCTTTGCAACATGTCCCTTACGATCAAATACTCGAACTTTTCCCGACAAATACAAAGCAAGAAACACCATACCAGCAAAAGACCCTGTATTTTTGAAACAATCATCTATCTGAATTGGTAATATGAGATAATTAATTTACAATGCTAAATGAATGTAGATGAGTAAAATCTGCATGCCACCTTGAAAGATAATAGTAGTAGTTCCAACTAAAACGTCAATAGGGGCAGTTGATGATAAACAAATATAAATTTTGAAACAATTGAGTTATTCCATGTCGAAAGATCATGTCATAAGAGCAGGCAATCATGTCAATCCCATAAAAGACACAGCAGTACCAGGTTATCAAGCTAAAGACTACAGCTAATTGAAAGAGACTTTCAAACACAGGGGAGTGGTAAATAACACAAGAGAGTGCTCAAAGTTTGAGATGCGTCCCCTTTATTTAATCATAATGCAATATCTTCCACAATGAAACACTTAAACCAACAACATTTATCAAACTTAAATTTTGGACCATCAGAAAGCAACATACATGAAGTATGGCCACTTGGAAAACTTTTGTGACCTTCCTTTATAACCTTTGGATCTCCATTGCACAGCACACCCTTGGTTATTGGATCAAAAATCTGGACATCAAATGTACTCAATGATGTAAACACTAAAGAAAGATCCAAACATGTCACAAACAAAGTTAGCAACATCATGACAAAGAAAATACACACCCCTGTTCCATTTGGAAAACAACGCCAAAAGAAGTCTGGTCGTGGCCTCCCAACACCATCTTTGATTGCATCAGTTAGAACTCCAGTAATCAAGACAGAGTATAGAATCCCTGGATGTTTGAAACATGTTCAGTATGATGTTGTACTGTCATCTTAATTCTTAAGTTGATTTTTAAAAGAGAAAAATAAGAAAATAACCTAATGCAGCATGATGCAAATCATAAACATCCCTTCTCCAGAAGTATATTGCACTGAAGACCACAAGAGGCAACAAAATACCGATTATCTGTCAACAAAAACAAAAGGCAAGAGATACTGAATGCCCAAAGGTTCAATGCAATATCAAGGATTCACAAGTGATCAAAACCAAAAAAAGTCAGGCACATACTGGAACAGCCCAAAAGGGAACAGTGTTCGCCTTCAGTGGGTATGTCAGGTCTGTCATCATATTTTGTCCAACAAAGCGATGAAACGGCTCTATAACATTCAATATTATCTCTAGTATCATTAAGAACATGAGAACTATCCAGTCATGCATATGAAATCTGGCAACTGTGACTCCATGAGACTGTAAAGTGTGAGCTCCAAGCCGAATCTCTGGCATTTTGAGTCCTTACACAGCAGAAATAAGAATATGGGTTCAATGGATCAAAGAACAGAAACGAAGTGCAGCAGAAACAGAACAAGGCTGACATTGAAGTATGTTCTTAGACAACAGCTGGTCAAACATTTTGAATTGCATTCACATTCAATAGCACACGTTATTTCCTAAAACAACAACTTAACTTGTCATCATATTGCATCTTCTTTCTGTCACGAGTTGCTCAACTTTATGAATAATGGTCAAAAGCTGTGTGCAAAAAATCAACCAGCTTGCAAGAAGCTGCTAGTAAACCAAGGGAGGCGTTCAAATTGCTTTACTACTACCGAAATGGCAGAGCCCTCATCGGCTAAAGAAACTCCTTCATCCCTCTTGAATATTTTATGTTTACACTTTTTCTCCATTGACCTTGCAAATCAAGATCTGTACATAATATATTAATCAGGTCTCACGAAGAAAAAATCTGACCGCCCCTAATTTATACACAACTCCATATAAATACCATAATCTCATGTAAACTCAGTACCAGAAAAGAACACTAGTCTTGTCCCCCGAGAAATTCAACACGGAGAGCGCTCAACAAATCCAAATAACAAACTGTCCAAGAAACACTGAGATGTTCTTCAGTGGTAAGTTCTACTCTTCAGAAAAGATGAGAGAGGGAAACCGTTCAATTTTGCACAAACGCCATGAAGAGATTAAACCAAACAAGTTCAAACCTAGACATAGTGCGGAAGCAAGAATGAATTCCGATGACCTAGTTTTTCATCAATCGTTCTCCAATTCCATGCAATCAGGAAGGAATTAGAAGAGAAAAGGGGATAACCTGAGGTCCGGACGCTAGCTCGCCGGGAAAAGAGGGAAAGCTCCGGCGGTGAAAGTTCGACGGAATCGCTAACGGGAGAAAGAAAGGCAGTGGTTAGTACGCTGGCTTCGTTTGGTTGGATGGAATCTTGCTTCATAATATCTCAATATTATATTCATTGAAAAATGAAGAGAGGGAAAAAATAAATTTTACGGAGTAGTAGCCACTGCTCCACTAGCGGCGTTTGGGGGAAAAAAAACGGTAGCGGCTTTGTTGGCAGTTTTGGACCGTACTTTTGTATTTTACTGAGCGGAGGACAATCTTAGTTAACTCCAAATTTATGAGGACCTCGTTCAAAAAAAAAAAATTATGAGGACCCATATTCGTAGAATGTCGTAGAAAACAAGTACTCCTATTTAGAAAGAAACCCGAAACCGTGTTCGTATATTTGATTGAGGAATTGAGTTATTGAAAGTATGAGCTTACCATTTTGAATCCCACAAGTAATGGGATTTGTAATTTCTTTAGCATTATTATAATAATTACTCCGTATTTGTTAATTTATTAAAAATAATTATAGTTTTGAAATGTTGATTCCAATCTATGTGTGTATATAAGACGTAAGGATTTGAGGCAACACTTTGTGTCACCTCAGTTTTTTCCACATGTCGTCCGAAGATGTGCCACGTAGAATTTCGCCACGTGTCAACTTATCGTTGCACCATGTCACAATTTATATCACTTAGGATTTTTACACATGTCGTCTCTACCTTAAGTCATGTAATTTCCACATCATACACATTAATTAATTACACACACTCATAAAAAATTTTGGCCACATCATTTACGCATCATAATTATAATTTTATTAATAAATCATATAAATATGTTAAAAAACATTCTTATAAACCAATGCTCTTCTTCATCCACGATCTCCTCTTCTTCGATTCCAATTATTGGTGTCCGTCTCCGACGCCCTGCAACAATGGCGTCCATCCCCTCCGCAAGTCCGCTTACAGCTCGGTCAGCTTCTCACAAGTCGTCAGTCAACCATTATGAGAAGTCGGTGATGTCAAGATCGGTCTAGCAAACGAGATCCTCTTGATAGCCTCGATGAACACGCCGACATATCTAAGGTTTCTCTACCGAGCATTGATCATATTTGCTTCGGCGGACTTTTAAAATCCACCTATTTATTCCTTAATCACCCATTCATTGCTCCAGTGGATTTAATGTGCTACATAAACTCAACAAATAGTAACATTTATGTAAATTAAGATAATTAACTAGTAAAAATATTAACCATATCTTCTATCTATGTAAACGGTTTGAATTTCCGGTATGTACTATTACAATATCTTTTTCCTACTTTGAATTCCAAATCTTTTAATTCACAGTCTTGAGAAAAATTCTATATCACTGCTTATGAGGTAGATTCTATCAAAAAAATTAAAAATTATGAGTTCAGTGGAGATATATATTAGGTAACAAATTGATTAGTACAGTATCTCATAATTTCACTAATATTCTAGCTAATCCTACTAGCCTTACCCTTATTCCAAATATAAGGATACTAAAATGGCAACTTATAATTTAACTATGAAGAATATTTGATACATTTTATTCGATATATGAAGAATAGAACAACTAATAATGGTAATTTGTATTATATTACTATTTTATTATTAACGATATTCTAAATAGAAGTTTTGATATTTTATAATGGTAACAATATTCTAAATAGAAGTTTTGATATTTTATCTATATAGCGTCTTTAATGATGAATGGCTACTTCGTATTATGTTAACATTGTGTTGTCTAGGTACAGTGTTTGGTTATGGACATACGTGGTGCGATTAAAATCGTGTTAGTATTACTTTTCAAAGCAATCGTTTATGGATTAGAGTTTTAATAGAGACTTTATAGCTAGTAATTGAACACGGTATCACATCAATATACATATACACGGACCTAAATGGCAATCGAAAGAATTTTGAATACCCATTTGTCATTTAGAGAAAATGAGAGATTTTGGGGATTATAGCTCATTTTTTTACCCCAACAGCTTCTCTATCTCATTCTCCATAATGGAGATGGGGAAAAGAATTGCACTTCATTCTCTAAATGTAGGGGATTCTCCAAAATATATTTATGGTAATTATTCCTTTCTTCAAAATGCATTTATGCTAATAGTAGAAGGTATATATAAATTGAGTGTAAAGTTTAAGTTTTCCCTTTAGTGTTAAATATATAATGCAAATTAATCATATGTATTATAAAATATATATTTAAAATTATTATAGCTTCTCGTGAATGCATGAATTTTTTGCTCACATAAGTTCTAATTTTATAGAGTTTATGTGTATATAAGTCATAAATATTTTAGTAAATCGGCATCGACCCTAAAATCATTAAACAATAATATATAGTCTTTCCAACACGTAATTGTGAATGCATGTATTTCCTTATTTACATTATGATTCTTTAGTATAATTACTTCTTTATTATTTAAATAAAAAATTGATTATTTTTAAAGTAAGATTGTATTATATTTTCATTTTTGTCAGTTAAATAAAAATAATAATTAATAAACATTGAATTCTTCAAAATAGATAAGTGGTTGGACTTAAATAAGAAAGATTATTTTCTACAAAATGGAGAAGCTGTTGGAGTTGAAGTAGAAAAAATTTGGAGAATATTGCTTTTGCTTCTCCATTTTAGAAAAAAATTTAGCACCTCTGTTGGGAATGCTCTTAGTATTACTTTTCAAAGCAATCGTTTATGGATTAGAGTTTTAATAGAGACTTTATAGCTAGTAATTGAACACGGTATCACATCAATATACATATACACGGACCTAAATGGCAATCGAAAGAATTTTGAATACCCATTTGTCATTTGGGGTCCTGTTTTAATACCAAAACGGTGTGTTGGCCATCAAAAAATTGATAGTTGTAGCCAATTTTGTAATCGTAACCAATTTTTAAAATTTAAAAATAAACTCGATCAAAATATAATTATGAAATTTTGAATAATTATATTATTGATAGCTATAGTCAATTTTGTGATAGTAACTAATTTTCAAATTTATAAAATTAACTTCATCCAAATATAATTACAAAACTTTTAATAATTATACTATTGTATATATACAACCTTACTGCTCATTTTCTCATCCATACATTTCCTCCTTTCTCATTTTCTCATCCATACATTTCCTCCTCTCTCAATTCTATCAAATTTGTCTTTTGTTTAAGTATTGGATCGTTATGATTTTCACTTCAACATTCACTTACCTCTTTTTCTTTTTAAATACCATATTCTTATACTTTTCATTTTATTATTCAATAATTTTTGGGAAATTCCTCTTAGTACCCTCTAACTTTTGATTTTTTTTTGGTGTCCCAAAAAAAGACTTATTCCTTTTGGTATCCTTATATTTTGTGCAAAGTGCATCCCGTACCCAAAACCCACTAAAAAACCATTTAACATCCATTTAATAATTTTTCTGCTTAAAAAAAACAAATTTCATTAAGAAAATAAAACCATTTAACGTCCTTGTAACCGGAAAGGGATTCGTCGACAGCGTCGGAACCAGGGGACACGATGAAGCTCAAGATCAATCGGATCCTGAACGGCTTTGACAGGCAGGAAGGACTTTCGGAAACCGAGTTGGTGTGATCGGGCTCATGTACGTTGGTCTAGAGAGCGGGATCGACTCGATTAGGGCTACGGTTCACTACTAGGAAAAAGGGGTTTTAACGACCAACAATTTTGTCGTTATAAGGTATGAATATCGTCGTTATAAACTTTTAACGGCAACATAAAAGTCGTCGTGTGTTCGTTGCAATAGCTTCCGACGTTATTGGTTATAACGACCATGTTCGTCGTTAACTACTAACGACGACATCCAAGTTCGTCGTTCATCATTAACGTCAACATTATTGTTCATCGTTAACCAATAACGACGACAAGCTCGCTTGTCGTAATTGAATTAACGACGAGCGGTCATATGGTCGTTAAGACAATAACGAGGGGCAACAATGCCATCGTTAGTGTTTGTCGATGAGTTGCCCTGCGGTCATTACTTAATAACGACGAGGACGCAAGTCATCGTTAATGGTTGATAAGAATCTATTAAGTTTATTGATAATATCGTCGTTAATGTTCATTTAGATTACTACTAGCACATTTAATAATACAGTGCTCTTATATACTAGGCAAGAGCCCCGTGCGTTGCACGAGGCAGCATTTTCCAAGATAAAATTGGTGTGAGCTTGAAAGGTTTAACAACAAGAATCAATTCGTTTGCACATATGAAGTAGTTAAATTAATGGTGAAGTCAATTACAAAGCAAAGCTGAAGTAAAATGTTAGGCCAAAATGTGGTTAAAGTAATGATAAAATAAATTCAGAATATAGGCATGAACTAGAATTGTTAAGGTACGCCAGCTGAAACAATTCTCTTGTGTTGTGAATCAGAGCTTTTTCCAAGAAGGTGCAGAATTCAGAATACAGCTATGACCTTGCCTCTGGAGTTCCTGCACTCTTTTCATGGCACGTGAAAAATGATCCCTAAAAATCACATTCAAACAATTTAATTTGGTTAGAAGTGAAATAAGGATATTGTATAAGAAATCCAAAAGCAGGAACCCGAACATCATTCAAGGGCCATCAAATTTCCCAATTGACAAAACAATCCAATTTGTACCTTTCAACTCTAAGTCAGTAATGTATAAGAAGCAACTACAAGACAAAAATACACTATTTTATTATATGCAGCTCGTAATCTTTCAAATTTCTAACTAAATGAAATCAAAGGCCCTTGAACTATAAGCTAGTAGTGTATAGTTAATTATCAGTAGTGTATAAGAAGCCATCAAGGGCTATGAATCCTCACACCCTTGTAGTCTCCAGTTGTTTAAATTCAGGATAACTGCAGTTACTTGATGCATAAAAGAATCTACAAACACTAAAACAGATTCAAGGATTAAATCTTCCATAAATATGCAATTTTGCTAAATTCCTAAAAACCCAAGAAAACAGTATTATTACTAACATTATCAATCTAACCTTTTGAGCCGTTGATCCTGGCAGGCGTAACAAAAAAATTCAGTCAAAAACTCAATTGCCTGACTTTTTTAATGTGGATCTTCAGAATGTTTCTTAGCCCCCTGCAATCATGATATGCTATCAAAACGATACTACTTGGTCCTATGATTTGAATTTTGAGACAGGAAGTATACCACCATTGACATCGTTTTGTTTGTTGGTGGAAAACAGGGCACTGCCAAATCCATTCATGAGTATTATTAGAAGGATTAGTTCTATTATCCTACCCGAGCATTATTGTGAAGGAAGCTGCTATTCTAATACTCCTTTTAAGCAAGGATACAGATTTGATTACAAGCAAACTTTATATACAAACCAACTATTAAATCATAAATCAATGGAAATATAGATTCCAGTTTTCTCATTTTTCCTTCTATTTTGTGTTTCTTGATTTACTTATGTTAATTATAAAATAAATCACCAAGATGATAATATATAGTGCAAGTACAACACATCATGCATAGATTGCAATTCCTTTCATCAAAGAAAAAACAACAAAGAGGGACTGTGATTCAGTAGATTCATAACAAACTCAAACAGGTTTAGCTACTGGAAAGCAAAACAAGGAAGCATATTCTTGGGAGGTCGCTAATATTAAAACCTGATCAAGAGGGCATTCTTCTGAATGCTTCAAAGAATGTGGCAGATCGACAACTTCACTAGCTGGCATTGTCACTGTGACGTGCCAACTGCAACAATTAAAGTACAGCTTCAAGAAACAGAAATTAGGATCAGTTATAGGTGACTCTTGTTTATTAAGATGGAAAACCAAATTGAAAAAACAAGTTCAACAGCAAGTTCAAACATGGACAGATATAAAATGTACAAAATTCAACAACAAGTTCAGCATATAGAAACAATAACACACGAGTTGGAAAAAAAATTATTTCAGATTTAGTAAGCATGATTTGATGTTTTATGAGTATATACTAACTATCACACATAAGAATACAAACATCTTGGACTTTAGAGGCTCTAATCCTAGTTAGAAGACACCATTGAAACATTTAACTTATAATCATCCTACTTATTTTTGGTCATACAACTTCATTAAAATTTCTTTCCTCGTTTTAATAAATGAAGGTTGAAAATGGATACCAGATGGTGCTTGCTGATATATTTTGCAGAGCATTCATTGTCATTAACTAAGAGAAGACTGAGAATCTGCAACCAAAAAAAATTCAGGCAGGTAAACATATGAGAGCAAACGCTACTGTTTAGAAACACTTCTAAGCACAACAATGATAAAAACTAACTGCAGAACAAACTTGTTGACCAATACTTGGGCAATACCGACCTGCATTGCATGTCTATGAAGCCGCATGCAGTGCAATGAAAGGAGATCATTTTTCAGTTGGGGAGAAGCATTGAACGATCTATTGACGGCCATGTGTTACAATATCTGTAGGGAGTCATTAAACTCTGTGCAACAGAAGGATGGCTTGCTAATGTCTTCATGACGTGTACAACTCTTCCTTCTATCTGCATATATGACAGCACAAGACAATAAATGTTTTGTAGATATAGATAATTAACCCTATTCTTGAATCCTGAAGGAAAGATTGCTACTTTTAGCTTCTCGGTAATTGTACCAAAAGATATAGAGGCGCTACAGTTCCGGTCATCCTAATGAAGAGATCAGAGAGACTATGATCTTAATTTGAACCTATAAATGAGAAGCAACACTGTTGAATTACTAAAAAGTGGCATAATAGTAGTGATAAATTTCAAATGACAGCTTCTCATACAAGCCACAATATTACATTGGTCTGCCATGTGACAATTTTGCACATCACTAATTCTTGGGGAAAAAATCAATAAGAACTCGAATGTGACAGCCTAACTGACCTCCTGTTGCTGAGATTGAGTAACACCATTATCTTCATCCTTGTCACCTGGTATCAATCCATTGTGATCAGAAGTCATCTTACTTCGCTTGGTATCACCAGATCCAAGAAGAGCGTTCAGAATATGGATAAGACAGCACAAAATTCCAGAATCAAGAAGAGGTTGCTTATCAACTGGCTGTAAATATCAAATGTAAACTTATTAATCAAAGTTATTAACGACACATGAAGGATGAAACCTACAACAAAACAAGAGAATATTCAAATATAAGGAATTTTTTTTTGAGGACTGGAGCTAATTAGAAAGACGAAGGAATATTCAGATAAGCTACTTAAGCAAGCATATACCTACTACCCATCTGCAAAGACGAAGGAGAGAGGTAGCACAAACCTGCTTGAGTTTTCCAGTAGTTTGAATCATACGACCCTGGATTTCGATAAATGCCTGCCAATCATCATCACCCAAGAAACATCAATACCTACTTTAATGGGGTAATAGACCCTAATAATCTACAGGAACAGTCTATGTAAATGCAGCCTAAACTAAGAACAACCATAAAATATGACATAATAAGCATGAGAAGGAGGTTCAAAAAACCTACAGATCGGGTTGCTTCATCAGCCATTTTCCTTGACCGTCAAAATGGAACTTCGAACCTGGCACTAAAGGGTGTTATAACCAGTAAGTAAATTAAAAAGGGATTATTGCATAACACTCGACCTGTAAATCTGATTTAATGTCCGAACATTAGAAGCTCAAAAGAACACACATGGGCAGAAAGAGGGGAGATCGATCAATGACGGAGAACCAGGGAGAATAGAGGAGTTGGAGATTGAGATTGGTGTTGGAGACAACTGAGAAGAGATGGGAGATTGCAATTTGGAGGGGGAAGAGAAATTGCCCAGGGGGAGGTCTTATAAGATTTAGGTTTTCCCCATCCATCACACTGTACCCTCGGCGCCCGCCAGCATGAACTCGCCGCAGCCGTCGACGGCTTGGCCGCCGATCCCGACTGCGTGGTTCTTCTGGCACTCACGGTATCGGGTCGGGGGGATGGAGAGGGAGAGGGGCGATGGGGGCGGGGAGAAGGAGGAGGAGGAGGAGGAGGAGGAGGAGGAGGAGGAGGAGGAGGAGGAGGAGGAGGAGTGGGTCGGTGGCATTTTGAGCGGGTCGAAGGTGGTGATGGGAATGGCGTGCTCTTCTTCTTCCTCGTGCTCTTCTTGGTCTTCCACGAATTCCATGGTAGCAGGGTGTTTTTGCTTTGATTAGGTTTACAACAAGACCGCGAGAGAGATCAATTGGAAAGATATCATTTTGGCGTAAATTTTGGATTTCAATGAAAATTTGCCCTCTAAAATAAGCCGCTTCTATCTTTGATACGTATATCAACGACGAAGCCAATTTTTTGTTTTCTAAAACTATTTTAATTAAACACAATAATGACGGTATTAATATCAAGTTCAGTTTACTTTAACGCTTATTACGACCAACAAATATCTTTCTCGTTATTAGAGAGCATATATATACCTTTAACGATAAAACTTTCACTTCGTCGTTATAGCTTGGTCGTTAAACACCCTTTTTCTAGTAGTGGTTGACGTGCTAGATAGTCGGACCCCACTTAGTACTAGGCGGCGGCCGAGCCGGATCAGGGACTGGCGCTCTATACGTATCAGGCGGTGGCAGGGCCGAGATTTTTCGTTGAAGAGCACAATTGAGAAATTGAACCGCCGATTTTAGCCAGGTAGGCAAAATTAACGAGATTGTTGAAGCTAATGAAAGATGAATTTCGTCTAATAATGAATTTTAAATGCGGGGGATGAGGAAGAAGGCAAGGAATTTTACGTGGGTGAATTATATTTGTGGGGTGTGGGGCCCAAATTGCCCATTGATACAGGTTCATCATCCGAAACTCACTTGAAGAATTCATCCATTTTATTTGTTTTTTTTTTGTCCATGAACTCTCACTTGATACCCACTTGAACCTCTCAATATGCATGCCCTTAGAGTGGGGAGGAAAGAGGATTGGATTTGAGACTTTGTTTTTCCCGTGTGAATTGGGAAGTTGAACATTGAAGAAAAGTTTAGACCTATGTTTGGAAAGGGGAATTGGGAAGGATAAGAGGGATGGGAGGGGAAGGGAAAATTAATAGAGTGTTTGGATGAAGTAATTGAAGGGTTTTGAGAGGAAGTAATAGCAAAGGGAAGGGAAATTATAAAGGAATGGAAAGGAAAGTGGAAACCCCAAAACCTGACAAGATTTGGATGGATTCTCAAATGCATTTATAGCTAAAATAAAAAGATAAAATGGTCAAGATTTGCGCACTCCATTTTTTCATTTTCGCACACCGACTTGTGCGGATGCGCAATCCGCACAAGATTTTTTTAAAAAAAATCGGGGTTTTCTTGTGTGGATTAAGGATCGCACAAGGTTTTTTTAAAAACCCGGTTTTCCGCGTGGATACGGAGATCACATAGCTGAACCGGTGTGATCTTGTGCGCATACAATACCCGCACAAGATCTCTGCACAATACACTTAAAAATTAGTAAAAATGCGAATTTTAGAAAACCGCGTAAAAGTTGTGAAAATTACACTTGTGCGGATCCCGGATCCGCACAAGTAATGTAATTTAAAAAAATTAAAATCTTGTGCGAATATTAGAACACACGCAGACGCAGGTGAAATTAAAAAAAATAAAGCTTGTGCGGATTCCCCATCCGCACAAGAGTTGGGCTTCAATTTTGCCTTTCGACCTAAGTTATACTAGAACATGACTCGTACCTTGTACGAGGGTGTTATTTATTTATTAATTGCTTTGTATTTGAATTTACTATAACAATTACAAATATTATCATATGCGTATTTTGTTAGAATGAAATTTATCTTTTAATGATATAATTCTTGTACAGTATAAAATATTTATATAAAAATAAATTTTATTTATATATTAATTTTTTATACATACATAAATATATATTTAAATAATTGAGAAAGAATTCCATAAGATAAGATGCATTATCACATTTTATTAAAAATTGATGAAAATTGTTTGGCATTTAAATAAAATTATGTTAACTAAATTTTATAACAAAATAAATAATTTTAAGTTAAAACTCCGATTAATATATTACTACGCTAAAGATATAAATAATATTTAATACGATAAAATACAAAAAACAAATTATTTTGTACATATATTATTGTTTGTGAAAAAATAAATTAAAATAAATATATAAATATTTAATGAAAAAACTAAAGAATCATTATCTTAATCAAGAAATGTATCTTTTTATCTAAATTGTAATCAATATGTAATATTAGTGGAGTTATCAAAACCTGACCCGACCCGAAAAGTCGACTCAAACCGACCGGAAATTTTTGTGTTGAAACCCGACTCGAATAGTAGCAAGCAAAGGAAAAAATTGAACCCAATTAACCCGAATATGATTAGGTTGAAACCTGGGACCCGACCGACCCGATGTTTTATATATATGTAGAATAAATATATATATTTTAAATACTATACCATATTTTATTATATAAACTATTATAAATAAAATATTATTATAAAAATCAATTAAAAATAATATATTGTTATTAAATATTATTATTTAATCATAATATTATTTTAATAATCATTAAAAATTCAAATTCTTGACTTGTTAGGTCGACCCAAACCCGCACAATAACCTGTCAAGACCCGACCCGACTTGACTTGTAACCCGATTGACCCGAACCCGCACTCAAGCCGAACCCAAAAAAAACCGAACCCGAATTCACCCGACCCGAACCGTTTGACACATCTAAATATTAGAGATATATTTATGGTAAATATTTCATCTAATATGTTTTACTGAGATTTTAATATGATAGGATAATACAAAATATATTTAATATATTATTTGAATATAATGAATATTTGGCTTAAATATAGTGGTAGGATATGCTATTGATGAAAAGGGTTTAGGGTACGATCCTAAACCCTATGTACTCATCCTGGATCTGCACATAGGGTTTAGGATTAGACCTAAAACTCTATGTGTTCATCCAAGATCTGCACATAGAAATAAGGGTACAATTTAGGGTTTAGACATTTTCTTTTGAAAAACATTTAATAAAGATCGATCAATGACTTGTCTTACATCGCACATGCAATTCGTACGTTACATATATAACAATAGAGTAACTCTTTGAGAGACATATCAAGTATGTTAATCTTTATCTTTATGAGTTGGACGCGAGCTTAAGTGAGGTTTGAATTTATAAGAGTTGGACTTGAGAAACATATCACGTATAACAAGATGATACATAGACATAAACTTTCGATATAGATATAGTATTGTAAATCATGAAATTTGTCAATGCACATGGTTGAACATTACGATGATTTGATCGTGTGGATCATGAAGCCACACAAGAACGACTCCGCAAACCAAATCAAACTCCGCACAAGAACAACTCCGCATAATAGCGAACATAGGGTTAGGGTTTAGGGTATGACCCTAAACCTATGTGCTCATCTTGGATCCGCACATAGGGTTTAGGGTTGGACCTAAAACCCTATGTGCTCATCCTGGATCCGCACAAAATAAACCAAACCAAACTCCGCACAATAACGAATTCTGTTGCTCTTGTGCGGACCCTGGATCCGCACAAGAACGACCACCAAATTCCGCACAATAAGCTAGATCTGCACAAGGTGCAGAACCCTAACTTTGTGCGGCACAAGGATCCGCACAAGAGCTAGCTTTTCTCGTGTCCACATGTGGGGCCACTATGCATGTTGGGCGGTATTGAAAAGCCAACTTGTGCGGGTTATAGATGCGCACAAATGGGCCGGTTTTTTTACAAACCGCTCATCCTTACATGTGCGGCTTCTCCGTGCGCACATGGTTCATGATAAACCCGGTTTAACTTGTACGGATCCGCAATCCGCACAAGTTGGTGTGCGAAATGAAAAAACGGAGTGCACAACGGAACGGCCAGATAAAATCATTTTAATTTTTTTTGACCATGTTTCCTTCCCTTTCCTCCTGTACACAAACAAGATACGTACAATCCATCCCTTTACTTTCCTTTCCATCCAAACAATATTTATTAAAAATCCTTTACTTTCTTTTACTTTCTCTCTTCTTCCCCCACCATCATTTCCTTTCTTTTATCTCTTATCCTCCTGCCAAATAAGGGGAGACACATGCTTTGGAAATAAATTTGTTTCCTTTTTTTTAAGCAGAAAAATTATTAAATGGATGTTAAATGAATTTTTTATGGGTTTTGTCTACGGAATGAACTTTGCACAAAATATAAGGGTACCAAAAGGAATAAGTTTTGTTTTGGGATACCAAAAGAAAAAGTCGAAAGTTGGAGGGTACCAAGAGAAATTTCCCATAATTTTTAATGTATATAATTTTACAACTTCACAGTACGTCTTATCCATCTATTTTTCATTTTAAGGTCTCTTTTGTATGGTGTTACTAAATATATCTTCGGATATATTGGTTGTACTATAAGTTTATTATATTTAAAAAACAAGATTATTATAAGGCATAACATACGGGGGTAAGAGGTGAGAGTGAGACCTTAACAAGAAAAAGGAACAAGATCATTTTTTTCCAAATATGCATACAACATACTGATTTTAATTAATTATATATATATATAATATTCTTTCCAAACATACGGTACATCCTACTAGCCTTACCCTTATTTCAAATATTCTTTTCAATTTTAAAACGACTTAGGATTTTAATAATAATAATAATAATAATAACATTGTTTCATAGATTTGTAATAAATCATGGATAGTAGCTATAATATCACAGCATAAATGAAAAGAAACACAAATGTTGTATGTAAAAAATTTAAGATTAACATAAAAAATAATAACACTACCAATTACCAAACATAAAATTTACAAAAAGTTGTATTGATATTAATAAAAGTTTCTAATAATAATACTTGTAAATAATATAATTGCCAATTTACTTATTATTCATATTATATAATATAAATATGTTTGATTGGTGTTATTATACATAAAAAATATATAAAATTCGCGTAAAGCGCGGGGAACTGTACTAGTAGAAAATTATATGCATCATACATTACAAAATTATAATTTTTTTATCAACTTAGATATCTATATGTAGACATCTTTAACAGTATTAATTAATAAATAACAAATCAAACTAAAAAATAAAACTTAAATTTAATATTTTATATGAGCTAACCTTAAGATACCAAATAGAAATACCTATACGAAAATATGTCTGGAATGTAAACAAAAAAGTGAGTAAGATATTTTCCTCTAAAAAAGATTTACGGATTTTACTTAAGATAACCGAATGGGTTTTAAATATTTTATTTGAAATTGTGAGAGTGAACTATGTACGGTATAAATATTTTTTTTTGTCGAAGGAGAGGCGGTAGTCTCCGTACGACCGTAACCTCAAATGGCGTTTTATTAATAATTAAAACGGGTTAAGTAGTACACAAACGGGGGATAACCTAGCCCCTAACATCATCATGCAACAAAGATAAAGCACCCTCAGGCCGGTCAAGCGAAACATGAAAGCTAATAGGAAAAGAGAAAGCAAGAGAAGCAAGAAAGTCAACAACAAAGTTCGCTTCCCTGTACATATGTCGAAATTGGACATCCCAATTTATGCGAATCAAGCTTTAGCACCTAAGTACCAAGCTAGCTAAGGGATGATTACAATCTATAGGCCGCTCTAGAAGAAGAACCACGAGTTGTGAATCCACCTCCAAAGAAATCCTCCTGAAGCCCTTGCTCCAAGCAAGCTGCAATCCCTGAGCAACTCCCCACAACTCTGTCATAGGAACGGTGCATATGCCAACATTATGAGTGAAGCCAAAGAGCCACTTACCGTTCGCGTGGCGGATTACTCCACCTACGCCAGCTAGGACACCGTCACGGACCTACCCATCGGTATTCATCTTCACCCATCCAATCCTCGGTCGGGTCCAAGCAACACCCACCTCCTCAACCGACCGAGCTTCAGTGGGTATAGATCTCATGCTCCACACATCCTTGTACTCCTTAGCATAGGCCAAAACAAAGGATACGCAATCGCCTTGGAAGTGTTCCTACTGAAAGACGAATAGATTACGCCATCGCCAAATCCACCATACAATAATAACAAAAAGGTCGGCCCAAACGAGGTCATTGTGAACTCGAGTAGCACAATTGATATTACTACGAATCCATAAAGCAAAATAGGAGTCAAAAAAAACTTCCCTGGAAAGAGAAGGATGAAGATCCTTCCAAAAACGGTTTGTGACGGCACAATCCCGTAAACGGTTTGTACGGTATAAATATTAAGTCCTACTCGGAGTATATAATAAGATGACATTCATAGATTAAGAATTTAAGAGGGTGTTTCCAACACTTCTAAAAAATAACAAAAATAAAAATAATCTCACAAGAAACCAAAAATATAAAAAAATCTCACAGGAAATTAAAAATAAAATAAAAATCTCACAAGAAACCATTATACTCCGTACAAGATAAAAACAAAAAGTTCGATATGATGGTTTCATCACCTCAAAAGTTGACCACAATTCTACCACTCCATACAACCCGACCCTAATTATGACTTATCAGTGACAACTTGTGAGATATTGCCTTATCACCTACCTCTCCATATGAAAAAATCTCCAAGAACTTATCTTTGCACAATTGCACCCACACACTAACCATCGGCCTTCATCCACTGCAGACGCACTCACCAATGTAATCGTGCTTTTCATTCCTTAACCATTGTATGCTTGTAGCTCATGCCATTTGTTGAAGTGGTGAAAATGTGAACTAATTTTGACAAGATATGTCTTTGCTAAAAATAAATAGGAACTACTTTTCTTGAGTTCATTTAACATCACAAAGCTATAATCTTGCTACTTTTTTCCATCTGTTATGAGTTTTTAAAATACTTATGTTTTAATATTCAATCTTAAATTATTATCAAACATAGAATAAAATAAAAAAATCAAGAGTATAACAATCTCAAGAGTTCAAACTGTATTTTTACAGTCTTACAAAATAATGTCAAACAAAAATAAAAATAAAACCATAACTAAATGTGATACGTTATCAATTATCATTTATATATTTTATTGTAATTTTATTATTAGGTTTAATTATATCTTATTGGTTTTCGTTACTCTTCTTTCTGAAACGCATTTATTAAACCGTTAGTATTATGTTTTATATTCAGGTATATATTTTTACAACACTTAAAGTTCTCCCCCTCTTGTAACATTAATGTCTTTTTCCTAATTGCCTTCTAATTGTTTTTTTTTGTTTAAGTATTTCATTGATTTAATTTAACCCTTCAAGTGACCTTCATATTTAACTACCTTGGAATTTAATTGTAAACCTTAATACTTTTTAATTCATCATATACAACACCTGCTAATAATTTCATTCAACCCTTGAACTACCCTTTATAGTAGCCTTCATATGACAATACGTTACAACTATATACATGAGTGCTCAATCCAGATTCTTTACACTGTCTTTAGACTACCTTAATGTTAATCAATAACCGAAATTAGATAAAAAAAAAAACATTAACCGAAATGGCAAAAGGTCCGTATATTTTGACAATCAAATTAATAAGTTCATGATTAAATGAATAGTAATATCGTGTTATAATTATATTATCGGCGTTTCGATTGTATGCCCTATATATATTTAAGAAAAATATATTTAAGAATAAATTCTTATAAATGAAAATAGACCCGTGCGTAGCACGGACAAGACATCTAGTATTGTAATATTATTACTAGAAGAATAAATCAATGAATAATCAATTCTGGGTTTTGGGACATGGTAGTTTGTTTGCTAAGTTTAGGGCCATCTCTCCTCCCTCTCCCAATTGCTGAGTGTTATGGCTTTTAGTCATTCATGAGGACGCAATGGGAGGCTTGTCCTTCATCTATGCATCGTGACCCTCAGCTTGGTCTTGTGCTTTTGCATCAATTTGGTCTTGCTGTTGGGCCCTTGCAGGGCGTTCGAGAATGGCTCCTGTTGTTTTTGGGTTTCTTGCTCTTTTGAGCTGTCTTTGGGTGGGGCTTTTGGGTAGTTGTGTTGTAAGCAACATCCCTCTCTCGACCTTGGTGGAGTGGTGGCTACTGATGTAGTACCATGATGAGATTTTTGGGCGGTTTGTTCCACATCTTGGCATCGAGGTAGTGCTAGAGAGGAGTGATTTATCATTTGGATCCTCTAACACTACCCTTGTTGGAAGTTCGGATGTTGCCTAGGGTGTTTTGTGTATTTTGGTTTTTTTGGATTGAACCTTTTGGTTGTTTTGATGCTGTTATTTTCCTCTCTTTCAATAAAATTGTTTACCATTTGCAAAAAAAAAAAATGAATAATCAATTCTATCCTAATTATCTCTATCCTCATCCTTCCCTCTATCTCTCCTCCCCTCACGTCTCTCTCCCTTGCGTACAATTTGGTTGATCCAATTGGCCTTCTCCCTCTACTTCTCGTTCTACCTCCTCTTCTCACTTTCAAAGTCAAATTATTCAATTAATTAGTGATCTTGTTTGTATCAAAATGAAATGGAAGGATCAACCTAGGACCACATGTGAAATTTGTATCATTCACATGTTAAGCAAAATGACAGTTTGATACTCTGAAAATGGACCACCTTCGTCCAATTCCCCTCCTAATTAATTTTTTGTCCATATACGTTCCTAGAGTGATTAGAACTTTGCCTAAGGAACTCAATACCGTAACCCATGAGATCATGTATACCACTATTTGGATTAAGATTTACATAATCTCATTATGTGAGAACAATAAGATTTTAGTTTGACACTACTTTTCCACGTGATATAACTTTTGTATATACACTGCGTGCCTGGTTGGACTCATGCCCAATCGGGCAATCGGTTGCTAGGTCGGTCAGCGTGTAGATCAATCGGTCCCGACTTAATCATTCCTAAATGAAACTAAAATGGTGGCCACTCACTCCACGCAAACGCACTGGCACTGCTGACGTATAACGAAAACGACGACGATGATGCCATGAGCCATCCCCCTCTCAAAATCAAACTCTGTGACAATCTCTCACTACGACCAGTCCCCTTCACCACGATCCCTCCAAAAACGCACCTTAAAAGATCTGCTGTAGCAGCATTTAAACCCCCCACAGCCCCACTACAATAATCAATAATGCATTCTTGAATTCAGCTCATTAATAGCTTCCAAAACACACCTCTGCAATGGCGGTTATTACGCCCTCCCACCTCTCGTTCTCCCTACCCCCACCGCCTTCCACTACAAGATCAAGGAAGCTCCGATTCGTCTGCTGCCTGTCCATACAACAACAACAACAACAACAACAGGTCACGGACTCACCGGAGAAAGGCGCGGTCTCCGGCGCCGGAGTCCGGATCGTGTTCGCCGCCGGAGGCGTCGGCGGCCACATTTACCCCGCCGTGGCGATCGCCGACGAGGTCCGAGCCGTAAACCCTAGCGCGCAGATCCTCTTCATCGGGACCGAGTCCGGCATCGAGAGCAAGGCGGTTCCGGCCGCCGGATACGAGTTCGCCGCCATCTCGGACACCGCGTCCGCCACCCTCTCCCGCCCGATCTTCTCCCTCAACAACGCGCATCTCCCCTTCCACCTCATCCGATCCACCATCAGGAGCTTTCGCAAGCTCGCCGAGTTCGATCCGCAGGTCGTCGTCGGAACGGGCGGCTACGTCTCGCTCCCGACCTGCCTGGCCGCCGTCCTCCGGCGAAAGCGCCTCGTGATCCAGGAGCAGAGCTCCGTCCCAGGGATCGCGAATCGCCTGCTCTCCGTCTTCGCGGAGTCGGTCTTCGTCGCGTATGATTCGATTGTGGACTCGTTCCCGGCCGCCGAGAAGAGGAAGTGCGTGGTGAGCGGGAACCCCGTGAGGCCGTTGCTGAGGAGGCCGTTGGCGAGAGAGAAGGCTTTGGCTCGGTACTTTCCGGATCTGGAGAAGGATCCGGATTCGGCAGGCTCCGAGATCAAGGTTCTGCTGGTTCTTGGTGGTTCGTTGGGGGCGAATGCCATCAACATTGCTCTGTTGAGGTTTTACAGGGATATGCTGATGGAGCATCCTGATTGGTTCATCATCTGGGAGACTGGAATTGGTACCTATGATGAAATGGAGAGCCTAACAGTTAGCCATCCTCGGTTGATTTTGAAACCGTGAGTACTTTGGCAAGCCTTTTTTCAGTATGATTTTGAACTGGTTTATCATCATCTTGCTCAAGCGATTGTTGTTCAGTGTCTGATTAGTGCTGTTATCATTGTAGGTTCTTGCATAATATGCATATGGCCTATACCGCTGCCAATGTGGTGGTTTCCAGAGCTGGGGCTATGACTTGCTCGGAGTTAATGGCTACAGGCAAACCTGCAATTTTGGTAATCATAATTGTTTCGGATCCATTTCTCTGCCTGAAATTGACTTAAGAGTAAAGAGATGCAGTATAATGCACAAGAGTATCCAGTGAATAATATTCTGTATATGGACTTCAAACAGTGTAGATATTTGAAATATATGTGGTGAAGCTTGTGCAGGGCATGTTAGCATGTGACTGAATAGTATCAAATGATGAAAATTTCCCGAGCATACAAGTTTCAGGCATAGCATGATATTTCTTGTAGTAGCAAGTGACTAAACAGTGTCATATCATGACAATTTGCAGATACCGTCGCCAGATGAGGAGGAAGGACACCAGTCAAGGAACGCTTCATTGATGGCTGAATTAGCAGGTTCAAGGGTGATTATGGAAGATGAATTGGACTCTACAACTCTTCGGTTGGCAATAGAAGAAACCATGGGTATGTAATCTCATACTACACTTATGTCTTGCTGAACATTTTGATTACAAAGTGCAAGATATAAAAGCTGTGAAGAGGTCGGCACAAGTTTTTGGGTTGGCATATTGTCTGGTTTGGTTTAGTTGTGCCTATTAGAGGTTGGGTGGGGCTTAATTCATGACAGATACAGCAATGTCTAACCCCTGTGCAAGTATGAAAAGAAGGATTTTTCTGTTGTGGGCCAATGGGTACGTGTTCATACTTCCAGAATCCAAAATTGCCAAATGCATATGATCTAATGAATTGTTTGTTAGTTTGGACTCCTAAAATGTGTCCATAGGCAAAGAAATCTGTGCTCGTTTAACTGTTCCAAACGCCTTACAATTTAAAACCTAAAACTGTGCACTTTCAAAAACAAAATATCTGCCCAAAATTTGAAGATTATACTGAGTCTTGATTTTGCTGTAGTCCTAATGTGCAAGTTGCTAAACCAATCTGTCAACCGTTACACAGGGAGTGAATATGTGATGTCAGTCATGTCAGAAAGGGCTCTTCAAGCAGCAAAGCCGAAGGCTGGGGCAGAGATTGCTGAGCGAATCCTTTCACTTGCAAACTCTTTAGTTTAGGCATGGTGAGGACGACACTGAGATCCTGGTGAACCATGTTGATCCATGTAAACAAGACCTTCTCAGATCATCAAGAATGCTGGTGCATATAAACTGTTGTTTTTTGTGCAGTATGATTGTCAACTAACTGATCAGTTAGTAAGTGAAAGCAAGCCACATCACTGAATCAAAAGCTTATTTAAGAATTGAATCTGTAAACCTATTCTTACACCCCCTGTAGCCATTTCTTTGATTGGTTAGAAACTGGAGCAGATGTAGACTTAAACAAGTCATAAACTAAATTGTGAGGTTCATACTGTGTAACCTTAGATTTTTGTTGAAATGTTACACAACATTTGATGGTTACATTTGAGCGTGGTTGCCAAGGACAGGTGCTAAGCTCACACAAAAAAACACTTCCAAGGCCATTGCAAGAATTAACTTATTTAAAACAAAATCAAACCAGTCTTACAGCTTGATTAACAAAAACATATAATTGCCTACGATAAAAAACTTCCGAATTTGTCTGCAACAGGTTTTCCGGTAGATGGAACATGTTGATGATGTTTTTCCCCTGATATGTGATGAGGTTATAATTTACATTTAAGGATTTTGTTAATTTAAGCTTTAACCATTTACTATAAACGAATTAAGCAAAATGTTAAGGTTCACAAAATAAAACTAGGTTCAGATAAACAAATTGCTGTAGTTAAAACCTGCGTAAATGTATACGACTGCTTAGACGTTTCAAGTTTCGACCAAGAAGAGGAATAGATGATGATCTGTCTCAAAAAATGGCACAATTGCATGCAAATAGAGAGAGAAAAACCGAAACACATTCTCAAACACGATTCAACACTAAACATGTGATAAGACCATAACATATAGCAAAAATTCATCCTCAAAAGAAAACAATCCACAGAAACTAGCAAATGCATACAAGATTTTGTCTAGTTGATCAGAACGATCATGTATATTCCAAAATTGGGAAAGGAAATAACAAAACCTTGGCTACCCCAGAGAATTTCTAACAATAAGACTCGGAGATTAGATGTTGTGTGACTTGTTGAGAATGACTCCTTCATACTTCATCTGGAACCACTTCATGGCATCATCCTTGGTGACTCTGTGCTGGATTCCAACACGGGCCTTGCAACGGCGTCTACGAGCAACACGGTATCCTGGGCGCTCCAACACAACAAAGAAGTCCATACCATAGATACCGGTAGATGGATCGTACCTGGCGAAGTGAGATAGAAAACATGACTCCTTGTTATTGTTTGCAGACAATATTCATCAGCCAACATAAAACATTCAAAGTCAAAACAGGATTCACTTATAGGTGGTTACATCAAAAGCTTCTAGATTTGCTTATAATTCTCCACTAATAAAGCACAAATCCTTGACAAGATGAATGCTTTTAGCTCTAAACTATGTTAGTAGTCAATAACTAAAGACTGCGAGTAATGAAAAACCAAGACTAAAGGTATGAAATATAGTCAGATTCAATACCACCCATCAGCAAATGATATCAACAATAAACATCAGCTACTTTAAACAACTACAAAATATCAAGGCTAAATCATCCATGGCTCAGAGAGGAACACAGAGTCAAAGTTCGAACCACTTCGAGCTAGAAAATGGCTAAACAAATCAGAATACACAACAGCCACCTCATAGTAGACATTGCTAATTTTCACTAAAGTTAAACATACAGATTATGAAGGAAGGGGGAAAAACACATACTTGATACCCAAATCAATGTGCTCCTGGATACCGAATCCAAAACAACCGGTGTCACTGAAGTTGCGCCTCAACAACTCGTATTCCTTCACCTTCAGCCCACTCTCAAGAAGCTGCATTGCCTTCTCACCCCTAACGGTGACGTAGCAAGCGATCTTCTCATTACGCCTGATACCGAAAGACCTAACAGTGTACCTCGCTGTAACAGAAATCCAGATTCACATTTTTGAACAAAATCGATAAAAAGCCGAACTACAAGCCAAACAGCGCTGAATCGGAAAATAAGTTTTGAATTTCTCACCCTTGGAGAAAACAGGGGTCTGGCCACTGAGTTGCTCCAACACCTAATCGAATTCAAACACAAAAACGAAGCATTCATCGAACGCTGAGGCCAGAAACACAACAAATTCCGTATGAATTGAAAGAGGAGGAGAGACCTTGGAGGCACGGGTGAGACGATCTCCGCTTTCTCCGACGGAGATGTTGAGAACGAGCTTCTGGACCTTGATCTCCCTCATGGGGTTCGACAGCTTCTTGTCCTTCGTCGCCATCTTCACGCTCGCTAGCAACTATGCACTCTCTCTCTCCAAGGGTTTTGCAGAGAACGGCGAAGAATAGAGTGCTACACGCTCACTTTCGCCTCATATATATTTAGGGTTTCATTGCGTTTTATGACGAAACTGCCCTTGTTTGTACTAGGGTTTTAAAATGGCCTCGTTGAACCGGCGATGGAAAGAGACCGACAACAAGTCCTAGAAATTTTATTAAGGGCTTAAGTAATGTTAAAATGTGCAAAACTATCCCTATTTTCGATCATTGTTCACAAAATCATACGTTAATACTAATTAATGGTTAGAAGTGAACATTTGGGTGCTTAAGATTCGCTAAGATCGTCATTTCTACCGAACTAACACATTCATCGGAATCAGTTTTACACTCACTCATCGGAGAAAATATACAAATACTTTGAAGATTTTATTAATCTTTTGGGCCCATGAAGCTGCTATGATCTGCATGTAAACAGTAAAACATAGCCCAAGATGAGTAGTCCAAATTTGTCTTGCAATATGTCTCTATCTTATCTTGCAACTAGTTGAAGACCCGTACCATGTACGGGTAATAACCATTTTTTTCATGCTCATAGAAATTATATGAGGTTTATTTTAATAACTAAAAGAAATAAATTATATGAGATGTGTGTAAAAGTAATTTTTCATCCTCATATTTCTAACCTATACATTAAAAGATATAAAATTATATGAGATTTGTGCAAAAGATAATTTTTCATGATATTTTAATGGGATAAGATCTTAATTGGTTAACAATTTTTCATCCTTGGTAAGAAGTTGATCTCTTGAGATCCAAAAATATATAGAGAGATTCTAGCTAACATAATTTTCCATTTTCCATTTTGATATGTAATCCGGATATAGTGCAGAATCCTATTAATTTCTGATTCATTATTTGATTTTATTAATACTTGCTAAAATAAATGCATTATTTTATTCAGCCTATATTACATGGCGTAAATACTATTTTTTTATTCAACATCAATGAGGTGGCGCAATTTTTTACAAAGACATAGGTTCCGCTTTATACCGTATTGTAGTAGATTCGTGTTTTACACCAGCAGCTTGAACAATTCGTGTCTACTGGTAAGATTTACATAACATTAGGTTTCTACTTAGTAATTGGGCAATTACAAGTTGCAATGTTTTTTTTTTTTTTATGAAATACCATATCTATTAACCATTACTCAAATCCTTAGACAAAATGTCATACAAGGCAAGAGGAAAATGTGAATTACTAAAAGAAAGAACAGGAGAGACCGAAGCCCAACGACAAAGCCAATCTGCCGCCTTGTTTGCTTCCCGAAGGATGAGTTTCCTGGCTGAAACGCATGTAACAGAAACGTAAAAATCAATATCAATATATATTATAAAAGCCGACCGTTTTCGAGCCACCACGTTGATTCTGGCCCCACTTGATTTTAATTTTTTTTAAACTCAAATAGATAATAACAACTCTATATCTTTTATTTTCCTTAATTATCTAATTCTCAATTTTATCTTTAAAGTCATACTATCTATCTTTAATTATATATTCCTTAAATAATTTTATCTTTAATTTTCTTCTTTTACTAAAAACAAAATTCAAATTTTGATTTATGATTGAATCTCCTTAACACGCTACAATGCCCACTATATATCTTTGATATTTAGTTGCTGTTTTTACTAGATTATGATTTTCTTGATTTATCAAATGCAAGTAGTAGCTTTGTAATAGTATAACTCGGTTTTGATTCCTGTCCATATCAAGGCACGAAGTTACACTGATTGCATTTGCAGATAGTCCTAGAATTGCAATTTGTTTATAAACCAGACCCATTTGTTTTGATTTCTTGAAGAGAGGTCCTATATCAATGTGGAATTAATTAGAAAACGTATATGATGTCAAGGCATGAAGCCACCACGTTGATTCTGGTCCCACTTTATATATTGATTTTTAATGACTTCTTAATCAACTAAAATAGATAGTAAAAACTTTATATCTTTTATTTTTCTAAATTATCTATCTTTAATTTTATCTTTTTTCTTACTTATGTAATATCTATCTTTCAAGCCATACTTTTTAGCTTTAAAATTTTATTAATTATCTAATCTTTCATTTATCTTTTTAATTACTCATTGAATGTTTATCTTTGAAGTTATACTATCTTTCTTTAAATTTTCCTTCTATATAAGGTAGACAAATAATAGAAATCTCAAACTGCAAACTATTTATATTCTTATAATCATACAACGAGTGTATTCGTATAAGTAAAGTATAATTAAAATATCATATATATATATATATATTAATAGCACATATTTTGGTTTCAACTCTCTTTCGAGTTCGAACTAATCGGGCTTATTTGTTTCTTTGACTATCTATTTTCAGATTATTCTTTAACCCTAAAATTCTCATTGGGTTGGTTTTTGAGATTGATTCATGTTTTGATAGTTGTAATCGGTACCATTTACTATTAGTGGGAGGTTTATGAAGATGGGCCGATGCCCGTGTGGGTAATTTAAATGTATTTATAAAATTCCAAATATAATCATACGTACACGAGTGTATTCTTATAAACACGAAAACCATTTATGATGGTCATTATTAATAGATATATTCATATAATATATGATAACAAATTATTAGTAAAATATTAATTTATATTCTAATAATCGAATTTTATAAAAATCTATAGATGAGTGTGGACAGTATTTCTTATATATATTGTTCGGGTTATATGAACTTCAAAAGCAATATCACTCTTTTTAGAAGAAAAAAACATGTTCATACAATGAAACTTATAGTATATTTTATAAACATTTATTTTTAAAATATATATAGCATTAATTTTAATGTTCTTAAGTGTAATAGTCGTGAAACTTATATTATATTTTATAAACATTTATTTATAAAATATATAACATTAATTATAATGTTTTTAAGTGTAATAGTCGTGCAGGGCACGACAGGTTAAGCTAGTATATTATAAAAGCCGACCATTTTCGAGCCACCACGTTGATTCTGGCCCCGCTTTATATATTGAGTTTAATGTTTTTTTAATCATGTTATTTTTTTGGTAACCAATTCAAATGGATATTAACAACTTTATATTTTTTATTTTGCTTAATTATCTAATCTTTAATTTTATCTTTTTCCTTACTTATCTAATATCTATCTTTGAAGTAATATTATCTATCTTTAAAATTCCTTTCTATGAAAGATAGACAAATAACATGCAACATAGAACACATATTTCTCAATAACTATTAAAAATAAAAATACATGTGATTACAGAATCTTAACAAAATAATGGCTAGCTCGGATCAATACTTGATCAAATACAAAAAATATGATAAATTTATACCACAAGTCCACAAGTAAGTAAGCATGACTTTTATAGGTGTGTGTGGCTATATAACCAAATTGAGATCTTAGACAATATTGGCTTTTTGTAATCGATTATGTTCACTTTAGATCAAAGTTTTAATCGTGTAGTGTATATTATAGTTGAGATTTTTTGAGCCTCTATGTTAATTTTGATCCCAACACATTTTAAATTAATTATATTTTAACAATTATATATCATTATTGATTTTACAATTAAAAAATGCATATGCCTTTATCTAATTGCCATATTTTAATATATCAAAATAATATCTATATCCATATTCTATCAAAATAATATTCTATAATTATAAACGATCTAAATAATATCTATCTATACATTCTACTTTTATTCAAAAAAGATGTCTTTATCTAATTACCATATATTAGTATATTAAAATAATATTTATATCCATAATCTATCAAAATAATATTATATGTTTATTAGCTGTCCAAATAATATCTATCAATATTACACTAATTAAGAAAATATTTAGATTTACCTAAAATAATCTATTCAAACAATATTTATCAATACAATCTATTAATATCATACGGAGTACTAAATAAGAAAATATTTAGATTTATCCTAAAAGAAACTATAAATGTTAGCGCATGAATGGATTTATCTACATGCAATATATAATTGTATACAATTACCTATAAAAAATATGATTTAGGTTATATGGTAAAGTTATAGATCGATTTAGAAAATCTATCTGCTATGACATCAGTATTATATTTATTTATATAAAGTTTGATAAGAAAATATGATCTACTAGAACATCAGTATTAGATTTATTATATTTTATGTTTTAGGTTGGTTTATAAGACAAATCAGGAACATATATTAGGAGAAAATTATAAATAAGAAAAATACTACTATCAAAATTTATATGGCAAAAACAAGTTAATGCGAATTAAATATGATAACTCATGGTGTATTTTATTAAAAAGTGAAATTAAATGTGCATGCATTTAAAAAATAGTGTATTCAAAATAATTTCATTATTGAAGACATAGTATATATGGTACAACGGGCTAAACTAATTTACTATACAAAAAACGTCCTAACTCCTAAGGAAATCCCGATTGAATAGCCGTTAAATAGACATTTTTTAAATCACGCAATTAACCATCCTTACGAAGAATTAGTTGTAATCATTGGTGTTACATATCTTGATTCTGGCCCAACACCATTTTTTTTTAAAGAATGTTTTTTTTTTCACTTTATTATTTGATTTTACTTACATAGATTTATCCTTATTAACTTAGATTATTTTCTATATTTAAATGATCAACTATATTTCTACCCATTAAAAATTTTTCTATCTTGATAACAAACCTTATTTTTAGTCCCATGACATAACACGGAGAAAGTATATACGCATATCTCTTCTAATAATATCAACTTATTTACAAATTAAGCCTATAACTTTCTCAAATTATATAAACACCTCTTATTTTCATAATACACACATACAATCGGTCGCTTTTTAACTCCCAAATTAATTTTGATCGTACCTCATATTTAAAAAATTAATTTTTATTATTCACATTATATAAGTTTTTCCTATTACATCTTCTTATCTATTATGTAAATTTGTTATCAATTATTAATTCCTAAAACATTACTGTAAAAATCTTTCACATTCAAATTAAGCAAAATCTTTGAATATTTGATCCAAATTATTTATTTTAAAAAAATTGTGATTTCCTACATTTTCTATTAAATTATGATAAACTATATCAGTTTATCAATCCATAAAACATTGCTTTTTATAATTTAATATATGATCGTCATTATCAATTTATGATAAATATTATAAGTGAATTATCAATTTATACTCTTATAATGATATTTTTTTAAAAAGATTTATCAAAGAAAGTGTAAATATTATGTCTTCTATGTATTTTTATGGTTATACGAACAACAAAAACAACATCACTCCTTTTAGAAAAAAATATGTTCATGTATCATAACTTATATTATATTTTTCTATATTAATATTCGCTTTTAATATATCTAATTATAATTTTAATATTTTAAAGTCAAATAGTCGTGCATGGCATGACAGGTTAAGCTAGTACACTGATAATGTATGACGGGTTGGGGAGTGTCACCGCTACTTCAACCAAAAAAATGTACAAAAGCTTGATTGGATGAGAACTGTCATCCGGTTCAATTTTGTAACTTTTTGGGAGCATAGAAAATCCCATATTGGTTAAAGCCAACTCGCCTCAGGTTAAATTTTTTTTGGTAAAAGAAACACCAGGGCTTAGAGCCCTAGGGAACTAAGTCCTGACGGACCGGGAAATCGGCCTCCCACAACGATCAAGTTCGAGCGCAGTACAAGAACTTGAAGGGGGCTCGAAAATGATGTGGAAGCCAAAAGCAAGGGCATGGGCATGCCTGGCGAGGGAGTCCGCGACTTCGTTCGCTTCCCTGTAGACGTGATTGAGACGAGTACACCACTCTCGCCTCAGGTTAAATGGATATTAGTGATTTTTTTGTTTGTTTGGTGTGATCCAAAGAGATCTGTCAAACTGGGGTGTAGTCGGTATGCACATTCTGGATTGAAGTAAGAGAGTGATCACACGATTCACACATCTGAAACTTTTACATGAAAGGAGTGTATTACAGTATGCCCCTAATATACACAATTATTGATGTCACATGTGAAAAGCTCATCTAAGAACATGGTAGAAGGCACAACAGGAGGAAACGTGAGAGAATTGAGGAGGTTTTTTCCTTCCTCAACTATTCCCACGTCTTATTGTCTCAAAGTTAAACATATCTAACCCAAAAACTTATCGGTTATGTAACAGACTCTTTTGGGTAGTAGAGAATAGAATAAAAACAAGTGAAAAAAATTCCCTTCTCCCAATATCAAACAAATTTACCTCATATTTACAAAATTGGTAAATGGTGACAAGTAAACTCTCCCCAACGTACCTGTTTCCTGGCTCCTTTGAATTGTAGTCCTAACTTATATAAGTTTCCTCTCTTTTTTGAACTGTACTCCCTCTTAGGCTCGTGCTACTGCAAAGATGCTGCTGTTTTGAGCGTCTTGTGCAAGGCAGTTGAACCCTTCAATTCTCACGAGTGCAGGCTTCTGACCATATTTCACGGGAACACATCCTCCCTTGCGAGCTGATGATGAACCAGATGTTGGCGAGGCTGGGACTGGCGATATTGGACTAAATCTCCCTACGCTGAAGTGCTCATCTTGAACAATGGGATTTGAAACCCGGCTTGGTGGAGACCCGTAGAAAAATGGTGGGGATGAAACTTGGTTGTCGAATCTTCCTAGACCATAACATCCCTGTAGATGGTAAATAATTAAAGACAAATTGATGACTGGCCACGATAAATTGTCAAAGACTATATAATTAAGGAAATGCACCAGCTAAAATGGACAAACACTTAAAGCATACATTTTAATGGGTGAATTCATCTCTTGTCAAACTATTAGGACAAAAATATCTTGTTGGTAAGAAGGGTCTAGGAACAAAACACAAAAAATATGCAATAAGACTTCCTCCATTATCTCGGTCCTATTAACTGTTTCCCATATGAAGAAGTGCTACCTAGATTTTTGAATTGCACTAAATCCTAGCACATGGAAGCAAAGATTCAGATACCAGCTAGACCATAAGCTTCAAACGCCAACAAGCATTCACTCTGGTAAAAGAAAACAGGTCCTATTGACTAGTATTTCCCATATGAAGTACTAATTAGATTTTTAACTGCACAAAATCTTGGCACATGAAAGCAAAGTTTGGCAAATTATGATACTATGTGATGAAGGAAATTTAATAATGATTGTTACAGTAGCCAACCACCATACGCAACAGTCCTGAATATACTAATCAGGTCATCATCAAAGAACAATCACTTGCTTCTACTAAAAAGGCCCTGGAGATTAAACCATCACAATCTTTCCACCTCAGAAAAGTACCTTTTCACCAATTATATCTAATAGCTCCGCTCCTGATTTCAGATCCCTGTTGTCGGTGTGACTGGTAGCAAAATTGAGAAGAAAGACAAATTCAGCAATCAAACTACCAAGTAGACTCTATACACATGTACACAAACGTGCATCACAGAGATAAAAAGAGCATCATAGCATACCATGTGTGGCGGCCAAAAGGAGGCCCAAAATGGCCGCCAACTCTACGTGGTTTGGGGCACACCACGGAGTCCATGGATGCACCGACCGAGCTCCAGCCGTACTCGCGGGCTGCCAAGGCGTTCCTATCCATCTCCTCTACTGAATTCCTCTTCAGATCTGGACAAAGAAGGCCTGTAAACACAAACAAAAACAAATACAATAAGGAGCCATATCAATCAAAAACCTAACATCCAAAGCAACTTTTTCATTACCGGTACAAGATGAAAAAATACAAAATCAAACCTATAACAAACTAATTGAAGATTCAACTTCGCATATCTCAAAGATCCATTAATCCTCCAAATCAGAAAGCAAAAAAACAAATTCCACTCGGCCGCTGATACTATCCCCAGTTCTAGAGCAACAAACAGCCGATTCACGACGAATTCAATAGAAATCCTGGAAACAGATTCAAATACTCTACAGATAGCGAACAAATCAACAACGCAACTCGAAACGAAGAAGAAGGAAGCGAATACAAAGAGCTCGCGCAATCAAAGAGGGAAAGAGAGAAGGGAAAGGAGCTTGCCTGGGCAACCACGGGAGCTCCTCCAGGGGAGGAGAAACGCGAACGAGGGAGAGAGAGAAAAGAGAGGAACCAAAACGAAAGGTCCAATGGAGAGATACGAAGGAGGGGAGCGGAGAATGAGGCGAAACGAGTGAGGAAAAAAAGGGAAAATGTAAGGATAAGTGGGGATGGTGGTGGTGGGGGCCACAGACTCTTTTTTGAATAGGAGGTGCACGTGCTCGTATTTTGGATCGGTTATTAATTAATTAAGTCTGTGTACTATCCGTATTGCAGTTTTCGACCAATGGGCGGACCCTTTATTTGAGAAATTGCATTAAGTAGCCCAATCTTTAGAAGGGGTTGCATAAAATGTTTGAACTCTAAGGGTCAAGGAACTATAGTATGAAATATTAGAATGGGTTTTCTTTGGTCGTAAAAGGGGGAGCCCTTATAAATTAAACAAGAGAAAAAACGGGCTAACAAGCGATACGTCGGGGGAGCGTCCTACCCCCAACATCGTCCAATAACAATGACCGAACACACAAAGACGGTTCGTCAAGAAAATGCAAACCAAACGGGAATGAAAAAGCAAAGCTAGCAAGGGAGTCGACGACAGAGTTCGCTTCCCTAAAGACATGAATCACGCGAGCATTCCAACTCGATTAGTTTAGATTTCATCTATCTCCATATGTTGATTTCTACAAAAGATGATCCTTTAAGACCAACCATGCTAGAATAAAAGTCTAACCACATATCGTAAGCAGGTAATTGTTTGTGAATTAGCTAATGCATAGGATAATGCGCTAATTTACAATATATGGCATTAAATTGTATTATTTTGTATTCAATTCAATTATATCCTGAATTTAATGTAAGATAAAATAATTTAATGTAAGATAAAATTGAAGAAGAAGGTGGGGCTCAAAAAAAAAATTGAAGAAGGAATTGGGCCGAGCGGCTGTGTTTCAGCCCCGTTTTTCTTGTTTGGCTCATCTCCTCCCATTTTGCTGATTTGGCATGGGAAAAAAAACAAAACAGCTTCTGGGCCTTTCTCTTTCAATTCCTCCAATCTCCTCCATCTCTGGCGATTTCTCTCTCCGACCGACGAGCCGACGACAAGCGACGACAGTCTCGACTCCTCCATCGACCTCACCTGTGCTCCTCCATCGTCCTCAATAACTTCCAAGACCAGCTCGTCTTCTCTGTCACACCTTCCGACGACATTCAGATCCAACTCTCCCATGGCGGTTTTCGAAAAGCCTAAAAATTCTCTGATTCCAAGTTTCCTCTACTCCTCGAGGAGTCTAAACCTAGGTATCAATTCTCGCTCTCCACCGTCACGATCGTTCTTGAAACGTACAGGTTAGGCTTCAATCTCTTTGTTGAAAATCGAATTCCAATTCTAGATCTGTGATTGCAATTTGATAAAGGCAGATGATGCTCAACCATGGTCGTACTTGAATGAAGCCTTGTCCAAGTATCAAGTATATCCATCTTCTTATCATCTCAAGATGACTTTTCACATTAGTAATGGCCTGCAAATTTTGAGATTGTGGTAGTATTGCTCTTGAGATTATACACCAACAAAATCTCACCATATTTATCTGGCAGGACCCTGCAGAAGCAGATAAGCTATTGAAAATTCAAAGGGAGCTGGATGAAACCAAGATTATTCTTGTAAGCCTTACTTTTCTACACCAGTAAATGAATGCACATACTAAGTGCCAATCAGTTTTCATTTGTACTAGTCAATTCCTTGTTCTTGTTGAGTTTGCTGACTGAAAGTTGTTGGTTTGCAGCATAAGACTATCGACAGTGTACTTGAATGAGGTGAAAAGCTAGACAGTCTGGTTGAGAAGAGCTCCGACCTTAGTACTGCATCTCAGGTACGTTCATGTCTGGTTTAGTTAAGATTTGATTTAAAGATGTTGTTCGTCAAATCCTTGCTTTTGTGTAAGACCTTACTTCTTCTGTTCAAACAAGTGATATCAGTTGCTAGAAATCTTGAATATGGCTAATAACCATTTCTGATAACTAATGTTTGTGGGAAATTTCATTTTCTTTAATTTTATAGTACTTCACCTCGTGTTTTCTTCATTTCTTGTGCATGCTGATGATACCTATGCCTATGATCAGTGAGCCTTAGATAGGGGGGCCTTAGTGTTGTTGCTAAGCATAACTAGTTTCTGTCTCAATATTAATGCAATTTCTTCTTTTCTCATTAGGCAGATGTTTTACAAACAGGCGAAAAAGACCAATTCATGTTGTTCATTATTATGATTAGTTTGTCCCAAGTCAATGGAGGATCTACACCGATTGGACGTGGACGGATGGTGGATTGTGAATCTAACTTTCCAGGTGTCCTGTAATGCCATTTCATAATCAAATGATATGCCTAATATATTGCAATTGAACGACTTTTCTTGTTTATTTGATGTAATTGTTATAATCTTCTTGTTATTTGCTAAATATTGTCACTTGTAAAGACAATTAGGTGTTATCAAGAAGATCCTTTGATAACATTGGTAATGACATATATTGTTACTTGTGATGATAGTTTGGAGTTGTGTGCATAAGTCTTATTTTAGCTATACTTATTCAGTGTGATTACTATAATTTTTTAGTTAATTGTTGAATATTGTCAATTATGATGACAATTAGGTGTCACTTGGAATGACAATTAGGTGTGAATTTTGTCACTTGTGATGATAATTAGGTGTGAACTTTTGTCATTTGTAATGACAATTAGGTGTGAATATTGTCACTTTTGATGAAAATTAAGTGTGAATATTGTCACTTGTGATGAAAATTAGGTGTTAATATTGTCACTTGTGATAACAATTAGGTGTGAATAATTGCTGAATATTGTCACTTGTGTTGACAATTAGGTGTGAATATTGTCACTTGTGTTGACAATTAGGTGTGAATATTGTCACTTGTGATGACAATTAGGTGTGAATATTGTCACTTGTGTTGACAATTAGGTGTGAATATTGTCACTTGTGTTGACAATTAGGTGTGAATATTGTCACTTGTGTTGACAATTAGGTGTGAATATTGTCACTTGTGTTGACAATTAGGTGTGAATATTGTCAGTTGTGTTGACAATTAGGTGTGAATATTGTCACTTGTGTTGACAATTAAGTGTGAATATTGTCACTTGTGATGAAAATTAGGTGTTAATATTGTCACTTGTGGTGACAACTAATATGAATATTGTCACTAGTGGTGACAATTAGGTGTGAATATTGTCACTTTGTGGTGACAATTGGTGTGAATATTGTCACTTGTGTTGACAATTAGGTGTGAATATTGTCACTTTTGTTGACAATTAATATGAATATTGTCGCTAGTGGTGACAATTAGGTGTGAATATTGTCACTTTGTGGTGACAATTAGGTGTGAATATTGTCACTTGTGGTGACAATTAGGTGTGAATATTGTCACTTTGAGGTGACAATTGATGACAGTCAACGCCGGTCAACGGTCGGTCAACGCTAGTCAACGGTCGGTCAACGGTCGGTCAACACCGGTCAACGGTCGGTCAACGTCGGTCAACACCGGTCAACGGTCGGTCAACTGGTGGAGAGAGGGGTTATGCTATGTGTGCAAATTTGACACATTGTGGTATTTTCATGCTATATGGCATTTTCCAAATGCCATATAGCCAAATCATTCAAAATTGAATTGAATTTACAATTCATAGCATGTACGTGTAAGATTTCTCTTTGAAAGCTTCAAATTGTACAATCAAAAAGAAAAGGTGAGTCGAAACAAAGTCAAAATATTGAAATTCTTAGATGGAAGATGAAACCAAATAACATCTCACCTTCAAATTTAAAATATCTGTTATCAACCATAAGGAGTATACATGAGAATGGGTCACGTTTTGGGTGGATGAATCATTTCCAAACCCAATCCGCATTACAAATTTTCCAACCCGAACCTGACCTGACCTGTTGACATGGGTCACCCGAATCCAATTCACCCTATATTAAAGGGTGGGTCGAGTGGAATTTCGGGTTAAATTAGTTGAAAATTATAAAACATACTACTTCGTGCTAATTTGTTTACTCATTGAAATAATCGTTCATTGTCCCTCAAAAACCAAATTATCGATCAACAATATAAGATTAAGTAAGATATTTTCAAGTTACTTACCATAAACTTTAATTATATCGCAAATGCACAGTATTATATAAGACTTTTTTGACCAAAACAATTTTTATATAAGACTTTATAATTTTAATAGAAATTGAAGTTATATCTTTCACACTTTTTTGTGCTCATTTGGTTAAACATAAGAAGTGTATTTCCCATGAAATAAAATCATGTGAATTAAATATATAGGAATTGTACTTCATGGGATTTGTAAAAACGTGTTTGGTTAAAAATATGAATTTTGTATTTAAAAATTTGAAAATACATATGAATTTATACGAAATTACTAATATAACCATAATATGTGAAATATAATTGGTTAATATACGGATAAAATGATAATTCTAAATTTAATTAAATGTAATAGAAAAAATATGTTGGAAAATAATGGGGGAATTGGATCTTACCTACTCTTACATGGTAATTGCAATTCCTCCATTTTAGAGGAACTGAAAATCATGAGAATTTTGGTTGTAATTTTTTCAACCAAGCTCGTGTATTTAATGGAACTTCCTAGGATTTTGCAAATCATGTCATGTGATTTTTGTAGCCAACCAAACAAGCACTTTATAAATGATAAAAATTCTCCATTATTTTTTCATCTAATTTTAAATTATACTTTATATAAAACATGATATTAATTGTTTTGACATAAATAAGAATGGATAAAATACAATGCTTATATTTTTTTATCTTAATCAAATAAACATATTTTATTGTTAAAACATAATTAATTTAATATGAATTAGGGTTAGAATTAATGTGAATACCCGAAAAGACACAACTTTAATATATAATAATACATATATGTATATAGATATCATGGGAATATATACATAAAATATATAAAAATATTAATAAAAATTGGGTCGGATTATGGATGGATGAAGCTTCACTCGTACCCGACCCCATCCATCACCCGCATCACCCAAACCCGACTTTCACCCATTTTGTTTGGATTGTCACATGTTTTTTTGGGTTGGGTGAATCGAGTATCCATCGGGTACAGGTGAAATTGACATGTCTACCAAGAACAGGTTCATGGTGAATGAATGGCAGTCCAGATCCTATGCATCCAAGTATGTTACAAGAGGTGTTACACCAATAAAATTTGTCCATGTGTCCTTAAATTTTACCATTTTTAATGCAATTAAATTACAAAACACAGCAAGCTAGAATTACCACATTCTCCTCTTTCTTCCTCAACATTATGATGCGTAATTCAAAGAAATAATTACTGCAATACTTTTTTCTATATATACCTACATACTTGCAAGATTTTATTGTTGTTTTCGACAAAAAAAATATTTTATAGTTGTTTTTGATCAATCAAAAACTAATTAAAGGATGTGAAGTGGTGGGATATTTAGGGTTTTATCTATCATGATCTCAACATGCTTTTAAGTGAATATATGCATTTGATAACTAGTATTGGCTACTTGAACTCAATTCTCCTACGAAATTTCATCTAGGTAACACATATGAATGCTTGAGGAAGAGCCATTGTTGTTGTTGTTGGGTACTACTGAGTTGTAGTGATGGCCAACGGTGCGGGCCTGCCCAGCCCGGCGTCATGGGCCCAAAAAGCCCAGCCCGGTCAGCCCGCGGGCCAGACGGGCCAAGCCCGGGTGGGCCATGGGCTGGGCCCGGGCCGGACTTTTCCAGCCCAGCCCGGCCGGGCTGGTCAACGGGCCAGGAGCCCGGCCCAACCCAACCCGGCCCGGCCCAGCCCATCCCGGCCCGGTGCATATTCATTTTTTTTTAAGTATATATACTATATTTTTGCAATAGTATTATAGTATATAATGTTCATCCAAAAAAAATTTATAGTATATGTGTAAGTATATTGTATATTATGTAAGTATATAGTTATATATAAAATAAAAAATTATAGTATATAATGTTCAACCCAACCCGGCCCGCAGCCCACTCCCAGCCCGGCCCGGCCTGCAACCCACTCCCAGCCCGGTAAAACCGACACGGGCCTGGGTAGGTCGGCCCGGCCCAGCCCATGGCCCAGCCCGTACCAGCCCGGTAATTTGCCGGGCCGGGCCTGGGTCACGGTTCCTTGGCCCAGCCCGGTGGCGGCCCGGCCCAGCCCAGCCCGGCCCGGTTCCATCACTAAGTTGATCAATTAAAAGCTTATGAATCCCGCAAATTTGAGGAGTAAATAAAGAATTGGAGCAGTAAATAAGATTTGCCAAATTGTGGATTGAAGTGATATCGTAGATACTTGGAGAAAAATCAAAATCCCTCAATTCGTTCTAAACCCGTTCTTCTACACGAAGAGGGAATCCAGAGAAATAAGAGGTTTTTTTTTTGTTTAATAATTTTAGTAATTTGATGTATTTATAAAATAGTTAAATACAGGTACACATGGACAAATTTTATTGGTGTAACACCTCTTGTAGCATATTTGGATGCATAGGATCCGGACTGAATGAATGGTGGTTTTTGTGTTATTTAGAGTCGAACTAAAAGTACTATCATTGGGGCTAAAAAAAAGTATTATAATTGATATACCAAAAATTAGTAATAGAAATAAAAGAGAATAAATAGAGGAGAGAAAGAATCATTTTCTAGTGAAAAAAATATGACCGGCCATTAAAAAACGTCCCGGCCTTTTGCACACTCTTTTTTGACTTTTTGCACCACGTCATTCAAAGGCGTCGCCATTTAAAGACGTCCAAATATTATATTAATTAAATTACCGAAAAACAGAAACGAGGAAAAACGTTCGCGTCACCGGACGTCGTTTGCCGGCGTCGTGGGACGTTACTAGATGGTGTTTTGGGCGAATTACCCACGTAAACGTGTTACTTCGCTATAATGAGGGAATTCTAGTCACAAAGTCATCATAACGCGTTACAAGTTACGAATAAGATGTAAATCGAGAAGAAATAACAAACATAAATTGAATAAACGTAAGGAAATGCGAAGAATGCTTAGGATCGTTTGTATTGCTCGTGTATATGTATATGAACTCCTGGATTGTTACAAAGATCGTCTTTCTCCTTAGAACAAAAGTAATAGCTAGAATATATGAGTTTGAGAGTGTTTTGGGTGTGTAGAGAATTGTTGTGTTGATCGTCCCCCTTTTCGGATGAGTCTCCTCCCTTTTATGGTGTTTATTCCTCTAATAAGACCGTTGGCGATTGATGAAGGAAATCCAAAGGATTTCGCTCTCAATCTTCATGGTGTAAATGTGTGGAATATTTGTTATAAATGCCCAAGATTCTTGCCTTTGACTTAGCCGTTGGCAATCAAGGGGCAAATCGATCTCGCCTTTGACTTAGCCGTTGGAATAATTGTGATTAATGTGCCGAGATTGTCGCTTTCCGTTTTGGGGGCTGATTTTGAACGTTGCACCGCTCCTCTTCACTTGGTTTTGGGCCTGATTTTATGAGGCCCAACAGATGGCGTCATGGGACGCCTTTTACCGGCGTTGTGGGACGCTACTAGATGGCGTCGTGGGTTGAGCTGCAGTTCCGTATTGCTTGTGCAGTTCCGTATTCATACAACATCCCATGACCGCTTTTTAGAGAAGGCAATAACTTGTATACTAATGCAACCATAACCTTGGTATGTACAGCACTTCTAATCTTCATATCATAAGCTCTCATTTCGAAAATAAAAAACTTATAACTACTTAATTTCGGGAAAAAAAACTTAAGGCTACTTGGTTATAGCAAGTGCAAGATCCTAGCTTTTCTAAGGTTGCCATATTCTACTACCGAAAAAAAAAGGTTGCCATATTAAAAAAAAAAAACGTGTTTAGTAGTTGCCATATTCAATAGGATTTGCTTTTGTCTTATCTACCTATCTACTTAATTATAGCTACTTAATTTTTGAAAAAAAAACTTATAGCTACTTAATTATAGCAACTGCTTGATCCTTCCTCTCTAAGGTTATTGCCATATTAAAAAAAAAAAAACGTGTTTATCAGTTGCCATATTCAATAGGATTTGCTTTTATCTTATCTACTTATCTACTTAATTATAGGTACTTAATTTCGAAAAAAAAACTTTATAGCTACTTAATTATAGCAACTGCTTGATCCTTGCCTCTCTAAGGTTAATGCCATATTCAAAAAATAAAAAAACATGTTTAGTAGTTGCCATATTCAATAGGATTTTCTTGTTAGGTTTTATCTTATCTACTTAAGCTATGATATGAGCAGCAACATTAGCAATGCCTCACCGTCGCCTGCCTCTCGTCCGGGCCGTCCGGCGTCCGGTGACATCGCCTGCCTCACCGTCGCCTGCCTCTCATCCTGCCACACCTCCCACGCCGCCCAAAGGCGTCCTATGGCGCCGGTCAACAGTGCCCGGTGCCGCCGGTCAACGGCGTCGTTCAACGCCAATGCTCAATTTCGTAATTATTTTTATTATTATTTTACTTGACGCCTTTCGAAAGCGACGCCTTCCAATGGCGTGGTGCAAAAAGTAAAAAATCTGTGTTTAAAAAGTCTATGCCTTAAAAAATGTGTGTTTGGAAATTCTTGTATATGGAGTTTGTAAGAGTGACCAACCAAAATGGTCAATAATTATAGAGGATTTTTTTTTGATTAAAAAAATTTGAATTAAATTAAATTATTATTACTACTGTTATTTTTGACAAGGAAATCTGAAAAGTTCGCCAATCAATTAATTACATTTGGATACCATTAGTTTTGTTTTTATCAAGTGAAAATCATATATATACTGTCTATAGTATAAAGCGGCGACAAAGTCTTCACAAAAAATTGCGCCACGTGTTATATTTTTAATAAAATAATCAACCGGACCCTTGCATATATAAAAAACACTAATCACAATAAAAAAAGATAAATATATGTGATTTCATAAAAATAATCAGAATCTCATATAATCTTATCCCGTAAAAACTGCCGAAAATTATGAATTATCCCGAAAATTATGAATTATCCCTTACCAAGAATTAGTTGTAATATTTAGATAAATATTATTATTTAATAAAACGTGATATTTATCGTAAAGTAATTTTTGAACAAATCCAACTTATTTATATTATGAGTTTATTTACTGTTGGTAAAAAAAACACTAATCATAATACGAAGATACATATATTATATATGATCATATATTTTTAATGTGATCATTAACGTTACATATCTAATTAAATTGGGTTATAATCGCATTACTAGTTTTTCAACTTACTCAAGGTTTTCTCCCTTTGCCTTCGCCCTCTCCAATCTCCGCCTTTTGTCTTCGTTTCGCTCGCTCAGGTCGACCTCGCTGTCTCGGCGTCGTCCAGTTCGGAGAACGACAATGGCGACAAAGCAAATCTCCGGCGAAGCGTTCGCATCTAATCTTGCCGGCCTGTCCAAGTCTCAGCTCTACGACATCATGTCTCAGATGAAGGTGAATCAATCCACTGTTCATATCTATAGATATTAGTTTTTGTTTTGTTCAGTATTCAATTTGAGGCCTCCACTGTTCAACTGATGGAAGAGCAGTTCTCCACGCCAGTTTTTGCTTGATGTGCTTGATACGATATGCCTACTTTGTTTTGCAGACCCTAATCGAACAAAACCCGGACCAAGCGAGGCAGATTTTGATTCAAAACCCTCCATTGACCAGGGCCCTCTTTCAGGTTCAAAAATTTTGGGTTTTCTTTTGTTCTTTCAACTCAGAAAAAGAAATCCTTTTTAGCTAGGTATAGTCTGCATAAAATATGAATTTGTGCCACCATTGATGATATTACCGGTGAAGGTCAATTGTATATTTGAGTTTGCTAGCCGCTCGGTACTTCCAAATTTAGGGTTTCATTGTCCTTCAAAGACTGTATTCTACTAAAGTTAGCTAGGTGGGTTGTGGAGGTTGGTGGGTTTAGCTGCAGCCATTGGTTTTTTTTGATGTTACTTGTGAATTTTGAGTTTTGGTTAGTTACATTAGCTAGCGGAAATCGAAAATTTAGGGTTTCGTTGTCCTTCAAAGACTGTATTAGGGTTTAGTTGTCCTTTGAAACCCACCACTCTTTATTTTATCAGTTCTATTAGCTAGGGTTTTTTCGGTGTCGACCAAAAATTGCCAAGATTAAAGATGGAAGGGTGTACTGCTTGCAATTTATATGAACTCTGATTATGTAGGGCTTAGTGCTTACTAATGTACTCCTAATTTGAGTTAGCGTTTGTTTGCCTAGCAGTGTCTGCTTATTGTTGATTATTGCATAGAAATGGAAGTGTAATGTCAGAACTAGGATTTCATTTTTCTGTCCCTCTTCCTCATTTCACTAGATGCATGTAAACAGTATTTGAATAGATTTTACTGTAATAAGGGCTGATAAAAGTGGGACAGATGTGATGCTATCAATTAGAGCTCATTGTTCACATTTTGGAAGTCCCTGAATTACATTAGGGTACCTTTTTTTTATCACTTATTGATATAATCCTTTTTGTGTTCCATCAGGCACAAATAATGCTTGGAATGGTGCAACCATCAAAGACGGTACACCGACAGTCTTGGCTTATAATCATTGCATACAGATTAAATCTACAAGTTACATTATATAGTTTATTTGAAACACGCAGGCACAACCATCTCAACAGACACAACCTTCAGCGCAGGCAACAAGTACACAGGGATCAAAGCTATTGCCTGGACAAGGAGGCATGCATGAGCCCCCAAATGTGGCTCAAACCCAGAATCCTGCGAGAAGGCAGCAGCAAAATCAACCCCCAGGGCTAATACCGTCAACGTCTATACCGGGTGTTCATGCTCAACCTACTCAACAACACAGGAGTCATCTAAATGTCCAAATGTCACTTCCGCAATCTTCTCAAGTAACTGATATGTCATCACTATCGCATCTTCAGCCTCCTCTTTCTTCAGTCTCTGGGCAGTTGCAGCAACCGTTGCAAACCCCAAGTTCTTCCCACATGCCATTGCAACCTCCACTAACTCAGTCTAGGCCAAATTCCGCCCCTTTATCCCATCAATTTCAGCCTGCAATGGGCCCGAATATGAACTATCAGCATCCAGGGGCTCAACAGATGCATCATTTGCAGCCTGCATATAATGTGAGTTTCATGTTTATTGCAATGCTTCAACTTGATGAAGTCAATTGATCAGTGTACAATTTACCTAGTTCATATGTGTTTTCTTCAGCCGAGTATGAAACCTCCCAGCAGTGGTGTTATGGGACCTCCATTTCCACATGGGCAGCCACAATTCCCAAATCAGCACCAACCATCACAGTATCAGGTATTTGTTTGTCCTTTGTTATTTGTCTAATATAGTAGAATATTCTCTTAAATATGCAAGCCGGATATACATTTTCTATGCAATTACTATTGACCAACCTACTTTTCTTCACAATGCTAGGTAGTGATTGTTCTTTGTCTTTCCTTCGTTACCATTCATTCCTGTTATGTAGCACAAGTTTGTTTGATTTTAATCATATAGATAGATCACCTTTTGAGTATATGATATCTCAGCAACTGCAAAATCTACTTTGCCTTACACATATATGGGAACTAGTTTTCTCCTGTTATATCTACAGGTTGCCTTTTGTGCACATGCTTGCATCCTATCCAAACAACATCGTGAATCATCAACTGCTCCTAATGCTTGACTTTGGCTATGAAATGATGTATCACCTTCTGTTTGGGTTCATGCAATGAATTATGGCATATGGCAAAAGAATCTCTTAAAATTGGCTGAAAGCTAGTAGTTGATTTCTTTTCTTTTTCTTCTCCAAACAACATCATTCAAGTTCAGTGTGCTGATGCGTCCATAGTCCAAGTCTATCTTTCTTAGAGAATCATCATTTTTCTGAATATCAATCTTGGACAATTTCATTCATATACAGGGAGGCAATCCACACATCGGATCAGACTTTAATAATCGAGGCGGTTCAATGCAAGTTGAGAGAGGAGGAGCCCAATGGCAAGTGGGTCCACCCTCAGGCGGATCTCAGCTTCCTGGGCCACCATCCATGGCACCTGGTCACATGGGCAATCAGCCAGCGGGTGTAGCTCCTGTATGTCACTAAAATCTCAATTTTTTTCCCTCCCTATTTTCATGTTTATCTCTCCAGTTTGTGTGAAATGATATTAATTTCATTTTCTTGTGATCAGATGACTCCTGATATGGAGCAGATGCTTCAGCAAGTCATGAGGCTCACACCTGAGCAGATAAATGAGCTGTCTCCTGAGCAGAGGAGCCATGTTCTGCAATTGCGACAATTATTCGGTCAATAAAATCTAGCTTCACCTTCTTATATGGTTATGGTTGATAATTTCCTTAACCAACTCATGGCCACATCAGTTGGGTTCATGTTCCCGTCTTGATAGCTAGCTTTCTCTTAATGTTTTGCACCTGTGTATGTATTCTCAATTCTGGTATCTTGGAGCTAGCATTGAGTTTCTCCAATGCATTTTTCTCAGCATTTAATGCGTAGTATTGTTCAGTTATCCACATCCCAGCATTTGAATATTCACATCATTACTCAAATTTGTGATTCAGAAATAAGAATCTCAACGAGTGAAACAGCCATAGCCCATAGGTATATTTGAAAGAGAATTAGAATAAGGAGCTTCACAATACCCATCTCATACATACAAAAAACTACAGGCCTATTATGCATAATGCATCTATTGTCTCCCCAAATTGCAATTCACATTTTATATATGGACTCCATCCATTCTTCAAGTCTTCTTGTTTACTCTGTTTCCATAAAGGCAATATACAATCATCTATCAAGTAGTTAACCAAAAATCAAGGACACAATAAAAAATAAAAGAAGCTTAGTAGGGCAAAGACTTGCTATGGTGAGGAGATCGCCTGCTCGGAGAAGGCGATGAGTTAAATATCTCCTGACCCAACTCGCTTACTTTGGTGAGTAAGAGGCTCCTCTCGGTTTCGAGTTGTAGCATGTACTCTTCTTGCAAGTCTTCAAGGCTCTCTAGCTCACTCACCGCCTCTGTCAGGCCCTCAAATTCACCATCCCCAGCTAAGTTCTGAAGCTTCATCAACAGCTCCTTCATCTGATTTCATTGCCAATTTCAACCAACCATAAGTCAATACTTTTGGAAGTGGAGTCACAACACAGATTTTCTAACATAATAAGGCGAGCCCACATTGAAATGAATTAAGTATTATAATGCATTATGTTGAGTATAACTGTATAACCCAACTTAAAAATGTTTAAGGTGGAGCAGTTATCAGTTTTTCAACTAAACCACATCCAATTGGCACACACTTCACAAGAATTATGGACACAAACATTAAATTAGGGTCATACTGAGATTTTGAAATCCTAGGAAGGAGCATATTCTCATTAGCAACTAGGAAACTGCATACCTGTGAAGAGATTTTCTGTGACTTGACGGGTGAGGAGTCAGAGTCAACACTGGTCCTTCTCTCGAGTTCAGGTACTTTTCGTGTTATGAGCACATGAATCTCCCCTTTCTTGACACCTTGAAGAGGTATCCATTTGTCATAGGTCTGGTTTGGAGGCAGCATTTGGTATTCGATCACACATTCGCCAATGCTAGATGAGGCCAAAATGGCGTTGTGGTCTTTGACATACAATATTAAGGGGCTCCCGTCATCCACAAACTCTAAGGTTTGATGCCATTTAGGTGTTAGTGTTTTGTACATCACCTGTGGACCAAGAAGAAGAGAAGAGATTTAATACCACCTAAAATAAATTACGCTGCTGTTTTTTTTTTTTTAAATGCCAGAAACTTGAATTCAAAGTCACAATGCAAGAAAAGAGTCTTTCTTTTTGTAAACAAAAAAACAGGTGCAAAGGAATTCACTTGGATAACACAACCTATGAGTTTTACATAAGAAATAAATACAGTACCTTTGTTCGTTTCTTTATGTTTCCATATTGGACTTTCACATATGGATCACTTGTTCCTCTCAAGTCAGCTGCAACAAGATCTTTTCCCTCAATGAGGACCAGCTCAATCCAGCCATGTCCAGTAAGATTAGGCGACGAGCCCTACAAGAACCAAGTTGAAAAAAAACATAAGAAATCTGATTCATTACAAATTCCCACAACTCACCGAGGGCAAATATGACTGAAATCTGTTTCATGTACCTTTGACCCTGATCCTTCAAAGTTCTCCATCCGAACAGCTTCTATAAGAAGCTTAATGTCACCTGAATTCACCTTTTCAAGGGGAATCCACTCTTCTTTTGTCGAGCCATCAACTAATCCTTCCAAGTTCACTCTTGCACTACCAATCTGCTCATCACCAAAAGTCTCTTCACTAAAGCACTTCAGTGTAAGATATTCTCCACCTCCAACCTCTTCAAACTCAAATCTCTGGTTCCAGACAGCAGTGTCGGCATCTGAAACCGTCTTCGTCTTCTTCGTGGTCTGAAGAAAGTGTGCATAGAAGATGGATCAGACAAAGTCACTACAGTTTATAGCTGGAAATTTGTTGGATTTAAAACATACCTTGCCATAATGTAGCTTCACATATGGATTACATTTTCCTGATTTATCTTTCCTAACAAGATTTTGGGCTTCTGCTACAGTGACAGAAATCTTTCTACCTGTTGTAAGTGGAAAGTTGGCGGATCCGTACGTACTTTGCTGAGATCTAAGTGGTGAGATCAGTGAACCATCTGAGAATTGCCACTCTTTCAGCACAAGCTTGACTGTGATCTGAAGATCATTAGGAAAAAAAATTCACATCCAAGCCTTAAGACTGTGACCAGAAAAGGAATTCAAGTATAATCATCAATTTGCCAATTGTGTACCTCTCCTGTAGTTGATCCTTCAAATGGAACAGTCATCTCAACTTGTTCTCCACACATCTGAATTTGATCGGCTATCACACTGGAATTGGGTCCTATTGCCCAGAATATTGTCGTGTCGTCTTCACAATATCTAAACTGCTCAATTTCCCAAGCTGAAATTAGCTCTTGCAGAAAATGCTATATCAAAGAGTAAAGTATGATGGAAAAATCTGGATAAATGAGTACCTTGACTTCACAGCTTGATAGGTAATCATATTTGACGCTTCCAGGGGTGCACGCATAGAGGTGGAACTTAAGACTACCAGCACTGTCATGTAAAACCATATTGAAAGTTGAATCCCAGCTTGGAGACGATCCCGGCTTTGCAGATGTTGTTCTAGTAAGCTGTTCGAGCTCTACCTCCACAAACGTCTTAACATCTGTCACAGAATGCTCTTCGGGAGCAGTACCATTGGTTTTGGAACTCGGTTGTTGCCTTCTAGAAGGACTTCCTTTCAAGCTACCTCTAGAAATCTGATTGGCTCCAACCACTGTGACATGTATGATGCCAGCTACGACCTTTTTCCTCATGTGTACAGCTGGCAGTGAGAAGCAACGTCGACGGGGCTCAACCATTGTCTTTACCAATGTCTCAGACAAGAGCTTAACCTGCTCAAAACAGACAATACCTAAAATTTAGAAATAGAAGGCAAAAATATTGACCTTAAACAGAATCACTATATTTTTTCACAAGATCTCCATCAGGATCACAGTCTGTAAAATATGTTAATCTAAGGAATGGAAAACTCACCCTTTTTTAAGAATAAATTGTTTTTGTGGTAGTATTATCACTTATTAAATTGTAAAATTTCTGTGAAAATTGTACACACCAGCCAAGAAGATACGCCTGGTAATTCTGTTGCAGGGAGTGACTGGCTTCCGCCGCTTCCAAATGCAACACCTATTCTGACCTCCGGGACGGATAGAAAAGAGTACAAGATTGCTCTTCCATCAAGAATTGGCAACAGTTGCAGCTGAAAGTTCTCAAATACATATAGATTAGGAAAATGAAGCAGAAATAAGATCAAAATATAACTTTTAGAACAGATCACCTTCATTTCAATTCCACATAAGCTTGGTTTATATGAATATCTTAATCTCTATCTCCCCTTTTCCTTTCTAAGTGTCCTGGTACTCGGTCCTCAAGTAAAAATATGTTGAAAATTTAGGATCATTATTGCTCATGTTCAATTTCAAAAGAAGAAATGTTTATCATAGGTAGATAGAATTTTTTGACAAACGGAGTGCTAAACAGAAACAATAGTCAGTTGAATATATCCCAGAAAACCCTAAATGCAGCAAGGACATCAAACAGATAGCAGCATAATAGCAACCTTAATTCATGAAAAATGATCTCAGATAACAGATAGGAGCATAAACCTGGCAACTGCTAACTTATTTTCATGACCAATTTAAATTTGAGAAAGTGTCAAAATCCAGCACTGTGCAATTTAGAAAAAAATGAATATGTTTGCGTGAGATAAAAGGGCAATTAACATACCTCACCCTTGATAAAGAGATGGTTTACAACAATTCTTGCAGTCCCATATAGTGGCTTTGCAAGCTTAGCAGCCAACAAAATGCTCATGTCAGTGGTGTCCCATTCAAACCCTAAATGCATCATTTTCTGCCACAACCAAATAACATTTGAAGTCAAGAGCTAACTCCTCTACCAACAATCACCTTGCAAAATACATAACTGAAGAAAGCTGATGTTTATTGCTGAGACCAATTTAAAACAACACACTCATTAAACCAGGATGTCGTTTGCTGGAAGGAAAATAAGGTAGGATTGATGTTTCCATGACTTGTACTACCAAACATGTTATACAGAAATAGTGTTCATCACCAATTACTATTTGGAACATTATTCTAGAGAAGAAGTTCTGATATTTTTTAAGACTTAGACATGTTCAGCAGGAAGTAGCATCATTTATATATTTTACTATATACTCTGTGTATTAAGCAGTACTAAATTCACCAAAAAGCTTCAAATTTAAGAAACATAAACCATCCCTTTCATAAAAAAAACAGCAGTTCAATAATCATATCACAAATACAGACATTTCAGAAAAGAAAGTTAGACATTAAACAGAATACAAACCTGAGAGTCAATTGTTGACCAGCGTGCCCCCTCAAGAGCCAGACTAGGCGGAGAAGAACCAAGTGAAAATTCTTGAAGCTCAATTTTTTCCTGCAATAGGTACATTTTCACTACATTACATGATAAAACACCATCATCCTCTCATACCATAGCTAGATGCTATGAAACAAAAACTGAAACTTACAAGGAGCCTAGGTCTTCGGTGCTTCAAGCGTTTCTGGATAGACAAATACAAGAAAAGATTACACAATCAACTACAGCACAGTTCTCAAGACTTGTATCATAAAGAGCTGAGTTGTCTATAACAAGAACAAATGCAAAGCAGGCCTTAAATGTGCTGGGAGAAAAGAGTTAAGTATATGAAAATGTAGCAAAAGAGGCATACCTCAACAATAGAGGCAAATCTAGTCGAAAGCATAGGGTTGAAGTAATTCGGCCAAATATCAATCAGTAGCTTGTTCAGCCATACACAATGCTCTACAGGTGTTGTTGGCTGTAAGCAAAAAAATCACTACTAAGTTGAGGAATAAATCAATACACCAGATTATCAAAATAGAAAGGTGGCAAGAGAGTTACTGATGCTTCTAGTACAGCTCGCTTCCACTTTCGGTTCAAGTCTTCAGTAACAATTTGTCGCTGATGACTTGTATACTGTAAATTATCAGAGAAACAGACATAAGTAGTATAATATGGGAATTAGAGAACAAGACTATCCTTTTCAGCATATAAGAAAAAAGGAGTTATTTGTTCTTTTCATCCTCGTGCACTGTTTATGAATATAGCTTATGTGACAAGTTGGAAGATGATGTGAAGCCATGGCCTTTACCCTGACCCAATCCCCATGAATGAAACAGCACCATTACAAGTTAAATTAGAAAACAGCCAAAAGCTAGGGAAATGGGAAAACAAAGTATAACTAGGATAAGTCTGTATGGGAACTATTGAATGGTAGAGATTATTAAAAGTTTGTGAATTCTGTATGTTTAAGGCTAACATGTCATCCTTTTTAAAAGTTTCAAGCTGAGTTCAGTGGTAAAATGACTAATGTGACTGCATAGTGCATTTGAACATAACTGTGGCATGCATCCTTCCTTGTACCTTAATGGCCTTCATTTCACCCTGCTAGCTAATGACTCAACTGAGCATAGCTTGTTCCAAAAGCCATTCATTATAAGTTATACAAGTAATCAGCAGTGAAGTGGTGTTATAGAAATTAACCATTGAAATAACTAGGGTTTGCTTCAGTATAGTACGGAGTAGTTTACTATCACATGTTAAATCTTCCATTGAGAGCGTCACAAACCCAGTATAAGATGGTTTCAGTCTCTTCATACTGCATACTCATAAAAAGTACTTTTGCAACAAACCATACTCCGTATAATAAAACATAGAATTGGAAAGGACAAAAGTAGCCATTGTGTGAGGAAGAAAAGATGAGGCTTGAAAATAAAGTTGTCTGGAAAAGGATTGGAACGATTGATTGGATAATTAGTTATAAGACCAATATTCAACGGAAACGGCCATGATTAAAAGTTCATGAACAATCCTATTCAATCACTTAACAAACTATATATTCATAATCATTGACTAATCAAAAGATAGACCGCTTCAAGGTTCTTGAAAAAGTACAAGATTTTACCAAGCCCTCAAGAGAGGAAGAAAGAAAATGCAAAATCCAATTGCAATTTTCCAATCGAACTATAGCACCAGCAGCATTGACAAATGAAGGATCAAAATTGTTTCTTTTTTAGGTCTGAAAAGGATCAAAATGTTGATCAAGCAAAAAGAACTCACATAGCTAGAAGCTTTACACACTCCTTCACTTCAATGGTCCCAACAAATATTGCATTATTGCACATACAGAGCAAACAACAAAATGAAAGAACATTGAAAGGACAAAAGAACAGATCAGAAAGCATCTTTCTTACCTGGATTGTAGCCCAAACAGCAACAAATATAGGAATCCAATTGGAGGCAGAGAAAACCCATCTCTCAAACCCCCAAAGAAGCAAGATCAATGCCCCCAAAGGCAAATACTGAGGCTTCTCAACGGCTAATCCCCTCAAGAACCCCAAAGCACCTTCAATACTCAAACCGGTTTTCCGTCTGTTACCCATTTATCAGAAACCCCAATTGAACAAAACCCAGTTCCCCTTTTCTGTGTAAACCACCTTCTTCACGCCACCATAGAGAGACAACCACAGCAAAAAATAGACAAGGGTGTCAAAGGGTGACACCACAGAGACAATATATTGAGAAGGAAAAAGGTGGTGAAACTAAAAATTACTATTATTCTTGGGCATTTAAGGAAGGTAGGGGTTTCAGAAGATGGAAGATGTTTAGGGATGTGAAAAGATCAACCACTAGTCGTTTGCCTCGTTGGGTTTTCTATTACTTTTTTCATTTGTTGCAATTTGCAAAGACGAAGACCAGGAAGGTAAGACCAAAGAGCAAAGAGCAAAGAGGGTGGCCGGTGGATTTTCTTGATTGGCTGCGTTTTTGTGGGTCTGAAACAAGCACCGGAAAGGAAATAGCAGAGACAAAAACAACGAGTCAACGAGGAGACCAAAAGCTCGGAATACTATAAAAATTTGACACACTTGTCCATGGCTAGATAATGCCAAAATTCCTATGCATGCACTTCTATTTGAAATATGTTATTTGCCAGACCGACAATTCTGGTTTAATGTTTTCTAAGTAGCAACTAACCATCACTAATTTCGATGGAATCCGTTTATGTTTGTAGCATTTCACTGTCATGTAAGTTACAAGTTACAACAGGTGACCTGTATCCTTCCTTTAATTTGTAACAACCATTGTCGTAATATGTCAAATTTTCGGCAAAATAAAAGATAAATGTCAAAACAAAATATAGAATTTTTTGTACCATTGTTTTTTTTTAAATGTTTTTTTTATGTTTTATTATTTTTAATTATTATGGATCTACTTCGTATTACTTTCTAATTGTATAGGGTTGCTTACGATAATTTTTAATGAAAAATACGATATGGTTTTATTTCCGATTGTTTTAATAAGACTAGGTGTACCCGTCGTGCCATGCACGACAATGACTCACGCTTTATATTTTAAAATTATTTTAATTATAAATAAGATATTAATAAGTAAAAATATATAATGAAAAATTTAGTATGTGAAAATGTTATTTTTTTCTAAACAAAAAAGATTATTTTTCAGATTTGTAGCACCACACGTTTCACATATGAGATTATAAAAATATAAATTATAGCAAAAATTTATGTAAATAAAAATTTACTTACTTTTTCATCCTTCAAAATTTGTCTCTAATGGTTAATATATATCGTTATCCCTATTATCACAATTTTGAGACATTATAAGTCAATATAATATAAAATGAGATGTTTTAATTGATTATTTTGGTTTGATCTTATTTTTTATTTTAGGACTTTAATCTATTGGTATGAGATATAGTTACTATGAATTGTTATTTAATTTAAAAATATTAAAATATAATATCAAAATTTAGAATTATAAAATGAGTCCAACATGATTCTAATGACTTTATATATTGAAATAATTTAAAATATTAATCAACAGTTATTTTTATTATGAAAGATATAAGCTAAGTTATTATGAAAATAATAATATATAAGTTACGTGAAATATAGTAAATATAAGCTTATTTAGTATTAAAGATAGGAATAATAATTTGATTATAAAAGAGGGATTCTATTTTTAAATTATTTTAAATTCAAAAAATTTTAATTACTTCTTACATAAAGAGATTAAAAATATAACTAATATATTAAAAAGGATAGAATATTTTATCATAATTCAAATAATATCTTTTACATGAATTGATAATAAAGCATGTAATTAGATTAGTTAAAATAACATGAATTTTTTAATTGTTTAATTATGAGAGATAAAATATGAGTTAATAGGAACATGATAATATATAATCAAGTAAAATTTAATAAATATAAACTGATTTAGTATCATAGATAAAAATGTAAAATTTCTAGAAAAAGGGGCTTCCATTTTAAAATTATTTTTTAAATTCGAATTTTTTATATTATTTCGTACATAAATAGATTAAAAAGGTAATTGAAAAAATAAGTTAATATGTATCTTTTATAGAGGGAGATTTTCAAGATAGATCATATTGCTTTAAAGATAGATATTAGATGAGTAGGAAAAGGATTAAATTAAATATTAGATAATTAAGGAAATTTTAAAGATAAATATTATGCCTTCAAAGATAGATATTAGATGGGTAAGAAAAAAGATAAAATTAAAGATTAGATAAATAAGAAAAATAAAACATATAAAATTGTTAATGATGTGGGGCCAGAATTAACGTGGAGGCTCGAAATTCTCCGGCTTTAATATATAGTATAGATTTTAATTCTCAAAATCTTAATATAGCACAAATAATGGGTCATTATTTTGGACTTTGTCTTAAGATATTTATCCTTTTTTAAGATCAAAACAATTTACTTATTCTAATAATGTCAATGTGCCAACAAACTTCCAAATAGGGTTTTTCCTAAAAAAAATCAAGGAAGAAGAATCGTAGAAAGATTTTTGTATAAGTTTCTTTTTTGCACACAGAATAAATATATGCAAATGCAGTTGACAGGATTTAAACTTGGGACACATTTAAAAGCCCAAGTGAGTAATTGCCAATTGGGTTAATTGAACTTATTGAAGTCTTAAGGCTCTATTAAAAATATATATTAAGTGGGAAGGCGCCAAGGCGGGGAGCCACGCCGTTGACCGGCGTCCCACGACGCCGTTGACCGGCGTCTCACGACGCCCCTCTTTTTTTCCTGTTTTTTGTTTTTCCGCAATTTAATTAATATAATATTTATACGCCTTTAAATGGCGGCGCCTTCGAATGACGTGATGCAAAAAGTAAAAAAACAGTGTGCAAAAAGCTCGGGGGTTTCTAAATCCCAAGTGGGCCTGCTTAGCACAGTTGTTCAGCTGATAATGCTTGATTATTGCACGTACTTTCTTGGAATTGTGTCAAGTAATGATGTTTAGCAAATTTTCAAGCCTCGATTTCTGCTAATAGTTGCATATTTAACTGATTAATTCCATTTTCATTCCTAAAGTAAGTTTTTTTGGTAGATCATTCCTAAAGTAACTAGGAATCTCTATTAGGCTGAACCGTTATTAAATCTCAGGAATCACGCTCAAGTGAACCATGAAATTATGGTGAACCATGAGTCATAATCTAGACCGTTAGATTTACTTTAATGGATGGTCAAGATTAAGAAAAGATAAAGATTTTATTGAATATCTTTTAGATAATTATTCATTGTTATTTAGGGTTTAGGGTTGTAGGGTTTTAGATTAGGGTTTTGGGTTTTAGGGCTTAGGGTTTTAGGGTTGTAGCTTTAGGATTTAGGGTTTTTGATTTAAGGTTTAGGGTCTTAGGTTCAAGGTTGAGAGTTTCCTAGATACTCGACGAGTTGCACAAGTTCTCTTTTGAGTATGAATAACTACGAAGAAAGGGTTGAATAATTCTGTACAAACGTGAACAAAAAGAGCGGTAAACGGCCTGAACAATAAGAACCACAACCGATATGTATATTCATCTGTGTGGATCCGCCCCCAATTTGCGTCCCTATATATAGGCGTGCTTCCAAGTCGGGAGGGAGATTGGGGGGATAGATGGGTGGCTGAACAAGTGTGTGTGGTTCCTTGAATAAGTACCGCAAACGGCCTGAACAATAAGAGTCATCACCGATATGTATCTATGTGGATCCGCCCCCAATTTTCGATTTCCGTCCCTATATATAGGCGTGCTTCCAAGTCGGAAGGGAGATTGGGGGCGGATACATGAGTGGCTGAACAAGTCTTTGTGGTTCCTTGAATAAGTATCGTAGATGGCCTGAACAACAATTGACACCACCGATATGTATTTGTGTGGATCCGCCCCCAATTCCGATTTCCATCCATATATATAGACGTGCTTCCAAGTCGGGAGGGAGATTGGAGGCGGATACATGGGTGGCTGAACAAGTCTTTGTGGTTCCTTGAATAAGTATTGTAGACGGCCTGAACAATAATTTCCACCACCGATATGTATCTGTGTTGATCCGTCCCCAATTTCCGATTTCCGTCCCTATATATAGGCGTGCGTCCAAGTCGGAAGGGAGATTGGGGGCGGATACATGGGTGGCTGAATAAGTGTGTGTGCAACCTTGATTAAGTACCGCGGACGGCCTGAACAATAATTGTCACCACCGATATGTATCTGTGTGGATCAGCTCCCAATTTCCGATTTCCGTTCCTATATATAGGCGTGCTTCAAAGTCGGGAGGGAGATTGGGGGCGGATACATGGGGGCTGAATAAGTGTGTGTGCAACCTTGAATAAGTACCGCAGACGGCCTGAACAATAAGAGCCACCACCGATATGTATCTGTGTGGATCCGCCCCCAATTTCCGATTTCCGTCCCTAAATATAGGCGTGCTTCCAAGTTGGGAGGGAGATTGGGGGCGGATACAAGGGGGGCTGAACAAGTCTTTGTGGTTCCTTGAATAAGTATTGTAGACGGCCTGAACAATAATTGTCACCACCGATATGTATCTGTGTGGATCAGCTCCCAATTTCCGATTTCCGTCCCTATATATAGGCGTGCTTCAAAGTCGGGAGGGAGATTGGGGGCGGATACATGGGGGCTGAATAAGTGTGTGTGCAACCTTGAATAAGTACCGCAGACGGCCTGAACAATAAGAGCCACCACCGATATGTATCTGTGTGGATCAGCCCCCAATTTCCGAATTTCGTCCCTATATATAGGCGTGCTTCCAAGTCGGGAGGGAGATTGGGGGCGGATACAAGGGGGGCTGAACAAGTCTTTGTGGTTCCTTGAATAAGTACCGCAGACGGCCTGAACAATAATTGCCACCACCGATATGTATCTGTGTGGATCAACCCCCAATTTCCGATTTCCGTCCCTATATATAGGCGTGCTTCCAAGTCGGGAGGGAGATTGGGGGCGGATACAAGGGGGGTTGAACAAGTGTGTGTGGTTCCTTGAATAAGTACCGCAGACAGCCTGAACAATAAGAGCCACCACCGATATGTATCTGTGTGGATCAGCCCTCAATTTCCGATTTCCGTCCCTATATATAGGCGTGCTTCCAAGTCGGGAGGGAGATTGGGGGGGGATACAAGGGGGGCTGAACAAGTCTTTGTGGTTCCTTGAATAAGTACCGCAGACGGCCTGAACAATTAGAGTCACCACCGATATGTATCTATGTGGATCAGCCCCCAATTTCCGATTTCCGTCCCTATATATAGGCGTGCTTCCAAGTCGGAAGGGAGATTGGGGGCGGATACAAGGGGGGTTGAACAAGTGTGTGTGCAACCTTGAATAAGTACCGCAGACGGCCTGAACAATAAGAGCCACCACCGATATGTATCTGTGTGGATCAGCTCCCAATTTCCGATTTCCGTCCTTATATATAGGCGTGCTTCCAAGTCGGGAGGGAGATTGGGGGCGGATACAAGGGGGGATGAACAAGTGTGTGTGCAACCTTGAATAAGTATCGCAGACGGCCTGAACAATAAGAGCCACCACCGATATGTATCTGTGTGGATCCGACCCCAATTTCTGATTTCCGTCCCTATATATAGGCGTGCTTCCATGTCGGGAGGGAGATTGGGGGCGAATACAAGGGGGGTTGAACAAGTGGTGCACCCTAAAAGATGGTGCACTTGACCGTCTATTAAAGTAAATCTAACGGTCTAGATTATGACTCATGGTGCACCCTAAAAGATGGTGCACTTGAGCATCCCCCTAAATCTCTGTTCTTCATAAAATCATAGAGAAGATCAAGTTTTGATTGAAACGCGGCATTAGTACCGTCTTAACTTTAGTATTTGATTCCGTTATTATCAAAAAAGTATTTGATTCCGTTCAAAAACAATCTCCATATCCAAAATTGCCTCTTGTGGACTAGATCGTATATGGCATGATTTTTTCTTAACAGATGAAGTAGTGGATTAATTTCACCATCATTTCGAACTTTGATAAGGTTGGCCATGATTACGAGTACTTTTATTGAATTATCAACTCAAGGGGATATTTTTTATAAACTTTTGGAGTCTCACATTCAATATTAATATATCACTTTACTTTACTTTACTTTATAACCCAGTGGAGTTCCTCTTCCGGGGAATCTGGGGGGTCAGGATGGGGGCACCCCTTGCTTACGCAAAGGGGGTGCGCCCGAAAGACCCAAAGAAAAGAAAAGAAAGAAAAGAAAAGAAAAGAAAAGAAAACTGAAACTCAATTATGTGTCAATCATAACTGAATTTAGTTCAAATGCACCAAAATTGATGTAGGGGTCATATCCAACTCAAAGGCACTATAACAGCCAAAGAGCATGAGGATGGGGGCACCCCATAATATATCAATATTAATATATCAGTTTTTATTTATTTTTGGTAGAAATATATTAGTTTTTATTTTAATCAAAGGGAACAAGAAAATTGAATTCTATGGATTTTGGCATTGTCTTGTGACAGATATACAATTTTATTAGGCCGATTGACCGAAAACCACCCATATAATAGGTCATATTACCCTAAACCACCCCTTCTATGCATATTTACCGAAAACCACCCGTATGAACCCTTCCGTCAAAAAAGAGCCACCTCACCTTAATTCCCCGTTAGCTGGGCGTTTACTTGCGCGTGTGATGCGTATTTCTCTACCTATTTTACTTTTTTCTTTGAAATTGCAAAATCAAAAAATAATAAAAAAAACAATCTCCCATTACAACCTTCTTCTTCCATACTTCGCCCAAAAACCTCCTTTCAATGAAGAAATTGAAGCTCCTCCCACCACAATCCAAAAACATCAATCTCCTCAACGCCATCACCATCCTCGCCTAGAGCCCCATCCCACTCTGCTGCTACCCACGTCAGTACTAACTCTTCTTGCCTTTCACTGAAACAAAACCCCCAAATCTAATCTACCTGCATATATAATTCGTGTATAATAACGCAGAAATCATGCACCAAATCTACAACGAGAAGTAGAACACGGTGACCATCATGGACCAAATCTAATCTAAACCTCAACCCCCCAGAAGCCAGCCCCTGTCCAGCCCCCTCCACCCACCTCCACCGAATCCCTAGCCCTAGACTTCTCCTCCCACCACTGCATCGACTCCGCCGTCGCCCCCTCCGCCAATCGCTTCCACCGCCGCCGAATCCCTAACCCTATATTTCTCCTCCCACCACTCCGGCGACTCCCTCGACCTCCTTCGGAACAGGGGCTGGCTTTCGGCGCCGCCAGTGAGGAGGCGGAAGCAAGCGACAGGTGTTGAGGATCTCGATGGCGGATTTCGGCGTGGTCGACTTTCTAGAGATAGCGAGGACATTGGTGTTGTTGATGGAGCAGGCGTGGACGGCGTTGTCGACGGTGAGACAAGCGGCGACGTAGATCCCTGTGATTGTGTTGGCGAAGATTTGGACTCTGACGCCCGTTTTGCAAGAGATTGGGAATAGGGTTTTTGGCAATTTGGACGCCGGCGATGAAGGTTTTTGCCGAAGGTTTTTGTCGATGTCTCCGATTTGGATGCCCGTTTTGCAGGAAATTTTGGGGAAGAACATTATTTTGTGAGATAGAAAGAAAAGGCAAAAATAAAATAAAATCAAAGTTTAACAACGCGTCGCACGCACGCGTTCACGGCTTTTTAACGGAGAAACTTGGAGAGGTGGTCGTTTTTTGACGGAAGGAGGTTTACGGGTGGTTTTCGGTAAATAGGTATATAACAGGTGGTTTAGAGCAATGTGGCCTATTATACGGGTGGTTTTCGGTCAATCGGCCATTTTATTATATTATTAAAATCAACCAAATGAGCAAGTATTGATAATCTGTGTAAACAAAGCATTATAATACGCATAAATAAATTTAATATGACATTATTGACATTATTACAACATTACAATTCGAGAATACAACAACTACCCCGTATAATAAAGCTCTCTAAACATACAAGAAAATTGGAAATTGCCAGAAACGTCACCCACACCCAAGGGTGTAACTTTACAAAAAGCTTTACAGTTTACACTTCCAGGATGCTTTTAAGTTTTTAACTGCTGTTATAGTTGTGAAGGTACATTTGTAACATCATATATTTACAGTCATAAGTTTCATTTTAGAACACTTACTATCATTTCCTTTTCTTGTCATCTTTATTATCTGTGTCAAGAACAACTGGGGCAGCAGGTATGCTGAACCACCACTCCTTCAACCGCCTATGGATTCTCTCTGTAGCAGCTTTCCGAGGTGGCGAATACCTTGTAAAAACCTCCAAGAAACATGTAAGGATTATGTACTTGACGGGCACAAACGCAAAGAACAGAGCCAAGAGCACCAGCACCAAAGCGCATTTGTCACTGGCCTGATGATCATTCAAGAAACAAAAATTTGTAAAGAGATTTGATATTCAGAAAACCTTAGGGGCGCCGACCGGAATTCACCCCCTTTTTTTGTACAGATGAAGAGGAACAAGGGAAGAGAACCTGAGGGAAAATGGCTAGCATCAAGGCACGTATCTTGAGAAGTACAATATTTGTATCTTGGATGATTTCTTCAGCCTGAGAAACAGCATTTTGCACTGCCAAAAGCTGTTCCATCTTACTCTTTGGTGGAGGCGGAATTACCTTAATCCCGTCAATATGCTCGTCTTGGACAAAGAATCGAGACATTGCCATGAAAATAACGGTGATGATCAGCAGTAGAACAGGGAGATAGCCAATCCAACCCCTACAAGCAAACATCAAGTTCAGTTACTATTTTACAAAAAAGGTAAAGCATCATTTAACCAGCTTATTGTCATTAACAGTAACTAAGGTTAGTTTGATAGAATGGGAATTTCAGAAACAAGCTGACTTTTATTGAAAAATGAATCTTTGAAACCATTTCAGCATCTGTATTTTGAATGTGGATAAAAAATTCAAAAAAGAAAGTGCAAGTGCCTTACCGGATAATAATAAAAGCAAAGGTCAAACAGAAAACAGTAGACTTGACAAGATCCTCCCAAAGGAATACAGATTCAAGAGATCTCCAAATTTCTATCATCGGGTGAAGCAATTCCTGCAGAAGGTAGCGATGTTTAAGATTTGACATCAGAAACGAGGAATAACTACTAAGTACCAACTTGCCCTATTAAGCATTCATGTCCACTACCAACAGTTGCAAATTTAATATGCAAGTGATAGGACAAAATTTTATCATATATGTAGCTGTTCTTTTAACAACTAGTACGAGATATGCATAATGGACAAAAAAAATACCATACAGAGTGCAGTGAGGTAGCAGCTGGAGCAATTTAAAAGAGAGAGAAATCTCAACAGATAATGGAGGAGCAATTTTATAGTACCTTCATTACAGCCAAATTTGTGTCGATGCCTTCCACTTTTACACCATCAACCGTTTCCTGTGCCAATACCACCTTCTCATAGTTGCTTCTAGATTCCTCAACTGCCTTCTCCAGAGGAGTCATACCCCCAACTACTATCTCACCCACAACAAGCCCGCAATCGCTGTTCTCAGTAGAAGTTGATCCCAATGCAAAACCTAAACTAGACGCCATTGTCAAAGCCGATACAGAATACATGCCACTACCAACTCTAGGACTATTCACTTTTCCTGATTCCCTTGAATTTAACATGCTTGCAAGAGTTTCTAGGATTAAGTCTCCACCAGGGAGGTTATCACAAAGGGTATAAACAAGAAGAGAGTCGTAGCGGATTGGGCCCACAGAAATCACGTCTCGAATAGCTTGTAAACGAAGTATCCCAAGTACAGCTTTTAAAAGAGCTTCATCACGTGGGTTGCCAGTTAACTGGAACTTGCGTATGAACTTGTGAGCAAATATGATCTCTTGGATTATCACAAGCCAATAGTCCCTACGAGTATTCCCTTTCAGCTCAGGAAATTCCACCACTACAGGTTCTGATCTACAAGATGCACAATTTTTAAACATCACTGACTACTTCAAACAGATAAGAAAACAAGTGTACTTACGAGAACACAAAAAACCCATGATGCTACATAACAATTATGCTTTCTGCCTTACATGGAAATTGATTTGAATGAGACCGCCTTGTCAAATAATCTAGTACCCCATGGACCAGTCACCTCGGGTTTCACAACCTGTTTCAAATCTTCTTCTAAGTCATATCTTTTTGCTTTGTCATAAGATACAACACGTAGGGGCTCAAAGTAAAGAGCACGGTCAGTAAGAATGAGGCGGCCTGCAATTTACAAAATAAAGACATTATCTGGTCAGAGGTTTTGAGAATAATGGCAAGCTAGATATATTCCCTTCCACATATATGTAATTTCTCGTAATTATCATCAAGAGTTGAATTAGCAAGAAACCTACCAGGCCATGTGGATACCCCGACATGTTGTAGAACTGGTTGAGTAGTCACTGTACCATCTACATCAAGGATCTTTTCATTTTTATCTGACCGAAAGGCAGACAGCAAAGATGAATCAGACTGATTCCTTAATTTTTTTATTGCCCTGGACCAAGAAAAAATATATCAATAGAAGTATCTGCTCTCATCCTGAAAAGAAAACCCAATTCTACAACCACAATAGGCTTTTACAAAATGGCAAGGTTTCTTCACCACCATAGAAGAGAATCTAGCACAGAATTTAGCAAGAAATGACGTGCCCACTTTGTTTATCATTGAGTTGAAATGTTGCTTGGAGAATAAAAAAAAGGAAGTAAACATTATCTTATCTTTCACTACAGATATGCAGCTACAAGAAACTTGGCACTTAGGACATTTTTGTTGATTTTTCGTGCAGCTCTAAGGAAATAATATTTTTCATGAGAATTCCCTTGTGCAAACCCCTTCACCTCCAAACAGCTTCCATATTTTCATGGTTATTACTTGCATAAGTTGCATACTGCTAGACAAACATCACTTTTTCCATAAGCCTCAAATTCTTCTTCAAGCATGAACCAACAGATGGTATATAGGCTTGTCATTTTCCGCAATATATTATATCAAAGACAGGTACATTACTATGCTGACATCTAAAACCTTTCCTAATGCAAGAAGAAATTTTGAATGCAATCACAGGAATATAAGCATGGATGCATGCTATGGTTCCAACTTCCAAGCAAGCATGATCCTTTTTGACCAAGTAAGTAAATGACAACAATCCGGCCTAAATAGAACAACGAATTTTTCATCTTCCATTTCTAGTGGAAACACAGCAATGACCTCCCTGCTATTGTCTCTTGACCACTCTTTATCTTTTTCAAATGTAGATCAATGGCTTCATTGCAGTTTTGTTTAGATGAATAATTGGGGTTTAGTTGTTGACAAAACGCGCATTCTTTTTGACATTAAACATGGCTAATCATCGCAAAAAATATGAGTACTCAATCATTCAAGGCGCAATAACAATATGCAATTAAAAGAAGGGTTTATGAATCTCAAAACCCAACTACAGGTATTTGAATAAGGGCAAGGAATGTACCTTTCTAAACCAATTAGATATTTTTCATAGATGGAATGCTGAAGCCTGCCACCAGTTGAAACTGTAAGCACCTCAAAAAGATTATCCACTATAATCACATTTGCAATGATTGGAACTGCTGGAGCTATTCGATGAAATGACTCTTTCCCTAAAGTGGCATCCTCGTCTAACTGAAAACAAGAAGCATATAGAGCACATCAGCATGCAAGCTACCAAATGCATGCTCGATAGTAACAACTATAATCACACGATGCTCCCATTACAAGAAAGCATATAAACAACAAGACACAGATGTTCAAAAATGCAATAAATAATCTGAAACACACATTGAGCAAAGGTTGACTGGTAGCAGCTGGGGCCTCCCAAGCAAGCATCATGTCAAATGTCAAGCGCCTGAACTTTGTGTCAGCTAAGTGACCAGTCACATGTGTGGAAAGAGCAAGAGCTCTAAAGCAACAGAATTCCAGTAAATTCCGGGCATAGTGCGACGGATCTTTTAGCGATTGTGAAGCTGATGAATCAAACTCTTTTTGAAGGTCACGTACAGGAACACCAAGGATGCTGCATAAACAAAGAGTGCAAATAAATCCAGTATCAATATAAGGAAAACAACTATAAACTCATAAACCCATATTCGTTTTCTTCAGACAATCACATTTTTTTCCTTAACAACTAGTACGGTTAACCGCTTATTGCTAATAGGCTTGAAGTAGAGGAGTGAATTGTTACCTTGAGCATCTTCTGACAACAATATTAGCTCCTGGAGAGAGCTCAGGTATCCAGGTTTTATCTCCGGAAGCTGGTTGTCCAATATCTTCCGCTTCTTCATCGAATGAACTTCGATTGCCCACCAACCATTTGAATGATCCTTCTCTTACAAATTCCTCAAGCATATTTCTAGTTTTGCTCATTCTAGCCATTTTTAATCCTCTCCTGACCCTGCTAGCCCAGTGCAACGACTAGCTCCCCCAAAGTAATTCAAAACTCCAAAGTACAGAAATTCATCAACCCTAGTCAAAATTCTGACATGATCATTCAAGCCTCTTGCAAGGCAAGCACATTTCAAGACTAGAAATCACAGAATTAGCATCCAGAAACACCCAAGATCAGAATTCAGAACCCGGAACGTGAAAGATAACAGTCTATCAGATAAAAGAAGACCAAGATTAGCCAATAAAATCCAGAACTCTACCCAAGACCCGAGTAACTATAATTGAGATAAGAGAAATTTTGACCCACTAACCAGATACAAGAACTGGGTTTACCTGATGAACTTTTCCTGAACCTCCAATTCTCACCTTGCACTCGAAATTTAGGAAACCCAACTCAGATTACAAGCAAAGTATTATTACACCTCCAAGCAAAACCCGACCTGAATCGCCAATTGTTGTTGGAAGCTCGTAAAAAAGAATTTAAAAAGGTGAATTGGCAGATGAGCAAAATAGTTGAGAGATGAGTCTTGAAGAAAAATTGAAACGAGCATATCAGCTGGTAACCGGGAGAAGGAAATCGGGAAATGAGAAGCCATGTTTCCGACTAGTATATTCCAGACTGCAATTGCAGGTTTCTCCTTGTTTGGGCTTTCTTCACTGAGAATAAACAAAGCCCAAAGCACATGAGAGCTACTATGGTGACGGGAAAAATGGCCGTTTGTTCTTATTAGGCCCATACCCCTCTAGATATAATAATGTTGAAGGGAAACTGATACTATTTTACCTTTGCTCTCAAAAAAAAAAAAGATACTATTTTACCTTTTAAAAAAATGATATTATTTTTCATTTTTATGTTGAAAAAAATGGACGTATGTATAAAGAAACGAATTATACGGTCATGTTTATTTCAAATGGGGTAAAAAGTTAAAACTAATCGGGCTTTATATTGTTCAAAAATACATGTATTTTTTGAAAAGTATGATATAAGGTGCACATGTCATAATTTTTTTTCTAACATTTTAAAATATTGAATTAAATATAAAATTATTTTATATGATGTATATGAGTTATTTTTTCAAATGACACTTGCATGATTTTTTTTTGGTTGAAAGAAACTTGCATGATTTTTAAAGTGTACATATTTCGTAAAAGACATATAATATGGTTTAGTCTTGGATATATCATATATGTAATTCCTATGAAAAACATAGATTTCGTATTTTTCATCAAGAGTAATGAAAATTACAATTTATTTTGAAAAGGAATAATATAACCTTTTCGAAAACTCTGAAGATGACACTGAAATGGGGAGATTTATTCATTACACAAAACACACGCAAACATATATGTAGTGTTCTTTTAAGGTGGAGATTCAACACCACCGTATACATTATGAAACTTCCTAGAAAACCAATGATCCATCATCACACCAAACACAATTGAACTCTAAAGATATAGAAAGCCCACAACATTCTCCATAGCATGGACACTCCCACCAGCGTACTTTCTAGAAGGTTCTTGATCGCGCGAATCAAGGAGCAGCAACATTTTCCGCCGCCAGCGGTGCAATTTCTTCCCCCTCGATCCCAGGCCCGCTCCCCGCCACCTGCATCCCCAGTAGCATCTCCTCCCACTTCCTCGCGGGCTCCTGTATATGATATCCAGTTACTTGTCTATCAAGTAAGATCGACAAGCGAAGAGGAAAAGAAAAGAAAAGAAAAGAAGAGAAGACTAGTAACTTGCCTTCCAAGTAAGATCCTGGTACATGCAGTTGAGTATCATTTGTCGCATGGTCGGAGTACTATGCACGGATATCGCTCTCCTTACCGTCCTCGTCACAGCTTCCACGTCAGCAACATCAACGGCCTTGCACTGGTCCATACAAAGAGCACATGATTAGATCAACCACTTTAACTTGATGGACAAGTAAATTAAACGTACAAGTAGTATACACACACGAGCAATGTTCTAAAAATTCCTTCTACGTTCCATTTAGGCGTTGGAAGGTCTGAATTGACCTAGTCTTCTAATTCGCCTAAGGAGTTGACAGTTGTTTATGACGTCGTGTAAAAATCACCTAACGTTTTTTAGAACATGGTAGAAGAAAGAAAATTTCCAAAGTTGGTTGTTTACTTACCTCGGCACTAAATTTTCCCATGTGAAATCCTGTGATACCTTCTTTGACGCAGTCCACGAGCCCACCGGTTGAGGCACAAATAGGAACCTTATATAACATATGATATGTTGATTAATAGTTAGAACTAATCAAAACTTAAGAACAATAGATTATGAGAAGCTTATTTATAAGCTCTTTATACCGTTCCATAGAGCATGGCGTGCAATTGAGTTAGCCCACATGGCTCGAACCGACTCGGGATCAACATAAAGTCGACACCGGCATTGATCTTGTGAGCCATGGATGGGTTAAATGCGGCCAATCCTCTAGCCTTGTTAGGATAAAGCGTCTCGAGCTCTTCGACTTGTTTCTCGAACCGCTTCTTCCCAGTCCCCTAAGATTCCATTAGACACAACATTTAAGCACAACACAAGATTACAGAACAACGAGTTAAGCATCTTACAAAAAAGAGGGACATTTTCCTCACCAAGATAACGATTTGGACATTTTCGTTGATGAATTCGGGAATCGATTTGACTAGAATATCCGAACCCTTTTGCTCTTCAAGCCTTCCAATGAATCCTATAAGAGGAATGTTCCTGTCAACGGGCAAGCCCAACTCGGCTTGAAGAGCTTCCTTAATGAGAGGCTTAGCCTCCATTACCTATAATCAAGAAGAATAAACCATTTTTCTTAGTACTAATTCACAGTACTTAAGCATGAGATATGTATTCAAATTAGTCGACTTACGGTTGAAACATCATATTTGTAATTGATGAACTTGTCACTTAGAGGATCCCACTCTTGCTTATCCATGCCATTCAAGATGCCAACAACACCGGTTGTTCGAATTATCTTCTCTAACTCGACTCCTCTTTCGGCACCCGAAACTAGCTCTTGAGCATAATACGGGCTAACCGTCACAACCTTGTCTGACTCCAATATCCCAGCTTGCATCCAGTTGATCTTTCGCCCCATCACAGGCTCTTCGTACCTAAAAATTCATTGTACCATTTTAAGTTACGAAAGTCACTATGATATAGAGTTATCCATAGAAGTATATAATGTATGTTAACCTTGCATTCTATGCAAAAGTAGACGATTAAGTAAGGTAGTCGATTACCCATCATAGAATTCGAAAGATCTCCTATACTCGCTAGGCAGATTGAGTGCCGAAAACTCAGTTGGTGCGAATCGACCTTGGTAGGAGATGTTGTGGATGCAGAACGCGACCTTCGCATTGTTGTAGATTCCGCGCGACTTGTACATGGATTTTAGATAGCAAGGTAGAATAGCAGTGTGCCAATCGTTTGCAACAAAGAACACATCCTCTCCTAAACCAATTTAATATAGTCTATAAACATGTGCGGAGTATTAAACATGTATCAATGTAACATTCATTTAGATTGAGAAGAAAGTCACACAAACCATATGGTCCTGAGAAAAATTTGTTGTTGAGATTAAGAATTCTCGGTGCCTCCAATGCCGCCTGAATCCACACACGGTTACATTCATAAGTTTGCGTATGTTAAGGTGCACAAAAAATATGTTTTACAAAAATGAATTGGTATAAAGCCAAAAGATGCAAGTAGTGTTTTTCATTGTATACTGGTATATTTTTTTTGGTCGAAATTGTATACTGGTATATTGATTTAGTGTATTTCAATCAATTAATTTTTACTGATCGGTCAAATATTAATTTATAATGTTGATTCCAATAAATTCATAAGTACTTCACTAATTAATTACTTTCGTAGCATAAGAATATATATATTAAAAGACATTTCAACCAAAAAAAAATTAAAATACATTTTGGCTTAAAAAAAAAAGACACTTTACCTGAGCTAAGATGGTAAACCGAAGTTGGTTGTCTTCGTAATCTTCACCAGCTCTTGGACCATAGATTTTGAATCCGGTTTTTCCCCATACCTACATACACACCATATTATACTTGTTAAACCAAAACCAAAATCTTGTTGTAAATTTCTACATAAAATACACCTCATACCTTAGCAAGGAACAATGGATGATCCACGAAGACACGATCAACCCCACGTTTGTAAGAGTGGAAAAATCTCACAGTTTCCATTTTATCTCCCACTTTCACCTACAAGGCATCGATCAATAACAATCGCAACCAAAATACTTAAATAAAGTGGCATCGATCAATAACAGAAAAAAAGTGTTATTGATCATATCATAGCCATAGATTTACCTGAGTCGTAACACTTGTATCCCATGCATCTTGGTACTGATCATATCGCGGGGAGATTGTCATCACTCGATGACCATTCGCCTGCATAAACATAAGGGCACATTCTAAGAAGCCTGAACTCGAAAAACCGAAACCCTAATTAGTGTATGTTATTTTGTTATACCGCCATAGCTGGCGGGAGGCCAGCAAGGACATCGCCAAGGCCACCGGTTTTGCTCCAAGGAGCCACCTCAGCCGAGACGAAAACCACGTTCATCCCACACTGAATAACCCTAGTGCTAGATTTGGCACTTGTTGGTGGTTTCTTCTTCACTTCTAAAGTTGGTAGCCTTGAAGTTGAGCTAGAGTTGGCCCTCCACTTGACCATGTCGATGTTGTTGACCGGCCGGAGCCCTAGATGTGTTTTCAGACCATTTTGAAGTGGAGCCGCCTTGTGGGCATCGAGCCCGCTTGTGGCTCCTCCGCTGCTCGCTATACACATCGAGGTGTTTAGCGACGCCATTGATGTGAAAATTTGAAGTTTCTTTCTTGTAGAAGAAAGGAAGATTTTGTAACTTAGCTATACAATATGGAGTTGTTATGGAAGATGGCAAATGTGAGAGGAGGATATTTATATTATAAAAAAAGAGAGGTGGAACTTAAGCATGAAGAAGCTTCATAGTTTGATCAACAAGGCAAGGTTTGCCAGCTAAAAATTCTGTTGAAGGTTGGCATTTTGTGCAAACAATGGGCTACTATAAGCCAGACGGTTACACTTAAGTAGAGGCCTCAAATTGCCACATGGCATTGTGCAACAGAGCTAGTTTGTTGTGGCTCGTGTATAATGTGGCCCTTGGTGGGGCCATCTTCCACATAGGAAGCTCCACGTCAGCAATTACAAGTTCATACATATAGTTCCGTGAACGCACAAACAAGAGTAGTATTTTCCATTTCAACCAAAAAGAGTAGTATTTTCCATGTTTTTTACTTATTTGGTTTTGAGTTCGACCAAAAAAAAAACTTATTTGGTTTTGAGAATATGAATAAGAAAAAATCTGGCCAGCTATAGATAGTTGTTTCTTGTAGTGAAAATGTATGCATATCAATAGTTGTAGTGATTTGTTTTGACACTAGAATGATAGTACTTGGTAAACATACTGAAAATTTTCGTACACTTATTATCATTTTATTAGTACCAAAGTCTGTCAAGTAATCGAGGTATAGGAGAAGAAATTATTAGTATATTGTCTACATTTTTCACTTACTTCTATTAAATAAAATCTCCATAAAATTCTTTTTTTTGTTCTATAAATGTACGTGACTTTTAATTTTTTAGAAATGTTGTAGAACTTTTCTGTTAATAAATATCCTAAGCAATAGAATATGATCATACTCAAAAAGAACGTGCTTAAATGTGATCGAGGAATATTACTACATTTTCTTTTGGAATGAACGTTTATCTACTCACTAGTACATTACATAGCTAGTTTGATTATTGAACATTGTATGCGATATATATAAATCTCTTGGTCAAATACCAAACTATGCATATAAGGTGTTCGATCATACAATGACAATGATACAAGGACAGTACACATGGTCTAACCTCTATAGTTTTGTTGGTTTAGTAGTAGTATTACAATGATTGAATGAAACCCACAATAAGATCCACCATTTGAGCATCAAATGCAGGTCCTTCCATCTGAAAGTGGCCAGCTCCTTCAATGAGATGAGTTTCCACCCTGCCTGATGCTGAACTCAACTTGCTTTTCAGCTGTTTTACGCTTGTGAATCCATCTCTCGTTCCCATGATGAAGAGCTTCGGCTTGGGCGATTGCAAGACCGCCTTGTGGTGCCGCCCGAATAGAATGGAGGCTGTTAAGCCGAAAGGGTAGCCGATGCTCACATAGCCTATGCATTGCTCGATTTTGTCAACTGCAGATCCCGCTATAGGTGCACCTGTTAATGCAAGACAAACCAATCCAAGTCACATTCATTTCATCCTCAATCTAAGGCATACTAGTAGATTTACACAAGGCGGACAGAAATATCTATCTTTTGAACTCAATGCAGAAAAAACTAGCTGAAAAGTTCCAGATGATGCAAGATGACATTTAGCATATGACATGATGGAATTCTAATCAAGACTAGAAAGATGCTTTCCTGTTCACCAAAAGCAAAATACAGGAGCTCACTCCAGAAGCTAAATTCTTCTTGCATATAATAATTGGTAGGCAAGCTAGAGTATCTTTTACCTTACAAATGCAATCAATTGAATGAGTAGGCACATATACATGCTCAATTTCTGTAAAAGGCTGGAATGTGACTCTCAAACCCTAACCCCTAATTACACCAGTACCAATTTAAATCATTGATCATCAATCTCAAATTCAAAGCGGAAGGAGCCAAATCATACCAGCAGAAGAGCCGACGAGCAGGATCCGGGGGAGAGAGAGGGATTGAGAGGCCCAATCGCAAACGGAGACGACGTCGTTGACCTCAGCAAAGCCAGTAAGAGAAGCCCGGCCGGTTGACCGGCCGACGCCTCTCATGTCGAAGGTGACGGCGACGAAGCCACGGTTTGCAAGAGCGGTCGCCATCCCCCTCAGAAGGCCCTGGCAGCCGCCGAGGATGGAGTAGGGGTGAACCAGGACAATGGCCGCGTCTTGGTTCGTCGCTCCGCCGCCGCTCGGTTTGAACACCCGAGCCCTAAGGCTCACGCCGTCGGCTCCCTCGACGGTGGACGACTCCACTGTGCAGGTGTCCGACATTGCGAAGATCGGAGGAAGAAAGATTTTTCTTTTTGGTCGGGATCGGAGGAAGAAAGATTTGGAGAGAGTGAGTGTGCTATCGAGGGGCGAAAGTAGATATGAAGTTTGGTAGACCCGAGTCCCGTTCCATTTGAACCGGACACCGGCCAAAACCGTAATCGGACCGACTGTTCGTTTTTAGTTCTCGTCCGGTTCTGGGTGATCAATCCAAATCGTCGGTTTTGTTCTTCAAAAATATTATTTGATTAGTCCAAGATTATGCAAAAAAATTGATTAAGTCCTAAATGTTTATATAGTGGGCGAAATCTCTTTCACTGGAAAGGGACGGACAAGATTTGTTTTAAATCAAGGGTGATTATGAACTAAATGTATTTTAAGGAAAAAGATGAATTGTTGATCGAACTTTTTGATTGTCTATTCTTTACGCATATTTTTATGTTATTCCCACCACCTCTTGCTTCAAATCTCCAGATTTGCACCACCTCCTCGTTCCTTTCAACTTCTCGCTCTCTCTTCGGCTCTCCACCTCCTTCTCCTTTCTTTGTTGTATGCTTATCCGCTCCCCTCTTTCTTCGCCTCCAATTGCCAGTCCGAAATGTCTCTGTTCTCGTTCAGTTTGCGAGCCGGCGCTCTATAATCTCCAACCCCATCTTAACCGCCTCTTTGTGTTATCCATCTCCTGCTCTTTACTTTGGGTCGACCTGCTCATCGTCGAGATCCACTTCTCCTTCACATAATACAGGTACGCCCTGTTCTTCCATTCTTGCATTCATGCACTTTTCGTTTTCCTATCTCATGGTTTGAGTTTATTGGAATTGTGTTATCCGCTCTCAGATTCTGACCTTCCTGGTTTTACCTCGACTTTGTACTGCTCCTTCTCGTTTTCCTGTTTCTACACTCCAACTGTTTGACAAAAGTCCTGGGTGAGAGTGGATGACCATGTCTTCTACTTAATACTTATTACTTACCTCAGGGGCAAAATAAAAATATGCGTAAAGGTTATTTGCGATCCTAAATCAAGGGTGATTATGAACCAAACATATTTTAAGCAAAAAGATGAATTGCTGATCGAACTCTTTGATTGTCTATTCTTTTTTTAAAACTTGATTCCCACATAATCAAACTCTTCAGTCTTGACCCCGATCATTAACCATCATTACAACAACAATTTGTTTATGGCACCACGTTTTGAAGTGTCTGCTATTTCCCTGTAATTGCTTTTCAGCTGTTCGACCAAAAAAATTTGTGATCACTTACCTCAGGGGCAACAATTTCTGCACTCCAACTGTTTGACAAAAGGGTCACATACTTATTAATTATCACCACTATGTATATGTATAAAAATCGTCAGGATTGTAGTCACCATGTTGCACCACGTCACTTTTTTTCCACATGTCGATCCCACATTACGTCACCGAGGATTTAGTCACATGTCATCATATTGTTAAGCCAAATCATATAATTTTTATTTACTAATTAAACCATTTCATATAAAAGTTTCATCTCATTTACAACTCATATCCATGAATTCAAAAAAATCCATGTCATATCCATGAATTCAAAATATATATATATATATATTTCCTTTCCAAATTTACATACAATATCATATACAATCACGTACAAACTTGATACAAATTTACATACAAATTTTCCTTTCCAATTTATGTGACATTTCTGATCCCGTACATAATTCCTTAATCATGTCAAATAATATTGAGAAAAATATTCCAATTAAGCCACATCATATAATATTGATCCAAATTATATATATTTGTCCACATCATATACACATGTGTCATACATATTTGTCCATATCATATAAATTTGATACTATCCATATATATAGGATTTGCTGAACTAATACCACATCAAATAATCAATATCATAATTCTTTTTCTTTTAAACTAATGAATATTTATTTTAAACGTTTTTTATAATTATTACATACTTTTTTAGTCTAGACACCTTAGAAATATCCAAAGTAATATGCATTCTATATATCAAAAATTTTACAATATGCTTTATATTTTAAATCAATATAAACACAATTGAAAAAATATGGAATTTTTCTCAACAAAAAAAAAACTTAACCTCAAAATCATTCAAATAATTTTTATATTTCGATTTACTTTTGAATTATAGTTAATCTAATAAATTTGTAGCATTTACTCTTTATTTATTTTTATCTCTTAATATGAATTAATATATGGAAATTATAATTTATATCCTGAATAATAATAAATAATCTTATCAATGTAGATATGATATAATATCAAAATCTAAAATTACTTCCGATATTTGAGATATTGATATTTAACTGTAATTTTGATTAAAAACATAATATGATTTAAGATCTCAATATTTATAGAAATATAATACTCCATAAAACTTAATTCTAAAAGTTATCATATTTTTTATATTACTATTTTTATTTATAAGATTGGTAATTCATAATAAAATATATTTACTTTTAAATTTTAATTCTTACTTTCAATAAAACAAATTATTTAGATTATGTGTCAGAGATTTGAATAGAGTTAAGTTTAGCATGTGTAGAGATTGGACTATCATATATTCAAAAAAATTAAGTTTATATTTCTCATATCTCTCTATGCATGTATCCATGATTGACATATCGTTGTTATTTGGTAGTTTTTTTTACTAAATCAAATTTGTACAATTTGCATCACGTTCTGCTAAAAACATCTAAATTAAATTGTAACAACCATTTTGATATAGTATAAATGATTTTTTCTATTATGGACACACTATAAGAAACTACTATTAGAAAGATTTGGTAAATCTTAAATTTGGAATTTTTCGCTCATTTTTTGTGACGGATTCACTATTTTTCTCTTTAAAGTTTAGCTTTTATATTTAATACTCTTATAATGTGCCATTATGACACACAATAGAAAAGTCATAATATAGATTTGATTTAGTTTGTATGTCTTTTCAAAAATTAAAAAACCGTAAGATTTTTTTATGATAGGTTAATATGATATTCTCAAGTAGAAAAAACTCAAATCAAATAATGTTATGTACGAACAAATTATACCAATCCCGTGCAGAGCATCGGGATTACGCTAGTATATAGAATGTTTCAATTTGACCATTTTACTCCGATTTTATACTATTTTAAGATTTATAATGGTTTTATTTCATTCGAATTTCAACAATATCGATTTTTTATACCAATCCGGCTCGTTAGCCATTGATCAAAGGATCTAAACCGGCCGGAACCATGAACCGGTCAAGTACGGTTCTAGTGTCGGTTCTGGTTCTGATTCCTGATTCGGAGTTGGGCTAAAAGAGGAAAGTAATAGGAGTAGGATTAACAGCAAAACCCAGAAGGCAGAAGGGGGAAATAAACTTGGTTGTCCCTCCCCCAGCGTCTCTCATCGCCGACGTTCGTCGTCTTCACATAAACTAGCAAGCCGACAAGCTCAGCATTCAGCAGAGGTCTTAATTCTGCTCTTTTCCCCGTTGTTTATCTACCAAAATTTGTTTCCATGTTGCAATTTCGCTTCAAGATTTGAGTATCTGGTGCTCCATAACCACACTTGAATTCGAGGATTTCGAGTTTTCCTGATACTGTAATTACAATGTCTGATCGAATTGCGTTGTTTGCTCATAACCGACCTTAGTTTCTGTTCTTAGGTCTTTTGCACTCGCTGCTGAAAGTTGAAGCAGAGGGAGAAGGAAAGAGATGGGCACTTCTGTGCAGGTTACTCCGTTGAGCGGAGTTTTCAGTGAAAACCCTCTCTCGTACCTCGTCTCAATTGATGGATACAACATCCTTGTCGATTGTGGTTGGAATGACCACTTCGACGTTAATCTTCTTCAGCCACTCGCCAGGTCTCTGTCTCTCTCGCACAAATCCTACTTGTCTAGGGTTTTCTTTGTGGCAAGTATTTGTGTTTTATTGTTTTGTCGATTTCATCATTGCTAGTGCTGAAGCTCTCTTATGATTAATGATCGAGTATTGTTATCCATGTTGCTGAAATCTGTTCTTTTTCCTTTCATGAGTGCTCTGGGGAATGGGTTATTGTCGAAAACTTCTTGAGTGCTCTGACATTAAGGTGGATCAGTAATTTTCTGTCTATTGAACAAATATATATGGTTTAATTAGTACGACTCCACAACAAACTGCAATGAAGGGGTAGGATTGACAGACTTCACATCCCACATAGAACTTTAATGCTTTTCACTTGACTACATTACAAGAACATTAGTGAAATTTTTGGTGAACTATCCTTCCTACTTGATCATGTTGCGGTAGTTATTTTCATTGCATTATTATAAAGCTTGTTTTGTACTTGAACTAGTAAAAAGTTCCTGGATGGAACAGAAAAAGTGATGATTGAATCCACTACAAGCTGGTGCTTGTATTGCTGTGCTCTCAGATTTTGTTTTAAATATCCTCATTTTGGCATGCAGGGTAGCATCATCTATTGATGCTGTTTTGCTGTCACATCCAGATACGATACACCTTGGTGCTTTGCCTTATGCCATGAAACAACTTGGACTCTCAGCGCCTGTTTATGCAACAGAGCCAGTTTACAGACTTGGTCTGCTTACCATGTATGATCATTATCTTTCGCGGAAGGTAACAAATATTATCCTAGAATTGTTACTCTAAAATAAATTCTAGATGGTCTCACTAATACCTTGCACTGACAGATCAAATTCATGTCTGGATAATTCTCTGGGAACTTGATATTAGAGTTATATTTAGGTGGTGATTGAATTTTGTTAACAAATGTTGTGGTAATGACTGAAAGTTGGCCTTAGGGTCTCTGTGGATATAGTAGTTTCATTAAAGTATGATACTCTGTAATTGATCTAGCCAAACAATTCCATAATATCTTTTGCTCATTACTCCAACCAAGTTCTTGAAGGTCTTTTTTTATATGATTGGAGATTCTATGAAGTTCATTATACCTTGTTATATTTTCAGACTTTGTAGAAGGTTGTAACTATTGTTCAAAGCAGAAAGAATAAATATCCACAACTCTTATCTTGGACAGCCGTTATATTAACATACTACAAAGGGGTTGGAAAGGGCATGCTAATCTTCACAACTATTTTTGGGAATAATTGACACACAAAAGCCTTACACTTACCATGCACTGGAGATTTGGCTTTTGTAATGAGTTAGACAGATGAAAACAGATGTAGAAGATCAGGCTCAAGGAAATAATTACAGAAAGATTTACAATAGAACTAGAGGAAACAGCTAAATAAAGCTGCCATATTTTAATGTCTGTGAACATTGAACAGCCTTCCTGGGTAAACCAAGTGTGAAAGTAGTTTATAAATGAGGGTGCAGTGTCATCACTCATCAGCTCTTGCAAAGCATTTCATGTGTCTTACAACCAGATCTCGACTACATAGTTGTTGAGAAATCTCTAATTTCATTTTTTCTCTGCACAGCAAGTATCAGAGTTTGATTTATTTACGCTGGATGACATCGACTCTGCCTTCCAGAGGGTGGAAAGATTAAATTATTCACAGAATTGTCATCTATCTGGTATGTATGTCACTTGATTAGCTCTGATTCATCTTAAGGCGTGGGAACCTTTTTCTTTTTAGAAAAATCTTATGAAGTACACCTGGGTTTTCTTCTGTTAGAATAATTTTCTTGTACAGGCAGAGGAACGTAGGGTCTTATTATTACTTTGCATGGATGCTTTAGTTCTCCTATGCTTTTATGCTCTGTTGTTTTGATTAAATTACCATGGTGATACGGACTCCGTCATATATATGTTCGTGGGTTGCAATTCCCAATATTATATTTCGATTACCATTTGAACAAACTTTCATGGTATGGTGTGTGTTGTTGTTCTTTTCTTAAATGCTTTCCCCTGGGGCTTCTTTCTCTGGGTTTTATTTTACGTTACTTGTGATTGTTATTAGGTAAAGGTGAAGGGATTGTTATTGCACCGCATGTTGCTGGACATTTATTGGGAGGTACTATCTGGAAGATAACCAAGGATGGGGAGGATGTTATCTATGCTGTTGACTTCAATCATCGGAAGGAGATGTAAGCTTGTTCCTTGACCAGTAATCATGGACTTCATCCTTCTAGGTGTACTGTCCACAAGGTAGCTCTGGCTCACATGTCAATGTATTTTTCTCAGGCACTTAAATGGAACAGGTCTAGAATCGTTTGTGCGCCCTGCTGTGTTGATCACTGATGCTTACAATGCTCTAAATAACCAGCCCTCTAGGCGCCAAAGAGATCAACAATTTTTAGGTATTCATAACCCCCCTTACTTCATGGGACAATATTGCTTACAAAGTTGTGCTTTGGCCTACTAATGCCGCATATTATGAAGAATTTGAATAAATTTTTACATATCCTTCTGGCTCAAACAATGGCCTCAAATTTGTTTTCACGTTTTTTTCTCTGAATCTAGTATCTTTACTGCTGTAGATACTCTGATGAAAACTCTTAGATCAAATGGAAAGGTGCTACTACCTATAGATACAGCAGGGCGTGCACTGGAGATACTGTTGATGTTAGAGCAGGTTAGTGAATTAGTCTGTCCTTGTGATAAGAGTTTTTGTTCTGATGACTCATAACATGATCTTGGAAAATTGCAGCACTGGGAACAACATCATTTGACGTTTCCTGTCTTCTTTCTCACGTATGTATCCTCTAGTACAGTTGACTATGCAAAGAGCTTCCTTGAGTGGATGAGTGACTCCATAGCAAAATCATTTGAGCAAACCCGTGAGAATCCCTTTCTTTTGAAGTAAGTACTGTTCGTTTGCTTTGCTGCGATATTATACAATTCGAAGTCTCAAGTCATCAACATCCTCTTCCCAATATAGCATAAAACAAATAAAATAGAGAATAATAATGCTTAAACTTGAAGACCGAAAGTAATACAGTCACTGAGATTTGGTTAGGCTATACCTTTTCATTTATTATGTTTAGCTTTTGTGATTTAGCTAATTGTTTTAATGTGTTCATTTCCACGCTGAAGGCATGTCACAGTTTTAGTTAACAAGAGTGAACTTGAGAAGGTCCCAGATGGTCCAAAGGTCAGTTCCTACTTCGTACTAGCTACAATACCTGGGTGGAACTCTTACATTATTTAAGTGATTTGATTTTCTGTTACTGTAGATTGTTCTAACATCCATGGCTAGTTTGGAAGCTGGATTTTCACATGATATATTTGTTGAGTGGGCTACTGATCCAAAGAACCTTGTCCTTTTTACAGAAAGAGGCCAGGTACGATTTGCTTGTCAATGACTGTACAATGATGCTCTTATTATCTTTGCTTTGTAAACAAAAAAGAGGCAGTCTCAGATGCTTTCTACGCGTTATTAATGGCCAGAATACCAACCACTTTGTCAATAATTCTTCCTAGTTAATGTGATTTCTTCTTGCTTTTACCTGGAAAAGACTTGGCTTCTTCTTCGAGTGTCGATTCCAGGAATTGATTTCTAGAGCGAATTGCATGCAAAAAGAACACTCTGTTCATGAATAGTTTTGCTGCATGCCTGCATCATCTTAGCTTTATAAATTGACATCTTTAAATACATTACGCAGAAAAAAAAAAGAGCAGCAGACATGACAAGGCATGCTGTCATTAGTGAGTGGGCTGATAATCATATTCCTATTTCCCACGCTCTGTTTTTCTCTTACCTCATAAAAACATACTTTGCCTCCTTTAGTTGTGATACAATAGATTTAACTTATCCCATCATTCGAGGATGCTTTTCATGCCATCTCTGAAAACTTCTCGTTCTACATGTTTTTAATAGTAGTTGCAGTTATTTAGGCATGCTAATGAACAAGGAGGATAGATTTCAAAATTTTGATTAGATTTGCTCATATACTTTCAACCCCTTACACATTGTGGTGAGAATGGATCCTCTACAGACGCATGATGCATTTTGCTTGCATTGCTTGTAAGACGTATTGTTTTTTAGTCTACTGCTCTGAATATACTCACTGACTTGTAATTCCAGTTTGGCACCTTAGCTCGTATGCTTCAGGCTGATCCACCACCTAAAGCTGTCAAAGCTAACATATCAAAAAGAGTTCCTTTAGTTGGGGAAGAGTTAGCTGCATATGAAGAAGAGCAAAATAGGAAAAAGGAAGAAGCCTTAAAAGCCAGTCTTATCAAGGAAGAGGAATCAAATATAGTGCATTGTGCTGATCCTAGTACAGATGATCCTATGGCTGTAGACTCTAATGAAACTCAGCTAGATGGTAAGTTTATTTTATAGAGGGAATAAAATTGGTCACCAAATGGAAGTGACAAATATGCTAGGGTAGCTGATGGAACTTCTTTAACTCTACAACTTTAAGAGCTCTACTTTGTATTTTTTTTTTCTTGTCAATGGGTAGCTCATTTGGTGTTTGGTAACAAATTAATTTATCTTTTCACCAAATTTACTTGGTTTTTGATGATTGTTTCATTTGCTTTGAAATAAGAAAATCTATTTACTATTTGCAAGTTTAATTTGAGGTTTATTTTGAGAAATTATTGATGCTGAAGCATAATTCTGAATTCCTATTTTGTTAGGTGGTCTCTATGGTAGTGCATACAGAGATGTGCTAATAGATGGGTTTGTTCCACCTTCAACAAGTGTTGCCCCTATGTTTCCATTTTATGACAATTCTGCTGAGTGGGATGATTTTGGGGAAGTGGTCAATCCTGATGATTATGTGATCAAGGAAGAGAATATGGATCAACCATTTATGCAGGTAAAACTTTTTTTGAAAGTGACATCAAACAAAATTCAATTTGGCAAGACACAATATGACCTGACCCAAGCTGAATGCTCATGTAGTCTGATCCACTACTTGAACCTAGAATGGCTTATAACCGAAATGATTTGATTCGGTCCATCAATTTGTGACCTTTGCATGATTTTGGAAGATTTTTGATTGACGCTATGGTTGAAAATGCTGTGTATTGTGTTTATCTTAAGTTGCAAGCATAGACTTCATCCAAAGCTGTATACTATTTCGGATTTCAAGTTCCAAATTATTGAGTAAACCGTATGATTCATTCCTACGTAAGTCCTGGCTTTGATGCTCTCAGCCTCTCAGTGACTAAGTACATTGGTCTGAAGTAAATTTGCTCATGAATGAAGTATCTTATCGTCCCCAATGCATGCTTGAAGTCAAATCTATGGAAATGAAATTCTGCTCAAATGTTTTTACCTAAATATTTATTATACAAATTGTCCAGCTCTGAATAAAATAAAATCAAAGCAGAAATTATGAATAGCGTCTATGGATCTCTGCCTTGTGCGTTGATAGGATAAAGATTTCTGTTCTTAAGTATGGGAGTTAAAGGTTTCACTGTATCAAGTTGGTGTTTTACCGGTAAAGGAGAATACATCATGAATATCGTTATGATAATTGAATTGTTTACCCTGTGTACCTGAAAATCGTTCTGTTAATGTTAATATTTGATTATATGATTGTGTGAGTGCCATATTTGATTGGTCATTATTCATTCATTCTGCTACAGGATGGTGATCTCGGACGGCTTGATGAGGCAACAGCTAGTATGATACTCGATTCTACACCATCAAAAGTTGTATCTACAGAGTTGACTGTAAGTTAGAGCTCTCGTCCTGTAGTTTTCTATATGTTGCTATGCCAAACAAGATAAAGTTATGATACTAATTTTTCCGAATCATAATAAACTTCATTAACCTGTTTGATACTAAGCTCTGATTTAAAGTTTTTGGATCCACAGGTTTTGCTATCTTGTTGTCTATGCTTTGTCATTGGAGCTCAAAAATTATGCCTTCAAATGAACTTGTCATAAAAAACCTCATAATTTTCTCCCCTGTCAAGTTCAATGTAGTTTTAACCTAATTATGGTCAGATATGATCCTCTTAGTCATGGTCCACTTTGTTTCTGTGAGGGGGAAAGAAATAGAGAAGGGTGGGCAGGATGGCTGTCTTGCCTATTTTTGTCTGAGCAATGTTTCATTTTAAAGACCAATTAAACTGGAAAGCTCAAATACGTATTACTATCTCCAAATTAGGTATTCATTTTCCTTTCATGGATTTAGGACTAACTAGAACAGACTTTAGAATTGCTCGTCACCCAAAAATTGCTTTGTGCACTACAGCCCTGCAAATTTTGCCAGCTCTAATTTTCTCGCTTGCATTGATGTGGTTGTATTTCCTTAATTTCATGATGGATGAAAATTATGACGTTTGGACTTACTGTTATAAGTGATTGATAGCCGGGGCACAACCCAATTCCCTATTGCAGGTGCAAGTGAAGTGTTTGTTGGTCTACATGGACTTTGAAGGTCGCTCTGATGGGCGCTCAATTAAATCAATCCTTGCTCATGTGGCACCTTTAAAACTCGTAAGTGTGATGAACCCCTATTTGTTAACAATATATGCTATATTGGAGAAAAAGTATGTCAAGGCGAAAGTTGAGAGGCTGAGTGGCTTTAATTCTCTTAATCAGATTTGGTGAGAAGAATATCTATTCTTGAGTGAACAGATTTCTGCTCTTTTTATCTGCAGGTGGCCATTTAATGCAATTTTATTCATTATATTGGATTATCTAAATGCACCTTTATATGCTGCAAATCATTTTGTTCATAAGCTTTTGCATTTTTGGTCTTGAAGGTTTTGGTGCATGGATCAGCAGAGGCAACTGAACATTTGAAGCAACATTGCTTGAAGCATGTTTGTCCTCATGTATATGCTCCTCAAATCGAAGAAACAATTGATGTCACATCAGATTTGTGTGCTTATAAGGTACTGTCCAACATACATAATCAGTTATATGGAGAAACATAAAAAATTTGACACTTGTTGCGTTACACTAATGTAGGTGCAACTTTCTGAGGGGCTCATGAGCAATGTGCTTTTCAAAAAGGTACGGACCTTTCAAAGTTCCCATCTCTCTACATTTAACTTTTGCATGCTTACACGAGTCAACTAGGATGTTAAACACAGATTTACTGATCTAGTATGCTCTGCGGGCTTTTTATTTCTATAAATAATCAACAGAACACTACTAAAGGTGCATTTTGATTGAAATTTTAATATTCTTTTGACAAATTGCTATAGCTTGGCGAGTATGAAGTAGCTTGGGTTGATGCTGAAGTTGGGAAAACAGAGAATGGTACACTTTCTTTGCTTCCGCCCTCATCTCCACCACTACCTCACAAGTCAGTTCTTGTTGGTGATATTAAGATGGCAGACTTCAAGCAATTTCTTGCTAGCCAAGGGGTGCAGGTAATGTTGTCCTTTGTGCTGCACTCTGTGACAATTCCTTCACAGTTGAAGTGATATTCTTTAAAATTGCACGTTTTTCATTTATTTTCCTTCCGTTTTTGCAGGCTGAATTTTCTGCAGGGGCATTGAGGTGTGGGGAATTCATTACATTGAGAAAAGTTGGAGACCCAAGCCAAAAGGTAATCTTTTCTTGCAAAGTTCTCTTCAAATAAAACATGCTTCACCTTTGCACTCATCATGGAATATAAATTGTATTATTCTATACACACTTGAAACCTTCAATAACACGTTCAAAGCTGCAAATATGGAACTAAAGAATACCATAGTGTCCAGTAGAAATCTTAAAATTAAGCTATAGTCTGACTTGACAACAAAATTGCTGGTTCAAGACCCTTCAATAGCTTGGTCTTTGTTGTAGGGAGGAGTAACAGGAAGCCAGCAGATTGTAATCGAAGGCCCGTTATCAGACGAATACTACAAGATCCGGGACTATCTCTATTCGCAGTTTTACTTGCTTTAAGCAATCAGAGAAATTAGAGATAGGCTCTCTTAGATGTTGCCATCTCACTTCTGCATTTGGCTTATATAGCTTTACATTTTCACTGTTGTATTTTCTTTGTAGGATCGTGATCCTCGCTTTGTTTTCACAACACATCATGAGCATTGCGTGCTGAGCCTTGCTTTCATTCATGTAAAGTACAGGCGATTTGTCTTACTTTTCATCTTTCATGGATTTGTATTCCTGGCTTGTTTCACCATACCGGACATTTTACAAAAACAAACTTTTTTTTTTTTGAGCAATACAAAAACAAAACAAACAAAAACAAACTTCAGTTTCACAAAAATAGGCGTATTTTCTCTGAATGAGCGATTTTAGCACTTCCATTATTTCAAAAACGTATAAAATAATCCGACTGTCAACTTCTATCCTGTCCTGTTACTCAGCTAATAGAATAAGAAATCTTAACCTAGCCATACACATCATAATCATATAAACAAATAAATAACTTTACAGTCAACTACAGAGCCTCATTTAAGCCTACAATGGGGACATCTGATACACCTCATCTACCTTCATCCATAGAAGAAACAGAAATAGAATTTCTAGAGTACTCTTCCACAAAGCTACTTCCTGCTGTGGCCCTTGCAGATCCGACATACACGCTACTATTAGTACCATCAGTGGCTGTGTTTGTAGTAGCTGTTGTGTTTGTAATTGTGTTGGCATTTGTATTGGCATCAGTAAAAGAAGTTGTGGTTGTTGAGTATCGCCCCATACGACCTTGAAGTCCCGGTGCACTCGGTCTGGGCAATCTGAACGAGTCACTGGATATCATGAGGTTGACAGAGCTCATTGTTGGCCTATCAGCAACATTTGCTTGACAACAGAGCAGACCCAGATGGATACACATTGCCACCTCATCAGAATTGTACTTTTCGAGGCTTGGGTCTATCAATTCCATTGAATTCCCTCCCTGAAACAGCTTCCATGCCTGTAAAACAACTCATGTAAGTAAGATTCTTAAAAAGAGCATTCAGGAGGACCCAAAAATGCTACATTGTAGAGAACTTGTGCATCATCAGGCATTAATAGGAAGACAGTATTTGATTTAACACGCACCGAGTTTTATAACCCAAAATGCACTATGTTTAGGCTTAACAAACAACACCTACATTTTTGGCTTTATAATGCATAAAACATGCTAGGCAATGAATGTATTATGCATCCAAATATGCACTCGCATGGATTTCATCCAGCAAAAGTTTTCTGCGACGAAAATGATGGGGTTCTAACAATATGATGAACGTATTGTTCTAGCATGTTTACTTGGAAGCAAAGAAGTAAAATGTACTTCCAACCATGAATAATTCTGTAAGAACTTACATAGCGTAAATGAGTAATTCTGTAAGAACTTACATAGCGTAAGAGGTCAACCTTCTCTGGGCCAAGTTGTTTGTCCTGGTTCTTTCTACCACTTACGATTTCCAACACCAGAATCCCAAAACTGAAAACATCAGCCTTCACGGACAAATAGCCCCGCATTGCGTATTCGGGAGCCATGTAACCACTGTATCCAGCACAAGTTAGATTGTGGTCCGTGCAATCAAAATAGCAACATAGAACAGAACTCAAATCACAGTGAGTGAATACTCACTAAGTGCCGGAAATCTTGAATGTATCCAAATGAGTATCTTCGCCAGGAAATAGCCTTGCTAACCCAAAGTCTGAAATTTTCGGGCTCAAATCATCATCAAGCAGTATATTGCTAGCCTTGATATCTCGGTGTATAATCCTTTCCCGGGCCTCTTCATGTAAATACAAAAGTCCTCTTGCTACACCGACTATTATTTTGTATCGCTTAGGCCAATCCAAGTCCACGGACTGAGATTCATCTGGAATGGTTCATTCAACTATATCATCTTACAAAAAATTTGCTAGAATAAAGATACAAGAAGTTTGTCATGATACGGGGTCATACTGAATAGGAAATAATCAAGGCTTTTATTACGAAGGTACTCATAGACAAGCATCTTCTCAGGCCCTTCTACACAGCATCCCAGCAAGGTGACTAGATTCCTGTGCTGGATCTTCAATAGCAGCTTCACCTCGTTGGTGAATTCGCGCACGCCTTGCCTTGAATTCTGTGACAGCATCTTCACTGCAATCTCTTGACCATTTGGCATCAATCCCTGAATTTACATATACAAGAAACTTCACTGTATCAAATGTATATAAACAAAAAGCATTACTTGTTTTCCTCCCTCTTTAAAGTTCTTGTCTTGGACAAGACCTCCATCAAGGCAAATGTTGCACAAACTCATTATAAGTTTCCCATATGCTGCTTAACTATCCTTGGTTACAGTTCTTCAAGTATCAAATGTATATTAGACTAAAACCTTGCCTAGATTCAATTTTACTACTACAATCTAGCTATTTCCACTTATACAAGTTCCAACACTATTGAAAGAAAAATACAATAATAAAATCTCAATTATTAAATTGGTAGCTCTTAACATGAGAGGAGAAAAAAGAAGCGATTTTTGCTACTACAATCGAACTCCCACCGAACAACACCAACAAAAAAACCACCATTCAACCACACAAAGATGCTAGATTCGACATCAAATCGAGAGTTTCAGTATGAAGGAAAAAGGGGGGAAATAAAGATCGAACCTTGTAAACAGGACCAAACCCTCCATGGCCGAGCTTGTTGAGATCAGAGAAGAAATTAGTGGCGAATTGGAGAGTGCGAAGCTCGAAGAAGAGGCTGGACACGTCATCATCGCTGTTTCGACCGCTGTCGTCGTCTTCTCGACGGCCACCGGAGCTCAATCGGCGGAGCCAGCTCGCCAGACGAGCGCAACAGAACGGCATCGATTTCAAGAGCTCAAGACCATGAATTGGGGTTTTGAGCATTCAATTGGGGCTGAAGAAAACGCGCGAGAACTTGAAAGGAAGACGAAGCTCTAGACATGGCATTAATAACATGGGAAAATGATGGCAAAGTAAGGGGGAAGTTGTTGTTGACTTTAGTGTCTTGGTCAAACCTAACCACATGGACACAGTTGAATTCCGGTCGTAGCTCCCAAACTTGAACCAGACGTTTCGTAATTATAATCTATAGAAAATTAATCTGGGTTAAGATAAATGATATAATGTGTATATATTTTGACCTCTAATTCTCTCAAACGTATTAAGATAATGTTTATGTATATATTTTGACCTCTAAAATGTCAATAATTGTTTTTCAATTCTAAAAGGGAGGTCAAGTCCCGTAAAACGTTTCAACCAAAAAAAAAAAGTCCCGTAAAACGTCAATAAATTAAGGCGCTGTTTCAATACAATTATTGTTTTTTTTGGGCAAAATTCAATACAATTAGTAAATTTTGATTGAATGGTAAAATTCAATAGTTTTTTACATATAATTTTATAATTTTTGTAAAATATATATGGTTCAAACTGTAAGTAGCATTTTTTTTTTGGGCAGAAAGTAACTAGCAAAATTTTGAAAGGCATTGAAGTTAGAATTTCAAGTGATTAACTCTAAATTTCGATATCAGTCATCCACATATCCAAGTTTTTGCTATAGGGGATTCACACCCTCATGAACAACAGATATATTTCCCTTTTAGATTCTTGCAAAAGCTTGAAGCAATTCAAACAAGTTCATGCCCAGATCATTGTATCACTCGATCTCTCTACCGAACGAGTATCCTTCCATCTCTCTAGATTGGCCTCTCTTTGTTCTTCAATCCCACCATTTGAAACCAGCTTGTCCTATGCAAAGACCATCTTCAATCACCATCCAAACCCACCAATCTCTCTCTGGAACAATCTCATCAGAGGGCTCTCATTGAGTGAACAGCCGTTGGAAGCCATTGAGTTTTACCAGAAGTTGATTGTGAGTGATCAAAGACCCAACAGTTTCACTTTCCCCTGCCTAATTAAGGCCTGCACAAGGCTTCAAATATCTGAGTATGGGTTGCTGATACATGCCCATGTTGTTAAATTTGGTATTGAACTTAACTCTCATGTACAGAGCACATTGATTCGCTTTTATTCTAGCAGAAAGGACTTGAGTTGCGCAAAGAGGGTTTTTCAAAATTGTTCCTTTGATGATGTTGTTTCATGGAATTCCATGCTTGATGGGTGTGTGAAATGTGAGGATGTGGTGTTTGCTAGATCGGTCTTTGATAGAATGTTGTCTAGGGATGTGATTTCTTGGAATACTATGATTAACGGGTACGGAATTTCTGGTCAAGTTGAGGAAGCCCGGAAACTGTTTGATGAAATGCCTCAGAGAAACAACATTTCTTGGAACAGTATGTTGAGTGCCTATGCCAGGTGTGGGAAGCTAGATGAAGGAAAGGAGCTGTTTGATAGAATCCCTTGTAAGGATATAGCCTCATGGAATACAATGCTGACATGCTATGTAGAGAGTGGGGAGCCAAACGAGGCACTGACCTTTTTCGAGAAGACAATGAAGACGAGTATACAGCCAACAGAAGTGACTTTTGTTATCTTGCTGTCTGCTTGTGCTCAGTTGGGCTCTTTGGATCAAGGCTTGTTAGTCCATCAGTACATCAACCAACACAAAACCCAAGTTAATCCCGTCACGAAAACCGCCCTAGTAGAAATGTACGGTAGATGTGGAGACATTTCTAAAGCTCTAGAGATCTTTTCTTCTATGGAGTCAAAGGACACATTTGCTTGGAATACAATAATTGCAGCAATGGCTTTCCACGGAAGAGGCAAAGAAGCCCTAGAACTTTTCGACGAGATGAAAGAACAAGGCTTTCACCCTAACGACATGACTTTTGTGGCCTTACTGGTTGCTTGTAGTCATTCTGGAATGGTTAGTGAAGGTCAAAAAATATTAGATTCCATGGGAACAGATTATGGGTTGCATCCCAAAATTGAGCATTTTGGATGCCTTATTGATCTGCTTGCTAGATCTGGCTCCATAAAGGAGGCTGCTGAACTTGTAGCTTCTTTGCCTGTCGAACCGAATGAGACTATGTGGGGAGCTCTTGTTGGTGGCTGCAGGACTCATGCTAACAATGACATTGGCGAAAGGGCAGGAAAACATCTTATTGATCTCCAACCTCTTTATAGTGGACGGTATTACTATCACGTGATTACTAAGAATATATTGTGACTTGCAACTCATTGCATTGCATCTTTGTAAAACTGTCTTGTTTGTTTTGTGCAGTTACACACAGTTGTCAAATTTGTATGCTTCATCAGCGCGATGGGAAGACGCAAGCAAAACGAGGCTTCTTGTGGAGGCCAAAGGCGTAAAGAAGTTTACTGGTTTGAGGATTGAACAAATAAGTTTTGAGCATTAGCTTGTCGTTTGGCTAAGGTATCCAAAGAAATGAAAGATTTTTCGACTTAATTCATTTGTAGGTTCAGAATCAATCACAAAAGAATCAGCGGTTTATATGTTCGCCTCGTCTTCCTCACTTTGTTTGTAATATAGTGGTTTCGGTTTTCGTTCATTGCACACATAGGTCGGTTGATCTTCAACTCGGTGTTTGATGTCGCTATTAACCATTTCATATATAAGGTTGACATCCACTTTCTAACACAAACTTGAGCTAACAAATAGTTGAGAAACATAGGCTGAATTTTAAGGGAAAAATCTCTTCAATTTGACTATTGTGAGCTCAGGAATAGTCATTTACGCAATTTTTTGGTATAAAAGATCTACACAAACTGTGGCACCGTGAATATTGTGTTTTGACATAACACTAAGTATCCAAATTCAAAAGCACTTCACAAAGGTCAGTCTGATCGTCAATTTTCCGGTCAGGGTAATTTTTTATTTTCAATCTGGAATATTGCAAGTATCAATTATGAACAAAAATATTGCAACTATACAATAACCCCTCAGGTCGTCTTCCTCCTATACTGCTTATTTTGCATCACTCCCTCGCCTCAATTCCGATTTCCTCCAATCAACCACTCACCCTTTTCTCAATCAATTTAAACGCTAAAGCTCAAATCTTTCTCTCTTTCCAGTTCTCAGAAATCAACCATTCAATCTCAACTTGTGCAAAAGCCTCTCAAAACCCTCGTCTGTTCGATTGAACGGAAAAAATCCAATCTTTTTCTGGTTTCCAATCCGATTCCGCCGATTATGAACTCCATTGCCCCTCAAATTTGAGCGAGATAGAGCGGAAGGAGGAGACAAAGTGTGAATCCGGAAGAATTTGGATTAAACATGTCGAATTCATCAATCATGGATACACTCTTCCAACGCTCTCTGGAGGATTTAATCAAAGGGATACGCCTCCAAGCATCGGATTCGTCGGCGACATCCTCCCCTTTCTTCTCCAAATCCATGGAGGAAATCAGGAGGGAAATCAAATCCACAGATCAGCATACCAAATCCACAGCCCTTCTGAAGCTCACTTACCTCCACACCCTCTATGGATTCGATATGTCGTGGGCGGATTTTCATGTGATCGAAGTGCTTAGCTACCCCCAATTCTCCCTCAAGAAGATCGGTTACTTGGCCGCTTCCCTATCCTTCCACGAGGGCACCGAGGTTCTACTCCTTGCGACCAATCAGTTTCGGAAGGATCTTTCGAGCCCTAACGATTTCGAGGTGAGTTTAGCGTTGAATTGCTTCTCGGTTATTGCCACTCCCGATTTGTCCAGAGATTTGTGCAATGATGTGTTCACTTTGCTGTCTAGTACTAGAGTTTATGTTAAGAAGAAGGCAATCTCGGTTGTTTTGAGGGTTTTTAGCAAGTACCCAGATGCTGTTAGGGTTTGTTTTAAGAGATTGGTTGAGAATTTGGAGAGCTCTGATATGCAAGTATTGTCTGCTGCTGTTGGTGTGTTCTGTGAGCTCACTTTGAGGGATCCGCGAGCGTATTTGCCATTGTCGCCCGAGTTTTTCCGGATCTTGATCGATTGTAAGAACAATTGGGTGTTGATTAAGGTGCTGAAGATGTTTGCTAAGTTGGCACAACTGGAGCCTAGAGTGGCTAAGAAGATTGTTGAGCCTATCTGTGATATGATGAGGAGGACGATGGCAAAATCCCTGGTGTATGAGTGTATTCGGACTGTGGTTGAGAGCTTGAGTGATTACGATACTGCTGTGAGTCTTGCTGTGGCGAAGATCAAGGAGTTCCTGACAGAGGATGACCCGAATCTCAAGTATCTTGGCCTACAAGCCTTGTCGGGTTTAACCTCGAAGAATTTGGGGGCGTTGTTGGATAACAAGGAGATTGTGATCAAGTCTTTGAGTGATGCTGATCCCAATATTAAGTTGGCCTCATTGAGGCTTGTCATGTCAATGGTTGGCGAGGAAAATGTGGTAGCTTTTTCTAAAGTTCTGGTCAACTATGCTCTGAAATCGGATCCTGAGTTTTGCAATGAGATCATTGGGTCAATCCTGGCAACTTGTTCTTGGAATTACTATGAGATGGTGGTCGACTTTGATTGGTATGTTGCCCTTCTTGGAGAAATGTCTAGGATCCCACACTGTCAAAGAGGAGAGGAAATTGAGAGCCAGCTTATTGATATTGGCATGCGGGTGAAGGATGTTAGGCCTGAGCTTGTACGGGTTGGCCGTGATTTGTTGATCGATCCAGCGCTACTCAGCAATCCCTTCTTGCATAGAATATTATCAGCTGCTGCTTGGTTTTCGGGCGAATATGTTGAGTTCTCCAAAAACCCATCTGAACTAATGGAAGCATTGTTGCAGCCACGTACTAATCTTCTTCCACCTTCCTATAGAGCTATTTATATTCACTCCGCATTTAAAGTTTTGGTGTTTTGCCTTCAGTCATATTACTTCCAGTTGGAGGCAAGTGCTTCTGCTCCTCCATTTGATCTGGAAGCAGAAGTATCTGAGTCACGCTCTTCTCAGCTTTTGGTAGATCAGGGAGCTGGTGATGAAGTGCCAGATGTGTCTGGAAATGTAGTGGAATTTGATCCAAGGGTCTTTGAGGATGGAGATGAAGTGACGACTTCTGGACAATCTGCTGATTTTCCTCTATCACAGAAGAAAGCTTTCACCCATGGATCAATTTTGAACTTGTTGAAGCTTACTGAGATGGCCTTAAGCCCTTTGGTCCAAAGCCATGATGTTGAATTACTAGATAGAGCACGTAATGTACTCGGTTTGATAGATTTGGTAAAGGAGGCTGGTAGTTCAGGTCCTCAGGGGGGAAAAAGAATTATTGAACTTGTTTATTCTTCTTTCTCTGAAGAGTTTGGTCCAGTCTCTGCTAGTGCCCAAGCCAGAATTCCTGTGCCAGATGGAATTGAGCTCAAGGAAGATCTGCGTGACTTGGAAATGATTTATGGTGATATCCAATTGCCAGTGTCAAGTTCATTTTTGCTCGGGACTCGTCATTCCAGGGAAAGGGAAGATGTTTCACCTTTGAATGGGGTGGCTGAAGAAGATCCACAATCTTCATCAGAACATTCATCTCTTCTTACCCAGCATCGCAAGAGGCATGGGCTTTATTATCTACCTTCAGAGAAGGATAGTGTATCTGATGATTATCCACCTGCAAATGATAGTAATGCCTCAAATAAACCCGGTGATGATGAGAATGATCTTGTAAAGTTAACCGATCAATCTCTAAAGCTCAAGAAGAAGTCAAATCATGCGAAAACGAGGCCAGTGGTTGTAAAGTTGGATGAGTTTGATGTCCCCTTTGCGTTACAGAAGCCGTCACTTAAAGATGATTTGGTTTCAGGTGCTGTCAGAGACTTTCTTTCAGGTATGGAAACTGTTGTTTCTTCATCAAGAGATAATCCTTCTGCAGAGCAATTGAGCAAGAGGAAAGGAAAAGAAAAACTGAGTGTCAGTCATGCTGTTGATGCAAGAGAAAGTTCAACAAATGCAGTAGATGCTGAGCATGGACATTCGAGTCATAGAAAAAGCAAACACAAAACTCACAGTAAGGAGAAGAGACACCGTAGCAAGGCCAATAGGGAGGAAGGAGATGAAAATGGTCATCAACAAGACAAGCATAAAAGTAGGCATCATCGTCACAGTAAGCATAGAGCAGAAGGGCAAACAAATGTGGCTTTACAAACACCGGTCATCCCAGACTTCCTCCTATAGCAGTAAATCCTTCGGAATGTTTATACCTCCATACTTCTTCGAATTGGCTGAGCTACTGCATGTGTCTGCTCCTTCAGGTGTCAAGGTTTGTCTTTTTACTATCAATGCTATGTCTTTATCCAACAATATTTTGTGTTGATGTGCTTTTTAGTAGTGTATGCTTATGTTTTAGATTTCAGTATTTAGTATCAATCTTCTTTGTTTGTACCTTGACACTGCCAAAACCTGATTCATAGGCCTCTTTTCATTCTTTCGATGATTTCCCCCACCCTTATATAAAAAAGAAGCACCCTCTTTCATTATTTGCACTTCTTGCTGAAGATGCAATTTGCACTTCCTAAATATGTTTATATTTGCTGCTATGTCACTTCAACAGTTTTGGTAAAAATGCAATCCATACCACGAAGTAATATTTATATAAAACAAAGGCTCGTTTTGTGAGAAATTAAAAACAGTAAGAGCCCCCAATGTTAGGAGGGGCTTGAAAATACTGGGAGATATACTTCAAATTTATCTCCACAGAACAGAACAGGTAAGTCAATTTAACATGATGATTTTGTATGATACAGGTAAACTTCAAGGGCTGCAATCTTGCTTAGGCTGCTGCTATGGATTCTATCCTGATTTGATGTTGTAACTTTCTGTTGTCTCTAGAAGGCTATGAAGGAGCAGTGAGTGAGAAGGTATTTGCTATGTGATGTTTGTTTGTTCAAGTATTTAATGGGATATCCTCTGGATTATTTTTAGATCTTCTTGGGTTTGCCTTCCATTTGCCAATTTGTGTGGACAGGCTGCACAGTTTTGATATGCTCTTGTGTGTGTTTGTGCTGAAGTTTGAGAAATTTTCAAGATTTCTTCTGATGTGACTATGTGAGAGTTCAAGCTGTTCCTTGAATATACAAAAACCTGTCCTCACAATTTTGACATGCTCATGTGTGTATTTATGTTAAAATTTGTGAGAACTCAAGATTTCTCATGCGTTGAGAGTTATGTTTTCCTTAAATATACAAGATTTATTTATGGTGTCTGGTGATGGTTGAATTTTGCTCTGGTTTTGTTTGCTAGAGATAATTATTTTTATTTAATTATATGGGAAACAATAATGAATGAGACTGGTATAATATATCTTTATATAAGAAATGTTTACACAAAGTTGGATGGGAGTCGAGCAACCAATTGAGCTCCAACACCCTTATTTAAAGTAAAACATAACCTATGTAAAATAAAAGATTGAATATTTGCACTAGAGGCATGACTCTGAGCAGCCCGTGTGACCCTAGCCAAAAAATCCAAAGCATCACTTCCTAATTCTCCAAAAGTGGAGAAAGCGAAGGCAATAAAACCGTACCCATTTTCAGCACATTTAGAAGCATACTTCCTCTTCTTTTTGGCGACAGCCTTAGCCACAGCAGCCCCAGGGACGAAAGCATCAACACCCACACCAGTGAAGGGAGAAACACCGGTGACATCCAAACAAACGTTTTTACCCCTGTCCCAACCATAGACAAGGAGATCTGCAGGCCTAAGATCTGTACCTTCATCAGACAAAAATCCTAGGGGCACCTCCTTTTGCACAACAACACCAGCTTGGGCACATATATCACCCAACGCATCCCTGACAAGGTTGTGACGAAATTTAACACCAATATCGTTTCCACAATGAACAGCATGATCCCCAAAGCAATCCATGATCTTAGAAGAGCAGCAAGGACAGGTAAAATCAGCCGGATACAAAGGAATCGCAAGACGATAACATAAAACACACCTAAACTGTCTTGGATGCATAGTCTGGCCCAACCCTTCAATTGGAATTGTTTTCAAGAAGTCCAAAGAGTGCGATACCTGATTGCTAATAAGGATGGCTTTTTCACGAGCACTAGGACTGTAGTTAGCCACTAAACCTCTCTCCACCATGTCAAAGTACACTGTAGCCAATTTTTTCATAAACGGGAGGGGCTGGTACGTCATGACAAAGGTCGCGAGGGTCGAAGTTACACAAGTCCTGAAAGCTGTTCAAGGCTGACTCACAAGCAGGGCCCAGCTCAGTAACACCACAACGGCGAAGCAATCTGTCCTGGAGGTCGAGTGACTGCAACCGTGAAGCAACAAATGCATACCCAGAAGCATCGTGCGCTGTATAGATCCCAAATCCACCAAGGCGGAAAGGTAGAGTGACACAACGCCATTGCCAATCACCAAAGCCAGCCGCACCTGCCACAATAATCTCTTGGAGAACCTTCCGCAGGGCGTGATCAAAGGTTAAATGAGCGGACCCGAGCATCTGGGGTGGACAAATCCGAAGAGAGAAGTATAATCGCCCAATTACGCAGAAGAAGGAGCCCCACCTGGGGGTCATTAAGTCCCGCGACCGCCTCCATCAAAGACACCGTCTTAGAAACCCTCTCTCCGATCAAGCGACTACAGAAGTCAACATTCAAACTGACCGGACCACCTAAGAGCTTGACCCCCTCCAAAGGACGAGCCATTTTATGAGGAAAGAGTTGGAGATAACTACACCTCGGGTCCGGATTAGGCCAAAAGATTTCTGTTTTTTCAACATTTAAGTGCAGCCCCATAGTCGGCCCTTCCCTAATAATCAAATGCAAAGCTTCCGAGACCACCTCCGTGTCACCAATAAGTGTCCCATCATCTAGATACCAAGCCATGAAATCCAAGTTACACTTCTCATTGATCCGATGAATAAGGGGATGTAAAGTGAGCGCAAACAATAACGGCCCCAAGGGATCACCTTGTTGAACACCTTGGCTAGAGAACAACAAAGACTCGTCATAATATAACCGGGCAGGGCGGCCATAGCAAAATTCAACCCAAGGAGAGAGCGAGGGGCAACGATGTCGGACCTCCCTAAGCATGGAGCTACGATCAATCAAGTTAAAGGCATTACTGAAATCCACCATAAGCATAGACATGCCACAAACTCCCCCCTTAACCTCTATCAGCCTGTTAACAGCATGAAGAATGGCCTCACTACCATTAGGCACACCAACGCCAAATTGGAAATCCTCGAGATAATTTCCAACGTTCTTCCCAACAACAATAGCTGCAACCTTGGAGATAAGTCTCCGCCAAACCGTGCCAACTGCAATGGGACGAATACCACCACCGGGCTTGAGTAGAGGTGTTAGCGGAGCACTAGCAATAAAAGCACCCAAGATGGGAGGACACTTACCAGCGAGCAACAAATTAACTACAGCAGAAATAGAGGTGGCAAGATCATCCGCAACAGCAACAGCAGCCCGCCCGAGCGCATCAACAAGGTGTTGGGCCCACAAACCATCCCGCCCACAAGAAGTTCCTTTAGGGAAACTTCTAATCCGTCCTAAAACAACATCCTTAGAGACCGAAACAGGCTCAACAGAGGCATCAAAAGGAGGTAAGGAAGGACACGACGCATGGGGATGTTTCTTCTCTAATTCAAGAAAGGTGTCCACATTAGTGGGTGCAACTCCAGACGAAGTCAAAACCCGAATAGCTGCCGAAAAATAGCCATCACTGACTTTCCTCAAACACTGCCGCTTATTCAACTCCTCCAAGCTAAGCTTCTTTTTATCAAACAAATCACCCACTCTTGAGGAACGTGAGTTGCTTACACCATCATTGAGAACCTCTTTAACCAAAATCTCTGGCCCCCAGGTTCCCTCCAAACACGAATAGCTCGAGCGATACCTTCAACTTGACAAACCCTCTTCTTCCCGGATGAGATGTCAGCACTAGGCCGGATAACTTTAAGAGTGCATAAAGGGAGAATAAGTAGAAGTATCCAAGAGACAAGGTCATGGGGAGAAGCAACAACCTTATCAAGAGCTGCCTTAAGAATCCGGGAGAAACTTAACCGGTTGGCCTTGGGTATACTTTTCACCGTACGACACTTCCCGGACAGAACATCATGCAACAACTCGACATTAAAAGAGAACGAAGAAGAGGCAACACCACAACCCACCGCACTGCTCGAACTATTACCTTGAGTACCACTAAGCGATGGTGGTGAGATACCTTGAATAAAAAACAAGGGATCATTGGAATGACCCCTACACCGAGGCCCCAAAGTATCAAAACTATCATCATGCTTGCAGCTCTTAGAAAAAGCATGAGTACGTAAGCAAGTTCCACACATCCAAATTTGAAGGCCTTGCAGAGTACGTTCCAAAGCAGAAAACACGCTCCCGTCGCTACCAATAAGAGTCTTATATCTCTCAATCGAAGCCTTATTGACAAAATGAACGAGTTTGAAATGTTGGATGAGAGAACTAGCCTTCAAACCCTTGCCCCCACCATTCTTACGATTGCCAAACTCAAGGAAAGGGCATTGAAAATGCATGTTGAACAAAAAACCAAAGCCAGGCACCAACAGCAAAGAAAGCCAGACAAACAGCAACCCAAACCAAACCAGCAGCGAACAACAAAACAAACAACGACGACCAACAGGCCAAACACCCACGCGCAACCACAGAAGAAGCAACACACCAACAGAAGCAGCAGACCAAACAGCAACTGGCGCAACCACAAACAGCAACACACAAAAGCTTCGACCAAAAGGAAACAACGACCAAAAGCCCCCGCCCGAAAACAGCGCCAGACAAAGAAGCCTTACACGCCCACCCACGCTGGCGCAACCACCCACGGATAGGGCGACGACGGCCGAACACCAGGACAGCCGAACACACGCCCGTCGAAGACACCCACGCGAGAACCCTACGCCACTGCACGGACACACCGACGAAGACAGCGCGGAGACGGGCGCCTAGCCGGACCAACCCCAACCGCCAAGTCGAACCGACGCCGACGCCCTAAGCCGAAGCCCGACGCCCTAATTATATGTTTTTTGTAATTAAATTTGTTGTAAAAATCCTAGTTCATTAGCCTCGTTTGTGATAAAAACTACTAAATTTAGAGATAATATGTTAGCCACGCATCATCCATGGAAAGCTTGGTGTGTGTTCGGCAAAAGCTTATTGGAGCTTACTGGAGCTTATGATAGCTTATTGAAATAAATAAGCTTGCAAGGAGGTGTTCGGCAAGAGTAGATTATGATAGCTTATTCTAGCTTATAGTAGCTGTTTTTTTGTTATAAATTTAAGTTCCTCATGTGTAGATTATCCAGCTTATGGTAGCTTATTCCAATTTTCTCCAAATTTATATAGGTGGGTCCATACCCCTCATCTTATTGTGTTCTCCCTCCTCAATACCTTTTCGTCATTTTACCCTCTACTTTTATCAACAATCAGCTTGTTTTACCGAACACCCGTTAGCTTACTAAAAATTGTCAGCCTTTAAAATCAGTTACGAATTTCAGCTAGAAATATAAGCTTCAGTTACAAAAAGCTTCAGTCACCATTTCAGCTTGATTTCAGTTAGTTTTACCGAACAGAGCCTTGATTAAATTTGGTGTTTTTTGAAGTAAAATATTTGCTTAACATCCTATTTTGGTTAAGCCTGGAGTTGAAATTTGGTGTTTTACTTTATGACGAGAAATTCACCTTCGATGGTAAAACTTCAGGCTCGTGACCCAGTTAACGAGACCACGGATTAGGTAAATCGGTTTATACCAACTCTCTCTCTCATTACAAGCAAAGGAAGGATGATGACTCAGGAGGCTTCCTATATGAAGAAGGCAAACTTCCTATATCTCTTGTCAATAGGTCATCTATGTTGGGCTATGTCCTCCATATACTTGAGCAATTATGGATTGAAATTCTTAATAATGGTATATTAGACCTGATCAAACGCGGGTCGGCCCGCCCGCCCGCCCAGCCCGCCCATGAAAATGGGCGGATATGGACAATGTTTATAGCCCAGTGGGCCGGGCCAACCCGGCCCGGATATTTTGAAGGGCCGGGTTTGGGCAATAGTATAAAGCCCGATGGGCTTTAAAGCCCGGCCCATTACCCGGCCCGGCCCGGATATTTTTATAATATATCAATTAAATTACTAAATGAAATGTTATTAATTTATATATATCAAAAGTTACAAAACCCTACTTATCTTTTTACTTCTTCTTTTATGCGCCGTTTCACTCATTTCTTACGCCGAAAAGATTGAGCAAACCGAATGAAGATATATTACATTGCATTTGATGTAGTTTTTTATATATTAAGGGTTACGGAATTCATACTTTTATTTTGTAATTTTGTATTATGGATGAATGTGTGTTAAATTCTTGGTTAAGCTTTTTTTTTGAGATCATGGATTCTTGGTTAAACTTATGGATGAACATTAGTTTTCTTAGTTTCAAGTTAATATTGCTTAGATTTAGAAATTTCATGTTAAAAAATTGCAATTTTTTTAGCTTAAAATAAAAACGGGCGGCCCGGCGGGCAACCCGGCCCAGCCCTGTGGGCGGGTTTGGGCAAAAATATTAGGCCCGGCGGGTAGCCCAAACCCGGCCCGGCCTTTAAAATGGGCCGGGAAAATGAGTCAAACCCGGCCCGGACCCGACCCGGACCCGTGTTTGATCAGGTCTATGGTATATGCATCAAAATTCAGGCAAGCCGTTAAGAAGGAAAAAAAGGCATGAAAATTCCATTACTACCCCTTGCACATATATAGGATGGAAACATACACAACTCTCTCTCTCTCTCATTACAAGCTACAAACTATCATTCCAAAAAATGTGGGTTGAAGATCCACAAAGAACTCCTCCTCCCAAGACTAAGCCACCGTTAATCCCTTTCTTTCTCCAAACCTTGGTTTTCTACGTCCTCCTCTTTTCCTTAGGCCTCGCCGTTGGAGCCACCTTCTTCCCCTTCAACCTCGTTCCGTCGCCACCTCCACCACCCTTCACATTGACGACCGACCCCGACCCCATCAACACAGTCCATTCAATCACCGACGCCCTCCATTCAATCACCAACGATGATGAGCTCCTCCGAAAGGCCTCGATGGCGGACCCCGTGGGGCTCAATGACACGAAAACGAAGGATAAGATCGCGTTCATGTTCCTAACAAGAGGTCCGCTCGCATTGGCCCCGCTATGGGAGATGTTCTTTCATGGATATGAAAGATTGTATACAATCTACGTCCATCCTCCTCCATCTTATAATGAGAGTTTTCCTCCAGATTCGGTCTTCTTTCGACGTAGGATCCCTAGCAAGGCATGTTTATGATCCATGTTCAGTTGGTTGTTTGATTCATTCCTTCTTTGTTCTGTTTCATATCAATTTGTTTTTATTTTTTTGTTACTATTTGTTTGTTTATGTAGGAGAGATTAATCTGGAACGGAAAAGTTATGATTAGCTTGCTATGCGTTATGCATGAGCTTATAGTACATTATATATGAATGTCCCAAGTGGATCAATGTTCATGTTAATTTGTACACATCCTTTGAAGATTGTATTATTTCGTGCAACTTTCATGAATGTTGTTTTCCTAATGATGTTCTTGGTTGGTTTGTGTAACATAGGAAGTAATTTGGGGAAAGCTAAGCATGCTAGAAGCCGAGCAGCGTCTCCTATCAAGCGCGCTCATGGACGACGCCTCCAACCGCCACTTCGTCCTCCTCTCGGACTCATGCATCCCTCTCTTCAACTTCACCACTGTCTACTCGTACCTAACCGGCTCCTCCACCGTCTTTGTCGAATCCCTTGATGTCCCGGGCCCAAACGGACAGGGTCGCTACGAGCCTAGTCTGCTCCCGACCGTCTCCTTGGCCCAATGGCGCAAGGGCTCCCAGTGGTTCCACCTCGACCGCCCCTTGGCCTCCTCAGTCATCTCTGACTCCACGTTTTTCCCAGCATTCCGCCGCTTCTCACCTGACTTTTCCGATGAGCACTATTTGCCAACGCTCCTTGGGATCCGGTTTGGGTCGAGCACCGCGAACCGGAGTGTGACGTGGGTCGATTGGTCGACGGTGAAGAACGGGGCCCATCCCGCGAGCTTTCAGAGGCAACATGTAACGCCTAAGTTCCTTGGGAGGTTGAGGGGAGGGTATAGGTGTGAGTATAATGGGGAATCCACGAGTGTTTGCTACTTGTTTGCTAGGAAGTTCATGCCTAGTTGCTTAAGTAGGTTGATGATTTTTGCTCCGAAGGTTTTGCATTTTGGCCAACGTGATAGGGAAATGATTAATAGGTTTAGAAATCGGAATCGAACTAGGAACATGACAATGAATTGACTCATATGGGTATTGAGTTTGTTGATCTATCTTTGTTAGCACTTGAGCTGAACTAAGTTACGATTTTGCCTGATGAGACATTTTTGAGTGCAAACCTTCACTTGAGAATAAGATTACTCGGTCTCTAAGATACAAACTATCGATTGATGCTATTATATAATGAATATATATTACTTCCATGACCATAAACAAGGTTTAGAGACGTCAAACTCATCTCCCATTCACCAAACAGTATGATCTTGTTGATAAACAAAAACTGACATTATCACAATGAATAAAAATTCTGGTAAGCCAGAAAGTTCATATCTAACATACTTCCACCCTTCTATATTTCCAAACACCTACGCATTGAAAAAATTTCTCTCATCCTGCCCAGTATCACATCTCATGAGCAATCAAGTTAAGAACACGAGAACAAATAGGATTATGAAAAGCACCAACAAGAATAATATGATCATGAGTTGGCCCTTGGCCCCTGCCTTCTTCATGACGAATGCAACCTTTTTCTGCAAAATGGTACACCAAGATTCAAACATACAATTCAGCTATCCTAACTCATCAACCTTGTGAATAATAATAATCATAGATGGGAACATGAAGGGAGGATTAATGATGGAATCACAGGAAAATAACCTGGAGAAAATCAAGCCGGTTAGATGTACTGTCTATTTCTGCACCCAAATCGTCCATGATTCTCTCCTGTAAGTACCAAGATGTGGCTTTTACCAGTAAGAACCAAGTGAACTGGATAAAATGAGTATCGAAAGAGAACTGAATGCAAAGTTAGTTTTAATTACTGAGATGGAGTGAAAACAGTTATCATATGGAAGTGCGTGTTCCACAAACCTGTTCAATCAATTCATCATGGATAGTCAAACCCACATGCCCAATTCGTTGCACACTTGCACTGAGTTCATCAAGTTCCTGATCTTGTTGCCTAAATACACGAATGAAACACAAGGTTGACACAAGAAAAAAAAAATAAGTGAGTTAGTTACTAATAATAATGGATGTGCACTTTTCTTTGGCTAATTGAGGAGAAAGGTCATCAGCATCAACAACTTCAACATTACACAAATAACCTTCTGAAACCCTGTGAAAAAATCTCTAGTGCCAAATTGAGAATGCCTTAATAATAAGAAGAAAAGTTCACAGCCTTTGACCAAAAAAACAAAAAGAAAAGTTCACAGCCTCAAGGCTCTTTGGCCTCATATGATGTCAAATCAAATATACAAATTTGAGACAATAAGAAAATTTTATAAGTTTGTTCTAATAACTTTCTTCTTTGTTAAACCATAGTCTACACATACGGATAAATTAACAAGACGTCTGATCAGAGGGAAAGTATTCAAATATTAAAAAAAACATACAGTGACATGATGAAAAAAAAAAAATGTTTGTTGAAAGAAGATATACTTACTTCATGAGTAGCATCTGCCTATCTGATTCTGATGACGCAAAATCATCATTATCTTGGGCATATGGATCGTATGGAGCTTTCTGATGTGAATCACCCATTGGATACCTCATTGGTTCCCGGTGCATTCCACTTGTGTTTGAAGCATCTTGATAGCCAATCCCTTTTCCAACTGCCATCCTAACTGTACCAACCTAGTAAAACATGCCACAGTTTAAAGGTTGCACATTATTTCTTCAACCATTGGGATATGTAACATGAGTATAATATGCCATGAAGCATTGTGAAAAGCTCAAAGAGACTTTTCAATCATGTTAAATCATGAAATCAAAACAAGCAATAGCATCTTCTCCAACAAATTCCACGTTTTTTTGTACATTATCATTCAGCTTCAGGAGATACCTTATCACGGGCATTTTTTGTCCACTTCCGTCGCCTTTCGAGCTCTGCCTCATTAATTCCATAGAATGCAGGGTCCCTAGCAGCCACAGAAACTGCCTTGTCCAATTCATCAACCTTCCTATCAAAAAGCAAAGTTTTAGCCTTGCAATGACAATTGTAGATGGAAAGACAAACATTTATGAGCTGCTATCAGGTTGGCTCCAGGTAGCCTGGGTTGATGCAAATATACAATAGTAGTATCATCTCGTTCTATACCATCATAATAAAGGTTTTAGGGTGAGAATAATAAGAGCAAGAAGAGAAAGAAGCTGGATTTCTGGAGAGACATTGTTAAATGGATAAGAGATTAATGCTTAGTCATGTAGCTGAGAAGAAACAAGGCAATACAGTATGTGAAATACTATAATCTGAGTCGTACCTGCCACTGAATGCTCTCACATGCAGAGAGTAGCGACTTACTAAGCTGTACTTTTTTCCCCGTATCAGAAGCAAGTGTTTCCCATTCGTTAAAATTTGACAGTAGCTTATCAATCTGAAAAGGGGCTAATTAGTCAATAGATACAAATTAAAACAACATGCAAGTATATAACAATTACCAACAAACTCTCAGCTCACATAGCCATATACGATTAAGTTCAAGAATTAAGTTGTACAAGGTGTCCCTCAAGTAAGAAAAGGGGAATCTTTTTTCTGATACAATGAAAAAGAATCAATTGAATCAAGCTAACACAAGGAGGTGTAAGAAGTATCCTCTGGGAAACAAAAAAGGAAGACCAAAAACTCAATTTTTAATGAATCCTAGCATTATAGATTTTATAGTTAGAGAAGTGATCCATTGGTTAATGAACAATCCTAATAGGTAGCTGAATACACTGCCTGTCCCATCTAGACACCAAACACTCCTACACAACTTGCAACACGAGAATGGATCCTAGCAGTTTTCAATTGCATTTAGACACTGCAGTTTCTAACAGATTTCATGTTCATAATTCCCTCAGAACCCCAAAATCTCATTGATGTAAACAACTCAAATCCAATTGACACACCAATATGCTTCTTCCCTTGTAAGAAGCACATTTCCATTATCTTTCCAACAACGTAGTAATCAGGCTCTCTTGTGAGTCAGATTGACTCAGATACCAGATCAAAAACTTGGCAACCGAATAATGGTTCCCACTTCCACATATCGACAACAACTCAAATAATGATCAAAACCAGAGAACCACCCCCTAGTAAACGATTCACAAACCTAACATTATAATGTATGAAAACAGAACTCCCATATAGAAAACAACAACTTAATTACAGCTAGCAGCAGCCACTTGGAGAAAAATCGAAATCAATTCAATCGATAAAAACATACGAATCGAAACATGTGAGTTATCACATCAGCGGTTGAAACTACGAATGCCCCTCAGATCAACCACCATGAGCCAAGAAATCAACAGATTACTATGCACGATCCAAAATTTAGGCGAGAAAACTGAAGAAAACGAATAGTATGGATCAGAAGAGCTTACAGAATCCTGGATCTCCTCTTTTACAATGTAAAACGGATCTTGTGCGGAAGACATTTGGGGAAAATCTCAGTTTACAAGCCCTAGCAGGAGAATCGGAATCCTTCCAATTTGATCTGCTAGGTTTCTGTAATCCGTTGGCGTTGAATGTAGCAGTGGAAGAGGGATCGAGAGGGAAGACGAAACAATCGCCTCTGAAGAGCAGAATCCGTATTCCAGAGATGGGGAGAGAGAGATCGCGAGTGCTATCAAGAGGATGAACGTAAGAGCTTCACCCGGATGAAGAAAATTGTATCCGGTTCTCTGAACCGAATCAGACCGGGTCAAACCGGTAATTAATCATATTTGTTGTGGACCGGTCGGGTCAAACCGGGTATTGTCCGCCAACGGCCCAACGGCCCAACAGAGAGGGTTACACTTCTTATTGACAAGATCGAAATTCGAAGGCCGTGAATTATGGCTTGGATTCCGATTGCAAAATGCAAATTAAACCTTGTTCACTTGTGAAAACTTGAGTGAAACTTGTAACCACGTAGAATCACTAATTAAGCTGTCTTTTCCATGTAAAAGTGAAATAGCTTTTGGAGGTTTGTCTCCAACTAATCATTTTTCCCCGACGAAATTGGGTATGTGGGCTATGGGCAAGCAAAAATGGAGTAAATAGGATACAGGGAAAAAAAATGAGCTCCCATAGTTTTTTTCCAATTTTGCCCCTACCTTTTTTTAAAATTTACAGGATGACATCATCATATGCCATTGATGACGTCAGCACCCCTTATCACTATCGAGTGTTGACCGGCGTTGACCAGCTGTTGACCGGCGTTGACCAGTTGTTGACTAGCGTTGACCGCCTTGTCATTAGTGATGGCAAGTAACTTGTCATCAGTCCACGTACAAAAAACTTGTCATCGGTGATGACCAGTTTAGATAAAACTCATTGTACACGTTGAGGTAAAACTTGTCAACTTGTCAGGTAAAAACTATCATTCACGTAAAAAACTTGTCATCAGTGATGACCAGTTAAGAAATTGACCTATTTGGGATTTGAACCCACATTATTGTGCATTAAGCACATTGCTCTACCATTTGAGCTAATAGGCCATAATTATAAGTAATATACTGTAACACCCCGATTTCACAAGCATAAGGGTATTACCGCCAACGACCTCGGATTCCACGGTCCAAAGCCGTTTAAGGCTTGAGTATCGTAACACGAGAATAACAAAACCAAATCTTATTTTTATAACAAAAGTTGGATTCGGTTACAAAGGCTCTTACATCCTTAGTTGTTTGATAATACAAAAGTAAAGAGTTGCAACAGAAAAGATAAGTCTCGAAGAGAGACGAAAGCATGTGGGAACTATAAAGTATGGTCAAAACAAAAGACGTTTTAAAGACTTCTTCCTTCCTTCCTGCAGATCTTGATGTCTATGGCTTCCTTTTGAACAACCTTCCCTTTCCTATCTGATATCCCCATAAAGGCAAGGAATATCAGCCAACAAAGTTGGGAAAGAAAGAAGGGATGTTAGTCTAACGCGAGACTAAGCAAGTGGTAGAATAATGTTTCGGTTCTGAGAAAGGTCAGACATAACGACAGTCCTTAGCCATATGGTGACTCGTAGGTGCACGTTAGTCGAGGTTCATCATGACGATAGCAAAACAACAGTCTGAGCGAGAGGCTTTCAGTGTTTGGCACGGTGTACGAAGGGTAACGAGAGAAGATAAAACTTCCTCGGGAATAGGACGTTATTAGGAGATAACGCCTAAGAAAGAAATGTGTTTATAGATTTGTTGGTAACTTTAATCATTCAAGATTTTGAAAGCATCTATAATATCCGGGTCGTTCCGATCCGGAGCCGATTCCGTTCCCGATTCTATTACGGTCCCATTCTCGACTCGTTAATTATCGCTCAGTAATAAGTAAATAAGTACATTAAATCTTGTAGTGGGCAACTCATAAAAATTAATTAATCGTTAACCAAATCTTATCGCTAGCCAAATGTCTCCCAAATCTTAAGAGATCTTAATCTGATAACAAATTTTGTTAGCCGTATTTATTGAACAAATCGGGTTTGGGAGACTCAAGCAAACATCGTCCTCCTCCTCGTTGTGATCTGTAGCCGCCTGGTTTCTCTTCCACCGGTGAGTCTCTGTCCCGCCTTTCCCCCTTTCGATTCCTGGCCGCATCTCTCAGCCTACTTTTCTTCTTACTAGATTTATCCGTTAGATCGTCGTGACCAGCCGCCGTGTCCGTCGATTTTCGTCGTCGGAGCCGCTGAAGAACCACCGGAGTTGTCTTCCTTCTTCCTCTGTAGGTTCGTACGTCTGCCTCGTCCTTGAGTCGTTGTCCGAGTCGGGTAGGGGGAAGTTGGGGCGTTGGGTCGTTGTCGGTAAAGGTAAACCCGCAGGGTCGAGGGGCCGGGAATCAGGACGTCGGTGAGGACTCGGGGTTAGAGAAAGAAAAGGGTGAGCGTGGGTGAGTCGGGGTCGGGGTAGCGTCGGGCAGGGCCGGGAGCGGGGCAAGCCCAGATCCGAGACAGCGAGGGAGAGAGTAGGCGAGTGCTGGCGTGCCATTGGTGGTCGGGGTCGACCTTGAAGCCAGATCGGGAGGCGGGTTCGTCGGATCCGTGGCGGAGGTCTTGTAAATGGGAAGGGGAATTTAGCGTAGGCAGAGAAGTCGGGAAACAAGGTTGAAGAAGGAGGAGATTGGTGGGCCCTAGTCGGTCAACAGTTGACCAAAAGATGTTTATGTGGAATTGGGGGTTAGGGTATTTTATTTAAAGGGAGAGGTTCTAATTAATTATGTGGGATAGTGAGCTAGTTAGTCGGGTTCGGTTTTGAGGTATACGGGTTCCTTAATTTTAATTTTCTTAAATAATAATATTCGTCTTTATCTAAGGGCGCGTTAATTATCATTTCTAGGTGACTGAGTTTCGTTGAGACCGTTATCTTCCTCCTTCATAGCGAAATTCCCTCGTCTTTCAGGTAAGTCGATTTTCGACTTGCTCAGTCCTGTTCTAGCCTGTTAGGGTTGCGTGGTGGTTATGAGATTGGTTTTGGGAACTAGTCCCGATCGGTCTTTTAAAGTGTTTTGATATGTGTGCTATGTGTAAATGATTTTGGAAACCCGTTTTGAAAGTTGTTATCTATATACGCATATTTTCGTCGTCGTTTTCTCTGTGATGGGCAGCGCTCTAGTGGAGGCTTATTGTGGATGGTTGTGATGAGATGGATGGTTGTGATGAGATGGACGGTTGGATTGAGGATGGATGGTTACGAGATGGCCCGTCTCTGAGTCCGGCGTGGGATCGATACGCCGTTGTCATGGCATGTGGTGTTATAGGGGCAGTGCCGCATAGCCTAGGTAGTGTGATGACATGCAGTGTTATAGGGGCAGTGCTGCATACCGTAGGTAGAGTTTCTGATTGCGAGTCGTAGGTGATGATATCTGAGTGACTAACTGGACCTAGGACTGGACTAGAGATATGTGTGTGATTGCGGACCTGTTTGCTGACCCTAGAAAAGCGGTTTTGAAACGTCTTGTAACCTCCATGTTGATTCTGACTTGATAGGATAGGATCTGACCCCTCGGGAATCTATTTTTCATTCCAGGTAATCAGGATCCCGTGACCGAGCCTCGGCGTAGTGGTGGTACGGAGCAGTAGCGCGTGTCATAGTGTTGGGGTTGGGTGTTAATATTATTGTTAACTCTATCGTTATTCGACTTTGGATTATATTGAATGAACTTGCAGATGTTTGCCTTTTAGGATGAGTTTTGGAATTTGCGTATTTGAATTTGGATTTGTTTGGGATTAGTGCATGTTAACTTGCTTAAAATTTTATTTGTTATTATTCAAATACAAGTTGGATGTTTTCTATGTTTTTCTCGCCGTGCCCGCGTTGCAAGATCCGAATGTCTATTGTCGAACCAGCTTGGTAGTGCCTCGTGAGGTCTACTACCGAGTAACGCCTTGTCAGAAAGACGGGGTGTTACAAATTGGTATCAGAGCCAGGTTGACAACAAGGGCACATGGAACTGACCAACGAGTGTACACGAGGTCCAGCTTGAACTAAAACCGGCCGGTGTTTTCAAACGTTTTCATTGGGTAGTTACGTTGCATTTAGGAGGGGTAGGTGACACGTCGCTACTCCGCTACCATCAGCCGAAGGATCTCACGTAGTTTAGTCAGTTAAGTGTAAATTTCTAGCTTAAAGTTTGGCGAAGGATGGTCCAATTGTGTAGTTTTGGTGCTTTAGAAGCCACGTCGTTGCACATCAAGAGTGTAGTGGGCACTTAGAGATGTGTGTTCTCTAGGGATTGTTCTGGATTAACGGAATTGGTCTGCCCAGCAAGTTGTGGAATCTAATAGAAGAAAAGAGGATGTGATCGTCATTGAAGGGCATTAGTATTCTAGCGACTTTTACCTAAGCATTGTAGTTCGAGGATTGGTGTTGGTCCAACTTTAACTGAGAATGTTAAATCGAGAAGGAAGGTTATTTGTTTAGAAAAGGACAAATTGTCTTATACGAGGGCAACCGTGGATTGCAGAGTGTAGAACAAATTGGCGTTGTCTGTATGCATGCGTAACCTAACTTAAGGAATAAATGTAGGAAAGTATAATAGAGGTTAAGGTTAAGTACATGTCAAGACTGACCCTCGTAGAATCAAGCTAAGGCGAGTAGAAGATCAAAAGAGCTAAATCATGACTTCGGAACATGTGTTTTCAAACTCATTTTCATTGAGTGATTGAGACGGTTGAATAAATGAGTTACCATGATAAAGAGAAGAGGCATGGTGTGGATCTAGTGCGAATTGAACGTGTAAGAAGACTCCGGTGTATTCTGTGTTCATCGAATCTTAGCGAGAGATTGCGCATAGAAAGAGAAATTCGTAGCGTCTAACTCAGGGAAAGAGATTTGGACTGGTAGCATAATCAAATGATATCTAAAGACTAAGAAATAAATTTGTGTATAATTACTGGAGTTCAACAAATTATGAAAGTCAACAAGGAGCAACATGGTTAGATATCATGAGTCATTGATGGACGCTCTAGATAGAGCTATCCAAGGTTAGAGCAAGTTTAAAGGCTTGTTAAGGAGGCAAGTGAGTTGAGGTTACGTAAGTGTAGTATGCAATTAGAGATTCACCCGCCTAAGAGGTGAAAACGAGAAGATTTGAGATATACACAAGTGTAAGAAGGTGACATGACGTCAATCTTATTGAATGTGTCTTGTAGAGATGTTTTCTTATACGAGAATTTCTAAAGATATCATCAAATGGATTTTGTTAGAGATCTTCACCGTGATAGTTAGTATGGAAAGAGACTGCTATCAGACCATCTAGACAAAAGCGTTAAAGAATAATTTGAGGTGGAGGAACCCTATAGTTGGATTCAAAAGTAATACGGTTTTGAGATGAGATCCATGGAGAGCTAAGTACCTAAGTTGGACAATGGAAACTCATTTGTACATAGACAAGTGAATAAGGATATCAGGCGAGATGCAAGGAGATCTAGGTATGTGACATCAGCTATGGTTATCTAAGTGTGGGTTACGCTATTTGCTTCAAACAAGCTTCGTGGACCAAGCAAGGTGTGGTAGTTCAGGATATTTCAGTTGTGTGCAAATATAAGTAGAGGATGTTCCATAAGGAATTATCATAACTAAATGTCCAATAAGGATTAGGTCTTACTAAGGACATTGGAGTCGAGGATTAGACTGGTAATGTCGGTTTCTTTGTGCCTGGACAAGATCATGACACTAGAGTTGAGTATGCAAGTGAACGGCCAAATGGAAAGAGAGTAGATACACCGAATCCATCTCTAAAGCAGGTTGTAGTTGGCTTGTAAGGAAAAGGGTTAAGATAAGAAGATCATGTATGGACGGACAAAATGTGAACTCGTCATTAAGATTGAGAACCGATTGTCTCGAACAAATCCTCTACAAGTGTAATAATTCTCCAAATTTTGTCAAAGGACGGTTTATTTGTAGTTGAATATTTAAGAAGAGAGTTTGCAAGATAGTCGCGCAAGATGCGATCATTGCGAGTGCTGTAAAGGTTATGATGAAGATTAACTAATGGGGAAAAGTTCTTGAATAGGAGTTGGTATCGATTAAATTGGACCGATCGTAGGGGTCGTTGTCAAGGATATCTCTGGTTACTCCTAGCCTAGGAAGAGTAAGTTTCGATTTGGGGACTGCATGGTTGAGTAAACGACACCGTTTTGTGTGAGGCTTGCGAAGTATGATTTTTGAGAGCTGAAGAGTCTATTGGGGGTAAATGACGCAAGTGAAGAAAATGAGAGATGAGCTAGAGAGAATTGATATTACAACATGTTAGAAGTACCTTTAGTACCATAAATGAGTCAAGATGCTTATGGAATTAAAATGGTGTGGTTTGTGGGGCATAAGGAAAGCTCCTAGCTAGTATTGGGTACCATTGACCGGTTGAGTGCGAATAAGGAAATTGTTTGAAAGGCGAGTTATTAGAAGAGTTGCGACTAGTTGAAAGGTAGATGTCTGATATGCCAAACTGCCAGTATTGCAAGATTGTAGGGGATATGCAAATCTTGATAATGCCTCAAGCCGTATGTAGATTGTTCGATGAAAGAACTTTGAAATCACTTATATTTCTAAAGATATAAGGTTATAGGATCCGGTTTAAGGACGATCAAGTAAGATGTCTTATCTAGATTTAGTGACAGAAGGCTTTGAGTTGGAGATGTTAGTCATTTATGACTTAGGAAAGGCAAATGTGGTTGCTAATACCCTTAGTAGGAAATGTCTTATGAGTGTAAGTGGACTCGTTTACCTACTCAGTTAAAGCTGCGAGGTAGAAGTTCATATTCAAAGGTTCTAGAGAAGCTTGAGAATTTCGGAGTGTCAAGTAACCTTACATGACGAAATGAGGCAAACTTTAAGGAGGTGCCTTGCGAATCAGGAGCTCAGATAGAGATTGAGTTGGAGAGAGGTAGCCGACCTTATTGAGAGTGAGTGTGGGGATTCTAAGAATGCATGATTGGATCTGGCTACCAAAAGATTAGAAGTAGATTAGTACTATTGGTAGGACGGCGTGAAGCCTGATGTAGCTCGTTGTGTGGCCAAGTGTCAAGTCTGCCAACAGGTGAAGATTGAGCATCAGAGATCTGGCGGGGTGCTCCAATCACTCTATATTCCAGAGTGTGAGAGGAAGGACATTTCTATGGATTTCATCACAGGGTTGAGGCTGAGTAGAGGTCACGATGCTATTTGGGTGATTATGGATAGGTTGACGAAGTCCGCACACTTCCTGCCTATCCAAGAGACTTGGCCAGTGAGCAAACTGGTAGGGCTGTTCTTAAGTGAGATCGTCCGACTTCATGGGATTCTGAAGACGATTGTGTGAGATAAATACGGTCGTTTCACTTCGAGGTTCTGGCAGTAAGTGCATGAGGCTTTGGGCACGAGATTGCACTTCACCACAGCATACCATCCACAATCAGATGGTCAGTCGGAGAGGACGATCCAGACCTTGGAGGATATGTTGAGGTCTTGTGTGCTTGATTGGGGAGGCCATTGGTCGGATCACTTGACCTTGGTAGAGTTTGCCTATAATAACAGTTAGCACTCCTCGATCCAGATGACACCATATGAGGCTTTGTATGGCTGACGGTGTAGGACACGGTTGCGTTGGGATGAGCCTGCAGAAGTCGCTGGAGTAGGGCCTGAGATGATTGAGGAGACAGTTGGGAAGGTGGCCTTGTTTAGAGAGCGGATATGAGCTACTTAGAGTTGTCAGGAGTCCTGTGCGGACAAGAGGAGTCGGTCGTTGGAGTTCGAGGTAAGAGCCCGTGCTTTGATGAGGGTGTGCCTACTAGAGGAATCCAAAGGTTCGGAGTGAAAGGAAAGCTGAGTCAGTGATGCATTAATCCATTTGAGATCTTGGAGAGGGTAAGTGATGTGTCTACTATGAGAAGTTGGTAGTCGAGTCGGATCACACATTCAAGGAGCAACCTTTGAAGGTTCTGGTAGGCGCGGAAAGAAGTTACACAACAAGGAGATTTCCGTGGCATTGATTCAGTGGTCTCGCCGAGGTGTCGAGGAGGCGACGTGGGAGACCGAGGCGAGGATGAGCGAGAGTTATCCTGAGTTGTTTCCGAGGTTGATAGAGGCTTTCCAGGGGGGAGAGTGATAGTGTAGATCGTAGGTGTTAGACTAGAGTGATCATGTTTGACTTTGTTGACTCGTGTGTTTTGTGCGACCTTGCTTGTTTGGGCGGATCAGACATGTTTGACTCTTGTTTTATACGAGTATGGTTGTGTTCATAGGTGTATTATTAGAATCGTATTTTTTGTTTTTCGTAGTTCGATTTAGGTTCGAGGACGAACCTTCTTAAGGAGGAGAGGTTGTGAGACCTCGGGTCTCGTAATCTCGTATAGACCCGAAATTTGTAGTTGAATCCTCTATTCGCGTAAGTTTCGGGACGAAACTTTTCTTAAGGAGGGTAGTATATAATATCCGGGTCGTTCCGATCCGGAGCCGATTCCGTTCCCGATTCTATTACGGTCCCATTCTCGACTCGTTAATTATCGCTCAGTAATAAGTAAATAAGTACATTAAATCTTGTAGTGGGCAACTCATAAAAATTAATTAATCGTTAACCAAATCTTATCGCTAGCCAAATGTCTCCCAAATCTTAAGAGATCTTAATCTGATAACAAATTTTGTTAGCCGTATTTATTGAACAAATCGGGTTTGGGAGACTCAAGCAAACATCGTCCTCCTCCTCGTTGTGATCTGTAGCCGCCTGGTTTCTCTTCCACCGGTGAGTCTCTGTCCCGCCTTTCCCCCTTTCGATTCCTGGCCGCATCTCTCAGCCTACTTTTCTTCTTACTAGATTTATCCGTTAGATCGTCGTGACCAGCCGCCGTGTCCGTCGATTTTCGTCGTCGGAGCCGCTGAAGAACCACCGGAGTTGTCTTCCTTCTTCCTCTGTAGGTTCGTACGTCTGCCTCGTCCTTGAGTCGTTGTCCGAGTCGGGTAGGGGGAAGTTGGGGCGTTGGGTCGTTGTCGGTAAAGGTAAACCCGCAGGGTCGAGGGGCCGGGAATCAGGACGTCGGTGAGGACTCGGGGTTAGAGAAAGAAAAGGGTGAGCGTGGGTGAGTCGGGGTCGGGGTAGCGTCGGGCAGGGCCGGGAGCGGGGCAAGCCCAGATCCGAGACAGCGAGGGAGAGAGTAGGCGAGTGCTGGCGTGCCATTGGTGGTCGGGGTCGACCTTGAAGCCAGATCGGGAGGCGGGTTCGTCGGATCCGTGGCGGAGGTCTTGTAAATGGGAAGGGGAATTTAGCGTAGGCAGAGAAGTCGGGAAACAAGGTTGAAGAAGGAGGAGATTGGTGGGCCCTAGTCGGTCAACAGTTGACCAAAAGATGTTTATGTGGAATTGGGGGTTAGGGTATTTTATTTAAAGGGAGAGGTTCTAATTAATTATGTGGGATAGTGAGCTAGTTAGTCGGGTTCGGTTTTGAGGTATACGGGTTCCTTAATTTTAATTTTCTTAAATAATAATATTCGTCTTTATCTAAGGGCGCGTTAATTATCATTTCTAGGTGACTGAGTTTCGTTGAGACCGTTATCTTCCTCCTTCATAGCGAAATTCCCTCGTCTTTCAGGTAAGTCGATTTTCGACTTGCTCAGTCCTGTTCTAGCCTGTTAGGGTTGCGTGGTGGTTATGAGATTGGTTTTGGGAACTAGTCCCGATCGGTCTTTTAAAGTGTTTTGATATGTGTGCTATGTGTAAATGATTTTGGAAACCCGTTTTGAAAGTTGTTATCTATATACGCATATTTTCGTCGTCGTTTTCTCTGTGATGGGCAGCGCTCTAGTGGAGGCTTATTGTGGATGGTTGTGATGAGATGGATGGTTGTGATGAGATGGACGGTTGGATTGAGGATGGATGGTTACGAGATGGCCCGTCTCTGAGTCCGGCGTGGGATCGATACGCCGTTGTCATGGCATGTGGTGTTATAGGGGCAGTGCCGCATAGCCTAGGTAGTGTGATGACATGCAGTGTTATAGGGGCAGTGCTGCATACCGTAGGTAGAGTTTCTGATTGCGAGTCGTAGGTGATGATATCTGAGTGACTAACTGGACCTAGGACTGGACTAGAGATATGTGTGTGATTGCGGACCTGTTTGCTGACCCTAGAAAAGCGGTTTTGAAACGTCTTGTAACCTCCATGTTGATTCTGACTTGATAGGATAGGATCTGACCCCTCGGGAATCTATTTTTCATTCCAGGTAATCAGGATCCCGTGACCGAGCCTCGGCGTAGTGGTGGTACGGAGCAGTAGCGCGTGTCATAGTGTTGGGGTTGGGTGTTAATATTATTGTTAACTCTATCGTTATTCGACTTTGGATTATATTGAATGAACTTGCAGATGTTTGCCTTTTAGGATGAGTTTTGGAATTTGCGTATTTGAATTTGGATTTGTTTGGGATTAGTGCATGTTAACTTGCTTAAAATTTTATTTGTTATTATTCAAATACAAGTTGGATGTTTTCTATGTTTTTCTCGCCGTGCCCGCGTTGCAAGATCCGAATGTCTATTGTCGAACCAGCTTGGTAGTGCCTCGTGAGGTCTACTACCGAGTAACGCCTTGTCAGAAAGACGGGGTGTTACAGCATCCAACATAAATCGAATCGTATCAACCTCATCATAACTCGAAGATGCCGACAGGGAGGTGGCCACAAGGACGCTTAAACACCTGAACCCATCTTGCCATTTTATAGGGGTTTTAACAACTCGAGCCATGCATTCAGATTGGATAGGCGATTGTCAATAATGTGGACCCGGAGTGATTTTCCAAGTTGTACTAATCACCCCGCATTCATTGATTACTATGCACGAAGCACTAATCTTTCATCAGTTATAAATCATTGCACTTCACTTAGTGACTTTTAGAGATAGGCAAGCCCTAATGAGGGACGAGCCAAAGTAAGGAACATAGTCCTCAACACTTTGCAAGAGTGTTAGCCTCTCTATTCGGAGAGAGGCAGAGTCATGACCCAATATCAAGAGTCGATAACGAAATATACCTCCTAATACGTTATAAAGAGACAACGGATCACTAAACCGGCAATCCCTAACTTAAGCTAATCCAGAGCAAAGTCTCGAAAAGAGACTTGAAACAATCAAAGGCCACACATCATCGGAGTCCTAAGTCCAAGTCTAATACTCGATAATAATAATAATAAATAATAACAATGGTCGTTATTTCTAAGCATAATAATCCTAATCAAATTATTAGCAAACAAGTTTGTTCCCAACGATTATTTTGATAACGGAAAGCAATTTCACGATTATCGAGTAAGGAAATGAAGAACCATCCACTTGCCTTAAGACGTTCTTAAAAACGCTAATCGAGGCGTGGAGTCGAGGCTAGCAAGGCCCTAGATGAGGCCTAAGGCAAGGCAAGATGCAAGGCAAAGGCAAGGCACGGCCCGAGCAACGGCTAGGCAACGGCCCGGGACAAAACGCAAGCAAGGACACTGGCGGCGGGCGTTGCCCCCTTGGCGGCGATCGCTGTCCTTGTATGTGTCGACGGCGTGATTTTGCAAGCTTCCTCCGATCAGCTCCGGCCACCTTTCGACGAGCTTTTGCCAACAGTAGCAAGAAGAACAGTTGAACTTTGTAATGGAAGAGGTTTCAGAGGAAGAGAGGAGAGATTTGTGTGGGTTCTTCCTTCACCAACACACCCCTATTTATAGTGTTCAACTCCCTAATAATCCAAGAAGAAGAATGGACTTCTAGCCTAACAATCCAAAAGGGGTTGACAAATGCATAGTTGACATTGCCCAAAAGCTGTTAGGATTGCTCTCCAAGCAATACTACAACAGCCCTCAAAACCACGGCGCCCACAAGGAAAACGTCCCGTCGGGCCACTTGCGTCTGCAGCAAAGCGGCGCTCGCTGCCATTTTGGCGGCGGTCGCTGCCTTCTGGGGACTGGACAACATTTTGGTAAAATTGGCATAACGTTTTGGATACTTGTCGGAATTGCCTCAAATTTTGAGGGATGAAACTAGACTCCTTTATCTACTATTAGGCTTTGGAATCACTCGATTCCGAGCTCTAATGAAGATTTTATGAATTTTTTAACTTAAGATATCCGTTTAGCGTTATCCAACGCTATTCGGTTAATCGGGTGACCATTGCCCTTTCTCTTGTCGTTCCAAAGACAAAATTGAGTCATAAAACTAAGGAGAATTTCATAATCCATTTTATAAAGTTTGCGGATATTACATATATATACAAATTTAACATGCAAAATAAAACATGTCATCACCCTAACTCGTAAAACACTTGTCATCACCCAAAAACATACCCAAACCCCATAAAATCATCCAAAAAACCTTAAAACAAACCTGTCATCACCCCCAGATCCGTAAAACAACTTATCATCGCCAAAACACATTAAAAACGAACTTGTCATTGCCAAGATCCATAAAAACGAACCTGTCATCACCCAGACCCATGAAATCATCCAAAAATCCTTAAAACAAACTTGTCATCACCCAGATTCGTAAAACAAACTTTCAATCACCAAAACACATAAAAAACAAACTTGTCATCGCTAAAACCCATTAAAAACAACTTGTCATCACTCAGTCCCATAAAATCATTCCAAAACCCTTTAAAAAAACTTGTCATCAGTCAGATCCGTAAAACTAACTTGTCATCACCCAAAATCATCCCAAAAACATTAAAACAAACTTGTCATCACTCAGATTCGTAAAACAAACTTATAATCACCAAAACACATAAAAAAGAAACTTGTCATCGCTAAAACATGTTAAAAACAACTTGTCATCACTCAGTCCCATAAAATCATCCCAAAAATCCTAAAAAAAACTTGTCATCAGTCAGATCCGTAGAACAAACTTAAATTGCTTAAAACTCATAAAAAACCACTTGTCATCACCCAAAATCATAAAATCATCCCAAACCCCCCCAAAATGAACTTGTCATCCAAAAAACCCCAAAAGCCAAAAAGCCAAAAACCCAACCCTAGATCTAGCTCGTAGGAGCCTAGATCTGGCTCGTAGGAGCCCGGATCTGGTTAGATCTGGCTCGTACGAGCCTGGATCTGGTTAGATCTGGCTCATACGAGCCCAGATCTGGCTCCAACGAGCCTATATCTGGCTCCAACGGGCCCAGATCTAGAAGAGAGGGATGAGAGGGAGAGGGCGAACGAACCTGAAATCGACGGCAATGGCGGCGACGGTGGTGGCGTAGGTGGTCGGAGAGGGCGGCGGCGAGGAGAGGTAGGGCGGCGAGAGGGAGGGACGGATTGGGGTGGGCGGCGAGAGGAAAGAGTGGGAGGGAAGAGAGGAAAGAAAATGGAGATGAGAGGGAGAGAGGGATGAGTGCAAAAAAAAATGAAGAGGAGAGAGAAAAAGAAGAGAATGGGGGATTTTATAGAAGAAGAAGAGCCTATTTATCTAATTTATTTTTAGGAGAGGTTACCCCTTCAATATTCCCCCAAAGCCACCCTCCCCACCCCAATCCCTCTTTTTCCCCATGTCTTACAGTGCGAACCATTTAGCACGTACTTGCATTATGTGCAATTGAAATTAGCTATAGCTTGACTTAGTTGACTACTTTCCTTGGTGATATTACAAAATAGATGTATATAGAGAGAGGGAAGAAAGAAACTAAACTTGTGATTCGGATTATGGCCTTGTTTCACTTTCAAGGCAAACAATTTCCCCCCCTAAAAAATTTATTTTACTTTTTTCTAACATTTCCATCCTATCTCTACTTTCATGTTTTTCAATACAAAATTTTTACCCCAAAACATCACTTTTCAACCAAAAAATTATTTTCATCTACAAGTGAAACAAGGCCTATCTTTTTCCATTATAACGACGGGCAATCTTTTTCCATTATTTATAAATCAATTTTATCCACGTACAAGATAATTAATTTAATTTTTTTCAAGATCATATTATCATGAGTGTGTCCTTTGATCAATTACGTGAATCAGCTTAAGGAAAAAAATATTATCATATTATCTAATACGATATTAAAAGTTATTGCCTAAGTGGTATAGTATAATCATATTATCATTATTGATCAATAATCTAGATCAATAATGTATTGATAATGTTTGTTAATTTTTTCAAGAGGTTTTTTGTCTTTTGGATAATATCATATTATCTATTTTTTATTATTGATCTCTTATAAAAGTTTGTATAAATTCTATTTTTTTAGTAGAAACCTAATTATATTATTTAATTAATTTTATTATGTTATTCAGGTATGTCTCTCCATGTGAGGCAGCATGACCAATTTTTTTTATTTGACATATATTATAGAACTCATGGGAGGTTGAGTTTTCATCTTTCTGGTGAACAAAATGTGCTTTTTGAGGATGATGATCCGATCGATTCCGTATTAGATAAGGCCGGTAAAACTACTACAAAATTTTTGCAATGGATGGCCTATAATGAAAAGGATAAAGATGCAAGAGAATTGTGTTATCACCAATTTCCAAAATATTACGTTTGGAAAAACCAAGACAAAGAGTGGTCAAAGAGAGAAGGTAAAAGGAGGGTAATAGGTAGAATATACCATGTTCCTCCAGAGCTGGTGAAATCTACCACCTTAGAATTTTATTGAATCCGGTAAAAGGACCGACATGTTATGAAGATATAGGAATTGTCAATAATGTCCTTCAACTATCACATAAAGATGCTTGCTATGCAATGAGATTGCTTGATGATGACAGGGAATACATCGACGGTATAGTTGTAGATGCCGTTTCTTGGAGCACTGCACACTATGTAAGAAATCTTTTTACTATGTTGTGATTCTCTGGCAGTTTATCAAGACTTGAATACATATGGGAAAACACATGGCACGTTTTATCCGAGGATATTCTTTCTAAACACAAAGCACTTTCAAGAAACAAAGGTATGTTTAATTTTTCAAAGAATTGACCGATCGTGATATGCAACTAGATTTATACTGAACTAGATTTATACTTATCATGATATATGTGGTTATTTAAGAAATCTTTCTTATTTATAATATATGATAGAATTTTTTTTATAATCATAATCGAAAGAATAACATACACGTAAAGGAAGATAATCATATCTAAAATTAAATCCAAAATAACGTAATATTTGTAAAGATAGAAACCATATATTTTTTTATCACGTAATATTTGCCATTGGTGGAAAAGAGTAATCATAGCTAACAAAATACACTTGATCACGTAAATATAGAAATTAAGTCTGGTATGCAACTAAACACCACCTCTTTGAAAGATTCGGGAACGTAGTCCGGTATCCATATTTGCCCAACACTCTCAAGAAATCTTTTTACTATATATGTTGTTATTTAAGTTCGGTAGTTAGTATTTTTTACTAGATTTATACTTATCATGATATACGTGGTTCTTTCTTATTTAGTTTTTTAATGTTTTGTTTTGCTTACAAATCTACGCTTGAGTGATGAACAGTTAAAAAATTACACACTTGCTGAGATAAATAAACTGTTACAACGTAATGGTAGCAACCTTTCTAGATTCCCTTCATTACCTCTTCCGGATGGTACAATCATTAATGAAGGTCTCAACAACCTCATACAAGATGAATTACGTTATGACAGACAGGAATTAGATCGAGTAGGAACATACGAGACTTATCTCTAGCTTTACCGATGAATAGAGAGGAGTGTATGATGAAATATTAACCGCAGCGTCAAGAGGAGAAGGAGGAGTCTTCTTTTTGTATGGATATGGTGGTACAGGTAAAACATTCATTTGGAGATCACTTTCTGCTGCAATACGATGCAAAGGAGGTATCGTTCTTAATGTCGCTTCAAGGGGTATTGCTTCGTTACTGATTCCGGGAGGTAGGACTGCACATTCTAGATTTGTTGTACCTATTAACGTACATGAGGAGTCAAGTTGTGAGATCAAACCAGGTACACAAATGGCTGAACTATTAGCTAAGGCAAAACTAATCATTTGGGATGAAGCTCCAATGACAAACAAACATTGCTTTAGGCATTAAACAAAAGCTTAAGAGATGTGCTTCGCCATTCCAACCCAAATAGCATGCAACAACCATTTGGTGGAAAAGTTGTTGTTTTTGGTGGAGATTTCAGGCAGATCTTACCAGTGGTGCCTAAAGGATCAAGACAAGATATTGTGTCTGCAACACTTAATTCATCTTACCTGTGGACATACTGTAAGGTTCTTCGTTTGACAAAAAATATGAGGCTTCAGGCTAAGGATACAGATTTGGACATACAAAGGCCAGGCTAAGGAATTTTCATAATGGATTCTGAGTGTTGGAGATGGTACTATAGGAGAATCAAACGACGGAGAAGCAACCATAGAAATTCCAGATGATTTATTGATTAAAGACACAACTGATCCAATAACATCCATTGTTGAAGCTATATACCCTTCGATTGTTGATAAAATGATTGATAAGAAGTACTTCGAGGAAAGAACTACCCTTGCTCCTACACATGAAGTGGTAGAGCAAGTAAATGATTATATTATGTCATTGTTGCCTGGAGAAGAGATGGTTTATCTCAGGTGTGATAGTATTTGTCATACAGATCGAAACAACTCAGACGATGATGATGATCTATATTCAGTTGAGTATCTAAATTCTATCAGAATGTCTGGCATTCCAAATCATTGTCTTAAGCTCAAGGTAGGTGTACCTGTAATGTTACTCCGTAATATAGATCAATGTTTAGGGCTATGCAATGGCACCAGATTGGTACGGTGGTGACAAAATTAATGACACACGTTATTCAGGCTCGGATAATTTCTGGGACACACATCGGTGACATGGTTATCATTCTCCGCTTCCTTCTTACTCCATCAGATTTGACATTGTCTTTCAAGATGAGACGCAAACAATTTCCACTTATGGTATGTTTTGCAATGACCATCAACAAAAGCCAAGGACAGTCTCTGATCAAGAGTTGGTTTGTTTCTTCCAAGACCGGTATTTAGCCATGGACAGCTCTATGTTGCCTTTTCAAGAGTTACAAGCAGAAATGGGTTAACAACTTTAATTTGTGACAAGGATAACCAAACATATAATAGCACTATAAATGTTGTGTATAAAGAGGTCTTTCATAACATACAGTAATAGTAGTTACTTAGAGGTGTTGTAATTTTGTAATTGTTGATTTTTTTGGTAGAGATTATGTGAAATTGATTTGCTGCAAAATTAATTCAGCCAAATGTTATTTTTTTCTTGATGGCAGCCAAATGCTTTTTAATAGCAAGGAATTGGAAACATTGACCATGTTTGCCTTCACAAAACAAGTTTATACAATCATAACTTCGTAAAAGTGAGAGTTTGCTCGGACAAATCAGCACTTCTATTCTCACTTGGTTTATTAGACAGTAGGATGTATATTGATTGATTTTGATCAGTACCAATTTGCCGCAAGTACCAAAAGCAAAGGAATTGTTTCAAAGGAAGATCAGTATTACAGTATTGGTAATATATAAACGGGCAAAAAACCCGTACAAGGTACGGGTCTAAAACTAGTATACTATAAAAGCCGACCATTTTCGAGCCACCACGTTGATTCAGACCCCGCTTGATTTTAGTTTTCTTTTCCAACTCAAATAGATAATAACAACTTTATATCTTTTATTTTCCTTAATTGTCTAATCTTTAATTTTAATATCTATCTTTAAGGTCATACTATTTATCTTTAATATTTCCTTAATTATCAAATCTTTAATTATATCTTTTCTCTTACCATCTCATATCTATCTCATAGTGTAACCAACTTTTTTAAGATCATGTACAAACAAGCATCTATAGAATTTATGTTATTAATTTTTTTTTAAATAATCTTTCAATTGTACGTACATCAAGTTTTTTTTTTTTATCGGAATTGTACATCAAGTTGGATGTGATTATTTTACATCAACCTTTTGAGCAATTTAAAAACGTAGTGTAACCAATTTTTTTTACATTGTCTAACATCATAAGCTAATACATGTTGATCGATAAATTAGTTCTATCCTTGCCCTATATATAATATTAATTTCTATTTCTATTATTTCACTTTTTCATATTTACAGAAATCAGCTATGTACTTTTTTTTTTGAAGGAAATCAGCTATGTACTAATAGTAACTTATTATATATACATTTTCTATTTGATCTCTTAATTTTATTTTGGAAAGTTATAAGATAACACAACATATACATACAATTTTATTCACCAAAATTATTGAACCATTTTTATTTTAAAATCATATGAAATATTCGACATAATATTATACATATTTGAATAGTTTTGTAGCTTATATAAAAATCCGTTCTTATAATTAATTAAAAATATATAAGAATAAATTTTATATCTTAATGTATTATAAATTTACGGTAGTTTTATTAGTTTTTTGATAGCATATTATGGTGGTTCTATTTATCTCAAAAGCAATTTCACAAAAAAATATGTGTATAAACTCTATACCTTTATATATCATGACGATTGTATCAAATTATATTATATATTGAAATAATCATATTGTTTATTCTATTTTAATAACATACTCATAATTAATTTATTTGAATATTTAAATCATGCACAAATTTATTTGAATATTTAAATCATGATCATGCATGGTACGACAAAAGATAGTCGTACATGATACGATGGTGTAAGCTAGTTTGAGTAAATTAACATACATAAAAACGGAGGAGCTCAATTGAGCTAGTTAGTTATATTAAAATGCTACTCCGTACTTCTTTAATTAACTTGGCATGAGATTATTGTACTTTCATGTCATACTCTAGAGAAATAGTAAAATATTGTTAGAGGAGCTCTTTCCCACGTCGGCAGGAGTGAGCTAAATCCACTGGTATATAGATAAATAAGGTGAAATCGTTACTCATTGGCTTAAGTTTTTGGACTAGAAGGTGGATCATAATCTTATGTACAAAGTGGTTAAATTTGTCCGACACGTCATCCAATTCTCTCAGTTCACCGGAAATCTCACATGGTGTCAGAGCAGGTTTAGTTCGGGTCCGTTTCGCTAAATCTATTGGTATATAACTAAGGTGGAATCTTTAGTCATCGTCTTAAGCTTTTGGGATAGAAGGTGGATCCGATCGTACTTACAAAGTGGTTAAATATGATATATGACATTGAGATTCCGCCTTCATCACCAAATCAAAAAGGGAAAAAAGGGATGATTTTTTTATAAGAAAGAAAAGGAAACTTTAAGCTGATCGAGTTGGAGCAATTATTGATTACGTGCCGTCGTGCCCAAAATCCAAATAAATGGACTGTGTTAGTGGGACACATAAGCATCACACATTATTAAGGGTCGTTATTATTCGCCATGTGAGCTAGGTTTCATGTACATTAATGTGATAATTAGAGCTAATTCTACGTTCAGATGATAGATGTAACTTATGCATGCTTAACATAATCGCCATGATACATTTGCAAAATAAATCGAGAAAATTTGGTCTATAAGCTATTTAGGGAGATACGGGATGCGGATAGGCGGCACCAAAAATAAATGAGCTTTCTAGCCGGTTTTCCGAAAATACCCCTGGTCAAAAAAAAAATTACACGCGTGCCACCGCGTCCCACTTGAAATCCTGTCATCGGAAATCCTGTTATCCAAAAATCCTGTCACCGGAAGATTGAAAACAACTTGTCCTCATGCATAAAAACTTGTCATCGCTTAGAAAAACTTGTCATTGCGTAAAAAAACTTGTCATTGCGTAGAAAACTTGTCATCCCTTATGAAAAACTTGTCATTGCGTAGAAAAACTTGTCATCCCTTACGAAAAACTTGTCATCGCTTATAAAAAAACTTGTCATAACGTACAAAAAAGCTTGTCATAACGTACAAAAAACTTGTCATCGCGTACGAAAATGTGTCGTCGCGTACAAAAACTTGTCGTCGTGTACAAAAACTTGTCATCACTCAACCTATCATCACGTACAAAAAACTTATCATCACGTACAAAACTTGTCATTACTCTAACTTGTCATCCGAATTTATTAGTATGCCTATGTGGGATTTGAACCCACATTATTGTGCGTTAAGCACGTTGCTCTACCATTTGAGCTAATAGGCCATAATTATAAGTAATATATAGACAAATTTATCAATGCAAATAAACCAATCATCGCATTTAAAACTTGTCATCGTTATTATTCACCACAAACACAACTTGTCATCGTCCGACTTGTCATCACCAAAACCTATCCGACTTGTTATAAACTCAACTTGTCATCACCAAAACAAAATTAGCCACTCCTTATAAGCTCATACTTCATTGAAACACTTAAAATTAGGCACTCCTTATAAACTTGTGGGACAAAAAGGTAGGCACTCCTTATAACAAAATTAGACATCGAACAGAATAGAAACAAAAGTTAAGCATTCACGATTAACATGACAGACAATTTCATATGGTGAAAAATATAGGCTCATACTTCATCAATATATACACATAGCAAATAAATGCATAAACGAATTAGTGATCAAGTAAAAACTTGATGAATAAGGGAGTCAATTCCATACTAATCACATGTATTAGACTCGGCGAACAAATTGTATCATGACCACAGTGTTTCTAAGTCAGAACAAAAAAACAAATTTCATAACAAAATACAAGAGCAAAATCAAAAGCGAACAAGCAGAATCACAATTTCATAACACAGTACAAGAGCAAAATCAAAGCGATCGAATGAAAGACCGTCAAAATTAAGCCAAAATACCTTGAAGAACATAGCGGCGGCCTCCTTCCACCTTGCCGCCTCCTCCTCCTCCTCCGGCGGATCCAAGATGTTCGTCGGGATCGGAATCGGTTCCGCCGGCGTAGCGCTAACGATTCTGTTCCTCTTCGTCCAGATCCGCCACCAATCGGAGTCCAGATCCGCAGGCGAAGTCGAGATCCGCCACCAATCGGAGTCGACAGGTTGAACACGGTGTTGAGCGAGGGATCTTTGCAGGCGACGGAAACCGAAACCCTAGATCTGCGAAGTCGGAATCGGGCAGATCGACGGCGAAACCGCGCAAACTCTAGTCGAAGGGGACCATAACAGGCTCGAAGGGGCCGTCGAGAATGGCGGAATGTCGCCGGAGACGTGATTGAAGAGAAAGAGGGAAACGGCGAGGGCGAGTTGTGCGGAGTTGCAAGGGGAGGGGCGAAGAGAGGGGTGAGAAAGACGGACGAGAGAGAGAGGAGTGAGAAAGAGAATGGAGGAGAGAGAAAATAAAACCCTTTTATACCGATTAGTTAGTAATTCTTTTTTAAGAGGAGTCTAATTTGTTTATAAATGTGAGAAAAGCGCCCCCACCACCCCCTTCCCTCAAATAAATCGGTCACTTGGCCGGTACTGACTAAATAAGTTTATTCATAAAATGAATTGCGAGTCAAACTAATATTTTCTTATTGTATATTTCCGGGCATATATATGCATATATGGCTAGATTAAAAGTACCTTAATTATTTGTCGGTCGTACATTCTTAAAACTAAGTAAGCTTGATCACATCATAACATTACCGATAGAATCACATAATTTGTTGTACGTACGTAAACATATATATCTTACAGCATAATCGAAAATAACCGTAAATCAAGACACAACATATATTGCAGCATGAATTATACAACACACACGTAGCAATTAAACACATGCATTTCATTACATATTGATAAAGCGATATAAATATCTAGCATGCATGCACGTACGTACGTACACATTTATATTATCCCTGGCCGCTTCTACTATAAATATCAAAACAGACAAACAACCCCCATTACATTCTTAATTATAATTAAGTACGTACATGCGCCCTACGTAGTACGTACGTACCAAAATACACATAATTAAGACCCACACACACATATATATAAAATGATGATCCAACATAAAAACTACTACTAAGAAAGTAGCAAGTGATTAACTATTTGGATCTTAAGTGATTAGCACTTAGGGAAGGGGGTTTTGCACTGATTAGCAACCTTGCGAGCGTTGGGCGTGTCGACGAACTTCTTGAGATTAGGATTCTTCATGTACCCACAAAGGCACGGCTTCTGCTGCTGTATCCTCTGGCAGCACACGGCCGACGGCGGCGACGACGTCGTTATGGCCGACGCGCACGGGCTCAGCTGTATCGGGCTACACGTCACCGCCCCTTCGGCTACTCCTCCTCCCCCGATCACCAACACTGCCACTAGCGCTACCACCACCACCACCGCCACCGCTCCGCCGTTCGACTTCATTTTTAAGAGGAATATATTTGAGATATTTGGAGTATTTTAGCTCTCTCCAGGTGTTTATGTATTTGGTTTGTGTGATTTTTGGTGAAGGGTGTTGTTGGATTTTATACTGGTGGAATGTAGGGGATTTGGGTCCTACATTGTATTAGTTTTTATTTTTTTTTGTTTTATGAATAGGCAAATTAATTAGTCGAATAAATAACAGTCGAACATCTAATTAAAAAAAAATCTGCAAGTGTAGTACTTTGATTTTATTTTTTTGTTTTACCAACAAGAAAATTAGTCGAATATTAATAATCGAAATGAGAAAATTTGTAGCTTCAGATATCTAATCAAAAGATAAGCCTTTTTGGCTTAGTATTTGGAGTTTTCTGTTCAATTGTTATAAGAGGTTTAGTTCAAAAAAAACAGGGAAAAATTGTCATTTGTTGCACAGTTCTTAATTATTAGTGGCCTTCTCTATTGACAGGGAAAAGAAATCGTGCTCAACATTAATATTTAGGTTTGATGCAAGTTTTGATTTGATGACCTAGCTACCTCCCCTAATGACAAGTGAAAAGATCACTAAACAGGGAGCTACTTTTGTTTTGTCGTTAAAAGGAAAAAATGCATGAATTTGTAAAAGGGTGATGTAGTAATTTTTTGAGATTAGGAAAAGATATAAAGTAATGAGGGCAAAGTTGTTAATTTAAGCATGTCCTAATCGTACCTCATCATGTACAACGCGTAAATGGTGCCCAAATTGTAGGATTGAATTTGATGATCATAACATATATTCTTACTTTTCCTTTTAATTTTCATACATATATAATAATGTAAAAATCTGTAGCTGTATATCATGATTGTGTGATAACGCACACATGCCAAGTTTTCATGAGGAGTTATTTCGTGCGAATATATATATCCAAAGTCAAAAAACTCATTATAGAGATAGACCACGAATTTTTGTTTTTGTTTTTTGCTTTCTAGAATAAGGAAAAAGGATTTGTAAATCTCATTAGCAAAACTCAACTATTTATAAGTTTTATAAAAGCACCCATAACGGAAAATATGTGATACGAAGTATCTCTTAACCATTAAAAAAAAGGAAAATTGCATTTAACCACCCCTTATTTTACACTTGTTGCATTTAACCACCCTTTATATTTTTTTGTACACTTAACCACCCCTTATTTGTAAATAGTTGCATTTAACCACCCATTTGACAAAAATGGTATTCTCTCAAAAATAAATGACATATTTACCCTTATTTTTAATTTTTGTTTTATAAAAATAAGAATTATTAAGCTCATATAGTATCTCCCAACTGAAAAAATTAGTGTCGGATCCTAAAACTCCTCTAAAGTTGTATAGTTGGTTCTCGAATTTTATATCCCTACTAAAAAAATATTTTTGAATCCTAACACTCCTCTAACGTTGTACAATTTTTTTGTTGAGACCCGATCTGAAATCAATGGGTCAAAGAAAGACCCGACTAGGTCATTTATTGGATAAAACTTGAAACCCAAGATCTGATGGGTCTACCCGAAACACTGTTTTGTAAAAATAGTATATCCTTCGTAATTGAATAATATAAATACTTTATTATTAAGATGGATACATAAATAATATTTTTTTACTTTATTATAATAATTAAATAAAATTAATTTTATTAATAACTACGTCATCCCAAATTCATACGAGCTTGAAGTGAACCAACCTGAAATGAATCAATCGGAACATGTAATAGAGGGAATAATATTTTTATATAAACTATGGGTGGTTAAGTGCAACTATTTGTAAATAAGGGGTGGTTAAGTGCAGAAAAAAATATAAAGGGTGGTTAAATACAATAATTTGTAAATAAAGGGTGGTTAAATGCAAAAAAAAATATAAGGGGTGGTTAAATGCAACAAGTGTAAAATAAGGGGTGGTTAAATGCAATTTCCCCTTAAAAAAAGATAAACTAATAAAGGGGGGGTGTCATTCAAATCGGAAAAATATTTCTTATTTTGTAGAATTCAGTCTTGCAGTATAAATATTCTTTGTCCATTTCTAAGTAAAAACCCAATACAATCTATACTATATATTAAAGCCGGAGAATTTCGAGCATCCACGTTAATTCTGGTCCCACTTTATTAACAATTTTATATGTTTTATTTTTCCTAATTATCTAATCTTTAACTTTCCCTTTTTTCTTACCCATCATATATCTATCATTAAAGGCATATGATTTATCTTTAAAATTTCTTTAGTTATCTAATCTTTAATTTTATCCTTTTTCTTACTCATCTAATATCTATCTTTAAATTTCTTTCTATAAAAGATACATATTAATTAACTTAACTTTTCAATTTCCATTTTAATCTATTTATATATAAGAATTAATATATATTAGTAGATACACAAATTAACGAAAAAAATGACCATTACCCGTACATGGTACGGGTCTTCAACTAGTATTAATTGAAAGAAGCAACACAAAAAGAGGCAAAAAACAACAACTATCTATACTATATATTAAAACCGGAGAATTTCGAGCCTCCACGTTAATTCTGACCCCACTTTATTAACAATTTTATACTCCCTCCGTTTCAATAAACATGTCGTTTTAGCTCTAAAATTTTGTTTCAAAATACATGTCGTTTTACATTTTTGGGCATTTACTTTACAGATTTACCCTTTATAATCATTATCAGTTTATTAGTAGTAGTTTTCAATAAAGTAAAAAAGTAAGGTAATAATTAGGGGTATAATAGTCCATTTAATAGCTTCCTTAATATATGTGCAAATGGCTAAAACGACATGTTTATTGAAACGGAGGGAGTATGTTTTATTTTTCTTAATTATCTAATCTTTAACTTTATCTTTTTTCTTACCCATCAAATATCTATCTTTAAAGACATACTATTACTTATCTTTAAAATTTCTTTAATTATCTAATTTTTAATTTTATCCTTTTTCTTACTCATCTAATATCTATCTTTAAAATTTCCTTCTATAAAAGATACATATTGATTAACTTAACTTCTCAATTCCCATTTTAATCTATTTATATATAAGAATTAATATATAGTTTAGATTATAGTAGATCAATACACAAATTAATGGAAAAAATTACCATTACCCGTACATGGTACGGGTCCTCAACTAGTATCGATAAAAAGGAATCAACAAATCAACAAAAAGAAATCAACAGAATGAAGTTGTCATTTCCAATCTATACTATATATTAAAGCCGGAGAATTTCGAGCCTCCACGTTAATTTTGGTCCCACTTTATTAACAATTTTATATGTTTTATTTTTCCTAATTATCTAATCTTTAACTTTATCTTTTTTTCTTACCCATCAAACATCTATCTTTAAAGACATATTATTTATCTTTAAAATTTCTTTAATTATCTAATCTTTAATTTTATCATTTTTCTTACTCATCTAATATCTATCTTTGAAACAATATTATCTATCTTTAAAATTTCCTTCTATAAAAGATACATATTAATTAACTTAACTTTTCAATTCCCATTTTAATCTATTTATATATAAGAATTAATATATAGTATAGATTATAGTAGATACACAAATTAACGAAAAAAATGATCATCACCCGTACATGGTACGGGTCTTCAACTAGTTTTACAATAAAATGTTTTGCTATTTTAAGTTATAGAGGCTCTAACCGTTAAATGCTTATAAAAAATACACACCAAAATCATGCCTATTCGGATTAATTAGTCTAATCAACAAGGATTTGCAAATCTCATTAGCAAAAAGCACTCTAGATTCATCCACGACACATACTCGGATCTCATATTAAATGAAAAAAGTAGGATATGTAAATCTATCATACATTACATATTGCTATGAATGAGATCGATGGATTGGCATGCAATTAGTAAATGTGCATGCACCAAAAGGAGATGTTGATGTGGTTGGCTTTTCATCTTTCGGCGATGTAGATGTGTGCACTCACATAACCCTCATCATTAGTTTACATTTGCACTCCATGATTAAAATAATATTAACACTAGCAAACCAAATGGAAATTATGATTAGGAAAATCCAATCATGTGCAATAATGAATAATAATAATAATTTTGATGATAGTTTTTGGCCACCATGGAATGCATGCTCTTATAATTATGCTTGTTTATCAATGATGTTATCATCATACTTAATTCCTCACTTCCATGCTCAGCCATTTTTGCATCTTACTGTATATTTTACCCTTACATGTATGTACTTGAACAACATTTTTTAGCCTGGCTAGAATGTTAAAATCTTTGGCCCAAAAGGAGATATGGTTTTCAGCCTGTTATGTCCTATGAACTGGCCCAATAACTATGCTTTGGGCCCATTCAATAGGCCCAGTAACACAACCCTCTTAACTTTTTTATAATGTCGCCATCTCCAAACTTCTTGTGATCAACTCAAACCTAGTGGTGTACATCAATTCTTACCTTACAAAAAAAGCTCAAACATAGTGGGAACTAGTTGTACCCGTCGTGCCATGCACGACTTGTATTTTTAATTAATTTTTGGATATATAACAAATAAATAAAATTAACGTGAAATGCATAATAAAAGTTTTAACATGATTTGGTTTCTTTTTTTTTTTGGTTGAACATGATTTGGTTTCATTGAATATTAGAAGTTTTTAATTGTTAAATGACTGATTGAAACTATGTTATTATGCAAATCACGCACTTATATCTTATAGTCGTAAAATACATTATTATGCAAATCACGAACTTATATCTTATAGTCGTAAAATACATTATTATGCAATTTATATTTACTTGTAATTTAGCATGCAAAGCACCGGCCAACTTGATATACTCAAATTAAACATGTAGTTATTTTAATCATAATTTTTAACGAATAATATTTTGCCTCTATATGTATGAATAGGCCAACTTGAAATCGACCGATTTTTATAGTATATATTGATTTGTTAGTGTTTTGGTTGAAAGTTGATTTTGTTAATTAACACTAAATGACATAACAATAATTTATTTTATATATGAACTGGTTTTATATTTTATTAATAATATCTAAATTAATTTTATTTTGTTAGTACAAATGATAAACCAAAATCATTACTTTCAAAGAAAATGGTTAAAGAAAATTACATTGCATAAAAAATATAAGTCTACCACCATAGTAAAATAATGAGATTGATTTTAACTGTTTTGTTTTTATAAAGTTTAATATCTTTTTGTTACAACTTTGAGGAAAAATAACTAATCGCTATCCTAATCTATATAATATTATATAAACTAATTTTATTATAAGATTAAACATGATCGGATAGAAGTTCATGTACTCAATCCTAGCTAGATTAAAAGATTACACATGATTAGGTTAGTAACAACTACTATAAATTGGCTAAAAAAAACAACTACTACAATTAGGAAAGAAGTATCTTTAATTGATATTTTTGTGGAAATGCTAAAGTGATTTTTTTTACAATTCGAGAAAGAATAACCAATCATAATCATTACAAAAGATTGAGGAATTGTTTGTTATGATCTCTCCGTAATATTCTTATGAATGGATTGCACGCACATGATTTTTTTCCTCATTGAAAAAATTGATTAAAAATTGTTTCGATAATTAGAAAAAACACACCTTACCATACCAGGAAAAAAAGATCTCGAACTTAATATTAGTGAAAAGTAAAGTAAAATTTTTTCTTTAGTAGCAAAGGGGAAAAAAGATGAATAACTTTAGTGAAATCTTATTGTTCATATTTACGCAATTCTGTTCATGGAGTCTTCAAGGGATTTTAACTACATCTTCTTTAAGTAATCATACATCTATTATACCTTTGTTTCTTGTTAGCATAGGCATGGGGAGAGCAACCTTGGTAAAAACTTCCGGTAGAGGGCAATCTTCGGTGGCAACCTTGGTGAAGGTTTCTAGTAGAGGATGATCTCCGAGAATCAATATCTATTAGTATGAAGAGGGATAACATTGTTTTGGTTCGGTTCTAACACCATTAAAGAATCAGCCCGCTATATTATTCATTTACCTATGAATCAATATCACAACTCAAGTACAACCTACTTTAACCGATATGTTGCTTATTTGATCAGTTTGCATATCGGTCTGCATGTGGAATTGTGGATGGATCCCATTGCTCTCAAGGTGAAATCCGTAACGTATAGCGACTTGAAGATCACTGCAAGTCTGCAAGCATGTACGTGCACATACCTAGTTTGAATTATGGATTGATGAGGGTGAAGATGGATGACATTGGTTTTGATGGTGAAGATAGATACTTGTAAACGGGAGAGGAACTGTTTTTTTTCATGTCAAGAAAGAAACTGGTGTTGAGGGATGAAATCAAAGAAGAGGATGGCTAAATTGGATTGATTTTGTTATATATTTTTATTATTTATTTGATAAAATTATAGTTATGATGTGTAACTGACTTGGCATAGATTTTATGACATGTAAATTATAATTTTGTGATGGGTATGATGAGTAAATTACGTGGCTTAATGTAGGAGCGACATGTGGCAAAATCCTACGTGGCGGAATGTGAGGACGACACGTGGAAAAATCCTATGTGGCGCAACGTGGTGGCTCCAATCCTTACGGCTTTTATATATATACATAGATTTTACCTCCATAATCTTTTGTAAGGATCTTCTAATGACATTAGACATGCGTGCTTAACGAGTCATCATGGAGATTAAGACCCGAATCTCCGAACAAACAAACACTTAAGATAACCAAACGTCTTATCTTGCTAGACCAACTAGTTGTTCGTTAATACTGTAATTGTTTATGTGATATACCGAGTTATAGAAAGAACCACAGTCAAACCGTTATTGTATTGTGTATTATTAGGACATTTGGAGGAATGTTGTCTACTTTAGTTTTTGGAACCAAGCACTAGACTTGGAGGAATCTACTCTTCCTTCAAGATATTAGACAACTAATTAGTGAAAGAAAGTGCATAAAACTAGACATATAGGACATTGCAGAATGTGCTACAAAACTAAAGCTGGCAAATCTAAAGCAAGTGAACGAAAATAAAGTGCACATAATCCAAACATACATCCAGCTCAAGCCATTCCTTGCTTTCCCAATGAGCTTTCTTAGATGCCAAGTTTCTTATTACCCTCTCACTATACACATCTTTATCGATCTAATCCCCCTTAATCGTGTATATAATCCATTCTTCATCACATAAAAAAGAAACCCAGAAAGTTAAACATCTAGTGAATTCAAAACATGTCAAGCTCTGCAAATGATCCTAGCCACGACGGCCAGATCGCGTCATCGGAAAAACTCTTTCATCGCCAAAGGCCGATTCATGATGTTCTTGGTGGTGGGAAAGGTGAGAAGTTCATGTTTTGATGATATGTTATTAGTACACAACTCGTTTTTACCCAGGCTGTATGTTGGGTAAACTGTAATACATCTAAGATTGGTCATGGTAACTTTGTTGTTGGCTTTTTGTAGTGGCTAATCTTTTGCTATGGAGGAACCCAAAAGTGTCATTGCTTGTACTGATGGGAGTAACCTTCATATGGCTTCTGTTTGAAGTAGTGGAGTACAATCTGGTCACTTTCTTCTGCCATCTTCTCATAACCACAATGCTTATGTCCTTCATTTGGTGCACTCTTGCAGATGTTTTTAGATGGTAACATCGCGATTTAATTAAATGCATTGTAGCTACTAATCAAGGCAAAACCATGCATTATACATAGATCTATTTTGTCTAATGTTTCACAACAGGAACATGCCACAAATTCCTGCCATCGCGCTAGACGAGTCGACAATGGAAGGCATTGCATCCGTTATGTATCGGAATTTGAACCAGTTCTTGGCCAAGTTCATGGACATTGCTACCGGGAAAGACTCTAAATCCTTCATTTTGGTAATTGAAATTCTCAGTTTATATATATCAAATTTTCCTATGACAACATAAGGGTATATGTTATGAATCCTGATTATTATTTTTTTGCTTTCATGTTGAATTTCAGGTGATAGGAATCTTGTGGTTCATTTCCATAGTAGGAAACTATGTCAGTGTCTTGAATCTCCTCTATGTTGGTAATGTTTTTTCATCTTAATTAATTAGATAGTTCTCTAGGTTAATCTCCTTCTTGAGCTTATTTAACTGGTGTTTGGTTTTCTCAACTCCGCCTTTCTATCTATGTGAAGGTTATCTCTTCCTACAATCAATGCCGATTCTGTATGAAAAGTACGAGGAGGATGTCGACAATGTGGCTCGGAAACTGATCGGAGAGCTCATGATGTTGTATGAGAAGCTCGATTCGAGCATTCTAAGAAGAATCCCGAGGGGTCCGAGACGATTGAAGAAGAGGAATTGATGGAAGAACAAGACTTCTTCCACTATCTAAACTTTAACTTGCTTGTTATTCAAATAATTATTATGAACACATAAATGGCTATGACTTGTATAATAATGAGATTAAATTTGTACAAGCTTTTGCTTGAAAACTCATCCATTTCTTAATATTAATTAAGACAAGATCTTGTTGCTATAGAAAAGATGGCCACATTTCAACAATGTCATTCACACAAAAATAGGCAATAAATAAAGTGTTCTAAACTTGAATTGCCCAAACTATGGCATAACGTACCAAAAAAGGTCCAAAAGCTAAAATGAAAACTCAAGATTGTCAAACTCAGTAAACAAAATCAGCATCTTCATCATCAGTATAGTCATGTAACTCTAGATCAAATTCATCCTTGCCTTCATCAGTTTCTTCATTATAATCATATTCTTCTTCTTCCTCCTCAACAACCACAGGAGATTTTCCTTTCCCATTGCCCTCTAGAAAATTTTGCCAGCTATGACAAGGTGTCTCATCCAAAGGCTTATAATCATCATCATCATCCATTATTCCAACCAACCACTCATGAGATTCATCAACATTGACTACCATAATAGAATCAATCTCATTTTGATAGTTATGTTGGCGAATTAATGACAAATTGTACCTCACAAACAGCAAACTCCTCAGCAATCCCCGTTCCAGTATCATGTTTGAGTGAAGCTGTAAACAGTCATTAGTCAATATGATCAAAACAGAAAAGTTAGTCTCTTTTTTAAGAGTTCAAAAAATGATATAGAAATGTGGCATTCACAAATCACTTACTTGTTGAAAACTATCCCACTTTTGCTCATATCTTGTAGCACTACAAGTCAGGCTCAGCACAGATATAGCAAACTTTTGCAAATGTGGAACAAATGTACCATATTGCATCCACCAGTCAACTAATAAACACAACATGTTGTTAATAAAACAGTTTATGAAATTATAAGTGAAAGTAAATAGCAAAATATTTACCTGGAGATATTATTTTGCTAGCCCTGATTACCAAATCATGACGAAAGAGAGATTCAGAGTTTTGATACTTTGGCAACTCTAGATTTATAGCATCTTTCTCATCTTGAGAGCGCGCCAATCTGTCAATGCACTGATGCAGCCCATTCATGACATCCGGGTTCTCCAAAATCGCCTTACGGTCATCAAAGAATCTGCCTGGATTCAAGAAATAGCCTGCAAGATGCAAAGGGTGTTGAAGCTGACATTTCCAGCGGTTATCAATAATCTCAAAAGCTTCCTTGTACTTTTCTTCATTATGATTGAAGCTTTTCATTATAACTTCTTTCGCCTGATCAATAGCGCCGTAGATAAAGCCCATGGAAGGCTTATCACCATAAACCAGTGCAAGAACCTTCACCAATGGAATGGTCAGTTTTACAGCATAGACGACGTCTCTCCAAAAGCTCTCCAAAAGAACAATCCGAATGCATTCCTTAGCCTCAACCTCCTTTGACCACTTTTTCTTTCTCCAATCATTGGAAACAACCATCATTCTTAGATTATGCTTTTGCTCAAGAATTGACTTGAAGGTCATAAATGTTGTGGCAAACCTCGTCGCAGCAGATCTTAGCAGTTCTCTCTTCCCAGTGTACTTCTTTAGTAAGTTTGGAAGCCCACATTGATTGTAAAGGTAGTAGTTCAAGAACACAGCTTTCTTGATCGCCCTCCTAATTCGAGGGATTCTTCCAACATCCTCCAACATAAGTTCAATACACTGAGTAGCACATGGAGACCAAAATAGATGCTTTTTTTGCATCTCCAACAATTTCCCTGCCAAGATTCAGGCGAAAACAAAAATTTCAATTACTAGAGTTAGACAACATATTATTATACACACAAGAATCGTATCTTACCCGCTGCAGCATACGTCGGTGCGTTACTCGTGACTACTTGAACCACATTTTCTTCACCAACATGAGCAACAATTTTGCCAAGTACTGACAACAACTTTTGAGCATCATTTAGGCTTTTAGAGACGTCTTTACTCATCAGATACACCATCCCTTTTGGAGAGTTAACCAACACATTCAAGATATCCTTTTGCAATGCTTCATCATGCCAACCATCCAAAATAAGAGTGCACCCATACTTTTGCCACTCTTCTCTGTGACTTTTCAACTTATCTTTGATCTTCTTCTTCTCTTCTTCAAGCAATTCCGTTAACTCACCAAGACTAGGTGGCTTCATGCCTACAGGCCGCGAACCCAGCACAAACAACGCGTCCCACAGTTCATGGAAGCTCCGTCTTTGTGTAGAATCTAAAGAAATCCCTGACACAAAGATCCACTTTGCAAATTTTTCAACAATGTCGCGCCTTTTCTCCTCATTGTGTACAAAGTCTTCAGAAGATTCAATCCCAGCTGAAGCTTTAATCTTTTTGAAAGGCATTTCATCACTAAAGTCTGTATCTTGGCCTTCATCATATTCATCAAAGCCAAAATCCTCATCCTCAACATTGTATGGGTAATCATGGTCATCAAAGCCGAAATCCTCATCATCATTGTACATGGAATCATCTTCTTCAAGCCCATAATCATCATCATCATCAACAACATTGTTTGAGAAGCTACTCATCACCATTTCTTCCTTACCTTTGGCCTTCTTCTTCTGCATAAAAGAGGCAATCTCCTTGCGCACACTTGGTGGGCACTGAGAACATTTCGTGACATCCCTAAAACCCCCAACAAGATGCTTCTTTGCGCGAAAGATTCCACCTTTAGTCCGTTTCCCACAGAAATTGCAAGTCACAGTGTTCTTGTCATTAGGGTTTGGTGTTGCATACTTCCAACACGGATCCTTTCTACCCGACATCTACACTAAAAAGCAAGATTCAAAACAATGGAAAAAGGATTAGGGTTTTGATTTGGGTAAAAATTGACGAAGAAGGGTAAACGAATCACCTATTCACGAGTCGTTGAAACACACCACAGAGGCAGCCAAAAGGTAGAGCATAGCAGAGAAAATGGAAGGAACGAAAAGGGGATCAGGGTTTTAAAGGTTCAATCTTTTTTCCGATTTTCGAAGAAACAAAAAATGGGTATAAAAATTCCGGTCGCCTGAGGCGCATAAGGCGGACGATCTGGCGCCTAGGCGCCGACGATTTCTGATTCGTCGCCTAGGCGCTACAAAACCATGAATGGTCGTCATCAGAAACAGGGGATTGTAGAAATGGCGTATGGATGTAATCATGATGTTTGGATGTCTAATGGTACATCAATGGGTTAGTATACAATAGAATTCAGTAACGTTGTCACTATGAAGATTGATGAATTATGGCGAGGTAGCTGGTGATCAGGCCATGCATGAACGCTTCTTGTTTTGCTAGTAAAGCTAGGAAACAGGGGATTTGGGGGAATGAACGGTCCCTTTTTTTTTTCTAAAAATAGCGGTAAAAGAAATCATGATGTTGTGGATTGGAATATGATTCCTCCTCATTTTCGTTAATAATGCAATATATTGAACAGAGATAGTCAGTAGATCATCAAACATGAACCAACCAAGGTATTCACTTTCTTCTCCCTCTCTCTATCCACCACAAAAGCTGGATCGGTTCGACTCCTCGAGCTCGAAAGGAAAAGCCCTCGAAATCGCCTGCAAAGTGTGCTTGATATGTGTATTTTGCCCGGTTTCCGTAGCATGGTCTTTGATCAAGCTACCGGGCGAGATTGGGCGGCACATTGTTAAGAGGCGATGGTGTTGTTGGTGTCGCGATAGGAGGGTTTTCGCAGCGGATTATTACTCGTTTTCCGACATTGAAGATGATGCAATGCCCAATGGGAAAATGAGAATTAGGTGCACCAAGTAGCAACTACTTGCCCTGTCTTCTTAACTAGCTCATATGCTCCGTCTTATAGCCTTTCTAATTACGTTTAGTAGTAAGTTTAGTAGCTTACTAGCTAATGACCCGTACCTTGTACGGGGGTGTTATTTATCTATTTAATACTTTGTATATTAATTTACTAAAATAATTACATGTGACTTTTTTATTTTAAAATGACGCTTATCTTATAGATTATAAAATTATTTAATTCTCGTATATAGAATAAATAAATCTTTATATTTATATAATTCTCGCATATCATCAAATCTTTATATAAAGATAACTTTATTTATATATTAGCTTTATACATACATAAACATATATTTAAATAACCAGGGGAGAATTTCATAAGATAAGATGTATTATAAAATTTCATTAAAATTGATAAAAGTATTTTGGCGTTTAAATTAAATTACATAAACCAACTTGTATAATTAAATCAATAATTCTAAATAAAAACTCGGATTAACATAATATTAGATTAAAGATATAGAGACTATTTAATATGATAAAAAAAGAAAACCATATCATCTTGTATATATCTTATAATGTTATGAAAAATTAATTAAATAAAAAATATATAAGTATCTAATAAAAATATTAACAAATCATTATCTTAATTAAAAAATCTATATTTTATGTAAAACTTAATCAGTTATAATATTAGAGATATATTTATGGTAAATATACCATCTAATGTTTTTATGGAGATTTTAATATGATGTATTGATATGATAGTAAAAAAACATATTTAACATATTATTCTGATATAAGAAATATGTGGCTTAAATATAGTGGTAGAATTTTCTACCAATGATGATGTGGCGCAATATATAGGATAAAGTACATGTTTGTAATTCTTTTTTTCTCTAATATGGTATAATATATGATAATATTTGTAATTATTATTAAATATAGTCAATAATAATATGTGTCAAAGAATTTCATCCATGTTTTTTTTTATCCAAGCATGAATTTTATTTCCCTATAAAAAAAAAGAGAATGAAATTAATTGATTAGCAAAATTACGTAAAAAAAAAAAGAATACAAATATGTCATTGATTTTGTAGAAATTCTAACCTCTTCATCTATTAAAATTAGCTCTTTCGACGATATTTTATTATTAGTATTAACAACGTTCCACATATTCAAGAGATGACCAAAAATTGTATATTTTTTTTTCCTTTGATTGGTAAGCTCATGAAAAGAGTGATTCTCCATAGTAGTCCACAACAACAACAACAATAATATTTAGAATATATACAAAACTAAATCATATATAAATCATGATGAAAAAATATATACCTTTGATTGGCAAACCTATCTCAAAACAAAATTGGGAACTAATGGTATAGAGAAACGTAAATTAATTATAGAAGAATGAGTGGATGAGAGGTGTATTTATAGAAAAGAAGTTCTAGATGGGTAAGGATTAGAAGAATATTTAATAATGATATAATAAGATAAAATTTTCAAAATCTTGATTTTGTACCTTGTACGTACATCATTGATCTAATCCTTCTACGAAACATCATAAAATTGTACCGTACGTACATTTTAGCTTTTTCATGTATCATGTACGTATCAATTTAATAGATAAAATTTACCAAAATTTTCCATTTTAATAGATAACAAAAGATGAAATTTTCAAGTAGGAGGAGAATATTTAATAAAGATATAATTAAGATAAAATTTTCAAAATCTTTAAGTAAAATGTACCATCATTGATATCCTCTACCACGTCAAAGATAAAATTGTACCATGTACGTATCAACTTAATAGATAAAATTTACATAATTTTTTCAATTTAATAGATAACGAAAGATAAAATTTTCAAGTAGGGAGTAGAAAGATAAATTTTCCAATTTAATAGATGACAAAAGAATTTAAATAAAATATATAATTTTAATAAAAAGGATGATGTGGCGCACTATGGGGGCGGAATTTGCTTCCGCTTTAGTATATAGTACTATAGATTTCTCTGGTTTTGGATTTGTGTAGTCAGTATTCTTTCTTTAGGTAAAGGAAATAATTCAATGCACTAAACAGGCTTTGGTACACCAAGATTGGAAAATTGACAACTAGCTTATATATATGCTCTGTTTGAATTATTTTTAGTGGTAGAAAAATACTGAAAAGACATATTGTACACTTTATTAGCTCAAAACTCTCAAAAACAATCAAACATATGTGTCAAGACCCACAATTGTGATCCTGTGAAAGTCTACTTGCACCTTTCATCATCTAGTTTTTACATGAATATATTAGATGATGTTACGGGTTTTCCGGGATAAGCGATCGATTAGGAGCAATAAGCTCGAGAATCAAACGGCGAGTCACCGAGGGTAGAGAAACTTAGAATTTTACCGAAGAGTGAATCGAAAGAGAGTTTAAGAGTGAAGAAGTTGATTTCATTCATGGATAAACTGGAAACTGAGCTACAATAGACATATAAAGCTAGGTTCTCAAATAAAACGTACAAACCGGTTGAATGTGAACCGGGAATAACAATATTAGACCAAAATGAATGTGAACCGGTTTTGCCCTGTAACAGATGATGTGTAAATAGATCTATTCGATCTTCCCCAATCCAAACTTGTACAGGTTCACAATTTGCAACAAGATAAAAAGTTGGCTAAAAAGTGCCGATTGTGATGATTCTTATATCGAATAATGGACTTTTTAAATCTGTGCATTTTGCTGATTCTCTTCAAAGTAGGGGCCAAAGCAAGAGCCTTTATACCGAAAATGATTCCTTCTATCTTATTGGTGCTTAGAGGAATGGAACCCTATTCCATATCATTGCTATCCGCAAAATTTCCGCTTAGTGTAATCACATTCTACTTAAATAATAACACAAAGCAAGCTAAAGGCAATAGCATTAGCAAACACAATATCTTACAATTTCAGAACTAGCCCAACAAGTTAGAACCATTGATTTTTAATCCCACCAACCCACGAAACAAAGCTAAACAATTAAACCAAATTCTCACAAAATAAGTTGCTTAAACTGTCACCATGACGATGTTACGATTCTTCTGGCCACGTCATGCTCTAAAACTTGAGCAAAGCTACAAACATTCCAAGATAATACAGGATCCACATTCCTGCAACCGAAAACACCAATCAAAATAAACGTTCGAAAATACTCGAAATACCGTACGATATATATCATATCTTTGATATCGATACCAAACAAGTAACGTAACCTTAACTCTTACCTTTAGTCCACGGCATAAGCCATGATCCAACACCCCATTGTGGCTGATACCAGCAATCGTTCGTAGTATTGATTCCGGTAGCGCAATTACAAAGAAACGGATGCGACTCCGACTGAGTCGAGTACCCACAAACTCCGTTCGTACTCTGACAAGCCGCGCACTGGGCCGGAAAGTCGTTTCCGACGTTAAACTTGTACTTGATGGCCACCCCATACTTCCAACTCTCCGGGTTATCCACTTGCCCGCTAAAGCTATACACCGCCGTGTAAGCACTACAATGCAACTTCCCCAAGTTCATCTCGAACGTCGGGCCTAGGTCCACGGGCGTGTAAATGCAACACGTGGAAATCGGGATCGCCAGCTGGCTGATCGGTTGGCACGAGAACAACGAGCTACATAGAGGTGTGTCCCCGTTGTCACACTTGGGCCCGCCTAGTGATACAACACAATGCGTTAAGTATAAGTCAAATGCTTCAATACAACGAGAGTAAAAGTGAGGTATCTAAATGAATAATTGGACCAAGTTCAAGTATTGTATTTAAGAGCTAGCATCGGCTTATATTCAAACCGAATCGAAACCCAAATTTTGGTTTAAGGTGAACTAGAAACCAATCCGTATTGGTCCGGTTCGAGATGACTAAAGGACTAAAATTTTAAAATTTTTGTTACAAATCAAACTCAAACTAAACCAAACCGAAACAACCAAAACCCAAATAAAAATGGGCTCGAACCGATTCAGGCTCATCCCCAAATGAATTAATAAGACCACAACGAGAGTGTCTTACAAAGCCTATTTCTCTATACCTGGGCCGGATGAAGAGCAACCCAAGAGGGCAAAGACGGATGAGTCATGGAACGTGAAGGGGGCGTCCCCGTCGAGCCCGAACCCAGTGCTGGGCTCGGTCGAGAAGCACGTCGACATTGAGGGGTCAGTTACGTAGAGAACCTCGTTCGAGTAGTCGATACTCGTGATCGGGTAGCAGCCCGTATGGGTGGCAAAAGTGAGCTGGGCTTGGTTGCAAGAGATGTATTTTTGGAAACGAGGGTCCCCGCAACCGGGCGCGGCCCCGATCGGGTACTTGAGAGGGATCGTGCCGCAGAATTTTGGGCAGAGTTGGGAGAAGGACGTGATGGGTAAGTAGAAGAAGACGAGGAAGAGAAGTTTATGATGATAAGCCATATTGTTGTGTGTGTTTTTCTTTGGTGTGTGTAAAGAAGAGAGGAAGAGGAGTTATATTGTGTATGAATGTATGAATGATGCTTTTTGGTTTATGGAGAGGGAAAGTTTGCTTTTTGTGATGCTTTGAGGGATGGGAGAATGGATGGATGTAGTTTTGTGTGTGATTCTTTTGCCATTCTGTAAAGAGAAAGATGCCATGGTTTTCAAGGGCAATTCAAGATTTTGCTATTTGTTTAAGGAAGGTGCAGGTTTTGATGAATGCAGCTAGCATTAGTGTGTACTTACTGATTGAAATAGAATCTTGGTTATTGGTGCAATTTTAAGCAAATTGTGACACTAAAAAATCTCAAGTGATCCTTAGACTAACTTTAGCCTAGCTAGAGATGTAAATGACTTGCTCGACTCCGGTGTTAAGCGAAACCATCCTCTTTTCAGCCCGGTAAAGAGTTGTCCATGCTTCATTGGTACGGATTGGATTATTCACTTTCATCATGTGTATCGAGAGTCGAATATCGTTACGAATCGTCTCGCGTTTAGTGTTTTTTCTTTTTCTCTAGGTTGTGATGTATTGAGTGTCCCACCTGATGAGATTTCTTTATTGCTTAATTATGATCTAAAGGGTCAAACTATCTCCGTATATTGACTACTTAAGCCTTTTTTATTATTAATAAAATGCTTCTTTGAGAAGCCGGAGAGTGTCATCTCTCCTTCGACGAAAAAAATAGAGATGTAAATGAGTACTTTTCCAAATATTGGAGTAGTTCTTCATTTTAATTAGGGGTTGAAGGTCATTTAAATATTAAAACATATTTTATCTATCCAAAAATACCAGGTTGAATATTAAATATTATTATAATTTAAAATCTATATATATATATATAAAAGCTGTAAGGATTGGAGTCTCCACGCTGCGCCACGTCAGCTTTGTCCACGTGTCGATCCGAAAATGTGCCACATCAGATTTTGCCACGTGTCGTCATTTCCTTAAGCCATGTAATTTAATTCATTTTTTGATTGCCTAAAAAAATGCTAAAAATCTAAAAATTAACCTCCTCAATTGATTTTATCCTTATTTAGCTAAAAATCAAAAAATCTAAAAATCCATGTCATATCACAACTACGATTTTGTTAGGATCAAATCCACTTTTGTTACCGAATCTTTAATTTTCGTTATAATTTTCCAATTTAAGAATTATTGTATCTTTTACTTATGGATATGATTTAGGGTCACGTTTTTTGATCACAATAAAGTAATTGAATTTTTTGTTTTGCAATTATGATTTTTGTTACCAATTTATAATTGTAATTTCCATTTATGATTTCCCGCATATAACTTTCCATTATTATTGTTTTGATAATTTGCATATAAATCAAGCCAATGTAAGCACTTACGTATTATTTGAATATAATAAAAAATAAAAAATAAGTCCTTTTATTTGAATGTTTAGTAGAGATTATTCTATGGAGATTATCTCCTTATTTAGTTAACCATATCCTTATTTTTCCGTATGGTAAGATACTTATTTAGTTATGATTGAGATTGAGATTTAATTGATTTATTTAGTTTGACAAATTTAATTAGGTTAAATGGAGCATCAACGAATAGATTGTGTTTGAACAAATCTTTTACATGGAGAATATAAATCAAACAAACAAATAATTTATTTCCACCATGAACAATAAACCAGTTATTTTGTTTGGAGAATATAAAATTATAAATAGAGGGAATAACTATAATACAAATAATTTAGATTTTTCTATCTATATATTAAAGAATAAGTTTTTTATGACACATGTTAGCCAGTAATTTATTTTGTATACGTGTCAAAATAAGTGAGAACACCTATTATCCACCTAAAGGATTTTTGTAAATAAATCAAAATACAGTTAATCTAATTTTTAAGGATTTTCTTCCTTTAAAAGAATATTCTAGAATCTTAACCTTAACTACATTGCATACAAAATTATAAGTATTTTTCAATGTAGTTTTAGATAATCATAGTCAAATTTGTACATGAACATGCATTAAATCTGTGAGAAAGTAATTGATCCCCTTATTTAGGGTTGCATATATTGAAATGTATATATAGGTACACGATACATGAGATAACAAACAGAGAAGATCTCTCAAGAGTATCTTGAGTGTACAACTAATAACAAACAATAATATCCTATTTTATTTACTATCATTCCCCCGCAGTCGAAACGGGAGGATCTCGAACGCAGAGACTGGATCTGAATTCTTGAAAAATAGGATATGGCAACCCTTTTGTCAGAACATCAGCAAATTGATGAGTAGATGGGACGTGAAGTACTCGGACTTGGCCTATGGCAACTTTTTCCCAGACGAAGTGTACATCGATTTCTATGTGCTTGGTTCTCTGGTGTTGAACCGGATTAGATGACAGATACACAGCACTTACATTGTCACAGAACACAATAGTTGCCGTTTGGATGGGGCAGCCAAGATCATTAAGTAACTTTCTTAACCAGCAAGATTCAGCAACAGCATTTGCGACCGCTCGATATTCAGCTTCAACACTTGATCTCGCAACAGTGGACTGTCTTTTAGATGACCAGGAGATTAAATTTTGGCCGAGGAACATACAATAGCCTGAGGTGGATCTCCTGGAATCCGGGCAGCCAGCCCAGTCAGCGTCGGAGTATGCAACCAGTTGAGTGTAATTACTTGGAAATAATTGTAAGCCGAGTGCAGCAGTGCCTTTTACGTACCGGAGTATTCGTTTGAGAGCATGGAAGTGTTGGACACGAGGATCGTGCATGTGAAGACAACACTGTTGAACTGCGTAGCTAATATCCGGTCGTGTGAAGGTTAGGTACTGTAGTGCACCAGCGAGTGACCTGTAGAGAGTGGGATCACTTACTGGATCACCAGCGGTTGCACTCAATTTGGGATTGGTGTCAACTGGTGTCTTAGAAGAATTACAGTCCAGCATATTCGCCTTCTTTAGAATGTCAGAAACATACCGTTCTTGTGAGAGATGCAAGCCTTCAGATGTTCGGTGTACAGCAATTCCAAGAAAATAGTGTAACTGACCAAGATCAGTCATAGAGAATTCTCGGCTCAAAGCTGCAATGACGGTTTGAAGGAATGAATCAGATGAGGCGGTGAGTATAATATCGTCTACATAGACGAGCAAGTGTGCTTGATGATGACCTCGTTTGAAGACGAATAGAGACGGATCAGAGGAGCTGTTTGAGAAGCCTAATTGCACAAGAAAGGAAGCAAATCGCTGAAACCATGCTCGTGGGGCCTGTTTCAGCCCATACAGAGCTTTGTTCAAGCGACAAACATGGTTTGGGAAGGCCTGACTAACAAATCCTGGCGGTTGCTGGCAGTACACGAGCTCTTGCAATTTTCCATGGAGAAACGCGTTTTTGACATCCAGTTGATGTATCGGCCAGGAGCGAGCAAGAGCCAGAGATAAGACAGTTCTGATGGTGGCGGGCTTGACAACGGGAGAGAAGGTCTCGTCAAAGTCAATGCCATGCTGTTGAGAGTAGCCTCGTGCGACCCATCGAGACTTGTATCGAGCTAATTTCCCATCAGCACCATATTTGTGTCGAAAGAGCCATTTTCCTGTAACAACATTAGCATGTGTAGGCCTTGGTACAAGATCCCAAGTTCTGTTTTTAATCAAAGCATCAAATTCTTCCTTCATAGATTTATACCATTGTGGGTCTTGGATGGCTAGTTTGTAGGTTTTTGGGATTGGAGAAATTGTGGCGGATAGATTGAAAACAGGTTTTGGTTTGAATATTCCAGCTTTGGACCGGGTACACATGGAATGGGTGTTTTCAATTTGATGTTCTGGATTTTGGGGAGGAGGGGCTTGAAAAATTTGTTCTGAGGGATTGGCAATTGGCGGGGGTGAGTTTGTGCTGGAAGGAGTGATTTGAGGGGAGGGAGGGTCCCATGTGTTATTGTTTTGAGGAGAGCTAGGATAGTGGGAGGGATTTGTGGGATTTTGTGGGCCCATTGGATTGATTTGAGGAGAATGTGAGGTAGGTGGGTTTGGATACGTGGGAGAGAGAGGAATTTGAGGATTTTCCATGGAAAATTGTAGAAAATCATAGGAATTGTCTTTTGTGGAGACGTATTTTGTTTGGAAGGGGAAAGAATTTTCGTCAAAATTGACATGACGAGAGATAAGAATTTTATTTGTGGATATTTCCAAGCATCTATAACCAGAATGGTTTTCAGCATATCCTAAGAAAATACAGGGGGTTGATTTTGGAGATAATTTGTGAGGCATAGTGGAGGATATGTTTGGATAACAGAGACACCCAAATACTCGTAGATGACCATATGAGGGATCACGACCATATAATTGTTTATGAGGAGTTGAGAGATTCAGAGTTTTTGTGGGTATAAGATTGTGAAGGTAGGTAGCTGTGGCAAGAGATTCTGCCCAAAAAGAAGGTGGTAGACCAGCTTGGAATAGCATAGAGCGAATTGTGTTGTTTGTGGTTCGGATTATGCGTTCCGCTTTCCCGTTTTGTTGAGAGGTATGAGGGCAAGAGAATCGGAATTTTATGCCGTTATTTTGGAAAAAGGAATGGAAATTTGTATTGTCAAACTCTCTGCCATGGTCACATTGAAGGCTTTTTATTTGAGTTTGGAATTGGGTTTTCACGTAGGAATGAAAGGTGTGAAATTTGGTGAAAACATCAGACTTGTTTTTGAGAGGAAAAGTCCATAGATAATGAGAATAATCATCCAAAATAACTAGATAATATTTGAAGCCTGAAATACTCAAAACGGGAGAAGTCCACAAATCACAATGAATAACTTGAAATGGTGCAACAGTAGAAGAAGTAGAACTTTGAAAGGGTAATTTGGTGTGTTTGCCTAACTGACAAGCATGACACAGGTCCAAAGTGGACTGCTTATTACATTTAACAAAATTAGAAGACACAAGGTGATGAAGAACATGTGATCCTGGATGACCGAGACGTCTATGTAGAAGCGGAAGTGGGAGACTTTGGATTGCCGAGAGGGCGAGAGGAGGATGGCCGACTGATTGATGATGGAAAGGATAGAGGTCTCCTTGACTATTGCACCTATGAATTACCGTCTTGGTTGGGAGATCCTTCACAGAAAAACCATATGGGTCAAATTCCACTGAACAATGATTATCTGTAGTGAATTTTCGGACTAAAATTAGGTTTTTAATTAAGGAGGGGGTTACTAGAACATTGTTCAACGTAAGAGGTGGGAATTTGGTTAATTGGGTTTTGCCAAGATGGGTTATGGGGAGGGTTTGTCCATTTCCCACAATAATATTAGAAGGATTATTGGTGCTAGGTTTAGAAACAGAAGTGAGAATACCTGTATTAGATGCCATATGTGAGGATGCTCCAGTATCCATAATCCAGTCATTGTCATTCGGTTGACGGATTTGCATATTACTCATGGCGTTGAGAAAGGCCTGTTGATCCCACATCGGGAATCCTTGCTGTGCAGCGTACATAGCGGCAGAGTTTTGCTGATGCTGGTGTGGATGTGTTGGTGGACGAGCACCCAAAAGACCAGCTCCCCATGACGGCCAGTTTGGAGGGGATTGTTGTTGTCCAGGCCATTGTTGCATCCACGGTGCATATGGAACGTAGCCCCGGCCATTTCCTCTGCCACGACCCCGACCTCGACGGCCACCACGTCCCCCACGTCCCCCGTGACCCCAGTTGGAGTTATGGTTTGTGGACTTTTCAGTTGATTTGTTTTGATCCGGTGGTGGAGTGGTAGTTGGAGTTGTCGGTGGTGGAGTCGTGGTAGTGGTGGCGAGAGCGGTTTGAAGGGGTGTACTTTGTGCACGTCGGGACTCTTCCAAAAGAAGCATGCTCCGACACTGTTGGAAGTCCGGGAACGGCTTTTGGATTGGAATGATTGCCGCCATGGTTGCAAAGTCGTTGTTGAGGCCTTGGATAGTTTGTAAGACCAACGTGTCGTTAGAGACGGGTTGATCAACATCAGCAAGATTGTCAGCAAGGGTTTTGAGTTTCTGGCAATATTCAGAGATTGCCATATTGCCCTGCGAGAGATTGCGGAATTGGGCTTCCAGTTGAATGGCCCTGCTCTTCTTGTTGTCACGGAAGAGATTTTCGATTGTCGTCCAAACTGTGTAGGCTGACTGATCAGCCTTCATAATGATGTCGAAGATGTCGGAAGAGATGGATCCGTAAATCCAAGAGAGAACGGTGAAGTCGAGGATCTTCCATTGTGGGTCTGTTGAGGGAGAGGAATCTTCAACATGAGAGCGAAGAGCAAATTTGCCTAGAGTGACTAGGAAAAGCTCACGCCACTTGTTGTAGTTGGACGACGCTTGATCTAAGGTGATGGGAACATGGGTTTTTATGCTTGCTACATGGAGGGCTTGAGAGGGAGCAGAAGTGAGGAGGTTGGGCTGAGTGTTTTGGACAGGAGGAGGATCATTGTTAATGTTGCCGGTGGCGTTGCCGGTGGCGTTAGCAGTACCGTCAGCCATGGTTTTGAGAAAGAAGGGTGATAGCTAGTTAGGTTGAGAGAGGAGAAGCGGCTGATACCATGTGAGAAAGTAATTGATCCCCTTAATTAGGGTTGCATATATTGAAATGTATATATAGGTACACGATACATGAGATAACAAACAGAGAAGATCTCTCAAGAGTATCTTGAGTGTACAGCTAATAACAAACAATAATATCCTATTTTATTTACTATCAAAATCAACATGTAAAATAGGGTAATTTTATATAAAATCAACAAAACCCGCGCAATCGCGCGGGTAACTACACTAGTTTCATTATTAATACGAGTACTTAAACTTCATTATGATTAGCACATATTGCTCTTGTGCTACGTGTAACGTTTGTAAGTCTTTACTTCTTAGCATAACTTGAGAAATAGTTTCAAGAGCAAAAAAATCTCTCCTCCGAAAATTAAGAACACGTTCTTGGCGGTGGAGTGTAATCGTCTAATAACTCTTGCAATTTCCACCACTTTTTTGCTTCATTGTCTCCTCAACCTGTGAATCGAGAGAACAAACCATGGGAGAAGAAGGTCTGAAGCTAGACAAATGGGGCTACGCTGTCAAAACCTACTCTGATAGGTGTATTTCTTCGATCAACGCTTACTATGACCAGGTTTCTCTTGGATTTCCCTTGCTTAATCTTGCAATTAGCTCAGTTTCCTTGCCGATTATGCTGAATTCCCTCTCGTGATTCGAAGGTTCTGAGCTATGGAAGAAATAGGTCTGTCATAGTTGAAGCAGCTAAGCACGATTACCACTGCGTTCTTGCGAATACTCTAGCTGCTCATTTTCTCTCGTCTTCCGATTCTACGGAAGCTCACCGATTCCTCAGCTCCGCTAAGTCCGCATATGTAATTCGTCTCTTGTTGTTTGAAATTTAGTTGACGGTGGCTGAATTTCGGAGGTTTAAATCGGGGATTTGTGATTTCATTGCAGGATCAGGCCACGGATTATGAGAAAGCAGTTTTCGTCGCAGTTTCTTACTTGTTTTCGAGTGATAAAGACGATGATGTCGCTATCGATTTACATGCCAAGGTCCTTTTCTTTGTCTATCTTGTTAATATGGTTGTAGAGTTGGAGTTCCATAAGTAGTATTTAGGGTTTGTTACTGGATGATTTGAATGGGATTATGCTAGCATTCACCGTGTTAATGTGGATTCTGTGTTTGACAGCTGCTAAATGATTTTCCAAGGGACCTTGCATCTCTGAAGAGGGCTCAAATACTATGCTTTTATAGCGGTCAGCCGAATCGATTTCTTGAAATTGTCAATCAGGTTCTGATCAGTCAACCCTAATATCTTGGTATACATCTTTGGAATTCTTTAGCAGTGAAATAAAACCGTGCTAGGATAATCACATTCGAATAAACAGATTGACCACGTGTAGTATAAAGCGACAGTGAGATCCGTTACATCTGAATGGCTGCCTTCTTCATTTTTTATCACTATACATCGAGTAAGAGACGGTGCCTGTAATAATATGTGGCCTAATCCTGCAATGACTTCACGAATCGCCACCTTTATAGTTTATATCTTGAAGTTTGCAACAGACAGTTGTTTCAAAACTAATTTGATATTTAATAACTTCTTGATAGGTAAAACATGTAAATCAAGATGCAAGTTACTTTCATGGCATTCTTGCTTTCCCTTTATTGGAGCTGGGCAAGTTTGAAGATGCTGAAGAGGCTGCAAAAATGGCGCTTCAGATAAACAGCCAGGATGTCTGGGCTCAACATTGTGTGAGTCTTACGTGCTTGTGAATAAATAAGGCTTTGGGTTTTATATATTTTCTGTGACTTATATCTAGCCTGTAGCTGTGCCATGTTCTTCAAGAAAGATGTCGTTTTGAAGAAGCTGTAAGATTCATGGAGGATTGTTCTCCCACTTGGCACTCCTGCTCATCATTCATGTATGTTCAAATTCCTAAATCATGCAGAACTCTTTGAATGGATAGATGAAACAGCTGAACTATGGAAATTGATAATACAGGCTCACACATAATTGGTGGCATGTTGCTCTGTGTTACTTGGAAGGCCATCCCTCCTCTCAAAAAGTTCTAGAAATCTATGAGCGTTTTATGGTGGAGTTAGAAAAACCTGATGCCACCGAAGCAGAGGTTGTTCTACTCCTATTACATACATCCTTTTCCACTTTGTATTCCTGCTAATCTTCTCTCTGCTTCAGGTCTATGTGAACACACTGGGTCTGTTGCTGAGGATGCATGTACGTGGCCAAGGTGGTGTTTTCAATCATCCTACTGTTGTGGTGATTCTCCTGACTTTTAAAACTAGTCCTAGTTTGACTCTCAATCATGGATGAGTCATTATTTTGGTTAGATAAGGTGATACTTTGTATTATCCTTGGTAGTTAAAAGTCAGATTATTTTGGGACCATGTCACATAGTTAATATCAGTTCCCGTCGTTCTTTCCTGCTTTGTGTGAATCAGATACCCTATATTAGGCTTGCTTATTTTCCCTTTCATTTTTAACCCCCTGATCTATTATTTTTCACAAGTCTGCTGGTATGTTCAATTTGCCAAAAATGCATCTGAGAAATAGCATGGGAGCTGTATGATGCTATCAACAGTATTCCTTTTGTGTTTTGTGCAGCACTGAATTTTATCGGCCTGAAAAAATTTTCCATCTATATGATTACTAGGATACTTGGCATGTAGAGTGGCAGCTTGATTTGCTGTCTGTTTGGGCCTTATCAAGTTGTGCTACGGAGGGTCTTGCAGAATCACTACTTGAAGGTTTGAGACGCAGGTAATAAAAGTTTTTTTTTAACTCTTCTCAGATCTCTTGGACTTGAGCTTCTTAGGGATACTATAATTTCATTATTCCTGTGTGTAGGGTGTCAAAGATGACAAAGAAGAAGCGCCAATCGATGCAGAAAGTTCTCCTGGTTTGTTTAGTAGCTATGAAATGTTCAGATTAATTGTTTTATATATGTATATTCGTTGTATTACCTTGGATTTATGTATAAGGCCTAGAGTCTGATATTGCGGTATCATTTTTGCCCAGCTTGCTGCCGCTATGTATGAGTATGGAAGGGGCAACAATGAACGAGCACTAGCTCTGTTTGGCATGGATTTTGATGCCAAGAACTATAAGGTATATCCTTCACTAAGTTACGTTGAATATGGAAAAATGACTTAATCTTAGGACCGGTCTTCCAGGCTGCGATCTTCAATGCATACTCTGTTTCATGATGCAGATGATAGGTGCTTCTGATGAGCAGCTTGAAGTGTTCAATGAAGTCTGGTACTGTTTGCTTCTAAATAATGGCCATCCACAAACAGGTCAGATTCAGGAACCATTAAGCCGTAAAAATGTAAACAGATTCAAACCGAATCTAGTCCACTTGGATGCCTTGATACATTATCAAGATAATTTATTTATGGCTTGTGAGTTGCGACCCTAAATTTGTGTGCCTATTTTGTATGGGAAGCAACGTATTGCAAGTCAAGATGAAAATAAGTGGAGTAGATTTGTTTCTACGATGAGTTCATGCTTCTTATGTTGTCTAAATTTCATTTTTGATGTGGTTAAATTGCTCACTGGCATAATCTGGATTGCAGCCATTGATTCTATTGAAAGACGCCTAAAGGAGAGAGAAGGTGTTCCTTTCTTGTGGAGACTCTTGGTATAATCCTCACACAATTAACCCAACTGAAGGCTAATGTTTACTGATTTTACTTCTCTTGACAGTGGACACTCATTTCTGTCTTGTTCAGGAGAAAGGTTACAAGATGCTGGGAAAGGAAGAGGAAGCTTTGAATGCAGCTAAGAAGGCAAACTTGTTGGAGAAAAGCTACTTCAATTGGGCTGGTAGCTCTACAAGCAACTGCAGTTGAGTATACCTTAACCATATATTGCCACTCTTGTTGAATACTTCAATCTCTAGTTGATGTAATGTAATATAAAAACACTACATTAAAAGCTTAAATCTGAATTCCTCTTACTTTGCACACAAGCACAATGCAGGTTTCCATTTAACCTTCTCTAAATGCATGAATTTTCCACCTTAAACTATAGTGCACAATGCAGGTTTCCATTTAATCTTCTCTAAATGCATGAACTTTCCACCTTAAACTATAGTGTTCTGGATGACTTGAGATCAGAAACTTGCTCTACTGGATTTGTATTTAGTCATACATAAAAAGGGTAATTGTTTCATAAATTCGTTTTTTTTACCTCTTTTTATTTAAGTAATTCATCCTAATTCCATTAGCATCTTTTTAAACTTGTTTCATCATGACATTGTTTTTGACGGAGTAATTAACTGGTCCTACCATCACCATGGTAACACAACGGCGCACACGTAGGGGTGTTTCGTCTTTCTGAGTCGTTTTGACTTGTGCAGTTTGTCGAGTTGTAGCTTCTGGAATTACTTTTTACTTTACCTGAAAAGTCGCGTTTTTTGCTTTTTGATTTGTTATTTTCCCTCAGCTTGTGGAAATTAACCGCGAAAATTTTTGTACAACCCCGCTACTGGCATGAGTCCAAATCTTCCGTCCCACGTTAACGTCCCAGAGCACGTCCCAATTGTGTTTTATTGGTTGAAAGTTTAGAATGCCCACAAATTGTTTTCTTTTGAAAGGATGACCATAAATTGACTTGTCATGCCTCCACGCCACCCTATAATTTATGATTTCTAAGTCTGCCTGTATTTTATTCTCAAAAAACTCTCTTTTATTTTAAAAAGTGACCCCAGCGACAATGACACACTAATCTGTAGAAGCAATGTACAGTATCATTGAGATTTGAAACGTTTAGCTTAATCTGAACAATGCCCGGGAAATATGGCGAAACTTAATTACTTTGGGTCCAAATTGTCTTCAAACTCATTTAGCAAATGACAAATGTTAATGCTCACGTATAAAGACATTTTATTATTACCGTTTTTCTTGCGAGTACAAAACTAGGGGATCCAAAAAAGAAAAGTGCACATACAATTTTATTATCGTTGTGTATCTACATACTTACCGGTTCGACCGACTCACGATTCAGGAACCACCACCACACTCGAATTCGATCCCTTGACCCCCCGGGTCCGGTTCCAGATCCGCCGGAGCTCCGCAGCCACCTCCCTCGAATCGGGCCGATCGTCCTTATCAACCGAAACGCACCGAAACGCCAGCTCAGCAACCGCCCCGACACTCTCATTGACAACATGACCCCCCTCGACCACCCCAAGAACCGGGTCCACCACCTGGTGGAGCAGCCCCATTTGGATCCTCGAAACCGCCATCTCGGCCAACGCCACCTCCCGCTTTTCCCGCCTCCGGTCCACCGCCTTCATCCCCGTCACAAGCTCCCACAAAACGACGCCGTAGCTGTACACGTCACTCTTCTCCGTCAGCTGAAACGACCGGTGGTAGTCCGGGTCTAGATAACCCGGTGTCCCCTGCGGACCGGTCCACACGAACCCGGTCGACGAATTATTATTATTACTATCACCACCACCACCATTCGTCGACGATTCGGAGTCCTCTGTTTTCTCCGGCAAGGCCAGGAGCCTAGAAAGCCCGAAATCGCCGAGCTTAACCCGCAAATCCTTCTCAACAAAGATGTTCGAAGTCGTGATATCTCTATGCACGATCGGAGGCCGAACCGAGAAATGTAGGTACTCAATCGCCATGGCGATCTGCAGAGCAATGTCGACCCTGACCTGCCAACTCAGAGCACCATTTCTATACAAGCTCCGGTTACCGTGCAAATGCTCAGCTAGGGTTCCGTTGGGGATGTAATCGTACACCAAGAGCAAACCCCTCGGATCGCTACAATAGCCATGGAGTTTGACCAGGTTGGGGTGGTCAATCGACGACAAAATCAAGATCTCGTTGCAGAACGATTTCGTCGAGAACGCCCTTCCGTTGACCGTGGTCCGGTGGGGGAAGTTGTGGAGCTGTTTGACGGCGATGAACCGGGTATCCGTGAGCTGACCTAAGTACACGGATCCGAACCCGCCGTCGCCGATCTTCCGCTTCGGGTCGAACCGGTTCGTGGCCGATTCGAGCTCGTCGTAGGTGAAAACCGGCGGGAGGAGGCCCGCGGACCGGTGCCGGTTCAGAAAGAGAGCGGTCGGGTCTTCCGGGTTCAGCGAACCGGAAAGTCTTCTATTCCAGAGGTGGGCAAAGGCCATGACCAGAAAACAGAGCAAACAGAGGAGGGCGAAGACGGTGGTTAAAACGGCGACCTTGTGGTGGATCCATGGCGAGGTGAGCTCGACCCGGTTGAAGAAACAGACGAATCGGTTACCCGGATCCGAGGAATCGAACCCGCAGATCCCGTTTCGGGATTGGCAGTCTTTGCAGCGAGTAAAGAAGAGATCTTGGTGGTGGTCGTCGTCGTCGTCCCAGACGAGCTCGATCCCGAGGGCGAGGAATCGGGCGAGGAAGCCGAGGACGTCGCTCTGGCAGGTCCGCTCGGAGAGGGGTGGGGGAGTGGATGCGCATGGTTGGAGGAGGAGGTGGGAAGGGTTTTTGATGAGGGAGCAGTGGAAAGGGCAGAGACTGCAATTGGGGAGAACAGAGGAGGGGCAGGGTTTGAGGAGGGAGAGGCGAGAGCAGAAGGAGTCGGAGGGGCGGAACGGGGTTTTGGTGAGGTTGATGGGGTGGGGAGGGATGGAGAGGGAGTTGCAATGGTGGGGTGTGGGGTTGGGGGCGAGGAGGATTGAGGAGGGGGAAGGTTGGAATTGGAGGAGGGAGAACGAGAGGTTGTTGATGGAGATTAAGGAGTGAGGGGAGGAGCAATGGAGGCGGAAGTCAGGGTGGCCACAGCCTGGGGAGGTGGAGAAAGGGAATGGAGGTGGGGAGGAGGGCGAAAATGGGGGGCATGGGTGGGATTTTAGGGTTTCGGGTGAACAGAGTGGTGGCTGGGTGGCGGATGGTGTAATGGTGGTTAGGGTTAGGATTAGGAGTGTGATTAAGGTCGCCGGAGACATGGGAAAAGGGGGAAAGGGGGTTTGATTTGTGGGGTTTAGTAATAGTAGGGATGGGAAGCCATGGAGATTTGGAAGGTAATGTAGAGGAGGAAGAAGTGAAGAAGAGAGAGGGGTCACGTGAAGGTGGGGAAGGTGAGGACAAAAAGCCCTTATTAGGGGGTGAACGTCTCTGTATACAGTACAGTGTTGTTTCTTTTCCTTTTTCTTTTTTTGGGATTTCAAGTTACGAGTGGACTGGACTGTAATTAGTTTTGAGGAAATTTTCGTTTTGTGGCCTAAGTTTACAAGTTTTTTTGGTTAGTGCTTTAATCTTTTTTTTCTCAAAAAAAGATGGTGACCTTAAGGTTTTGGATTTTTAGCAAGTGTCGTGTTTGATTTGAATTGACTAAATCCACGTCCATTATCGTGTTTCTCGATCTTAAATTAACTGGATTAAACCCTGAAAAACATCTAAATCCATAACCTAATCAACCCGATTTGAATATCTAACGAATTCTTTTGTTTTAATGGTAATTGGAACCGGTTTAAGAATTGTTATTCAATGTCATCTCCTATCTTCGTGTTATAGTTTAGTGCTTCTATGACATTTTATGAGTTGAGCCACACGTGACACACTTTGCTGTTGTGCTCAAGCGAGCCCATCTTCCAACGACACAAAGATTGCTACTGAACCAAGGGTACCAAGCAAGCAAGTCCAAAAATATTGGGTTATTAGTCCAAAATAAAATAATTTTCGGGCACCAATTATAATACCTTCCAAGTTCAAGGGCATCAACCTAAATTTTCAATAAGTTTATGTAGGTTGAGTAAAGTTAATAATAATGGGAAATAATGTGATTTTAAAAGGCTGTGCAAAATGAAATTCAATGTTGACTGGAGTTGCAAGTTGCAAACACACTAGAGATCGACACGATTCTGGTCATTTGAGGTAAAGTGGTAACGTAATGTCGTCTTCGGTGATGTATCAAAATCAACATCCCATGATATGATTTCTAACTAATTTCATCTTCAACAAATTTTGTATTTTTTTTTAATTGGACACCTAGCACCTTGCATCTACAAATTTAATTACAACTCACCTTATGGTGACTTTACTATTTTCACGTACAATTTTTGTTGAGCCTACTTCCGACCATTTGACTTTTAATTATTTAGATTTGGCAATTACTGATGTGATGTGATAAGGCTTGTAGATGTAAAATTAGGGTTGATAATCGGTTCAAAATCATACCGAAACAAAAAAAAATAAAAAATTAGGGAGCCGAAAACTGAATCGAAAAAATTGATTCGTGTTTTTCGATTTTCTATATATAAAGTTTTCCCATGAAAAAATTGAACCAAACCGAATAATAACTGAACCGAAATCAAAATCCTGAAATTTATTGAACCGAAAACCGAACCGAACTTTGTCCGTTTCGGTTTGGTCGGCTCGATCAATTTTTTCGATTTCAGTCGAACCATGCTCAACCCTATGTAAAATGATGTGATACATTACAGGGAGTGAGTTTGTTCTCATGGTGACTTGTAAAGACCTTAACTCTCTAAGTATTATTTTTGAAAGAGTTTAATTGTGCGATTAGATAGTCGAAAATACCAAGGGAAAATAAGGTGTAGCTGATTAACATATTTTAGACACCAAGCTTATATGTAATATGTGAAATGCGATAGCCCTTTGTATACCAATCCAACAAATCTTCAGATTGATATTTATTATATGGTTTTTTCTACCATATGTTATAAGAGTACGTCATAAGAGGCTAATAATAGAAGAATTTTGTAAATCTTACATTTTGGGTTTTTTTTAATGACGGGTTCATTGTTTCCTTTTTAAGGTTTTTATTTTTATTTTTGATATGTTTATTATGTGCTCTTAGGACACACAATTTTAGGTTTATATGTTGTGTAATCTTCAAGATCGATATGACAAAACAAAAACGCTTTGTATAAGGGATCTTTGTCACCATTCAACCTTATATACGGTTCTATTAAATTAGCTTCCTCATACCTTAAAGGCGTAACACTATATAACTTCATTTGCTTAATCTTCTAATCCGTCTAAATGCCTTGATTCTAGTTCTAACCTTAGATAAATCATCTCAACTTAAAATTATCTAGTTTTTTTAGAATACTATTTTCATATAATCATATAATAAATAAATAAACATTAACCCACTACTGTATTGTTATTATCTATACTATATATTAAAGCCGGAGAATTTCGAGCCTCCACGTTAATTCTGTCCCCACTTTATTAACAATTTTATATGTTTTATTTTTCCTAATTATCTAATCTTTAACTTTATCTTTTTTCTTACCCATCAAATATCTATCTTTAAAGGCATATTAGTATCTTTAAAATTTCTTTAATTATCTAATCTTTAATTTTATCATTTTTCTTACTCGTCTAATATCTATCTTTGAAACAATATTATCTATCTTCAAATTTCTTTCTATAAAAGATACATATTAATTAACTTAACTTTTCAATTCCTATTTTAATCTATACTATATAGCAGATACACAGATTAACGAAAAAAATGACCATTGCGGTACATGGTACGGGTCTTCAACTAGTTGTTAATGGCGTGATATTTGAAAGTTGTGGGGTTTGGGATGGAATCTTTTGGGGTTTGGGGGATGTGGGGCCATGGAAACCGAAACTCAGATGCGTCATAATCACATTCACACGCACTTTTTTTTTCGCCTATAAAAGTGGGTTGGTGTAATTTATGTGTGTGTTTTTGGTGGGGTTGAATTTAAATGTGACTATACATTATACAATATACGAATTGAATGATCTTTGCTATTGTCGGGATAGGATAACGCTTTGAAAATAAAACCCATGCCTAATGCGTTTAGTGAACCATTTTGACTACAATGGACACTCTTTTTGACATTCTCACTCGCTACTTTTCATTCTCACTAGTCACTAACATTCTCGCTCTTTTATTCTAATGCTTAAGAAATGACCTTATGAACTTTGGCTTTATATGGATTACTATTTAAAAATGACTAGAAGTAGCATAAAAAAAAAACATTTTCTCATCCATTTTAGGTATTAAACCTAGTTAAAATATGCACCAATTTATCATAATGTGATCTACTAAGTGGCACTTAATTTTATCTTATCATATTGAAACTAAAAGAAGGGGGGCTATTATGTTTAGTGCCGAAACAAAACAATAGCACATGGTATCTGAAATTTGGCTCACTAGTAGCTGTTCGAGCCCCACGTCTCACCTACTTGCCAACCAACACTCGTTAGAGTCCAAGACCTAACCATAAAATTTAATAATTTTTTAAACTAAAAAATAATTGTAAGTCAATATTAGCCTGGTCTATTGGGCCTGGGACTGGGCCTGAGCCTATGACCCAGTATTAGTTCAAATCTCGGCCCATGTTACACATAGTATCGTCAAATGCAAAAAACAACAAACAGCTCATTTTTACACAACAAAGTAACAAACAGACGCTACATTTACCAATAATCCAAGCAAGTGCAAGAGCCATCTTTAAAATGATGAAACCTCGCTCGATCTCTCACAACGATCTCAACATCAAACACCTTAGATATAAGCTTACTCACCTCATGACAGTCTTTACAAACCCTAAGATTCTTGAACACCCGAATCGGCGTCCCGGGTTTCCTGTGTATTAATCCATAAGCAATTGCAAGCCTCTCACTATGAAGCCATATCGCTCGTTCTTTAAGCCTCTCTTCTTCATCCATCAATGCCGCCCTTGAAGTGTCTGAGACGTACCCTTCTTCCTTCAGCCTCTCTTCAATGGCTTCCAAAGCCTTGTATATGAGTTTCTTCTCAGGATGGCACGTGTCCCCTGCGAAAAACTCGTGGTTCACACCGTCCATTTCGATGGAGCTGCAACCGGGTTCTTTTGTCACGCCTCTATCGGTCATGAGCTTTCTTACTAATCCGACTTCATCCCATCGAGCAGCTGATGCGTAGACTTTCGATAGAAGTACGTAAACGCCACTCGTGTCGGCTCCTTCTGATTCAAGGATTTGTTTCGCAACTTCCTCGCCCAACTCCAAGCCTCCGTTTTTATTGCAACATGCGTCGAGGAGACTCCTCCATATGACCACATCAGGCTTCATGGGCATCTCAGAGATCACATTGAGGGCCTCTTCGATCAACCCGGCCCGAGCAAGGAGATCAACTAAGCAACCGTAGTGTTCCAACTGAGGCTCAATGTTGTAATCCCGAACCATTATATCGAAATAAGCACGCCCCTTTGAAACCATGCCACAGTGATTGCAAGCACTGAGTAAACCGACAAATGTAACCGAGTTCGGGAGCAAGCCTTCCTTCTCAACCATCCGGTCAAAATAATCCAGCGCCATCTTCGCCTCCCCGTGCATTGCAAGCCCAAGGATCATCGAATTCCACGAATTGACATCCCGTTTCGGCATTCTTTCGAACACTTGCCGAGCCATCTTCAGCATCCCACATTTGCAATACATCTCCACAATCGAGTTGTTCACCAAGACACCATTCCTCAAGTTTGAATCACACTGTCTAAGAAGGTAGGCGTGTGCCCACATCCCCAATGACAACGCCCCAAGACCGGCACAAGCCGATACAACACTCTGCATCGTATACCCATCGGGATCAAACAACTCCTGCATCTCTATAAACATGCTCAAAGCCGCCTCAAACCGGCCCGACCTAACCAGAGCATCAATCATAGCATTCCAAGACACGCAGCTTCTCTCAGGCATTTTATCGAACACCTTTCGTGCAAGATCCATCAGTCCACAGGACGAGTAGAAGTGTATCAGGCTGTTGTTAATGTACACATCCGAGTCAAACCCGAGCTTCAGAAGCTGCGTATGGACCTGTTTCCCAAACCGATCTTGAAACAAGTAAGCACAGGCCTTGAGAACGAAGGGGAAAGTATGCTTATCGGGGGAAATGCCCCCTTCCACAACCATTCGATTGTACAGGTCTAAGGCGTCTGATTTGTGGGTAGGGGAATTGGCGTAGGCTCTGATTAGAGCGTTCCAAGAGAAGGAATTGGGGGTTTGGGCCTGAGAGAAGAGTCGGGATGAATAGGGGAGGTCATGGAAGGAGGTGAAGTAGAGGATTCTGCTGAAGAGGAAGAGGGTTTGAGGGTCGTGATCGGCGGGAGAAGTTCGAAGAGCTTGGGCGTGGATTTGTTTGATGTGGGAGAGGGGAGTTCGGGGGTCTAGCAAGGAGAGGAGATGGGAACGGTGGTCGGAGCTGATTGGTGGCGGGGACGGAAGGATTTGCGGTGGTAGAGATGGAGATGAGAGCATTTCCGTCTGTTAATGGCGGTTGCCGTTTCCGGCGAGTTTCAGTCCAAAGATAAGGTGGGAACTTAATTTACCAAAACAACCTCACTTAGTCACTGTATTCACAAGCAGCTTTGTTTTCCGTAGGCATGAGCATCAGTTCAAAATCGAACCGAACCGAATCGAAAAAACCAAAATCAAAATTTGGGATTTTGGTCGGTTCGGTTTTTCAGTTTTCAATAAATATAAGTTTTTTTTTTCTAAAAATCAAACCGAATCGAACCGAACTTTCGAAATTTCATGAACCGAAAACCGAACTGAAATTTGTCGGTTTTGGTTCGATTTTTTCGGATTTCAACAAATGTAAGCTTTTTCCTTTTAAAAATCGAACCGAACCGAACTTCCGAAATTTCATGAACCGAAAACCGTACCGAACTTTGTCGGTTTCGGTTCGGCCAATTTGTTCGGTTTCGGTTGAAAGATGCTCACAATGGGTTTTTCGATCTGAATTACCAACTGACTTGCCACTTGAATTCTTGTTTCAGTCTGTTCCACCTACTACATGGTATAGGATGGTTGCCGGTTTAAATGCATATCTGCGTCTAGTTCGACGTGGGTGTTTCAGGAAAACATTAAGACATACTGTATGTCCTTTCTTGGCTTGACACTCATGCCAGTCCAGTATTAATGCATTGTTCAGCCACGGGCCAAGGTGTTCTTCTGGGCTTGCACGTCTCTATGTTTTGTGGAACATGAATTCCTTGGTCAATGCTGTGAGTTCCTAGCTTTTCATGCTTCAATGCTTATTGGAGATATCCTAGAAGATAAGTTTGGTAGTTAGTATCTTTGTAAATCTTTTTGTGAATATTCTATCCTATTTTGTATCTTTTGGATCAAGTCATTGATCTATATATTGTAACTCCTTGATCAATAATACCAAGAGGGATTACACGTATATCTTGCACTCTGATTTTACATGGCATCAGAGCCAAAACCCTAAAACCAATTTTTTTTTTTTCAATCTGCGTTCAATTCCTCTGCAATTTCCTACCCAAATCCAATTTTTATTATAACCTACTGCTTCATCCACCATGACTGATCCCACCGCTGTTCAAGCTGCTGCTGAGGCCGCCGCCGACACGGCCGCCTCTGCAGCCGCCACCGCTACTACTGAATTGATTACCAAGGCCGCCGCCGATGCCGCCGCCAAGGCCATTGCTGACTCCGCCAAGCAGCGGTCAGTGTATTACCTACATCCATCTGATCACACTGGCATGAAGATCAGTCTGATCACACTCAAAGGCGACAATTACCAAGAGTAGGAGCGTGCTATTCGCAATGCCTTTCGTGCTCGTCGTAAGATGGCGTTCATTGATGGCTCTATTCAACAACCTGCAGCAGACTCTGACAATTTTGAGGACTGGTGCAGCGTTAACTCTATGCTTGTAGGGTAGATTCTTCAATCTATTGATTCCACCTTACGCTCTGCCCTACCATATTCTGACTCTGTGAAAAGCCTATGGGATGCCATTAAGCAAAGGTTTTCGATTGGCAATACTCCGCGAGTGCATCAACTCAAGTCTGAAATCGCTCGTCTACAGCAAAACGGACAGACTGTGGCCGCTTACTTTGGGCGGTTAACTATGTTGAACGACGAGTTATCAAATTATACTGCACGCCGTGGTTGCAAGTGTGGCCAGTGCAAATGCCTTCAATCTTGGTCAACCGAAGCTCAGGCTGATCGAGATGCTGATTTGGTTCACCAATTCTTGATGGGCCTCGACGATGATGCCTATGGGACTCTTCGCACCAACATTCTGGCTCGCGAACCGTTTCCAAACCTTGATCAAGCATATTCTCTTGTCGTTCAAGAAGAACGCCATCGCCTGGTCTCTAGTGAACGTGCAGCCCGGTCAGACGCTGTCGCTCTTGCTGCTCGTGGCCATCGATCTCAGCCTCAACCGCAACGCTCTCAATCTCGCTCCACATCCTCTCGTGCTGATTCTTTATCCTCTACAAAGAAACCGACATGCTCTCACTGTGGCCGAATTGGTCATGAAAAATCTGCTTGCTTCAAACTGAATGGGTATCCTGATTGGTGGGCTGAGTACCGTCAAAGTCGAGGGGAGTCAAGCTCTATCCCTGCTGGTCGAGACAAGTCTGTTGTCACATCCTCTACTACTGATGCTGCTCGTCAGAGCTCTCGGTCTCTTGCTGTCGCCAACTCTGCTCACGGTATTGCTGCATCTGTATCTCCTAGTGATGATACTACTGATCGAGATGGGTTTCGACACACCCTTAATGACAACCAGTGGGCAGACATGATGAATATGCTTCATGAGTATCGTCTCTCGGGTAAAGACAGGAAATCAAGCTCTTCTGACCGATGTTCATTCTATTACTGCTTTGTCCATCGTTCTTCCTGATGGCTCTCAATCCATCGCTCTTGAAGCCGGTTCGGTTATTCTTGGCGAAAATTTGACGATCTCTGATGTTCTTTTTATTCCCAAATTTCATTGCAATCTTATATCTGTTGCTAAATTAAATAGTGATTTATGGTGCCTTGTCACTTTCACTGACAATTTGTGTGCTATTCAGGACCGCACATCGAGGATTTTGATTGGCGTGGGTGAAGCTCGGGATGGAGTTTATTGGTTGTGCTCGGTCTGCTCATCTACTTCACCGGATTGGGTCAATTTTGTTGCTGCTGCATCTGTTTTTCCAGTTTTGTGGCACAAAAGGATGGGTCATCCTGCTCTTTGTTCTACTTTACATTTACCAGGCTTAGGTTCTTTTACTTGTAATTCTCAAACTCCTTGTGATGTCTGTTTACGGGCTAAACAAACTAGAGAATCATTTTCTTTAAGTATGAATAAAGCAGCAAATTTGTTTGATTTAGTGCATCTTGATGTTTGGGGTCCTTATAATACCCCCTCCTCATGTGGAGCCTTTTACTTTCTTACTGTCCTAGATGACTTCTCCCGATGTGTTTGGGTGTTTTTGATGGTTCGAAAATCAAAAGTATCTCGCCTTGTTCAAAATTTTTGCAGCTATGTCAAGACTCAGTTTCAGACATCAGTAAAAGCCTTTCGCAGTGACAATGGCACTGAATTCTTACCACTCCGCTCATTCTTCGAGACTGCTGGCATACTCTTTGAGACATCATGTGTTGCCACACCGCAACAAAATGGTCGCGTAGAGCGCAAACACCGACATCTTCTCAACATGGCTCGTGCTCTACGGTTTCAAGCAAACTTACCCATCCGCTTTTGGGGTGAGTGTGTTCTCACTGCCGCATACTTAATCAATCGGACTCCATCATCGGTTTTGAAAGGCAAGACTCCTTACGAGCTCCTCTTTGGTAAGGTACCGTCTTACTCTCATATCCGTGTGTTCGGTTGCTTATGCTATGCATCTATTATTCCGAGAGATAAGGACAAGTTTGCACCTCGGAGTCGACGATGTGTTTTTATGGGCTACCCATTCGGAAAGAAGGCATGGCGATTATTCGATCTTGATAAGCAAGTCTTCTTTACCTCAAGAGATGTGGTGTTCTCTGAATCTGAGTTTCCTTTCTCCACACCTACAACAACGTCTGCTGACTTGTGTGATGGTGATGATCAGATTTCTCCAACTGCCTTTGATGAACCCACCTTGTTGGACAGGGGGAGTCAAGTTTCCAGCCCCACTGATTTGCCCTCTCCGCCTCTAGCTACTCCGCTAGCTCTTGAACCGGTTGCACAGCCTGCAGTTCAGCAGATTCTTGAGCCAGAGCCCGCCCCTCAGCCAGAGCAAGTTGCTGTACGACGCAGCGCGCGACACCGACAGACCTCTACTCGTCTCCGTGACTTTATTTGTCACACCACGACCAAAATAAACTCCCCATCACCCCGAGCTTCGTCACCACCCACTCCGTCAAATTCCTCAGGTACTATTTATCCTATAGCACAGTATATTGATTGTAATAACTTTTCTGCCAATCATGCTCGGTTCTTAGCAGCCGTTACAGCCCATACCGAGCCAGAATCGTTTTCAGAGGCCATGAAACATGAAGTCTGGCGCCAGGCCATGGCTGCTGAAATTACAGCTTTGGAGAAAAATCACACTTGGACTTTGCAACCGCTTCCGCCACATAAGAAGCCCATTGGATGCAAATGGGTTTATCGCATCAAGTACAAAGCGGATGGATCTGTTGAACGCCATAAAGCCCGTCTCGTCGTCCTTGGCAACAAACAGGTTGAAGGTATTGATTTTACGGAGACTTTTGCGCCTGTTGCGAAGATGACTTCGGTCCGTGTTTTTCTCTCTGTTGCAGCTATTCAAGGTTGGCATTTACACCAAATGGATGTCCACAATGCATTTTTGCATGGTGATTTGGAAGAAGAGGTCTTCATGCGACCCCCTCCTGGCTATTCTACATCTTCAGGCACTTTCTGTCGCTTACAGAAATCATTGTATGGTCTCCGTCACGCTCCTCGTAATTGGTTCTCCAAACTTGCTTCCGCTTTGATCAAATACGGGTTTCTTCAGTCCAAGGCAGATTACTCACTCTTCTCTTATCATCGCCACTCTACCGTTCTTCATGTTCTGGTATACGTTGACGACTTAATTATTTCCGGCAATGATTCTGACACAATCACTCGTTTCAAGGCTTATCTGCATGCTTGCTTTCATATGAAAGACTTGGGCTTATTAAAATATTTTTTGGGGATTGAAATAGCCCATGGAGAGACCGGCCTGTACCTATCTCAACGTAAGTATACCCTTGAGATCTTGGCTGAAACCGGATTGCTTGCTTCCAAGCCTGCAGCATTTCCTTTGCCTCAAAATCATTAGCTTGGCTCAGCTGAAGGTGCTGATTTTGCGCGTCCTGAGCAATACCGACGCTTAGTTGGGCGTCTCATCTATCTTACGATCACTCGGCCCGAGCTATCCTATGCAGTTCATACTCTTTCTCAATTCATGCAATGTCCTAAGGAGGCTCACTGGCAGGCTGCGATTCATGTCCTCCGTTACTTAAAGGGATCGCCGGGCCAAGGACTCATCCTCTCACGACACAGCTCTCTTACCTTGACTGCCTTTTGTGACTCCGATTGGGCTGCGTGCCCTATCACTCGTCGCTCATTGACAGGCTACATTGTATTCTTAGGTGAATCTCCCATTTCTTGGAAGACCAAGAAGCAGCCCACTGTGGCACGTTCTTCCGCCGAGGCCGAATACCGTTCCATGGCTGCCGCTTGTTGTGAGTTGTTGTGGCTTCGATCCTTTCTCTCGTCTCTTGGCTATTCTCATAGAGGTCCTATGCGTCTTCTTTGTGATAGTCAAGCGGCCATACATATTGCCGCCAATCCGGTATTCCACGAAAGAACCAAGCACATCGAAATCGATCTTCACTTCGTTCGGGATCATATTCAATCTGGTTTGATCGCCACATCATATGTGCGTACTACGGAGCAGCTAGCCGATATTCTTACGAAAGCTTTGGGCAAACAACAATTTACGTATCTTCTCCGCAAGTTGGGCATCCGCGACTTGCATGCTCCAACTTGAGGGGGAGTATTGGAGATATCCTAGAAGATAAGTTTGGTAGTTAGTATCTTTGTAAATCTTTTTGTGAATATTCTATCCTATTTTGTATCTTTTGGATCAAGTCATTGATCTATATATTGTAACTCCTTGATCAATAATACCAAGAGGGATTACACGTATATCTTGCACTCTGATTTTACAATGCTTCTAGTTTTTTTATTTCCTTTCATCCAGTTTTGCATTCCAAACGGTGATGACTTGAGTCCTAACCTTTATTTGTGGATATGTCCACTTCAAATCTCAGGCATTCCGTAGCAAGAGGTTGCCATATTTGCAGCCCTGGAGCATCAGCATGTAAGAGAGCTTATGGTCTTACTACACTTTGGTGTAAAAATATATTTTCTTCAAAAAAATATACTTTCATTGTCTTGGAATTGATAAAAATCAACTATATTTTATCAGTTTCAAGAGAATGAAAGTATATTTTTCAGAAAAATATATACTTTCACACCAAAGTGTAGCAAGACCCTGTTTTTTTCATGAAATGAACTTATTTGAGCTTGCCATGACCAATGATGTTATAAAGGAACTTGAACTTGACTTAAAAATGGCTTGCCTTGCAATTAGAAAGCATCACTTAAACGCCTCTCATGCAGGGAAGAGAATGGATGGTGGATCTTTCCAACGGGGCTATTGTTAGGCGATTAGCTGTTTGACCTGTCCTCTTAGAATTGGTTAATAAAAAGGCGATAATGCTATCTGGCCGAATCACATAAACCAGTGACAAAAATAATTGATAAATTAACATTCTTCAACGATATAATCAAACTATCAACATAAGGCTAAATTAATAGCCCATAGAGTGACTCCTACACTAGTTCACTAGAGTAGTTGGTTAACCAATCTTTTCTAATTCCATTGACACCTCAACCCTAGTTTGATAGAAACCCATGAGCACACACATCTCTAAGTCAACCATAAAACTTGCCACAAACCAAAGCAATGCATAATTGGACATTGCATAATTCAGCACACAACTCTCAAAAGTCTCATCTTTATCATCATCTTAGGCTGGAAAAGTTGATATTTTGCCCTCTTTTTATTCTATACTCCTCCCTTCCCCCCACCTACTTTCTAACCTCCAATCCTTGCAAGCAAGTGTTAATTAATCACACATTTGCAAAGTTAATCCATTCTCTCATTCGTCACTCCCCCACTAACTGTAAAAAGCATAATCTCTCCCACTTTGCAATAACCTATTCCACAAAATCTGCCTCCATACCATCATTCTCATCCATTTTTATAACAGTTCCGCCTAATCCTTGTACTATACACTTAATTAATCAATTATAACATTAAGATAATCGATCATAAACAACCATATCTTTTAGCCAGAGCAGATTCTGTTAACAATCCACGCTTCTTAAGTTTCAAGATTCTCCCCACACCTCCCACTGATTACTCTTTTGCACGTTTTCAGCCCTACCCCAACCAATATACTACAGTAAAAACCCTTCTTATATCAAACTCCAATCAAAACCCGACACGTGCCCCTCCTCCACCTCATTCGAAACACACTCTTTAAACTTCCCCTTCGTTTCCTGATTTCTCCGTCTGTAAATTTGTCCAAGCCTGATTAAGAAAGCGTGGCCTTTGTAGAGAGGAAGGTGGGAAAAAATGGGGGTTGATTACTACAACATCTTGAAGGTGTCGAGAACGGCGAGCGACGAGGAGCTTCGGAAGTCGTACAAGAAGCTGGTGATGAAATGGCATCCGGACAAGCATCCGAGTGGGAGCAAGCAATTCGCCGAGTCCAAGTTCAAGCAGATCAGCGAGGCCTACGACGTGCTCAGCGACTCGCAAAAGCGCCAGATCTACGACTTGTACGGAGAGGAAGGGCTCAAATCGGGAAGTTTCTCCAATGGATCGTCGCCTTCCTATCGTAATAATGCCAAGGAGAAATCGTGCCTGTATAATCCCCGGGATGCGGAGGCTGTGTTCGCGGAGTTTTTGAGGTCCGGATCGGAGAGTTGGGATCGGAAGAAGAGCGTTGGCGGAAGTGGCGCCGGCGTGGGGAAGAAGGCGGCCGCGGTCGAGACGATGGTGGCCTGTAGCCTGGAGGAGCTGTATAAGGGATCGAAGAGGAAGATGAAGATTTCCAGAGTCGTTTCCGATGATTTTGGGTACGGATTCTTGCAAATTGCTTCTTAATTTTGCTTTTTTAACTATTAGATGTTTGGATGATTGCAATTTCTGAGAAAGCTAGGGTTTATGCATCTTGATTTGAATGAACTTGCTGAAATTAGGATAGTTTGGTATTGATTGTTTCAATTTCACTTTGATAGAAGGATTTTGAAATTGCTTGAGTGCTTGCTGGAATTAGGGGATATGTTGCACTGGCTTTTCAGTTTTGAAACTCAATTTCTTATTGGATGAGCAAGCTTCCTGATATTCAGGTTTTGTTTGGATTTGTGTTGGTGTGATGAGATCCTTTACAGACAAGATAGGATATATTCTACTCCTAAGAGTTTCCATTTCAAGTCAACAAAAGTGAAGTATAAAGACCTGCATATTGTTCTTTGACCTGGCCAAGTCCATATTTTCTGTATTGTTTTTAAGAGCCTCGCACAATTTCAGCAAGATAATATTGTTGCTCTTGTTAATAATTAGGCAAAAGGCCTTTTGGTGAAGGAAAGGGGGTTAATGGTGCTGGCTTTTTCTAGCTTCTTTGACAGACTGTATTTTGGATTGTGCAATCTTTTCATGTAACATGTAATTTTAAGTTGAAACACAACATTTGTATGCAGTAAGCCAATGACAGTGGAGGAGGTCTTAGCAGTTGAGATTAAACCAGGTTGGAAGAAAGGCACAAAGATCACTTTCCCAGAGAAAGGCAACCATGACATAGGATCAGTGCCGGGAGACCTGATATTTGTGATCGATGAAAAGCCGCACTCGGTTTTCAAGAGAGACGGGAATGATCTTGTAATAAACCAGAGAATCTCGCTACTGGATGCACTCACAGGGAAGAATCTCAACCTCACTACCCTAGACGGGCGGAATCTCAACATTGAAGTCACAGATGTCGTAAGACCAGGCCATGAAATCGTGATTGAAAATGAAGGGATGCCGATCTCCAAAGAGCCCCATAAGAGAGGTAATCTGAGAGTCAAATTCGACATTCATTTCCCAAGACGGCTTTCTGATGAACAGAAAGGTGATCTAAGGAGAGTTCTGGGTCGAAGCTCGTAGCGGTTCTTGTTTTGAAATTGAACCCCGGAGGCACTTTGCTACATTTGCACTCAGTATTAAATGTAAATACACTACTGCCTGTTTTCCTCTGGGTTTTTTGTCTTTATATGAAAGATGTGCATACTACTAGGAAGCTTGAAACTGGAAAGTGTTCTGTTGCCATAGAAAGATGAAGGAGTAAGTTCATCCTCGTCTACCTGAAACTGCTATTCACCTTTTAAATGTGAAGTGTTTACATCAGCAGCTTTTTGAATCTTGTACTGCTCTGCTATTATGCTGTGTTCTATTCAGTGCTGAAGTAAGGCTGTAAGATTTGTGCTTTTATGCAGATCAATGTTAAGGATATGCTTTGTTCTCCCCCTTTTTTTACCTTTGTTCATTCTATTCAGTAGTGTTGGACTTCACCCTTTTTGGATAAAAAATCTCCCATTCAAGCCTTCTGCTACGAACTATGCCACCGATACAGTCTCATACTGTACAATACAAAGTAGAAAGTGTACTCTTGTTTCAACAAACATGGGTATACTGATTGCAAAATCAAAGGGCATTCTCTTTCCGGTTACGACCGTTGTGTCGGTTTCGATCAGTGGCTAGTGTTTTTCCCTTTGATGAGGGGACCATGAAAATCGCCATTCATTTGGTAGGTATGGTGTGACTGATGATCCATCCAAAATAGTTGATGATTTAAAGTAAACAAGGATTTTAAATTGATTGTGTGCCCTACTGGCCTAGCATCCACCTCCTGTGGATGGTGATCGGACAAAGACATTGTCTAGCTAGTTGTTTCATGTCTTGATGTTGAAGACTTTGAAGATATTATACACTCGCACGTGCAGTATGTGGCTAGAAATCCTCTTCCCCATCCATCAAGCAACTAGTTGCACAACTTCTTTATGGTGATGGTTACGATTACGAAATCACACTATAATACCGTATTCCAAACAACTGAAACAAGACCCTTTGTCTCTAAATTGTGGGGTTGGTTAACGAAGAACATTGTCTTCCTAACGCCTATCGGTGGAATGGATGTATTGGATGTTTTCTTGGTTTTCGTTGGGCCTTTAGTGTCCTAATTGTGAATATGGGCTGGACTTCAATGACTTTCGGGCCCAATTGGCTGATCCAAACTTTCGGACATGACACATGAATGATGACACATGAAGTCGAGCATGGAGGAACTAAAAATCGGATGAATGATGTGAATCGAATGTTCAATCAAGAAAGCGATTCTCTTTAATTGTTTGATGCTGGCTTCTTCTTCAGTTGGGTACTGATATTTGCATGTCAATTTCAAGCTTTGTCTCTCATTCTCAACCATTCATACACTGCACGTTTCTAAACCTTTTATAGGCATCTTTAGGTGATTTTTTGTGGCAAAAACGGATGTAAATCAGTTCTTTGCAAATGAGTATGCTTGATCGGTATCTTTTGAAATTTTTTATAAAAATATCATCTATCTTATACTTGATCACATTTTGTACCTTTTAGGGTGACAAACTTACCTTCACCCGGTCCAAAAAAATCCGAATAAAATAGGGTAAGTAATCAAAGGGTTCAGTCAGTTAAAGTCCTTTTTATCAATTACATGATCTCATACATATTTTCACAAAAAAATTGATCTCGTACATATATGTAAGATAATGTATGAAGTTTTCTCAAAAAAAAAAAGAAAAGATAATGTATGAAGTAAGTAACTAGCATATAAACTTTCATTTCTAATGACCCTAATCATATATATTATCATACGATAAATAGCGAAGGGATGCATCCGGATAAGCCAATGGACGACAACATATCGTCTTATATCCGACCCGAACCCAACCCCTTCTCATCCATATGTAACTAATGTAAGTAGGGTTGATCCATGATGACTACATTGTTGGTGACGTTGAGGTCTTTCAAGGCATGGCCACTAGGGTCGCACGTGGCCGCGGGGGCCCATGACAAGCACCAAGCGTGTACCGTCATCCTATGGCAGGTGGACATAGCTCTCCCGTGCTGACGTGTCGTAACCGGGCCCCACACGGGCCGGGGCCCGAAGCCCACACTCCGGCCCACCCCTCTAAATTTCCTCACTCCCTCTTTCTGCAGAAGAGGATGGGGGAATTGGAAAAAGGATCCTTATCTGGATCCACAAGGAACACGATAAAACGACAGCGATTGTTCAGTTTTCAAGCCTTTTTAGTTTTTCCCCCGAATCTCAATCCTCCGCCGTCGATCTTCCGCCACGTAACGCCGGTGGACCCCGCCCGTCCCTTTCCCGACGTCTACTTCCGTGGTGCTAACTTGTGTGTTACGTGGCATCTTGCTCCACGCCATATCTTGCCGGACACGTGGACGGCTAGATTTGCTCCTACGTGGCATCTTCAATTCAGTCAAGAACCGAAAGTTGGACTACTACTACTTCTTTTAGTTATTACTAGTGTAGTCCCCGTGCCCTGCACGGGAGTTATATAATATCATATGTACAATACATTTCATATAATTTTATTCTCATTACATGTGAAAAAGTGATAAGACATCTTTATCATCTTTAGAGTATCTTTACTTTCCTTTTTTGAGTTTGTTTTTGGCCATCAGTATTTTCTTGGGTATGTTGAGATATAGGTATACGACTATACTTATGTAACAATTAAAAAAAATGTACTCTTCATTGATTTGTTTAAATAACATTTCACAACTAAAATTATCCATTTTAATAATAGTTGATAGAATTTATTTAGGCAGTTAGTTTAAAAATATTTGATAAATTTTGGTTTGAAAATTAATTTATATGAATAGAAAATATTTTGATCAAATCTAATAAAAATAAAAAAAATATATTTGAAACAACCTAAAATATAGTTAATTGGTGATGTGAAAGATTTAGTATGAGTACCAATGATATTTAAATAAAAGGAAAAATATTGATTCCTGTCTCTTTATTATCGGATTTACTGCACATTTATTAACTAAGAGATTAGATTTGTTATCGATAGAAGTATGGCAACTTTCTCAATCTATTCATTTTAGACAATATTGAATCCAATTGGATAGAATAATGGAGTAATAGTTTTTTTACTCACAACACTCATGTTTCGATTTGACTTGACCGTAGTCTACGCAGTCGGATTTTTGGCAATAAGTTTCAATGGGTAAGATACCGAGAGACAATGATGAAGAAAAACTTTTGGGGTGATAGCTTCTTCTCAAGCATCAATTATCAATTTCATCGAAGAACCTTAACAGGAAACAAATAAGAAAAGGAGTAACACTATAATTTGTAATGACTTTTATTAGTATATTTATATTGTTTATAACATTTTTTAAAAAAGATATATAAATGATGTGAAAAAATAATTACACATAACATATAATATGCAAATTAAGGAGAGATTGACATCTGGCAAATTCATAGATGGTTACTAAATATTCATTTTATAAATTGTATTTGATCGATTTTCTCATGAAAAGGATAAAGTAAAAAATATAGGTAAGAAAGAAAAAATATTATTGACCAAAATCTAGGATTTATTGAATATATAACGCATCTTTTAATTTGAAAACAATGTTAGAAACTCATGGGTCATGATTTTAAATTTTGAATTTTGAATATTCATATAAATTAATTTATTCACATTAGATTAAATTTAAGGTCCAAAATCTTCCAATAACTAATTTTATAATATTTGGGATCTTACAACAATTGGATTACATAGTTTAAGTTTGTTTCTAAAATTACACGATGATATCTTAGTCAATCTCAATTCTTCCTTGTAAAATAATGTAAAACTGGAAACACAAAGTTAAATTAAAACTAATGAAGGTGAAAAAGAAAGTTTTAAGTGAATCGTGTGATGTGGGAGCAAATATTAATAATTATTTTAAATTTTCTTATGGAAGGGATAAAATGAAAAATATAAATTAGGAAACATAACAATATACTAACCAAAATTTAAGATTTATTTTAAATATGACAAGTTTTTTAACTTGAAAAACTTTATTATAAACCAACATTATTAAAATTTGAATAAAACCTAAGATTTTCATAGATTCATTACTTTGCGCAAGCCTTCCTTATAGAAATAATATCAAATTGAATTCGACCAAAAAAAATAAAATCAAATTGAAATCATGAAATTAAATCTTATCATTGTTTATATAAATTAATATATTGGTATCATATTTTCTTAATTTCTCTTAAATTGAAGGCCCAAATCTTACAATAACTAATTTTAGAAGATTTGGGATCTTATACAAATTGGATTAAGTTAGTTCAAGTTATTTGTTAATGGATAGAATCAATATATGCACATATAACCGTTTCTAAAATTTCTCCATTATTTTGTCAATTCTAAAATTTCCCTACTGAAATAATATAAAATTGCAAGCATATGACAACTAATTAAGAGGAAAATGCACGGGTAAATGGGAGTGTGATTTTATCCCAAATATTATAAATAATTCTAAACCTTGTTTTAAAAATTAATAAAATCAAGATAGGATCATTGTTTTCTAAATACTGGATTTGAAGCAAAATTGTGAACGGATTTTGTAATTACAAAGAGATTTGTCAAATTAAGTTAGTTATTTGAATCACACTATTAACGGTATAGAGAAGATTTAGGAGATAACTGAGCTATGCTTAAGATAAAGTCTCCTAAAATAGATAGATAATGGAGGATATTATCTTGGAAAAAAAAGGAGAGCTAAATTAGAGAGATTGGTTCGACCAAAAAATTAGGGAGATTGGTACGTATGATAATAAATACGTAGTACGTTTTTTTAATTTATTAAAATTTTATTTGAATGAAAATTGTATTAATTTAACCCTAGCGATTCAAGCAAAATTGCTACCAACAACACTGATCTTGTTCAACGGAATTTGACAGGAGTGAGTGGGCGATGACATTCTCGACTATTGTTGTTCGTCATTTGAGTGATTAGTTACAAAGCTTATTCGGAGGTTGAGTTCGAGAACCGATGTTTTAGTGTTGAACGGTGATTTATGTACATATGACGGAGGTGATAAAAGAATTGGAGGTGATCATGGTAGACGGATTAAGATGAGGTATGGCGTTAATGGTGGAGTAGGGTGAAGGGATGACCATGGTGGATATAGACAATTGGAAAAAAAAAAGAGAGAGAGAGTATGAATATTATAGAATTTTGATTGAATAAATTAACTAAATAACACATGTTGATTATGTGGACAAATATCAATGACGTGGATCAATTTATATGATGTGGCGTAATTAAGAAATAAAAAATCATGTGACGTGGCTTAACGATATAATGACATGTGTAAAAATCCTAGGTGGAATAATGTGGGAGCGCCATGTGTACAATCCTATGTGGCGCAATGAGAAGACTCTAATCCTTAGTGATTTTAAATATATATAATAGATTGCTACCCTTTTTCGGTAGTAAAGCCATATGGATCGTCAAAGTTCGTTTTATTTATCCCATGTCATATGTTATTGTACTTAATGACTCGAGTGCAATTGGTCCAATGTACCTGTAAGATTCACCTTCTTGTAATCTATTTTTATAACACGAGAATATATAGACCTTTTAGTGTACGTTCTTATATGAGCTTGAGCAAAAAAAATGCATATTAAGTACCCTAGCATTTCGTTTCCCAAAATATGGTATAATTCACTTTGTCAACGATAGTTGGTAGCTACTCCGTAATATATCTCAAAATTGGGTTGCCAAGTAATGAAACAACTTATACAAGGGGAGCAAAAATTAGTAAACAGCTTATTTTAATCCTGGGGAATTTATATAAGTCAACCACATGATACATGATACACACGATTTTCAAGTTTCAACCATTTCCTAAAATTCGGGCATTAGTAGTGATTAGAAGTTCACATTCGACTAGACTGGATCCAGTTTTTCTCGATTAAAGCATTACTAAATTTGCAAGTACTTTCATTAAACCGACGTAATTTCGCGCATAAAATTATTCATATATTGACTCTACTAACAAAAACGTCACCCAAAAAGATCATGGGTGAAGCGGTTGTTCTGCTCACCAATATCTTGTTTACAACAAATAAGAACGACTATGGGAAGAGAGTTTGGAACACTTGGTCGATGGAAAAAGGGCAATAAAGGATGATATTCGACTTTTAAGAGAGAGATAGAAAGATGAGCGAATTGATTTTCTTTATCCCATGAGCTTCTCGATCCCCCGAAATATTATGACTAGGTTTTGGTTTGAGGGCGAAAATACTTGATTCTTCTACCTGTTAATAGTGGATGGATAAATCATAAATGCTCATGTGAAATAATCAATTGTTACTATAGTACATTTTTAGGTAAAAAAAAAAGCTTAACGCCTAATCATACGTGGATAAAGCAACGTCTCCTTTCCTCTTATGCTGAAATCAAATCTATGTTACCCGACACTTCTTCTAACGCATGCAAAACCACAAAAACCACAAAAAAAAAAGAGAGATGTGGAAGCGATGTGATCCTCGATCAACACAGTTTGTTAGTACTATGTTGCATATGAGGGTGGTTTTATGCAATTATGTGTATATAGGTAGTTTTGTGAAAATAGTCTTTGTCACCGGGGTGGGTTTGTATAATTTAATACTAAATCCAATCCGGTTCGGGAAAAATGGAATTTCTTTTGCATGGTATCAACGTTAAGCAATTGTTAAATCTGATATGGCATATGATGGAATAAAAAGATGCCAACTTGCTGGAGAAAGACAACCAAATAGGATGGCGACTCATTCTTTTATAAACCAATCCTGTCAGCTTCTTCCAAAATTTCCTTTTAGGAAATTAAATAATCCGGTTGATTTTTCTGACCCAGTTAATTTAAAATATCTTCAAGATTTGAAAATCTTGCCTCTCTTTATTATAAAGATTTAAAAAATAAAAAGAACTCTTCCCTTTTTCATACTATAAAAAACGTAGCTTAATGACCTCATTTTGCATGATCATTATATGTTATCGCATAATTCGGCGTTCATGTCACATATTTACTAACCTCTTGATACGGATTGTTAGAATAAAGAAATTACCTTAATTGTTCATAAAAAAATTATATTTCTAGGAAAATGAATAAAAAAGTCGTCGATAAAAATTGTTTCACACTATTCATGCTAATTTGGTTTATGGCCTTGCTACACTTGTTTTTTTTGTCAGAAAAAGGCTTAGCCTAGGAATTTATTGAAAGTTAAGTGCAAATGTTACAAGGGCGAGCACGCCCACGAAAGTCCTCGGACAACAACGAAGCCGAACCCACAGGCGGGTTGGCGAGTAAATGCAAACCAATCGGAAAGGAAAAGGCGAGGGCGGCGAGGGAGTCGGCGACGGAGTTCGCTTCCCTAAAGACTTGGTAGACCCGAACACTTGCTACACTTGTTGATAGAAAGTAGTTTTTGGGAGAAAGTAGTGTTTTTTTTGTCTTAACGTAAAAAGTAGAGAAATTGCACGTATTTCAAAAGTTTTTGAAATTACTTTTTGAGGGAAAATATACTTTCTAGTGGAAGTGTAGCAAAGCCTACATTTATCGAAATTGCATATTCTATCCATCAAAATGTACTTGGTACTACACGAAGAGATCTAAGACTTTTTTTGGTCAAGACGAAGAGATCTAAGATTATTGTGATGCTGTTGCAAGAAAAAACATGATCATTATCTTACAAATCCTTGATTAACTATTTTTAGCAAGCTAGCCTAAAATAGGCCGGCCTTGGCATGATTCATGCACAATTCCAATTTCCAAACATTGGTTAAAATCAATGACACACAATGCAACCAAACATTACAAGAACATAGCTTCAACAATAGAAACTAAAACACAATTTATTTATTTGTAATTACTCCAAGAGTCAAGATGTAAGATCCACATGGGAATTAATTACTAGTTTAAACACATTTTCCCCACTAATCAAAACCCCAAAATCTAGTAAAGCCAAGGCCAATAATTTGACTGATCCTCCACTCCGATTAGCCCCAAATTACAACCACTGCCATGCACTTCAAACACATCCCCAAACCCATACTCCGCCACCGGCCGGAAATTCCTCTCCGGCGAAAACTCCGACCACTCCGGCTTCACCGCCACCGCCTCGATCGCTGACGTGTAATTCCCCTCGTTGCAACGCGGGCTCTCCGAATCCGACACGTCACTCTTTGCCGAGTTGGCATCCTCTTGCTTATAAGGCGGCGCCGCCGCCACCCCCTCCTTTTCCAACTGAACCGGGTGCACGAACCCGGTTTTTTCCTTTTGCTTCAGCTTATTAGTCAAATTAAATACCTGAGAGAAAAATCAGAACCCATCAAAATTAAAATCTCACTTTAAACCCGGTCCACCAAACCGGATTCAGCTAAAAAAAGGCATTATCATCTACCTCATTTTGGAGGCTTTCTTTCTCCTTGAGAAGAGACTCGAAATCGGACTTGAGGGAATCGAAATTGGCCTGAAGAGAATCGTATTCCCTTTCGAGTTGCTTGGTCTTGAACCGGGCTCGCCGGTTCTGAAACCAGATGGCCACCTGTCTCGGTTGCAAGCTCAACTCTTTGGCCAGATTAACCTTTCTCTCCGGTTCGAGCTTGCTCTCGATCTCAAAGCTCTTCTCCAGACGTCTCACCTGCTCAGGCGAAAGCCTCCTCTTCTTCTCCGGCCGTCTGTACGGGTTCCTCGTACCCTCTGTTTCCGACGACCCATCGTCGTCTTCGTCGTCGTTGGTGTCCGGAAGGGGACGTTTGGAGTAGTCGTTGAAGTTGAGCGTTGACGGGTCTGTGAAATTGGCAACAAGAAAGGTGTAAAGTTAGATCTTTAGGGGATAAAAAAACAGAGTAGAAAAGGGGGGGAAACAGGGGAAGTGGGAAATTAGGAAATTACCGTTGAAGGAAGAAGAAGGGTTTTGAATCCAGAGGGATTCGAGGACATGGGAGGTGGGAGAGGAAGGGAAATGAGTTGGCTGGTCAGATGGGCACCCGCCATTTCCATACATCCTGGTGATTTCAACGCCGTCCATTTGTGTCAAGCTCTTACTCTGTTTTCGCAGGTGTTAAATTGATCAGCTAATTCTGCGAAGATTGTAGTATTGAGGAAGAGGAACGAAGAAAGGTGATGGATTTAGAGCGTACTGGGTTGGATATGAATGAGAAGAGGGTAATTGGTTGCGTGTGTGTTTTCTTGCAGAGAGATTTGGCGTCTGAGAATTTGGAGGTCTGAATGGGGAAGGAAGAGAGAAATGAGACCGGGTTTGGATCTTCTTCTTGTTGCAATGAGGTTAGCGGGTTTTAAAGAGAACTTGGGGCAGAGTAGTCGATTGGTGTAATTTACGTTTTTGTCCCTTAAAATAAGGAAATTTTGGTAAGGATTTTTTGGTATTTTAAAGCTAACGTACACTTAAACCTCTATAAATTAGTAGGGTCGGGATCAGAGTATTTTATTATTTTATTGAGATATTAATTCATCGATAAATTAATATTTATTACTAATTAATAGAGATTTTAGTGATAGAAGTATTTTCAACTAAATAATACCAAGTATTGTCATGAAACCAAAATTAATATCAACTACAAAAATCAAGTATAGCCAAACTATTAACATATTTACTAAAAATAATATATGGACAATTTCCGACCAAAAATTGGATGATTGGTATTATTGTACATTCCTTATACATTAATTATTAATTTATGATTTTATTGGGACCTTATATTTCTATAGTGGTTTTTGAAAATTTATTATCTTATTATCTTATCGAAAATCATCAAATTTTACACTAGCCCAAGTCAGGACCGGAGAAAAATAGTAATTTACCGTGGTTATTAATTTATCGAGTATTATTTTATAGAGGTTCTAGTGTATTACATTAAGCAACACATTTCTTAATTTGATTAAAAAATAGCAACACATTTATTTCTCCCCGGCTTTACATGTCAAAGATGTGCTGGACTTCGTCTAATATAGAGTAGCCAAGTGATAGAAGTATGAGATGTTGGTGGATTTTGGGCTCAATCTTTACCTTATCTGGTTTGTAGTGTTTATCGGTTGAGTCACGACTACAATACTACAATGTGTGGTGAAAAGTTTTTCATAATCTATTTTTTAACTTACATTTTGCATATTCAAGATCGGCTCAACTTTGCTTCATCTTTAATTGATAAGTTTAATCTTGGTTCTAACTCCAAATCTTATTGGAGCCCGTGTTAATTTGGCTCATTGAGCTAGAGCTCAACTTGCGAACCGTTCATTTAGATTATCCAAGCCACAAGAGCGTGAATGACTCATTTGACCGGTCATTTGTTTAACCAAACGAATCTCAAAGCTATACAGCTTTACTTACGAAAACTACGTGTACATCATATGTTCATGAACAACTAACTAAAGATTGATCGTAAATAATGAGCTGAGTTTTGTGTGCTACTCTTTCATCTTCCCAACCTTAAAAATCGCGTTTAAGGTTTACTCGTTCACGGGTCGAGATGAGCACGAACCGAAACTTAACCGAGCGGAACATCGCATGAACTCTATTCTTAGGATTATGGGTCACATAATTAAACCAATCCAAACTACTAACACACTATTTGAAAAGTAAGTATAGTACTTAAGATTCGATTCAGAATGAAACATGACTAATTCAAAACGTGTGTCGCTGTCGTTTGTCTTCTCAATTGCAACCCGCTTGCAAATTTGGTCAGCCGGTCCAGCTAGCCAACCGCCCAACCCGCCGCAATTCATTTGGTACGACCGAATTACAAAAATAAACGTGCAAAATTTAGCACAATACATTTAATTATAATTCAATGAAGCTTAATTAGCACTAATATTACATTAAAGTAATTAATTAGGACTTGTATTTTGCTTCAAACCCATTTTATCCCAAACCGGAAATCCGATTCAGAATCATTATTTTTGTACTTGTTCATCCTTATCCATATCTCTTTTACCTTTACCGACTAGACTAGATTAATTCGGTTTACCCTACAAAAATATGTTTCCCACTTTCCTTGGTTAATCTTCTCTAGCGACACGCAATATGTTTGCTTTCTTTAAAGAGACATGTAAGACTTGAAAAAGGCAAAGACCAAAATGATTAATCCTTCATTTACAGACACGTATGTACATTGAGTTGCAACATGATTTATATTACGTATAAGCAAGTTAGAAAAAATACCGAATTTCACAAACATGTTAAATTACTATTAACAAAAATATATGGAACGATATACACTTTTCTCCGGATACCAAACATCATGCATGCAATTACTCATCACGTACTACGTACCATCTAGGTCTAAGATAAGCATTTAAATAAATGATGTAACGATATTAGAACTACTTAGAAACATACTCACGACTTCTAAAAGTATGGACTTGAATGATCGACAAATTTCAAAAGTAATGTATTAAAACTAGTTCCTCACAACAACAACTAATTAAAAACGGGAGAAAAGCTTGAACTTTTAATAAGAAGTTCGATCAACACTTATATAAAAAACAAAATATAAAAAGGTAAAAGAAAAAAGTCACCAAAAGCAAAGATGGTGGGCAACTAAGGCAAGTATACATGTTGCATTTGTGTATAAAGTCAAGGTTTGTTAGGCAATTACTTGCATGGTCCCTTCTATTGAGTTTTTGGGAGTGTTAAAATTAACTTGTACAAGTTTCCCTCCCTTTTTGATTGGGGTCAATTGAGTGGTTTGTTTTTATGTGTACGTGTTTGAAAATTTTGGGCCCTTTTTATTGCATGTATTTATGTAGGGTAGCTAGGTTCAATGTTACCAAAGTATAACTTGACATATATGTGTGTACAAAGGACAATGTAACAGAAGCATAAACACTAGCTATAGAAAAGGGCAAAACCTACCCTTTTAAGAAAAATAAATAAATTTGATGCATTTCGTTGATTTCATGTAAGTATCAATTTTAATTAATTAATTAAGTCAAAGTACTTAACATGCAAATGTGGTCAATTGAGTGATTTTCTTAACTTGGGTTTCCTCTTTTGTTTTGTAATTAGAAATTGGTTTTGGTGTAGAATTGCGGTAAAAAATAATTATAATGAACGGGAAAGTTCATTTGTTTCCGATCCCCTAATTACTTGACTTCGAATATCATGGGTGTATATGAAAAGACTGAATTGGAAGAGCCGTTCATCTTAGACCTTGATGATATCCAGTACATTCAGATATAGAACAGCTTTGGCCGATCTAATTGGGTGAGAGATCAAACTACTCTTAGCATTTGTTCAGCAAAAGAGCAATGTTACGTTGGTATCCCCAAAACGCTAGGACAAATGTTATCTCCTTACGAGCACGAGGGTGTAAATTATAGCCGGAGAATAGCGAAATTCGTCCCTCTAGTAGAAACGCCAGCGTTGAACAGGCCTTCATTAGGTTGTGATTAATTAAACTAAGCATATATACATGCCTAATAACTCGTGCATTATGGTTTCTTTTTAATTACATAAAGTGGAGCAAGATTTTTACTATGATGGAACAGTTTAGGAAAATTGAGCCAACTAGCTAGCTGGGAAATAACAAAAATGTCAAAGCATATAGAAGTTTGGAATTATTTAAGAAAATAATTATTTTTTTTAATATTTGCGATATGTGTAGGTAGGGTCTGGTTAGTCTAACAAGTTGGGCAATTTGCTCGTTTGCGTTTTCTAACCTTACGTTGCTTGTATTATAATTAAACTCTTTATGTGCTCAACTGTCAAGCTAAACCATTTCTCGTACCTCCATGCAAAATATAACAAAACACATAATTACATAATATAATATAAAATTAATCACGATTTGAGCTATCTATACAAGTCAATGAAACGAATTGTTTATATATTTGGTTTAATGAGTTATGTTCAACCAATTAAACCGATATGATATTCGTGATTAAGTGTGACTATCAACCTGTCAGCTCATGATATTGATGTCATGATGTAGATGTTTAAATTGCACCTAATATTATTAGCTATTTATATATTCATTGTCACGATCCATAGTCAAAGTGTCATATTAACATCAACCAACAAAATTCAGATTGTGAATGTAATCATCAGCCACAGTTCATATACCTATTGTTTAAAGAAATATCTATGTATAAATGTATCGTGTACATCTGAACTATGAAGACTGAAGAGGTTTGTTGATCTAGATCTTAATTTAAATTGCTAATTAATCAAATCTCAATGATTAACAAAAAAAAGAGGAATTAGTACCAAATGCCCCTATTTGATAATCAGTTTGCAAATATAATCTTTTTCTTTTCGATTTGCAAAAATGCCCAAAAATATTGCGGTAATGCCTAAAAATATTACATGCATGCCCAAAATCACTAATTTTTATCAAAAAAAAAAAGAAATATTTTACAAAAATCGAAAATTATTATATATATTAATATTTTTTTGAAAAAAAGATATTTTAACAAAAAACAATTTATCCATATTTGTTCGTTTTTTGATCTATCCTTTTTAAAAAATAAAAAAAAATTGGAAATCTTACATAAAAAGGGAAATAATCTCTCCGGATATAGATTTACCATCGTCTCTTTACAAAAGGGTGACAGGATATTTCGCTGTGTATGACAAAATGTTTACTGAGAATGACATGATGAATCTTACCCTACTTTGTGATGAAACGAAGATAATAATGAAGATAATAACGAAGATAATAACGAAATGTTGAAATGAAGATAATAATGATTCACATGTATTTATGTTTTATATTTTCAAAAAATATCTTCTACAATATCTTCTACAATATCTTCTACAATATCTCATCGTTTCCAAAAAATCTCAATGTTTCAAAACTATTTTCTTATTTTATATTTTCTTTTTCTTTTTCTATTTTTCAATTATGTATTTAAACTGAGTTTCAGAATTTATGGATAAATATTTTTAATGTAATTATAATGATTTTTTAATAAAATTCTATTTAAAAGAAAATACAAAATAATGTAAATTTTATTGCAAAAATGCCCAAAACAGCATGCTTCGCTATTTTTTTGTTTTAAGGGGCGTTTTTGCAAACCGTTTCTCTGGGTGGGGCATTTTCGCAAATCCCCCTAAAAAAAAACTATATAAACACATCTATGGATAGGATTAATGCTTTTTTTTTTTTATCAAAGGATAGGATTAATGCTTGTCGTGCCCTAATTAGGATAGCTAGTTTTTTAGTTGAAGCAAATACTCATAGCTAGGGTTTGGCCTTCATATAAACATATACTATATGGATAGGATTGATGAGTAATGCTAAACTCTACTGTTATACGGAGTTATATAGGTAGTTACATACATTGAATAAAATCCAACACAATCAATCACGTGAGCTAATTAAGTACATTGAACAAGAGCAAGTCTTAAAACATTGTCCACCTGCATGAATTACACTCTTATAGTTAACATAGCTTGGGGGCTCCCTAAATTAGTTTGACACGAGACCATCTATTTTGGGCAATATATTTGGCAAATGTCTTAAGCTTTAAGTTTCGTTATGAAATATGGATCTTGATGCAAACTCATAATTGATACTTATGGGCCTGAAACGGTTTTTGGGCTGACCTATCGAAATCTCCTATTGGGCCCATTAAAAAATCAAAGTTAAAGACAAAAACGTGGATTTACTAATCTAAAACAAAACTGCAAAGGAGCAATCCATATGTTCTGTCCCGCAAGCACGTCCCATAGCACATCCCCTTGTCTCTCATTGGTCAGAATTTTAAACTTGCACCATTTTTTGTGTTTTTTAAAGTCAAAATTTAAAATTTCGACCAACGAGAGATAAGGGGACGTGCTAGGGGACGTGTTTGCGGGACGGAAGAATCGGATTGGCAAAGGAGGTCATGTTTTAACGGATTCAAAGAAAGTTATCTAGAATGATAAGTGTATTTTTAATATTTGAAATTCACGAGTTAAATTACATGTGTTATTTTGTTCATGACATATTCTAAATTGTCATGGGGAATGAGCAAGTACCACTGAAAGGCCTTCAATGTACTGTTTTTTGTTAGTGTTAATAATATGACACACATATGTCAATATAATGGATAAGCATTCGTACTTTTCTATATTTGAAAATTCGTGGCTCATAAATACAAGATTTATGCTACATAACACGTTTTTTAAAATGTTGACAAAATGACTATGTTTATATTATGATGGAAGACAATAGATGAAAATCAACTAATTAATATATTCTTGCATATGTCCTAAAGTCATCGAATAATAATCTATACTATATATTAAAGCCGGAGAATTTCGAGCCACCACGTTGATTCTGGCCCCACTTTATTAACAATTTTATATGTTTTATTTTTCTTAATTATCTAATCTTTAATTATATCTTTTTGCTTACCCATCTAATTATATCTATCTTTGAAGACATACTATTTATCTTTAGAATTTCATTTATTATCTAATCTTTAATGTTATCCTTTTTCTTACTCATCTAATATCTATCTTTGAAACAATATTATCTATCTTTAAAATTTACTTATATAAAATATACATATTAATTAACCTATCTTTTCAATTATCATTTTAATCTATTGATGTAAAAAGTAATATAAGAAATTCGAATTTAAAAAATAATTTTAAAATGGAAGCCCATGGGAATATTTTTTTTATTAAATGTATTGATCTCCATGTTGAAATAAATAAGATGATACATCATACATGGATACTACTATGACTATGCAAGACTTGCACCCGTCTATGACTCACAAGATTTGTTTAAGATGATACGTTGAAATATTATCTATCTTTCTATCTCCATGCACAAGATTTATATATAAATAAATAAGATGATATCGTATCTATATCATCTTTTTTTATTTGAAATCGTTACAATATTTTGTTAATCCAAAATCTTGATTTGATGTTGAGAATAAACTTAAAATTTATATAATATGACCTCAATAAAAAGTATAGATAAAATACTATAATATTATTTCAAAATATATTTGATTAATTAAAATAAAATCACATGTGATACGATATGAAATTTCAAGTGAAATATTTTATCAACTTGTATATTTTTATAATTAATAAGATTTATAGAAATTAAAAATTTAAGTTAATTATGACTTATTTAAATAAATCTTTTAGAAAAATAAACAATAATAATATTTTTTAAAATATAATGAATATTTTAATTGATTTTATAAAACTATAATTAATTTAATGATAACTGATTTATAGATTAATATGATTTATAAATGAATATTATACATAAATTTTCTTTATATATTTTTAAAGTATTTTTCAAAGATATTTTATCTATAGCTTAAGTTATAAACTTATGGGACAAAAAACATTGACAAAGAAAAATGGTGAATGTATATGATTATAAAAATACAATAAAAACCAAAATTCAGAGTGACAAATAAGTTTAACAAATTAATTATAATTTTGATTTACAAAAAGAATGTCTAAGCAAATAGTTGAAAAAGATAGAAATTAGGTGAAAAAGATAGATGATATACAATTAATAAGAATAAGATGACTTTAAAATTATTTTTCTAATTTTTATTTTCTTAAATGGAGTGGGGTCAGAATTAACATGGATGTATTAACACATGAATGCATAAAGGGAAGTGAAAAATGTATATAATAAACTATCCAAATTTTATCTATCTATACGATCTCGATTCATCCTAAGAGTATATAAATATTAACACATGAATGGATTGTAAATTAAAAATCACGTAAAGAGAAGTGAAAAGACTAAAAAGAGAAAAGGTATCAACTTCAACCCAATCAATTTGTGTTTTAGGATTTCGGACACATACTTAGAAGTTATATCTGAATTGATCTATGAGCAAACTCAAATCCTTATTATTTCTAAATAATATCCACGTTAGGATTACAGGACATAAAACCAAATCATAATTAATTGTATGTAGAGTTACGCAGGGTATCAAAACATCTTATACAGAGTACGAGTACCTTGACGATGCATCTATTAATTCCTATTAAACGGTCAAAAACCCGTACAGGGTACGGGTATAAAACTAGTAACGATAAATTTGATCGCCATCCATACGTACAGTTGACTTGCATTATGGATTTATCCCAAACGGATTGAGTTCGACTTCTATGCCACAAATTTAATGTGATAGCTAGAGGCATTGGATTCAAATATGGGCCCAAAGAAAATACTATATACGGTATAACATGATGTTTCAGTATTTATGAATTATACCTATTTTATAACATTTATTTGTTTGCATTCGGAATCGATCTTATTATTAAAGGAAATGAAAAAAAGTGTATAATTATTTATGTACTATTCTGTTTTTTGGTTATAAAAAGTGTTCACCAAATATATCTATGTAACGCATACATTAGTCTATGGGGCGACGTCCTATCAAACTTATTTCAAAAACTAAATATGAAAATAGTCTTCTCCACGTCCTTAGAAGCATTGACTGTTCTAATATTAACAATCTTATTATCGAAGGAGATAATCTGATTGTAATTAATTCTTTAAAACAAACCTGGAAAGTTCCTTGGGAAATACATTCTATTTTAGCTGACATTAGGAATATTCTCTCTACTATTACCTCCGTGGTTTTTTTATCATTGTTTCAGGGAATCAAATGCTGCTGTTGATTTCCTAGCAAGAAGACAAATCAATCTTCAAAGTATCAATGCAGCTCTATCGCTTCATCCTGCGTTCTTATCGCTTTCACATTTATCTGTAACACAGTCAAGGTGTTTGTTGAGTCAACAACCCTTGCTGCTTGATTTTTTAAAAATCATCCGACGTGATGATCTAGGTTATCCTTGTAACTAAAAGGTAGCCTAATTTTGGCTTGTTCGAGCTAGTAGCTCCGCAATCAAAAAAAAACTAAATATGAAACGAATAAAATTTCCCTCGTGCTTATAGGAATTGTAATAGTAAAAAACAAGCAACTTATATGATTGAATGGAAGTGGACAAATATATATTTATATGGCATGATGTAATCCACGATTAGAGTAATGTGCAATCAGTAACTTTAGTTCAAGAGGGGGGTTGCAAATTGCAATTGCACCGTTTTTGATAAGATTTGGTTCTTTAACTAGACCACAACCAAAAAAATTAAAAGATTCGGGCCCATGACTCCATTTGCATGTCTAAATTAATTCTCTAAGGGAATTAAAAAGTCCCAAAATTTGGGCCGGTGGCCGACAAATAAAATATTAACTTTTAGGGATTTTTCTATTACGTGTTTTAAGGGTATATTATAAGATGTTAATATTAGAAAGATTTAATTTTTTAATCTTTTTTATGACGGATTTATTTCCTCTTAATGGTTCAATTTTCTTGTTTAGTATTCTTATAATGTCTTTAGGAGACACAATAGAAAAACCGAATTTTAGAACCATATCCATCTTTTTGTCGAATTGTTTATCAAACATATAATTGTAATTTTTTACAAAAACCAAAATTGGGATAATTTACCAATTAAAAGATAAGGTGTATAAAAATATCCAAACTGCTAAATAGTACATAACTTGAAATTTTAATCTATCTCGAAGTGTGTTTGTAGGGTAGGATTTGATGAGATTTTTAGGGAGAGAAATTGTACATTGGGCACAAAATTCCTTTTTGGTTGAGCTTTAAAGTGAGAATTGATGAAATTTTATAAGAAACTTTTTTAAAAAATGACCAAGACAAATCGATATAATAAAACAAAAACATAAAGCAAAGTTCAAATGACCAAGAATACAAAATAAAGTTGATTTCGAAAAAGTATATAAGACGAGTTCTTGAACTATTTTATTACCTAATCAAATTTGAAACTTGATTTTTGCAAAATAAAAAAAAAAAGTAGAAGGCTATACAAAGTATATAAGACGAGTTCGTGATTAGTGCTTACATGCATACGTAGAAGCTGTCTTTCGATAAAGGTAAGATTAAGATATATGTAATCTAAGACTAAAGTCTGGGCTAGCTCACCAGCCGACATCAAATTTCTTCCCTCAAAAATGTTATCGATCGATTGTAAACTCTGCCTATGTAATTAATACTACGAATTGAAGGAGGTGCAGAAAAACAATATAAAGTCTGCCTATATTCAGAGCTTCGCTAAAGTCGAGACTAATACGTTACATAAAACATGTGATGTATTATAAATGAATACTTGTACCTTACTTGTACTCAATTTAATGGTACTATACTATACTACACTACCCCGTAAAAGGTGCCTACTCTTAGGAAGGTTACTAAAAATTGACTAAACTATAAAATGACATTGCACATATGCATAAAATTGTGGTCAAATACCTTGCCAGAAAAAGCTGGAAGGAGGAGCATCCTGAGTTACGATTGATATATAATGGATCAGCGTATATGATAACCGAATTTTATTATATATAATAAATAGTAAATAATTAAAAATACAATATATATTTATATAGGATAAAACAATATTAATACTATTTAAAAATACTCATCAAAATAGATACAAATTATACTTCAATTTATATATCACTTTATAATAACAATAAAAGAAACTAATTAAGGAGTAAAAAGGGACCTATAATTTTTAAACGTGTAGGTAGGAAAGAATTAAAAAACTTGGAAACTTAAGTGCAAGTGGTACGTAGTATTCGAAGAAAAAGCCTTGAAATGTAATCCACAAGGACCAGAAGGTTCGCACACTGATCTACTCATAAGAAGGGTGGGCGGGTGACCACCTGCACGGAAGAGCTTTACTTTGGGCAAAGTTATAAATTAAGTTATGTTCAAGCAGGGGTAAGAAGGGGCGGCTGCCCCTCTTTCCCCCCGCTCCGCCACTGAAAATACCCAACCAACATTAGATTTCCCTAAAGTTGTTGTCACTGTGCGCCTCATAGTTATGGATCCGGTTCGGTTCGAATTACCGACGAACCAAACTGTAATCGAACCACTGAAACCGGCGGTGAACCCCGAACCGGCGGTTTGATCCGGTTCAACCATCAGGTCTAAACCGCCGATTATAAATCGGAAAAACCATCAGTTTTTCTACTTTTTTATAAAACAAGCAACTCGTGATCACGGGTTTGTTTTTTTATTATTTAAGTGATTCAAACCAGAATTGAAACCAGTAAAATCAGAATCGGAACCGGCTACTTCTCGATTCCGGTTCTGGAACCAGATCCCTGAATAGTGTCGTGACTGTCGTATGCCTAACCAGCAATTACCATCGATTCCGACTTCATGCAGGCAAGTTGCAACCTACAATCCAAACTAAGACGGATTTTTGGGATTAGCTCACCCTAGCTCGTGGGATCGCAACCCTTTGTCCCAACTATTTTAGCACATGTGTTGCCCAGGGCATAAAGGGCATGATGACTTGATGCTGTCCTCACCTCCCTTCGGCCTTTATCGACAATCTATGCTCACAGTCCCTATATATGCATATGCAAGTTTGGACCAACCCATAAACTTAGTGAGGCTCTATCTTATAACCAACTAATAATAAAGCAAATATTGGAGTAAGTTCGGGCCGGGTTATATTCTAATCATCTTCAAAAGTGGGGTGATTCTATACAACTTTTCCTTATTTTTTTTTGTTAAGGACACTGTACATGTGAATCGATCGAACCGGTAATCTTTGTGTACTACTCTTAAAGACTAGCTTAATCGCTTGACTAAATACTTGTACAACTTTTTCTAGGCCACATGTATCTTATTTATAATAATATAGCCAATTATGCCATTTTGTACATGGATATAATTGACCTACTTATTAAGCTGTTGTGGACTTATAATAATACTGAAAAGTATACGTTTAAAAACGTCCCTACGCTAAGAAATTAAACGAAGGAAGCAATAATATGTTCGATCTGTTTTTCATATAGCTATAACGTCAGTTTTTATGTTTGCTTTCGAGCCAAGTTGCTCATTTTTATTTCCCCTTCATCACTTTAGAATTGATTCCTTACACATCGTACGTACACAAGTGTTTGCTTTCATTAGCAATAACAATCCTCGTATAAAATTTTGCCAAACACGACAAATTTATATTTGTACAAATACTATTTCACATGGAATTAAGTTCTTAATTATTCGGTGTGAGCGATGTGAATTAAACTACTAATATTATCCAAAGGTTGACCTTTCTCTTCCCTACGATAACGAAGTACATGTTATATATTCTTACGAAACATATTGATCAAATTAATTCTTAGAAAACAGGATTTAATATGAATTAACTATCGATCAACTTGGCATGTATGTGAACGTATCCCCTAATATATCTTACGAAAACCTGTCACACCCATACATATATTGCCTTAAACCAGCTCTTGCATGTGCAAAACTTAATGCATCCTTTAAAATACTTTTTCGAAGTTATCAATCCAATATCAAACAAAAGCAAATACTTGTCAATTTAAATACTATATTTACGTAATTTTAATAAATAAATAACTCATACCGTAAAACATATTAAGATTAATTAAGATTTCTAGAATTAACTAAATCTTAAAGTATTAAAATCCCGTTAATAGATAAAATTTAACAAATACGGAGTATTTAATATGTAAGTGGTCTTAATTAGGAATATATGTAGGTTAGGGGGGGGGAAACCTTAACCTATAACCATCAAAAACATAATTTATTGTGCTACAAGTTGAGTTCTTGTAGATTCATAGACACCAAACACCTGGAAGGTACTTACTACCAATAACTTTCATTCAGTATTTTTTTTATTATCCCCAAAAATAACACTAAATATTTCAAAATGGCATTAGGCTTTAGGCTTTAGGTTTGCATGAAATGAAATACGGAGTAGCATATATGCATCTCAAACTTCCACCAAAATAACAGAAGCTACTAAATATAGAAGATAGGCTTGCATTGCATGCATGAAAAGGTGATGATATGTATACCAGAGTCTTAGTGATGAACATTGCAAGTTGGGGAATATTTTCTGGGACTATGCTGTATTTTTTTCGGCCATTAGTATCTAGATATAATGTGTACTTCAAATTAATTACAACTAGTTTAACCCCCGTACCATGTGTGGGTAATGTGATTATAAATCCAATTTAATATAGGTATATGACGCTAATGATTACGTTAAAATTATAGGATCATATATATTTATCTTTGTATTGTGATTAGTGTTTTTTACCAATAGTAAATCAACTCATAATACAAATAAGTTGGATTTGTTCAAAAGTTACTTTACGATATATATCACGTTTTATTAAATAATAATATTTATCGAAAGATTATAACTAATTCTTGTTAAGGGATTTATCATAATTTTTAAGCAATTTTTACGAGATAAGATTATATGAGATTCTAACTACCTAATTTGTATAAAGGAGGGCCCGACTGGTTATTTTATTATACAAATGACACGTGGCGCAAACTTTTGTGAAGACATTGTCTCCGCTTTATACTATAGGTAGTATAGATTTATCGATATATAAATTAATAAGTGCGTTAGAGCATTTTCAACAAATTTGCTAAAATTATCTTTAAAATGGGGATCTAAAACCCCATATTCTCCATAAGATATGTGATCTTATTCCAACAGCTTATCTATTATAGAGATAAAACATTTAATATCTCTTTTTTAAATTGTTCTAAAAGAAAAAAAAGTTAAAAAGAAAAATCATGATTGGCTGGATAGATCCCCAAATATAGGGAAGAGTCAATATTTTTCCACCATTCTCTATTTTAGGTAATGAGTTCTTGGGATGAAAATTGCTTCAAATTCTCCAAAATTTTCAATTTTCAACAAGAATACAAAGCCTCTCCAATCTCTCAAAGAGATCTTACTTTCCGTAATGTAAGTATGTAAATGGATTCTTGTATAATATATTCTAAGACACACTCAAATGGTATTTAGTTAGAAAATTTTGTCAGAAACTTTTAGAATTATATTAAAAGTATAATAATATTTAACACTGTCTTTTAAGCTTTAGATTCTAAAACTAAACCAAAATGGATATATAAGAACATACAACAAGAGATAAAAAATAAGTGGAATGTTGTAGTCCTGTTTTAAAGTTTTTAATACTTTTAAAAGCACAATTTATTTGTTAACGTTGATAGATTATAGATACCTGGTTACTTTCATAAAAAGTCTTCCCAATGCAAAAGAAAATTAAGAAGAAAAATGAAACCTTTATCGATCAATTTAAGCAACATTAGTATATTTTTATGATAACTCTTTCTATTCCCACTAAGGAAACGATGGGAGAGGACGATAGCAACTTGTACAAAAAAAAAACCCGCACTATAAGAAACGGAATAATATGGTCAAACTTTGAAACCAGTTCGCGGTCAACTTTTACTCTTTATCAGCCCAAACTGCATTTGACTCTTTGACTCTTTACATTAGGAGATTAGAAAGAGCTGAATAATTTTACCATATGAATATGAATAAGCAATGTTACAAGTTTCTGGTTCGGTTTCCGGCTCCGTCCTGTCATTTCGATTAAAAGCCAAGTTTCATCGTCTTTTTGTTAATTGATTTGAATTGGTCAACGCAAACCGATTTACTTGATTTGTGATTCTTGTCGGTTAAACTGACGAGGGATCAAAATAATTAATATCAAAGTGAATTTATCAACATCAAAATCAGTTCTTTAAAAGGGGCTATCAATCACTAATGTATTTGAGCATTGTTTTACTTCCACATTTTAACTTCTTCACATGAAATCAAACACACCCTAAACACACACTTTATGGTCTAGGTCAATACAAGAATAACATCTGAAGTCAGCAGATTCACATGTGAAAGATAAGTAAGCAAAAAGCTTAGTTTACTTGCAAGAGAAATCAGCTCTTCACATGGCATGTAGTTTTAAGTTCCAATCAAACAGCAACCAAATTATCAACCATCCCACACCTAAATATTCCATTCCTAGCACCCATAATTCTAAAACAAACTCCATTATCTCCCACAATCATACATACATACATACAAACAATTTCGCAATACAACCCATGAATTGCGTTTTTTTATAAAATGTAAGACACCATGGACCCCACTTCCACCTTATAAATGAGTCCCATTGCTCAGTTTTCTGCTTTCACAAAGCTCAAATAAACAAAAAACAGAGCTTGAGAGATCATCATCATCAACAGAAGCAAAAATGGTGGGTTCCAAAACAATCCCTACTCCCTTTTCCCATTCCCACAACCTAATTGGCAAATCAAATCCCTTTTCATCTTCAATTTTTCGATCTGAGGGTTCAATTTCGTCTTTCTGCAGGAAACAGAGCAAGGGAAAAAGGCGGAAGCTTGGACAGGGTACGTTGATTGGAGAAACAGAGCAGCCATCAGAGGCCGCCATGGCGGGTTTCTGGCAGCTTCTTTTGTTCTGGGTAAGCTTCGAATCTTGAATTCCGAGCTCAATTTGCGAATCTGGGATCTGGGTTGATGAAATTGGGCTCTGATTTTTCAGGGGTGGAAGTGTTGGAGAATCTGGCGTTTTTGGCAAACGCGAGCAATCTGGTGTTGTATTTGCTCGGGCACATGCATTTCAGCCCGGAGAGATCGGCCAACGCCGTTACCAATTTCATGGGAACGGCGTTCTTGCTCGCCCTCGTCGGCGGGTTCTTTTCCGACGCTTATTTTCCGGCTTTTCGGGTCTTCCTCTTCAGCTCTGCTATCGAGTTCCTGGTTCGTTTCTTTCTCTTACCTTCTCTCTGATGAAATTTGGGAAAATTATAACAAGTGCCCGTGTTTTACTACAAATTGTATATAATCGCCCCTACTTTCAGATTTTTATTTTTCTAGGTGCGGATGTTAGCCGTTTAGGTTTAGCATTAGTGGTCACTGACTAGGTAAACGGTAAGTGGTAAAAAGCATGAAAACGTGAGAGTGTATTTATAGCTTATTATTCTTATTAAGGTTTTAATTTGGTTAGATAGGAACTATTTATGTTGATGAAGTTTGAGTATACGGGTCGATTAGCTAATAAAAAAATGCAAATGGGAAAAATGTGATTGTATTTATGAGCAATGATTTTGTGATAAATTGACAATTCATGAAGATATAACTTAAGATGTGAGAGTTTGTTGGTGAAAACGAGGGGGGTAATTAAAAGAGTTCCATTTGTACATCTCATTCTATATGCATGATCAGTTTATTGGAGCTTTAGGTAAGAAAGTGATAGCACACACATGATCGATGCTGAGTTTGAAGTTTGAACCGTTCAAAAATCTATGTACACTGGGAAAAAGATTGGCAAGTTGAAGTTAACATGTTACGTGATGAACAGGGTTATGGCTTGAGAATTTTTCATTAATGTTTACACCATTTTCTTGCTCATGAGTCATGTCACTTCGGAAATTTGAATCTCTATTTTCATGGCCTCTAAGTGTTATGATCGAGGTTAAGTCAACTAAATTACTAAAATAAAGTGGTAATCCACAATTAGCGGAGATCTAAGGTAGATTAATTTATGTTATCCTAGGTGTCTAATGATGATCTATTAGCCAGTTATAGTACGTTTAGGAGTACTTAACTTGCAAATTTGTAATGCATCATCAATCATATTAAAAGAAGGGTTTTCTTGACGGACACACATTAATAATTATGTAGTATATATAGTATGCATATTAAAAAATTGAAATTGTAATATCGGCCGTAAAATGATTTCATACTTTATAGGTTAACCTATTACTAAAGTAAAGTATACATTTATATAGCTTAGTCAGCCTCCATGAAAGAAAATTCAGGTCTTTATAATTCATCACACTTTATATATATGGTAAAAGTTGTACTATAGAAAATACCCCTAAGCCAGTAACACCAACCAAACAAATAATTAAGCCTCAGTCTTCTTCAGTTGTTAAATGCACTTTTTTTTAATTATTAAATCTAGTTGTTAATTACACCTAAACACAATTAGATGAGAAATGAAATTCTTGCTATGGCCATTATTTAGCCTAGAAAAAAAAATTACATAATGTTCGACAAGTAATGTAGTTTAAAAAATGATTTTTTTCGAAATATAATTTTCTCGAAAAGGGTAATAATTAACTAATGAGGATGTTTAAGTGTAATTTAACTTGAATTGTCTAAATGGTAGCAATGTGTTGCCCTATTAATATGGCACCCTGGGAAATGGTCCCGTTTGATGATCGACAAGTTTTCTTAACTATTCTGCCCCATTTTTCACCTGTTAAAAATAACCCAAAAACCATGGACATAAAAAACAAAGTCAATAAAGAGAGAAGCTTTCCCTTTTGTGAAAATTACGTGTGCTTTCAAATATGCCAAATCCGTCTTCGCATGGTTTTTTTGTTCATATTTGAACTCATCTTGGCACGTAATCACGTATGTCTATCACTTGCACATCCTTGTATGGTGCTCGTTTAACATCGCCCTTATCAAACAAAATACATTAAAACTCAGCTTGAAACTAAGGGCATAATCAAATGATCTCCATTAATGGTTGAAAACCTTGTCTTGTAGCTTAGAGAGTTATCCGTTTATGAGCTTGCAATGAAGGGAAGAAGTAGGCTAAGACAAAATTAAATGGTCGGTATAGCGCCATCGTGTATATAGCTAGCTCTAATGAATAAATGTCACGTTTACGGGTCAAATTTTGTTGGTTTGATTTGATAAGATTGTTGGGAAAATCATTATCACAATGAAATGAAGCCAAAGGATCACAACTCAAGATTTAATTACTTGTTGGAATCCTTTGACATTGCCTTGCAAGTAAGGGGGTCATAAAGGCCATAAGAGAAAGATAAAATACCTCTATAGAAATACATACACAAATCTTCTTTTGTCATTGTTGTAGCCTTCCAAGTAGAAAATGTGACCTTTCATAGTAATATCCATTGCAACTTGCAAGCTTACATTCCTCGGTGGCGACAAGCCCCACGAAACGCAAAGTGTCGAGATAACGCTTGCTCTATGGACCAGAGAATCAAATGCTTGATTGGCTGGGTTTATTTCCTACAACTATATACATTCATTGGAATCTAAGATAAGACAATTGTATTCAATTGAATCAGACCAGTTTGTCGCGAACCTCGCGAAGATGATCCACTTGTACCGAATCTTTCTAAGAGTAGAGAGGATCGGTGCCTTTCGTATCGTGTCAAGATCAATCGCTCGATTCCCTTTTCCAACCGCCATTGCTGCCTAGGAAGAAAACGAAAACTATACTTCATATCTCAATCAACTACTATTCTACTAAGGAAAAACTATGTCAGAAACATAGGTGTTTGCTATATATGTTGGACAATTTAAAAGAGGTTTTCCACCATTCTAGTGTTGTAGATAATGATTTATTTGTATTTTCCCTTTGCAAATTATACATATTCATTGGCTACAAAAGAGGGGAGTATTTTTCTATAGTTTCCGTCTATGGTTAAAATTACAATCTTTAGAGATTTGTGCAAGTAAATTAGTATCATTCCAATACCTATCCTCCCAATTAAGAAGCATATGATATGATAAATCCCTTTAATTGTACTCTTTTGATTACCAAAAATGTTAAGAGAGATTAATTGTACACTAATGTAATAGTAATTCGCATTCACAGGGCTTGATTGTACTAACAATACAAGCATACAAGCCATCACTCCAACCGCCAACGTGCGAAGCAGGTCCATGCCAAGAACCAACGGGCTCTCAAACTGCAATGCTGTTCATAGGGCTTTACCTTGTGGCAGCCGGAGTAGGAGGGATCAAGGGCTCGCTACCGACACACGGTGCTGAGCAGTTCGATGAGAGCACTCCGAAAGGAAGGATCCAAAGATCGACCTTCTTTAACTACTTCGTCTTCTGCCTCTCCGCCGGTGGCTTGATCGCTGTTACGTTTGTGGTTTGGATTGAAGACAACATAGGCTGGAAATGGGGATTCTTCGTCTCAACCCTGGCCATTCTTTCCTCCATCCCGGTTTTCCTTGCTGGCTCGCGGTTTTACCGCAACAAGATCCCGGATGGAAGTCCCTTCACTACCATATCTAAGGTATTTATAACTAGCTGTTGTTCTATGGTACTACTAGTTAGCTAGGCAAATACCATAAGTTTGCATCTCTGCATTTTGCAGGTGTTGATAGCAGCTACACTCAACACTTGCTTGAGGCCAAGCACGACAAGCGCGATCGCCAACATGTCAAACAGTCCGAGCTGCGAGACGGGCAAGCGACCCACGGAGTCGACCAAAACAGAGAGCCTCAGGTTTCTAAACAAAGCAGTGGACTCCAAGCCTAGTTGTGCAGCATTAGAATGCACCATCAAGGAAGTAGAGGAAGTCAAGATTGTAATGAAAATCCTACCAACTTTCGCCAGCACTATCATCCTAAACTGTTGCTTAGCCCAGCTCTCCACATTCTCGGTCCAACAAGCCGCCACCATGGACACGAACCTCGGCTCCTTGAAGATCCCGCCGGCTTCTCTCCCGTTCTTCCCCATCATCATCATCATGGCACTCGCGCCAATATACGACCACATCATCGTCCCGTTCGCACGAAAACTAAACAAAACCGAATCCGGGATCTCCCACCTCCAACGAATCGGAACCGGGCTTCTCCTCTCTATTGTCGCAATGGCAGTCGCCGCTTTGGTCGAGATCAAGCGGAAGCGAGTGGCAACCGAGCACGGTCTACTCGACTCGAAAGCGCCATTACCGATCACATTCTTCTGGATCGCGTTCCAGTACGCGCTCCTCGGGTCCGCAGACCTCTTCACACTAGCCGGAATGCTCGAGTTCTTCTTCACCGAGGCGCCTTCGAGCATGCGATCACTCGCCACGTCACTCTCCTGGGCTTCTCTCGCAGTAGGATACTACCTTAGCTCGGTGATGGTGTCCGTAGTCAACGCCGCATCGGGTCGAGGTCAACACAAGCCCTGGCTCAAGGGTGCAAGCTTGAATGACTACCATCTTGAGAGGTTTTACTGGGTCTTGTGTGTGTTGACCGCCTTGAACTTTGTTAACTACTTGTTCTGGGCTAACCGCTACAACTACAAAACTCCTTGCCCGGAGGTATGAGAAGACAGAGACTAATGACAGATCCTTGGATGTCGTCAACAAAGGCGGTGTAAATAGGCTTCTTGAGGATCTCCATTGCACACACAAGAGCTACAAAATTCCTCCAACTATCAACATCTCCTAGCCTCCTTCCTTTTGCTTAACTAGGTTTTTACTTAATTGTCACATTATTTGTTATATGACACTCATGTGCATCCACTGCAATAAATAGTATTTTCGAGTTTTCTACGCGAAACAGAACGATATAGCTAGCTACGTACATTGAAACCAAAGAACAGAAGAATTGTCATATTTGCATTCGATTTGAAGTGGCCGGGTCAATCTCTATGTAATTGAACATCAGTACAGACATTTGCCATGGTAAAAAAAAAAACTGAAAACGTACTATTCAAGATCAAGGAGGATTAAAATGGTCATTAATACCCTCAGCAACGAGCTTAACCCAAACGCCCCGGCTAGGAATCCCGGCGTGGACCAGAAACAGCAAGTAGTAGCCAGGGGGGCCCACATTGGGGTTCTTAGGCGCCCTCACCGTAACCTTGTATGTTCTCACAGACAGCTGATCAATCCTCTCCACAGTGGGGACCACCATCCTCTGATTCATCCCAAACGAGTGCGTTGTAAAAGGCGGGAAAAGCAGCGTGACGGCCACACTCCCCTCCTCCTCCGCCCTATACTCAGACAATTCATACGTCACGGCGAAGGTCTGGCCGTACATCACCTCATTCCCCTGGCTCTCAACGGTTATGATCGAAGGGCGCAGGAGAGCGTACGTGGGGTCCAAGTAGTGCGGAGCATACGATTCCATCCTCAGCTCCGTCGGAAACCGCGCCCCAACAAACGTGTACTCCGGGTTCGGGTTGCTCCCGGCGACGATCACCCGCCCGTCGGAAACCAGCACCGCCGACGAGTGGTACATCCTCGGGATCGCCGACGGTTTCATCACAACGAACCTCCGGGCCGGGTCGGGCTCGTAGGTCCGGTACAGAACCGGATGGAAAACCGGACTGTCCGCGTTGTCCCACCCCGCCGTTCCGTTACCCGCGCCGTTAATGAGGATGACGTCACCGGTCGGTAACATTACCATATCTCCCATGACACGTGGCATCGGCATCGACTCCATTCTCCAGCTAGGGTTTGAGTCGGTTATCTTCAACCTCCCACAGGTTCTGGAGGCTTCCAGGAAAAGTCTCGCCTCGTTAGCGAGGAAATACGCCCCCGCCGGAGCTCCCCCGCAGATCAAGACCTCTAGCTCCGGCGATTCTTCGTTATCGGCGGTGAGGATCACGGGGAGGAGGACTGAGGATCCGGTGGAAGGATAGCATCGTCGATCGCCGCCGGGGATGGGAGGGAACTCTCTCACGACGTGGCTTTTCCGGTAATCGAAGGCGATGGAGCGGTTGTTGGCGAAGACGAAGAGGTTTCCGTCGGGGAGGAGGTGCAAGAACGGATAAAGATTGTTCTCGTTGTTCCGGCCGTCGGAGGTGTGGAGGAGGAAAGGGAGGTGGATCTTGCTGGGAGGCGGATTCGGAGGGAAGAACTCGTAGCTAGGGCTGTTTCTCCCGCCGACGACGATGATCCGGCCGTCGGGGAGGAGGAGGTTAGAGGAGTACCACCTGCGCGCGGAGAGGAGGACGGGGAGCTCCTTCCAATCGCAGGCGCGTTCGCGCGTGTTGCAAGGGGAGAAGGTGCGGACAACGCGCTCTCCGGAGCTGTAACCGCCTGTCTGGATAAGCACGCCGTTGGGGTCCACAGAGCCGGAGGAGCAGAAGGTGTCGGTTCGGACGGTTAGCGGCCGGAGGGAGTTGGAATTGACGTTGTAGAGGACGGAGTGGACTGAGCAGGTCAGGTTGTCAAGATCAAGAAAAGATCCGGCGCAGTTTGTGGAGGTCCGGTCGAAGATGACGATGGTGTCGTCGTGGAGGAGCTGCATATGCATTGCGGAGACGCCGAGGCTGGATTGGAGGAGGGACCACTCGCCGCCGGGGATGGCGGCGTCGGGATCTTCGTCGGCGGAGTAGTCCCACAGGGAGGCCAAGGCCGCCGGAAAGGACAGGGAAGAGGAGATGTAGGTTGTGCTGGTCGGAGGCTTTAGGTTTGCGATGAAGTGGAGGTTACCGGCGGGGAATGTTGTGAGGAGGAGGAAGAATGGAGGGAGGAGGAAGAGTAGTGGGACGAGGTTGAGGAAAAGGCTCCTCTTGTTCCTCACCGCCATTGTTGTACGGACAATGGAGCTCTGTTTTCTCTTCTTTTCTGAATGTGGTTGAGCGGGAGAAGAAGCAAAAGCCGGCACTATATATATGCTCAGGAAACGGCTGTGGACATTTGGTTAAAAGAAGACAAAAATGTGCTGTTTAATAGTACTAGTAGTTATATTATCGATCCAGTAACAGTAACAGATTATGTGCTGGTGATTCTCTGCCTAGACATCTTCGTATAGATACATTACAGATTCCTGATCATTTTTTGATCATCATCATCGTGATTTAGAAGGACCAGGGCCTATTGATTGAGTCCTCACAGCAACCTTAATTGCGCCGATTGCACCCAACTGCCTCTGCTCGGGGCTTAGCCTATGTCCGTTCTTGTTTTCGTCGTCTTCATCTATTTGGGCCTCTACAAAGTATGCTATCTGCAGAGTGCAAACCAATAACCAGATCAATGAAGCCCTAGGGTTTGGATTATGTATTGAAATCCAAGAATTTTACATTATATTATATACCTTTCCGGAAGCATTTCGAACAGGCAAAATATTCAAGAGACTCCAAAATGAGCTCTGGTCCTTTCTGAAAGCAACAAGGAAACCAAGAGAGATTTAGCAAAGTAATTCAGAGGTCATAGATTAAGATTTAAGATTGCATATGGTAACCTGTAGTAAAGGATCCGAGCTTTACATGACTGACCATCTTTAAACCTTTCGTCAATCTGTATAGTAAGCCAGCAGAATGATTAATTGAATCATAAACTAAAATAATAATAATGCTATGAAGAGAAAACAGGGTCCTTTGAATACCAGCTCTAAGGTTGAAGGATCCGTTTCCAATCCGCACAGAAGTTTACGAGTGCATCCCAAAACTTCATGTCTATAATAACCTATACCAGACGATTTTGTTAAAAAAGAAAACTATCTTCTCAAGTAATGGTAGAAAAGACCATAGATCATTTCAGTTGCATTTGGATTACACTTAGTAGGTGCTTAAGTTATCATCCAAGTACCTGTCATAGCTAGGAAAGCGTCACTTGCATAAGCAATTGGCCAATTCTGCAAATATGGATCATATCTGCATGAACAATAAGAAAGGTTTAAGCTTTGCAATAGCACAAACCAACGAAACTGCCAACAAGCAGCGCCTTATCCGCAGTAGATTCAAGTAACAGAAACAACTCACAATACAAAGCTTTGTTTGATTCTACCGAGAGAAATTATTAAGGCTGAACTGAGAGCACTTGTACCGTGCATATTGCATCTCTTTCCCGACACGGGTTTGCCAGTCACCTCACTATAGCGACTCAGCACAGATACTATGTTTTTAACAGCATTTGAGGCCTTTTGCTTTTCCAATTCACTTGCTTCACACAAGTCCTCAAATTCTGATCCTGTGCAGAAATGATAACATACACTTTAACAGTTGAAAAGTGAGCTATATTTTAAAATCAGCAACATGAGTAATAAGGATACATGACAGAAGTTTTAAATCTGTTGCAAGCAAGTGCACTTAGGCAAGATATACATTGATATACACAGCAATGCCAAAGTATCCAAGTCTTAGACTAACTATAATCGCTGAAAAAACATCAAGAGCAAAATGTCAAGTACTTTGATTTGCCTGAACACTGGTTATGGAAATAATAGAGGGCCCAATGTTGAATAATGCGGATTTAATCCTATATGTAATTTAACAAAAGTTGCTGGTTAGCTCCATAGACCAAAATTTTCAGTAAACTCTCATTTACAAGCATAAGCTTTTCATTCCCACAGGGGAAATGTTACCATACTATTACAGAAAAGGATGATCAGATAACAAGAGTAAGGCACATCAAATATGCAAAAAAACATATACAAGATTGAAAGGATAATGAAGTGAAAGCTTATTCCAGAATCCGGTAATGTCATGATAGCTTATGAACCACAAATTGTGCTGAACTATGAGAGACTGTATTTGTGTGTTTTTGCATACATTTTTGTGATGATAAATGAAGCATTTCAAAATTTATTCCTAATGGCATGAACCAAACATATAAAACTGTGATAAGAAGTGATTAGTAGCTCTGCACCTTTTCTTGAATCCCAAACTGAATCACATTCCACTCCGGAACCCAAATCTGAAGCCCGTTGCGAGCAACAAAGCTCCCGTCTACAAGACCCGAGTAGAAACTCACATGACCCATAAACCTGTCTACACAAACTAACACTATCCTTCCCTGCACCACCTCTCAATCCTACCGCCTTCCTAGTAATCGGAACTTGCACACCGACAAAATTTGTTACCCTGCCATCCTCACTCCTAAACACAGGGCTCATATGAAACAATATCCAAAAGGGCACACCATTCTTATGATAATTCAGTATACTAACTTCAGTAGCTCTCTCTTCCCGAATCGCCTCCCTGATTTCCATAACCGCCTTCCTGCTCGTCTCAGGCCCCTGAAACATCCTCCCATTCTTCCCTATCACCTCTTCTTTTGAGTACCCAAACATATTTAAGAATCCAGGGCTTGCAAACACAATAGGGTGCCCTGAGATGCAAGGGTCAGTTATTGTGAAATTTTCAGGCAATTCATCCAAGGCCTCATGAACCCAGTTCGAGTATTGGCTGTTGAACAGTTTCTCAATAAGCTCCAATGGCGATTCCATTCTTTGATTCCTCTAGTGTAGTTGCTCTCCTTGTTGCTGAGCAGCAGTCCAATCCCATCAGGCAATTCAACATACGCCCACACTAAAAAAGAACCAATTTTGAAATCACAGAAACTGCAAAAACTGTAGAAATCGAAGAATTCAGGACTCGAATTCGGCTAAGAAGTAAGGTAAAGTTGAGCCCATCAAACTTACCGGTGGATATGTCGGTAGAAAAATCAAAATTTCCTCTTTTATCTGCTCTTAATTCCAGAGATGGGTTTCAGCGAAGCGAGTTGTTTCTTTCACGATTGTTCTTCGAGTGAGAAGGACAGTGACAGGGTTTGAGTATGCAACTGGGGAAGCTCGAAACTGTCAAGTGTCAACAAACAAACGAGTGGAGAAGATCGAAAGAGAGCCACCGATTCTTTTCTCATATCATATCTCAAGAAGTTATTTTCGGGTCTCTAAATTGTGGACTGTGTTCCTGCTGGTTTTGGAAGTTTTGATATTTATGATCCATAGAAATCTGACCGTCATTATCCAAATCCCTTAATTTACTAGGGCAAATTGGGTGACAAATGAATTTAAAGCACCTATAATTATTATTATCATCTAACGAAAGTCATGAAGAAAGATGACTGTTTCATATGTATAAATAAATTTACTGAGAGTACACCTCATCAAGAATAGGACATGAGGATGCAACTTTGGATAACGGAAAATAATAATAATAATCTGGTTTTGCACACCAGTTAAGATTATCTGTTACAGGTAGACAACGCCAAAAATGGATTGCAAGAGTGTAAACAATAGCAATCTCAAATGCAAATCCAGAATAGCAATCTCAGGTGACAATTTTCAAAATTAAAAACAACAATCTCAAGGGTGTCTCAACAATAAATCACCACTGACAAAATGAAGTTCCCACCAAGTTTATTTTGCTTATTAATCCTCATACAGAACAGAACAAGCCCACCTTATGGATTACAACATCAAATGGGATAAATAAGTCACCACTGCTTACTCTCAAGGCTTCAAAGCCAGGGCAAGACCAATCTTAGCGCTCTTGTCTATCGCCTTGGTGTCAACTTCTCCTGAAATGGTGAATAATGACTTTGGACGCCACTCATGCTGGATCAGGGCGCTTGCTTTGCCAAAGTTGTTCACTCGGGCCTTGAGTGAAGTCAGCGGGTCAAGCAAGTGTTGGGTGCCGAGGGTGAGACTGTTGTCATGGCTTGAGAAGCTATGACTCAGCTCTGCACCAACAGCCGTCACTGGCGAAATTGTGTGGTAGTATGAAGCATTCAAAGTATCTCCCTTATTGTTCCTGGAATAAACGTTTAAAAACGCATTATTTCAGAAACTGCTACCCTAAAATCAAATATAAACCCCAGAAGAATCTTACAAAATACCCTAAATCAATACAAATTTAAGCAAAAATTTCTGATTCAGGATCCTACCCTATCACACTTGTTACCACACACTAAAGCAGAGAGATTCGTGAGCAAATGTTGATTCCATCATTCCACTTGTTTGGGCATTGTTTTAATTTCATATGTAAGCGTAATCTTAGGGAAATCGTGATATACTATGAGCTCAAGTCCTGTAAATTTTACTTACAAGTTCAATGCAGCGACCAGATCACCTTGGGTAAAGCTGAAACCAGCATTACACTTGGTGACATTTCCAGAGCCAGAGTCAAAGGATAACTCCGTTCCTAAAGCAAGAGTATCATTTCCAAGCACACCAGAAAAGTTAATTATGGGGTTTGCACTCAAGCCGACACTTGTGGTAACTCCAGCAAGCTCATGCAAGTACTGGACTTCAGCCTGATAAGTAGCAAGCAACAAAGATGCTTGAGAAATTGTACATGACATGCTAACGATAAGAAGGTGATTAATCAGAGAGACAACAGAAGTTTCTTTCCTACCTTGCCAGATCTCTGCTCAGGAAGAACAAAGCTGAATGTAGTTTTCAGCCCGGGGAAAGGCTCATTCACGGTAACTGTGGTTAAAACCTACGTATCCACCCAAATCATTGAAAAAGAAGTAAGAGAACAATCAGAAGCCAGATCACAATCAGAATTGCACAGAATAAAGATACAAATAATGCTACATTACAAGTTTTCTTCTATTACTTGGACACTACAATCAATATCGATGATTCTAAACTAATTTGATATTCATATTTGATTAAAGTTGCAAAGACATTCGTCTTATACTTACATTTGAATTTGTGTCAACTTTCACATCAGTAGTGACATTGTTGTTCACCAACTTAGTGCTCACATCAGCAATAAGTAGCTCTCCCTTTTTGGTGGCAGAAGAAGTAATTGCCTACAACCAAAGGAAACAAAACCACAGAAGAGATGAGATACAAGAACAAATAATATTCTTCAAATAGTCTAATAATCAAGGAAACACAACATTGAAAAGTTTAGAGCATAGAATGGTGAGATTCAATATTCAAACTTCAAAATTGTGGTCTCATAAACCAACAAAAATTATATATAACAGGATGCTATGGCAGACCTACAACAATACATGAATATTGAAAACTTAACAGAAAAATAGCAAAAGACCATGTATATGCTACTACAGCCAGGTGCCTGGTTCACATGGTTGGAACAAGCCAGTATCTTTATCCAAATTTCATTCCTTTTCAAACCTATCTTTTGAAAGAATTCAACTGAGACAAAACTCTCTCTTAATGCTAGCCAATTGCTCTATATTCATGTCTCTCCTAAGTTTGTCAGCACCAATACCTCAAACAAGCAAAGTAATAAACCAAAAAAACACGAAATCCCTAATCAATCCACTCCAGACAATGCCTAATAATACAACAGCTATTTATCAATACCAAATGAAAAATGTTTGCTCTGAATTGGAAAGGATAAAAACAAAACGTAGCAACAGAGAGATAAGGATGGAGGGAGCTCACCACACCGGTGGAAGAGTAAGTCGTAATCGTGAATTTGTGGTCACTTTGGTAGTCCCTGTAAAGAAGATCTGCGGATTCACGAAACCACAAACGAGAAGAAGAAGAAAAACCAGGTCAAACGAACAGATTTTGCCAAATCCATGGAAGAAGAAACCGATTAAACGAACAAATGACGGAGAAATGAGAATCGAGATCACCTCTGGCCTTTTTGCCGATGTCGGAGTACAATCCAGGACCCTTCACCATCTCTTTCCTTCTTTCTTGGAGCTGAACGAACTCAACAGAGAAGGAGAAGACCGAGAGCGATGCAGAGAAACGAGGGTTTGCAAAATGGCGTGCGAACAAGGGATTTGTAGGTGAAGCTGGCTATTTTATTTTCTCCCGCTGAGACGATTGTCCTACGTGTTTCCATGCCTGACCGTTGGATCTTCTGTGATTTTTGGCTCTTGTCATCTTGGCCGTCGATTTGATCTGTGTGTAATGCCCCTCCAATACATGAATTCTCGGTCTTTTCTTCAAAAAAGAAAAAATGTCGTATTATTTAATAATTTTGAAAATAATATATCGACTGTACATAGTTTTAGTTATTTTGTAAGTATGTTTATTATTTTATATTATTTAAGACTGGACACGATAAAATTGCCTTAAACAGTTCGATAGAATGTAGATGTAGGCAGAATATGCCAATATTCCATTGGCATTATTCTCATTATAAATTGATTTTCTCAGTTCCAGCCTTCTAGGGCAATTGTGTCCATTCAAAATTGTGCAAGCGGGTTCTATCTAGACCTGGGTCCGGTTAACCTAACCGCCGGAACCGGCGGTTTAGGTTTGGGTTTAGGGTAAACCTAAACCCAAACCTTGGGGAACCCGGTTAGCCGGTTCCGGTCTTGACCGGCTTCCTCCCGGTTTTGACCGGTTCCGATGTCGGTTCCGATCCGGTCCGGTTTTTTTTTGTTTTTTTTTTGTTTTCTTGCGAGCCTGCGGGCGCGGCCCTCATTCCGCGACCGCGGTTCTCATCCAGAAGGAAACCGCGGTCGCGGTTTAGGCTACCGTGCCCGCGGTTTGACCGGTTCATGGCTAATAAAACTAAAAAAATTTAATTTTTTATTAAAAAAACATATAATTGTGTTTTTAAAAAAATGTAAACCTCCGGTTTATACCCGGTTCCGGTTTGAACCGGCCGGTTCGAACCTCCGGTTCACCGGTTTGGCCTATCCCCGAACCTTAACCTTAACCTTGCCCAGCCGGTTTGGCGGTTTAGGTTAAGGTTCCGGTTCGGTTCCGGTTTTGACCGGTCCGGTTCAAACCGAACCGGACCCAGGACTTCTATCCTATAAAAGGAATCATCGATTTTATTCATTCATTTTGGTTCACCAAGTACAGTAGAACCTTCATAAATTAATACTCGATAAATTAATAAACACGGTAAATTAATATTTTCCTCTGGTCCCGACTTGGGGCAGTGTAAAATTTGACGATTTTCGATAAGATAATAAATTTTTAAAAAACCACTATACAAATAGAAGGTCCCAATAAAATCATAAATTAATAATTAATATATGAGGAACGTATATTAATACCAATCATCCAAAATTTGGTCGGAAATTGTCCATGTTTTATTTTTTTTAAATATGTTAATATTTTGGCTATGCTTTTGTGATTTTTGTAGTTGATATTATTTTTGGTTCAATAACAATTCTTGATATTATTTAATTGGACATATTTTTATCACTAAAATCTCTATAAATTAATAAAAATTAATTTATCGATGAATTAATATTTCTATAAAATAATAAAATGTACCAATGCCGAACTTATTAATTTATAGAGGTTTAAGTGTAATTTAGTGCGAAATCCTATGCATTTTGGTCCTCCATCCTTCGTACAATCGTACACCTCCTCTACCTAAATCCTATGATATATTTTGAGTGACATCTAAACACGACCACTCATTAAATTTAATGACATCCCAAATGGCAGGATACATCAATAAGCTCCTGTACTTATAACTTTTTTCCCCTTGGACCCCTGTACAAAAAAATGTTCAATTAGACCCCTGTACCCCCTGCGCTTTGACCTATTGAACCCCTCATTAAATTAGCTCGGCTTCGTGAAACACACGCGTGCTTACGTGTCATTTTTTTTGCCAAATAGTTTCCATGTCCTCTGCCACGTAATACCAATTTGCCATGTAATACCACCAAGAACGCCACATAGGCTTCTTTTGCCAAATAAAAAAAATGCCTTTACTTCTTCCGTGCAGGTCGAGAGCAGGGTGAATCGGGGTTGGAGGTGGGGCGAGAGCCGGCGTGAGGGGCTAGCAAGTGGCGGAGTTGTCGGCGGGCGTGTAGATCGAGAGCAGGGTCGGGATCGGGCGATGGGTTGGGTGAGTCGAAGTCGGGCGGTTTGGTGGTCGAGCTCGGTCAAGCGGCGTCCGAATGGGGGGCTGACCGGAAGCAGGGAGAGAGAGAGCCGAAGAGGGTCGTCGGTTAGGCGGGCCGCGAACTTGTTTGGGTCGGGGCGGCGAGCTCGCCCTCGCCGTCGCTCGCCTTCCATTTCGCCCGCCAATTCTACCGTCAACCCAAATTTCAGATCTGGCCACCGCCTTCGCCCGCCAACCCTACTGTCGCTTGCCCGCCCTCGCCGTCGCCTTCGCCCACCCTAGAGGTTGTTGTTGATGTCGAGCTCGAAGAGCAGCTTGAGAGCGCCGACGGTCTCCGGGACGGTCCCGCAGTGGAGTTGATGTGGAAGAGCGCGAGGTCGGCGAGGAGGCCGAGCTCCAGCGGGAGGTAACCGGCGATGTTGGCGTGGCTCAAATCGATTCCGGCGACGATGAGTTTGGCGGCGGAGCGAAGGAGGAGGGCGGATCTCAGGCGGACGGCTAAGCGAAGGAGGAGGGCGGATCTCAGACAGATGGCGGAGCGAAGGAGGAGGGCGGATCGAAGGCGGACGGCAGAGCGAAGGAGGAGGGCGGATCGAAGGCGTAGGACGGAGCGGTGGCGACGACTCGGTGGATGGAAGAGCGGAATAGGGTGAGGGCGAGCGACTTATGGGGGGTTAAAGAAGAAGAAGGATTTTTTTTTAATTTGGACAATTTTGGGGTCTAGCAGTGTTCTTCCGCCTATTGTTTTTATTTTTTATTTTTCTATCTCAGTTCATACCATCCGAACTACGCACTTCACAGGAGTTTGTAAATAACGCGTCTGTCCACGTAAGCAAAAGTGTTCAATAGGCAAAATTGGGGGCAGTACAGGGGTCTGTTTGAACAATTTTTTGTACAGGGGTCCAAGGGGAAAAAAGTTGTAAGTACGAGGGCCTGTTGATGTATTCACATTCCATGTCCAAGTAATAGTGTATCATGTATTGTTATACCTGGAGCCAAAGATTTCAGGGGATAGAGCGGACACGGTTTGCAGGCGTCTGGACTTCACCAATTCTGTTCGGATTGAAGCGGTGGGGTTCGCGGGAGGAATTTGGTTGTTTTGGAACGAGAGTGCAACTGATATCCAAGTGATCCAATTGTATGACCGTTTCATGCACACCCGGGGTCGGCTTGACGGTAAGGTTTTCGATCTAATTCTTGTCTACGCTCCTCCTAATAAAACTGATCGTGGTTTTTTTTGGCAGGATTTGCAGGCCTGTGCTAGGAATATCAGTGGGCCGTTATTTGTAGGTGGGGACTTCAACTGCATCTTGCACTCTTGGGAGAGCTTTGGAACCGTGGAGCCGCTCTCTCCGGATACTAGTATCTTCAGCGAATGGATCGAGACGGATGATCTGATGGATATGGGTTTTACGGGCACGACGTTTACATGGTCTTCCGGGAAAACGCCTAGAACGTACAAGGCCCGTCGGTTGGACCGTGTGCTGCTGAATGTCAAGGCTCGTCTTGCTTGGCCTAATGCGGAGGTGAGACACCTGCCGGTCTACTGCTCGGACCATGCCCCGCTTCTTTTCTCGGTTAACCCGGATACGAGTGGTGGGAAGAAAAGGAGGCCTTTTCAGTTTGAGGCGGCTTGGGCTGCTCACGCTTCGTTCAAGCCGTTGGTTGAGAGTCAGTGGGATGATTCTAAGCCGACGCCTCAGGCCCTGCTGTCTCTCCGCGATGCGCTGTTGAAGTGGAATACAGAAACCTTTGGGAATATTCACATCAGGAAACAGGATATTCTTAAGAGACTTGCAGGGATTCAGAAAGCTTGCGACAGGAGTCCGAATCAGTTCCTCATCGATCTGGATTGTAAGTTGCAACCCGAGCTGAACATCATCCTTTAGCAAGAGGAGCTTCTTTGGTGGCAAAAGTCGAGGGAGAATTGGCTCATGGCGGGGGACCGCAACACCTCCTTTTTTCACATATCTACTATTGTCAGAAGAAGAAGAAATAGAATTGGCGGTCTTGTGGATGACTCGGGTCAACTCATCACGACTAAGGCGGATGTGGAACGGCTGGCCATGGACTATTTTAAGGACCTCTTCTCGTGGGCTGATGACAGGGGTAGGGTTCCGTAGATTAGTATGGGCAGTTTTCCTACGCTTCAGCCGGGTTTATGGGACAGCCTTGTGGTTGTAGTGACCGACGAAGAGATTGATGTGGCGATCAAGCAGATGGGGAGTTCAAAGGCTCCGGGCTTGGATGGCTTCCAACCCTTATTCTTTCAGAAATGCTGGGACTCGGTCGGGCCTTCGGTTCGCAGTTTTGTGAAAGACTTTTTCAGGACCGGGAAACTCCTTGAAGGAGTGAATGAGATGTTGATTGTGTTATTGGCTAAGGTGGCAAAGCCGGAGAAGATTAATCACTTCCGGCCTATTAGTTTATGCAACTTAATCTACAAAATCATTACGAAGGTGCTTGTTAATCGGATGACGCCGGTGCTGTGTTCGCTCATTGGTCCGATGCAAGGAAGTTTCCTCCCGGGGAGATTGATCTCGGACAATATCGTTCTCGTGCAGGAGGTGGTCCATTTGATGAGAAAAAAGCAGGGTCGCAAAGGTTGGATGATCTTGAAGATCGACCTTGAGAAGGCTTATGACCGGATTGATTGGAAGTTCGTGGTTGAGTCGGTTCGGGACGCGGGGTTTCCGGAGTGCTGGGTTGATTGGATCTTCGAGTGCATCTCTACGACTTCTACTAGGCTGCTTTGGACCGCGGAGGCGACGGAGAGCTTCAAGCCGGCTAGAGGTATAAGACAAGGCGACCCGATCTCGCCTTATCTTTTTATCTTATGCATGGAAAGATTGAGCCACATGATCATGAATGCGGTTCATGAGGGCGATTGGAAGCCGGCTAAACTTACTAGGAATGGCCCGGAAATCTCCCATGTTTTCTTTGCGGATGACGTGGTTCTTGTTGCGGAGGCGTCGGTTCGTCAGATTAAAGTGATTAACAAATTGTTGGTTGAGTTTTGTTGTGCTTCGGGGCAGAAAGTGAACGTCGGGAAGTCTAAGCTCTTTGTGTCGCCTAATGTGGATGATAGGACTGTGGAAGGGCTGAAGCGAGAGGCTGGTTTTGAAGTGACTTCGGACTTGGGTAGTTATCTCGGGATGTCAATTCTCCACTTTAGAGTTAATAAAGATACCTTCGGGTCCCTGTTGGATAAAGTGAATGGGCGGCTGGCCTCTTGGAAGAATAGGTATTTGAGTATGGCGGGGCGAGTTACGCTTGCTCGGTCGGTTTTAAACTCTATACCTATTTATACTATGGGTACGGTTAGCATTCCGAATGAGTTGTGCGAGAAGATTGATATGGTTGTCCGGAACTTTGTTTGGGGGCATGACTCGGGGTCTCGGAAGATGCATACGGTTTCTTGGTATTTGATTAGTAAGCCGAAGAAAATTGGGGGGCTTGGTATATGTTGGACCCATAAATAATCCAAGCAGGAAGCAACCCAGTACCAGAGAAGTCTCAATGCCTTACAGCTACAAGGTACTGTTCGACCAAGGTTTTAGGCGAAGAAGTATCAATACATAGTCAAAGAAGTATCAAGACCCGACTAGTACTTCTTTGCTACCTCTTCAGAGTAAGACAAGACTTGCGGCGAAAGGAAGGTCGGTCGAACAAGACAAATTTTGTCCGAGATATGGTTGTTACAAGATAGAATCTTTCCAAGATATCCTCCGATATATGATATATTCGCTGCCTGACAAGATAAAGAATATCCAAGATATAAGATAGATTTTCCGGAAGACTTGTTGGTTAAGATAGATTTATACCTTGTATAAGATAGAATTCCTACTTTTTGTCTATAAATACCTATGTAAACCCACGAAATTGGGGAGGAGAGAGGGAGGATCATAGGATATCAACTCAGATCACACACCATAGCCCTCGCGGGAGGCATTCACTGTAAACCCTAGAAGAGGGGTCATACCTTCAGACATCCATTATAAACCCTAGAACGGGGTACCATGTTTTTACGCATTCATACGCTTTTCTCATCAATACAAACACACTTTTCGTCCTTCTCTTTGATTTATTTCGATCTAGGCCCGATTTAGGTCAAAGTTTCCTTTGGTAAATTTTGGCTCAAACAGTATAAGGCCCATGAAGACGATGAATCTTGCTGTCATCGGGAAGTTGTGTTGGCGTTTTCTCAAGGATGATGAGAGCCTTTGGAGTAGGTCCTTGAAGGCCATGTATGTGCGTCAGGATGGCTCAAGCCCGGGTGGCTCGTCGTATATCTGGCAAAGCATGAAGAAGGGTTTCAAGCAGGTGCTTAACAAGTGCACGAGATGGATTGTTAGAGACGGTCGAACGATTGGGTTTTGGACAGACGTTTGGCTCGGCGAGGAGAAGTTAGCTAATCTGGCGGTTGGGGTGGTCAGCGAAGGGGAGTTTCTTAAGACTGTCCGCGACTACTGGCTTCCGGAAGGGGGATGGAACTGGACGACTCTTGCTGCTCTCCTTCCAATGGGTATTGTTCTGTGTTTAGCGTTGATCGGGTTGGTCGAAGACGCGGAGGACACGGTGGTGTGGAATCCGACTGCTGATGGGGACTACTCGGTCTCCTCGGCCTATGAGTTCTTACATGACACCAAAGACGTTGCTTGGGTCGATAGATACGTGTACAAGACGGTGGGGAGGATCAAGGCTCAGGAGAGGGTGCGTTTATTCTTGTGGCTGGCTCTCAATGGTGGCGTTTTAACCAACGCTGAAAGACGGCGCAGGCACCTTACGGAGGTGGACGCTTGTCCGATGTGCGAAAGGGAAGTTGAAACTATGGAACATCTCTTTAGAGATTGCCATAAAATTAAGTGCGTTTGGCTCAGTTTGCCTTTGCCCATGGATGTCACTGATTTTTTTGGTTGTTCCTTTGCAGTTTGGATTCGTGCCAACTTGATGTCCAAGCATATCTTGACGGGAGGAGTGGAATGGTCAGCAACGTTTTGCACGGCCTTATGGTGGATGTGGCGTTGGAGGAATGAAGTGGTGTTCGGTGAATCCAAGGAGCTGCTGGATCTGGTCGGCTTTGTGCTCGACAAGGCTAAGGAATACAAGCTTGCTTGGGAGGCCAGTGACATGAATGGGATTGGCGGACAAAGGATGGCTGTGGAGGTCATGTGGTGCAAGCCAGCGGCGGATCAGCTCAAGGTTAACACGGATGGTGCGATGAACGGGGATGGGAAAGCGACTGCGGCTGGGGTCTTCCGGGACTCTTCCGGCTCTTGGTTAGGGGGCTTTGTGCATAATATTGGTATTTGTTCGGTTCCGATGGCCGAGCTTTGGGGCATTCGGAATGGACTTGCCATTGCGTGGGAGAAAGGGTTCAGAAACGTATGGGTTGAATCCGACTCCACCCTCGCGGTGCACCTCGCCCTCAAGGTCCCTAACGCCTCTCACCCCCTCTTCAGCCTGGCCAAGGAGTGCCAAGGCTTCCTTTCGCGGGATTGGAACGTCCGCGTTACTCATGTCTTCAGGGAAGCGAATGCCGTCTCCGACTCCCTTGCTCGTTTAGCTTTTGATTTTCCTTTCGGTTGTCATTTTCTCGTTGAGCCTCCTTTGGACTCTTTGTCTTTTTTGCTTGAGAACTTTGAGGGTCGGACTTTCTCTCGGCGTTCGAGAGCTTAGTCCCCCCTCCGCCAGGGCCTCGCCCTTACTTGATCCAAAAAAAAAAGTATTGTTGTACCTTATGGCTTTTATTCACTGCTAGACTTCACAGAATAGGATTAGGTTGACCAAAAAAAAAAAACAGAATAGGATTAGGTTGGCCCCTCCAATGTATGTTAACGTGACATACAGTACTTGTTTTGTTCTTTGGAGTAGGCGCATTGTTTGGGCCCGAATCATTACATAAATGAGCCGGCCCATTATGGTCATAAATATATCGACATCTGGCGGCCCAGACGCTGGCCATCTGTACTCCTCATTCCTCAAGACGGTGGCGCCTTCGTTTTTCAGTTTTTATGCTCTTCCCGTGGGCGAAAGATTTTAAAAACGAAAATAAATAAATAAACAAAAACTGATAGCGATTTTTCTCTTTTATCCAGAAGGAATGTTCAGGGAGGGAGACGGCGTAAACGGAGGATTTCGAAACCCCTTGTTCAATTGATCGATACTTCCACTCCCCCAATCCGCCAACTACAGGTAACTTTCATCTTTCTGTGTTCAATCGGCATAGTTATTACCAGTTTTCGGGGTATTGATGCTATGGCTGATTGTGAATGAATTTGAATTCAGCCTGCGTTTGATCCATGAGATTAATGAATGCTTATTAAATAATTCCACATAGTTGTTGATATCATGCCTTGATTACCTGTTTTCCTCCTAATCATTTGCAATGGATCAATGTTCCTTGAATGCTTGTTAATGACGCTCTGATGAATGGATATAAGAAACCGCTTCCACCGTGCTCTAAAAGCTGTGAAAGTTTGGAGATGAGGAAATTAGATAGGGTAAACTGAAAATGCAATAAGAAATAACGCCTTACATGTTTTGCAGCTAGGTTTACAATATCATTGTGATTAGGTCAAAATTTCTGGAGATTTTAGGTTAACCTGTTACTACTGAACATTTGTAATCATCTTCTGCAATTCCGGATGCTAGGTGTCTGGAATTCTTACAAATTCTGTTGTTCATCCCAACTCCGCTACATTCTGGTAGGATACTATCGAAATGTCTGAGCCACAGGAGAAAGAGGGAAAAGCCACAATCCCAAATTATGATGCTTATTTTGAAACCATACAGACCAGGAAGAAGCTACCGCGATCTCTGCAAGAATCATTGACTTGTGCTTTTGCTAAGATTCCAGTCTCTTCCTTTCCAGTAGTCAATCGTGGGAAAGGTAAAACCTGATTGCGCGAATATTGAAATATACGATCTATGTCTTTGAGGAAAAAACTCTTGTTGAAAGCTGGACTTTCTTACTGCAGTGATTGAGGTCCCGGCAGATACATCTGTTGCTGATGCTGTAAAAATTCTGTCAGAGAGCAACATATTGTCTGCTCCAGTGGTTAATCCAGACGCAAGAAACGATGCAGAATGGCGAGAGAGGTACTTGGGAATCATCGACTACTCAGCTGTCATACTTTGGGTTCTAGAGACGGCAGATATCGCGGCTGTTACTTTATCAGCAACCTCAGCCACCGCCGCTGGTGTAGGAGCTGGTGCCCTTGGAACCTTGGGAGCTGTTGCATTGGGAGCCACGGGGCCTGCTGCAGTTGCCGGGATGGCTGTTGCTGCAGTTGGTGCAGCTGTTGCCGGAGGATTTGCAGCTGATAAGGCGGTGGGGAAAGATGCGGCTTCTGCTGCCAATCATTTTGGAGATGATTTCTACAAAGTTCTTCTCCAAGAAGAGCCTTTCAAGTCCACTAAGGTAAAACTTTTGCTTTTTTAATAAGCTGAATTGATCTCGGTATGTACATGGTAGGATTACCATAACTTTACACTAGGAAATGGGTTTTTGGGTTTAGTTCTTAACTTTTCTTCTGTTGCAGGTGAGATCCATAGCAAAATCATTCAGGTCTTCCCCGTTTCTTCCAGTGGCAACAGACAGTTCCATGTTGACCATATTATTGCTCCTATCCAAATACAGGCTGAGAAATGTGCCAGTGATAGAGTCTGGTCAGCCATCAATCAAGAACTTCATTACTCAGTCTGCAGTTATTCAAGGATTGGAAGGGTGTCGAGGTAGAGACTGGTTTGATGAGATCTCCAAACATCCTCTCACAGATTTGGGCCTTCCTTTCATGTCACCCGACCAGGTGTGACATGATGGTTATGTAAAATTTACTGTAATGATTTTCTAAAACAGTTGCTAGAAATGAAAATAACCTGGCATTTTTTGCTGATATTGATTAGGTTATAAGCATACAAAGCGATGACCTGATTTTGGAAGCTTTTAAGCGAATGAAAGATCACGAAATCGGCGGGCTCCCGGTTTTGGAGGGGCCAAAGAAGAAGATCATTGGCAATATAAGCATGAGGGATATCAAATACCTGCTCCTGAAACCTGAAATCTTCTCCAACTTCAGGTAATAATACTAGTTCAATCTGTTCATAAGTATTTGTTTGCAGAACCCATAATGTTATTGTTGTTTTGAATTCCTTCTTGCAGGAATCTGACAGTGAAGGAGTTTGTGGACACGATTGTTTCATCAGCTCAAGAAGTAGGGAAAGTATCCCCACCAATCACTTGCAAGCTGGACTCAACTCTTGGCAGCATCATTCATATAATTGCTTCCAACCATGTTCACAGGATCTACGTTGCAGGCGACGACGGGAACGAAGTCGTTGGCGTTATAACTCTCAGAGACGTCATTTCGTGCTTCATATTCGAACCCCCGAACCATTTTGATAACTACTATGGCTTCTCTGTGAAAGAGTTGGTCACCAAGTGATTTTCATATCTCATGGTGATGGTGATGTTTGAATCCTGAACTAAACTTTAGCTAAAAAACAGTCTTCTTACTGTACATTTTGGTCGAAATTTGTAAATCATTAAGAAGATTTTAATTTGTGCATTATTTAATAATAATAAAATCGCTGCCTAAAGTTTTAAAACGACAAACATTTCCTAGTCAATGACTTAATAAGACTCTATAATTAGAGGAACTAAGTAATATTTGTATCTAATAACATTAAGTTTTATTAATCCGAATCTAATAACATTAAGTTTTATATTAATAAAATGGTGATATTTTTCTATTTTTTTGGTTGGGTGTGATTAATAAAATGGTGATATTTTTCTATGACGGCGATATAAAATTATTTAATTCCAATAGCGTGAATACAAAGCAAATAGAGGGAGAAATAAATAAATAAATAAATAACGAAATATGAGAACATTGTGTCAGTGAATGGAGAGAGGCAGATAGGTGGGCCCGCTGAAATGCGCCTCTTTCAATGACCTATAAAATCTGGCTCCCCACTTGTGCTTTCTTTCTCCCTCTTTCTCGGCCGAGCGAAACACAATTCCCCTTCTCTTCTCGCCGAGTTCAACAGATCGGTCTCCATGGAAGCGTTCGTCTAACACCTCAGACTTTCCCCGTCATCGCCAGTTTCTCCTTCCTGAAGCTTTTGAGTCTTTCGAAGCGGAGACTTTCTGTTCTCTGCGTGCAAGTAATGGCTCGCTTCTTTTTTTTTCCTCGGTTTATTGATTTGATTTTTCAATTCTGCGAAATTAGGGTTTTCTTCTCTCTGTACATTCGGACTTCTGTTTGCTCATGCTGTTTGTCGTTCGTTGTTTGTTTTCTTTTGCTGGATTTTGTTATTAGGCTCCCGGTAACTTGAATTTGATGTGTTTGAGATGTTGTTGGTTTTTGGAAGAGGCGGTGGGTCAGATCTAGGGTTTGTTCACTTGAGATTAAAATTTGATCATGATTAATTTTGTCTTTGCAATTCAATTGGTAACTCATTGACTATTGTTCTTTATTAAATTGGATTCTGTCATGAAGAATATGCTCACTTTTTACTAAACGTGCCATGAAGAATATAGATGAATTTGCCTCTGCTCTATTTAGTACTCCGTAAGATAAAATTGCTAACACTAAGCTTAGCCATGGAGAATCATTATTAGCTTTAGACTTTGAAGGCACGCGGTTGGTCTTACTTTCTTGGTAAAATAAGTTAGAAATATGCCTGTTTTTGTTTAGGAAGAACTGAATACTTGGTTTGCAGTTTAATTGAGGATATGAAAGCATGATTGTATCTCCTGAATAATGATATTCTCCCCATGTAAGGCATGTATGCTGCCTTGATTCCCCTTGCTCACGTAATGTAAGATTTTATCAAGGTGTAGGAGGTCAAAATGTCTACACCTGCTAGGAAAAGGTTGATGCGGGACTTCAAGAGGCTGCAACAAGACCCACCTGCAGGAATCAGTGGAGCTCCTCATGACAACAACATTATGCTTTGGAATGCTGTTATTTTTGGGTAGGTTTAAATCACAAACTGACACGCTGTGTGTTTATATGCTTTCTCTTGTTTGATTTCTTTACCTTTGCATTGAAACTTACTCAAAATTCTCTTGTTGAATTGCAGTCCCGATGACACTCCTTGGGATGGAGGTAAAGTGCATCATCTACTTTTTTAAAGCTACCAATTTCTTAATGTGGCCTTGGTCCATGGTTTTCCTGATAATATCATATCTTTTCTGGGATCATGCAAGTTTTTTTTCTCTTTCCTAGTGTGTTGGCATTATTTTGGCAGCTGTTAGTACATTCTATTGATTTCATCTTAAGAGAATTGTTTCTGATGTGCTAATTATGGCTAGGTAACATAGTAGACATTATAGCTTGAGGGTGTCCTGCTTTTTTTGACGTGTCCAATAAACCACAGATGTGTTATTGATTCAGGTTGCTGGTGGGGTTATGTCGCCTATTAAAATGATCTCTTTATTCCTTTGGAATGGTACCTTAAGAGATTGTGTAATTTCCTATTAAGCGCTTCCATTACTGGTGTATAAGAAACTTGCTAGCTGCATGATTCTGGTAGTTGATTGACCACAAATTATTTGGTTACCTTTGATTGCAAGTGTTATCCTTCCTTTCCTAAATACCAATCACAACTATACATTTTTCTCACCTGTGACAATCCACTGACCAAAATGAGCTTCAGGCTGAAACATTAAAAAAGTATATTCCTAACTATATAATGGGATTGGCTAGTTGAAAATTTATGAACTCAACTATGCATAGGAAGAAATAAACAGGACATTGGTCAAAGCATGCATCATATGTTCCTTGTCTTTCGAAAAATACAACCAAAAGCTAAACATGGACAGATAGGGCTTACATTTATCAAACAATGAAAAGATTGAAATTGTGGTTGGAGGGGGGGGGGGTGGATAAAGAGGTCGCTTGTCATCTATCCCAGAGGAATATTGTCACGCTTGTTAATTAATGGTTTGGTTTTGTACTGGTATGTGATTAGAACATGCATCATTATGAGGCTATCATTCTTTATTGTCAGTTGGCCAAGAGGGCGTAATGTGATTTCAAATGTTTCTGATTGCTTTAATAAGAGAAACTAGGAGAAGCGTAGGAATGGTTTTCCTGTTTTTTGGTGTCTTTTTTACTGTTTGGACCTTGCGTATTTGATGGAACTTGAGTTCTTTCACTTTTATTCTGATTGCAAATTTTGTCGTTACTGTGTATCAATTTGTTGCCTCTAAAGAGTACATACAAACTTGTATAAAAGTCCAAGTTCTGTATGCTCATGTTACTAGTTTTTGTTTTTTGTTGATTCTTGTTTGGTTTATGGCATTAACTGGCGTTTGTTTATTACTATTGTTGCAAGTGGCTTAGATTAAACTCTGAAGGCATTTTTACCATGTGCGTTCATGCTTCTTTGTTTACCTCAGAATCTCTCATCTTGACAGTTAAAAAGACATTTAATATATAGCTACATTATTTTTGTACTGTAGCTATACCATCTCTGTGCAACATATCTCTTCTGTTTGTGCTTTTTAAATTGATTTGCTGCTAAATGCCATTGTAGTACTTGGTGAAATTCTTGCTATCCATCAGACTTCTCAATTCATTTTTCATACAACATAGCTCTCCAGTCTCTGCTGTCATATTGTATGCTGCAAAATACAGTTTCATGCCCAGTAGTATATTCCCACTCATTTGTTATGCATCTCACTATTCTCAATTCGGAAAATCAGCCTTGATTCTGTGATTAGTTGCTCAATACTCATGGGAAACCTTTGATATTCCATTTTCTTAGTTATGTCATCCATCCTTCACTTAATTTTCAGTTTGTGGCTAACAATGCAATAATTGGAATCTTCGATTAGTAGTTTAGTACCCTTGCATAGCATGACATAACCTGTTTTTTTTGTTACGTGTGTTACACGCTACCTTTCTCACCAAGTACTTCTTAGACAAAATGCTAGAGGAAAGTCTTTTGTGTTCTCATACTTGGATCTTATATTTGTGTTAATCATGACTGAAAGTAGATTTTCTCATGGCCCTAGATAATTGAAAAATAGGAGAAAAGGTGTGTAAACCTCTTATCTTGGATCTGGTTGACTGACAAGGTTGATGATGTTGTCCTTCGCCATTGTCAGGTAAAATATTTTGCATGCAGTATTGACATAATAGGATAGCTTTTGTAGGGGTGTAGGGAGATATGACGATATCTTGATCCAGCTCGAGAGTAGACAAGTTTCATTTCATAGTCATCTTTTTTTAAGGTGTTGATATCTGTTTTAATATGAACTAGGTTTTACTATTTTTTTTCTCCTTTGCCTAAACCTATCCGTCAGCAAAACATCTTTTATTTTTCAGAAATGAGTCTTTGTGTTATGGTGGTTGTAACATTAGGGTGTCCTGCATCTGTTATGCATTGACTATTTGATTTGTTTTTGTCAGGCACCTTTAAATTGACGCTACAATTCAGCGAGGATTACCCAAATAAGCCACCTACAGTTCGCTTTGTCTCTCGGATGTTCCATCCTAACAGTAAGTCTAGTGTTTCAATTAATACCATCTTCAAATTTTAGTTGTGGACGGAATCTCAATATGCTGATTCATGCTCTACTTTGTTGTCATTTGAAAGCTAGTAGATCAGATTTAGTTTGTATCAATAATGATTGTGCAAATTAATAGTTGGCATCATTTCTAGAATAGGGTTGTTAGAAAACAAGGTAAAAACATTGAATCGGAAAGATAGTCATCTAGTACACATCCCGGCCACTTGTGCTGTGTGCTTAGTGTGTTTGTTTGGTATTCAGCTGTTTTTCTCTCTAGCCTTTTATGGTATAATATTTTGCTTGTGGTTTGTACAAAACTTTTATTTACCATCTACTAGAGTCATCATGCTGTCATGTAGCCCATATGTGTTTTAGGGTTGGTCTTTTAATCATTCTGTTGCTGGACCTTGGCTTACATTATCTTTGATACTGTCTTATTCAAAAGAAATTGAAGCTTCCTGATTCACTTCAAGTTTTAAGCTTCCAATTCTGAGAAAACTGACCGGGATGTGGATGAGGGTTGTCAAGTGTGTTATTATTTAAAATTTGGCGAATCACTTTTGTTGTGTTTTCTCTCTTTCTTAGTCTATGCTGATGGAAGCATTTGCTTGGACATCCTACAAAATCAATGGAGCCCTATATACGATGTTGCTGCTATCCTGACTTCAATCCAGGTACTTAATCTCCTCAACAAATTCTCTATAATTCACTTCCTTTTCCACATTGCAAACTGCTTTGTTAAATTTGAGTTATCTATTATTTCATTTTTACAGTCACTTCTGTGTGACCCGAACCCAAACTCACCAGCCAACTCAGAAGCCGCTCGTATGTTCAGTGAGAACAAGCGTGAATACAACAGGAGGGTTCGTGAGATTGTCGAGCAGAGCTGGACTGCTGACTAAGTATTAATATCCGGTCCCACAATGACATTATGATAAGTGGGGAAAAATGGTCTCTCTTTCAAAAACCTCTTTTAATGTAAAATTAGGATTTGAAATGTTTGCTTCTGTGAGAAACAATTGCATTGATCGGACTTTGCATTTAAGTAAGCTTAAATGTTTATAAAAACTTTGTTACTTTTGTGTATCTGTTTAGCAAATATTTCCTCATGCACATGAGATCTGCATCGCTTCAAGTTGAATGGTGAACCGAGCCAGCACTTTACCGATAGGCAAAAGTACCCCGTGCATTTTTTCTGACTATATGGCTGATCATGGTCGGTTCAAACCGAAAATTTAACCTGAACTCACTGTTCACTGAAACTAAATGCTATTTGGTTTGGTTTTCGGTTTTCTGAATGAGGATTTGAAATGTTTGCTTCTTTGAGAAACAGTTAAATTGAATCTGACATTGCAATTTAAGCAGGGGTATGTGTGCAATATAAAACATTGCTAAATGGGATCTTTAGACTACATTGTTTGTCTGTACATAAAATTTAAGATCATCTCATGTTGAAAGGTGAAATGTTTGCTTCTTTGAGAAACAGTTAAATTGAATCTGACATTGCAATTTAAGCAGGGATATGTGTGCAATATAAAACATTGCTAAATGGGATCTTTAGACTACATTGTTTGTCTGTACATAAAATTTAAGATCATCTCATGTTGAAAGGTGAACCCAGTGGTGTCACATTCAAAGGTGACGAGCTCTGGTCAGGCTTGGGGGCACGTCTGGGCGACTTCGTTGTGTTCTTGTAATCATAAAGCTTATCTAGTTGAGCCAATGCCTCTGGCATTTTAGGCCTAGCCTTAGGATCAAGATTCAAACAGTCAAGAGCCAATGTAGCAATTGTCATCGCCGCCTTCTGAGGGTATTGCCCTTGTAAATTGGTGTCCATGATTCTGAACAACTTTCTCTTATCTCTCAAGCAAGGTTTTGCCCAATCTACAAGTGACTGTTGCAAACAAGGCCTTCTATTGTCAATGGCGGGTCGTCCTGTCAAAAGCTCTAGAAGAACTACTCCAAAGCTATAAACGTCACTCCTTTCTGAGAGTCGGCCTGTGGCCATGTACTCAGGCGCTGCATAGCCTTGAGTACCGATGAGCTGAGTTGAGATGTGGGTTAGATCTCCTGTTGGACCCGCCTTTGCTAACCCAAAATCGGAAAGCTTTGGATTGAATTCCTGGCTCATAAAAGAAATAACCCTATTAGAATAAAACTAATTTTAGCCAAACTAGGTTGCACATTCTTATTACACATACCGTGTCTAAAAGAATGTTAGAAGCCTTGAAATCCCTAAATATGATATGAGCATCATGTAGGAAAGACAGGCCTCTGGCGGCTCCTATACCCACTTTGATCCTTGTTGCCCATGACAATGGTTGAGCTCCTCCTACATGCAAAAATATTATAAAAAATAAATATTTCTTTCCTTATAGAATTAAGAAGTCAATGATTGTATTCTTAAGACATATACAAGTGTAAACAAAGTACATATTAGATCTTGAATATCATTTTATATGACTTACTTCTAAAGAGATGATTCTCTAAGCTTCCCTTTGGCATGAATTCATAGACCAATAATCGGTCATCGCCGTCAACGCAATACCCAATAAGCTTGACAAGATTTGGATGGTGGAGTTGACCAAGATAGTTAACTTCCGTCTGCATTAACCCAACTATATATTAGTGGAAATTTTTCCTAAATATTAGTATTACATGTTTATGAAGGGTTTGATCTTTTAATTTACATCATTATAAAAAAATCATTTGTAAATATTTTGAAATGTCTGAAAATAGGAATGTATTTACGATGATCCAAAGAACAAACTCGACCCGCCTGACCCATTTGACAAGTCTAGTTGTATGTTAATAGACATACCAGCCACTCCTTATGTCCCTGAAAACCATCAGGCTTGAGCTTCTTGATAGCGATAACCATTCCAGACCCGGATTTCGTAGGAGTGAGCGTTTGTTGGTCGATCCATCCTTTATAGACGCACCCGAATCCTCCCTCTCCGAGCAAGTAATCAGGACGGAAGCTCTTCGAAGCAACCTTAAGTTCCGTAAATGTGAATGGCTTCAGATTAGGGGAGGAAAGTATTTCTCCTTCTGTTCTTGGAGTTGGAAGGATTTGAGATGTGCTCTTGTTGAACACATCTTTTGTAACAGGGGGACTTGTAAGATCATTGTCTTTGTTTTTGATTGAGCTCTTTGACTTTCCTGAGACAAGATTAATCAAAATTTACAAAATCTTTCTTAGAGAATTAAGGATGTGGCTAGCATAGATATTAGATATGCATAAAGTACCTTGTCTGCATGATAAATGACTTTTTGATTCTTAGTTGTTTATGGTAATTCTTGCTAACACCATGAACGAATTAAGGCATAAAACATGGTTTTGTATGATACCTGTGATTAATTCTTAGTTGATGTTTATGGTAAGTCTAACACCAAAAACAAGAAATTCATCAAAATAATGAAGAACTCCGAACTCAAAATGGGTAAACAAAAGCGAAACATACCAAAAGAATCCCTCCAAACTCAGAAACAAAATACGGAGTAACTCTTTTTGGGTGGTAGAAACATAGCTAAAAAAACTAAAAAACACAAACTAATTAAGGCAGATAGTTAATCAGAAAATTAAGAGGGAATTACCCGATGTAGAGGTGGGATGAGCTGAAGAACATAAACAGTTTCCCATGTTGATCAAAGAGTTCGAAAGAGATTGAGAGAGTATTGTAGTTGTAGCTAGAGGAAGTAATTTAGTAGAGAAAGAAGAAGGTGTAAAAATGAAAAGAAATCAAGTAGGCGGTGCTTAAGGTACATAACATATTACTGTATAATAGTTGTGGAAGAAAGAAGGTTAGAGGAAGCAAACGAGATTTGGGAAGGATTTGACATCAGAAAGTTGGACAGAAGTTTCCTTCTTCTTCCTTAGTTTGTGTTCACATGTGCTCATTACAAAAAAGTGGAAATGCAAGGAAGATATATAGTCATATGAAGAGATGTATATTGGGAATTTGCTTAAACTACATTCGTTTTGATTATTTTATTTGCTACTAAAAAAATACTGTACTAAAATATAAATCTTTTTTTTTCCCCTCTAGCTCTCCAAAGACAACGAGTAGATTATAATCTAACCTTTAGGGTAGCTAAGAAAAATAATCCAAACTTGACCATAATCAATCTTATAAGAGGCTAACATAATTCAATAATAACTCACTGATGTTATTCATAATCAATCTTGGAGTGCCACAAATGACAATACCACTTGACCATAAATTATAAGAGCATCCCCAACAGATGTGCTAAAAGTTTTTCTAAAATGGAGAAGCAAAAACAATATTCTCCAAATTTTTTCTACTTCAACTCCAACAGCTTCTCCATTTTACAGAATATAACCTTTCTTATTTAAGTCCAACCACTTATCTATTTTGAAGAATTCAATGTTTATTAATTATTATTTTTATTTAACTGACAGAAATGAAAATATAATACAATCTTACTTTAAAGATACTTAAATTTTTATTTAAATAATAAAGAAGTAATTATACTAAAGAATCATAATGTAAATAAGAAAATACAAGCATTCACAGTAAGGTGTTGGAAAGATTATATATTATTGTTTAATGGTTTTAGGGTCGGTACCGATCGACTAAAATATTTATGACTTATATACACATAAACTCAATAAATTAGGACTTATGTGAGCAAAAAGTTTATGCATTCACGAGAAACTATAATAACTAAAAATATATATTTTATAATATATATGATGAATTTACATTATATATTTAACACTAAAGGGAAAACTTAAACTTTACACTCAATTTATATAAACCTTCTACTATTAGCATAAATACATTTTGAAGAAAAGAATAATTACCATAAATGTATTTTGGAGAATGAAGTGCAATTTTAGAGAATCCCCTATATTTAGAGAATGAAGTGCAAATTTTTTTCCCATCTCTATTATGGAGAATGAGATGGAGAATCTGTTGGTGCAAAAAAATGAGCTATGATCCCCCAAATTCCTCATTTTCTCTATAATAGAAAAACTGTTGGGGATGCTCTAAGAGGCATGTTCTTTTTGATCACATCTTACTCCATAACTGAGGATTTGAGGATATATTTGGTACAGCTAAGGTTATTTTTTAGCAACCACCCGAAAGACTATGGTACTTTTTATAATTTTTCCAAAAAAGCCCACTAGTTTTTTTAAAGGGATAACCCCACTAGTTTCACTAACCAAAAAATGTATTGTTAATTGGTAATATATGATTTTGTTAGAGCGGATATGTACTATTTTACAGCTCATACATCCATAGGCTTACTATTAAAAAAAATGAAATATAGCCTAAATACACTTTATGCATAAACGCCATGATTTCCAAATTGACTTCCTTTTGGTAATGGTTGAATATATTTGAAGATCGACTTTCGTTCCACCTACAAAAATGTCTTAATTTGATGTTTTTTGGTAGAAAATGATATTTTTTTTAGTGTGAGGTGGATGGTGTACAATTAGTTACACAGCACAGAGCTACACAACTACATGCTATTACAGAATCTAATTTTTATAATTTATTAAGAAAACTGTGCACCACACGTTGATAAACATATAACATACTTGCTTAAGCTGGAAAAAGTAACGAGTGAATATATGCTCCTGTGTTTTGGTAGGAATGTGAATTTATACTTTGAATATCAACAACATTATTGAGAGAATAAGTACTTTGGGCCTCAACTTTGGAGCTATTAGGCCTAAGGACTTGAATTTCAATGTACTACACATATCATGAAAATGAAATGTTTTGATGATGTGTGGTTGCACAACAAAATTCTTGGAAACGATCGACGAAATTAGGTGAAGGCCAGGTCTTTCACATACTGACATACGACTAATAGTACAACTACAGCAATATATGTTTGATTTATATCTTTCAAGTTAAAGGACAAGTTGATCGGCATCACATTCACATGTCAACGTTTAGTCATTTAAATTTAATATAAATTAATTTGTATTTTATTGAGCTAAAATGTCTTTTTAATTGTGATGTAAGTCTATAAGATTGCGTGGTCGTGTAGTTCATGTTTGAAATTCAATTACATGTGCAAGAAACTTTTGGTTTTAAGATACGTCTGTTTTCATTAATATCACAGTCACATCTTTTACAAAAGTATCTTTAATTGATTTCTCTAATTGATCATAATTAATGTGATCCGTATTGATCAACACTACAAAATGGTTTCCAGGATTGCTAGCTAGCTTGAAAACTATATATTCATTTCAATTGTACATCTATTTCTTACCAAAAAAAATTGTATATCTATTTAACTCCATTAACCAATCGGTAGGTTTAGAAAGTAGAAATGTGATTTCAGTCAACCAAGTTGACTTTGGCTTCAAATAAAGCACAAGGCTTATGCCTTAAGAGGGTAGATATTCATTAAACTAATTTGTCAATGACAAATCATTCAAAGTGGTAAATTATAAGATGATCGATCTCCATAAACCATCCATCAGTATATTCATTTGGGTTCGATTGTTGGCTGAGAATTGGCCACGGTTGTATCCATTTCAAATTCTCTGCCTCAAATCAGGGTCTCAAATTTGTGTATGGAAAATGCTAGTACTTTATTTTATAAGAGAAAACATTATGCTCTTGTTTATGTCACAAAACCATCATGAAATGCCAATTGCAATTGCTGCAAAAATAAACACTATAAGCAAAGAAAGACTTGTTCTGAGATGGGCTACATGCCCATTTATAGTTACAAAGTTACACTCTTGTAGAAAGCATTATGTTGCTGGCTCCTGTACAAACTACAACCAAATACACAAGAAAGAACACACTCAATCGGAACTCGAATTACCCTAACCCGAGTTCCATAAGATAGAACAAAAGAATGAGAAATGCAGGCTTGCTAGATTCTGAAGTGTGGTTATTAGCAAGCAGAATCTAGTAGGCCACTTTGAAAAACAAAAAAATATCAGGCCGATTTGGCTGTATTTTTATGGAGGAAAAAACAAAAGAAATCAATGAAAAAAGATTCCATCTTCATGCTTGAGTAGAGCAATAATGGATATAGGAGTTGGAGAGAAGATTGATCACAGGCTATGAACAAGGGCCCTCCTACAAGGCGGCGGTTGTGAAGGATTGTTGCTTTTGCTTGGAGCCGGGGATTCGATTCCGAGTGTTTTCATCAGAAAATGCCTCTCCTGAAATCCCCAAATAACAACAAAGACATATGATTACAAAGACATTAAATTTTTACTTGTATGGCTTTGAATGTTATGAAGCATAACAACACTTACACTTTCTGAAAACTGTGGACTAGGGATAGTGGCTGCAAAGGATCTGAACAGAGGAGTTATACTAAGAGGAGAGCTAAATTCTGCCAATGAAAATGCTGAAAAGTTATCTTCATTGTCCTCAGTACATGGTGCTAAGATCTCTTCTGTCATGACACCAAACATATACAAGAAATTCATATGTATGTGAATGAATGAATCTTTGAAGAATTTATAAACCTTGAATCTGTTATTACCTTGACTTGTGGTTTCTGTGACATGGGTCTTGTTTTCTGAGGCGCGCTCGGTATTTCCACCTTTACCATCATCCTCATGCAATGTGCATATCTCAGATTGAGTTTGTTCGTCGCTTGCATATGTGGACAAGATGCTTGATCCGTTGCTATACTCGGATCCGCTTGGGGAATCATACATATCAGATTGCCTGTGAAAACTTTAGCAGAATTCATTGAATTGGAATATCCACAAGTTTCTCATATACTCCAAATCATCCTCTTAGCATAAAGCAACTTCTCACCTTTGAGAAGATTGAATTTCAGAGTTGCTACTTCCCAAATCCTCCAACAGATCATTGAGTTGGTCTAGTTGCAAATCTGGCACACTCATACCACAGTTTTGCACCTCGTTCTGCTTTCTTTTGCTAAGAAAATTCTCAACAACCTGGAAAAAAGAAACATAAGCAACATCAGAAGAGCTTTTCCACACTTTTTTAACCAATTCAGAAAACCCAGATCTACATATACCTCAGAGGCAGATTGTAAGCTTTTCTCTGTGTTCTCTATGTTCACTTTCATTGCTAGAGAGCTGAGGAGTTCAGCTTGCTGCATTAAAGCTAGTACCTTTGGATCATCCTTCTTCAGAAATGATCCTTCAATCTTTACTTTACCTGCAAACAGCAATTTTGTGTCAGCTATAATACAGGTTAAAATTCAAAGTCACAAGGGTTTGCTAATGCAGATGGCAAGCTTTTTTTACCATCAGCCAAAGTTGTAGATTCAGCTTTATGAACATTTTGATTGGCTAATGCGCGGTCTTTATCCAATACATCTCCATCGTTGTAGATTTCAGGCAGATTTGGACTATGAGCAGATCTACACAGACAAAGAACCATTTAAAGCATCATAAAGCCATAATCTTTCTGTAACTACTTTGATTTTTATCAACATTTTTACCTCAGCTTCTTCAGTGAAGATGCAACATTTGGCGAAAGCTCAAACCGAAAAGTGTTACTGTTGGAGAAAACCCTCTTGTTGCTGGCATTAATGTATGTCAACTTATCATTCTCCTTGGGCAGTGGTTGGATTCGAGCTCGTTTCTTGCACAAAGTCGTGAATCGATTTTTAACCGCGTTATCGGTCCTACAACACCATTAATTACCTCAGTCAATAAAAAAGCACCAAAATGGCAATCAAAAGGGGATTAACTTGTTTTTAACCAACCTGCCAGAAACCACCTTAGCTATCTCAGTCCATCTATTGCCATATATCTTTTGAGCCTGCAATGTGAAACCAATGTTTAGTCTAGTACTTAATTACAATAATTGTGGACAAACTTTACCTAATCCTTCCTCTTTTTTGGCACTTTCTAAGCATAAAAACAAGTAAACAAGCATGCCCAGAAATTGAGCAACATGTTTCTCAGAACAAGGAAGCTGAATTACCTCACATAACAACAAATCTTCCTCCGGAGACCACCCTCCCTTTTTGAAATCAGTATTAAGATACGTATACCACCTGTTCGACAAAACGTTTCACAGAGAAACAAACCAAACATTAACACAAAACTAACTTACAAAAATCAGATGTAACAACTAACAAGCTCATAAGAAGATTTACCTTCTTCTACACTGTCTTGTAGTCTTATCCTTGAAATTTGATGCAATAAGCGTCCAACTGTAACATTTAACACCCCCATGAACTGATATTCAAACGAAATCCCAATTCCCAAATCCAAATGTGAAGAACAATCAACAATGCATTCTGTTTGCCTTACTTTTCAGTTCCATGGATGCTTATTTGCTCGCGGAGAACATCGTCTTCCTCAGGACTCCACGTGACAATCCGACGCTCTTTCTGCTTGCTCTCCATCTCGCTCACTCAATCTCTCCAAAGAACCCACCTTTCTATGTACAAAAGTCGCTTTTTTCCCACTGTTCAATTCAAAAGCAAAGCACAAATTAGCAACAGAGCTCATAGTTTCAGAAATTGGCCTCGGATTCGGACCTTCCGAGTTTACCCCCAAATCGAAAACCCCCCAAATTTGGAACACCAAAACTCGAATGCGATGCTCCCATGGAAGAAATTACTCAACGGAGCATCGATTTCGCCGAACGTAATCGAACAAATATGAAATGAAATTCGGAAGTGCTTACGATAAATTACAGAGAGTAGCAACTTGCAAGCTCCAAGAGTGGTTGTTCAGACAGTTGAAGAAGAAGAAGAAGAATGTGAATGGAGAAAAAGAAGAAGAGGCAGAAGACTTTTGTTTTCCCCTTATCCGTATCTTCGTCGTCTTCTTCTTCGATTTAATATTTTGAATGCTCGGAATTTGTCCGATTTTGTGATGAGGAAGAAGAGGAATGTATATATATACAACGGGTGTGTGAGAGAGTGGGCGGGCTTTATCACAACTCGCAAGTTTGAACGACGCTGAAATCAAGGTGAGCCCATCGTAGGGCCTTGACCGGGCCCGGGCGGGCCTCATCACGTCACGTGATGTGCCGTTGCTCTGACACGGCCTATGTTATTAATTACACATTATTATAAAAATCTAAGCTTAGGGATAATTATGATTAGAGAGGGTTACTTTGTTTATGCCATTCAAACATGGCTTGTATCCCAAGGTTTGAATCCGGTGCTTTCGAAGTTCGCCAGAGCTATGCTATGTGGCTCACTTAACAATGAACTTCGTTAAGTACAGTATAAAGTACGTAGTGTATAAATTAACCTATTGTGTTTTAAGGTTTTGGTTTTTACTTTACTCGTTTTTGAGCTTGGTTCGTTGTAAAATTAGCATGAGATGTTAAATGAAGGCATTGGATGCTCTTTTTGGCCATGTATCTATGTATGGATGGATTTACCATTAATCATACTAAACTATGATACTAGTATGATGATATAAATAGTACATATTTTGTAACGTTTTGATTAGAATATAATGGTATAGTATAGCAAAAGGAGGGGATAAGAAAGGCGAGAGCCAAGAGGAATGGCGTGAGTTGTAGTGTTACAACAAGGGCATGCACATCACACTCATCCTCTCCATGTTTTGTTTCCATCTGCATTATTTTTTTTTGAATTTGAATCTGGTATAATATTTGTTTATGTATAGTAAAATTGATAATAAATCTCACTATTAAAAGTAATTTCACGTTTCAATGATTAATACTTATAATTTATATGAATTTTTCTATAGTTTACCCTAAGAGTATGTTAGAAGAATAAAACTATATAAAAAAAATTAAAATGAAGTTAAATAATTGTACAAAATTACACCTAACTAATTTATTTTATTTAAAAATGACCCTAATTGCATAACTTAATTGGGAAAATTAATTGGTCTTATATATACAAATACAAATTGAAGTAATTTAGTATGGAGTAGCTCCACGTCACCAACACCCTCCCCGTCCACGTGACCTTCGAGTTGTCCACCACGTGATCCCTCATTTATTTACCGCTCCATGCCACTAGTGTGTTTCCCTTTCATTCAAAATTCAAGCCTAACGACATTGTTTATCCTTAGCCAAACTATACATGTATCATATATGTATATCTTATGTACTGACCAATTCATAATCCAGTTTTCATGAAATGCAAAAATTTGTATACAGATTAGAAAATTAAAAGTGGAGCATTTCAAACGAAGCTAGCTAGCTAGCTATAGTGAGTGCATGCATATGGTTCGGGCCATGGTACGTACGTAGTAGTAGTAGTAGCAGTAGTAGAGACTAGAGATCGAGGCACGATTTCCAAAAGAGATGCACCTTACCACCACCGACCAGGTGACCCAAATTGTGGACCACCTTGGTGATAGTGAAGAATGCCACGTGTATCATTAACATGCTTGGATTAAGAATGAACGTACACTCGAGATTTTATAAATGGATTAAGGGATTTGTTACTCGAATTTATTCGTGTGTAAAAGGTTTTTATCACCTTAATTATAAGCATTATAAGCCAACTTCATCTAATATCCCGATGATCTCATTGACTTTCATGTATACTTAACTTCTTTTTTGTAAGGGTAGATGAACGAGTGACTTAATTAATGAGAAGTTCATCGCCCTGACTCATCTATAACTAGATAGATTTCTAAAATCCCAGTTTTTTTTTTGTGTTTTTCGCTCTTCATAATATGATTAACGTACTATTACTTTCAAGAAATGTGGATCGGATGATACATTCCGAACCATTAAGAGAGTAAAGATTGTCGTAACCACTAATCACGTATACTATATACGGATAGAGGTGATTTTTTTACCTTCGGATACTTACTTAATCTGTTAAGCTTGTAGGATAATATCAAGAAGTTTTTATACTCTTATTATACTAGTGGTGTCCTTCACTAGATCGAGTGAAATTATATCAAATGTACAATACCTTTTAAAAAGAATTGGAAATACATACATCAATTAAGTTTTTTCAATAGAAAAATAATTGATTAGGAGCGGTCTTAGGGCCCCTACAAACTTCCCTTTTTGGCTAAATTGAGAGTGTGGATATGTTTGGCTGAAAAATAAAGTGTGTGGATATGAAGAAAAGTCGAAGGCATATTTTCCCTTTCCAATGTACGTTGAAGTCATTCATTTGTGAAGTAGTGGAAACTCACCGTTTATATATATTTGCACATTTTTGTAAAAAGTAAGAACTTACGTGGGTTAACTTTAATTGGGCACCAAAAACTTTAGTGTACGTACTTTGATTCTTGCCTTATAAAAAGGTGTCAAACTTGTGAAATTAACTCGTTGTGGCCTTGCTTTGGTGTTCCACTTGCATTCCCACTTCAAAGCTGAAACGACAACTCCTTTGTGTTGTTCTTTTGTAGGTGGCGAGAAAATTAAAGGAAGAAAGTTGTTCCTTTTAATCCCATCCAAATTAATCTACGTTAACGTTTAGTGAGAAAAAAGGCCCACGTGTGCACGAAAAGGTCCAAAGAATATATGTATATATAACCATGGCTAAACCCTTATTAATTACATGGTTATCATCTTAAACCATTACATTAGCAGATCAACTACATTTGATGATACGAACCGAAGAATAACCTGATTGAATTGAAGTTCGAAAATAAACGATTGTTTCTTTGCTCTTTTTGCTTTCATTCGTTCTACGTTGTCTACTAGCTCTTTCAGCTTCCGGCCCAACTTGCGTAATGTTTTTGTTTTCTTTTCAAAATATGATACTATGTGTTCTTGTTGCATGTTGTTGATCGTCGTATTTTCAAGCCGGTTTATCTAGTTGCCGATTTTTAACCCTAGATCTACCATGTTTGTTTGGTATTTATATCAAATTCCTCGTTAACTTTACAAGTAACAAAAAAGTAAAATATATACTCCGTATCCAATTGATTGAATTGAAGTGCAACGTTTGGTTATTGTGACTTGTGAGTGGTTGATATAGTTGAAAATACCCACCACCAACAACAACTTTTGAGGAGAGCATATTTACAGGTAAACTCTTTCATCTTCTTTTTCTTTTGATTTTTGAAAAAGCTTCCATTGTTCTGCTAAAAGAACTTTCAAGAGAAAGGAAATTCCCTCGAGGAATCCTATGCATGGTTTCTTCAACGTCCTTAATTAGCCTTCATAGTCAAGTTTGTCTAATTAGATTCCTAAACCATCGCTTTACTAGTACTTACTGTATATATGCATGCATGATATATCTTTCAATGCAACAGATGTTATTTTGGTTGAACAATGCGCAACATATGTTACGACTAACCAAAAAGAAACATATGTATAACATACTTTATATATGATAGCAATTAGTTAAAAGAGGTTAACTTTTTGGTACGTATTTGTCAAGTCTTCCCACCTTAACCGACAAGCTCCAAAATAATTATGTGATGGGTGCATGAATATCTGTATTTCATAATTATATCCTAAACTTCTCTAGGGTTTTGGTGTTTTTTTTGGAGTTATTCTTTTTTTATAAACTAGCTCTAATCAATCTCTTAACCTAATTTCAACCAAAAAAAATCTCTTAACCTAATATTAGAAAATAGAATTGAAGTTTGTTTTATCTTGATAGTTTTGTGTTTTATTCTAATTATAAAATTATTATGAGTAACGTCATATCCAATTATATGCCCACCAAGTCCGAACATCTATCATCCACGAGCAAAGTATAGATTGAACACTTAAGCAAGCAATATATATATATAAGTCGGGTAAAATCAATAATTTTGCTCACTGACCATGTGATGAAAATTTGAAATGAATTCATCTATCTATCACTCAACCCATTATATGACTTTAAATTGTGTTTTATTAACTCATAAGAGAGTAACGTATCTCATCTCCTTCTTTAGTAATCGTCCTATATCTTTTTTTTTTTTTTGAAAAAATAATAATTAGGGGACCTATCCTTATGTGTATATTATCTATATATCGCATAAGTATATACACATTCTTATTCTTTTCCTCTTTGTATATAACATATTCTAAATTGCATTTGTACGGTCACAAATTCATTCTACTGAGTAATTTGTACACTATTTGCAGGTTACATACAGTCAAAGGTACAATTAAAGCAATCAGTTAATGTTAGGTCCAATTTTTCTATTTGCCACTCACACTTTCATTTGTCAGTAGGCTGAATATTTGCAATAAACAGAGAATATAAAAATACTAGTATATATTTTACCATTCACCAAACAAAAACCGGCTGCTTGGATATGTACTGTATAACACAAAAAAGTTACTGAGCAATTTATTCTCCACAGTAACAACTTCTATTTATACTTGTGTTTCACAACATGGTTTCTGAGCATCATCATGCAAGGAAAAAAGTATGAAGTAAAACTTTCCAACCCAACTATTTTTAACTCTGAAATTTACAGTTTTGCACTAGGTGCAATGAGAAAACAGCAAAGATATGATGTGCTTTCAAAACCTGAACTTAGAGAGGGTAAAAGTGGGTGACACTCTCTCATCATTCACTCAACCAAATTTACTGCCATATGTATCATCAGATTTTTGAACCCACTAATCTTTGGACCTAAGTCAATCAATAACTGCCATTTTTGGAAGCATACATTATTAGTCCTATTAGGAGACTGGAAACATAAATGGTGTGACCCGGAAAAATTTAATAGGGCAGCGTTTTTTCCGTTTCCGTTTCATGTCAATATCCAAAAACTCGAAACTTATTTCTAGTGTAAAATTTTGTTAATCTTACGGTTCCTCCTCGAGTTCATTTTGTTTCCATTCCTTTTCACGTAAAATTCTACTAGTAACTAAACGTTTTCCGTATTTGTATCTTATTCATGACTTCTATGTAATCATACACAAAAGAGAAGTAAAATCCAGCAAAAACTGAGAGATGAGTCAGCCACTTTAAATCTAGGGTCAACATCATTCCACTAAATAACATGCTCTAACAGGATAAAGCCAATAAATTAACACTTTGGCAGTCACTACATACTGAGATCATGAATACTAGCTAGCCCAAGTTGAAATGATGGATCACCTGTTTTATTTTTTGGGTTTACCCTACAACTCTGAATTTACTTGCACACTCTTTACATTTGTCAGATTCAGCAAGTAAAGGATCCATTACTACATTACAATAACAACATACCACATCAAATGTCACCAAACAATTATCAGCAAACTAGTACTAGTACTTGCTAGTAGTTTTCTCATTTGGAGTTTTCCTCTTTTTTTTTTTTCAAATTTTAATTTTTTTAACGTTTAAATTGTTTGCTTCCATCACTCAATCATGGTGATTTACAAGGCTGGTATGGGACCCCATTACCAGCATGAGCACCTAACAAATTTAAGTTCCATTCTTGGGTATTTTTTTAACGTACATTTCTGTATCCAATCATGATGATCAATACTCAAGTAATTTAACATGGGTTATTTATTTCTGACACCCATTGATAACAGAAGCAATTGGAAAATTTTCAGAGAAAAACAGATTCAAATTAATTCTTACCAGTTCAATTCAAATGAGCTTATTTATTAGATTTTGCCGTTTGTGAACACATGTCACAAATGATTCAGCATCAGCTTTAGATGCACATGTCGAGTCCAAGACTTAGAAAGTTGTGACATGCAAATTAGCCCATAGAGTTACTAAACTTACTAATGTATCTTAATCACACAACTTGCAATAGACCATTTATGTACAAAGATCTTGGAAATTAATTTTGGTACCCTTATATTTTAAGGTTATTTTGGTTGGCATCTCAAGATTACATATTTTTTGCTTGGGTGTCCGGTTTTGAATTTTCCGGTTGATGTTCTTCTTTGGTTTAAATTAATTAAATCCAAGTTCATTATTATGTTTACGAGTCTTCACTTCCTCACCCTGAAATTAGTTGGACTTAACTCCTAAAAAACTTCAATTTATATCATCAATTTAAACTTTCAAATAACCTTCCATTTTTAAGAGTATTCAAACTCAAGTTTAGAGGCTGCTTCCCTGAAATCTTATCGAGTCGAGTCGATCAGGTGATCTCATTTGGCCATGTTCGAGCATTGTGAGGATTCAAATTTAGAGAAAGCAAATTCAAATCCTCATGAAGCTAGTCTTGACACCAATAGAAAATTTCCAAAAATCACATGGCACATGTTTTTTCAATGGGCCCAACGAAGCCGCCCGTGTGGAGAGGCCCAAATACTGATATGTGGGCCGCTCATGGCACAAAAGCCCATTTAAAAATCAAATATTGATATGTGACTTTTTTCTTTTTGAAAGAGGGTTCTTCATGTGAATTTTGAAGCTTTCTTCTCCACTCATGAGTCAAGCATTTCATCTTAGAATCTAAAATTCATTTAAACGTTAAGTTTATATTCTAAAGTCTCTATTTGTTTTTGTTTTTTTGGTTCAAAGAAGTTTTAATTGAGCAAATTTAAGAGTTAGTTGTACTTATGTGTTGGAACCAAATAGGCAACCTAATATATTCGTATCCCCTTCCGACCTGAAATCCTGTCATCCAAAAATTCGGTCACCGGAAGATTGAAAACAACTTGTCACCATGCATAAAAACTTGTCACCATGCACAAAAACTTGTCACTCATACAAAAACTTGTCACTTCGTATAAAAACTTGTCACCTCGTATAAAAACTTGTCACCAACAGAATAGTATAGCACAAATTGCAATTAAACTTGTCATCACGTACAAAAAACTTATTATCAAAAATTATTATTGAGCCTATGCGGGATTTGAACCCACTTTACCGTGCATTAAGGACGTTGCTCTACCATTTGAGCTAATAGGCCATGATTAAAATTAATATATGAATAGAATAACCAGTAACACAGAACTTGTCACCGATAAAACCCATAAGCAAAAAAAACCCGTCATTGATAAAACTCATAAACACAGAACCTGTCATCGACAAAACCCAAAAACACAAAAACCTGTCATCGACGAAACCCATAAACAAAAAAACTTGTCATCGATAAAATCATAAAACGCATAAACACAGAACCTGTCATCGACAAAACCCATAAACACAAAAACCTGTCATCAACGAAACCCGAACACAAAACTCGAACGAAATCATCCCTAAACATCAATCAATCATCTAATTCACATCACAAATTTGAGAAAGAGATAGAAACTCAAACAAAATCGTTTCAAAACATTTAGATCTAGAATTTTCAGATCAAGATCTACAACATCTACATCTAGATCTAGATCTTTAAACGCGAAAACCCTAAAAACCAAGATCTCATCATCAATTTCAAACTCGAAAACAATAAAAACCTAGAAATACCGTCTTCTTGTTTCCTCTCCAACTCCTCCTCCCTTGTAAAAGGTGACAGTCGGATCCCCATCGGCTCCCACCGGCGAGGAGGAGACAACCGGCTTGTGCAGCAAATCGAAATCGAACGAACTCTGGCCGTCGATCTTGCCGCCGTCCGATCCGGTTTTGAGAGTGAAGTAGGCACCAGAGTTGAACGGAGCCGGTCGATGGGGGGAGGAGAACGAGAGAATTGAGGGCGAGAGGAAGGTGCAGATCCTCCGATCTGGATCTAGAGCAGAGGGAGAGTGATTTCTGATTTTGATTTTCGATCTAGGGTTTTTGTTTCCAGATCTGAAATTGAGAGGGAGAAGGGAGAGAGAAGAGGAGAGAGGAAAAAAATGGGAGGAGATAGAAAATAAAGGGGAAAGAAGATATTTATACCGACTAGTTAGTTACTTATTTTTTAAAGGGGTTTAGTTACTTTCAAAATGTTTTAAAAGAGACTCCACCACCCCCTTCCATCAAAAGGAATCTCTTAACCTAATATTAGAAAATAGAATTGAAGTTTTTTGTATCTTAATAGTTTTGTGTTTTATTCTAATTATAAACTTATTATGAGTAACGTCATCTAATTACATGCCCACGAAGTCCGACCATCTATCATCCACGAGCAAAGTATAGATTGAACACTTGAGAGATTTCTTTTGAGGGAATATATATATATAAGTCGGGTAAAATCAATAATTTTACTCATTAAATATATATATATATATTTACTTTTACAAATCATATTTTATTAAGAAAGTTTGATAATAGATTAGATAAAAAAGATTTATATTAATTAGATAAGTTGATAAATTATTTATGGATAGAAAATTTATATGAAATATCCATAAATAAAAATAGGGTGATGTATAAAAACTATAAATTGATGTATACGTACATGTCACTTATTTCAGCTATACATCAATTTTTCTACGTTTATATATGGTAAGATTAATATATTTTATTTAGAAAGTTAGTACAGATTTTATGTGATCTAGTTGAATGTTAATCTATTATATATAAATGAATAGAAAATTGTCATAATAAATCACTTAATTAAAAACACAATTCGTGGTTTATAATGACTTATTGACGAAACTGCCCTTAACTACTTCAAGTTTAGAAATATACTAGTATCAGACTAGCAGTCCCCGTGCCTTAAAGGCACGATTTGATTTAACTAAAAACTTGCTTAAATTTCATATAAAATTATTCAAAAGAATAGTTTGATCTAAAATCTTATATTATTGTATATAATTTGTTTCTTTTTAGATTTATTATAATGATACATTATTTATGCTATAATACATTTTTTAATCAAACAAAGATTTATAGTGTTATAATTTTGTCATATAAGGACCGAATAATTGTTTTTATCAATAAGTGCCTTTATTTTATAATTAATAGTTTTATTTTATAGATTTTTTGGGAAAAAAATAAAATCTAAATCATATGTATATATATATAATTTATTTATATGTAGAATCTACAATAAAAATTTAACCAACAAAAAATAAGTCAATTAACTATCAACAAATCAAATTGATTTAATCAAATTAAGCTAAGCTAAAAAGTCCAAAATGAAAAGAAAAGAAAAGGGAAAGAGCGGGTTGCCTCCCAAAAGCGCTTTCTTTAATGTCTTTAGCTAGACGAGAAGTACCTCAACTAGTCGGAGGATGAGAGTGCCAAGGTGGCTCGGATGTCCTCATTGCCACCCCATACTTAGAATGAGAAGAGAGGGTGGAAGAAGGTGTGAAGAGAGAAGTACCATGCTCAATCTCTATGATCGGACATCGTCAAAGCTCTAAGTAACCTGTCAAAGTGTTGTGAAGACACCTCATGAAAGCATAAGTAGCATATTGGTAAATTGAAAACAAATAATATAGCACTCAAAGATCATTTCAACTTATCAAAAGCGCAAGAATAATTTTTGTCAGATGGATAGGGATAAAACCAGTTCGGTGGATGTAGTGGCGCCTCACAATACTCGGAAAAGGGGTCCTTGTAGGTCCATAGCTCCTTGCGTCCTAACTTGAAGGGGAATGATAGAATTTGTAGGCACCTTCAATCCTAGAGATCATGATCGACTCAAGAAAGTCGAAAGAAACCATGGCGGCGATCTTCATCTCTTCATGCTTGGCCCACTTCTTGCTAGCATCCGGGGTCAATGAAGGTCCAAACCTGACCACCTTAATTTTCTTCACATTCCTCCACGAATGGGTTTGGTTTCAACATTGGTATCAAAGACCCGATATTCCAATAATGGTATATCATCTTCAACCACAAGAATATAACTCTGATTTGGAGAAGTGTATAGATTAATTGAAAAATTAAACTTTCTAATCACCAATACAAGCTTTTTGACAGATCCAACTATCCAAGTATCCAAACCTAAATGGTAGGAAGCAATGAAATCAGAAGTTCAAGCTCTTGCTACAGATTACACGTTGTTTCATGTTCCATCTCCACCAAATTTAAAATATATTGCTGTTATACTCTATGTATTACATCAGTCAGTGTAAGGCCATTGAGGCTATTGACTATGCCTTTGCCATTTCTCCACTCAATCCAAGCTCACTGACTATGATGCCCTTGTGACGCCGTTGTGACATGAAGATAGGAAGCTCAGTGCTCTAATGAGATCAATACAAGGCTGTTGCCATGAGATTTGGTAAAAGTGTAAGTTTTACAAACCAAACTTCTTGGGTCTGAGGTAAGTAGAAGGGCCTTTGCCATCACCACCAGCCATGGAGATCTGCTGTTGCTGCTTGGCCCTCTTGCGCTTCTCCCTCTCCCTGGCCAGCCTCTCGGACTCGGCCTGCCGTTTCCTGAGCAGATCCATCTCCTCTTCCATGGCGGTCTTTTCGTCCTTCTGTTTCTTCTTATGCTCCAACAACGAGGTATCAGAGTCCTTGATGGAGAAGAACATGGGCCCGAGCTCTGCGAGCCAGTGAGGCTCAACGGAAGTCACGCACTGCATGTACTCCTTGGAGGTCAAAAGCAGCTCGTGGTAGACAACGTAGTCGGGGGTGTACCCGAGCCCGTACAAGGCGCTACTAGCGTGAAGATGGCAAGGCATTCCGGTTCTCGAGTTAACATACGCGCCAATCCCTTTGAGCCTAGCCGAGTTATGGAAGTATGCAGCACAGATCGCTTTCCTGACCACGTCCCAGTCGGGCCCGCAAGTGGTGAGCTCAATCCGGAGCTGCTTGAGAATATCGAGCAGCTGGGACCGCACCTCCCGAGCCTTCCGCAGTCCCTTGACGTGCAGAAAATGGTCGTTACACCAGTCGCCTCGGTACTGGTTGGCTTTCCACTGTTGGTACACATTGAGAAGCGTGAGGTGGTCTGACTCCGGGACAAAGAACTTCTCCCGCGCAGCATCGCTCTCCTCCTCTCGGTCCTTGGGCCGGAAGAAGACAGACGGGACCGAGAGCATTGACACAATGGTCAGAGACTCGCTCAAGCACCCGAGCTGTGCCCCAATCAGAAGCATCTTTGCAAGAGGTGGGTCTAAGGGGAACTCCACCATTTTCCACCCAAGATCTGTTAGACTGCCCACGTTGTCGAGGGCCCCCAGGACCCACAACTGGTACATCGAGTTCAGTATGTTCTCCTGTGGAGGCGGGTCCATGAAATCAAAATCCAACAAATTCTCAACTTTGAGAGATTTCATTCCCGAGATTCGTCCTCTGTATCTCGGGAACCGGATTCGGGAGCATTTCGTTCAGGTACGCGCTCTCTGTGTAGAGTCGGTAGCAAGTTCCCGGCCCTGTCCTACCGGCACGTCCAGAACGCTGGTTAGCAGCTGCTTGGCTTATAGGGAACACTTGGAGAGCGTCCATACCCATCCTTGGGTTATACACCTTCATTTTACCATAACCTGTGTCGATGACATAGAAGATACCGTCAACAGTCAATGATGTCTCCGCAATGTTGGTTGCAACAATGCATTTGCGGGCCCCATCTTCGGCTTTCTGGAATATTTTGGCTTGCAAGTCAGCAGGAAGTTGGGAATATATAGGGAGAATCAGGAGTTTTGGAACTGTTTTATCAGATGAAGCAATCAACTGCTCAACGCGCTCGGGTAAGGCATAACAAGCTGTCTCAATCTCATCTTGGCCAGTCATGAAGATAAGGATATCACCCGGGGGGCTGGTTATGTGTATAGTCATAGCCTGCTTCACTGCTCCTTCAACGTAGTCTTCGCATGGTGTTTTACTGTAAAGAGTATTCACCGGAAATGTTCTTCCCGGGATTTTGAAGATTGGAACACTGAGGAAACAAAGCAAACAAAATCAATACAAAAGCAAAATTATAGGGGGGATGAAAATTATATTTATTTGTGATTTCACTGAGTAACATGGTGATGGATGGACATAGCAGATTAACAGGGCAGTTCATGAAGCATTACCTTCCAAAGAAATTTGCAAACTTCTCGGCATTTAAGGTTGCTGAAGTCACAATTAGCTTAAAATCCCGACGTTGGGCAACCACCTTCTTCAATATTCCAAAGAGAACATCTGTGTTCAGTGATCTCTCATGTGCTTCATCCATCACAACCACACTGAAATTATTTGGGAAATGCACAATAGCCACATGTTAAAAACGGTATATTTGCATTCCAAGATAACATCAATCACCATCAAATTTTATCAACTTTTTTGCTAAAATCGTACTTTATGTATATAAATTGCTAGAATTAAATTCATACCGGTATTTCTCGAGTTCAGAGTCTTTAAGGGTTTCACGCAAGAGGACTCCATCTGTCATATACTGCAACAAGGAAAACATATTTACAAAAATTAGTATATCCATAAACCAACAAAAGATCACCACCTCAGGTATTTATCAACAGACTATAGCAGATTTTTTATAGGGTTACATGAAGCATTGAGACAGCCATGACACAACATGACAACCTTAATAATTGTATTGGGGCTAGTCACGTCCTCAAAACGGATAGCATAGCCAACTTTATCCCCAAGCTCAGTTTCCATCTCTTCGCTGACTCTTTTCGCCACACTCATGGCAGCAACACGCCTCGGTTGTGTGCACCCAATAATGCCATGGGAAGTATAGCCATCCTCATACAGGTACTGTCAAGAAGTCAACGTTTAGGGTTAGGTCACAAATATAAGTTCCAAAACTATTGTTGGATTAGCAATGATATTAAGTTCCAAAACTATTAAAGGATACTAATATAATACTAGCCTTTCAAGGGAGGAACCAACAACCAACATAAGTTAGATACCTGTGTAAGTTGAGTAGTTTTTCCTGAACCAGTTTCTCCGACCACCACCACAACTTGATTCTCTCGAATGACCTGGCAATGCAGAGAAACCAGACATAAAAACTAAGGCCACCAACTGGACAAATCAAAGATAATCTCTCATGTCTCTGAATCTGAGGCATGTATCATAAAAGAGCAGCAACAATAAAGCTGGGATTGTAGTGTGGAACAAACTTGTCAGCCATGACATATATCAGAAGAAAACGTCACATAGAAACAAACCAATACATCTCACAAGGGGGCAAGATGAGGTGGTGTAAGGATCTCTCTACTTAATTTAAAGGCCCTCTCCCCCTTCTTCAGCCTCAATACATGGCCTAACTAGAGCTAAGTGTTGGATACTTCTTCACTATATACACGGTTTGGAATTATGCACCAGGTAAAGAGTGAATATGCAATTATGCACCATTACACGGTTTGGAAGATAAGAGCATGAGAAGAGCATATAGGTATTGGTTGAAATAGTGCCACATATCCTTCAGCAAATAATCACAGTCATTTTAGTAATCAGTTTTCTACAACCATTATGCATGCTACGTAATAAGAGACATAGAATAAACCCTATAGCGAAGCACAAAAGTCAAGACAGAGAAATAGGCATCAGAGATTGGTCTCAAACCTGTAACAGCTCTTCTCGTACAGAAAATATAGGAAGATACTGAAATCACCATTGCAAAGGGTGACTGGAGTTTGAGAAAGAGAGACGAACAGGAGAGGAAAAGAGGAAAGGGTTTTTCTCAATTAATTCTCAAAACAGAATTACAAAGCTTATATATAATTCTAATAAAGCAATGCCATGCTGGCTACAACTTTGAATGGAGAATTAAACTATAAAATAAGACTATATTCCCAATACCCCCTTCAAGATGGAGGCGTATCCAGGAGACCCATCTTGGGCAAAGAAGCTTGAAGTTGTATGCCAGGTAAAGCTTTTGTCAAAAAATCTGCTAGCTGATCACGAGTGGAGCAATGTTCCAAAGAGATGAGACCTTCTAACAATTTCTCCCGTGCAAAATGGCAATCAAGTTCTATATGCTTGGTGCGCTCATGAAAGACGGGTTTTTTGGCAATATACACTGCTGCCTGATTATCACACTTCACTGGAATGGGAAGAATATCTGCTACATGAAATTCTCCAATCAATCTACTCAACCAGGCCAGTTCAGAACAAATTCTTCTCAAGGACCTGTATTCAGCTTCTGCTGAAGATAAAGAGATGCTAGCTTGCTTTTTCGACTTCCATGAGATTAAATTTCCACCAAGAAAAATGACAAAACCGCTGACTGATTTTCTGGTGTACGGACAGGTCGCCCAATCAGCATCACAAAACCCTTTCAACTGAAAATTAGAAGTGTTGTTGAGAAGAAGAGCCTTGGACATTGTTCCTTGAAGGTAAGACAAAACTCTATAGGCTGCCTTCATATGCGAGTCACGTGGAGCTTGGTTGAACTGACTGAGTACTTGAACTGGAAAGGCGATATCAGGTCTTGTATTAACAAGAAAATTGAGCTTACCCACAAGTTGCCTATAAGGAAGAGGATCTGACAGTAAAGTTCCTTCATCGGGTAAAAATCTCTGTCTCAGGTCAAGAGGACTGACTGCTGGGGAGGAATAAGAGGCAGGAAAATCCTGTAAAAGTTCACAAATGAATTTCCTTTGACTCATGAGCAGGCCTTGATCTGTAGCAACAAATTCGATGCCAAGAAAGTAGTGCAAATAACCCAGATCCTTGATTCTGAATTCACCATGGAGAAAACTTTTCAGCTCAGTAATCTCAACTAAATCATCACCAGTGCACAAAATATCATCAACATACACCGCCACAAAAACCATGGAAGAATCTGTCTTCTTAGAAAACAAGGAGTAATCATTCATTGATTGTTTGTAACCTCTGGATTTTAAGCAAGAAGAAAGTTTGGCATACCATTGTCGACTTGCTTGCTTAAGTCCATATAGAGACTTTTTAAGCTTACAAACCATGCTAGTATCTGAAACTTGCAAACCTGGAGGAAGCTTCATATACACTTCCTCGTCCAAATCTCCATGAAGAAATGCGTTATTTACGTCCAACTGAAAAATCTGCCAATTTCTCTTCAAAGCTATAGAGATCAAAACTCTTACTGTAGTCATCTTAATCACAGGTGAGAATGTCTCGGTATAATCTACTCCCTCCCGTTGAGTGAAGCCTCTCACAACCAAACGTGCCTTGTATCGATCAATTTTACCTGCAGAAGTTCTTTTAACCTTGTAGACCCACTTACAACTTATAGCTTTCTTCCCTTGCGGCAATTTAACAAGATCCCAGGTCTGATTTGCATCCAAAGCGTGGAACTCATCTTTCATTGCTTCCTGCCAAACTGTAAACTGACAAGCCTGGGCATATGTAAGTGGTTCATGTTCTGGTCTAGCAAGAGAAGGTGTGGATAGTGTGGAGAACTGGACAGTAGAGGTCAAAGTATGTCCACAAAACTGCTCATAATCAACTGCCAACGAGCAAACATAATCAGACAAGTATCCTGGAGGCTGATGAGATCTAGTAGATCGTCTAGGTTCTGGCATTTGGGTGGACAAAGGCTGAGATAAAAGAGGAGATGACTCATCATCACCAGCTGATGCTTCAGAGCTAAAAAGGGATGGTGAAGGTTGAGATAATTTTTGGGAATGATAAGGAAAAATTGTCTCATGGAAAACTATATCTCTGGAAACAACAATTTGCTTAGTCTCCAAATTATAGGTTTTGTAAGCCTTCTTCCCAAAAGGGTAACCAAGAAATATGCTCGGTGATGCTCGTGCCTGAAACTTATCTCTACCTTGCTTAAGGGTAGAAACAAAGCACAAACAACCAAAAGTTTTGATATGGTCATAAGAAGGTTTTTGGTGGTAAAGAAGCTCAAAAGGGGTTTTATTATGAAGGATTTTGGCTGGGATTCTGTTGATCAAATAAGCTGCAGAGAGAACACTATCTCCCCAAAATTTTAATGGCAATTTGGAGTGAAACATCAAGGCTCTGGCAATCTCAAGAATATGCCTGTGCTTTCGTTCCACGACACCATTTTGCTGTGGCGTGGCTACGCAAGAAGTTTGATGTTCAATGCCCTGTAATCTCAGAAACTCGGCATTTTCAGCACCGGTGCCCAGCTCAAAAGCATTATCAGATCTGATGATTTGAACTGACCTCTGAAACTTTCTCTCAACCATGGCTAAAAAGGATTTCAGAACTGTGAAGGCATTTCCCTTTGTGGACAAAAGATGCACCCATGTTGATCGTGTGTAGTCATCAACAATGGTGAGAAAATATTTGTGACCATCATAAGTTGGGGTATGAAAAGGTCCCCAGACGTCTATGTGTATCAACTGAAAAGGCTTTGTACTAGTGATAGTACTAGTGGAAAAAGGTAACCTTGTTTGTCTAGATTTAGCACAGACTTCACAAGGAGAAAGGTCTGTTTTATTGTGCTTATAGGCTTGAAAGAAAGGTAAATTTTGGAGTTTGTAAAGAGGTAGATGCCCCATCCTGTTGTGCCAAACTTGCAGACCAACATGTGAAGCAAACTGACCAGTGGCTGAAGTATGATCTCCAGCTTTATTGTGTTCCTGTTTATTCCCAGGAACCAGGAAAAAGAGATCGTTGTATGCTTCACCAATCTTCACAGGCGTCCTCATAAAAGGAGCCTGCAACAAACAACTTGAAGATGTGAATAAGACCTTACAATTAATGTCTTTAATGAGCTTCCCAACAGAGATAAGATTGCATTTGAAACTTGGCACTAACAAGACGTCTCTCAAGACCAAATTAGGAAGAACTTGCACTGATCCACAGACTTGTACAGTGATAGTTTCCTGATTTGGCAGAGATATAACAAAAGGCTTGGGCAAATCGTGAGTTGAATCAAATAAGGCAATGTCACTACACATATGACAACTTGCCCCACTATCAACAATCCAATTTGCCTTGTTAAAAAGCTTTGTGGTGAAAAAAGTACCTGCGAAGCCAGCAAAATCATCCTTTGCTACTTCTTTGCTTTTCTCATTCTTCATATTCAGCAAACTGAGTAATTGTGAAATCTGGTCTTGTGTCAAGTCTACAGCACCCTTGTTCTGAGCATTCCCTGCAAATTTCTGTTCTACACCAGGTCCTTTTCCCTTGTTGTTGTTCTTATAATCTGGTGGGAACCCTATGATGAAGTAACACCGATCTATGTTGTGATTAGTCTTTTTACAATTAGTGCAATAAAAAGACTTCTTCTCTCCACTCTTCTTTTGTTGACTACTAGAAGAGTTTGTGTTATTTTGAGACTTAGCCACAACGTTCATAGAAGCTGATTCAGTAAATATTTGTGAGTTGTTCTGAATTTCTCTTTGTTTTTCTTCTTGCGAAACAATGCTAAAGGCCTGACTCAAATCTGGCAATGGCTTCATCATCAGAATAGTACCACGAACGGTAGTAAATCGTTCATTTAAACCCATCAGAAAGTCAATGAGACGTTGATCTTCATCTCGTTTCAAAATCTTCTTAATAGATCCGCAAGAACATGGAGGAATACTCTGACAACTATCTAATTCATCCCATAGAGCTTTCAGCTTAGTATAATAGGTAGAAACAGAATTTGCACCTTGAGTGAGGGAGTTCAATTCCTTGCGCACCGAATAGAGCTGAGCTCCACTGACTTGGCTATACCTTGTCAAGAGCTCTTTCCAGATGTCAGAGGCCTTGTCGATGTACAGAACACTACGACGGATCTCCGGAGTCAATCCATTCAGAATCCAGGACTTTACCATGTCGTTGCATCTGCACCAACGACTATACTTCGGATCTGAGCTTTCCGGTTTGGCTAGGGTTTCGTCTATAAATCCAATCTTGTTCTTCGCCGAGAGTGAGGTTTTCATGGAAATTCGCCACTCTCCGAATCCCGTTCCATCAAAAACTTGAGAAACAAGTGACAAACCAGGATTATCACCGGAAGTTAAGTGGTAAGGATTGTTCGTATCAATAGATTGATTCGATTGAACTGTCTCTCCTGTCATCGTTTTTTTTTCTTTTTGGATTTTTCAGGGAAGCAAAAAGCGATCGAAAAGGTCAAAAAAAAATGCGGAAGGTGAAATTGATCTAGAAGATCGGAAAGAGGCAACCAGATCTACAGCCTGAGGCTCTGATACCATGAAATCACCATTGCAAAGGGTGACTGGAGTTTGAGAAAGAGAGACGAACAGGAGAGGAAAAGAGGAAAGGGTTTTTCTCAATTAATTCTCAAAACAGAATTACAAAGCTTATATATAATTCTAATAAAGCAATGCCACGCTGGCTACAACTTTGAATGGAGAATTAAACTATAGAATAAGACTATATTCCCAATAGATACTGCCTCTGCTGAGACATCGTTTTTGTCTTTGCAAACTCACTTACTGCTTCATCCTTCTTCATGTGTTGAGCAAACTGGGCATCTTCCTTAAAATCAACTTCACCTCCTTCACCCACTGTAGCCGTATCTGCATCAATCTAGAAAGAAATTCATGAAAATGTAAGAACACTGAAATAGCATCAAATACAATCATCCTCCAAGCTATGGGTTTGAATGTAACACCTGTTCTGCTGATTTTTCAACACCAAGGATATCACCAAGTTTAGATCCGGCAAGCTCCCAAAACCGCTGTCGTGATTTGTTCATGCTTTGCTTTTCACGAACTTCTCTAACTAAATTGGAACCTTTACGAGATATAATGGCCATATCTGACGTTGGATCTTTTACAGGCATTACTGGATCAGCTTGCTTAGTAAAAACAACCCGCCCATCCAAGAAAGGAGGTTTTGTATCTGTTTAAGAACATATGAAAATTTAGTATCATCAAAATGCTCAATTGGGCTAATAAACAATAACAATTTTCTTTCCTAGTTGCCCTAGGATGAAGATGGGCTATTCACTCACCATGACCTAAAAGAATAACTCTATGCTCCTCATCTTCATCAAAATCAGTCTGCACTTCTTTATTTCTAACGGCACCAGATCGCAGAAGCTGACGATCTTCCCACTGTGCATTATCAGCACTTAACTGTGACATCTTCTTGCTCTGAGCAAGCGACATAAGAGTTCCATCCCTCCGAACCTGCAAATGAGTGATACAATGAGCAAAACGGGGAATATGATCAAAGCGATACAGCACATGCTAATATCATTTCAATTTTCAATAGACGCTGTACGTACCAGTTTCTTAGGCAACTGGGCTTCTTTCTTCTGAAATGACGCATCATTATAATATGAACTATCTGAGTCAAACGTTGAACTTCCTTCCTCTCTATCATACCTGAACTCAAAAGATCAAAGATGAGTATATTCAGAGCAGCATCTCAAAGAACAAAACTTTTGCCACAGTGATTTGTGATCCCTAAGTCCCCAACACTTGTAAAAACAACAACTTTGTCATCATAAAATAAGCTGAATAAAGAGAGGAATCAGTAAATAAAAATACTTACCATGCACGGTCAGAGTTGTATTCCATCTCTCGGCGCATACTTTCAGTAATTTCTGGATTGTGTTCTGCAGCAGAATGATCCCCATCGGCTTCATCATCCTAATGTGTTACATAACAAGGATTATAAGCACACTGTCCTTCTAGTCAACACCAAATGCAGGATTCACTGCAGCAACAAAGATGCATATTCGTTCTTAGTTAAAAGCTGTACTGCAACAGAAAAGTTAAAAGCATACCTCCACCACTGTAGAATTTTCAGCAGAGAGCCTAAACTGGTCAGATCGTCCACCGTATCGAGAATTTGAAGACCGAACAGAGGGTCCAGATGCACGTATTGGAGTTGGAGAGGGAGATGTTATATCCCAAGGAGAAGCAGCAGAGCCTACACCAATGACATAATCGGTCATGATATACTCAAATCAACAAATCGAAATGAAGTAAAGCAAAGCATGTAGCAGGATGAAGAAATTATGACATACCGGTAAAACGTGGTGTCCATGGAGAAGGCAATCTAGCATCTGGCGATGCCCCTATGAGCATTGGGGAAGGTGAAGGCCGATGTCGCCTACTAAAGCTAGTATAATTTTCACGGCGCGGTGTATCTTCCCACTGCCACCTTCCATCATCCCAATCAGATCTGCCTGGAAAATCACGTTATGACTTCAGCATTCATAGAAGCACTAGTTCACTCTAATCTCATGCTTAGTATGAACATTGTAATTAGAACAAAGCATACCCTGTAAACTAAAACTGAAAAAAAAGGTTGTACATTCCAAAGGCCCTTAAAAAATACATAAAAAGGGCCCCTTCCTTTCATATTAGATAACATTGGTTAAAAAAAAAAAGTCATTACTCACCAGGCGTCCCCCGACTATCATATCTATTTCTTTTTCTCCCATAGTCCGTATCATCTTCTCTTTCATGGCGACCATGCTTGCCTTTAGATTTATTGTATTGACTTGATGAAAGGCGAAGGAATGACGAATGATACAATCCGCCACCACCGGGCTCTATTAGCTCAGATTCCATTACGAAACGACGGAGAAAACCTAGAGATACATACGAAAAAAATTCTTCAGCTCTTTTTGTATTCGACAAATAAATTTAATTAAATTGATATAATATAGGCTTGAATAAGAATATGGGGCCGTTTGGTTAGACCTGGCAATTCGGGTCGTTCGGGTCAATTCGGATCGGGTCGTTCGGGTCGGGTCCGTTCGGGTCAAACAGTCATTTCGGGTCTTGTTCGGTTCGGTTCGGGTTCGGGTTTAGTTCGGGTTCGGGTCGTTTCGGGTCATAATATTTCGGGTTAGTTCGGGTTCGGGTCATTTCGGTTCGGGTCTAGTTCGGTTCGGGCCTAGTTCAGTTCGGGTCCTTTTTGGATTGCTTCGAATCGGATCATTTCGGGTCGGGTCAATTCGGATTCGGGTGTTATTTGGATTCATTTTTTTTAAATTATAAGATCACCCGCAACGGTAAGTTATAACGTAGAAAGTTTGGGCACTTTAATAGCTACTTTAATGTGTCTTGTAATAAAACATAATTACTACATATTATTGACAAAGATTTAGATGTAATTTCTACTTAGTTAATTAAACAAAAAAATTACTATTTGTATTATATACTTGCCGACACATTCAGACTTATGTTGTATCATAAATCATTAATTAGATTGGATAACATATCATTGACACATTCATGACATATCTATATATTTTAATACGCGTCTCAATTTAACTATGTTAATTAGTGTCAGATCCGGCTAATTACCCGGTTCAATCGGTTAGATGAAGTAGGGCCCCCAAATAATTGGGGCCCTCGATATATCAAATGTTTTACGTAAGATTTAGGGATACAACTAGACTTGGTGGTAGGGGTGAACAAAAATATCCGATCCGCCCATCCGGCCGAACCGATCCGATAAAATATGGATAATTTGGATAGTTATATCTTTTATTTATTCATAACTTTTCTTTTTTTTAATAATATAATTTGAAAAAGAATGCTAAAACGGATAATTTGGATATCCATAATATCCAGTCTCGGATATCCGATCCAAACGGATATTTCTTATCGGATATCCAGTTAATAACGGATCGGATACGAATCTAGGTTTGGTCAAAAAATTTGGATATCCGCTATTTCGGATCGGATCGGATAATCCGTTTGCTCATCCCTACTTGGTGGTGTAGACTGTAGAGTAGACTATAAAGTCTATAGTATATTAGTATAGTGTTTAGAAATGTTGTAAATGATTAACTGTTCGAAACTCCATCTTTTTTTTTCATTTGTTTTATTTTCTTACTGTGCGGGTCATCGTCTCATTGAGCCCTAAAGTTTTCTTTTTTCACCCATTTCGGATCGGGTTACTTCGGGTCAATTTAGTTCGGGTCAGTTCGGGTTCGGGTCATTTCGGGTTCGGGTCAGTTCGGTTTAGATTTTATTCGGGTCATTTCGGTTCAGTTCGGGTTCGGTTCGGGTCTGGGTCATATTCGGATGGTTCATTTTTCGTTGTTCGGGTCAAATTTCGGGTCCGGGTCGGGTCAGTTCGGTTCGGGTTTCGGGTCCGGGTCACTCTCTGCCGGGTCTACGTTTGGTTACGTTTCCAGATTTTGTGCATGTACATAACTTTACAGATTTGAAAAGACATATTCCTATCTAGAGCTTTAATTGAACGAATAGGTTTTTCCAATTAACAAATTAGAATCCCAAATTTCAGGTCTATAATCTAGAAATCCCCAATTAGAACCTCCAATTTCATACCTATAATCTAGAAATCCCCAATTTCCGATCTATCTAGAAATCCCCAATCAAAACCCCCAATTTCAGATGTAGAAAAGTCATTACCAATTTCAATTTCAGATGTAGAAGGCCGACGATGGAGGCCGGTGATGTTGACGATGATGAAGGCCACGACGGTGAGGACGAAGTAAGCTAGAAGCCGACAACAATGGAGAGAGAACGAGAGGAGCGAGAGGATGAGGGAGTATGACAGAGAGTAGGAGAACAGAGAAAGACGGCGCCGGCGAAGTCGACGGAGGCCAGCGACGGTGAGGCTGATGGAAGCCGGCAAGTGTGGGAGATAGATTGTCGAGCAAGGAATCAGAGAGCCCCGTGATATTTTGGAAGGATTCACTCTGTTTAGTTTATTTTCTAGCAAATAAACCGCCCCTATATCTATCTATTTGTGGTACTTCAATTAAATTGATAAAATTGTTCTATCTATTTATATAAAAGATAAATTAAAATTTTCGAATTTTGGTAAGATATTCTATCTTTCTTAATATATCACTTGATTGAAAAAATGATTTTAACATATATCTTAAATTTACGAAATATAATTACTATGAGCTAATTATATTTGATTTACTTAATTAAATTAAGAATTTTTAAAATTATTTTTATTTTTTAATAATTTTAAATGTTACTGGGTAAATATTATTGTTGTATTTTTTAATAGAAAGACTAATTTTGTTTCTTTACTATTTGATTTACTTGAATAAATTTAGCATTTTTAAGCTTAAGTTAATTATTTTCTATACTTACATGATCTACTATATTTTTTTACCCAATGTATTTGATTGTTTTCCTATCATAACAAATTTGATTTTTTAGCCAAATAATTATTTCTATTTATATCTTGATAACGTACATATTTTTCAAGAATTGTACGTATTTACAAAATAAAATTTCGAATTTTGGTTAGATATTCTATATTTTTAATATATCACTTAATTGAAAAACATGATTTTAATATATATCTTGAACTTTAGAAATATAATTACTATGAACTAATTATATTTGATTTACTTAATTAAATTTAGAATTTTTAAGATAAAATTTTAAAATTTTTTTTAATAGAAAGACTAATTTTGTTACTTTATTATTTGATTTACTTGAATAAATTTAGCATTTTTAAGCTTAAGTTAGTTATTTTCTATATTTACATGATCTACTATATTGTTTTACCCATTGTATTTGATTGTTTTCCTATCATGATAGCAAATTTGATTTTTCAGCCAAATAATAATTTCAATTTATATTTTGATAGCGTACATCTTTTTCAAAATATTTACTTATTTACAAAATAATCCCACAATTTTTCTCAAATTATACAAACGCCCCTTATTTTCCTAATACAAACATACAAATGGTCGTTTTTGAACCACCAAATTAATTTTGATCTGACCTCATATATAAAAAAAAAAGTAATTTTTATTATTCGCATTATATACAGTTTTCCTATTGAATTTGTTCTTATCTACTTATAAGAAAAAGCTTTTGTCAACTATTAATTCTTAAAGCATTACATGGAAAAATCTTTCACAAAAAAGTTAAGAAAAATCTATGAATATTGGATTCAACTTATTTCTTTAATATATTAATTTTTTTATAAACTTTATCAATTATCAGTTGATGATTTTTTTAATTATATTTAGTTTACATTTATGATAGTCGTTATTAATATATGATGAAAATTGTAAGTAAAATATCAATTTATATTCTTATAATCAGGTTTTATAAAACTATATAAATGAGTGAAAAAAATATATCTTATATGTATTTTTTGGGTAACATGAACTTCAAAAACAATATCACTCTTTTTAAAAGATAAAAAAATGTCCATATAATAAAACTTATATAATATTTTCAATATAAATATTTAAGTATTATAATTTTATTTTAGTATTTTTAAGTAAAATAGTCGTGCATGGCACGACAGGTTAAGCTATTATATATATGAAAAGTCGACTGTTTTCAAGTCACCACGTTGATTTTGGCCCCGCTTGATTAACAATTTTATATGTTTTATTTTTCTTAGTTATCTAATCTTTAATTTTATTTTATTTTCTTGCCCATCTAATATATATCTTTGAAGGCATACTATTTATCTTTAAAATTTCCTTGATTATCTAATCATTAATTTTTATCCTTTTTCTTACTCATATAATATCTATCTTTGAAACAATGTTATCTATCTTAAAATTTTCTTCTATAAAAGATGAATGTTAATTGCCTTATCTTTTTAATTACCATTTTAATCTATTTATGTACGAGATAATATAAGAAAATCGAACTTAAAAAAGAATTTTAAAATGGTTCCCTTTTTCTAAATACATTAACATTATTATTATGTTTTCTCTTTGATACTAAATCAATTTATATTTATCAACTTTTACTTAAATTATATATTATCATGTTCCTAATAACTTAGCTTTTATCTCTCATAATTAAACAATTAAATTTTGTTCATGTTATTTTAATTAATCTAATTACATTCTTTATTATCAATTTATGTAAAAGTGTTATATAATAAAGAATTAGAAGGAGATTATTGAAACTTTACTTAAGAACTTTTACTTAAGAAAGCCACTTTAGAATGATAATGACATTAGAAGAGAGGGAGAAAGAGTAAGCTCAATGTATAACGTGAACCTGGCAACGGTTGGGAAGCTTAGATGGCGCTTCCTTAGCGATGGCAATAGTTGTTGGGCTTCTATCCTCAAAGCAAAGTACACCCGGGAGAGCGGGGCTCGTGTCGCCAACTCCTCTGCTGTTTGGAATGCCATTATGACTAGCATGAACAAGGTTATCACCCCTGGCTTTCGCTGGATTGTGGGCAACGGAAAAATTGCTCGTTTCTGGCTTGATCCTTGGCTGAGCAGTGAGCGTTTGATTGATGTGGCCTCTGCTCCGGTAGTCAACGAGCACATCAACTCGAAAGTCCGGCATTATTGGTGCCGTGAGACCGGCTGGTGTTGGGATATCCTGGCCGACCTCTTCCCGTCCCGCACTCTCTTGCAAATCGCCGCTGTGCATGTCCTGGACGACGATGGCGCTACTGATTGTATCTCTTGGGCCCCCACCTCGAATGGCATCTACACGATCAGCTCGGGCTACGACCTAGTCTCCAACAAGCTCTCGATCAGCAGCAACGACCAACACCTCTACCGCAGGATCTGGTCGCTCAAGGTCCCTGAGCGCGTCCGCGTCTTCTTGTGGCTCGTCGCTCGTGGTGCCATCTTGACTAACCATGAAAGACATCGACGCCACATGACCCCTAATGACCTTTGCACTGCGTGCAATCACTCCTCTGAAACTCTCCTGCATCTCTTTCGTGATTGCAATTTAATTCATTCACTTTGGCTTGAGTTAAATCCTGTCACTTTTTGTGTTGATTTTTATACTTCTCAGTTTGCAGGCTGGCTTAGGACGAACATTCTCTCCAAGGAGGAGCTTGACGGGGAACTTGGCTGGTCCGAAGTGTTCGCATCTTGCATTTGGTGGACTTGGAAGTGGAGAAACGAGAGGATCTTCGGCAACCGCAGCCCCGTGCACAAAGCGGTGGATTTCGTGCTCAGCAAAGCGAGAGAATACAAGGACGCCTGGAGCATCTCCAAGAAGACGATCGGTGGAATCAATAAAACGGAGATCTTGGTGGGTTGGACCCCTCCGGTCGCTGGCTTCGTTAAAGTTAACACGGATGGCTCAAGAAATAGCGACGGGCTCACTACGGCGGCGGGTGTTATTCGGGACTCGGAGGGGATTTGGTGTTGCGGCTTTGTTCACAACATCGGCCAATGCACCGTTCCCATGGAGGAGTTATGGGGCATCATCGATGGCCTCGAGCTCGCTTGGTCCCGGGGGCATAGAAAAATCATCTTCGAAACCGACTCCAGCCTGGCGGTTTCGTTAATCCACAAGGGTGTCCATTCTACCCATCCCCTTTCTGCCCCGGTGTCTAAATGTCGGAGCCTCATTAGTCGGCCTTGGGAGGTCCGACTCAACCACGTCTTCAGGGAAGCGAACATCGTCGCCGACTCCCTCACCAAGCTTGCTTTCGATTTTCCCATCGGATTGCACACTCTTTTGCAGTTTCCTTCATGTATTTCTCGTTCGTTATTTGAAGATGTCGCGGGGCGGGTCACCCCGCGCATTCGGAACTCTAGTGACCCATCCTAGTTAATTTGGGGTTTCCCCCTTTTCTGATCAAAAAAAAAAAAGAGTAAGCACCTTATAGGTTGTATTCTTACTCTTTGTTGGTGCAAGTTTTACAATGGGTGATGCCTCTATTTATAGGATCAAAGTTAGGCAAGAGTTACCACAAAGTCAAGATTAGGAGGTGAATAATTCACACCTTTCTACCTAAGGTAATTAGTCATACACATGTGTTTCTTATGCATCTTCTAGATGATCATAAATGTGTTCACAAACACATCTTCTAACTCAATGTGTAATTGTGCATTCATAACACTCCCCCTTGAATATTCACCTTCGTTCTTGCTTTGGGACGCAAATGTATGTTGCCTTGTTGAACCCATTATACGCTTTAATGCTGCCTCATTAAAAACTTTGCCAGGAAAAACCCAGTGGGATAAAAAAACCTGGTCGAAGGGAAAAAGAGTGCAACGCGTATGATGCTCCCCCTGACTTCAACGTAGCTCTCGGAGCTTACACATTCCAATCTTGTGCACTAGTTCTCCAAATTTCTTAGGAATCAAGGACTTCGTGAACAGGTCGGCCAAGTTGTCATTCGACCGAATTTGTTGGATATCCGCTTCACCGGTTTCTTCGAGATCTCGAGTAGAAAAGAATTTTGGAGATATGTGCTTTGTGCGGTCTCCTCTGATGTAGCCTTTCTTCATCTGAGCAACGCATGCTGAGTTGTCTTCATATAGTATGGTTGGATTGTCAGTGATGGGCTTCATTCCACTTTCCTTTTGGATGAACTGAATAATTGATCGTAGAGACACACATTCTCTTCCAGCTTCATACAAAGCAATTAATTCTGCTTGATTTGATGATGTGGCAGTTATAGTCTGCTTTGTTGATCTCCATGAAATGGCTGTGCCTCCATATGTAAATACATAGCCATTTTGTGATTTGGCTTTGTGTGGGTCGGACAAGTATCCTGCATCTGCATATCCGACTAAAGTTGCATTGCTTTGGTTGCGGTAGAACAACCCCAAATCATGTGTTCCTCGGAGGTAGCGAAATACATGTTTGATCCCATTCCAATGCCTCCTTGTAGGAGCAGTGTTGTACCTGGATAACAAGTTTAACGCAAAAGCAATATCTGGTCTTGTATTGTTAGTCAAGTACATTAGTGCACCGATTGCACTTAAATATGGAATATCAGGTCCTAGAACCTCTTCGTCCTCTTCTCGAGGGTGGAATTGATCCTTTTTAATATTGAGGGAACGAACTTCCATAGGAGAAGTCAGGGGATGAGCTTTGTCCATATAAAATCTCTTTAAAACTTTCTCAGTATAGTTGGACTGATGGATAAATATTCCATCCTTTAGATGCTCAATTTGTAAGCCAAGACAAAGCTTTGTTTTCCCCAAATCTTTCATCTCAAATTCTTTCATCAAGTATTTCGCAGTATCTTCCACCTCATTGGGAGTTCCAACTATGTTTAAATCATCAACATAGACTGCGATAATAGCAAATCCCTCATTGGACCTTTTGATAAAAACACATGGGCAAACAGTGTCGTTTTTATATCCTCTTTTCATAAGGTATTCGCTCAGACGGTTATACCACATCCGTCCTGATTGTTTTAACCCATACAACGACCTTCTCAATTTTATTGAGAACATTTCTCGAGGTCCGTTGTTTTCAGCCTTAGGCAATTTTAATCCTTCTGGGATTTTCATATATATGTCTGTATCTAGTGACCCATATAAGTATGCGGTCACGACATCCATAAGGCGCATTTGCAGTTTTTCAAATACTGTCATGCCAATTAGGAATCTTAGTGTAGTTGCATCGACTACAGGAGAGTATGTCTCATCATAATCAATTCCTTGAATTTGAGAGAAACCTTGGGCTACTAGCCTTGCCTTATATCTAACGATTTCATTTCTCTCATTTCGTTTTCGTACAAACACCCATTTGAAGCCAACAGGCCTTACATTCTTTGGTGTACGAACAACAGGTCCAAAGACCTCTCGCTTTTCAAGCGATTGTAATTCTGTTTGGATGGCATCTCTCCATTTTGGCCAATCCTTTCTTTGACGACATTCGTCTACGGATTTTGGCTCAAAATCATCATCTTCAGTCACAATATCAATAGCCACTGAGTAGGCAAATATATCATCGGTAATGATATCCTTTCTATTCCATTGTATGCCTGTGCATACATAATTTATTGATACCTCAAGATTATTAATATTCTCATTATCATTGAGTGTATCAACTTCTCTTAGGATATTTTCATTTTCCATCTCATTGCCTTGGTCATTATTCTCATGACTCAGTTTGGCTTCTTTTGTCATACCCTTTTGGTTCTTTGGTTTCCTTGGTTTCAAGTCTTTTGAACCTGGAGGCCTACCACGTTTTCGACGTGTCGTAGACTCATTTGCAATGGACGTATTAGGTTGTCCAATGGGTATATCAATCCTAGCAGGAGCATTCGCTGCAGGAATATGTGACTTTGTTACCTTCTTTGTATCAGTGAATGCATCAGGTAACTGATTTGCAACATTTTGCAAATGTATGATCCGTTGAACTTCTTGTTCACACATTTTTGTTTTCGGATCAAGATGAGATAATGATATTGCATTCCATGTAATCTCTTTTACATGTGGGTCCATCCTTTTCTTATCTCCCCCTAAGTTTGGGAATGTATTTTCATCAAAGTGACAATCAGCAAATCTTGCTGTGAATAAGTCACCCGTTGTTGGTTCGAGATATCGAATGATTGAGGGAGATTCGAAACCAACATAGATTCCCATTCTCCTTTGTGGACCCATCTTTGTACGTTGTGGCGGAGCAATGGGTACATAAGCTGCACATCCAAATATTTTTAGATGTGAGATATTTGGCTCCTTGCCAGATACTAATTGCATTGGAGAGTGCTCATTGTTTGCACTTGTCCTCAATCGAATCAAAGCTGCAGCTTGTAATATAGCATGTCCCCATGCAGATGATGGCAACTTTGAGTTCATCAACAATGGTCTAGCGATTAATTGTAATCGCTTTATTAATGATTCAGCAAGACCATTTTGTGTGTGAACATGAGGCACTGGATGCTCTATATCAATCCCTATTGACATGCAATAATCATTGAAGGTTTGGGATGTAAATTCTCCGGCATTATCAAGTCGGATTTTCTTGATTGCATAATCCGGGAATTGAGCTCTTAGCCTTATTATTTGAGCAAGAAGTTTGGCAAAGGCTGCATTCCTGGTCGACAGTAAACTTACATGTGACCAACGTGTAGATGCACCAATTAGGACCATAAAATATCGAAATGGTCCACATGGTGGAGCAATTGGTCAACATATATCTCCTTGTATCCTTTCTAGGAATGCAGGATTTTCACTTGCAATTTTATTCTTAGAAGGCCTGATAATTAGCTTTCCAAGTGAACATGCAGTGCAATGGAGATCACTGGACGGGAGAACCTTAACGTTCTTCAATGGATGTCCAAGTGAGTGCTTTATGATTTTGTGCATCATTATTGATCCTGGGTGACCCAAGCGATCATGCCACAATGTGTATGCAGTTCGGTCAATTGACCCTTTACTAGATGCCGCATTGGCCTCAAACGGACAAATGTATGTATGATATAGTCCGGAGGCTTGCGTGGGCATCTTCTCAAGAATCTGTCTATGACCAGATTCATATTTTATGATGCACAGATATTCACTGCCATTTTCATTCAAGGTTTCCATGTGAAACCCATTGTGGCGCACATCTTTAAAACTCAGTAAATTTCTTTGTGATTTACTTGAGTAGAGTGCTTCATTTATTATTAACTTTGTTCCTCTTGGGAGTAGAACAAGTGCTCTTCCAGAGCCTTCGATTAGTTTCGACACACCAGATATCGTATTGACATTTCCTTCAAGAGGTCTTAATTCTGTGAAGAATTCTTTGTTTCTCAAGATGGTGTGTGTTGTTGCACTGTCTAGAAGACATTGCTCCTTCCCATCGAGTTTCACGTTAGATGATTCCATGTTTTCTATGGAAATAAAGAGAAACATTAATGCATTAATAATAAAGATGCATATTGATTACATAACGATATTCATATTACGCAAAGTCTATTACATAAAATATTGGAAATGATAATTAAGACATCATACGACATGCGAAAATAAAAGACATGACAAATAACATGTGAGTAGACAAGATAATTAGGGGCTAGTATTTTTGCTTAAACCCCTTAGGCAAATTCATCATTATTGTCAAGATTGAGAAAATCATTGACATCTAGACTGGTCACGGGAGATTTATTCACATCTCCATTTTCGATGTAATTGGTCTCGGTAGCCTTTTCTTTATTCTTATCAGCTTGGTACAGCTTCACAAGATGCGGAGCTGTACGGCATACCTTTGACCAATGATCAACCATGCCACATCTATAGCATATAGATTTGGGCTTTTGGGAGGATCCTGATGGACCCGTCCGGACCTTTTGCTTGCCATTCCCCTTGTAGCCATTGTTCATGCGGTCATAAGGTTTGTTGTAACCTTGACCACGACCGCGAACAAAGCTGTTACGGCCACGACCGCGACCACGTCCGCGGTTACGTCCACGACCATTATAGAATCGTGATTGTTGCCCACGTTGATGGGTATTTCCATCATAAAACGCCTTTTCAATAGCATTTGCTTCTGGGACTATTGTTGAGCCAGTAGGCCTCAGGTTGTGGTTTTTCATCAATAGCTCATTGTTCTTTTCAGCAACCAGCAACACTTTCAACAAGTCAGAATACCTCTCAAAGCCTCTTTCTCTATACTGTTGTTGTAACAACACATTAGAGGCATGCATTGTGGAGAAAGTTTTCTCCAACATTTCTTGCTGGGTAACCATGTGCCCACATAATCTCAATTGAGAGGTGATTCTATGAATAGCACTATTGTATTCAGTGATAGACTTGAAGTCTTGGAACCTTATATTGTTCCATTCATGGCGTGCTTGTGGGTACAAGATTTCATTTTGATGGCCATAACGCTCATTCAAGCTTTCCCACAATTCAACTGGGTCATCCACAAACATGTATTTAGTCTTTAGACTTTCGTGAATGTGGTGACGTAGGAACACAATGGCTTTTGCCTTTTCTTGCGGGGTGGTATAATTTTCCGCCTCAATTGTTCTTTCAAGCCCATTTGCCTTTAGGCTAGTCAAAGCATCAACCCTCCATTCGAGGTATTTTTGGCCCGATAAGTCAAGGATTTCAAACTCCCTTTTGGTGATGCTTGCCATTTTAGTTACTACAAGGAAATTATAAATTAACAAAACAAAGGCAATTAGGAATGCATATATAACTCGTAAACATATATGGTATGATGAGATTAAATAATTTAGTCATGGTGAATGTTATTATTATGTCAACATATATAAGCTTGTAATTAGTATGTGTATAACATATGAATGATAACTTTATATAAAGAATGCTTATAAGATGTAAATAAATGACAAGAATTAAAGAAGTAAATACATGATAAGGATTAAGGAACTAAACAAATAGAATAAGCATCAAAACGGTAAATAAATAATGCATGCATGAGATATATAAGAAAGATGCGAAAGTCCACTGAAAAATAAAATTAGCGAGAACAGTTATAAATCTGGTTTCCTTTTAATCCTTTTATCCTCATCCATCCATTTTCACTTTTACCACTTCCACCTTATCTCCTCCATCTCGTCTTCCTCCTCTCCATTTTCCATTTTCATGTCCATGGCCGACGACGACATTTTGCGTCGTATTAAGGCCGGTAATGATCGGTTTTTAACCGAGCTTTTCATTTGTCTTGTTCTTATCGTGATTATCTATATTGCGCTCATAATCATTTGGGTAAGAAATTTCTCACAATCCACTTGGTGAAATCAAACATTTCCGAAAGGGGATTCGAGTACAAAAGCCAAATAAGGTAAGTAAATCTTATATTTTGTTTGTATCTTAGTAGATCTATATAAACATGCTTCCATATTTAGTTTATAGCATTTTAGATCTAGAATTTTGAAAATGAGTTTCTGATGTAGAAGATCCTAAATTAGGCGACTACGGAGCATACTCCTCAAAACGATTTTATAAACTCTTTGCATGAATTTAGTTGAGAAGAAGTAAATTCGTAGATTTAAAGAGGTAGGAGTGATTAAGTATAGTGTGCAAGGATTTACCAAATTTTGTTTGTTTGTAAAAGCTATGGACTTATATATAGTTAATTAAATCAAATCAAATAAATATAAGCTTACGTATATGGATTGTATATAATTTCTTCATATAGGATAAAACAAGAATATTTTACTCTAATGAAAATTTTTGTTTCAACGAGGCACTCAAATTAAACTTTGTTTGAAAAGTTACGAAATACACATATTTGTATAATTAAACATTAAAGAAAGATCAGTTGGTAATTAGAGACTCGTGCTGATAACGTGTTATATAATAAAGAATTAGAAGGAGATTATTGAAACTTTACTTAAGAACTTTTACTTAAGAAAGCCACTTTAGAATGATAATGACATTAGAAGAGAGAGAGAAAGAGTAAGCACCTTATAGGTTGTATTCTTACTCTTTGTTGGTGCAAGTTTTACAATGGGTGATGTCTCTATTTATAGGATCAAAGTTAGGCAAGAGTTACCACAAAGTCAAGATTAGGAGGTGAATAATTCACAACTTTCTACCTAAGGTAATTAGTCATACACATGTGTTTCTTATGCATCTTCTAGATGATCATAAATGTGTTCACAAACACATCTTCTAACTCAATGTGTAATTGTGCATTCATAACAAAAAGATATTTTTTGAATTTTGGTAAGATATTCTATATAGGCTTGCAATAAACAGAGAATATAAAAATAGTACTATATATTTTACCATTCACCAAACAAAAACCGGCTGCTTGGATATGTATAACACAAAAAAGTTAATGAGCAATTTATTCTTCACAGTAACAACTTCTATTTATACTGAACAACATCGTTTCTGAGCATCATCATGCAAGGAAAAAAGTATGAAGTGAAACTTTCCAACCCAATTATTTTTAACTCTGAAGTTTACAGTTTTGCACTAGGTCTAGGTGCAATGAGAAAACAGCAAAGATATGATGTGCTTTCAAAACCTGAACTTAGAGAGGGTAAAAAGTGGGTGATACTCTACTCTCGATCTCATCATTCACTCAACCAAATTTACTGCCATATCATCAGATTTTTGAACCCACTAATCTTTGGGCCTAAGTCAATCAATAACTGCCAATTTTGGAAGCATACATTATTAGTCCTATTAGGAGACTGAAAACATAAATCGTGTGACCCGGAAAATTTTGATAGGGCAGCGTTTTTTCCGTTTCCGTTTCATGTCAATATCCAAAAACTCGAAACTTTTTTCTAGTGTAAAATTTTGTTAATCTTACGGTTCCTCCTCGCGTGTTCATTTTGTTTCCATTCCATTTTGCGTAAAATTCTACTAACCAGAGGCGGACTTACCTAAGGCCCAGTGGGGGCACTTGCCCCCGCTGGGATTTTATAATTTTTTTAATATATATATATATATATACATACTTGTCCCCGTTTCGAAATAATTGTCTAAATATGATTTGTATATATATATTAAGAAATAACTGGTTTTTCTATATAACCCATATCAATGTAGAATTAATTATTAGTATAAAGAAATATGGAAAACGTATATGATTACGATAAAATTAATTATTAGGGTTATACATGTATAGAGATGGGGAAAAATATGAAATAGATAAATATTGTAAGAATAACAAAAAGTGGTGTTATGAACAACTAGTTTAAAACGGATGGAATATTAAAATTAAAGCACATATATAAATAAACATATTAGTCATGCACTTTAGTTGAAATGAAGCTATATTGGTCGTAAAAAAATTATAAGAAAAAGAGGGTGAAATGTATGTTAAGTGAAAATATTAAATATTAGCTAAATTTTTAAAAAAGGGATGGATTTTTGTGTATAATATTTTCTGAAATCCACTTTGGGTTTAATAAAAACTTAAATCTGTTTAATGTTCTTTACTAAAATTAGGACTACTTTTATACTCAGATTAAATTATTTTAGGTTTATTCCAAGTTCCAATCATTAACACATTGATTAAATTTCTAACTGGTTTTAACGATTATACTTAAAGTAAACTATTTTACCCCCTCTGAGATTATTTCCTGGGTCCGCCACCGCCACTAACTAAACGTTTTCCCTATTTGTATCTTCATGACTTCTATGTAATCATACACAAACGAGAAGTAAAATCCAGCAAAAACTGAGAGATGAGTCAGCCACTTTAAATCTAGGGTCAACATCATTCCACTAAATAACATGCTCTAACAGGATAAAGCCAATAAACACTTTGGCAGTCACTACATACTGAGATCATGAATATTAGCTAGCCCAAATTGAAATGATGGATCACCTGTTTTTTTTGTTTTTGGGTTTACCCTACAACTCTGAATTTACTCGCACACTGTTTACATTTATCAGATTCAGCAAGTAAAGGATCCATTACTACATTACAATAACAACATACCACATCAAATGTCACCAAACAATTACCTGCAAACTAGTACTAGTACTAGCTAGTAGTTTTCTCATTTGGAGTTTTCCTCTTTTTTTTTCAAATTTTAATTTTTTTTAACTTTTAAATTGTTTGCTTCCATCACTCAATATCATGGTGAATTTACAAGGCTGGTATGGGACCCCATTACCAGCATGACCACCTAACAAATTTAAGTTCCATTCTTGGTTTTTTTTTTTAACTTACATCTTTGTATCCAACCATGATGGTCAATACTCAAGTAATTTAAAAACATGGGTTATTTATTTCTGACACCCATTGATAACAGAAGAAATTGGAAAAATTTCAGAGAAAAACAGATTCAAATTAATTCTTACCAGTTCAATTCGACTGAACTTATTTACTGTATTAGATTTTGCCGTTTGTGAACACATGTCACAAATGATTCAGCATCAGCTTTAGATGCACATGTCGAGTCCAGGGCTTAGAAAGCTGTGACATGCAGAATAACCCAAAGAGTACGGTTACTAAACTTACTAATGTATTCTTAATCACACAACTCGCAATAGACCATTTATGTACAAAGATCTTGGAAATTAATTTTGGTACCCTTATGTTTTAAGGTTATTTTGGTTGGCATCTCAAGATTACATATTTTTTGCTTGGGTGTCCGGTTTTGAATTTTCCGGTTGATGTTCTTCTTTGGTTTAAATTGATTAAATCCAAGTTCATTATTATGTTTACTAGATATACATTGTACCGTCCGATGGACGGGGGAAAGCACGCCAGAAAAATATTAGAAATTCTTAATAATACCTTAGTACATGACATTCATATCCCATCTCATAGACGACCAAAACGTAAAGAAACATATGAATTCAATACGAATTTAATAAGTTAATATTTAGTATTTCTGTAAAATATTTTTATAAGTTAATACGAATTTAATAAATCCGATTATAAGTCTTAGTCTTAGGTACAAATTTAAGTGTATGAAAAGTTTTAAAAATTTTGATTTATTAAAGTCAATTTTAAAAAGTTCTTATAACCATGCTAAAAACTTTATTTCTTAATACTAATTTACATGTCATTATCTCCTATGTAATATTATAATTTTTATAAACTTTCTTTAGGATCAAAATATTTAATATCTCAATCATTATAATTAGAGTGGGATGTCATTGGACTTGAACAAAGAATGGAATTAACTAAGAGATAGTTGAAGGGATTGTAGTTTCAACTAAGAAAGCAAATATTGAGTGAAGTATTGAAAGCACATGCATTTATTTGACCTTATTTGGGGAAAAAATTAAGATATATATAGATATAGATGAGTCTTCACTCCTCACCCTTAAATTAGTAGGGCTTAACTCCTAAAAAACTTCAATTTTATATCATCAATTTAAACTTTCAAATAACCTTCCATTTATAAGAGTATTCAAACTCAAGTTTAGAGGCTGCTTCCCTGAAAGCTTATCGAGTCGAGTGGATCAGGTGATCTCATTTGGCCATGTTCGAGCATTGTGAGGATTCAAATTTAGAGAAAGCAAATTCAAATCCATGAGAAGCTAGTCTTGACACCAATAGAAAATTTCCAAAAATCTCCAAAATCACATGGCACATGTTTTTCAATGGGCCCAAGGAAGCCGCCCGTGTGGAGAGGCCCAAATACTGATATGTGGGCCGCTCATGGCACAAAAGCCCATTTAAAAATGTGACTTTTTTGTTTTTGAAAGAGGGTTCTTGATGTGAATTTTGATGCTTTCTTCTCCACCCATGAGTCAAGCAATTCATCTTAGAATCTAAAATTCATTTAAAGGGTAAGTTTATATTCTAAAGTCTCTATTTGTTTTTGTTTTTTTTGGTTCAAAGAAGTTTTAATTGAGCAAATTTAAGGGTTAGTTGTACTTATGTGTTGGAACCAAATAGGCCACCTAATATATTCGTGATGTAACTAAACACATTGCACATGCCTTGTAGGCTTCTTGGTGCCCACATGCTCAGTTGCCCACCACACCACCACCTTGTGTACACCATTTGGGATACGTCCATAAATATATAAATAAGTAAATATTACTCAAACTAATAATAAAAAGATGAGAAAATATTTAATCGATTGTTTAGGCACCATGACTTGGTTTATATAGTTAAAAATAAATGTGTATACCAATGGCCATCGATCTTTTAATAAAATACATGAGTTAGTTGACCTCGTTACAAAAAAAGTGTTACCGAACATGTTTTCAATTCCACTAAGTTAAGTATATTCATGTTTTTAATATAGTAGTCTCAATAATTGCTAGCATCCCATGAAACGTTACCCCCAAATAATTAAAATATATACATACCCTAGGTTATCACAAACTGGCCTATCGTCTACGTACTTTCTTAATTAGTTAATATACAATTATACATTAATCAGCTATGACATTCTCACATTGCACTGGTTAGCACAAGTTCGCCATGACAACCTAATTCATTTAGTGTTTATTTATTTTAATCGAAATTCATTTAGTGTTTATAAGTGTTCTATAAACTCTCTTATATATATATTCCTAACTAATACGTGCCCAAATGCTTAAAAACATATGTGTAACAAATTGAAATAAATGAATGGTCAAAATTGGAGCAAACATTCATACATATCATGAATGGAATAACTGTTTTTTGGTACACTATACATATAAGACGGGTCTTCTTTTCGCTGTGAGACAATACTATGTTCACTAATTGTCATTTTGTACAAATGTTAATCCAAGACACAAAATTATTGATGTGTGCATGGTCCCTCGACTGAGAAGTCCTTATCTTCAGGGTTTTTGGTGGCATGTATTTAAAGGATGATGATAAAAACTTGTGTAAGAACTATAGTTTTCATCGGTTGTTGGCATGTCATTCATATCCACTTCAACACGTACACATTTATTGTCCATCCAAAAAATAAAAAGATTAGTAGTTAAACATCCAAATAATCAATTAAGCTTCTACATCCATCATGCACGTACATGTTTGAACATAATAAGTCTTTTCTCCCGCCGTGCAAGCAAGCAAAACTATGCTATTTCTTTTCTTCCTACAATTTGGCTTGACCTCTAATTTGTGCACGAGTTATATAGATTAGTTAAGCTTTTGATTTCATGATAATGTGAAACAAATTTTGAAAAAGAGAAGCCCGAATCTACGAAATTTATATGTTACATGTTTTATCACATAACATATAGCAATACTATATATTGCACTTTGTACTTTTGTAGTAGTGTGACAAAATGTTACATGCTTTTTTTGTCACAAATAGACGACACTAATGTTATAAGTCATGAGTTAACATCGGTAACATATTTCGTAATAGAAGATACCAAATGAAAAAAGAGGATATTGATTGAAACACAAAATTGAAAGAGGACGCTCCATACCGTCTACTCCTTGTGTGCTTTTCATTTTGATTTTTACTCTGACATACCCTCTTTATTTATTATTAGTTGATGATTTTTTAGGTCGTTGGCCTTGAGGTTTTCACTTCTTTTTTCATGTCGACTTATTTTGATCTATTAAACTTTCCTTACAAAAAAATATTGAAAGGTGGGAGAGGGCTAGATTTTAAGATCTATGGGCATGAAAACAACTTGTTTTTTAAAATACAAGAGAAGAAAAATTGCAAATCCAATTGCTTGTGAGCAGAAGACAGTGCCCTCCAACTTTCCCTGTCATGAAAGTGACCCTTTTCCAACCCTCTTTGTTTTCTTCTGCCTTTTCCCTTTCTCTTTGTTTCTTTAATCTTTTTCCTTGAAATGTGTGTTAAATACTGTTACTGAAAACTTGGGGATTTGAGTTTGGATTTTTGGCTCAGAATTATATACTTTCTCCGTTTCCGAGCGATTATCCATCTTTTTTTATCGTCTCTAATAGTTTGTCCAACTCTTTTTTTTTCAATTTATATCACTATGATTTTATAATCTTATCATCACTTATCAAATTTTTCCAATTTTCATGATTCTGTATACAAATATGCTTTATGGACAAATTTTCGGAGACGGAATGAAATACTACCTCAGTTGATTGATGATGATACCATAGGAGAGCTAAAAACAGAGAAGGGTAATTAAATTTGTTACAAGCTGACCTCCTTTTATGGGCATGATTTACACACTATATATATACAGAATTTTGAATGAAACTTTAAAAAAGGTGTCACCTTTCTTTTTTACCTTCTTTATTTTTGATCAGTTGATGGGAACCACTTGAAGATGACAGCATGAGTGAGTGAGAAAAGTGAGGAAGACTTTCATCATTCTGTAATTAAGCTTGTGGGGTAACACAGGGGAAAAAAATGCTGTTATAGTAATACTGAGATAACACCTAATAACAATACCTTTATACACCAAAACAAAAGGGACTTTCCAATAGAAAATTTAACTATGCTATACTACTTCATTGCAAACACTTAGAGCATCTGAAGTGGGTTTATCCAGAAAATGGCAATATAACAAAAATATAAATAAAAACAAGGAGAAATCTTTATGACTATCTCCCCTGAAAAACAAAAATTTTAATTGAAATTGTGTTGCTCAATCCAAGGCCAAAAACCAGGTTGATCATCAATGCCACAGAACATATTGGTAAAGCTCTCTTCTTTGACAGAGTGATCAAACTTGTGGGCATTATTTGGTGGGCCTTGGAAGAGATGGGCCATGGCGGGCCTGGCGATGGTGGCGGACGACGACGGAGGGAAGAAGGTTCTGCTGCTTGTTGGGTGGTGGACCTGGTGGTTGTGGTGGTGCTGGTGCTGAGGACTATCATTTGTTGTTGGTGTTTGAGTTGTGGTAGTTGATATGTCTAGTTTGATCTCTGAGCTGTTCTCACTTCTGTTACTACAAGAGCCTTGATCTGTTTCCTTGTTGAGATTGATTGATTCTGTTGGTTCTCCTCCTCTTCCTTTTAGTGTTGATATCTGCAATTCATCATCACAAACTTCAGTTCTTGTTTTGTTTACAAAACAAAAGCTAACCAATGGGAAAAAAAAGAAGGAAAATTGCAATCAAGCATAATCATGAAAGTGTCTTTCTTTTGTTTAGCTTTTTTTACTGAGGTGGTGTAAGTGAGATATGTACTCTTAGGACCACACAAAAGGCAAAAATGGATTGGATCTAAAGCTAGCAACCATGTGAAGTTTCCTACAACAAAATCAATAGCACTAGAAAAATGATCAAGCTGCCTACTATATATCTTTTAACACATGATGTTAAACAACATAGCCAAAAAACAATACTAAGTTCTTCTTGTAACAAATGATCAAACTGCCTACTATATATCTTGTAGAATTTATACCTCAGCTTGGAGCTTTTGATTGTGGGCATGGAGGGATTCATTGTCAGCCTTGAGGGCATCAAACTGTCTCCTAAGAATGTCATAGTCCTTCTCAAGTTGCTTAGTCTTGCATCTTGCTCTCCTGTTTTGGAACCAAATTGCAACTTGCCTTGGTTGCAAGCCAAGAGCTTTAGCAAGCTGCATTTTCCTCTCAGGCTCAAGCTTGTTTCCAAGCTCAAAGTTCCTCTCAAGTGTTTTAACTTGCTCCATGTTGAGCCTCCTCTTCTTCTCCCCAGCTTGTGACCCATCATCTGAAAAGTTTTCTTCTTCCCCTCCAACTCCACAACCTTCATTTGCTTCCTCTTCTAGCCCTGGAAATGACATGGATCTCTTCCCAAGCATTGGGCTTGAACCTATTGTCATAAAATCATGTGTAACTAATCACTCAAGATCTTGGCTATTAATTAGAGAAACACCCACATAGAATTTCAGCCTAATAAGCAATTAAACTCATTGAATTGAGGCTAATAACAACAACAAAATCTACCTAGTGTATCCGATATAAGCAGGGTCTGGAGGGTCGAGATGTAATAATAATAATAGTAAGAAGAATGAATGAAAAGGAAGAGATTATTACCATGGAAGTGTTGGGGAGTGCAATTTTGGAGAATTGAAGAGAAAGAATTTGGAGGTTGATGGTCATTTTCATTGGGAGTTTGTAGCATGAAATTGGTAGGAAAGAAAGCCATCATTAATAAGTAGCTATTAATTGACTTGATGATTGATTAGCTAGGCTTGATTGCTTGAACATGAACACCCAACTTAGTATCTTGAAGACCCATCTTGTGTTCTTGATCTAAATTCCATTCTTGATTTGGGAGAGATAGAGAGAGATAGAGAGAAAGAACAAACAAGTTTGTGTGTGTGGAGAAACAAGTGGAATAGAAAAGAAAGGATTGATAGGTTTTGATGAAGACCTTCAATAGTGAGTAGACAAGCTACACTGTTTTGAGAGAGATGGAAGAGAGAAAGCAAGCAACTTGATACAAGTTATAACTTTGATATGCATATATACTTTATATATGATATTTTTTATATACACAATGTGTAATTCTCCTATTAGAATAAGGTATACTAATTAATAGCTTGGGTCATGTACTCATATGTTTGCTATAGCTCTCTATCTCTAGAAATATAAAATGTGCATTTCGAATCCGCCGACCTTAGGATTTGTGAAGACTAGATGTAAATTTACACTCTGGTTTATTTTGATGACTTGATTTATATTTATGCAGTCAATAAAAAAAAGATGTATGATTCCGATTAGAAAAGATAACGATATTAATTTGAGCTTAATTGTACAAATTGAATCCATATGTTCACTATCACATGCAATTATTGTGGATAGATCATAGATGTGAACAAGTTAAAATAAATCTCGATGAGAGTTTTCAGTAATTAAAATGTGTGGATAGATTTAATTACAAGGATGTCAAAGCCTAATTGTTCAAGTTGACTACGTAATAACGAAGTTCAAATTGATAAGTTTGTGATTCTTAGTCTATTAAAAATAGTAGTAGTATATGCAAAAGTCTAAAGCTTGCTAGCATCTACAGTTGTACATGGATATCATATAAATTCCCTACGCAAAAAATTGTAGTCTAATTAAAATGAGGAAGAGACAATTGCAATGGAGTGGCATTCATAATATATATTGTACTAAAAGATATGGAGATCAAGATTAATTTCAGGGATATATATATTTTATGCAATATAAAAATAGAAGTGGACGAGTTGAAGAAGGAATAGGAAATGGGCAATACAACTTGTACTTGTTAGTTGCATTCAAACTATATTATCAAATCCTGAATATAAAAAACAACAAGTGGGTTATACTTGTGTTTCTCGTTGTGAAGATTGAATGAAGATGGGATAAATTTGCTAAAAAATTACAAAAGAGTAATATCAATAAACTTCACTTTGACAAATGGTAAATTATCAGAAAAACCTAATTAAATAACCTCAATTTTTAGATCATATTTTGTAATTGGTATCGGATACATTTTTTATCAACATTGTATTGATAATTTTTAACAAAAAAAAGAGTTAATTACATACTCCCTCCGTCTCACAAAGTTTGTTCATAAAAGACGGTTTGTACGATATTTAATAAAACAGTTGAAAAGTTGGACAATTTGGGTAATATATGAGATTGAATGGGGATAATTTTATAGAGGTAAGAAGTTAAAAAGTAATAAATTTGATGAGACAGTTGGGTAATATATAAGATTGAATGAGGCTAATTTTATAATTTTGTGTTTTGTAATTTTGTAGGAAAAAACGATAAAGTCGATTGAAAAGTTGGATAATAGGATAATATATGAGATTGAATAGGGGTAATCTGGTAAAAAAATATAATATAAATGGAAAATTCGGAAGATGAACAAACTTATTGGGACAACCGAAAATGAAATATGAATAAACTTTTAGGGTCAGAAGGAGCACAAATAGATTGAGAGACCGATAAGTCCGACAATTAGCTAAACCTTCGTGATAATATAAATGGCCCAACCAAATAAAAGAATAATAATTAACAAACAAATAACTTTCATATGCTCTAAGTTTATTAACGAAAACTTACAATTTAGTAACAACCACACATGGTGTGAAAAACAATAGAAAGAGTTTTAAAAAACATCGTTAAAATTAAATCTTTCTTTAATACCATAAAGTTTGTATATTTTATAAAGGTAGTCTTATCTTTTAAATTTTCCTAAAAAATATTTTTTCCGTTCGATTTGCATATTTTGGTAAATGAAACAAATAAGTTTAAATTTGAAGGGTGAGGAATATCTGTGGAGGGGCAGGGTTTGCTACCTAACCCACCAACACCCATCGTGTAGAAGCAAACACATCTTTATCTCTTCTTCTTAATTGTGGATTTTATTTGCGTGTGCTAGGAAGACATTTAAGTCTTTTTTTTATATAAATACATTTAAAAATTAATTCATGAATCATGATGATGATGAATTTTCATTTTCAAGAAAAAAAAGTCTGTGCTTCTCAATCCTTCTAACAAGCTGGTGTATTTTGTCATTGTGCAAAGTATCCAATTCTATCCCACTGCCACTCTTACAACAAGGCTAGATGCTGCCTATTGGTGTCAGTATTCCTGAAATCCTCATAACTTTGTTGCTGACACTAAATTTTAGGATTTTTTTAATTTCCTAATCTGTCACTCAAATATGCTCCTAATTGCAAGGCCATGCCAGAGAATCTATTGAATTTATGTAAAAATAATTAAAGATTTTAAGTCTTAAATTGACACATATTATTCGGTTTATATTTAGCCTCGACTTTAACAACTTAAATCAGACTACAAGTTGGAAAAGAAATAAAGAAAATATATGATTTGGACGTATAATAACTCTCATTAATTAGATCAAACTAAAAATCAAATATTAAAAAGAAAAAAAAGAGAAAGCCATGTTTTTATGTCTTGAGCAAAAAATAAAGATCATTATACGTACACATAGTTTGTTACTTGTTTATTTAGGAATATTGAAATGTTTTTTAGTCTATTAATTCCTTTTAATGATTTAGTTTCTAAAATTAATGTTTAGAAAAACCTTTGTTACAATGTTATCTACAAATATTGTTGTTATTTTCATGCTAATTAGCTCATTGTGTGGAGCTTTGGTATTTTATTGCATGACATAACAACTTTGAGTTTGTGTAGGGTTTCTATTTACTTACCTTTTTATTTTTCATCTTTCTTTTGTCAACTTTTCAATGCATAGTGGTGCCACAATGTTGAGTATATCATATTGCCTAGAGAGTAGTACTAAGTACTAGCCCAAAAAGGTGACCATCATTAGGTTTTTATATTTCACCCTTTTTCAAAGTCAGTGGTTTTCCAACAAATCTTGTATTTGCCAAATTAATCAATCATAGCTTAGTACTATGACATATTCTATTAACACTTGTCTTAAGTGTTCAAGTAATAATATATATAGCTATGTATTTATATGCATGGAGTTTATGGTGAGATCCTCTATGACATATTCATAGGACTAGAGCCATGCTAATTATTAGTAAAATGAATGATGACCAACTATTGGCCAAAAAAACAGTTAAAAATCAAACCGGAAACAAAATTATTAATCTGCACTATTCTTTCTAGCATATGATCCATTTTTACAATCATTCCGTTCCAACACCGTAGTATTTAAATAGGGCATAAAATTTTCATTAATTGATCTTCTTCTATCAAATGATTGGAAATGCTAGGAATTGAAGTTGTGATGCTGACAAGCATGAGACCACTAGTTAGTATTGAGATGAAAAAAATTCCCCATTTTTTTTTTCTTCATTCCCTTTTTATTTACATCATTGATTTCTGAGGAGGGAAAGATAGTAAGATAGTAAGATAGTACTCCTTATATAGTGATCGATGTATGAGATGGTATGGTACACTTGAATCTTCTTTATTTAATTTCTCCCCAATCTAGGAAATCAAAAAGCCCCCTTTCCCCAAACTTTAAAACACCCCATTATGATGGATTTAAATTGAAATTACTCCACTAAACTATACACCTATAGTGGTGTACATTTTTTGGTCCAAATATTCACATATGATGCCAACAAGTACCATCAATCAATTTGATGTGATTTCATGATAATCCCATCTTTTGGGCCATGCAAGTGTGCAATTCTTCTTGATTTAATAGTTAAAGATGCATGCATGCATGGATGGATGGATGGGAAGATGAGAATCATTAACAGATACATGAGATATTGAGTTAGAACATTGATTAATGTTGCACAAATCAATAGATAATCACATATGTATAGTAGGCTATATGCTAGCTAGCAACCTAACTAAACCCTTTATATGGCATGATTGATTGCTTTTCTACAAAATCAAAGGGGAAAAACAAAAGGTGGGGGAAAGGGACCCACAAGGCTCTAAGCACCAAGTTTGAAAGGAGGGATTGTGGGGCATGAGGTGGGTTCCCACCAAAGAAAAGAAGTGAGAATATATTGCTTGAAATTAGGGCAAAGACAAGAGCTACTCCGTAGAGCATTGCAATCACATGACCTTATTAGATGATGAAACATTGCCCCTTTGGAATAGGGTGGATCCATGTTCACTCGTCGCAATTTGCAGTCCGAATCCTCTATCCCAAACTCGTATTCAAAACTAGTATCCAATAATGTCATATACAAGTTTATTGTGTCAGGATAATAAATAAAAGTGTACTGTAAAACATTATTTGGTACTTTATGTCAAGTGATAGAAATTCGAGACATGGATTGCGACCAAAGATTTGAACCCACCTCTTTAAACCTTGGATACTCGCGTTGTTCTACTAAGTTTGAATTATTTTCAAAGATTTAATCTCATATGAAATCAATATACTAATATAGCATATTGACAATCTGAATCAAATTCGTTATTCATAGCATTAACATATTCAAAATTACGGTTAAAAGAGGCGAATTTTTCGCAAATCCATCTCCATTCTCGCACCCTCCTTGCTTTCAAAGTGGGTGAACTTTCATATCCCACTAGAAAGGGCAGTTCCTCCGATTGTCGACACGAGTAGATTTTCGATGAACATGCAAGGACTTTGGTTATAAATTGCCTATCATACTATCTTACCATCTTCAACCAAAACAAAAGCTAGCTAGATTAATGATCCAACATATGTGGATCGCTTCACCCCTAAAAAAATCTTGCAAATCCTTGGCAAATTAATTTAAACGGACGAAACAATTTAAATAATTAGGGTTTGGTATTTTTGGGGATTTAAAATCTGAAAGACATCTGAAGTGAATCTTCACCACCACATGCCATCCTGTATGTTGTCTGATCATCTTGCACTAATCCCCATGTGCTTTCTTCTCCCATGGCGTCACTCCTTCGTCCTCTTAAGATGGTGATTTGTCAACCACTAGTTCAATAAACAATTTGAAACCATCAAAAGAATACTCTTTTTCTTTATTTCTTTGCAAGAATTTTGGTTCTTTTTTTTCTTCTTCCTTGCAATTTACTTTAAACCTGAATTTTGGATCTGCATCGATCTGATCTTCCCCACCATACAAAATAATAGAAACAAAAATCAATCTTTAATTCTTTCGTTTCAACCATGGCGATCGGGTTGCTAACTTGACACTGTCCATAGGAGTCGAACCAGTGACCTCTGGGTACTACCCTTGGAGGCTTAACCGTTTTGACTAAATGCCCGAAGGCGATAGTGTTGTGATTATGATTGGGTTAGTTTGTAATTTTACTCTTAAATACAGTAGTACACAACAAATGAATATAACCAATTACCATCCTGACAAATAAAAAAAGCCGCTCTGTTTCAGACTTTCAGGTAACCATTTTAGGCTCGTTTCGATAGTTTAATCAAAATTCCAGATGACAATTTGTTAGGAAAAAAAAAGAGTGAAAAATAACATAAATTCAGTCATTTTCAGGCTTGTTAGTACGGGGTACCGTTTGGGAGTAATTGTTTGCTGTTTTGCTATTGTACTACTCCCCACTTTCCCGTCAAATCAAATTAAGGTGGCGTTTGGTATAAAATTATGGAAAGGAAACGGAACGGAAACAAATTTGTATAGGAAATGGGGATGATCCTCTCTTTTTTGGATGAAAAATGAAAGGAGAGGGGTAATGGTTAGAGGAGTATGAGGGAAACCATTACCCCATGTTGAGAGGGTGGGGAGAAATTGCTCAAATTTTAGATGAAAAGTAGAAGAGAGGGATAATGGTTATCCTTTTAAACAATGAACCATAAACTAAATAATGTCTGGATACATCCCTTAACCATTTCCTTTCCCTTCAAACAAACCAAACGGACCCTAAAAAGAAGTGTAACGCCAAATTCATTAGACAAAAAATATACAGTACAAGAAAATAACTTTAAAAATAAATTAAAGAAAAAAATAAAAAAGACAGCTCAAATGGTGGTAATTTATTCTACTATTATGTCGGTGGAATTTGTTTGCCCAAGAAACCCGACATCCTCCCAAAATTTATTAAACGTGCACAAAAATGTCATTCGATTCACATTCGATGTACTAATCCCAAAGCAGTTAAAACTTGTACTATAGCCTATCGATTAAAAAAAATACTCCGTATTACGTAAGTGCGTTAGGTTTGTACTTTTAGCACAGTAAGCTTTTACACTAGTCACTAGAGTTCAGCTAGAAGTGGAAAACTGGAAATGCCCATTAACGTATGCCAGCCTTTTAACAGACGGCAAACCAAACCCAACATTATTAGCTTATGCCCATCTGTGCTAATTATGAGCACCTAAAGATGTTAAATAAAAAACCACTAACTACCAAGTAAGGATAATATTGACAAAATTAACACCTAAATGCCACTGAACCAAAAAGTCTCAAACCAAACAAATACGGAGTACTGGAAATATGGAATTGCATAACTGGAAAAGAACAGCAAACACACCAAAAAATGACAAATCAACAAGGAATACAGGCAAACATATTCATCATAGTTCCATTAGTTTTTTGTAAACACTAAAAATCATTGCAGCTCAAAAACACACTCCATATTTACAGCCTATTGAGTTCCTACAATACAGCTGCATTAGCACCAGAAATCTCTGCTTATGTTACACGGAAATGAAAAAAGAAAACAGAAAACAGAAGCGACACGAATATGAACGCGCAGAAATGTATAATTACCAAGATTGTACACTAGAAATGAATTTCTGAGTTTCGGACAGAAAACAGAAACACTAGGGTTTCCAGATAACATAGATCTGTGATTATTCTAGTGAACACTTATAAACTACACATTCCTGTAAAATTGTGAACACTGGAAAACTCTAAAATATGTGTTACAAAGCATGGATCATTGTCCCTTTGTTGCGTGTCATAATATTCTTTACTAATGTAGGGTTTTGGACTCTTGGAGACCTGAAATACAAGAAACTACCCTCTAGCACAAGGTAATTGAATGGATGGATCTTTTTGTACCTTTTCTAAGATCTTAAAGTAATTACATGACATTGTGGATTATCATTATCCCCATATAGCCTATCCCCTACTATAAAGCACAAAGCACCAGTAACGGCCAAAAAAATGAATTGAATTTGTAAAAAAGATCAACTGCAGAACTCCATCTAAAGAGAATCGAACTTACGCGTAATAGCAGACTAGCTCCTCTCAGTCGGCCTCCGTTTCAAATTTCCTTCCTTTTCAAAGCTCTTGAGGTATATAACCATCTTAAAAGATATAAATCTCTGAAGATCAGCCGAAATGCATCCCTGCAGATCTGAAGCTTCCTGCCAGATCAGGAAGCTTAAGAGTTGCAATTATACCAGCTCCAAGTGCGCTCACTGAAGCAAGAAGGAAAGCTGGTACATTTCCTCCTCCAAACAGGGCGTCCCATGGCCCCGCACCAAGGGATATAACCATCTATTGGAAAAAAAAAACAATACATTAGCCAACTCCACGGAATCAACGGTCAAGCTATGTAGTCCAGATGATGACTTTATGCAAGTATATAAGCAACCAAGCAAGTCTCTTTTGACAAAGGCGGGAATCTAATTAGGGTGCATTCTTTGAATATCTGAGTACAGAGATTTGTAATTATCATGGCATTTAAATGCATTGAAAGGTCACACATTTTAATTCATTACAATGTCTTTACACATTAGAGAGGACACTACAAAAGAAACCATAATTGCCGAATAAACAGTTACCTGAGGGATGACAATTGCAAGATTCAAAACCCCAATAGCTAACCCTGAAAAAAGAAAGCTTCTCAGTAAAAAAGGGCAAAGATATGTATTTGCAGAGAATAACCGATGAAAAGATGAAAAGAAACAATAGAAACCTTGGCCACCTCCCGAGTCAGCAGTCACCTCTGCAGTTACAGAGTACGGTACACTGTATGTTATCTACAAAGAGGTCCATTACAACAAAAGTAAGTCAAAAGTATTAGATAGGAATTAAGGATATAAATTCAACCATTTGTGAATAAGAAAGTGCTCTTACAGCTAAAGGGAACCCAAGGATAGCAAAAATAACCAAAGCGGCTTTTCTAGTGGAAGAGGTTGCTCCCAAAACATGTTCGGCTCCTTCAGAATAACTTCTAAGAGACACCAGACTAACAACACCGGTGCTAGCCATGCAGATAAATACAACAAAGTTGCTCATAGCCCACACCAGTCTAGCACCCATACGTCGACACATAGGTTCAATAAGAAATGAGCTGATGCCAAGGACAACCTACATAAAAGTTTCCACAAACTAACATGAAATGATACGAAACAATATAAATAATTAGAAAACTAATAAACTTTATCCTTGATTAAAAAACATCTTAACAGTTAAATAGCATTATGTAACGGAAAGGAAAGAAAAGAAAAGTTCTTACAGAATTCAATAGCAAACCAAATGCACCTTCTCTAACTCCTTGGTCGTAAGCTTTTACTTCAGAGTTATCCCCTGTTGGATTTCCATGATAAACCTCTCTCCCCATCCAGTCCGTATCAAAAAGGAAGAATGGAAACCAGGACATCTGCAAAAGTTAGACAGGAAAGATAAGGCATTCCCGCAAATAATTTTAAAAACATCTAAATTTGTTGATAATGATAAAAGGTTAACTGGATATCATTGTAGACGCATCATTGAGAGCAGGAGAAAAAGAAAGAGCTCATGAAGAGAGTAACACAGATGCAGATCTACCATAATCTTTAGGCAGAACAGAGGGGAGGGGAAAATAACTGTAGTTCAAGATCCCAACAAAATAAAGAATGAACAAGACTTATAAAAAATGTCCAAGAAATTAGCTTTAAATCCACAAATACAATTTCCAAAACTGGACAAAGTTTTTTGTTCAAAACACAATTAGATTACAAATATATATAGCATTCCAGGAACAGATAAATGAGAAAATAACCATAATACATAGGATCGATCAAAAAACTTACCCAAGTAAGAGTTGTAACCACAAGCACTGCATTCATGGCAGGTGGCAGATGCCTTAAGCTGGTTAATAGTTTGACCATAACTGCACTGGGACCTTCATTGAGACTTTCATCTTGATCATCTGGGCTCCGTACATCCACATCATTGTTCCTTACCTCCTCTGTTTCATGGCCTCTGTTAATGTCATTTACAAATTTGTCCTCCTTAGGTGTTGCGCCAGGATTTGGCTTTGAAGCTTCAAACACAGTATTCTGGGAGCCATCTAGCAAAGGAGCAGAATCTGATAAAGACTGGGATTTGTTTGTTTCAAGCGGAACCTCATCAGCAAAGTAAAGAGTGACCAATGTGCACAAAGTCAAGAAGACCTGAAGAGCAATACAAGAGATTCAGATGGGATTCCCATACGTGGGTAAGAGGTATATGCTAAAGGAAAAATGTACATAATTGACCTCTGAGCAAAAAAGTATACTCTTTTAAATAAAGTTGTGCAATCAAATTGGATAAAGCAAGCACCCTTAAAGATGTAAGTTATATCCTAGGTAACACGGCTTGCAAGAAATTTACTTACAGAAGATGATTACTGAACAAATCTCTGTGAGCACCTACTTAAGTCCTTGTGTTTTACACAGAATAGAATACTACTCACATGTATATGCAATGTTGCCCTTCTATTTAAGACAGTGTAATATGGCTAGAATCGATATATAAGCATACTAAACAACCTGAACCTGTTCATTAGCCCATAACAGATATGACAGAAACAAACATCATCATCTTTCAATAGTTTAACTGAGATGCTCATAAAAAAAGGTGATAAGTAGTCTACCACAGCAATCAGGAATGCTGCTTTCAGATTTCCACAGGCTTCACAGCAAGCTCTACTTGTAAGGAAAGGAAACCATCTGGTCATAATTATGAATACTGGTCAGTAGATGTAGCATCAGAAACCTATCCAAACTGTTAAGGAAGCCAATAAAGAAGCACTTCAATCCCACACAATCAAGGCTCACCTCAGACAATATCTGAGTATTTTCAGCATTATGCTTTAATTTTTTTGAAGAGCACAATGTTTTTATTTAAGCAACTACCAAGTATTGAAATAATAAAGAAAGAAACTACACAAAACACCAGCAGGATGGAAGAGTTGTAGAAAATAATCAAAAGATAAAAAGAACAAAAAACATGACTTGGATATTATATCACAAACAGTGTGCTGAAAAATAAAAAAATCTCACTTATGCCACTGGCTGCTAGCACCAGAAGAAAATCCCAAAATATTTCCTACAGCCATCCATGTAGCGAATATTGCATTTGCTGAATTTCGCTGGTCTGGTCCTGGCAGTATATTGTAAGAGAACAATAGTTAGTTTCTATAAAGAAATTGAAGAATAGAACAAGTACTTAAGCAAACGTCTAGGCTTTTGCTTCATCTGGTGTTTGAGATCTGAACATAAATGACATACCTGACAAATCAGCCAAAAGGGCACGAGCAGGACCCTGTAAATACGTTTAACAAAATTCAATTCCTTCCCTCCAACAATAGAAAAATCAAAGTTAACTGTCAATTACTCCTAGTCATACATTCAAAGAAGGAAGAAAACTTCAGGAATGATATATGAAGCTACCACATTAAAAAGGGGTTCACACCCTATGCATGAGATGAAGGATTCCTTGAGCATGAGAGCTAAAATCACGTTTGCGATGAGGTGAACGTGTATACTCAAGTTAAATTTCTGTTGTACGTTTCAAAATACAAGCTACTAACCTGAACAGTATTGTTTGCAAGATCAAGCATCCAAAACCCAACGACAAACACAAGGGCTGCCCATTTCCGTGTGCCTTTGTACGTACTGTTCATACAGCGGTAAGGTTAAGAGGGGAACCTTGTGAGTTCTAAACAAGGCATCTAAGAACAAAGTAGTACAAACCTGCAATGTTCCTTTGTGTCCCCTAGCAAATATCCAATATCTGCAGAAAAGCCGATTATTATCACCTATATTACAAAACTTCATATTAGCATACACATTATTTAGTACCCAGAAAATATCTAGTAGAAGAGATATCATATCAATAATTCTCACCGCCACAGAGATCATTATGGTTCCCACAAGAATGAAAGGTCGTCTTCTACCATATTTAGAAGTACACTTGTCACTCCAGATACCAACACAAGGTTGAACCTGAAACAGTATATATCTGATTTATGATACAAGTCAAATATCATATCACTAAACCAATCAGACACAAAGGAGCATGTGGAGGTTGCCTGTGGAACTGAGGTGAGTCACATAGTGTGCGACTTAATTACAACACTATAAATAAAAATTTAGAAAATTCAAAGTGATAGTCTCATTGTAAATAATAGTGTATTATAGATCTTATAGTAAACATCAGATTGTATACATAACATAATTCAATCACAAGGCCTCAAATTGGACCCCTACGAATATACGAGGTCCAGCTTACCATAAGGTGTGTAATTTATTAGTGAAACTGAGCAGAAAGAGGGCTAAAAAAACATATAATAATGTAGCTTACCACAAGGCCTGTAATTGGGCCACATAGCCAAATGAATGAAGAGAAGGCATGCCCTATCCCAAGTGTCTGGAACAATAAATCCGAAACAACAATCAAGCCACAGAAAGAAAATTACAGTTTACTTGAACATTGTAATTAGTCAATAACAGCCTAGAAGAACCCTCAGAGGGTATAGAACAAAATAACATTATACTGTGCACTGCAATGAGAATGACCACAAGCAAAAAAATAATAAAACTACTGCACACACACAGAGACTAAAAAACGGAACAACAATAAAACAAATCGAACCAAATTTTCACCCTCAAAGGTATGTTGATCAAGTGGACTCTTTGTGGAATAGAATCACAAAGAATAGCATGAGGATCAGCACAGGCAGATCCTAAATCCCAATTCTTGAGGTTATGTGTTAATGCATTCGTGCAAATCTCAAATCTACTCTAGTACAGGTTGCCTGGCTGATCCTAAATCCCAATTTTATAAGTTATATATTAATATATATTAATGCATTTGTGCAGATCTACTCTGGAAAGGGTTGCCTTATTACAAATCTTGAGTATTATAAATAAACAGTTTCCTCATTAATCATCCAGAGCATAATTCTTTGACTTGACTCCATCTATCATATTTTGTCACCTACACTTGCCAAGTCAATTGCACTCTACACAGGATAAGGTGAGTCAAGAACCCAGAAAAATAAAGTAATTAAACTGTATCAATAGATTAAATACTTCAATGCTATGTTATGGCATGATAATTTGTATCCCGTAAAAATTATACTCAGAAAACGTCATAACAGAAGCAAAATATTATAACACACATCTCAGTAAGAATGTAATGAACTATGCAAAGTACTCTATGGAAAACCACTCTCTTCCACTCTTAGACAGGTTCAAAACCTTCAGTCACATATCAGTGTAGATTTCGTTAAGCTTTAATCTTCACTGCTCTCCAAAGTAATCATTTCGCATATTTTGTCAACTGATAATAGACAACAGTTTCAGGCAAAAAAATCCTAAATAGCTGTTTCAGGTTTCCAACCATGAACCATGAAATGACACCCCTGTAGCTCATCTAATTCTTTTTTACCGCGTAATTACACACCAATCTTCATGCATTGGCCAGACAAATGACTAAAAAACACAATCAATTCACAGAAATTATAGAGATAGAGATTAACCTGAATATAAGGGGTCAAAAGCGAGAGCTGGAGAGCCCAACCAAATTGGACACCGGCGGCGATCGTGCAACTGAGAATCAAAGTAACCAAATTACAGTGGCGAGGAGGCCTAATACTCTGCTGAGAGCGATCGGCAGAAGAAGAATCGCCGCCATTGGAAAACGGAGAAGAATTGCCTCTATTGACTGAATCTTCGTCGAAAGCAACCAATTCAACCTCAGCTCGCTTTAGATTCCTGTACGGGACACGGATCGAGACGGCGTCGGATTTGTTATCCGCCATGGCTGGCTTACTTGCTCAGTTTACTCGACCACTTGTTTGAATCACTCGAACACCAGATCCACCATGCGAGATCTGGCGAATCGGTTGGAAGCTTCCGATCGGCGGAAATCGCAATCGACAAGGAGAACGCGTGCGAATCAATCTGCCGGTGGATTGGAGGAGGTTAAAGTCAAAATTGGAGAACGCTGAGATTGGATGTTGGGGGGCCTCGTAGCTGTGCGTGTACGGTCAATGTTTGAAACGCGCCATTCCTGTAAAGAGATTTCTCAGATCGCTAGAGAGAAGAAAGAGAGAGAAAAGAGAGAGTCGGTGGTGGTTTTCGCTTTGCGGTGTCCGCAAGGATCCGAATAATGTACGGGTAGTATATTCGGGTTTTCCACGACCCGGTTAGTATGATGAAAAGGATTGATATGGATATGTTTGTGTATCCGGAAGATCGATCTTTACAATTGGACTAAGTCCACGGTTCACAGTTTTAAAATTTACGGATAATGGGCCGGTTCAGACCATAAATTTACAGTCCGAACCAGATTTCACGTTTTGACTTCAACAAATCAATATATCTATACTATATATTAAAGCCGGAGAATTTCGAGCCTCCACGTTAATTCTGGCCCCACTTGATTAATAATTTTGTATGTTTTATTTTTCCTAATTATCTAATCTTTAACTTTATCTTTTTTCTTACCCATCAAATATCTATCTTTAAAGGCATATTATTTATCTTTAAAATTTCTTTAATTATCTAACCTTTAATTTTATCCTTTTTTCTTACTCATCTAATATCTATCTTTGAAACAATATTATCTATCTTTTAAATTTCCTTCTATAAAAGATACATATTAATTAACTTAATTTTTCAATTCCCATTTTAATCTATTTATATATAAGAATTAATATATAGTATAAATTATAGTAGATACACAAATTAACGGAAAAAATGATCATTATCCGTACATGGTACGGGTCTTCAACTAGTATATTATAAAAGCCGACCGTTTTCGAGCCACCACGTTGATTCTTGCCCCGCTTGATTTTAAATTTTTTTTCCAATCCAAATAGATAATAATAACTTTATATCTTTTAGTTTCCTTAATTATCTAATCCTCAATTTTATCTTTAGAGTCATACTATCCATCTTTAATTGTATCTTCTCCTAACAAAATCATCCTATAATTATGGCTCTCACATTATAAATATTCAAACATACTAACGTCAATTCTCTTTAGTGTGAGGATATGAAATTTAGATTCTTGAGTTTTTGCAACTTTCCATTTTGGACCATAAATCGATATCAACCTTTTTTGTTATAAAATTCTAATGTTCTTGTTAAGAAGGTTAATTATAATCAAAGCTAGATTTGGATCATAAATGAACAAGAAAATTATTATAGTTTTAAATATATATTATAGTCTAATATTATATGAACCAAAATGATCATAAATTTTGTACCCGTTATATTTTAATTTTTTTCAACTTAAATAGATAATAAGAACTCTGTATCTTTTATTTTCCTTAGATAATAATAACTCTATATCTTTTATTTTCCTTAATTATCTAATCCTCAATTTTATCTTTAAAGTCATCTATACTACCTATAGTATAAAGCGGAGACAATGTCTTCACAAAAAATTGCGCCACGTGTCATTCCTATAATAAAATAATCAACTGGACCCTTCTATATAAAAATAAGGTAATTAGAATCTCACATAATCTTATCCCGTAAAAAATGCTTAAAAATTATAAAAAAATTATGAATTATCCCGAAAAATTATGAATTATCTCTTACCAAGAATTAGTTGTAATCTTCTAATATATATTATTTATAATAAAACCAGATATTTATCATAAAGTATTTTTTGAACAAATCCAACTTATTTATATCATGAGTTGATTTACCATCATTGGTAAAAAAATACTAATCACAATAGGAAATTTAAATTTAGTAGGTAGGAAATTAGGAAATAACGATATATTGTAATTATTTATTTTTTAAAATCCGAATTTTATTTAAAAATTATAAAGATTAAGATAAAATCAAAATATACAACTATGAGATTATTTGTTTGGATTTTTTTATAATTTTGAAATAAAATTCTTAAAACTAATAATTAGACTATATCGATATTTCATAATTTCCTATCTACTAAATTAACATTTCTTATCTTTTTCAAACAACCATTGAAGATAAAATCATGTAATAATCTTTAAAGTCATATCTATAACTATATCTAAAAGATCAATTTCTATTTAACAATATACCTATATATTTCTTATCGAAGATGTTCGTGAAACATATATATCTATATTAAATCGGGTTTATAATCACATTACCCGTACATGGTACGGGGGTTAAACTAGTATTATCTATCTTTAAAGCCATAGTATCTATCTTTAAAGCCATACTCCTTAAATTTTAGTTTTAATTTTTATTTTTATTTTAATTTTAATTTTAATTTTAATTTTAATTTTAATTTTAATTTTAATTTTAATTTTATCTTCATCATAGTTTAATTTTAATTTTATCTTTAAATAATATTCTCTATGTATACATCTATTCGATCTTCATCTATGCTTGTTTTATATCATTGATACATTCACGAAATTTTGAGTACGTATTTCTCCAACATATATTTTCCATCTATGGTTATTTTATAATATTGATACATTCACGAAATTTTGAGTACGTATTTCTCCAACATATATTCTCCATCTATGGTTGTTTTATAATATTGATACATTCACGAAATTTTGAGTACGTATTTCTCCAATATATATTCTCCATCTATGGTTGTTTTATAATATTGATACATTCACGAAATTTTGAGTACGTATTTCTTCAACATATATTCTCCATCTATGGTTGTTTTATAATATTGATTTAAAATACAAGTCGTGACTCGATAGGCTATGTTTTCTAAATTTTTAAAAAAATCTTTGAATATTGAGTACATATTGGATTCAACTTAATTATATAATCTTTAATTTTATCTTTTTTCTTATTGATCAAATATCTATCTTTCAAACAATACTATATATCTTTTAAATTTTGTTCTATAAAAGATAGGCAAATAAGAGAAAGTACAAAGCATAAAACACATTACTTTCATAACAATTATTGATTTTTCCTTTGTCACGTATAATGTCAAATTCATTCAACTACTAATTTTTTCCCTTTGCATTCATGTCTGTTTTTTATATTTTTATATGATCTTCACATTGTTTTTGATCTACTTATTTTTATAGTACATTATTTTTTATATGATCTACTTATTAAATATTGTGATTAAAACAACTACATGTTTAATTTGGTTATATCAAGTTCGTGATTTGCATACTATATTTAATGTAAGTAAATATAATTTGCAAAATGATGTAAGTTATTGACTATAAAGTATAAGTACGTGATTTGCATAACAATATATTCTTAATCGATTATAGAACAATTAAAACTTCTAATATTCCATGAAATTAAATTATGTCAAATTTTTTATTATATATTTTCACACTAATATTCTATTTATAATATATTCAAAAAAATTATAAAACACGAGTCGTGCATGGCACAACGGGTATAACTAGTATCTTTAAAAAAGTTATATAAAAAGCAAATTCTGCATTTAACCGATCATTATCAATATCAATCAATCAATATATATATCATCAATTCATCATCGTAACTATATACTAAATCGGAGATTAAAAATAATATTTAATCCGACATATGTCACATCCTCGTTAGACCGCATTATCCATCTTTATTAAAACAATTCAATTTGTTTATTGGTTGAAATTTCATTGTAGAACCTACATTAAATTTCTACTTATCTATTGATTTCCATTTTAATATTTCATTAAAAAAAAAGAAACTATGGTGCATAGTACTCCCTCCGTCCCATACTGTTTGTCCATCTTCTTTCAAGGGACAAACAATATGGGACGGAGGGAGTAATATATATCCAAATCACCGTTTTAATTCATGAATTGGTTGACATAAAGCAACTATAAAGAGTCCATTTCCTTATACGTCATGGCTTTAATTCAAGAGATTTATGGTACATAGTAATTCATAAATTGTTGAGGAAAATATTAGGAGTAGTACGTATGTTATATGTTGAAGATGATAATATTTATCCAAATCTATGAAATTTTATTGGTGATCCCATATTAAATTTTTTTCTATATATTACATTCCATTTTAGTTTTTTTTTCAAATAAAAAAATAAACTTTAAATTTTATACATAATTTTTTAAGAAATCTTCTTATTTACTAATTTTCATTTTATTTTTTTCTAATAAAATTACACTTTAAATTTTATACATAATTTTTTTTAGAATTCTTCTTATGTACTAATTTTTATTTTTATTTCAGTTCAATCTTAATTTTATAATGAAACCGTACCTTGATCAAAATCTTAATTTCAATTCAATGTCTTTTATTAGTCACAATTAGAGGTGTCAAATAGGTCGGGTCGGGTGAATTCAGGTTTGGTCTTTTCAGGTTCAAGTTGGGTGCGGGTTCGAGTCAATCGGTTTACATGTCAAGTCGGATCAGGTCTTGACAGGTTATTGTGCGGGTTCGGGTTGACCTAATAGGTCAATAATTTGAATTTTTAATGATTATTAAAATAATATTATGATTAAATAATAATATTTAATAATAAAATATTATTTTATAATATATTTTTATATTAATATTTTACTTATAATAGGTTTTATGATAAAGTATATTATAATATTTATAAGAAAATATATTTATTCTACATATATATTAAAAATCGGGTCGGTCGGGTCGGTTTTGGGTTTCAACCCAATCAGTTTCGTTTTTTTTCTTTGCTCGCTACTATTCGGGTCGAGTTTCAACCCTAAAATTTTCGGTCGGGTCGGGTCGGGTCGGGTTTTGACAACTCTAGTCACAATTAGATTATTTTAATAAAAAATCTTAATTTCCAACAAATACAACCACATAACTATTTTATCAAATCAAGTTGAATTGTTGAGAGTTAATTGACTTATTTTTTATTGTAGATTCTCGATATAAATAAATTATATATACATATGATTGTGATTTCATTTTTTCCCCAAAATAACTTTAAAATAAAAATATTTATTATAAAATCAAGAAAATTATTTATAAAAACAAATATTTAGTCCTTATATGATAAAATTATAATACTACAATTCTTTGTTTGATCAATAGAATTTATCATAACATAAATAGTGTATCATTAAAATAAATCCCAAAAGAAGCAAATTATATAAAATAATACAAGATTTTATATCAAACTATTCTTTTGAGTAACTTTATATAAAATTAATAATTTTTAGTTAAATCAAATTGTGCCTTCAAGGCACGGGGACAAATATAGTATACTTCTAAACCTAAAGCAATTAAGGGCAATTTTGTCAATTAGTTTTTTCTAAACCATATAACCCATTTATAATAACCGATTCTTATAATAATTTTCTATTCAATTATATATGATAGATTTAGTAGATTATAATTAGTTGTGGTCCCACTTTACATTACATTTACTATATTTTTTATCATGTGATTTTTACAAAGGATTTTTGTAGAATTCTACAATAGATTCTTTTTTTGGTGGAAATTCTACAAAAGATTCTTAGTTAATTATCAAAACTTATATTTCATCTAAATCGATCTTCTTGCTATAATATTGGTCATAATCCTCTATTGTTAATTTTATTATATTATATTGTTTTTTATTATTATTTTATTTTTATCCATAAGTTTCTAAAGATCAATTAATAGTGGAATATCGATAAGATAAGATTATTTTTCAACCATATCAAATCATACTACATCTTAAAAAAATACATTGCATTTGCACATAAAATCCCTTATAAGAAAAACTAGAAGTTAAATAAAATCTACCTGAAGGTCCTGAACTATTAAATTTAATAAATTTTTAATATCCTTTTTTTACAACAATCTTATTTAAATATCTCAATCACCAAAAAAATTATTTATGAAAAAATAGAATTATGTATACTAATATTATCAAATGTCAAAGCTATTGTTATACATGTTATACCTATCAAACAGGTTGGTTTGGTCGGGTTAAGGTTGGGTCATCACGATTCCCCAATCATTTATAGGTCAAGTCAATTCAAGTCACGGGTTGAGATATATTCTACCCTATTCACATTCTAAGGGTTTGAATCAATTTGTCAAGTTTTGTATACTACTCTTATTCTGTACTTTATATAAATAATTCGAACGTAAATTACATAATAGTACAATATAATTATTATCTCATTCAATAACGAATAATCCAAATATTATTTTAAAAAGTTATTTTGTTTGATATTTACTTAATTGAAAAAAACTCAGCGCAAGGCGTAGGTTATTGGGTAGGGTAAGTTTTTCAATTGAATTCAGAATGAGTATAAGTTCGGGTTATTGAAATTTAAATGTCAAATGGGGAAGGTTTTTGCAAGTTTGATTTTGTTGGGTTTGGACAAGTCGGTTTGGTTTGGGATTGAGTATAGGTTCACTTCATTAATTATATAGGTTCGTTGTTGTCAGTAAGTTCTAAGTCGATCATTATAGTTTTCTTGTATGTTTAGGTTGATCAATTGGCGAAGATATAAAAAATCTGGTTTTCAATTGGGACCCATTTACACTACAATGCTAGAATTTTTATCGTAAAATTGGCGAGAAGAGTAGCTTTTCCTTATATATATAGAGCTTAGAAAAGTAAAAGAGTGAAGGTACATTAATTTGGATACAGTCTGCTTGTTTGGTCGATGATCGATCAATAATTCAATCTAGCGAGGGTTTGATGATGTTGTATATCTATTGCATGTACGTTCCACAGGGTCGTCCAATGGTTTGGGGGGGCTTTGTGTAATTTTTTTTACAAAAGTACAAAATTGAGTAAATTTTTGCTCAATTGAATTCTATCATTAGTATATTTGTTGAATCATAAAGGTTTATTATTGATGAGTAATATAGTCGTTGGAAATTTTTTTGAAGATAACTTGCAAAAAAGGGAAATAAATATGTACTAGATTGTAGAAATAAAACGCATGAGTAACTTTTTTGAAAATAAGTATAGACTATTACAAGTTTATTTAGATAGTATTTAATTATATATGGTTCAATTCCAACTTGGAGGAAAACCAGAGGCCGGAGGGCGCATGTAGGTTGATAAATCTCAAAAATTAGATAGAAGATAGTATTTAATTATATATTTATTATTGATTGATAAATCATATAGTGGAAAACCACTTTTTGGGTTTGCCTTATAGAATAATTGGATATTTGGGTTTATCGCGACTAGAAGCGATTGAGTCAACTCGAGCACGCCCTCGTGTCCAGCGTGGGTCAAACCTCGAGCTCAGCTTGGTGGTTTGCCTTTAGAGTGTGACTATCGCGTTGATGGTAACTATGAGCAAAGCTCAATACAGAGGTCGTATAGAAACACCAAAGAGAGCGACTAGCGCGCTGACGGTAATTGTGAGCAAAGCTCTGGACAGACACCGTCTAAATAATTATTCTAACGCAAAAGAGCGTGACTAGCGCGCTGACGGTAATTATGAGCAAAGCTCAAAACAACCGTCGTCTAAATGGAGTCGCGGGCCGCATGAAGGTTATTAGTTTATTCTCTTTTCGGAGACGTATTAGTTTATTCTTTTATCGGAGGCTTATTAGTTTATTCTCTTTTCGGAAAACTATTAGTTTATTATCATTTCAGAGGCTTGTTAGTTTATTCTCTTTTCGGAGACGTGTTAGTTTATTCTCTTTTCGGAGGATTGTTAGTTTATTCTCTTCTCGGAGGCTTGTTAGTTTATTCTCTTCTCGGAGGCATGTTAGGTTATTCTCTTCTCGGAGGCATGTTAGTTTCTTCTCTTTTTGAGGCTTGTTAGTTTATTCTCTTTTTGGATACTTGTTTTTTTTTGGCAAAAAAAATACAAATTTGGGGGAAAAAATCAGATTTGATAATTTATAACTTTATTACCAAAAACCATTCTTAGTGCATAGGAGAGAATTAATGCAACACAGGGTGAAATATGAAGTGTGCCTCAGCTGGGAGCGAGGGTGGTAAAGAAACCCACAAGTCTTTAAACTTTAAAGGGAGTAAAACGGTGCCTCGATTAATTTTAGACTCTCTAGCTTGTTTGTTTGGTTCAATTCCAAAGCGCGCCCCTCCGCACCCCCATGGATCCTCCAATGGCCCCGGGACCTGCGCCGGGCTTCACCACCAGCAACTCGCCAAGCATCTATTTATTGGGGGCCTTAGGCATCCTACTGCTGCTCATCGCCGGATCACTACTGCTCCACTTCTGTTCCTTCTGTCGGGATCGGGGACTTAGACTCCGATCAACAACTTCCGGCCAAATCCACGTTACCCTCGTCCAAGTTCCAGCACTGCAGCTCATTGTCATGCCTGACAAGCAAAGGTCCACCCATATTGGGAATCCGTTCGTCCGTCATGCACCTGCCAACGAGAGGACGCACGCCTGATCTACCTCTCGGTAGCTACTAATTCCTATCAGAGTAACTAGAGTTTTTAATCTAAGTTATTATGTACTTACACTACGTACTAGAGTTGTAAGTTTATTATTTACTTATAACTAACTTCCATCTAAGCTAATTCCGTCGGTTTAATTTGTAGAGGATCCTGTTAGCATGATTGCATGAAGCCATGAAGTTAGTAAATATAACTCTAGGTAAAATTGGTTGATTTTCAGCTGTTAGGTCTTATTCGATGGTTGAGATTTATCAAATTTTTATTATTATCTTTTTTTAATAAATATAGTAGATTTTCAATAAATCAAATAATAACCCAAATTAATCTCTTTGATTATCACCAGTTTGAGCTGTGCATATTCTTCCAATATGATGGAAAAGTGATCAAGAATCTCATATCCCCCTGGAAAATTTGTAGAATACTATGTGCAAAAACTTCAAATATAGTTGTATTTGTTTTTCAATTTCATTTGACCATTTCATTATTAATTTTTGCTTAATTAGATGTGAACTAGGAATCAAATATTGATCCAAATGTCAATCGTAAGGATTTAACTCAACTTGAGGAAAGGGATACTATCAAAAACCCAACTTTTATCTAGAGTGACAATAGGGCCAAAACAAGGTTGAGGAAGCGTTACGATACATAGATGGAAGCGACTATCGGAAGCTTTTGCCAGAGGATCTGTATCCTCTCCGGCAGGGACGAGGCAACGGTTACTGCCGGGGGTGTTAACGGACAAGGAGGTGGACGTTGTTGTCAAATGTTTGATGTAAAGTCTAAAATGGTACAACTTGGCCCCATTGGTCTAGAGTTTGGATATGTTGTAAATGGAAACTCCATCTCTCTTGTCTTGTATGGTGCTCATTGGAAAAATAGCTAGTGTAGTAGTGTCCCCTTGTTTTGCATCCTTCATTCACTTATCTGAGCCATTTATTAATATTAATCTACTGATTCACATTGATTCACTCCTTACAGGATCAATCCCTCCATATAGACATGGCAATTTGGGTTGTTCGGGTCAATTCAGATCGGGTCGTTCGGGTCGGGTCTGTTTGGGTCAAACAGTCATTTCGGGTCTTGTTCGGTTCGGTTCGGGCTCGGGTCGTGTTCGGGTTCAGATCTAGTTCGGGTTCGGGTCGTAATATTTCGGGTTAGTTCGGGTTCGGGTCATTTCAAATCGGATGTTGTTCGGTTCGGGTCTAGTTCGGTTTTCGGATTGCTTCAAATCGGATCATTTCGGGTCGGGTCAATTCGGATTCGGGTGTTATTTGGATTCAATTTTTTTTAAAATTATAAGACCACCCGAAACGGTGAGTTTTTAACGTAGAAAGTTTGGGCACTTTAATGGGTACTTTAATGTGTCTTGTAATAAAACATAGTTACTACATATTATTGACAAAGATTTAGATGTAATTTCTACTTAGTTAATTAAAAAAAATTAACTACTATTTGTATTATATACTTGCGGGCACATTCAGTCATTCATACATACATAAAATAATTAAACTCATTTTCATCCATTAAGAAAATTCAACGTCGTGGACCCTTGTGCCCACTTAATGACATAATCCTGGGCCGAGACAATTCCAAACCTTGTGCCCACATAATGACATAAAATAATTAAACTCATTTTCATACATTGAGAAAATTGATAGATGTTCTATTCCAACTCTAATTTATTTAATTCAAGTACTCTATTGGACTAAGGAGATAGATAGATAAAGATTATGGGCCGGTTGACAATAAATGAGATCCCATCCATCACAGCCACAACCCAAGAATAATTTAGAGATAATTGTTCTAAACTAAATTTATAATATTTTATAGATATATATCTATATATACATAAATTTTATTTTTATTAAAAAATAATTCGGGTATTCGGGCGAGATATTCGGGTTAGGGCCATTGTCCACGTCCCGCCCATGAATTCGGGTTTAGGGTTTACTACCCATATTCTATTTATAAGAATATTGTACATGTGTTCGGGTCAGTTCGGGTTCGGGTCAATTCGGTTTACATTTATTTGGGTCATTTCGGTTCGGTTCGAGTTCGGATCGGGTCTGGGTCATGTTCGGATGGTTCATTTTTCGTTGTTCGGGTCAAATTTCGGGTTCGGGTCGGGTCAGTTCAGTTCGGGTTTCGGATTCGGGTCACTTTCTGCCGGGTCTACCTCCGTACACCATAAGAAACGGTTTTAGTGATCCTAAATCTATATAGTGACTAGAAAGACAGTCCCGTGCTATCGCACGGGACATGAGTTTTATATGTACTCATGTTATAATAGATGCCCGTGTTAGTGTTATTATATTTTACTTTTGATTTTGTAATGACTTGTTATAATAGAGGTCCATTAAACCTCTAATTTCAATTAGAGTTTGTTTGAAATATTCATTTTTATTTTAATTTCTTAATATATTTGTTTTGATTTAATGGGTCAATCACATAGAATCGATCATATATTTGTTTTCCAGTTTCAAAATTGGTCTAAATACTATTGTCTAATAATTAATATATAAATATCTAATTAATAAATTGTCACCAAAGACTTTGCCAAACTTTGGAACATCTTGCAAGGTAAAATCTTTTTTATTGGAGCCCAAACATCAAATTGCATTAATTAATACTCCGTATCATCCATTACAACCTTTTGGAAAGAAGCTGGGAAGTAACTAACATCATCCCGTCTCTCTTCAAGTGGCTCCAAGAGCATTGCAGGAAATTACCTTGCCTTGAACGAATCTTCCTGGGCAATGCCCCCATGGTCTACCTGTCATAAAAAATGAATTGTAGATATGAGCAACCTTGTGTGCAGATAAAAATTTATCAATTATAAACATCTAATTCTTGTACATAACATTCAAATAAATTGTAGAGACTACTAACTTAAAGCACTTAAAGCACAATGAAATATACAACTTTCTTTTTGAGCAAAAAATATACAACTTTCAAACAGTCAAGAAAACATACTTCAATGGAATTTAGGTGCAATATGCTTTCAAGGGGTGAGCATGTATCTTGCCCCTCATTTGCATTCCACATCGATTTTGGACGTAGCAAATCCAAATGCTACCCAATTTCTGATCTCCAACTCAACGCTACTTGTATCTTCATGTTTTTTAATTTTGATCAATTAAGCATGCTGGAACTCTGGCCTTGGATCAAGATGTTTGGTTCCGGATAGAGTCAAGACAACCAGTACACTCTCTACACAACAAACAAAGCCGAAAAATCAATCCACTAAGATCAACCAAAATTGACAATTTGAAACAAATTCTCAAAAAAATCAATATATGGAACCACATACCTCATCAGTGAACTCAATGAAACCAAATTCTTGCACTTTATCTTAGTATATATGGTCAAACAAAATGACGTGATCTACCTTATTTATCTCTCAACATGTTGCTAACGAAATGCCCCCATGCATTTTGTTTTGTTGATATTTTGTTTGATTAGTGTTCCCTTTATAGGTCTCATCCAAAGAGTCGCACCAGAGGTTCCAAATTCTACATTAACAAATATAATCTTTTACTATTTATAGTAAATTATGTAAGGATTATAACTTTATGACTCAAAGAGGAAAAAGGAGTACTTCAATTCTGGAAATACCATCATTGAGAAACGCACATACATCCCTCACATGAGCAATATAGTAGGGATCACACAACCTGCATTGACTAACCCAACAACAAAAACAAAAAGTTGCAAAATCAAACAAACAACCAATTGCTCAGAGCAGTGAAATTGAAGATCAAAATCAACCGAACCTGACATGGTCTTTAATTGGCTCCAATCGGGTTAGAGTTTCACCCGATTCAAATCGCTGACATCTGCAAAGGGTTCCCGTCAAGTTGAATTGGCGAATTTCACGAAAATTACGCAGTGAGAAAGAGAGATATATGAGTACCTTTGAATAAGCAGCCGAATATGGCGGTAGGCGACGAACATGGAAGTTGGCCAGAGAAGCAGAGCGAGCGAGAGAAGAAAGAGCTTGTATGAATTGCTCACTTTTATTAGCGGTTTTAATGTCAAAGTGAAGAGCCTTCGTTGCAACTGATGGGCTAAAGAAGACGTAAGAGTTTTCTGAAAGCATTTGAAATCAGCAATAAGTGTCCCCAATTGTAACAGCCCATTAACGACGCCAACCACCCTTAATTTTTGCCGGACTTAATCACCAAATTCCATTCATCCGTTTTCATCCAAAATAGCATCCAAAGGACGTTCTTAATGCCCGTAAAGAATAAAATATATACACATAAGACAATAGTTTAGTTAAGGAAACTTTATTGCCCGTTTATGTAACATAGTTTTTATATTGGCATTTTGGACATTGTACAGTATATTCCAAAATAGCAGCCAAAGGACGTTCTTTCATATTAATGTAAAATCATATTTGAATATTCTCTATATCATAAATTCTATATATAAAATTTGTTTATAATACTCCATCCCATATATTTTTTTAATAATATGCTATCCCATCCCATATATATTTTTAATAATAGGGTCGATTATTAAAAATTCTAGGAAACTGTAATAGCATAAGATCTAATACATTTTGTCCTAGTTTCAACCCAAAAAAAATACATTTTGTCCTAGAGAAAAAAACACAAATCTAGCCAATAGGGTTCAAACCGTGGATATGCATGACAAAGGAGAGGAGCTTAAGAGTATGTACAATGGTGAGGAATCACTCTCCTCTTAGCACTCTCTCTCCTCTATGAGGATGTCCTCTCCATTGTAGAAATTGTTAGAGGATCCTCTCTTGAAGGAGGAATGAAAGTAATCCTCCTTCTACCAAGGATTGTAAATTTTGGCTCTTGTGCCAAACTTTAACTTTTACCCATTTACCATGTGACACATGTTATCTACTATTACAACTATTTTCAATTATTTCATTCAAATTTATAACTAGTTATGTTATACCCCAAATAATAATAAAATGTAACATTTTTTATTTAAAAAATAAATAAATTAATTTCCATCATTTGTTTCTCTATAAATTGAGTCTAATTTTGCATCATTTCTACATTAGTCATTTTTTTCTCTATAAATTGGATCATCAAGAAGAAATGACAACGAGACATTCATAGTGTCTCGGGGACGATATAATGAGCGAACTCTAAGAAGATTTATGGATAGGAGGGAGGAGTTTCGGAGTAAAGAAATGCATGTTGCTCTAAAGAACGACTTGGTCGATCACATATGGGAGAAGTTTCAAGACATGACATCGGATTCGGATTCTCATTGATTTTTTATGGCAATAGTATTAATTGTTATAATGTATGCTTAATGTTTTTACTTTTCATCTTTCGTCATTTGTAGCGTTTTTTTATGTTTAATCAAGTTTTTTTACTGATAAAAAAAATCAAGTTTTTTTTTTCATTTGCAAATCAATCTATATTATCACAAGTTATTTACAATTTTATTAACTACACTGAATTAGTTTATTAAATATAGTGTAATTATTAATTAAGTTGAGTAATTAATTTTATCATACTCTTGATTGTATAGATTATAAAGTGAGTATATACATATAAAATAGGGTGAAATATAAGAGGATCCTCTCCATTGTAGGGAAAAATAAAGAAAGATGATGAGGAAGAGGAATGAAAAGGTAGAAAATGAGGTGGATGAGAGAGGAGATGATGTGTCAAATGGAGAAAAGGAGAGAGAAAATTGAGAGAGGATGATAGCTCCTCACCATTGCATATGCTCTAACCCCTATGCTAGGATGTTATTAGTGTCAAATTCTATATCTATCACAATAAAATAATAAATTTGAATATGTGCATTAAATACGTTTCGTACACAATTTTTTATGTATTATATTATATATAGATAGATTGTAACGTCTTATATAATTTTTTGGGGGATAAAAATGTGTGCATGGATTTTATTTATAGCAGAAAAGATTTGGGATTTGTAACGTCTTTTATGATCAATTGTACCTGCAGTTAATTGTAACGTCCTTTATGGATTACATCCTGTTTTCAATTTTTTTTAGTGGAATACATCTTGTTTTCAATTTGGATAATACTTTATCTAATTAACAATATTATTACCATATCTTTTCATTTATGACTTTTCTTCTAATGCAATACATTTCTAGTATTTATAGTTTGTTATATGCTCATGTCTAATGTAATAGTTATATCCAGCGCTTAATATGGTAGTTTTGTTCATATACATCATAATTTTGTATAAATGATCAAATATATGCTCATTTCTAAATGCTAATGCTATTCATTTCTAACCCTTTTAAATCATACTCCCTCCGTTTCATAATAAGTGTCGTTTTAGCACTTAAAATTTGTTTCATAATATGTGTCGTTTTAGGTTTTCAAAGTGATTTAATAGGGGTGAATGATGATAATTTTTATTGGAATGTGTATTTGTTGACTAAAGTTGTTCATGCATTGGCCAAAAAAATGTAATGAGTGGTAAGATTAAGAAAAAGTTGTAAGTTTTAAAGTGAATGATTGTTTTTCTTAAAAACTGTGTTAAGAGCTAAAACGACACTTATTGTGAAACGGAGGGAGTACTTTTTTTAATATAGTTTTTTGTATGTATATATATATTTAAATGATCATATTAATATGTAATAGTTTTATCCACTTTTTAATATATATAGTAGTTTTATTCTTATACATATAATAGTTTTACTCTTATACATAGGATCACAAAGTTATTAATGTGTGATAAGGGCATTAAATAGCCATCTTGTACACAAAATTATATATATAGTATAGATAGATATAGATTACATGCATGCATTTACTCCAGAATTGCAACCTTCTTTTATGTGCATATTGATGAATGAAACAAAAACATTGACTCAATGCCAAGTTAAAACACAAAAGAATGCCAACTTGGTTTTCATAAAACAACGCCATCCACGCCACCTACCCTACATGCTGCTGTTTGTGATCGACCAAGTAATCGATATTGGGATCTTTTCGATCGCCAAGTGCTCACAAAGATTGATCATGCTGTGTATGTACAATGTTAGAGATTGATATAATGCTCCCAATTCATCAATCCATAAAACCTTAAAGCATGATATTTTTTAGTCAAATACAGTTGTAAGAAAATATAGGAGCAATTAATTAATAAACAAATTAAAAACTAAACCAACGTTCAACCGGATATATAGATCTAATTAATGAATTAATTAATTAATATTCTTCACCAACATGTTCACCTTAGGCCCTTAGCACCATATATATGTCGTCAATCTTGCCGATCATGTGTACGTGTAGAACAACACAATTAATTAAGTTCATCTATATCCGCCACTAATGAGTAATAAGCTAGCTCAAATATATATGAAAGTAAGTTAAATGATTTCTTCTAATCATCGGCGCCAGAGAAGACCTTGTATTTTCTAACAGAGTCGGCCAAGCCTTGGATGGACCCAACACCGGCTGCCAAAGAGACCAGCAAGCATAAGAGGAGCACCAGGTTCAACATGACCCATTTGAATGACCACCTGTTAATCTTGCTCTGCACGATATGCATCCGGACGGGGAAGTAGACCGTCAATGGGAAGAACGTACCGTACGTACGTACCTGAAATGAGTTTGGCAAGGGAGAGTGCGAGGCTAATGATAGAGTAGGAAAAGGACATGAGAGCCGCCCCGTTGCCGACAACAAAGAGAGCTTGTGAAAGCATGGGGAGCTGTGACAACACCAATTGAATTACCCCGAACCCAACGTAACCTCGGGGTAGTAGTGTGTGGTGTCACACTTGGCATCGTGACCGTGCTTGTGGTAACAATTTGCTAGAAATATCGCCCTGATTGATTAACCGAAACGTAGAGAACAGGAATCAATTTTAAGCAATCAGAGATCGATGCACACACACGTACACTGAATACCACAGGTACTCACTTGATGCTTTTAACCGCTGTGAGTGAGTAACCAACGATGCTGCCTGCGTTGAGTGCATATTGTGCGGTACTGCACAGCTTCACATTCATTCCGCCTGTAAAACCAGAGCAATTTACAACGTGACATCCTCTCTCTATGTACAAAAAGTGTTGTCTAGACTATATGTATATACCTAGGAAGGATCGGACGGCATCGGAGTAAGTGTGGTTTCGGGTTCCGACGACAGGGCCAGGGGACCGGTAGCAGTCAGCCAACATTGCGGAGGACATGTAAGTGATGGCCGAGAAGACGAGGAGATTGGCGGGGCCAGCGACCCAGCCCAGCTGTGCAGTGGACCATGCCAATGACAACACGCCTGAGCCTATCACCGCGGTTATGATATGCGCGCTCGCCGTCAACACCGTCCCTGATCCATCCATCCACATTACTTTTAGTACTTATAAATAGCACAAATGTACAAAGAACAAACCGTGCGTGCGTGTGTACGTATGTACCGGTTCGTTTTTCACGGCCGTCGTCGTCGTAAGCTCCTGAATCTGCTTCCTCCACGGTCCTGTTGGCCACCTGATCATCATCCATTGTCGGTCACTTCGTTACACCCGATCGATATGTGGTCTAGCTAAACAAAAAAAACCATTGACACGGCTAGAGTAAAATGTGTCTACAATGTTACATCCAACTCCAAGAATCTTAGCTCTTAATTATGGTAATATACCTACCCACTAGCTAATTCCTTTATGGTAATTAATTACCTCGATCTGCCTACATCCATTAAGGTCTAGTAGTCTAGTACTCGTACTATGGATAGGTCCAGGTTAATTTTTCGTTTTTGGTCCAAGGATAGGTCCAAGTTAATTGCTTTGAGGAGAAAATGCCCAAATTTGGATTTTGCTTAATTATTTGCATACAAAAACTTGCCAAACGCAAATATATACACCAATAGTATATGATTGCAGCCATAATTTCATTAAATGCGTGGGCAGACTTGAAGATGATTTGGATCCCCGCACTTAACTTAAAATTTGCAACTCATTTACCCTTTTCCTTTCTTTTTTCTCAATTTATATTTACGTCACCAATCTCCATCGATCGCTCTTCTTCTGTCGTTTTTGCGATCCTCCTGCTTCTTGGGCTTTGAGGCTTTGTTGTCTAAGCAACGATCTCCTTTGTTCGGCTTCGTACCGAGACCGAAATTCTGGAAATTAGTGAACCGAAAACCGACGAAACCGAGATTAGTGAATCAAAATTCGGTTTGGTTCGGTCCCTGACAAACCGACCAAATCAAACCCGCGCAATTCACAGAATTAGAAGCTTCACTAGAACACCAGCTAGCCACTTTGTCAAAATATGCATGCTTCAATACTTTACACTAAACGATTCAAGGGGTAATTCAAACTAACCGAGATCAAGATGATACGATTTTAATTTAATTAGTCCAAAACAACTAGAATATAAAATCATACCTAGCATGCATTACAAAATTTCGTAACAGAATGCATAAACATATACAGCTATATATGTCTCAAAACAATCATGCGTAAGTCAAGAGCTAACAAGGCCAAGAAGCCAAAATTAAAACACATAACGTATATATATACCATGACATACTTGATAAGAGAAAGTTAAGCTATCTTACTTCAAATGCAACCTTACTTATACAACATTTTTTCCCTTAGAAAGTAACCGTTTCCAAAATTAAAATCTGCCCCTAACAAAAGATGCAACTAAGCGCAACCTATGCATGTTCCTTAACGTGTTTGTATAAAATGTACGTGCACTTTCGTATCTCCCCTACTTAATTTGAATGTGTGCATGTAATTAATACGACAAATTATTTCACATGCCTCTACAAATTTCCTTACACGCAAAGAACAGCCGCTAGAATTTTCCAAGTAAATTTTGTTATGGACCAAAAAGTCCAAAACCCATTTTCTAAGTGTAGTTTTAAAATGGTGAGATTTGGGAGGTCAAAATACAGACACCATTATCGAATGGGTCCAAGACGTCAAAGTAGAACCCAAGTTGCCCCTAGTCAACTATAGCGAAAAGGGGAAGAAAAAAAACGTGCAACACAATAGAATACACAAACAGACATATAATTATGAACAATTTACTCTTATTAATCACTCTAATATTTTTAAACCAAAAAAACTCCTCTATATATTTATATGATACAAATATAAGTAACAGATTAATAAGTTCTGAACTAATATCCAATGAGAAATCCACTAATCCACTATTTATCACCCACACTATTTAGTTTTTTTTTTGATGAAATCCACACTATTTAAATACAATAATGATATATTTTCATTAAACATTCTACACCCAACAATTATACACTTCTAGCATCTTTCGATTCCCATATTTCAAGGGATAGGATAACTTAGAATAATGGTATTTCCATGAACTAAAGTATAATCACTCCCAACAATATTCCAATATCTTATGTCATTACGTGATTGGTTTACAATTATCTTATATTATCAAACACCACCATAATGCATATGAACTTTCACATTGGTCACAAACCCATGTATAGCCGATTTAATAATATATAGAATTTTTTAAAACTTCAGCCAAACAACGATTGACGAACCACGAACCCTCGATTGAACTATCTCCACCGACCCATTTAATTGGCCCATTTCTTAAAGCAAAATAATAATCAATATTCTTCTAGACGATATCCACATATTTTAATAATTAAAATGTGAAAAAAGGGAATTTATATAAGTCGGCAGACAAAAAAAGTAAAAGGCCACAATGGGCGGAAAGGTCTCAACGAGCCAACCCCAATGCTTGAATCCACTTAATTAAATTAATTAGTACTATTAGTTTACGAGTCATGCAATTAAGTATCACTTGTTGTTTTGTTAATTATTAAAGTGGAAAACTATCTTTCTCAAAAGGCGATTAGCCCATGACTCAACTACAGTGCTTTTGATACGATCTTGCTATTTATATTTTACACAATCTCAATCTAATCTCAATCCATCAATCTAATTAAAAAACATAAACCAATCGCAACTTCCGCATACTGTATATCTAATGGTTTTGTTTTCTTATGATATGTTTATTTGTGGTATTGTGGAGGTCACATACTCACATGCAAAGAGGAGTTCAAATCGTTAACGAATAGCATCATTTTGGAATATTAAGTGAACGACCAATTTTTTAGCATTAGGTTCAAAAAGCTATGGAAGAACATTTTGAGGAAATTCAAATGTTTACCCTTATTATATTACATTATGTATCCTTGGTGTGAATGTGGTCCTTTTATTACACTTTTGTTTTGGGTAATAGAGATCCTTTTATTACAATAATTTGAAGATATATGTCTCCCCGTTCTTGGTGAATATCGTTTTTTTTTTCGAGTTTCTTAAACACTTGAATTTTTACCATATAAAAAATCTATATTTCGATCCCTATGTTTTTTATGTGCATTTTTGTCTTCCCTTATCATAACGTTTTGCCTTGATTGTTTTCGTGTATCTTTAAACTCAAGATTTGTCACTAACATAACTAAAGTACTTCTATATGTGTTTGTTTCTTCCATATTCTCATTAACTCGATTATCCGTTTTTTTTGGTAGTAATCCCTAATTAACTAAGGAGTAATTTTTATTTGAAAAAACGGGCCATCCTTTGCGAAAACGCACTAGCAACACGGACGCGGTATATAGTTTGACCATGCGTTAAATTTGACCAAAATATCGCGGCGAGAAAAGTCTGCGCGATAAGAGATATTCTCATCAGAATCACAGAGAATGACCCGCCGTAGCTTTTTAACGGCGTCTACACGTGTCTCTGGCGGGAGACGCCGGTTGCCGGTAAACCCACCTTTCAAAAAGGAGGACCCAATAAAGGCGTTTGAATGAATACCGGCTGGCAATTTCTTCTATTTTAATAATAATAAATGTAAATAAAAAAACAAACAAGAGTCATCATCCCTGTGACAACGCCTAATCCCATCCGTTAATCACCGAATTAAAATCCTTTTAATCCCCGTTTATCGCCCCTATTAATCACTCCTCCCGAAGAATAAAAAGAAAAGGAAAAAGAATTGCACTTTGCAGAAGAAGGACGAATTCGATTCCTGTGGGCTTAGCTTAGCGTAGCTTAACTTAAGTCTCTGATGGGAGCCCAACAAACTCTCAAGAGATAGAGAGAGAACACGAAGAAGAGTAGCCTCCTTCTCTTGTTCTTGTTCTTCTTGTTCTTCTCTTCCCTAAGAAGATTGGGATTGAGATAGATTGGGATAGGGAAAGGGATTTCGTTTGCTTTCCATTTCCTTTCATTGCACATTCAGATTGGTGTTTGCGTGTTTGAGTTCTTCTTCTCCGATCGAATCCCGAATCAGAGCTAATCTTATCCAGTTCAGTAAGCTACTCTTTTCAATTCCTGTTCTCTACGCATTTCTTGTGTTCTTCAGCTTCGTTGATTGGTTCATATTTCTCCGATGGTTTTGATATGAGCAGATCCAGTTTTTTCAGGCGTCGATTTTGTGAGTAGTGGGGGATTGGGAGGGTGAATTTTTGATCGGTATTGAATCGATTGGACTGCGAATCTGGAAATAAAGGCTTTCTGTGTTCTCCTTCTGTTTGTGTTGTGCCTGTTCTGATCTGGACTTTTGGGGATCTGCTTGTTCCTGTTTCGTTTCCTCTTTCTCTGAGCTTTCCAATTATAGTGTCTCCTGCTGATTTTTTGAAACCTCTTTTTGCTTTCCTGTTCATCTGGATTCGATTTCAGTTTCTAGAATTGCTGTTAATCAGATTCAGATTGACAGGAGTTTTCCCTTGCTATCCTGCTGAAACTATTGTATTGCTATCGAATTAATAGGTTCTGTATTTTTTTTAGGTTTCTTGTGTATCCACGGAGCATCCATTCTGAACTTGCTATTGTGAGAATTGAGGCAGGAAATCAGGGCTTTCTGTGATTAGGGTTGTGTGGAAATTCTTTGCCCCAATTTTGTTGTGGTTGAATTGGGCTTATTAGACATGTTAGATGGTCGATCTTGCCTGATCTCAAGGGCCTTGCCAAGCTCCTGTGACCAAGAAAGCCAGTGGCCTTACATGAGTTGCAGGCTCGAAGCTGAAGTCTCCAATGGGAAACGTCGATTGGAGCCTGAAGAAGACGCCGAAGGCAAGCTGAGTAAATCCGCAAAGCTTTCAGATGTCTTGGATGAAGTTCAGAACATCCAGATTGGTTCATCATCCTCTTCTTCAGATGATGAGCCTGCAGATCAGTCTGGAGGAGATCAGTCATCGGACAATGGCTCCCTTATCAACCACATTGGTCGAGACAACACCATAACTTGCCTCTTACACCTCTCAAGAGCCGACTACGGTTCAGTTGCCTCGTTGAACCAAAGCTTTCGTTCCTTGATACGGAGCGGTGAGATTTACAGACTGAGGAGGATGAATAATATAATTGAGCATTGGGTTTATTTTTCTTGCCAGTTGCTTGACTGGGAAGCCTTTGACCCGGTTGCATGCCGTTGGATGCGTCTTCCCAGAATGACATGCAATGAATGCTTCATGTGCTCGGATAAAGAGTCATTGGCGGTCGGAACCCAGCTGCTTCTCTTTGGCAAGGAAGTGATGTCCCACGTCATGTACAAATACAGCATTTTAACAAACTCGTGGTCACTTGGTAAAAAGATGAACGCTCCCCGGTGCTTGTTCGGTTCAGCAAGCATCGGTCACATTGCAATCCTAGCTGGCGGGTGTGATTCCAAAGGAAACATTCTCAGCTCAGCCGAGCTCTATGATTCAGAGAACGAGACATGGGAAGTTATCCCACCGATGAATAAACGAAGAAAGATGTGCTCTGGGGTGTTCATGGACGGGAAATTTTACATCATTGGTGGAATCGGTGGATCCGATTCAAAACTCTTGACTTGTGGCGAGGAATATGATCTCCAAACCCGGGTTTGGAAGGAAATTCCGAATATGTCTCCTGTGAAAACGGGTGTGCCGAGGGAGAATGAGATGCCGCCTTCAGCTGAGGCGCCTCCTTTGGTTGCTGTTGTGAATAATGAACTATATGCCGCTGATTACGCTGACATGGAAGTGCGGAAGTATGATAAGGTGACCAAGCTGTGGTCTACCGTTGGGAGATTGCCTGAGAGGGCAGGTTCGATGAATGGATGGGGTCTTGCCTTCAGAGGATGTGGGGACCGCTTGATCGTGGTCGGTGGGCCCCGTAGCTATGGCGAGGGGGTCATTGAGGTGAATTCCTGGGTGCCTAATGGAGGACCTCCTCAGTGGGTCTTGCTGGGAAGAAAGCAATCTGGTAGCTTTGTTTATAACTGCGCTGTGATGGGATGTTGACATGGTTTTGGATCGCCGTTGCTAATGGGTAAACCGTACAATTACTTAATGCTCTGCTTTTCTTTTTCGCCTTATATATTTATGTTTTTGGCTGGGAGGATAGAAAAGATTTGAGATTTTTAGGCCAGATTCAGTTGTGAGGCTTTCTTGGAAGAAGTTCTATAGGTGTTCATTTGCCTAAAGAGCTTTGCTTCTTTGAATAATGCTCTCTTCCTTCCAATTGTGGCCTTCCTCCATAACACAGGGATAGCTTTTTCAATAATTCACTAGCATTGGAGAATCACACAAGTAAATTTATGGGTCTTCATCTTTAATTTTCATGACATTGTGACAGAAAAGGGGGGAAAATGGAAGGGAGGGAAGGGAGAATAAAACTCTTGTTAGGGTTTTTATCTTTGGAACTGGTTCATCATGTACTCATTGTATTCTGCCAGCACAGTTTCAAAAAAAAGTCTATGAAATTTGTCCATTGAATCTGATCTTCTATGGTAGCTGTTGTAAATTCCATGCTTACTCTTTGAATCTGTTTTGATGCAATGCATTGTCCCGTTCTGTGGATCAATGATTTGATTTCACTTGGACATGCTTATGTGATCACAGTTGCTATGATTATGTGTTTGTTTGGCATGACATTTTTCGCTGTCATATTTGCAAATTTTTGTCAGATCATCTGTCATTTCGAAATCAAGGATCTTTCTATTAGATATCTGTCATATTAGGAAACCCTGAGTTTGACATCTCTAAGGGCTCGTTTGGTACCCGTATGTGTGTTTGAGCATTAAACCAACCAACATAAGCTGATGACACTAATCTGGCATGCCCTTAACGACGTAATTGCCAAAGACAAACTGCACGTGGGTTTTTCTCAAAAGTAAACAAAACCCTCTTTGATACATGATTTGGTTTCCCAATCCCACCTCATCACCTTCATCCTCTTGCAATTGTCTACCTGTTTTAGGGCCCGTTTGGTACGATGCCAGGAATCGGGTTGGAATAGGAATGATTTATACCTTGCATTTTAGGCGGGTATGAGTTTATGTGTATTTTGTGGGAATGGGATTGACTCATACCCAACCCTATTCTCAAATCAAACACTGGTATGGGTTTAGCTCATTCCAAAACTCGATTTCTGATACCTTTGGTATAGAAACAAACAGGCCCTTATTCTTCTCTTTTTAAATTCCAAGCTACCATTTTCGGTTTTTGTCAAAGTTGAATTCAATTTTGCAGCTATTAATCTATTTATTCGGCTTCTAATATTCTGTGGATTGGAGTGCTTGCTTCATCATTCAGCATAATTCCAAATCAAATTCGCCACGTTTGAGCCTAAATTTTCCGGGTGTTTCCTATATATTTTGGAATCATTTGACTGAAAAGTCAATTTTGCGTCCTTTCAAGAGTTAATATAGGGTCAATCTTATGCTGTTATGTTGTTTATACAGCTTGCATTTGCACAAGCTAATGTTAACTACGGTCACAACTTGTTATGCAACACGAGAAAGAAAATTTGAGAAACTAATTTTGCTGATAAAGCTTAATATTGAACTTGTGATCTTCATTAAATTAGGGGGACAAAAATTGACCGTATTAGGTAACGATCAGTTTGCACAGCTACATCTTTCCCCTTCTTTCACGCAATCTTGTCGAGCTATGCATGAAAGCAATTCATCGATTTTCAGTCTCATGAAATCAGCCATAATTTAGGATATGGACTTGATCTAACCCATGACAACATCTCGCAACGTGTTAGTTTAGGCCACGATACGAACCTTGATCTATGATTGTTGGATATATAACGGAATCCTTCACAAGATTGAATTGCAATGTTGGGCCTTATTGGGCTTGCTAGTCTGGCCTTTTTCTTGCTCCTCAGTGAGGCTTTATAGATAAACTGGGCTTTTTCTTAATGTACTTATGTTCCGTTAGGAATTTCCTCATCATGTACTCGAAATTCAACCAAGAAAATTAAATCCGATAATGTGATTTATAACACGTAAAAATAAATTCACAACCACCAAACTCAGTCAAAAAAATTAATATTATCGTATAAACACCCGTCTAAACATGCTAGGTAAACGTTTCGTGATAATCATGTAACATCATACATTATAATTTATGATCAAGGATAATGGTAAAGAAAATTAAAGGGGTTGACAGAAGTGGAGGGCAGCGTCAGGAGTCCTCTGCGATAGGAAGGTTCCGTTGAAGCTTAAGGGAAAGTTTTACAGATCGGTGATAAGGCCAGCGATCCTCTATGGTGCTGAATGTTGGCCGACGACGAAGGCGCAAGAACAGAAGCTGGCTGTCGCCGAGATGAGAATGCTCAGATGGATATGTGGTCACTCGAGGATGGACAGAATTAAGAATGAAGAGATCAGAAGTAAGTTGGGAGTGGCTAACATAGGAGACAAACTTCGGGAAACGAGACTGCGTTGGTTTGGTCAAGTCCAGAGAAGAAGCCCAGATGCGACAGTTAGGAGGTGTGAACGTTTGGAGTTAGGGGCTTACCGGAGGAGTAGAGATCGTCCGAAGAAGCGCTGGATGGACAACATTAAGCAGGATATTAACCTGTTAGAAATCTCAGTGGAGTTGGCTCAGTGCAGAGAGAGCTGGAGGGACAAGATCAAGGTGGTGGATAGCCTGTAGCCGGGTTGGTGGAGCAGACTTTTTGTAAGCGGGGGGTTAAAGCCAGGATGTTAGTTTTTTTTTTTTTTTTTTTGCTAATTTCCTTACCCTAAGTTTGCTTTAGCTTTAGCTTTTACTTAGAGTGTAGGTGTATAGTTGTTCTTTGTGGGCGCTGTTTTGATTGGTGTGCTTTTCTTGGGTTATTTCGGACGTATTCCATCCAGGTTTGGAATACCCCCATCCTGATCCTCCAGATCCCGCTCATGTGGGACCACTGGGTAAATGTTGTTGTTGTTGTTGATAATGGTAAAGAACAATAATGTGTGCTTGCTTTAAATTGTCACAGTATAATCATATCCTCGGGATAAATATGTCTAATGAAAGCAAAGTGCAACAAGCAACTGCTTTTAAATTTTTTTTATACAAAGAAAGGACCCACCACATATATGCGAATTACAGATTAAAATTCTCCAAATCGTAAGTTAAGTACTTGAGTGCTTGATCTCCTGTCACATTTGCCTTTAATTATGATTCATTTATTTATTTATTTAATCCAAATTCTTTTTTATAGTGACATAAAAGAATGCCATTATTATAGATGTACAATCGAGAAGGTATAGAATATTTGAATACATCATGTAAGAAGTTGAGAAGTTCTAGACTCCTAGTATAAACGACTACAAAAAAAAAAAACAAATCCCTGAATAAATTGTCCTACATTTTCTTGGTGAAATATATTATCCTGTTAAGAGTATTGTGAAAAGGGGATCTCAAGGTCATAAATCACTTTCATTAAACAATTTTATCTCATTTGCGAAGGTGAGCTAAATCTTAGTACTTGGACAACTAAAAAAACTTAGAAGTAATATGTTTATACAAAGAAGTGGGTCCACTTGTATTTTTTATATATTAAATGTAAGATACTGATAGAACGGTGTTTTGTTTAGTGAAAATACCACTTTTAATTATGTAATAATTTTGACATCTATACTGTCTATAGTATAAAGTGGAGACAAAGCCTTCACAAAAAATTGCGCCACATGTCATATCTTTAATAAAATAATCAACCGGGCCCTTGCATATATAAAAAAACAATAATCATAATAAAAAGATAAATATATATGATTTGATAAAAATAATTAGTTGGACCCTCCTCTATATAAATTAGGTAGTTAGAATCTCATATAATCTTATCCCGTAAAAATTGTCGAAAATTATGAATTATCCCTTATCAAGAATTAGCTGTAATCTTCAGAAAAATATTATTATTTAATAAAACTTGATATTTTAAAGTAAATTTTGAACAAATCCAACTTATTTATATCATGAGTTGATTTACTATTGGTAAAAAAACACTAATCATAATATGAAGATACATATATATGATCTTATATTTTTAACGTGATCATTGACGTTACATATCTAATTAAATTGGGTTTATAATCGCATTACGGGTAATGGTACGGGGGTTAAACTAGTTTAAATAAACGGGTAGTCCTCTAGAATAAGTATTTAAAGTTCTTTTACTCGAACCTAATAAGCGGTACGTTGTTTTTCACCACTTGTCTAAAATCTAAATAGTAGGTTCAACCAAAAAAAAAAATCTAAATAGTAGGAATGCCTTGTTTTTATTCGTCTAAAGCCTTTTTTCCATGATTGAACTACAATATAATGATTCATATATATTAATTTACAGCCATATTCACAAGGACATATGTTATAAGTTGATGGATGTGGGCTCATAATATTTGCAACCATGAAATTAATATATAAACACACCATGTGGTAGGTATGTTGTTGCATGCATATCAATATATCATTAACGTACTTTTAGTTTTAGTGGTAGGCATGCCTCCTGTAATTAAACTTGTATATGCCAATACACCAAACATAATCATATAAGTTTCGATCTCGTCATATAAAATCGCCACTTGAAACTGTTGATTTTTTTTTTGGTCGAACCACTTGAAACTGTTTATATACTTAAATAAAATGTATGTATATCATTCGTGTGGGTCCGAATTCATTATAGATTTATTATACTTGACTATTTAGATCAATCCGAGAGTAGAAATTGGAAGAACAAAAATTACCCACGTAATGTACGTGGATCCTACAAAAAACAAACTTCAAATAAACATATATATATATATATAAAATTTAGTGATTATGATTTTACAAAATACACACGAAAAGGGGACTATTTAATGGGTGTTGTTGTTTAGATTCTTCCATTATACAAAATTTCTTCAAACTAGTGACAATCATAAATCGCGAGCAGAGATTAATCTTCAATTAGTATGGACAGGAGTACACTCTCGGTCAAAAGAATTGCTCATTTTGATGCTCATTGTAAAATGAACCGAACATGGATCCGTATGATAGTGCATGAAGATGGCCCGGAACTGTGGGTACCATAATAGGCTGACTCGTCGCTGATAGTCAGACTTGTCTACTAAACACCAAGCAACACACACCCAATCTTTAGTCCGGCAATAGAATGCTAAGGCCTAATTAATGTCGCGGGATTGGAGTGTTCACGTCACTCATGTCTTTAGGGAAGCAAATGTTGTCGTCGACTCCCTTGCTAAGTTTGTTTTTTCTTTTCCGCTTGGTTTTCATGTTCTTGAAGAGTCGGTTGAGGACTCTAGTTGCTTTCTTTTGGACGATGTTGGGGTCGGGCGATCCCCCGACTTATTGCTTGTTAGCCCCTTTTTTTCTTAGTTATAAAAATGAATATGATAGTGCAATGGCCAAACAACCTTTACATGATTGTAATTAGAATAAAAGATGTCAGAGTAATTAGGGCGTGGTAAATTTTAATCCTTGAGATTGTAGAAAATTTAAGCAAATCTTTTTTGATAAAGCCAGCCTATCGACCGACAATTTGAGAGGCCCTCGAAAAGCCCACAACCGATTGGGCCCTCTTGGAAGCCCAGATTAAATAAATAAACCACAATAATATAACCTTAATTGCTCTTTTCTAGGCAAACAAAACTTGTATTATACTTCATATCAACGTGAATATAGCTAGGGCTTTTTACGTACAATGTCAACTATGATCCACCTTGCTCATGATTCATGAGCACACTAGGATGAACCGTAAATATGTGGCTAATCTATCAATATTTTTGCTCTTTGTTAATTATAAAAAAAAACTCATAATAATAATAGAAATGACAGCTGAAATTATGCGGTAAAGTTCGTACACAGCAATATCATGACTAGTAAGTGGTTCATTTTTTGTATATATAAATATAAATTGAAAAAACAAGTTGCTTGAAATAGAAATACAATTAAGGCCTAAATTATAGGTGCACTTACCACGTGCAATTAGGGTTTATAAGTAGTTGTTGGGTTCCTTCCTAAATTCACAATGGCGATTTGTGGCCAACAAAAACAGGTCGAAGCACATGGATTCATTATGCTATGATTAGGATTAGTTGATAATCATTTCACATGCATCCATGCTCCTTTGTCTCTCTTTCCTTCACTCAAATTATTTGCTACTCTAATAAATATGTTTTGTTCGTACTATAAATAATAAGTATGTTACTTTCATAATTCATTTTCGTTTTGTTGGCAGATCCATAAGTGATCGATGATCAAGTTGTTATATAATATATACGTTGTTTATATCTATATGCCATCTAGCGATTAAAGTTATTAGATTTTAATTAACATTCCAAAATACAGTGTGCAATTGTAATTCCTAGCATTCAAGTTGGCATTGATTTGAATCTTCACTAAGCAACCGAACTTTTCTTTTTCTTGAAAACCAAGCAGATTCCAAGATCGATCCGATCGCTGAGGGACCTCAAGACCGATTTTTTTTAAGTTAGATTTATATTTAAATAAATTTTAAAAGTAATCCGTGAGCATGTATATGAATCACAACACAATCAATCAATACAAAAGTTAAAGACAATCACGAGAAGTCGTAATATCAAGTTTTACAACTCACTCTTAATCGATCAATATTTTAAATATACAAAAATGATACACAAAATGGGTCTAAATTCTAAGAGTTAAAATGTGTAATCTAAAAGTTAAACGACGAAGTACACATGAAATTGATTAAGAACCAAAGTGATCAATAAAACAGATTGAAAAGTCATAATATGTCTTGAATCTGAATCACACGTTGCGACAAGTAGTATTGGGGTCTCGCTGACCAGCCAACGAGTCAGGGATTCGTCCTCCTGACTGGGGGGTCCAGGGGTAGAGCACCCCCCAGGACAAATGATATATTATACTTTCTGTTTTTGGGTTTCTGGGTATGTCGTAATCTGTTTTGGATTTGCGATCCATATTTGTAACTAAGGTTTCCAGAATCTCTATATAAACTCTAAATAGGTAGAGCTCTATAAGTTGATATCTATCTTTCATAATAATGTATTGTTTTTCTGTTCATGAACGTATGTAACTGTGTCGATTTTGTTTATTGTCCTCGTTCGATCTCTCGTTATAACGGAAGGGAGTACTTAGAATCATAGATGAGTCATTACTCATGGATCATAGATTCATAGGTGAATCAAAAACATGGTGAGATTGGATCTGGACCTAGACACCAACAAGAAGAAGAAGAAAAAAAAAAAAAGGAGTGAGAATACATGAATATAATACGGGCAAGTGCATGTGCAACTCAAGTAAAAAAATGTGTGAATCTCACATGGACGGTCAAGATCTTGATCTTGAGTTGTAAGAAAATGCACGAGCATCGAAAAAGGTTGACCAGTCTTACCCACATTTGCATGCCGTCGCATATTATCACTACCCGACAACTCTCATCCACCCACGTTGCCTTAACAGCTTTCGTATTTCATCTTCCTAAAGCTTTCTACTGTTTTTACCTTTTTCTTGTTGTGGTTTTGTAGTTGCGTTATTTGGATCGTTAAGAAATGCACGCTTGTTCATGACTCATGATGAGATTTTAATGATCTAATGAGGCGATTTCTTCTCAATGTTTGATGGTTTATGTGATGAGCCTATGCGATGTAGGCCATCTCTGGTTTGATCTCTCAAAAAAACGTGGAGTGATTCGTAACGCTGAGAGTATTAGTACAATGTTCCAACTTTTTACAAATAGTTTTTTAGTGTCGTTGATGGTATCAATGAAATGTAGGTTTGTCTCCTTAAATCTCGATTTCTTAGGCTCCATTTCTTAGTAAAATGACCTCCACCATGATGATGGGTTACACGACATATTTGCAATTTCATCAAGCTATAGAAAGTACTCATTTCATTTCTGATGATAAAACTAAAAAAATATAGAACCATGGTTTTTCCTATTTCTATCGTAGTGAAATTGTATGAAAATGTTCTGTCGAAGGCGTGCTGTTTGCATTTTTCTTTGTTTGAAGGTTATAAATATGCTTTTTTGGTGTTTGTTTGTGGTGATTCCGCCTTCCTAGTCTTTGCTTCATTCCAAATACTTTAAAAAGTTGTTCTTTCACGAAATTGTCCGTATTTTTAATTTCTTTTTTCTTTTGAACTGGAGATGATTTATATATAAAAACAATGACTATTATCAAACAAACTTGGTATATCTCCATGCTAGCTGGATAAGTGGCTTGATCTAAAAAGGGCCAATTAGTATATCACTTTCCCTTTTTTAAGGTCTATTGTTCATACAATCGAACTTTGCATCAAAGTTGTATTCAATCCATTACTAAACAAAATAAATATACCGATCCATATTAGTACGAGTAGCTAATCTTTTTTTCTTCCGAAACAATAGTGGTTTCTTGTCTCTATCAAAACAATGAATTGTATTAATATTTAATAAAGTTAAAAAGTTGATTACAAGTATGCAACATAATTAGTATCATTGTTGCTCCTCCATGAATTCTTATAGCCATATTTTAATAATCCAAAACTAGCCTAGTTATATAATACACTATTATCATAAATTAAATTAGTAAACTCTAGGAAGTTTATATAGAACTTGATTATATATATTGTATGTATTTATGCAAATATGGGATTAGTAACATATACACCTAGCTATGAGCACACGTTCAAATAATATTCATAATAAAAAACCGACTTTTCATAATTTCCGTTTTAAAATAAACAAATTCCAGGTGGTATTTGCAAAATACGTACAGTCATTGATTTTTTCACACAACTATAAGATTTGTGGTAGAGCATTGCTGTTTTCTTAGGCACATTGCATTTTCTTCGCACTTCTATTGGAAACACAGGCCGGTTTGATCGTTCCTACAATTAATTAATTACTGTATTTAACAATAAACCAATTTGTGTAAGAATATAAATGATATATTCTTCTGTTATTTAATTTCAGTGTCATTGTGCAAAATATTAGTAGTGTAAGTGCAATTATATATGTCTCCATTTCCATCTCATTAAATTTTTGTAATATTATATACTTAATAAAAACTACCAGTTCTTATATACTTGTCTTAGCTGGCAAAATACAAATAGGCAGACCGATTTTGATTTTGCTTAACTTAATTAAGTTGTTTATTTCAGCTATGCAATGGGCGAAGAGTAGAATAAATTTGTTCAAAGTTGTAAGACGTGAAATATAATACTGTAATTTTAGACTCCGTACGTAAAGGCTTGATTGAAGAAGAAAATTTGGTTTTTTATTCTTAATTTCATTTAAAAAAAGTTGAAGCAATTAAACCAGAGAAGGCAACAAGTAACAACCCTAATTTTGAATGAACACCTAGCTGCTTATTATGTCAAACAAAACATGCATGACCATTGACCTGTGAAAGATCAAGAGCTAGAAGAATAAAAATGCCAATAATGGTGTTAATTACATGCTAAATATGATTAATAAACATATCATTTTCATTATAATCTGGCATCTTTTTTTTTTGGTGAGGATCATTTTCCCATGAGGGTCCAACTGCATATTTATTTTGAGTTTTAACAATATTATTAGATACTCACCTTTGGACACTCAGTCAAAATGGTTAAGCCTCCGAAATAATGTCCAAATGCTACCGGTTCGACTTTCATGCGCAGTGTCCTCGACAAAAAATCATTAGATACCCAAAGATTATAATTCTGTGTGTTTATTTTTACGTGGGTAAAATAGTACTCTAATTATCAAAACGCTTTTGAATTCTTGTGTGTTAAGATTTCTAGGTGAATACGGATGAAATAATGGATCAGTGGCTCTAAAATGCAAAGACAATGTGTACAAGGTGAAATGTACAGGACCAGATATCTAAGATCGTTTTAATACAAAAATATCACCAATGCGTGCATTTTTTTTTTCTTCTGGTAGACATGTTTAAGAAAGAGTAAGCTGTTATACAAAAGCAACGAGTTGCGTAGTCGGCGGTTCTAAAGAGTCTTGTATTAATCGTTTAAAATATACTCCGTATTTATCAATAACGTGAAAGTATCTTAACAATTCGACAATTATATCAATATTGTACTGTGTGCTATGGCCCAATTACTTTTCTGTTCTTAGCACTAAGTAATGGACATCCAATGAGAGGTTCTGCGGTGTATATTGTTCGTTGATGACATTGTATTGGTGAAGGATTCTGGAGCTAAAGTTAGTGACAAACTAGAAGTGTGGAGGGAAATGCTAGAATCTAAGGGATTTAGACTGAGTAGATGATTCAAGACGGAATATTTGGAGTTCATTTTCAGTCAAGAAAATGAGTCGGTGAGTGAGGTGCGACTGGGAGGTGAAGTCATTGCGAAGAAGGATAACTTTAAATACCTAAAATCAGTTTTGCAAAACGACGGGTGTATTGAGGAGGGCGTTAGGTTTCAGATTCATAGGATTGACAAAAGTGGAGGGCAGCTTCGAGGGGTTCTATGTGACAAGAATGTTCCACTCAAGCTCAAGGAAAAGTTTTACAGCTCCGTCGTAAGGCCTGCAATCCTCTATGACGTAAAGTGTTGGTTGACGACGAAGGCCAAAGAGTAGAAACTCGCAGTCGTAGAAATGAGAATGTTTAGATGGATGTTTGGCCACACGAGGATGAATTAGATAGAAATGAGGAGATCAAAAGTAAATTGGGGGTGGCTAGCGTATGGGACAAACTCCGTGAGGTGAGACTGCGTTGGTTAGGACATGTTCAAAGGCGAAGTCCGAATGTTGCAGTTAGGACGTGTGGGCATTTGGATTTAGGAGTGTGCAAGAGTGATAGAGGTCGCTTGAAGAAACGTTAGATGGACAACATAAAATAGAATACCGACTTGTTAGGGATTCCTATAAAGTTGGCGCAATGCAAAGAGGGTTGGAGGGACAAGATCACGGTGTTAGATAGCTAGCTAGCTGTTTGTTGGTAGAGCCTTATGTAGTTGACTAGTCTTTGTTTAATTTTAGCTTTTTTCTGTCTTTATTTTTACCTTTTTAGCTTTAGAGTTAGTATTCCTCGTTTTGTTATGTTTTTTAGTTTTCTTATTTATTTTGGTAGAATTTTTAGTTTTCTTATTGAATAGTTTAGTTTTTCTTGCGTTTTATTGAGTGTATTCTATCTAGGTTTAGCATGTCTTCATCCTGACCCCAAAAATCATACATTTACGGAATTTTCTTGGGTACATACTATTGTTGTTAATTGCTACGTGCAATCAAATTAATTAATTAATTATTTATTTATTCAACCAAAAAAAATCTACTCCATATTTATTTATTTTTAATTAATTAGGAAATTTGGCGGGGCAAGCACTAGACATGATGACCTCATTCCCCTTGATTTGTGGGATGCTTTTACTTTTACCCTCTTAATCAAATTCTTCTTGTTTTAATTACCACTCTGGGCCACACCTTTGGTATACCTTTTTTTTACACGTAATTTTGAACTTTGTAACGTCAAAATGGTTCGGTTAAGAATACCAGTTTAAATATCAAAAAAAATCAAGAGATTAACCGATTCTCATAGCAGTGCACTCGGCCTAAAAAAAGAACTTAATTCAAAGTTTGAAACCAAAAATATATAAAAGAAAATCCAAGGTAAGGGTTTGACACTTGGCTTAATTATTATAATGAAAAAAACGCCACGTATATATGCATAAATGACGTGTCTGAATTGGAAAAGTATGATTTGTCCACTAAACTAGATCTAATCTCAACCCTCCATTGGGTTCATGTTCGACCAAACACCATTTGAACCGTCCACTGGCTTCAACATGACGTGCACAAATAAAGACGTTTTCTTTTTTTTTTTTTTTTTGATGAAAGACGTTTTCTTTTTTTAATGTAAGGAAAAACGTTATTATAAAAACAGGCATGTAATCAAATTAAGCAGCCGTTGATATAGTAAAAGCGACCACCTCTACTTGCAAACTTCTCGTGGGTCTCATTATTAATGAGTTTTAGGACCTCTACCTCCAAACTTCTCGTGGCTAGTCTCATCTAAACATTTGTTTAAACATTTGTTTAGACTAACTAATCTTTAGTATTATGCATGAACAACCTTGATCGAAGTTTTGGTTAATCATTCATATTCATCCCTAATCAATTAAGAGACGATTTACTTAGAAGAAAAGAGACCCAGTAAGTAACGAAATGATATCAGATGACACGAAATAAAAAATAAAACTTTTAAATTAATTTGTAACAATCTCATTCTATTTCATATATATTGAGACGGAGGACGATACCTTAAAATCTTGTTGATGCCATTTTGAGTCTAGCTCGTCCAAAATCCATCATATATTTTAAACTTAGAACAATACCCAAATTTGTAGCACAACACGTATCTACTAACTCAATCTTATCTTGTTCATAAAAGTTATAATAAGATGGCCGGTTTTTTAGATAAACTTGATTCTAACTACTTTTCTGATTCGTTGAAATATATAAAACTATATGGCCCTCATTATTATGTAATATTGGTATGGCGTACGTACGATATGATTTTACTAGTGTAAATAAAAAGAGGTATCATGCGCAATTGTCTTACATTGCCTTTAATTTGTCGTGTCTTCAAGTCTCATCTTCTCCTAGTTGCCATCTCTATAATCCCATCTACTTTGTCAAAAAAAGACCTCTCTTTCTTATTGATTTTCGATTTTTAATCGGTTGTTTTTAATTTTCTTTGATAGCTCCACATATCAAACCCTCCTTCTAGACCGTTCTTGTGTGGCATGTCATTATCATTCTTGATATTTGTGAATCAATTTCTACAGTTGATATGTCGATAAATATGGATTTTTTTTTGGGTTGAGGGTGTTGTTTATGAGAGTCGAACTGGTGACCTCTGGGTACTACACTTGGAGGTTTAACCGTTTGACTAAATGCCCGAAAGCCGATAAATATGGATTATTAATTTATTATAGTCTTTATAGTTGATATTTAATATAGTTGATTGGGAAAGCGTTAAGATAATAAAACATATAAGTTTTTTTGTTTGTTAAAGATGGACAAATAATACAAGATAATACTCTTTCCATCCTAAAATAGTTGTTTATATATATGATCCTTGTTTCACAATACTTGTTTATTTCAAAACAGGTCTTTTTCATTTATACCCTCAATAATTATCATTATCATAATCATTATGAATATGTGCTTATTTTTTTACGGTTCTTTATCTTAATAATTAACTCTTCAATTATAGGACTAATATAGGAAAAAACAATTCTTTCTTAATATGTGTATAATGTTCAAATAAACAACTCGTTTGAATAGTGAGAGTATATACTTATGAAGATGTGCTTATTGAGAATAGTCATCCCTAAAACACCAAGCTTCAATACAAGACAATATGTTACGTTGTTGTGTTAGATATACTAGCGCCTTCAGTTTTCTTATCTGTTAGTATATGTGGTACAAATCTAACATTACAATGCGTATATGGTTTACAAAAAGTGTTTAGTTGTTATTATGTATCATTGACTTAATAGTTATGAAAATGGAATTTGTAGAGGTATTTGATTTTTATGGCTACAAAATGTCTTTATACCTAATTTATCATCATTTACACACACCAAAATTGATCACGATTGATTTATACAAAACCATTGTTTATGTGCTAAGCTTACAACTACCCCAATATTCATTGAAATTATGACGTGTACCTGCCCAACGAATAAACAACCTTTGCGCACATCCCCCAATCAATTCGCTGTTTATTTTTTTTATTTCTCCAAAAACAAAAATAAAAATAAAAAAAAATAATCAAAGGTGGCAGTACGGGACCTTGGGAGTTGGGACAATCAAGTACCTTCTTGGTTTATGCTCCTTTTTTTTCAATTTCCCTTTATTTTATCTCCCCAATAAATATAATACCGTAATTGTGGGGTCGGTGTGTGATTTTCCAAGCATCTTTCTGTCCCTCGTCGTGGACAGGCATTAAATATTCCACCCCTTTCTTTTTCCCTTTTTTCAATTTCTGCCCATTTCTTTTCGATTTGCTCACTATTTTGACCATTACTCCCCCCACCCCCCCTCTGTATAAAACCCCCCTCCAATTTCAATATCCCCATCATCCAAATCTCATCCCCATCTCAAAACAAACCCTAATTTTCTCTCTCTCTCTGTCTAGAAGAAACCAAACCCAAAAGAAAAGAAAGAAGCTTTCTTTAATGGAGGTGGTGACACTGAAAAGGCAGAGGGATGAAGAAGAGACCTCAAACCTAACAAAGGATGAGTCTTTCAAAAGGCAGAAATCCTACGAGGACATCCTCACAATCCTCGACGAGGACGAGGAGGAGCCCAATCAGGATCTGTCCTCACTCATCACGACTCTGCAACAAGAGATCTCTTCTTCTTCTTCTTCTTCGAGCTCCTCCGAAGAAGATCAGCTCTCTCTGCAACAGATTGAGCAGACCCAGATCCCTACCGAGCAAGAAGACGAGTCCGAGAGGATGATGAAGCATCTTCTAGAAGCTTCCGATGACGAGCTCGGGATCCCCAACACGGAGGCGGCGGATTCCGGTGGGTCCGAGGCGTGGCCGGAGATCGGCGCCGGAGATCTCATGGTTTTTCCGGCGGGGGAGGGGGAGTTCGGGGATGGCCTTTTGTGGGAGATTGAAGATGAGGCCGCCAACTATTATGCGCTCTTGCAGTCGGAGCTTTTTATGTAGTGTTGGGGGGTGTTAATGGGAGTAGGGAGAAACTTAGGGGCGGAAAACGTGAATAGCAGGAAGTTGAGGGCCTAGTTGAAAAGGGGGTTTCGTTTTGGTGCGCTCTTTCTTTCGAATGTAAATTATGACAGTGACCCTTGAATGTTAGAAAATTGGGATGTTAGAACGTTAATTCTTTTATTATATACATTCTACCACCATGTTACGTGTTACCAACTTACCGTTGTTTTTCGCCGTCTTGAATCTTGATTACGCACTCTTGTTATTTATTTTTTGTTACTGCTGGATTAGGGTTAATGAGGTTGATTAAGAAAGGATTAGATTAAAAATACTCTAGATTTTTTTAATAATACGGAGTAATTGACATGGAGGGTTGAAGGAGTAAGATAAGATCCATAAATAAAGTAATCATGGTTTAGAAAAACTATACTCCGTAAAAATTAACTGAAGAAACAATAAAATCGCTCGAGTCGATGATTGATAAGTTCGAGCCAATACGTACGTAACTTTTTCTCTTTATTTTTAGTATTGGTAGAGAAACTTGTCGTTACCCGTGAAGATGGCATGTCACCTCGTGAAGGTGTAAGAAAACACTAAAAAAATTAAGGGAAATTCAGGATGGTACCCCTAAATTTTGAGCTTTTTCGGATGGTGCCCTCGAAATAAACTTATTCCGCAAAATACCCTAAGGTTTCTAAAAAGTTCGGGACGTGCCCATTTTGTTAATTTCTGTCAAAACATCCGTCAACTTATTAAAAAAAAAGGAAAAGAAAAAAGGAAAGAAGGGGAACGAAGAGGTTTGTTGGGGGAGCCGGAGTGAACTGCAGAGCCGATCCTCCCACCGGGGCCGATCGGAGTCTTCGGATTCGGCGCCGGATCCGCCGCCACACTCCTTCTTGAGCTTTTCCCGGACTTCGTCGTCCACGACTGGACGGGGGTGGTCTCGTCGGAGGTCGAGATCGTCGGCGCTACTCTCCGTAGGCCCGGCCTGGCCCGATTCCGGGGCTGGATTATTATCACCGGATCCGACTCCTGTTCGTCTTCTTCTTCCTCCGACGACTCTTCTTCTTCGGGCTTGAGGATGTCGGAGATGGAAACGGTGTCGTTTCGACAGAGGGAAACCAGAAACTTCTCTTGCATTTTTTGGGTTTGGGGGGGGGGGGTTGAATGGGGAACTTTAGCGAGAAAAGAGCAATTGGGTTGCGCTTTCCGGCTGCTTGCTAGCTCATTCCCGGCGACAATATGGGGGGGGGGGGGGGGTTGAATGGGGAACTTTAACCAGAAGCGACTTACAGTATGGACTTTACAGTTCAAGAAGGACGCCGAAGTACTCCACCGCGACTTGAACGACGACCGGATCGATCCCCCAGCCGTGGACGACGGAGTCCGGGAAGAGCTCAAGAAGGAGTGTGGCGGCGGATCGGCTGCCGAATCCGAAGACTCCGATCGGCCCCGGCGGGAGGATCGACTCTACAGTTCACTCCGCCTCCCCAACAAACCTTTTCGTTCCCCTTCTTTCCTTTTTTTTCTTTTTACTTTTCCTTTTTTTTTTAAAAGGTTGACGGATGTTTTGACAGAAATTAACAAAATGGGCACGTTCCGAACTTTTTAGAAACCTTAGGGGCATTTTGCAGAATAAGTTTATTTCGAGGGCACTATCCGAAAAAGCCCAAAACTCAGGGCTATCATCCGGAATTTCCCAAAAATTAATTATCATAAAAATTAAGAAAACATTACAGTATGGACTTTAGTTAATTAGTAGTGCTCCTAAAGTTTGTATTAACGGTTTAAATGACCACTAAACTTGATTGTTCGAGTCATTTTAATAAATTTAAACCTATTTTGAAGACTTACTCCTAGACCTGTCAAAAGCTGACCCGACCCGTAAACCCGACCCGACCCGACCCGAAATTTCTAGGGTTTCAACCCGAAAATTTGAACCCGAAACCCAGTTTCAACCCGAACCCGATAAACCCGAAAATTTAGGGTTAGGGTCAGGGTCAAACCCGCTGGGTCAAGAAATCTATAAGGCGGTAAACTTATTTTAGAAGACACTCTATTATAATGAAATGACGGATTGACGGGTAATTATGCACCCAAAGGTTTTAATTATATTACAATATATAAAATTTATTTTATAAAATTATGATAAATTTTATTATTAAAATATTTAAAAATAATATTTTGTTATTTTATTTTATTATTTAAATAATATTTTATTTAAATTTTAGTCAAAAAATTGATACTCTTGACCCATTGGGTTGACCCGACCTGACCCGAAACGACCCGACCCAGTTTGACCCGTAACCCGATTGACCCGAACCCGAAACGACCCGACCCGAACCCGCCCGACCCGACCCGATTGACAGGTCTACTTACTCCTAACTTTTGTTAGGTCTTTTTTGCTAAATAAGCAAAATCCATTCTACTCCGTACTACGTATTGCTTTTATGCCCACACCTTTAAAGATTTGTATGATGATAAGTGCAAATTAAACTAGTTTAACCCCCGTACCATGTACGGGTAATGTGATTATAAACCCAAATTACTATAGGTATATGACGCTAATGATCACGCTAAAATTATAGGATCATATATATATATGTTTATCTTCGTATTGTGATTAGTGTTTTTTTTACCAATAGTAAATCAACTCATAATATAAATAAGTTGGATTTGTTCAAAAATTACTTTACGATAAATATCATGTTTTATTAAATAATAATATTTATCGAAAGATTACAACTAATTCTTGTTAAGGGATAATTCATAATTTTCGGGATAATTCATACTCCCTCCGTTTCAAAATACATGACCATTTGGACATTGCACATATATTAAGAAAAAAATGTTATTCCTATATTACCCCTATAGAATGTAGAGTTAATTATTTGTTTAGAGAAATATGAAAAAGTGTAATGATTATGATAAAGTTAATTATTAGGGGTATAAATGGAAAGAGTAGGGGAAAAAATATGAAATGATCATGTATTTTGAAACAACCTAAATTGTCTAATAGACCATGTTTTTTGAAACAGAGGGAGTAATTTTTAAGCAATTTTTACGGGATAAAATTATACGAGATTCTAACTACCTAATTTGTATGAAGGTGGGTCCGACTGATTATTTTATTATACAAATGACACGTGGCGCAAATTTTTGTGAAGACATTGTCTCCGCTTTATACTATAGTTAGTATAGATGTGTTCATACTACTTAGCTTAGATCCGGGTGCATTACCATTTCTCTTAAATACAATGCAAACCGAGAGGAGTGGCACAACTTTACCTACACAAGAGTGTAGGTAGATGCATGAGCCCATGACCTTACCCTCTAGTTCAAGTTTTATAGATTTTTTGAAATATGTATTTGTTACAATAAATGGTATTTAAATCCGAGGGTCCATTTGTTTTCGTAATACCAATCAGAACTAGGAAAAAAAACGAAGTTAAACTCATCGAGATTACATTGCAAATGTCTATATTAACAATGTGTTCTATTGTAAAGGATAAGGAAAGGATTAGGGTCGCCGCCTGGAGCATCCACAAGGGATGAAAACTGGTTACTAACCAGCTCTAAAGGAAATAGGGCAAACCGCCGCCCTTGAGTCTCGAAACCGAGACCTCATGGTACTATATGAGTGCTCAACCCGTGAGCTGATGCGACAAGCGCTAGAACCTATATATATGCATTAACAAATAACATAAAAACCTTGTTTTATTTGTTATCGAAAAGATTTTTCTGTCCAAAAATTACTTTCATCTCTCTTGAAAACCGTGCATTTCTTTCAACTTTTTATATTTCTTAATACACAAAAAACATTGTTTTATCCATTCGACCAAAAAAACAACAACTTTCTATCCAAAAACCTATTTCACCAAACCAGCCTAAAATCCTTATTCGTTAATTCATCTTATTTGTATGGCAAAATAGGAGCAACAACCTAAAAATCAGGTTGTAAATTTTCATTAAGTTGTATGAATTAAATTTTTTTAATTTCTTATGATTTTCATAATTTATAATCAAAGAGAGGCTTCGTCTCTAGATACGTTAAGCCTCATTAATTGGTCGTACACACGAAAAATCGCTTCAAAAAACGAGTGTGCTTCCAAACCAAACTTTGCGTAAACACCAACTAGAAAAAAATGCACAAAGTGATCGATGGACTCACTATCATAGTAAAATCGTGTTCACAGGAATCAAAACCAAAATATCCTATACATGAAATTCTACATTTTTAGGCGTTGAAGAAGATCGAGGTTTGTAGAAGGCGACCAAGAACATTGACCTTCATAAAATGCACAAATAAGACTAGCTTGGTGGCCGGTAGACTAGTAAGTGGTGGTACTCGTACGTACGTACGTAGGACCCAAATATCACTTCAATTCTATTCTTTTTAATTACTTTGTGTCAGTATGTCCTAATCCAACATGTTGATGTTGTACATTACTGTATCTAATGTTATTTTTTTTGGTCAGACTGTATCTAATGTTATGATTCTGTATACAGGTGATGCTAAGGAATGTAGCTCCATTGTTGTGTTATGATTAGTGTTAAGATGAATGATATATTGTATAACGTGACATCCATTGAGCGAAGCCCGCCACCGCTCTCCACCTTTGATAATCTCTACGGCGATGCTCGTTGTAATCATGGCGGAATGCCGTGAATTCATTGTGGTGCACCACAAGTTCATTGTGGGTCCTCTCTTGGTTGAGCATCAAGGTCTTCATTTGGGCGATGAGATACGCCATGTTAGGCGGCGGTTGGTTGCTAGCAGAGCTTGAGGCGGTACCATAGAAGTGCTCTCTTGAAACCTGCCATAGGCGTTGCTGAACCCGAATGAACTTGAATGGTATGGAACCATGTCGGTACAATGACTCGACGTATAGTCCATGGGGTCGTAATCGGGGGCAGTTGGGTTGTTACCGATCGGATTTGGCTCGTAATCGAGCGCTTGGCGGTCAGTTCCGAGGCTTTCTGGGTTGTAGCTTGGTCCGGCTCGGAGGAAGCGGCTTGGCCTACGGCGGACAAGTGGATCATTCTCGACTCGATGGGCCAATGGATATGGAGATGGGGCCCATGAGTCGCGTACCAATTTGGTAAGTAGAGGAGGTCGGCCCGCTTCGGGGTGAGGGCCACCTCGTGAACCACTTGTTCTGGCTTGAACTTGGAGGTGAAATGGGTCTTGCGGTTGTAAAGGATCTTGGAGTTGATGTAGTAGAAGATTGTCAGGCGTTGTGGGATCGGGACGTGTAGTTGTTGAGGTTGACGCCCATATGGCCTAAGCAAGACGGGTGACCATTAATTCCTCCGAAGCACACCGACCCGACTTGTCCAATGTGGTCGATGATAGGACGCACCCATTCGAGTCCCAAATTCATGGGGTTTGGCACCACAAAAAGCATATAAAGACTACGCCTATAAAAGGCTACGTAGGTAGCTCGATCAAGTTAAACACCATTTATTGAGATTTGACGACTGTACTCGATATATGTATCACTTGATCGAGCTACCTACGTAGCTTTTTATAGGCGTCAAGTCTTTACGTAGTTCTGTAAATGGTGTTTAACTTTGAGTTGGGACATGTGACTGAATTCGGGGCTCACTTGAGTTTGAGGTCAAATTTCCTACATATCCATTTGAGACGAAATCAAGTCTACGTAGTTCTATCATTATTGCTCGATGCATTTACGTAAGCATGTGACGTACGCTTGTCTTGAGGATTCATTTTGATGGGCTAGGCGGCCAGCCATGGAAACCCACATTACATTTCCCCACTACATAGTGAGTCATTGAGGATCACACGTTCATATATTTTTTTATGCATTTGTATATGACATGCATGTGTATATACCACACTAAGCACCTCTTTGACTTTAAACACTATATGTATGTAAAGTATGTTGCTTCCGTTGTATCATGTTAGCCATAATATATCACATATATCTCCCATGCACGTGGACTCATGTATAGCCTTGATCAATTGCGTTACTTGTTAGCTCCATTGCTTGGTGTGTCCGTATGTTTTTATGGAACCAATATTGAATCATGTCTATCTTGAATTGCAATTTGCTTGATTCATGGTCATCGGAAATCTACATATTGCTTCTATTTTTACGGTCTCTTTGATTTAAGTCTTCAATGAGTCATGTGTATCTTCATCATCAGAGCAACCTGGCATGGATGACGATAGTCCGTAGATATAGTCGCGGTGGCCAACCACTCCGTCTCGGGTCTAGCATGAGCCATCATTGTAGAGGCTATAGACACGGTCACTCGTAAGAGGCTCGAAATGGAGTGTTTCTACTCATAATGGGTGACCTCGAATCATCTTCGATGGCCATCGAGGTCCCACTGGGGAGAGCCTTTGGCATGGCTTTGTGCTTGCTTGGAGTTGACATCGAACAAACGGGTCTTTGAGTGGTCTTGGAACGTGCTTTCGCAAGAGCTTCTTGTATGGCGTGAGACAAGCGGGCCTCCGATGTCGATCCGATAGGTCTTTTAATGTTGTTCGAACCTCTTCATTGGGATCTTGTTCGAGCTTCTTCCTCGGTGTCTTGTTCGAGCTTCTTCATCGGGGTCTCGTGCATCGAGAGCATCTTCGACGAATCACTTGAACTCCTCCATGACTAGCTTTGATCCATGTGGAGCGGGCTTTCGACTTTGTTTAGGAACGAGTTTTGATATGGAGTTTGTGTTTGCTTAGAGATGACATCGAGCCATCGGGTCCTTAACTTTGTTGGGCATCTCCGATCACCATCTTCCACCATCTTGTTTGAGGACAATTTGTCTGCATCGATGGCCTTTCCAACGAGTTGCTCGAACTTCTCCACGACTGTCTTCGCATTCTCGGAGAACGGTGGGATGAACGACCTCCGTTGTAGCGGCGAAACGGAATGTTTCGAGCCGACTACCGTTGGTGCAGAACGGGTCCTTTGTCACGGTCCTTGAGTGAGCCTTCGACGTGGCCATGAAATTGACCTTGTAGGGGACACTGAACCTATCCACTAAGAGTTGGCCTTCGATGTTGTTGTAACATATTTGGTCACCATCGGAGTTTGAGGGCGACTTGTTCACATCACGTATGTCCTGGCTCAATTTGGTGTGCATCATCTTGGTACCTTCAATGGATTGTGGTAGCGGTTTCGAGCCGCCAAAAGTCTGCCCATTAGCCATGGTTTCCGTCTCGATCTTAGCATGAGCTAACATCACCACCGAGCTCAACTGTTTTGATGAAAAACACTCCGTTTCGAGTCTCTTTCGGGTCTTCTTCCTAGTGGCGAAACAGAACGTTTCGGTCCAACTACTTTTGATGTAGACCGAGCCTTTGATGGGGTGTTGAAGCAGGTGCTTGATGTCGATTGAGCACTACCGGATGTGGGATCTTTGTCTTTGAATCCAACCTATTGTTCAAACATACGCTCCAAAGGACCAAGAGGAATAGCACATAAAGATTGTAGGGAGGAGCTAGAGAATTTACCAAAAAAAATGAATTGGTGGACTTCGATATTTGGCAGGAAAGCAACGAATTGAATGGGAGGAGTTAACTACATTTTATATATATATTATATGTACGTATGGGCCATTGTACGTACGGGCATATGCATGCGCATAGGCAATATGTAGTTAATTTTTTTTTTGGTCGAAGGCAATATGTAGTTAATTAGTGATTAGTGATGATCACACTAATATAAACGAGCATATGTAGCATGTTTAAGCTTATTTTAAAGAAGCCCTTAAATATTTATATGTTTATTTGTTGAATTTTATATTAAAATTTTCATTCAACACACACCACACACGTACGTTGCAAATAGAGTCACAATCATACACACTCTATTTACCAGCATGGGGTCTTGGGTTCGGTCCCATCGAAAGGAACGACTCTACGCAAACAATGATAACGATGATTTAGTCGTCTTTAAACCACAATTAAGCAAGAAAACCAAACTAACTTAAACCAAAGTATAAAACAAGTAAGGGTCGATTCCACAGGGAGACAGGTTATCTTTAGCAGTGAAGTTTGTGTCAAACAGAAGTAACAAGGGGGGGTTTTAGGTTTAATTCACACAAAACATGCAAATCATTCGAATTCAAGAGTTTACTAATCAGTATTTGGAAACACTTAGACAAACAAATATCCGCATTCGCTTGACAAGTTGATCATTGATTTCATTCAATATCTATACAATGGAAATTCCAATTCCTTTTCAAAAGTAATTAATAGCACAACCAGATACTATTAACCCTAACTAGATAAATAATCATGAAACTATCAAGATTCAATCTAACTAGCAGCATTCAACAACAGGAATATAATTGGATACAAACTAAGATAAAACAACCAGCTTTTACCCTAGAATGCAAATCAATTCTCTTATGCATATAACTAACACAACCAGATATGAGCACGATGCAGTTGCTACTTATGAATTAGAGATGCTCAACCAGAAACACTCTAAATCTAGCAATAACCTAATAACAATAAATCCTAGATGATCAGGCTAGAAATCATTGAAACAAGTCAATAGCAATTCAAGCAAGAGAAAAGATTAAATCCATGCAATCGATAAGGAATTAGAAATCTCACAACTGAATCCGAACGAACACTTCAATTGTCTGTCTAAGCAAAGAAACTTAGTTCTCCATAGATCTCCAAAATACAAATTAATTCCAAACTCCAAAACTAGCTAGGTCTAAACAAAAGGTCTAAAGCTCCTTAAATAGGAGAAAACAATCTATCTAAAAATACATAAAAACCGGACCAAAAACTATATCCATAAACCTAATAAATAAAACGCAGTGTTTAAAGGACGAATTCGCCTCGGAACTGGCAGCGTTCGCCGCCTATGGGGCAGCGGTCGCCGCCTCCCAAAAATCACGTTTTCTTCGTTTTCTTCGCTCCAGCTTCAAGTGGTCTTTGGTGCACTTCGGCTCTTCCTTCTTCAATGCTCAAAACTCCATCTTTAGCACCTAAAACATGACTAGAAGTATGCTAAAAACCTATCTAAATACACAACATAAATGTGTATATCAAACACACGAAGACAATGACATATAACACACTTGGATGTGCACATAGGGTGATTCAACACAACTTATTCCATGAAAAGAGCTGGGAAATGCTCCAACACCAACACAAGGATGGACTCAGACTTCTCCATCCCAGAGCTCTTCAGCTGTTCTAAAAGGTCCGAGCTCTGAGGTATAATCCAATCATGTGGATGTTCTACTCTGTGGTATTGCTCTGATCTTCTCATGGTCTTCTGAAGTGATACGTTAAGCAATATACATGTTGACAAATCCACAAAAAAGAACTAGATTAATTAACCAAACTACCCACTTAGTTAGATCCAAGACATCTTCTAGACCCTTTCTTTTGATTAACTGCATTTTTGCCGTCAACGTATGGCAAAGACTTGATAACACGCACATTAATCAAAGTTCTCCTTACACGTTTTTTTTTTCTTCTTGTGTGTTTACTATAGAAATGTACGTGTTTTCAAGTCTTTATGGTACTTTATTTGACGATACCCCGAACTGCTAGATACCTAAAACATTTCTTATACCACATAGTTACAAGCAATACAACGCCTTATTTAAACAACAAAATATTTATCAACTTATAAGTACTTGAAAAAAAGTGTTAATTTTGGGGCTTAGGTTGATGAAAATTTTAGATTAAATTCATTCCGCTACTATAAATTCGGTACGTCCTACTTGATTATAATACGAATTAACATATACGTCGGATGTGAATTAGAATACTAAAACCCTAATTCCTTCTTCGTTATAAATTTATAATACAAATTAACTCGAGCGTCGGTTGTGGATTCGAACTTGACATCTTCATTCTGTAGTTTTAGTCGATGATATGAGCAAAATCTTACCGTTGTGATCGATTTACAAGCACGTAAGTTGGTGGTATGATTTTCTATAAATTAATATGATAATTGATTGGGGGTGGCTAGCATAGAGGACAAACTCCGGGAAGCGAGACTCCGTTGGTTTGGTCATGTACAGAGGCGTAGTCCGGATACTACAGTTAGAAGGTGTGAGCAGTTGGAGTTAGAGGTGTTCAGGAGAGCTAGAGGTCGTCCGAAGAAGCGTTGGATGGACAACATAAGGCAGGATATAAGCTTGTTAGGCATTTCTGTCCAGTTGGCGCAGTGCAGAGAGCGTTGGAGGGAGAAGATCACGGTTTTAGACAACTAATTTGCTTGTTGGTGGCGCTTTGCGTGGTTTTTTGTAGTCTTAGTCTTATTTTCTTTTTTTCTTTACATTTGCTCTTCTTTTTTCAATTTAGTTTTGCTTCAGTGCTAGTTGCTTTGTTGTGTTTAGGCCTTTTAGTTTAAGTGTATTGAGTGTTTACTTTTGGGTTGTTCTGGACGGCATTCCATCTAGGTCTGGAATGCCCCCATCCTGACCCCCCAGATCCTGCGTTTGCGGGTTTCCCCTGGGTAAATGTTGTTGTTGTTGTAATATGATAATTGAGCCCAACGCCCATGATCCCCATATGCTATGTCCTTTCTTTATTTCGTTAATCAGCTGGTTAGGTTAATAATTGTTTCCCACTTAGTCTGCCTATTGTTTTTGTACGTGAGTGGCCGGTGACCATCTTTTAGTAAGAAAAGCTTTAACATCACGATAACTTGATAAGGCTATAAATATTAACCCTCCATGCATTTTTCACGTAATTTCAGTGTCTCCTGGCCAACCTTTATCAGCACCAGAGGATAAAGAAAATATATACACCCTCCGGTCCATATTGTTTGTCCTTTTTCCTTCACAAATTACAAAGGAAAAGGGACAAACAATATGGGACGGAGGGAGTACTAGACAAACTTTTTGACTAACTAAACATCGCTATTTTTAGCTTTTATATACCAATTCATATTTTGATCTTTTTCTCTTCAATTTTGTCCGTTTCTTTTTTGATTTATGGGAGGGCATAACTCAGATTTGGACATGTACACACAAAAATTATTTTTTTTCAAGAAAATTTCCAGGAAAAGTTGCACGAAAACCGTGTTCTTGGAAAAATCGCGTGAAAAAACTCAATTCTTTGAGTTGGGACTGAGGTCTGACTTCTGAGGTTGTGAAAAGTAACTTGAATTTTCTTTCAAATTTGCGATAAACAATCTTTACTATGACGAATGAATAGAAACATAAGTATATAACATCACAATATCGATATGCCAATTTCTAGTAAAATTATGACACAACGGGATTTTTATCAAGACAGCATGATTAGGTTATAGCTAGAATCTAACACCTAAATAAATCTATAGCAAGAAAACGATGTATGCCAAGCCAGAGACTTAAATTGCCCACTTGGGGGCTCAGTTTGTAATGCCCAATTAATTAATGTTGATCTTTTTTTTTAAATATTGCCACCTGCTTCCGCCTCAAATTCAAGTACGTGTGAGCAACTTAGATTAGATTAACACCTAATCACAAAAACCAATTAATATATGTCGGTAAGCAAATGTGCCTGTATTAGAAATTTACCCAACAAAAAAAATTTAAAAAAGTGCCCTCACGCAGGATCGAACTACGGACCTTCAGTTTACAAGACTGACGCTCTACCACTGAGCTATAAGGGCTTACGTTATGAGCTTGCTATGCCACATTTACTTATTCTGTTATTTCAAAATCAGACAGCAAATATTATGCAGAAAAGCTGAGCAACATATGAATAGTCTTACAAAAAAAGAAGAAGTTTAGTTTACTTAAAGAATGTTCATTTTGCAACAAAAATGTACGTAAATGCCTTCGTCATTCTAAGTAACTACATGTAAAAGGATAATGTTGAATTGTGTACAATCATATCAAATCTTCTACTCTCTATACAAGCCCCTGCACATGGATGTGTTTTGTAAGCTCCCACTTAACAAGGAGGGAAAGGGGAAAAAAAACTGAACCCTTATGACCGCAAGGCTTAATTTTCACTTTTACACAAGTTTTAGCAGCCATTTAGTACAATTGCTCATGTTCCTAGTCAGCTATTTTCAGTTTTTTCCCACTAAGTACTTCCCTTCCCTTTTCTTGGCATTTCACAGGTTCAATTGAACCTTCAAAACCACTGAGCAAACAATGTTCACTAATGAGAATGCCATGTTTTTTTCTCCCTCCTCTACTGCTTCTGTATGTTGTAGCGTTCAAGTACACTGTTGCTGTGTTCAGTCCACCACTTCTCTGCTTGTTCTTCGCTGAAGCGTTTCCGGCTGCAGGAACAAACATTACAATGCAATCTGTTCAATTACAACTGATCCAGAATAGTCTCATACAATTGATGAACTTTTCAAAGTGTTTTTCATGTTATCAGATTCGGAATTTCGGAGAAGGGATAACCCAAACTTAACCTGAATCTGACACGCTTGAGTTCAGTGCCACCACCTGGCAAGGAGCTAAGAGTTATATAAACGCCAAGCTCGTCCTGCATAACCCATTCTGATTTCTCCGTTTGTGGTTTAGTTCCGTTAGCGAATGTGGTTTCGCTTTTTAGAGGCGCCACCGTAGTTGCCAGGGAAATGTTATCAGAGGCTAGATTTGCATCAAAGGAGCCATTTGGAAAATCAAATTTGTTGCTTCCTTTATGAACCCCACCCATCTCCTTCAACTGTCAGAAATTTAGATGCTACATTATTCATACCGAAATTATACAAGTATTTTAAGAAGATATAGCCATCTTATCTCATTTTCATAAAGAAGAGAATATCCTTCTAACTAATGCTATCACTATTTGATCAAGATTACATAGTGACATGAAGTCTTTCAAGCAGTAAAAATGTAGTAAGAAACACTGGAGAAAAAGAGCTGCTATTATATATCAACGGTACTAAATGAGCAACTTTTGTGACAACATATATTTTGTACAGCATATAACTGACCTGTGTAGTCAAAGACCTGATGATTTCTTTTGAAGCTTTTGAGTTTTCAGCTTCATCAGCTGCCACTGCTTTAGCCTCCTTCAGTTGCCTTGATGTTCTCTCTAGCTCAATTTCCAGAGATTGAACTTTGTGGGTCAGTCTTTCCACCTGCACAATTTCATTCATGTTTTATAATCTCAGAAGTAGAAAATGAAGAGCTGGTATTTTGTACAAAACAAAGACCAAAACTTATGGTAGCATCACAAACATTATAATGAGCAATGAAACCATATGATATTAATCGAGAATAACCACATGCTGAATTTACTATAAGTATAACAAGATAATAGGCCATTTATGCTACTAAAGCCAGTAAAATGGTGTTTGAGACTTTATAGAGTCCCTCTTGAGAGGCAAATATAAAGAATCAAACAAACTGTATTTGCAACATTTTCGATATAATATTTCAGCCAAGTTGCATACCTGCCCTTTTAGGTAAAAAACTTCTTGGTTTGAACTCCCATTTCCTCGCTGTGAACTATCTCTACTAACTTCAGGTGATGCGGCGAGACTGAGATGTGGAACAGATCCAGCTGCTTTTGGCTTATAAGAAATAGGGGATGATGATCTAGAGACCATCCTGGAACCAGGAGCAGAGGCCGACACACGTGTTCCAAACTGAGGTGGTGGTGAAGCTCCAGGTTGAAATCCTGGCCAACTATTTTCATTTCCAGTGAGAGAGCCACCACTGTCACATTTTTCCAGTTTCACACTACTAGACTTTGAGCTCCCGCCATCACTTTTTCTTATATTATCAACAAACGAAAGTCTGGAGAGATTGCTAACGAACTTGAAACCCATCTCTTTTTCGAATGATTCGCTGGACCTTTGAACATTATTTTTACTAGCAGGTCTGGGAATTTTCAAAGGCTGTCCAGGATCAACATTCTTCTTCAGTTTGGAGAAACAATCATCACAGACCCGATAAGGCTTTGTTGTGTTAGGAGCTAAAGAAGCTTTCACAGATTTACGGCTACTGCATGCTTTGCAGAAAACAAGTCCACAATTGTAGCAGTTATGGCGTTTTCTTCTGAAATTGAATGGATTATGGCAAGAGGTACAGGCAGAATGATCAACACTTGTCATCCATTTATGAAGGCAAATAACTGCAGTGAAATTTGTTCCACATGCTACACTCTTGACTTGTTTATCCTTGAAAAAATCAACCAGAGTGGGTTCCTTTCTGTGATCCGTATCTCCATGCCCTAATTGTCCATTTGTACCCCTTCCCCATGTATAAACTTCTGCTTTCGATGTCAAAACTGCAACATGATGTGAACCACAAGCAACTTCCTCAATATAGCTGTTTGCAATTTTACCTCCAACAAGAACAGGGATCATTCCCTTAGCTTCAGAATTTCCAAGCTGTCCATACTTGGCACTGCCCATTGTATATACTCGTCCTGAAATTGTCAGCCCTACTGTAAAATCACGCCCACATGCAACTCCACTAAAGCTTATATTGTCTAACAATGCTACACATTCTGGAATGAATCTGGTTTCTTTATCACCATGTCCAAGTTGGCCATTATCACCATCTCCCCAGGTGAACAGCTTACCTAATGAAGATCTGTCTAAGGAATCAACAATACTAACTTCAGGCACCGTTTCAACAACAGCAGCTGTATGCCAACCACCACAAGAAACCCTCACTGTCCTTAACCCTGCTAAAGCTTCCACTTGTTTAGGCTTTCTAATGCTGGTACGATCTCCATGACCTAGGGCACCAAAAGTTCCATCTCCAAACGTAAACAACTGACCTGAAGAAGACAGAATTGCAGTATGCCAAGGCCCACAGGAGACATAGATTACATGCAAACCTTCTATAAGGCCAGTTACCTTTTTAGGAACCCAATGACTAGCCTCACTTCCATGGCCAAGAAGGCCAGAGTTGCGAGTACCATCGCCCCAGGTGAAGAGTTCACCTGAAACGGTAACAGCACATGTATGATACTCACCACATGCAACTAACTCAACATTTGTGCCAGTGAGAGAGTTTATGAGCTTTGGATGAGGAACGTCTACTTCTACTCCGTGTCCAAGCCTTCCACCTGACTCTTCTCCCCAGCTGAAGATCTCTCCTTGCTTTGTGACCAAGGCAGCATGACGTCCACCACAAGAAACGTACTGTACATCCAGTACTACAGTTGACTCAAGTCCCTTGGGAAGAAGAGCATCAATTTTGTTAGGATTTGAACCACCAACTCTTTGTGGACCGCCGCCTAGGATCCCTTGACCAAGGCCTTCCCCCCATAGGAAGACATCTCCCAAGGAATCAAAATCTTCATTAAAGGAACCCTGGCTAGATGAGCTAACAACACTTGAGAGGCTAACCCGTATGTTGTCAGATGCAGAGCTTCGATTGTTACAATTATCTACACCAACGGCTGGAAAACCGAGAGTACTTCCACTGGATTCAACAAGGCTTTGGCTGCTGGATGTTGCAGTGTACAGAACTAAGTCAGAAAATGCCTTTCCAATTCCAGGTTGTGGTTGAAGTTCAGAAGAAGCAGTCTGCAGTTCCCCTGGATCCTGGTTTCAGTCATAAATAAATCAAATATTCTAAGTCAATCTAATTTGGACTAGAAGAGACATAACATGAACCAAAGTGCTTAACTATTCAATATTTCACCGACAGAAGTTAGAGAAAGATATCAGAGTTGGCTACTAACAGATGCAGCAAATGACTGAAAAAATTTCCTTGTATTTGGAGTAGTCACGGATGATGAAATACTATCCTTGCTTTCTGATCTCCATTTGCGCCATCCAGCATTTGAAATCAGTGCCTTGAGACCGACAAACCAAACTTCTGCTTCCTCTTTGTCCTTGCAAATCTGATATGTCCATATAGAGTTAACTACTTTTCATCCACCAAATAAATATGTATAACAGTATCTAACACCTAATATTCCCACTTACTAAAATGCAAAGTGAGGACATCTTGTCGCAAAAATAGTTAATCTAACAATATGAAAAACCAAGAAAAACTGTTCAAATTACCAAATCCAAAGATCTATCATTACATATCAATGAAAATGATTGATACTCCTTCTCTGGTCGTGGATATCGTTGAAAAGTAGCCTGGAAGACATGAAAACAAGCCATTCATCAAGAAAATTAACCAAAGATGATCACAGGCAGCTTAAGGTGATGGGAAATCAGAAGAAGGTAAGAAAGTTGGTGGGATACAGACTGTTTAACTGGTATTTCTGCTGTTCTATTCATCTGAATGTCAACAATGAAACCTCTATTCAGATTGCACGTCTTCTTAATTGACTACTGTCAGCTTTTATTTAATTCTTTTAGATGATTAAAAAGCTGCTAAGAATGAGTAAATAATTTAGTCTAGAGAAGATCAATGAAATCTATCAGATGCTGAAACCTAGTTCTGGACCATTACAATATAGCTGATAAACATCAGCACACAAGTATTCTACTGCTGGAAGGCAAATTTAATACCTAATAATATAAAAGACAGAAGAATAAAAAGAATTACCGTCCGTTGTCCGGGAATAATCCTCAGTACTTGATTAAGTTTAATCTGTCTCTCCTCTTTTCCTGAATACCATATCAGTGAAGATTCATCCTAACCATATGAAATAGAAAGCAAAGATGAAATCGGATGTATAGTAAAGACAACTTCTTAATCACCTTAGAGAAACAAGACCCTACCCTGTCAACCATGCACTATATGGACATATAACTAAAGCATTATTTATTCATTGCTTTGTACCCACTCCTTTTCTAACCAATTAAAGGATTTTATATCATCCAGATAACTTATTTCCCTTCGATGGTAGTGACATGAAGTGGAAGATTTAGCATTCACACATACCCGATGAATATCAATGACTTACATTTGACAGTCGAAATGGTGAAAATTTAGGCCTTCCCCTCCTCCCATACTTGAGCAATGTGGACCCTTTCTTTAATGCAGTGATAGCCTACAAAGTACAGATAATAGAAAGCTAGTTAACATATTAGGTGTCTTTCCAAGGACTAACTCAACAGGACAGGTTAGCAATATTATTCAAAAACACATCATGTTGCATATGGCGGTATTGTGGAGAACAGAATTACTTAGTAGCATGACTACCAGCACTTGAAGTCTGCCTGAACTATGTACAACTTTGCATGCAGTTGACAATTTCCCCAACAAACTGGTTTTCCTCCTTGATTATCAAGTCAAGAGTATAAAACACTAGACAACCACAAAGAAGATGGCAAATCATTGTCACCTATATTGGAAAATCATTGCCAATATATAACAGAAGCAAGTACATCTTTTGCAATGCTACACATCACCTCAACTAACTAGAAGATTTACTACTTATCAGACAAAATTTGTACCTGACTCTTCTGATTTCCCGTCAAAAGAGTGGTTATAAGAGTAGGATTATATTTTCCCAGATAAGAATTACTGCATGAATCATCTTGAAGACATAAGCACATTGCATGACTAAACATCATAAAGCTAGACATTGAGTTCCAACAACAAGCATAGAATAAAAGATGGAGTAGAATCAAAGGACTAATAGTACCTGCTCGATATCCCTCTCAGCGGGGCTACTCCTAAGTGAATCACCCATTTAAGTTGCAGAACCCGTTGCTGCCCAATTTTTGAAGGTATATCCATTAAGGTATTGCTCTACACAAACTCCGCTTTAAGCTATGGAGCAGAAAGCACTCCAATCTCACTACCATAATCCAGGATCAAAGCAATTGAACACTGATTCTACGATTCCACCAGGAAAAGAGTTGAAAATAAGATGAAATTGCTCTATTAAAGAAACTGATCACCTCTGCATTCTCTCAATCTTGCTCAAGCAACTCAAGAAATCCCTCAGAAATGCGTGAAACCCTATCTATCGACAAACGCAGAATCTCGAGTCCACAAACACCTCTTCCAAATCCGCATCCGAACGAAAACTATTCCAGGAAACAGATTACACAAAAAGCTATTCCAGGAAACGGCGATCGAACGAATCTTGTACCTGCATTGACCAGAGGAAGCGATCACGAGATCGAAATCGGAATTCCGAACGATTCGGAAGGTTTTTGCTAGCTTAGATTCAATGTCTTGGAAGATTGCAACAAAAAAAATGCTCCGATTTTGGAGGAATTCAGGGATTTGCTGAGCTTAATCTCTCTCTCCTATGAGACGAAGACGGAATCGATTCGGTGAAATTGGGGGATTTTTTTTTTTTTTGTAAATTTTCGGCGAACGAAGAAACGTGCAAACCTGTTCGGCTGGCTCAATGGCATCTTCTATTTCGCTCCTCTGTAATGAAATTGTTCTTGACTTCTCGCAATATTTTTTTAAAATGTTCAGTCCAAAAAAATATTAAATTATATTATTTCTCGTTTCTTTTCGGATGCCACGTAAGCAGCCTCTGTGGCTCCCGCGATTGACTGCTGAATCTGGGAGTTGTGGTGGGACCCACGCTTGGACAGTCAGCATCTTCTTTTTGTCATCATTGGGAAATATGCAGGCCCAAAATTATTATTGGGCCTATCGATTTTTTTCGTGGGCCTTTACTTGTTCACTCTCAATGTAAAAATGGCTTAAAAACTTGTAAAATTTAGTACACTCAAATTGCTTTATTTAGAGTCTCATGATGGTATGTAAATTTCTCTCGAAGGTTTTGATTAACCTTATACTTTTTTCACGCCTAATAGTAACATAGTGTTTCTTGTTGTTTTGTGAGATAGCAATCACTCAGTATAAATCACAATCATTATTAACCACAATTGGTATTTCAAAGTGCACGCCAAAATAGTTGTTTGTTCAAACCCTTGTAGGTATGGCTGGTTTTCGTTTTGGGTTGGAAAGTGGAAACTCGTTTTCCTAGTGTAGAAGTGTGGAAGTGAGGCGTTTCGCCTTGTCAATTTCGTTTCGTTTCCATTTATGAGTCGGTACATAAAAACTAGTAAGAGCTTAAGATGCATTTGACCCCAAACATACCAGTTAAGTTACAAAACTGTTCATAATATCTAATGTACATGCTACATGGCCGGGGTAAAAATGCAAAGAGTTAGAAATCTCGATCCATCGAACCGAATTTTTTTCAAAATTCAGTACGCACTTCTCCACCAATCTTTCCGACTAGATTGAGGCTTCAAAGGTTGAGGCTTCAAAGATTGAGGCTTCAAAGGTTGAGGCTTCAAAGGGTAACCCATTCCGCAACATCCATCAGTCTCGTCCATGAATCCATCATACCGATCATCGAAACCCATGTAATTGCTCTTCTTCTTGGAGAAATTGGCTCCACCATACTCTTCAAACCCCATGTAATTGCTCTTCTTGCCTTTCCCTTTATTATGTTCAGCCTACACAACTCACACTAACTCCGTAAGTGAAAAATTACAGGAAATCGCCACAATTTTCAGGGTAATTACGGAAAATAGCCCGAACTTTCAAACTTGTGGCACAATACCTACCTTGGATATGAGTCTTTGAAAAGCTTCAGTGCCATTCTCTTCAATATAGCGTTCCGCAGCGGTCAGCACGTCGTCGGGTTGCTGGAAGATATTCCTCTTGTTGGGGAAGTACCACATTGTGGAGTTATGATATGGGTTAACGTAGAATGGTCTAATGAAGTTCTTGTACACATGAGAGGCGCCATTGAACTGTGGTAGCACTAGCCAACATGTCAAGAACAACTTTGCATATCCCCATATTGGAAACCTTCACATTTCACATTATAACAACATTTGCACATTTAGCCAACATTCACTCACAAATCTCACATATTCCAATAGTTTGAAACAAAATGGTTTTCAGTATGCCATGGATCTAACATTTCTCTATGAGTACTTTTTGTCCGTGAATGTAGCTAGCACCTTATCAAAATTCATAGTGGTAGGGTTGTAGAGGGAGCTTACGATTCGAGGAGTTTGGAACAGGTGAGTTCAAAGAGGGCGATTAAGGAGTACAAGACCCAATAAGTAAGCCATTGTTGGTCATCAGCTCGAGAGCCACACTCTATGGCTTTGATGGAAGCGTGTCTGTTTTAAAACCAAAACCAAGAAAAGGAAAAGAGTAAAGGTGGAATCTTTGGAGACAGAAAGTGGAAAGAGGAAAGTGTAGGATTTACAGAGGAGCTTGTGGGCTGGCTTACTTACAGTGGATAAACAAGAGCAACAACTGGCCTGCAAAAGAACAAGATTTGAAACAGAGGGAAATCAAATAAACTCAAAAGCTAAAACAGAGGGAAATTGGAGAAGAGATTTTGAGTAATACCCAGCAAGAACATCGAAGTTGTTGGCCACAACAGCGAGGAAGTTCTGATCAGAGGCATGATGAGAGCCACCCATGTTTCTTCTTCTTGTTCTAGTTCTGGTTCTTGGGCTCTGTTTGAAAATGGCGGATTTCTAGGGTTTTGAGAGAGTGGAGACTTCACTCTACCCGGACTCTTCTGAGAAAGGGTAAAGTTGTGTAATGTTGAAAAAGGTGGAGGAATTACGGAGAAAAGAAAAGAAAAAAAGAAAGGGTATTTGTAGTTGGAACGCGCTAGGGAGAAAAAGGTGGGTAATTTATTGGATTCTCTTTGAATTGATGAAGAGTGGCCGGATTTAGTGCATTGGAATTCGAGGACGATGACTTGGTTCTGCTTTGGTGTGAATAGTTGTGTAGGCCAAAACATTATTTGGGGTGTAGCAATGAAAAGTCCAAAAAATGCAGGCTTGTGTCGAAATTAAAACGCCGAATTTCAATGACCACTGTCAAATTGAAGCTGTTTTCACATTAGTGAAAGTCGGGTTTTTTTCGACCCAAAAGGAAATAAGTGAGTGAGACTTGGGTTGGGCGGATGTTAGTTGTGGCCCGTGGGTGACCTACTCATGCGAGGAATAGACTCAAGTTTGTGTAAGACATCGGATGATGAGTGGGTTGGGTGCTAGATGAGTTCGAGATGAGATGTATTTGATCCTTCATTTATGGGTTATTACTTGATCCATCCACCCTTTTTTACTATTATTAAATACTCATACAAATGTCTATATTTTTGCAGGGTTTTAACCATTGAGCTAGTACATTGGAAATTTGGAACCCTTCATGAATGACATGTAGAAGGGATAATCAAGTGGGCGACGGATGGGACCTTTGAATCAAACAGTAGGTCGAGTGATGAATGTGCAACTAACCTATTTTTACCCCTCTACCGATGATAATATTGTAACTTGAAAGTCCTCCTAATAAGTAGGAGGTTACCACCGGTCTAGAAAACTTGATGAACTGAACTAGGGTCGAAAAAATTTATGGACTAAAGATGGAGTGAAATTTCTCAGTTTAGTTTCGGTCTATTTATGGTTTGAAATTTATTTTCTAAAAAAAAGTGAATCAAGTAGGTTAATAAGGAGAAAAAAGTCATTCTAAAAGTGAGATTAGTGAAATGTTACTAACCGAGCACCAAAACAAAATTCGTCAATAATATTTGATACCGATTGGATAGGTCCGATCCGATCAAGTCCAACAAACCGATCCCGGCCTACATTTGCCAGTGGTTACTAATAACAATGGAATTGCTTACTAATGACAAGGTTAAATGAATATCAAGACCTATTTGGCAAGACATTATTTGTCCCTATAAGACATGTACTCAATCACCTTGTTACACTTTTAGATTTATATCTGTCATCAATATCTGTAAATATCAAGCATACAACAAAACTGTAACATATTGCTACCAAAGAAAATGTAACATATAAAGAAAGGAAAAAGAGTATATTTACAGGTATACACTTTCATATGGAAGTGGGGAACAGAGCACCTGAAAACCCACCTGAAAGGCTGATATTTACCATGTGTGCTCTTCTCGCTCCCACGTATAATGTACCTGTCTCAACTAACTCACACTCTTCTGCCATTATTCAACTTCTTATCATCTGATCACCTCATTTTAAAATCAATTCATTATGCCACGATATTCATAAAAATCATCGTTTATATATAAAAAAATCATCACCAACAAACATTTCATTAACAATCAATCACATAGTACTTTGTCTTAATTTTGCCCTAATACTCCATGTCGTACGTACGTACGTACCTAATGACAACAATAATACCAATAAACTTGGCACAAACAATTGTTTTAATTCAAAAGCTCTCATCAAACACACACACACCGACATAAAAAAAAGGCAAGCAAGAGAAAAACAAATTCACACTAAACACAAAAAAAATTAAGAATTAATTCAGTTATGATGATGAAACATCGTGTTGATCACTTGCTCTACTTTGGCTGATCACACTCGATTGATCATTCCCTTGATGGTGATTATTATTATTATTATTCTCGCCTGAAAAATTCCTAAACGAATTTAATGACATGAGCATCCCAAATTGCCCTTCCGCTCCTCCGCCACCGCCGCCAATAGCATAGCCCGGTTGCTGGCCCGATATCAACGCCATTGGCCCGGTCGCGAGATTCATGAAATGAAACCCGTTGCCGGTGCCACTAGCCGTAGGAAACGCCCACATTGCGTTGTTGTTGTTGTTATTATTATTGTTATTTTCGCCGCTCCCCATCAGGCTTCCACTAAAGCTGGTGGGTTGGGCCCGGCCCAGGCCCAGGCCTGACCCACCAGTAGTAGCCTCGGTAGGCTGACACCTGTCTCCATATAGGAAGCCGCGGCCGGGGAAGTAGCCGGTGGTGGAGGAGTGGTGGCCGAGGCCGGCTGAGATGGTGGTAGAGCGAGACGAGCGGAGGGAGATGTTGAGGGTGGAGAAGTTGGCCGGGATTGTCCCGGTTCCGGTGGCGGCGATGACGGCAGGCTCGGCCTGGTGGAGGAGCCACTCGATGGTCTCGCCATCAGTCCGGTGGCCGAGCTCCCGGGTGAGCTGGAAGACGCGGGCGGCGCACAAGGCAGGCATCCGGATCCGACGGCCCCGGCCATCGACTTTCGTGTGTCGGTCCTTGGTGGAGGCCCGCTTTGGGGACGGCTTTTTAGGCGGCGGAGGAGCGGCCACCGGGCCCGAGTGTGGCCATGACGAGGCGGGCCCGACGGCGGCGACTTGATCGTCTTCTTTGATGTGGTGGAATTGAGGCTTTTGGTGGAGGAGGTGCAAGAATGAGGGCTCGTCACCCATGGAATCATCAACTAGTAAGAAGGGTTAGAAAAATGTTGGTTTGTTTTTATGTTTGCTAGTTTTTTTTTCGTCGGTAGCCCTAAAAGTTTGTGAGAGAGATGATGAAGATGGAGATTAAAGATAGGAATGGAAGGAAGCTTTAAGGTAAAGGAGAGAGGGTATAGTGCACACATTTGAGTGAGAATTATGGTAGTGCATGTGTCGTTTTACAGCTTCAAGTGTCGACTTTGTCTCGCGAAGTGTGACACATTTTCATCACCACCGTACCTATTAATTTCTAAAGTTTTTAAGTGAAGATTGTATGATGGCCGAGGGCAGGAAAAACTTAGCAAGTTACCTTTGATCTAGGGTTCTTTTTTCAACAACCATCACTTTGTTACATTTATTTGTTTCAATATTCTAATTAATATATGTCTCAACTCTCTATCTAAATGACCCATTAAACATACACTAGCTACTCCATCCGATCGATTTTAATTATTGTAATAAAAAGTATATTTTTAAGAGTGATTTTTGTTTAAAACTTTGTTCTCGTTAGTTTTAAGGGGCGGTATTTTCATTGCTATTCTAGGGCTTTCAGAACAAAGAAATGAACCTTGATTGTATGGTTTTATTGAAAACTAAGGAAATATACAACATGATACGTGATGGGTACGTGCGGAATTTGCCCAATAAAGACTATAATATAGTATTGCCTAAATGAACGTACTTACGATGCGTATTAAGATCAAAAGCATCATGATAACATATTATAAATATAAGAGAAATTTTAAGGATTCCTAAGACTCCTTATAATTGACCTAATCTATATATTCAATTTAAGAACGATACTTGTCTTGACTATGTGTAGGTCAGGACTATACACACATATAATTGATCATTCTGGTAGCTGATATAGTACTAAATTTTATCTTGCATTGGTAGTTGGACGGTGGATTATTTGATGTAGCTAACTAGCAACTTGCTAGGAACATATATTTGTAAGTTCGTAGAAAACTACAAAACAAGACTAATAAGAGAAGAAATATGTAACATTTAAAAAATGGGTAGGTCCAACATCTAGTGCAACCCCAGCTAGCTTATCTACATATAATTGAATTACCCATATCTAACAGGTAACGACTAACGAGTATATATATTGCTATGATAGAATCTATCACATCTGAGTTACTTTACAGCTTGTATTATACGATTGTGTTTTTTTTTTTCTCATTAAAAAAAGTGTATATATATATATAACTAATATATATCTATATGTGTATATAAAAGCATGTAAGTTTATGACTATACCGTAATAATTATGGACTTGCAATAAAGAAGCATGAAATAAATCTTATCTAGATAACAAACAGTTTTCATCAGTAATGGCTTGATATATACAGTAGTTTTTTTCCCTACATATATATATGGCATGTGAGATTCCGGTGGTCCGAGAGAACGGGATGATGTGTCGGAGTAAATTTAACCATTTCGTATATAAGGTCGGGATTCACCTTTCAACCTAAAAACTTAAGTCATTGCGTAGGGGTTTCACCCCCTATCAGGCACGGGCCGAGCGGTGGGCTGAGGTAGGCTCCAGTCCACCCTAAAAAATTAGAAAAAATAAATATAGGGTAAATCAAATAATAATAAAAATAAAAATAAAAAATAAGGAAAATTTAGTAGTAAACTAATTAAATTAAAGTAATTCATCCCACTCAAATTATTTTGATAATAATTAGTTCATCCTATTTTGGAATCCTGAGTCCGTCACTGCCCCCTATATATATAGACTAGTGGATCTCTTACTATTTGTCCGATGTGGGAATACCACATTTCATCCCAACAGAACGAGGGGTAACTCGATCGATCATCGAGAAACTAATCGCTTTCGAGTATCGGTAAAGAAGAGGTGTTAAAGATCTTTAACAATTGTATCAATCAATTGTGACAAGGGTTTGCGCAAAAAGTCTGTTACTCTGTTGATCTCTCTGATCGATATACAGTTGAGCTCAGTGGTAGACGGAGATGGGGTCGGGCGGAGGTACCCACGTCTATAGTTTGGGAGGCAGTGGAGCTGTGACTTATGAAGGTAACTTATGGTCCATCCTCGTTAGGGTGGCGTATCACCAATCACTACTTCAAGACAATTGGACAAGGCTTGGAAAATAAACTAGTATCGACCCACGGATCATTGTACCACTACTCTATCGACCGATGATTGATGACGGGCCAACGAATTTCTAGGTTGGCCTTCTTCGCATAATCCCGACTCCATCATCGGCTAACTAATCGTGGCTCTACTAAAACGAAGTCGTATCAATAATTGAAAGAAAATTGCTATCTTTTTTCTAGATATATAAAAGAGAGAAAATAAAAAGGGTATAGAAATGAATTAGCATGGTGCACGTGATATGTTGTAGGTGCATGTTGATGGAAGAGGGCCCATTGGAGGGGATGGTTCAAGTTGTTTTCCATATCAGCTGGATTTGTTTTGCCCCACTTTCTTTATTATTTATCGCCTCATATATTTCTACCGTTCCCAGACTTACGTAACTCTTCATTACTGTCTTTATGTTTTTAACTTTGTTGATGGGTATGTAAGAATTTTGATTTCCTTGTCAGATTTACTAGTATTTCTATTTCTCAAAATAAAAAAGATTGATACAAGCAATTATAGCTTGGTCACTAATTAATTGACCAAAACTAATTATCTTTATGCATGCGTAAGAAGAGGAACAAGGAATGAGAAGGAGGCAGAGTTACGTGAAGGAGAGAGGTAGAAAGGGGAGAGGGAGGTTAGGGAGAATTAGGGTAGAATTGATTTATTGACTGATTAATTCTCCAAATAACAAATTACAATGTATATAGGCCTACATTATAAACCCTAATGCTAACTATAATCCTAACGGTTCAATAAAAGCATCTAAGGAAAGATCCGTAAAGAAAACTCGAGAATAGACAATTAAACCTAACAACAAAATTACAATAAAAATATATAATATCCTCGGTGAGAATCGACTCGTCCTGGAGGCGAAAATCAGGAGGAGGTTGCGGAAGCATCAATCAAGTCCTCCAGGGTCGAACACAAATGAGGCAATCGATGCAAAGTAGCCACAAAAATCACAAATCAAAATTATGCTCAATCTTAGGCGTCTTAGGCATATGGCGTCTCCGCTCAACAAAATACTCAACCAGGGCCGTAAACCTAATTTTGGAAGGTGGTCTTGGCGAGGCGGTGCAACCACTACGACTCGACGATCGTGTTGTGGGAGACGAGGCGGCGGCTAACGCGGCTGGGCGATGACCTCTGCCACATTACAGGCGATAGTTGGTGTGGTGGCTACCGACGAGGGCTTGGTGGCTGGCACGGATGTGTTTACCACGGGAGCAGGCGTTTGAACTTCGATCAGAGTTTCAATCTCGTTAGATACGAGGCTGATTCGGTCATCAAAAAACAGCTCCATTCGACAACTTCCTCGTAGATGTATCGTCCATTAAAGCGATTGAACGCCTCGCGGGTTGAAGCATGACTTTGAAAACGAATTTTTGAATGGCATTATCATCATTGAACGTTATTATGTCTTCTATAGTTCCCACGCTCGAGAACACTTGCTCCAAGACTTCACGAGAAACCTGATAGAGTTGGGCATGGATCTTGACATACATAAAAGTGTGGAGGAGTTTCCAGAGAGCAACAACTTCCAAAACTCTTTCCTCGTTATTCATGGTACCAAGAATTCCAGGATAAAACACCAATTGATACAAGCAATTATAGCTTGATCACTAATTAATTGAACAAAACTAATTATCTTTATGCATGCGTGAGAATAGGAACAAGGAATGAGAAGGAGGCAAACTAATTATCTTTATGTACGTGTATGAATGACATAAATTTACCACGTGGTGTAATTTTTTAACAATGACATAAGCTTTAATTTGATTGGTCAGAATTTTACATGTTTATATGTTAATTCAACCGATAGGATAACACTTTAGAACCCTACTAATTAATTTGTTAAACAATTAAGTTTCTTAAGAATTGAAATTTAACTAAACTTTGTGACGTTTAACCTATAATTACAGATCTTATAAACTTAAACTAAGGTTTTATTAAGAAGCCTTTCTAGAATGACATGTTTGTAAAAGTGCTTAATAAAGGATATAGTATATTTTTTTGGTCTGATTTTTTGTTTTGGTCGAATTAATACAGGATATATGGGGACTCAAGTTTATTAAGAAAAAGAGTCTTGGTTTAAGTCGTGTTAGGTGGGCGATAACCTTTTGGAATTGTGCAATTATTTGTTTTGTTACTATCCACTCAAATGTAAGGTGGATAATGCTTTTTATTAATGAACCTACAATCATTTGCTTTCTTGTCTACACACCCATCTTTACAACGACATTTGTGAGTTGCGATTTTTATATATTTGATAGCCTTGAAGAAAAACTTACGACTCTTAGTTTTGTCATTGATTTAAAACAGTGAATATAGAATAATACTCTTCTCAGTCACACCATTAGTGTTCCCACCTTTTTAATCAACATTTAGCATATGTGAACGTGTAGAAAATGTAAATATGAGGTCATGACCAACAATTGTCGCCAAAAATCTAGCTGGTTTATATTTTTCTGATCAAAGTAATTGATTAATGAGTTGGAAATGAGTTGTGAGTGAGTCCATTATAATTTGGTTGCAAATCAACAGACATGTACTCAATCATAGAGCAAAATCTGATTTGAAATTTCAAATTGAAAGGCTTTAAAGTCGTAGGGCAAAAGACTTTACAAGCTCAAACGCACATGGCATCTCACGTGACATGTTGTGACGGTGATCACCGACGAGGATGGTTCGACTTCCGGCCAAATGTGAATGACACCACATAGTAAATAATATTTATATAAGGTAAAAATTCGAAACACCAAACATATTTGATAATATGAGAAACCTAGACAAAACTCAATAATAGACACAAATTAAATGATGCATTGATGCTCATGGCCCATGGATGGACAAGAGATTCGGATAGATTAATGAATGAACAAATTCCCATCATTATTCAGAATCCGTACGTTGCAATTTGATGGACCGCTGGGCCTCTGGGCCGGCCCAATACCAAAGCTTGTGATTAGTTTACACTTTTTCATGCAACTAGTTGTACCCGTCGTGCCATGCACGACCCGTGTTTTGTAAATTTTTGAATATATTATAAATAGAACATTAGTGTGAAACCGTATAATAAAAAAATTTGAAATAATTTAATTTCATGGAATATTAGAAGTCTTTAATTGTTTTATATCGATTAATCATATATTGTTATGCAAGTCACGTACTTATATTTTATAGTCAATAACTTACATTATTTTGAAAATTATATTTACTTATATTTTAGTATATATGCAAATCACCAACTTGACATAACCAAATTAAACATGGTTGTTTTAATCATAATATTTAATGAATAATATTTTACCTCTACATGCGTGAGTATACCAAAAAAATACCTTCTTAAAATATAATATATTAAAAAAACATGATATTGTGAATCTAAAAAACAATTGCTATAAAAAATATTAGGATATTAATAGAAACTATTAAAAAATTATAAAAATATAAAGATGGATGAGGATAAATTTATTCATATAATTAAATTTTATGAGTTCCAAAGTTAATTAAATAATATATATAATTTTAGGATCTTTATAATCACAATGTTAGGATCTTTATTTTATGTAAAATGAAATATATTTTTTGATTTTGATTTATTGTTTGATTAATCAGTACAATATTATTGTAGTATACAAGTCTTTGTTCGTTTAATGATTGATTGAGAAGGAAAAATATATAGTACTTATAAACCTGCCATTCCATAGCTAATAAAAATATAATATATTAATATGTTATACAACTATCTAAAGATTTTGATTTAATTAAACAAATAAATTAGCTCATTGGGATAGGTTAACATAATATACGAAGTACTTACCGAAAGACAACAATATAATAAATTATTTTTTCTGAAATTATGAAGGGGTTAAAATATGATTTAAGTGGCTTACATTCCTTAAAGATGATTTACTTAAGAAAGTAAATAGAACATAAAAGATATGATAAAAATTAGTCAATATAAATGACTAAAATAATATAATTGTAATAAAAAAAGTTCCATTTTAGAGTTATTTTATAAAAATTCGGATTTTTTATTTTTTTACATATATGGATAAAAAAAGTCAGTAAATGATAACATAATTTTTTTTTATCAAAATTGATATAGGTAATTAATTTATGAAACTATGTTTTTATTTTTGGATATTATATTATGACTTTTTCAGATTAGTCTAGTAGATTTTTTTTTTTTGATCGGGCAAGGAACTAAGGATTACATAGTAGCAGGGGGAATTACATTACAGACTCGGGAGGACACCACCCCCATGGCATCCTCCTCCACTATCCTACGAGTACAATCTGGCGGCTCCTCCATGATGGCCAGGCCCAGCGGCAGTTTGTGGCCGTAAGCAGCGAGGCTATCCGCGGCGCGGTTCGCCTCTCGAAATATGTGGCGGATTTGGACGATCCAATCCCTACTCAACAAGCCTCGGCAGAGCTGCACAAGGCTAGCGCGTGGATGCGCGCGACTAACACCCTTTTCGATCATAGCAACGGCTCCTTGGGAATCCATATCAAGCCTCACTCGCCGAAACCCTCTCTCCCAGGCCAGCCGGAGACCCTCCAAAGCACCCCAGAGCTCCGCCTCCAGAACCGACCCCTTCCCGATGTTCTTGGCAAAACCAACGAGCCATCCTCCTTCCTCGTTCCGCAAAGCTCCCCCTGCGGCCGCCCCGCCTGTAGCCTGGGCTACCGAACCATTTGTGTTCACCGTGATCCACCCCTCTCTAGGACGCTCCCAACAAACCTGCCTTTCCTCCCTCTGAATCGCTACAGCCCCCAGGTTCCTCCTTGCCCAGGCCTCCTCAACCTCCCGCGTTTTCTCGAGCAGGAAGCCCACCCTATCCGGCGGAATTTCCTCACCCCTCCCAAAGACCCTTGCGTTGCGCCACCTCCATAACCACCATAGCGTCATCACAAACAGGGTGTCATTATTCTCCTCCCTAGCAACACCGCCTTTCCCTTCTAAATTCAATTTGGCCCAAGAAACCGGCTCAAGTATGAAGAAATCAGTCAGCTTGGACGGATCCAGGAGCTTGACCCAAACCTCTGTCGCCTTCGGACAGTCTCTTAAGAGATGCATCAAGGTTTCATCAGCCGAGTGGCACGCATCACACGTTGGGTCCCTGACCAATCTCCTTCGATACCTCTCCGCGTTGGTGAGGACCTTCCCTTTCCCCACTAGCCAGAGGAAATGCCTCACCCTCTCCGGAGCTTTCACTCTCCAAACCAGCTTCCACACTTGATCAAAACCATAGACATTAGTCGCCCTCCCCTTGAGCGCCTTATATGCCGACCCCACCGAATACTCCCCTGTCAAAGACTTACTCCAGGCCATCACATCGCTCCGACCCACCCCATCCTCAAGCGTCACAGCAGCCAGCCTAAGAAGGACCTCCGTAGGGAGGACGTTATTAAGCACCCCCCAGTCCCAGCCCTGATCAGGGATCCAATACTCCCTCACCCTCTTCCCTTGAGCCTCCTCCTCCACTGTCGAGCAGGCTAACTCCTGCAGCGGCTTGTCTAGCAGCCACACATCCCTCCAGAAATTTTTTCTAGACCCATTCCACCTCAATCCTTGCTCCAACACTCTCCTGAGGCCCCATTCAATGCTACGCCAAGTCGACGACGGTCGCCTCTTAACCGACCTAGTTACCATCCCTCTCTCAATCTCCACTCCATACTTAGCCTTGATCAGCTCCCCCCACAGGCCCGCCTCTCCATTAACCAGCTTCCACCCAAGCTTTCCCACCAAGGCCGCATTCATGGTACCTGCGTCCCTTAGACCCAAACCTCCCTTACTTCTCTCCTCACAAACCTCCGACCAGCTCACTAGTCTGATCCGCCTCTTCCCCTCAATATCACCCCATAGAAATGCCCGCAATATCTTGTCGAACTCCTTGCACGTCGCCTTCGGGAGCTTTATTGAGTTCATGGCGTAATACGGCAAAGTCGACAAAACTGACCTGGTGAGCGTTGACCTCCCCGCGAGACTCAACGTCCGACCCTTCCAACCTGCCAACTTCTGCTGAGCTTTCTTCAGAAGTCCATCAAACATACTCTTAGAGACCCTTTGGTGAAGCACTGGCATACCAAGATAATGCCCGAGATTTCTTGTAACACTGATCCCCGCAATCAACTCCAGCTCATTCGCGAGGTCCCTCGAAACATTGGAGGAAACAAAATTTTTTGACTTCTGCTTACTAACTCTTTGCCCTGAGTCGCTACAAAACCTATCCAAACAGTCCATGATCGCTCTCATCTGACTTTTTGAGGCTTCCGCAAGGAGAATTATGTCGTCAGCAAAGAAAATATGAGACAGGGGAGGAGCTTTCCTACAAATCACCATCGGCTTCCACCTCCCATCCTCTACTTCCTTGTTGATCATATGGCTCAGGCGTTCAAGGCACAAGACAAAGAGATACGGCGATAGCGGGTCCCCTTGCCTCAAGCCTCTCTCCGGCTCGAACACTTCAGTGGCTTCACCATTCCATAAAACTCTGGACTTCACCGTGGTAACGCACTCTGTAATCCAGTCCTTCCAGCACCACGGCAGCCCCACATCCTCAATGGTATCCCGCAGGAAATCCCATCTCAAATAGTCGTAGGCCTTTTCCAAATCCAGCTTTAGGACCATCCACCTCTTCCCGCTTCGCTTTGCTTGCATCGAATGGACAACTTCTTGGAGGAGAACGACGTTCTCCGTAATCACTCTCCCCGGAATGAAGCTGCTCTGGGTTGGACCCACGAGTTTGTTCATAAAAGGTTGGAGCCGATGAGTGAGGATTTTAGTAACCAACTTGTAGATCACGTTACACAGGCTGATCGGTCTGAACTGCTTCATCGTCTCCGGGCTGCTGACCTTTCCAATGAGAGCAATCAGGGTCTCGTTTGCACCCTCTGGCAGCCGGCTGGAACTGAAGAAGTCTCGCACACATCTCTCCGCCGACGGTCCCACAATTCTCCAACAAGACTTGTAAAACCCCGGTTGGAAACCATCCACCCCCGGAGCTTTATACGCTTTCATGCTCTTGAGGGCTCTCCCAATTTCAATCGACGAAACCTCCCTTCTCAAACTCTCCAGCTCCTCCCTCTCCAGGCGTGGGAATCCCCCTTTGGGTATCATGATCGGCCCCTTTTCTTCGACTCCCAGGGAGTATAGTGAAGTGAAGTACCTCACCACCCCCTTCTCAAGCTCCTCCGGATCATCTAGCCAAACTCCTGCATCATCCCGGAGCGCCACGATCTTATTTCTGCTCCTCCTCACAATAGTGCTGAGATGGAAAAATCTAGTGTTCCGATCGCCCATCGTTATCCACTCCTCCCTTGACTTCTGGAACCAGAGCATCTCCTCCTCATCAAGAACCCTTTCAAGCTCCATTTTGATGTCAGCTTCTTCCCTTAGCAGCCCTTCACTAGCACCAGCTTCAATTCTCCTTTGAATAGTCATCCACTTCTCAATAAGACCTCTCTTTTTTATGTGAATATTTCCAAACACCTCTCGGTTCCATCGTAGCAGATCGTTTTTTGCCATCCCCAACGCCCTACAATGCTCAAGGTCCCGCCTCCACTTGACCTCCATAAAACTCCTGAATTCCGGGTGAAGCGTCCAAGCTGCCTCGAACCGGAATGGCCTACGCTTCTTGTCCTCCACCCTCTGGGGCTCTAGAGTCAAAAGGATTGGGTTGTGGTCCGAAGCAAGGGCTGGGAGGTGCCTCACCATCGCCTCCTTCCACCTCTGCCTCCCAAGGCTGTTCACAAGCACTCTATCCAACCTTTTCTCCACTCTCGTGCTCGCAGCAGTCCCTCTTCTCCAAGTGAATCTTGGACCTACAAACCCCAAGTTGATCAGTCCTGCGCCATTCACCCAATCCAAGAAGGGGCTTGTGTCCTCCGACAACCCCCCTGCGCCACCTATCCTCTCCTCCAAACTCAAAATACAATTGAAGTCGCCCCCAATGATCAATGGCTCCCGAATCCCCCTCACCTCCCCCTCAATCTCCCGCCAGAACACCTTCCGGTCCTGAAGTTGTGGAGGAGCATACACAGCAACAAGGTGGAACTTGTGGCCTGGCGTAGTGACGAGGACATGAATGAAGTGCGTGTCTATCCGGAGAGTCTGGACTGTAACCTCCTGCCCCTTCCACAACAGCCAAACTCCTCCCTTGAATCCTCTCGCCTCTGATCTAACGTTGCTTGAGAACGGAAGCTTTGAGCAGACAACCTCCACTCTCTCACCCGAGATTTTAGGTTCCACAATAGCTAGGATATCAACGCTATTTCTCTTGAGCAGATATTTCGCTGCCCTTCTAAAACCTTTCCCACCCGCTCCTTGCACGTTCCAGAATAGACAATTCATGGCTACAAAGTAGGGAAGAAGGGCGCAAACACGCATTAGCACTCGCTAACGACCTCCTCGCTGGGCGAGGAGTCACTAGCCCCTTCCATCTCCACATCTCCTTGTGAATCCACCTTCACCATCTCATCCGGTGGTTCCGTCGGCTCCGCATGTGGTGGTTCCGGCTGCACCGATCCCCCACCGTCTCCACATCCTGCTTCTTTTGAGACTTGTAGCTGCTGGAGGTCCTTCTCCACCGACTCCATTGGGCCTGTTATCTCCATCGGCCCATCCCCATCCCTGCAGCCATCGTCTCCCTCCATTAAATCCTCCTTACTTTCCCCTGACTCGACCCCTTTCTTTTCTACCTCACTCCCTTCATTGGGCCTCGGCCTTTTCATCGGCCCCGTAGATAGGCCCAACTCGTTTCTCTTCGGCCCAGTAGAGAAAATTTTTGCTTGCTGTTTGACCTTTCTTTGTCGGCTCTTTATCTCCTCTGATCCTACCTGGAATGAAAGGCCGCTGACACTGTCCCCTACCTGTGCCCCCTTCTGGATGCTTGAGTTTGTCGGACCCCCCATAGGGGATGTTTGGCCTGCTACTCCTTCCCCTTTACTGCGCCCAACAACCTTATTTTGTGCTACCATTTTGTCTCCTTCCTCTTCACCCCTTTTGTCCTCTTCCTCATCTCTTCCTTGCACCTCCTGGGTCAACGCCAAAAACCTGTTTTTTTTCTGCCCATCTGCCTTCTCACCAGCTTTTCCTGCCACCGCCGCTGCCCCATCTGTCTTCTTCCCCTTGTTCCTCCTCGGTGGCCGCGCCACCATCATCCATGGACCGAGACTAGGGTTTCCATCCTCCGCCCGCCCTTCGCCTTTTCCCGGGGAACTTCCGGCAGCCACCGTCTCCTCCCCGTCCCCTGGTTTGGGTCCTTCTTCCACATTCTTTCCCCCCTCCTTAGGCTCCGCTTGACCACCCACCATTCCACTCCGATCTTCTGGCGCCCTACCCTTTCCTTGACAAGCCCCCACGAGATGCCCAAACCGCCCACACATCAGACATATCTCATTCAACCCCTCATACTCTACCAGGATCGTTTCACCGTCCACCAAGATAGCTCCCTGTAATGCCTCCCTCAGATCCAACTCCACACATACCCTGGAAAACTTGCCCCTCGTCGCCTGGAGTGTGTTCCTATCCACCTTCACCGGCCTCCCAACACTCGTGGCGACCTTGAACAGAACCTTCTCTTCGTATAGCTCCACCGGTAGGTTCGAAAGTCTCACCCACGTGCATATGGTGTCCACCGCGTCTTTCTTTGGGTTAAAGCCCGGCCTCCACTTCTTCACCATCAAGGCTTGACCAAAGATGTTCCATGGGCCACCCGTGAGCGCGAACCAGAAATCAGCCTCGAACTCAAACCTGACCACTAAGAAGCCGTTGTTCAAGTCTATGATTTGCATTCTTCCTCCCGGTTTCCACATCTCCTTCAACCTCCGCTCAAAAACCTGGAACGCCAGAGGTTTCCCCAGTAGCTTGACAATAACCGCCATGTCCCACGCTCTCGCTAGGGTTTTGATGATCTCTGGCGCTATCGTGATCGCTGGTGTTCCCCTCCTTCCGTACGGGTATTCAATACGGATACCTTCCTCAATCCATTGATCTGTCACAACATTCTCATGCTGCAGCCTTAAGCCTTGGGCAAGCTTGTCCCGGAAGGACATGCTTGGCGCCTTGTCCGGAGGTTCCCCAACAGGCGGGCGGGAAGCCTGCCCCTCCGTCATCTGGATGTCGCCAGGAAGAGGTTGGGTCATGAAGGAAAAAACGCTCTCAACGCTCCTTAGTCTAGTAGATTTAACTAATAATGTATACTTTTAAGAGGATATTTTCTATTTTGTGCGTAATATTTGGATATTATTTTATGATTTTTTAGATCTTGTAAAAATAAAGTTTTATATAAATATTTAACGTATAAAGAAATTGATCAGTTGTTGTGACGTACTATTATTGCTATAGGATAGATATTTTGTATGTTTAAGTTTATTTGAGATCATGTAGTACATATTTTTAGAATATTATCTTATGGTTTTTGAAAAAAAAATTGGAAAAAAAGATAACTTTTAGAGATTTTTGTAAAAGTGTGACCTAAATCATAAACTTAATGCATATTGGGTAGTATCTTTTATAGAAGAAAATTAAAGATAAAATTATTTTAAAAAAATTAAAATTAAAGATAGACAGTATGACTTTAAAGATAAAATTGAAGATTAGATAATTAAGAAAAATAGAAGATATAAAGTTGTTATTATCTATTTGAGTTGAAAAATAAAATAAAATTAAGTGGGGTCAGAATCAATGTGGTGGCTCGAAAACGGTCGGCTTTTATAGTATACTAGATTATTACCAGTACCCTGTACGGGACACGCTTAATAACATTTTTTTGACGTATTATTTATTTAATAAAAGAATGCATAATAATATTATTAGGAAATAGATATTGATATCGTCTTTTTATCCGAAATCGTTACAATGTTTTGTCGATCCAAAATCATGATTGTATGTTAAGAATAAATTTAAATGTAAAATTTATATGATATGACTTAAATAAAAATCATACGGAGTAGAAAATACTATCATTTTTTCCAAAATATATTTGATTAATTAAAAAATTCATATGTGATATGATACAAAATCTGAGTTGAAAGATTTTATCAACATATATATTTTCATAATTAATAATATTTTTATATGATGATAGAAATAAAAAATTAAGTTAATGATGACTTATTTACATAAATCTTTTAGAAAAATAGATTCTAATCAGTAATAACTTTTTTTAAAAAATAAAATGAATATCATAATAGATCTTATAAAACTATAATAAATATTAAAGATAGATAATATTGTTTCAAAGATAGAAGGAGATAATATTGTTTCAAAGATAGATATTAATTAGATGAGTAAGAAAAAGGATAAAATTAAAGATTAGATAATTAAGGAAGTTTTAAAGATAAATAGTATACCTTTAAAGATAGATATTTGATGGGTATTTAAAAGGATAAAACTAAAAATTAGATAATTAAGAAAAATAAAACATATAAAATTGCTAATAAAGTGGGGTCAGAATTAACGTAGAGGCTCGAAATTCTCCGGCTTTAATATATAGTATAGATATTTCACACACATGATTCATTTAGACGTCACCCAAATGCAAACGAGCCTTGCTATACTAAAAATCTCAACTCAATACTCATATAGGCCTCTTATTCTTAACTATATAATTCAAGTATAGTATGCAAGTTTGATTGTTTTTAATAAAATGACGGCGTTGAGGTCAAGTACGTGCATATACTCAATAGCATGGACGTAGTTGTTTCGGATTAACTTGTTTATTACATTTCGTATGTAAATGTAACATGCAAAATGCATACACAAGGTTGATTCAGACAAAGTCTATTATATATATTTAAAACCACTAAGGATTAGAGCCTTCTCATTGCGCCACCTCAGCTTTTTCCACGTGGCATTCATACATTACGCCACCTCGGATTTTGCCACATGTCACGTTTTCGTTAAGCCATGTCATATGCCACATAATTATTATTTTTTCCGTTAAGCCATGTCAACTGTACACATCATAATAAAAATTTATTTATCTTTGAAATTTAAACAGATTTGGTGAATCGAATTTTTTTCTACATCTTTGAAAATTTTAATTGATTACCCAAATCAATTAGTAAATCTTCTCAACTAACTAGGAAAGTTAGGATTTGTTTCTACTTTCTACCAACAAAAATAAGGAAAACTAGAATTTGAAAACTCGAATATATGTTCCGTATATCAAACAAAAATATGATTTGTTTCTACTTTCTACTTTCTTGCTATCGTAAGTTAATTGGTAACTTTTGTTTTTTTAGATATGGTAAGTTGGTAACTACTCAAATGCATATCTAAACATCTTAATAATATACTACTTTTTATAATTTAAATTTCACAAATGTGCATATTTCTTTGAAAAAAATCTAGCTTTCGGTTAATAAATTAATTTTCTTTTCAATTATATGTTATTGTTTTGAGCACTTTTTTTCCCCAATCCATACCAAACCCTAATCTTATCTTAGGTCAATATTAATAATTATTATCTTGATCGGTTAATTATCTATTGATGATTTGATTTTTAATTTACTGGTTAAATAACTATATCATGTATGGTAACACATTTGATGGATTAACTCAAGTAACTTTTTTTGGAGTACTTTTTTTCAAGATTTGATAAAATTTTATAATCAGGACCTATCCATAGTTTAAATTAAGAAAGTATTAGAAAAATATAATTGATTGATTTTTGTTACTTGAATTATGCTAGATAATTTGGAATTTCCTCAATGGTCAATTCTGATATATTATATAGAATCAAATAAAATCTCGGACATTGTTACTATTCATAATTTAACTCCTGTAATCCTTCTTTTCCTAAAAATAGCCTTTTATATTTAATTACATTTATATATTGGATAAACGTTTTTTTGTCAAAATCAATCAATAAAAAGATACTATAGTATCTAAAGTTTCACGTACCCAACAAAAATATCCATATCTTTTTCTTATTTTTTTTTCATGATCCATATCCTTTAATTTCTAACCCATCTCTAACCCATATCTTTAGGGTTTTGTTATTCATATCTTTAAAGGTTACAATCAGTAGCTATAGTTTCCTCCAAAAATAATTTAAGGAATAATTAATTATAACCGAGATATCTAAATAGATTAATATATTACTATGCATTTTGAAAATTAAAATAATCCAATTAATGGTTTATTCAATATTTTTGTAAATTTTGTAAATTTTGGGTTGAATATGTAGGACGTGTAATATATTTTGGATGGAGTATTAATTAATTATTACAATAAGATTTAGATAGCAAGCTAATTGATATCTATTTCCTACTTTTACAATATACATAAAATTTAATTATTACAAATTCTAAATAGACAAACTTCTTTATTCATAGCTCCCGGAACAACTAATATCAAAATCCTTATATCATTAATAGTTATTCTTTACTTTGTACAAAAATTAAAGAAAATATTTAATGTTAAAAAAAATCAAGGATATTATAATAACCGTGGGCTAGAAAAACTCATTAGTATTTATTCGTTATTACTTTCCTTTTTCTTAAATTAAAAATGTATGATATTATTGAATTTAGTCAATTTTAAATTTGACCTAAAAGTATCCCATTTTAAATTATAAAATATGGAAATCACTAATATATTTTAGTTTAATTTGTTTTTGGTGGAAGATATGTAGAGTTGTATATACATGAGTACACCCCCCCTAAGCATTTTTCCATATTCTATATTTTCTATAAATATACATTACCCTGTTTTGTATTTTTTTTTATAGCAATTACCCTGTTTTGTAACGATAATAACTATTACTCTATTTGAATAATTCCCATGACATTATTTTATTGTTGTAAATGTTATTATAATTTTATAATTGTCAACATTCATATATAATGATCAATTTTCTTTAATTTTGCAGTATCAATACACTCCACATGCACGAGATTTATTGTTGTCAGTAATTTTATTGATATTATTTGACAGATTAATTGATAGGAAGATGGATAATTTGATAATTACTTTTTTTGATAGCCTATATTATATGAATGCCGATATTGAGATGTTTTAGGAAAAACTATAAGCAAAATTTTAACAACATCCGCGCGGGAATCTATACTAGTTGTAGTAACATGGGAATTTATTAGTGTGGCAAATATTTAAGGGAAATGTGACAAAAAATTTGCGGGAAGCTTTTCTCTAAATGTTATCAGAGCCAGGTTTCGATCCTGGGACCTGTGGGTTATGGGCCCACCACGCTTCCGCTGCGCCACTCTGATTTGTTGATATGAATATATATTATTGAGTTATGTACAAAGACAAATGCATATCCTGCTCTCGATTTCACTCCTAAATCCTAATCGATCGCATCAATGATTTCCACGCCTTAGTTAGGTCATTTATTTTGTGATGAGATATTAATTACAACATAAATATTATTAATGGTCTCAATATGATAGTTTTATATTATTGTTTACAACAAAAAATATGTTTCATATAAAAGAAAAAACGCTATTTTGTTGGCCTATAGTTTTGCAAACAAGTGAAGGAAAAGAAGCCAACAGAAAAGTGGATTCCACGGACACTGTTTTGGACGATTCAAAGTCTAACCAACTCCCTAATCAATCAAAGATTCAATTTCCTTTCTATCCTTTTTCTTATCTTATATTCGACGACTTTTCAAAGTTTTGGTCCTATTTTTCTATTCTCCTTTGATCATCTCGAATCGTTGAATAGTCCACATCCTTGAATAGTTGCTAGTTGATTAATCTCCGAATCGACCCACAAACAATCTTCCACGAATCTTCCCTTTTTCCAATCCCTAAATTGCGAGTTTCATCTCAAAGAAGAACAATCGGAAGTGGAAGTCTAACAAGTTTTGAAGAGGATGGAGTTAGAGTTATCAGATCAAGTTCTGGGCACTTTTGTGCCGATAATTGTTTATTGGGTGTACTCTGGAATTTACACGATTTTGGGGTCGTTGGATAATTATCGCCTTCATTCGAGGAAGGACGAAGACGAGAAGAATTTGGTCTCTAAAGGAACTGTGGTTAAGGGTGTTCTTCTCCAACAAACTGTCCAGGCCATTGTTGCAACAATTCTGTTCATGGTTAGCTCTCAAAATCTGATCTTTTCATGGATTTGCTCCACTTTAGTCCCTTATTCATTGTTGGGTTTGGTCTTTATAGTCTTTCCCGTTGATTTCCACGTTCAAAACTTGATCTTTTCTGCTCTCCGTTCTCTTAGTTACAACAGTGTATAATTGAAAGAAATCAATTTTGGCCCTACTAGTTGTAGAATTTTGTGAAATATGTGTGCTTTTGTCCTTTTGCCCTGTTTTACAAACATCAACTATCACATCATGGTTCTATTCTATAGGCTTGTTATGTTATCTGGAAACTCTAATAGGATATATCGGAAACTCGTATCTAGTATAACATTCTAGTAAGTATAGTTGAGTTGCTTTGAGTTTCAGTTTGGATGAAGAACAACTAGCTAAAACTATGCTGATGTTTTTGTTACCTATGATTCTTCAATTGATTCAATCTATGTTGTTCAAGGTTGTAGGCGATTCGGCGGAATCCGAAGGTGAAAGTAGCCTTTCCTTAGTAGCTATGGCAAGGCAGTTTCTTATAGCAATGGTGGTTCTAGATACATGGCAATACTTTATGCACAGATTCATGCACCAAAACAAGTTCCTATACAAGCACGTCCACTCTCAGCACCATCGCCTCGTAGTCCCTTACTCGTTCGGGGCGCTATACAACCACCCTCTAGAGGGGCTACTCCTTGACACGGTTGGGGGCGCGTTGGCGTTTCTGGCTTCAGGCATGTCGCCTCGTCTCTCGATTTTCTTCTTCTCGTTCGCCACCATCAAGACGGTGGACGACCATTGTGGCCTAATGTTGCCCGGGAACGTCTTCCATATCTTCTTCAAGAACAATAGCGCTTACCATGATGTTCACCACCAGCTCTATGGGACTAAGTACAACTATTCGCAGCCGTTTTTCGTTACGTGGGATCGGATTCTTGGAACTTATATGCCTTATTCTCTACAAAAGAGGGAAGGCGGCGGATTCGAAGCTCGGCCTTCTAAAGAGTGCAAGGATGAGTAGGTGTTCTTGTAAGTAATTAAAGACTGATAATCTTGCACTATAGTCTTGGTATGACCGTATGAGATGAACGAAACTTGTAAGTGGTTGAGTTTGAGTTGTGTGTTGACTTGTATGTTTTGAATCATAAATAAAAATGTCATAGAAAATAGTTTACATCAGTGGACAACCTTTGTGTGGTCGATGGGGTGTAAATGTTGATGGGTAAAAATAAGCAGAGTACCTTGAATATGTTTGAACCAAAGGTGTTGTTGTAGGGCTTGTTGTGGTGGATTTTGGCTCTCCATCTCCTTCATGTTATCACGGATTCATGAAAAGGATGAAGAGCCAAAACTTACCACGACTAGAAGATAAAGATACAATTTTCCGTTGAGTCGAAAATTACATATACTATTTTCTCTTTTATATATCCATGGTCTTATGCTACTCATATAACTCCATGGACCTGCCTATTGAAGTAATCTCAGTTTACAACGCAAGTGCAAGATATGACAATGGATGAGCTCCTATTGGCCCAACTAAGATGTTGGGCTGGATCAGTCCACTGGGCTTAACAATCCAGCTAGTGGCCCGGGTATGAACTATACAATGGAGAGGAGTCCATACCAAAGATTGGCTATAAAGTCTATGGGCATGAGAAATATTTACTTCAGATGCAAGTTAAGTGTAAGAATTAAATATATATATTTGCCCATGCATGCTTTATCAATGTACGTAAACAACACAATATACATAACATGTTTTCAACATAAATTATCAACACTTGTGAGCACAGTTTTCTAACTAGTTTTCCGACTTCCATATCTCTCTCACTTGCATGGTTGCATGCATGCTTGTACGTATGTTGTCGATTGATCTATGCATTCGTACTATGTACCCGCCTTCACGTACGTACGACATCAACAACCCATGATGATGATCCCCTGTGGACCAACTTCTACAGCTTGATTATCACTTGATGCCATCTTCATTCCTAGATCATCATCATCCTTAGCGGTTGTGGATACGGTTGCTTCCTTTTCTCCACCCGAATAGTTGTACACAAGTATTCCACAAATAAGGAAAAAAGCACCTATCACACTGCATTGAGATAAATGCTGTTAAACAATCCAATTTGGCCTATCCCCATAGGATTAGGGTAACTTTATAGAAGTACTCATCATATGTACGTACATACCTTCTCAAGTGTAGCTTTAGATCCAATACAAGTGGGACTACTAGTACTTCTATCACTAGATAGATATACGCAAACGGAGCTGCATAAGATGGCCCTTTTCGTTGAACACGCCATGTCGAACCTGCTGTCAACCCCACGGAAACGAAGACGCCCTGTCGATCAACGTACACACATGATGATGTATAAGACAACTTGATTGATTGATTGATTGGTCACTTCTATACAATGACATCTATTGCTAGGTTTCTTCCCTAAATATTACTCCGTATAAGAGATCGTGGTAGGTATCTCGCATCTACAACTTCTTGCAATACTTAATTATATACAGTGAGATTTTAAATTAACTTAAGCTTACTATGTAGTCCGCCACCTTAAGTGTGGTGAATGATACTAGATCGGAAGCCTCCTTATTCCAGTCACGACGTATGGCGAATATGCCTGCTACAATCGATCCAAAGAAGTAGTTCCAAGTTGACAATGAAAAGGAATAAGGATAGTTAGGGCTCTTCTTCTCCTGCAAGAGACAAGATTAACTAATTTGTCATTGGACACCCCCCACATAAGTACATCACTAGTACTAAGTACGTACGTAAGTAGCTAGCTAGCTGATTGTATGTACCTTTATAGTGTTAGTAGTCCAAGCAGCAATAGGTGCAGAGCTCGCAAAGCAAAGAGCAACATGCCATGTAAGTGTGATCCATGACCGATGTTGTTGCATAGGCGGCGATGGAGAAGGCGCAATGTTGCTGTTAGAGCTGTTTTGAAAGCGAGCGATTACAGGTCCCTGAAAGATGGCCGGATGGGACACTATTGCAGCAGCACTCCATACCAAAACTGCCACGCCCTTTCGCGTCGACAACTTCTTATCCTTCAGGGTGAAAAGCCACCTAGCATATGACCGATCCAATTATATATGTCATCAGTTTACCCTAGCTAGCTGTTAGACCCATACCATATATAAAAGCGATAAGATTTCATCTTAAAATGAATGGGTCATATTTAAAGAAGAGTTGCCCACCGGGGGATATATAGACAGTCATATATGCCACTCTATCAATTTTCATGAGTATGTTTAATCTATAGCTAGCTTTGCATACATTGAAGTGGACTGCTAGATACATGACGGACGAGTTAAAATGAAACTGCTTGAGGCTATGTGTATATACATACCCGGAGAGAGCATCAAGAAAGACCAGCGAAATCGGAACAAAAATGGCCACCGTTGAAGAAATGTCTGGTGATACAACGCCAAAGCTTATGACAGACAAATTTTGCTGCACTGCCCTGTAACACACCAATTAAGCATTATAATTCAATCAAACTATGCTTAACCAAAACAATTGATTTATTAGTGTTTCAAAGTTCTAGCCGGCTAGCTACTTTGTTACTCCCTCATCAATAAACTGACTAACCTTTTCAATACTTGTATAAATGAAAATATATCATTACTAATGAATCTAGCTAGTGGGTAATTGAAGTGCCTCAATTTAAAGAAAACAAGAAGTTATATATACATATAGCTATTGACACGTACTTTCTTAGATTCCTCACTCCACCTTTAAGGGGGGCTAAATTACCATTTTCGGAGTCGATCTCTAGGTATGGAATCATTTCCAGGCCAAAGAAAATTTGGAACCTTGTGATGAGCAATGAGGTAGATTGAAGACATCAAGCCAAGGGAGTATAACTAGAAAGTCCGGGACAATATATATCAATAGGATGGTTTCGACCAAAAACAATATATCAATATATAGGATGGGAATTTTCCTCGCCTTAGCTTGCAGCAACATATCTTCTTTCAACATATATAAAGAGTAGTAGTGTTGGTGATTGATAACAAGGCTAGCTACCAATTAATATGAAACCTGCAATCACATGAGGTTATATATATATATATATGGTAGTGAAACTTTTGAGTGATGGGGCCATATATTGTTGGTAAGGTTTGAAGGTGTTTAATATAACCTTAAGAAATTTGATCATGTACGGGGACATGCACTACAATTGAAGGATCTAAGAGTACTTTTATTAGTGGACCAAAATTTTGGCCACCATAATATAATATTGATTTTATTATATTTTGTATCCACTCACACTTGCCACATGGCATCCCCACATGCAAAGACCAAAACCCATTTTGGGAATGGTGGTGACCGGCCTTCATGTTTTTTCCCCCTCTTTCCTCACTATTTAATATTTGTTTATTCCTAAGGCCAAAAATTGGTCAACGGCTGCATGTGCTCTAAAGACATACTCGATCCTATATACATAATTTAACAGAACCTATGAAGCTATAAGAAAGGAGTTAGCTTGGCTCAAAAGAAGCATGAACAGCAAGGAAGAACACAGTGTTTGGTAGCTCCCTATTGAGGGAACCTTTTTGGTATTTTCATTAGTGAGCGAAGAAGGATGAAAGTTTACAATCTGCGCTTGAAATTATTACAGATAGCTAGTATATATATGGGAACAAAAATGAAGGCAAGATTACAATCCCTAGGTCACCCCGTCATGTTTGTTGGGCGCTCGTTCGGGTTTGACAAAAGGGAAAGACTGAACCGGTTCATCTCTATAATTCTCCTTCGATTCAGTAGATAACATAATTGATGAGTTCAGCTATATATATGTAGCTCATATTTTCACCTAGCTAACACGAACCCAACAGTGATTCCTTTCAACTCTTTCACTCCCACGTACAAATATTAATTATAGTGAACAAAGCTCTTAATATTGACACAAAACAGAAAATTTGATAACAGAATGTGTTTGATTGATTGAATGAGAATTCTGTTACAAAACACAGCTATTTATAGTAAGCTGTTATTTTTTTTTTTGGTCAATATATAGTAAGCTGTTATGAGTACAAATGAGCTAGACTTAACTGGTTCTATGAACCCGGTTTACGTCAACAAAAGTTAAAAGTTTCAAGGGAATATATATGAGAGTTTGCTCGATCAATTAAGGCCAGGGTTTGTTTGTTTTTATATCTTGGGTATGAGGAATAGTGTTAGGAATGAGTGAAACCTATTTTTATGTTTGGTTAAGAATGAGATTAGGAATGAGTGATACCTTGGAATCATCCATTCCCCACTTTTACACATAATTTCAAACCCACCTCTACACCAAGGTATGACTCATACCTATCCCAACCCCATCCCAACTCGATTCCCGGCATGATGCCAAACCGGCCCTATATGGGTTGGGAAACGGTATACAATTATACAGTTGTAAAACGCGACATGCATCTAGCATCAAATTTGGTAAATGTCAACCCAAAACCTCATTGGTATCGTATCATGACATTAATTACCTATCAAGCTGGGAACCGACTACTGTGGTCACTTTAAGGCAAAACGAGGACTCCGCCAAGGGGATCCTCTTGCCCCTATCTCTTTGTTATCATCATGGAGTATCTTTCAAGAGCTCTCAAGGACATGGCCGGAAATAGCTCCTTCAAGTTTCATCCGGGCTGCAAACGCGCAAACATCATAAATTTGTGCTTTGCGGATGATCTTTTCATATTCAGCCATGGGAGCATGGAGTCGTTGCTGCATATAAACTTCATTCTCAACAAGTGCAGTGCATCTACAGGCCTTCATATGAACCTGGACAAATCCAAACTGTTCTGTGCTGGGATCAACAGTCTCGAGGAGGAAGAGTTGTGCAGGACTTTGGGAATGAACCTTGGTGAACTGCCTGTGAAGTATTTGGGAGTGCCCCTCTGTAGCTCAAAAGCTCATGCCAAGGACTTTCATGATCTGATTTCCAAAATAAAAAAGAAAGCGAATTCCTGGGCTGCTCGTTCTCTTTCATATGCGGGGCGGCTTGAAATCATCAGGGCCGTGTTCTATGGTGTAATCCATTATTGGCTCAAGATCTTCCTAATTCCTAAAGCGGTGATTGCTGAGATTAATAGGACTCTTAGGAACTTCCTGTGGAGTGGTAATAGCAACGGCTCAAATGCACCTATTGCTTGGCATAAAATCTGTAGGCCTAAAGTTGAGGGAGGGCTTGGCCTCAAAGATCTCCTTGCTTGGAACAAAACAGGGATGGCTGAGCTACTATATGATGTCTTGAGTGGTCATGATTCCATTTGGAATTCATGGGTGGAAGCCAGCCACCTTAGGGGACAAAGCATATGGTCTATAAATCCAAAATCCACTTCTAGCGCCATGTGGAAGTCGGTGCTGAGCATCAGAGACACGATCAAGGAGTCCATAAACCAAGATACTACTCCTTGCCTTCTTATTGCTTCAAATGGCAGGTTTGACAGCAGGACCCTGTATGATGGGTTAAGAAGAAAAGTTCCTCTTGTCCCATGGCATGACATGGTTTGGCAAAGGATGAACACACCTCGCATTGCCTTTTGTGCGTGGAAGATTATTCATGAAGGTTGTAGTATGCGTAGCGACCTGCACAAATGGGGTTTGGCTGCTACTAAGGAGTGCGTCATGTGTTCCAGCAATCAGGATGAAACAAAAAACCACCTTTGGTTTGAATGTGATTACTCAGCTGCTGTCATGGACAAAGTGCTGCAGTGGGCTCGACTTGGCTGGAGAAGCAAGAATGTGGCTGATTGGATACACCAAACCGGCAGATTCAGGGACAAAAAATCGTTTGGTTTTGACCTTTGGAACCTCTGCCATTGCACTGTCATGTGCTTTATTTGGAAATTCAGGAATGAGGCTATTTTCAACAACCAGAGGAGAAGTGTGGAGGACTGCTCAATTGCTAGCATTAGACATATAAAAAACTGTTGTAAGGCAAGATCAAAGGCTAAATCTAAAGCTGCTAAGAATTTTGTGGAGAGAATTGAGAGTGATGAGATTGTAAATAGCTAGCCTAGCTAGCGTTTTTGTAATCGTTTTTTTTAATAATATTTTACCCTTATTATTCAAAAAAATAAAATTATAAGGTATAGAAATCATTTCCACAAATGGCATATTCTTCTTAATTTCTCCTCTTCCTTCAATTAGCTAGGTCAATATCATTCTAGAAAATTGATCAAACACCCACAACCAATATTTCTAGTATAAAATTCAGATCAAACAAAATATTTCTAGTATAAAAGCTAGCTACACACCCTAGCCTAAATTTTAACTACACCAAATACCCATCAATGATCAGAAGAACTAATGAACTAGGTCAGTTCACTTTTCCGATTATATATATAGGGCGGAATCGAATACCCAATAGTTCCACACATGAACGCCCAGAAGAAATCCATCCCGTGCACTTCTCTCCAGGTCGTCCTCCTGTATATACATATGCTGCATTAGTAACCAAACCTAGCTAGCTAGGAGCGCTTTATCGATCGGTCAAGTACGTTTTAATTAGATTGTGTAATATATAGCTCGATCAGATCGAGCTCGAATCCGAAATTAGGCAAACCTTTCGAAGAGGATCGCGAGAGCGAAATTGATGAACAAACCGAGGATGCAACCGAACATGATCAAGACCGGCAAATCGACGCCTTCCTCGTACGCCAACATTCCGAGTAACATCGGAGCAACTACACCAAGAACCTGGTGAAACACGGGTATTGTGCTCATAAAGGAATGCCTTGTTCCTTTCATCGATCCTTGAAAAGCTTACAGAATTGGAAATCCAAGATGGAGAAAAACAACCAAGTTTTTATTTTGAGAGGCGGTAGGAACCCAGTTACCAACAACACCTGGCCACTCTGGTAGAAAGCAACAAAATGAAGCGAGTTTGGTTTTGTCTTTTTCCCTTTAAAAAATGTTGCCCCCCACCAAACCAACTCCGAAAAAAACAAAAATGTACGGGGCGCAACTTTGGAGATTTCGTTACCTAAAAATAAAGTTTTTTGTGAAAAAAAAGAAGACCGCTTAGCTGGCTGAATGCCTGTTACTGTTGAGTTGATAGTTGACATGGCTCGAATATGGCAAAATCAAGTTTTGGATCGGATAGTGCAAAGAAATTTCTGTGACTTACTTGACAGATATCTTCAAATATTTTATTTTAATTTACAAGAAATAGGGATAAGTTTCTCAGTTACAAAGAGATATGGAGGAATGTTGACACCACCGATGTTCTTAAAAACGGTAAACAACCCATAGTCAAAGAGGGGTCATATACAAATGTACAATGTTTGGGTAAGTCTAGATCGTCTAGATGGGTTAATTGCTAAACTTTTGCCGGGTGCGTGGCTTACCATCTTGAAAATAAAAAAGTCGTAAAGAATAGTTCATTGATTCCATTTATTTTTTGAAGCTTTGATAATAACGAATAGTTACTCATCAGAGTGATTTTTGTTGGGTCACTCCAAGCCTCCCCCAAAACAAAATGTACGAGACTTACAGGAAAAAAAATATGAGCCCATTATGGAAGTAACCAAATTTGGGCCGTTAATCATAGTGGGCTTGAAAAATCTAGGCCCGGCGCAATATTAAACCCAGCAAGCTGCTTTGAAAAAGTCTAAACTGTCCCTTTCTCAGGAGTCAGGACCATTGATTATTAAAAATTACACGCAACGAATATGTTTTTTAAAACAGAAGACCGCGTACCTGGCTCAATGGCTGTAACAACACTAACTGTTGATAGTTGACATGGCTCGATTTTTTTTAAAAAAAAATGGCGCAAGCAGGAAGTTGACCGCCGGAAAAAACGCCCGATTCCATTTCCATCTGCCCCGGTGACCGATTTCCCGATCATTGCTCGTGCTCTGCCCTATCGGAATAGGGTCTAAAATTTTCACCATCATCCTCGACAACATTGATAGAGAATGGTCGGGGGAGATGGTGGAAATTTACGGGCATCTAGACTTATGTATGTATTGTCGTAGGGATTTCCATCGTGTCGTTTCTCTCGATTTGGCATTGCACACCATGGTTGCTTCAATCCGACGCCCGATTCCATTGCCTCCGATATGATTGATCCGTATTCTATTTGGTTTACATATATGAGGTTCTCGTTGTTGGATGGATCATCATGTCAGGTGACACCAATTTATACATCGATCTTTCTAACCATTCCCTGTTCGTCGATAGCTGCCGATGGTTGATAGAATGATGTGAACACATCGGTCAGATCGACCTATAGAAAGATGAGAAGGTAGGAATTATGGTTGAGGAAAGAGCAAGAAAACGAGAGCAAAGCAAAATTGTAGATATGCTGCAACGTACGTCCTGTGGACTTGTACATATATACCACAATTTTCTTTTATATATGTAGATATGTGCTGACTTTTTCTTGTACAACGTGTTCTCATGTATAAACATCATTTTTGTTAGTACACAACATTTTAAGACCAGCGAAACAATGGAACAACAGGCCACATTCCCCCCAATTCATGTCCGATGCAATGTCGAACAACATTCAGGTAAAACGATATCTGAAAAAGCGGGATGCGAGCTAGGGTTTCAAAAGTCCCCTTATGGGCCGATCGGGTCGACTCTCCTTTGGACCTAAGCAAGTCGATTACTTACTGCCTAATTCATCCGAGAATCTACATTTTCGCAAGGATAGAATCTTCAATAATAAGTAACCTTAATCTAGAATGACTACATTAATAAATAAATAAAGATATGAGGTAGGTTCTATAGTGAACAACCTTCTATAGAGAACAAGTGAACAAATCTCATCCGTAGGATGAGATTTGTAATGGATGGTGAGATATTAGTCCACAATATCCAAAAATAAGAAAATCACAAAAAATCTAAAATATGAGAGATTTTCTCCATCATCTATCAATTGTAACTACCATAAATACAATTCTGTAAAATCAGAATTTACGCTCCATTGTAGATCCAGAAGAGACGCTCCCAAAAATCGTTGGCCTCCATTGCAGCTTCCATCACTTCGCCGGCCACCCCACCATGTCGCCGGCCACCAACATCCTCCATTGCGCAGGAAAACCTCTCGCCCTAGCGCAGATCCTCCATTGCCGGAAACCATTCGGAGAATTACGCAGATCCAGAATTACGCAGATCCTCCATCGCCGCTCAACCTCTCGCCCTAGCGCCACCACTCTCCTGGGAGTATTCCGGCGACCACCCGTCGCCACCTGCCTTGTACCCCACCTGACCGGATCCCCCCCTCTAGATCCGGGGTTTCGCCCGTCCCCTGGATTGCGCCCCAGATCTGGTGCCCGACGCTGGTCGCTTCCCGATTCCGCCCGTCGCCGGTGCTCGTCCGTAGGTTTGGGTTCCCTCCCGCCGGCCTCTCGTAGCCCCCAGTCGAACCGCGCCGGAGTTTCGCCCCCCACCACGTTGCCAATTGTCAATCGTATAAATATGACATAAGGTAATTTTGTATATAATTTTTTCATTATGTATATGATTGATTTGACTTAGTATATGTCGTGAATTTATGTGTAAATTGTTTATGTGACCTATATCTACAGATCAAGATGTATATATATATATAGTAATATTGTATATGCCAACCTGATGAATGTATATACAAAATTTGTTGTTGTTGGATTGCTTCTGTGACCTATTTCTACGGATGTATATATGTACAGTAGAATTGTATATGACAACCTGAGAGATGTATATACGAAAATTGTTCCAGCTGGACACTAATTGCATTATTGTATATATGTACAGTAATATTGTATATAACCACTTCGCCGGTGTAATCACTTCCCCGGCCACCATCATTACGCCGGCAACATCAAACCACCATTGCGCCGGCCGTCGGAACCACCAATTCGCTGGAAGACCCCGTCGGAACCACCACGTCGCCAAAGCCACCACGAACCACCACGTTGCCAATCATTGTATATATGTATAGTAATCGTGTATATGACAACCAAAGAAATGTATATACGAAATTTGTTGTGCCTGGATTGTTTATGTGACCTATTTCTACAGATCAAGATGTTTATATGTACAGTAATATTGTATATGACAACCTAAGACATGTATATACGAAATTTCTTGAGGTTGGATTGTTTATGTGACCTAATTCTACAGATCAAGATGTACATATGTTCACTAATATTGTATATAACAACCTAAGGAATGTATATACGAAATTTGTTGTGACTGAATTGTTTATGTGACCTATTCCTACAGAATAAGATGTATATATGTATAGTATATTGTATATGACGAGTGGGTGAGCGGAGGAAATGAGAGGTCGAGCGAGGGGTGGGTTGTCGTCGGGTTCTTGGTGGCCGGCGGTGTCCAGGTTACAGATCTGGAACGAGAGGTAGAGAAGAGGGTGAGAGAGAGTGGTTTTTCCAAAATTCCTATAATTAAGTGGTTTAATTTTGAAATTCTAAAATTCCTATAATCAATCATCACTTCCTATAATTAAGGGATTGATTTTAATTTTGAAGTTCAATCATCACTTCCTATATATATATATAGAGAGAGAGAGATTAAAGTTCAATAGTGGACACATAAGTATTAGTGAACAAGTGAACAATTGTGGGCCTTTGGATGATATGCCAATGGAAGGCTCAGATTAAATATCCAAATTTGAACAAAATTCAAAATTAAAATCAATCCCTTAATTATAGGAAGTGATGATTGATTATAGGAATTTTAGAATTTCAAAATTAAACCACTTAATTATAGGAATTTTGGAAAAATCACTCTCTCTCACCCTCTTCTCTACCTCTCGTTCCAGATATGTAACCTGGACACCGCCGGCCACCAAGAACCCGACGACAACCCACCCCTCGCTCGGCCTCTCACTTCCTCCGCTCACCCACTCGTCATATACAATATACTATACATATATACATCTTATTCTGTAGGAATAGGTCACATAAACAATTCAGCCACAACAAATTTCGTATATACATTCCTTAGGTTGTTATATACAATATTACTGAACATATGTACATCTTGATCTGTAGAAATAGGACACATAAACAATCCAACCTCAATAAATTTCGTATATACATGTCTTAGGTTGTCATATACAATATTACTGTACATATAAACATTTTGATCTGTAGAAATAGGTCACATAAACAATCCAGGCACAACAAATTTCGTATATACATTTCTTTGGTTGTCATATACACGATTACTATACATATATACAAAGATTGGCAACGTGGTGGTTCGTGGTGGTTCGTGGTGGCTTTGGCGACGTGGTGGTTCCGACGGGGTCTTCCAGCGAATTGGTGGTTCCGACGGCCGGCGCAATGGTGGTTTGATGTTGCCGGTGTAATGATGGTGGCCGGGGAAGTGATTACACCGGCGAAGTGGTTATATACAATATTACTGTACATATATACAATAATGCAATTAGTATCCAACCAGAACAAATTTCGTATATACATCTCTCAGGTTGGCATATACAATGCTACTGTACATATATACATCCGTAGAAATAGGTCACAGAAGCAATCCAACAACAACAAATTTTGTATATACATTAATCAGGTTGACATATACAATATTACTATATATATACATCTTGATTTGTAGATAAAGGTCACATAAACAATTTACACATAAATTCACGACATATACTAAATCAAATCAATCATATACATAATGAAAAAATTATATACAAAATTACCTTATGTCATATTTATACGATTGACAATTGGCAACGTGGTGGGGGGCGAAACTCCGGCGCGGTTCGACTGGGGGCTACGAGAGGCCGGCGGGAGGGAACCCAAACCTACGGACGAGCACCGGCGACGGGCGGAATCGGGAAGCGACCAGCGTCGGGCACCAGATCTGGGGCGCAATCTGGGGGATCCGGTCAGGTGGGGTACAAGGCAGGTGGCCGGCGACGGGTGGTCGCCGGAATACTCCCAGAAGAGTGGTGGCGCTAGGGCGAGAGGTTGAGCGGCGATGGAGGATCTGCGTAATTCTGGATCTGCGTAATTCTCCGAATGGTTTCCGGCAATGGAGGATCTGCGCTAGGGCGAGAGGTTTTCCTGCGCAATGGAGGATGCTGGTGGCCGGCGACATGGTGGCCGGCGACGTGGTGGCTGGCGAAGTTGTGGAGGCTGCAATGGAGGCCGACGATTTTTGGGAGCGTCTCTTCTGGATCTACAATAGAGCGTAAATTCTGATTTTACAGAATTGTATTTATGGTAGTTACAATTGGTAGATGATGGAGAAAATCTCTCCTATTTTAGATTTTTTGTGATTTTCTTATTTTTGGATATTGTGGACTAATATCTCACCATCCATTACAAATCTCATCCTACGGATGAGATTTGTAATGGATGGTGAGATTAGCTATGACAATATCCAAAAAAAAAGAAATAGCAAAAAATCAAAAATAGGAGAGATTTTCTCCCATCATCTACCAATTGTAACTACCATAATTATAATTCTATAAAATCCAAAATTAGGCTCCATTGCAGATCCAGAGAGACGCTCCATTGCAGCCTCTAGAAAATCTTCGGCTCCCATTGCAGCCTCCACCACTTCGCCGCCCTACCATCGCCGCTCAACCTCTCGCCCTAGCGCCTCCCCTCTCCAGGGAGTTTTCCGACGACCACCCGTCGCCACTTGCCCTGCACCCCGCCAGACCGGATCCCCCCTCCAGATCTTGGGTTTTGCCCGTCCCCCGGATTCCGCCCTAGATCTGGTGCCCGACGTTGGTCGCTTCCCGATTCTACCCGTCGTCGGTGCTCGTCCGTAGGTTCGGGTCCCCTCCCGCCGGTCTCTCATAGCCCCTAGCCGAACCGCGTCGGAGTTTCGCCCCCAAGATGTATATATGTACAGTAATATTGTATATGTCAACATGAGGAATGTATATACGAAATTTGTTTTTGCTGGATTGTTTCTGTAACCTATTTTTACGGATCAAGATGTATATATGTACAGTAATATTGTATATGCCAACATGAGGAATGTATATATGAAATTTGTTTTTGTTGGATTGTTTATGTGACCTATTTCTACGGATCAAGATGTATATATGTACACTAACATTGTATATGCCAACATGAGGAATGTATATACGAAATTTGTTTTTGCTGGATTGTTTATGTGACCTATTTCTACGGATCAAAATGTATATATGTACAGTAATGTTGTATATGACAACCTGAGGAATGTATATACGAAATTTGTTGTGGCTGGATTGTATTCATATGTTTAATCGTAAAACCAATTCTGTCGGAATATTGTAATATAGTGTATACAATGATCCTAGGATGTATATACAAGACTATAACATGTATATATAGTTAATAATTCGTACAAGACGTGTGGATATCCAATATATAATTAACACTTGCTATAATTATGAGATTGAGTTGAAATTTGAAAATTAATTAACATTTTCTATAATTAAGGGATTCTTTTTTGTGATTTTTCTATAAATCCGAAAATTAATTAGCAGTTGCTAAAATTAAGGGATGTGGTTCAATTTTGAATTTGGGTCAAATTTCGATATGTAATCTGGACCATCCATTGGAATAGCATCTAAAGGCCTACAATTGTTCACTTGTTCACTCATAATTAATTGTTCATTATTGAACTTTAATATATATATATATATATCTATATATATATAGAGAGAGAGAGAGAGAGGTAGGTTCTATAGTGAACAACCTTCTATAGAGAACAAGTGAACAAATCTCATCCGTAGGATGAGATTTGTAATGGATGGTGAGATATTAGTCTACAATATCCAAAAATAAGAAAATCACAAAAAATGTTAAATAGGAGAGATTTTCTCCATCATCTACCAATTATAACTAGCATAAATACAATTCTGTAAAATCAGAATTTACGCTCCATTGTAGATCCAGAAGAGACGCTCCCAAAAATCATCGGCCTCCATTGCAGCCTCCACCACTTCGCCGGCCACCACGTCGCCGTCCTCCATTGTTGTTCGTCGTCCGTTGCGCAGTTGCCCATTCGCAGTCCCTCATTTGCCGTCGTCGTGGCGGTTCGCCGGCCTGTATTGCGGTAGTTCGCCGTCCATTACGCAGAACCGATCGTGGTGATCTCTGGCATGTATTGTGGTGAGCGTCCATTGCGCAGGCGCCCATTCGCAATCCCCATTCGCCGTCGTCGTGGTGGTTCGCCGGCTTGTATTCCGGTGGTTCGCCGTCCATTGCGCAAAACCCCCCATCGAAACCACCGCATCGAACCACCATGTCGCCAAAGCCACCACGAACCACCGCATAAGGTAATTTAGTATATAATTTTTTCATTATGTATATGATTGATTTGATTTAGTATATGGCGTGATTTTCTGTGTAAATTGTTTACGTGACCTATTTCTACAGATCAAGATGTATATAGGTACAATAATAATGTATATGACAACCCGAGGAATGTATATACGAAATTTGTCTCCACTTGATTGTTTCTGTGACCTAATTCTACGGATTAAGATGTATATAGGTACAATAATATTGTATATGATAACCCGAGGAATGTATATAAAATTTTCATTATGTATATGATTGATTTGATTTAGTATATCTCCACCGTATTTCGCCGGTCACCACCATTGCATCGACCACATCGAACCACCATTGTGCCGGCCGTCAGAACCACCAATTCGTTGGAAGGTCTCGTCGGAACCACCACATTGAACCACCACGTCGCCAAAGCCATCACCAACCACCACGTTGCCAATTATTGTATATATGTACAGTAATATTGTATATGACAACCTGAGGGGTGTATAAACGAAATTTATTGTGGTTGAATTGTTTATGTGACCTATTTCTTCAGATCAAGATGTATATGTGTATAGTAATATTGTATATGAAAACGTAAGGCATGTATATACGGAATTTCTTGTGGTTAGATCGTTTATGTGACCTATTTCTACAGATCCATATGTATATATGTACAGTAATACTGTATATAACAACCTGAGAAATGTATATATGAAATCTATTGTATTCATATGTTTAATCGTACATTAATCAATTCTGCCGGAATATTGTAAATATAGTGTATATAATGATCTCATGATGTATATACAAAACTATAACATGTGTATATAGTTAATAATTCGTACAAGACATATGGATATCCAATATGTAATTAACGCTTCCTATAATTACGAGATTGAGTTGAAATTTGAAAATTAATTAACAATTGCTATAATTAAGGGATTCCTTTTGTGATTTTTCTATAAATCCGAAAATTACAAGACTGTAAATATAGTGTATATAATGATCACAGGATGTATATACAAGACTATAACATGTATATATATTTGATAATTCGTACAAGACGTGTGAATATCCAATATATAATTAACACTTGCTATAATTACGAGATTGAGTTGAAATTTGAAAATTAAGTAACACTTGCTAAAATTAAGGGATTTCTTTTTGTGATTTTTCTATAAATCCAAAAATTAATTAACACTCCCTATAATTAAGGGTTGAGGTTCAAATTTGAATTTGGGCCAAATTTCTATATGTAATCTGGACCATCCATTGGAATAGCATCTAAAGGCATACAATTGTTCACTTGTTCACTCATATTTAATTGTTCACTATTGAACTTTAATATCTCTCTCTCTCTATATATATATATATCAATTAAAGCACATAGATATGTCACCCAAAAATAAAAGACCTCGCTACCTAATTGATGACAGATTTACCCGCTCACAAATTATATTCTTTTTACTTTTTTAGCTACGAGAGTCGAATTCGATAGTTCTATATACTATTCCCTTCGTCCCTAAAAGTTTGTCCGTATTTTCTTTTCCATTGTCCGAGTGAGTTCGTTCATCTTCTCAATTTTTCATTTATACCATATTTCTCATATTCAATCTCATATATTACCCTTATTATCCAATTTTCCATCAATTTTATTATTTTATTTTATCATATAAAATTATAAAATTATACTCACCCAATCTTATAAATAACTCCTCATTATCTAACTATCCCCTATGTTACACCGAAACGTGACACGACGAAACGTCAAACCCGAAACGTGAAACGGCGAAACGTCAATTCTAAAATTTAGTAAGAAACGAAACGCCGAGGAAACGGCGAAACGTCAATTCTAAAATATAAATTATATGTCATTGTAAAGATCTAGACGAAGACATCAATAATATCGACAAAACAAACAAATATCAGCCAAACCAAACATTATAAGTTCAATTAAGCATCAAAGCATCAAGTTAACAATTAAAAATCAAGTTAACAATTAAAAAACAGTAAAAGCAATCCATAGAAAAATCATTCTTCTGTTATAAGTTCCTCTTCCAACTCTGGTTCATCAAGAGTAAGGGCAGCAACTACAAGTAGTCCACTCTCTTCCATTGAAATAGAGGACTGACCAAAGATGAGGAAGAAGACTAGGGATAGAGAGCAGAGGACGGCGTCAGGACAAGAAATTGAGGAAGGAAGAAGCACTCGAGGTCGATCGAGAGAGATAGAGCATAGGGGTCAGACCTGGACGAGAGAGATAGAGCATAGAGGGAAGAAGAATGCATAACGGCGGCAACACCCTCATCTATTAGGTTAAATTTTGAGGTCCCTTATTTGTTATTTCTTAAAAAACACCCAAAACTTTCTCAAAAGTGCCAGAAACGCCCTCTGAAATGTTTCACTTTGCGGTCAACGAAACGTTGAACGTTTCAGAATTCTTGAAACGCGTTTCAGGCGTGTTTCAGGGTGTTTCGCCGTTTCGGACGTTTCAGAAACGTGAGACATCCCCAAAAAAACGTTTCAGGGTATCATAGACTATCCCATCAACTTTATTACTTTTTAACTTTTTATCTCTATAAAATTACAAAATTATTTTCACTCAATCTCATATATTACCTAAATTATCCTACTTTTATACTAGGAGTATTAAAAACCGTAGTCTATGAACAAACTTTGTGCATGAGACGGATGGCTTATAGGCTTAACCATGAAGGCACATCTTCTATTTATCTACTTATGACATTTTGGTGAACTTTGTTTGGAAATAGTTATTGATTGAGACGCTAATGTTTTGGATGAATATACTCCTTCATGCATAAACTTTTGGTTGATTGAAAAAGGGTGTTTGGAATGTTTTAAGGTGGTTCGGATGGGCTAGTTTGATAAGAAATTGTACGACTCTACTTAGAAGATCTTAAAATAATACCAGATGGCCGTGAATTAATCGGAATACGAAAATTTGGGCAGGAGAAGTGAACTATTTATCTGGCATATGTTGATATATACAAATTTGCATGATTTGAGTATGCACTAATTACAGAATTTCGTTAATGCAAATGTGCAATATATAAATAGTAAATATGGATCAATTTGAGGATATATGTATCCATAAAATATCTAGTAAAATGGCTTTAAAATTGGAGATATCAACCGAAACTCTCCATTAACAAAGCAGAGTTTATACCAAATCACTAGGCTGGTTGCCTGATTGAATATATAAGATTAGTAGTGTCGTAAATGAACCGAGCCGTTTACGAGATATTCGGCATTCAGCATATCGGTTAAAGTTTGTCCGTGTTCGGCTCGATTTGTAAATGAGCCAAGCTATATAGTTCGAAAAGATAAACGAGCCAAACACGAACACATGAAAACTCGATTCGTTTGTTCATGAACAAACTCGACCATATGTTTGTGAATAAGTTCGTCCAAATATTCATGAACCAGTCTAAAATTTACATAATATTGTTAGATTTTTTTAGTAAACTATTTTTCATAACCCTATATATCATGTACACATATTTATTTGTTTTTTTACTTTTCTTTTTACCTAAAATTGTAAAAGATACTGTATAACCCAACCGTTTGTACTTAATTATATGTAAAGTTGTAAACATATTAGCTCGACTAATTTGCTTACAAACAAACTAGATGCACAACTGACGAACTAAGCTCAAGAACACTTCAATGAATCGAGACCAAACAAAAATTTGAGCTCGAAGCGAGTTCGAACTCGAGTTGACCAATTGATTCAATAAACGAAACTTGAACAATATAAAGGTCAACTCGGCTCGGTTCGATTACACCCCTAAAAAAGTAGTACGAGATGGGTCAAACACCTTGAACTGTCTATTTTTTTGGTCAAACACCTTGAACAGTCTATACTCTATAACTGCCTGAGAAAGAGATATGTAACGTTTTTTTTTTGAGCCCGATATGTAACGTTAAAACATCCGCAAAGTATAGAATTTTATCGAAAATCAGCCAATTAATACTCTGTTGAGAGCTGCCTTAAATATCCTTACAAGCTTAAAATTTCTAAATCTGCTTATTTATGTATTTTCATTTGTTAATATATATTTTTAATGAATGGCCAATGGGATTTCCAAAATGAGGCAAATAAAATAAATCAACCATCATTCCGTGGCGGATAATGTGATCCAAATTTGGGCTTGTGCTATATGATGCATTGATTCATTTCTTACAAAATTTAATTTATCTATTTTGACAAATTAGTAAAAAGGGTTAAAAGTTAAAACATATTAAGAAAGTTTGTGACCCTGAAACAGCACAAAAAACATGTACAACAGGATTGAGATTTCACTCGGCATTTTCATTTCTGTCTTCTGCACAAACCACATTCATTTTTTACCCCCACTGTTGAAGTGGTAGCATAACCAAGGCGTTGTTTCACTACAAAAGCTTTCACTACAAAAGCCAGTGTGTAAATACATACAAGTGATCAACCAACTTACAAGCACAATCCTTCATAGGAAAGTCCTTCTGCAGAGATCAGCGCTTTGATCAAGCTCCATATGCATAAATCCCACAGGCTAAGTTCCCGGCATAACTCAATCGTGGTAGTAACCGCCGCCTTAGCAAGAGGACCAACGAGAGGATGCACTTTGTAAGCATAATGGTATTATAACTTGACTAAACCAGCTAATCAATCACTAATCCGGGTGACTATGTAGCGGCCCTTTTCCAGGTCGTAAATTGTTTTCAAGGACGGGTTCCTCCACTTCGAGAATGACCAAGCAACAAAAATTACGATGATTGAAGCCATAACTATCAAGAAGAGATTAGAAAATCCTTCACTCGAAAAGAAGCTTGGCATCCATTCTGTGTGAACTGAGTTGAGGTCAGTTGTCGTCTGTAAGATGAAAGCTCCCATTGCCCAATCAAGCGGAGTGTTCTCAACTTTATTAGTGTATTTAATCCTGTCATTGGAAACAAAACTTCAAGAAACTGTCCGAAAATTCTTCTTTATTTGAAAAAAAGAAGAAGAAACATGTTAGAAATCAGCATACCTTCTGTCATCTAAGGAGATCTTCAGACTGTCATGAAGAAAAGCGACAATATAAGCAGAAGAGAAACATATTGGCAAGAGATCTTCGTCGTCAGCTGAAGGGTATTTTCTTCTTATACTAGACCAATCATTTGAACAGAACTCCTGCCCAGCTGCCATCAAATCTGAAAGCATCAACTCCGGAGCCAACCCCAGAAACTAAACAAGAAGAAGAGGAAGGGGGCAACAAAAATAAAATCAGCGTCACCAATATTTAGGAATACAATTATTTTCCATTAAAAACTAAGGGGAAAATAAACCTTTGAAGTATGGAAGAAATTCTCGGTAGCCAAAAATCTCCCATCAATCTTGGGTATGAATGTTGATCCCACAGAGCAATGTTGATAAGAACATTTCTCTATTGCAACAGGAAAACATGAACAGATTGTTAGTCACATAATTGAGAAGGTTTTATATAGTGCAAGAAGCTTATCAGGTCAAGAAACCTTTTTGTTCTTGTAACAATGTTAATGCAGCAGCTCTGCAATCTGAAAAATTGCCCCTTGCATGAAAAGATGATGTGTACTTTTGAGCTGAAGGACTAGGAGATAAGTTTCGTGTTTTAGCGTCGTGTGGGTATCCCATTGGTGTGCAAGGATCTATGACTAAGCCATTGATTGGAGCACCCGGAGCTTCATCAGAGGGAAAACCAATTATCGCACACTTAGATTCTATAAAAAAAAATCAATTTATAAGAGATTACAAAGTTTTACTTACCGAAAGGCAAGCCACCAGAAACAATTAAATCTTTCAGTGAATCAAATGCCACATTCTGCAATATAATAATGAATTGGAAATCAAAATCTATTGATGCTTCCATTAGTACCTCTGGGTTAGCAAGAAGCTTGCTCACACAGAGATAATTTAATTTATTTATAAAAGACTGCATTTTCAGATAAGTAATGCACTTCTTCCATTCACAATAGTAATGCACCTGGCCCAACTGAAGCAAGCTATGACTGTACAGAGTATATGTAGTATTTCCATACTTGAGGCTACGAGAGAACTCAACAGGCATCGTCTCACTGGGAACAAACGTCACCTGAAGTAATTAAGATTTTCAGACACCATTAGAACATGAAATCCATCACACCACCCACATTGGGAGGTATCCAGACAAGATTTAAATTGTTAAAGAGATCTCTTATATAGATCTCCTTTGAACAGAAGACAGCGAGTCAACAAAATATTGACGATAAATATTTGCAAAGTTTCTGGTATGTGCAACCTAGGTTAAGTACTTAAGTTAATTCTCCTCAGATCATGCCTACATAATGTTAAAATTGTACCTGAGCAGAAGCTCCACCAAGCTCAATGATCCCGGTTGTTTGCGAAGGATCACCTCCAAGACTGCCAAGGGCATAGTTTGCCACAACCCAAGCATACAACCCCTCATCAGATCCTAAAACCGAAACATACGTACTTAGAACAACATGTAATACTCTTGGGCATTACAGCTCTGGCAAGCTTAACACTTTGTTTATTGATACAATGCTATTCCAAAAATGTAAGCTGCACAAGCTTAAGACCTCGATTATTATACCTAAACATCTAAGAGCTAAGAGATGCCAGCATATAAAGTAGGGCAACAATATCATAGCTGAGGCTAATCAACTTAAAAAGACCCTCTCTCTGTAACATACACACACAGAACAACTTACAACAATTCCTCAACTTAGCAATCATCAACATCACAGCTCACAACATACTGGTAAGTCCATCTCATTTACTTAAATTGATCAACTCTCAACTCTACCCAATAAATTCTGGACATTTAGGTCTTCAACCTACCATATGTCTCACAAGCTCTCACACCATTGCCATAAACACAGAACACAAGCAAAGGAACAAGCTACACAATGAAAAGATTCAATCTTTTTCAACGATTCCACATACCTGTGATCACTGAAGCCCAATCTCTCTGAAACATAAACCCTGACGAGCTGAGCACTCGCCTACACGACTCCAAAATCATCTCCTGAACCTTCAAATCGAGCAACCGAAGCCCAGCCGTAGCCATTAACCTAATCTCAGTCACCTTCCAAAACTGCTCCGGAACCCTCCTCTTCCCAAACTCAACCAATTCAGCCAACGACCCGCCCGCCTCCTCCGGATCACCCGAAAACGCCGACAATCCGGGGCTGACCCGCATCGATTCGAGCCCATCGGGCCCGAAATCGAACACGGGCGTATCCCCTTCGAGTCTGTATTCAAACACATGGACTCTAGACCCTGTGCTTCCGCCGTCGATTATAATGGCGAATCTGGGGCCAATTTCAGGGCTTTTGCGCCCGAATAGGAGGAATAGGAGACAGGAGATGATAGTGAGGACTACAATGGCGATGGCTGATACGATTAAGGGGTTCGATTTCGTGGTGGGAGGGTGGTTTTTGGAGAATTTGGAGTAGGAATTGGATCGGTGTTTGGGATTGTGCTTGTTGAAATGGAGGGATTTCACGGACTCCATTTCAGGGTTTGTGGGATTGGCAGGATCCGGATTCCTTGCCCCCGCATTCAACCTTCGCATCAACAAAATGGACGACAAACGAAGGTGTACACATATGTAAAATTTACCGGAAATTTTTAAAAAATTAAATTCGGAAAAAAAGGAAGCCTTTTTTAAAATCCAGTGGTGGAATTGGTATGGAATGTTGTAAGACTGTTTCAAAATCAGGGCGAGCTCTGCAAGGAGGAAGAGAGAGAGATTGAAATCGGTCCGCCAAAACCAATTGAATCTGAATTTGGGGCTTAAAGATTGAAGCTTTTTCTCCTTTTTTCTCTTCTGGGGATGTTCTTCTTCTCTTCCTCCTCTTTCTAATTCGACTGTGATTGAATATTTTGACGTGTTGTGCTCGCCCGATCGATCGCCATGGGATCGTCGGTTTCCGTGGCGTTCTGGGGTTCCGATTTGGGTTTAGGTTTTTAGGTTGGGGATTAAGTTGGACTGGACCGGTTCGGTCGAAGTGATCTATTTGTCCGGTCTGGTCCGGCTAGTGACAGTTGCCGTTAAGAAATCAAACGTGATTGACCGGTTCGTTAGCTTGTCAGTGAAAACGTTAATCTATTTTTATCCTCCGTCCTGGTATCCTTCCAATCGGTCCTAGTATGATACTACTGTATAGGATAACCTTTCTAATCTTTGTTTTTTTTTTCCATATACATCGTTAAAAAGACTTAAACTATTGATGAACAAATATTTACAAGAATCTAATATCTTATCTCGTTATACCGAATGGTGATTGATAACGCAGACGTTGTTTTTTTTGTTGAGTGCACTGCTCATGAGAGTTGAACCGGTGACCTCTGGATACTACCCTTGGAAGCTTAACCGTTTTGACTAAATGCCCGAAGGCCTAACGCAGACGTTGTTTTAGATGAACGGAGACATGTTTTTGTGATAAGTTTACTATTTTTTTGTTTTTTTGGTCGAAAGTGATAAGTTTACTATTTGAACTATATTGAAAATAATTTCTTGTATTATATTTAGACATGCATTTTTTTCTATGCATATTCTTCCTTCGACCTCTTTTAGATAACATGAACTGTTACTTTCTCAAGAAATCCATGATCTAAATCCCAAAAGGAACCAAAGACGTATGGGTTTATATATTGATTACTGATAAAAGCTAGCTAGGATGTGATGCATCAATATGCAGAGATATAAAGTTTTGGTATCATCTTTGTACTTTAACTAAATTTTTATAGTTCCATTTGCACTTCTTGCACGTGTTCTACCATTTTCCATTAGTCTTAATCGATCTTGGACACGTACATAACCAAAACTAATACATCGATCGAGAGAGTTTTGTCCTCAAATCCGTCTTAATGTAAATTTTCAAAATATATTACGTTATACTGTAGTACATAGGTACAACTTACAAATTATAATAATACATGTTTTAAACATCAATTAACTTGTCGTTTGCATAAATTAAAGAAAGTATGATCACACAATTTAAAATGGATAAAAGGAGATCCAATTGATTCAAATTATGCATACTTTCGCTTTCGTTGTGGTACGTTGAGTCGTTGATCTATCCTGATGACCTGCAAATGAAAGATTGCTTTCATTGAAACTCAATTATTGTCCACTTTCACATCTTAGGTAGTCGTCGTCCATCGTCGATCGACCGTGAATTCAAATTTGTATGTGGATATCGATCATCATCTTTTTCATAAAGCCGTGAAAATTGCGCATTAATTCCACGTACGTACATATCAATTCATTTACGCTTATTAGTCTTTTTTTTTTTGGTCGAACAAGGCTACAACCTTAAAAAAGAAGCAGGTCAATTACAAATCGAGCGAGGCAGAGCCTTGCCCCTAAAGTCATCAACTAACATAGTACTAGCGCACACAGGCGGGGTGTCCAAAATATGTAAGCCAAGAGGAAAGCTAAAGGCTAAGCTAGCGAGGGTGTCGGCGACGGCGTTCGCCTCCCTGAAGACATGATTGCAACGGGCTTGCCAATCCCGAGCGAGGAAGCCTTGACAACGGACTGTCAGGCTAGATACGCTTATTAGTCTTACTGGTGCTTAATTTTCGTTTGTCTTCTTCCTGCATGCAATTATTTGCTAAATTTTAGTATGAAAAAATGCTATTCTACATGACTAATACTATTACTTATTTTTCGACCAAAAAACAAATACTACGGAGTATTAGTTATTTTGAGTTATTTTGGTTAATTAACTATTATATATAAGTGACCAAGTAGGAATATTCAACTCCTAACATCAACAATTTCCCTACTATAGGCATAAAAACCTAAGCTAAACGAAATTACGTCACACTACCATATATATGTTTGCTTCACAGAACGCATTTTCACCCTAATCTATTAAGAGCTATACACTAATACACACTAGTCTTATCATCTTCGTTGAGATTAGTGTGTCACACTAAGAGAAAGACTATAACAATCTTTAATTAATTAGTCCATTCCTATATATATGACATGCATGCATGCATGTACTTTAATTTAATATGCCGAATTCTGTCAACCGAACTTAATCCTCCGAATCCTCAAAATGATTAATATACGTGGCTCAATGTTAGATTTGACTAGGCAAAATTCTATATGCCATTATGCCCAAAGAACATGAAGAGCGTTACAACTCACAATTCGATCATTCGGGTAACAATTTAGTGCTAGCTCTAATGTATACTATCTGTTGTGCACTTGTTAAAGAGGGTTCTTTTTCTTCTTTATGGAACACAAGGCCAAGTGCGTTAGGTATCCAAAAACCGCTCCTTGGTCAGTAACCCATTTTAATTGGATTCGTTAACTTTTTTTTGGAAAAACACACTTATAGAAATGGTGACAAAAACTCATGAGAATCGTAAATATCGCCTTTCTACGGACATAAATTAACGATATTGCAAAAAATTAACAACCCTAAGCATAATACTACAAGAAAAAAGACTTTGGGCGACAAATTTATTTGTCGCCAAAAGCAGTTTTTTTGTCGCCCTTGACTTTGGACGACAAAGTAAAATTTGTCGCGAGTTTGTCGCCATAACCCCATCGCCCTTAGTTTTGGTCGACGGAACACGGTTTTGTCGCCGTTTGTCGCCCAAAGTTTAATTCCGCGACAAATAGCTGTTTTGTCGCCCTAGGGCATGAACGACAATATCCTCATTTGCCGCCCTAGGTCTTGTGCGACAAAATTGGCCTTTGTCGCCCTGGGTCTTGCACGCCAGAATCGACCTTTGTCGCCGGAGGTCTTGTGCGACAAAAGTTAAAATTGCATTTTTCATTTTTATCCATTTTGAGTTTTTCTATATTATGTTATAATTCTATACTTTCACCTGCTAAATGAGAATGCAGACTTGTAGACAACGGAAAAACAACAAAAGTCTCAAACAAATATTACTAAGATTATATATATGTCTTACATAGTACAAAAAAGAGACACTATTATTACATTGTATTAAACAACTCTCTAAAATAGTTTCCTTACAATAATAGTAATCAACATCAATGAAACATCATCAAAGACGCTTAGTGATTGTAGCGCGACAACTCAACGATTTGAACAAAACAAGATTTACCAATGAGATGGATGTACAATGAACTAAGGTCATGGCTATCTTGAAGCCTAACAGTACTGAAGAAGTGGAGCTGCATATATTGCCTTCTTAAATTGAAGCTGCAAAAGTAGAATGAATAGAAAGATAAGTCAAACGATTAGTCCTTGTTTGTTTAATAAGCTGAAATCAGAGGTTACCATTGAGGGTTAAACTGAAATAAACTAACTCCTATAAAAAATCAAGTCTTGGAATTTGTGGTCTATATGGAAATTCTTATAAAGAATATCTGAGTAGGGTCATAATTTACCACACTGTAAATAAGAACACGGAATTACATCCCCACTAGAACGAACTCTATATTTGCAAGTCCAAATATATACTCTTTGATGGTCGCCCAAATTTTCCAATCAGGGAAAATATTAAGAACTCATACATAATTCACATTGAGATAATAATTTTTAAGTAGATATGAACCATATTTGCCATAGCATACCTAAGATGACAACCAATTATAATGCAATAATTATGATTGCTATAGTCTTCATGTCTTGGATCTATAATAACATCTGAAGTAACTCTGTAGTATTCAAAAATAAATCACGATCATAAGAAAAGGAAACACACCAATGTCTTCTAAAGTGTCTTCAATTTAGAAAATGACTTACCAAGAGTTGTTCAATGAAGAAGAATAAGTATAGTGCACTTATCAAGACTAGCACCACAAAGGCCGATATCTATGAGGAGATTGACAGCAGAATTTTCCATCTTTGTTAGCCCCATAGCATTAAGAATCTGCCATCATAAATTATACAAAGCAAAACAATCATATTGTTAACAAATAGCCATGCTCAGCTCCATAACTCATACAACACAGAAAAAAGAAGCTGAAATACAAAATGTAAGCAGGAAAGCAGAAACTAAACAAGCAAAGCTCAAGACAGAAACAAAAGATACCTCCCCTGCTATTCTCTTCATTGAACAACTTAATAATTTTCATCATAGGATTTTTGAAAGGGGGAAACAGGTGATAAGCGGAGATTCTATAAACTTATGCTTACACTTCAAAAAGGAAGACAAGCTTAGACAAAGAAGAAACAATTTACTTGTGGAGAAGGTCGTGGTAGATAAATGATATGAAAGCCCTTCCTCTCCAGTATGGAAAAATATATCTCATCATTAGATAGTAAGAGGTGAGCACAATAGCTTTCAAGAGGATCTGTACTGCCAAAAACCATCTGTATAATTAAGTACACGAGCTACCAAAATCAAACAAGTAGAATATGAAATTTCAGCAATATACTACCTCAGCTAGCTCCTCCGTAACCACTGACTTGTTTTTATCAAGAAGCTCATTCCAGGCAAATTCTAGCAGCGTAGGATCCTGCACAACTTAGAAGTAAATTGATTTTTACATTCAATGGTTAATAGAACCCCTATTCAATACTAACATTCAATTTCCATGATACTAACCAAGTTATGCTCAGATCTGTGGACGAAATCTGGGATCAGGGTATGGTCAAAATTTTCGATTCCAGGAACAATGTAGGTTATCTGTTGTGGTTTAATGGAAGTTGATACACCATTCTGTTCATTAAGAAAACAAAAGGTCTAATAAGCTAAAACAAATAATGTTCTTGTTATAGAGAAATAATTAATAGGATTATGGTGTTTCATTTAAAACCTGATCATACACCATCCAATTTTTCTTTCCATCAGGTTTTTAAGCAACAGCTAGCAAAACCCTTTCAGAGTCCTTTTTAAATTCCAGTAGCAAACCTTTCCTAAGTTGTTTTTTCAGTTTCACTACTGGGAGCTCTTCCCTGCTTCTTAATCCAAGCCTGCAAAGTGAGAGAACAATGATCCTTGCTGCAAAACTCAAAGTACGTACTAATAGATTAACAAGTTGCAAGCTTTTTCTCAATATTCATCCAAAAGAAAGTAATAATTTAGATTAAAGTACCCTCCTCATCGAAAAAAAAAACTAACATAAAACCAGAATTGGATATTAAAATAAGGGAGATATCAAGATCTACATATAGAATCAATATTACAATGAAAGCTGTCTATGGTAGACATAGCAACAACATGGAACTAGCACATTGAGATTGAACCACTATCAGTTTAAGGCTTTGAGCTAGTCTTGGCTACTATAATCCAAACGTTTGCACTTTAACAAGATAATAGCAAAAAGTAGATACGCAATTCAACTTCCAATCTTCTTAACAAAGGTCAATATAGACGAGCCACCTTTATTTCTTTGTTATAGAGTAGGTTACCTTGTGTAGTTGTGTTTATTTGCTCTTGCAACCAATGAAGAATCATGAGGAAGAGACAAATTAGTGCTTCTTCGTTCTAATTTTAGGTGATTTGCTAAAGTTCAAGGCTTCCTAGTATAACTTAGTTGACATCAATGACTAGCTAAGGAATACTAGAAGACGCAAATAAGTAAACAAAAACCAAACCCTAGAATTACAACAACCCGAAACCACACTTTAAGAAACTAAATTAGATGGAGAAAGGACTCCAACCTGTTGAGATGATACGAACTAGGGCTCAATTGCAACCCTCTTCAAGTTAGGGCATTGGAAGCGATCGATGGCGGAGAAGAGCAGGATGAAAGCGGAGGAGCCATAGCGGATCGACGGATACCCTGAGCAATAGGGCGGAGAAGAGACGCATGAACCTTAATCACCATACGCTTTCGTCGAACGGTGTTTGTAGATCTGGAGCACTTCGTCAATTTGTAGATCTGGCCTGGAAGTTTGGAACTTGGAAGCGGAAAGAGGATGGAGCTCTTCGTCAATTTATTGACTCAATCCTGATAAGATAATATGAACAGAGTAATAATTTTCACAATAATAAAAAAAAATAGGCGTCCGGACTCAGAAAAAAAAAATTAAGTGTCCACCGCCAATTTCGTCTCTATTGTTTCTTTAAGGAAAAAGTGCTTTTAAAAATTAAACATAGCGACAAACGGGTTTTTTGTCGCCTAAAACAACCCTACTGCGTCAAATTGGTATTTTGTCGCTCTTTACTCCATTTTTGAGCGACAAAAAAATGTTTTTGTCGCTCAAAGATTTTTTAGGCGGCACATTACAATTTTGTCGTCAAAATTCCCTTTTGTGCGACAGATTTTTTTTCGACGCCCTAAAATTGTAATTTTGTCGCCCAATAACTTTCATCTTATGTTTTTTTATGCGCGCTCTATGCATGGCATGTATAGGTTTAAAAATATGATTAAACATATATAGAGGATTAAGAACATTTCAGCACGTGATAATATAAAACCATAGGGAGCAAGGGAGATTAATTAAAAGTGAAAAAAATGTCATAAAGTATATTTTTTTGGTCGAAGAATGTCATAAAGTATATTAAGAAATACAAACACCTAAACATGTGATAATATAAAAACCTAACTAGATGTAGCTTATTCCTAATTAATTGTAACATTGTAGATAATGAATATGGAATCAAATACTCTACCAGCATTATTCACTAAACTCTTAGTGTTAAGGGAATTTTACATCAAAACGCGCTGGTGTGAACTGTGAAGGGAATTTGAATTAATTCTAAGCCCTCCAAGAAAAAGAATTTGAAATGGCCGGTTTTAATTATCTGTTATTAGCTTCCTAATTTTAGGTTAATCGATCATCCCCCAACTAAATGGATTAATTTACTAGCTAGCTAGCATTTGTAACTTCATGTTACGAATTGATAGACATAGTACACAAATTAAACTAGTGAACCAACACCAAACTTTATAGTAATACTAGAATTCATGACCCATGCTACGCACGGGTTTTAAAACTATTTCGACGCTTTATTAATCAATTTTAATTGAAAATTTGCATAAAATTGCATGAATGTGAAAAATGGATCAAGGTATGATAATATAAAATATAATAGATTATATTAAGTATAGAATAAATAAATATTCCATATGAAATAAATCAATTGAAAATATAATTCACTTGCGAGAGAAACACTTATTATTTGCATCTAAAGACAATTACGTAGATATGAAAGATATAGCAAACTATAGAAAGCATATGAAAGATTTTTAAAATACACATATTTTATGATTTAGGGCATAAACATTCTTTGTGATTGACGTTAAAAAAAAAATTATTGATTTATTTATATACTTGAATCAAATATACAAATAATACAACAAATACACACAAAATACGTTTAAAAAAATGCACATATTTTATGATTTAGAGTATAAATATATTTTGTTGTTTACGTTTACAAAGATTCACATATTTTATAATTTATGGTATTTACATGTTTTGTGATTTGCGCTAAAAAAATACAGATTAAGAAAGTATGTAAACAACACAAAAATGTTGCTATAGAGGTTTGAACCCCAAACCTTTAGGTAATTAGAAGAAGGGTTTACCACTATGCTATTTGGCTTGTTTGATTATGATTGCATAATATTTATTATATAGGGAAGATTGCAACCAATACTAAAGAGAGGAATTAATGAGGACACCACCTAACTTATATATATATATAGGTTTGCGTTGTCTAACAATGATGCTACAATATGGGGAATCTAGTCACCACTCACCTCACTATCCTCCATTGCTATTCAAAACTAAAACAATATGGCCCACTTAGGGACACTCTCGTCTCATCTCTACTACTATATATATACATGTGTGTAGGGCTACACGTTAGTGTGCACACCATTTGCTTGTATCTTCATAAACATGGATTCAATCGAGAGCCAAATTGCTCCATCACAACAACAAGAAGTAGTCGTTGAGAAAGGTACCACCCTTCTTCGAACATGTTTCAATGGCATCAACGCTCTTTCAGGTAAGGATATGCACCATTTTTCTCAAGGACAATGATCTCTTTTGCAAATGAATTTGGATAATGGGATATGTGTCGGATGGTAGTCTAGCTAATGGGTTAGGGTTCATCAACCATTGATTGGTTTTTATTTAGGTGTTGGTATATTATCAATCCCATATGCACTCTCACGAAGTGGGTGGCTAAGCCTGACGGTGCTATTCATGGTAGCAACCCTTTGTTACTACACCGGCTTGCTTCTTCAAAGATGCGTCGTCGCGAACCCACATGCCAGGTCTTATCCCGATATAGGCGAGTTAGCGTTTGGAGCAAAAGGAAGAGCGTTTGTGTCCATTTTTCTCTACCTTGAACTCTACTTAGTTTTGGTCGAGTTCATAATACTCGAAGGCGACAACCTAGCAAAACTGTTCCCAAAAGGGCTAGGGCTAGGATCCTTCCTAGGAGTAAAGATAGGAGTCAAAGAAGGCTTCATGATCTTAGCCTCCCTTATCATCTTGCCAACAACGTGGTTGAGGAGTCTCGGGTCGTTAGCCTTTGTTTCCATGGGAGGCATCTTCGCCTCCCTACTTCTCATCGTTTCCGTGCTCTGGACAGGCGTGTTTGATGGTCCAGGGTTCCATGAAAAGGGCATGCTTTGGGATCTACAAGGCATGCCTACTACTATAAGCTTTTTCACCTTTTGCTATACTGGACATGCAGTTTTCCCTACTCTTTGTGTTTCCATGAAAGATCGAAGCCAATTCAAAAAGGTAAAACCATCTTCTCTTATGAAAACATAATATTACTTTTTTGGTTCAAATCTGGAGGTTATATTAACATCTTACAAAGTAATTAATCTCTTTGTAGGTGTTGTTGATATGCTTTGTGTTAAGCACCATATGCTACGCAACAATGGCGATTATCGGCTATCTAATGTACGGGCAACACTTAGAGTCTCAAATAACCTTAAACCTTCCTATCTCAAAGATAAGCTCACAAATCGCGATATGCACAACTTTGGTCAATCCTTTAACAAAGTACGCGATAATAATCACACCAATAGCGACTTGCATCGAGGGCCGCCTTCAGTGTCTCACCCCCAACAAATGGGTTCTTGTGGTCATTGTCAGAACAATGCTTGTGATAAGCACGGTCATAGTTGCACTGATTGTGCCATTCTTCGGCTACGTGATGGCGTTCACGGGCGCGTTCTTGAGTGTAACGGTTTCTATACTGTTGCCATGTCTTTGTTACCTCAAACTTGGTGGATGCAAAAGATATAGCTTGGAAACTATGGCTGTAATTGTCATTTTTGGGTTGGGGCTTCTTGTTGGATTGATGGGGACGTACAATTCTGTAAGAGACATTGTTAACAGCTTCATATGATCTTAATTAACATCTTTTACTATGTACCAATGGTACTTAATTTTAGAGCACCCTTTTTTAATCTATGGACTTTCGTTGGTACCAGATGATATGATATGGTATTAATGGCACAATTCACAACACACAGAAAAGGGGAAATTGCAAAAAATCACCCAATCTTTGAGGGTGGTTGTCAGAATATACTCAACTTCAAATGAAACTTTTTATACCCAACGGTCATACACTATCGTATAATCTTATAAATCATAAAATAAAATGTGACGTGATCACAACCTACCCTATAGTTTCGATTGTTTGCCGCATCTTTGAAAAAATGGGTCATTTTCTGCAATGACACCCAAAAGTTGGGTCATTTTTTTATAATTTTATCCCAAAGAACAAATATGTGTGGCTAGAAGCTTGCTAGACGATCTGAACTGAAATTGGGCATTTTCAAGACAGTTTCTTGAGCATGAACCAACCACAATACAACCCTCTGAATTGCAAGATGACAACAACTCCACTCACACCAACAGCAGCACTAGCAAGACAACCAACCACAAGAACATACCCCATCAACCCACCTCATCCTGTTTGTCTAATCCCCAAATGCAATTCTCTCCTGGAGCTCAAGCAAATTCACGCCTTCTCTGTCAAAGCCGATCTCCAAAATGACATCAACATCATCACCAAGCTCATTAATTTCTGCACCAAGGAGCCCACAGAGTCAACCATGGAACATGCCCACCACCTGTTCGACAAAATTCCCGACCCAGATATTGGTCTATTCAACTCCATGGCTCGTGGGTATGCTCGTAGTAGCCGTTCTCTTCGTGCAATTGAGCTCTTCTCACAGATTATGTGCTCTGGAATTGTCCCAGATCACTACACTTTCCCTTGTCTGATCAAGGCTTGTGCTAGTGCTAAGGCATTGGAACAAGGTACACAATTACAGGGGCTTGCTATCAAACTGGGACTTGGCAATGACATTTATGTGTCCCCTTCACTAATTAACTTGTACACTGAGTGTGATAATCCAGGTCTAGCTAGACGTGTGTTTGACAGAATTGACAGTCCTTGTGTTGTCTGTTACAATTCGATCTTGTCCGGGTATGCTGGTAATAATATGCCCAATGAAGCTTTGTCATTGTTCAGAGAAATGCAAGCTGGGAAAATCAGGCCTACATATGTTACTATGCTGAGTGTTCTCTCATCTTGCTCCTTGTTAGGGTCACTTGAGTTGGGTAGATGGATACATGAGTACATTAAAGTGAATGGATTTGATCAGTATGTGAAGGTGAAAACAGGTCTTATAGATATGTATGCAAAATGTGGGAGCTTGGAGGAAGGAGAGTCTGTTTTCCAGAGCATCCGTGTAAAAGACACACAAGCTTGGTCTGCGATGATCATGGCCTATGCCTTACATGGGAAATGCCAGAAAGCTATAAGCACTTTTAGTGAAATGGTGAAAATGGGATTCAAACCCGACGAAATCACATTTGTGGGTCTGCTGTACGCTTGTAGCCACACCGGTTTAGTTGATCAAGGTTTTAAGTATTTCCACGCTATGGAAGAGAAATATGGAGTTCAACCGGGAGTTCAGCATTTCGGTTGTGTGGTAGATATGTTAAGTAGAACCGGGCGATTAGAGGAAGCCTATAATTTCATAAGGGATTTGCCGATCAGGCCGACTCCTATTCTTTGGAGGACGCTGTTATACGCCTGTTGTGGTTATGAAAACATAGATTTGGCTAAAGAGGTTGTTGGAAAGATCTTTGAGGTAGATGACACTCATGGCGGTGACTACGTGATGATATCACACTTGTGTGCAAGAGCCGGGAAATGGGATGATGTGAATTACTACAGAAAACTGATGATTGAGAGAGGGGCGGTTAAAGTACCCGGGTGTAGCTCAATAGAAGTTGATGGTGCAGTGCATGAGTTCTTTTCTGGTGGTGATGGAAAGCGAGCTGAATATAGAGGATTGAATAGGTCAGTTGACGAGTTAGTGAAGAAATTAAAACAGGCTGGTTATGTTCCTGATTTGTCGTTGGTTCATCACCGAGATATGGTAGACGAAGAGAAGGAGGAGTCTTTGAGGTATCACAGCGAGAAGTTGGCCATCACTTTCGGGCTTTTGAACACTCCACCAGGAACTACGATCCGGATTGTCAAAAATCTTACAGTTTGTGGCGATTGTCATTCGGCTGCTAAGGTTATGTCGTTGGTATTCGATAGGCGGATCGTTTTGAGGGATGTCCATAGGTTCCATCACTTTGAAAAGGGTCAATGCTCTTGTGGAGATTGTTGGTAATGTAGAATCTGTAGATGGATTAGACCAACAGCATCAAAATCAGCTATGCTTTTTACCTCTGGATTGTATAGGTTGACTCATAAAGATGTGATAACTGTTTCTGGAGTATTGTACTAAGCTTGTAAGATTATTTGTTAGATATGTTAATGAAACAGAACTAAAATGTACTCACATGTCATAGGAAAGATAATTGTCTATCCTGATACAGAGAAAACTGCTGAAGAATCTCTGATCAGAATTGTGAATCCTTTATGTAAAAAAGTGAAGACAGCTGATTAGTCTGAACAGGGTTTGTACTTCAACTTGACAATTATGTAGCTCAAAGCATCTAATCACAACAATGCAAAACACTGTTATTAAAATTGGGTGCTTACTTAGTGTAAGCAATCTGTTTGTAGAATAAAGACAAAACATCATACATATTTTGTTTTTGTATAGTGCTTTTTATTATTATTGCATTGGTCTGAAAGGTTGACTTAGCTTGACACATAGAGCGGCTCATCCAACTCATTTGAGAATGACATTTCTAGGGGCCTCTACTATTAAACTTAACAAGATTATTTCAACCAAAAAAAAAAAACTTCACAAGATTATTATTAGGAAAACACTACACCGTTCATTTCATATCGATATGTGTTGGAGGCTGGTACATATAACAGACCACATTTATTATAACAAACCACATATCGATATATGTTGGAGGTCGGTACATATAACAGACCACATTTATTATAATATGTGTCATACAATACTCCTATCTCCCAAGCATGGAAATTTGAAGTATTAATTTGCTGAAGAATTAAAACGATTTTTTTCCTTATGTTTTTCTTAGAGAAACCGTTCATGCTTGCTATGCATAAACGTCTTAGTGCATCATTAAATTGTTAATTCATGTGCAAAGAATGATGAAAAATGAGAAGATAATGACATATATAGTACCGATCAATGATTGGAGGGAATCGTTACACACATTACTCGGACAACAGACGAAAGCTTAAGGCTTGGGATTCTTGTGTTCATACCCATGAAATCCAAATTAAATCAGCATATTCTTCCCCGTATATTCTGTGATTTTACAACAGAAAAATTGCCAAAGTTTTCCGATTTTCAATTGGTAGATTTCTACATTGATATTTGTCCATAAAGTGTGTTCCATCTTGTAAATTTGTCCATAAGGATAAACTTTGGTAAAAATAAAAAAATCCCCGAACTTTTTTCTTTATTTGGTAAAAAACAAATCCCCGAACTAATACGTTACGTAAAAAATCATAAAATAAATGCGGTTCTTTGTATTGCTCTGATCTCGTTCTATAAATAGACGATCTTTTGCAATCCCATTGACATAGCAAGCTCCTACAAAAACCCTCAACAGAAAACACCTACAGAGAATGAAATCAAAGAGAGTGACGAAAATGAGGACAACATCCTTCAACATCGGAAGAAGATTCATCTTCAACATTCTTTCACTTCAGTTCCTGTTTCTTCTATCTTCTGCACAAGACTTTGATTTCTTCTATTTTGTCCTCCAGGTTCAATTTCTTCTTCTTTTAATAATGTATATGTTATTAATAAACTCTAATCGTACATGTACATAACATTTGTAGTTCTCGAAAACGAGTTATATCCTGTAAAATTATAGAAATGATACGTTTTCTCGTACCTGTGTGTCCATGTGATTCCCAGTGGCCAGGATCGTATTGCGACACCGAGAAAAGTTGTTGCTACCCATCAACCGGAAAACCCGAACCCGATTTTGGGATCCACGGGCTCTGGCCCAATTACAACGACGGATCTTACCCTTCGAACTGTGACACCAGCAACCCTTTCCAAATCTCCAAGGTTATAGTAATATCATGAACGGTTTTTCTGACCTATGCAATTCTATAATTTAAAGCATAGTTCCTACGTTAAGGTTAGGAGGACATAACTTAGAAAATCCTAGTAATAAAGATTGAAACTTTTTGTACAGGTGTCAGATTTGTTGCCGAAAATGAAGAGCGAGTGGCCCACACTCGCGTGCCCAACGAGTGACGGAACAGCCTTCTGGACACACGAGTGGGACAAACACGGCACGTGCGCCGAGTCCGTGTTGGACCAGCACGCTTACTTCAAAGCAGCCCTTGATCTCAAAAACCAGATTAACCCCCTTCAAGCCCTGACCAAAGCCGGTAACTTCTTCTCTTAACCTTTGGGTTAATTTTTTTTCGAGTAAAAAGAACAGGGAGATTGAAGTGATTTTTGTGGTACAGGGATTGAGGCAAACGGAGGGAGTTACAGTTTGGAGAGCATAAAGAATGCGGTAAAAGAAGGAACCGGGTACACACCGTTTGTGGAGTGTAACACGGATGAATCAGGGAACAGTCAGCTGTACCAGTTGTATTTCTGTGTTGATGCCTCTGTTTCTGGGCCTGTTGAGTGCTCTGTTTTTCCACATGGTAAATGTGGATCTCAGATCCAGTTTCCTACGTTCTAAATGATGAATAGGTCATTTATGCAATTTTTTTACTGTGCCTTTTCATTCATCAGTATCAATATGTAAGACAAGTGAATTTGGGAATGATTAATGAAGTTGTGTTTGTGTACGTGATTTGTTATACGGATTGATCAAGAAAATGGGCTTTTATTTGGTCATGGGGCTGCGTTTCTTAAACGAGGTTCAAGGCCCATAAGAGCGTGGATTTTATGGCCTAATGTTTGCTTGAAAACAGCCCTATTATAGGCTATATCTCTTTCTCTTTTACACGAGACATTCTATTAATCAACAAAAAGGGCTAAATAGTACATAGACGCCTCTAACATCATCAAATAATATATGATTAACACCGTCCCAAGGGTCGAGAAAAACATAAACCCTTAACGAAAATGCTAAAAAAGTACCCAATCAGGCTAGATGATCCTTTGATAATTTGTATTGTTTATACATTATAGAATGAGAGACGTGGAACATGGCATGCAACATTGTAATTCCGAGTTTACAATATGTTGACCTTCATAATTAATTTGGTTTCTAGGTTGGCATCTTCTTCTTCTTCTGATAATCGATCAATCAATTATGTATGCATCGATTCAGCACCTTATAATGCGCAATCAATTGATCGATATACAATATTTATCGGATAAATCGAAGCTTCCTATAAGATGACAAATAAACAATGTTGTTGCAAGATTCCTATACAATGACATTAATTAAATGAGACAAAATTCGTCCATCGAGGGCAAACATGTACATGTTACAAGTTTTTTTTTATTTTATATTTTGACACATCCAACAAATCAATATACGAAAACTTTTTAATTGATCTATAAGCTAGCATATTCTGATCATATTCGAAATGCCCCACAGATCAAGCTATCTTAATTAATTAATTGCGTGTATTATATTATCTTGCTTGCGTACGCTTAATGATGGACCTAGCATGCATGTTGAATTTATAAATATAGCTTAAGCGTAATGTCATTAGTCATTACCTTAATCTTCGTGGCAAACACCTCAAAATGAGATCTGTGGAATTCATTAGGGTTATCACCATTTTGCTATGGATAGCTCCTGCGATCTTATCAGCCGAGTCCAACCGCAATGACAAGGACTTTGATTTCTTCTTCTTTGTTCAGCAGGTTTGATAAGCTACTACTCCTATATATACCATAATTCTGTTTAACTTGCAAATGATTTAACTACTAACTAATACAATATTTGGTTATGTAATGGATGTGTACGTACAAATATGTGTAGTGGCCGGGAGCTTATTGCGACGCCAAAGGGAAACAATGTTGCTACCCGACGACGGGGAAGCTGGCGACGGACTTCAGTATTCATGGACTTTGGCCTAACTATGCCGATGGATCTTACCCTTCTAATTGTGATTCAAGCAACTCTTTTGATGATTCTCAGGTAAGTATGTCTATTCTAACTAGTTTGTAGTCGTTACGTATAGATTTGTACGTATCATCTGAGGATAATTTTTTTTTAGATTGTGAAAATTGTCAAAGTCATGTGAAGTTACTTATATATATATGGCCCTCATACATTTTGATAGTATTGCTTTGGATCCCAGATATAGCCTTATTCATGTACAAATAGCTAAGACAAAGAACAAAAAAACGTAGCAAATTAAAATTGGACATATAGCTAGGGTTTTGTTCGTTTGTTTTGTGTTTCATGTAGGCTTTGGACCTTTAGGTTGATCCTACATAGAGGGAATACTGAAATTTACAACATCAAACAATATGATTTATATCATTATAAGCAAATGTGATACATTATGTATTATGTTTTGGGGCCGGTGTGCGTAGTTAGAAGACCTAGAAACTAGGCTCCGAACGGAGTGGCCATCGTTGTCTTGCCCGAGTAGCAATGGCTTGAAGTTCTGGGCACACGAATGGAACAAGCACGGCACTTGCTCCGAGAACATGCTCAACCAACACGATTACTTCGAGGCAGCGCTCGACCTCAAGGACAAAACCAACCTCCTTCAAGCCCTCAACGAGGCTGGTAAGTTACGGTTTGGTTTCGCGCATTTCAAGGACTTTATAAACGAAAGTGTCGTGGTAACATATAATTGGAGAATAAACCCTATTTTTGGAATTGATTAGGGATTGAACCAAATGATGAGTTCTACAACTTGGAGGACATTAAGCAGGCAATAGAAGCCGCCACCGGATTCGAACCGTGGATTGAATGTAACCGAGACGATGACAGGAACAACCAGATCTACCAAGTGTATATGTGTGTTGACACTTCCGGGAAGAATCTCATTAAGTGTCCTGTCTCTCCTAGTGGCAACTGTGCTTCTAGAGTCCAATTCCCTAAGTTCTAGCTAACTTGTCATATTAACAAGGCAAATGCCTCATTTGCTCGCACAAATTACACTTGCTACCTATGGTACTTAAATGTGCTAGGTAGTTAAGTTAAGTGTTCTTCATTTTTCAACACAATAAGCTTACTTGTACCCGAGAAAATTGTAATGTTACTTGTATTAGTATGTTTGAATTGAATTCTAGAAATCACAAAGCATCAATTATGGAGTACTCGGTTGACATTTCTACAAATTCTCTCATTTGTTCTCCTTCCCATGAACAAGCGTTCATACTAGTTGGCTGAATTGGGCTTTTGGGCCCATTAAGAAGTCAGGACCCCTTCAGCTTAAGAAGTTTTTTTTTTTTTTTTTTTTGTTTCTTGGATTGCAAGTTGATAATATACGATATGATAAAAAATACTGAAAATGATTATTCTGGAAAAAGAGAAAAATCCGTGTCACAAGATTGTTCAAACAATTGAGTATCTTCTACGGTGAACTCTATCTTTCCTAAGTACCTTTTCAGGGTTAAGTAATTTCTCAGAGTTCATCCAATTGTCTCAAGTGCTCGCATTTTTGCTTCGTTCAATACTTTCAGAAGTCAAGCCGATGAATATATGCACACGAGGCTAATCAATTCCAATGTATTCTTCCTTCTTTGAGCTGATTAATCTTTTCCTTTTTTCTCTTACATAATGCTCGTATGAACGTTTCAGTAAATTAGGGTTTGTTAAGATGATCAACAACTAATTGCTCAAGTTTTGCAACTCCTCTAAAGCCTACATTTACAAATTACAATGGTTAATATGAGTACAATTTCTTTTGTTCTGACTTGTATGGTATTTTTGATGTAGGGTCTGCAAGAATAGAATGAAAAAAACGAGTGGGAACTCAGCGGAAGAGGAGGTCAGCTTTGAAGACTTTCCTATAGCCATTCCTTCACTTGTTCATCATATTCTCACTTGTGGTGATCTAGCTCCCCAAGATCTTGCAAAACTAGAGGTAAAATTCAATAACCCTAGCCTTCCAATATTTCTTACTTACAAGTTGATCGATCAGTAAGTTTTAAAACTTATGATGATCGATTTTGTGTTGTAGAAAACATGTAAGTTCTTCCGGAAACCTGGAAACTTTGGCCCCAGAGAGGACTTGTCCATTGCCGAGGCGGCTGCATTGAGTTTATGTGAAAAACTAAGCTTGTTTAAACCCTTGAGCTCTGATTTAATTTGAAGAGCAAGTGTGGCGGGTCATGGAAGCTTGTTCTCCGGTATTTGAAGACGCGAGAATTCTGCTGCCCGAAAGGCAAATCATAGGCTATAGCTGGTCCAAGGCATAGCATAGTTGTTACATCCAAAGGATCAATCTACTCCTTTGGATCAAACCGCTCCGGGCAGCTTGGCCTTGGAAAAACAGATGATCCTTTTATATATGAGCCTCGCCTCATAAGGTAAACCCTAATGAAATTCTCGTCGTGGTATGAGAGTCAAGAACCTTTGTATTCTCAAAGTCTAAAGCATCACGCGGATTAACTTTTGGGGTGCAGATCATTACAAGGAATCAAGATCGCGCAAGTAGCCGTTGGGGATCACAAGACAATGCTTGTTAGCGATACCGGGAGGGTGTATGCAATGGGAGTGCAGCTATTCGGGCATTTAGAACATAAACGTATTGTGACTTCTGTCCCTTCTATTATATCTACCGTCCCGAAAATGGTAGAGTCTTTGAAGGATATATTTGTAGTGCAAATTGCTCTAGGGCGGTACTTCACGGCCGTGCTTTCAGGGGAAGGCACGGTCTATACGTTGGGTTGGGGCGGTCGTGGTGATGGAATTATCGGCCACCAGAGTGATTTGACCAGGGCGAACCCTACTCCTCTGCTCGGGGAGCTAAAGAATCGTTCGGTGGTTCAAATCTCTGCGGGCAAATGCTTTCTCCTTGCCCTTGTTTGTGAGCCCTCAAGAATGTGAGTACATGCATACGTGCATGATTCTTATCAAATGTCTTGCAAGCATTATTAAGGGTTTTGCTGTTGATTTGGTGTTTATATGCATAGGTCAGTATACTCCGTGGGGTGTGGTCGCGGAGGAAAATTGGGGCATGGTTCATTGCGCAACGAAAAGCGCCCTAGGATGATAAAAGGGTTGGAGGACTTGAATGTGGAGCCTCAGATTCTTTCAGCTGGTGCTTCGCACGCGGTTGTGGTCGCGAAAGACGGGAGGGTGTGCACGTGGGGCTGGGGCAAGTATGGACGTTTGGGGCACTGCGATACGAAGTCTGTATCCACGCCCAAGGTGGTTGAAGGGCTTAGTCATGTGAAGGCGGTTAATGTCGTAACCGGCGTATCCAAGACATTTGTCATCTCACAAGATGGGAGTGTCTACTCTTTTGGCATAGAAGTTGATCATGATGGACAGGTCTAGCTTCTCCTCTTCTACTATTAAGTTTTCATTTCTGAAGCGTTTCAAGGTCTTTGTCTTTCTAACGTACGGTTCTGAAAACAAGAGCCTCAACTCTATAAGACTATCTTAAGATCCTTTCATAATGTTTGCTGTTCGATGGTTAATGGTAACAGTGGAGATGTATAATGACGCCGAAGCTCAATGAATCACTTGTACAAGAGAAAGAACGAGTGGTGGGGATCGCCACGAAGAAGTCAGGCAGCAGCCGGAATCCTCACACCTTTGCAATGACCGAGTCGGGAAAGCTATATGCATCGGGAGCCGGGGACAAGGGCCAGCTTGGTGTCAAGCTTCAAGGTGAAGAACAATTCGTCGGCCCTAAGCTCGTTGCAATAGACCTTAGTTAGCCTTTTAACACTAACGTCGTTGAAGACATCATATCAGTTGATTCTTTGCATCAAGAAGGGTAAATAACAATTTGTTGACCTTACTAGACGCCATAACGTAGGAATATCTCATTCTCATGAATCTCATCAACATGAATTCACTTAATGCTACTCTTGTAATCTTATGGTTTTTATTTCGGTGATTTTGTTGTTGTTTCATTCTAATGACGAGCTTGTTTAAACAATGGCCACAAACTCTAACAGAAAAAACAAGGGTACTTACACAAATTATATGCATAGAATGCCATTAAAACATCAAACACGTTACATTCGTTAAGGAGTTACAAACTTTTTATATTAATAAGCAAACCCTAGAAGTAAAGTACCTAAATTTGACCAAATTAAGTAGCCATACAACCAATCCCATACCTAGCCTTAGGAAACACCAAGAACAAACCACTACAAACAATCCCAACCATCAAAGGAAAACTCTCCATAGCCTCCTCCATCTCCTTAGTGTAATCCGGGAGCAAGCAAGCCGTGACCCGATGATCCGAGAACGCGATGGAAACAAACACCATGACCGACATCATGGCATGAACAAAGTCCGAGAACTGAACCCTAAACTTGTCGTCCTTCGGGACCTCGAGCCCTAGCCCGGACTTGAACACCGCGAGGCCTCGGGGGGTTACGAACCCGTAAACGACTTTACCGTCCGGGGTTCGGAAGCTGTCGGTGAAGTGGAAGAAGAAGCAAGAGGCGGTGCAAAGGCAGAGGAGGGTGATCATCATGGTGGTGCCCACGGCGGAGCAATTGCCGACGCCGTAGATCGACGGGAGGACCATTTCGAATGTTAAGAGGGTTCCGGTGGGAAGAAAGTGGGCTAGCATTGAGGTTTTGGACAATGTTGTTTGGACCCCCTTGGCCACTGCCCGCTTTGTACGGGCGCCGGCGCCGGCGGTTGGCGCCGGTTGAGGTGTTGGTGGGTAAATGTTTGGTGGGTTTGTTGGTGGCGATGCCGTGTAGATTCGGACTCCGAGTTCTTCTGTTTGCTGATCCATGTTTTTTTTTGGTTCTGCAGAGGAAAGTGATTAGAAAGATGGGATCTTTGGGGGGTTTTGAGAGGAAGGATGATGAATAACCGCTAGTAACTGACAATAACTGCCAAGTTTCATGCATTTCAAATTTTCTAAAATGGAAATTTGAATTCAAAAGTGATTCGCGCAATTTATCGAACAGGTGGCGTGCAACATAATTTGCCTTTCCAATTAACCGCATTATCTCTAATCTTAACTTAAAGTAATGTTAAATCTAGAATGTTCAGGAAGATTATTAAATAACTAATCTACTGTATTATCTCATTAGACTATCCAAACGACGCGTATCGCTAATTAATCAATACAATATTCTACCACGTCTATCTATTTATCTAAAACAATTCAATTTGGTAAGTTCCAGAAATTTCCAGTACTCTCCAAATGGCCTGACCTTTCTAGTTTATAATCATCCGCCATGGAAATCAAGAGCTTCAATTCATTCATCACTCGTCCCATTGAATTCAATCCACTTTCTTCCTTCTGTTTGTTTCCCCAATTCTTGCAAATATGCCATCCGAAGCCGAAAACGAGTACTTGTCTGTGCTACTACCTTTCTTCCTCGGCATGGCCAACTTCGACCCATCTCAAACCCGACCCGACCCAGATCAGAACTCGGCGATCGGGCCCGAAAGATTCATGCTTTTGGTCGGAGAAGCTCAGTTTCACGGCGACCCGGAAAAACAGGGGCGGCCTCCGGCGTCCAAGGCCGCCGTCGAATCCATGGCCGTCGTCGAGATCGGAGAGAACGAAGTCGGCGACTGCCCGATCTGCTTGGAGGACTGGAAAATCGGCGGCCGAATTGTGAAGGAGATGCCTTGTAAGCACAGATTCCATGGGGATTGTGTGGAGAAGTGGCTAGGGATTCATGGGTCTTGCCCTGTTTGTAGATTTGAGATGCCTTGTGAAAGGGGGAATGAGGAGAACAAGAGCTCTGGCGATGGAGAGGAGAGAAGATTGGTTTTGGTGGGGGTTAGGCTTGGTGGGAGAAATCCTGACCGTTCATCTTTTGCTGCTGATTCTGCTAGATGATGATTAAGATTTACTCGTTTTTTGGTGATTCTTTTGCGTTAGTATAGGTTGTTGTGTATAGACAGAACAAGATCCTTATGCCTAGATTTCTCAATTTCATTTTCATTAGTTTTGAAGATAGTGATGTGAAATTCCTTTGTTCTTCTTTAATGAAGAATTGATTCAGCATTTGATCAAACTGTTCTTATTCAATTAGCACAGAGAAAGTTGTGTCCAAGGGCATTGATTTGTAAGTAACATTTCCATAGTTTTCACTACAGTTTTTTATAGCAAAGATAGTTTTCTCTACATTAGTTTCCCAAATTTACACTAGAGAATGATGTAAGAAGGAAGTTTTCACAATAAGCTGAAAGAGAAGTTATCTTCAATCACAAACTCATCCTTGTAAGCATATAGTGAAAATGATATAATGTCTAAAGAGCTAAAGATACACCATTGAATTGGTCTGTTTCTGTGGAGTTCAGATCAATTGGAGTATGATCAAGATCTTGATCACCTTTGTATTGACTGTTAAGATCAATTGTCTCAAAATCCCTAAATCTACTTAATCCAGGCGTGGTTGTTTCTTCGTGTGCAGGAAATCTCTTGCTAGTTATCCCCTCACCACAGCTTCCTTGAGAAATGCTTCCCCTTTTACTCTTACTTGGCTGATCTAGCAAGGGAAGAGGTGCAACAGGAGCGAGTCTAGACTTGTGCACACATTCAACTTCTTCGGTCTTTGGTTCCTTGCTGTCATTTAAACCCGAGGTCTCTGATGAAGTCAAGGAGCTCTCCAATGAGCAACCAGGGTCCTTGATTTGTCGGTCTAGCTCTTCTAAGTTTAGGGCTCTTATTTGAGTGAATTCGGACAATGAAGAGCTCAAGCACCCTGAATCCACTATTGATACCAGCTGAGAAAGCTCGGCTTTCGTGTTTTCTACTCCCATGGATGGTCCGCTGAGAGTCTCTTGAGCCTTTTTCAGCACCTTTTGTAGATACTTCCCTTGAGCTTCAATCCTCATCTGCAAATGCCTTTGTACCTAAACAAGATGATTGCATTTGCAGCATGACAAACATTTTCCAACTAGATAAAAAAGGCTAAAATGACAATATTATCTGAAGTGATTATTAGGATCATGGTAATTGTGTCATATCTATACCTCAATTTGCTCATGAAGTTTCCTCTGCACCTCCATTTGAACTTGTATAGCGCGGCCGAATTTCAAGCTTCTGCAAAACACAGCCCTTGGTTAGCTCTACATTAATTTTCTTAAGCCAAGAAAAATGGATAAGTAGTTCTAAGTTTGAAAAGATTACTCTTTTATTGGAACAAGGACTGGATTGTTACTTTCCTCTCTACAAAGGTCAAGTTCACCTGGGTTATCATTGTAATCTGCACTAAACCAATGACCATGACTGAACATTCAATGGAAAATCACATTGAAAAGATTTGTAGTTGTCAATTATCACACCTTCTTGGTTGGAGGAGTCACTACATGTTTCTGATAGTAGATTCTTTCCAAGTCTATATTTCTGCATTACAAGAACCAAAGAAAAGATTCATTCAAGTTCATTCTTCACATTTGCTCTTCAAGTGCTTGTGATAACTAGAACTCAAATGATTGGATCAAGAAAATTACTTGTAAATGGCTCTTGAGATGAAACAAAGTGATACCCGGAATTCCCATCACTCTCATCAAACTCTTTGGAGATGCCTCTGTCTCATCAGTTCATATAAGAATTTATGTGATTTGTGTACAAGAAAAGTATGTACAAAACATGAATGAACTTATTATAACAAAAATACATACTTTGTAGTCCTCCAACTTGGTTGACAGCATCGACAAATCGCTGATGAAGTTCAGGAGTCCATCTAAGCCTTGGTTTTGCAGCAGAAGAAAGAACCAAACTTGAACCTTGATCCTGCATATTCTGAAGACCCGTTTTTTACCTGGCACAAATACAACATTAAACTGAAGTGAAATGGTGTTAATGGCTTTGCTTAGCTCCGGTGTTTTCAACATGTGTAGTGTAGTCTCTTATAATTTGAAGCTAATTGGTTTTGTCCTATGCTCTCACACTATATGAGGAAACACTTTGTGTGGGGTTGGATTTATGAGGGAATATATGCTCATGAGCTTGGACTTTTCTTCATTTCTACTCATCTCTCCATTTTGTACTCATTTTCCTATTTCATATCAACTTTGTTTTTTTGTAATTATTATTATTATCAAGATTTTTTCTTTTTGAAATTTCCATAATTCCATCATCTTCTTTGACTTGAAATGATGGAATAGAATCACTTTCCTTTTTATAAAGAAGGAAATTGATTTATCAGACAAGCATGCAAAAAAAGAATCTTTTAAAGCAAAAACATTTTAATTCGAGTCTCGGAAGAATTAGAAAATAAAATGCTTATTCCTTGTTAATATATCAGATATGCTTATTCCTTGCAAACACATTTTAATGCTTCTTCTTGGTTTTCTAGACCTCTCATATCTTTTTCACTTAAACTCCCAATAAGAATAAGGTAGAGTGAATAAAGAGTGCAACTTTCATACAATGGCAAGAGGTTTAGAAGGAAACCTACAAAACAAAACATTATTCGGAGAGAGAATACTCTAATACATGTTTCTTATCTTAATTAAGTGAATGAAAATGAAGGATAATGAGACAGATGGGCCTTTGTTTCATTTAAGTTTATCTTTTACTTTCTTGTATGCCTTAATCATACCTCAAGGATGTGTTTGTGTGTGTGTGATTGGCAGATTGTTGTTGTTGTTTGTAGAGCTGGAGGAATCAAGGAATCTTACTGATAGATTTGAGGACAAAGACAACTTAGAGAAGCATTTGTATTTTGTGTTAGCAACAAATTAAAGTGACCACCGAATCAATATTCCTATAAGAATAATAATAGAGAGCTACTTCTGACCTTACAAATCCTTAGTTTTCATGCCCACAAAGTAATTAGTTAATTTTCACTTGCATGGCAGTAAAAACATATATATGTTGTGTACCAAGTAAAGGGAATTATATCACAAAAGTGAACTTGAATTGATTTGATCAAATTTTGTTATTCTTTACCAAAAAAACAAGGGTTCAATTAGAGAAGATGTTAACCCAAAAGAAAAGGTAAGAAACAAGTAAATAAAGAAAATGAAAATAACAAGTGTTGTGTTTGTAATCTATGCTTGTAAAGACACAAACAATGTAACACACACATAAGAGACTAGGTAGGAGCCAATTGGCTCAATGGCAGGATGAGCTCAAGCTAGCTCCATCATACTTGAATCAAGCTTGGTACCAAGTCTCAGTGATCTTGGTGCTGGCTAACTCGTTTGTGATGTGGAGGAATGGCTTGGGCTCTACCGCTGGCTTTCTGTTTTGGTTGGACTTTGTTGGTGTTTTGGGCCAAGCGGCCCAAAACTGATGAGGTTGCCTTATCTGTCTTGGGCTGGCGTATTTGGTTGAACGACGCCGTTTGAGACTTGGCTCCTTCATACAAAAGCGATGAACAAGAACTCTAGGGTTAAGGGCTTGCTTTCTTCTGCGCCGTTGAGAATTCTCAAGAGCTAGAGCTCCCATCTTGCATCTCTTGCGATTTCTCTTTGGTTCACCAGTATTGAGCGAGTTCTAGGATAGGGATTGGAGATTGGGTGAGGAAGAAGGCCACATGAGTTCTCAGTGAGCTTGACTGTGCAGCCTTCGCTCCCTTCTGCTTCGTGCATCTCCTTAGCGTCCTGTCTTTGAGCCAAACTCTTGCCGTCTTTGTGTGTGCTTGTGTGTGTACGTTTGTGCTTGTTCTTTTTGCTTAGTGAAAACTTGGTTGAGTCTCCCGTTGAGGCTCCGCAGAGTAGGGTTTACCTGAACTGCGTTACCAATCTCTCGTGTTCAACTTGCTTTCGATTTCCTTTCGTTCTTTGTTGATTTCCAAACGTGTAATCGAGGTAGATTAGAAAACGAGCTTCACAATTGGTATCAGAGCGAGGTTGTGTCTCTGATCTGTTCTTCCGCTGCTTGTTGTGTTCTTGAGTCTAGGGTTTCTACTTCTTCCCTCTCTTCTGGTCTTCAGGGTGACTGCTTGGGTTGAAAAGCCTAAGTCTGATGCCAGGACTATAGATCTGAGGTGAGAAAGGCCTGCTCTGGTGACTCTGTGATTCTCACAACAATTTTTCAAAAGTTGCTTGCTTTTCTATTCGCTCTTACCCGTTTGGTTTCAAACCTGAGTGTGTGAGGCTTATGATACAGTCTTCACACACAAATCTGGTTGAACAAATAGTGACAGTGGAGTCTTTGTGACTTGGCTGGTGATCCATGCCCAACTAGTGGTGAGTAGTTTAAGCTATCTATACCCTTGGCGGATCATACATAATCTCTGCAAAGAGATTTGCTTGGTGCTCTTACTCTGTAGCATCAATAGCTCAGAGCAAAGGGTTGTGTGTACTTTTAGAAACTGCCTACCCTTGCAAAAGGGATTCTCTGCTTCTTCTGTCTAAGATCACTATCTTAGATTGAAGGTTTTCCTTTTACTTTTGCTGCTTCTCTAATCTGTTGTCAAAGATGTCTGAGAACACTCCTAAGGTCAAACCTTATGATGGTGTTTCAGATTTCTCAATGTGGCAGGTGAAAATGAAGGCTCTGTTGATAAAGGAAAAATGTTGGAAAGCTATAGAGGGTGTTTGGCCACCAAACACTAAGGCAGAAACTAAAACTGAGGCCTCTGAAATGGCTCATGCTGAAATCATGATGAGATTGACAGATGATGTGGCTAGACATGTATTGAACTATACTGATGCTAAGTCTCTGTGGAAAGCTCTTGAAACTCAATACTTGAAAACATCTCTGCCTAGTAAAATATCTCTGCTGTGTAGATTGTTCTCTTTCAAAATGGATGTCAATGTGCCTTTGAATGATAATCTGGATAGATTTCTTAGGATGACTCTCTTGAAAGATGCAATGATAAGATAAAAGATGACCATCAAGCTGTGTTACTACTTAGTTCTTTGCCTTCACAGTTTCACACTTTAAAGGATGTGATTCAATATGGCAATGATAAACTGACTAAAGCTAAGATCATGGAAGCCATTATTGAAAAGAATGAAGTTCTGAAAGTGTTTAAAATCAAGGGTGAAAAGAAAACTGAGTCAAAAACTGAGGTTTTGATGACTAAAGGCAAGACTAAGAATAACAAGAAAAATGCAAACAAGAAGAATGAGAAAACTGACAAGAATGAAAAGGAGAAAAAGGACAATAGGAAGTGTTATCACTGTGGAAAAACTGGACACTTTATTAAAGACTGCAAAAAGAAACAACAGGAAGAAAAAGAAAAGAATTCTGGTGATTCTGTTGCCTTGTTTGAGTCTGCTCCTAATTATCCTTTTGAATTGCTTGTGTGCTCATCTTCTGGAGATAAAAATGCTTGGATTCTTGATTCTGGTTGCACTCTGCATGCTACTTTTGACAAATCCTTGTTTGATTCTCTGCATGAATATGATGGTGGTGAGGTTCTTCTGGGTGATCATACTGCTTTGCCTATTAGAGGGGTTGGGAATGTTCCTCTTAGGATGTATGATGGGAAAATTAGGGTCCTTCAGAAAGTGAGATGGGTGCCTGATTTAAGAAGAAACCTGATGTCTGAATCTGTGTTTGATGATCTTGGTTGTCATATTATTACTCATTCTGGTATAAGGGAAGTAATTAAGAATGGTGCTACTCTTATCAAGAGTGTTAAGGAGGGAGGGTTATACAAAGTTATTGCTTCTCCTGAATTAAATTTCTCAAAAATGTGTAATGTTATGACTCCAGATCTGACCAAACTGTGGCATGTTAAGCTTGGACATATAGGAATGAAAAGCCTAAATTATCTGTTTAAAACTGGTTTAATTGATAGAAAACCTGTGGATTTGAGTTTCTGTGAAAGCTGTGTGCTAGAAAAGAAAGCTAAGCATAGTTATGGCAAGTCTGCATATGTTGCTAAGCATGCTCTTGAATATGTTCATTCTGATTTGTGGGGTCCTGCTCAAGTTGCTATTGTGGGTGGGAGAAAATATTTCATGAGTCTGATTGATCATTCTTCTAGGAAAGTGTGGATTTACTTGCTGAGATCTAAGGATGAAGCTTTTGATGCTTTTAAAACTTGGAAATTGCTTGCTGAAAATGAAACTGATTTGAAACTTAAATGCCTTAGAACAGATAATGGTCTTGAATTCTGTAACCATGCTTTTGATGATTTTTGTAGGGAAAATGGGATAAAGAGACATCTGACTGTCCCTGGCACACCTCAGCAAAATGGAACAGCTGAGAGGATGAACAGGACCTTGCTTGAAAAGGCAAGGTGCCTGCTCATAAGTGCAGGGATGAAACCCTCATTATGGGGTGAGGCTGTTACAACAGCCTCATACCTCATAAACCTGTCTCCATCTTCTGTGATAGATTTCAAAACCCAACAGGAGATGTGGACAGGGAGGAAGCCTTCACTGGCACACTTGAAACCATTTGGTTGCACTGCTTATGCTCAAATTTCCCAGGGCAAGCTGCAACCAAGGGCTCTAAAGTGTGTCATGTTAGGCTATCCAGAGGGCATTAAGGGTTATAAGCTTCTAGTGTGTCAACCTCATGGATATAAGGTTATCACATCTAGAAGTGTAACCTTTAATGAGTCAGAATTTTATTTCAAAGTGAAGTCTAATGCCTCTACTGAGTGTGCAAGTACTAGCAAAGAAAGGGAAAATGTGAGGTTTTTCCTCCCTCATGAAGCAGAAACTGAAACTGAGGATGAGTTTGACAGTTCCTTGCCACAAGGTGCTTCAAATGAGGAGGAAAACAATGATGGTGAAGGAGAAAACTCTGATGATACTGTAATGGAACACCAGGAAGCTGAGGGAGCAACTCCACCCACTGATGTGGGTGTTGATTCAAGTATTGAAGACCAGTTGCCCCACCAAGCTGGTGGGGAGGTAATTTCTGAACATGATATGGGTGAAGAACATGTAGAATTACAGCATCCTTTGCATGATTATCAACTTGCTAGGGATAGAGAACCTAGAGTTAGAATTCCTGCTAGGAGATTCATGATGTTTGCTGAATTCTGTGAAATTTCCAAGCATGATAACTTGATTGAGTATGCTTTCCTTGCTGTCGAGCATGTCATTGATAGCTTTACACCTGAAACTTATGAATGTGCTATGAGATGTGTGCATGCTAAAGACTGGACTAAAGCTATGCAAGAGGAAATCATGTCTATGTATGCTAACAATACTTGGGTTCTTACTCCCAAGCCAGCCAATGCTAGACTGATTGATTGCAAATGGATCTTTAAAATTAAAGATGGTGCTCATATAGGTGATCCCCCTAGATACAAAGCTAGGTTAGTTGCTAAAGGGTTTACTCAAAAGGAGAGTATAGATTACAATGAAATCTTTGCTCCTGTGGTTAAGTATAAAACTCTGAGATTATTACTTGCCATGACTGCTGTGTTTGACTGGGAACTTGAACAAATGGATGTTAAGACTACTTTCCTGCATGGTGATTTGCTTGAAACAATTTATATGAAACAGCCTAAGGGCTTTGTGGATTCTGCTAAACCTGATCATGTGTGCTTGCTTAAGAAGTCTATATATGGTTTGAAGCAGTCCCCTAGGCAGTGGAACATTAAATTTGATTCTTGCATGAAAAACTTAGGTTTCACTAGGAGCAGTTATGACACTTGTTTATACTTTAAGGGCATTAGAACCAAAACTCCTTTGTTTGTGCTTCTCTATGTGGATGATATACTTCTGATGTGTGATTCCAAAGTTATGATTGTTGCTGTTAAAAGAGATTTAAAGCAGAATTTTGACATGAAGGACTTATGAGTTGCCAAAAAGATTTTAGGCATAAGGATTAGAAGAGATAGGAAAAAGAAAATGATGTGGTTGTCTTAATCTGATTACTTGCTTAAAGTCTTAGAAAGGTTCAACATGACAGATTCTAAACCCACCTCTGTTCCTTTAGGAGGCCATTTAGAATTGTCTAAGATGTTTTGCCCTTCAACCCCAGATGAGAAAGCTAAAATGAAAGATGTGTCTTATGATGTTGCAGTAGGTTCTGTCATGTATGCTATGCTTTGTACTAGACCTGACTTGACTTTTGCAATTAGTGTGCTTAGTAGATTCATGTCTAATCCTACTGAGTGTCATTGGATTGCTATGAAGTTTTGTCTGAAGTACATCTGTGGAACTAAATATTATTGCCTTGTTTATTCTGAGCATAATGCTAGAAATGAATTATTTGGATATTGTGATTCTAATTATGCTAGTAACAAGGATAATAGAAAGTCTACTTCTGCATACTACTTTACATGGGCAGGAAATTGCATATCTTGGAAGTCACAACAACAATCTGTTGTTGCACTTTCATCTACTGAGGCAGAGTATATAGCTGCTACTGAGGCAGCAAAAGAAGCAATTTGGTTGTCTGGAATTGTCAAGGAGATACAGCCTACACCTCTTCTTCCCATTATCTTCATGGATAGTCAAAGTGCTCTCTATCTGTGCATGGACCCTATGCTACATGAAAGGTCCAAGCACATTGATGTGAGACACCACTTTGTGAGAACTAAAGTTGAAGAGAAGGTGCTGGAGATGAAGAAGATCAAGGGAGAGCTGAATCCATCAGACTTTGGCACCAAGATTGTGACTGCTGACAAGTTCCATTTCTGCAGGAATTTCCTGCATATTTGGGACTCAAAATGAGCCTCTGGAGCTCATGGGCCGATGATGTTGGGAATGACTTGACCTTGTTTTCACTACTGGTAGAAAGAGCTTGTATTTACTACATAGATTAGGAGGGCAATTGTTGTGTTTGTAATCTATGCTTGTAAAGACACAAACAATGTAACACACACACATAAGAGACTAGGTAGGAGCCAATTGGCTCAATGGCAGGATGAGCTCAAGCTAGCTCCATCATACTTGAATCAAGCTTGGTACCAAGTCTCAGTGATCTTGGTGCTGGCTAACTCGTTTGTGATATGGAGGAATGGCTTGGGCTCTACCGCTGGCTTTCTGTTTTGGTTGGGCTTTGTTGGTGTTTTGGGCCAAGCGGCCCAAAACTGATGAGGTTGCCTTATCTGTCTTGAGCTGGCGTATTTGGTTGAACGACGCCGTTTGAGACTTGTCTCCTTCATACAAAAGCGATGAACAAGAACTCTAGGGTTAAGGGCTTGCTTTCTTCTGCGCCGTTGAGAATTCTCGAGAACTAGAGCTCCCAGCTTGCATCTCTTGCGATTTCTCTTTGGTTCACCAGTATTGAGCGAGTTCTAGGATAGGAATTGGAGATTGGGTGAGGAAGAAGGCCACATGAGTTTTCAGTGAGCTTGACTGTGCAGCCTTCGCTCCCTTCTGCTTCGTGCATCTCCTTAGCGTCCTGTCTTTGAGCCAAACTCTTGCCGTCTCTGTGTGTGCTTGTGTGTGTACGTTTGTGCTTGTTCTTTTTGCTTAGTGAAAACTTGGTTGAGTCTCCCGTTGAGGCTCCGCGGAGTAGGGTTTACCCGAACTGCATTACCAATCTCTCGTGTTCAACTTGCTTTCGATTTCCTTTTGTTCTTTGTTGATTTCCAAACGTGTAATCGAGGTAGATTAGAAAACGAGCTTCACAACAAGATTACATGTGAAGAATATACATCGCCTAAGGAATCGCTAAAAGAAGAAAACTTTACTTTGTATTATCATGTATGAAACCATGCATGACATGCTCACAGCCGAATAATGAGATCAAATGGGAGTTAGCATGATGTCACCCGTTCAACGAGATTGTAGGCTCGAGTTTGTGTTAGTTTAATTAGCTTCAATTCATACTTGATCGATTGTAGAAAACACGAAATAAGTAAGAATCTTTATCGGTGTACGCTTTTCTTTGTGATTGGTAGCAAGTGTTGAAACTATATCTTGCAAGGCAAAGAATTAATGAGAATGTGCAACCAAGGGGATTAATTGCTTTCCTTGTGATTGGTCGCAAGTGTAGAAACTAGCGTAACCTTGAAGAGATCCGAACCAACTCTTGAATCTTTCAAGAGTTTTACAAAACAAGTTTCTACACATGTGAAGGAAAATCTTTTGTTTGGGATCGATTTGATTGAAATGAAACAAACAAGCATAGACTTGTACGCTACCATGCTAAGCTTAGTTTCATCAAGCTTTCGATGTGGAAACCAAGTCCCATAAAATACTAGCAAATTAACTTTAATTAGTGCTACATTAACATTAGCAAAACATGCATGTGGTGGGTTTGGAGTGTGAGGTCGAAATAGTTTAAGATAAGAGTGCGTACATAATGACCCTTCAAACCCGGCCAGCTCAATATGAGATTATACTAATTAAGTTTGATAAGTAAGCCAAGTATACGAGAGTGCGTGTGTACATGGAAATTGTAATTTTCAAGACTTGGTGCTTATTTGATTAGTGGAACACATCATGATAACTTAAAGAAGATGTCATAGAGAACCACCAAGATAATTAATGGATGCACCTAAATAATTTAGCTAGGTATGAGAAAGCGAAAAGTACATTCTCTATAATCCTTTGATACATCGTTTGATTTGAACTTTGAGTCATTTGATCACTAATGTCATTTTTGTAGCTTTTTTATATAGTTGAGAATGGTGATTCATTGCATTTGATTCACTTTGGGTCTATGGGAACCAGCATTTACCTCATCATTTGAGGAATATTCTTAATTTATGGTATAGGAATCAACATTTACCTCTTCATCGCCTTCAACACTTGACAAGTGGTGTCATTACTTGAGCGAATGTTTTCTGGTTCACATGGGATATGGGGAAGAAATGTATCCTTTATATTATACCCTTAAGCTTTATAATTATTATTATTATTCCCTTTCTTTAAATTTCAGCCCTCCATTTCCCTTTTTCTTTTAGAACTTGTAGTGCAAGTTGGAACTTTCCATGATTTCTTTCAAGTTGAAAGATCAACCCATGAGCAAAAAACTAGGGATTAATCAAGAACCTTTTGAGAGATTATTTAGATGTTAAGTGTTTATTATATTGATTTATTCTCATTCGTAAAAGTACATTAGTCTAATTTTTATTTCATATTATGTTGGTTATGTGCTTTATTTTATGTGTCTTTGTTGTGGGTTGGGTTAGTTTCTTTGTGATAGGACCCCTCGGGTGTATGCTTTGTGTGCTCCTTCTTTGGTGGTTTATCTTTTTAGCTGTAGTTTTTGGGTCTTTTAGACGCCTTCCCTCTGCGCTTAGCCGGGGGGGCCCCCATCCTGACCCCTAGATTCCCGTAGGGGAATTACGCTGGGTCTATTGTTGCTGTTGTTGTTGTATATTATGTTAGAAAACACACATGCAATTGATAAATTGGAACGTACAACAGTTGTCGTTGTGGAGATATAATCTCAATATATAATAAGTCCAAGAGAGTTTCATCATTAATCATTTGATATTAAGAAGTGCGTTTAGTCATAAATGCAGTTGATTAAGTTTAGTAGACATTTGGTCAATTACTTTAACAATTTAATCTCTTTATAACTAACATAAAATGCACAAATTGTCGATTCCCAAAAGACGTGGATATCATCAAAAAATTAGGCACAAGTCCAAGATAGTATTACTCCCTCCGTCCCCGAAAGTTTATCCATAAAACACATTTGCACGCAGATTAATGAAAATTGAAAAAGTTTGATAAGTGATAGGAAAAACTGTTAAAGTTGATGAAAAGGGTATAAAAAAGAGTAATTTATAAGATTGATTGAGGATATGATGCAACCCAGGCCCGAGCCCGGATCGATCGTGGTTAGACCAAGACCATGGCGTCCACCTTGGTCCCGACACGTCAACCATAGAAGAAGAAGACGCTCTCCAACTCAAGTCCAAAGGTCCTATCACAAGGAGCCGAGCCAAGAGCATCGTTCAAATCCCGGCTTTGTTCCTAGAAGGGTCGGCCCCGACCTCACCATGGTCGGCCCCGACCTATTCCAGGGAATTCTCACCAAGCTGATTTAGGTCGGCGCCGACCCCCTGTAGGTCTCCTGCGACCCCCTCTGGCGGACATCCGTGCGTGACTTCGGTTTCGAATTCCTTTCGAACCGCCTATCCTTAATTAGATTTTCTTTTAATTTAAGTCAAGTTATTATTTTAGGATAATTATTTGACTTAATTCTAGATAGCTTGTTTCTTTTATTTTCATATTTTTATTTTAGGATTTTTGTAACAAATCATATCTATATCTTTCCATAGATAAGATATGATTTGCTAGATTATTTCTTTCCTAGCTAGAAACCCTAGGGGGCTGATTATCCCTCTATAAATACTCTTGTATTTCCTTTCATTAGTTTGATGCGATGCAATATTGAATTCCTGAAAAGTAAAGTCGAGTTTCTCCTTCTCTCGGGATACCGTTGCATCACTCGTTCGTTCTACTTCATCAATCGCTTCCGCATCGTTAATACTTCACCATCCATCATTCAATCAAGGGAAAACGCACTTACGCCTACGATCTCGATCGGGACATCCGTGTCCTTGTCGACCACGAGGGGCAAGGACGCATCAGGATAATTTTGAAATTTTATAGGAAAAAAATAATAAAGTTGAGAGGAAAGTTGGATAATGTGGTAAAATATGAGATTGTATGAGGGTAATATTGTAAAAACATAGTGATATAAATGGAAATAAAATAGAGAGGGACAAACTTTTCAAGACACCCGAAAAGGAAAGACGGACAAACTTTCGGGAATGGAGGGAGTAGTATATAGGAAGAAGCTTAATCTGTCATTCTAAAATTGTCAAGTTTTTTGTTGCTCCAATAGGATTCAAGCTTGATATTCTTCTTAGCTGGAACTAGGGATGCACATGCCCCGCGGGGACGGGGACCCATGGGGACCCGCCCCGAATGGGGCGGGGATTCCCCGACTTAATGGGGAGTGGGGCGGGGATGGGGATTTGGTTTTAATTCCCCGACGGGGATGGAGCGGGGACGGGGAATTCATTATCCGCCCCGTTTAATACCCGACCCCGATATTAATAATATATTATTTTATATGACTATTTAATTTATACTCAAACAATAGTCTATATGTAAAATATTATAGATTTTATTTTTTATAATCTATATGTAAAATATTTTAAATTTTATTTTTTATAGTCTATATGTAAAATATTATAATTTTTTTTATATAATAAAAAAAATCAATAAATGGGGACCCGTTAACATACCCAAACCCGATGGGTATTCCCCACCCCGATCCCTGCGGGGATTAGATGGGGATGGGGCGGGGATGGGGAAACAAATAGGGGATGGGGATGGGGATGGGGAATGCATTATCCGCCCCGCCCCGGCCCCATGTGCATCTAACCCACAAAAAACTGAAGTTAGTGGTAGGTTTAATTCTGAAAATTATCTCTATAAATAAAGTTTAAAGCCTTAATACGTGCTTTCCCCTGCCTAACATTCAACCAAAAATAAATATCTCCATTACAAGACAAGATTAGGAAGCTTGTTATGGGCGGGTCTATGTGTTTATTATCTTTTCATGCCCCTTTTCCAGGGCAACTTTTAAGAATTGGGAAAGAAGGGTAGCCTATTTTGAAACTAATTTGTAGAAGTTGATTTTCAGAGGTAATAATGCGATTAAGTTTAACAAAGTATCTTACAAATGTGAACAGATTCCTAGTCAAGTTGATTGATTAGGATAATGTTAGTGTGTCAAGGTCTTAACTTTAGCAAAAATCAAATCGTATTTTTGAATTAAGTTAGTACGGTTGGCACCACCCAACGTAGACAAAGACTTGTTAGATTGGACAAAAACATTAGTGAAAAAAAGATAGGAAAAACACAAAAGTCATAAATAAATAACAGCAAGAAATCGAAAAGAAAAAGGAAATGGGGACTTAGAAGAAAACAGAAAAAGATACGGTTCGAGCTTAGAGCATATGCAATGGTGAGGAGCTATCATCCTCTTTCAATTTTCTCTCTCCTTTTCTCCATTTGACACATCATCTCCTCTCTCATCCACTTCATTTTCTACTTTTTCATTCCTCTTCCTCATCATCTTTCTTTATGTTTCCCTACAATGGAGAGGATCCTCTTATATTTCACCCTATTTTATATGTATATACTCACTTTATAATCTATACAATCAAGAGTATGATAAAATTAATTACTCAACTTAATTAATAATTACACTATATTTAATAAACTAATTCAGTGTAGTTAATAAAATTGTAAATAACTCGTGATAATATAGATTGAATTGCAAATGAAAAAAAAACTTGATTTTTTTTATCAATAAAAAAAACTTGATTAAACATAAAAAACGCTACAAATGACGAAAGATGAAAAGTAAAAACATTAAGCATACATTATAATAATTAATACTATTGCCATACAAAGTCAATCAGAATCTGAATCCGATGTCATGTCTTGAAACTTCTCCCATATGTGATCGACCAAGTCGTTCTGTAGAGCAACATGCATTTCTTTACTCCGAAGCTCCTCCCTCCTATCCATAAATCTTCTTAGAGTTCGCTCATTATATCGTCTCCGAGACACTATGAATGTCTCGTTATCATTTCTTCTTGATGATCCAATTTATAGAGAAAAAAATGACTAATGTAGAAATGATGCAAAATTAGACTCAATTTATAGAGAAAAAAATGATGGAATTTAATTTATTTTCTTTTTTAAATAAAAAATGTTACATTTTATTATTATTTGGGGAATAACATAACTAGTTATAAATTTGAATGAAATAATTGAAAATAGTTGAGTAGTAGATAACATGTGTCACATGGTAAATGGGTAAAAGTTAAAGTTTGGCACAAGAGCCAAAATTTACAATCCTTGGTAGAAGGAGGATTACTTTCATTCCTCCTTTAAGAGAGGATCCTCTAACAATTTCTACAATGAAGAGGACATCCTCATAGAGGAGAGAGAGTGCTAAGAGGAGAGTGATTCCTCACCATTGTACATGCTCTTATCGGAAGTGGCGGGCCATTACACGTGGCAGTAATTGAGTGGGTGAGAAAGGAGAGCCGCTAATGGTAGATTCGGAGGCCCCTACGTGGCCAGGTCTTTTTGCATGTGGGTCCCACTCCCCCAAGCTGTATTCGGACACGTGTCCGTTTCTCAGCATCCGACGTGGAGACTGTACTAAATTTGTAACCGTAAAAAGTATGTATGATTAAGGGTTAAGCTAAACTAAACTCATGAAATTATGGGTTCCTACTTCCTTATAACTTTTGCCCGTTGTGCATAAGAACGAATTATTTTCATAGAAAAAAAATGTTATATAACATGCTTTTATGTTATCTCATTGCACTCAAATAAAACATAATAAGGTGAACATCAATTCGGTTTTAAATACACGAAAGTATGCCAAAATAATGTCGGCGAACTAAAAGTGACATATTTAGACATTGAAGTGATGAATTTAACAATAAATCTTAACCATGAAGAAGATGACAAGATTTGCCAAGTAGTTGATGTGAAATTTCATGTAATTGTGTTAAGGGTGGACCAGAGATACTAGACAAGTATTGTCAACTTGCTGAAAATGTTATTGTAGTGTTCATTCTTATCCATATACTCGTTCTTTTTTAATATTTAAAAAAAATAACAATTTCATATTCACTTTTTGATCAAAATAAGTTTACATTATTATTTTACAATATTTGATCAATAATATCATGTAATCAACATTTCTTTTTTGTAGCATGTAATCAACATTAAAACGTGCAATTTCGCAACCAAACATATTGACATTTGCGTGCATATGATGAGCTCATTTGGTCATGCCTAAGTTTCGTATCTGCATTCTATTGTAAGCTTTTAGAGAACATACATAAACATTTCCTAACCTTTGAACACATTGCCTCAAACAAACGAGCACATGTAGTACAACTTTGGTTAGTCAAACATTTTAGGACAAGCAAGATAAAACGGGTAAGTATGATCGAGCTCTAAAATAATGGCCGATATATCCGTGTTTTTGTATCGCCCTCAATCAAAAAGTCACAAATTCCAAAATTAAAAAAGGGATTAATAAAAAAAAAAGCTGAGAATCAAAATCAAATCAAAAGATCTCCCTTGTGGCCACATGAACTTGTGGCTTACAACGCTTCCTTCCATTGATGACTTGAAAAGTCTCCCCTTTTTCACTTTGCATCCTTTGCAAATTAACCCCCAACCAAAAAAAACCACAAATAGAATTCAAGTAGAAGTAATTTGTTTGTGTTGGAGAAGGAAGAAAAAAACAGACAGAGAGTTTTATGTTTTAGAAATCATGTCTGAGGTTAAGCTGTTCGGGAAGACGATCCAATTGCATTCAAACGACGGCGTTTTGGATCGCGCACGTGGCGCTGATCTCGTTGCTGACTCCGATCACAACTTCTCCGACGGCTCTGCTTTAAGCCTAGATGAGAAGGTGTGTGAATTTTGATTTCTTACTTCTTATGATCATCATAATCGGCAAATTGAACAGCTACCCTTATGTTAAATCCGGGTGAATCGAATTGGGTCGATCTCAGTTTCTCGAAATTGTGTCGATTCGGTGTTGATTTGGGGGGATTAGGGTTCATAACTGTATAATTGCTTGAAAAAGATCTCATCTTTAATTCTGGCTCAGAGCGATGGAGCCATGGATTCTTCCGGCGAAGACCCAGAAACGCCGTCGAAGGACAAAGAAGAGAGCGAGTCGAGCATCTCACAAGAGTCGAAAAGGCCAGACAAGATCCTGCCTTGTCCACGCTGTAAAAGCAACGAAACCAAATTCTGCTACTTCAACAACTACAATCTGAACCAGCCACGTCATTTCTGCAAGGGTTGCCAGCGTTATTGGACCGCCGGAGGAGCCGTCAGAAACGTGCCCATCGGCTCCGGTCGCCGGAAAAACAAGAGCCCTTTGGTGCAATCGCCCCAAGTTGCTGACAACTCAGGATCGTCGCATTGTGTTGCTGTCACAAATGAGACAGAACAATTGCCGAAGAAAAATAGTGAGGTTCACGGGTTTAGTCCTGGTTTTCCTGCGCCTCCTTGGTATCCAGCTCAGTGGGGCCTCATGTATACAACGACGCCGTTTTTGAGCTATGGGGTGCATAGTAGTGGTTCGTTGGGAAAGCATTCGAGAGGAGGAGGAGATAAGGAGGAGGGGGGAAATGGAACGAAAACGAGTAGGGTTTTGGCGCCGAAGACGCTCAGGATCGGTGATCCAGGTGAGGCGGCAAAGAGCTCGGTTTGGGCGACTCTAGGGATCAAGAATGAGAAAGGGAATTCGATAGGATCGAGCAGCGTCTTTGGAGGGTTTCAACTGAAAACCGAGGGTGCGAACTCTGTTGTTGCTGATGGATCTTTGGTGTTGCAAGCTAACCCGGCTGCCTTTTCGCGCTCCTTAAGGTTTCACGAGAGTGCTGAATGATTTGTCAATGTTCTAAAAGACACTAGGCGGTGATGGACTATGCCTAGACCTCGACATCACCAAGCGGGTTGCAATTCAGATATTCAAGGGTAGGGTAGCCAAGCTCCTCGCCTATCACTTAGAACACTGACGAGTTTTAGCTTTAACAATCGAGTTGATGGAAGATTACAAAAACCCTAGGGAATGGAAGAATCCACGGTTTCGATGCCCTAGATACGATACGTAATTTTGTTGTACTATGAACATCTTTTGGTATGTAAGTTTGTAAATATTTTTATCAAGTTTATGTATGGTCACTTTGGTAAGAAGATGGGTTGCTAGGTGGGAAAAATAGTACACATAATTTTGTGTGTTTTAAGTTTGTAATAAGGAAAGATGAAGAGTGTTTTAACTCTACCAAAAGAGTGTTTTAACATGCACAGATAGTGTGATTTCAAAATTTATAGTTCATTTGCAATCTCAGAAGGTCTCTTTTTCTCTCCAACTTTTTCCTTTGTTTTTGCACAGCGTTACCTTGATAGGAACGTTTGACATTGCAATTTATTTTAAAATCAAAAGATCTACCCTAGTTTACATTCATAAATGTATAAAAGCTTAGTTGAGTAGGAATAAAAGACTTTTTTGAGTGCTTTCAGACACTAACAACAAATCGGAACATTTGAAACAGCAACTCTAGTATGATCACAATTTAGGCTATGCTACAATATTGACGTTGCTTTCACTCAAGAATCCAAACACCAGCTAGACCAGAAAAAACATCCAAACACCAAGAAATTACAAGGTAGAAGAAGCATTGCAAAGAAAGTATCATTACAATTTGAATATTATCAGATAAATAATGCAACGCACTTCTAAATGGATTGTTGTGCTCCAGTGAATTTCCTTGTAATTTCCCTGAAACTTCCTCAAAGTATAATGTCACGTCTTCATCTACTTCATTTTTTAAAATCAATAATATTGAATTCTCTATATCGACTTATCCAATCGGTTTCGAGCTTCCTATATTTATACTCCTATAACTCAAATTTATAAGTATTTCTTTTTTGGTTGAGGGCACTCACAGGAGAGTCGAATCGATGACCTGGGTACTACTTTTATTATTTTTATAGCCTTAATCGTTTGACTAGATATCCGAAGACAATTTATAAGTATTTCTTATAATTTATACAATAACATAATGTAATATTAAAAGTTACAATTTCAAAACCCACTTTATATAATTAATTTAGTATGAAACTGAAAGGAAGTTGCTCCAAGCTAGGAATATTTACATCATCACCTTCTACGCAATCACACCAACAAACTTTCTGCCCTATATATAGGAGGAGAAATATCTTTAGCATATCAAGTTCAACAAATTCCACATAGATTTTTAATACATACAAGTTACATTCATGAAGCAATTCGGAAGCACTTTCTCAATTGAGTTCCCATTATTGTGTGGAATTATGAGCCAATGGCCTTCCAAAATCCTAGTATCCTTGATACCCAAATCACATATTTTCCCAAATTTAGGGTTCATGAAAAGAGTTTGCGAACCTTCTCCCTTGAACAATAGCAGCAACAACAACCAAGTTCTAAAGCCACCCACGAGCACAAAGAGGCTTGGTATGGAGGAGAATGAGCTTAACTTGGTGATGACAAGGTTGGGCCTACACTATGAAGGTGGAAGCTCGCTCGATGTCGATCAAGGCGATTCGTGCAAAATGATAAGCACGGATGAAATTGAAGGTTTATTTAGAGAGGAAGAGCCGAGTCTTGACGAAATCAAGCAAGCGTTCGATGTGTTTGATCGGAATAGAGATGGGTTTATTGATGCCTTGGAGTTGAATCATGTTTTGTCAAGTTTAGGGTTGTTAAAAGGTGGATTGCATTCCCACAATGTACAAGTGTGCAAAATGATCTTGGGAGAGTATGGCCAAAAGGGTGTTGGACTTGTTGACATTCATGACTTTGTTAGATTGATTGAGAAAGGTCTCAATCACTAAGTAAACTTTGATCAATCAAACCAGTTAACAAATGTGGTGATGATATATGGAGTAAACTTTGATTGGTTATGGAACAATGGTGTAAGGATAAAACTTGTTGACGTTCATGACTTCACCTTTTTTGTAAACTTGTTTTTCTCGGAGGATCATGGGCTTTTTGGCCCATATGTATTGATGGTAAATGGGCTTAGCCTTAGAAGAAAGTTGTGGACAGTCATTTTAGAATTACTTTCTTCATTAATGTAAGATCCAATAAAACTTGCTACAAGTAGGGTTTCCTTTTGTTAGTTTATTCAAAATGTAGCATGGATTGAAGAGTGGAAATGGTCAAAGGGTGCAGAAAACTGAAGAAGAACATGAAAAGAAGAGAAGCCATGTCAAACTGTCCATTGATTGCCACGACACCAAATCTCCTTCGCGGCGTCCGATGAGGACAGTAACTTTTAAATTTGACTGTTTCACGGTTTCAGTTAGTTCAAAGCAGTTACCTGTCAAACTCCGATTAAATTCTTTTCTCCTTGGGCATTGGTTAAACGGACAATATTACAAGAATTTAATAAGGTGTTGGTTGAAATTGTTAAAGGGACAATATCACAAGAAAGATTCGCTTTTAAGTCTTGTCTTCTTCTCTAGTCTCTATACATATCATTATTCACAACGTCAATTTGTACAATGACATAGTTATATAGATGTGATAACCATCTAGCATTAATATTTACACTGTCATAGTTATTTTGTTGTGATAACTATGTACAATGACATAGTTATATAGGATGTAAACTTAAATCTATGCTACGGAGTATAACACAAAGCCACTCAATGGGTGCACTATCTAATGAAGTGAGCCTCAAAACTCGGTTTAAAGGGCAACAAAATTCTTTTTGTATATATGTAGATGTATTAGTAGCAATATTATGAATCAATAACATTATAGAATAAAGGCATGCTAAGTAGAAGAGTCTCAAATTTTCCATTAACCCCGGAAATTGAAACATACACTTACACAAAGTACACATTACAAGCTCATCAAAGCAACCAACAACCAATAGAAAAGACTGCAATTCTTACTAGCCTTTTTTCATTGCTTGCATGTTGAAATTGACACCAAATTACCAAACATAGTAATACTAATGGCGGGTGGTTATAACCCACCTCTGCAATCCCACTATTTCACCAAAAAGGTTGCGAAATAGGTCCTCAAAATATCACCCAAAGTTACCTAACCCCAAACAAACATTAAACTTCAAAAAAAAGATAGCCTCTTTAAAATTAGCCATCCCTTGTTTTGACCACTTAATTTCACACACCAAATGGTCAAAACCCATCAATATATATACCTTCCTAAGTAGGCTACTATAGCTTGCTACTCCATAAACCCATATCTATATATAACTAGGTTCTTAATGCAGTGGCAGTTGAGCGTTAATAGGACGCAAACTGAGGGGCAATTTGGTCTTAACGGAACTGAGCTCCGGTGTAGGTCTGACCAAAGGACCAGCGAGCAGGGGCAACATTGTAAGACACAACACTTCGTCCGTCACTAGTGGTGACCTTGAATGAGAGGGCTTGGCCATTCAGGTAAGAGTTGCTTTGCCAGTTTTGCCCCCAGTTTCTTGACATTGCTTGCCACCTTGTTCTTGCCCCTTTAATGGCGGCTGAGTGAACATCACCAGCTCCTCCAACGTTTGTGATCAGGACCAAGTTGAAGTACGAGTGGCCGTTGATTGTGAACCTGATTCCTCCCCTTCTTCTGCAAGGCACCCTGTAAAGTAACATAGAGAGAGAATTTTAACCCATGGCTCACAATGACGGTAACGCTCAAGTTTTAACCTCACAACTTTCCCAATTATGGGTTAAAGATTCAATCTTTATGACATGGGTATGGTTATAAGTTGAACATTTCAAAGTACAAGACTGGAAAATTAACCATTTGGGTCAAATTGAAGTTCTTTTACTGAGTTTTGGCAAGTGGGTTTTTCTCTTAAGCTCACGGGTTTCCCATGTATGGGTGAAAAGAGTAAAAAAACTGAGCGTATGGGTAACTCTTTCGTACCTTCGGTAAGCAACAGGGACAATTCCAGCTCTGTACTGAGCAATGTGTTGGAAGACAGGCTCAGAGAGGTCAAAGTGGTGAAGAGGAGGGTTACACCAACCGCCGTTGTTATTGGGCAGAGCGTTGTTTGGCGGGCAGAAGTTGGTGGCCGTGACCACAATGCTGCCCGGAATGCACCATCTCCGGTCAGCCACGCACGTGATCTCATAGCAGGACCCACATGCTAAGCCATTGTTGAACAGAGCTGTGCTCAGAGCTGCCGTGTTCGTCCCATACCCTTGGCTATACAGGTTCCCATAGCCACAAGCTCCACCTAAACATACACAGTTAACAGTATAAACTTTCAATCTTTGAAACACCCAAATCACAAAAAAGATGAAATCTTTTTGGAGATTGAAGAATTACCCATTGTTCCAGAGGCATCACCACCGCCGTAGAAGGTGGCGTGAGCGTTAACCCAACCTCCTCCTCCGCGGTAGCCTTCAGCAGAGGCCGCCATTGCAAGCAAACCCACCAAGACAAACCCAACTAAAGCCATGATCTTTTTTGTTTTTTCCTGCAAAATTTAGGGGAAAAAATTGCAACCCAGCTCAGGAAATTTGATTTCCATCAAAACCCAGATTTTATTTCAGAGAAACTTCTACTTACCAGACAATGCGCTTGGAATTGGAGGAAGAAATGGAGTGAGGAATGTGAAGTGTGAAGGAAGTTAGAAGGCGGGATGGGGAGATTAAATAGAGGGAAGAAGCAAGTATAACCACCGTAGGAGCTCCAACATTGTGGGTCCTACGGCTGAGAGGAAAAGAAATTTCCTTTTGATTTTAACACCCTCATCAAGGAACTGACTTTATGTGAAAAACACTGTATTAATTTAGATGGTGCCCAAAAAGAGACGGTGGAAATTTTGCTTCAAGAAAATGTAACTACTATAACGGGGTACTTTTGTCTTTATCAGGGCCAATCTAACTTTCTTTGACAATACTTTTACGTAGAAATGGTATCAAAATGTTGAGATTTGTGTGCTAAACTGCTAATTGTTGTTAGAAGTGTTGAGTATGGAGCCTAATTCGGATTGGGCGGAAGGAGACGGAACGAGCTAAGGACCGAAGACGAGGAAGAGGAGTCGAATAAAGGCGAATCGGGTCGCAAAACAGGAGAACCAGGCGATCGCAAAGAGGATTCGTGGAGTCGTCAGGACCCGCGACCGCGGGTTGGGTGCCCGTGACCGCGGGTCAGGAAGACTTCTTGGCTGGTTTCGTTTTTCAGCGGTAGAAACGCGGGTAGAAAGCCATAAAGCGCGGGCGCGTGGAAGGTGTTGCCCGAGTTTCGGGACGTCCGCGAGATTCGACTAGGGTTTCCATATCTTTTCGGGAGATATTTGTTTCTTGGGGAAAAAGATATCTTGTAACTCTAGTTTTCCTATTTATATTCAACCCAAAAAAAGTTTTCCTATTTATACTCAACTTGATATTGTAATTGGTGTGCTTTACCATTGAGAGAAAATCCTGAAAGCGATATTGAGAGGTTAGGCCTAGGAAGATCTTGATCAGGGTAGATCTGAAGATCAGTGTCCTTGTAACCCTTGAGTCCTCTAATCTAGTGGATAATTCCTGGCTTGATAGTGCCCCCAGAAGTAGTCCTTGGGACGAACTGAGTCAACGAGCTGTAGTCCTTGGGACGAACTGGGTCAACAATTGCACGTGTCTTTGTCTTGGTTCGCTTACTATCCATCTATTTGCAGGAACGATCCGGGCTTCCGCGTAAATTTCCCCAACAACTGGTATCAGAGCGCAGGGTTTCTGAAATTGGAGATGGATGTCAGTAAGTTCTCCATTGAGAAGTTCAAAGATGCGAACTTCGGGTTCTGGAGAGGAGGAGGCATGGAGGACCACGAGCGGAGGACGTTGGACAGAGTGACGATGAGTGCATCGTTGTCCGGAGACGTCGTGCACCACACGATTAGAGAGGAGACGGAGGATGAGTCAGGAGATACAGTCGCAGAGTATGTGATGTGCAGGTTTGACGATCATCCAGGTGTCTTGAGATCCGGTGGGAGCGAAAATGATCTGGCTTGCAAGGAGAAGACCGTACGACAGGTGTCGACTATGGTGGGAGAAAACCTTGCTGATAGGCTGGAAGAATGGAACCCGGGCAGGGCTTCTGATGACCTAAGCACGTAAGCTTGAGGGCCGGCACTACAACTACCAGAAGGGAGGATCGTCAGGCTGACGATGTGGGTGCTCTGAAGCATTCTTCAGGTGGGAGTTTGTTGAGCGTTGGAAGATTCAATTACAGTTGGAATCAGTCTCCAGGTGAGAGATTGTTGAGTATGGAGCCTGATTCGGATTGGGCGGAAGGAGACGGAACGAGCTAAGGACTGAAGACAAGGAAGAGGAGTCGAAGAAAGGCGAATCGGGTCGCAAAACAGGAGAACCAGGCGATCGCAAAGAGGATTCGCGGAGCCGCCAGGACCCGCGACCGCGGAATGGGCATCCGCGACCACGTGTGGAGATCCACGACCGCGGGTCAGGAAGACTTCTTGGCTGGTTTCGTTTTTCGGCGGTAGAAACGCGGGTAGAAAGCCATAAAGCGCGGGCACGTTTTTGGAAGGTGTTGCTCGAGTTTCGGGACGTCCGAGAGATTCGACTAGAGTTTCCATATCTTTTCGGGAGATATTTGTTTCTTGGGGAAAAAGATATCTTGTAGCTCTAGTTTTCCTATTTATACTCAACTTGATATTGTAATTGCTGTGCTTTACCATTGAGAGAAAATTCTGAAAGCGATATTGAGAGGTTAGGTTTAGGAAGATCTTGATCAGGGTAGATCTGAAGATCAGTGTCCTTGTAACCCTTGAGTCCTCTAAGCTAGTGGATAATCTCTGGCTTGGTAGTGCCTCCAGACGTAGCCTTTGGGACGAACTGGGTCAACAATTGCTCGTGTCTTTGTCTTGGTTCGCTTACTATCCATTTATTTGCAGGAACGATCCGAGCTTCCGCGTAAATTTCCCCAACAAGAAATATGTCTACAATTTAGCGATGGCAATATAAATCCATTTCTTTGTTTTAGGGATTGGAAAGTTTAGGGCTTGTTGAATGTCATGTGGTATACGTATAACATTCATGTGGTATATATATATGCTGTTAGAGGGATTGGCAACTTTTTTGTAACATCCATTTCTTGTAACTAGGCAACACCATATTAACTGGCAAATGAGTGGTTTTGAGCACTTATCCTCACAAACCGTGTGGTATTAGTAGCTTTCAATGTGGGGGTTGGCAAATATTTTAACTCTTTATTTATATGCTGTTAGAAGATATATTAACTTTAAACGTTATTCACTTTAAAATTTTGTTGCTTTGGGTGAAGTTAAAATTCATCAAAATTCTCAACTTACCATGTTACAATTGTTGGGTCTTACTTGATACTTTTGTCCACAATCACGTCCGGCCCTACAACGTGCACAATATCAACTTACCATTACACATCCTTATAAGACGACTTGATTCTCTACATTCACATGGAATATGAATTGGTATAGCGCAAATTAAGTTTAGTTTGATTTGAAAAATGTTTTTTCAGATTTAGGTATCTAGTTGAAACTTTTGCTTGCCAAAAGATCACAATTCTTGAAATGCATGTATATATATGTTACTTTGCCGCTAAAGTCCTTCCAATATTGTCAAGATAGAGGTGCAATTTAGAAAAATAAAATAAAAAGTGTACTCAATAGGGATAGGATTTTAATAAAGAGTGATAATGTAGTGTCATTGACATCTAACACAAGTTGATCTCCACATGGGCGGTGACTATTCATAGGCTAAGTCACTTCAATGTGGTTATAAATGCCGGGTAATTTCAAGGTGTGACAAGTGAATTCCTGTCCATCCATAAAATTCTATATGGATGCTAGTACATGGTACATACAACTTGTAAGTTTGACAAGGGAAACAATGAAAGGCGTGGACATGGTACAAGAGGGGATGTTTAATGCAAATTTTATCTTTTATGATGAAACAAATTTAACTCCAACATGCATATATGATATATCATATGTAATGTAAGTATGCATCCCGAAATTGTCATATTCCAATTTAATGATCAATTTGAATTTTCGTAGCATAAACATGAAAAACCGTCACTTAATATATACTCCGAACCAATATGTTATGAAAAACCGTCACTTAAACATGAAAAACCATCACTTAATAAGATAACATATTATGAAAATGTATGTTTAAGTTTGGAAACAATAAATAAATATCATATCTAAATTCACCAAACCAATATGTTATGTTTCTTATTACTATAATTTAGTGTATCGAGAATACACAGACAAAGAAAGAATGCACAATATCATGCCTGATAAAATTTATAAATCGGGTCATGATCAATTGATCACCCTATGGAACACATCCAGAGCTGTCAAGAGCTCACAAGTCTCATCCGAAAGGATGCGCTAGACAAATCCCGGTTTCCTAATCTTTACCTATTAAAAAAATGCACAAACAAAGAATAATTCATAATTTTCGGCAATTTTTACGGGATAACATTATATGAGATTTTAACAACCTAATTTATATAGAGGAGAGCCTAGTTGATTATTTTTATCAAATTATATATATTTATCTTTCTATTGTGATTAGTGTTTTTTTATATACGCAAGGGCCCGATTAATTATTTTATTAAAGATATGACACGTGACGCAATTTTTTGTGAAAACTTTGTTTCCGCTTTATACTATAGACTGTATAGATAAAAGTACTACCTGCTCAAAAAAAATAAAAAAACTACAGTAAAAGTTTAGGAATTAGGGCAGACAAACATACCTGACATAACATGATTAACGACAAGCTTCTCATATCATAATTTTATACGATTGACACAACCGATTCCAAACCACATTACCAAAATACATTCGACTTAAAGATTTGTAGTGTGATTTAATTTTCTTTTAATATTGGGTAGGGTTTATGTTGGCCTCAAGCTTTCATTAATGGAAGAGCAAAGAAGGAACATGTCATATGGAAATGAAGGCAGCTTGTTTCCTCTCCCCAGCCACATCTGCAATAACTGGAAGACACAGACGAGGGCAGATTGTACAGTTTGTTGGGCATTTAATTAGTTTCAAGTTTCCATCGAGCCTTTCTATTTAACACAAACCTATTTAATAGGTTGGCTTGTTTTTCCAACCATGTCCCATTCAAAAAGAGGCTTGTTATCGTGTAATAAATGATGCAGTACTTTAATGTTATGTTGTACTACTAGTCTATTACACATTAGAACTTACGAGTGATCTAGGCTTGATGTGCTCGACGATCATGTTTACAAAGTATATGTAAAAATTTGACAAGGTAATGAATATGACGTGTTTTCTAACCTATTACCTATGTCTCTAGAATATACTAGCAGATGACCCGTACCTTGTACGGGGATGCTATTTATGTATTTATTGCTTGGTGTATGAATTTACTATAACATTTACAAATATTATCATATGTGTACTTTTTTTTAAATGATGCTTATTTTTTGGATTATAAAATGACATAATTCTTGCATATCATTGTATATATAAATAAATTTTATTTATATATTTACTTTTTATACATACATAAACAAATATTTAAATAATTGAGGAAGAATGACATAAGATAAGATGCATTATCACATTTTATTAATAATTGATACAAATATTTTGGCATTTAAATCAAGTTACATAAACTAACTTATATAATAAGATCAATATGTTTAAATAAAAACTCGGATTAATATATTATAATATTAAAGATATAGATAATATTTAGTAAGTTAAATCAAAAACCAAATTATCTCGTATGTATGTTATTATTTTTTGAAAAAATAATTAAATAAAAAAATATAAATATGTAATGAAAATGTTAACGAATTATTATCTTAATCAAGAAATATATCTTTTTTTCCTAAAGTGTAATCAATATGAAATATTACCGATATATATATATATATGATAAATATAACATCTACTTTTTGTATTGATATTTTAATATGATATGTTAGTAAAAATATATTTAATATATCATTTTAATAGAATGAATATTTTTCTTAAATATAGTGGTAAAATTTGCTACCATTGATGATTTAAAAAAATAGCATAATAAAATTACGAAAATTTATATAAAGTTAATATGATATTTAATTAAATAGGTAAAATATTATAATTATGATTTATAGATTATGATGAAAAGAAATATTAATTTAAATAAAAGGTTTATGATAGGTATATGTATTAATTAAGTGAGTATAATGATAAGATAGAGATTTATATATTTGGATAAAATTATTATTTAAACAACTCAAATTCTGAGATATAACTAATATCTTAATTAAATATGTATAAGATTATGATAAAATCAAAATTTAATAAGATAGATTTTTTTAATAAGAAGGTGATGTGGCGCAATATGGTGGCGGAATTTACTTCCGCTTTAGTATATAGTAATAGATAGATATACGAGAAAAATCTTGAAATATAGAGAATTTGTTAAATTGTACTCCTAAACATATTTTATAGAGGTTTTAATTTATTCCTAAACATATTTTGTCATGAGTCATCACATAGATTAGAAAGAAAAAAAAAAGGAAATTTCTTTTGGTATCCCTATGATTTTGACAATTCATTTTGGTGTCCTACGAAAAAAGTTATTTCTTTTAGTACCCCTATGTTTTGTACATTTTCCTTTTTATAGTCAAAACTCTATTGAAATCCATTTTTCATCCAAAAAAGTATTTTTCATTTAAAATTTAAATAAAAACGAATTTACTTTTGCTTGCAAAATGGTACAATCTATAGACTATATAATATACAATAATTACTTTTAGATAATATATCAACAACCTTAATTTTTTGGGATTAATTTGGATCATTCTCAATTTAATAAATCATAAAAAATACTACTAAGCAAATTCACAAATCCCAAAACTCAATATATTTTTGAACCATTCTCAATATATTTTTGATAACGTGTATATGTGATATTAATAAACTAAAAATCCCAAAACTCATTAGTTTTAAATATTCAAAGTTCACAAGTTAATTTTTTTGATGGATAGTATTTTTATTTAAATTTTAAATATTCAAATGTTTTCATAGCAAATTCATTTTTATTTGAATTTTAAATGAAAATTAATTTATTTGGATGAAAATTGGGTTTAAATAGAGTTTTGGCTAGAGAAAGAAAATTTTATAAACCATAGGGTTACCAAAAGGAATAACTTTTTTCCTAAAACACCAAAAGGTCGTCAAAATCACAAAGGTACCTAAAGGAAATTCCAAAAAAAAACTGATAAATATTAAAAATGTATTTACAAATATTTTTTTCCCTAACTAAAAGTCCTGCCCTAAATTTCTATTGATACAGAACGTACGTAAGATACGTGATTAGTTGATTAGGAAAATCTTTTATATAATTAAAGAAGTACGATACTCTAAGGACAACATGCCATGAATTTATAATTTGGAAAGATTTCTTTAAATTTAACCTAATATTTAAGATTCATAGCAAATCCCTCTTTGCTTGAGACTCTCAAAACTATCAATTTAACGGACTTTTTTAATCTTATCACGGAAGGTGATAACCTTACTGTATGTTATTGATTCCTGAAAACGTCTATGAAAGGGAAATCCTTTCTATTATAAATGACATTAGACACCTTGTTTGTGATATCCCTCATTTGAATTTTTTACATTGTTTTAGGAAATGCAATCAAGTAGATAATTTTCTAACCAGAAAACATGTTGACTCTTATTGTCTGACTAGTGCAATTTCTACTTTCTCTTCTTCCTTTAATCATTTCTCTTTATTATCCGTAAATCAACTTAGATTGTGGTTGATTCAGTCAACAACCTTTGTTGTTTCAATTCGTTTCAGTTTTTCTATTGTGTGTCTTAAAGGCACATGATAAGCATACTAAAAACAGAAACTAAAACCCTAAAATTGAAATAGTGAACCCATCACAAAAGAAATTAAAAAAACCAAAAATTTAAAATTTATAAATTATTTCTATTAATAGACTCTTATAGTGTGCCCTAAGATCGTTCATTTTTTAAGATTATCCGTTGTGATGATTTAAACTGATCTTATAATATTTCGGTAGTCTAATTTTGACTTGTTTAAACTCGGTAACTTTTCTATTAAACAAAAACATGTTACCGGATTATTACTTATTAAATCTTCAAAAGCAGCAAAAGAAATTTGGCGTAAGATGATTAGTTCGTGATGAATAGCTAGATAAATAAAAGTACGTACGTGTCACGATCCAGCCGATCAGCTGCCTTTACGTATCAAATTTTATTTCTTCAATCCAACTACACAACAAACTTTGCATTAATTAAGCATCTCTTTATTGTTAATTTAATATCATACCGTTAACTAAGCTTCACCCACTCTTAATAAAACCTAGCGTCATTGTTGACATGGTTCTTCTGATTAATTAAAGCTGGAAAAAAAAGATTGCACATTGTCTAATCAGTGATAAGGTTGATTTGCATGTATATTTTCGGGGGGTTTAATTTAATTTTGTTGGATATTTGATAAATTAAGATAAGGATTTCGAGCGATCAATTTTATCCGGGCTAAGCTGCACATGCACGCCTGCTTTTGTTCTACTTCACTGTCATTCCAACCTAATCCAAAATTCAACTTGCAAGCAATTGGTGTCTTCCATAATTCCATTTATTAAATGATTTATCAGATAAAATCTTTGCAAAATACAACCCAAATCCTCAAGAAAAAGACAGGAGAACGAGTTGGTGAATAAAAAAACAGAGAATATTGATTTTGCAAACATAAGTTTTGACCACATATAAATGTAGGCCTAATATATATACGGCTTCCTGACCTTTTATAAAATGGTCATTTTAATACCTCACCTTTGAGTTTTACCTATTGACTACCTGAAATATACACATTGTGACCAATTAAACACCTCTTACGATGACATGTAAAAATTAAGCACCACATATGCGCCACATGTACACCAAATATTCACTATATTTTCTCTTGAATAAAAAAATAAATTGTAAACATAAAAAATTTGTTTTTTATGTTTTAAATTTCTTGTTGTTTTTTATGTTTAAAATTTGTTTTAAAAATTTTAAACTTTTCAAATTTGTAAATTTGTTTAAAATTTTGTAAAATTATAAAAAATTTAAAAATTGTTTAATTTTTTTAAATTTTTTTAAAAATTTTAGAATTTTTAGAATTTTAAATTTTTTACAAAGTTTTAAAATTTGTTTAAATAATTTTAAAATTTTAACATTTTAAAATTTTAAATTTAAAAAAAAAATAAAAACTTTTAAAACTTTTAAAATAATTTTTTTTAATGTTTATGTTTAAAATTTTAACTTTTTTTTTAAATTTCTTGTTGTTTTTTATGTTTAAAATTTGTTTTTTTAATAAGGGGAAAATATAGTGTTTATGTGGTGTACATGTGGCGCATATGTGGCGCTTAATTTTTACATGTCATCAATAAAAGGTGTTTAATAGGTCACAATGTGTATAGTTCACGTATACATCCCCTCCCTTTTTATGTACTCGATTTTTTAAAGTTTTTTTTACCGAAAACCACCCTCCTAATATGCCATATTTTCCTAAACCACCCCTGATATGTCTATTTACCGAAAATCACCCCTCCAATGCTCTCCATTACGTTTTTTCCACTCAATTATGATTTTTCGCTAAAAATTCCATTAAATGGTGGTTTAGGAGAATATGACCTATTGGGAGGGTGGTTTTCGGTAAATCGGCACATTGCGCCACTATAAACCAGGTTTGTGGCCACCGTCGTCCACCACTGCTCGCCGACAGCCTCACTTGGTCGGAAATCGTCGCTCCTAGATCTGACCTTGTAGCACGTTGTTGTAGATCTGCCTCTTTCTCCCCTCCGCTCACTCCTACCCTTCCTTCTTCCTGCCTTGTCGATGCCAGGCCGCCGGCCTCCTCGGCCACCCTCGCCTCGCAGTTCCCTCACCGGGTCTAGATCCGCCTCCTCGGCCGCCCCCAGCCCAGATCTGGAACCCCACTCTCGCCGGCTCCTCCAGCACACCGGCCGTTCTGCCCAGTCTCAACCTCGGCAACCAAAGTCCCGACTCACTCTCCGCTCCGACCTAACACCGCCGGGTACTCCTCTACCCTACGAATCCATTCTTCCGGCCCTCTTCCTCACCGACCGCCTCGATAGGTTGCCCGGCCTCCTAAGTGGAAGAACATATCTGGGCTTTGTGGATGATGGTTGCGGCGCAGATTTGAGGCGAGAGAAGCAGTGTTGCGAGCAAGACGACGGGGTTCGTAGATCTGCAGATCTGGTGTGGGAAGTCACCGGCTCGCTGGTGTGCGAATCTGCTGGGTTGTGCTTGCGGTTGACAGATCTCGAGAAGTCGTCGTCGTGAGTTGCAGCGTCGGAGATACATCGGCGGAAATCTGCAATGACGAATTGCGAGCTCCGATCTGGGAGTGACGATTTCCGACCAAGCGAGGCTGTCGGCGAGCAGTGGTGGACGACGACGGTCATCTACTTGGTCTTATTGTGGCGGAGATGTGCCTATTTTTCCGAAAACCATCCTCCCAATAGGCCATATTCCCCTAAACCACCATTTAACGGAAAATCATAATTGGGTGGAAAAAACGTAACGGAGAGCATTGGAGGGGTGGTTTTCGGTAAATAGGCATATCAGGGGTGGTTTAGGGAAATATAGCCTATTGGGAGGGTGGTTTCCGGTAAAAAAACCTTTTTAAAAATAAGGAAATAAATCAGGCTAGGCCGTTAGGATATAAATGTAATATATCCCCTCCTTTACAAATGAGGTTCCGGAGAACCGGATCGGAGCTGAGGGGATAAGATGAAGCCCGACGAAATGACGGGGCGGCGTAGTCAGGAGCGGATCGAATTGCCTTCATGGAAGTCACGCGTGATCGAACAACTCTGAAAACAACCTAATAGTCCCTCGATGTCCGTTTGCAACTGCTCCACCTCTCAAGGGCAACTCCAAATCATCTTAAACAGCTTTGATGAGTGACTCGGCTAAAGTCGTCGTGCCAAGATCAAAGATAAATAACCCAAACAAACTAACTAAGTATAGCAAGTAAGTAAGGGGTCGAACCCAAGAGAACTAAGGCTTCTAGTACTAATATATTTATCAACTATAGAAAAGGGGGGTTAAAGAGAAAGATCTAAACTAAACTAGAAAATAAATAACAAACAAATAAACAAACATGCAAATATGGGGAAACAATTGATAAGGAGACAAGTTCATTCAAAAGATCCACTCATGATATAATCCTTCGATCATAGATTTATCCGTTGATTTCATTCACACCTATGGTTAATTCCTATCCTGATCATTAACAATCGCAAGTCCACGGTCCAAGCAATTCTATAACCCTAGGCAAGGACGCTTAACCTAGAATTAGCATAGAGAACAAGGATATGCAGGATATAATATCAAACAATCAAGCTACGAGTCAATTGTAAGATAAAACAATCAATTCTCTTCTTAATCCTAGTTGCATAGACAACAGGTCTAGGTTAAGTTGTTTTCACAGATTAGTTTTGTCCACGGTCCAAACCTAATCAAACAGTAGAAAGCTAATCAATTCAATAGGTTAATTACTCCTAGAGAAACAATCAACAATCATAAGATGAAGCACAAGAGAATCAATATTAACCAAAGGATAGAAATCAATTACCAAAACCTCACGAGTTCATACATCAGAGCTTCTCCCTTGAACAAACCCAAGGAGACTAGCTCTCCATAACTAAACTAAAAACCTAACTTGAGGAAGAAGGTAGAAGGTAGAATGTATATTGTGAATGAATAAAACCTAGGGAGGACTCCTCCTTATATAGCCCAAGGAACAAGCTCCACGAGATAGATAAGGAAAGAGGCAAAAGATAGAAAAGGAAACAAGATAGAAAGATTTCGGCCCGCTTCGGATTCGGCATCACCGCGGTCGCGTCGCTCACACCGCGCCCGCGCTTTCGCAACAGAGAAGAATAGGTCGGTCTCGGGAAGCACCGCGGTCGCGTCGCCCAGGCCGCGGTCGCGGTATCTCGACAGAACTTCTGGCGTCACTTCGGAGGCTGTTTTGACCATCTTTGGCTTGGAGTCTGACTTCGGTGTAAAAAGATGAATTGAAGCCCTTGAAGTTAGCTTTCCAATGGCACCGGAATCAGCTCAATCCGACCTCTGTATCTCAAGATATAGCCTTCGCAAGCAAGTGGTGTCGCGCAGACAGCTCAAAACGCCTTAAAACTCTCGATTCTTGCATTCTTGTGTCTTCGGCCTAGATATTACAATTACGCTCAAATCTAACCTAAACACTCTCAATATAGCCCTAAAATACAAAAGTTAACCTATACAAAATAGGCCGAATCAAATTCCCCCATACTTAGATCTTGCTCGTCCTCGAGTAAGCTCAAAACAAATATAACAAGGCAGCACATCTAAGATCTCAGGAAATAGAAGGGAAGATAAAAACACTCAACTCACAATCCGAACCCAAAATATAGAGAAATCATGAGCATAAAACAATAAAGCTCAAACACACACCTCACAACAAGATATAACACTCAAGCTCTAAAAAGATGAAAGAGAGCAACCTAGGATCTACCCAAATCTAACATGTAAGCCCCAAAGTCCCCAAGCAAGAATGATCCTAAACACTCGAATTTTACCGCTCAATTCTGCTTAGGCGCCCTTTCGGGTTTTCACCTATCCGCTCTTTTCATTTTTCTCAAGGTGTGCTCACCAAAACTCACAACTCTCATGAACCTCATATTACCCCAGCCTAATGCTGGTCCGGGTTACCTGCTTATTACCTAAGCCGCCCTTTCGGGTTTTCGACTCATCCCAGGATTTAATATGCCTCTTTTCAATTTTTTATGGCTTTTTCTATCTTTTTCTTTCTTTCTTTATTATGCAAAAAGATATGGTGCAAGTGCTCCATGAAAAGAAGAAAATCAAAAATCTGAAGCAAATAGCTAACTAAGCTAACTAGGATAAGCGAATGCGAGTACTCCTTCCCCCATACTTAAATCCTTCATTGTCCTCAATGAAGCAAAGAGAAAGGATAGAAGCAAGGAAGAAGGCATATCAGAAGACTCACAAACGATGAAGAGAGGTGTGGAATGGAAGAACTCTTCATAAGGTGGTAGAATAGACAGCTTCGTAATTCCAATTGGATGGCAAACCGCGGGCGCGGCACTAGGGGCGTGGGCGCAGAATTAATGTAGAGAACGGAGTCATCATCGGGGGTTATCGCGGGCGCGGATGATTGAGCGCGGGCGCGGGTCTCGTGCAGGGACAATGTCTTGACTTCGTCTCGAAAAACGTGATGTGCAAGCAACCTTCGTATCTTGGCTCGTCTTCTTAGAAGATGGATCAATACTCGAGCTCGAGCCGTGGAGAAGAGAACTCCCGGGGAAACAAAGCTCCCCCGTACTTAGGCTGTACACATAGCCAAAGAATGGAATTACAAAGATGAAGGGAAAGAAGAAATAGAATGGTGGAAAGATCGAAGATGGAAAAGAATGGATATAGATGGATGGAAGATAAAGAGGTAGAATGGGACCAAGAGGTCCTCTTTTTTTTCTTTTTCTTTTTTTGTCCTTTTTTTTTCTCTCTTTTTTTTTTCTTTTTTTTTCATAACGAAACACAAGCTAAAACCGAGACGCAGTATGGTTGCCGCGAGCATGGGCTAGTACCTGTTCGTCGGGGCGCGCTGACGGTCCACCGCGGGCGCGGCCAAAGTGGCGCGGGCGCGGTTTCACGCCAGGCGTGTCCTTTCGGACCTAGTACCTGCATGTTAGCTAAAAACACAAGCAAATCCTAAGCTAGGAATGGAAAAACAATCTATCTAATCCTTGGGTTGCCTCCCAAGCAGCGCCTTTGTTTAACGTCGATGGCTCGACGTCTTCATGATCGGACATCATCAATGCCCTGAGCATCAAATCAAAGTCCTGCACAACTATCTTACAACAGGACAAATAACATGTTGACAAATTATCAAGAAATAAGAAATAGTTCAAACTTCTTTTTAACCTATCAAACATGCTTGAGCAGTTAGGGTGAGATTTTCTAGAGTGAAACCAATTAGGTGATTTATGTGATTTTTCAAAGTATTTATCAAAGCATGCAAATCTCCTAATTAGGTTATCACTTTTATCAAATAAAAAATAAGAGAAGTCATCAACTACCCTATCATGCTCAAAAATTGAATCCTTAACAAAAGATTGACATGCCAGAACAAAGCAAGGATCAAAGGAGAGAGAAGAAGTAAAATAAAGGATATAGGGATCATCCAAACTGATTTCCGGAATCTCGGAGTCGACACCTTGAATGTTGGAATTCGGGACATCATTGACAAAACCCTCGTGGAGGGAAGGTGGCGGAACAACTTCTTCAGGGGCCGCGGGCGCGGTTTGTGGGCCGCGGTCGCGGCACTCGTCCAGGGGCAGCTCCTCCGTTCCTGCGTCGGAACCGCGGGCGCGGTATGGTGGCCGCGGTCGCGGATCATCCGCTGAGAGATCTTCGTGAGCTTCTGTAAGGATTCCGCGGTCGCGGTCTACTTGACGCGGTCGCGGAATAGCAACAGGAGCGTCATTCGTTATGCCCAACTCTCGTCCACTCTCCAATGACACAGCACTTACAGTCACCAGTGCTTGAGGAGTAATATTGATCTTCTCAGAAATCTCCCTCATTTTTAACTCGATTGCCAAGTGCATATCTCGGAGTTTCCTATCAAATAGCTCATTCAACTCCTCCAGTTTCGTAGAAGGTTGTTCTTCAGCTGGTGGCTTGTCAGGGCAGCGAGGCATCCATCTTCTGTGATCCTCAGCAAAGTTCTCAGGAATCTCCATGGAAGGGAATACGAAAATTTCTGACGGTGAAGAAGAAATCTCTATAACAGCATCTGGCTCCTTCGGCGAGTCATCAGGCTCGTCGTTGTCACTCCAGGAGTCACCATACTGAAGGAAATACTCCTCTTCTGTCATTACATATCGTTCCTCCTCAGGCTCAAGCTCGGAAGCTTGATCTATCAAAATCGGGGGCGAAGCCTCCAATGCAATATCTCGAACCTCCCCTTGCTCCAAACCATCTAGGAATTCACTAAATATTGCCCAATCCTCTTCTTCTGTGGTCTCGTCATCCTGAGTGGACTCTTTCTGCCATATGAACTCGAGCATGGGGAGTCCCTCGGGCATTGAGAAAGGGTAATCGAGCTTTACAACCGGACGCGGAACATCGTCGGTGAAGACAGGATCGCCATTGAGAACCGGTGGACCGAACTCCTCGGCGGCCGCAGGCGCGGTTTGTGGGCCGCGGTCGCGGTTTTCCTCCAGGGAGAAATCCTCCGTTTCTGCATCGGAACCGCGAGCGCGGTTCAAGGGGCGCGGTCGCGGTTCTTGCTCAGAATGCTGTCCGGCATTATGCTTGTCTTGTAGCGACAAACTTTCGTCGAACATGGCCCAGAAAATTTCAAATAATTCCGTCTCAGGTCTCAATTTGGTATATCCTTTCTCAGTCCTGCGATACACCTCATCCTGCATCTCCAAGGTCATGCCACGACGGATTTCTTCGCTAAGATCATATGCACAGACATAGACTCCACGAGCACTTAGGTCAGTTGCCTCATCTAGAACTCTCTCAAAATAGTCACAGAATGGTTCATCCTGCAACTGCTTTGATGCGATCCCTTCCCTTACTCCTAAGGAAGAGGAGGACGCCATGACAATGCGTTCGGACGGACCCATCACTCGAGCTCGTGCTAAGGCCATCGCTCGAGCAACGGCGTCCTTTGTATGGCGAGCCTCTCAGTCCATTACCATAGTCCCTGAAGAACCAGCTACTTGGGTGCTGAGCGTGCTTAAGGCCAGTCCTGAAGAGTCCTTGGCATCCCCATCCGGGGAAGGCTTCCTTCTGCCAACTCTAGGGACGATACAAGAGAGTCCCCAGCCGGGGAAGGCTTCCTCATGCCTTGGCGTCCCCATTCGGGAAGGCTTCCTTCTGCCAAGGCCAACTCTAGGGACGATACAAGAGAGTCCCCATCTGGGGAAGGCTTCCTCACTGCCTTGGCGTCCTTAGCTCTCAACCAGCGTCCTCAGCTCTGCACCAGCGTCCTTGAGCAGAGTCCTCAGCAGAGTCCCTCAGGACTCCTTTGTTAGAGTCTTCAGCAGAGTCCTCCAGGACTCCTTTGTTAAGAGTCCTCAGCAGAGTCCCCAGGACTCCCTTGTTAGAGTCCTCAGCAGAGTCCCCAGGACTCCTTTGTTATTTTAAGTCCTTGTCTTTCCTTTTTCCTAGCTAGCTTATGGATAAGTATTACCTTTTGTAGTAAGGACAAGAATGCTAGGTCAGATTAGTTGTCTGGCCATTTATAGTATGTTTAGGGATTTGGGCCAAGACTTGCATGTTTTTAGGCCCAACCCATAAATGCTAGGTTTTCCTCTTTTGTGTTAAGAGCCTCCACTATATAAGGAGCTCTCCTCTTTTGTAATCTTTACGTTTGCAATTAATGAGTTTTGGCTGAATCGAGATTGTCTCTTCCCCAAAACCGCTGACGTCACCCTTTCTAACCCTCTTCTCCGACGCCCTCCTTTCTCCGGCCAACGCCGACCTTCCTCGACCTCCGGCGAGTTCTTCCGTCCGTTGGAACTATTCACCCGTCCCTTACTCAGCTTCCGCCCCATTTACATCATAGTCCCTTCAATAGTTGGATAAAGGCACAAGTCGTAACCTAGATCCTTGGCCCAAGCGAGTCCTTAACGGGAGTCCCGAGAAGGAGATCGCATCAACTGGTATCAGAGCCTAGGTTACGTAAGCCTTTTATTCGGACTATTACATATCACACTTGCTTCCCTTTGTGATCCTTGAATCCGTCCTTATAAAAATCCAAAAAAAAAAATTTTTTTTTTTAGCCCAACCTTGGTAGTAGAACAAGTTTCTACTACTATAGTCCTTAAAAAAAAAAAAAAAAAAAAAAAAAAGTTACTACCCAACTACAATTGCAGTCCTTACATGCTTGGTGATTTCAATTACTTGTTGCATATTGATTTCAGTCGTGCTTAGGTTAGTAACCTATTTGTGCTACTTGCTTCCCTCCAAGGACTCTCTTTCGGTTAGTAACCGCTGAAAATAGGTTAGTAACCTATTTTTGGGGAAAGTTAGGCACCAAACTACTATTCTCTACTTCCTTCCATCCCCAAACCGATGGCCAGACGGAAGTCACCAATCGGACCTTAGGCTCACTCCTTCGAGTGATGCTTAAGAACAACCCACGCCGGTGGGAGGACTTACTCTCTACTGTAGAATTTTGCTATAACAGGTCCAAACACTCATCGCACAACAAGAGTCCCTTCGAGGTCGTCTATGGGCGCAATCCACTCACTCCCATGGATCTCTCACCCCGTCCCTTGCAGCAAGGAGAACACTTCGATGCAGCCAACCGCGCGGACTACATCAAGAAGCTACACATGAGGACGAGGGACCGCCTTGAGCGTCGTGCCCAACAATATGCCAACCAACATAACCAGGGACGCCAACAGCTCATCTTTGAGCCTGGGGACTTGGTTTGGCTCCACTTGCGCAAGAATCGCTTCCCTCAAGCCCGGAAGACTAAGCTCCATCACCGGGGGGACGGCCCCTTTCGCGTCCTTGAACGGATTGGACCAAACGCTTACAAGCTTGAGCTTCCGGACTCCTATGGAGCCGTCCATGCCACATTCAATGTAGCGGACTTGTCTCCATATGTGGAACCTGAAGATGAACATCTTTTGGAGGAAGCGGGGACGCTTCCCACTCAAGGGGGGGAGGATGATGCGATCCCTTCCCTTACTCCTAAGGAAGAGGAGGACGCCATGACAATGCGTTCGGACGGACCCATCACTCGAGCTCGTGCTAAGGCCATCGCTCGAGCAACGGCGTCCTTTGTATGGCGAGCCTCTCAGTCCATTACCATAGTCCCTGAAGAACCAGCTACTTGGGTGCTGAGCGTGCTTAAGGCCAGTCCTGAAGAGTCCTTGGCATCCCCATCCGGGGAAGGCTTCCTTCTGCCAACTCTAGGGACGATACAAGAGAGTCCCCAGCCGGGGAAGGCTTCCTCATGCCTTGGCGTCCCCATTCGGGAAGGCTTCCTTCTGCCAAGGCCAACTCTAGGGACGATACAAGAGAGTCCCCATCTGGGGAAGGCTTCCTCACTGCCTTGGCGTCCTTAGCTCTCAACCAGCGTCCTCAGCTCTGCACCAGCGTCCTTGAGCAGAGTCCTCAGCAGAGTCCCTCAGGACTCCTTTGTTAGAGTCTTCAGCAGAGTCCTCCAGGACTCCTTTGTTAAGAGTCCTCAGCAGAGTCCCCAGGACTCCCTTGTTAGAGTCCTCAGCAGAGTCCCCAGGACTCCTTTGTTATTTTAAGTCCTTGTCTTTCCTTTTTCCTAGCTAGCTTATGGATAAGTATTACCTTTTGTAGTAAGGACAAGAATGCTAGGTCAGATTAGTTGTCTGGCCATTTATAGTATGTTTAGGGATTTGGGCCAAGACTTGCATGTTTTTAGGCCCAACCCATAAATGCTAGGTTTTCCTCTTTTGTGTTAAGAGCCTCCACTATATAAGGAGCTCTCCTCTTTTGTAATCTTTACGTTTGCAATTAATGAGTTTTGGCTGAATCGAGATTGTCTCTTCCCCAAAACCGCTGACGTCACCCTTTCTAACCCTCTTCTCCGACGCCCTCCTTTCTCCGGCCAACGCCGACCTTCCTCGACCTCCGGCGAGTTCTTCCGTCCGTTGGAACTATTCACCCGTCCCTTACTCAGCTTCCGCCCCATTTACATCATAGTCCCTTCAATAGTTGGATAAAGGCACAAGTCGTAACCTAGATCCTTGGCCCAAGCGAGTCCTTAACGGGAGTCCCGAGAAGGAGATCGCATCATGCTTAAACTCATAGAAAGGCATCAGAATATACAAGTGCGGACCGTAAGATAGGCCCACACAAAGTCAATAAAAATATTAATACTAGAAAGAAACCATAGTTCCCCGGCAACGGCGCCAAAATTTGACTCGGCTAAAGTCGTCGTGCCAAGATCAAAGATAAATAACCCAAACAAACTAACTAAGTATAGCAAGTAAGTAAGGGGTCGAACCCAAGAGAACTAAGGCTTCTAGTACTAATATATTTATCAACTATAGAAAAGGGGGGTTAAAGAGAAAGATCTAAACTAAACTAGAAAATAAATAACAAACAAATAAACAAACATGCAAATTTATCCGTTGATTTCATTCACACCTATAGTTAATTCCTATCCTGATCATTAACAATCGCAAGTCCACGGTCCAAGCAATTCTATAACCCTAGGCAAGGACGCTTAACCTAGAATTAGCATAGAGAACAAGGATATGCAGGATATAATATCAAACAATCAAGCTACGAGTCAATTGTAAGATAAAACAATCAATTCTCTTCTTAATCCTAGTTGCATAGACAACAGGTCTAGGTTAAGTTGTTTTCACAGATTAGTTTTGTCCACGGTCCAAACCTAATCAAACAGTAGAAAGCTAATCAATTCAATAGGTTAATTACTCCTAGAGAAACAATCAACAATCATAAGATGAAGCACAAGAGAATCAATATTAACCAAAGGATAGAAATCAATTACCAAAACCTCACGAGTTCATACATCAGAGCTTCTCCCTTGAACAAACCCAAGGAGACTAGCTCTCCATAACTAAACTAAAAACCTAACTTGAGGAAGAAGGTAGAAGGTAGAATGTATATTGTGAATGAATAAAACCTAGGGAGGACTCCTCCTTATATAGCCCAAGGAACAAGCTCCACGAGATAGATAAGGAAAGAGGCAAAAGATAGAAAAGGAAACAAGATAGAAAGATTTCGGCCCGCTTCGGATTCGGCATCACCGCGGTCGCGTCGCTCACACCGCGCCCGCGCTTTCGCAACAGAGAAGAATAGGTCGGTCTCGGGAAGCACCGCGGTCGCGTCGCCCAGGCCGCGGTCGCGGTATCTCGACAGAATTTCTGGCGTCACTTCGGAGGCTGTTTTGACCATCTTTGGCTTGGAGTCTGACTTCGGTGTAAAAAGATGAATTGAAGCCCTTGAAGTTAGCTTTCCAATGGCACCGGAATCAGCTCAATCCGACCTCTGTATCTCAAGATATAGCCTTCGCAAGAAAGTGGTGTCGCGCAGACAGCTCAAAACGCCTTAAAACTCTCGATTCTTGCATTCTTGTGTCTTCGGCCTAGATATTACAATTACGCTCAAATCTAACCTAAACACTCTCAATATAGCCCTAAAATACAAAAGTTAACCTATACAAAATAGGCCGAATCAAATTCTCCCATACTTAGATCTTGCTCGTCCTCGAGTAAGCTCAAAACAAATATAACAAGGCAGCACATCTAAGATCTCAGGAAATAGAAGGGAAGATAAAAACACTCAACTCACAACCCGAACCCAAAATATGGAGTGTTTACTCGTTGGATTGGAGTCGTAAGGATTGGAGTCACCACGTTGCGCCACCTCAGCTTTTTCCACATGTCATTCCTATATTACGCCACCTCAGCTTTTGCCACATGACATATTCTCCTTGCTCCTTAGAAATTACCTATTATCTAGTTTTCCACCTCACAATCCACATGACATATAAAATTTACCATGATTATCTCTATTTTTAGAAAATTTGTGATAGGATCACCATTCACCTCTATTTTGTTACGAAATCTTTAATTTTCAATTATAATTTTAACTTATTTTTAAGGTTCCAATTATGGTTTTTTTAACAATTTACATTAAAATCAAGCCTATCCTTATTTTCATCCATTTGTATTAATCATTTTTTATAATAACCATCTTTGTTAACAAATGTATAATTCTCAAATACTTCAATTATAATTTGTGTTACAATGGTAAATAATTTTGAGCCAAATTTTTGAAAATTTTATTATTAAATCAATGCATTTTAAGATGAGATATTTTCTTTTTTCTTTTTATATATATACAACAAATTTTAGTTAATTGATTTACTAATTGTATTTGGGTTTTACATAGTTTTTATGTAGCTAATGATGTAAATACAAGATCTTGACAATATATAAATAAGATTTTAATAATTCCAAAGTAAAAACGAGATATTTACCATATATATGAAATTAAGTAATGGAAAAAAAGCAATGGGTCATAACTCTTTCCACTTACGGTATTATATACATAGATTTAAGCTCTAATTGACTATTTTATATAGTATAACATAAAGTGATAATTTTATGAAAATAATTATAGCTATATTATATATACACCACTACTCAAAAAATTATCTACCGATGTAACAACAATTAATAGTATCTGATGTTGATGTACTATTTTCTTTTCTTTGGCTTGATTTTTTTAAGAATACTTAATTGAAGAATTTAGATTTAATTTTTTTAAGATATGTATAGGATTTAAAGGATTTATTACTTTTATTTTAGGATTTACTTTCCAAATCAAAATATTTGGATAATGTGTCCTTTGATTATTAGATGTATAAGTAGAATATGGACATTATGCACACATTATTGAAACCGATTAACTTCATATAAAAAAAAACCTATTATCTTTTTTCCCTATTAATTATCATATTTTAATGTCAAATAAAAGTTGATTAACATAAAACATCTTATTTATATCAATAAAATTAAGTACCTTTTTTATACTAATCCCGTGCAAGGCACGGGGATTACACTAGTTACTACCAAATTCTCTAATTCAATACGATCTTTCACGTCGACACTAATATCGACCATTTGACACGCCATCCTCAAATCCAGAACAAGGAAGTAGTCCACAATGTTATATTCGAGTCTCGAGCCCCACCAACTGCAATTTAAGCACATCATCAACTCGATCATCCAATCATCCTACTTAATCCTTCCTCGTGGAAGCATTATTTAACACAAAGAACCACTAGACCTTACAAGGGGGATTAATTGTTAATAATAGAGATTTGAGGGTGGTTTAGTTAAGATGGTTTTTAAAATGGGGTCCATAAGATCTACACTTAGATTCGGAATTTTTTCATTAAAGGAGAAGAGGAAAATAGAAAAGCAACTAAAAGGAGGGTCCAAAATTGAAAATTCCATCGGTGCCCACTGCTTTAACGGCCACTAACGATTCTTCACATTTTTGCTGTCTTTTCTAACGTCCCCATAAAAAGCAATAAAGCATCCAAGGGCTCAGAATATTCACTGCTTTATTAAATATATCGTCTCTTTAATCTTGACCGTCCATCACTGTCCCTAACATCATTTTTATCAAACAATAAAATTCATGTAAATAATTTTCCATTCTATAATACGGGATACTTTTTTTTGAAAATCACTTTATTTATCACACATTGTCTAGCTAATTAATCCAAATAAGTACAGTGGTCTTTACAAGATGATTATGGAACGTTGATCTACACATAAGTTCACATAGATATATGTATTATTTGGATTAGAATCTTCTATTATCATTCGTGCAAGCATGTGAGCTGGGGTTAATTATTTAGGTGGTTCATGTCTTTTTGCATAATTAAAGGCTACGTGATTATGAACTATCAGGCTTTTTTGGTGCATACAAAAACAAAATTAAGATTAGTGAAAGGCTGACTTACATAGAAATGTAACCAAATAATATTCCAAAGATTTGGTTTGTCCCAGGTCCCATCTACGCATCCCATTAAAATGTTAGCTATTGAGCTAACCTAATCATGCAACTATTCCTCGTGAATGCATGGCCCCATCATTTTACCTGTTTACTCATTTGAAGTTAATATACATTGCACATCTTACCCCTTTTTTCGTTATAAGATCCTTTAGCATGATCAATTGATCATACATGCTCTGAATAAAAAAACATATTGCATTATTTGCATAGGTCGACCTTAATTGGCTAGTAGAACGAGCAACGACTAAGCCCAAGATCGATACCCTAGAGATCCTTTGCATGCACGAGTTTATTTTTCTCGAAGATTAACGCAACTCATCATGCATGTACAAGACTACCGTCTCTCTTTTTACCATAAACTATTTTTTAACAAAAGGATATATTACATATCAAACATCCCATATATTCTCACATATTTAAAGGATGTCATGAAATACAACGGGATAAAATCCTATCTAAGACCGACCTAACAACTTGTTCAAATCTGCGCAATCTCATACGGTTGAATACTCTAAGACGACGGATCTCTCATTTAATCGCCCCTAGTATTTTTTTCATATCAAGGAAGAAGATCCCGACAAGTAGCACAAACATGACGTTACTTGTATAGTTTGTATTAATAGATCATTATCGATCAAGTCAACTATTTCTCCATAAATTAAGGGGGAATGACATGTATACCACACCCAATTAACTCGATCATCTTTTCATACGCTGTCTTCCACCATATATATTTCAGAATCTTTAAGCACGCAAATCATTTCTCGACAGCGTAGTCAAATCATTTCAGAATATTTGATTAGTTAATACATCCAATTGGCTAGTTGGCAAGCTTCAATCTTTTCACAGAGACAAGTAAATTTTTTTTGGATTTTTGGTCACCTAATTCCTACATACAAACTGTTCTAAACATATATAGATGGTTGGAAGTTGGAACATGACATGAGAGCATCCAACTGGAATCCAAATTCAACAATGACTTTATGTGTTGTTTTAGCATTAAACGTTCACATTTTTAACACTATTTTCTCGTCAATTTTGTAAAAACCCTAGAATGATCAAAGCCTGATCAATTTTATTCCAAGTAAATTATTTGAAAAGATTTAGTACGTCGTCAACAATTAACAAGAAATTCTGAGCAAAAAAAAAATAACAAGAAAAAAAAGAGGCAACAACATGTATCTTTTTTGACTGGGTACAATTATAAAGTCAAATTTGCAATCGATTATACATATAGCACATGCTAGCTAGCTTATTCCGACATGCCTAATGTAATGATAATAATAATTCCACTTTTGGACCAACATTTACCTTTTATTTTTCAAACTCACCTGCATTAACCTCATAGTACCTATAGCAGTAATAATTATGTTACGTACACTATATACTTATGTCGGTGACAACCCCGCAGTTAAATTCATCTCCACGAACCATATGATAATGTCATAATTAACTGTCCTCCATTCAAACTTGTGAATGTGAGAGTTTCCTGACCTTTTTTTTACCGCGGTACAAAAAATAAAAAAAGTAAATAAAGGCGGGAGGAATTTATGGAGCTGTAACTCTGTAACGGCTCAAGCCTGCAAAATCATGTGCAAGTTGGGCCCACAAATGGGCCGGCCCCATTAACAGTCCGGGCAGGTTTTCAGAGCTGAAATTGAATTTGAACCGCTAAGATTAAGCAAGCAGGGATATTTTTCATTGTAACGTCACAAAATTTGGGCAAGTACACATTAGATGTGTCACGAATATATACGCCTGTGGAATGCGATTATATGTGAAAACAATTTGACGTAAGTTTTAATTTATCTCCACGGGTTCTTGTAGTAATTATTAGCCTTGAGATGGACGTCTCTTTGAGGCAAGGAATAATGAAACTCTAACGTACGGGTGAACTCAAATATATAAGTTGATAAAAATAAATAAATAGATTCTAGTATTCGGGATGAAATCTTGGTTGTTTTATTTTTTAGTTTACTCTGCGACTATATTATACGCTTTCACTACTTCATCATGGTTGTTTCACGAGCTTATATAGTCTTCATGTCGTTTGTTTATTTCTGTTTTGTTCTTTTTATTGTAGTTGCATTTGTTTTTTCATGACGATTTATCCAACTATCTAACTTTATCGATCTCCCTATCTCGTAACAAACGTACTACTCCACACATATGCATGGAAAAAGAATTGCGAAGCTAGTTGCTTTCTTATCTATTCCATATTGCATAAGCATCACTCAAATGGTGTGGACTTTGGCCATTATGACATCGTTAATTTAAACATGAATATAGTTATAAAGAAAGTTTGAAGATATAAGAGAAAGATATTGTTAGATACTTTATACGTTTGATTAGTCTAAATAGGGTCTACCATGACTTAGTGAAAGTGCATCAACTTAGTGTAGAAAAGCGCCTATTGGACCATCGATCATGAGTTCATATGCAATTTCCATTACTTTGTTGGCACTCACCTCTCAAATATTACCAAAACATGACACGTTAATGATGTCATAAAAATACATACCTCATATAACCATTCATTCTTATATTCAATATTTTTATTAATATATTAACTAAAAAATCAACGGATATATATGGGAAAATCCACTTGATTAATGCATTTCAATTCTCCTAGCAACAACTTACTTTCATGCCTCCGACTATAAGAAAGCAAATCTTAGGTGCATGTTGTTTTCCTGCATCAAAATGATCGAGCTTGAAACATGCCATGTTATTGAATAGTGAAGCCACATCCTCTAATTTGTCTTTCTTTCTTTTTTCCCTTTTATAAAGTAAAATTTGTTGAATATTCACCTTAATTTCATTGAACTTCGACTTCAAACATCCAAATGAGTGAGAATTTCAAGTTTTGAGTTACACACATGATGTCTGAAATCCTCTGAATTACTTGTCTTTGATTGTTCTTCATTCTATAAAGTTTTGCATTATTAATTAACAAAAAAAATTGTACATGATATATATAGGAAAAATAATTTTGTAACTTGTGTGTGTACGTGCACAATTACATGGACCCTCCCTCACATGGATCCTAAGTCACATGCATGAAGCTTAGCTTACCAAACTATATAATTAGCTGTAAACTACCCACAATACCTAAATTGCATGTTACATCAAACGCAACTTTAGCTTTCAAAAGTCTTTGATTTTATATCTCCTCACTCATTTCCATTATTTGAAAAAAAAAACCACCTAACTATTTATGATATATTGCTGCCCAACCATGCACATATTCGATCACATATATCACCGTCTTATATATTTTGCTAATGTATCCATATTTTGATTTAGTGAATCACATCTATGAAGTAGTTTAAAATGACAAAAATCAACTCTTCATATATTCATTTAGACTTCTTAATTCATTTTCTAATCGAGTACTTGTGTAATCCCTAGCTTTATTTCAATGGATTGGAAATTTGGAATATTCGCATTGTCCATATATGTCTATCGAGAGACAAATTATACTACGAATGTGCTAGATCATTTTAACTAGTTGTTGAGATATAGGAGTATAGCTAACTAGACTTTCGTCTCTAAAACTTAGCCTAGTACCATTCTATTTCATTTACGAAAAGATGACATCATTGTTTAATTTTAGAATATATCGTAAAAGAAATTAACTACCACATCAATATAATCGACGCCATAAATCATTGTCGTTTGTCTATATAAAAAATCAAAGATAAGGTCCTTTGGATTTGATAAGATTCAAAGGTGAAGATAATGGTGGCTTCAAATAATATCACCGGCCATTTAGTCAATTTCATTTGGTGGAAAAAACTTCATCTTCATAAGCTCGAAGTGTTATTCGACCAAAAAAAAAAGCTCGAAGTGTTAATGTTAGACGTAAAAGTTAACTTGAATATATACATGTCAAAGCTAAACTAGTTCAACCCCGTACCATGTACGGGTAATATGATTATAAACCCGATTTAATATAGATATGTTTCATGAACTTCTTCAATAAGAAATATTATAGGTATATTGTTAAATAGAAATTAATCCTTTAAATATAGATATAGATATAGATATAGTTTTAAAGATTATTACATGATTTTATCTTCAATGGTTGTTTGAAAAGATAAGAAATTTAAATTTAGTAGATAGGAAATTGTGAAATATCAATATAGTCTAATTATTAGTTTAAGAATTTTATTTCAAAATTATAAAAAAATTCCAAATAAATAATCTCATAGTTGTATTTTTCGATTTTATCTTAATCTTTACAATTTTGGAATAAAATTCGGATTTTAAAAAATAAATAATTATAATAGATCTTTATTTCCTAATTTCCTATCTACTAAATTTAAATTTCCTATTGTGATTAGTATTTTTTACCAATGATGGTAAATCAACTCATAATATCACATTTTATTAAAAATAATATTTATTAGAAGATTACAACTAATTCTTGATAAGAGATAATTCATAATTTTCGGATAATTCATAATTTTTGATAATTTTTTACGGGATAAGATTATATGAGAATCTATTTACCTTATTTTTATAAAGGAGAGCCCAACTGATTATTTTATTATAGGAATGATACGTGGCGCAATTTTTTGTGAAGACATTGTCTCCGCTTTATACTACAGGTAATATAGATAAAATAGTTTGAGTTAATTTTTGAAGATAACTGAGGGAAAAATACAATTTTAATTAAGAGCTAAGCAAGCATACAACTGAAGTATTTATTTCGATTGAAAATGAAAGGGAAAAAACAAACAGTTAATTAGGTCTGAAAGTGATAAGACGTATCGACATTTCAACCTGCCAATATCCCAAATGGTCCAAACATGAACGGTCTAACCAAATAAAATAAAATTATAATTATTGTAGGACATGTTTGCATGTTACTTTTATATACCATAAGTTCTTACTGCTGTTTTATGTTCATTACCAGACCAACCCTAGCATTTTCACATGATTGTGGATCCCACAGCTTTTTAATTGCAACGTAATATTTTTTGAAATTGAATTGTATGTATATTTCTAAGTAGACATGTCAAAACATAATTGGTTAGTTGATTTTTATGATGACATCCAAAGAGGTTTACTTTACCTGGCCTAATTCAATAACAGTGATTCCCCATAGCAACATGTTGAATTCGAAATTTGAGCTAGGAATCGATACTTAAGGAAACACAATTCAGTTCAACCAAAAAAAAAGGAAACACAATTCAGAGAAAAAACTTAGTTTAAAATAATTTAGTCTTATTTATAACGATAATTAACCCACTGTCAAGCTTTGCAATAGTAAAATTCAATTCGCACCTCAGTTTTCATTTATTGAAATTAAGTTTTGGATCTTTGCAAAATGTGAGATTTATTTATAATCCCGCCGCTAATTTCAGACTGGTTGTGATGACTAACCCCAAATTTGGAGATACATTTTCCATCTAGGCTGGAAATTATCATTACGTGGGCTTAAACTCAATAATTCTTGATAGTATGTACATCAACCTATTCTTCTAGTCGAATTTTTGTAATGGGCTTTAAACTGTGGGCTAAGACACAATTTGAGAACACATAGGACCCAATTTTGAATTGTTGCAAAGGTCCATAGCAGCTCCACGTTATTGAGAAAACTAGTTGAAGATCAGTACCATGTACGGATAATGATCATTTTTTTCGTTAATTTGTGTATCTACTATAATCTATACTATATATTAATTCTTATATATAAATAGATTAAAATGGCAATTGAAAAGTTAAGTTAATTAATATGTATCTTTTATCAAAGGAAATTTTAAAGATAGATAATATTGTTTCAAAGATAGATATTAGATGAGTAAGAAAAATGATAAAATTAAAGGTTAGATAATTAAAGAAATTTTAAAGATAAACAATATGTCTTTAAAGATAAATATTTGATCGGTAAGAAAAAAGATAAAGTTAAAGATTAGATAATTAGGAAAAATAAAACATACAAAATTGTTAATCAAGTGGGGCCAGAATTAACGTGGAGGCTCGAAATTCTCCGGCTTTAATATATACTATAGATATGTTTTTTAAATTTCAAATGCAATGTGAAGCCTTATCCACTTATCCTGGAATAATCAAACCCCCCAGGAATCATTACTAAAATATTCATAAGAAAACGTACCAATAGTGAAGACTCGAACATAATTCTGTCAAAGAGGGCTTTTTTAAGAGCAATCTTTCCAATTTCCCATTCTAAGACACACTCTCCAATCTATATATATATATATAAAAGCCGTAAGGATTGGAGCCTCCACGTTGCGCCACGTTAGCTTTGTCCACGTGTCGATCCGAGAATGCGCCACATCAGATTTTGCCACGTGTCATCATTTCCTTAAGCCATGTCATTTAATTCATTTTTTGATTGCCGAAAAAAATGCTAAAAATCTAAAAATTAACCTCCTCATTTGATTTTATCCTTATTTAGCTTTAAATGGAAAAAAATTGGTACCTCTTTTGGATCAACTTCAATCCGTTAGGATTTTTTTTTTTTTTTGATTTAACTTCAATCCGTTAGGATTTTTTTTTTTTTTGATTTAACTTCAATCCGTTAGGATTAGTATAACAAAATTGTTACCTTTTTTAACCATTTATTATTTTTTATTTGGTGCAACTTCAATCCGCCTACTTGCATATATATCTTCAATCAATAATTTTTTTTACTTAATTAGATTTAAATGAAAAATAATAATTAAACTAAATCAGTTAGGATTAGTATACAAAAATTCGTACCTTTTTTAGGATCAACTTCAATCCGCGTATGATTGACGTACATGCATATAAAGCTTCAATCAATAATTTTTTTTACTTATTTAGATTTAAATGAAAAATAATAATTAAACTAAATCAGTTAGGATTAGTATAAAAAAAATCGTACCTTTTTTGGATCAACTTCAATTCGCATACAATCCGTGAAATCCTACCTTACACATCTGATTCCTAAAGGTACCAAGCTCACGTACATACAAATATATCTTCAATCAATAATTTTTTTTTACTTATTTAGATTATGATTAAAAAAGGTACAAATCTCACGTCTGATTACTAAATATCATAACTGATTTTGTTTACTTAAACAAAATCAGAAAATCTTAATTTTGGTTTAAATAAAATATTTTAAAACAAATTACTATAAATGAATTGATTATTATTATTAATCAAATTCTCAATTTCCGATTTTGTAAAATTTTGGATAACCAATAGCCATTAAACCATCTCAATCATTCCAAATTTGTTTCTTTATTTTTTTACTAAATCAATATTTTTAGCAAGAAGTTTTATTGTTTACCTTATACAATCTTTAGTGAAGATCCCGGATTTTGCATAACTAAATATTTTTTAACCACCCAAACAAATCTTTGTTTTTTCGTAACAAGAGTTTTTAAATTATTCGTTACAATTTAATTTTTTAATTATTTTAGATTTCAAACAATATCAAAATCGTTATTTATCTTAATCTCCTTCCTGATTCTACGCATAATCAAATAGAGCATATAGTTTTACTCTAGATCATCACCAAATAATTTTTATAAGAATATCCTAAAAAGAGTAATCATAGTGTCATACAATTTTTGTAGCTAAACATGGTAAATATAAATTTTAGAAAATCTTCAACCAAATCCTACTAAAACGAAGATTACGATCTGATCTTGAATTAGAAATATTCTAAAAAATAAAAATTACTACTGTAATATGTAATTTTATCCTTTATAAATATGTCAAGATTTAATTGGAAATCCATCATAGTCGGGTAGTGAAATCATTTTGTTATCAAATCCTACTAAAACGAAGATCATCATAAAATCATGAATTAAAAAATATTCCGTAAAAATGAAGATCAAGATTTAATCATTAGATATGATATTATCCAAATTTGGTCATTTTTAACCGATTTTTAAATTTTCAAAAAAAGTGTCATATTTTCAACATATCTTATGTTGTTGTTTTTTTTGTATTATGGTAGTTTTATTTTTTTTGCAATAGCATATTATGGTGGTTCTATTGATTTCAAAAGAAATTTCTTAAAAAAATAAAAGGTACATATTCAACGCCTTTATGTATCATGACAATTATATCAAATTATATTAGATTTTTAAGTCATTATATTATTTATTCTATTTTTTAATATGATTAAAAATATATACATACATATTTTAATAAGATATTTTTTTGGTCTATACATACATATAGAGGCAAAATATTATTCACTAAACAGAGGCAAAATAGTATAAGTACGTGATTTGTATAATAACATATTTTCAATCAATCATTTAACAATTAAAAACTTTTAATATTCAATAAACCAAATTATATTAAAACTTTTATTATACATTTCACATTTAGATTATATTTATTATATCAAAAAATAATTTTAAGTACGACTAGTGTCATTTAAAGTGTAATGTTCTGTTTCAATTAGGAGTGTTTTAACATTGTTAATATCTAACTGCAGGTATTCCAATTATTCCCCTTTCAAATTTTCAGGCTATAAGGGACAATTTCCACTGTTAGATTGTAAACTTTTATCCAATTCAAAGTAGTGGAAGGATGGCATTGGTCAAACAGGGTACAAATCATCCAAATTTCAATCCCAATTTACATACACTTCGGTACACAAATCAAGCGGCATGAAATAAACCGCTCAAAACTCTAACACCCATATATGATTCATCTTAAAACTCCCACAAAATCTAGTACATGGTGGCATAATACATGCATCTCAACAACGAGCCATTTGGAATGGATCTCTTGATCGAACTTCTACGCAAGCAATGTCACGAGATTGTCTATCGACTTGAGCGTTTTCTGATAGTACACATACGACTCGAACACCTTTGGAGTGCGCACGTAATAATCGAACTGCAAGATAACAAGAAAATCAAACGTACGTCAAGATCGAAAACTATATGTCACAAACGACGGTAACATATGTATGTTGTAATTAAATGAAGCTCTATAGATATACCTCGGCCATGTTATCAACAAGCTCGTTGGCCGTGTCAATGTAATCTCTGCGGCGACCGACGTCAACGGTGGAGAGGGCGGCCTTCATGTCCTGCTTAAGATACGCCGACTTAAGGCGAATGTAGAAGATCAAGTACCTCCAAGACATGGTCTCCACCATGTGCTTAAGCTCGTGGAAGCCCTCGGCCGTGTTCTTGATCCTCGCGGCCGCGTCCTCGGGGGACAGCCCGGCCTCGAAGAAGTGCTCCCACAAGAAGGACCTCGTGCCCCATTTCTGCTCCTCGGCCGCCAACGCCGCTTGAGTGCCCCCCACGAGCGCGGCCAGCGATGTCGTTATAAGGAGCGTCGAGATGGCCTTTCGTCGGGTTGGGGCGTGGTGGGGGTGGGAAGGGGCTTGGTCGCCCGAGAGGGAGGCGCGGGGCTGTTTGTAGAGGGCGGTGTGGAAGAGGGTTGTCGGGTTGATGAAGGCGCTCATGGCGGTGGCGATCAGTTGGTGGTCTTGGTGGTTGTTGGTGGTGGGAGGATTGGTGTTGGAGTCTTAGCCGTTGGTTTGGTGTAAGAAGAAGATTATGTTGTCACTAGAAGACATTTTCACGTACGTCTTACATGTCTTTCATGTGGATAAGCAATGCGTGTGGTGCCAAGCGCATGCTAACATGATTTGGGCCTGTTACAGAGAATCGGGCCTGTTATAGAGAATTGGGCCTAAGATGAATTGGGCCTGTTACAGAGAATTAACGCCGACAGTCAGGCCCAAATTAATTTAACCGGTTTGTTATTTGTGAGGAAAGCTCATTCATGATTCAACTAACTGATAAACAATTAGGATTCAGGACGGAGCTGCTTTCGTGAAAAGAAGTTCAAAGACCGGAATACAGAGAGCGATAGCTCGGGAGAGAGAATCCTTCATCGCCGGCAATTCGTCTCTTCTGCCTCGTCAAGCTCCACAAATTCGTCCCCAAAATTGATCGGTTCGAACTTGTCATTCTCAATTCAATTTTGTTTCCTAACGTCTTTATTGTGTCAACTCTGTGGTTCTTATCAAGATCTAAAATTTCCCCTTGTGTGTTGAACCTTCTGATCAAATTATGATTTGAGAAGAGGACAGGGGACGCTGATTGAATTATAGTTTAAGAAGCATATAAATTTAGTTGAACCTTCTGTGTCGGGGGTTGATCAATGGGAGTAGACAAACTATTAGGGCACTTGGGAGTTATCAAAGATTAAGTTAGGGTTTGGACCCATAGTTACTGGCTTATGAAGTGACCTCTTTATGTGTATTCAAGTCCTACATTTTCAAATTTACAGAGAATGTATTCCTCTAGAGGAGGAGGTTCATATCAGCAGCAGGGTTATGGAGCTCAGTCTTCATACGGTCAAAACGTGAGTATAGTTTGGTTTGGTATCTTTTTGAATATGTTTGCATAACGGTTCACAGTATCTCATGCCTGTCTATCATCTTGTGCTGGCAGTCAACATCTGCTTACCCCGGAAGCTCTTCTGCTGGACCTGATGCTAATTCACAACTCGGATTGCATTCTCGGCATCAGTCGATTTTAGCAGCCTCTCGTGAGCAAGATATTGGGGGTTATAATAGGTCTCATCCAACTGTTTCTGGTCCTTATGGAGGGCAATATAGTTCGTTATATGGTGCTGCTTCCCTGAACAGTAGTCAACAGGTAGAAAAGCAGCTTTGCCATGACTTCTGAGCAAATTTTTATTTATTATCATATCATACATTCAGACCCTAGGTGGAACCTGTCATAGAGGTTTGATCATTTGTGTGGCTATAAAAGGTGCTAGTTTTAGAACTAGTCTTTTACTTCTTTTAATTTGTCATCTGTAACAATTAGATGCTATTATGATACCCGAACATCACATGTCTAAGCTTCAAGAATATCTTCCATATATTAGCTAACATTTTTTCCTATGGCAATTGGTAAGACGTGTTTGTAGGAATTTGTTTTAAACCCACTTTTTGTTAAGATGCTCATATATAATCTTAATTAATCTGAATTCCGATAGACCCATATCATAAGCTAAAAGGAAAGGCTTAACTTTTGAAAGCTCCAGCTCTCTTAGAGGACAAGATGCAACTCTTGTTTTTTTTTGAATTCTAATGTTTTACATATTTAACAATGTCTACTGTGTTTTTATTTGTAAAATCATCAAACTGGGTCTTTTGACTGTGTTTTTATATATCCATGTGTCCATCTATGGTCTGTCAGGTATCTGCACTTACTGTCAAGGGCACTCAGTCAACAGGTATGGAAGCTCGTGCTGCCTATGGTTCTTTGAGGCCAAATTCACCAAGATATGCTTCGGCTGAATATGTTCCATCGACAAGTCATGGCTATGCTCTCAAAACTGAACGCTTACTAGCTGAAAAGATCCCTGACTATGCTTCTATAGATAGAAGACAATACAACGATAGACAAAGTGCGTACATAGGACGCGATCTTCCTAGTGATGCAACAGGAAGATATTCTGATTCTGTTGGTTATGCTCATCATCAGGTTTATATCTTATTGATCTATGTAACCTTTTGGTTCTTTTCTTATATACATTTATCTTTGATTGAGACTGTGACAATCAAGGTGCTTCTATGTTGACATGCCTTGTATTTTGACAGCCTGAGATCTATGACCGACTTGATCAAGCAGTACTGCGTGAACAAATGTTGAAATCTCAATCTATGCAGTCTGCTTCCCATGATAGTGCTGTCAGGTAATAACATTGGTGGATAAGGTATTTTACTTATTTGCAAAATGACTTCATCCTGGTGATTAGTGCAAACTTAATCGAGGATTCCTATTACATTAGATAGGAAATTGCACTTATGTTTATGCTAGCCTTGCCATGCCAGTGTTTGTGCAGTACAACTGCATAAAATTTTCAATGTAAGATTGTACTTTTTACACTGAATAGCAAAACCATTTCTGGCAGACAAGGTGATTATCTTGCCACAAGAGCTGGTAATTTACGTCATCCACCTCAAGAGGTTGATCCATATGATCCTCGCGCTATATCAACAACTGGCCGCTCTTCATACAGCACACAACTTACTACATCAATTTTAGGAGCAGCACCGCAGAGAAATATGGACAACCTCTTGTATCCACAAGGCTCTACAAATCCTGGATATGGAGTAAGCTTGCCCCCTGGCAGGGACTATAGCCTAGGAAAAGGGCTTCATGGAAGTGTTCTTGAATCAGATTTTGCTGGTGGTGTCTCATCGCGTGGTGGGCACTTAAGAATCGATGACCGCAAAGACGAAAGAGTTGAGAGTCGCCAACGGGAACGACTTTTGGAGAGGGAAAGAGAAAGGGAAAGGGAGAGGGAAAGAGAGAGGGAGAAAGAAAGAGAACGCGAACGGGTGCGACAGCGGGAACGTGAACGTGAGCGAGAAAAGGAACGCGATTGGAAACGAGCTTTGGAGTTGCAAAGGGAGAGGGACCTACAACGGAGACGCGCTATTGAAGTAAGGCGAGAGCGGACTCCACTGAGAGTATCAAAGGATCGTAATGCTTCTGTTTTGACAAAGGATGCAGCACACCGAGAGTCCCCACGTGTTGGATCCTTGCATAGGTGGATCTCAATGTTTTAGTTTGTCATGCTCAAGCTTTGTCTGCTGTTTCATTTATTGAGCCGTTTTTGTTAACTAACCTGGTGCTCTGCTATCCTGAAGGCTTCATTCACCTGTTAAAAGGAGGGAATATGTCTGCAAGGTAAAGAATCAATAAAGAGTTTAATCACTGTGTAACATAGCAAAAGTTACATCACATACAATGGGCTTCTTTCCCTTCAATTTGGGAGATGTTACGACTGACGAATGAGTACTAGAGAACGTTTCTCCCAAATCATTTTTCCTTCGATTTTGGGCTTTTATGTCTTTCAATGTCTTCTCTTTTCTAATGCGGACCATCTATCTTGCTGAAATTTTATTCTTCTATACACAAGAACCCAAGCTCTTGTTTTATCTGTTTTTTTCCCTCTTTTGATTCTCCAGCAGTTAATTCCCCATGAGATAACTTTCTTCTCCTTCTTGCGATCTCCTGGACCCTTAGTTTTTCTCATCTAATCATTCCGGGTACTCTTTTATTTCATACTTCTTGAGCCAGTCGTTCAGTGCCCGATAGGATTCTCGCTGATTCATGAAAGCTGACAAATTCTGCAAAGTGCATGTTTTTATGTGTTTATGTTCATTTGTTTTTGATGTGGATGGTATCTTCTGGTTTTGGTTAGTGATAAATTGTGATAACAGTGATCTTAGATAATTGTCATGGTGTTTTAGAATATAGAATAATATATGAAAGAAGAAAAATGTACAAAGACCATGTATCCAAGATAGATTTGTATAAATGTTTAGAAGAAAAAGGAGAAGATTTTTTTTTGGTGGAAAAGAAAAAGGAGAAGATTACATAATGACTGTATGGCAGTTTTCGTTATCCTGAGTTCATCTGTCTTTATGTTACACCTGTTATTTAACTAGAATTCTTTTTCACGTTGTAGGTTTATTCTTCCTGCTTGGTGGACGTGGAGAGAGATTATTTGTCTGTGGATAAGCGATACTCGAAGTTGTATATATCTCCTGATTTCTGCAAGGTTCATTCTCAGCTCAGCCAGATTTATGTTTTGAAGTTTATGTAGTATGTTTTTTCTCTACTTATGTGTGCTTTTATTGTACTTTCCTCTATAGCTTGTTGTTAATTGGCCAAGAGAAGATTTGAAACTTTCTTTTCAAACGCCCGTCAGGTATTGCCTTTCATGTTTTTTAAGTTACCTCTCTCTCCCTGCCTCCAGACAGGTTCTTCATCTCTTATTGTTCTGCTTAATTCAGTAGAATTTTTCAAAGACCATTTGTCGTTGAGGTTTGTTAATTTTGTGTTGCAAACTTGCAATGCATTGTTGTCAATATTGATCTTTCTTTGTATATCTTCATATCGTCAGGGAAGAAGAAAATTTAAAGGAGTAACATATGATTTTGAAAATTTTGTTCTTGTGGTTAGTTTTGAGCATGATTTTGTTGAGGAAGGAAACATGGTGGATGAGAAAGAGCCTTTAGTTAAACAGTCAGACGCCCAAACCTTAATCTCAGAGTCAGGACATAGAACTGTTTGGAATGCTAAGGTATGAATTCTTTCTATATAATTAATCTGTTTTGCATCCAATGTTGGTTAGAGAATCACATATAGTTGTAATTTTGTCAATTGATGTGGCTCATTAATTGTTGATCACAACTATTCATGTGGGTTTAGGTGATTTTAATGAGTGGACTCAGCAAAAGTGCTTCAGAAGAGCTTTCTTCTGATAAAATCTTAGATGACCGTGTACCCCATATATGCAATCTTCTGAGATTTGCTATTCTTAGAAAGGACCGTTCATTTACGGCAATTGGTGGCCCATGGGATCCTATTGATGGTCCTGATCCATCAGTTGACGGTTCTTCTCTGATCCAGACCGTTATTAGGTTTGTAGCTCAATCTCGGTTTCATCTTGTAAACAAGGTGGATTTTTTCAGAGTCTAATAGAATATTGACTTTAATGGTTCAGATATGCAAGAGATGTCACTCAACTTGATCTGAAAAGTTGCAAGCAATGGAATCGCTTCCTTGAAGTAAAAAACTTCCAATGGCCTTTTGTAATCAGTTCTCTCTGCATCTTTGTGCAGTTTTTATTGGTTTTTTTTTGACTGTGGTTGAAATTTTATAGATACACTATGATAGAGTTGGGAAGGATGGTCTCTTCAGCCATAAGGAGATCACTGTTCTCTTTGTTCCAGATTTATCAGATTGTCTTCCCTTACTAGATGCATGGAAAAAACAATGGTTGGCTCATAGAAAGGTTGTTGCTGAGAGAGAAAGGCAATTATCTGTGAAAAGCGAGAAAGAGGTTTGCTTCTTTTTGGTCATCTCTTGCTTAGAAAATTTTCTTTGATCAATTGTGGTGTTGATTTTTATAAGTAATGATGAACTTCATATTTGAAGAGGAACTTCCTTTGAGAATCTATTTAAAAGCCAATACATACTGAAATCCATCTGATTTTTGTTAGAGGACCATTTTTTCTGTTTTGAATTTTTCGACTGATGTACATTTGTTTGGACTCTAAGTCGTTTTTTATTACCGCAGAAGTCAAGGGAGAAGAAGGCAAGTCCGAGAGGTAACCTTACCAGCTCTATATATTTTCTAACCTTTCCATCTGTTGGTTATTGGTTTTTGCTTCACCAAAAGTATTGAACCATCATGATAATGCAGACAAGGCAGTCTCAACTAAGGATGTCAAAAGAGCTGAAAAATCTGATAAAAAGGGGAGTGGGACTGGACAACTGGTAGAACCTATCAAAACAGTGACTGCTGGTGTCCCTATCAAAGGAAAAGGAACTGAGTTAGGAGCAGAAGGCAGTATTAAGCAGCCAATTAAAGAAGATAGTGTTGATATGGCCGGAGAAAGCAATGTCAAAACAGAGGCTATAGCTAAGTTAAGCACTCAAGAAACTGTAAAGCCTGTAAAGAAGAAAATTGTGAAGAGAATTGTCAAGCAGAAGATTGTTGCAAAGAAATCCACTGAAGGAAATGAAATTAAGAATGTTGAGAAGGCGGAGGCAACTGTTAATAAGAATCTAATGTCAGAAGTATCTGGTGAAAAAGATGGATCTTCAGCTGAAAATAGTAAAGTTAAAACAATCATCAGAAAGAAAATTCCAAAGAAGCTTTCTGATGGCAATCCTGTTCAGACTGAAGAGAAGAGTATTGAGTCTGCTGTGAACAATGAGAACCTTCAAGATTCTTCACAGCATAAGCCAGACGCAAAATCTGATTCTGTTGGTGCTGGTGTGTTGCGTGTAAAGAAAAAAATAATAAAAAAGATTATTAAGAGGGTGCCTAAAAAGAAGAATGCTAATGTAGCTGCTGGCAATGAGGTTGCTGAAAATAAAGAAGCCGACAAGGATGGGAAAGCAAACGATGTCAAGAAAGCAACTGAGTTGAACAGTTCAGCAGAAACAAGTGTAATCTCTGATGTACAGCCAGAAACAAAAGTTGAAAGCAAGGCTGATGGAGTTAAACGGGAAGATGGTGCAGTTGAGAAGAAAGCTTTGGATATAAAACTACACTCAGATACTGAGAAGCAAAGAGTCTCTCCGAAGGGTAATAATGATGAAAAGGAACGATCTAAAGGAAAGGGAAAATCCATAGATAGGAAGGACAAAAAAAGTGCAGATGGAAATGATGAACACAAGAGTAAGTCTAGCAAAGAAGTGGAGCGAAAAAATTCTGAGGAACCCCCTCGACATCCTGGACTCATTATACAAACAAAAAGTTGCAAGGACTCTAAGGTGGGACTTCTTTCATTAGCAAACATTCTACGTTTTTGCACATGTATGATATTTCCCAATGCAATAACAGTATTTCATTCATACAATCTGTTATGCAAGTGCTTGATTTCTATGGTGTTTGTTGCAGTTGCATTCTCTGTCACTTTCGTTAGATTCACTTCTAGACTATACTGACAAGGATGTTGAAGAGCCAACATTCGAGGTTAGCATTCTTTCTATATGTGACCTTACGTTTTAGTACAGTGTAAATCACAACATTCTAGTGTACCTTACAATTTATACTATTTTTTGGAAGTTTTGAAAAATCGAAACTGAACTTGTACTGACACAATGCTCTCTTTGCACAGATTTCTTTATTTGCTGAGTCAATGTACGAAATGCTTCAGTATCAGATGGGTTCTCGTATCATTGCATTTTTAGAGGTAAGGATGTAGCATGATATGTAAGTATGTAACTTACATGATATGTTTTGTATTCTGACCTTCCTGAGATGCCTTGTTGCTATTTTATAGAAATTAAGGAAGAAGTTTGTTCTGAAGAGAAATCAGAGGAAGAGACAAAGGGATGAAGCTGATGCAAAAAAGAGCAGTAAGGAGTCACTAAGTAAGCGTCAAAAAAACGAGACTTCTCCTCGAGAAACGGACAACACTAAATCTGCAGTTAAGACTGAAGTTGGTCCTGATGATAACAAATCTAGTGAAAAAGTTGAGAAAATGGAAGTGGACAAGAAGGTTATAGCTGAAAATAGTGAAGTGCCAAAACAAGAACAAAAAGATAACAATGAAGGAAACAATGAAGATGAAGTGGTTGAGGAAGTCGACGAAGAAGAAGACCCAGAGGAAGATCCGGAGGAAGATCCAGAGGAAGACCCAGAGGAAGACCCAGAGGAAGATGAAGCTTTGCAGGAGAGAAGTCCTCAACGTAATACAACAGTGGAGGCAAGATTCTCCTTAGTCTTCTAGTTCTCTTAGATTTTTGTTCAAAGTATTTGCATGAGCTACCCTTTTCGCACGACAAAGGATTTACCCTTCTCTTAATCTCTTTTTTCCTTTCCTGATTTCTAGGTTGGAGTGGGGGTAGATTCCGAATTCTCTTAATCTCTTTTTCCCTTTCCTGATTTCTGGGTTGGAGTGGGGGTAGAATTCTAATTTCATTTTTCATAGTGCCGCCTGTCATATAATATGCCATAATCTATGTAGGGTAAAAGCTGAAATTAAAAAAATGCAGGTTTTAGCCAAGTTTGGTCTTAGCTCACTGTAGAAGTTCCATAGTTGTTTCATGTTCACATCTGTTTACTTATTTAATGTGCTTAGCTGGGGTAAATATAATTTGTTTGGTTTGGGTTTTCTCAGTTCTGTCACTGCCTCTCACGTGTGATTGCTTCATTTCTTGTCTTTGTAACTGTGATCAGGAAAAGAATGATACTAATGCTGAAGGAGGTAAGAGTACTGCCAATACCGATGCTGAAGAGGAAAAGAGTACTGCCACTGCCAAAAAGGAAAATAATGGCTTCAGTGTGGTAGTGGAAAAGAATGAAACTGGTACTGACAAAACTAGTGGAAAGGAAAAGGTTGAACAGAAAAATTCCGGTAACAGCAAAGAGAAGAATGTAAATGGAAAGGATACAAAGGAAAGAGCTCTGGCCCAAAAGGAAGTTGAAGTTGACAAGGGACTCTTGGAGGTTAGTGAGTGGATAAAAAAAAAACACTTATGCTTCATTTCATATGTTCAGTAGTAATCTAAAAAGTTCGTTTCTAATCACTATGGGTCCTTGTATTTGTCTTTTTAAATATGGAGCAGGCATTTAGGTTCTTTGATCGTAACCGAGCAGGCTACATAAGGGTAATGAAATCATCTTTCCCTCTGTGTCAATGGACGCATTTCCTTGCTAGTGAAATAATTTGCTATAAATCTTATTCTCCCTTTCCAGTTAGAAGATATGAGATTGATTCTGCACACTCTTGGCAAATTCCACTCGCATAGAGACATCAAGGTTTGATTTATCTCTTTCCATAACTTCTTTTTTCCCCAACCCACCATCTTCATAATTAATTCATTACTCCTTCCATTCACTAAAATTCCTTATCTGTTAATCACCCACTTCATTTGTAGCCAATTAAGAGAATTTGCATAAACAAAAAACTCACCAAAAAATCATTCCTGACAAAATTTGAAGACAAATGTCAATCTTTTCTCAACAGAGCTAGTATTATGCTTAGTAATTCATTGCTTACGTGCTCTATAATCTTGTCGTAGGAACTTGCACAAAGCGCACTGTTGGAAAGCAGTACAGGGAGAGACGACAGAATACTGTATGAGAAGCTGGTGAGGATGACCAATCTTGGCAAGGACTAGTGTATGGGAGGCTATTGGGGGGCTTCCGTTGGTGTTTTCTGTTGCTCGAAAATGAGCTCTTTTTCCTTATTTAATAGCTCAGTTGTTTGAATAGTTGGAAGAAGAGGAAGGCCCCAACTATTTTTTGGAACCTGTTCTGTCTAAGAATAATGTTACTTTCTCGGTGTAGAATTATTTAAGCAGTGCACCGTTTTGTTTTCATTTGGTAGTGTGGACTTTGTAATTGTATCTGTCATTTTGATTCAAATTCAGGGCCAGCTTGATTCAAATTGTCGTGTGGACTTATTTCCATCACAGGCTCCTCCTATTAAACGAACAAAGTAACAAATTACAGTCATAAAACTTCATCCATTGCAGCTGAGCTGGGCCTTCAATAATTATAAAAAGGTGGTAATTTTCATAAATTTGCGTTTAATGGGTGGTTTTTAAAAAATCTGCTTAATTTAAGGGGCACTTTTTGCAATTTCTCGGAGCTTCAAGTCGCCGTTTATAAGGCCACCTGAGGCAGAGTGAAAGCGATTCCGTCGAGTTTTCTTACATCTCCGATCTGCAATGAAACCGGGCACAGGCCATGATCCAACCCACACCAAGATCCTGCTGACGTCACTCTCCGCCATGGTTGCCGAGACCTCCACCTTCCCCATCGACCTCACCAAGACAAGGCTCCAGCTCCACGGCCCCTCCGCCTCCGCCACCAACGCATTTCGCGTCGCCGGCGACATTCTCCGCCACCAAGGCCTGTTTGGGCTCTACCAAGGCCTTTCTCCGGCCCTCATACGCCACCTCTTCTACACTCCCATTCGCATCGTCGGCTACGAGCATCTGCGGAGCCTCGTGTTGGCTTCCTCTGGTGGCGATGGCGCCTCTCTTTCTCTCTCCACCAAGGCTCTTGTCGGAGGCTTTTCCGGCGTAATTGCGCAGGTGAACTCTCTTTCTTCGTGATCTCGATTTTGAATTGATCGAATTTCACTGTGATTGATTTCGGTATTGTGATGCTCCTGCTGAAATTTTGTGTTTCAATCCACTTAGGGTTTGGAAACCAGCTTTTATGTGTTCCTATATGAAATTCCTCATGGATATGTCTTAGCAGCTTTGAAAGGCATCAGTGCAGGTTTTGTAGGACTATAGACATAAATCTTGCATACGATTTCATAGCTGCATATCAACAGTGTGGAAATTACAGAGGTATAAAACTGCTTAGTCACACGATGAAAGTGTGGGAAAAAGTTATTGAGCTGAGATTGAGGACGATAGTCAGGGTGTCAGAAAATCAGTTCGGTTTCATGCCCGGGAGGTCGTCTATGGAGGCTATCCATTTGTTGAGGAGTCTGTCAGAAGAGTTCAGAGAGAGGAAGAGAAGCCTACACATGGTGTTTATCGACTTGGAGAAAGCGTATGACAGGGTCCCGAGAGAGCTAATTTGGGATTCTTTGGCAGCAAAGGAAGTGTCAGGCTCGTTCACTAGAGTAGTCAGAGACATGTACGAGGGTTCCATGACCAGTGTGTCGTCCCCGAGCGGAGATACTGAGTACTTTAGGGTAAAGGCTGGCCTGCACCAGGGCTCGGCTCTGAGTCCATTCCTTTTTGTGCTGATAATGGACGTGTTGACAAGAGATATTCAGGGGGAGATCCCGTGGTGTATGCTGTTCGCGGACGATATTGTGTTGGTGGATGAGTCTAGAGCTGGGGTCAACAGCAAGCTTGAAGTTTGGAGGGACAGATTGGAGTCTAAGGGATTCAGATTGAGCAGGTCTAAGACAGAATACGTGGAGTTTAAGTTCAGTGAGGGGGTAGACTCAAGTGAAGACGTTCTGTTGGGAGGAGAAGCTGTAGCTAGGAAAGAGAGCTTTAGATATTTGGGGTCAGTCTTGCAGAGTGACGGTTGTATCGATGAGGACATTACACATCGGATTCAGAGAGGCTGGCAGAAGTGGAGAGCAGCGTCTGGGGTTCTGTGCGATAAGAAGGTACCATTGAAACTGAAAGGGAAGTTCTATAGGACAGTGATTAGACCAGCGGTGCTCTATGGGGCGGAGTGTTGGGCTACCACGAAGGTGCAGGAACAAAGGTTATTGGTAGCTGAGATGCGGATGTTGAGGTGGATGAGTGGGCACACTCTTTTAGACAGAATCAGGAATGAAGTGATCAGAAGCAGAGTGGGGGTGTCCAACTTAGAGGATAAGTTACGGGAATCGAGATTGCGGTGGTTTGGGCATATCCAGAGGCGGGGCCCTGAGGAGCCGGTTCGTAGGTGCGAGAGTCTGGACTTAGGAGCTATTCGTAGAGGAAGGGGCCGACCGAGAAAACGTTGGAGAGACAGCATCAGGCAGGACGTCAGACATCTAGGGTTATCGATAGATTTGGCAGTTTGCAGGGATATCTGGAGGGAGAAGATTCGAGTCGTGGATGGCTAGTTCCTGAGCAGACGACTTGCCTTGATCTTTTGATATGTCTGGGTGTTTTTGTTTGTGTCAGTTAGGTGTTTTTTTTATGTGCTTTTGTGCTTTCGTGTGTATGTTTTTGGGTACTCTTGGTTTTGTGGTCTACCTTACTTTGCTATCTGTAGTATTTGGGTCTTTTGGACGTCCCCCCTCTGCTTTTAGTCAAGGGGGCCCCCATCCTGACCCCCCAGATTCCCGTGAGGGAATTATACTGGGTCTATTGTTGTTGTTGTTGTTGTTGATTTCATAGCTGCATACCTTTGCAGATTAAATGCTTAGTGGATATGAAGTTATGATAGATTAGATTGTTACAAAGACTTGATTCTGTTGGGGTTTGTGGTGTAATATCTTATCGATTTATCATCTAAATCACACTGGTGTTGTTGTCCCTAGGACTACAGATAGTGGCCAGCCCAGCTGATCTTGTAAAGGTCAGAATGCAAGCAGATGGACGTTTACTGAGGCAAGGTCTCCAGCCTCGTTACTCAGGCCCATTCGACGCACTAGCCAAGATCATACACAATGAGGGCTTTAGAGGTCTTTGGAAAGGCGTCTTTCCAAATATCCAAAGAGCATTTTTGGTCAACATGGGTGAATTGGCCTGTTATGACCATGCAAAGCGTTTTGTGATCCAAAACCAGATAGCAGATGACAATATCTATGCCCACACCCTAGCCTCTGTTATGTCAGGACTTTCAGCCACGACGCTTAGTTGCCCGGCTGATGTGGTCAAGACGAGGATGATGAACCAAGCTGCAAAGAAAGGAGGTGAGACTGTGATGTACAGAAACTCTTATGAGTGTTTGGTGAAGACTGTTAAGTTTGAAGGAGTCGGGGCTCTTTATAAGGGGTTTTTTCCGACATGGGCTAGGCTTGGTCCCTGGCAATTCGCGTTCTGGGTCTCGTATGAGAGGTTTCGTCACATGGCTGGTCTCTCTTCTTTCTGATGATGCTCACATTATTGTCTGCAGTTTTTTTGGGAGATCTTTGGTTGGTTTAATGCCAAAATTTCCTGTGATGTAAGAGCTGTAGCTAGTTATAGCGAACGTTTGGGTTTTTAAAAATTTTCTGTTTTGGAAACTTATTCATCTTCTATGCAATAAATTCAGGGTGGGTGAAAAATGGAAATGACATTATCATCTCTGCCCTTCCTAATTTGGCCATTAATCTTTGGCTGTCTTAATAAAAGTTGATAATTCAGCATCTTATTTGTTGATACTTTGTGTATATATTCTCTTCCTGACTGTTTTAATAATGCGTCTAAATGTCAGAAACTAACGCTGTTGTTTATCAAGCCAAAATGCTAAATGAAGACGGCAATGTTTATGTTTAAGCTACATTCGGTTGATAAAAAAAAGGTTTCAAAAATACTGAAACGCACAAATGCATCTCAATACTCAATAGTAGATGACCTCTACATTGAATAAATCCATCATCAAATTCCTAATATATGAAAGGAAAATTTGATCTTGCAATGCAGCGCATTGATAATGTGGCAAGTTTATAAGAAGAAAGCTCCTTTTATCCATTCGAGTAGGAAGTAAGCTGATGCAGAATTACATGCCTCCTGATCTGAATCTCTCTTGTTGTTCAGCTAGCCTGGTTTCTTGCATCTTCTTCACTATCTCCAGCATCTGAGGATCAAAGAAACGGTCCCGAACAAATTTCCTCTCTTCAGCCTGTATCTCCCTAATGGCACTAGGATACGGGTTTGGAACTGACGGTTTTCTTCCTTGAATTTTGGCTATTTGCTTCAGGCGAGCGTACGCATGCTTCTTAGACCGTTTCACTGTTCGGTATTCCATCTATGCATTGAAACCATAAATCCAGTGAGCTTAATAAGTGTAGAAGCTCAAGAAAATTACAGCATATTAAGCAAGGGTTAAACATACATCAGCTGCAGAAATAGCTTCCGCCTCACCAACTCCTTGCTCCTTCAATTCAAGCACTCGCCATGCGAATACTCGGGCAGGGATAGGATTGAAGCTATTAAACCTGTTCACGTATTCATAGAAGAATGATGATACAATACCAAGGCAAATCATAGAACTCTTATCACTATTGACCCTAGGTATGTTTACATGCTGTCAAATTATAGAATTCTAGTGGCACTGGAAGATTAGATTGACACACATAGAAGATCATACATTGCTGTGCTAAGATAAGTTTACAATATTTTTATGCAACACTAGCAAGATGAAGGCTTATCCTCTAAATCTCTCTTCAGCCCATAAAAAATATGGATGGTGACATCAAAATGTTTGACAGCAGAATGTTTAAGAGATCATTATAGAGTCTACTTTTGGTAATGTTGCTCATTTTCCTCTTCATAGGAATGACAAAGAAGACAATGGGAATCATCAGGAAATGAAAATTCAGGTCAGCTCAGGCCAATGTGAAAAGCAGTATGGACATAGTAGGTGAAATTGAATCACTGAAATTCCAAGATTAGAGTAAGGAATTACTTGATAGCATCCTCACACTTGGCATCCGGATGCTTCTTGTTGAACTTCTTCACATACACATCTTCGGGCAGATTTATTGCTTCGAGTTTTCCATCAGATCGGGGAAATGTTACAGGAGGAGCCCTGCATAGCACAACAAAGAGATTCAAAGTTTGGAAATTGATTGAGCACTGCAACTAATTATAGCTTGAAAACTACAAACTACAAAGAAGCATGAAGATCCATAAAACAGCTACTACAATATATTATATATATGAACTCTGGATTCATACGGATAGTGAAAAAATCACAGATTATTCATCAATCAAGCAAAACAGAGGGATTTTGTTAAGGAGAGGACATACTGTTCCATGGCTTTGAGCCAAACGGGCTCGGATTTTGCTAATCCTTTCACCAGCCTCCTTGTTTTTGTCAGCAAGTCCCCTTTCATGTACGACATGGTTCTTCCCTCTTTTAACCTGTCTACAAACCCAACAAATTCCAATTTCCTGAAATGTTCAGTGCTCTGAATTGAATCCATTTCCAGAGCAAATTATGCATCAGAGATACAACACAAGAAATTGAACCTGCGATTTTTATGCTAGTTTATACCCTAAGTCTGCATAAAGTTGTAATCATTGCATCTACATACTACATTTGAGAGTGGGCACCAATCCAACCTAATCATATATCGTCAATAAAATAGAAAAGAAACACAGATTTAAAGCTCTAGTAAGGTCTAGTTTCTATACTAATCAACCATTCACAACATAAAGCACTCCACAAAACAGATAATTCGCTACATACAGAGATAGGATTGTACTCTAACCCTATCCCTACCAAACCCCTAAAACTACCCCCAATTTAAAGGGGAAGAAAAAAAAAGCGAATCAATTTGAAGAAATGTAGAAGGGAAAAAATGGCGATTGAATCTAAAAAGTGCAAACCTTGAGGAAGACTCAGTGACCACCGAATTGAGAAGGCGGCCGCTACGCTGAGTATCGAGAGATCGGAGAAGAGCTCATGTGCTGAGGAAGAAAAGGGTGAAAGAGACGAGGGAGATTTAATTGCGATATATGCCACGTCAGCAACATTGTTTTTAATTGTTCTTTAAAAAAAAAAACTTTCTTACGGAAAAAAGGACCATTCTTGCGAGGGTTGGTTTCAGTTTCAGGCCGCCATTCCAACTCGCACTCAAGCTTCTCAGCCATGGCGCTCAGAGCGGTATTTCACAGAACCACAGGCGGAGAAATCGCTCGCCTTTTCAGCTTCACGAGATCGGCACACAACCTTGCCTTACCGGCGACCGGTAATCAGGCGATCGAATCTCCGTCGCCACCTCCGCCGTTGTCTCTTCCGGAGTATGGATTTAGCTCGGATTCTAGCATTGGGTTTCGATTCCCTGAATTTGTCTCCGGCGGTGGATCCATGGAACTGATGGCGGTTCCCAAGAGGAAGGTATGGTTTTTATGCTCCTGATAATCTGGCTATGAGGTGTGCAATCTGATGTTTGATTCGATGAAACTTGCCGTTGCAGGTGTTGTTCTTTGTTTGAATTTGAATCTGTTTGCTTGCGAAATCTTTGATTTCTGTCAATTGTGTACTATGGCTTGTTGGTCTCAGATTAGGGTTTAGGGTTTTAGTCCTTCCCCTACATAAAAAGGGGTTCTTGCCGTATAAGAGCAAAAGCTTGAAGTACTAATCTCACTAGGGTTATCAATATCTAATCATATTGAAGGATAAATTGATTGTTTTGTGCACCGATCAGTATTTGTTCATCTTCCTGTTTCAAAATTATGCTCTCCATGTTCGAAGAAATGTGCATAAGTTTTCAAAGCTATGTTGTGCATTAGAGCCTTATAGTTTATTGTTAAATGTGTATAACTTTACTAGGTTTAACTAAACTTGAGCAAATGTCATTGATTTATGCTCTGCTAAACTGGAAAAGCTTCTGATGGAATTCATGTGTGAGAATTTATCTCAGTAAGCAACCTTTAGAAGCAATAGAGGAATGAAAGTCATGTTTCTGCAACTGCATTGTTGCTTAAATGTCCGACATTTGCATGTGTAAATCAAATTCATGTATCTGTTTTCAATATCAAAAAAATTGGGCCATATGTTTTTTACCTTCTTTCATTCAAATCATTACGATTTTATTGAAATATTGTGAACCTGTAATAAGTAGTTCAAGATCAAACATTTTATTATATGGACAATAATAACCTGTTATCACTTACTAGGCAAGAATGCTATTGCTGCTGGCTTTTGGCTTTGTTCTCATTTTTTATCTCTTATTCTGATATGAAGACCTTGCGTGCAGGTTTCTCCTCATAAGAGAGGCATCAGAAATGGCCCGAAGGCCTTGAAGCCCATTCCAGTGATAATCCGTTGCAAGTAAGTTCTTGCCCCCCTAACCAGAAAGAGTTTACTACTACCTTCCTTCAGAAAAGATAGCCATTTAGCCTTTGAAATCCCGTGAGAAAATATTTGTTATATTAGAGTTTAGGTAATGATTTTAGTCCTTGAACCTACTACTACCTCTTTCCATGCAAATTTTCTTCAGTCATTGAAAAAAACTCTGAAGAATATATAGTGAACAAAGGGTTATAAGACATTGAGTGATGGGAAGTTTCTCCATCATCTACTGACCTGATCACCACATTTTGCTGGAATTGATTTGTGTCTTTGGGTTTGTGCAGTAACTGTGGAAAGGTGAAGCTGCCACACTTCTATTGCTGTGGTGGACGTAGGGAAGGAACTTTTGAGAAGTGATTCAAAATGGTGTCTTGTGCTGTGCTGCTGACCTTCAATCTTCATTCTTAATAGTTCATCTAGGTTGATGGGTTTTGTTCTGATATTTGAATGAGAACTTCTTTTGTTGGCCAAGGATTGACATATTTTGTTTTTCTACCAATAGTGTATGTTCTCTGAAGTTATAATAAAACTTTTGATTGGCTATACAAGGATTGACATTTTTTACCTATCCTACTTGATCTTTTAAGTTATTATAGTAGTAGCTAGTTCTGTCAAATTGGTTCATTTCCTCTCACTTGAAGCAGGTGTCTATTGGATGATAATACGGTACATATTATGCCCAAACTTTTCATCTAAGATGTACTCAAAGCAGAAAGTTTTGTGTTCGTTTAGTAGATCAGTTGAATGAGTACAAAAATTACTTAACCAACTCATCTTCGGGGGATTAGCTTGAGGTGAGTGATGTTACAAACAATGTTCCCTAGTGCTAAGCCACTTACTGAACTAACAACTATGCCAAAGTTTCCAAATATTAGCACAAAACTTGTAATAAAAAGCTGTAAGCACCATTACACTTTCATGTATGTTTATGTCTTTTCATGTATGAAAAATAGACAAGACTCCCAAAAAACTCACATTGATAACATTTAAATCCCTACACTGAATATTTTGCTGGGAGAAAAACTTGCCCATTATTTCCCAAATGAAGATGAAGGCACAACGTACATCAGAAACTCAGCCATTTGTTGAAGTACTCGCAGGTTATCGGAGAAATGACACCATCAGGAGTGCACTGATTAATCCTAGGACATGCCCCACACGGTATTGACACCATAGCCGTCGCATTAGCAGCTCCTGCATCAGTCTGCACTTTCTTACAACTTCTATAACAAACTGCTCCAATGGGGATAGAAGTATACTCCCCAGACCCACTGCTCTTCACTTCAATAATCTCATTGTCCAAGATCAATGTATTTATTATCTCCTTAATCTGCTCAACTGATATCTCACATTTAAAAGCATTGGATTTCATCACTTGCTCGTGCACTTTCTCCATGGTCGCCACCTTTTGTTTACGTATTATGCCGAGACAATACTTGGTGAGATGTTCTATGAACACCGTGTCAAGATTTCCTTCGCTGTACCACGCGTTTCCAGCGAGGTCTTTTGATGGCGTGAACTCATTGCCCATGTAATAGACTTTATTGTTATGAATGCTTTTCACCTCTTTTATCTTCTGCTTTTGTAGGAGGCTCTTGATGCTGTTGGCCATAGGCCTGTCCTTCATGGTTTTCAACTCTCTTTTCAGTTCAGCTTTCAATATACCCATGTTTGTTCTGCTCTGGATCACGTCGAATAAAGCTTGCTCATCATCTGTCAATTCCTTCCTCAGGCCTCCCAGAGGCCGTTTCCGCTTTAATGTACTCATTGCTGTTGCGCCATAAAACAGGAGATCAATGATAGAATATGAGAAAAATATGACTCTTGAATCTTACAAGTTACAGCACTAGTTCATACTCTTTTTAGTAGTATCAAGTAGCACTTCCAACTTTTTCATCTTTTTGAAGGAACCAGAAGACAAAAATCCAAACCCTAGTTCTAAGTCCTCATCAATCCAAACTCTATCTGAATTCAGAATGTTCCACACACAGAAATTAAGTCTCTTTCAAAGAAACATAGACTCCCACTAATGGAAATTTCACTTCAATTTGAAGGCATTGCAAAATATAGTCCTCAATAATCATTCAAATAGATCATAGATAAACAAAAGCACATAAAACGGAAATTAAAAGTTGGAATTCAATTGAGAACGAGAGGTTCAACCCGATCAAATTTGGGTCTTTAGGAATTGCAAACTAGACGTACGAGAGGGAAACCTAGAGAAACATACACAAAGTTTAAACCTTTGTAGACTTGGAAGATGCAGAGAAGATATGCCGGTGAAGAACTCTCTCCCGAGTGCTGATTCTGTAACTCTCTGGTTCTAGGTTTTGATCTTTTGCAAATCAGTTCACTGAACTTGGGCCTGTTTAAACACAGGCCCGTGACCGGCCCGGTTTTTGTGACCCGGTGACGTATGTGATTTATTCTTTTAATTTCGGTCATTAGCCTTTGTCTTCAAAAGTGGCTTCTGTGATGCCTTACAGGCTGAGCTATTGGCGATTTAGCAAGGCCTTCGTATGGTGGTCAACTTCCAGAACATGCTTGTGATTATCCTTTCTGACTCTGCTATTGCTTGCAAATTAATTAACACGAGGGAGGTTCAGCCAAATCGCTATTTTGCAATAATTAGAGACTGTCGGAATTTGGCTCGTAGCCATGGAAGAGACTTGGTGATTATGCACACTCCTAGAGAGGCCAACAGAACTTCTGATGCTTTGGCCAATATGGTCCCAACTCTGGACTCAAATTTTACTGTTTTTAATGACCCTCCTAGTTCCATAATTGAGTTTCTTCAGTTTGATGTAGCCCATAATGGGCAGATTCTTCTTTAACTTTCCTTAATAATATTGGCGCAGGGGACTCTTCGTTTTGAGATCAAAAAAAAGAAAGATTTTTGTGTTACACAACCAAAATAATCAATGAATTAGAAGGTCCAAAAATACTGTTATGTCCCAACAATATAAGACCACAATGTTTATTTAGTGAATGAAATGATTAAGCTACATTGTTGTATCTGTTCAATTCAAGTTCAGTGTTGGATGAACAGAAAATACCAAATCAAAACATAATGAAACAAAATTATGTCACACTTTTGCCCTCCCATCACTTGCCCCATACACAAAGACAAATGAACTCATTGGAACCATCTTGCCCATTTACAACATGATGATCCTCATTCACAGATCGCTGTAGAACCCAACAAGCCTCGGCCATGCCAGACATTTCTCTATAAGTTAAATCAATGTTATCTTCCACAAAATCAATTGATCAGCAACTGAACAAATCTGTCTTATAATCTTATACCATGAAATTTGCTTTCAACCTTGCTAGCTCGTGCTCGTACTCGAGTTATGAGGGGCTAAATGAGTACTGCAGTTCGCGTTCTCGCAGAAGCATTCGTGGGGATTTGCATAGAAGTAGTCCTCTTCTTTCGGCTTTTCGGGGATGATCTTGCGCGGAACTGGTTGTCCGGTTTTATTCACATGTGCTTCTTTTACTGCATCAACAAAGTTGTCCCAAGAAAGGGTCTTATTTTGATGCAAATCTATCAACTCCACAATCCTTTTCCGGTTTAACAAGAACGTTGTTTTGAAGCCGAGGTGCCTGAAGGAAGGGACGACAAATTAAGAGCATGTAATCTAGAACGAAAGGGTAACTCCATAATATTTGAACGTACCTCCGGTGGCCTTCAACTACTTTTGCCATGTTCCCATCATATGTAGCTACAAAAATGTCACTTGCTACCGATACCATAAAATCCAGAGCTGCCATTTGAGATGAGTGGTTACGGAAATGCCATAAATCATCGGGTTCTAGCAACATTTGTTTGTTCATCTGAAATCAAGTTATAGGTCTTGTCACTAAACTGCTTTGTTTTTTTTTGGCCAAAAAAACGAAACAGGTCAATGGACAGAATTACTCACAGTGTGAGGAAAAGCCTCACTAAGAGCTTTAAGACGCCGCTCACTACCATATATTTCCCCGGCAACAATATAAATCCGAGTGTTATTATCCAAACCCAGTGCTTGTAGCACCATGGATGATTCTTCTGGTGTAAGAGGGCATAGGCCTTCTGATCTTTTCGCCTCAGAATTAATTTCCTTTTCCCTCCACCATGGAAAAGCATACCTGCATTTATATCAGAATGCAACCTTACTTTAGAAGGATTAATATGGTCAAGCAAACGAAGCAATGCTTACACAATCGATCAAGGAATGCTGCTGCTATCAGAATCAAGAGCAGTAAAATGGTCGATTTCGCCTACAATGTATGGTTCAGATTTATGTTAAACTACAGCTTGAAGCAACAACAACATTGAACTTCCAAAACTCAAAGCAGAATATTCTTCAAGTTTTGCCAAAGGAGTCTCACAGAGTTGAGAAACAAACCTCATCCTCTTTAACTCCTCTGCTTCGTCTGTACTGCAGCCATGGGTACAGCCTGAGAAAGCCAACATGTCCATCTCATATCTCAGATGCAGAGCAACAAACGGTCCTTTTTCTTGAAGAATACGAACCAACTTATTCCCCAAAGCTTCAATCTTTGAATTAAATTTCAGTGCCTGAGTATTTACACGGCATCTGAGTTTCTGAATATCCAACGGCAGCCCATTATTTGCTAAGCGTGCATCTGTTTTGTTAAAATGGACAACTTTATGCTTACTGAAAAGGGGAAGGACCTGCGTATAGAAGTGTGCAAATCATATTAGAATACTTTGAAAAACTTACTTTTGTACTTGGTAATACTTCAAATAGGAAAATTACTTCATATTATGAAGCTATCCACCAACCTGTTGAAGGTAATAGTTTTCGTTGGACCAGCTGACCGGATGCATCACCAGAGGCTGGAACCCATTTTTCCTGCTAAATCTCTTTGGTAGCCTTTTGATTATCTTGACTTCATCTCTTAGGGAATTAATGAAATGACCCACATCAAAGATATCATCAAAGTCACTGCCAAAAGATTCACAAGTTTCTCACGGCCACGATTGAAACGAGACTAAGAAAACACTCAAAACTTTAAGCGCAACACTCGGGATTTGAGATTTAGCAATACCTTGGATCAGCCCAGAATGATGTCTTGTCAAGCTCTGGAACTACCAAAGTGAGATTTAAGAGCCGAGCCACAGCCACCATGTCACAGATCTGAAATAAAGTGTCAACCATTCAGTTCAATACAAAACATTTGAGTAAAACGAACAAAGGAAGAAACACCGGAAATGTGGCTACTGGCCGACGCTAACCGCTGCTCGCATCTGATTCAAGCCTCCATTGCAAGTCACCTTAAGAAAGCCATTACTTGTATAGTTTCCTGGAAATTTACATCCAACAATTTTACTGCCTTACCACATCAGCAACTGAAACACAATTAACCTTGATTGATCATATCAACTGCATTTTACAGAACAGATTTCGTGACACGATCTATTTACCATGATCACATATTCCTGACCTTCCTAAGAGGATGCAATCAACAACGCATAAATTAAGCAATACTTGGCATCATATATATAATGGGCATTTATTTTTTAATTGTAACTTGAAGGGTTGTCAATTGTATTAACTAACACGGCTTGTATATCCACAATCCACTATAAAACAAAAATGAACGGCATGATCCAAATTCCATATGCCATAAAACCTTCGAATTGACCAATGACACCTCTTAAATACCAACATACATCTATTTCTGTTTCACAATGAGCCCAAAAACCTCATAACCAGCATTGAATCAGCACACCATAGATAGACAAGTATGGAAAACTCACTAGAAGGAAGAGGTGGGGAAGATGGCGGAGGCAGGCGATTGGAGAAGTCAGAGATGAAAGGCGGACGCCATAGCTCTCCAATTGCGACAAGCTGAAACAAACACGTCCATAGCAAAATGCTCGAGCAAATGCTAAAGAACCAAACTTTAACCCTCGTTCTCGGAATCTTGTCAAATCTGACCTTGGAGGCCACCGATCTAACCTCCATGGCTTCCTCAATCCATGTCATCAGAGCAAAAATCCACCCTAACGAAGAAGAGCTTCACCTTCCGCCATCAACAATGCAAATTGGAAGTGCAGGATCTTCTAAATCGAGTCCTTATTGAGCAGCAGAGCTCAAATTTCCCCAACCCCTCGATTAAGAATGAATTGAAATTAGGAATTGAAGAAGAGCACGCAGAAAGTGTGTGTATACAGAAAAGGGATGAAATGAGGATGAGAAGGGAACAGTTAAAACTGCATATGAAGTAATGAGGAATCTGCCACCAACCGGGCACCGGAAACAGCCGTCAAAAAGTCTGTAAAAGCCATTTTCGAAATTTCCGCACCAACTTTCGAACTGATTGAGAAATAGGACGAGCGAATTAAAAATCACCCTAAAGAAAGGAACTTTTTAGGTTTAGATGGGACCAAAAAAGGGCAATACAGCTGATGATATGCAGATCTGGCTTTGATTTTGGTGAACACTCATACCAATATCACTGACTCATTAGCTCCAAACGTCAAAATTTTAAGGTCTAGGGTTTGGCATTTTACATATCCCCTTTTTTGGAATCTGTTTCGAGTGGGTAAACTGACTCGCCTGATTATTGATTGATTAATCAACTGATAATAATGGTCTTTGTGATAATGGTCTTTGTGAATTTTACCTAGTAAAATCATGTAAGAAGAGTGGATACCAAAATGAATCATTATCAGCAAATTTACAGACATTAGTCATAATATGATATGAATGCCATCATAAAGAATGCTCGGACCACTACCATGGATCATGCAACGTGCCCTACACTACTATCACGATCATTAACTTGTGCATTTATGTCCACATGCTAATCTACATTAATCAAAATATTTATCCTCAAATCCAAATTTAAGGACATACACAAAAATGGGTATTATTCGGAGCGCATTATGTATTACAGAAATTGCTTATTCTAGTAACTACGTGACATGATTAGGACGGCCGACATAAATTGACTTAAAGAATAAGCTTACATCATGACTTTGTATGCCAACTTGTCTTTTTGCACACTGCAAAAGTGTTACTGTATTGTCTTCTACAAAAGCTTACATCATGACCAGTACCTTGTGATTTGTTGACCCTTATTTTTCAGTTCTACTATTCTGATAAATCACCAAATTCTCAAACAAAGCCCACATAAATTTCATGGGTCTCATCATTCAGCCCATAAATTTGGGCCCATAAGAGGCCCTGCAATGAAGTAAGTAGCCCGTACAAAGTCAAACTACACGTTGCTACCGCCAATAGAATATCGCCACGTAGCAAACAACCTCTTCCCAGCTCTGGTGACACTAGTCTTTCTCGTTCATAGCAGTCTTCCATTGTTAAGCCTTGACCGAGCTTTCTCTCTTTCCCTCTAATATCAGCGCGAATTCATCGGCGTATCTTTGGAAGTATTTATCAGTCAATATGTTCCCGATTTCTCGAGCTCTCGTTCTTGTCGGAATTCTAGGGCTTTTATTCGATTATTCCGAATCTCTGAGATTCGATCTACAATCAGGCCACACAAAATGCATATCCGAAGACATAAAGAGCAATTCCATGACGGTGGGGAAATACCACGTGGTTAATCCCCATGAAGGCGCCCCTTTGCCGGACTCGCACAAGATCACCGTTAGGGTAAGTCAGCCCTATTCCAATTTGACCTTAATTTGGTACAATTTCGTAGCTTTATGATTTGTTGGTGGGGAAAAGAACTCAACTTTGTTGGACTTGGTGATTGATGTTCCTGATTGTTGGATTGATTTGTGAGAATTGTGGGGGGATTTGAAGGTGACATCGGTATCTGGGAATAGCTACCACTATTCAGAGCGTGTGGAAAGTGGGCAATTCGCGTTCACCTCAGCTGAGCCAGGGGATTACATGGCTTGTTTCTGGACGGAGGATCATAAGCCTCCGACGACCATGACTGTAGATTTTGAGTGGAGGACTGGAGTTGCTGCCAAGGATTGGGGTAGTGTTGCTAAGAAAGGCTCACTTGATGTAAGTTTGATACGCTTTTTCTTTGTTTGAATCTATTGCCTTTTGATGTCTCTGAGCTTGAGGGCCTAAACACCTTCGTATTCGTGTTGTTCTAGCATTATGCAACTATTACAATCTATAATTTAGGTGAGAAGGAAGTCTACAGAATGAATTGTATAGTGTCTTTCAGCGAGTTTAGGACGTTTTCTGTCATGTGTACTGGTTGAAATCGTCAATTTGAAGTTGAAGTGGACTTCACGAATAGTATTGGGACTTGCATTCTGGTTTTCTTGTAGTCGGGAATCTTTCGAGGATATAAATAAAACCTTTTCATGTGAACTTGTCATTAGGATTGAGTGCTTCTGTTTGAGAATGAGTATTCTTAGAAATAAAGATTCAGGCTTTATTAACCTTCAACCCTAACAGCCTAAGCTAGCGGAATTTCGAGTATCAAAATGCCTCTGTTTGAAAACAGATTAGAACTTGTCACTAGGATTCAGGCTTTATCACGCGTTGGATGTATGTTTGAAACTGTAAACTCTTGCATTCGATGTAGTACTGAGTTTTGTTGTATGGATGTTTTTCTTGGTAGACTATGGAACTCGAGTTAAAGAAGTTGATGGATACCGTCAACTCCATCCACGAAGAAATGTTTTACCTTCGTGACAGGTAAAAAAATCATATTCTTACCAAAATAATTTCCTGTAGTGCATTTGTGCAATTGTTTTCTGATTACTGAAGCCCATCAAGTAACACATTCCTGACATCCTTATAGGGAAGACGAGATGCAAGCACTCAACAGATCAACAAACTCAAAAATGTTCTGGCTGAGCTTTCTTTCCTTGTTTATCTGCCTTTTGGTTGCTGGCTTGCAATTTTGGCACCTGAAATCCTTCTTTGAGAGGAAAAAGCTCCTTTAAATAAAAAGGAGATTCTGTCTTTACAAAATTCTCCAAGATCAGCATATAACTGAACTTTTGTGGAGAATTTCCAGCTGGCAAAGTTCAAATTTTCAGACAGATCACCCCTTAAAATTTTTTTTTTTTTTTAAACTTTTTCTTCAGACCATCTTCTTCATTTAGCCTGTCGTTGTGATTTTTAGGGTCACCTTATTTTTCCCTAGTCCTATTATATGTAATGTGTTTAGGAAGCTAGACAATCTCGTGAGTGCTCTCAATGATATGTGTAACCGTGTTGTTGTACCAATACATGTTTGCAGGGCCTTAGAATTGTAACAATGTGAACAAGCGTAGCTCTCTTTAGTTATGTCATGTAAACTCTTTTTTCCCTCTTTCTTTACTTTTGTCAGATTAACAAATTATTGAACAAAGATATAGGTCCACACAACCACATACTTATAAGTACCCTACACTCACAAATATGCAATCATTCTGTGGTCCAAATCACTTGCATTTTGATGTCTTGTGCTGAAGTCAAGTAAACAAAAATGCTCCTGTTGTACATCAACATAAATAATTTCTGTTTTTCTATCAAGATATTAAAGGTGAGCTAGAAATATCTCATCTACATTAGCAAGCCCAATAAATCTTAAGTTACACAGCATAAGAAGAAACTTCCCAGATTGTAGCTTTCAGATCTGTGTATTCAATCTAACAAAAAAATAAGTGCTAAATTTCTGAAATTAATTAATTACCTTAGAGATCACTTAATCAACAAAAACAAGCAAAACTAGTTAATGAAGCTAGCCTTGCATCCACATGTCGGCAAGATTAAGCCCTTGACTAACCGTTAGAGATTTGATGACACGTAAACTACTACGTGTTCTAAAGCCTTTGACTAGCTCATGATTTTACCAACCAGTCCATCTTCTCCACACCCTTTATAGCAATCCTTGAATCTTCCACAGAAAATTTGATGCCCAAAATTTCATCCAACTTCTTCTAATCTTTCTCCAATCTTCCATAGAATTTCAACTTCCCTCTCTTTTGTCATTTTCTTTCTTATAGCTCTGAGACAAGTTCGAGAATGGAAGATATAAACTTTTCCCCGTGACCCATATGCTTCGAGAAAGAAAAAGGTTCAAACATTTGATTAGCTTAGCTAAATCTAATCAAGTAGGATTAATCTGAAAATTCCAAATTTGCTGAAACTTGCGCGCATTGAGTAGCTACATTTTGTGGTAATCTTCCAGTGGAGTTTGAAGCAGGTAATTTTTATACTTCCTTAGTTCCTTCCTTGAATTTGCCTGTAGATTTCTGTGATCTGATTCTCTTCAGCTTGTTGTTTGTAATCAATTGCACGTAAGAGCTAAAAGTACTTTGCTTTACATCAGTAAACTTTGCAATTTGCTTCTCTGATTGGTTAATTGAATGAGAATTTGCTCTTTGTTTGGAATTACACAATCAGGACCCTGTTAATATGCATAGAAAGAGCTCAAATTAGTGTGCTCTGGATCAGATGAATGCGAGCCTGTTTCAGTATTTGGAATTACCAACCAGAGTCACTTTAATATGGATAGAACCTGAGATTCTTACTAAAAAATGAATCTTTATCAGAAATTGTTCAATTATCAGCTTCTGTAGTTTGCTGAGTATGAGTTCTTGGATGTGCAGGGATCTTAAACCATGATAGTTTCTGCTCTTTTGACGTCTGTTGGCATAAATTCTGGGCTATGTGTATTATTCTTTACTCTCTACTCCATTCTGAGAAGACAACCCGCAAACGTTGAAGTCTATGAGCCACGACAATTGGCGGAAAAGGGAGTCGAACAAAGTAGTTTCTTCCATATTGAGTGGCTTCTGCCTTCTCCTGGTTGGGTAAGAAGAGCATGGAAACTTACAGAGGATGAATTGCTTTCGCTTTCGGGTTTGGATGCTGTCGTCTTCGTCAGGATTATTATTTTCAGGTAATTTCTCGCAAATCGTTGATGATTCTTTCATGTTTTCCCCAAATTTCATGTCATTTAGGCTTTGAGTGTTCACTTGCAGTTTGAAGTTGTTTTCTTTTGCTGGGATTATTGGAATATTTGTTCTCCTTCCGATAAATTGCACTGGTGATCAGCTAGAAGAGTTCAATATCGCGAATATCTCAAGTGATTCCTTGGATATATTCACAATCTCCAATGTAGAGAGTGGCTCAAAGAAGTAATTCCGTTTTTTTTGTTCTCTGAAATTTACTTCAATTTTAGGCCAAATTTATAGGACAAGTGATGCTAAGATCTTCATTTGGCTTTTCTGACAGGCTGTGGGTTCACTTCTGTGCTGTGTATTTGGTCACCTTTTTCGTTTGCTACCTTCTGTTTTGTGTAAGTTGTTTTATCCCAAATCATTTGATTGCTTCTATTGCTGTTGTAACTTTGTTACTGAACACTAGTTGATCCTGCAGGAATACGGTTATGTGTCTTCGAAAAGGGTTGAATACTTCCTTACTTCCAAACCTCAGCAACATCAGTTTACGATACTAGTGCGCGGTATCCCTGTACCTCCTGGAGGTAGTGTGAGTGAAAGTGTGGACACTTTCTTTGGCGAGTATCATCCTTCTACATATTTATCTCATACAGTAATTCATCGAACCAGTAAAATTCGGTCCCTCATGGTAAGTTTGCTGCTGTCCAAGCACTTCATTTACTGAAGTTCTTCCAAGGTTTTAATTTCTTGCTTTGTGTTGATGTAATTCATTCTCCCATTTCCCCTAGAATGATGCTAACAAGATGTATGGAAAATTGACAAACCTACAAGCCGAGCCTGGACATCCGAAAGTCAGACGTTCTGGTCTCTTTGGACTCTTTGGCAAGAAAGTTGATCTTGTGGATCTCTATGAAAAGAAACTGGAAGGCATAGAGGAGAATGTGAGAGCACAACAACAAGCTTCTTTCAATGCAGAAGTATGGTCTTTACTGATTTTTTTTTCCATTTGCTTGAAAACCCATATTAATGGTACGTGAAATTATTGTTTTCTTAGCAAGTACGTGCAGCCTTTGTGTTCTTCAAAACCCGGTATGCTGCTGCTGTGGCGTCACATTTGCAACAGTCCACAAATCCAACACAGTGGGTTTCGGAACGAGTTCCTGAACCCAATGACGTTTACTGGCCCTTTTTCCAGACATCATTTCTGCAAAGATGGCTATCTAAAGTGTTTGTGCTACTGGTTTTCGTTTGCATTACGATCCTATTCCTTATCCCCGTCGTGATCGTTCAAGGTCTAACTAATCTGGATCAGTTGGAGGCACTTTTTCCATTCCTTGAAAGCATTCTATCAATGTAAGCTGATTTTCATCTGTCTTGGCTATTTTCAATAATTTGACCTTGCAATTGACAACAAATTTCTATGCTTTGAATATGCAGAACAGTTGTGAGTCAAGTAGTTACGGGTTATCTTCCTAGTCTTATACTTCAATTGTTCTTGAAATTGGTGCCTCCTGTCATGTTGTTCCTGTCATCCATTCAAGGATACATCGCCTTCAGCGAGATCCAAAAGAGTGCTTGTAACAAGTTTCTCTGGTTCACTATATGGAACATCTTTTTCGCCAATGTTCTTTCTGGATCCGTTCTAAATCAGCTTTCACTCCTCCTTGATCTCAAGAATATCCCTGCAAAGTTGGCTGTTGCTGTCCCTGGACAAGTGAGGATTTAGTTTATGCAAGTAATGAAACATGATCCTTCATGATTAATCTATCAGTTCTCAAGTTTGTTTTAACTATAATGCGCAGGCGTCGTTTTTCATTGCCTATGTGGTCACATCTGGATGGACCAGTACCTCAACTGAAGTCTTTCGGATTATTCCTCTGCTTGGAATGTTAATACAAAAGTGTTGTTGCTGCTGCTGTAAGAAAAGTGACGACTCTAGTGATGAATTTGAAGCTCCAGGCATTGGGTATCACGTTGACATAGCTAAAGTTCTGTTCTTCGGACTCCTCGGTATCACTTACTTCTTTCTGGCTCCTCTCATCTTGCCCTTCTTGTTGATCTACTTCTGCCTCGCGTACATCGTCTTCAAGAATCAGGTAATAAACTTAGGCTACTTGAGTACCCTTTAAAAATTAGAGCAAAATCCTACTGCTGTTATTCACAAACCTCAGCCAACACTTTGAATGTGTACAAAATGCAGTTTATAAAAGTGTACATGCCTAAGTATGACACAGCTGGGAGATTCTGGCCAATTGTGCACAACTCAATGATATTTTCGCTCGTTCTCATGCACGCGATTGCCATCGGTATCTTCACCCTGAAGAAAGTTCCCGTGGCATCGACCTTTATCTTCCCTCTTCCGGTTTTCACACTTCTGTTCAACGAGTACTGTCGAAAACGCTTCTTGCCCAACTTCATAGGTTATGCTGCTGAGGTAATAAGCTGAAATAAAAGCTAGCATACTGTTGTATATATTTCTTTTCAACACTTGAGATTGGTCTTTCTCAAACTATCTTGGCTTATTATGTTGTCAGAGTCTAATAAAGAAGGACAGAGAAGACAGCAATGATCCCGCCATGGGCGAATTCCTCGATAAGCTGGTGACGGCGTACCAGGACCCGGCTCTGAGCCCGCTCCAGCTGTCGAACAACAACCCTGATAGTCGCACCACACCCTTGCTCGCGAATGAGATCTCTTGATAGGATTGTATGGGTGAATTGTATGGTGCTTGGTTGATTGTTTGCTTGCTGAATAGTGTTATTGTTATAATGTATGTTTTGATGTAATTTCACTTGTGAGATCAGTTAGGAAAGTTAATTAACAGTTGTGGCATGGAAACACAGAAACTCAAGAAAAGATGATGATGAGGATTGAAGAGATTGATCTATGACAGTTACTGATCAGATTAGCAAAACTTGTGTTGCGTCTTTCTTCAAGTTATAGTGTATATTAAGAGCTCTCAACACCGCATCCGATCTGAAAAATCGTCCGATATCTCTCGAAAATTAGGGAGTAGAAACACGTAATATCTCTCGAAAATTGGGGAGTAGAAACCCATGAACCCGATAAAAATTGAGCTCGGTTAACTGATGCGTTAGATATCATATATCTGAAAAATCGTCCGATATCTTTCGAAAATTAGGGAGTAGAAACCCGTAATATCTCTCAAAAATTAGGGAGTAGAAACCCGTAAAAATGAATCCGATAAAAATTGAACTCGGTTAACTGATACGTTAGATATTATATATGGATTTGAATCAAATGAAAACTTTTCTTAGCCTATAAAATGTAAACCGTGAACATGAAATATAAATACGTGAACATGAGATAGATATACGTGAACGCAAAACACAAATAATTGAATTCTAAAAAATATTTGTGATTTTGTGTTATTATGTTATTATGTGTAGTAATCTTGTCCTTATGACATGATATTGAGAAACTATGCTATTATATGTATTAATATGATTCATAAAAAAAATTGATTATGTTCACATATTTCATCCGGGTCGGGTTGAAACTGGGTCACCGGTCTAAACTTTCAGGTTGAAACCCAAAATTTTTGGGTCGGGTCGGGTCGGGTTTGCGGGTTGGGTCAGCTTTTGACAAGTCTAGATGAGGGTAGTTTTGTAATTTACAGAGTTAGAAAGTGATAAAGTGATAAAGTGATAAATTTGATAGAAAAGTTGGATAATAGGGGGAATATATAAGATTGGATGAGGGTAATAATATAGATTTATATGAAAAAGTGATAAAGGAGCTGGAAAAATTGGGTATTTCATGTAATATATGAGATTATATAAGGGTCGGGTCAGCTTTTGACAAGTCTAGATGAGGGTAGTTTTGTAATTTACAGAGTTAGAAAGTGATAAAGTGATAAAGTTGATAGAAAAGTTAGATAATAGGGGAAATATATAAGATTGGATGAGGGTAATAATGTAGATTTATATGAAAAAGTGATAAAGGAGTTGGAAAAGTTGGGTATGGGGTAATATATGAGATTATATAAGGGTAATATAGTAATAGAAATATGATACAAATGGAAAGATTTGAGAAATTGACAAGCTTATTAAGACAACCGAAATGGAAAGATGGACAAACGTAATGGGACAGAGGGAGTATAACAATGCATATGGGAATTTATTGACACCGACCGCAGTAACAATAGCAATAATAGCAGTAATAGTTATTATAGCATTAGCAATAATAGTAGCATAATAGTAGTAGTAGTTGGTGGGGCGATGGCAGATGACTTCAAAGATATCCGATGAAGTGTGCGGTGAAATAAACCCTTCCTTTTATAACCTGATCGATTAAGTGAAATTACTTTAAATCAAATTGATCGAGCATGAGGGGAATACTAGACATGAAAGCCTACTTAAGGGTGATCCTTGTCTTGGCAACCATTTTCCTTGCAATGGAAGCCACTCATTCGAATGTGTTCGGTTTGTATAAGGTACATGTTATGATTAGGAGTACCATGGGAGACGGGTCCAAGATTACTCTCCATTGTATATCGGCGGACGACGATCTAGGTGTTCATGTGTTGGAAGATGGACAAAACTTTGGGTTTCGTTTTGGTACTAGCTTGAAGGAGAGCGATTTCAATTGTACTTGTTCGGGTGTCCGAGGAATGATGACATGGGAAGCCTTTCGACAATATAAGCACAAGTGTCGTGAGTGTGAATGGTTAGTCAACAAGGATGGTGTCAGTGGCCCACAAAGACTTAGTGGTGAGTTTTATAGGTGGAGGCCAGCTCCCGAGCTCCTCGCCTAATAAATAGCTCAAATGTTTTTAATAAATGTGTTTTGTTGTTGAAGTCCCTATACAGGTCAGTAGCAACGATGATTTATGTGTATTATCCTTAGAGACTTGAACGCTTAACTACATGTCCTAAGACATAGTTTCTAATAAGTTAAGTATTAAGTGTTGTTACTTACCGCTATAGCGGGTGCAATAAAAATTATTGTATAAACTGGGCCTAATTTAGTACTACTATAGTGGCAAATTAGGCTCATAATGCCTCAAGTTTTTGCTCTTTTCTTTTGAAGTTTAGCTATTATAGGGGAAAACTAGGCTCATGATGTCCACTTGGCTTGCTGGAGCTCTATTTGCAAACTGCCAAAAGCTGGTGGACTAGGCATAGAAAAAAACTAATGACATGAATCAAGCTATCCAAATGAAATTATTGTAAAAAAATAATCGCAGAATCGTGTAGAAAATAATCGCAGAATCGGAGAACACATCGTTTAAAATTGTATATGAATAAAACTTTAGGAATAAAGAGTTGTGCGAATATAAAAAAGAAAACAATATATTTTGACAATGGTCGAAACTCATGAGTTGAAGCCTTCGGTCTCATTTGACAAGTGGGTGATGGAAAATTCATTAGATTTTGGAAGGATTGTGGGATAGATGATAAGGAGCTTAAACCTAGACTTGAGTATCCTCATCCGATTGATTGGAATGAAACTATCTGCAATTACCTCAGCTCTAATAGAACGTGGAGCAAACAAAAATTGGAACAAGTTTTAACCCCGGAAGATGTAAACTCCCTTACAAAAACCATATTACCAATAAACTCAATTACGGATCGAATATATTGGAAACCTAGCAGACACGGATGGTTTTCGACGAATGCAAACACTAAAGTGGATTCGGGAAAGTAATAGAAGCCTTGTTGTGGGCCTCGAATGAATTTTGGAAGTAAAACATCCCACATAAACAAAAAAACTTTATTTGGAAAATGATACAAGAACGATAGAGAAGATCATGAATCAACGAGCTAGGCTAGGACCGCTCCACAAGTCGTGAGCATTCAAATTCAAGAAGGGTGAAGCTATTCAAGTTGAGCTAAGAAATCAAGCTAAGAAGATCACGAGATGGACAACCTTGACCCTTGAGTGTTTGTCTTCAAGGCTTGAAGAGAGTTTCAAGAAGAAACCGGTCATGTTGCTTGAAAGCCGGGAGGATGAAGCCATTGTCGACCAAGACAACTCTCTAGACCGACCTTAAGTGGGTCGTGATCGACCCTCTCCCTCTCAGGACCGACCCAAATGGGTCGTGGACGACCCCCTCCCTGGGTCGTTCCTGGGATGCATTTTGGGTCCGACGATTTGCACGGGATTTCTATCTTAGTTTATTTTTGGAAACTCTTGTTAGTTTGTTATCTAATTAATTATGAGTATCTTTGATATTATTTTTAGGATAGAATTTTGGAAACCCTAGTTTCCTTGCAATTCTATAAATTGCATAGGTTTTGCATCTTTTACTTTCAGCGTATTTTGAGAAGAGACTTTGGGTTCTTCTCCTGCGCCCCTTTGAGACTATTTTGAGATTTGTGTGTTGATTGGCAATTCAAGTGTTCTTTGGTTTGAATCATTCTTGCGTTCTTGTTCTTGTTCGAAGTACAAGTGGTTCGTTGGTGTGTGGTTTGGAGTTGTCTGAGAGTTCTTAGCAAGGAAGGTGTGACGAATACTTGTCTAAAGTCTAGATCCAACCATATTCGCTTCCGAGGCCGACGATCTACCCGGGTTGTCGTGCATCAGAAAATGTGCAGGAATGGCCTCCCAACGAAAGCAAGGTTGGCAGTCAACCATATTATGGTCCCACAAGGATGTAGGTTTTGTAAGAACTCTGAGGAAGCTCCTTACCATATTTGTATAGAATGTAAGACTGTAAGTCAGACGTTGTCTGATCTTTTCCCCGGGATCTCCCAAAAAATAACACACAAATATACAGAGCCATCACCCTGCAATTGTCATTGAAGAGATTCGTAAATTACTCTCTAAGGAAGAGATATAATCCATAATTTGTGTATGGTGGTGCTCATGATACCTCCGTAATAAAAGCATTTTTCATAGGGATGCACATAACTCTATAAGGGGTTGTTTGGTAGGGGGTATTGGGAACAAGGGTATGGGGTTTAGGAATGAGATTTTCATACATTTTATATTAGTTTTGGGTATCCATACCCATACCCCAAACTCAATATTGTTTAGATTTTCAAACCTTACTCTTATCGTTGGTTTGAGATCTGATTCCTTCCGGGAATGAAAATTAAAACCCAGTCTTTTCTCTCTTCACTCTCAAAGCCACTGCTCTTTCTTCTCTCTACGTTACTTTGGTTCTCCTTAAAATTGCAAGGGAATTTCACACTCCTCTCATGATGTAATTCAATCCTCTCCCCCTCTTTTACTTAAGTCTGTACTGTTCATAGCTATCACCTATTTTACGTGGAAAAATATTGTACAGTGTAAGCCTCAATTGTGTTTGTGTTTGATATATACTACGGTACAATATTGTATAATTTAAGCCTCAACTGTGTTTGTGTGTGATATATACTAGTGTAAGTGGAAAAGTACTATATAGTGTATATAAGTCTCAATTGTGTTTGTATTCGATATATACTAGTATACTACTATTGTACTTGGAAAAATGAAAAAAAAAACATGTTATACTATTGTACGTGAATTGGTGTTAGGTTTGGTGTATAGTAAACAAAAGGTTCTCTTCTAGTTAAATTACAATGAGATGTCATGTAGTGACGTCTTGTAGAAGTGGATTGGTGCTAGGTGTGGTGTATAGGGAAAAAAGCTTATAATGTTTCTATCACAAATTTTATATTATAAAAAAGTATAAAACAAAATACTTAAGCCATGTTCTTTTTTACCCCTAAACAATTTTTCACTCAAAAAATTTATTTTATCTTTTTCAAACCTTCGTACCTTATTTCTACTTTCACATTTTTCAATGCAATTTTTTCACCCAAAATATTATTTTTTCACCAAAAAGTTCTTTCTACCACAAAAGTGAAACATGGCCTTATAATTTCATTCCAGATCTCATACTTGACAATATCAAACAGTGGATATGGGTTTGAACTTCATTCCCAAAGAGTAACCAATTACATGTTTTCAGGAATTAAATCTCAACCTCATATCTTTCCAACCCCATACCTGCTCATTCCATACCCAAATCATATTTTATACCAAACTTCCCCTAAGGATATGACTAAGAAACAAATAGCGGAATGGAAACAGGCATCCAAGTCGGAATTTGAGGATATAGTTGCCAATAAAAACCAACATTGCCAAAATAGGAAAAAGGCAAAATGGACCAAAGCCCCAGATTATTGTTTTAACTTGAATTTTGATGGTGCATTTAATTCTTATGGGTTTGCATCTTTTTGTTTTTCTATTAGGGACTCGAGAGGCCTCCCCGTATGTCAAGACGGAGGTTTTCTCGGATGTCGGTTTGTATTGCAGTCTGAAGCGCTCGCATTGTGGCAGGGGATTTTGGAGGACTTGCGTCTTGGTATTCCCCATTTGATGATTGAAGGTGACAACCTACAGAAGGTTAATACAGTGTTGGGTGATTGGAGTTGTCCGTGGGAGGCGGAGTTGTTGCATACTGACATCCAGTCTCTGCTTGGGCAGCTACAAAGGTGGCGTATCGTTTATGTTTTCCAAAAGGCTAACTCAGTTGTTGACCACATTGCGGTGTCGTTTCGTGGCATCTCTTCTCACTCTTTGGATTTTGATCCGGTCCTTAGAGACCTCATCCGAAAGGATGCTCTAGCTAAGATAGTTCATTTGTAATAGGATTAGCCTAATTCTTTCCTTATCGAAAAAAAAATAAGGCCATATGCAATGGGGGTTTCTTATTTAGGGTACTTAAGAGTTCTTACCTATTATTATAATATTTTCCCTCTTTTTACCATTACCTAAGCACCTATTTTTTTCATTCCAATAGAGATCTACTATGGGTACTTATAACCACCCAAACATAGAAATAAAATGACTTACTTGAATGAGATGTGACAAACACTAAGCATACTAGAGTATGATGCTCGTGCTACGCATGTGCTTACTCTTTTAATTGACAAATTATATATGATATAAATTTTATGTTTATCACATCTAATATGTTTATAATCATTTAGTTAATATACTTAACTCAGATTTAAATTAGTAATTATTTGAATGATCTATACCTTTTTTTATAAACATGTCAGTTTTTAGCCTTATAAAGTAAATTAAATTCACTTGTATATTACATTATTAAAACTTTGAATAGTCAAATAGTTAAGGTGAATCAGTTAAAGGTGAAATTATTTCACAAATCATTTATTAGGTAAGCCATAAATTATTTTTGTAGTACATTTACTTTCGTTTCACATTTTGATACATCAAAGAAGGATATTAATTGATCCTCATTGTACTCAATTATTTTATAGAGAATCTTATATACATATATATATTATTTATTTTTATCTTTTGATGTCATATATGATATTATTCTTATAACTTATTTATTACATTTAATTTCAATTTTTTTTACTAAGAAAAAAATCGCTTGTGGATTTGCAAAATTAGTTATTAAAATTTTATTATGGTTATTTTGTTATGTATTTTTTGAATTTAATTATATAAATTAATTAATCTATGTTAAACTCACCTGTATGTTACATTCTTAGAAATTTGAATAGTCAAGCAATTAAAATGAATGAGTTAAGGATGAATTTATTTCTTAATTATCTATAGGGTTATAAATGAATTTAATGACATCTTTATTTTCCTTTAATTAGCAATATAACTCACTATTGTAATATGTAGGTTTTTTGAATAGCCATAAATTCCAAATCTATCCATTTTTTTTTTGGTCAATATTTTTTTTGAGTTGAGGATTAGCATCGTTTTTTTATGTTTAACATATATGTCTATATATTTGTGCAATTTCGTCTTTCCAAATTCACTGAATGTAAATCCATTAGTATTATAAAATCATTAAAAGAGCAACCTCAATTTGGTATTGCAATAAAATTATAGAAAATTCCTTTTAGTACCCTTATGATTTTGCCAATTCCTTTTGGTGTCCTGGGAAAAAAGTTATTCCTTTTGGTACTCTTATGATTTATACATTTTCCTTTTCATAGCCAAAACTCAATTTAAACCCATTTTCATCCAAAAAAATATATTTTTCATTTAAAATTTAAATAAAAACGAATTTACTTTTACTTGCAAAATGCTACAATTTGTAATTGTATATAATATACAATTATTTTTACATTATATTTCAACAACCTTAATTTTTTGGGATTAATTGGACCATTTTCAATTTAATAAATCATAAAAAGTACTACTAAGAAAAGTCACAAATCCCAAAACTCAATATATTTTTGGACCATTCTCAATTTAATAAATCATAAAAAATACTACTAAGAAAATTCACAAATCCCAAAACTCAATATATTTTTGGACCATTCTCAATATATTTTTTATAATGTGTATATGTGATATTAATAAATTACAAATACAAAAACTCATTAGTTTTAAATATTCAAAGTTCACAAGTTAATTTTTTGATGGAAAATATTTTTATTTAAATTTTAAATATTCAAATACTTTCATAGAAAATTCGTATTTAAATTTTAAATAAAAATTATTATTTTTGGATAAAAATTGGGTTTAAGTAGAGTTTTGGCTATGAAAAGGAAAATGTATAAATCATAGGGGTACCAAAAGGAATAACTGTTTTCCTAGGACACTAAAAGGAATTATCAAAACCACAAGGGTACCAAAAGGAATTTCCCTAAAATTATTAATCAATCTACTGTATACTACAACTAACTTAACGACGTTTTTAATCAAACATTAAACACCAAGCTCGGTCAAGACTGCTAAATAGAATTTAGGGAAATTCCTTTTGATGCCCTCGTAGTTTTGACAATTCCTTTTGATGCCCAAAAAAATTTTGGTTTCCTTTTGGTACCCTTGTGTTTTGCAATCTTACCCATCCGTGACCTAAATCACTAATTTAACCAAATTCTTTTAACTCTGTTAACGTAAAAAGCAAAACAAAAAAGGAAAATTAAAAGCTCCAAAAATCTTTAACCCGTCTCCTCCAACAGCGTCGTTTTCTTCATAGCCACCTTCTCCGGGGCTCCTCCGGCTCACGGCCAGCCTTAACCGCGGCCGTCTCGAATTTCTTCTCAACGGGGCCGTCGAAGGCCGTGAAGGCTATCTTGCCAGCCTCGTGATAGAAGCTGAGGATGGCCTTGGATCCACGGAGCTTGAAGGCGGCACTGTCGTAGGCCTTGGCAGCTTCCACGGCTCTGTCGAAGGTGCCGAGCCAGACTCTGGAGCCACGCCGGTTCAGATCTCGGATCACCGCCGCGAATTTCGCCCACGACCGCTGCCTCACTCCTCTGTAGTGCTGGCTCGCGCCGACCTAAGCTTGAGCCGTTTCCGCCGGCTTCGGGACCGGATTCGAAACATCGATCTTCATCGAAGGCTTGCGATCGTTGAACCTGGACTTAGACCTAGGTTTCGGAGGCGGGGACGGCGAAACTAGATCTAAGATCGCCGGCTTGGATTCGAAATCAGGGAAGTGGAGTGGTTCGAGATGCGTGGACATGGTGGAATTGATCGGATTGGGTTGGAATTTGAAGATGCCGGAGTAATTTAGGTAAATTAGAGATTTACGTTAACAGAGTTACAACAATTTGGGTAAATTAGTGATTTAGGTCACAGATGGGTAAGATTGCAAAACACAAGGGTACCAAAAGGAAATCAAAATTTTTTTGGGCACCAAAAGGAATTGTCAAAACTACGAGGGCACCAAAAGAAATTTCCCCAGAATTTAATAATAGTTTTATACCAACACTAAATGAGGCATTAAATGGGGACACCACCTAAATTTATTAATATTCTGTACAAAAATTATACATATTTTATGATTTAGGGTATAAATATATTTTGTGATTTGAGTTAAAAAAATACACATATTTTATGATTTATGTTTAAAAAGAATACACGTTAAGAAAATATGTAAACAATACAAAAATGTTGATAGAGAGGTTTGAACCCCAAACCTTTGGGTAATTAGAGGAAGAGTTTACCACTATGTTATTATAGTTGTTTGATTATGATTACATAGTGTTGATTATATAGGAAAGATTCCAAGATACACTAAATAGAGTATTTAATGGGGACACTGTTTAACTTTTATATATACAGTATATAGCTAGATATAGATGAATGCTTAAGATTTTCTATTTATTTTTACCCCAAAATTATACAAGAACCAATTAAGTACCTCTAAGACCGTGTCTACACGTGGCCAATAATGTTAGTACCACTAATAGTTAGTAAGACAGTAGTAGCAATAGCAATAATAGCAGTAATAGTAATTATAGCATTAGCAATAATAGTAGCAGAATAGTAGTGTGTGTAGTAGTTGGTGCGGTGGGGTGGTGGTAATGACTTTAAAGATATCCAATGAAGTATGTGGTGAAATAAGCCCTTCCTTTTGTAACCTGATCGATTAAGTGAACTTACTTTAAAGATATCTATTTGATCGAGTATGAGGGGAATACTAGACATGAAAGCCTACTTGAGGGTGATCCTTGTCTTGGCAACCATTTTCCTTGCAATGGAAGCCACTCATTCGAATGTGTTCGGTTTGTTTAAGGTACATGTTACGATTGGAAATACCATGGGAGACGGGTCCAATATTACTGTCCATTGTAAATCGTCAAACGACGATCTAGGTGTTCATGTGTTATCGGATGGACAAAACTTTGGGTTTCATTTTGGTACTAGCATGTTGAAGAGCGTATTCAAGTGTGATTGTTGGAGCGTCCGAGGAAGGATTACATGGAAAGCCTTTGAACAATACAAGCACGAGTGTCGTGAGTGTGAATGGTTAATCAACAAGGATGGCGTCTATGGCCCACAAAGACTTAGTGGTGAGTTCTACGGGTGGGGTTCATGAGCTCCCCTCCTAATAAATAGCTCAATGTTTTTAATAAATGTTTTTTTGTTGAAATCCATGCCCATGTCAGTAGTTACCATGATCTTTGGATATTATCCTTAGAGACTTAACCGCTTAAGTATGTGTACCAAAGTAGAGTTTCTAATAAGTTAAGTACCAAGTGTTGTTACTTCTAGGTTCTAGCTATAGCGGCCACAATGGAAAACATTGTATAAACTGGGCGTACTTTAGTATTACAATGGACAGTTAGGCCCATAATGCCTCATTTTTGTTGCTCTTTTCTTTTCCGTGATCTACCCACGAGCGCGAGTATTAGAAAATTTCGCATGGTATCCCAAAGTTTGGACAATTTCACTTGATAGCCCAAAAGTTTGAACAAGATGTCTAGGGAGCCGACTTTATGAAGTAAGAACAAGAGAAAACACAGGGATTGTAATAAACATATGGAAAGCCGATGGATTGACAGGAGGATTGGAGCTCACGTCGTCCATGGAACAGAGACGATCATCTAGATCGACTCTACTAAATCTCTCAAGCTTTCTACCTTGCTCTCTCTCCCTACTATATAACATATTAGTACAATGTCTCACAATTCAAGAATAATTGGATTTTATCATTGATAAGCTATCTCGAATGTGTAGGAATATACAGCTAGCTTATATGTGCTACCAAAAGTTTTAAGAAGCAACATGGTGACATTTCAGCACCATGATCAAGTTGATGGCACCTTTGAGCATCCCTAGCATTGTTAGATATTACAATTACACTCTTATGACAACTCTGTGATCCATAAATGTATAAACTCATGTACTCAGAGAGTATATTCACTACTATGAAAGAATCAATCTTTTCACCAGAAGTTAAAACTCATCAATGCTTAAACCCTAAACTTGTACAAAGAGGGCAAGAGTAACGCAATCAGAACTCAGAAGCCATTTGATAAATTATATACAAGTTCCTTGATTTGATTTGATTTGGTTTCAGAGCATCTAGTTTCAAGATACTCGATGCTTTATGAACAATCAACACTACAATAGCATCAAAATTTTCTGGTTAAACAGGTATACAACGTATTTTCTGATCACATGGATACAAAAAAACAACAACAATGCAGTAGATGATTTTTCAGTCTCAAAATCAACAATCAGAAGCCAATCCATCATCATCTGCTCCTCAACCTATTTACCAGTATAATCACCTGATCTGTGGTTCAGCAATTCATCTCAAAGGAAGCACATTGTGTGTCATTCAGCATCAGAGGGATTATGATGATGATGATGGCGATGGTGAGGGGAAGAAACAGTTCCCATCTCCAAAACCAATTCCTTCTCCTCCTCATCATCCGATGACGACTCCCTCTTCAACGACCTGCAACTGAAGTAGAACACAACAGTCATCATCAAGTCAATCAGCATCACGAACGAATACATTAGCACCAAAAGCGGCCCTTCCCATAGCCTCGAAGACCCATCACCATAGCTCACTTTCTTCACCCTATGATCATACAAGCCCTGCACGAACGCCATCCCCATCGACGACACAAGATACAACAACAGACCCACTTGCAACTGACCCTTAATCAGCGTACTAGACCTCAGCAACGCCTCAGGGCCCGACGCCTCCTCCAAAACCGAGATCACAATCGCAACATTGCATATAATAATTGCATTGGCAAACACAACCGAGAAAGCAAGCCCACCAATGGCCCCAGGATACACGACCAGATCAGGCGAAAGGCCGGACATTAGAAACACGCTGCAGACGCCTACAATGAGGGCAATGAAAAGTGATATCAATCCAGCAAGCACCATACAAGCCCAAAAGTAGGTGGACAACACTCTCTTCCACAGTTTCCTCAAACCCCCCCAGAACTTAGCTGCATCAAATTGCTGGTTTAAGTAGCTACAATCAACTGAATACACCACAGCAGCCTTTGCCAGCAACAACAGCGTCATGTACAAGGGAAAACACATGGCCGCGGAAACCGCCATTTCAGAAAACCTCTGGAATGACTGGTTTACAAGAGTGTTGAGTGGCAAGCCAGCAGTTTTGGCAATCACTAAAAGCCTTGTAGTGAGCCTTTTCACCAGGGAATGGTCAACCAAGACGTTTGACAAGGAGACAGCTGAAACAGGGCAGATGAAGAGGGCTAAAATTGACATGAATGCAGTTGAGTTGATCCTCAAGATCCTTACTGTTTCCCTCATGATCTCGAGAGCACTTGTGGACTGAAACTCGTACTCTCCGGGATGTGAATTGGCATCTGATGATCCCAATTCATGAGCGCCCAATGTAGGCTCCTTGGATCCCTCGATTTCGGATGGATCCGGACTCATTACGGAACTAATTACAGCGCTAACCCTACAAAATCAAAAGCAATTGCCGATGAGTTCGAGATTTTGAATTACGGATCTGGAAATGGAAATGCGATGCCAAAACGAAATCGGTTTCAGCTGAACTAACCGTATAGCGAGGATTAAGAAGGCGGAGGAGAGAGAATGACGTTTAATTCACGAACAGAGCACGTGTGGCTACTGCCATGCTTACAAGCCGACAAGCTCACTCCGTTTCAAATTCCAAAATTGCAGGCTGGAATTGAGAATTCGGCGAGGGGAGATTTACGATCCGATCCGAATCACGCAATTCAAATCTCACAGAGAGGGGAGATTGGATGAGATGAGTCTTTCGTTTTGCTTGCTACTAGGGGTCTAGGGCACATGGAATTGCAAGAAATTTCAGTTCCGACTCCCGAAAGACGAACAATCAATCAATCTCGACACGTGGGGTTTACAGGTAGGCGTCAGCTGGTTGTTTTGCTTGCAGCTCCACCGACACACCAGTGGGCCGTTATAAATAGTTAGGCCCATTAGAACAAGGCTGGCCCAAGTTTTTTTTTTTTTTTTTTTGTTTTGGTCAACAACGAGGGCACCAGCACAGCACTGCCCAAATTTTATTCCATCATCTCATCCGAAATTACATCCACAAAGTGGCTGGCCCAAGGTTATAAGGGCCAATACATAAACTAGCTAGTGTTAAATTATGTTAGGGGACCGATGGATGCCCGTGAGAGATTCAAAAGAAAATTGGCATTCTTGAGTTCTTGAATCTTGACAACATAACAACAACATACTAGGAAAAGCCCACATACGTCCGAAAATGAACCTCTTCCCATGCGCTAGTCTCGTGACGAGTCACCTTAAATTTCATATAAAAACTACCGCAAGTTCCCTCGCGACACTGAATTTGTTTCCTTAATCTAAGGATGGGGTAACAAACCACTTCAATCATTCCCTTTATCTCTTCTCTAGATACACAAATTTCAAAGTTTCAAATTAATTTTTTTTTTTCAATTAATGTATAGTGACACATAATTAGACTAGGTTCGTTTTCATTCCGTTTATGTTTCCGCCGTTAGATACCAAACAGCCCCTTAGTTTCTTTTTTTTTTGTTACTCACTACGAAGTTGTCATCTTTTCAATCTTACACAAACCCTATTTTTCGACGTTCAATTTATCCTATTTTTTTTAAACTTGTCGGGCCGGTTAATCCAAAGTCTGCATAATGTAATTTCATACCCTTTGGGTTTTGATAAAATTGAATCATAGTTCTAAAAATCCTTGCTAGACTTCGTCTAGACGGTTGGCGGAACCGATTAACCTTTTCATCTGTCTAGACGGAACCTAAGCATCCATTTAGACCGCCTGAATATCCTAGGAGCTAGACAACCCCTATCCGCTTATAGACCGTCTAGCGCTTTTTAGAGCACTAGATTGAATCGATGAGATCAAATTCCCAGAACAAATGATCGAGTGCGAGAACATGCATCTAGTACAAGAATCGATGAGTAGTATTTATTTCTTGAAAACGACGCGTTTTGGCTCAACTTGGATGCTTGACTGATTAGACTTTGCACGAGACGTATGAATTTAGAGATTCAAATCTTCTGTCCCCTTAGCACGTCCCACTCCCGTGTCCCTCCCTTCCTATTGGTCGAAACTATGGGCCCCCCCTATATTTTCCCTTTAATTCTACCGAAATAAATAACATCGACCAATAGGAAGGAATGGGACATGCGGGTGGGACGTGCGGAGGGACAAAAGATTTTCGTCCTGAATTTAGGCCTTGCATACGGGGATCTTTGCAAGTGAGCCTCACACGTGGTTGATTGACCAAGTAATCAATTTAGAAATGCAACTTGACTTGAACTGAAAAGTCTGAAATCATAGATCCAATCTATCAATTTATTGGGTTTGATTGATTCGTAAGCTAAACAATACTCCCTCCGTCCCATAATGTTTGTCCACTTTCCTTTTCCGTCGTCCCAAAATGTTTGTCCACCTTCCTTTTATATCAATAACTTTTTCCAATCTTATCCCTATTCAATCTCTACATTTACCCCTATTATCCAACTTTTCTACCTACTTTATCTCTTTTCAACTTTTATCCCCTATAAATTTCCAAAAGTACCCCTATTCAATCATATCTTTTACCCATTTTATTCTACCTTTTCACTTTCCAATAGCACTTTACACCTCTCATTAAAAACCGCAAAAACCGTCCTTTTGGACAAACATTATGGGACGGAGGGAGTATTAATCTAACAACTTGACTTGAACTAATATTAATATCTATCAATTTATTGGAGTATAATATACGACGGCTATATCTTGAATTCTTTTTACGGGTTAGTAATTCCTAATTTTCTATGTTAAAGCCCAAATTTGAATCGTATGCTACCTACAAGCTCTTATTATGAAGACATTGATTTATATTTCAAGTTTTTTTTTTTTGAGATACAAGTTGATTTATTGCTAGCAATGTATGGCACCAGCCACCCATCTTCTCATTAATCGGTTCGAGTTAATTGGTTGGATGTATTTGTGTCAATTTGGTAAAGCCTAGCTAATTCGTTTGGTGGTTACGGGGCCAACTCGGTCAGATATGCTCTTTTTTCAAGTTTATGATCTACCTATACTTACTATATATTTAAATCGAGACATTTTGAACCTTCACGTTAATTCTGCCCACCTTTCAAGCATTACGCATTTGATCAAACATAACATGTGTTAGGTATAAAATCAAAAAGACGATAGTATCATGTATGACTTGTAACCCATCATTACATGTAAAGCATTTTCTTAAAATCCATAATAACTACTCCATTTGAGTTGTTGTATGTCGGACCATTTATAAATTACATCTCCAACCACTGCTTTAGAGCTTGGCTACCCACCACCACAAACACGTACACGATATGGGAGCTCTTTGTGGATCCGTGAAGGAATCAATCCCATCCTCAGCGTTTCTTCTCATCATCCTCGTCGTCCTTCTTGAGCGCGTTCGCGTCGGTCTCCTCACTTGTCTCGCCCAATTCAATCATCATGTTCAACTCCATGGCGAGGACTATTCTCGAGCATCTCTTGTCGAGGCAATGCTCGAAAGCTTGCATTTGATCAAGCACAAAGTCTTGTTCTACGGCCAAGACGAGCAAGAGCAAGATGCTACGGTTTGTTGCATTTGCTTGTGTCGAATGGAGAAAAGCCGTTTTATAAAAGAGCTTTCGGGTTGTCGACATGTCTTCCACGGAGTGTGTATTGATCGATGGCTTCAAACGGGGCGAGTTGTTTGCCCCGTTTGTAGATCCATTGCATCGTAGATTGATTTAATTACTTGTTGTTCTTACTAGTGAAATATTTGTACCTGATCCAATCGATCAAATGAATCCCATAAGACTTGTTATGGGATCTTGTTTGATACTGTATATTGTATGAATTCAATCAATCAATCAATCCTCTCTCATCTCGTCCAATCTCTGCGAGTTGATCTCCGAGACCGGTCGTCGGAGCAGGTTTGAGGTCACATTCTCACGACGGTAGTATAAAAATGGCAAAATATTTGCTGCTTTTATATTTATTTACTATCTAATACGAGTACTAGTTAATTAATTCGTTGATGGTACTTTATAAAAGGTCATTCTCAGGGTACTAAAACTAATTCGTACAATATTAATTGGAAAAATGACTCAAAATAATACTAAGTATCAACTTTGAACCAAAAATGATATGAACTTTATAAATAATAAAACCATAGCCAAACTATCAACATATTAACTAAAAACAATGCATAACCAATTTCCGGTGGAATTTCCGATAAGGATGGTGATGTGTACACTAAAAGTCGACATGTCATGTTAATTGAACCATGTGGATAATTATTTTAATAAATTTAAAAGCAAAACAAAATACCCTTCTTCCTCTTTTACCTTCTATGCAATTCTTCGACAAAAAAAAAACCTAAAGTGAGATTGCCATTCTACATTTGCAAATCTTTTACCTTCAATGCTACAGTTAATGTCACCAACCGAACAAATTGCCATTCTTTCTTACATTTGCAAAAGTGAGAAACAAATTTTAGTTCCGTGGATTATATTGAATAGGTTAGTCACTCTAATTACAGTAGTTACTAGCGTGATTTCCCGTGCATAGCACGGAACGATTTTTTTTATTTTTTTTATTTTAATTATCATTTATTTAATTTATAGAAAATAATTTTGAAATATTCTTAAGTTTTAATAAAATAGTTTGCTATTTTTTTTGCATGAATATTGTATTTTGTAATGTTAGAAGTTTATTAGTTTTCTATCGTTTCAACCAATATTATTATATAATAGATATAATATACTTTATAAATTAAGACAAATATAAAGTTTTGTATTTTTTTTTTTGCCATCGATGAAGAACTCTAGTTTATTTTATATGTCATCATTTTAGTTTTCAATTACTAACTAACAAATTTCGTATGGAAATTGTCATCCTATATGAATGCATATGTATATATATATATGAAAATTCTCCAATTTGTTTTTTATATTTGCATTATTGTTAGTCAAAATTTGTCATCTAATTTAAAATGACGATCAAATATAATAAATTTCATGAATACAAATTAGAGAAATTTGTCGGAAACCACCCGTATGATAGGCCATATTTCTCTAAATCACCCGGATGTTTGAATATTATTTTGGACCACCTATATGATGGTCTCCGTTAACAAAAAACCACCCCAAGTGAGATTCCGTTAAAAAACCGTTAAACGCGTGTGTCATGTGGCATTTTAATATTTTTTATTTTCTTTTACACATATTAACACTTAAAAAATACCAAAAAACCCAAAAAAAAATTTTGAAATTTTTATTTTCTTTTATTTCGTTTAAATAATTATTTTTCTTTTTTCTTTTTTTATCTTTAAAATTTTGAAAACTCCATTTTCACCAAAAATAAATAAAACCCTTTTCACCAAAAAAAAATAAAAGAAAATAAAACCCTTTTTGATCTTTAAAATTTTGAATCGTACTACCAATCGATGCAATCGTCCTTTGAATCACTAATCAAACAAAACTAAGATCAAGTTTATTAGCTCGGACATATGGGAGTACTACAAAGCATAAATTGGACAAACTTAAGAAAATCACATGGTTTCTCAGGCCGAGGCGAGGAGGTCGGTGTCGGTCAAAGTGTTGGGTGTTTTGGTTTTTTTTTTGGTGATAAGGGTTTTATTTTTATTTTTTTGGTGAAAATGGAGTTTTCAAAATTTTAAAGATTAAAAATGAAAAAAGGAAAAAATTAAATATTTAAACTGAATAAAAGAAAATAAAAAATTTCATTCTTTTGGGTTTTTTGGTATTTTTTAAGTGTTAAAATGTGTAAAAGAAAATAAAAATATTAAAAAGCCACGTGGCCACGCGCACTTAACGGTTTTTAAACGGAATCTTGCTTGGGGTGGTTTTTTGTTAACGGAGACCATCATATAGGTGGTCCAAAATAATATCTAAACATTCGGGTGGTTTAGCAAAATATGGCCTATTATACGGGTGATTTCCGATAAATTTCTCTATAAATTAATAGTATCTAACATACTTGTATGACATACTTTAGGGGCCTATAATAACAAAATATCTTATTATAGTATTATATAATAAGAATAAAATGATAAATACTAAAAATGAATATAAATAGTCAATGTATCTTCTCAATATATTTATAGTGATGGATGAAAAAAGCTATTATAAATTAGCCTTATTTTATTATTGGTAAATTAATTTTGAATTATTTTAAGACATTAATTAAGATTTTCTATAGTGGAAAAAAAAATCAAAACATTATTTCCATAGAGTTTTGAATCTTAGCCTTATGGGTTACTGGACAACACCAATACCACTAAGCTAATGATGTTTCTTGTATTTTAATTTTCATAATGATGATTATATAGAAAGGATTGCAACTAACACTAAATGGAGCATTTAATGGGGACACCACCTAACTTTTATATATATATATATATATATAGATAGATAGATAGATAGATAGATAGATAGATAGATGTATCAATTACCAATTTCATGAAAGTAAAGGGAAACAACTAATTACCACTTTAATCAGCAAAATCCAAACACCAATTTGATACAGGCATGTTTAATTTGACTTGATTTGGGAATTAGGGTTTTAACATTTACTTGCAATTACGGACATTAAGGGGGATCAATGGTAGTGCCGTAGTGAGCAGGATGCACAATGAGACTACAAGCCAGTGGCGGTGGTCGGTGTATACCAGAGTCTAGTGTTGTGGTCTAGCTCGTCGGAGGGAGTATTGGCCTCTTTCGAAAAAGGAGAAGGCGGGGAGTGAAAGACACAGCTTAGCCTTGCTCGGTGAGGAAAGGTCGAAGAGCCGACGTCTACTTCTACTAGTGGTTACCTGAGAGCGCGACGAGGTCAATGAAGTTGAGATAGTGGCGGCCATTAATGCTCAGCTTACTCCTTCCTCTTCGTTCATGTGATCATGTCTATTAATCACTGATTTTTTGTTCTCTTTTTTTTTTGTATAATAGAATAAGGTGTTAAAAGGAATGAAGTGTATTTTTTTTGACAACTGACTCACCACTCTCACCGCAAATCCCACCGGAAATTGAGTATGTATTGTTTTTGGTTAATGCATGTGGTAAAAGTTTGGCTATGTTTTTGTTAATTATGAAGTTCATATTAATTTGGTTCAAAGTTAATACTTGGTATTATTTTGAGTCATTTATCCATTTTAATTCGTTTAGTATGCCTACAAAATGCCCAATTACATCGACCAATAAAATGATTCATATATGACCGAAACATGTACGGGAGATAGAGATATTCCAAATCCAAATCTATACTATACAGTATAGTATAAAGAGGAGTCAATATCTTCGTAAAAATTTGCACCACGTGTTATTTCTATAATAAAATAATCAGTTGAACTCTCATTTATACAAATTAGGTAGTTTGAATCTTATATAATCTTATCCCGTAAAAATTGCTCAAAAGTTACCAAAAGTTATGAATTATCCCTTACCAAGAATTAGTTGTAATTTTCTGATAAATATTATTATTTAATAAAACGTGATATTTATCGTAAAGTGAATTTTGAACAAATCCAACTTATTTATATTGTGACTTGATTTACTATTGGTAAAACTAATCACAATACGAAGATAAATATATATATCATTCTATAATTATAACGTGATCATTGACGCTACATATTTATATTAAATTGATTGAGTTTATAATCACATTATCCGTACATGGTACGGGGGTTAAACTAGTTAATTTTAAAAATAAAACTAGCCAGTAGTGCCCGTCCGTTGGACGGGCTTTGGGCGTAAACTTACGTTGTGTTTCTTCGTAATTGACCGTTGTTATTCCTGAGACTTTTATGTTTTGAACGAAATATGTATTGGTAGAACATTTAGATTTTTTTTGTTCAAGGCTCACCACCGTGGTCATGCTTAATTTTTAGTTATCCAAATTCAGTTGCAAGAGGCTTCATAGCTATATGTACTTGTACAACTTATTTTATACCAAGAGCAAGTTCATGATTGGTTGAATTCTTGGCTTCTGTGAAGTTGATGGAAATCCAATCTGCGACGAATGGCTACGGGACGACGATCACCTTCTAGACCACTTGAAAGGCGCTTGGTGTATCAAACACTAAAACAGGAGCATCAAAATGCAGTTACATGGCCTTATCCTTTTGCTGAGGACAAGTATTTTGTTCTTACAGTCAGCACTGCCTTGGAAGGCTACCATTTAGATGTTGACGGGCGTCACATTGCTTCGTTTCCTTATCGTACCGTGAGTTCTCAATCTTGCACATTCAAAGTACTAAAATCCTATGTTACACAGAAAGACCCGATTTCGGTGCCTCTAATTGTTGTTTGCTAGATTTGACAGGGATATGATTTGGAAGATGCGACCGGGCTTCACATTTACGGAGACGTTGAAGTGCAATCTGTATACGCTTATTCGTTGCCTACTCTGCATCCTAGTATAGCCCGGCAGAGGTAACTTGAGATGTCGTCTCAGTGGAAGGCCCCGCCTTTTCATGGTGGGCCAATCGAGTTGTTTATCGGAGTCATCTCAGCTGGCGATCATTTCGCTGAACGTATGGCCATTCGTAAATCTTGGATGCAACATTACTTGGTTAAATCTTCCAAAGCCGTGGCCCGGTTTTTCATAGCTCTGGTAAGCTAAATTGGAGTCCACATCTTGATTTTACATGCTTGTGTAAATCATTCTTGATCATATTCATCTCTTGACAGCACGCGAGAGAGGCGGTAAATGTTGAGTTGATGAGAGAGGCTGAGTTCTTCGGCGATATTGTTCTCTTGCCATATGGTTGTCTTATATGCATTCAAGAGGTGTAAATTGGAGGTGGAAGGTCAGAAGGTGGATTCAAGGAGGCTATGAATTAAGTGGGGGTGGGGATTTCAAGTGGCGTACACAATTAAGTGAAGAAGAGTTGTAGACTTTGAAAGGTTGCTGCCAATTAGACTTTAAACTAAATGCAAATAAGGAACATGCAATCAATTGGAAGGAATTAGGTTAATGATCAACATTTATGTTATTGGAGGAACCATCTTTTTCTATAGATATAGAAAGTTTTAGCTGAAAGAAGAAAGGTCACATGAATGTTTGCTACTTTTATTTATCCAATAGTTAAATGATAATAAATTTTTTATGTATTTAAGATGTCTATAATTGTTTTTAATCTAACATGTTTGATGCTTTTATTTTAATTATTTTATTTTATTTGTTGTTCAATGTTGTTCGCGTCATGTTGAGTAAGTTATGAGTAGTCCTTAGCTCTAGAGAATGTCGTTGACTCCTTTGCTAGACACTTTTTGTAACAACCTTTTTTTTTTTTGGTCGGAAAAAAGGGACGAGGCCCTAAATTAAGGGAACGGGCTAACAAGCAATAGACCGTGGGACAACCCTACCCCGCCATCGTCCAAAAGAAGGAAAGGATGCCAATAGGCGGCTCGTCTAAAACATGAAAACCCCTAAATCAAACAACATAGCTGACAGAATTTGTAATATGATAATAAGTTCAGCAGATTCAAGGTATATTCAATAGAACAGTAGCAGGAAATTATCAATTTGTTCATTCAATGGGACAAAAGAAGAGGAGGGGAGATGACAGAAAGTGAGTGATGTGTGGAAACCCAAAAACGGCGCATCATTCTTGTTAGGTGAGAAAAGATGTCTCATTAGGTTTACAAAACGAAGCAAGGAGGCCTTATATACAGACTTGTTTTCTGACTAGGCACACTAGAGAGAAAATGTAAAATACATCAGCAAACATCTGTAATATGACATGGTATTTCATTTTCTCTTTTCTTCCTTGTCCAACACCCCCCCGCAAGCTGGAGGATGGTAGACTCCCAGCTTGGAAAGGAGATAGTTCTGTTGGTGAGACGGTAATGGTTTGGTAAGGACATCAGCAAGCTGTTCAGTGGAAGGGGTGAAGCATAATTGGAGGAGGCCTTCCATTACTTTGTCACGAGTAAAGTGGCAATCAATTTCCACAAGTTTTGTGCGCTCATGGAACACTGGATTGTGAGCAATTTGAAGGGCTGAACGATTATCACAGTGAAGAGAAACTGGCTGGATAGGTGAGACTTGGAGTTCCTGTAAAAGCCTTACCAACCATGTAAGTTCTGCAGCGGCTTGGGCCATGGCCCTATATTCCGCTTCAGCAGAGCTTCTGCTCACAGTGCTTTGCTTCTTAGATTTCCACGAGATAGGAGAAGAACCAAGAAGTATTAGAAATCCACTGACAGAGCGTCGAGAGAATGGGCAAGAGGCCCAATCAGAATATGTATAGCCTGTTAAGATGGGCTTGTCAAAGCCATTGAGGACAATTCCCTGACCTACAGTTCCTGAGATGTATCTCAAGGTGTGGTGTAATGCTGCAAGGTGGCTGGAGCGAGGTTCTTGCATAAACTGACTGAGTGTTTGCACTGCAAAGCTGAGGTCAGGACGAGTGTTGGTGAGAAAATTCAGTTTGCCAATGAGCTGTCTGTAGATTGTAGGATTTGGTAGAAGATCACCATCATCAGGGTTCAATTTGATGTTAAGAGGAAGGGGAGTGCATACAGGAGAAGAGTTGGGAATTTGGGCATCCTGTAAGAGTTCAGTGGTGAACTTTTTTTGAGTGATGGCAATTCCTTGTGGAAGATGGCTTATCTCGAGACCAAGAAAGTAGTGCAGGATACCAAGATCCTTTATGCTGAACGTGCGATCAAGGAAAGACTTGAGGAGATCTATGGCAGATGAGCTGGTGCCTGTAACCAAGAGATCATCAACATAAACAGCTACGATGGTAATATCAGCTTGCTTCTTGAGGATAAATAGAGAATAGTCATTTTTGGATTGTATAAATCCGAGAGAGAGCAAAGAAGCGGTAAGACGATGGAACCATTGCCTTCCAGCTTGCTTGAGGCCATAAATTGATTTCTTCAGTCTGCAGACCTGATTGAGAGGGTTAGGAAGGCCTTCAGGGACAGTCATGTATACCTCCTCATGAAGTTCACCATGGAGAAAAGCATTATTGACGTCTAGTTGATAGATTGGCCACTGTTTTGCGGAAGCAATTGCAATAATGGCCCGAATTGTGGTCATCTTCACGACTGGGGAGAAAGTTTCATGATAATCAATCCCTGCAGTTTGTGTGTAGCCTTTAGCAACAAGTCTTGCCTTGTATCTCTCGAGAGAACCATCAGGTTTAAGCTTGACTTTATATACCCATTTACATCCTACAGGCTTCTTTCCTGGAGGTAGTGAAACCAAGTCCCAAGTGCCATTGACCTGCAAAGCACTAAGTTCCTTTTCCATAGCAATAATCCAATTAGAATCCTTTGATGCTTGGTGATAAGTGGTGGGTTCAGAATATGATATAACATGGGAAACAAAGGCATGATGGGTAGGTGGTAGTTGTGAGGAAGAGATGAGGCCAGTTCTGAGAGGTTGGGCAGGTTTCATGGGACACACATAATCACTGAGGTAAGAAGGAGGTTTGTGTTCACGAAGAGATCTTCTTAACTGAGGTGGGTTTGATGGTTGTTGTGGGAAAGGTGATAGGGATTGGGATGAAGGGGATGGTTGCGGGGAAAAGGGAGGTGATCGATTAGGGGAAGAATCATGGGATTGTGATGGAATGACAGTAGGAGAAAGGCCATCATGGGGTAAGTCTTGAGTTGTTGTGGAGGATGGGATGAATATGGGTGAAGAAAGATCATTGTAGGCATCATGTGGTGGAGTTGGTGGGGTAATAGGATCATTGTCGTTGTGTGAAAAATGGAAGGGAAAGTGTTCTTCATGGAAGGTTACATCCCTCGAGTAAAAAAGTTGGTTGGTTTCAAGATTCATAAGTTTATAGGCCTTTTTAGCAAAGGGGTAGCCTATGAATATGCATTTAATGGCCCTGGGTTGAAATTTGTCCCTGTTTCTTTTTAATGAGTTTGCAAAACATAGACATCCAAAGGCTTTTAGCCGAGTGTAATCTGGTTTTTGTTTAAAAAGGAGTTGGTATCGGGAAACATTGTGGAGGGAGGGTAAGGGGCTGCGGTTAATGAGGTGGGTGGCTGTCAAAATGCATTCACCCCAGTATTTAGCAGGGAGATTAGACTGAAAAAAACAGGGCTCTAGCTACTTCAAGTAGATGCTTATGCTTGCGTTCAACCACTCCATTTTGTTGGGGACTTTCTACACAAGTGGTTTGATGAATGATTCCATATTGGGAAAAAAGTGTTGGGCTGTGGGGTCACCAAATTCTGGTGCATTATCAGAACGAATGGTTTTAATTTTGGTGTGAAAATGGGTTTGAATCATGTTGGAGAAGGTATGAAGGATGGAAATGGCATTGTTTTTGTGTGTCATCAAGAAAGTCCATGTTGATTTGGAGTGGTCATCCACAAGTGTAAGAAAAAACCTGTAGCCATCATGTGTTGGTGTTTTATAAGGACCCCATGTGTCTAAATGAATCAGGTCAAAGGGGTTTGAGGCTGGTTTCGATACATGGGAAAAAGGTTTCTTGTGCTGTTTAGCCTTTGGACAGATTTGACAGATGAAATCACGTTTGCTAACCACATCAGTGTTCAAAATATATCTCAACTGATCAAAAGGAAGGTGGCCTGTTCTACAGTGCCATAGTTTCAAAGTATGCTCAGAAATTGTAGCATTACAATTAGGTAAATCTGATTGAGATGAAACAGGTAAAGAAAAGTCTTGAGGATTGTAGGCTTGGAGGTTGTCTATGAGGTAGAGCTCATTTTCTTCACGGCCAATCACAACTGGCTTGTTCGTCAAATGGTCCTGAAGAAGGCACAGGTTTGGTGTAAAAATAATGTTAGAAGACAGGTTGGTGGTCAGCTTGCTAATAGATAATAAGTTGAATTGAAACTCAGGGACATGTAACACATCATGTAAGACAATGGTTGAAGACAAATGAATGGTTCCAGAATGAAGGACTGGGGCACGTTTACCATTAGGTAGGGTGATGGAGATTGGTTTTTGGATGGGATTTAGAGTTTGGAAAAGGTGAGTGTGAGGGGTGATATGATTGGTAGCACCACTATCAAGGATCCAATTGGAATCATTATTATGAGAAAAGAGACATAGAGCTTTACCTGCCAAGAAGGCTGCATGGTTCATGGAGTCGTTGTTCTGTTGCCTGTTGAGGAGAGAGATGAGCTGATCATATTGTGCCTGAGTGAGTGAAGGCTGGCTTGAGCTTGAGCTTGCATTGTTGGCCTGATGTCCTGGCTTTGTTGGCTCTTTCCCTGACGGGTAACCATGTATTTTCCAGCAACGATCAACATTGTGCCCTGAAACTTTGCAATGCTCACAAAAGAATTTGTTCTCAGTTTTTCCAGGTGGAAATCCAACTCTCTTCCAGCACTTCTCATATGTACGGCCTCTAATTTTGCAATGCTCGCAATAAGAGGAATTCTGCCCTTGCATATTTGGAGGGTATCCATGAAGTTTCCAACATTTGTCCATGCTATGGCCTCCAATTCGACAATGATCACAATAAGGTCTTTGTCCCTCCTTGTTGTTCTGAGTAGTTGAGCTGTTCTTTCCTCCAAATCTCTGAGAGCTGAAAGCCATGGATTCATTTTCTGTGCTTCCTCCAGAGCTGATGCTTCTTTGCTGTTTCTCCTGCACTATCATCTGGTAAGCTTCGTCAGCATTTGGGGGTGGCATCATCATGAGCACATTTGCCCTGGCTGCATTGTAGGTCTCATTTACACCCATTAAAAACTGTATAACATGCTGATCCTGAATGATTTTGTTGATCACCACGGTTGAGCCACAAGTACAGACACATTCATCTATTAAGAGCAGGTGTTCATCCCACAATTTCTTGAGTTTTGTATAGTAAGTTGTAACAGAGGCTGAGCCTTGAGAAATAGAGTTTATCTCTCTCTGAACCTGGTAAATCCTTGTTCGATTCGACTTCCCAAACCTGGTGCCAAGTTCCTTCCACACCTGGGCAGCGGTTTAACAGTACAAGACCGATTCCGCTATCTCCTTTTCAACAGAATGTAACAGCCAAGCTATGACCATAGCGTTGCATCGTTCCCACTGGGAATAGAGAGAAGAGGTTACCTCAGGTCGAGAGCAAGAGCCGGTGACCATCCCTAACTTGTTTTTCGCCTTGAGTGAAACCTCAACCGACCTCTTCCAGTGGCTATAGTTCTTCTCGTTCAAAAGACTTGTTGCTAGCATGTAACTTGGGTGGTCCGAGTGGTGTAGGTACAGCTCGCTCGAAGCCAAATCCCTAGCCTCATTCCTCAGTTGCTCCTCTCGAGCTCGGTTCTCAGCTTCCATTCTTACTCGATACTCAGTTTCAACTCGAGCTCGAACTTCAGCTTCGAACCGAGATTGTTCATTCATTTCTTCAGTTGTGAGTTCTTCACTAGACATGATTCAAGCTCTTACAACTCTGATACCATGACAGAATTTGTAATATGATAATAAGTTCAGCAGATTCAAGGTATATTCAATAGAACAGTAGCAGGAAATTATCAATTTGTTCATTCAATGGGACAAAAGAAGAGGAGGGGAGATGACAGAAAGTGAGTGATGTGTGGAAACCCAAAAACGGCGCATCATTCTTGTTAGGTGAGAAAAGATGTCTCATTAGGTTTACAAAACGAGGCAAGGAGGCCTTATATACAGACTTGTTTTCTGACTAGGCACACTAGAGAGAAAATGTAAAATACATCAGCAAACATCTGTAATATGACATGGTATTTCATTTTCTCTTTTCTTCCTTGTCCAATAGCATATGAATTAATCAATCAAACCGCCCATTAAACGCAAGCAGAAATCAAATCACCAACTGTAGAGGACATAGGGAGAGTCAATTAAAGGAAACCCTATACCTGTAGTTCGCCGACTCTATCGTCGGAAACAGGAGCAATGAAATGAGGCCAGAGGTGGAGATGGGGCCGGGGTAAATTGAAGGCCAGGATGGCTCAAGTCTCGTCCTTTTTATATGGATAGATAGATTACTGATTTATGTTGCTTTGAATGCAGTCCCAAAAATGAATTATAATTTGCTCAACTTGACACCCTCAATTTTTGTCTTACTTCGGTGTTGCTCTAAATTCATACTAAAGTTGCTTTTGCCTTGGCTTATGCCTAATATATCGTTTACATAATCATACCTAAAAGACACCAGTTTGACTTGAGCATCAAGAGATCAAACCATAAGAGTTGCTAAGAATTCATGTTTGCTGTCACCAAATGCTACGCCCAAAATACATCAATAGAGAGAATCTCAGCAACCAAGATATACATATGTCCAAGAATTACTGCTTTCTGATGTTGGCTTGGCTGAATGAAGCTGCTGATGAAGAAGCTTTTAGTTTGGCAATGGCTCTTGTATCATCATGGTTTGACCCGAAAAGAAGACTGCTCCAGTTAGCTTGTCCTTGCACAGCAGCATACGAAACCCTGTCACTATCTTCCCCACCCGACGCCTCGTACCCATCGCTCGTTGACCCGGTCAAAGCCACACCCAGTAAGCCAGCCCCCAAACCCGTCGGCTTCCTGGCCTCCTCGGGCCCACAGGACGAGACTCGTAATGAGCGAACATCAGGTGAATCCAGACTGCTCTCGGGAGATGAACCCGCCATGTAGCGAGCATTAGTCATTGCATGAAGCTCAAGTGGGGTCCTCATGCTGATTGATGTGGGTCCTTTAGTAGAGGGGCCCACCAGATGGCGATGCAGGGCAGGTAATTCGGTTGGGAGGCGTATTCGCTTGCTGGCAGTTCTCTTCCTCCCACTGCTGCCGAAGCTGCTGTCCGTGTCCTGTCCGGGATGATGAGGAGGAAAGACTTGTTTTCTTGACGACGAAATGGGTTGAAGGATTTTGGACTTCTTTCTTGCTTCTGCTGCAGCCTTTGAAACCTCTTCCGCATTGAGACGGGCAAGTGCCCACGGGCTGATCTTCACAGCCGGGTTCTTTTTCTTGATCGGCTCCTCCATCGTTGTTTTCTTACCATACGAGCTAACAGAAGCCGTGTCTGGAGCTACCACATCATACTGCTATGCCACAGATTGCAGGATTTCAAGATTAATACCAAACCGCGTAAGATAATCAGAATTTGCAAGAGCAAATAAATCCAAGAAGCTCAACCTGATCCTCTACGAATAACCGAGGAGGAGTGCACCAAGCGCCTCGGCCTCGTTGGAAAGTATTGAATGAGCTGGCACTACTTAAGCCGGTAAAGGAGCTAACTCGTGACATCTGAGGGCTTTGTTGACCTCCACCAGCAGCTGCTTGTTCTTGCTCCCTTAGAGCTATGATGTAGTCATATGTGCTTATACCCTGTGGTAAATGATCACACACTTGTCGGTTATGTTTGCTATCCATAATTAAGCCAAATTTTCGGTAATGCAGGTGTGTCATGGTGATTACCTTTTTTATTAGGAGAATATGGAAGAAGAAAAGCTGAGCTAGTGGTAGAATTGCTAACATTGCCAAAATGGTACACATAACCTGTCAAGTGCAAGATTTCAATCATTATTACAAAGTGACTATGAACTTCAACAGTAAAAATATTGTTTGAGAACAATGCCAAAGGAGAAAGAGGTAAACGCTTACAACGACAATGACATATGGAACGATGGAGAAACTGCTTCCTAGCTTGGAAACAATATCTTGATTGAATCGCTTCCTATCTAGAAAACAGCAGATCAACACGAGGATTCCAGTTGCCCATTGAAGAATAAGCTGTGCAATATTAGAGAACCAAGATGATGCACACAGTTAGTCCAAACCAGACATGCACAAAATAATAATGCTAGCCAATTAAAATACTCTTCAAAACATTGTTGTATTGCTCAGATTCTTTTGGAAATTATTAGGAGCAGAATTAGTTTAATTTTGCACACCCTCGAAGAAGCCCATGCTTACCAATAGCAGGGAAAAGACCATGAGAGTGAAGAACTTTCTGTAGTTTCTTTTTCCTATGCAATTATTCAGCCACTGCAAAACAAAAGAATCAAAGGATGTTAAATATCTATCTTACATTAAGCCAGCCATATCAAACTGAGAAAGTCCAACATACCCGGCAGTGATGATCAAAGCTATCAACACATTTATCACAAACTCTGCAGTGTTTGCTGTACTTGTAAACCTACAGGGGCAATAAAAGTTAATCATGCAAACAATACCCCTTCCTCTTTATAGCTTTTGAAAATATGACAGTACCTCAACTTCACATAAGCTGCAGTAGAACATGCCATCCTCACCAATATGTCTATCTGAATAGTCCTCTCCTCCATTCATGCATTTGCAGATGAAAAAACAAGGAAAACACAAAAGCCTCAGAAGCCAGGAAGAAAACTGTAATGGTGCATTTCCTACACTTTCTGCCTCAAAATCGTCTACGCTTGCACCAATGCTCGATCCATTCATATCCACGGACTTGGCTCCTTTTGTAGGAATACTATGATCACATATTGATGAAGCTGTCTCCCCGTCTAGTTTAGATTTTCTTAGCTGAGCAGATTTTGAAACTTTGAGATACTTTTTCGATTTGAAGACTCCTGAATCTGCCGGATCAGCTGCAGCACACCAGATATACAGGCCAAACACACACAATATCTGAAAGGAGGGATTCTCTTGGTGAGTGGGAGTTTGAATAAGGCAATGAACACAAAAATCAATTAAAAAATGAATGTTGGATGAAGCTTAATTCCTCACTCGATTAGCGCCTATGAATAACAGAAGCTTAACTACATTTTGCAATTCGGCCAAACCAGAATTGGATGCAGGAGGACTATATAGCTTAGTGTATTGATTACAGTGTATACTTCACAATTACCCTATCCTAAATAGGTCAACAATCCCTAAGTTAAGCACATCCGAGAGTTTGTTTCAAGCTTGAACAGAACCGCCAAAAGAAAGGACCAAACAAACATGTTAATAGTCATTATTAATGTATAGAACAGGTTCACTGATTTCTCAGGGTGAGCATGTTAAATTGTGCTAGAAGACAACCAACCATTAGCCCTTATCAACAAATGTGAAAGACAGGCACAAACTATTCCTCAAGAGCTCAATCACATGATTACAAGAGTACATCCAAAAGGGAGGGCAACAAGGAAAGTGGCCCATCTTTGAGCAGAGATAACAAATTGATAAAAACACAGATCTCAGCATTTGAACCAGTCAATTCATGAACAAGAGTAAATGCAAGATGATAACGGTGGATTGAACTTACAAGTGGAGTGTAGACCCCCATTGCAATGTACTGATAGAGCTTCTTCCCAACAAAAGGGGCAAAGAAGACATAGAAAGCAAAGGCCAGGGCCAGAAACACAGACACAGCAACCACCTGAGCAACCCAAGCACCAGCATTCAGAAAAATTATCACCAAAAAAAGAAGCAATCTTTAGTTTCAGAGGAAGTAAAGAACCAATTTTGAAGAAGAGGAAAATGAGTACCTGAAGTGGATGATAAGGAAGCTGCCATCCATGCTTTCTCATCTTCTCCTTTTTCTGGGCTCAATGTTTTATGAAAGAGGGGAATTTTTTGGAAAAACAATGTAGGACAAAGAGGTTGTATCCCTAATTTTCCTAGTTTCCCTTTGGTTTTGGATCACGGATTGAAGAAACTAGAGCAGTATTGGACTAGGACCATATTTTCAAATGAAAAGGAAGGAAGAAGAAGGACAATAGATTCAAAGAAGTTGGATGTGGACAGAAGAAGCTCTGTCTGAATCTATTTACTCGCAATTTCAGAACATGTTGCCAGAAAAGAGGAAGTTTTTCCTCGTTCCCAGCAAGAAAGCTTTTTGTAGTTTTTTACACTGAGATCTGTGATTCCATCTCCATGAGAAAGAGAAAGGGAAGAAGACTGGTGGGTTTTCACTTTACAGTGGCTTTTAACTGATAAAGATAAGAAATTTGCAAAAAATCCTTCAACTTTTCATTGATATCCTTTTCCCCAATTGTCACATGTCAGCTAGCAAAAAATTCCTTCAACTTGTACGAGTAGTATTAATCTCACTGAATAGTCATTTATCACTAATCAGAGGTACATTTACCTAATTAACTTATAACCCAATAGTTATGGAGATTAGTTATGATCACAAGAAGATTCAACATGGAATTTCTCCATTAGCATCCAAACAAGGACTTGAATTAATTACTCCGTACATCCCTACCCAATGACACCTTGACCCATACATATGTTTAAGATTTTCTATTAAGAAATTAGGGGGAAACGTCCTTATTCAAGAATAAGGCACAAATGGTTAAGCAAGAAAAGACATGCTAATTGGTAATTAAAAACAACATCTAGGGTTTGTCAACTATACATATTTACAAGTAGACTGGTTGAAACTTGTGTAAAGAAAGGATCTTTGAGATTGCCCAAGAAGAAATTTTGGAATTAAGCGGTCAGCACATTTCTTGCAGTTTCTATGCCTTGTGATTCGAAGTATGTATGTTGGAGTACTTTTTTTTATAGTTTTCACATAATATATTATCGCATTGTATAAAAAAAAATACATGGCCCCATGTTACACCGCAAATAAATAAATAAACAACCCTATTTTTTTTATTGCAGACATTTCGTATATTTCAACCATATTAAACTAATGTTTTGGTAAAGCCTTTGTGTCTCCTAAGCTTAGGAAGTACTACCATTTACGTTAGAAAATGTTGCAATTTACTCAAAGTTATGGAGTGTCAAAAGCTTCACACAGTAGTGCAGAAAATTAAACAAGATTACAAAGCATTTATTTTGCATTTGAATAATGTTGTGGACCTTAGTGTTTCGTGGCCCACACCTTCATCCTTGCTTTGAAATAACTCTTGAGCTCTTTGGAATCCATGTAAAAAGGCTGAATAACTAATCAAGCTCTTTAATGTGTTAGATTGGTTGGTAGCTAGCAGGTGCATTTGGGGATTGGGGTTACCAACCATAGATTTTAATTGCAATCTAAGTTTTTTTGGGTGAAATAATTAAGGTTTATCCACCATCCAAAACTTAATAATAATTCATACTAAAAAACCCTTATACTATCAACTCCTAACTATGAATAGATTGGACATATGGGAATGTTATACTCGGTATTTAAGTTTGGATTTTAAAAAATAGTATTCATATTTTAGGCGAAGAGGCAAAAACTATCAATGGAGGTCAGATTTATTCACAGATTAAGAATCTGGGCCCCACCAAACTGTCCAATTAAATGCATATCTCACTGTCACTCCTCATTAATGCTGCTGGGCTTTCCCTTCAACATGAATCAATTCCATCCATTTGTTTCTAGCAAAAAAACAGCCAAAAACCAACAAAACTAAAGGCAAAACTTGCCCATCAAAAGAAACTCAAAACCCTAAATATTCTATCACACTAATACTAATATATGACAAATCGAATTAGGTGAAATTTTGAAAAAAATGGTAGGTCCACTTTTTGAGTGAACTGTTATTTTAACATCATGGCATTTCTTTGCTTTGCTTCTATTTTCAAATCATAGACTGGATCCTCTGTTCAATCTACATGTCTCATTTGCGTGTCCCTTCAATCTCACTGGTCCAAATCTGCCCCATCTGTAAACCATCTAAATAAACAAGTCAAACCACGTCCATCCAATTCGCACATTTAATTGACTCAAGACTTGAATAATGCAACCCTGTTATAGTGTTAAGTGTTAACTTGTCAGCCATGCATAGATTCCTTCTAGGTTCAAATGAGCCCAAGTGTGAGATCCTCATAATTAGGCAGGCTAACAAAATGGGCCTGGCCCATAAATTTGTTAAGACTTGAGCCCATAAACCTGAATCAGATTCCACAATTCATCGTTAACGCTCTGAGTAGGATAAAAGGTATCGATTTGACCATGAGTCAACGTCAAGCAATACAAAATCAAATTGCCAAATTGTTGTCGATGGAGGAAGAAGGCCATCGAATTCACCTGAACAAGCCACTCCGTTGCATTGTCAAATTGGGTTCGTAGCTCCTGAGCTCTAAAGATCATTTTTTTAATACAGTTTCCGGTTTGCTATTTTCTTGTGTTCCGCATTTATCTGGTTCTGAGAATCCGAGAGCAGAATAGTTAGCACTGAATTTTAATTGCTGGGTTGTCGCAGTTGCCGATTTACAGATCGTGATCCTAATCATTCGATCGTTCCAGCCAATTTGTTAATGTGCAAACCCGTTGGATTCAATTGAACCTAAAAATCTGAAATTTAGCCTTGAATTGTTATGTATTACAGGCGGAGCTGCGATTACTTGCAAGAATGAATTGGAGAAAGTAAACGAAGGAAATCTTGAGACTGTCTCCACACACCTCAGGCAAGCTATGATTTCCGGGGAGGTGATTGGGATGGATTGGAGCAAGCGACCAGGGAAATTAGGTTTTATTGGCCCTGATGTAGGAGATGATTTGAAATGCTCATCAGCGGAAAGTAGCAACTTCATTGTTGTTCATGGAGCTGGTTAGTTGTTCTGTATTCTTATGTTGCTCATAATGTCACTGAATTCAGCCTTGAGCTGTTTTGTAGTTCAATTGGGTCACACTGAATTTTCTTTATAGCAATTTTCTGTTGGTATAGCTCAGTTGTCCAAGCTTAATTGCTTCATGATTATGAAGGATTACAGTTGGTATTTTACTATTTTGCAAGATTTAGTTCATTATTATTCAGTCTGCTGTTACATTGCAAGAACTTGATGTGAACATGGGATGGTGCAGGTTCATTTGGGCACTTCCAGGCTAGCAAATCTGGAGTTCATAAGGGAGGCTTAGAGAAGCCTATTGTCAAGGCCGGCTTTGTCGCAACTCGCATCTCAGTAAGAACTGCTGACTAGCTCTCCATTTGCTTTTTATGTATCAGTTATCCTTGTCTTGTCTACTGTGCAATTGTGCCAGTTTTAGCTGTTGAGTGTATTTATCATTAGTGCTTATCAGTGCGTTTTTTTTTTCGAAAATTTATGTGGGTAGGTCACTTCGCTTAATCTTGAGATTGTTAGAGCTCTAGCCAGAGGTAAGGTACTAAGGTGTACAGTTTACTCTCCTTGTATGATGTCATATTTCCTTGTTTGTGTGCTGTATGGAGTTTGAAGAATTTGTGTATTCCAACGACGCTCTAGTTATATATTTACATGCCCCAAGTTTAGTAACTCTGAGGTATCTAATAAGATATGTGCTTGCTGTTAGAGGGTATTCCTTCAATTGGGATGTCTCCATTTTCATGTGGTTGGTCAACGAGCAAAAGAAACGTACGTATCTCTTCTCCCGTACATATACATCATGTCACATTCATCTTACGCACTGAATTCGAATGCATTTGAGTTTTAACATATATCTTCACGCTTTCAGATTGCATCAGCAAACATCTCTGTAGTTTCAAATGCCATCAATGAAGGTTTTATTCCCGTATGCTCCGTTCCTCCCTAATATTCCTAGAGTCGCCATTCTTCTTGTTTTAGAGAGGGTGGGTTGAAGGTGTTAATGAAAACTCATCTTTGGTCATATTCTTTCTTATGTAGGTCTTGCATGGAGATGCAGTACTTGACCACTCCCTGGTTTGACCATCAAGAACACCTTCTTATGAGTTCCCTCTTTGTAGGTGCCGCTAATTTCTGGACCATTTTTACAGGGTTGCACCATCTTAAGTGGAGACGTGATCATAAGACATCTTGCAGAAAAACTAAAGCCTGAATACGTCGTTTTTCTTGTATCCTTTGCATGAGTAATGGAAATCTGTTAGCTAGTCTTCCATCATTGTTATAATATTGATTTGGATATAATCCTATACAAAGTAATTTTTAAGACAGATGTCTTTGGAGTATATGATCAGCCACCATCAGAACCAGGAGCGGTCTTGCTAAGAGAAATCAGTGAGCTCTCGAATCATTTATTATAAACCCATCTGGTTATACTGGTAATTACATTATAATCCAATTGTCTCTTGTGTACCAGCTGTGGATGAAGATGGCAAATGGGAGGTTGTACAACCAAAGCTAACAAATGCTGGTGACGGTTAGTAGAACACATCTCGAATGCCTATTTTTTTGGACTATCTACTATACAAAACAAATTAATAGAACGCTATATTAAATCGTTTTCTAAAACAGTTGAGATAACGGTAGCTTCACATGATACAACTGGGGGCATGGCGACTAAGATTTCAGAGGCAGCAGCCATTGCAAAGCTTGGAATTGATGTCTACATTGTTAAAGTTAGCCTTTAAACCTTTCATATTGATTTTTTTTCCCTATAAGATGGATGTTAATGAGCTTTGTGGGATGAATCCAGGCAGCTACAGAGCATTCCTTGATGGCAATGCGCGGTGAGATTGGTCACCAAATTCCCGAGGGTTGGCTGGGCACCGCCATTCGGTATGCGAGCAAGTGTAATGGCCACAGGCTTAGCTAGGGAATTCTAATGCGGATATTCTTTGTCCAACTCCAATGGTGGCTGATACATTTTGTGCTAAGTTTGTTGGTTCGTGTGATCTCAAACAAAAGAAGCGTAAAATAATGTATTTTTATAAGATCATTGCAAATTAGTAGGATGAATAAATAATAGCCTATTACTAGAATACCCTTGTAATTCTAGAATGCTCTTTTGTAAGGACTTTTGTCCATCTCTGTACACCTTGCGTGCTATATAGCACCTTCTCCTGTAAGGCTACTAAAATGTCAATGAATCACTAATCCTTTTACACGTTAATACTTGTCTCTCTCTATGGTATCAGAGCTGCAGGGCAAACGCCCACTCAGCCTTCTTCTTCTCTGAAAACCCAAAATTCAAAAAAACCCTAACTTTCTTTTCTTCCTCATCCAGCTGCCATGGTTGTTGCTCTACCAAACCAAAGCCTACCCTCTTTTTCCTCCTTCATAACAGTTAAGCTTTCTCAGACAAATTTCCCGCTCTGGCGAGCTCAAGTTTCGCCTTACCTCAGAGCTCACAACCTCTATCGGTTTGTTGATGGCAGTTTTCCATGCCCTCCTCCCACAGAAGCTGACGTCCCCAACCCTTCTTTTGACGACTGGCAGGCTAAGAACAACCTAGTTATGGCCATTCTCACCTCTTCCCTCACGGAAAATGTTCTCGCCCAGGTCATTGATTGCTCCACTGCCTCTGAAATATGGAAAAACCTTCATGATCTCTTTTCCGCTCGATCGAGTGCTCAAATTGTCCAAACCCGTCTCCAACTTGCTTCCTTGAAGAAAGGCTCCGACTCTGTTTTCGATTACTTCAACAAGGCTCGAAACCTCTCCTCCATGCTCAGTGCTGCTGGCCAAACTCTGTCTGATCCGGAGCTCATCACTTATATTCTTGCCGGGTTGCCTACTGAGTACGACTCCATTGTCACGTCTATCTCTACCCAACCATTCTTACCCGACCCTCACCAAGTTCTCTCTTCTCTTCTCAATCATGAGTCCCGTCTAAACCACCAGACCAAGAACCTCACCGCCAACATCGGAGCAAACCACACCAGTTGTGAGGCCAACGCCACTGGCAGAGGCAGGGGAACTAACAATGGTCGTGGAAACAGAGGCGGTTTTGGCAGAGGCAGGGGAACCGGCCGCGGCCATTACAATCGTCAAGGCAACAATCCTACCGGCGACCATTCTCGGGCACCAAACACCTTCACCAGTGCTCCTGACCAGAGGCCCATCTGCCAGGTCTGTAACAAGCCAGGTCATGTGGCTCTACAGTGTTGGCATCGTTTCGATCAAGCTTATCAAGCCCCTGCCCCGACGTCCTTCCAAGCCCATGCTACGTCGGCATCCTCGACCTCCTGGTTCCCAGACACGGCGGCTACTCACCACTTCACTCCTGATCTGAGCAACCTTCGTCTCGACTCACACAGTTACAATGGCACTGACACAGTTTCCCTTGGCGATGGTTCTCAACTCCCGATTCATCACCACGGTTCCGCCTCCCTCTTTTCTAATCATCGTCTTTTCACCCTTAAAAATCTTCTCCATGCTCCTCTTTTAAACAAAAATCTTTTATTAGTTCATCGGTTTTGTGCTGACAATGATGTCTTCTTCGAATTTCACAAAAAACTTCTTTGTTGTCAAGGATTTGCAGACTCAGGCGGAGCTTCTTCGAGGACCCGTTAGCGCTGGGATGTACGAGTTGCCGGCCGCCGTTGTCTCCTCACCGGAATCACCTCCTCAACTAAACCTAACTCACGCCGTCAGTTCCTCTCTTTGGCATAATCGCACAGGCCACCCCTCAATCAAAGTAATCTCCCAACTGGCCCAATATTTACCTAGCTTTCCAAAAAACGGCCCATCAGGCCCAACCCAATGTCAATCTTGTTCTTGGGCAAAGACCCATGCTTTACCTCACCCGCCCACTATTAGGAGATCTGACAAACCCTTTCAACTTTTGTTTATGGATGTATGGGGACCCGCTCATCACATTTCCTTGAGAGGGAACAAATATTATCTAGCTATTGTTGATGATTTTTCAAAATTCTTATGGTTGTTTCCCTTTAATTCCAAAAACCTTGTTTCCAACATTGTCATACAATTTATCACATTTACTACCAAATTCTTTTCCACTAAAATTTCCCACATTCAAATGGATGGGGGGACCGAATTCAAACCCTTGCGTCCCTTTCTCCAACAAAATGGCATCAATCTTCGCCTCTCATGTCCCTACTCCCATGAACAAAATGGAAACATTGAAACATGTCATAGACGCATTGTTGATACCGGCCTAACTCTTCTCAAGCATGCCTCCCTACCCCTCACCTATTGGGACTACGCCTTTGAGACCGCCACTTATCTCATAAATCGTCTTCCCACACCTTCTCTCAATCATCAAAGTCCGTTTGAAGCTCTCTTTCATACCACACCCGATTACACCTTTCTCCGTGTTTTCGGTTGCCTTTGTTTTCCAAACCTCCGCCCGTACAATAACCACAAGCTCTCCTTTCGCTCTCATCCCACCATTTTTATTGGCTATGCTCCTAATCATAAGGGTTATTTATGCCTTGATTGGGTTCATAATCGCACCTACACTTCTCGGGACGTCGTCTTTCATGAAGACACCTTTCCCTTTGCCACCCTCAATCCCCCTCTTTTGCCCACTCCATCTCCCGAAGCTCAACTCCCATTTTTTCCCACCTTAATTCAAGCCCAGCCCAATACTCCAAGTCAGCCCACTTCCCCTTCTTTCACTAATTCCCCTCCACCACAATCTCAAGACCCATCTCAAGACCCATCTCCTATTGGCCCTACTAATCCACCCAACTCCATTTCTTGTACAGATCCACGTGATTCCCCCTCCTCTATTGATAACCCAATTTCTGACCCTCCGCCACCTGCTCCTCTAAATTCCCATTCAATGCAAACCCGTTCCAAAAACTCCATTGTCAAAAACCTTGTACGAACCGACGGCACGGTTCCCTGGCCGTCTCCTTCCCCAACCTGCAACTCCACCTCCACCATTCCAGACGAGCCCCTCTCCTTCACTGAGGCCAATAAATATCTAGAGTGGCGGGAAGCCATGAAGTCCGAGTTTCAAGCTCTCCTCACCACCAATACATGGACACTTGTTCCCTCTCCTCAAACAAACATCCTTGGTGTCAAATGGGTGTTTAAAACAAAAAGGCGAGCCGACGGTTCCATTGAACGTCGTAAAGCCCGTTTAGTTGCCAAAGGCTTCAACCAAATCCATGGCCTTGATTATGATGAAACCTTTAGCCCCGTTGCAAAACCATCCACCATTCGATTACTCCTCTCATTGGCGGCGATGCATCGGTGGACAGCCCGACAACTCGACATCCAAAACGCGTTTCTTCATGGGTCCTTGACGGAAGACGTCTTTGTCTCGCAGCCTCCAGGTTTCTCTCATCCCTCTTATCCAAATCATGTTTGCAAGCTTAATCGCTCTCTTTACGGTCTTAAACAAGCACCCCGTGCTTGGTTTTCTAGGCTCAGTGACACTCTGATTTCCATGGGTTTTTCCTCTTCCGATGCGGATACCTCTCTTTTTACCTATCGCCAAGGCTCTGTTCTTGCCTTTGTTCTTGTGTATGTCGACGATTTGCTTCTCTTTTCTACTTCTGTGCAGACCTCTGATGCGTTTGTCTCCACTCTCTCCAAGCATTTTCCAGTGAAGGATCTTGGCCACATTAGCTATTTTCTGGGGATCGAAACAATCCGTACTGATGCCGGCTTCTATCTCAGTCAGTCTAAATACATTAGAGATCTACTTAAGCGGGCTGGCATGGAACACTCAAAGGCTGTGGCGACTCCGATGGTCACTGACTTCATCAATCAACCCTCTCTCTCCAGCTTCCCTGATCATACTCTTTATCGCAGTGTTGTTGGCGGGTTACAATACTTGTCGTTTACTCGCCCTGACATCTCTTTCGCGGTGAATCGTGTGTGTCAAGCTATGCACAATCCTGACGAGAAGCATTGGACTGCCGTAAAACGCATTCTCCGGTACTTGAATCACACTGCAGACTTGAAATTTTTTATCTCTGCCTCACCGAGCCCCTCTCTCTCTGCCTACTCCGACGCCGATTGGGCCGGAGACTCTAGTGACCGACGCTCCACCAGCGCTTACTGCGTGTTCCATGGCCCCAACCTCATCTCATGGAGCTTAAAGAAACAAGATACCGTTGCCCGCTCCTCCACCGAAGCAGAGTATCGGGCCCTAGCTCTTGCAACGTGTGAGACCATTTGGATCCAATCATTGCTCGCTCAGCTTCGTATTCCACTGCTCGAGCCTCCAACCTTGTGGTGTGATAATATCAGTGCCACATATCTTGCAGTCAATCCCGTTCTCCATCACAAAATCAAACACTTGGGACTCGACTATCACTTTCTCAGAGAACGGGTCAAAAACAAAAGCCTGCGTGTCGCCTTTGTCTCCTCCAAAGATCAAATTGCGGATGCTTTAACCAAACCTCTGCCCACTGCTCGGTTTGTTCTGCTGCGATCCAAACTTGGCCTTGCCACGCTTGAATCGAGGGGGGATAGTAGGATGAATAAATAATAGCCTATTACTAGAATACCCTTGTAATTCTAGAATGCTCTTTTGTAAGGACTTTTGTCCATCTCTGTACACCTTGCGTGCTATATAGCACCTTCTCCTGTAAGGCTACTAAAATGTCAATGAATCACTAATCCTTTTACACGTTAATACTTGTCTCTCTCTACAAATCCATGAAAAGCTTACATATACCTTCCTCATGTGGCTAACATATACATTCATATATTGATACTTGAATCCGACCAAAAAAATATATATATTGATACTTGAAAGTTCAATTACAGCGGTCCACAATTTCTCATCCATCAATGCATTATGATGATGGGACATTGAACACACGTTTTCATTGAAGCTACGGGTTTAAAAAAAATTATACATGATCATAGACAAATGTAATCGAAGAACATAACTATAGCTAGTGCACATAGAATATAGCGAAGTATATCATTCCATTAATTAGAAATTAAAGTGTGATCCTTGATGTATGATAACATTAGCTATGTATCATAATGTGCATGGATGTGGACCATGTGGTAAATTCTTTATTCGTGATTGTTCCATAAATGTGAAGGATTTTGCGCACTTGAGTTGTTTGTATAAGCGAGTCAATGAATTATTATATATTCTGGAAAGCTTTTGTCTAGTTTTTGATAACGAAGAAAACAGCACAAAAGTGGACGTGCCGGAGTGGTTATCGGGCATGACTAGAAATCATGTGGGCTTTGCCCGCGCAGGTTCGAATCCTGCCGTCCACGTTTTATATTTTACACATTTTTTTTTTGTTTTTCCTAGCAATGTATCAACAAATTTCAGGCAACACATACAATTTACAAAGCGTATAATTTAGTTAAAATCCAAGCAGACGCCAATTTTAAACAAACCCAAAGGCCACCCACATGTATCTCTAGCTATTAGTATACTCCGTTTTTTTTTTTTGGTCGATTAGTATACTCCGTAGTACCTATTACCTAACATAACCAGTCACTAGAAAATAGAAATACATTTTTCAACAAAAAAAACACGTTCAAATTTAGCCATACAAATCCATAAAATGCTTAGCTTTTACATACACATTTTCCAAATAAGCTTTAAACCTAACCAAGTCTAACTTCACATCTTGCTCTTTCAAATACACATCCATCAACTCTTGAACCCACCCTATCTTATTCAACAACTCCTTAGGATCCTTTAAAACGGGGCTTTCTTTGTCGTACTTCGTAGACAAAGTACTCTCATTATACCCTACCTTATACTCCATGTACGCTAAACCCACCTCTCTAGCCGGCCTCGCAAAGCACACCTCCCCAACCCACTCTAGCCCTAGTGGCACCACTTGTGCCAATACCGATCCCGGCCTAAGAAACAACAAGTGTGTCATTGCCGCCCCATGGACCCCGATCATTGCATGGCTCCCGTTTATGAGTGCGTACGCATCGCGCAATAAAAGCTCCGTTGGCTTGTACATGAGCACGTCGAAACCCACCTCCTCAGCCACCGCTCGGGCGTCGGCTTCGTTTATTATGGCCCGCCCACGTGACCCGGCCCGAGAAAGCCAAACAAGCTTCGGCCGAGGATGCTTGGATGGGGGCGTCCTTACCAATCCAAAATATGCTCCCTTCTTCCATACTTGTTGGTTGTAGACACTTCTCATGAAGGAATGGAAATGGGCCAACGTTAATGGGCTAGGAAGGGCCTTAGGGTCGACGGCCATGAACCCATGAGAGACCAGGCCCACTGCAACCCACGTAAAACAATGGATCGAAGTCTCATTCTCGAGGTTGATGATGGGGTGTTTGGTAAAACCAGGGATGAGGTCACCATATTTACGAACCCACCAATTGCGTGCGTGGTCAATGACCAGAATGACGTCACGGTCAGCCACAGAGAGGTTATTCATCGTGACGTACAACGGGATGAAACCGTCGTTGAACTCATGGAAGAAATTCCCGGTGAGCCCTCCGGCGGAGAGCACGATCGCCGGAGAGTTGTGATGGACCTCGCATCTTGGGCCCATTGGGCCTGACTTTAGCTTGACCTCTCTGACTCCGGACATAGCGTGAGCCTCCCACTTTCTTGGGTAAGGCTTGACCTTCTCCTCCAAGGAAGCAATGGGCCTTGACGGCCCAATTGAGTAGACCGTGGCGTTGGTGGGGTCCAGAGCTGCTGGGCCGTTGATCATGCACACATCGTAGCGAAAGTGGGATCGGTCGCAGGTGATCCCCGTCGGCGGCGTGGAAAACGGCGTCGTATTGCGTGCCGAGACCGTTTCGGGATTGGGTTTTTGGGGAGGATCATGATCTGAACATGAAGTTTGACTAAGAACATAAGAGAACGAAAACTGACTGAGGGTTGTGTTGGTTTGGGATTTGAGCACATACCTTGAGCTGAAAGTTGATGATTCTGGGATTCGATCCAAGAAAAGGAGGCCATGATTGTGATGAACATCAGCGAGAGGAAGACGACGTAGGCGGTTGAAGCTGATCGGAACGTCTTCTTTCTCATCAAATCAAACGCCATTGTTCGGTATGCAGAGGAGTTTGCTCTTGACAATATGTATATCAGGGGAGTTTATTGATCATTGTTGTTCTCGATCACAAATCTTGCAACAAAGTCTAGAGCTAAGGCCTTGAAGAAGAAAAGAGGAGAGCGAATAACGTATGTCAATATTGACGCCCAAGAAGAAAATTAATCGCATTTAAACTCGAAGTACATTTTATAAGAGTGACATTAATTATATCTTTTATTATAAAACCTCCATGGCCAGTTGGCCTAGCCAATTTTTTACATGGAAATGAGACTCATCAATACATTATATGTAGTAAAACATTAAATTGAATGCTTAATTAGTTGCTTTTGATCATTTCCTTCCCTCCCATGTCCGTAATCTTTGACTAGTCATTTTTTCATGATAATACAAGGTATTTAGAGCATATATAAGGTTTAATGAATTATTATATATTTCGACGAGTAATATAACACTTACGTATATAAATAAGTCACAAATGGACGGGCTAACTATTTGATATTGATTGGCTTGGCTAACCTATAAGAAAGAATAGCTTCTTTTTTTTTTGGTCAAAAGAAAGAGTAGTTTTTAGTTTGATGCAATTATATATGTACTTTAGTCAATCATTTGAAAATTCTTCGCTGTATTTTTCCCCCCTTTCTCAATCTTCATGCTTACATAAAATAATACCAAAACGAGTTGGATGTACGTTGTTTGATGATTTGGTCAAACATGTCGCTAATGTAAGGTAGGAAATAGAGGGATACCAAAACATGTCGCTAATGTCACTAATGCTTGATCTCAAAAAAAAAATCCTCCAATGCTATAACTGTTGGTAGATAAAATATTTACCATATAAAATTATAAACCCCTTGAAAGTAAATAAATAGTTGAAAAAAATGCAATAACAATTCGATCCTATCACTTATCAATGAGAAGTAACACAAATAATTTCACTATAGTGATATTATTATCATGGAAAAGATGATGGGTATATAACTGGGTAAAATTATTAAACCCTTATATTCCGTTTGGTATCATACCTTAGGCATAAGAAATCGATCATCAGCTAACCCAATGTCTATGTTTTGTTAGTTTTATAACCTACTATTCGAATAATAATAATAATAATAATCTATTCCACCGCTTAACATATACTGTTGTGCCCTTTTCTACACCAAAATACGATTCTAACAAACTCCTTATCCCGAGTTCTCGACCATACTAGTTTTAGACATCGTACCAAATGAGCCTTGGAGTTCTTCTTCACATGAAGACAAAATCCATGGACATCAAAAGAGGGGATTAAAAAAACGAGGACGGTCATTTGTTTGTTTTTTTGGGTTGAAAGAGAAAGACCTCGTAGAAATCGAGTCAAGAGCTAAAAAAAATACCATTTATCGCATCCATGACACACCATAATATTAGTGCTAGATCGAAAAAACACTTAACTCTTGAGTAACATATGTTTCTAATTTTTATTACGATCAAAGACATGGATCAAGGCATACATACAATAATCAAGCCAAAGGTCGACTGTCATTATGATTCCAAGGATAACAATACTTAGGAACCCGATCATCATCTTTACAAGGCCCATTCTCATTAATAGACCAAGCACAAAACCCAACCACACCACAATAACTGTAGTCCCTCAGGGTTTTATACACGTCAAACCAATGTAGCTTTCCGTTGAAGATGAAGCCACAATAGTAGTCGTCTCCCTCGCCACCTTGCTGGAACTGGAACTTAAGCTTGTACAATTGCCCGTAAGGAACTAGGTGAAGCCCGAAGTCCTCATTTGCGTCCTTGCAATGCACCACCATGTCCTGGGGATGTTCGAGATTGTTTGTGATGTCGACTTCCATTCGAATCAACCTGGGGTGGTACCGCGACATCAACTTCTCGGCATTAGGGGCCGCGATTACAAGAGAGAAAATGAGTAGGAGGGCCTTCATGATGAACATTGATGAATGGTCTATCATAGTCTGTATGTCCTTTTAAACTTTCTTGGTGTATTTATATGTAAGGCCGAGGCAAGTGATATCATAGGATTCTAAACTTATTATACAAGGTACTAGCTAGAGTGTATACAAGTACATATACTAGCATCACTTAGTTGGCTTGATTGACTGGTTATGATTGACAACATTTATTGTGTACAAATTTGGACATGCATTTAATTCAGACATGTAACGCTTGATTGATCGGTTATGATTTTCAACATTTACTATGTACAAATTTGGACATGCATCTAATTCAGACTTGTAACGCATAACTAGTTGTTTGGTTTAGCATAGTCAACACACTTGCGTAATTAGGATTGAGCAATGTTGATTCTGACTGGAGTGAAACTAGCCCGGTTTTTAGATCATAACCAATTTCTAAATATCCTCGATTCAACCAAGTTCCCACCCAAACCTGTCCGGTTCAAAAATCCGATCAAATTGAATTTTGCCTAGCAGTGCGAGTAATAGATCCCTGGTCTCTTTTGGTTCATTAAAATGTTCCTAATCTTTGGTAAAATTTACAAATAAGTTCGTTTTTAGAAAGGTTGTCAAATGAAATGGTGACAATTGAGATACTTCCATGGTATTCGGGTTGTTGATCACGATTCTTCGAGTAGGCATTGGGTTTCTACTTCATGAGAGGCCAATCCAGCCCAAATTCCTTAGTTGGCCCTATTCTTTCACCACTATTCATGTGTATTTTATTACCATTAGTGAAGTTTCTCGCGCCTTGAACGGATTTTTTTTATTTTAATAATTATTTTTTAAACCTATATTAGTTCCATTTCATGGTTTCGTGATTATTTGGATCATTTTTCTTCAAAAACTATATCATATATACAAATTTACTTTTCCTTTGAAAGTAGGATACATTAATGACTTGGATAGTAAAATGGAGTAGATATAATACATGTAAAATGGATGTTTGGATTATCTCTTAGATTTCCACATGCGGATCACAAGAACTTCTTTTACATGTTTCGACTCGAAATCATATATTTCTTATAATGTATGTTGTTAGATCTCGTTTAGTAAACCTACATTTTATAAATGGTATTTCCAACCTATAACTAGCCTTAAGTCATATGATAAGTTTCCCGTTTTTAGTCACTAAAATCCTAAAAAGAAAATGTTTAAACTCGTCATGAAAAAGATTTAAGTCCTTAAATAAAACTAAATAATTTTTTTTTCTATTTTAAGATGTTTGTTCTATGCCTATATAAGGGGAGGGATGTCAGACTTAGAGGAGGATCAAAAAACGGAAAAAGGCTCAGTCCCGAGACTTATTCTCGAAGACAAACCTTGACATGTTTGATTATCCGATGAGATCACATTGTCTACGGGAAGGACCTTACAAAAATCTTATAAGCCTCTGAAAAAATAATAAAATTTCATCCCGGACTTTGAATCGATTTTAGAGTTGGTTTGTGGTCATAAGAAGCTCAATAGTTTGTAAAGATCTCATCCCGTACCTAGTGACAATTTTCGGTCCTCAATAGTGTATGGAAAAATGAATAATGAGAATTTAACATGAAAACAAAAATAGATGAAGGTGTCTCTAAAGTCTAATCCAAGAAAAAGTAAAATGGAAGTAGAGATAGAAAATTATTTGAAGGCGAGATAGAAAATAAAATAGAATATACTGTATTTATATCTCCCAATTAAGCATTAACATGGATAAACCATTATTCTTAAATATATAATCATCATAACTATATACTAAAGCAAAGGTTAAAAATAATAATTATCACGACACGTGTCAACTTCACATTGGACCACATCACTCATCTCCTTTAAAATAATTTAATTGGTTAATTTTGATTGTAGACCCTACATGTATGTAAAATATGAAAGAATATATATACCATTGAGCACATACCTTGAGCTGAAAGTTGATGATTCCGGGATTCGATCCAAGAAAATGAGGCCATGATTGTGATGAACATCAACGAGAGGAAGACGGCGTAGGCAGTTGAAGCTGATCGGAACGTCTTCTTCCCGATCAAATCAAATGTCATTGATTGATATGCAAAGGAGTTTGCTCTTGACAATATATATATATATATATATATCAAGAGCAAACTCCTTCCAAAATAAAATCTGCATAATATATCAACCAAATCCCCCCTATTTTAACTATTTCTTTTTGCTTAATTATGAGACATTGATTTACTCTAATCCAACGCTTCTCATGTGTCCGCATGTTACACCTTAAATGAGTGTTTTACTAGAGCGTAATTCTATATATATATATATATATATATATATATATATCAGGGGAGTTTCTTGATCATTGTTGCTCTCGATCACAAATCTTGCAACAAAGCCTGGAGCGAAGGCCTTGAAGAAGAAAAGAGAATAACAAGTAGCATCTCCAAGAGCTTCCATATATTCTTCATGGAGAATTTGATACAAGTTTTCACTTCAACAATTTCTCCATCATAATCTCCATTATAGGGAATTCTCCAAAAAAATAGAGTTATTTTCCCTATATTTGGGGAATTTTCCAAAAATAATTTGGGGTCTTTAATTGCAAGTTCTATCATGACAATTTTTTATTGGTTGATTTATCTTTTATAATTTTTTCTAGGATATTTTTGTATATAACAAATATAAAATATTTAAGATAAGAAAACGGTTGGAGTTGGATTAATATATTTTGGAGAATATGTTTTTTGGTTCTTAATTTTGAAGAAAATTATGGAGAAGTTCTTAGAGATGCCCTAATGTATGTCAATATTGACCCCCAAGAAGAAAACTAATGGCATTTAAACTCGAAGTACGTTTTATAAGTAGGGTTGTTCATCGGTTCAAAACCAAACCAAACCGCAGAAAATCGAATCGAACCAAAAACCGAACATCGGAAATATACGAACCGAAAACCAAACTGATTTACCGCGGGTCGGTTTCGGTTTGGTTCGGTTTTGAACCGAATAAACCTATTGATCAATATGTGATTCTTTTCGGAGAAGGCAAACCAAAATCCAAATAATACCCGAGCCAAACAAAACCGAATGTACAAACAAAACCGAAAAAACCGAATAAAATCCTATTTTGATATTCTTTATATTGAATAATAAATAATGTTATTTTATTATATTTTTTATAAAATTAGTTCGTTTTAATTAATCGAACCGAACTGAAAACCAAACCGATCTAAACCGAAAACCAAACTAAGATAAAACATAAACCGAACCGAACAAGCTTGGTTCGGTTTGGTTTTCTTCAGTTTAATCGAACCAATAAACACCCCAATTTATAAGAGTGACATTAATGATCATTGACATTACCTATATCCTGTAATATAAAACCTCCTTCGCCAGTTGGCCTAGCCAATCGTTGACATGGAAATGAGACTCATCAATCAATATATATATAGTAAAACATTAAACTGGATTGCTTAATTAGTTGCTTTTGATCATTTCCTTGTTGCCTCCCATGCCCGTACTCTAATTGACTAGTCATTTTTTCATGATACTACAAGGTATTTAGAGCATATATAAGATTTAATGAATTATTATATATTTTGACGAGTAATATAACACTTACGTATATAAATAAGTCACAAATGGACGGGCTAACCACTTGATATTGATTGGCTTGGCTAACCTATAAGAAAGAATAGCTTTTAGTTTGATGCAATTATATATGTACTTTAGACAATCATTTGAAAATTCTCCACTTTTTTTTTTTTTTTTTCCGTTCTCAATCTTCATGCTTGCATAAAATAATACCAAAACCAGTTGGATGTACGTTGCTTGATGATTTGGTCAAAATGTCGCTGGTGTACGTTAGGAAACAAAATGCGGAACTGAAGAACATACAAGTGGACGTGCCGGAGTGGTTATCGGGCATGACTAGAAATCATGTGGGCTTTGCCCGCGCAGGTTCGAATCCTGCCGTCCACGTTTTGTTTTAATGCAAATGTCCTATCCAAAGTGTTGAATTTCATGAAGTTCTTTTTTTTTGTCGGAGGAGAGGCGGCACTCTCCGACTTCTCGAGAGAGCGTTTTATTAATATTTAAAAACGAGGGCTAAGTAGTCAGCACACGGGGGATAGCCCGACCCCTTACATCGTTTTCAAGCAATAAAGAAATCCCCTCAGGAGGGACACCCAATACATGCAAGCCTATCGGAAAACTAAAAGCAAAAGACGCGAGACAATCAGCCACAGTGTTTGCCTCTCGGTACACATGACGGAATTGGATAGACCAATCCCTACAAATAAAGCCTTGGCATCTAGACACCAGGCTAAATAGGGGGTGGTTTTGTTTCACTCGGGTCTTTAAAATTCCATGAAGTTCTTGCACCACTTATATGAATGGAGTTAACCATTATTTTGTCAATAGGCGTCAATACATTATGTATGGTGAAATCATGCATTGATACGGATTGTATACCTATGATTTTGTTGTAAGATGTTACATACGTACATATCATTTCAATTTCTTACAGGTTTATACGTTTCAATCTCCTTACACTCAAATTGGTGTTAAATGTACGTACTAGCAAGAACTCCATCTCATCACACATTGGCAATATGTTAGACCACGTTCATCTGCAACCCGCGAACAACGAAGACGACGAACACCTACCCCCACGCAACATCGTCCTCCATCATCATCATGATCGCCGAGAAGATGATACCGATGCCGAGGTACTTAAGTACCTCCTATGTTGGTCGATCGTGACATATGTTGTCCTCATCTTTCCAAGCCAAGAGAAGAACGACTTGAGCCTTGAGGTGATGTGTGTGTGTGACCGTTGACTGCTGTTGACTTGTGGGTGTGTTTTTATGAAATAAACCACACAGATGAAGTGATGAACAGGCCCATAATAGGCCCAATCCAGAATACCTAATCTGAAACCAATAACAATATGAAATATGAAATGATTTCCGATTATGATAACTTCTCCGTTTTCATATGTTTTTGCTTAGTTCATTGGCAGAATCTTTCCTTTCTTATTAAAATAGTTTCCTTCTACAGATCAAACACAATTTTCTTACTAGTTCTTTGTTTATTACTACTTTGGAATATAAAACCGCTTTCCAACAGCAGAAATATAGTATAAAAACATATATATGGTGACCGTCTAAATCTTCCGGTATAAATCTTATAATGGGACGAACTTTTATTCAACTTTGCACTAATTAACTTGTCAAAGTTCAACACGTCAATTAATTTAATTTATACAACTTTATAATTCATACATCGTGTCAACTTTATACTTGATCATATATACTAGCTGTATACCCGTTTCCTTTAATTTTGTAACCAAAATTTTATTACGTATATCAATAACTATTAACCATAAAATATTGCACCATCAGACCAGTCACACATAAGTACATAACATGGACCAGAAACTGAAAATCATATACCAAAATTAAACATATATATATGCGTAAATGCATGCAACTAGAGCATTAACTGTGTAATTAAGTAGATTAAAGTTCAGAACTTCATTCATACCATTTATGGCATGGCGTATAGAGAATCTTATCACAATTATGTGCCTGCTTCCGTTTAAAACTTTCTGGTGCGTTACTCTTTTATTTAAGTTGCATGCATGCTTACATGGTTTGCCTAGATTAAATACTCGACCTTTTGTCAAACATGTTGAGGAACTGAAATACCATTTGACTTGAAAAAAAATTGGTAAATGCGAGTGCATGCCCTCTTTCCTGATTTACCGCGCGCCTTTAATTTGTGATCAGGTTTTCTTTTAAGAAAAATCTACACAACTTATATACGAGTATATATAATACTCCATCGGTTTCAAACAACATGACCTTTTAGATAATTTAAGTTGTTTCAAAATACATAATTATTTTATATTTTTTCCCCTCTTCTTTTCGGATATGCCCCTCATAATAACCTCAATTGTTGAAAAAGTAGAATGCTTTTTCTTTTTGATAAACAACATTCATGACTTTTAGTTAGGATTGTTATTATGGTACAAGGGTAGTTTACGTAATATGAAAATTTCTTAATATGCGTGGATTGTTTAAAAGACCATGTTTTTTGAAATGGAGGGAGTATCAATTATACCTTTTGACTAGGTAGTTCCTATTAATGTTATTTGGAAGGCAATTTATGGTTAAAATCCAGTTAGCTGTAGTTTTTTTTTATGATGTTAAATGAGGATAGTTTGGATTTTTTATGATGTTAAATAAGGATAGTTTGTATGTAGATCGATAGTCATGCCTCGCAAGATGTCATAAAAACTCTTGACGATATATGGATCAACAATAGCGTGTGGTGGACTATTGTGATAGGATCCAATGAGAACAATAAAGAAAAGATAGATACACAGATTTACACGGTTCGTTAACAGCGTTTTAACTACGCCAACGAGTAGAGAAATAATGCTCCTATTGAAAGACAAAATTTAGATTATAGAGGTTAAGATATTTAGAGAGTTTATATAGAGACTCGTGAAACTCTAATTATGATCATGAATCACAAACCCAAACAAATTTGCGCAGATCCAAAACTCATGTGCTAACTGTCAGAGGGTATGATTATGATTTAAGGCACAATAACCTGGACAAAAATAGGATCAAAATACCCTTAAGATGTAAGTATTTTAAACGGATTGGATCCGAATATAGATCCAAGTATTTTACTAGTCGAATCTACCAACTAAAGAACTTAACGATCGAGGAGTATCAACCGAAAAGAAAGATAATAATTGGACACCGATCGAAATATCCCGAAATTAGGGGTACTAACCTGAGTTTCCAAAAAGGACGTGAGGTCGTCAGAAAAAGATGCCACGTGGGAGCCCAGAATATAATGGAGAAAGGAGATATTCTGATGGAACAGGATACAGCATACTCACACAAAATCGGCACCGTTGTGTGGGCCCTGAAACAGAAACATCAGCCAATAAAAACACGATCATTTTTTGCTTTTTTTTTTTATGAAATTTTTAGCTTTTCTTAATTAAATACTCTCTCCGTTTCATAATACTTGACCATATAACAACTTTTGCTTATTTCATAATACTTGACCATTTCACATTTTTTTCCATCTCTTTCCATATATATCCCTAATAATTATCCTTATCATAATCATTATACTTTTTCATATTTCCCTAAACAAATAATTAGCTCTACATTTAATAGGTACAATATAGGAATAACACTTTTTTCTTAATATACGTGCAATGTCCAAATGGTCATGTATTTTGAAACGGAGGGAGTATGGAGTAAGTAAAATCAGATTTATCATTGTATGCATTTGTTTCGCGGAAAAAGCTAGATGTCTCGCCAAATTGGCGTGAAATTCATGTCGCCCCTTACGTGGAGGGTTGGCCCACATGCAATGTCAGCATTTTCCGATTTAAAAAATAAAACAAATTTAAAATGTCATTTTTACACGGATTGAGAACCCAAAACCCAGATCTCCACCCTCTTTCCCCCCTCTTCCAGCAACTTGACTCGTCGCCACCGACGGACTGCTCCACCCTCCGCCTGAGAGTTCTCCTTCCAGATCTGACGAGCGGCTCCCCCTTCGACTTCGATTGGCTGCTTCGTCCGACTTCCCACTCGTCGCTCCGCCGTCGCTGTCGCCTAAGATTCACTCCGGCCAGATCTGACGAGCGGCTTACCACTCATCACCAAAGCAGTCGCCCTCGTCGCTCCGCCTGAGATTCACTCCAGATCTGACGAATTGTTCGAATTGTTTTTCGTTTGCTTAATTTGTATTTGCTCAAATTGCTGTTCGTGTTTGCTGGTTTGTTCGTTTCCTCCACATGTTTTTTTTTTCTCTGGTTCTTGTTTTTATTATTAGGTCATCTACAAGAATTAAAGATTGATCTATGTTCATTATCAAGCTTCATTCTATTCTAACATCGAAAGACTGTAATCAAATGTATCGTATTTGGCAAGTGACCAGCGACTAAAAGTAATAACACAACAAATCTTCATCAATGAAGTTCTTCACTAGTGTAGGACTGTGGGGGCTTTGAAAACTTGAATCATGTCTAGGCTTGCTCTATACTTTCAGTTGCTACTTGCTACCACTGAAATTTAATGGCAATCTACAAAAATAATCCAATTGATTCAGCACAATACAAAATACAAAACAAACTAGTTCCACTCTAATTAAACACAAAACAAACTCCTTCCACTGAACGGAGTAGCCAGTCGAACGAGGGTGACGAGTGGGAAGACGAACGAAGCAACTAGTCGAAGTCGAAGGAGGAGCAAAGGCGGAGCCGCTCGTCAGATCTGGTAGAAGAACTCTCAGGCGGAGCGACGGCGGAGGGTGGAGCGGTCGTCGGTGGCTACGACTCGAGTCGCCGGGAGAGGGGGCAAAGAGGGTCGACGGAAGGAAGGAGATCTGGTTTTTGGGTTCTCAATTTGGGTAAAATTGACAATTTAAATTTGTTTTATTTTTTAAATCGGAAAATGCTGATATTGTGTGTGGGCCAACCCTCCACATAAGGGGCGACATGAATTTCACGCCAATTTGGACGAGACATCTAGCTTTTTCCATCGCATATGCTTTAATTAGACAGACATCCATAATTTAGACCAAAAAAATTATTAGATCCATAATTTAATACTGTTATAATATATGTTCACGCTCCCTAGCGGCTAGCGGTGGACTTTGATTAAAATTTTTTAATGGTAATGTTAAACGCTTGAATTTGTGGAGTATACACATATAGTGATTGTACTAATTATAATTTTTTTAATGGTAATGTTAAACGCTTTGATTATTATTTGTCTAAATACAAACATGTTTACCCACAGTAAAAGTATGAACCCACTTTCTACACAAAGTACCGTCTGTTGAAGTTGAACAACCAATTAAAACTGTACATGAATAGTCTTAGAATAGGATAAAATCAAATTTATAATTAGTGTGATCTACTGATCTTCCATTACGATTTAGTTTTATACTAGTATTGGTTAATCTAGCAAATGGTATATTGTTTATCAATTAGGGAAAATGGGGGAAAAAAAAAAAACAATGCGTGCAAGTTGCTATAGACTACAGTATGTGTCCAATTGTCTATAGTACTAGTATAAACTTTGTTTTTTGTTTAATTTGCTAAAAAAAGCTTTATCTTTTGTTGTGCAGGGCAGGCCTTCTATCACAATGTTACCACTATAGACTTTTCTTTATTCATCAAACTAATAGTAATAGATAAGTGTCTACTGTCTATGCATAAGATAAGATTATAAGAAGGTGGAAGAATCTAAAAATGCCCATTCCTTTTTATTTCCTCAAAACCCCAGCAAGAAATAAACATAAAATCCCAAACAAATGAATGAAACAAAGAAGGGAGAAAAAATAAAAAATAAAAAAGCAGAGAATAAAAAGAGACCGGATGTTGACAACTTTGGTGTCACTGTTCTTGGAAGGTCGTTTGTTGTGAAGATTTCTTATCTGGGATCTCTATATCTCTCTCTGCTTTCTCCTTCATCCTTCCTTTCTCTAGCCCAGCAGATCGAGGTTTGTCTCCCCCTTTCTTGTTCTACCTATTAACGACGATCTGAGTTCCTCCAATGGTGTTTTGAGAAGTTTTATTCCCCTTGTTTTCTACTGTACATGCTTGTGTTTTCTACAGGCCTCTGATTTTGACCCACTCATCCTTGTTGTAAAAGTCTAACTCTAATTATTTTTATTCTTATTTATTTTAACTTTTTCTTTTATAATCACAAAATTAGCAGTCTGAGACGGAATTTCACGATTCAACTTTTGTTTTAAATAGATTCCTTTCTTCTCCAAATCGAATGATTGGAATTTGAGACGAGAATTGAGGGCGAGTTCTGGTAGACCGATTTGGGTTTAAGGTAAAAAACCTTGCTCCTTTCTCTCTCTTGTTTACTCTCCTTTTTCTCTATTGAAATTAGATTTACGCGATTATCGTTCATGTAGAGATTTGATTGGTCGTGCTGACTTTACTCTGGATTAGGCTATATAATACAGTACATGTTGATGTAAATTGGAAGCAAATGCAAACCATTTTCTTGGTGATTTTTTAGCATTGACGTAATAGACAACATATTTATTGACATCTTTCCCCATTCGCTTGATAGGATGGGAGCAAAATTGCAGTTTGATAATTACTATTCAATGAGGGATCTTAATCATGATTCCAATGGTATAAGCTGGCCTTTACCTAGAGCAGAAAATAACTTGCCAAATGGTCAATATCACTACAATGTTTTGCATGATACATTCTCTGGAGCTGATAGGGAACTCATGAAGCAGAAAATGCTGGAACATGAAGCTGTATTCAGGAATCAGGTACTATTTGAGAAGCTGTTATTGAGCTTTCCAGGCTTATCATGATTTGATTAACTTAGCAAGTCCTTTTTTATTTCTAGTTGTATGAACTACATCAACTCTATAGAGTACAAAAAGAGTTAATGGATGGACTACAGAAGAATGACCAAAACAGTCGTAGGACACCTTTTGAGACATCATCGTCGTCCAGTCCATTGCCGTCTCCAATGACACGAGAAGACGTTCAGAGGCGTAACTCATTGAGCTTTCTCTTTACTAACAGTGCTTGTCGGGATCCTCTAGTTTCAGATCCTGAGTATGTTCCATCATCTGCTAAAGGAAAGAGTGCGCAATGTGGCCCGATAGTGATCCAAGACTCTGCTAGCCCAAGGAATTCTTTGGTCTCTGATGCTAGGCCCTCAAAACTGAGGAAGATGATTGATCTTCAACTTCCAGCTGAGGAGTACATGGACACGGATGAAGTTGAGCAATGTAAGAAGGGGATGAATGATGGTAGTGGTGATAAATTGTTTCCAAGTTGTTGTGGAAGTACTAAATCTGCTTTAGCTGACCTAAATGAGCCTCTTGAGCCTGAAGAGACAAACTGCTGTTTCCCAAATCAGGTTCAATTGTCAAAATCTGCACCATCTGAGGCTGTATCATGGAAAACTGAGGACATGAATATCAACATGACCCGAAACAATCCACATTACAATGATCAGGGAAATGGGCAGAATTGGTTCTTATCAGTGTCAAAACCAGGTATATATGATTCTTTAGTGAGTTGTGCATTCTCACTAATATACTTTTGTTTATCTGTTTGATCCATATATGTTGTTTGCTCCCCTCGGTAGGTTGCAAATTCAGCGAGTAATGTGGTCTTAATATAATTGCTTAGTCCTTTTTCTTCTTCTTTTTATTTAGATGGAAGCAAAGACAAGGGGAAGCCATATCATCATCAGCTAGGACTTTTTCCGCCAAAAGCAAATGGCAGCTTTGAAATGCTTGACAGAAGCTCTTACTCTGGTTACATTAACCAAGAAGGACCTTCTAACTCTCATCTGCAATCTTATGTCTCTCACTCTAACTTAGTCAAATCTTGGGACGTTTCTTGGAGGAATTCGAGTAATTACCTAAACCATATGTCGACGTCAGTTCAGAAGGCCCCATATCTTGATTCTGCTGGATTGTCCAAGAGCTCTCAGCCATCTGCTCCAAGCAATGGCTTTCATGAAGCTTGGTGGTCTAGGAATGACAAACTAAGATCCAACCAGGGTTTTGGAACCGAAATGCCAATAAAAAACGGGTTTTACCATGGCTCCTCATCTGATGTGTACAAAGACTTACATGCGAGCTTTTCTACAGCTGGTCCGGATTTTGTAAACAGCAGTTATAATGATAAGGCCACCTCTGGATCCAGGAACTTGTTGAAGGGAGCAAACTCCTTTGACTTGAACTCGACAGGAGACCTGAATTTGAATGTTCCGGATTGTTCATCTAGTGCACTGCTTGCCAAGCGAAAAGATTCTGTTTCAGCTGTTCCCTGGCTTAGAGCTGAGGCAACTAAGAAAGAGGCTACAAATACATCTAAAGACAGCAGCACACTTTCTCATCAAAACTCTGTTGCCTCAACTTCATGTAGTGCTAAAAAGATTCTTGGGGTTCCCATTTTTGGTGCACGGTTACCCGAGGAACGAGAAAAGGAGAGCGCGAACAAAAGAGTATTATTCGACATCAATGTGCCTTGTGATGATCCTGAAGAGTTTGAAAATAATGATGGTCACAGAAACATGATCGATTTGAACTCATGTTTAATGGAGGATGAAGTTCCATCAGAGTCTTCTCATACAAACAACAACATGAAAACCCCCCATGGAGGAATAGTAATAGACTTGGAAGAAGCTCCTGTAAACATTGAAGATGAAGAAGAGGATGTCAACTGTCTTCCTGATGAAGAGCAACTTGCCAGAGAGGCAGCAGAAGCTATAATAGATATCTCAACCCCTGCTCCACCTCAGCCACCCAACGAAACCGCCCTTCAATTTCTTGCTGATTTGGCCTGCTCTTTCCCAGACAACAAAGACCTTGATTGTGTCTCCAGCGATACGGATTCTTTTGAAGAAATGACTCTAAAGCTAACCGAGTGCTCTGTCGAAGAGTACTTTCCAAACCCGCCAAATTTCAATGCCTTCGGGCAGGGCCAAGCCAGGAGAGGCCAAGCCCGAAGAGGAAGGCAAAGGCGGGATTTCCAGAGGGATATTCTCCCGGGCCTCACTTCCTTAGCTAGGAATGAAGTAACAGAGGATCTTCAGACTTTTGGAGGGCTGATGCAGGCAACAGGCCATGATTGGCATTGTGGGACACGTAGGAATTCTTCTGGAAGAGGCCGCAGAAAGGCGGTGGTGGCAGTTGCTCCACCACCACCTTGTAAATGTTTGACAAGCTGGGGAAAGACGACGAGACGTCCTAGGAGACAACGAGGTGCTCCTGTAGGTGCAAGTAATCTTGCATCCATCCCCTTGACCATAACTACTTAGAGGAAACAGATGAATTTGGTTTAATCTGATTTTTATGAAGTTGGCATTGAGATGGATTCAGGAAAAAGGTGGAATGGAGTCTGTATAAAACTTGAAAGCCAAAATTGGCATATGTTTTATTCACTTCTTCATGGATTTGAGCTTTTACATAAGTACTTGAGTAACTTTGTAAATCTTTCAACTCCGTTAGCCTCTGAAGTTGAAGGGCTACATGCCTACATGGGTATACATCTGGGTAATGTTAAACATAATGTGGCCCTTAGCTGATAATTAAGGTAAGAAAGTTTAGGGCTTCTTTAACAGCTGCTGCATTTTATTGATATTGAGTGAGATATTTTTCCTACACTGTGTTGTGCTTCAGCTTAGCTCAAATTTCATTATAGTTGACACTTGGAAGAGTTTTTTTTTTATATGGGTGGTGTTTGAAAATTATGAATTTAAAAGCTCTGAAAACTTGATGGGTTTTAAAATTTAGTAAAGTGTTTAATCATACGGTATAATGAATTGATAAGGTACAGATCAATAAATAAAGCCAAGAGACAGGAAAATGATACTGTATTAGAATAAGGACACGGTTCAAATAAAAACTCGTACTATCCTACAAACTGAAAATGAATAGGAGCTGTTCGATCATGTGGACGGACGATCGTGATTAAAACGTTTTCTCCTCTTAAATTTTAAAGACACGGGGGCAATATGGTATTTTGACCCAGCGAGTCAGCACACGTTCATCTCTTTCTTCCTTTTCTCTTCCTTCCCCTTCCTTCATTTTCTTCCTTTCGCCGGGAAACCTCCTGCTCACCGGAAATCCGCTCTATGTGCGCTTTCGGAAGGGACCATTCCCTTGGACTTTTTTGGGAACAGGAATCAACTCCTAATTCCTTCCTCTTTTCCACTCGCGTGGCCTTCTATTGATTCGTGTTTGTCGAGGCGGTTTCCGAATACTTTAGTTTCGGATCTGTGTCGCTATCAAAGATTGTTTCGGGCTTTTGAAGAGAATGTGGCTTCAATTGACCGATTGGCTTTCGTGAAATGTGGATATCGTGATCTAGGGTTTCTTGGTTGTTCGAGGTTGTTGGATTAGATTGAGGAAGACGGAGGAGTACAGGAATGAGATGGTATGTTTCATGTTTTTTCTACAGAAAAGATCCGGTTGTTTTTTTGTTTTCCTTTTCCTTGCTATTTCTTCACCTAAAACTCAACTAATAATAATCTGGTTAGTGTTTGGCTTGGTTTCGGTGAGGATTGTGTTTTATCTCATGCGCTGTGGCTATGCATTTCGCAATTGTGCTTTGAATAAGTGGTATAAGTTGTTTCAGACCAGAAAATCTGGTCTATGGACTTGTATGTATGGTTTGTGCCTTTGTGTGATGCAACAAGATTCTTTAGTTTCTGCTTTTATATTTATCCGTTTGATCAGGGTGATCCTGCTCTATTTGTGTGTTTACTATTAATTGCATCTATTTTCTCCATCTAGAGCTATCTATTTTGTGAATTTTGATGCCCTGTGGGCTTCCTAATTCAAGAATAAAGAAAGACTGCTTGTCTTGACCAAGCTGGTTTTCCGTTTCAACTTGAGACCAGTAAGCTTATCAGAGCTGAGCTTGACGAATTAAGAGTTTCTTACAAGTACCCAACTGCTGAAACTGGTGTTGTAGGGTTTATTGGGACAGGGGGACCCCTTTTGTTGCTTTAAGGGCTGATATGGATGTTCTTCTAATTCAGGTACTAGCTATAATATTCACAAGTTGTTAATGTCTTTAGTATGGAATTTTCATGTGAGGTCAAAGTACTAGGATTAGGTTTTGGAGTTGTATGAATCCGTTCATGTTCATGTCGACGTCGTCCTCGTCGTACCAAGACGGTATGTCTTCGTAGAGCGAATCGTCCTCCTTGTTCCTTAGCGTCGGGACTGCCGGGTTCGGGTAGTCTCAAGTTGGGGGGTTCGGGTGGTGGCTCGTCGACAGGTTGCTATAGTAATTGGCGGGCGGGGTTTGGTGGCTGTAATTGCAAGTCGTGGGGGGGGGGTTGCAGGTTTGGCAAGAAATTATTTAACGATGATGATGATTAGGCAGGTTTAGAGTTGAATTAGAGTTGATTGGACAAGAGGTCAGGTGTTCTAAATTCGTAACTAATTAGGCATCAGGTCAGTTGACCTTAATTAAGTAGCATTTCAAGCTATTGAGCTATTTGTATAGTCTGTTGGTGAGTTGTGCAGTGGAAGAAAGAAAGGTGCAGTGCTAGGTGCAAGCTAAAGTTTTAATCAGCAAGTAGTGTGCCTTAGTAAATTGAGTAGGTAATTAATTGTATCTATAATTTGAACTTAGTAGGCTAGCTAGTGAGTTTATTTATAATTAACTAAGGAGTGTAGTGATTTGGTAGATGATGGAGGCTGTTTGGTACATTATAAAATCAGTGAGCAAAACTGGATGTGAAACTCAGTAGTGAGTAGAGTGTTGAAAGACTAAAAGTTAAGGATAGACGAGAGAAATGATGGAGATGTTTGAATCTTGTTTGATGGGGTCGTTTTTGGGTTAATTTGTATCTTTTTGGTTTGATCCAACCAAGGACTTCCATACCTACTTTCTCCTCTAGAACCAAAGCCAAGTTGTGTAAGTGTGTACTTTGCTTTTTTTATCTTTCAATTTGATGTACTGTGTTAATGCTTCTCTGAATATTGGGGTTGCATTATTGGTCTGAGAACTTAAAAATACTTTTGCAAAAAGAAAGGTGAAAAGGAACCTGAAAATTTTTGGCTTATTAATTATTTACTACACCTACACTACTAGCCTCTCAACTTGGCATGGGAATAAAGGGTAGAATTTGGAGCAAGGAATACAATATAACATGTGTAATGTTGATTAGATAACAATATATAGCATACTTGCCCATACTAGTACTACAAAAATCAATTATAGCATGAACTTTTGTCATAACATTCTAATCAACAAATTTGGATGGTTTCTAATCAAATTTCTCAACTGTGTATTTCAGATTTTTGGTGGATGAAACGCCCATAAGAGTCCACATCAACTTAGAACACAAAGACATCCCATACCCGAAGGACCAAGCCATGGGAGTTTACATCTCAATATGGAATGTTGATGACTAGGCAACACAAAGAGGCAGAGTCAAGACGGACTAGACACATGCGCCGTTCATGGTAAGCTATAGAGGCTTTGAGATCGACGTGGGCGAGTGCCCCGCGGGGACCATGGATGCGGCGATCGACAACATGAAGAGGTGCAGTAGTGATGTAGAGAAGAGGTACTACTGGGACGAGCCAACGGTGTCGGAGCTAAATGTCCACCAGAGCCACCAACTGAAGTGGGTCAGGGCTAACCATTTGGTGTATGAATATTGTACCGATGCCGAGCAGGTTTCGCGACCCCGGAGGAGTGCGTCCACCACCACCACGTGTCCTGTCACCAGGGTCGTCAGTAGTAGTTTGTGAGGGGCTTGGATCATAAGGGTTTGATCAACATTGTAAAAAGGGAATGGAAAAAAAAGTTGAATTTCTCCTAGAATGGTTTCTTGTGCGTCTCCTTTTGTATGATATCTATGCTTTGTGTAGTTGAACCTTTAATTTTATGAACGTTTAGTTAAACAAATGACTCCTACTCTATCTCACGTGTGATCATTATACTCAAATATGTAAACGTATTTCTAATATACGTGAACATAATACTCAAATACGTGAACATTATACTCATATATGTGAACGTACAACTACAATACTTGAAGATGATACTTTACGTGAACATTATATTCAAATATGTGAACGTACATCCAAAATATGTGAACAGAGATATCACATTTTTATTTGAGTTAATATTATGTTATTTGATATGAGAACCACGTAAAAAAGATATGAATTATATGAACACCCGCATGAAATATGTGAACATAGACGTGAAATATGTGAACAAAGACATTAAATATGTGAACATATAGATATATGAAATATGTCAATATATATATATATGAAGTATGTGAACAAAGGCATGAAATATGTGAACAGAGGCAGAGAATATGTGAACGGGATTAATCCGCATTCATGTTCCATCTTTAATAATACGTGAACTACGACATAAAATATGTGAATAACCTCATCAAATATGTGAATACCCAAAAAACAAAACGTGAACATCGAAACAGACATAATAAACTATTTCACATATTAAAACTTATTTATACTTACTTATACGTCATATAATATATGAACTTGAATGTATTAGAAATTTATCAATCAATCTTTTTCTCTATCTCTACTTGCTATCTCCATCGAATTATCTTACAAATGCAGCTTTGCTGCATTTGTTTTCACTATAACCCAACTTGTCATTTTATAATTTTAAGAGAGAGAGAGAGAGAGAGAGAGAGAGCATGCTTTATATTTGTACCAATTCGAAAGCTTTACATATATATGTGTAGAAATTTGACAACATTAATATGAACATACATCTAAAATACGTGAACACAATTACTTCATATGTGAACGTTCATCCAAAATACATGAACATGATACCCAATACGTTAACACAACTACTTCATATGTACTCGTACATCCAACATACGTGAACATGATACTCAAATACGTGAACACAACTACTTCATATGCAAACGTACATCTAAAATATGTGAACATGATACTGAAATACGTGAACATCATACTCAAATATGTGAACGTACATCTAAAATATATGAACACAACTACTTCGTATGTGAACGTACATCTAAAATACGTGAACATGATACTCAATATATACGTGAACATAACTACTTCATATGTGAACGTACATCCAACACATGTGAACATGATACTCAAATACGTGAACACAACTACTTGAACGTACATCTAAAATACGTGAACATGATACTCAAATACGTGAACATTATACTCAAATATGTGAACGTGCATCTAAAATACGTGAACACAACTACTTCATATGTGAACGTACATCTAAAATACGTGAACATGATACTCAAATACGTGAACATTATACTCAAATATGTGAACGTACATCTAAAATATGTGAACACAACTAATTCATATGTGAACGTACGTCTAAAATACGTGAACATGATACTCAAATACGTTAACATTATACTCAAATATGCGAACGTACATGTAAAACCAATCATTAGTGGACTTAATTAGATTTTACCACAATTGCATTAGTTGGTGTGTGAGAGGCTGAGAGGATGGGTATCATTTTGAGTCAAAACCAATAATGATAGTAAAAGCCATTCTTCCACTAATCTTAATTTAATTTGAAAGAAAATCAATAGGTTATCATGGTCAAATGTTAAAAATCAGTAGCCCATTTCATCAACTTGCATTTTTATTCCTTTAAAACTTGCTAATTTTACAATCAATCAATCTCATGCGTCTTCCACTGACGATGAGTTGAGAGATAGGACCAAACAAACGTGTTCCTAACTCTGCATTTTTTTACCAAAAATCCAAAATAGGCAAATGTAGTGGCATAGGAGCTCATCACAAGTTGTTCAAAAACAATATCAAAGCTGATACATTTGAATAACAAACTTATGTTGGTCCTAATACTAATTCTTTTACTAAGAACCAAAATGTAATATTTAATGCAATTATAGTGCCTATTATAACTTCTTCATACAAGATAACTAGCTAGGAGAAAAATGGTCTTGATATGCAACAAACTCAAGGAGACGCTCCATTGCAATCTCGGCAACAATGAGGTTTCGGTGGGTCCTACATGAACTAAGCAACGAGCCCCAAATCTTGGCATCAGGTCTCATGGGCATCTTTTTTATGACTTTGAGAGCTCGGTCTAGCTGACCAGAGCGACCAAGGAGATCTACTAGGCAACTGTAGTGATGGATCGAATGGTCTATATTGTATTGTTTCTTCATGGACTCAAAATATTGTAAACCTTGATCTAGGAATCCTGAATGTGCACAGGCTGAGAGAATGGCCACCAATTAATGTAATCTCATTAGGCTTTACTGTTGCCTTATTCATTTCTCCAAACAAGTCGATCGCTTCCTGGCCTTTTCCATGATTGGCCAATCCTGCAAGAACAAGAATCCATTAAAACATTTTAACACACTGTAAGAAAAGCAGAGGTTTATATCAAGTTGTAAGAATAGTTGAAACTAGTTTGGAGGAGAAGAATCATGATATTGACTCATGCATGCTAACAACACACTACCATAATAATTCATAGCTGATCTAAAGGTGATTTTTACATCAACATTCACAATCTCCAAAAACAGTGATCTAATCTCTTTTTCCACAGAAGAAGACCATCTTTGACATGTCAAGGCCAAAATCACTATCAAGAAACTCCCTCCACTCACTTAAGACTAAACTAGTTCTTACTTAACCAATTTACAAGCCAAAAAGCATCAACCCCACCTTTACAACAAAGCATCATTAGCTGAAGTGAAAAGATGCTTTGGTAGAAAGAATTTTTTTTTTTCAAGTCCCTCTGTTGTGGTTGAAAGATATCAAAGCTATAGTTGGCACAAACAGAAGCCGAATATCACAAAACTAAAAGGCACAAAGGAAAGCATTCCATGGCTTTGCCTTACATCAATAGGAACAAGTAACTTCAATTTCTCATACAACAACATTAGAGGAACAATAGGAACAAGTAACTTCAATTCCTCAAAGGAAAGCATGAATATTCATACAGCAACATTAGATCAGATCCAAGTCTGAAATTTCAGCATTGAAAATGCAAGAAGATTGACAGTAATCCAGATAAAAGCATCCAACACAAGAACAAATACATAGAGGCTATTACGTACAGATTTGCAGAATAAATGAAACACATTAGAGGTGACAAGATGTTGACCAGCCTACCGTAAACAACATAGAACCAGGCCGCTCCGATCACGATTCCGGCAATCGCGCCGGTGAAGACCTGCACAACGAAGTGGTACCCCAAGTAAACCCTAGAATACATCGTGAGCACCGCCATGGTCCAATTGATAGCTCGAAGATGAAATTCCTCTCACCGCCACGGGAAACCCTAGCTTTCGGGAGCTCATGAGGGAGAAGTACGTGGCGAAGAAGCATATGAATTGCGAGTGTGAGGACGGCCGGCCATGGGAATCGCAGGCCTCGAGGAGCGCGCAAGTGACTGGACGGGCCTGTTGAACGGTGGTTGCCGCCGATCGTCTCGTGAACGGAGATTTGGCGTTGCTTCCTCCGATCTCCGATTGCTTTTCTTCCCATCAAAAATCCGTCGGCGAGGAATTGATCGAGAATGAGCGAACAAGAAGAGAACGAGCAACGAGCGAACAAGACAACGCGTCCTTTGTTCTGTTTTGAGATTCATGGACAACTTTGCCCTTATAGTTCCCTATAATTGCAAAATTACCACCGCGCATATTTTGAATCCAATTCTCCTCTTTAACTTCTTGTTTCAATCTGAACCGTAGATTCTTCGAATCTAACGGTTATTATTTATTTATAGTTTGTATCTTAAGAGGAGTTTTCATGTGAATCAACCTCTTAGAATAATCTTCGACCCCAAAACAGAAAATGATAGAATAACAACGCGTGATGACGCGTGTACATGGGCGCGTGGCGGGCGAAAGATACCTTTTTGAAAAGATCCTTCTAATTTGTACGCTGCATAGAGAGTTAGAGACAGGACCACTTTCGGAACTTGAGAAAAACGACACCGTTTTTCCATTTATAACATTTTGATTACTAAATCATTATTGTATTTTTGGCCCGTGGATATCTATTGATCTTATATTTATAGTGGGCCGGTCGCCGTCTGATGTTATGCTTTCTGGCTCTTGTCCATTGTTTATTTCGTAATTAGGTTGGTGTGTTTTATGAGTCACTTTTAGATTAAACCCTTTTCTTTGGAATGATAACCATCATTAGTTGAATAAAATTAGTGCCAAAACACACTAAAAGAAACCGTGGGAGACTGGGACGGATTTTTATTTATTTTTTTACATCCATAAATTCACCTTTGGTTATAAACTCCAAACTTGTGATTTCAGGTCGAATTAGTGGAAAAACCTCAAACTTCGGACACCCCTCTGTGACTTTCGGTATTAGGTCATCCGTATTCCCTATTCGGCTGTCAATTGTGAAGCTTGATGTAACATATTTAGTAGGTGAAGATTGTTTGAAATTTGACAACTTCATTTACTTGTCGAAGAACCCAGTTCATGCGAAAAATTAGAGTTATAGTAAACGGATAACCAAACTGTGAAGAGGGTGAACTGAATTGAGGAGCAACAACTAAGCAAACTAAAAAAAAAAGTAAAAGAAAACTCGATTTATGAAATATTCCCAAAAGGTTGAATTGTGACAAATCTAAAGTGGCTTTTGTCCCATCGGCATTTACAACCTCCATTAGTATGTAGCAAATGTTCAGATACAATAGGTTGAATTGTGACAAGTCGAAAGTGGCTTGTGTCTTAAGAAGAAGAAGGCCCAAACTAATGGGCCTGATTAATTTTCTCGAATGGGCCTGAATGATCATGAGACAAATCCATGACTTTGCCGACATGGTTATGATATCTTAACAGAACCATTTCAATACGTAAATGAAAATATCTTATCCCTCGTCACTAAAAAACGAAAAAAAAAGAAGAAGAAATAATTAAATTGTATTTCATACACAATTTTGTGACCAATAAATGTTTGGTCACCACATCTATATAAACTCATCCATATAGCCCTTATAATCCATTCAAATACCAGCCAACACTAACACAACACCAAAGTGAGCATGGACAACGCCAAGGACAAGGTGACCGGAGCCGCCCACGATGCAGCCGGAGCTGCCGAGAAGGCCGGAAAGTCGGCCCATGCAGGACTCACTGATGCCGCTGACAAGACGGGCAAGGCTTTCAACAAGGCGACAGGTCATGAAGACAAAGGTCCCGTGGGAAATACCGTCGACAAAGCTAAAGGTCTCTTTAAGTGATCGAGCACAACTGACTAAGACTTTGTGTGTACGTTTCCATGTAATGTGAGTCATGTCATGTGTAATCGTAATGCTCTTTCCCTTTTTAATAACTTGCGTTGTGCACTTGGTGTTTGCTAAGGCATTAATATAATTGTGACAACATTTGTGTTTCATATAGTTCGTACTTCATAGCACTTTTGACCTAATCAAACAACAATTAGGTGTCGCTAAGTGATATATTCCTAACCCTTATTACGTCATGAATTTAAACTCCCGGCTACTTTGCGTCGTAATAATGATCTAATTGCTATTGACCAAACTTAGAAAAAAACAATAGCAGTAATATTTAAGAAAAACATCTAACAAACTAAGGTATAGCTTCATGAAAATCCACGTCAAATAAAAAATGTAGTCTCTTTATAAACTGATTGGGATCAAAAGCACCTAAGCTACATGTCAGTGAAAACATAAATTTCTACCTAGCAAGCATTACTTTGTAAAAGTTGTAACAAAAATGGAGTATCACATAGATAGGATATGTTTTCGATCACCAAAAAAAAAACATAGATAGGATATGGAAACTATATAGTATATTAAATATTTGAATTGATAAAGTACAAATCAGTTGATAATAAGGCATCAGAACTCAGAAGGAGATACATGGGCGTATATAGCGACGTTTGACGCCTTTCCAAAAAGATGATTTTAGATTAGACGATGCAAATTAAAGAGATAGAATCGCTCACGTCTCGAATGAATTCAACTTTTTTAACTTCACGAAAAATACACCATTTCTCCACCTTTCTAATACTTTGTATTTTTTTTATCAATTAATATTGTTTTTGGTGATATGGGTAATGAATGAATAAACAACTAAGCGATTAAAAACACAAAAACTACTTCATTTCATTATATTGGGTTTAAACTTCGAACAAAAAAAAATATTGGGTTTAAATACAATATTATACTTACTGTGATATTAATTGATTAATGATATATGCTATACATTAATTTGTGGGTATAATATACGTCTTTCAAATTAAAAGTATGACGAATTGACAATGCATGTTTTGTAAACCTCACAATGCCTCGATCGCTCCAAGAGTCCAAGATGCCTTATAATTTCAATTTTCAAGTACAAAACTACCCTTGCCGACATCAAAAATAAATCACAGATATCAACCTAACTTCCACAAAAGTATAAAAATATCTTCTTCGAACTCATCCAAAAAACAAAAGAAATAAACTCTCCAAAATTTTATTCACGGAAAATTCCTGACCAATCAACAATCTTTCTCTACACTTCCTCTATTTAAAGCCAACCCACATACACGTAACAATTCATTCAACTCTATACGTACCTTACAAAAAACACCAACTTGATTGTATAACCAAGCCTCTAGTGATCAAACATATATGTCGACTAAGGAAGCCTCAAAGCCCACGGTGGCGGCGACCGCCACCGAGCACTTGGTGAGCGCCAAGGACAAGGTGGCCGAAGCAGCCACGGATGTCGCCGGAGCCGCCAAGGAGACCGGAAAGTCGGCTGGCTCGGGGATTGCGCATGGCGCCGACGTGGCCGGAGAATATCTCCACAAGACCCTCCCTACAAAAGATGATGACAAGCCCGTCGAGGAAAAGAAGGAGGCCGCCGGAGGAGTCGGTAGCGTCGTCGGAGATTACGTTGAGAAGGCTAAAGGGCTCTTCAAGTGAGAGCTTAGTGTACGCTTTCATCTAATAATGTGTCCTATGTCACGTGTAACGCTTTATCTTAACATTATTGTGTAGCGTTGTGATGGGTATTGTACTAGTGTTCTCTTTGTTTTCGTGCATGTTGTAAGATTGTGATGATCTTAGAGAGAAGAACGATTGTCTTTCTCGTGAAGTAACAAAGTCTTGTAGCTCAGCTGATGTGAATTCCATGAATCAATCAAACATAAACATACATAAACAATAAATTTTGATGCCTTTTCCACGACGGAGGAAAGTGGGCTCGTAAGCATAATGGGCCGGCCCGGGCGAGATCCAGCCCAATATGTGCTCGCTTAGATTAGGTGATTAACCGAAGATCCAATCTAACGACAGCTACAAAATTGATTGATTTTATGCTTAAATCGCACAGGTAATTAAGCTGTAATACAAGGCCTTGATTATGCTTATCATATATTATTACTTGGCTAAGCTGTAATACAAGACCCTTAGGTAGGAGACATATAATAGAAAATTTCATAAACAACATATATAGCACCTAAGCATATGATTAATTAGCGACCGTCTTAATTAATCAAGGCAGGCTGCCACTTATAAAATTCTTGACTTAATCCTCTTAGACCGTGGATGCCATCCTCGGAGATTGACCATTCACACGGGCTTTGCTCCACACAAAAGGAATGCTTGAAGACATTATAGGCAACCCAATGAACCGACCCTTTGTCGCTCGTGCTTCCGCAGTAGAAAAGAGTGGACAAGAAAATACTGGGATGAAACCTGAACTCAAAGTATTCTCCGGCCTTCAACGAATGATCACCTAAGTCGTCGTCCTTTGATTTACAATGAAGGTCAATATCTAACTTGTCTGCCATGTTGTTCGTAATCCTAATATGTGTTTTAGGATTGATAGGATGCAAATGCAAACAAGTGCCTTCCTTTGCTAAGCAAGTTAAGATTGCCCACACAAAGACCAACTTCAACAGCTTCATGATGAAAACAAAAATTGGAGGTCAAGAGAAAAGAGATAAATGAAGTTGTAGTCAAAGTACAAGGCAGCTCAAGTTCCTCGGACGGTTCATCTCCTACATATATATACAAGTACGCATCTTTGATTTTTGGGAAAATATCATTTTTTCACCAATATTAATTATTTGATCACAAAATCATTGATACATGTATATCATGGTTCATTGGTTCATGAGTTTTTGTAACGCTTTTCATGTGTCAGCGTAACGCTTATCTTAACATTATTGTGTAGCGTTGTGAATCTTGTGATGGGTATGGACGTATTGTACTTGTTTTAGTAACTCAAAACTCAAAGGCAAGTGGGCCCGTAAACATAACAGGCCAGCCCGGGAGAGGTCCAGCCCAATAGGTGCTTGCTTATATGAGGTAACTAACTCAAGTATCTAATCAAATGTTAAGTTGGATGAATAAGGATTAAGGAGAGCTACAAATTGACAGATTTTATGCTTTAATCGCACAATTAATTGATTTGAATGTTATTGACATATTGTGTGTGTGTTTGTGTTGAGATCATGCACGTATCAACTTTAGGGCTTGCTATAGGTTACTCAATTTATAGAAAGGAATATATAGAGAGAGAGGTATTAATAAAAATTTGAAAGAAAATTAAGATCGATTATGCTTATTATATATTATAAATCATTCAGTTAAGCAGTAATACAAGACCATGAGGTAGGAGACATCATAGAAGATTTCATAATTCATAAATAACATAGTACCCTAAGCGTATGATTAATAAGCGCCAGTCTTAGTTAATCAAGGCAGGCTGCCACTTGTAGAATTCAGGACTTAATCCTCTTAGACCGTGGATGCCATCATCGGAGGCTGCCCATTCACACGGGTTTTGGTCCACACAAAAGGAATGTTTGAAGTTGTTATAGGTCTCCCATTGAATCGAGCCTTTGTCACTCGCGCATCCGCAGAAGAAAAGGGTTTCCAAGAACAAATTGGGATGAAACTTGAACTCGTAGTATTGTCCTGCCTTTAGCAGATGCTCGCCTAAGTCGTCATCCTTTGATTTACAATGAATGCGAATATCTGACTTGTCTCCGATAGTGTTTGTAATCCTAATATGTATTTTAGGATAAAGAGAACCACAAGTGCCTTCTGTTAGTAAGCAAGCTATGATTGCCCACGCAAAGACCAACTTCAACAATTCCATAATGAAAAGAATAGTAAGAGGCCAAGACAAAAGAGATTAAGAAGTTGTAAAAATCAACTTACAATGCAGCCCATGTCCCTCTGACGGTTCAGTTCCTATATATATATATATATATATATATATGCAAGTACGCATCGCACGCATCTTCATTTTTGGAAAAATATCATTGAAATTTTTTCACCAATATCATTTGATGACAAAATCGTTTGATACATGCATATATATCATGGTCCATGAATCTTTGTTTTTATTGAATATGATTCATGATTGTATTGATTTCTTTTTCCTTTATATCTTTCTTTGAGATAAATCGTCTGCATGTACACATTGATGATCCCTTGAGAGGGAAAATTGCCAAAATCTTATCGTTGCAATTTTCATGGGTTCGTTCTTCACGTGTATACAATACATGCTCAATGGTGAATAGTTAGCAAGTATATATTTTAACCATTTCTCCGGACTAAAGTCGTCTATCGGATCGCGTTTAATTTAGTTCTGAGTCGCAGGGCAAACAACCAAAGGAAATGACTCTTACCCGGTTCTAATTTTGGTTCACCATTTCAAAGAATCGGTGAACCGATGGTTTGACCGATTCCAAACCGGTCCGCATGTTCAAAATTTATTGGTCTTGAACTAGTGCAAATTGCAATGATAAACGTAATAGTAGAACTCAATAAGAAAACTACTAATTAAGTTAGTGATGAAATAAGCTCACCTTAACATATAATTAATCATCCACTAATTAGATTGGAGAATGCATACTAATTAATTAATGAGTTAAAATGTGATCCAAACATACCCTAAGTTCAGGAAGACGAGTGCTCCTCCAAAGGGGTGACCTGAGAACACAAAGAACACTAAATAAGCAAATCTTGGATGAAGTTGAAGCCTTGTGTTCTCAGTGTCACTCCTCCGGTGGTGCACCCACACACTCATCGGCCATGGCCACATCCATCGTATTTCAAAATTTTTGTAAACTTTGTAAGTAATCAGTATCGTAATTCATCGATTTTGCGAGGTGGGTATTTGTAAATGTTCAATGTGGTCACTATCTCAACATTAACCCACCTCATGTCGTCATATTCGGACTGGACACTAGTCGAAACGATCTCATCTAATAAATCTATGATGCCATCCTATATATATTTTTTTTATTATAATAATGAGTATTAAAGAATAAGCCGTATGATCTAGGATTGTATTGCTTCGGATGAACTTTTCACTATTGCTACAATGCTACTTATATGGCATTCAAAAGTACATAGATGAATTAGACGTAGAACAAATTTTGTATAGTTAATTTTCTCTTTTTTCCCCGTATTATATACAGTAGAAATCATGGCTCGTTCGGTGACGTTACATTTCCATTAACCCGTGCATGTCGTAGGCATGGCATGATTCGTACTCCGATCCTTGTGGTTTGTGAATATATGAAGTATTAGTTCAAGGTTTTGTTTGTATTTTGTAAGGGTATGAATTGCTGTACACTACGGATTATCTTTATATAAAGCAAGGGCAATTCCGGTCCTTAAATTTTAGGGTGTCTTTGTTGGTATTTGAAGGTTTAACTTTTTTAGATTGGCATACATAATAATGTTGTAAGATTCGTTTGCTTTGTAACCTCAAGTCATGTTGCAAGAAAAGAAAGCGGAAGAAGAGATTTGGAAGAGAAGAATTTTCATTACATTGAAAAGAGACAAAATACACCAGTTGCTTTTTATACAGAGGCTATGCAAAGCATCAAATAAAGGATAGCTAGCTATCTAATTTGGACTTATTGCTAACTTCTTTGACTTGTTGACTAAAGCTGACGTGGCTATCCCATCATCCCCCTTCAAGCTGGAGGGGCAACTGACTACTCCAAGCTTGTCTAATATATTAGGCATACGATGACCAACCAAGGGTTTAGTCAGAACATCAGCTAACTGGTGTTTAGTATCAATGTGATGCAAGGAAATCAGTCCATCTAGCAATTTTTCTCGTACATAATGACAGTCTAGATCAATATGTTTGGTGCGCTCATGGAAAACCGGGTTTCTAGCAATGTGTATTGCCGCTTGGTTGTCACAACGTATAGCAATTGGAGTAATTCCTGGAACTTGAAGCTCAGCCAACAAACGACTCAACCAAGCTACTTCAGTGCAAACTCTCCTTAATGAGCGATATTCGGCCTCGGCTGAAGACAAGGAGACTGTGGTTTGTTTCTTGGATTTCCAAGCAATTGGACTGCCACCTAGAAACACTACAAAGCCACTCACAGATCGTCTAGTAAGAGGACACGATGCCCAGTCCGCATCACAGAAAGCTTGCAAGGAGAAAGAAGAATTCCCATTGAGAAGCAAAGACCTGTCAGATGTGCCTTTCAAATATCTCAAAGTGTGCTTAACAGTTATCATGTGAAATTCTGTAGGCTGCTGCATAAACTGACTCAAAAATTGGACTGAAAATGCTATATCTGGCTTGGTGTGCACCACAAAATTAAGCTTTCCAACTAACTTTCTATAATCTGTAGGATTAGAAAGCAAAGGACTATCACTGAACATAACTTTGGAATGCAAATCAAGAGGACTGACCACACTTTTTAGATCTTGACATCCAAATTCCTGCACTGTTTCATCAATGAACTTCTTCTGGTTCATTAGAATACCTTGAGCACTTTTTAAAAACTCAATGCCCAAGAAATAATGCAACTGGCCTAGATCCTTAATCTTGAACTCTTGATCCAAGAACGACTTGATGGAAGAGATCTCAGATGCATCATTGCCAGTCAAAATTACATCATCAACGTAAACAGCAAGATAAGTAATCAATGCTCCATTTGCCTTAGAAAACATAGAATAATCATTTAAGGATTGAATAAAACCCTTAGATCTGAGAGCTTGAGACAATTTTGAATACCATTGCCTGCTGGCCTGTTTGAGTCCATACAAGGATTTTTTCAGCTTGCAAACCTTCCCATTTTCAACTTCTAAACCGGGAGGTATGGACATATACACCTCTTCATGGAGATCACCATGCAAAAAAGCATTGTTTACATCTAACTGACTCAACTCCCATTTATTTTTCACTGCCACAACCACTAAAGTTCTCACAGTTGTCATCTTCACAACCGGTGAGAAAGTCTCTGTGTAATCAATACCTTCTTTTTGTGTAAATCCTCTCACCACCAATCGAGCCTTGTACCTCTCAATACTACCATCAGCCTTATGCTTAACCTTATAAACCCATTTGCAGCTTATAGGTTTCTTTCCTTTCGGTAAGGATACAATCTCCCAGGTTTGATTAGCTTCTAAAGCCACAAACTCGTCTGTCATGGCTTGCTTCCAAGCTGGAAATCGACAAGCATCAAGGTAAGAATCAGGTTCTGTTATAGGAGGTATTTGGCTTATGGAGGTAATGGTAGGAAATTTGATAGTAGAGGTAAGAGTATGACAGCAAAGAGCCTCATCTTGTGTAGCACAATGACACACATAATCCTGAAAATACGAAGGAGCATGACGCTCTCTGTTAGATCTTCTAGGGATAGGCTCAGGTGAAGGCTGAACATGTGGAGATGGTGGAAGGGTGGGAGAATTTATGGATGGAGAAGCTGTATCATCATCATAAGATGTAACAGATGATGGAAGAAATAAAGGGCTGGAATTTTTGTGGCTATAAGGAAATATGGTTTCATGAAAAACAATATCCCTAGAATATTGAATAAGGCGAGTTTTCAGATTTAGAACTTTATAAGCCTTCTTTCCAAACGGATACCCCAAGAAGACACAAGGATGAGCTCTTGCCTGGAATTTATGCCTTCCTTGTTTAAGAGTGGATATGAAACAAAGACTTCCAAAAGCTCTCAAATGATCATAACTTGGTTTCTTGTTATGAACCACCTCAAAAGGACTTTTTCCCTTCAGCACATCAGTAGGAATTCTGTTGATGATATGAACTGCAGTTAACACACTATCTCCCCAATACTCAAGAGGCAATTTCGACTGAAAAAGCAAAGCCCGGGCAACCTCTAAGATGTGCCTATGTTTTCTCTCAACTACCCCATTTTGTTGTGGGGTAGCTACACAAGAAGTTTGATGAATAATCCCCCTTGAAGAGAAATACTCCGATGATTCATGGCTGAGAAGAATTTTCAAATACAATGACTCAATTTAAATGAACTCGTTTGGGTAGGACTTGACTCATGTCTCATGAGATGTCAGGAACACAGAATGATAACTCAACAATAGAAGCCGACATGATGGTGGTGAAAGAAGCGTCTGAAAATGATGTTTATGAGGAAGGTTATTTTTAACATTTAGATTGGATAATTCGGGTATGAATTAAGGTATTTCATAAGTCGATATCCTATTAATTTGGAGTACCAAATACAATGACTTTAATCAATCCAAACTAAAGATGGACACAATCAAACTAGAGCTAATTTTAAGACATCAACCGAAACTATTGTTGATCTCAAGAGCACAAAACCTAAATTTCTCTAAATGTAAACAATGAATCGGTGAAGTTGGGAAGTTGGTAAAGCCCATGATTAAGAACAGGCGCCAAATGAATGGGCCTGGGCCTGGGCCCAATTAATGTGTTATTCATTGCCACACTTGGCAAACTACAACGACCTACACGGCTACACCTGTCATGTCTTACTATCATACAAGATTGCAAGCCCATGCCAAAAACGTAACTCAATTATTAACGAACACGTTGTTTGCCGACAATCTTACAACACAGCATTATCATCGACCAAGCTTTATCTAAAAGTAACAAAATATCTTCTCCCACTCCCAATCAAAACTTATAGACCAACACAATCTTCATCTATATAAACTCATCAACACATCTCAAACCGATCATCCAACTGCCAAATAACTAACACTCACTCGTCCAAAACCCTAGCTAGCCTAGCCGATCATCATGGAGGAGGAAAACACTAGGCCCACCGGCACCGCCACCAGCGACCACCACGGGCACAAGCCGGCGTCCACGACGGAGCTCATGGAGAGCGCCAAGATGGTGGCCGGCGCCGCCCAATCCGCCGCCGGCGGGAAGATGGACGGCGTCGACAAGGCTAGGGTGGCCGGAGCCGCCGAGGACCTTCTCGAAGCCGCCGAAAAGTACGGCAAGTTGGAAGGCTCGGCCGCTGGGACGTACGTTGACAAGGCCGAGGATTATCTCCACAACTACCACTCTTCTAACTCTCCGGCCACCGGAGCTCGGCCGGAAGGTGAAGGCCACGCGCCGGAGACCGGCGAGCGACGGGAGGAGGCGAAAGAGGAGAAGGAATCTGGAGGTGGTGTTGGATCTTATGTCAACATGGCTAAGGGTTTCTTCAAGTAAACGTAATATAGTTTGAGTGTACGTTTCTTTACTTGTGTAATAATGTGTAACGCTTTTGTACACTTTTGTTGTGTTCTGTGTTTTGTTGGTGCTTTAATTTGTGAGGTGTGTACAATCTAGTACTCCGTATTAATCTTTATCTTCCTTGTTCGTATGAGCTTTAATTATAAAGGATACCTTTGATACGTATTTGTTGTGCTCCTAGAGGCGATAGATTGGATAAAATGAAGTCTTATCTAGAGGAGTAACAACTTCTATAGGTGTATTAGTTATAAAGGATCTTTGATATTTGTTACAGAAAACAGTTCAACAAGTGAGTGAAGAGATAACCTTATCTTAACTCGATTTAAATGATATTGCAAAAGATCGATCTGTTTTGCTAGGTGGGTATTTGTACACATGTCTTTTCTTTTTTCTTTTTTTTTTGGTGGGAAATGTCTTTTCTTATATATAACGTACCTTTCAATCCTAAAAACCAGAACTCATTGATGGTCAGTACACCCAATTTGTCAATACCCTTACAACACAAACATTATAAGACGAACTTTCTCAACACAAAACTAAGGAAAAAAAATCTTCTCAAAATTTGATCAATGGCAAACAAAAAACTTATATTTTTGCTCTTGGTGAGAGTCGAACTCAAGACCTCCCCGCTTACTAAACGGGTGCTCTAACCAACTGAGCTACAAGAACTTTTTGCAACATTTCAATAAAGCTTGAAATCTAAAATTAAGTATTAAATTGTATATACGTATATTATAATCTACGACATTATGCCTTTTTGAAGTTTTAGGAAATCATATTCATTTCAAGAAGGGTTGTGAAGGGATAAAGAACTCATATTTCTTTCAATGAGTTTGTATGGGATCCTCTCAATAACTTGATTTTGATGAATTAATTTGTTCCAAATTATTTAAAAGTCAAACAGGCAGCATCACAAATATTGCTTGCAATCGCCACAAGAATTTACATTTTAATGTAAAACAGCATCCTAAAACTAGACCCCAGCTAATCCACTTTAATGTGAGCTAATCAGAACAAAGGCCAATAAATTTGTCACGAGATGTAGCACCAAGCCACCAGCATAATTAACTACTTCACAAGAAAAGCTTCAAAAGTCCAATCATCCTATTGGGCCCAATCCTAGCCCACATTTGTAAGTCCAATCATCCTAATCCCTATGAGCTATTTTTTTCGCTTTAAATCACATTCTGCCTTGACTTAATTAGCAACTATACCCCTTATCCTGTTTTTCTTAATCCAAATCAAACTTTAAATCCGCATAATTACTTTGCTTATTTCAGTTTGCATTTCTAAAAAAGTAGGTGAAGTCTTGTGGGTTATTTTCCACACGTACCACCAACACATAAGTGGCAAGTACTATGCATCATTATGTAATCACATTGATTATTATGCCCTAAATACACCTCTCCAATTCAGTTTCTTTCTTTTTTCTAGAATGCCCATATGCACATCTCAATTCTCATCCATGCATTCCACCTCACATATAGGTGATATAGTACGTTTTCATTCACATAATCACAAGCATAGTAGATAAACACACACAAAAATTCATTGGAAGCAAATTACAAGCATTGTAGTTGACATCACAACTTTGGTAACTTTAGTTAATGCACCCACATTATGCTACACTACATGAAACCCACAGAATATGCGTTTGTGGCTTGCCTTGTATTCATTGCCCATTTCCACTATCATACATACTTGTCTACGTTGGCATCATCATAACTCCCACCCTCTTTTCTGCTAATTTTTGTTTGTACGTAGTAGAAAATCATGAATTCCCTTGTTCTTTCATCAAAATCAATACTCCATCATACCTTTGAATCTTTGATTTAATTATACTCTTCATTCACTACTTCATCAAATCATCCAATCCCACTGTTTTCCGGTTCTTGCCTTATAACTCGTTGTCTAATTCGATTGGTCAGTGTCGCTCTACGTCTAACCCGGGTACTTCTTTGAACCCGAATCCTAGACCGACTCTTAAGATTTCTAACTTCGCATTTTCGCTAGACCAATCATGTCACGGTTAGTTACTACCTCAAATATTTCAAATCAGTGTGATTGTAATTAGTTGATTCCTTTCAGGTGAGCAAGAACAAGTGGTAACACTTTAAAAGGCATGGATTCAAAATACTACAACAGCTCATCATGTATACACATAAATGAAAGAGCAACAACAGTTTATAGTACAGCACAAAGAGTTTATACATGATACAATTTATTGCACATGAACATTCAAGAGAGAGGCCCAAATTGGCCCCTTTCACAGGATGTAGCTGATAGCATTTCCACCTTAAGACAAATAATAATGAAACAGCTTCCCTTGTAACATTTGTTTTTATGTAACTCATAGGATGTGCCTGAAACCTCAGTCGCTCCCCATACTGTAATTAAATACATCACGAAATCCCAACTACCTCAAAGGCTCAAACTCAGTACAGTATAATAAATAACAAAAAAATGCAGGAAAAAAGGAGTAGTAAAACCATTTCCATTCTTGTTTCTGGCTTAAGAATTGTACTTGCGATTACAACCCGCCTATTATCTATACTACTGAGTAACATATTTCTAGACATTACAAAATCAGAAATCAGAAAATTTAAATCCCTAGAAACAAGCTTGGAAATAGCCTGGCCATCATCATCATCACCATCCTCAACTGGAAAAAAAAAAAAAAATAGAAAAAAAGAACTCGAAACTGAAAACAGAGCAATTCAGAAATTGCAGACTAATTGGACTTGAAGCCGCTTCATTTTCCAAGAACCAGTGACCAATTGGGCGAAATCGGAGCTGATCAAGAACGAACCCAACTCGAATTGAGAAAGAACCGATCGGAATCGGGTCAATTGTGGAGAGGATTGGGGCCGCTTGGAATCAATCGCTTCTGGACGCCGAATCTGGGGTCAATGGCGTAATCGTCCGGAGGCGGAGGGGGGAATCGGCGGCGGAGATGGTGGTTGAAGGCGGAGAATTGGGCGCAGATGGGAGGTGGGTTCTTGGAGTTGAAGGAGTTGCAGAGGTGGTTGTAATGGCGGTGGAGGCGGTTTCCGGGTGGGGGCTCAAGAAACAGAGGATTGTAGTTGTTGTTGGTGGCGGTGGATTGGGCTTGGGAAAAGTAGGCCATGAGAAAGATGAGGAGGGAAATTGAGAGGATTGAGATCGGGGAAGAGAGAGATTTCCTCATGGCGATGATGGCGATCAGCGATTTCTGGAAAACAGAGGAGGGATTTGAGGGAGGAGGGTGAAATGTGAAAGAGAGGAAGAGGTGGTGTTGTATATAAAGGGGAGGGGTAGGACTGTAAATATGTTGACTTTTGGAGTTTGAGTGGGACTGCTGATTTTGGGGGGTTGGTCAATGAGGGGAGAATGGGAACGGATTTATTAGAATGCCTTAAATGAATAAATTACATGATTAAGCTTTCTGATTAGGCAGTGACTCGTAGGAGTTAATTTGCTTCACGTAAGGAGATAGTTTATGTGTAGTTAATGACTATTAGTACGTAATGGTAGTGGTTTAAGGTTGAGCTATTATTTCCATCTATTAAATGCTTGCAGTAAAAGTAAAAATAAATAAAAATTGAAGTCTAGTTTATGGGGTCGTTTTTTTTTTCTCATTTGATTTTGTTTTCAAATAATTTTCTCTGACATTTTATTCTTACTACAGTACCTTCTACTTTCCACATTTTCTCTATTAGTGTAAATTAATAAAAGAAAAATGAAAAAGTTGAGCTGTAGACTTCAAGAAATTGAAAAACTAAATAACGAATGAGGATATGATATAGTTTTTTTTTCAAGAAATTGAAAAATGAGGATATGATATAGCTCATGTAAAAACTTGCAATTGCTTCTTGTATTATTGTATAACATAATACTCCGAGACAACATTGGTAACATATTTAGTAACAGAAAATTCGGGACGTGAAAAGACATAAAAGTTACAGTAGTCTATTTCCAAGATTACACCTGTGTTATGAATCTGGCTAGATCTACTTAGCAACTACTTCTAAGCATTATTAATGCGTTTAGTTGAGTTTGGACTTTGAGAGCAAAATTGAATAGTTGAACTAGAAAATGGGATGGGAGTTACATCTAAAATTAGTTTACAGTTTAATTACCATTCATTGCTTAAGACTCCTTCCAATTAACAACGCTAGAATTTCACATGCTTTCCGAAATCAAGGGAAGCTTAATTGACAAGATGTGTTACTATATGATCTACATATAACTCAGCTTGCAGTCTTGTGTGGGCCAAATTCAAAATTTTAACACAGTGTTTGATGATCAAATCAACAACGCTATATTTGGACTACACATTGACAAAATTTGATTGAAAGAATGTAATTAAGTTCATAATGTAGTACAATTAATTAGAGGAAGCAAAGCTAGAGTGACATAAATCAGTATTAGTCACTTTACTTGCCAACCAAGTTTCGAGCGCGCTTTTCGGCGCCTTTCACTCTGGAGTTCAGTTCATCAATGTCATCATTTAGATGATCTAGAGCTTTGCTTTGCCTGCATTGCAATTTTCATTAAGTGGTCATTTCATGGCAAAGTTGGAGCTCAAACTTGTACAATATCAACAAAACTGACCTGTTGAGTTCAGATCCCATGTCAAAAGCCATACCCTTGAGATCACCCAAAATGTTGCTCAAATCGTCAAGCGCATCGTCTTGTTTCGCTTTCTCGGTCTGATCCCGATCAAGACAGGTGGTGTTAGATTGTCAATTTCAGTTAAAACGTACTTATAACAAAACTTGGACATTTTCAATGATCAAATCATCAGACCTCTATTTTCTGATAGCAACTGACTTGTTCAGGCTCAGCTGAGGATGCTTTGGCAGCTTGTTGCTGTTTGGTTAAATGAGCTGTGCCTAACTTTTCCCTTTGTTCTTTTGTTGCAGGCTTAAAAGGTGTCTCTGTTCATTGACAAAACTATGTCAATAATACCATGATCAAACATTGTACTCAATCTATAGAGAGAAAGGCACCTGGTGTGATCTTTGGTCCAGCAATCTCGCGCGTCTTTTTCGGCTTCCATGTCCTAGAAAACATGCCTCCAAGATTGCCTAACAACTTCTCACCCTAAAATTTCCAAGTAATATGATCTTACATTTTTGTAAAGCTAGCTAGCCATGGTATATAGGCACATTAACAAGGAAAGTAAACAACAACAACTAATACCTTGCTTAAATCGCGGTCAACGTTGACAGCAACCTCATGGGTCTTGTAGATCAGCTCGCCTTGATGGTGCAAGGCTTCAAGCGTGTTGCTAGCATCCTCTTTCATATCAACAGCAATCATAAGACAATTGTTAGCCGTGGCTGTCGTCTCCTCGGCCTTGTGGACTGCATAATGCTGGAGTTGTTGCACGGATTGGTTCTCCAACCCGCCCGAGTCTCGGAAATCGTTCTTGTAGCTGTTCTTGGAGGCTTTTGAAATGTTGGCATTGTATTCTGATTGCTCTACGGCCTCGTTGGTCTTACCGGATGTGATGAGAACCGGGTCGGAGGAGATTGTGATTGGAGTTGTTGATGATTTGAAGGGCGATTTCATGAAGCCGAACATTGTTGATGATCAAGTTGAATGAATCTAGCTGAGATTGTATGAAGAATCAAGCTGGATTATGAGGCAATGCAAAAGGGATGGACTCTAGGATTAAGGAAACATGAGAGAAAATGCCTGTGAATTGGTTGATGGCAGGCTCAAGTCAATGCATTTGAGCTTGTACTATATAGCAGAATCTTGCAAGCTGTGAAATGTGAGATTGTAAATGATCTTCCTCCACGTTTAGAGAAGACATGAAAGAGAATGGAGATGAATTCAACATTATGAAAACTTATGGGAAAAATGGATGAAAGTTTTCCTATCATTCCTTTGAATATCAAGACGTGCCTGGAGGATCTTGAGCTCACAAGTCAAAACCTTAAACGGTTAACTATTTGTTTCAAAAATAAAATAACTAAATATTTTCAATAAGCTAAAATGCAATGAATAACATATACTTAGGACATACCACAGATCAATTAATAACATTTTAACTCATTTCAAGGCAATGCATAGTTGTTAACAATGCGTTTATTCTTCCTATTTTGGGCTTAAAGGCCCAAAATTAGTTTTGGGCTTTAGATGGATCCACTAGTATATCATCGGCCCTGAAGGGACAAATAATTCAACTCATTTCATTTTGTTGTATTTAGTCATAGATAGTGGGTACATCACAACTAAATTGCTTCTTTGCAACTTTGCCTAACCCATGTATTATGTCGAGCTCACAATCTCTCTTGTCAAGTGCCCTACCCTTGTTAGTTTTTAGTTCCCAATTTGAATTCAGAACTGACTTAGAATGAACTTAAAAGGAGGATCCTAGTCTACCCAGCAAGAATATTAGTGCTAGGAAGATGAGTTATCTCGTAAATAATACCCTACAAGAAACAAGAATGAAAATTTGAGCTCAATTTCCTCAAATTTATACTCTCATATATACGTTGTGTAAGCTAAGTATCAAAGGTGCTGAAAGCTTATGTAGTAAGTGAAAATTTGTTCATTAGATTAAAGGAAACTGGTTTTTGATCCTTCAATCATTATCTAGATGAAATATTCTGACAATTTATTGCTAGTAATGTGCTACGACATATGGGCAAATGTAGTAGGAATCTTTTCACTTTTCAGGAAATAAAAAAAGAATCATCATGTATTCATATAGCTCAAAGCAGAACCAAGATAGACATTATAAGAATGTCCAAGCTAAAAACAAAAGAATTTCACCTAAAAACTAGTGGTTTAAAAAGCAAACAAGAAAAAGGAAAGAAAATCAGTTCATTCATATCAAAGAAAGAATATGGTTGGTTGAAGTTGCCAGTAGCACAGTTGTCCTGACTCTCAAAAGCTTGTGACTTCTGAGAGATTACGACAAAACAAACACTTTTTCTTTTTGATGTTATAGTAGAAGTACTAATAGGAAGTTGTAGTTGCTGTGTAGACTTCATCCTTCCAAACTCATGTACACTAGAAGAATAAACTTTCTTCAAATCTTCAGCCACTACCATGGGAAGAACTGTGAATTCCCACCACCATCTTCTTCGACCGGTGCAGGAAGATTAAGATCAAGAAATTTATGACTATTCTCGCCCGAGTTTCTTGCAACAGATTGGATCAAATTAGCCTTATCTTGAGGAGAACAGCCTATCAAGTGAGACCTCTTATGACCACCTAATGCTTGGCCTGATTTGAACACTTTGGGACAAAAGGGACATTTATGCCCCTTTGTTTTCTTGGACCCAATAGCCACATCTTTCGCGAGGGAGCTCTTGATCACAAACTGCGATTCGGGTTTGGACACTGATTTAGGGGCAAAGCCATCATGTTCATTTCTTGATCCAATGTTGTCCCTCCTGTGAGTTATGATGTGTCCACCAAGTGCTTGGTGGGTCTTAAATGTCCTTTGACATATCCAACACTCATATTTTCCTGCCTTGTGAGCAACCTTGTTTGTTACTTGTGATGATGAGCTCAAAAACACTTGCTTCATCTTCTTGCTACCAGCTGATCTTTCACACAAATCCCTGCTCCTTAGATGCCTCTTCTTGTCGCGCTCTTCCGAACCACACAAGTCGCCGTACCCGGATCCAACTTTGAACTTGGGTTTGTTGGAATCATGATTTCTAGCAAACCAATCAACAGAATCATCTGATTCAAGCTCCTTAGCCCCATTCTCAAAATACCCAGAATCAGAACTATCCATTTCTACACATTTCACATCCTTAATCCCGTCTTGCTTCCTTTTCACAAACTCATCCACATTCTTCTCATCATTATTCACAGATTTCAGACAATGTTTACCCTCCAAGATCATAGAATTGTTATCAGACGACTCGGATGTGAAATTAACAGCAGTAACTTTTCCATGACGATGGCCGGAATCCCTTGACAACAACATCAAGCAAATTGCTAATTCCTCTTGCTCATGCTCAATCTCAGACACATTAGATAAAGAATCAAAAGCATTAATCCCCTTCTCATCCTTTCCTTCCTCCTCACTTTCCCACAATTCATCCTCTTCATCTTCATCCTCTTCTTCTTCTTCCTCATCAACATCTTCCTCTTCTTCCTCTTCTTCATCATCATCATCATCATCATAATAGCCATTCAACCTACTGAACTTCCTCTCCTTATCAGAATGACAGCTCATATGACCACAAAGAGCCTTAAGAGATTGAAAGGCCTTACCACATTGCTTACAAACCCTGATCTGTTGCTGAGCATGAACAATTGAAGGTGGTGGATCTTCTTCAGCTCTCCATGTCTTCTTTGGATTCTCTCTTAGGCCATAGCCATTGGGCCCACCACCACCACTACAAGAAAATTGTTTTTTAGCAACAAATTTTTTGCAACAATTATAAATATTGTTGCTACAGATATATTTTAGCAACGACACGTATTGGGTCGTGGCGAAAGGTTGTAGCCTTAAATTCCTATATAATTTCCCTCCATAAATTTCTTGAGGCGGGAGGAAAGTAACTTACTACAACAAGCTTCTCGTTGCTAAACATAAATATATTTTTCGCAACAACAAAAGTTGTTGTGAAATTTATTTTTATTTTTGCTACAAGCATTTTTTGTGACAGAAAATAACTTTATAATTAATTTATTTAATCAAAACGTAAGAGCCTTATTTATTTTTAGCGGTAAATTTTATCCTCAAGTATTTTCATAAGGTAGGGTGTGAAAAAATAAACAAGTTATTTTTGGCAACAAATCTTTCATTGTTATAAATGAAAAGTTTATCGCTACGACATTCAATCATTGTCTAAAATGTCTTCTTTTTTTGCTACAACCTTTTTCGTTGCCAAATATAAATCTAATTTTTTTATTAATAAAAGATAAAACACAATTTAGACGTTTTCAGAAATAACTCACTCCCTCCATAATTTTCATGAGGCGGGATGAGTAAAAAAATAAACAAGTTATTTTTGGCAACAAATCTTTCATTGTTATAAATGAAAAGTTTATCGCTACGACATTCAATCATTGTCTAAAATGTCTTTTTTTTCGCTACGACCTTTTTCGTAGCCAAATATAAATTTATTTTTTTCATTTAATAAAAGAAAAAATACAATTTAGATTTTTTCAGAAATAATTCACGCCCTCCATAATTTTTATGAGGCGGGATAGGTGAAAAAATAAACAAGTTATTTTTGGCAACAAATCTTTCGTTGTTATAACTAAAAAGTTTATCGCTACGACCTTAAGTCATTGTCTAAAATGTCTTTTTTTTTGCTACGACCATTTTCGTTGCCAAAAATAAATCTTTTTTTTTTCATTTTATAAAAGATAAATCATAATTAGATTTTTTAAGAAATAACTCACTCCCTCCATACTTTTCATGAGGCGGGATAAGTGAAAAAACCCATATTTTATGTTTTTTTTTAGCCCCATATTTTATGTTTTACGACAACCCTCTTGTCATTATAAACATGATATTTTTTATTTCTTGCAATTAGGGTTGAATCGATCATATGCCCCCGCCAGTTAAAAATTTGAAGAACCCGCCTTTTAGTAATTAAATGCCAAATTCATATTTTAATAATACCCATACATTATCCCAGAATTGAGAATATCCCTCGGGCATTCTTCCCCCTTCCCCCTTCCTCGAGCCCTAGCCGTCAGCCATTTGCACTTGTAGATCCGAGCCCTTCTCGAAGTCGGCCGCCTGCTCGTCCTCGTCGTCGTCCCCACTCCTCGGGCCTCCTCGGGTCCTCGCTGCCTCCTCCTCGGCCGCCTGCTCGTCAGTCCAATTGCATCCGGCTTCTGGTTTACGGCCTCTCACTCGCAGCCGATGAAGGTCTAATCAAATCAGTAACCCGTGATGGGAACCCAGAGTAATCGTTTCCGATCTGTTATACCATCTCCCTCTTGAATTCAAATCCTGGTTTGGATTGCCTTGAATCGGATTGTTCACTAACTGCAGGGAGTTGCTTAGAGGCCCCTTGTACTATGTGCTTGTGTTGATAGTATGTGCTCTTGTCTTCTGGCGTGATTCTCCGGTCGGTGTGATTTCTCTGGCTATGATGTGTGGTGGTGATGGTACATGCTTGGCTGCTCTTATCATCTCTAGCAACACTAATTATGTCCACTTGTTCTCAGTCTTACATATAGGGGGTTTCATACTTTCAGGTGTTGCTGACATAATTGGAAGAAGGCTTGGATTCGCAAAGCTTCCTTACAATGAGCATAAGAGTTGGGCTGGTAGCATTTGTATGTTTGCTTTCGGCTTCTTGGTATCACTAGGGTAAGTTTCGGCCTACCGTTTATAAGCGCAAGATTAGCAGCTGAAACAGACTTCATTATCAATGAAGCATGCTATTGGTAATTTGGTATTGCAGGATGCTATATTATTTCTCCTATCTAGGCTACTTTACTCTGGATTGGCCTTGGACTGTCAAAAGGGTTGCTTTGATCTCTTTAATAATACCCGTATATTGGCAGGACACTCGAGTGTTTGGTATTTGCATTAGTTTTTCACATGCTTATAATAGCTTTCGTGAAGATTTTATGCTAATTTAACTTGCATTACACTCTCGAATGCAGGAGACCCAGGGGGTTTGTGTTCCTGCTTATGTTACAAATGAGTTTCCAACAATTTTTACAAAAAAGAGTGGCTTCTGTGTACGTAAATTTTCTCATATAGAACTTCCTGTTTTTTCATCTTGTTTTATACATTCATTTTGATCAATTTGAAGCTACTAACTACTCTTTTATTGTGAAGCTTGCCATCTGAATAATGATAGACCTCACATGGACAATTATCTATATAGCTTACCTCTGCTCTGTGATCACAAGGTAATATTGTTCACTCACTTTCTTCGACTGTAGTTCCTGAGTATATATGTATCAATGTATGGCCTCCAGCTTGGCAATAGCTTCTACAAGGCAGTAGGTTTGGGTTGAATTGTTCTTTTTTTTTATGTAGCTTCTAGGTTTGGATTTATTGTGGTGTTCTTGGCTTATGGAATCTAGCTAAGAACTGAGTATTTGGATTTCTTGATTGTTTATTCACATCAAGGTAATCAAGAAGCTAGTATTTTTCAATAAATAATTTCTTGTTGAATATGAAGTATTAAAAATGAAAAATTAGGAATCTAGTATTTTTGTACTATCGTCTGTAGCTTTTGTAGTATTATTAGGGAATTATGATTAGCCTCTTAACTATCATTTTAAATGAATCTAATTAGCTTGTTATCTAATGTCCTTAGCTAACCACACAATCTCCACCCTCTTTCTTTTAATATACTATGCTCTGTTGTATAACTTGGTCAAATTTAACGTACTCTATGTAACAATTTGGTATATGTGATTCCAAATTAAATAATAGTTAATTATTCATTGTTCCCTACATTAGTTTTTGACAACAGAATTGCACTTTTTACTTGTTTTGTGGATGCTCGTGGTATGATTGATTTATTTGCTTAATAAATTTTGTTATATATCGTTTAAAACTCTTTTAGCACTAGCTTCTATTTTTGTTATATATTTCTAATTCCTTGTCCGAGTATTGTGTTAACAAAAAGTAGGAGCTATCATGGATCGGGAATGGATGAAATTAAGCGATCGAAGTGCTCTAAAATATATGCAAGGGATAGATAGTTTTCTTGATTTTGCATTCACCAATTCTATTGCATCTGACGAGGGCAACCATATTGGATCAACAATTTTTTTATGCTTACATGTACTATTTACTACATTTATTTGACCCTACTACACTTTCTTCTTTTATTGTATGACCTGACATTTGTCTTTTTTTTACAGGTTTTCTTCTACTCACTGATTGAAGGTTTTTTGCTTGCATCATTATATCGGTAATCTCAAGTTGCAACGCCTCTTTTCTTGAACCTATCACATTTAAATTACAGTCAAATTGGTTTAAAAATTAATGAACAAATCATTGAGTGGTGTTTCCATCGAGGACATGACAAAATTGTGGATTTGACCATTTCCTAATGTTTCTTTGTGCAGGAGCTTGTTGTACTACATTTAATTCTGAAAAAATTAAGGTCAGATTTCAAATTGATTACTGTCTGATTGGAGACTAATGCAACAAACTGATTTTTAATGATCTTAAGATGCAATATACAATGAGTAGAAAACTGATTAGTTATGATCTAAAATACAGAAAAGAAATTTGCAAATAGCCAAAATCAAAAATCTAAGAAGTAGAGTAAGCATACTACTGCTGAAATTTATAGATTTGAGTTGATTTATAAATTTGATAAGGGAACTTTGATTTTTGATGTTGATGTAGCTTGTGAGTATTAAAAGGCATGATGTTACTTTTGTGAAAGTTGCATTCATCTAATTTTCATTGTTCATTGGTTCAGACATTTTTTTCATAATTTGGATTGTTTAAAATACAAAGAAGACCATGTTGAAATTTTCAGCTGCGATTTTTGTTGCTTCTGAGCATTTCATGGCATGCTGAAATTTTGAGCTGTGTTTTTTTGTTGCTTATCAGCATGTCAAGGACTCAAGGCACAATGTTACTTGTTTGAAAGTTGTATTGATTTAATTTTTCATTGTTTACATGTCTAAACACTTATGTAATAATTTTGATTGTATAAAATACAGAGCTGTGTAAGTATTTCAATTCAGAGTAGATCATGCTGAAATTTTCGATGAATTCTTTTTCTTTTTTGTAGGAACAACTACTTCAGCTCGTGGAAGACAAAGAGAAAGAAACCGAAGGTGATCAAGCACGTCCTCAGACACAAGAAGAAATGTTGCTTCATGTGTTAGGCCCTAAGTCTCGTTATGCTGGAGGCAAGGGAAATGGCTATAGAGGTTCATCTAACTAATTTTTTGTCAAACACTAATTAAACTATTGGCATGTATACGCCTATTTTTTGGACACTATGATGATCTAGTATGCTATCTTTGATGTATAGGTGATGAATTATTATAATGTAATTAGGATTTAAGCCATTATTAAATGTGCTATACAATTTGTATTTTTTATGATCATTATTTTAATGAATGGTGAAGAAAGATATTTAAAGAACATATTTTCTGCTACAACAGCTGTCATTGCTGAAAATAAGAATGATATTCATATGTCAAAATTTTATGCCAACAATATTAGTTTTTGACAAGTAATTTTGTAGCTAAATATTGTATATTTGGCAACAATGTATAGTGTTATCAAAGACCCTATTTTTCGCAACAACAAAAATTGTTACAACACTATTATTTTTCATAACGACTATTGTTGTTGCAGAAAAACAATTCCACCCCAACCTGATATAGATGTATGGCAACAATAGATTTTTAGCAACAATTCTTTCGTTGCAAAATACTAATTTTTGGCAACGAGGAAATGTCGTTGCAGAAACCTTTAGTAACGGCATCTCCCATAACGGAGGAGGGTCGTTGCCAAAAAGGTGAAGTTGTTGCTAAAGATATTTTTGGCAACGAATTTCTTTGTTGCCATAAACCAATTTTCTTGTAGTGCACCAACAGCTTGAAGGTGATTATGATGATGATGATCACCGCCATTGATCAACTTGTTTATAAAGATGGGAGCTTTTTTCTTGGATTTCAACTTGTGGGCTGCATTAGAGACATAGGAATTTGCAATCACATGAGACCTCATGTGTCCTCCAAGAGACTTCCCACTTGGGTACCTTTTGTTGCAGAGCTTGCAAACATGCTTGTACTCTTCTTGATGATCTCTTTTCTCCTCCATTTGCATCTAAACCACAGACACACAATCCAAAGCAAAGCAAAGCAAATTAGCTTGAGAATGAAGCATTTTAGATGGAGATAAAGTAAAATGAGCGGTGGATCAAATTAGAGGAAAGTGAAGAGAAGCTCTACATATGTAATTATTTTTTAACAAAACCTTGAATTGGGTGAAAAGGGGGGAAGAAGAGGAGAAATTCTCAGATGGGTTTGGTGGTGGAGGTGGTATGAATGAAACAGGAAGAAGATAAAGATGATGAATCGAAATTGCTTCCAAACAGATCCCTAAAAGAGATGAAGCTCAAATTTGGAAAATGGAGTGCAACAGATCACCAAGTTTCATGCTTATTGACAGGTGAACAAGCAAGGGAGAATCAAAGAGCAGAGGTATGTGACAATTTTAGCTTATAAGTACAAGATCCGACCCATCAAAAAGCCACCACAAGAATTCCATTTCTCTTGGAAAGGGAAAAAAAAAAATTTAATCAATTTCCTTTTTTTACTCTCCGAATTTTTTTTACTGTTCTATCCCACTGTTGCACCTAGAAGAAAATTTGATTAATTCATGAATTAAAGCTAATAAATTGTAAAAAAATGAATTTAAAAATACAAAATTGGAGCAATAGATGGGTCAAACATGTCGCTATAATTAGGGATGAACAAGTCTTTGGAAATACTATTAATTACAAGCTCTCTTGTGATTTGTTTGTTTGTTATGATTTTTAAGGATGTGAGTTGGAGTACGAGGATGAGGGTTTCTAGTTCTTTACATGGGAAGCCAAAGATTGAAATTTTGGACAACCAAACAAGGTGCTAAGAAGTGACACGTGGCATCCATTGAGTGCATTACGAAGTGTTTCTATATGGAAGTGTAATGCCTCATTCTACTTTTTATTAAGAATCTTGTGAGTTGTGACAATGTTGAAGGAGTTAGTTGATTGATCATATATTTGTATCAAACTATTCCAACAACCAAGATAAGGATTTTGAAACGTAAACAACCCACATTTAAAAGAAGATTTGATACTTTTAACTTGGCTCAAAACAATGCTTAATACTTTTAAGTTTGGATCAAAAAGTTAGTGTGACAAAACATGCCTTTAATTTCTAAAAAGCAAGTAAAAAAAATGGTTTGAAGGAGTTTAATTCAACCTACGAAAGGGTCAATCGTTGTTATTAATGTAGATCTTCAACACAATTATCATGCCTGATTTGATCTACAAGTGTACCCAATCCCACTTATTACTCCCACAACTTCTCCCACAAAATAGTTGCACGAGAAACTTTATCAAAATAGACCAAAAAAAAAACAAGGAAACTTTTCCACACTCTTTTAGGACTTAGGAGTATAAAATATTCACATAGAATTTCTCAAGTGCGTTTTTATTTTCTCGTTTTGGTATTCTTTTTAGAATATTCATCTTTGTTAAATTCATTTTTCTTCACAAGAAGTTTAATGCACAAGATCTTCATATATTCTTAGTCATGCCAAACCAAGTTTTGGATTTCAAAGCCTTCCCATCTATTTTGGGTTTTACATTTCCTAGCATATGTGCTACATGACATTTGACCTATATATCGAATGACCGATGACTTTATTCGAACTTTCAACATCAAAACTAGTTTATAAATCAAATTATAGAAAATTGTTTACATGTGAAGTCGAGCTAGCGTAATTGAGTTGACAATAACTAGTTACTAATGAACACCACATATTGTATAATTATCTCGATCATTACTCGTTTACTTAAATAATCATATCATTTTGTTTACACACCAAGTGAAGTGGTAGAAACAAAGAATAACAATCAGGTTTTGACCTAATAACCATTAAGCTCAAGAGGTGGAATTGAGGAATCTTGTGAACCAAGTAACAGAGTCCTTTGGGTATCTCTTGAGATTGTCTTTGAAGTCTACAAAGTAAAGCCCAAATCTTGACGAGTACCCAGCTGCCCACTCCCAATTATCAAGCAACGACCATGCAAAATATCCCTTCACATTACACCCGTCTTCCCTGCAAATATTCAGTAAACAATGGTACTTAAAAAGAGTTGATTAGGTGAAAGAAAGAGCAAATTAGTGTATAAGTTATATACTTGATTGCAGCTAGCAAGCTTTGAAGATAGTCATGGTGGTATTTGATCCTCTTCTCATCCTTAAGGGCTTCCTTTATTGGCTTTAGTGGGTTGTTTCCATCATCCATTCCTGAAAACATACCAAAACTAAATGATTTTTCTCATCTCTTAGAAGCTACTATAATGCAACATTGATCTTTAATCAAGGCGATTAATTACCATTTTCGGTGATGATCACAGGTGGGTTCCCGTACTTGTTCTTGATGTAATTCATCAAGCTTCTAATTCCTCGGGGTACAATGTATAACCATACAGCATTCGCCTTCAACATCGCGAAAAAACAACCGTTAGGATTAGTCGACATTAAGCTATAAATGACGAAAAATTGTTCATTTTGCTTAGATACCTTGTCTCCAATTGGTTTCCCATCATGGCCGAATGCTGAAATTCATAAGAACATAATAAGATCAGCATCAATTTGGTGTCTTTAAATCGAACAATCACAAATATGACTTAACATGTTTGATGGATCTATAAATGAATGAATTCGTGGTTAACTTACGAAGTGTGACAGCCCCGGAATCGGAGAGGGTATCCCTTAGCAAGGTGCCTATTAAATCTGTTTTGTTGTTTCTTGCATACCAAGTAGTGTAATGATTGATTCCTACAAAATCTAAGGATCCTTTGAGCAGAGCAGATTCACTTGGCGTAAACTTAGGCAATCGGTCTCCTACTCTCGTCTTCATTGAGCTAGGGTAGTCCCCGAAGATCAATGGCTCGATAAACCTGTCAACCGATAACGGTTTTAACCAATCTTGGTCACCATGAAAAAGAGTTTAAAAAGTTGTTACAAAAGTTTTTTTGTTAGTATTGTGTATACCATCCTAGTTGGAAGTCTTGAGCTCTCTGAGTTGCATCTATGTCTTCTGTAGTGTTTGTCGCTGGCTCGTACCACATCACATCAAACGATGCTCCAACCAATCCACGTTGTTGCGACTGACCACAGGATTTCACAATTAGACCACACATCAATTAAATCCGACAATGTATTTAGATAACTGACAAACACTACTACAAATTACCTTGTATTTTTTCCTATAGATGTCTACAACGGTGGCATGGGACAAGAGCATGTTACGAGCGACAATGTAAGGCTCGGTGGCAGAGTTGCCTTTCCGACAGTAGAGATGAAGGAGGATCGAGCAACGAGCTGGTGGAAATAGACCCACGTCGTACCCTTGTACCGTCACTGTGTGTGGCTCGTTGAATGTGATCCAATACTTGACCCTGTCTCCAAAGTTCTTGAATAGGGTCTCCACATAGATTGCGTAATCATTTCTGTTCATATTGACACAAAAAATCACATGCTTATATAGTTATATCAACAAAATAATTGAATGGCCAACGGGAAAAGTGTTTAGATGTAGACTTACATGATTTGGGGGCTGAGCCAACCGTTGTATCTGTCCTCAAGAGCTTGTGGTAAGTCCCAATGATATATTGTCACATATGGCTTGATCCCTTGAATACCCAAAAATTGCACAGGTTAAAGGCAAATAGTACTAGTATTTATGATTTGTATTGTGTAAACTTTGTGAGTGTCCAAGACTTACCCTTGGCTAGCAAAGCATTGATCAGATTGTTGTAATGATCGATTCCGGCTTGGTTGATTGTTCCGGTTCCATCTGAAATGTGACGACGAATGAGTCGCTTGGAATTCGACATTGCATAATTATGTAACGATAAAGGGATAAGAACACGGAATCGGTAGACTTACTTGGGAAAATCCGAGTCCAAGAGATGGAAAATCTGTAGGCATCCATCCCCATGTTCTTCATCAAATCTATATCTTCCTGTTCCAAGGAAAACATAGCTACATTGATTGATAAATTCCAAAGTCCATAAACAGATTTAACAAGTATAAGTTGTGAGAAATACCTTATAACGGTGATATTCATCCACTGCTGCGTCTGCATTGCTGAAATCGAGCACTTTTCCTGCTTACACAAATCGCATTACATCATTTCTTAAGCTCCAATTTTTATTATATTATTGGGCATTTTAATTAATTGGTTTTCTTGAAACATAAAATAATTACCAAAAGTATGAGCAAATTTGTCCCATATAGAAGGGCCCCGTCCATCTTCCTTAACTGCTCCTTCATACTGTTGTCGATTGTTGTACATGAATACGAGGACATAAAATCTTTATAAATAAGAATATTAGATTGATAGATTTAATATTAAGAAAAAGAAGCTTCCGAGAATGGCGCCAAAGAAACATGAATATGAGCTGGAAAATTGGACAACAGCGATTTCTTTGTGTTCAAACATGATCATTGGACTCCTCTTCACATCTAATCAATTCATTATTGTCGTGGTGTGAACGTGAAGACGGTGCTGTGTACAAAGTCTAGGAAATTGTGGCCTCAATTTGGAAATAATGAAGAAAGAAGAGGCTGGTCTGAAAAGGATTTTGTCTAAAGGTAACGGCCGGTTTGAGTGTCAGCCAGTAAGGCATTGACACGTGTGCGGAATCACCGCGTTTTGCAAGTCACGGGTTAGACAGACCGACTACCCGCCATAGTGTGTCATAAGCAGTAGTATTATTCTAATGACCAAACTAACCGTTATCTTTTCCGCCACTTTTAGTTGCTTCACAGTGTACGCCATAGCATAATACAGTACTATTAATGGATAAATTAAAATGATTGTAACCGAATAAATTGACAAGCTAAAATCGTGTAGAACACTAGTTAATTATATACAAAATGCCAGGAAAATTAATGAGATCAGACAAACTAGTAGGGACAAATCTCCTAGAAACCATCCACGCGAAGCAAGGCATTTATTCTTACTTTCAAAAGGGTAATTAAGCCTCACATTTAATTTAATTAATTGGGGAATTGGTGGAATCGTGTACCTGGTACGCAGAAGAGGCGGTTCCAAAAACGAATCCATCTGGAAAACTCTTTCGACTGAGATCCGATTGAGCGAAACACGACCCGAGATGAGCTACAAGCAACAGATTGCAAAACAGAGCACACACGGAGTTCGGTTTCGCCATTCTGTTTCAAATTTCGAAGAAATCTCCAGATCTAATAATAATCACTCGAATCGATATGTGATTAGTGTGTAGAATTGATTAGAGGGCATAGGATCGGTGGGTGTAGAGATTAGACGTGGATGGATAAAGAGGTTGATTAGTGGATAAGTGATGATTAGAGTTATGGATTAAGATGGAGAAAGGGGTGGGGAAAATTGTGGTTGAGAAAATTAAAGTTGCAGAAAGATTGTGGGAGGGAAGGAGAGAAAGTGGACAAATGGAATGGTGTTGTGACTTGTGAGAGTGGAGGCTGAATTCCCAAGCTTTTATAGGGAAATCAAATCATAGTGTTGTTTTCTTGCGTTCACACAAAACCCAGTTTTTTCCCCTTTAATAATAATAATAATAATAATAATAATAATAATAATAATAATAATAATAATAATAATAATAATAATAATGATGATGATGATGATGATTTCATACCATGATAGAGGGACTTGATACACTTAAATAAATCCAACTAATGTTCCACGTTCTTTATTATTATTTGTTAATAAATAAAAACAAAAATCATTTCATTACTACTACTACTACTACTAATAATAATAATAATGTCATCAACATAGAAACAATAATTTCACAATCTACCACCTTCATGCCAACTTGGACTATCGTTCCAAGGTTTTATACCAACTAATGTTCCACGTTCTTTATTATTATTTGTTAATAAATAAAAAATAAAAATCATTTCATTAATAATAATAATAATAATTATGATAATAATAATGATGATGATGATAATATTATTATTATTATTTGCTTTCCTTGCCTCGCGGTTGCAGTCTGTTTCTTTGCAGGATATTCTCCTTCGGCAAGCGGGTATTGTTGCGCCTGGGCCTATTTTTGATGAGGCCGTGCGTCGGTTTAACGATATTGTGGAGACTGACATTTTGAGTAACCCTAGTGAGATCGCTGTCCCCAGACTCATGAAGAAATTGGCAGATATATATTTCACGAAGGTGGTTAAAAATGCGGAATCCACATTCTCCTTATCTCCCTGACAATTGGCTCTTTGGAACTCTCAGCAGGGTGGTCACTCTTCTGATTGGCTTAGGGTTGTGCCGATTTTTGGGTTGGGTCAGACTATGAATGGTAAGTCCTTTCGATGTGTGTTATGCTATCGTTTAGGCATTCCTCTTTTCTCTAGTTCGAGACCTTGCTCTGCTTGCTCCCGAGTTTTTGATGGTGATATCTATGGGGATCATTCTGTGTCTTGTGCTGGAATTGTTGGTATTAAGCATCGACATAATCTTGTTCGTGACACCCTTGTTGATATCTGCTATCGGTCCGGGATTTCTGCTGGTAAGGAGGTTGATATTGGGCTGCGTGACGGGCAGGATAGACCCCTCCGTCTTGCTGATGTGCTGCTCTACTCGTGGGATGGGGGACTTGATGTGTGTCTAGACTTGACCGGGTCTTCACCGTTGACTCAGTCTTGGATGTCTGGCTTTGCGCATGGGCGTGTGGTCACTGAGGCGGCGCGACGTAAATGTCTCAAGTACCAAGATAAGTGTGGAGCACTTGGGTATAGTGTCATCCCCTTCTCTTTCTCCTCATTGGGAGAATTAGAAACGGAGGCTATTTCCTTGCTTAAGCGCATCTAGAAGTTCTCGAAGGCTTAAGATATTGGGGCGCGTGCTGCTGCTTTTATTTTCGCTAGGATTGGTTTTACTATTGCTAAAGGAGTGGGGGCTCAGCTAGTATCTCGGCTTCCCACTAATTTTATGTAAAACGTTTTGGGTTTGAGTATTATTATTATAAAAATAAAATAAAAATGATAATAATAATAATAATAATAATAATAATAATAATAATAATGATGATGATGATTTCATACGATGATAGAGGGACTGATACACACTTGAATAAATCCAAAGGAAAAAAAAGCGTAAAAAAGGAACATTTAATCAAGTCTTCATTTTTTTTTGGGTCCACTTGGTTGGTGCAAGCTTAATTTGTTATGTTTGGTTGGTGCAAGCTTAATTTGTTATGTTTGGTTAGTGATTCTTGTGTTTGTTTAAGAATTATACTAGACCTATTACAAAGAGGTTGATTCTGATGAATTTTTTTTATCCTACAAATTAAAAATGTGAACAAAATACATAAATATGTGAATATCGAAATGAAATACATGAACAAAATCAATTGTTATTATGGATCGTATTAATACACATAATAATACAATTTCTCAATATCATGTGCTATTGACCAGATAACTATACATAATAACAAAATAATACAAAATCACAAACATTTTTTTGGAGTTTACATATTTTTGTTTTGAGTTCACGTATATGTATTAAATGTTCACGTATTTCATGTTCACGGTTTACAGTTTATAGATCAAGAAAAATTTTCATTTCATTCAAACCCTATTACAGTTTAATATATACCCGGGTCTGTCTATGACCATGACCCTAACTAAAGCCAAAATTACAAAAAAAATTAAATAGGGGGTTATCTGTTTTTGTTACGATCATTATTCTAATACACGTGTTCAAAATTAAAAATAATTAGTCTTATAATTTATGAAGACATGAGTATCATGTACAGAGTTCATGTGTATGAAACGTAAGTGATTATTATGCATATATGCACATGGTATTTATGCAATGATTTTTTTGGGTCAAATTTTTATATACACGTGTGGCCCATGGCTAAAATCTCCCAAAAAAATGTACGTTTCCTTCATCATTGCACAGGAGGACCACACTAGGATTTTTTTACCAATGTTATTCAGCAATGTAAATGCCAACAGCGCAGCTAACACACCTCTACTAACTCATCTTCTCGCTTCTCTTTCTAATGAGAGCTTCATATCCTCATAGCCAACAACACGTACAGCTCTACTAACTCATCTTCTCGCTTCTCTTTCTAATGAGAACTTCATATCCTCATAACCAACAGCACAGCTCTTCCTCAAGGATCTCTACTGAAATGGTAAATGCCAATTTTGCCTTCTGCATTATATATTGGTGTGTGTACGTACATGTGTTTGAACCCTCTCTTGCTTCTTCCGGTGAATCTTAAATTCTTGTGGATTACCACTTTCCATGATCTTGAAATCATGTTACTTTCATGTGTAACAGTTTAGCAAGGAATCAGAGAGTATTGTTGAAGATGTCAAGTTGAAAGCGGTTTATGTATCACCTCTACGACCACTATCACCTGTGCCAGAAGGGTCAGACGAAGGTTCTTCACCGAGGCCTTCTATGTCAGAGAATGGAAGCTTGAGTGCTTCTGATTTCACGGGTGTAAGATATTAATTTTCTCAAGAGGCATATAGCTTCGTCACTGTCCTCTTTAAATGACTTGCTTTTGTGTTTCTTTCAAAATTATTGGTTATAATTATACATGGCAATAGAATAAAATTGCCTGACTTTATGATTGTACACTAGTGAGTTAGGTTGTACTATATATGTTTCATTCGGGTATATTTCCAGACATTGGGACCATTCATTGATCAGTTGCTTTTCATGGAATACAATACCTTTTTTTTTGTTTTTGCTAAAATGATATTGTGGACTACGTATTGTTTAGTTCCATAGCTTAGAGTTTTGTGAAATGCATATTAAATTTTTAAAAATAAAAATACTTTTATATCGGTATTTAAACAACCGTTTTTTTGAACTTTTATTACGTTCGAGTTAATAATAGACCGGTATCCGCTTCATCATGAAACCACTATGAACTTATGTTTTGTACTCGTGGGTACCTTATCACACATGGTTCCTCATTGCATTCATTGACACAATGTGATGGTGGTGGGGTCATTGAGCCAAGCTCAAGCGAACATCTCTCAAGGGGTAGCTTAACACATGGTTCTATATACAACTTCTATGATAGCACGTGAGCCCGAGATGTTGAAGGGGGCTTAGAGCACTAGGATCCTACAAGGCATGGTTGCTCACTTTAATGTACCCCGCATTGACCTTCCACGTCGGAGATTTCCTCCTAAATATTGGTCCTAAAATATTGTTGTCTTGTTGACATGAGATTTGACCGAAAGTACCTCACCAAACATGGTTCGTGGTTGCATTCATTGACACAAAATGATCTTGGTGGGGGCGGGGTCATTGAGCTAAGCTAGCTCAAATGAGCATCTTTTGAAGGGTAGGATTTAGGGAGGTCAATGTAAAATAACATATACTATAATTAATTAAAATAAATGTGCTCATTAACTTTGAAAGGAAGATGCAATACATCACACACTTTTACTATACAAGTATATATCAATCACACTTCAAAATTACCTTAATAATCTTTTTTAAGGAAAAGTAATAAAATTAAAATCCTTATATATTAAGATATTTTGTTGGATTATCTACCTTAATAAATCTCAATCGACTTTAAAAGGAAAAAAACTATTCCGATCTCAATCTATTTAGCCTTTATTCTTCTCTTTCATATCTTTTAATATTTTTTTTACCATTTATTATTACAAAATCATTTATAAAGCTAAAAGTTATCATACTATATAAGAAAATTAACTTTATTATAAAGATTTATACCATTGAATAAAGTTGACTCCACATACTGCCATATTGAAATAATTCATTAGTTATATGCAATTTTTAGACATACTTTCTTGAAAGCAAAATTTTAAACTTATTAGAGTTTTTATAATAGGAGAAAAAATCATTATATACTGCTATATTAATTGCATATAATAAGATTAAATATTTATTATATGAAAATGTTACTTAAAGTAAAAAAAGGATTTGGTGCGTTCAATTTTTATAAAGTAAAGATTTCGTTAGATGTAGTATATATTTTAAAGAATATTTGTTTAACTTTTGTATAGTTAATAATTAGATACTTAAAGATATTTATGGTAAAAAAAAATACAATGTGTGATGGGGTGAAAATTTAGTGTGAAGTTTAGAGTTTTGCTTTGAAACCACTAAAATGTCTATTTTACTTTGAACTTAGCTAGCATGTAATTCTTCCCTCGTGTTTCAGAATCATGCATGTAAAATATAAAAGTCTCCATTTCAATCCGTCCCTAAAAACAAAAAATGACATTTTTTTAGCAAAACGACCACTCTTGACTCTAACTCCAATTTCATGTCTTCATCTTCTTCTACCTCCAGCCCGACTGCCCCGACAATGGTTGTCTGCCCAGCCTCCAGCGCTCACCTGTTGCCACCTCGCACAGTGGCCACCTCGCACAGTCACCTTGGTGTTCACCCGTCCCATCCTGCTCCATCCCGCCCCGCAATCCTGAGATCCACCCCGTTCCGGACAACTTCGCCGCCCCACTCCTCACTGATCCGAGTTATTTCTTCGGCGGGATGGGGTGCGGCCGCCCCCCTCCACACCCCCTAGATCCGTCGTTGGGTAGCTCAACACTTGGCTCTTTGCTAGCACGTGAGTCCGAGATGGTCAATGTGAGCTTAGAGCACGCGAATCCCACAAGTGATTGCTCACTTCAATGTACCCCGGATCGACATTCCACTGACCCCGAGATTGTCTCGGGATTCACACAGACCGACTTGGCTCATGATCCAACCGTCGAGGAGCTATTCAGAGATACAGTAGTTCCGCCTTGGACGGAGCAGTTGACACCGAGAGCCTTTGTGATCGCCTTCATCATCAGCATTGTGCTCATTTTTGTCTCCATCAAGTCCAACCTTGCAACGGGCATGGTTCCCAACTCCACTTTCATGGCCACGTTGCTTGGATACTCTCTGACACAATTTTGGATGTACATCAGCAGCATTTTTGGCTTTCCATCTCGGCCATTCACCAGACAAGAGAACACTGTCGTCATGGCCATTGTTGTGTCAGCTGTTGAGATAGCCTTTACCGGTACGTATATACACATATTGGATTCTTAAATTCTCTCTCTATTTCGTGACTTAAGTTAATATACATGCAAACTAAATAACTATATATATGTAGGTGGTTATGGCACTTATTTGCCAGCTTTGACTGCTTCTGTTGCTAAGCAAGCCAGTGAAGGCCAAAATATTGATGTGTGGAAGCTGTCGCTCCGTTGGATTTACCCATTTGTATTTTGCGTGAGCTTCCTATGTGTTCCTTTGACATTCATCTTCTACAAGGTAAAAGAAATGAATTTGTTTTAATCAATGAATTGATCATATTGTTTAGATGGGCTTACGATAACGTATTTGTTAATGTTTTGTTTATTCTAGCCCCTTATTTCGAAGCTCAAGTTGATTTTTCCATGCGGCACAGCTGATGGGGAATTGATCAACAGTTTTCACATCCCGAACAATCAATATTTAATCAGGTAGGATTTCATTTAAACTCGATCTTATTTCGTTTATATATGATTATCACTTATTTGAATTACGTATGTTGTGTAAAATCATATCTCTATTTGTTGATTAACATTGAGATCATATGCACTTCAATGATAGGCGGCGAAGCTGGCTATTGGTAATTACATCCGGACTGAGCCTCGTGTGGTCATTCATCAAATGGATTGGTGCAAAAGGAAAAGGGTGTGGAATCAACCATTTTCCCACATTTGGTAATCGAGCTTACAGAGAAAGGTGAGATTATATTATAACGCATTATAACATGTTGAAATCGTAGTTTACTTTTAGTAACTAAAGTATCAACCGTGATAGTATGATCAATAACTTCTATTGATTAAATGTTCAGGCTCTTCTTCGACTCTTCGGCAGCCTACATTGGGTTCGGGATGATTACCCCGAAAGCGGCCTACTCTCTTACATTTGGGGCTATCTTGTCTTGGACGGTTATTTGGCCTTTAATTGGAGCTAAGAAGGGCAAGTGGTATGATGCAAGCATGAGAGACAGTGATTTTCGTGGGCTACAAGGGTATAAGGTAAATTCTATTTAGCTATCTTTTATCTCTTACCTAGTGTATTTTGTTATGGTCTTTTCATACTATACCATATCCCAAGTGTTGTGCTTCTTGTGTTTCTAGGATCTAGTCTGAACAAGACCGAGTGTGTTTAAGTTCAATTCGCGGTACACAACAAGTGTGCAAAATAGATCTTTCTACTTTAGTTAGATGTTACTTTCGATATTTAAGTCCATATCTTTGTTTGAAAACAATATCCTCCTTTACCCTTAAAATAAGTGCATAAAATTATTTTATTGGCTATACAGGTTGCCATACCTATGGCTATGATATTGGGTGACCTTCTCTACATGATTATAAACTCGACATACCAAGCTATGAAGGAACGATACAACAAGTACAAGGCTTCTACTGACCCTATGGCACCTTCTCCCACTACATTTGACAACGAGAGGAGACATAGCTATTTCACCAAAGAAGACCCCATTGCAACTTGGAAGGCGATTGCTCTTTACATCGGGCTTGGTATCATATCCTTCTTTCTCGTGTCATTTGTACTCCCTACTTTCATATGGTATCGTTTGGCGGCGTTGATTGCCATTGCGCCCATTTTAGCATTTCTCAATGCCTATGGGAGTGGGAAGACAAATTGGTCTTTGACGGGCTCGTACGTCCGAGTGGTCATATTTAGTGTGGCAGCCTGGGATGGGAGACATGGTGGGATTGTCATGAGTCTGTTAGGGTGTGGTGTGACAACCGCTGCCATGTCTATTGTATCAACCAACACCCAAAGCTTGAAAGTGGCCTATATGACCTTGACATCCCTTAGAGCAATGATGGTAGCCCAGATAGTCGGGACCTTATTTGGATGCCTTCTTACCCCCATCATCTTTTACCTATTGTTGAAGGCTTTCCCTGACATAGGTAGTATAGGATCAGACTACCCAACACCTAATGCATTAGTGTATAGGCTTATGTCGATCCTAGGAGTTGAAGGTTGGAATGCCCTCCCACAACATTGCCTTCTCTTATGCTTGATTGCATTCATTGGAGCTTTCGTGATTAGCATGATCAAAGATAGTCTTGGAAAGACCTACCAGAAGACGACTAAGTTTATTCCTCGACCAATGACAATGGCAATCCCGTTCTTTATTGGAGGTTCATTCGCCATAGACTTGTTCATTGGGAAAGCTATCTTGTATTTGTGGGAGTGGAAAGACGAATGTAGTTCAAGGAGATATGCGAGGACTTTTGCATCGGACTTGTCATGGGTGATGGATTGTGGGCCATCTTGAGCTCACCTTTGGCAATTTTTGGGGTAAAGCCCCTCACATGTATAAATTTGTAACAATGTAAATAGTATATGATAGGTGAAGATATTGTAAGTTGTAACAATGTAAACACATCTTTGTTCAACGATAAGTTATGATTTTGATTGTGTTTCTTTACTTGCCAAGTAAGAGGGTTCCTGAGATACTTTCCTAGATAGAGTTTGTAAGACTAGCATTACATTTGCTACATTAATTCAAGTTGTGGTTTATGCAAATAACACCAACCAAGCCAAGCAACAACGGCGGCCATTCATTCTTACACAACTAACATCTAATGGAACATCTGTTCACCACAGTTTTCACTGTATTTCTTCAAATTTCCATTGCCGAGTGCTATGTACTCTGAATTGTACAATTTAAATATTAAACAGAACAAGCACAGACATCACACAACAGGACTCCTCTTGATCTAGCAATGAATACAAATGGATAGTGTTCAAATCCACTAAACCGCGTACTACACTGCAAATGAACCAAAATCAAGGGAAATATGAAGACAAAGATTTAGAACCTAAATCCAAGTTCTAGCTTTGTGTGAAGCAAAGTGCCAAACTGGTGCTAGTAACAATGCAAATACAACAAACGAACCCTAATCTTCATAAAAGTCTCGTGCTAAAGAAATGCCCGAGACAAACATTACTGAACCAGGCATTGAAATGGAACAAACAGCTCAGCCACAAGCTCCATTTCAGTGGATCTTTGCAACTATCTACCACAGATTTACAATTGCGCCCACGCTCACCAGCTTATTCCATAGAAGCACTCCACGCCGTAGTTCGATTTGATCGTCTGGTCAAAACACAGCCGTTTTTAAGAGGTGGGAAAACAGAGTGGCAAGGCCTCCCCATAACATCAAAGTCTTAAGCAGTATGCCATTAACACATCTGAACATACTTTACATTCATCATAGCCAACAATTAATACATAATGGCAATGGAAGGACCTTTTAATCCTAAAATTATACAAATTCGATATCAGGCCACGTCTGGAATAAAATATTCTTAAGAATTAGGGTGGTGTTAACTCAAACAAAGCATAACTGCATAACACTGAGATAGATCGATGTATTAAAATCAAGCATCCGAATGTAATCAGACTAATAACAATTTAACATTGGCAGCATAATAAAGCATCCGAATGCAAAAAATCAATCTCTTGAGTCTATCCACGAAAAACATAGAGATCTAGGTAGATGAAACCGATATGCAATTTCTAGCATGAACAAGATAGTAGCAAGAGAAAGAGCGTGGGATAAAAGACCTGATATTCATGGCGACCTTGTTGGATGCTTCTTCTCGCCTCTGCACAACAAATCACATACCGGGGCCAAAAAGATTAGTCTAGTTAAAGGGATCATGAAGTTGAAGAAGACGAATCGACCGCGAACAAGGGTAGTGACAGAAATTGAAGTATAGAAGAAATGGGTAGCTATCTAGGGTTCGCAATTGGAGGGTTGAGGGTTTTAAACTTTTAATCACTGATGAAGAAATTTCGAGAAGTGATCGCATTCGATGTTGTTCGGTATATTTTATTGTCGTTTTTGATAGTCTTTGTTTATATATTTTCGGAAATTTTACGTGGTAACCCTTTGGTTAAGGCAATTTTACGTGGTATCCATACATTTACACTATTTCACGAGGTAACCTTGTAGTTTTGGTGAATTTTGTCAAATAACCCTATTGGTATTCTATAGTTAAAATGTTAAATTGGATTAAAAATTAACAAATTTAAATGCATGTTTATAGTGATAATTGGTGGATTTGGGTTAATTATATATTGTGCTTAATTTTAATATATATATATTTTTTGTGTACGATTGATATATATGTTGTCAATGTGTTGAAGAACTATGTCTAAGTCAAGATAAAAATAAACATATAGAATATACAACAATTAGCCCAGTGGACTTCCCCTAAAGGAGAATCTGGGGGGTCGAAATAGTGGCACCCCTGGCTAAACGCAGAGGGGGGGCGACTAGGAGACCCAACAACGAAACACCCAAAGCACACAAACCTAAAACAAAAACGCAAAGAAAAACACAAACAAAACACCAAGACCCAGAACAAAGGCAATAAGACGCAGGAACTCAAAGCTCAAGGACTACCCAGCACAGAGCCCAAAACAAAACAAAGATAAAGTCAGAGAAAGCCAAAACTCAAGCATGTCAATCTGAGCAGGATCTAGCAATCCACCACACGAATCCTCTCCCTCCAGCTATCTCTGCATACTGCCAGCTCTGTCGAAATCCCTAAAAGACTGACATCCTGCCTTATACTGTCTCGCCAACGCTTCTTCGGCCGACCCCTCCCTCTGCAAAAGACTCCCAAGTCCAGGCTCTCGCATCTACGCACTGGCTCCTCGTGGCCCCGCCTTTGGATATGCCCAAACCACCTCAGTCTTGATTCCCGAAGCTTATCCGCTATGCTGGCCACCCCTAGCCTACTCCTGATCACTTCATTTCTGATTCTGTCCAGCAGCGTGTGTCCGCTCATCCACCTCAGCATCCTCATCTCAGCGACTAACAGCCTCTGCTCCTGTGTCTTCGTGGTTGCCCAACACTCTGCCCCATAGAGTATCGCTGGTCTGATCACTGTTCTGTAGAACTTTGCTTTCAGTTTTAACGGAACCTTCTTATCGCACAAAACTCCTGACGCACCTCTCCACTTCTGCCATCCCCGCTGCACCCGGAACGAGATGTCCTCGTCGACACCCCCATTACTCTGCATGACTGAACCTAAGTATCTGAAGCTCTCTTTCTTTGGAACCACTTCCCCTCCCAGCAACACATCATCACTTAGGTCCACCCCTTGACTGAACCTAAACTCCACATATTCCGTCTTGGATCTGCTCAATCTGAAACCCTTAGACTCTAGTTTATCCCTCCAAACTTCAAGCTTGTTGTTGACACCATCTCTAGACTCGTCTACCAAAACTATATCGTCCGCGAACAGCATACACCATGGGATCCCATCCTGAATATCCCTAGTCAGCACGTCCATCACCACTGTAAAGAGAAAAGGGCTCAGAGCCGAACCCTGGTGGAGACCTGCCTCCACTTTAAAGTACTCTGTATCCCCGCCCGGAGAGGACACACTAGTCATCGAGCCCTCGTACATGTCTCTGATTGCTTTTATGAACGTGCCTGCCACTTCCTTAGCTGCCAAAGACTCCCAAATCAGATCTCTCGAAACCCTGTCATACGCTTTGGAAGAGAATTCATGAAATTTGAGTTGGGAATAGTGTTTGTCAAGCTGAATAAGTTTGAGTTAGAAGAAGCTCTATATCAAAGAGAATGATAGTATCTATACATTTCTTAATTTAAGAATTTTTATTGCATCACACATTAACTTGGTATTAGCCTTTAAAGCTTATACAATTAACACAATGGAGAAAAATATATTATACATGAAATAAGATAGTTATTCTATATAGTTATGCCAATTGAGTTTAAAATTAATGGAAAAAAATTATAATATACATGTAGGGAGAATATAATTGTGATATATTCTAGTTAGTAAGAACAAACGATTTCATCTTCTAATTCTACATCTCCTAATTCTTACAACATAAAATTTAATAAAAGTATAATATTTCACAAAAAGGAAAAAGAAAAAAATAAAACAAAAAAGTAAAAAACAATTAAACAATTAAGACTACAAATAACGAGGGTTATTTGACAAAATTTATCAAAACTACAAGGTTACCATGCGAAATAATTTAAATGTGTGGGCACCACGTGAAATTGACTTAACCATAGGGTTACCCGGTGAAATTTCCGATATATTTTTTATGGCTTCGTTGATTTATTCGGACAATATATTTATAGAATATAGATGTTGGCGTCCCAAACCTCTAGTTTACGTAGAGCAATCCAACTCAATCGATCCGACAATTTGAATTTGGTTTCGATCAATTCCAATCTAACTCAACCAACACATGCATCACCTGTTTAATATCGATCGTGCCACCCCCTATTTCGGCTAGCACATTAATTAATTCGTCAATCTTTGAGTCGTAGAAAGCACAACATCAACCACGTAGAAAATGGAGTAAATCCAACAATGATAACTATTTAGGAATTGAAAGAGATTTCGACCAAAAAAAACAAGTCAAAGAGACATAAATGAGCTTAATTATTTAATAGGTCAAGGAATATTTATTACGTAACGTACTACTAGTCTACGTACGTTCACCTGTCACGTACATGGAACTAGCTAATTAGCATACCTACGTACGTGACTACGTGTGTATTATGTATATATAAGGTAGGGTTTATTTGTTCCACTTGAAGGACTCGTCACTAAGTCTGCCTTGGCCGTGGATGCCGTCCGGAGCGGCTGACCATCGACAGTAGTTATCGCACCGGGCAATATGCTCAACTTGATTGAAGGCCTTCCATTCGGCCCATCCTTTGTCGCTCTCGCACCGGCAGGTGAAAAGAGTCACCCCGAAGATACTAGGACCAAACCCAAACTCGTAGGTTTGTCCCGGCTTCACCACATGGTCACCTAGATCGTCGTCTTTTGATTTACAATGAACATGAATGTCGGACCCATCTCCGACGTTATTTGTGATTACGACATGCTGTCTATCAGCGCAAAAGGCCGAATCACAAAGGAAAAGGAGGATTGTCAAGGCAAGAGCCAACCCCAACACTTTCATATCGACTACGTACGTACACAACTCAGCCTTGATTTCAAATAATTATAATGCTAATGAGAGGCGAGTAGTCAGAGTACAACCCGAATCAATATATATACAAGTTCAATTCAAACTCGGTACATGAACATTAACTTGATTGGCGCACTCTGCATGATTCTCTCATTCCCATCAAATCTTTGTCCATCATTTCTCCTTTCCAATTTGGCTAAACCTCCTTTCCCGGCCAATGTATAAGAAATCCGGTATGATTAGTCCATTAAATTTTAAGCGACAGTCGAATCAAATTAATCGCATTATTAGCAAACCATTGATTGATGGAGATTAGGCGGTTATCCATTTAAATACAGAATCAAAATTTTCTATAAAGTTGTGATAGGTCATAGGTGCGTGGATCATATCCGTCCATTCTTATACGCTTAAGCCCTAGCTCGCTAGTTACTTAATTAGACAATATAGAAGAGTTTACTCTTTTAATAATCCTCCTAGCTAGTGATCTTACTATTTTTTTTTGGGTCGAACTAGTGATCTTACTATGCTTTGTAACAATATAGTATCAAAAAAACAAGGACTTGAACATATATCAATCACTCCCAACTCATTTGATCCATCTTTCAAATGAATTTGACAATATTAGTAATACATATGTGTAGCTATATATATATATATATTGAGTAGCTAGGCACGTATATATCGGTGCATAGTGCGTACTTGGTATGCACATCGATGACTCCCAACTCTAACAAGCATATATCTCTTTGATTATCCAAAAAGACTCCTTTAATTACCTCTTGTGAATTAAAGTTCATACAAGCCAAATGGCATCATCATCATCATCATCAAAGCTCTACCTCATAGCTTCTCTTAACATGGGTCTCTCTTTGATTGAAGTGACTAAGTGAGCTCCGGGGGCACGGTTGCCATCTAGCCTCCTACAGTCGACAATGCCCACGGTACTCTCACTGCCCAAGCCGGCTGCCCTGCCTCCTATGCCTTCCATCCCCATCCCCTTCCGACGATGCCCAGGGTTACGCTAGCTGCCTCCACGTACGTACTCCCCAAGCAGTGGCGGAGGGAGGGGGGGCGGGTGGGGGCGGCCGCCCCCACCGCCGACCGGAGGAGCGGGAGTATATAGATAGCCGCCCCCAGGATTGGGGCGGAGGTGGGGGCGGAAAAGAAGGTGCATCTGCCGGCTTTTGAGGGCGGAGACAGAGGTGTGAAAGAGGATGTCGGCGACGCTACTATTGTTGTAAAATTCCGATGCCACTTGGAAGGGATGAAGAAATTAGAGGTTCACAGACAATTTGGGTGTTGAAGAATTGTACTGGATCTTTCATACGTATTTGGGCCTTTTGAAATTGTTCTATCTAAGTAATTGGACGTTCACAATGTGCATATTTGGGCCTTTCAAATTGGTTTATCTAAGTAATTGGAGTAATTGTGCTTTAAATGTCAAAATTGGATACATACGTATTTTAATAAAAAAAAATTAGCCCAATTTTGTTTTTGTAGATTTTTAGAATAATAGTTTATATATAATAGTTTTTATAATAAAATATATTATAAGATTTACAAGAAAATATATTTATTTTACTTATATATATAAAACAAATTGGGTCGATCAGGTCGGGTTCGGATTTCAACCCAATCAGGTTCGGATTAATCGGGTTCATTTTTTTCCTTGCTCATTACTATTCGGGTCGGGTTTCAACCCTAAAATTTTCGGTTGGTTCGGTTCGATTTTTCGGGTCAGGTCAGGTTTTGACAACTCTAATATCAATGAATCAAATGTTTTTTTATGTTAAACTAATTTGGAATTAGTTGTTGAACATTGCTATATATGTGATATATTTCATATATGCATCGATACATTAACCGTAGATCGACTTTTCATTGTTTGACACTATATATATTTTGATATGTTTTATAGGAGCGTCGATACATTAAAATAGATCGGGTTGTCATGGTTGGACACTTTATATATTTGATATATTTTAAATGTGCGTTGATACATTAAAATATATCAATTTATCTTGACATTGACGTTCGAGGTCCGCCCCCCTCTCAAACTTTTCTAGCTCCGCCATTGTCCCCAAGAATCCGCTCGGGTCAGCAATGCCTAATTTGCCCTCCCTTCCTACAACAATGCGCGCCTTCCATCCCCTTCCTCACTACTCCACTTCCTTCTAACTACATGGCTGCTCCTGTTTTTATGATCCTTTACGTTAATCAAGGTTTATTTATAGAATTTTTTTCCAAAGTAGGCAGTTTTAAAATTTTTATTCTGAAAATAGGCACGGATGAAAATTTATTCCGAGGATAGGCACTTTTAGGTTCGGAGACGCTGGCAGGGACAACGTCTTTCGCTCTTTTTTTACCTCGGGATAAAGACGCTGGCTCGGCCAGCGTCTTTCATTATTTTAATATATTTTTCAAAATTAAAATAATATCATTAAAATAATATTAAAATAATATTAAAATAATAATAAAATAATGAAAGACGCTGGCCCAGCCAGCTTCTTTCATTATTTTATTATTATTTTATAATATTATTATAATAATCATTAAAAAAATCAAATTTTTGACCTGTTAGATCGATCCGAACCCACACAATAACCTATCAAGATCCGACCCGACTTGACTTGTTTTAATGATTAATGATTATTACATTATATTAAATAATGTCAAGAATCCACCCGACTTGACCTGTAACCCAATTGACCCGAACCAACACTCAACCTGAACCCGAACCGGAATCCACCTGACCCGACCCGTTTAACACCTCTAAAAAATATATATATATATATATATATAAGATATACACAAGTGAAGTTTTTATAACGAGGAATATAATCGAACGAGATAACGCCTTTTGATCAGACATGTAAGTATACCGGTCTTTCCCTTAAACCATAGCAAAAGAAAAATACAAAATTTTATTAAATCATTTGGGCAAATAATTTGAATTAATTCATTTTAATTTTATTAAAATAATATTAAAATTTAATATTAAAATAATATTAAATTTTAATATTAAAATAATGAAAGACGCTGGCTGGGCCAGCGTCTTTCATTATTTTATTATTTTTTAATATTATTTTAATAATATTATTTTAATTTTGAAAAAAATAATAAAATAATGAAAGTAGCTGGCCGGGCCAGCGTCTTTATCCTGAGGCACAGAAAAGCGAAAGACGCTGTCCCAGCCAGCGTCTCCGAATCTAAAAGTGCCTATTCTCGGAATAAATTTTCATCCGTACCTATTTTCAGAATAAAAATTTTAAAACTGCCTAATTTGGAAAAAAAATTCTTATTTATAAGTATATATTCCAACCTCAATGTTGGATGTCTATATATAGTTATTAGAAACCGCCTAATGAAACTATGGACGCCTTTCAATTTTGTTACACACAACTAAGCAATAATAGGCCATCCTCTGTTTCTTGACAGTTTTTGTCACGCAACACACGTAAGTCCATCTTCTTGCACTAGCTGTAAGATCGTGTTAAAATTAAATTTGATCTATTTTCATGGACTATGTGTGAACAACTTGATACAAACTCAAATTTGTTATCTTAAAACTAGTAAGACTTGAATTGCTTCGTTCTTTTAAAATGATATGTACGTAGAACATATAATATGAATGTTAAAATATGGTGTATATATATAGTACACATGATAGTGGAAGGGTCAATTAATAAATAACTCTTCATAAAAAGTGGAATATAATTAATTAGCCATTCTAATTTTCATTTTTTTTGGTGTCATCCCTTGTGTATTTGTCGTATATTTGTACAAAATAACAACATATACTGTAAATAGTTTAGTAGTTTGTACTAAATTGTATGATGTACGAACATATATATATATATTATCAAAACATGGATGAACCGGGTTAATTAAGATCAAGAACGAATTGACACGCTTGATCTTCAAACCCGTGTATGTAGGGATTTAGGAACGATTCAATGGGGGCGTACTTTAACTACGGACGATGTCAGGCATCCCGATCTCCTAGGATTGTAATCGAATCGAATTGACATACATGCAAGTTCTCTAGAACGTACAAATGGATAACCGACGTCGTGACTCTTTTTACAAAATAGATAATGTACGTACTAAAGGAAGAAAAAAAATGATACAAAAAGTGTACGTATTAAGGTGGCTTTTGGTAGAAAAATTATGGAAAGAAAACAAATTTGCATAAGAAATGGTGATGATCTTCTCTTTTTTTGATGAAAAATAAAATGAAAAGGTTAATGGTTAGAAGAGTGTGAGTGATATAATTATCCCATGTTGAGAGGGTAAGGAAAAGTTGCTCAAATTTTGTATGAAAAGTGGAAGAATGGGGTAATGGTTATCCTTTTTATCAATGAGCCATAAACTAAATAATGTCTCTAACCATTTTCTTTCCCTCCAAAAAAACTAAACGAGCCCTAATATTATAACGGTTTTTTTATTGTTTGCCCTAAAGACACATTATAAGTATAATTTTGAAACTCTCTTAGTAATTATAGTGCGCCCTTAGGGCCTACAATAGAAAAATCCTTACTGTAATATCATAGGTTTGAAACTCCCTTTCTCCTATGATATTGTCTTAGAGGATGATTTTCATTGCTATTAAAAAAGCATAAATTTAATTAGAGTAAAACATAGAGCAAAGTGGATAAAAAATAAGATTAAAGAATAATAATTTAATAATTTAATAAGTAAAAATATGAATAATAATATATGATATTTTGACGAGGATAATATTGTAAAAGAATTAAAGAACGATAAGAAAAAAAATAAACTTCATAGTATATAGTATAAAGCAGAATACAAAGTACTTGTTAAAAATTGCATCACGTCATCTAGACTGAATAAAACAATGATTTTATTTCGGTACTCCCTTTAAAAATGATCTTTATATCTATTTGATATCTTATCCAAAATTTGATATCTTTTCTATTTTAAGAAAATAAAATTTTTATTTATATTATTAAAAATATTTTTCATTTTAGGTAAAAGAAATTTTTTATATCCTTTTATTGAGATTCTATATATTAATTAAAATAAATGATTCCATCATTTAAATTATATTAAAATTAGAATATATATAGGTCAATATGTTTAGATTAGGATTTGTCAATTTTGAGTATTATCGAGTAAAAATATGTTTGGATCAGAATTCAATCTCTGATCAATTAAGTCAGTTTATATTAACATTACCCGTATACGTTACGAGATTTGTACCAGTTAAAGAGACCAATTGGAGGAAAAATACCCCTTTATTTAAAAATAAATAAATAAATATACCCATCCATTATCATTTTAAGTAAATATCAAGGTAAATAGACAAAAATAACCGTACAAAGCTGGTAAAAAGTAAAAATATTGTCAATCTCCTTAAGCCCCTAACACCTCTCCCCTCTCCAGAGACCCCCAACGCCTCTTCAATTCAGGTCTTGGATCATTTGTCAAAGTTTTCAAGGGTTTGAATGCTAAGCAGGTTTAGGATTGGGATCTAGTGAGAAGAAGATATATAACGTATATTATTATATATATACAAAGTGAGCGCCCAAAGAGATTATGAATTATTGTAGGAAAAGTTTCTTTTCCCCAAATGATGGGGATGAGCATTGTAGTTATATGCATGTTAATGTCAAATTGATATTGGAGATAATGTCGATTAGAGTTGTTAGAACCTAACTCGAGACAATGGGATACAAACACATGTCCCAATCAGTAGGCCGCGTCCCTCATAGCTCAAAATTGGAGGGTGATACCTTTTTTAGTTAATGTTTTTTTTCTAAAGTTAAAGCATACAATATCTAATTAATTAACAGTAAGAAAGTGAAATATATAATCGGTTTTTGAGTCTTACCGCGTGATCTGAAAAATTATCTTGAGCTCGATTTAGGTGACAACACAAACTAGTCTCACCATTTCAAATCTACGCAACATAGTTCTAAGTATCATGTACAAGCAAGCTTACATCAATGTTCATAAACAACTAAAAAAGAGATGGAGGAGTCCAAATATATACATGTTTAGTGCAATTTCGACAGATTCCAGTGGAAGACCTATTTCCTGCCAAGGAGGAACAGTGGTCGCGGAAGATCGTAGAGGAGCGGCCGCGGGAGACGGTTGAGGAGGAAAGACAGTCTCAAGAGATCCTTGAGGGGCAGGAACAACCATGGGAGATGGTTGAGGAGAAGAGGCGACATTGAGAGATCCTTGAGAAGGAGTAGCGGTGGGAGACGATTGAGGAGGAGGAGGGGCACATCTGGGAGCCAACAATAGAGGAGTTGTTTCATGGGGTAATGGTACCCTCATGGCAGGACCAGCTTATCTTGAGAGTATACGTAGTAACACTCGTAATGAACCAACTACTCTTTTTCATGGCGCTCATCAAGATTATCCTCACTACCGGATTAGGATATTCTCTAAATGTAGTTGCTGGATTGTGCAGCTACATTTTCGATAGGTTTTGGATAAAAATCCTGAGTCTAGCTACTTGGACGCTCATCTGACCCTTCACTCGTCAAGAAAATACTGTGATCCAAGCTTCCTTCATTTCATCCATTGGGGTAGCATATAATGGTATGATTGTTTTTCTTTCAATTCCATCTCTCTAGCTACTACGTACCATATTATACTATATGAAGGAAAGTGTCTAAAGCCTTAAACTATTTTTTTTTGAATGAATAGGGTAATTTCATTCAAGAATAAAATTAGTTACAAAAGATCTTCTAAACTGTCTAGAAGAAACAAAACTTTCAAATGCCCACATTGGAGCACCATCTCCTATATTCTCTATTGTCCTTTCTCCATCTAGCTTTAATACAATTTCTAATATGACTAATAATAATGCTAGAGCACTCATCCGTACTACAATCTTCCAGCCTAAAAACTCTAGTGTTTCTTGCTCTCTAGATGAACTAGCAAACCACACAAAAGCAAGACATCCAAATATGATGCATAAAAAACTTCTCTTGCTCATGCTCTCCATGGCTTCAAGCCATTCTTGCAACCTGTTGTACCTCCTACCTAGCTTGGCCCAAGAGAAGACCTTATAGAGAACCTACAATCAAACCACAAGTGATCCACAGACTCATGCTCATTATCATTGCATAGCTCATAAGTGGCATCTTGTAACACACCAATGACCTTAAGCTTGTCCTTAGTCATCACCCCTTTACTAGCAATCATCCACATAGTGAATGAAACACGCGGAAGGTTGAGATTTCCCCATATACAACGGCTCCATTTAACTTCTGGGCCTGCGTTTCTGAAGCTGTCATAGAGAAGTTTCCAATCAAACTTGCCATTCCTACTCATAATCATGACTTGGTTGACTTCTTGATCATGCCTCTCCTTGATCTCTTCTCTTATGAGGACAATGGACTTCCAAAAAGCAATCGAGGTAGATTTACATTCCACTTCCCAAAAAGATTCACCTCTCACAATCACAACATGTATCTAGTCATGCCAAATGGAGCCAAAATTTGAGAGAATGTCATATATAAGTTCAGCGAAGCTTGCCTTGTTCCATGCCATAATCTCTTTTAAACCAATGCCTCATTCCTCCCTAGGTCTGGTCACTTTATGCCAAGCAATGGGGGCTCTTCTACCTTCATCTTTCCCAGACCACAAGTAGTTTCTAAGCATTCCAGAAATCTGCTTCACAACTCCTCTTGGGAAAACAAAAATTTTGCACGAGTAATGTAGAATACCATATAAGACAACTCTAACTAACTCAAACCTTCCAGCGTAGGAGAGGTGTCTTGAAGCCCAACCATTACTCTTAGCAGAAATCTTTGAAAGCATCGATAAGACTGTATTAGACAATGTAACACCCCTATTTTGAAACCATGGGTATTACATGCCAGTGACCTCGGATTTTCCCATCCAAAGTCACCCAAGGCGATAGGTAACACAACTTGATTCATAAAAATGAAATGTTGAACTTAAATTACATCAAAAGTGATTAATGTTTGATACTTGACTAGAAATCAATGATCAATGATACAAAGTATCGATGTTTGAGTGAAGAAGACATATAAATCATTTTGCAGCGGAAGTATAATGACGGTTAAAAGATTTTTCACAAAAACAAAATAGGAACCTCCGAAATAACTTGTAATCTCTTGAAAATCTTCCTTCCTTCAGATCTTCGAGTCCTCGTCTTAAATCTGCTACGGTCTTGCCCTTGATACCTGATATTTCCATAAAAGCAAGAAATACCAGCCGACCAATGTCGGGAAGAAAAGAAAGTGGTATTAGTCTAACGCGAGACTAAGCAAGTGGTAGATTGTGACTAGGTTCTTAAAAGGCTAAGTATGTCGGCATCGAAGACCAAAGGGCACTGAGCGATGCACGACAAATCGGGTTCTTTTTGAGATGAGAGTGTGATATAATTTAGAGGATGAGGCTTCATTCGAATATAACTCAGATAAAAGGAACGAATCCGAATGGAGGTGAATAACGACTTTCTCGTGAGAATAGGAAATCACAAGGAGGTGATTCCTAGGAACGAAAGGTGATTAAGTTTTTGTTGGGAACTTATTAATGCACATCAAGATTTACGAGAAACAATTCAATTTCAACAATACACTTTACTCTAACGGTTTTTCGAATGTGGCAACTCATAAGAGTCAAGGGCCACACCCAATACATCCTTCGTTCATCAATTGTTGTGCACAGGGCACTTATCTTTCATTAATGACCAAACAGTGCATTCAGTTATAGATTTTTAGATGCAGCAACCCCAAAAGGGTCAAGGGCCACATCAGAGAAGGACAGAGTCCTTAACACCTAGCTAGGGTGTTGTCACCTCTCTACGCTTGTAGAGCAGGAAGAGTCATGACTCGGTATTAGGGTATAGGTACATCCTAATACAAATTCTCAAGAGGTGTAGCAGAGACAAGTCTCTCACCCCTAATCCCTATTCTAGTCCATAACAAAGTCTCGAAAAGAGACTTGAAACAATCAGAGGCCACAATCATCGGTCCTAGGTCCATGGACTAGCGCAGTGCAATAATATAAATAACAATGGGGTCATTATCTCTACACAGAAAATAACCCTAGGTTCATTTTATTTAGCAAACAAGGTGTTCCCAACAATTATATGGACATTAAACGGAATGGAAAGAATTCACGTTTAAACGTAAAGAGCAAGAGAACCATCCACTTGCCTTTGATTTTCGAGAGTCAAGTCGTTACGAAGACGGAATCTGTGAACGAGCTCTCCTAGCAGCGTAACCTAATCCGAGGCACGGGAATGATAGCGAAATAAATTAATATTTAATTTATTTCTTAGTCTAGGAACTTCTCGAATTATTATCCTCGTATAAGAATTTGTGAGCCTAGTATAAATTATTATCCTTAAATAATTTATAACTCTAACCTTTCAACATATTAACATGTGAGAACGAGTTTAGGATTTCTGTAAAATCATTGGTTTACGAATACCCGTCGTATAACTTCTATAAAAACGTTTCTCGAAAGAAGTAATTGAATACTTGATTTAAATTCATAAACTCCCAATTAAATTAATAATGCTATCATATTAAGTTATTTTATTTATTTCTTAGATTAATTCCTCAATTAAAATCAATTTCGAAATAAACTAAGAGCTTAATTAATTTTCAGGAAAAGAGCATTACAGTGGTGACGAAGGGTTTTCGGGCAGCAATTGCGGAGTCGTACGGCGGCGGATCTGGACGGAAGTTGCGACAGTTGGTAGAGGGTGTTGCGGCCTTCCAACTGTTGGCAACAAACCTCCGGTTGGTGGTTTGACGCCGGCGAACGAGTGGCCCAAAGTAGGCTTCCCGACCAGCTCTTCCCGGTGGTCCTTGGCCTTCACACCAACTTTGATGGAGGATTACAGCTTCAATACTCAACGGTTTTAAGCGAATGAGGTGTCATTGGAAAGGTATTGAAGTCTAGTTTATTCTGGTTTAAATGGTTTCGAGAATGATGGGGTGACGAAGGAGAAATACTCGATTTACAGAGGTGCTGCAGATCTGGCTTTCTGGGTAGATGAGCAACTTCGACGGAGCGTTACAGCTTCGATACTAATCGGTTTTGAGCGAATGAGGTGTCATTGGAAAGGTCGTAAAGTGTAGTTTATGGTGGTTCAAACGGATCGAGAAATGGATGAGTAACAAAGACGAAAACCGCATTTTACAGAGGGGCTGTAAGGCTGAATTTTCTGGGCATGTTTTCGATCGAAACAAGATTAAATTTGGTGAGTTCGGGGCTGATTTTTCGGGCTGAGGTTGATGGGAGAAAGAGATGGATTTTTCAAGGATGTAAGAGAGGAGGAAGATGATGGATGGAGCTCTGGTTCCCTTCCCCCATATTATAGCAGATCTTCACCAAGATTTCACGCAAGGAGAGATGGGAGTAGAGGTACGGTGTAAGGGGATTGACGGCTGACATGGATTCGACCTTGCGACATGATGGTGGCGTGGAGGAGTGAAGAAGGGCAGGCGGGAATTTCCGCCCGTGACATTCGGTCCATGGAAAGCTATTTCGGTTTAAATATAATGCGTTTCCTTTATGTTATCAGAAGCTCCTGTAGTATAGATGGTAGGGGAAGGGAAAGAGGCCGGAAAGGTTTCGGGTTCAAATTTGGGCTCTTACCCTCTTTTATTTTATTTTGTTTCAAAGGTTAGGGTACTGCGCTTAGTTGGATTTCAGGCGTAACGAAGACTAAGCCAACTTGATTCATCTTTGTTAATTGATAACATTGATCTTCTTAAATTACATTTTTAATTTATCCACTTTATAATAACTTATGCTCTTAAATTACTTGTAAGTGAACGTACTTATATTTATTTTTGGATTACGAACTTCTATTTTACGATTTAAATTATATTTTAATCAATACTGTTACATCTTAAAAGTTTTCGTTTATCGTTAAGAAAACGAATTCATAAGAATATAGTTTTACACTTACAATAAAATATCCATCATATAATATGATATTTTATATAAAAATAGCGGTTATTACAATAGTACCCCCTTAAAATTAGTTTCGTCCTCGAAACTAGGGAGAACTAGGGTTGCCTTGAACCAGAAAAGAATAAGCTCGATCAAGAATTTTCTTCGTACGAAATAATACTTTATCTTTTAAGTACCCCCTTAAAGTAAATCGACATAATTGTCTTGGACACAATTCTTGTTAAAGCTTGTCCTTAGAAGCACATCTAATTAAAAGTATATAAAACTCTCAAAGCTGTAAAATATGGAATAAGTTTTATAGAACACGAGTACGATGTGTACATATGCACAAGGTTCTTTATAAAGGTAATTGATCTATCAAAGGTATAAGTATTTAGTTTAAACATTTTGACATGACCAAAAAAAATCTATTTTGATATATTAGAAGAAAACTGCCATAAGGTATCCTTGCCATTATGAGCAGTCGAGCACAATCACGATTATTAAAATATTATTAAAATTTTATAAGAAATTCCCTTTTTCATAATGATTTAACATAACCACTTTGATGGTTTAAAATATGCGGCTTATCTAAACCCGAAAAGGTTTAGAGGATATTGAATGAAACAACTTACTTATTGACAATTAACATTGTCTTTCAACTTTGTAGAAACTCGTTAGTGAAGTGTAAATACAAGGTTGCCCAAGCACATTTTGAAAAAAAAAAACGAATCGAGGATACAACCAATATACGATTATCATAGCACAAATTCAAAACTCCTTTGAATTGCTTTAAACGGAAAATTTTGCTTACTTCCAACCCTTAACACAAAATGTTAATATTTCAAATTTTCAAACTTAGAATTGTAATACCTCAAGACACAACTTTTCAAAATTTGGTTTCAAAACTTGTCCTTAAGGAATTATATGATCTTATCCCGCCATGTGATCAGGATGGGGGGTAAAATCAGCATAATCCTTTACAGCATTTTCATGGGAATAAGACATGCGAGTTTGCCTTACCATGTGATCAGGATGGAAGACAAAACACATTCTTACTCACCACCATGAAAACCGTAGGAAGATTTAGAATCAAAATCTCATTACAAACTGGAAATAGGAATTTTGTAAGAACTTATAAGAATACAACTTTTTCCAAAAAGCAAAACTATAATACGATTCTGACCGTTTATATTCTATCAGAACATAATGTAGGAAAAGTTTAACTCGTATTGCCACTTATGTCTCAATATTGTCATGAAAATCACAACCCAAAATGACGTATAGTAACTTTACGAACGTAGGTAAATGATCATACGATAAAATCCTTATTGACCATTAGAGTCTACATTTAGGACATATTGGAATTAAAAGGCGATTATCATAGGGTGTAAACACAGTTGCTTGAGCCTTGAAAATAGTAAGACAACTCGTCAGTCATGTTGGAGCATTACGAAAATAATAATTATTCTCAAACAAAGCTATAGTATGATTTCAAATGTTCCTTACTTAGGAATACTTAATACATGAAATTGTATCTTGAGTTGACACATGCAAATGGTTAATCTGATAAAAATCACAATATTGACAATATAAGACAAATGATTGATAAGATCGAAATTCGTTGACAATTACTGTCAAATTCGAAATCTTTTTTTTTTTTTCTTTCCCTTTTTTTTTTCGAAATCTAACACAAAATCCTTATGATAATAATTACTTTTATCATGTAAAAGACTTATAAAAATTTGAAATCTCAATATTGAGGGTTCAAATCTCAATACAAAGATTATGTTCGGCTTTACATTAGGAAAATAATCTAGCACTTCAAAACATAGAAAACTTTCAATATGAATGTTTTCTCATGGTGCTCTTTTATTTACGAAGAATGAATTTCGAACCAATACAAAAGAAACAATTTTTCTTCTTTCTTGGTAACAATTAATTTTGCTCCCACGCTCCTTTTTGATAATAACTATTTTACCTTGTAGTTGATCAATTTTCAAAGGGTAGCATTGATATACCTTTATATATGATTTCCAACTATACCACGCTAAGCAAAACTTTTACTTTGACTCTCTCTCTTTCCTTTATACGAGGTTGGATTTGTAAACTTATTTAGAATGGAAATTACTTTGGAGGATGTCACTTATTTGGCACATACTTGGAAATAGGGTATGGTATATATTAGCTCAAATATAGAAGTTCAGCAACACATGAATGGTTTAAACACTTGGCATATCCCATCGATTTAAGACTTGAGATAAGGTTTATTGAGGAAGAGAATGCTTTAATTCAATTATTTCCTTTCGATTAAGGCGGTTAGTCTATTAGCACTTGGCTACTGTATATACGAGTTTTCCACTCCAACGATGATTCACTCAAGATCTCCTCAGTTAGTGTAGTTTAGGCTAGGGTGTGATTGGATTTGATGAATTTATTTCCCCGTAAAGTTCAACCCACTTATGAAAGCGACGAATCCTTTGAGCCTCAGAGGACACCTCGGTTCCCGCATACTGTAATAGTTGGTTGAACTTGGTGACTCTCTCTAGTACAATCAGTCCTTCAACTTTCGGGTACAGAAGCTCCTCTTGCTTCTTGTACCTCATGGACTCGGAGCGGTAGCGAGACATCATCTCGTTCGTGAAGATGTCCCAACTTAGCATCGAGTGATCGGACAATCAAGAGTTCTCCCACCACTCACTAGCTTCAACCCTTTATTGGCGAGCTGTGATGTGCACCTTCTCAACTTTAGTGCATCGAACATTCCCCAACAACCTCTCGCTATGAGTGAGCCAATAGGAGAATTTAGCTGGATCTTCTAGATCATTTTAAGTTTTCGGCTTCAGCGAGGTGAAGTCTTAAGCGCCTTAGAATAGTTTGACCCATCACCTTGGGCATGATTGTCATTCTCCCTTCTGCCCATAGGTGGGTCGGCTCTAATGACGTTGGGTTGAGGGGACGAAATTGGAGGATTTGTTGCTTGTATCATCTGTTGAAACATATCCCTTATAGCCTCTAGGGTTACAGCATCAAGCGCTATCGCTCGAGCGGGGTCTAGTCCATGGTTGTCCCCTTGGCCTTTAGTCCCAGACTCAACCTCGTATTGTCCACCCTGACGGGTGGGGTTGATTGGAAAGAATCGATTATTGGTTCCTAGGGTGTTAACCACCTAACTAGTTGGATATAAAATGTTTCTGAGTAACTCACCTTTCTATAAGGCATGGAATGAGCACAACTACCAATGAATCAAAGATCAACAATTTATCAAGGCACTTTAGAAAGATTAACGCCACTTTATAGTTGCTTCTTATGAAGGATGATTACAAAATACGAGGAACTTAACGACCTTATAATCGACTCAACCACTCTAGTAGTACAAGATGATGGTTGAGACAATTCCGTTTAGCGAAACACGACAAGGATTACGATACTATATAGATAAGACAAGGATAGGAGTTCACTGATAATAGGATAACTACTACTTGGTCAACAAGAATTTAACAACCGACTTAAAACGAGTAACCTCTCCAAGGCTTATTAGGAGTGAAAGGAGTTTCGGTAGGCGGAGAAAGTCATGGTCTTCTTCTTCTTGGGATTCGTGATGCGATAGCAACACCTATCCAAAAGCGAGGCTTCGAACCTTCTTGGGTCCTTGATGGAGCCGTTATCTTTTAACAACTCTACCCTTGCTCGATCTTACGCCTCAAGTTGACCATACTGTCTTGCTCCTCTTCCCAATGAACCTCAAGTTGACGGGCAGACTCCTCATGATCTGCCATCATACTCTGCCATTCCTTCATAAGTGATCCTAGGATATGGTTGTCGACCCACATATGCCTTGGTTTATAGTCACCAATAGCTGCTCGGGTCTGCCATGGTCGGTTCTCAAATGGATCCTCACTTTTATCAATCCACCTTTCCGTAGGGATGTTTGTCTCCTTGGCCTCATCCAATAGCACTTGAGGAACGACATTCTGTGAGGGAACCTCCTCTCGAATAGGTCCTATAGCCTTGTGGTCCTCATTAAGCAACCGCCTGCCTAGCTAAGCTCCTTAGCTCTCTCTAGCTCTTTCTTATGAGCCTTAGACTGACGTCTTGTGCAAACCATGTTCTGCAAAGGTTCACAAGACTAGCTTATTGCGGGTGCTATTTCCTATTGGGGACGGAGAGTCGGACACTTATATAGAATTTCTGTAATTCTATATTCGAAGACGAAGGTTGGAAGGGAGCTTTAAAAATCACTTTGTGATTATAAATAAAGGGTTCCCAGTTGGAACATTGTTCAGGTTGTCCTTAGCAGTGTCTCCTCGAGTGTTAACCAGCTGGATGAATGACAAATGTTTCCAACCAATTAACATTTGTATAAGGGAATGCGTCAACACCTTTGAAAGGAAAGTGATCATTATATTAAAGGATCATCATACATGCCGCAGGTACAGGGAAAAGATGGTTACACTTAATATGAGGAAACTTGAACAACCTTACAATGACCCGACTACTCATGCCATACAAAAGGAATAGTCGGCAACTTAAGTGGGCTTCCTAGAGCTACGCACTTATAGGGGTACACGAGGGAAAGGAAATCTAACGAGGATGAGACGGAGGGAAGCAGTACTTGTCCAGGAATCCGGGACTGAACAAATTGCCGTTCAGGACCTCGCCTCCATCCTCCAATAACCACCTGGCTTGCTCGAGATTGCGGTTGAGAATATCAATAGACCGCTGCTCGTTGACTATAGCGGCTTCGAAGTTTTGGATTTGCCAACGATGTTGACGGAGAGCGTTCTCCCATGCTGTCTGATGCCGACGGAGCAAGCGTGTCCTCACTTGGAGGCACGTAAGAGGGATAGGTTCTGGTGCAGGCAGCCGCCCACCTGTGTGTGGCGCTCCGATGCCACGATCCACTTGATCACCTACTGTTTGATAGGTGAGTTCTGGTGGACTCGCCAGAGGGCCCCGGTTTAGATCAAGCGAGGAGGGGTTGTCTTCACGCCTTCGTTCTTGGGACGTCACCTCCTCCCCAATTGTTACCTCAGAATTCCCATCTATAGGGTGGCTATTTGCCTCGAGGTCATTGAAAAGATTTTCCAGTCCATACTCTTCCAGGTCCGAAAGAGAAAAATTCCAATCGTCTCCTAACAGCCCGGGATCCTCTAGTCCAGGGAAGGCATGTGCTCCCTCGCCAGCTCCCCAATTGAAGCCAAGGTCTGGCATTACTAAGTCCGGGAAAGATTCTCTTGGTTGATCATCGGAGTCTCCACGCTCGGCGGTAGGGGCTCTAGAGGTACTCCCCCTCTGGTGAGAAGCAGATCCGCTAGAAGGGCGCATTTTCCTAAAGATGGATTTAGAAGGTTAGGTCGCGTCGATTTGCAAATCTGTATGCAAGGTGAAGACGATCTGAAGGAAGTTTCAAATTTCTAAGTCATAAAAAAATCTCTAAGAACATTTTAAATGATTAGAAATCTCTAGGAGGTTTGATAAAAACCGCTTCTTGAATTCTGTATCAAGAAGGTTTGAAAATAGTTAGTTTCTTGAAATCTGTTACAAGAAACTTTCGAAAGGAATTAAATCCAGGTTTAGGAACCTTTAGCTCTGATACCATAACTGTAACACCCCTATTTTGAAACCATGGGTATTACATGCCAGTGACCTCGGATTTTCCCATCCAAAGTCACCCAAGGCGATAGGTAACACAACTTGATTCATAAAAATGAAATGTTGAACTTAAATTACATCAAAAGTGATTAATGTTTGATACTTGACTAGAAATCAATGATCAATGATACAAAGTATCGATGTTTGAGTGAAGAAGACATATAAATCATTTTGCAGCGGAAGTATAATGACGGTTAAAAGATTTTTCACAAAAACAAAATAGGAACCTCCGAAATAACTTGTAATCTCTTGAAAATCTTCCTTCCTTCAGATCTTCGAGTCCTCGTCTTAAATCTGCTACGGTCTTGCCCTTGATACCTGATATTTCCATAAAAGCAAGAAATACCAGCCGACCAATGTCGGGAAGAAAAGAAAGTGGTATTAGTCTAACGCGAGACTAAGCAAGTGGTAGATTGTGACTAGGTTCTTAAAAGGCTAAGTATGTCGGCATCGAAGACCAAAGGGCACTGAGCGATGCACGACAAATCGGGTTCTTTTTGAGATGAGAGTGTGATATAATTTAGAGGATGAGGCTTCATTCGAATATAACTCAGATAAAAGGAACGAATCCGAATGGAGGTGAATAACGACTTTCTCGTGAGAATAGGAAATCACAAGGAGGTGATTCCTAGGAACGAAAGGTGATTAAGTTTTTGTTGGGAACTTATTAATGCACATCAAGATTTACGAGAAACAATTCAATTTCAACAATACACTTTACTCTAACGGTTTTTCGAATGTGGCAACTCATAAGAGTCAAGGGCCACACCCAATACATCCTTCGTTCATCAATTGTTGTGCACAGGGCACTTATCTTTCATTAATGACCAAACAGTGCATTCAGTTATAGATTTTTAGATGCAGCAACCCCAAAAGGGTCAAGGGCCACATCAGAGAAGGACAGAGTCCTTAACACCTAGCTAGGGTGTTGTCACCTCTCTACGCTTGTAGAGCAGGAAGAGTCATGACTCGGTATTAGGGTATAGGTACATCCTAATACAAATTCTCAAGAGGTGTAGCAGAGACAAGTCTCTCACCCCTAATCCCTATTCTAGTCCATAACAAAGTCTCGAAAAGAGACTTGAAACAATCAGAGGCCACAATCATCGGTCCTAGGTCCATGGACTAGCGCAGTGCAATAATATAAATAACAATGGGGTCATTATCTCTACACAGAAAATAACCCTAGGTTCATTTTATTTAGCAAACAAGGTGTTCCCAACAATTATATGGACATTAAACGGAATGGAAAGAATTCACGTTTAAACGTAAAGAGCAAGAGAACCATCCACTTGCCTTTGATTTTCGAGAGTCAAGTCGTTACGAAGACGGAATCTGTGAACGAGCTCTCCTAGCAGCGTAACCTAATCCGAGGCACGGGAATGATAGCGAAATAAATTAATATTTAATTTATTTCTTAGTCTAGGAACTTCTCGAATTATTATCCTCGTATAAGAATTTGTGAGCCTAGTATAAATTATTATCCTTAAATAATTTATAACTCTAACCTTTCAACATATTAACATGTGAGAACGAGTTTAGGATTTCTGTAAAATCATTGGTTTACGAATACCCGTCGTATAACTTCTATAAAAACGTTTCTCGAAAGAAGTAATTGAATACTTGATTTAAATTCATAAACTCCCAATTAAATTAATAATGCTATCATATTAAGTTATTTTATTTATTTCTTAGATTAATTCCTCAATTAAAATCAATTTCGAAATAAACTAAGAGCTTAATTAATTTTCAGGAAAAGAGCATTACAGTGGTGACGAAGGGTTTTCGGGCAGCAATTGCGGAGTCGTACGGCGGCGGATCTGGACGGAAGTTGCGACAGTTGGTAGAGGGTGTTGCGGCCTTCCAACTGTTGGCAACAAACCTCCGGTTGGTGGTTTGACGCCGGCGAACGAGTGGCCCAAAGTAGGCTTCCCGACCAGCTCTTCCCGGTGGTCCTTGGCCTTCACACCAACTTTGATGGAGGATTACAGCTTCAATACTCAACGGTTTTAAGCGAATGAGGTGTCATTGGAAAGGTATTGAAGTCTAGTTTATTCTGGTTTAAATGGTTTCGAGAATGATGGGGTGACGAAGGAGAAATACTCGATTTACAGAGGTGCTGCAGATCTGGCTTTCTGGGTAGATGAGCAACTTCGACGGAGCGTTACAGCTTCGATACTAATCGGTTTTGAGCGAATGAGGTGTCATTGGAAAGGTCGTAAAGTGTAGTTTATGGTGGTTCAAACGGATCGAGAAATGGATGAGTAACAAAGACGAAAACCGCATTTTACAGAGGGGCTGTAAGGCTGAATTTTCTGGGCATGTTTTCGATCGAAACAAGATTAAATTTGGTGAGTTCGGGGCTGATTTTTCGGGCTGAGGTTGATGGGAGAAAGAGATGGATTTTTCAAGGATGTAAGAGAGGAGGAAGATGATGGATGGAGCTCTGGTTCCCTTCCCCCATATTATAGCAGATCTTCACCAAGATTTCACGCAAGGAGAGATGGGAGTAGAGGTACGGTGTAAGGGGATTGACGGCTGACATGGATTCGACCTTGCGACATGATGGTGGCGTGGAGGAGTGAAGAAGGGCAGGCGGGAATTTCCGCCCGTGACATTCGGTCCATGGAAAGCTATTTCGGTTTAAATATAATGCGTTTCCTTTATGTTATCAGAAGCTCCTGTAGTATAGATGGTAGGGGAAGGGAAAGAGGCCGGAAAGGTTTCGGGTTCAAATTTGGGCTCTTACCCTCTTTTATTTTATTTTGTTTCAAAGGTTAGGGTACTGCGCTTAGTTGGATTTCAGGCGTAACGAAGACTAAGCCAACTTGATTCATCTTTGTTAATTGATAACATTGATCTTCTTAAATTACATTTTTAATTTATCCACTTTATAATAACTTATGCTCTTAAATTACTTGTAAGTGAACGTACTTATATTTATTTTTGGATTACGAACTTCTATTTTACGATTTAAATTATATTTTAATCAATACTGTTACATCTTAAAAGTTTTCGTTTATCGTTAAGAAAACGAATTCATAAGAATATAGTTTTACACTTACAATAAAATATCCATCATATAATATGATATTTTATATAAAAATAGCGGTTATTACAGACAAGATTAATCTTAGCCTTAAACTATATTAATTGTCATAAGACTGTATTTATAATTTGATATGCAAAGGTAAGAATTAAAAAGAATCGATGTTTTAATGTTTTATGATGACGTACAAGTGACATTGACACTTTCCTACTTGCAATGACTCCAACCATCGCCAAGAAAGCAAATGAACCAGGACGAAGAACGGTCAAAGACTTCTTGCTTAGATAGGTCGCGATATTTCTCATGATTGTGAGCTACACGAGTTACTTTACCGTTGTTATTTTTTATAAGGTACACGGCTGACAATAATAATCAATTTAAAATTTTAATGATTTAAATAACAAATTTACAAGTTCAAATAATAGTATTATTATAGTTCTTAATTACATACCTCTTTTGTTCTTTGGTAGTCCATGATCCAACAATACAACTTGGACTATCCAAGTGGCACATCCACCGCTCGTATGATCAACAACTTCTACACCCTACATGGATCCAAGTTATCCAGGTGAAATTTTATTCTGCTTAACTTTTATAATGTATATATGTTTAAAATGTTAAAAGTATGTACGTGCTTATGAATTACAGGTTCAAGATGATAGCATGTGCAATGTCTTCGATCGTCAGCTTTGATTTTGTGGCATTCAAATCGATAGTCTCTAGAGGGCATGGTTGTGGATATGTGATTCCCATCTTCTTCAACTTTCAAGCAAAAGTGCTTGTCTACCTAGCTTTACCTCTTCCAATTTTGTTGTCCTTATTTTGTTTTTAAAGATTTGATGTTGAGTTTTCTTATAGAAAGGTTACACTATTAATAGATTGGATGAGAGGATTACATAACATAATCAATTAGACCAAATTTGTATAGGTACCCCACAAAAAGTTGATAATGTAAAATATACTCTTATTTATGTTAAATGGTAAGTTATCTCCTTCTGGGAATTTTTTGCTATAAAATTTATGTATTTCTTTCTTTTAAAATCGAAAACGGAAATAAAAGAAATTTATCTTCAAGAAAATATTTAGATATGACTTATCACTTCATTCTTGTGCCATATTGTTCATCCCCATTTTTTAAATAATAAGATACAAATATATGTCTATATCAGTAGGTTGGGCCTCCTACTCCTGGAGGGAACACATATTTTTTTTTTGTGTTGGCCAAAGGTTAAAACATACCATATCTAATTACTTAACAATAAGAAGGTGGGGTATATAATCAGTTTTTCAAGATATAGAGAGGTGAGATCAGATTTCCTAGCCTCAAGTGCAGTCATCTTTAGAAACATGGCATAGTTAGGAGTTGAAGGCTTTAAAGGCCTCCTGAAAAATTGGTTGCCTCTCTCATTAACTTTCTTCTTTATGGGTATCCTTCTCAATCTAGTCAAAGATATTGGAATGTACCACCGGTAGCATTGGGCTAAGTGAGTATCTCTTCCAACACCGTTTGACGTCCTATTTTATGTTGGAGGTTCCTTCACGATTGACATGACTATTGGGAGCAGTTTGTTATCCATCTAGCGTCACTTGGACAAAGTCATTGTTGAGAGATATGCACATTTCATGACGTTAGGACTTATGTGCGGGGAAGGTTCGGGGCTTTACCAGGTGTAGTCTTTGGAGTGACTAAGGTGAAACCCTCTTTCTGTATGAGTTTTGTTGGTGCCAAGAGGTCATGATCTCGGTTTGAAGCAATTGTGCAGGTTTGTCATTAAACTATATATGCATTCCTTTGTTTGTGAAGCAATTGTTGCTCGTGCCAAGAGAATTAAGGACCATTTCAAGCGAAGACACGGGAAAAAGGATGTCGAATCCCATAAACGATATTGATAGTGAAACTAAGTAGGCTCAATCAGAAATTAATAACTTGTAAAAATATGCATTTAGAAAAAAAACTAAGAGCGCATAAATTCGAAAACGTGTTGTCTCTGCATGAAGTTGAGAAACAGTATGGATAGTCCACCAGATGTAAATAGTTTGGTTATTTCTCAAGTCTCTATATGAAATTGAATAGTGCAATTGCATTGTTTTCCTTCAAAAAAATTGGATAGTCTAGTAAAGATTGTAGAAATTGGTATGAACAACTATCAGTGCTCACAAAAATCAAATCCAACTCCATATCTTTTCATTGCCTATGAACTTATAATAATGAATTTAATTGCATGGAAATTTTATTGCACAAGACCACAGGGAGTTTAAAATAGGTAAATAGGTTTCAAGCAAGTAGATATGGATGAGGTGAAAATTTTGTAAGGCACATTGCATGTCTTATTCAAGTATTGAACAAACTAGGCTTCATTTACAAATATTAGAGGTTAAACTTAGCCATCTAACATAATAGAACCAAAAACAAAACAAATTATTCAATCATTTACAAATATTGGAGGTTACTAGGGTGCATCTTGATAGCCTTGACTGCGTCGCTTATAATGCCAGGCCTGAGACTAATGCCCATCTCTAGAATGAAAGCAACTTCGTCCATAACGTCTTCTTCAAGCTCTTAGATTTGCTTCTCATAAGAAGAAAGAAACCTCCATTGATCACCAGTTGGATGTAGTGGTTTGCTTCATCCCGCAACAAGCAGAACATTGTTTGGAAAACCTACACGATGGACTTACGACATTTATCTACTCTATCTGGCACACCGAGCTAATTTTCACGATGAAAAGCCATCTATTGCATCTTGTGTGCATAAGCTTATCAACCTCATCAAGGGTACCCTTGTTGCCAAGACTAACAAATTTGATTTTGCTACAATCTACTGGTAAGGCACCTTGAAGATCTTGTAATTGATTTTTGCCATCTGGCTCCTACTATCTTTAGATGTACTCGAGTTGCGCTAAGTGCCTCCTCTCTCCTCTTTTGTTCTACTTCTGCGTTAAACGCTTTAGTTTGGTACATAATGCATGCTTAATTACCTCCTTTAAAAAAACCTGTTTGGTAATATACCCTTTCTTGAAAAAAAAAGTTATTCCGGATGGTACCCTCAAAGTTTTGGAAAAGTTTGCAATATACCCTTTCTTGGATTTTTCGTAACACAAATTCATTAATTTTGATTTTTTTTGCTTAAAGAATATATTTTGTGTTGTTATTTACTTAAAATCAAGAAAAGAAGAAGAAAACTTATTTGGGACTAAATGACACAATATAATATAATCAACCTTAAGGAGGATAATGACTTTTGAGAGAGTTAAATATTCTCATATATTCTCATATAAAAAATAAAAATATAAACACCTACTGAAGTAATACTTTTGAAAATTTGTTAAGTAACAATTCAATAAAATTTATGTTTGATATATAAATATAAAGCCTGACTCAATATTTGCTTAAAAAGAATTAAATGGTACAAACTAACAATATTCTTTTCTATTCAATTGTATCGTTTAATTAATTTAAAAATTGTAATTGCTTATTAAACATCAAAATTGGATTATCAAGTTATTGTAAATTTTTTATGCACTTTATGTTTATACACCGTGGTTGAAAGTTTTTCATTTTATTATTAATTATAAAATTAATGATTTTTTTAAGAAAATAGTCAAGAAATAATATAGGCCAACCTTTCTAAAAAAATGTCATATTTTCTATTTTCTTCCCATTTTAAGTAAATAAATAATTGTTTATAAACACATAAAACAATGACAACAACAACAACATTTATCCAGGGAAATCCCACTGTCGCATGATCTGGGGAGTCAGGACGGGAGCATTCCAGACCTAGATAAAATGCGTCAAATATAACCCTAAAATAATACGAGCCAACCACACAACAACTTACACGAAAAACCTCAAACACAACAAAGCCACCTAACTAAATCTAAAATGGAAAAAAAAATAGGCAAAAGGAAGACTAAAACAAATGGAAACTAGCCGCCTAAGCGAGCAAACTAACCGTAAACACCTGAGAACTGGCTCCATCAATAAGTTGGCTAGCTATCTAACACTCTGATCTTTTCCATCCAACCCTCCCTGCACTGAGCCAACTTCACAGAAATTTCTATCAAGTCGATTCCCTTCAACCCTCAACACATAAAACCCCCACATAGGGTACGACTCGAACTTTTCCAAAACCTCAAGGTACCATCCGGAATAATTTTTTTTAGAGCACCACTTGAAAAAAACCAACAACTCGATGATACCTAACGAAATTTGCCAAAAAAAAAATGTTCCACTTGAACAACAATAATTCACATAAAAAAATGATCATCGGCTCCTTTGCGTACTCATTGAGTATGGAATCAGGTTATATCCACAGTTTGCTGCTTCTGCTATAATTGGATTACATTTTGTCTTCGTGAAATTTATGATATCGTTTCTTGGAGTTATTTCCAATTCCATTCAATGAAGACGTAGAATCTCAATATTTTTTTTGAATGGATAACATTTAAATTACGAAGCAAAAGCTGAGAATACAAAAGACAGAGCAGGAGTTTGACTTTGCAATACATCACAACCACGATGTATGCAAACAATCAAAACGGAGGGTCAAATGAAGGCAATGCAAAACGAGTCCAATCAAACAAAAGACGATCAAGGAAGGAACAAATTCTTATTGTATTAATAATCACCTAACATATTGATCTTATTGTGTAATCCGTATTAATTAAGAAAGCAAATTGTTGATTCATCACAAAATACTACGGAATAGCATTTGATGTGTTTATATATATAAGGAAATTCGGCCAAGTTGGACAGAAAATCTCGTGCACTCAGTCACTCACAATCAAATTATAACCGCATGCAATCAATCAAATAATACTCTGTCTAGCCTCCGGGCACTTAGTCGATCGGTTAAACCTCCAGGGTAGTACCCAGAGGTCTCCAGTTCGACTCTCATGGGCAGTACCCTCAACCAAAATAAAAAAAATTATACTCTCGTATATTACGACAAAGAACAGAATGTGTGCGTATATATATAGCAAGAGAGAGTAGCTAACACTTGAGCTTGCACGCGCATACGTTAATCAAGAATGTACGTATAGGATAGTACACACCAAAGTCTTGCAATGCGCCCTTTTCATAGTCTGCTCAATCCTTGTTTGTGTAGCAGAGAGCACAAGGTCGCCTACTACTACGACGGGCATTTTCGATCTTTTCAAAAGAACCCATGTTGTGATCAGGAATAACATGGGGGACGGCTCGACAATCACCGTTCATTGCAAATCAAGAGACGACGATTTGGGCGATCACGTCTTAAGCGACGGCGGTACCTATGAGTTCGGGTTTCGACCCAACTTCTTGGTTGAGCATCATACTATTTTCTCTTGCACGTGCCACAGTAATAAGGGATGGGCTCTGTGGGACGCGTATCATGACAGTTGAGGTGAGCATGATTGCATCAAGGTGTGTCCATGGAGAGCTGCCCCTGATGGCGTTCACGGTGAAGGAAATTTGGATGACACCAAGTACAATTGGGGTCCGCCTCCGTTAATGTGACATTGCAATTCTTATTCTTAAGACATATATATAGCTATCTTTATCGTCTTTCTACTATCTATCTATTAATATATAAATAAATTAATCAATAGATATTATTTTGCGAGTTAATTTGATGTCATCCCTCTTTTTTATTAGATCGATGCGATTCAGAAGGGTTATTCTATGCACAAGAAACTTGTGATAAGAATTGCATTGACTACGAATTAAAACAATATAAAATTCTAATGTAAGGTACCCGTATTGCGACTTAAATATGCACGATCGTCGCTAGCAATACTAATGTAATTTATCTCTCTCAAAATTCAACCAAAAAATATAAAAATTAATGTCTCTCAAAAACGTAAACAAGACAAACTTGTATAGTTGTACAGATCTATGTCCACTAATCTATACGTAGCTTATCATTTAGGTAAGACATGATCTTATATGCATGCCAATTTGATGTTGATTTGGTTAAAATCTTTTATTTTTTATTTTTTTTTGTCAAAAAACGGGGAGACCCCTGCGATTAATTATTAAAGCGAGAGCTAGTTATGCCCAAAGAGGGCTACAAGATCCGAAAGCAGGATACTAGAAATACTACTAGGAGGTTCATAAAAATGCAAATAAGGGGAATTAAAATCAAGAGATAAATTAGCTAAGAAATCCGCCAGCTTGTTGAACTTCCTACGGGTATGCAGCAGTTGAATTCTGTCGGCCTGGGCTTGGAGCAACGCACGACATGATTGGATCAGTGAAAGGTCCTTGTGAGGAGCCGTCGAAGGTGCAGTCAGCAAGCGTACCGCCACTTGAGATTTTAAAATCTTTTATTTAAAATGTGATTCGAAAACAACTTTCTATTGACTGGTCAACCTCCTAGACAAAACGAGAGTTTGCTTCAAATAAAAAAGAAAAAGAAAAAGAGAATGAAAATAGTTTTTTTTTGGTAAAAAGAATGAAAATAGTTAAACGCGCCGTTTAGAAAGAGCGGCCGTGCCCTTGAGAGTTGGGGCGCTCTACTGTTGCGTTCTTCCTTCCGCCGGAAAATTGAAAGTGGATGGACGAAGAGGAAGAACCCCCGTTGGCCGTCGAGATCACAGGAGCCGGAATCGCAGATCCCCAGCCACCGAATCCGCCAGAAAACGATGACGTGTCTGTCGGCGTCACCGTTATCACAGGCTATCTCGGCGCCGGAAAGTCCACCGTAAGTTGTCTCTCTAAAAGGTCAAAATCCCTATCAGTCACTCTCCTAATTCGCTTTCTCTTTCATCTAATTTCTGGAATTCTAATGAATTTCATCAGCTAGTGAACCATATACTGAATTCGGAACATGGATTGAGGATTGCTGTGATATTGAACGAGTTCGGGGAGGAGATTGGGGTTGAGAGAGCCATGATTAACGAGGGAGACGGCGGAGCTCTGGTTGAGGAGTGGGTTGAGCTCTCCAATGGCTGTGTTTGTTGCACTGTCAAACACAGCTTAGTTCAAGCCCTAGAACAGCTCGTTCAGATGAAGCAAAGGTAATAACTCTGACTTTGTCTGTCAAAACAGTCTAGTTGCATATTATTAGCAAGTGCTGATGAATGCATTATTCAAATTTGTCTCTGTCATTAGGCTTGATCATATATTGCTGGAGACTACGGGATTGGCGAATCCGGCTCCTCTTGCCTCGGTTTTATGGCTGGATGACCAGCTTGAATCGTCAGTCAAACTCGATTCAATCGTGACGGTAAGTTCACTTCCAGGCTCTTATTGACATTATCTTAGCATAGTCTGTGCTTTGTTTGCCTTTTTGTTCAAGATGTTTCTCATGGTTTGGGCAGGTTGTTGATGCTAAAAACCTCCATCACCAATTGAAATGCCATCAGGAATCGTCGTCTTTTCCTGAAGCTTTCCATCAGATAGCGTTTGCGGTACTTTTTTAATCCTATTGACATGTAAGCTCCATCCAATGAACTGCTCTAAACCTAACAACATTTTGTTTGTTGGCTTCAGGACATTGTAATTCTTAACAAGGTTGATTTGATTTCGCCCGAGGATCCTCAAGGTGGCATTGATGATTTGGAGATGGAGATTCGAAAGATCAACTCTCTTGCGAGTATCATTCGCTCTGTTCGTTGCCAAGTTGACCTGTCTATGATACTGAATCGCCAAGCCTATGACACCACTGTAAGTTCTTCAGCATCTGATTTATCTTTCATTATTTTCTTCTCTTAAATGTCTGAACTCTGCTACCTGCATTTTGCTCAGCATGTTGCTCACCTGGAAGCTTTATTGGTACAAAGCAAATTATTGCCAACCAAGGATCTTCATGACAACAGTGTCAGAACCCTTTGCATATGTGAACCACAAACGCTTCACCTTGAAAAGGTGCTTCCCTGAACTACCTTTTAGTCTGTTCAAAGATATATATATCACGTTGCACTGATAATTGAATTTATGCCTTGAATATTCTTGTATTTTCTTGTACTTGAGCTTTAATGATTAAGTTCTGAATCAGTACACTATGTATGCTTATCCTCGTCCTCTTTTGTAATTCTGATCAAAGGTCCGTCTATGGCTCGAGGAGATTCTCTGGGATAAAAAGTATGGGATGGATGTCTATCGTTGCAAAGGTGTCCTAACCATAGTTGGCTCAGATGAACTGCACACTCTGCAGGTAATGTGTTCAACTACACGACTTCATCCAGAAGTTAGTTAATTTTCAACCTTCTGTAAACCATGAGAAGTTGTGTCTGGTGTTGTATACACAGTCACACAACTTCAACAGAGCTTGAACATGACTCATAAAGTCATAATGACATGTGTGGTTTACTTCAGGCGGTAAGAGAGATATACGAGATAGTTCCATCTCGAAAGTGGCAAAATGAAGAAACCCAGATGAACAGAATTGTATTCATAGGTAAGGACTCACATATTTTTCACTACTTGCTTGAATGTGTTCCAGTTTATCATGTTTTCTTGTTAATATGGTTTAATCATTGCAGGTCAAAATCTAGACGAGGGGGTTCTTATGGATACCTTGAGAGCTTGTACATCTGGGTGATTCTGATTCCTCACTAATCTTGCTGTGGGGGACTTACATTGCAATCTTATACTTCCTGGCAATGGCGGATATGTTTGTTTTCCTCTTACCCTGTTATTTTGCCTTTTGTTTCGGTAGAATACTATAATTAGTGCTAGTGAAACCTGTTTTTTTATCTGAAGTTGACCTTCTGTGCTTGCTATAGTATAGTCAAATGGGTTAAACATGAAATAAACAGCTCTATAAAAACGGTTGTTCTATACTTGTATTTGTATATAGTGTTTTGCACTAATACTACAGCAAAAAAAGCTCCAATCTTTGAATTGAAAATTTAGTGTGGTTGTTTAGATAAAATTGAGAAGATTTACTGATGTAGAAATTGGTCCAGATTTCTAACATAATGTCCAAACCTATTCTCAGGTAAATAACAAAGAGTTCACAAACGTGTACAGACAAAATTACTTCCGGTAAAATGGCAAGCCAGTCGCAAGTGAAAACCGAATTGCGCGCTAACTCGATAAACTGATCAAACAATGTCCATGTATTTCTCCCCAAACTTCACTCTCTTCCCTCCAAAATCCAATTGACTTATTCTTCACTCGTTCCTCCCCTCTTTAAATGCCATCTACTTTCTAAAAAAATCCTTGCAGTTGTTTTGTTCTTCATTCGTTTTTTGCGTACTATTAAAACTTGTTGTTTTGCAATTCTACAACTTTACCAACAAATATTTTCACTTTCCTTTGTTTCGTGAATTCCTCTCTCTCGAGCTTCAACAATGTCCACCGAGAAGGAGAGAGAGACCCAGATCTATTTGGCCAAGCTTGCCGAACAAGCCGAACGTTACGATGGTATGAGAAATCCCTAGATTCGGTTTCGCGTTTCATGATCGGAAGCTTTTGATGATTGATCATAAGCTTTTCTGTTTGATCGTCCAGTTTGATCTTAGACAATCTTCTGAAATTTGATCGCTGTTCTTTTTGTTATGGCAGAAATGGTTGAGTGTATGAAGACAGTTGCGAAGCTAGACGTCGAACTGACTGTTGAGGAAAGGAACCTCCTTTCAGTAGGCTACAAGAACGTGATTGGTGCGAGAAGAGCTTCGTGGCGTATCATGTCCTCCATCGAACAGAAGGAAGACTCCAAGGGAAATGAAAACAATGTGAAGATCATTAAGGGTTATTGCCAAAAGGTGGAAGACGAACTTACCAAGATCTGTTCTGACATTCTAGACATTTTAGACAAGCATCTGATTCCTCATGCCAATTCTGGTGAAGCCAAAGTTTTCTACTACAAAATGTAAGTCATATTGCTGTAACATTCTTCCTAAGATGAAGTTCTGTTCTTGATTGATATTATGTCCTGTTTTACGGAATGCAGGAAAGGCGACTACTACCGCTACCTTGCTGAGTTCAAGAGTGATCAGGAAAAGAAAGATGCATCAGAGCAGTCACTACATGGCTATGAGGCACACGCTTATTTGTTATTCCATTCGTGTCGTTTGTCTTGCTAGCCTCCGGCTTTTGCATTGATTTACCTTTCTTGCGGTTTATGTCTGTTAGGCGGCGTCTGCCACAGCCAGCACAGATCTGCCTTCAACCCACCCGATCCGCCTTGGCCTTGCGCTCAACTTCTCAGTTTTCTATTATGAAATCATGAATTCACCCGAGAGGTAACATAACAGTTCCTGTCAACTAGAAGAATTTCCAAGCATTTTGATTTTTGTATCTCAAATGATGAGCTACATGCATGTGGAACTCAAATCTCAGGGCTTGTCAATTGGCCAAACAAGCTTTCGACGAGGCAATTGCTGAGCTGGACTCGTTGAGCGAGGAGTCATACAAGGACAGCACTCTTATCATGCAGCTGTTGAGAGACAACCTCACTCTCTGGACCTCTGATTTGCCCGACGATGGAGGTATTTGTGGCTCTAATAAAAGTGCATTGTTTAGAAGTTAGGATATGCCGAGATTAGCACGATGAGCATTTTGTGCAGGTGAGGAAGGTTCCAAAGCCAACGAGTCCAAGGATGCGAAAACCTCATCCGAGAAGGAACCCGAAGTAAGTTGCTTCTAGACCCATAAACTGTTAACTATACACCTTGACTCCTGAGTAAAATGTAACATTTCTGATCATCTTCCCCTTGCCAAGGAGTCCTAAGCCTATGGTAGCTGTTGCTGGTGAAGAACTGTATACTAAATCGGTGTCTTCGAGAGCTCCGAGTGTTTCCATGGTTTACGGATTTTCTTTTGGCAACAGAGCGTAGGAGAAACTTATTAGCTAGCCTTGAATCTGCTTTTCCTTGGTGTTTCTGTTTTTCTGCTTTTATCATGTTGTAGAATTTGTTGTTCAACCACATCAATTGCATTCAATTTCATTCATATTCTTTGGAGCTGTAACGATCATAGCAATATTTTGGCCTTATGATGGCTCTTCGATTTCATATACAAAGTCAGCATCAGAAGAAATACGTGTGATGTCTAACACAAGCCAATGTGAACATTCTGAAAGCATCCATGCTAGAAATAAAGTAAGGAAATTCTACTCATCAGACTTGACAGCCACTCAAAATGGGCTTTTCTTTTGGCCCAAAATTGTGCAAAGACTTATCCGGCCCAACATTATCATCTGACTAAACAAGATGTAAACTTTACATTATTTACTTGTAGCTAGTATGGTGAAATGATGCTTTCGAATAGAGTCCAATGTAAACTATACATTATTTTTTGTAGAAATATCCAAACAGATAGACCATATGAATGCATACAATTCCGGAACAAATCCATATGAGAACTTCGAAGACTATTTACCAAGACGAGAAATGTATATACAAAACAGAAACGTGTCTAGAATCACAAACACGCACAAGAGGGAAAATGAAACCATGGAATTATTATTAATTAATTAAGTAGTGTGCATGCGTACGTACACCTCCTAGACGGCTAGACCTACCCATGCATGCATGCGTACTAGTACTACGTACGCTTATAGATAGATAGATAGATTGTACGTACGGTTGAGCACATATATAGCCTCTAATATAGTACTACTAGTAATTAATTCCAAGTGACCTTGCTACCGGAAAGAGCATTTACGGCGAGGATGCCATCCTGGGTGGCCACCCATTCACAAAAGTTGCACGAGCCGGCTTCGGTATAGGCATCCCATTCGGCCCACCCTCTCTCACTATCGCATCTACACTTATAAAAGTCCAACAGGCTCTTGGAGGAGTTGGAGAGAAACCGAATGTCGTACTCCTGCCCGTCCTTCAACACTTGGTTGCCTCTGTCGTCGGTCTTTGATCTACAATGGATCGTCATGTCGGATCCGTCTCCCATGTTATTCCAGATTGTGAAGCGCACTTCCTCTGGGATTACGGGTGGCTCGTCCTGTCGCGATGAACACGCATCCTTCGCTAAAGAAACGACGGCCAAGACTAGCACCAACCTCGACATTTTTTTCATCATGTGCGTTAAGTGTGTGCCCCTTCCTGATTATTCTCCTCGATACTTCGTCTGCTATATATATATATATATTAATATATATATATATATATATAAGTACGTAAGGTTTAGGCCAGTGGCGGACATAGATATAAAAAGTTTAGTAGTAGAAAAGTTAAGCAAATCATTCTAATCCAGTGGTATTTTTAAATTTACCTGAGGGTGACAAGGAGACAAGGATCAAATCCCACTAAAAGCGGGTTGTCTTTTTAATTTTCTCCCCTAAATTTGAATTAATTCTAGTTTTCATCCCTTATTTTCTATAATTATAAAGTTTAGCCCATCCAATAAATTTATCCTGGGTCTGCCCCTGGTTTAGGCTGCTTGGTTCACGTATTATGCACGTTTTGTTTTATAGCAAGAAATCTCTATTGCCATACAATTACAGTATTATTATTTGAATGAAGATTTTCTGCACATGCAACACTAACTCGTTCTGCCATTGTGTAATTTCCTTCCGTCTTTGGCCAGATTTCATTTCCTTACACGATCAATTGAATTGGCCGGTTTACCGTTATGCATATATCTGCTTTAATTGATAGTTGATGGATCTTTGATTTCATAATGGAAAATATATTGTGTGTTTTTATTTCCTTAATGTAATTGACTAATAAATTGTATTTGTACGTGGCAATAAATCTAAAACGTTTCCATAATCTTACCACTCTTCACATTTTCAATTTGGTCTAGTTAATGAATATTTTTAGCTAGTTAGCAAAAACGCATATATTCAAATAAAAAAATTCATAACTCACTTTCAATTAATTTCAAAAGGGATAATATAGATTAATTTCAAAATTATAACACTGACTCTTATTATAAACTAGAAGGAGGATTATTTTAGTATCGTACATAGTTGATTTCTATTCTAGTAAGGAGCTAGGGGTGACTCCAATCTAAGGAATAGTCATTATCAATATCTCCGTAGCGGTTGATGCTTATAAGTTTACTTGGAGTAGCGATCCATATGCAAAACTTGCCACACCGGGATTGATCGCGATCATCACTATATGCTTCCCATTCGGCGTGACCCTTGTTGCTGCTGCACCCGCAAAAGAAAAGGGTAGTTCCCCATAAGTTAGGGTTAAACGCAAACTCGTAGTAGTTCCCCGCATTCACCACTTGGTCACTTAGATCGTTGTCTTTTGATTTGCAATGGACATTAATGTTTGAGCCATCTGTCATGTTATTCCTTATTATGACATGCGTTTTAGATGCAACTTCCTTTGGTAAGCACATGATTACACACATTGCGATTGCGATTGCGAGTGGCACATGCTTCAACACTAACATCCTCGATCGATCACCCTCTTTTTTGTGGAAATGTAGTAGTATGAATTGTACCATAAGGTTCTAATATATGTTCGATCATGGAAGAAATCATGATCAAATCATATATTATCAATATCATACATTACGAAAAAGAGAAGGAAATCGGGACTCAAATGAAAAAATATCGCGACTCCTTTGATTGTGAGCTTGAACACTATAATTAGGTGCAACTAATATTCCTCCAAAAGTATCTACGATACGAAATTCAAATGCACAATAAAACATTTTTGCTAACAAAAGCTTTATGGAATATTGCAAGTGAATCAATCTATTGCTAGTAATTTTTCTTTCTTTTCAGCGTATGAATGTAAGGATTACTTGTTATATATATATAGATTTATCTTGGTTATACATTCATATAATTTTTTTTTGATAGTTATACATTCACATAGTTATAAATTGGCCATGAAATCATAAGGACGTTTTGGAAACTAACAAATTGAATTGTATTCATCATATGCATTATCCGGGGGATTAGATTAGCTAGGATCATCAATATGTGAATGTATTTGTGAAGTGTATCAGGATAAATTATATTGAATGCACTTGTCTCACTCGTTCGAATATTAAGAAAAACATTCAAATTAAAGTTAAACAAATTATGATCACTTTTTCTGAGCATGCACCTGCTTCATCATCCTAATTCTCGATCGACTACCAATTCAATATATTATACGTATTATATAACATAAAATTTAGAGCCACACTTGCAAATGAAACACAATTGGAGAGATTGATTGTTTGCAGAGAACTGCGTTGGTTTTCTTATTTCCTCTTCAACCTCATATATACATAAAGAAGAAGGCTAAACTATCCTAATGGTGCATACGCTCCTCTATCCCTGTAATTCCTCAAAGATCATTATTCTATCCTAAGAGGGAATAAAAGATAAGGAAAGAATAATATATACAACGGCACAATGTAATTATGCTAATTATCTCATTATCCCCCCTCAAGTTGGAGCATGCAAGTCCTTGATGCCCAAGTTGGAGAGAAGACGATGAAACGGAGCCTTGCCCAAAGCTTTTGTAAAGATGTCCGCCAATTGTGTTGTAGTACGAACATAGGAGGGAAGGAGATTGCCTCGAATGATCTCATCACGTAAGAAGTGACAATCAACTTCTATATGTTTAGTACGTTCGTGGTACACCGGATTGTTGGCGATGTGGAGGGCCGATTGACTGTCAGAAAACAACTTGAAGGGCTGATTATGTGAAATACATAAATCACGCAGGACCCCTTTTAACCACTTGAGCTCACATGTGATGGAAGCCATTGAACGGTATTCGGCTTCGGCAGAGGATCGAGATACGGTGTGTTGTTTCTTGGTTTTCCATGAGATGGGAGAGGACCCAAGGAAGACTATCCAGCCCGTTAAGGAACGGCGAGAGATCGGGCAACTTGCCCAATCGGAGTCGCACCACCCGCTAAGTTGAAGGGCGGTATTGGCGTTGAGCATTATCCCTTGGCCCGGGTGTCCTTTGAGATAACGAACAACTCGTAGGGCAGCATTCCAATGGTCCATAGTGGGAGTTTGCATGAATTGTGAGAGGATGTGCACCGAGTATGCCAAATCTGGACGAGTGAAACATAGATATATAAGACGTCCAACAAGTCGTCGATATGCATCGGGGCGAGCCATCTTTGGCGCTGTTGAGAGTGCCAATTTGTGATGAGAATCCATGGGAAAGTCAGCTGGCCTGGACCCAAGAAGACCAACTTCTTTGATGATGTCAAGTGCATATTTACGTTGGCACAAATAAATCCCGGTTGGTGAGCGTGCAACTTCCACTCCAAGAAAGTATTTCAATGTACCCAAGTCCTTCATTTTGAAGCAGTTACTGAGATAAGATTTAAACTTGGTCACCGCGGTGCCGTCATTTCCAGAGATGATTAGATCATCAACATAAACAAGTATATTAAGTTGAATTGAACTGTGATTATAGACAAATAAGGAATAGTCGGACTGCGATTGTCGAAATCCATACCTTTTCAAAGCCTCGGATAGCTTTGCAAACCAACAACGCGGAGCTTGTTTTAGCCCATAAAGTGACTTGCGCAGCTTGCATACAAGGCCAGGAGATTGAGGTCGAAAACCCGGCGGTGGTTTCATGTATACATCATCATGGAGGTCGCCATGGAGAAATGCGTTATGCACATCCATTTGGTGTAACTCCCAATTTTTGATTGCGGCTACTGCTAAAAACGTTCGTACCGTAACCATCTTTGCTACGGGAGCAAATGTTTCGGAGTAGTCGACCCCTTCGATTTGGTGGTTGCCAAGGATAACCAACCGAGCTTTGAAGCGCTCGATCGATCCATTGGATTTGTGCTTGATTTTGTAAATCCACTTGCACCCTAAGGCTCGTTTGCCAGGGGGCAATGTTGTTAATGTCCAAGTGTGATTTTCTTCAAGAGCACTTGTCTCTAATTTCATGGCGTCACGCCAACGAGAATCTTTCATCGCTTGAGCAAACGAGGATGGTTCGGTGGCCTGAGTTATAGCGGCAAGATAGCTGCAATGACGAGAGGAAAACCGATCAGATGAGAGATAATTATGTAAAGAATATGGCGTACCTGATTCATGTCGTGGAGCACGAGCTGCGGCTTCGATCGAGGGCTGCATTACTGCAGTGTTTGTAACAAAATCTTGAAGCTTAGAAGACGGCTTCTTAAGCCGGTGACCTCGCCCAGTTTGTGGCTCGTGAGGTTGTTGTTCGGGTAGGCCCTCGTTAACAGGTTGTGGCTCATTAATGGGCTCGACATCAACTTCTCCTGGGGCGAGAACATGGCTTGGTTCAGCCGTGATTGTCGCAGGAGATGATGCTTGTGTAATCGTTGTTGGTAGAATTGTTGGAGCATGTGTGACATCACCCAACATGCTTTCATCGTCATCATCAATATTTGTAGGGAAGTGATATTCTCCCAGTGATGGTCTAGGTGGTTTGTGTTCATATGGAAATGTAGTTTCAAAGAAAGTGACGTCCCTAGAAATCAAGAACACGTTAGCTTCTAGATCAAATAATCTCCATGCTTTCTTACCGGATGGGTATCCGACGAAAACACATCGTCTACTCCGATCGGCAAATTTGTCACCATCTCGTTTTTGAACGTGAGCATAACATAGAGACCCAAAAACTCTTAGGTGATCATAGTTTGGAGATATATTATGCAAGAGTTCGAAAGGAGTTTTACCGTTGAGGATTCGAGTCGGAGTCCGGTTTATTAAATACCCGGCTGTAAGAACACACTCTCCCCAAAAATCAATGGGTAAATTACCTTGAAACCGGAGAGCACGCGCCATATTGAGGATATGTCGATGTTTCCGTTCAACCCGGCCGTTTTGTTGCGGCGTTCCTGCACAAGATGTTTGAAAAACTATACCATTTTCACGAAAATAAGTTCGCATACACAAGAATTCTGTTCCATTATCACTACGAAGGGTTTTCACTTTCTTTCCAAATTGCCTCTCAACATAAGCTAAATATTGAAGAAGTGTTCTCATCACTGCTTTCTTATCAACAAGCAAATAGATCCAAACGGCACGGGTAAAATCATCAACAATAGTTAAAAAATAATGAGCACCACAAGAGGAGGCCTTCCTATAAGGTCCCCAAAGATCACAATGTATCAAATCAAAACTTTCATTGGCAATACTTTGACTTAAAGAAAAACTACTACGAGAGTGTTTTGCGCGTTGACAAACATCACACGCACTATTTATTTTTCCAATACTCGGATTACCAAGAATCTTTGAAAAGAATTTGTGTACTTCCCACGAGGGATGCCCAAGCCGCTTGTGCCACAAAATTGGAACCGGATTAACTCCTATTTGCAACGCCTTGGCTTGGGAAATCGGAAGGAAGTAGTACAAGCGTCCCTTTCGTCTACCCGCACCAATCAGCATCTTCGTAGTGCGGTCCTGAATCACACATAAATTGGACGTGAGTTGAACATGGCAATTATTTTCATCTATTAGTTGAGTCACAGAAATCAATTCACATGTCAAATTTGGTACATAAAGCACATGTTCTAAAGTGAGACAAGCATCAAGTTTAACTACTCCTTCCATCGTAGCTTCAACATGATCTCCATCAGGAAGACCAATTGGTATACCTGCAATGTTTCGAAGAGAACTAAAATGTTCTCGATTACCTGTCATATGGTTAGTAGCCCCGGAATCAATAATCCACATATTTTTAGAACTCTTACCGCTCATGTGCTCGGTTGCACCTGATTTTTGAGAGTTTAGCAAGTCTATAAGAGATTGAATTTGATCACCGCTTAGGCCCGGCAAGCTACGAGCTTCTGCTTCGACATTCACACCACCTTCGCTGGCTGATCTTAAGGCTTGTGCTGCATTGGCATGAACAGAGGTGTTCTTTCCACGTCCGACATCAGATCCGAATTTGCTTCCATCGTTGTTCACTCGACCTTTCTCTTTGACGTCAGTTTTGGACTTATTTCCCCACCATTCAGGGTAACCAATGATTTTGAAGCATCCAGAAGCAGCATGGCCTTGCCGATTGCAATGGGTACAGATCGTGTATCTATCCGGGTTTTCCAAACGACCACTAGAAGCGGAATGAGTTCGTCCGCCAGTTTTAGCCATTAGCGCCATCTGATCTTGCTTCTCTTCACTTGAGCGATTCATAGCACGGACCCTTTCTTCTTGAACTAGCGTGGAGTACACTTTGTTCAATGGAGGAAGCGGATCGCCGGCCAAAAGAGTGGATCGTACAGTCCCATAGACATCATCATCCAACCCCATCAAGAATTGGTGGACGTAGGCAGTTTCTCGTTGATTTTGAAGTTTAGCATTGATATCACAAGTGCACTTTGTACACGTACACATGGGAATCGGATCATATTGATCAAGATCCTCCCATAAACGCTTCAGTTTTCCGTAATAGCTAACGATCGACATCCCCCATTGCTTTGTCTCAGCAAGCTCGCATTTTAGTTGGTGGATCCTTGGCCCGTTGACAACAGAGAAGCGTTCTTTGATGTCGTCCCAAAGATCCTTTGCATTTTCTTTGTATGAGATCGTTGATCGGAGGCTCGATTCAATCGTGTTTAAGATCCATGAAACCACCATCGAATGCACAGTCCACCAATCTTCAATTTGGGTTGAATCTTCATCTGGTTTCTTCATGGTTCCGTCCACGAATCCCCATTTGCGCCTTGCCCGAAGCGACGTACGAATCGCTCGAGCCCACTCGTCATAGTTTTCGCCTCTCAATTTCACTTGGGTAATTATGTTCCCCGGTGTATCACTGGAATTCAAATCATACGGTGATGGGTTTTTCTTTGTATTTGCACTGGAGTTGTTAACTCCTGTGTCTTCAGTATTTGGCATGATTTTGATTTTGGGAAAAGAAAGCTTGGAATGAGTGTTTGATCAAATTTTCATGACGTGCCTCAAAGAGGCTCTGATACCATGAAACACAATTGGAGAGATTGATTGTTTGCAGAGAACTGCGTTGGTTTTCTTATTTCCTCTTCAACCTCATATATACATAAAGAAGAAGGCTAAACTATCCTAATGGTGCATACGCTCCTCTATCCCTGTAATTCCTCAAAGATCATTATTCTATCCTAAGAGGGAATACAAGATAAGGAAAGAATAATATATACAACGGCACAATGTAATTATGCTAATTATCTCATTAGCAAATGAAAGAAAGCAAGGACTTGTTCTAATTAAAACTCACGTACACTTGAAGGTCCAACATACACATATACATGCATCTGATTAGTGATGATATATCTATTACTATATACTAAAGCGGAAGCAAATTCCGCCACCATATTGCGCCACATCACCCATTTTATTAAAATAGTATATTTTATATAAATTATTTTGGCATCAATTGAAATGAAAAATTTATCTTTCTACTACTTGGAAATTTTATCTTTTATCCTCCGGTTATAATTTCTACAAAATTTTCTCTTTTTTATCTATTTTTTTGGTAAAATTTCTTATCTTATCTTTTTTGTACGTGAATAAAATTATGAACATCAAAATTAATTTCATTACCTACCTATATTATTTAAATTACCGTATCTCATAAAAATTAATTACATATTAATTATGCTCATCATTGTCACTAATAACAAAATTTTGACCATACTTAATTACGTATCTTCCCTTTTTTAATTAGGGTTTGTCTACCTATACTATTCTTATTGAACAACCACGTCCACACTTCACAAGCATGATGGATAAAATTAATTTCATTGTTTTTTATAAGGAAATAAAGTTCATGCTTGGATAATTCAATCCTTATTTTTTATTTACTTCTTATTTTATTCATTTTTCATAATATAGTAACGCATATACAAGATAATTTGGTTTTATTTTTTTATCTTTATTATTTATTACCTATATCTGTTTAATAAAATTTATAATAAATCTTATCTCGTGGCATTCTTCCTTGATCATTTAATTATATATTTGTTAATAGTTTTTTTTTCGGTCAAGATTATTTGTTAATAGTCCATATATAAATAAAGTGTATAATTATTTTTTATAAATAGTTGACTATAAACGAGATTTATATTATTTTAAAATCTAAAAGATGTGTCATTATAAAACAAAGTATACATATGATAATTTTTATAAATGTTAATTATAAATTCAATGCATAAAGTAACAAATAAATAAATAACACCCCGTACAAGGTGCGGGTCAATTACTAGTAGTAAACTAAACACGCAACAATATTGTTATATGTGCAAATTAAAGTTCATACAAGCTTCAAATTTGATACCACAGTCCTCCATTAACTACCATATACAAGCTAGAACTTCATGCAGAGAGGCGGTTGTAGCCCAAGCATGGCTAAAATCGACCTTACCATAGTCAAGCCACCATCCCCACAAATCATACCAGATGCAACTATTCGAGAAAACTTTTGCTTGTGAGTTGGGTACTTCCACCGCCAAACCATCATGATCAATGCCCCTAGACACATAGCTAGTGTGAAGTAACCCCCAATATAGAACAGAATGGCCATGACGGCAGGAAGTGGTATATATTTGGCTCCTCCCTTCCCTTACCTATCGCCCAACTCCCTCACTAAGTTAATGGCCAATGTTATCATAAACGTTATACCGCACATCAGAATGCAGTATTTGGGCACGCTCTTAGTCCATGAGTTGCTATGATGGCCATATTTGCATAGATTACAACATTTGGAGCCGAGTAATCGGTTTCAATTACTCCTATGTCCTTAAAATCCTTGGAAAATAGCCAATATACCAAAGGGGATATCACACACCCTGTGGTAGTTCCTACGACATGACTCACTAGAATGGCCCTAGGAGAAGTTAAAGTCACATACGATGTCATGTAGTCCTGCATCAAATCAGAGGACACTGAGACAATGCTAGTGATAATCCCACAACTACCTAAGCCAACAAGATACCCGTTATGACGAGGCCCAACCCATACCCTATAACAAAGGCAACTAATCTACCATAGGTGGTTGATAAAGACCAATCCGTAAGCCCGCATCCATAGGCATTACAGAATCCTAGAAAAGGTGCTAATGTATATAAGAAGAGCATGTGGTACCACTTAACGTGAACAAAGATTTTAGGTAGAGAAAGGGTGGCAATTAGAGCAAGAAAGATATACGTTAAAGGGGCGAGCCATGTTGGTGGAGTTTCCACCACTAAGAATTGAACTCTTCGTTGCTCGTCAAATGTTGGAGATTGTAGTGATTGTGTTGGAGCTTAACTGCTTATATATGGATCAATATGGTAGAGATTGAACTCCACGAAGAAAGATGTATACAAAGACTAATTAAATCTTTTATTTTATTACAATATATATTGTTGCTGCAATAATATTTTGATAAATGGAACGGGAGTGTTGTAGGAAGACATTCAAGTCATGCATTTACAAGAATTACAAAACCAACCCCATTAAAATATGGTAGAGAAAGGGTGGCAATTAGAGCAAGAAAGATATACGTTAAAGGGGCGAGCCATGTTGGTAGAGTTTCCTCCACTAAGAATTGAACTCTTCGTTGCTCGTCAAATGTTGGAGATTGTAGTGATTGTGTTGGAGCTTAAATGCTTATATATGGATCAATATGGTAGAGATTGAACTCCACGAAGAAAGATATATACAAAGACTAATTAAATCTTTTATTTTATTACAATATATATTGTTGCTGCAATAATATTTTGATAAATGGAACAGGAGTGTTGTAGGAAGACATTCAAGTCATGCATTTACAAGAATTACAAAACCAACCCCCTTAAAATATGACAGACCACTACAGAATTGCATGCATATATATGGATCGAGTGTGAGAGATAGCATCAGCGTATGAGTTATTATAAATAGGGTATATGGTTTAGAAAAAACTAATTGACAAAACTGCCCTTAACTGCTTCAGGTTTAGAAGTATATATTGACTAGTTATGACCCAGGGCCTTGCCCGGGAAAAGATCTAGGAAATTAATTTATGTCCACAATATACTCTCGTCCACAAATTACTTGCAACTAAACTAAAGTACAATGTAGATGAGCATGCAATTTAGCCCCCATTTCTGAGTTATGATCTACTCGAATGTCTTAAATGTATAATGCATATGTTGGACAATATTTCAGGTAATGATATTCATATTATTGATGATCATACACTAACTTGCAAGATAATCCTAGGCAAACCCTTTGTGTTACAAAGATCTCTCAATTTCCTTGGGGACATATGTTTGATTTGATACATTGTGTTTCAGCTCTCTAGTGAACAAACCCTAATGCCCCAATTTTATATTGCTTTTCTAAGAAGATCACCATCAGTTACACTTGCAATTTCATGGTGAGAACATGTCCAGTGGGTTTTTTTTTTTGGTCGACAATCCAGTGGGTGTTTTTAAAAGAAAAGAATTTGTTTGATTTATTTGTATAAGCAAGGATTGGAAGCCATTCACGTTAATAGCAAGAAGGAAGGAAAGATCATGAAACATAAAATCCTTCAAAACAGAGTTTTGGGTCTCCATTACCTTGTAGAGAGAAGAGAGCAGACTTGGTATGTGAGGAAGAAGAGAAAGGGGGAATTCAACCAAGACCCTAATTTCAAGTCCCCCCTCCAAATTCATGTTGAGAAAGAAGAGAGCAGGTTGAGGAAGAAGAGAAAGGGGTATTCAATGTACATGTGTCTTCATTTTGAACTGCAATGAAGTGCATAATCTTTTACCAACTGGTTAAAACGCCGCAGTATATAACCCCATAAACAACGTTATATAATGCATGAGGGTTTATCTTCCTTTATTAATATTCCACCCATGCATTTAACTATTGATCAATCATTACTTACGCAATATTTACATTAGATGCATGGTCCATTAACCACTGGTGGATCTAGAGGGTGGCGTGGGTGGGCTACAACTCACTTGGTTCAATTGATGAGATAGAAATTTGTTCTTGTGAGCCATCACTCGGTTTAAAGTGGGAGGGTGGAGAAGATGAACTTCATGATTATGAATGTGAATGGCGGGGTGAGAATACATGAGGAGATAATCGCCCTAGATGTCACTTGCTCATGCCAGGAAGGCACCTCCGTATCCCGAAATAATTCTTTAGTTGAGGGGGCAGATGTTTCCTCCTGGGAGCCATCATCTGCATCAGAGCGGGTTGGCTACAGCTCCTCAGTATGCACACTCAATAACTGCTCCTCCTCAATATGCATACTCAATAACTACTGAAGGGTCATGTGGCGAGAAGAGGTGGGCTCAATTTCCGGCTTTTGAGCGACTCTTGAAGGTTTAGACATATGACCCTGAGATCCATAAATGCTTTCATCAACCTCTTCGATCCCTGGCTTGTGAACCATTATAGAAGGCTCAGACATATGATCTCGGGATCCATGTATTGTGATCTCCTCAACCTCTTCGGCTGTCATAATGTCGGACTTGTGAACCACTCCAACAAAAGGCCTAGATGCATGACCCGACGATCCGTGGGTGCTCTCTTCAACCTCTTCAGCTTTCATAACCTATAACTTTTGTGCTTCAGTCTCACCAATCTCTTCAGCTAGCATAACATTTGACTTGTGTGTTTCACTCATCTCGAGCTCGTGAGCCACTCTAGATGTAGCATCTGAATCCATATACTCAACCAGTCGGAACTATCCACACCTATCAACGAATAATGTATTGACAGAAACGAAAACTGAGTAAAATCATTTATTAAAGAAAATCAAACTTATCAACTCTTGAAACACATAGGCAAATGATCTAGGAAATTAATTTATGTCCACAACATACTGCTCGTCCACAATATACTTGCAACTAAACTAAAGTACAATGTAGATGAGCATGCAATTTAGCCCCCATTTCTGAGTTATGATCTACTCGAATGTCTTAAATGTATAATGCATAAGTTGGACAATATTTCAGGTAATGATATTCATATTATAGATGATCATACACTAACTTGCAAGATAATCCTAGGCAAACCCTTTGTGTTACAAAGATCTCTCAATTTCCTTGGGGACATATGTTTGATTTGATACATTTTGCTTCAGCTCTCTAGTGAACAAACCCTAATGCCCCAATTTATATTGCTTTTCTAAGAAAATCACTATCAGATACACTTGCAATTTCATGGTGAGAACATGTCCAGTGGGTGTTTTTAAGAGAAAATAAAAGAAATTTGTTTGATTTGTTTGTATAAGCAGAAAATTGGAAGTCATTCACGTTAATGGCAAGAAAGAAGGAAAGATCATGAAACACAAAATCCTTTAAAAAGCAGAGTTTTGGGTCTGCATTACTTTGTAGAGAGAAGAGAGCAGACTTGGTATGTGAGGAAGAAGAGAAAGGGGGAATTCAACCAAGACCCCAATTTCAAGTCCCCCCTCCAAATTCATGTTGAGGAAGAAGAGAGCACATTGAGGAAGAAGAGAAAGGGGTATTCAATGTACGTGTGTCTTCATTTTGAACTGCAATGAAGTGGATAATATTTTACCAACTGGTTAAAACGCCACAGTATATAACCCCAATAAACAATGTTATATAATGCATGAGGGCTTATCTTCCTTTATTAATATTCTACCCATCCATATCAATTTTTAACTATTAATACATCATTACTTACGCAATATTTACGTTAGATGCATGGTCCATTAACCACTAACGGATCTAGAGGGTGGCGTTGGTGGGCTGCAGCTCACTCGGTTCAATTGAGGAGATAGAAATTTGCTCTTGAGAACCATCACTCGGTTCAAAGTGGGAGGGTGGAGAAAATGAACTTCATGATTATGAATGTGAATGGAGGGATGAGAATACATGAGGAGATAATCGCCCTAGATGTCACTTGCTCACGCCAGGAAGGCACCTCCGTATCTTTGTTGCAGTGGTGCTCACCATCGGTTGATATCTTTTGATACCATGCATGGACATGCTCTCACCATTGATTTTGGGCCTTACGGTGAATCCTATGATGGAGTTGAAATAGTCAACTCATATAAGTCCATAATATATATAGTTCGTAGTCCATTCGTACTGAATGAGTCACTTTTTTTTTGGGTGAAGAAGTCAATTTATTTACAAATGTTATGATTATTTTTTACGGAGTATTCTGTTTCGTAGAAAATTTACATATGTCTTAATTTTTTCTTCAGGCTGAGTGAAGTATAGTATTTTTAAAAAAAGTGTACGAGCAAACAAAAGGTGCACCTAGAAGGCTATGCCATGTCACTATATCAGTCTATTTGACACTTCATCATATGCAGACATAAAAAGTTTAAAGTGGTTGTAATTCTCGACTGTCTGTACGAGTACGTATTGCATAAGAGCATAAATATCAATGTATCACCATGGGTATTACACAGGTATCACAACAATAAATAAAAGTAAATTGAGTGAAAAAGCAATGGTTGGTATCATGATACGTACGATACTCTCTAATTAATTAACGGAATCAGAGGGGGAGAGGGAAGGGAATGCACAAGAGAGGCTGTCATGTATATGTAATTTATTAAAATTAGTATAATATATTTAATTAGTGAAAGTAACAATTTAAAATTAATGTTTAATGTTTAATTGGTTAAAAATATTTAGAATGAATTAATGATGTTTAACAAAATAAATGAATGTTGTAAAGTGAGAAAGTGAAAGAGTGGATTTCAGGAGTTCATTGACATTTAAGTGAGTTTCGTGAAATAAAATAGGATGAGTATGAATATGAAATGACGTGGAGGAGTGAGAAACGATAAAAGTGATAAATTTTTGGGTATTATGGTATCATGGATATTCAAGGCCTAATGAGTATAAGTATTGCACTTTTCGTACGAGTAGGTATGTCACATAAATTAATGAAAATTTGAATATAATATTGTAAATAAATTAGCTTCTAACTTATACGTTTGATATAGACAACAGGGGAGGGGAAGAGGGCTGAGCAAGAGTCAACACAGAGAGTCAAAGACCCATGAAACAAATGTTCACGTACCGTGAAAATAACCAAACAAATTAGTCTTAACACTAAACACATACTCCCCAATTATGATAACACGAACAAACAACTGAAAGTGCGTGTTTATACAAGAAATCAAACAACAACTAGGAACCTAAGAAATTTGTGGAGCTTATAATAATCTGGTGGAATATACGGAATCAATGAAATAATCAAACATTCCAGCAAACTGCAGACGATTTTATACAAGATCTTGCACTATATATATAAATACAACTACGGAACTAGTAAAGAACAAAAGAGTGGGTTGAAGTTGAAGACGAGGAGCGAAGGACTGACAAAAAATACATGGAACCACCAAGACAAGAAAAAAAAGAAAACGTCAAAATGGAAGAAACACAATAAGGAAGAAATAAAATCAACTTTGATCTCATATTACATGACTTGATTAAAATCTAATGGCAGAACTTTTATCTATAACTCCACATCCTATTAGTATGATTCATTCGAGGAAAGGGTACATAAATTTTTACTATATTAGTAGACATTTGGATATAAAATTCATGTTGCATGTTCGATCAAGTTACTTTTGGTGGCCTTGGTGGTGGGTTCCCAGAAAAGACGTTTGCACTTCATGAACAGAAGACCATTGAACTTCACTCCATTTCTAAATTAATTGGGAATAATTTACTTCCAATTTTAACTCATATGCAAACCCTTTCATTACCCATGCTTAGACCTGGTTAATCAAGACCCTTGAGCTCCTCTAGGAGCTAGTTTCCTCATATCCATACGCAAACCCTCCTTTAAATCCGCATTCTCTTCAAACCATAACGGCATAACACAACACAAAACCAAACCACCAACCAAAAGGAAGAAGAAGAAAAAAGAAAGAGAGATGTTTGGATGGTTGGCAAGAGGAGTAACCTCCCTCGTTTCCACATGCACCAACGCGGTGAACCAAGGACTCGATTGTGTTCAGTCAGCGTGGAACAACATCCTGGAAAGCGAGCAACGCGGACTCGAGTCTCTTGATAATGCTTGGAACAGGGCTGTGGAATGTCTCAAACGGAGACTGCGTTCGTCGCTCTCGACTCTTCGTAAGACGGTGCTAAATTGGCTCGGGCCGCTACGCCTGCTTCCTTCCACCGCTAGCATTTTGCTGACACTGATGACATTGGACCTAGTTCCTTGTTTTGCCACCCTTCCATGGCTACTTCCTGTTCTTGTTGCCTTGTCTTATTTGGGGCTGTTCCTAGACTTGTTTATTTATCTAGACATTTTGAACTTCTAGTCTCATGTCATGTTAGTCTAGTAGTACGAAGATGAAGATGACCCTTTTGTTTTTTTGTGTCCCTATCAATCCGCTTAATCTGCTGAATGATGTACTTTTCGTTTGATTGAATGAATGGTAGTTCTATGTTTGTCATCTTCTAAAAAAGCATCTCCAACATTCTGATTTCTTTCACCAGCAGTCTAGCAACAGCAATCTTTATTGTTATTGGTAAACAAAAAAAGAAACGCTAGAAGGAGGGGTTGAACCTCCGACCTTGTGGTTAACAGCCACACGCTCTAACCAACTGAGCTATTCCAGCTTCTTGCTGTTATGTCTACCAATAACAATCAATACATAAATTAATCAAACGAGGAAGACGATCAACCAAGAAAATTCAGAACTCTGAACTCAGAACACCCCCAAACAACACTCCCAGACACACAACTGAGATGTGGAGAAGAAGATCGCTCTCTTTCCTCTCTCAAAGAAGCTTCTGTTCTTCCTCCTCCTCCCCCATTGAAACCCCATCTCTCTACTCCTTCCTCCAACCCTCCTTATTCTCCCTCAAACCCTCTGCTCAACCTCCCAATCCCCCCTCCACCTTCAATGCATCCCCAAAACCGCTTTCCGCAGACTCCAAGACCGCCCTGGAAACCGCCATCCACACCTCCCTCTCCACCAACGACACCGACGAGGCCTGGAAGTCCTTCAAGGCCCTCACCGGACGCTCCTCCTTCCCGAGCAAACCCCTCGCCAATTCCCTAATCGCCCACCTATCCTCCCTCGGCGACGTTCACAATCTCAAGAGGGCTTTCGTCTCCGCCGTTTTCCTGATCGAGAAAAACCCTAACTCGTTGGAATTCGGAACCCTCAAATCCGTTCTTCGTGCCACCTGCCTGGCCAATACGCCCGCCCCTGCCTTCGCGCTCGTCAAGTGTATGCTCAGGAACAGATTCTTCGCCCCCTTTGATGTCTGGGGCCCCTCGCTGGTGGAGGTGAGCAGGAAAAATGGTACCTTTGCTGCCTTTTTTAGGGTTTTTGCTGAGAGTTGTAGGATTGCCTTGGATGAGAAGTTGGATTTCATGAAACCTGATTTGATTGCTTGTAATGCTGCCTTGGAAGGCTGTTGCTATGATCTTGAATCTGTGAGTGATGCTGAGCATGTTGTGGAGCTCATGTGGCGTCTCGGGGTTAAGCCCGATGATTCCAGTTTCGGCTTCCTGGCTTACTTGTATGCACTGAAAGGTCTCCAGGATAAGATCAGTGAGCTTAATACTTTGATGAGTGGGTTTGGTTTTACTGATAAGGTGGTTTTCTTGAGCAATCTGATTAAAGGGTATGTTAAAATAGGGAATTTGGAAGCTGTGTCTGGGACACTCTTGCAGGCTTTGAGAGAAGGTGGTGGTCAAAGTTTAGCATTTGGTGAGGACATTTACATTCAGTTGGTGCAAGGCTTTTTGAGAAGTGGGGATGTCAAGGATTTAGCCGGGCTTGTAATTCAATCACAGTTGATAGAAGATAGATCCTCGGTTCCTGAAAAGTCCATTGGGTTTGGTATATTGAATGCTTGTGTTAGTTTAGAAATGTTAGATAAGGCTCACAGCATTTTAGACGAGATGAAGGCTCGTAATAGTAGTGTTGGTGTCGGTGTTTACTTGCCAATCTTGAATGCCTACTGTAAAGAACAGCGCACCACTGAGGCTGCTGAAATGGTTGCTGAGATAAATGAGTCAGAGCGTCGGTTGGATGCTGGTTGCTATGATGCATTGATAGAAGCTTCAATGTCAAGCCAAGATTTCCAGTCTGCATTTTCTCTGTTTAGAGACTTGAGGGATTCGAGAACTTCTGATTTGAAAGGAAGCTACCTTACAATAATGACGGGCTTAACTGAGAACAACAGACCAGAGCTAATGGCGGCTTTCTTGGATGAGGTTGTGGGTGACCCTAGGATTGAAGTGGGTACCCACGATTGGAATTCAACTATCCATTCGTTCTGCAAAGCCGGGAGATTAGAAGACGCGCGTAGGACTTTTAGGAGGATGATTTACTTACAGTTTGAACCAAACGGGCAAACGTATTTGTCCTTGATTAACGGAAACGTATCCGCTGGGAAATACTTTAGTGTTTTGTTGCTGTGGAACGAGGTTGTGAAGCATTCCTCAAGTGATGGAGGGAAAGGGGTCGTCTTGGATCATAGCTTGATCGAGGCGTTTCTTTATGCTATGGTGAAAGGTGGGTTCTTTGATGCTGTGATGCAAATTGTGGAGAAGAGTCAGGAACTCCGGATCTTTGTGGATAAATGGAGATACAAGCAAGCGTTTATGGAGCACCATAAGAAGCTCAAGGTTGCAAAACTGAGGAGAAGGAACTACAGAAAAATGGAGGCGTTGATTGCATTTAAGAATTGGGTTGGGTTGAATGCGTAAAACTTGTATTTCAATGGCTTGAAAGTTGAAAATGGTTCTGCAGTTCATTATATTGATAGAGAATCAGTATGTGTTACATTTTAGCTGAATACCATGGTTGTCTTTGATTCTCTTTTTACAGTACAATTTAGTTTGTTCATATTCCCAGGCCTAATTGTCATCTTTGTAATGCTAGCAATTGAGCCAAATATTCGAGTCGTTTGCAGAAAAATAATACCACCATTCTAACTAAGACCCCTAAAAACAGTTGCTACCGAATGCATAAATTTTGCCTTTATATAAAAAATAAAGCCCCCAGCGAGGATCGAACTCGCGACCTTTCGCTTACGAAGCGAACGCAATACCACTATGCTATGGAGGCAGTTCATGCTCTTTTGTTCACTATTGGGTATCTAAAAAAGAAACAAGTCCAAATAACTAAAAAGTCTGAAATACTGAAATTTGTTTGCTTTCGTGCAATTATGTACCGAAAGTATAGTCTCAGCAATCAGCCAATCAGCATGACCGATGTTTTGAAGTATTCGTCTTGTTCTAGTTTTTGTGTGATTATTCTTGCATTATCACTAGCTGTCTATAGTTTCAAGTTGCTTACATATAATTATTTCTTGGTCAAAGAAATATTAGTGTAGATGGGCGAGACATCACCGACAAGGTGCGCCAACTGCCGTTTTGTCTCGTACCGATTTTGGGTTGTTCGGTTCATATTTTACAGAGTAAATTATGGGCTTAGTCCCTAACGTTTCACTATCGTTCTATGAAAGTCCCGAACTTTTAAAACGTTCCAAATTAGTCCTTAACTCATGTGAAATTGTTTATTTTTTAGTCCTCTAGTTAGTATTGTAAACTACAAGCTTAGATGGCAATTTGAGGTGTCATTTTATATCTGACATGGATTTAATTTTAGATTGGCAAAAATCTTAATCTTTTTAGTTTCCATAATGGGGCCGGTCTTTGAGATGAAATTGCACTAGTGGGAAATTCGAAATAGAAGAACTCTTTACCCAACCCACGTCCTTGTGCAATTTCACCCTTGGATTTATTCTTTTTTTTTTGGTCAAGCTGGATTTATTCTTTAAGAAGAACCCAAAATTTTAGGTTGGCAATAATTATAAATTTGGCTAGTTACCTAACCCATTAAACAGAGAGAGAGTGGTAAATCTGGCTAGCTCAGTCCCCTCCTCAAACATGAATGAGTTGCTGATATGAAACAATGGCTGACCTTGAACTTGAATGGCAAGGATGAGCTAGTAATTCTATTGCTGATGTTCTTGCTAATTTAAGGTTTGAACTAGAGGAGGAGTTGTCTGTTTTCAATACTCCTCCTTTGAAGATTATTTCTCATATTTGTAATGATCTAGTTCAATAAATCGGGCCTAGCAGGCCTCTTCCTTGATCAAAAAAAAAAAGCCTATTTTTTTTTTCAAAACAATTTTGCTGCCTAAAATTTAAAAAATAAATCCATGTCAAATAAAAAATCCATCTCACATTGCCATCTGGACATGTAGTTTAAAATATTAACCAGAGGACTAAAAAGTAAACGATTTAACATAAGTTAAGGACTAGTTTGGAATGTTTTAAAGATCTAGAACTATCATAGAACAATAATAAAAGGTTCAGGACTAAACCCATAATTTACTCAAATTTTACACTTAAAATGTACACAAAAGGCAATGATAATTGCTAAATCAAATTAGTTTGGAAATTAAGATCAACATAAGGTAATTTTAATTTAATTTAATCAATCGGTGAAGATTAAAGGACATATGACGTGACAGCCAGCAAGTCTCCACCTGCCCAATCATTCGAGTTAATACTCCCACGTTCTCTCTCCTCCAGCCATGCTTTTCTTTTCTAATCTTTCAATTTTAAGTTCAAAAATCGAATTTCAAAAATAAAAATATCTGTATTTCTTTAATATATATTTCACTTTCCTCTTTCTCCGTGTATATATACAAAATCAAGTAAATTTCTATCGCTGAGCTGTTTACTTCACACACTCTCTGTTCCTCTTGTTCTTCTCTCCATTCTCTCATCCTTTCGTCGTCAGATCCGTTTCCAGCTTCGAGGTATTCTCTAATCCGACTGTAGATCTGTGCTTAGAATATCTTCTTCTTTGTTCGGTGCTTGTTCTTTGGTTAGATCTTCAGATCTGATGAGAATTGTTGTGGTTTTCGTACAATCCCTATTTTTGACCTCCGACAAATTTGGTACTTCGGAGGGATTAGTCTTCCGCGAGGCTTATAATGATATCTGTTCTCCTTTTTTGAACCGTTGCTAGGTTAGGCTGGATTGTGTGGTTGACATGGAGGAATGGATTTGATTGTTCGTGGAAATTATCTTTGTTTGTTATATATGTGGCTGATTCGAATCTGATCTTATCTGCTGATGGAAAGATTATGTGTGTTTTGGAATGAAGTGCACAATCTGTGGTTTGCAAATTGGGCGTGGTTGGGTTCTGGATTTGATTCCATGCCTGGTACACTAGTATACAGCTATAGGTTCTCTTCTGGTGTTTTTTGAGCAGAATTTGTAAAGCGAATCAAACTATAGGTCTGCAAACCAGGAAGGTTAGCCAAATCAGGTCTAAATATATAACATGGTTGACTAATCTTGAAGGTAAGGGAACCAGCTGACAACACATAGTTCATGATTGTAACGCTAACTGCCCTGAGTGAAGTACCCTATCATTTATTATCAGAAAGAACCGACTAGCAAATTTAACCATTGATTGGATTATAATGGAGTAGAATTAACATATGCTTGATTCCGGTGTCTCATCTGTACTCAATTCCATGCCTTCTTGTGTGACTAGTCATGCCACATTATTTTGCTGCACCATGCTTCTTATTAAGTCATTTTATTCTCTGATCTTTAGTGTCTTGTAATATGATGTACTTTGTCTTGGTGCTTGAACAAATGAAGATGTTGATAAATTTCTTTGTTCATCAGATGGGACGTGGAGTTAGCAGTGGAGGAGGACAGAGTTCTTTGGACTACTTATTTGGAAGTAGTGAAGCTCCAAAACCAGCTGCTAAAAACGCCTCAGCTTCTGCTCCAGCTGAAGCACCCGTGAAAGAGGCCACTTCTTCCAAGCGCGCCACTGATGCTGCACCTGTGGATGTAACCAAGCAGGTTCCAGCTGGAATCAATAGCAGCAACGCCAATAACTACTTCCGTGCTGATGGCCAGAACAGTGGCAACTTCCTCACGGTATAAACTTTTCTGGTTTGCATTTGAGAAATATGTAGCTCTTAATAAGTGAACATATCATGTCAGTAATCTCTAGAAGGAGACAACTACCTTTATATAATTATTGCTTGGAAATAGTTGATATAGACTCTTATAGTGATGATAGCCACAACATGGAATGTGCGGTTTACAAGTGAAAACATGAAATCTATTGAGATGAGAGTTTTTAGCCATCTTAATGTAACCTAAACTTTGTGAAGTAACAAGTCTATCTCTTCCTTATGTAATTGTATAGGCAGACTACTTTCATACATTTTGTTGCTTGGAAATAATTGGCCCAACATGGACTGCACAGTTTACATGTGAAAAAATAAAATATCAATGAGATGGATCCATGTTAATGTAGCCTAATATATGATGAGTGATAAATCATCTATCTCCTCCAAATGCAATTTTATAGGTGATGTCGCTGAAGTGGAAGTTTAATTTTGTATTTCATTATTGACAATATAGTTTGAAACAAACTGTGTGAATGGTATTGACTTAGTGCATGTAATGATCCTTATTCCTGCTTCTATACATTCTAGTAGACACCAGTGGTGTTGTTAAGTTATCAAAAATATCATCAAACTTCACCTTGTGGTCATGATCCATGTCCAGGATCTAGCTTTTGCTGGAAACCAACTCCCACATTTTAGTCATGTTATCATCTTATTGAACTTTTGATAATGGGGCTTCTTTTGTTACAGGATCGGCCCACAGTTAAAGTTCATGCTGCCCCAGGTGGTGGATCTTCCTTGGGTTATCTCTTTGGTGGTGGTAGCAATTAGCTACTGAAATATTATGCTTATGAGTATTGCTTCTTGATTTCTACTACCAAAGGGCTGTTGCTGTTATTCTCATCTGCTTTGACACACACTGTTGGTCATGTAATGTAATATACAGTTTGGTGGCTGTTTCCTGTTTTAACTCATCAAGAACTTGAACCAGATTCCTCAAATGTATTATGCTTCAGCAAATGTTGCTATCCTTATCTTTCTCCTCAAATTTCTGCCAGCATTCCCAGTAGCCATGCAATTGACTTATGCATTTGAATTCTGCTCTCATTTTGAGGCTGCACTTCCTTTATACTTGAGTATGCATTGTATAATTATTCCATACTGTTTGTGGGGTTGGAAGGAAAATCTGGAAAGATGATTATTTAGAAAGCCTTCTTTGCTTGCTACTGCTTCAATTGGGGAGCGTAGGTAACAGTAAGAGAAAGACTGGACAGAATGACAAATCAAGTGTTCAATTTGTAAAATGCTTGGTGGTGAAAAGTAAATGGAGAGTTCTGAACATGGAAAATTTAGGTTGAAATTGACTTGATTTGCAGCAGAAAATAGCAAAGAAAAGAGGTTGCAGATGATGAAGACAAAACATGGTGAAAATTGCTTCAAACCCTATTTTCATTTCCTAAAAATAACCGACCCAAATCATTAATTGATTTGTTTTTTTGTTTTGTTTTTTGTTTTAGTTGAGAAAGAACAACTTATTGCTTTTGAGATTAGAACAAGTTAGACCTAATTAGGTGGGTAGAAAGCAGAGCCCCACACGAAAGTTATTGCTTGTTGCTTTTCGATAAGATACCTGCTGGGCTTGAAAATTTGCATCATAATTTGACAGCCCAATTGAAATTTTAAAAGTTTGTGATTTTCAGTTTGATACTCATTTGTTACGGCTGAAGTGATTATCAAGGAATCTATACTATATATTAAAGCCGGAGAATTTCGAGCCTCCACGTTAATTCTTGCCCCGCTTGATTTTAATCTTTTTCACAACTAAATAGATATTAAAAATAATAAAAGTACAAGATTTGAAAAAAAATGTATACATATATATAGGATCACAACAAGATACTACGTAATACTTTTTAGCTTATCATTTACTCCGTATTATTTGAGATCCTGTATACATACAACCATATAGCCATAGGATCTCAAATCCAACTGAAAATATTATCCATGTTCAAGTATTGAAAATATTACGCTATGTTTTATTGATTTTTTTTTATCTATATATGAAACAAATAAATATATATCTATACTATATATTAATGCCGGAGAATTTCGAGCCACCACGTTGATTCTGGCCCCACTTTATTAACAATTTTATATGTTTTATTTTTCTTAATTATCTAATCTTTAATTATATCTTTTTGCTTACCCATTTAATTAAATCTATCTTTGAAAACATGCTATATATCTTTAGAATTTCATTTATTATCTAATATTTAGAATTTCATACAATTTATCCTTTTCAAGTATCATTTTAATCTATTTATGTAAAAAGTAATATAAGAAATTCGAATTTAAAAAATAATTTTAAAATAGAAGCCCATGGGAATATTTTTTTTATTAAACTGTATTGATCTCCACGTTGAAATAAATAAGATGATATGGATACTACTATGACTATGCACGACTTGCACCCTTCTATGACTCACAAGATTTATTTAAGATGATACGTTGAAATATTATATATCTATCTTTCTATCTCCATGCACAAGATTTATTTAAATATATAAATAAATAAGATGATATCGTATTTATATCATCTTTTTTTTTATCTGAAGTCGTTACAATATTTTGTTAATCCAAAATCTTGATTTGATGTTGAGAATAAACTTAAAATTTATATAATATGACCTAAATATAAAGTATAGATAAAATACTATAATATTATTTCAAAATATATTAACACATGAATGGATTGTAAATTGAAAATCACGTAAAGAGAAGTTAAAAGACTAAAAAGAGAAAAAGTATCAACTTCAACCCAATCAATTTATTTTTTAGGATTACGGACACATACTTAGAAGTTATATCTGAATTGATCTATGAGCAAGCTCAAATCCTTATTATTTCTAAATAATATCCACGTTAGGATTACGGGACATAAACCCAAATCCTGATTAATTGTATGTAGAGTTACGCAAGGTATCAAAACATCTTATACAGAGTATGGGTACCTTGGTGATGCATCTATTAATTCCTATTAAACGGTCAAAAACCCGTACAGGGTACGGGTATAAAACTAGTATCAATAAACTGCCTGTCAAACCAATGCTTATTTCATACACAGACTGGCTAAGGAGATGCTCTAGCAATTATTGATTTCTTTGTTTAGAAAGCCATTGTTGGTTTCTTCGACTTATGTACACAGTGTTTTGTCCCCTACCAAATGAGCAAGATCTTATTAAGATCCACAGCCTTTTTAATCTATTTTCTTCCCATTTTTCATCCTAAAAATCATTAATTTTCAAATAATTTTCTTCAATCTATAATGTTAAAAAAATCCTTCTTTTTTACAAGTGTCATTGTACCAATCATTATCCCACATATCCTTACTTAATTTGCTACCTTTCTTCTTTTTGAATGAGGCAACTTTGTTTTGAGGAGATTGATAATATAAAGATGGATTAGCAAAGATCAACATCCTTCACGTATCTTGACACATAGGATAATGATGTATCCTATGATTTAAGGTTTATGTTTCTAACAATTTTTGTGTGGAAAAAGTTATTCTGTTTTACTCCAAATACAATAGTTGAAGGACGAATTTTACCATCCAAATGAGAATAGAAATATACAATCCCAGCCAAATCTTAGTACTAATCTATACTTGTTTTGTCAGCTACTTATTTTTCTCTTAAACACACGTCTAAATGCTACATAAATTATAAGGTAACATATGATTCATTCCATGAGGGAAAAAAAAGGTGATATCAATGGTTGGTGGAAGATGTTGCCATTTATCAACATCGAGTGAAAAACAGCGACTTCACTGCTTATAATGATTTAAAATAATTAAACTTGCATCAAGTTCAAATATTATTAAATGAAACAAATGTGACTATTTTATAGAACCAAAAACGCAAATGTGTTTCTGATTATGACATTTTGTCTGTGTCTTCCTAAGATATTATATATAACTATAAGTAATGATACATACACACGTATGTATTTGAAGATAAACTCATTTCATTGTCATGGCCTAATCAAATTTCACATTTTGGCCTGAAGAACAAGTTGCTTTCTAAGATTCGTAATTAAAAATCATATGAAGTTTCTATCAGAATTCTTCATTTCTAACATATTTCGGGATGGTACGTAAGTCTTCTTGCTTATATCCATATACATTACACATTATACAAAAACAAATTCAAGTTAAAAAAGTTGATGATCCACACCCGTCAATGTAATAACGTACATTACCTTTTTGTAAGCAAAGAATAACATATCGATATTGTTAACAAATCATATACGCATGAAATCAATTCGTTAGCATAGTTTCGACGATTTTTTTTGCAAACACCTTACACATCTAAGTTCTAACAAAAGCTAAGGCTTTTCAAGTGTAGTGTTGTAGGGACTGAAATCAAGTAGCATAAATATATACTAACTTATAACCAAGTTTCTTTTCACCGATGTATATAATCCAAACTAGTGGGTGGATTGTGAAAGGAGATAATCAAGCAATTATGAATTGGTTGATGGCTCATATTACAACCTCCAAAAGAAGAAGCATTAATTTTTTTTTATTAAAAAAAAAGAGGGAAAAAATGGAGATATTACATAAAGTCCCGTTTGGTTGTAAATCGTGAAAAGTAAATGGAATGAAAATAAATTTAGTCTATTTTAGTGTCATGATACATTGATCAAAAAATATCCTCTCATCTTTCCAACCTCTTATCCATAAGAAATTTGAGTTTCCTCCATCCTAGTCATTCTTCTACTAGAAGGAGGGGCAAAATGAGAGAATGATTCTCTTCTACCTCACATTTATAAGGAATGAGATATTAAAAGATTTTGTTACATTAATATATCATGACATCAAAGATTGTTTAGATTCGTTTTCATTCTATTTACAATTCGATACTCCGTAGATCGTAACCAAATGGGGTTAGAGGCTAACATTTCAATTGTGGTGGTGGGGAACGAGGAAGCTATAAAAAAATGATAAGGTTGTGAAATGATTAATGTTCATGTACATGTAGCCCATGGATGATGACGTAGAGGATTAGAGGTGTGGTTCCCATGAATAGATAATGAGTATGGCCCGTGATTTGAGATGCCATCTTATCATGTTTATAAAGTTATATACTAGTAAACATTACTTTGGATTTAATGAGGATCACTTTTAGGTTATAAATGAAAAGTTAGGATAACTATTAGATCAGTGAAATGAAAGACCAAGGTATGCAAATAATGAGAATCCAATTGCGTATGATTCTTCTCTATTGACTTTGGTTACAATATAGTTACAACTCGATACATTTGACGTGCACATATAAACATAAAAAATGTATATCTATGCACATACTTTTGAATGAAGATTGCAATCACACATTTTTGTTATATATATGTACATATTTATACAAAAGTGTACATTTAGATCTTGTTTAATATCAAGGACTTTATCAATAGTAATACACCCTAATGCCGTATAGAACTAACAATACATGTCCTAACTCTTGAGATAAGCCATTTTTTCGCATTTGAATTGCAAATTTCAAGATGATCCTCCTTTTTAATCACCTTACCACCTAATAATCCATTTCCTCAAATAACAGTAAAGAAAACTAGGAATTCAGCTTTTATTCCTCCTCTCTATGATTAAGTATCAATCATAATCCATCTTCAATAAACAAATGAACCATCTTTTCCCCTTCTTCAAGCACCATATAAAATGTTATCAAGAATGAGATCATTCGTAAAATGTAAAATATGTATTTATTTAAGTATTAAATTACGGATAACGCAATTTCAACCTTACAAGCAAAGCCCACAAAATTGATCCAACTAAGCAAGGCCCACAAGTGTTGACCAGATCCCCACAAAAGTACACACAACACAACCCATAAGCCAAATAATCCAAACTAACCCCCAAAACGTTGAAAACCTAAATAACACAAACAGCAAAATTCACCAAATTATCCATTCCCATCGAAGCAATTACACCTCCCCTTTGAAACCCATATGTAATTACACCCATATTATAATGGGTAGGGGAGAAAATACAGGCACGCGCATATCTAGGAGAGGGAAATTGAGAGGGAGGAGTTTGAAATAGTTCGTAGTAGTAGTAGTAGTAGTAGAAGCTTAAAGAGATCAGAAAGAGACAGAGAATCGGGAGCAAAAACCCACAAGAGAGCTGAGAAAGAGAAGGGGGTTTCGTCTCGGTGCGAGTTTTTTTGTTGCGATCGTTGTATGCACGTGGAAGTGACGAAGGTAAATCTCCCTCTTTCTGTCCCCCCACTCTCTCCATCACATTTATTTCTGGCTGGTTATTTAATCCCTAGAATATGGCATTATGCCCTTCTCTCTTTCTGGGTTTTGTGGGTTTCTTCTGAAAGGCAACTTCTTTTTCCTCTGCAAGAATTGTCCGCATTGCTCGTTGATCTTTTCTGCTGGTGGGTCGCTGGTGTTTTCTTGGAATATTTGGAGTTGGATTCCTGAATCTTTCTGTTTTTTCTGTTTTATATTCTTTGTTCTTCGCATCTGGGTTTGGATATAAGATCTGGGTTTTTGTTCTCTGCATTCTCTGTGCGAAACCCTGATTCGAATTCGGCCATGCTTGTTTGATCATGCTAATCTTGTAAACCAGAACCCACCATGGTTCTTGAAATTTGTAGTCAATTGGTTGTCAAAATGCGTACAGGAAATCTGAAATGAGACCCCAATTCAGAGTTAAAATCCAATGTACCCTTTTACCGGATCAAATCTGTGGGAATTCCCTTTTCAAGATATTAGTTGCGTGTAGTAGTATGTTTTCTTGAACATTGACTCCTGCGCTTAGGATGATTCCTCATGCTTATGTGTTGAATTGTTTGGTTTCTTGTCTGATCTGCAGTAAGTATCTGGCTTAAGTCTGAGAGGATGGCTTTCCCGCGTATACAAAGGAGTAGGGGAGAGTTGAGGATTCATGAGAATTTGGATGATTTTAGTGCTGATTTGGTGGAATACATTTCTGAATTGTCCGAGCTTTCGGTTAAAGAGCATGGAGCTTTTGCCATTGCAATATCTGGTGGCTCTCTCATTAGCCTGCTGGGGTAATAATTCATGCTTTTCTTTCTCATGTATGCTGATGCCTTTTGAGGTTGATTTTGTATGATTGGAATTGATTGTGTGGGTTTCAACAGAAAACTGTGTGAAGGGCCTTACAACAAGACCATTGATTGGGCAAAGTGGTATGTTTATTGGGTTGATGAGCGTGTTGTGGCGAAAACACATGCTGATAGCAACTACAAGCTGGCTAAGGAGGGTTTGCTGTCTAAGGTTTGCTTCTTGCCATGTACTTGGGTTTGCATCTGTTTTCTTGCATTAATTGGCTGACAAAGCTGTTCTTATCAAGTCTGTCTACTCATTTTTTGTAGTGTAGGAAGTTTATGATGATCTTTACTGCATTAGGCAGTGACATACGACCTGTTTCTCTGTATACATGAGTTGGTATGCTTATAGAGATTCTTCATATACTACTGATCCTCTGTATACATGAGTTGGTATTCTACATTTGGCTTAGAAATCAGCTAGGTATGTCTGTGTTATTTCTTCTATGAATAGGCTTTCCTGATGTCCTAGATTGAGATTATCCGTTGGTTTAGATGAAAACTTGGTCCCCACATGTTCACTAATTGCTACATAATTGATCATTGATTATAGAAGTTAGGTTAAGTTTAAGTTCCACTGGTATAAGCTACTCCGTCCTACTTTCGGTTATCTGTTGATGGTTGAGTTATTATTCCTCGTGTTGGTTGGCCAAGCTTTTAATGCAGTGGAAGCAAAAAAAACGTTTTATTTAGATTACATATATCCTATTGCTTACTGACTCATTCCCTAAGATCTGAATTGTATCTTAAAATAATACGAAGGCTGTCTGATGATCAAATGTTATCTACAGGTGCCAATAATACCCAGTCATGTTCATTCTATCAATGATTCTCTATCGGCTGAGGAAGCGGCCAGTGAGTACGAGTTCTCCATCCGTCAGCTAGTGAAGACCCGAATTATCAATGCATCTGACATCAGCGACTGCCCTAAATTTGATCTTATCCTCCTTGGAATGGGGTCAGATGGTCACGTGGCGTCTCTATTTCCCAATCACCCTATACTGTCTTTGAAGGATGACTGGGTTACCTACCTTACTGACTCTCCGAAGCCCCCACCTGAGAGAATCACTTTCACCCTCCCTGTCATCAATTCTGCATCAAATGTGGCAGTTGTTGTTACTGGTGGCAGCAAAGCAGAGGCTGCACACCTGGCAATCAGCGACGTGGCGCCTGATGACCTGGCGCCATCGGCTCTTCCAGCTAGGATGGTGGATCCGGGTAAAGGCAAGCTGGTGTGGTTTCTGGACAAGGAAGCTGCGTCCAAAATTGATGCCTAATCTGTTTGCTGTTCTGTTCATCTAGAAATTTGTGGGTATGTCTAGGATTCGTTATGTCACCTGTTTCTCATCTTTGATCCACATAGCTTTTAGGAACTTAGAAGGATTTTAGGTTGGTTGTGTCTTCTGTGAGGAGAAGTTACTTGGTGAATGTTGATAGGGTTTTTTGGGTTTTGGCTCTTTTGTGACAAGAGATGGCAGTTTAAAGCGGCGAAACTGAAACTGTAGTCATCAGTCTTTTGAAAGTTCAAACTAGATGTGCATAGCAGACCATTTGCTGGTCCATAGTGAGAAGTTGTTCCCTTGCTCATAGTGTTATATTGTGAACCTATGTTACCCAGAAATTTTAGTAGGACTGCGTTTTCGCAACGTTTCACTGTGTTTGTGCTGTGTCCATGTTCATTTTCGTGTAGCATAGTGGGCACATGGGCACTTGTAGTTGCAAATTGATGTGTCTCCATAGAAAGCAATTGGTGTGGGGATGTACATGAATGGTGGAAAGCTCTTAAAAGCCTACACATGCCCACCAAACCCATCAACATCAGAAATGAGGTATAAAATGAAAGCTCACTATAGCACCAAACAGGGATGATGGTGAGATGAGTGCACATCTTAATCTTTTACTATATTGGATTAGTGGATCTTCAAAGTTTGAGATCAAGTGTTTATATGACTAAGCTGAAAAGAAAAGATAATGATCACAGCATCAGAAGAAAAAAAGTCCACCGCAACAAAGATGGTAGCAAGTTAACTTCAGATAACATAAACAAGACTGGTGCTAGATAAAGGGCTCAACTTACTCATCTTTAGACATAATGAACAGTATGATTTTGGATTCATAAATCTTTGAGCATAAATTACTTACTACTGCTTAAGTCCAATTGAAAACAAACTAAAACCAGACTTAGTAAGTAATAATTACTACTAAAACCAGATTTTGGAAACAGGAAAAGAAAGGCTGTTGAGTTGTTGATACAAGAACTGCAGTAAAAACAATTTTTTCAATCCAAGTGTGAAGTGACAAGTTTGAACTGAATCTTGAATCAAAATTTAGACAGACTTTGAGGAAAATTTAGCCTCTCAAATCTCACCTCAGATTGTAAAGAAAATTTCAAACAGCTGCTAGCTCTAAATATTAGTGAGTTATTTGGATTCAATTTCAACAAAACTGCCAAGACACTAAAAAACAAAAAATAGCGCCGTTGCCGGGGATCGAACCCGGGTCACCCGCGTGACAGGCGGGAATACTTACCACTATACTACAACGACTTTTTTGTTCCAATTTGGAACCAATAAAAAACTCAACCAAAATCAACACACCTTACAGAAATACAAAAAGACAGAGGAAGACAAGAATGACTAATCGAAGATTACCCGAAAAGGAGAGAAAAATGGGAGTGACAAGAGATGGAATGAAGTATGATCAAATCCGTTAATACTGCAGAAAAAAATTGAAGACTTACAAAAATTTAACTGACACTGCAAAACGTGACAGTTGAATTCACATTCACTTCTTTCACACTCATTCAATTTCCTCTCATAGTCACCCCTTTTAAATTCAAAGAAAGAAATTGAAAAAACCCAGTAAAGATTAGTAGTGATTTTTATACGAGCATGGGCGCTGGTGTAATGGAAGACGAAGGGCGTAGGCATTTTCCCCAATTTGGCAACCTAGGATTTGTCGCATCAATTCTTTTTCCACACTTGATTGCGACTTCTCCTCTTTTCCCCCTTTTCCCCCACTTCAATTTCACCCCTCCCCCCAATTTCCCTATAATCAAATTCAGCACGAAATCCCTAACCCTAATTTTGCAAGATCCAAGTGTAACATATTTAAGCTCCGTCGACCAATTTGGACTAGTTAACTCTGAAAAAGATCGAGTCTTTGCTCCTCCTAATGTAGCATTTTCACGAGTTTACGATCACGAGAATTGCATGTGTTTATAATGCTAGTGTTGTTAACGTTAAGAAAGTTTGGTTCTTTGAAATTTTGTGTTCCGGAGGGAAAAAAAAAGATTAGAACTTTAATGGGTTTTTGGCTGTTATAAATTTACTACAACGTACGATGTGTAGCCACAGAGTAGAGCCTACATAGTAGCTCCAGCTTTCATTCAATCCATTTGGAGCTTTCCTTCCCCACTTCTTCTACAAAACCCTAATTCCCTTCTCCTCAAATCCATCATCATCTTCCTCTTCTTCTTCTTCTATTCCCTCTTTCTCCATTTGTGCCCGATCGTATAGAATCGAGTCGTCGAAGAATTAAGAACAAGGTCATGAACATGGACGAGAAAATGGGAGGTGTGGAGGCGACGGCTCCACAGGCGCCGCCCGAGCATCTTTGCTATGTCCGTTGCAACTTCTGTAGCACCGTCTTAGCGGTATATATGCTTAGATTCACTCTCTCGTTGGTTAGCTACTCGTAGGTGTAGTCTCGTACGAATCAAGATATGAGCTTGAAGATAGTGAGTTCTTGTTTGGAACCCTAGCTAGCTCTATCTGAAAAAGTAATTTCAAAACAATATATTCATGTGTCTATATATATGTATTTATAGGTCTATTTTGTAAGGGCTTGTTTGCATGTCTAAGCATTTGTGCATATATCCTAGGGTTTCATGACCTAGCTATGTGTTTAATTTGGTTTACTCTTCTAAGGCCTTGTGGTACATATATATAGTTAGGTTGGTTATGTTTTCACCTTCTTTTATAACCATATATATAAACACAAAAGTACAATTATGAATGAAGATGTAACTTAACTTGTATGTATACACAGGTTGTGATACCATACAAGAGATTGTTGGACACGGTAACCGTCAAATGCGGCCATTGCAGCAACCTCTCCTTCCTCAGCACCAGGCCGCCACCACCACCAACTCCGCCTCCGGCCCAGCCCCAGCGTCTCGACCACCAGCTCAGCCTCCAGGTTAATTTTCATGTACACACATGTAACATTTTTATTTGTTGACAAGTTCATCTATGTTTATATTAAGTATGGGACTTGTTGTTTGGTTGGTTTTGTGCATGGTAGAGTTTCAATTTCATGGACAAGTCCCCAGGGTGTTGCAGTGAGCAGAAGAAGGAGTATTCGTCGGCTTCTTCATCGATTTCGAGCGAACCGGTTTCTCCTAGGGAGAACTTTGTTGTTAAGCGTAATTCAGCCCTTTCCCATACATGCTCTTTCAAGGGTTTTGAACTTAATACCTAGAGAGGAATGAACCTTTTTAATTCCTTTGCCTAACTTAAGTAAAATCAGAGAACTATAAGACTAATATCGTTTTCGCTCGGTCCTTGCCAGCTCCAGAGAAGAAACATAGGCTTCCATCTGCTTACAACCGGTTCATGAAGTGAGAAACCTTATGCTTTTTAGTTAAGCTTAAGTATCATTAACTCATAATGAGAAAGACTAATCATTGTGAACCGTGTAATTATATAAGGGAGGAGATTCAGCGAATCAAAGCAGCAAATCCAGAGATTCCACACCGGGAGGCGTTTAGTACTGCTGCCAAGAATGTAACTAAGCTGGATAATTATGTCTTAATCTTTAATCTAAGAAGCTAATCTGTTTCCTTAATTTCTGGACAAATCTTCTAATGTTATTCCTCTACATTGTGTTCAGTGGGCAAGGTACATTCCTAGTGCTACCTCTGTTGCTGGGACCAGCAAACATTAATGTAAGAAGTGTGATTTCTCTTAATTAATGCTACTTAACATTAACTAAGCTTTAGTGAAATTGTGATTTGTGCAGGATGAAAGGAGATGTTTAACCTCAGTGGATTGCAAGTAATGTCAGACCAAGAACCCTCAAGATTGGCGCGCAAATTCTAGCAAAAGCATTATTAATTTGGGCCTTTCAGTTTTAGTATCTGAATCTAGTTAATTAAGTTCTACTACGCATCTTAGGTTTTTTATTTAAGAAAGAAAAATGCTTTGGTTATTATTATGTTTGGTTAAGTTATGAGACCATGTATCTTTGTCCTATCACTACTATGTAGGGGCCAGACAAGCTCTTCTTGTACGCGCTTGCGTAACGTTGAGCTGAGCTTTGCCCTAATTTCAAGTTTGATTTAGTGAGCTTGTATTCTTAATTAATTAGATTTTAAGGAATCAATGGACTTTGTTTAGAGTGAAGTAATTAACTAAGTTTCATATATATATATCTAGCTAGCTTGTTGAGTCCTTCGGTAATTGATAGCTAACTTAATTCGGAACCTAATATATAGATTAGTCTCTCCAAACACATTTTAGTATATAGTAATTGAGTTTTAATTAATCAATCAATTGTGTAATAACTTGGGTATAATTAATATTTTCCTTACAACAACTTAATTGTGTTAGAGGTTGGCAAAAGCCAAATATATGATTCACAGGTTATTCCCAGATCGCCAAATCTGAAGATCTGGAAATCTGGGAGATTGGAAAAGAAAAGGGGAAAAAAATAGGAAACATAATTAAGGAATAATTTAACATAAACCACAAGCTTATGTCCCCTCTTTACAATTGGATTGTTTATAAAGCCAAAGCAATGGGGCCCTTACAAATACACCTGGTGGGCATTTCTTTAATGTAAACCTCGGACTAGCAAATATTAAAATAAACCACTTCATGTGGTACTGTTTATAATCTTTTTCTTGATATCAGCGGAAGATTTTTTCCTTTCAACAACAATCGAAAATTTGACCAAAATAATCAATACTTCAATAGACAACATCAAGCAAGTGTATATAGATTATAGATAAAGTACAGCCTACATGTTTGCATATTATCTTTGTACTTGTTATCAATTGAAGATTTTTCCTTTTGAACAAACAAAAACAATTTGAGCAAAGAATCAACAGACCAAATCCAGAAGGTGTATATAAATAGGCTATATGGTTACTACTATTACAGTTTCTCTTCATCCAGAGTAACCATAATCATGTTAAGTCTTACATATTTAACCAGTGTTAGCAGTAACAAAATGGAAGCACTAATCTGAATTCTTACATAAATCCCAAAGATAAATAGTACTTATACAGTTCAGTTGTTCTTCATTGCATCAAGTTTCTTTTGTGTTCCACCATTTGAAGGTGTGAAGACAGTTGCAAGAGATCAACAACAGTACCTTGTCCAGAAGAGAGACTAAACAGTACATTCTCATCTGAAACCGTCGTGTCGGGTCCTGCCTTTTCAGCGAGGCCTTGTTCTGAACTGAAGCTGTGGTGCTGGTTAAGAGTAGTAGCAGCCATTGAAGGGTCCGACGCTTTCAGGGATTGAGCTGACAGAAGAGAGAGAGCACTGCTAGGATCTGGAATATGAGAAAAATCTCGAGTGTTAGGCAAGCCGGCACCAGCATTTTTATGTATGGTCTCAACCAAAATGTTATCATGGAAATTGAGTAATAAATCCGAGTCTAGGATTGAATCTTCGTATTTCATATGGCTGAGCCATTTTCCTGGCTCGGGTTTACTTGGACCCGGAGTTGCTGTGGGCAACATCTCTTGGAAAAGAAAAGAGGTTCTTAATGAGGAAGATCTTAGAAACCTACTACCTGCATTCAGATTGTGGAAACTAGTGTAAGTTCACCGGGATGTATGAGCGGAAAGAGAAACTACATTTCAGTAGGACCTATTATGAGTGTATGAACCTAACTATTCGTTTGATCTGTATTGCCTGCATACTTCTATTGTGAAGAAACTCACTCTGATGACTACATATGATATACCAATCAGAGGACACTCAAGAATTTACGAGTCCAAGCAAACATCAGCTTGCAGTCTATCATGTTTTGTATCTGACTGATCATATAAGCTAGATTTTGAATGTACTAGAAGACAGAGGCAAACAAGCAAACTAGATTTCTTACTGCATTTTTCTGAAAAAGTATAAATGGCAAACAAGACTTTAGTGGCACCTATATTTCAGTCAAGAGAATGAGAGGTCACAAATGTAATTCAGATGCTGGAATGCTGTGGTAGTAAAACATCAAGTTTCAGCAATGCTATTTGAGAATGGCAACTGAATTGTCAGACATGAATTGCTAAAACTAACCATAGTCCTTTTAGAAGTTCAGACGACAAAATTCAACTGTATAATTAGATTAAAGTCAGTTGTACTTGTTAATAGCGCAGCAGAAGAAACCTCTATTGACAGCTGACAAGTTACCTGGAGCCTTTCTTCGGCGTTCATTGTGGTTTGCAAGGCGCTTACGACAACTACGCTTCCCATCATCAAATTCAGCCAACAAATGGAACCTGGATCAATCAACATTCACTGGTAAGTGAACGACGAATCCAAAATGTCACCTAAGATTGAATGTATTTCCAGCGTAAGGAGTAATAGAGCCAGCATAAAAGCAATTCAATAAATTTGAACAAAAACACGAACATCCAAGCCAGAGTCCATATTAAAATCCACAATAGACTAGTGTTTGTACAACTTGGACAAAGCAAATGGTGCAAAACAGCACTAACCTGCTACACTGCTGACAAAATCTTTGCTCAATACCCTTAACAATAACTGTGGCCGTTTTTGTGTGAGCATCACAAACTTTATGCCTCTTGTAGTAGTCCTTATAGGAGCTAAGATCCTTGCTACATCCATAAACTTGGCAGACAGGCGTCTGAGTGTACGAGCTCGCTAACCGAGTTCTCTTTGTAGGAACAGAAGAAACCACACATTTTGAAGACTCGCCGTCTCTGCCACCAAGCTTCAAGTCTACTGTTGCCGAGTCTAGGCAATCTGAACCCACCTCTGTACAGCACTCAACACCACCAATTTGATTGCTCAATGTGTATCTGGTTTGGTCACAACAGCTATCTTGTTGGGTTTTTCCAGTTGTATCAGGGAAACCAAATTGTATTGATCCTTGGGTTGACACAAAAGGGTAGTTTGAAGTACCATAGAGTGTCTCTCCTTCCTGTCCTGATACTTTGTTTCTAGTATGCTCTACTGGTAGCTCCAACTCATCATTTAGGCATTTCCAGAATTCCATTACTAGCCAACCTGTTCAGATTACTAGGAAAAGTCAATAGCCTCTCACTAAAAAAATTCTACTTTGTTGTATCTGATCAAGCAGATAGATTAAAGACCAAAATACTTCAGGAAGCAAAAGATCTAGCGCATGCTTAGCACAGTCAACAACAAGCCATCTTTACAGAAGACCCATTAAGCAGATTAGGTTACAAGATTGAAACTTGAAACAGCAAAGTCACAAGAGGGTGAAGAAGCAGAGATTTGCACAATAATATAAGCAGGGGCAGAAAATGATTTACATACATAAGTAAGGAAAAATCACTATCACAATTCACAGCATTAAACCCTTCAAGAGAGAGAGTCAAAAGGGATTGGACGATGAAAAAGAAACTTGCTTTATGGTAACATTTGCCAGCCCTAAGAATTGAAAGCCCAAATTAGGAAATATATTCAATAAGCTGAAAGAGGGCCTCAATTGGAGCTAATTACTAGTTGGGAAAGAAAGAGGAAGATAAGAGCTTTTGGGTCTTTTCTTACCAGAGTGAACAGTGAAGGTCAAATGGCAAGAAGATGAGGGCAGAAGAGAGAAAGAGAGATGAAGCCCTCAATTTTCTATTGCTTTTCTGAGAAAACCAGGATGATTGGTTCAGGCTCTGTTCGGTAAAACTAACTGAAATCAAGCTGAAATGATAACTGAAGCTTTTTGTAACTGAAGCTTATATTTCTAGCTGAAATTCGTAACTGATTTTAAAGGCTGACATTTTTTAGTAAGCTAACGAGTGTTCGGTAAAACAAGATGATTGTTGATAAAAGTAGAGGGTAAAATGACGAAAAGGGTATTGAGGAGGGAGAAGACAGTAAGATGAGGGGTATGGACTCACCTATATAAATTTGGAGAAAATGGAATAAGCTACCATAAGCTGGATAATCTACACATGAGGAACTTAAATTTATAACAAAAAATAAGCTACTATAAGCTAGAATAAGCTATCATAATCTACTCCTGCCGAACACCTCCATGCAAGCTTATTTATTTCAATAAGCTATCATAAGCTCTAGTAAGCTCCCATAAGCTTTTGCCGAACACACACTCAGTTGAGTGTAATAAGGTGTGTTGTTGGTAGCAGATACACATTAGGATTCAGCATGATTTTCCTTCCTCCACTGCAATTTCATGGTGAAAACATGGCCATGAGTCTTTTTTTGCAAGTTGCAAGTTGCAAGTTTGCAACAACAACAAAAAAAAAAAAAAGAAAAAAAAGAAAGAGAGAGAAAAAAGAAAGTTGATTTATTTAATTAGTGTAATGTTGGAGGCTTTTGAGAGAGTGATTCTGTGAAATGACATTGATTAAAGTACAGGCAAGTTGATTTATTTAATTTGGAGGGACAAAAGGGAAGAATTTCAATTGCCCACCAATTCTAAAGTAATGAAGCAATCTTAACATACCCATTAAGCAATAGTTTAACCCTCACCAAAAAAAAAAATTAAGCAATAGTTTAAGGTGGGATGATTAGGGATCTTTAAATTTTGGTTCTTTCACTGTTGAAGGCAAAGGCCAATCTGTCATATTGACAAATTGTGAGCCCACTCTTGTTCTGCTTCCTCCAATAAAGAAAAGAAGCACAACCAATCACCAATCTTCCTGAACGCTATGGCCCACAAATCTCTGAAACTTGATCTCCCTTTGGCTTCAGGTTCTGAATTTCTTTTATCACTTGAAAGTTGATGGTGGGGGTGTAACTGCAAAAAGACAATGGTGGTGATTAAAGAACAACTCTTGTAAATTGCGAGGAAGATGGTGCATTGCTTTGGTGCCCTTTTAAATCCCCTCTTCATACTAGTCTAAAGTTTGCTAAGCTATATAAAAATTTGAAAAAGAAAATCAACTAGGATAGTAGAAAGTATTGGTTTCTTTTTTTGGTATAAATGATGGTAAGATACTAAGATTTTGCATTTCAACCAAGTTTTGGACATTGGTCCATAACCGGATGCAACCCGAATGTTGAAAAATGATAGATTTGGAACTGAAAATCCTCGGTTTGATTTCCTCTTCGGCTTGGTCCGATTTTGGAATGACTTTGAACCCGAAAACATTTGAACTTGTATTATGATATAAAAGTTAAATTTATGCAACATAAAAAAAAAGGCGTGTAAAATTTGCAAATTCCTCTACTTGTTTCAATTCTTGAATAAGGGCCAACATATTCTTTTGTTTCACTCAACAACAAACCCTTGAATTAAAGCATCTTTTTTTGATGCTTATTAGAACGCACCTAATGAATGAGTGAGATGATCAAAGTTGTACTAAGATTTTACCTTGACAGATGTAGAGGGACAACATTGTCCCCATTCATAACTCAGCCTTGGATAGTTTTTACAGAGCGTCAGTTATTTGACTTATTTCCATGTGATTGTTGGCCCTATTCACTCAATTCCCTTCTTACCTACCTCGCAACCAAACAATTTACGATCAACCCAAACACACGTTTTAATAACTATTTGTCTACGTATTAAACTCAACGTCATCAACATTGATGTTACGTGTAATCTTGCGTGACTTGTTCAAATTCTCCTGCCATTTTTATATTCAGATCCATCAACCTCGTTTTTTTTGTTTTTTTTTTGGTCGGAAAGAAGGCAGCGCCTTACAATTTAATTAAGCACAAAAGCATTACAAGCAGTTACGGGGTGTAGAACGCCCTTTAGCATCATCCTCAAGGATGTGAATTACATTATTAGGCGGAAAAGAAAGATAGTGGCAGCCTATCGGGGACGAGTAGGCTAGCTTAGCAAGGGTGTCAGCCACAAAGTTGGCCTCCCTGAAGACATGGTCGAAACGGACCTCCCAGTCGCGTTCACATAAGCCTTGAAAATTGCTAATCAGGCTGGAAAAAGGATGAGATGGGCTAACATTCTTCTTGATAAGGTTGATCGCAAGAGCTGAGTCAGATTCAATGCAAACCTTTCGGACACCTTCCTTCCAAGCGAACTCAAGGCCGTCCACTAAACCCCATAGCTCAGCCATGATCACCGGTCCCTGCCCAATGTGATGCAAGAAAGCCTTCCTCCAAATGCCATGGTGATCCCGAAGAACCCCCGCCGCGGTAGCTTCTCCATCGGAGTTAGACGAGCCATCCACATTCACTTTGAACCAGCCAAGCTCCGGCTTCTCCCAAGAAATAAGGCGAGTCGTCCTCCCACTAGGGCTTCTCGTTGGTTTCTTGGAAACCCAAGCTGAAAGATACTCCTTGGCTGCGCTCCTCACAATGTTCACCGTGTTCATAGGTCTCGATCCGCTCCCGAACGTCTCTTTGTTTCTCCATCTCCAAAGCCACCAAATCGCCGTGGTGAATAACTCAGCCCATCCAAGCCCATCTTCATCCACCGCCTTCGACATGATGTTGGTGCGCAACCAAGCTGCAAAGGGGGACACAAAGAAATCAGCACAATCATTTGACAGCCCTACGGCCGACCAAAAACCGATCACCCTAGGGCAATCACGCAACATATGAATAAGAGTTTCAGGTTGATTGTTGCAAAGGGCACAAGTGTCGATCATAGTAAGGTGTCTCCTCCTTCTCTCACAATTAGTGAGAATTCCTCCTTTGATCACCATCCAGACGAAGTGTCGGATCCTCTCCTGGACTTGCAGCTTCCAGATTTTGCTGAATATGAGTTTGTCCAAGTTCATGCCAGCTCCCTTCCCTGAGATCAGGTTGTACGCCGAACTAATAGAGTAGTCACCGTCGCTCGAAGCCATCCATCAACCTCGTTTAACACAAGACAATGAAAGGAACTACAGTAGTCGTATGAATTCATATTGGGCTGGACCAAAACAGTATTGGGCCGGAGACAGGCCCATTATGGTGATAATGTTGTTAGCTCAAAAGATAAAAACAAATTGAGCTACCTACAAGTAACTACAAGGATACATGCCTTAACTCAAGTCACAAATTACAATCTACAAGTAATTGAGCTTAATAATATAGCTTTGGTTGTAAGATAACAACTTTGTAAATTTTATACTCCAGTACCCATATTCTTGAATAGGCGCAAAAGGTTATAAAAGTTCTGTTTTGACAGCGAAAAGGCAAAGAATTAATAATAATAATAATAAAAGGGGATTCGAATTGATTATAGTTGTTTGACAAGATTAAACTTAATGGTAGATGAGTAGGAAAGGGCCCTCCACCCAAGTTTGGTCATCAACTTCTTCAATAAGCTTCAATTACTATGTCTCTGATTAGCTGATCTGGATTTTGAAAAATGGCTTTATATGTATACTGATTTTTTGGGTAAATAATGCTGAGTAACAAAATCATGCATCTTGATAATTATCCGGATTTTTGCTTGAAACATACTCCCTCTGTATGTAGTTTTTTATGGTTAAATATGATTATTATTTCATGTAATTAATATTGTTTTTCTTGTCATATCGTATATATTTTCAAAAAAAAAATCCCTTAATCACCACCAGATTTTGTATGTGTAGTTATATTTTGCTAGGTTAATTTTAGTGATTTTCCTCCTTGACATACTTATGTTTTACAAATCACATTGTCTTACAAATCACTAGTGATGCTCCAAATTTTCTCTTATATACCGAAAAAATAGTGATAAAATATTTTCTAACTCCAACATATGAAAATGAAAAGAGGAAAATATATTCTAAAGAAAACTCGAGTACAAGATTGTGCTTGCTATGGGCCTTTTGTGTCTCAATCTATTTCAAATTCCAATGTGGGCCATGAAATATGAGGCAATCGATCACTGAAAAGTCACACAACAAAACCTGGTCGTCAGACAGTATGAAAAGCATAAACTAGATAAGAATATGTTTGACGTTATTTTTCAAATTTTAGTACTACTTCAAATTGAATTTTAGATTTTGAGTTCTTGAATTTGATAGAGCTCAACTATCATTATCAACAGCTGAAGAAATAAAATAACAAATCTGCCCTAAATAACAGGACCCTTCACGATTTGCTTAACTCGAAGAAAAAAACCAAACCGAACTGAGCTTGTTTAATTCGGTTCATTGGTTTCGTTTTTTAAGACGTTCGGTTCCGGTTTTATTTATCCTCTTTGAAATGCATGTGTGAAATGTAAGCTTTCAAATTTTAGGAGGGGTCAAGTCAAAAGTTCCAATGTTACCCATTAGGGTGGGGATTGATTGATTATGTTTCTTCTTCACATCAACTTTTTAACTTTACCATCATCTATTGTTAAATGTTAATCATGGCACAAATTACTCATCCAACCAGGGGCGGACCCAATTAGGGCCCAGAGGGGGCACGTGCCCCCTCTCAGATTTTACATTTTTTTAATATTATATAAAATCTCCCCTTCGTATCGTAATACTCTCTCTGTCTCATAATGTTTGTCCCTTTTTCTTTACAAATCTATACTATATATTAAAGCCGGAGAATTTCGAGCCTCCACGTTAATTCTGGCCTCACTTGATTAACAATTTTATATGTTTTATTTTTTCTAATTATCTAATCTTTAACTTTATTTTTTTTCTTACCCATCAAATATCTATCTTTAAAGACATATTATTTATCTTTAAATTTTTTTTAATTATCTAACCTTTAATTTTATCCTTTTTCTTACTCATCTAATATCTATCTTTGAAACAATATCATCTATCTTTAAAATTTCCTTCTATAAAAGATACATATTAATTAACTTAACTTTTCAATTCCCATTTTAATCTATTTATATATAAGAATTAATATATAGTATAGATTATAGTAGATACACAAATTAACGAAAAAAATGATCATTACCCGTACATGGTACGGGTCTTCAGCTAGTTACAAAATAAAAGGGATAACATTATGGGATGGAGGGAGTAGCTGTAAATAAATTTTTTTATGTTCTATAATACTTGACGGAGTCATTATAATTAAAGCTATCCCAATTAATTATGGATTGTGTTGTTGTTTATATCCCGGTGTTCAAAATTTTACTAATATTTGTTTTCCCATCATTTTCTCTTAATGCTATATAATATTTTTTTTAGTTTATTAACGAGCTATATGTACATCAACAAAACTGATTACTTACGTTGGGAGAAGAATGGTTGTATTTAATTAGTTATTCAAATTATTCTTTTATTATATATATTTTAAAATATTTTATTATTAACAGTAATACATGACACTTATTCTTATTTCGTCGCCTTACTAGTTAGTACTATTTTGCCCCCTCTGACAAATATTTCTGGGTCCGACACTGCATCCAACTATAGCAGTAACCAGGAGCGGACCCAATTAGGGCCCAGAGGGGGCACGTGCCCCCTCTCAGATTTTACATTTTTTTAATATTATATAAAATCTCCCCTTCGTATCGTAATACTCTCTCCGTCTCATAATGTTTGTCCCTTTTTCTTTACAAATCTATACTATATATTAAAGCCGGAGAATTTCGAGCCTCCACGTTAATTCTGGCCTCACTTGATTAACAATTTTATATGTTTTATTTTTTCTAATTATCTAATCTTTAACTTTATCTTTTTTCTTACCCATCAAATATCTATCTTTAAAGACATATTATTTATCTTTAAAATTTCTTTAATTATTTAACCTTTAATTTTATCCTTTTTCTTACTCATCTAATATCTATCTTTGAAACAATATCATCTATCTTTAAAATTTCCTTCTATAAAAGATACATATTAATTAACTTAACTTTTCAATTCCCATTTTAATCTATTTATATATAAGAATTAATATATAGTATAGATTATAGTAGATACACAAATTAACGAAAAAAATGATCATTACCCGTACATGGTACGGGTTTTCAGCTAGTTACAAAATAAAAGAGATAAACATTATGAGATGGAGGGAGTAGCTGTAAATAAATTTTTTTTATGTTCTATAATACTTGACGGAGTCATTATAATTAAAGCTATCCCAATTAATTATGGATTGTGTTGTTGTTTATATCCCGGTGTTCAAAATTTTACTGATATTTGTTTTCCCATCATTTTCTCTTAATGCTATATAATATTTTTTTTAGTTTATTAACGAGCTATATGTACATCAACAAAACTGATTACTTACGTTGGGAGAAGAATGGTTGTATTTAATTAGTTATTCAAATTATTCTTTTATTATATATATTTTAAAATATTTTATTATTAACAGTAATACATGACACTTATTCTTATTTCGTCGCCTTACTAGTTAGTACTATTTTGCCCCCTCTGACAAATATTTCTGGGTCCGCCACTGACAGTAACTGCGCTCCCTTGGTAAGTTTCCTCATCCTTTGTTTATTCTTATAATTTCATGTACATTTTTAATCACTTGAGCATAATAAAATTCTTAATATTGAAGAAGATATATCGTTGCAAGCCCGCAACGAAGAAGGATTAGTTTTCGATCCGAATGGATTGAGAAAATTACACCATGAAAGAAGCCAGCAGCCTACACATATATGGCTGCCTTCATCAACCTCACACAACCTCGGTCTCACTAGCACAAACCCGAAAAATAAAAGAAAAATTACAAAATATATCCTAAGTTTTAGCATTATGGTTATGATCAACAATCTAAACTTGAAAATCACACAAACTAACAAACTTTTGAGTGGTATACTTTCTCTTTTGCCACAAGGCACGTAATGAAGAATAACCATCTCAAAAGTTTGTAGTTTTTGGAAGCTTGTAAAGTTTGAGCTACGTACCAAGCACAACCCGCCAAAGTTGAGGATATAGTAAGCAATTTTCCCTAGAAAATCAACAGGAAAACGTACATAAGCAAAAAAAATACCTTTAACTAATTAACATTGGTAATGGGCGTGGCAGATGATCTCTTGATACTGTCCATACAAGTGGTCTCGTAAACCGGGAGTCCACTTGAACACTTATAGTTCAATTGCAACTCGAAAAGATCCGAGCTCGAATCGCTTTCTCCTCCATCGTCTTCCGTAAACCTTTTGAATCCTCCACCGCTCTCTTCAGACGTCGAATTCCGGCTAGCCCAACTCCTTTCCTTATGATCGAAACCCTTCTTCTCAATGCACTTGAACTTCTCATCCAACCAGTCCAAGTTTAAAGGATCTTTGCTCACCTGTGTAGTAGTTGAATTCTTGCACCTTGATACCGAAAGCCGGCTTAGATCCTTGTATGACTTTGTGGGCGTGTTGAGTGGATATGGAGGAGATTGTGTGTTTGTGGTTCTTGTTCTGGTTGAGTTCGAGGTCGTGCTCGTGTTCGAGCTAGTGAAATTGCTGCTTTTTCTCCTTCTCCAACTACTAGGGCTTTCTTCTTCCGTTACACCATCTTGTTGGGATGATAGCTTTGAAGACTTCTTTTTCTTAGAGACTGCTTGGCTTATAAGAGAATTGAAGAAGCTAGCTAGCTTTCCACCCGGGGAGCTCGGTTGCTTGTGCTTCTTGATCATCTCCTTGGCTACTGAAGACGTCGTTGTGACTTGGGGTTGGTGAGACACCGAGTGTTGGCGATGGTAGTGGTGGTGGTGGTGGTGATGGTGGTGGTAGTGGTGGCTTTCGGTGTATCTTGTAGCCGGAATGTCAAGACTAACTCTGCCTTCTCTCCACCCTTGTCTATTACTAGTGCTACTACTACTATTACAATCGTCGCGAATAGCAATGCCTAGCTCATGGAACAAAGTGGTGGGTGCATTATCATGCCCTAAGTTCTCCTTGATCGAGGAGAAGTAGCCCTCAGCATCGAACACACCTAGCTCACTGGAGTCGTTTCTCCGGTGGCATGATTTTCTTCGGGTCTTGTCGCGGTTGGACGAGAAACCTAGCAACATAGACATGGCTTGATTTGTAGGGTGATAGGTAGGAAGGAGGTTTGTTTGTTGGTTGTTGTAGTTTGAGAATTGGTATTACGAAAGAGCTAGATGGGATATATTTTTGGTAGGAGGATCTTTGGGTCATGTGTTGGAGGGCATGGGATGTGAAAATGATGGCAATGAATGACGAATTTGTCCCACTATATGACAATTGTTCAATTACCTTTTTTGAAAAAATTAATCATGTGGAACCCACTACTCACTTATTGTGTGTGCACGAGAGTTGGGCATGATTAATAATTCTCAGATTAGTTACATGGAAATTAGGTAAAACCATCTATAACTCAAGTATATATTTGGTAGTCTAATTAAAGTCATGTCACAAATGACAAACCACACTAACCCAACTGTAGAGTAAAATGGCCTAACTAATTAAGCCTCTTCTACTAATTAACTAGACCCAAATAATAAATTCTCACAATCATAACAACTATGTTGTTTAGTAAGTGATCTGTATACTAGTAGCATGGTGTCCTCAGTAGTAAAACCAAATGATCTATATAGTAGCATGATTTTGTTGTATCATGCATGATCAGCATCATGTAAAAGTACGTAACGTTTCGAAATTGTTATATACGTCAAACATATATGTAAAACAATCATACAAACAAAAGTAACGTCTCAAAGTCTTAGTAAGTGTATAAAGCAACCAACAAACTACTATTTTAATTAAGGCTAATTAATCTGCAGCAAGGAAAATAATGGATGAGCTGTGGAAATCTCGAAATGAAAGCTTGAGCTGGAAAAGGTGGATTCAACTTTGTGCTGTCTGTCAACATGGTAAAATTAAAATAAGATGCTAACCACAAGTTTTCTGATAATTTATCCAGCTTCGTCTTTTACTGTTTTGACACACTTGAAGACCAACATCTAATTATGAATTTCAAATCATAATGCTTGTCACATCGGTACATACATGATCCAACTACCAATTAATAGTTTCAAAGCCCTCTTATGTTCTTTTAACTCTCGTTAATTGGTCTAGGATATATTCAGTTAAAACTGTCACTAAATGAAGTGAAATTTAACCTAAGATTTTTCCCATACAAAGAGGAATATAATATAATATTAATTAGTAAATAATTGTCCCTCATTTCATCATCGATCCTATATATAATGAATGCACCTTTTAGAGTTCACTCTTAGGAACCTGTGATCACTATTAAATGTTCAAAAGATACCGATGTAAAAAAATTGTGAATACAACTAGCTAAAAACTTAGAAATGTTAGAATGTGTACAAATTACAGTTGTGCCAAGAAAAAAAAGTGGCCCATGCAGGTCTCGAACCTGCGACCTTCGCGTTATTAGCACGACGCTCTAACCAACTGAGCTAATGGGCCATGTTTGTTTCCTATTGCATATTATATATAATGAAACGATACTGGTTTGGTAACGGGCCAAATTGGGCCATAAGAAGCTAAATAGAAGCTTACTTAATTGTGAGCCCATAAATTGTGTTGGACAGAGGCTGCTCTGTTGGGGATTCAAAACAATGGACGATTGACAAGACGAGACGTACAACCAACCAAAGTCTACAAGATACAGAATTTGTATAGGTTTGGCATTAGAGGCAAGTTGGAGTTTTTTAACCATTGAAGCGTCCTTATAACCGCATGACAATGCCGTGCATGCAATGCAATTAACCGCTAGGTAATATGACAATAGTAAAATAAAACTAATCAAAGTACCACAACGTTTCCTATTCTTACTTTCTCACCCCCCTAGAATCCCTTCTTAGATCTGAAAACTATTCTATCAATGTTGGCCTACTGGGTCTGGTTTTGGTCAAGAGTTTCAAACCCATCAATTTTCTGTTCTTGAACTAGCTACACCTCTTTTCTGTCCTCAAATCTGAGCTTCACAGCTCATGGTGAGAGCTAGTTGAAGAGAGAAACAAACACCAAATTGAAAAAGGATGGAAAAGAATTTAACAAGAAGGGTACAACTCATTAATGTTGGGAGATTTGCATAATCATCAAGTTTACTTCTTCATCTTCCAATCCTAGGTAAGAAGTTTATTTCTTCATCTTTCAAATTTTCTTCTATGAATGTTGATTTTGATTTAGGGTTTCTGCCTCAAATGAGTAGATTTTTATCATATATTTGTTGGTGATGTGGAATTCAACAGATCTAGCTTGGCATCTTAAACTTATTCATTGTCTTGATTTCTGGGTTCTAATAGATAGATTTTAGGTTTGAATCGGTAAGGGGTAGAGTTTGGAGTTGCGAAATTTTGACCATTAGCCCGTTAATAATTAAGACACAAGAGTTAATTTAACTCTCTCCATTTTTCTTAATTTAATATCTTATTCTAGGATTCATTGTTTTGTTGTGTTGATACTCAAGACATAGTCCAAACCCCCAACATACACAGTTTCCATTATTTGATTAGATTCATTAATCTGTTCAGAAATGATAAACATACCCTAACCCTATGTAGCTGTTGAGACTTCCATTTCAGTATACACTATATTTATTTGTTTGGTGACTGCAATTGAAAGTTTAAGTAAACTAAAGCATATGTTGTCAGTGCATAATTCTTAGGTCAGAGCATATATTTAGATGTACAAAGAGCTGAATTGTGACTGTCTTTTCTCCATCCTCTCTTAATTAAGGAACTGACTTGACTAACTAAAAATGTGCTTCAGACATGATATATCTTGGCTATTGTCTTGATGACTACCGACTAGTTTAAGGAGCTGAGTATATATTGTGTTCAACTAAGTGGCCAAAATACAGTTGTCAGAAGGGTATGATCTTGGCTTGTTATGAGTTGCTCAGCAGCTTACATTATCAGCTACAAATTTCATGAAGAAATACAAGATGTTAAGCTGTGATTGTTGTTGCAGGAATCTACTAACCGAGGGATCGGAACATTTGTAAGTGCTACTTAGTTAGGTTCAAAAGATACATCCTGAGCCACCTTAAGGTATAAAATTTGAGCCATGTTCTTTATAAGAAGGTTGAGCAATTAGCTGGTTTGAATTGTTAAGCTTCAGTCCTCTATATACCCAAATGCTCAAACCAACACAAGTACAATTCATTGATGATCATGTTATATAAAACCCTAGTGCATATGATCTATCTAGCTGGACTTTTGGCTGCTTACTGAAGTAATGACAAATCAATTCCTGTGCAATATTTGTGCGATGAATGATAACACGCAAGTTGGTTCAAAAGCAACTCCATATTCGCAATCTCGACACTTGCGTCTCACCTTCCAAAGAGCATATATAAGCAAGCCCTAAATTGGGAATCATATACTATTCTGAACCTACATTTCTTCATTCAAATATGGGTAGACACTTTTCTAGTTGCCACACAATATGATTAGTTTTAGTAATAGCGTTACGTGTTACAACAATCCCAATTCCTACCAACTAGCATAATATATAAGCAAGCCCTAATTTTGGAATCATATACTATTCTGAACCTACATTTCTGCACTCAAATCTGGCAAGACACTTTTGAAAGTTGCCACATAACATGAGTAGTTTTAGCAATTAAATCACTACAATTTCAAATCTCTTCTTTCAACACTTGCTTTATCTTGCAGCTACTAGCTATCCAATTTCCACTCGTCTCTGAAGTGCAATTCAAGCCATTGTTGTATCCTTGAACCACAAAAAATGATGATTCTTTCAACATCTGAGCAACTGAGCAATCATACATAATGGGTTTCATGAGAAACCCATGATGTTGTGAAGAGAGATGTGATCTGGGTTAGGGCAAATTTCACAAGAGGAGCTCAAAACTTGTCAACTTTGCAGCCCTAGAAGGATCTATCACACGTAAAAAGACCATAAGAGCCCTGGAATAGGGTTCACACAAAAGGCCATGGGAAGCGGAATGTGATGTGTTAATTCCTAGACAAAGGAAAGCAACAAAAACAGGGGGGGAAAAAGGAAGAAAAGGACTAAAAAAATTAAAGGCAGTGTACACAAGTTGCAAGATTTCATCAATCTCACTCTCTGTATGGATTTTGACATTGGTGGGGGGAATCCAACTGTCGGCAGATGGAAAATTAAATCATTAGGGCAAACGAAAATTTCCCTTCAGAAATTTAACAAAAAAATTCTTTGTGGAGGAAAATGGATGATCCGATCCTTATTATTCTATACCCACTTGAGATCACCTTTCTTTTATTGCAGGAAATTCAATCCTAATCTCAATTTGCTTAAAAAGATGAGGTTTTTTTGCCTGGTATTATTGTACGTTCAACATGCCCACATCATTCAGAGTCTTGATGACGGCATTAAATTAAAACCAATGCAAAGTAGATGGTGGTGCTAGCTGGTGAACAAGAATTGAAGTCTAGGGCTTTTAGAAAATGCAAGGTTTCATTGTGACTGGAATTAATGGATACCCATGTGTCCAAATAAACCAAATCTTTACAATTTGGGTGAAACCCTAAATGGAAGGTGTGTTAACATGTACAACTCTCATTTTAGTTGCCCCTTTTTTTGGTTCAGTTTGTTCTGCTAGATTTATTAGTGTTTGTGCCACTCTATAAGGTTCAGTTTTTAGGTCAGACTTGGAGAAATTTTGGATCCACATAACTTTTCTAGACGATTAGGTAACAATTAGGACATCGTTTCGGAAGATTTATGAATTCAGACTGCATTTCCTTGTATGCGGATGCCCATTATTGAGTTGATTGCTCTAGCTAAATGATTGTGATAAAACTCTTCTCTTCTGAAATTATTTGTTTTCTAGTTCAAGTCTTCATCACCATGAACAAAAAAGTAAACATGGATGCATTAGGTCGTACATAAATTAATTACAATGTGAATGGGCAGTTTTTTTGGCTGGTGGATTGATACTTCTAACTCGTATCATATTCTAGGTTAACACCCAAATGTGTCTTGATCAGTCCATGATTGTGACTAGTCTAATGAACTTGGCGGTTTGTAAGAGAACAAAATGAAATAATGTAACAAAGAAACGTTATACGGGAATAACTTAAAACTATAGTACGTACAAATTGTTATAGTAGTATAAGAAAATGAGAGCTAGGAAAAGAAGAGAAGAAAGAAGAACAGTAAGCTAGGGTTGGCGTTGTCAGGAGAAGCCATGGGAGACCGAGAGCAACTTCTCATTACACGCCTTAATGCAGTAAATGTCCGTACGACTCTACCTTATTCCGACCAATCAGATGCCGACAACAAACAAGTTCTTCCAAACCCACCATTTCTCTTTGTACCATCCACTTTCTTTCCATTTTTTCCCAAGAAAATAAGTGATACTTTCTGTGCTCAGATTTGATTTTTTTTGTTCAACAATATGTATAATTTCATATATATATTTGTAACTAAAAAAATTCAATATTAGAGATGAATCCTTCTGATAGTTGTAATGCGAATTAAACTTAAAAGTAAAAACCAAAATAAAAAGAAAGATATATAGATATTTTAATTACTGTAGCAAAATATATATAAGTGGTTTGGTAAGAGTTGTGTCACAGCCTAAAATGGAAGTTAAATCTGAACAAAGGGAATAAGAAAATGTAACAGAAATCCATGTCCATTATTTTATAGGAGTGCCATAATACATGTCCATTCTTAGCAACTTTGTAAACTCATTTTGAGAAACCCTTGAAAGCTGGAAGCTAGCATAAGGAGAACAGTACCATGTAACAAAATTCATCACTTTCTTTCTTGTTTTATAAAAGAGAGTATTTTGTTTTTTTGTTTTTTTACTACTCAAATCATAGAGGGTCATTTTATTTTCATCCTAGTCAAGTTGTTATATATGCAAAGGTGAGCTTTCTTCTTTTGGCCACACAACAACACAAGAGCTAAAGAAGAAAGAAGAAAAAGAAAATTAGAGAGAGAAAGAGAAGGGAAAAAAATGGGAAGAGGAAGAGTTCAGCTGAAGAGAATAGAGAACAAAATTAACAGGCAAGTTACATTCTCAAAGAGAAGAGGAGGCCTTGTTAAGAAAGCACATGAGATCTCTGTTCTCTGTGATGCTGAAGTTGCCCTTATTGTCTTCTCCAATAGGGGTAAACTTTTTGAGTATTCTACTGATTCCTGGTAAATATCTCTTACATCTACTTTTTTACTTAATCAAGTTCTACAATTTATAACTATTTTTTTATATGGCTGGTTTCCTTTTAAGGCTTCAAAGTGTTATGTAAGTTCTTGTTTGTGTTGTGTATTCATGTTTGGTTTGTATTGGTTGTAACTGCACGTGGATTTTTACTGAGGTTATTTATGTACGTTTTCTTTTTCTATTTGTTTGCTAAGAGGGCAAGCTCAGATGCTAGTCACAAAAGGGAAAGTTACTGATAAAAATTGTGTGTATAAGGAAATCATACTAACCTTATTTATCTATTTGCAGTTGGAAAGTTGAAATTTTGACTTGGAAAGATATACCATATCTGTATATAGACTAATTATAATCCTCTTTTATTTTGGTTGCCTTTAATCTGTTTTTTGTAACAACATGATGGATCTGACATACTTCTTCACCTCGGTTCATTTCTTGATTATCCATCTTTGTATGTTACAAACCGGTAGATCTTTGAAGTAACTAGCATACCCAGATCCTGACAATTGATCATCTGACATCCGAATGTGATTTTGCAACAAAGAAATGGAATTTTCTTTGTTTAACTTAGAGTATGCTACCTTGGCAAGTTTATTTTAGTAAATGAAACCTGTTAATTGCTAGAAATTAAGCCTTATTTACCCTAACATATTCTCAAGCTCAAATTTAGTCTTCTTGACATTTCAATAGTATGGAGAAGATCCTGGAGAAGTATGAAAGGTATTCATATGCAGAGAGACAGCTAGCTTCAAATGATGCTGATCATGTTCAGGTAAAATCTTCAATCAATTATTAAGCCTTTCCAATAATCATCATCTTTCAATACTAGCTAGTACTGTTGTTGTGCTCATACTGATGCTATAGATTTAGCTCTGAAGTTTTGAATTGGTAAAAATTGTGTTGAATCCAGGCACATTGGACATTCGATTACGCAAAGCTGAAGGCCAAGATTGAACTCTTGCAACGAAACCACAGGTTAGTTTCAACTGTTCATCATAAGTTCCATGTTTCATATCATTCAAATAGTCTGATTTTACAGCACTAGTTGTGATAACTGTGACATTCAACTATGGTTAGGCACTACATGGGACAAGATTTGGACACCATGAGCATGAAAGAGATCCAGAGTTTGGAGCAGCAGCTTGATAATGCTCTCAAGCATATCCGATCTCGCAAAGTATACCGCTGATATTCTAAATCATCATACTACTTGTCTTTGTAACATGTAATGTTGGTCTAAATGGTTGTCTGTTTCTTTTGCAGAACCAGCTGATGCATGAATCTATCTCTGAACTTCAGAAGAAGGTAAGTTTCAACGCGATATATTCGTCCGGATACTTCAAATTTGCAGTTCAACTTCAATACCTTTAATTAATATGTATTTGATTCTTGTATCAGGAGAAGGCAGTGCAAGAACACAACAACATGCTGGTGAAGAAGGTAGTGTACTATTTCCTAATGACAAATTCAAGCATACTTATTGTCATGTATTTGATTCTTAATATTGACAAATTAATATGCAGATCAAAGAGAGGGAGAGATCCGTAGCTCAAGAAGTGCAGTGGCAGCAGCAAAATCAGAACAGTCCTCATCATAATCCTTCAACCTTCCTAATCCCGCCAACTCATCCCTCTCTCGACATCGGGTACAAGAAAACGCTCCCATGTTACAAGTTTTGCAATTTTCACCTTAACAATGCATCATAATTAAGTTTGCTGATGTAGTGTTTCTTGTAATGCAGATGCTCATACCACGGAGAAATGGGCGGGGAGGTGAGGAGGGCAAGCGACCTTGATCTCACACTCGAGCCGCTTTACTCGTGTCACCTCGGATGCTTTGGCACCTGAGGTGCAAGAGATTCTGAATAAAGTCAGTCCTCTTTGATTTGTGTGTGTGTTTTTAACTATGTGATTGAAGGGGATTTTTATGTTTATTGTTACCTCCTCCTGTGAAACCTGAATTATCCTATGTTTGCTGTATTTGCATCCCTCTGGTTGTGCCATTATAATTAAATTCAGATGGAACCTGGGGAAAAAAAGCCATAATCCAAGGCTTTTTTTTCGGCCATGGGCATGGACACATGGTATGAATTTATGATGCTAGAACACATGTTGATGAGTTGATGTATGGGTATTAATTGTAGTGTGCATTTTGAATTTATATATAGCTCACTGATGTGTGCCTTCTGTGGACTGAAACTTGAAATGTTGAGTTCATGGGATAATAAAGAAGTTGTCTTGAGTACCAACTTGGAAAAAGGCAGATTGTATATATTAGGACTATTTCTCAAGAGAGGAGCACATTGTTAGGCTCTCTAGAATTGCTGTCTCCCTTTCAACCTAAAAAAGAAGGTTTCTTTTTTATGATTTATCAAGGATTTAAGATTTCAACAATCACTAACTCTTTGGTGGAGTCAAGTACTCTAGGACATCTCAATATAGAAAGCCAAAGCACTTTGTAATGAAACTCTCCATCACACAATGTAGGGACTAATCTTAAAAAACTTAGACAATTAAAACCTAGTATAACTAAGAAATAAGTTTGTAACATCAAAGGTAAACAGAGCTTAGAAAGCAATTTTAGGGGACCTACAAACAGTATCCCACTGAAACCTTGTGGACCCACCATATTCTCCTCTTGCACATGGAATCATCAGCAAAGTCAGAGCAATCCAAATCTCCAAAACCCTTCAAAACCTAATCCTCTTGGGCAGCAAATAAGTTATTGCTAGAATATCCTACTTACCGTCAAGTTAACAATGGTGGAATTCCCATGACTTTCTCAGAAGATGAGGAAATGTGTATTGTTCTTTACAAATAAAGTCATCATAGAAAGGGAGATTCACCCAAAAATAAAAAATAACATGAGGAAGTGATATTCACTCGAACCCACAACAAGATAGTTGCTACTTGCTACCATTATTGATTTCCCTTTCGAAAGCATCTCTTCTATATACAAGTGAGACATCACTAATGATAAGGACAGTTTTGCAAAGACCTTAGGTTGTTTGATAACGGATAAAAACATGTATGGTTTCGTAGCAACGACATCGACAAGATCAAGCAATAGCTAGTCTTAAAGATCACAGTATCTAAAGCTAAGAGAAGCTCATTATTGATCATGCAATTCACCTCGTATATGTTTACTTCTTGTCTCAATAATGTTAACTGAAAAGAGAGGGAAAGGGGCGAAAGTCGGTTAGTAAACTGTATAAACCGAAAAACGAATTGGGCCAGGCAAAGCCCAAATAACCGGCCCAATATCGGCCCATAAACCCGTGCTCGTACAATAAGGAAATGTATAACCAACAACAGATAACCATTGCTCTGTTCTGTATCAGGGTAACGTTGATTACAAATGTATTTCAACACACAACAAACAACACACTGGCTACAAGAAAGCTTAATTCTTGATCCCCATTGATCCATCACCAAATGAATAGCTTACATCCCATGTTCAGCTAAGTACAATAAAATTTATTGCTCAAAACAATGCTGCCGATTGTAAGCTGACGACTTGACAAAACTAGAAGGAGATACAACAAGTGGGGAAAGGAGAGGGATCGGATCATTATTCTGATACAACAATGAATCAACCAAAAACGACGAATCCGAAGACGACGAAGAAGAAAGATGATCTCTGAGAAAAGCCATGGCCTTTGAACTAGCGTCTTCACACTTGAACGAAACCGAAGGCTTGATCTGAAGAGGACGAGGAGCTCTTCTCTGAATCCTACTACTAAGGCTTCTTCTTGGAACGTACTCATCTTTTGGAATAAGCACCTGAAATCCTGGAAATTGCTTATCAGATTCCGCCATTGTGCAAAAGTTATGAGCTTCCATTTGGGATTAAGATGGGAGTTTGGATTTTGGTGGCATGTGATAATAATGTCTATGTGGGTCCAACATGGACTGTTGAGACGTGGGATCTAAATTGGAAGTGGTTTTCTTAACATGGTTTTGAGAGCAAGTAATGTAAAGATCTTATCTTTTTTCATGTGCAAGAAAGGACTTGGGTTTGAAAGAATTAAATAACCCACATTGTGTTGGGTGACAACTTCATCAGGAAGCACATGATCACCTCTTTTTTTATCCATTAATACGTGGATCTCTTAGAAATGCATTGATTCTCATTCACTCCCCCTTTACATTGGGCTTTTACCATGTGCCAGACTAAACTGACATGTTTAGTGCCTAATTTTTTTTGATAATTATCTTTTAGCCCAAAAATTAACAGCAATCAGATATTTACTGTGGGTGTGGTGGAACTTGGTGTTGACAGGAGAAATGGCATTTTCATGCACAGCTGTGTAATCAAATTAAGGAAAGAAAGGCCTGTTAATGGCATAAACATTTTGTGGCTGTGGTGGGTTTACAACAGCACATGATACAGACAATCAAGAGTGATAGAAAAGGTTGTGGCCTTGTGGGCATCTCATTATTCATTACAATAAATGAAAGTTTCAAAGAGTGGTCAGCAAAATCCAAGCTAGATCTTTTACTAGGGGATTTTACAATTACATTTATCATTTGTAGCCCATCGTTGGCATAGACTTTTAGGATAGTAGATTAGCATGACACCCAAAAATGCAATCAGCTTCTTGTTGGTTTAGGGTTTGAACAAGCAAATAGTATAGAATCCAATCTTCTAATTTTATATTATCAGTTTTTGGAACTCCAACCAACCACAAGAAAAGTCAGCTAACTTTGCAAGCAGCCACCCTCTTGGGAGGATCAAATTCACAATATTTGGCCGGTGGATTGGTCAACGTTAATAGTGTAACTGTCTAAGATTAGACACAATCTCTAACAAAAATAATCAATTTAAGCTTTTTGTGTGAATTGTCAACATTACTAATGCAATCAAATTTGGTAATGAAAACAAGCAATACAAACCAAGAATGCAAGTGCTAGCAAGATTTAAAGAGATTGATTAGATTATCAAGGCAGTTACTGTATATACACATGACTATTAGAAACTTGAAACTATCATGGTCCTCAGACATAAACTCAGACCACAGTTTCTTCTTCATATTCCCATGGCGCCAACCGAGCATTGGAGCCATGAGATACAATCCCTTCTTCAGCATTTGCTGCCCCTACCTATCTCCAATGTTACACTAACATGGAGAAAAGTATAGTTACCAGAATCTTACACAAGAAATGAGCTTCCAGGTAACTGAGCCTATCTCTTGAGCACTGATATCTGTTGAGTATTCTAACTCTTTAAGTTCAAACTCCTGGTATGCACTAAGGGGTGTAGTAAATAGCTTGTAGTGCTGGTGGTGGCTTTCAATGTACATAGGGGATGATAATGAGATATTAGTTGCATCATTTGCTTAAGAGTAAGACCTAATCAGGCTGAAGTTAACGAAAGATCTTGACTTAAAGAGACCCCCGAAAAGGGATTGTGATTCTTGAGGGCTTTGTTTAGCCTCCTGTTGTGTCCCCTTTACTTTAAGGATAGTTTGACCTATGACTTGTCGAATAGACTCGATTGTCTTGGCGTCCACCAAATACCCGGATGCATCACTCACATAGAACGAGTTGACAGCCTTGTCGTCTCTGGTTGCCACCTCAGCACGCGTGACTGAGAGGCCGTTTTCCCTGAAGATTCGAGTCACATCAGACAGAAGACCAGCTCTGTCTGTGGTGCAAAGCTCCAGCTTCAAGCCCTGAACATATATTGAACAGTTATAGCTGTATCATCCTTAAGATGACTTATTTGTACCTTAGAAAGAAATCAGACACATGACATACCTCGGAAACTCGTCTCAAGATGGCTGCCTCAAGGCATTGAATCATTCTTTCCCTCTCTGCATCTGATTTAACAGATGATCCATCAATATGCCTAACATAGTACTCCTGTAAAACCAATCAAATTTAGAAATCTGAAATGTATTATGTTACTGTGTACTGTCATATTATTGCTATGACAAATGCAACCTACCTGGATCGCCTCAGGGCCTTCGGCATCCACACTTCCATGGAAAACGACGTATTGCATATCAGTCAACGTGCAAACCGTATCAAATAGTAGCTTAGGTCTGTCCTTGCACCGGACCGTGACCACAGAGTAGTCCTTGTCATACCAATTGTCAACACTGATATTCGGTCTTTGGACCGTGTCCAACTCCTCATCCTCCTCAACACGCTCGTAGTCCCTGTCAGCAAACATGATTTGGTGCAGCCGCCTCTCCCTGTGGGTCCCGCTACGGGACACTACAGTCCTCGCCTTCCTGGATTGGCTGCTGCCCCTCAACACATTGCAGAGAAGCGCCTTAATCCTGGCAAGCTTCTCGGGATCATCAATGGCCAAGCCTGTTTCCTGATCGGTTATGTGCATCACAGCTGCAGCCCGAGTGTTGTGTGTCCAGATCTCGGCATTGACCACATTGCACTTCAGGTGAGCTAGCACAGCAGTCAGCTCAGAGAGGAGACCGGGTCGGTCTTTGCCAATGAGCTCGATTGACGTGTAATCTGCTGACATGGACTGGAATCCGATTGATCTGTCCATGGATACTGAATCTGGTCCTAGTGACTGACAATTTCAGATAAGAAGGAAGGGAAAAAAACACATCAGCAAACTGCATTCAAAGGGAATCATTTAATGTGGTGGTGGAATATTGGTGCATACCTTGTGGATGTAATCAATAACTTGCTCATCAGTAATCTTGTTCCCTTCTTGATCAGTAACATTGAATACTGGATTTTGGAAAAGGGGCGAAAAAAATGTTCAGGAACTACTCAAATCATAGAGTTTTAAATGCCAAAACAAGAGCAGGATTTTGAGAATATTCACCATCCATGAACCAGCCACCATCTGAAGAAATGTAAGCCTTTTTGATGGTGAGGTTAAGATCAGTGAGAATCTGAACAACTTCAAGGAGTATGCCATGTTTGTTTGCACTGTCCACCTAAAAATCAACAAAATGGAACTCAATACTAAAGCTCCTGAACCAACAAACAATCAAGCTAAGGGGGGGCAGTTTTTGCACCTGTATAATTGTGGCAGTTTTGCAGGTTTCATTATCAATCACCACTCTGAGGACAAGAATAGAGCGAAGGCATATGTATCTGTCTTAGAACAAGCCTTAGAAGAGAATAAAGGGAAAGGGTTGATTTAAATAATTACCTAGGAGGATTAATTCTTCTAATAAGCTTCTCATACTCATCATCAATGTCCTGAGAAAAGCTCATGCTCATATTCATACTCCCTCCAGAAGAAGCTAGTTTTGCAGGAGTAGTTTCAGCACAATAATCTGTCAAAACAAAGAAACAAACACAAAGGAGTTTAATGGTTGCAACCCATTATAGACATGTCTTGTACTTGTACAGCTCAAAAAGCTTCAAAACAGGACTCCAAAAACAATGAACACAACCAGCAAAAAGGAAGCGGAGATACCATAGTCTTGACACCAGATTCATGGAATCCGGAACTTTCCAATCAAAATCACAGAAATCAACAGACTTTTGTACTAAAATCAATCAATCAATCAATCACCAAATCCCATGAAATTTGATACAGAGAATCAGAAAGCGACACCTCTTTGAATAGAAAGCAATACAAAACAGAAAATGGCAAGTCAGAATTGCTTCCCACCAAAATCAGCCATTAACAACAACCACTACACGGTTGGAACCAGAAACAAATTCCCCAAAATAAAGCCGAAAATTCGGCAAGTTGAAACCCTCGCAAAGGATGAGGGGGAAATAGAGAGAATGAAGGGAAATGGACACTTACCCATTACAATTCCTTGCGATTGTGAATATGGGTCACTCCGATTTTGCCTTCTCTCCCTCTCAAACTGCAATGACAGACGACACGAGCCACCAAACACGTTCAGGAAGGAAATCGGGTTTACATTAATTATATAACGGGTAAAAGATAGTTGCAAAAAAAATAAACAACAATAAAAACACCGAATAATGTAATGGGGAAAAAATCAGGAAAAGGAAGAGTCTTCTTCTTCCTCTAGACGTTCCATGGAATATAAAAAGCTGATTTCTTTACGTGGGACCCGATTTCCATGTCCAAATAGTAGTTCGACCGATGAAAATATTACGGTCCAAATAAAAGAAAATTACTAAAAATAGAAGATGGAAGAAAGAAAGGTTGCAACTTGCAAAGATTGGATTTGCAAACAACCCAAAAAACATGGCGGCGCGTTTTAGCATCAATCCTACCGGTAGCCACTTTGGTGTGACTGGTATGTATTAGTGTGAAAAAAAAAACAAGTTTTTCGTTTCATAATAAAGCTAACGTGGCATAACGTTGCAATAAGCCAAAATATCTAAGGCCGTATTTTGTTGGGAATTACATAAAAAAATAACGCAATGTTTGGAAGGGGTCATGGGAAATGGCTCCCACTTTAGTGTGGTGATCTAACTTGGTTTGCACGATTTTGTTGCTATCTATAACTTGGGTATATACTTTGGAGATGAGTTGTTCCATCCCGGCATTGTGTTTTAATTAATGTTATTCGTAATCAATCTTAGTTACCAAATCACGAATGACTATATCTTATACGGAGTATGACTTATTATGAGCGTGCACTATTTCAAACTCATTATGGTCTGAAAAAAACTAATCTCATTGTTTAACAATGTTTGGACTAGTGAATGGAACATATCCCATATTGGCACGGCTTCAAAAGTTTAGCATATACGATGATTTAAAGATTAGATCGTTGTATATATGTTAAAAAGAGTGACTCGATAAAATGAGACTCTATTTTTTACAATCATCTATAAGGAGTATGGACACTATGGAATGGAGGGAGTATATAAAAGTTTAACTATTGTAATACATATGTATTAGGGGGTAAGATTATTAATACACACGTTAATGGGGGAATATTCATATTCATGCATATAAAGATTTTGTGTATTCCACGACGTGGACGAGTCAACATCAAAATAAAGGTACGGCGTGGTGCACACATGCTTGTTCCGGCCAACATGCTCACATGTCTCCATCTCTCTCATCCCTATTTAACAATTCAATTAGCCATCCTAATCCATCTTGTTCATCCTACTACTTCACTAATCATTCATTTATCTTCACTTTAATTATATACTACTGGACTCAAATGACCAAGTTATCTATCACAAATACATAATGATATAATATTAGTTTAGCCTATAAATTCCCAGTCGATTCCGACTAATCCCATTTGTCTTCATCTGGTTCTCATTCATTAGGATGCTATCGAACTCAGTTAGGTTAAAACCAGGCATATGGCTATGCTGAACCCTAAAGTTGAGATTTCAGATTTGCATGTTCTTGCACTTCCCACCGATAACGCAATCTAAATAAAATTTTGTTTAATCCGGAAAAGAAGTAGAGCATGTAGGCCACGTTCTTTTAAGTACGTGAATAGTTGGGACCTTGGAGGTAAATAGAGTGAAGATGCGGGGACTAATCTAGAATTTTAGCTCGCAAGTCTCTTGGTCGAGGGTGCACAATTCAAAATCTGCGACCGCATTCAGAGGAGTGCTCCCCCACCCTTAGTTAACTCCTACCCGCCTTTTCATTCCCTCCAAAAGACAACAATAAAAAAAGGTCTATCGAAAGACTAATTAAATGTTCAAATTAGTAGGATATGTTCTCGATTAAGGCTAATAATTAATTGAAAGTTTAGCTTAATTAAATTCTATCGTGTCACTCTATGTTGTGCCACGACATGTCATAGTTAAAATTAGTCCTTTAATTTAGTTTTTTAAGGGTTAAATAGATAGAAGTTTGATCAACACATGTAATCCTCATCCAAATCTAATAATCTATTGATGATAATATTTGAATAAATCTTAAAATTATAAGATAAATATACTTATCAATATTAATATCTTATTTTTTGATATAGGGTTAATATCTTTTTTGGACTATTATAGAACACCAAACTGACAAGTATAATAAGGAAGATCACACATTTGACCTCAAAGTTTAGAATATCAATATGTATCAGGTAGGGCATACAGCTAGACTACTAATTAAACTACAACAACAACATATACTCAGGCAATCCCGTAAAAACAGGATCTGGGGGTTAGGACGGGTGCATTTCAAACCTAGATGGAATGCGCCCAATAGGACCCAACAATCGTTGTTAAAAGCCATATCTTCTGTTTATTTATTTTTATATAAAAAAAGTTTGAAGCATATACCTGGTTTTGGTACGTACACTACGTGGTGTATTTGTTTATTATACTGATTTTTTTTAGACTGTGACTCTGCGATGTTTTTTTTTTTTTTGGATTTCTTGATGCATGTATGAGTCTAAACTATTATCCTTTTTTTATGCGCCCTAAATAACAGTCTATTATATTATACATTACATATACATACAATATATATTCACATCATTTTACGTGCCACATTACACTATAAATCCATTTCATCCCACATGCATATACAATATAAATTTCAGTTATTCACATTACTTTACGTGCAATATACAAACTAACAATCCTCAACTTGGAAGACGCTTGACGCATCAACTTACTAGTTAAGTACACAAGAGTGTATCATGAGGTCTCTGGTTCGAGATTCAGGGTAACAGTTTGTTCTATTCTCAGTTCTATTTTTTTTATAAAGAAAGTTATTAGGATCGCCACAAGTACTGTTTTGGTTCGAAACCCAGGGTGATAGTTTTCTCTATTCTCAGTTATATCCTTTTTTTTATATAAAAAGTTATTAGGGCCGCCACAAGTACTACTTAGTTCGAGACCCAGGGCGGCAGTTTACTCTATTCTCAACTCTATCCCTTTTTTTGTTAAGGAAAGGAATTATGATCGCCACAAGTATTACCTGAGCAGTTTGCTATATTCTTCGATAAGGAAAGTGTAATAACCGCTATTTTTATAAGATATTATATAATATATTCTATTAAAATTTTAAGAAAATATTCTAATGAATTCGTTTTCATAGCGACAAACTAAAGCTTTCAAGAAAGCATATTAATCGTCAAATACAATTTAAAAGTATAAAATAGAGATTTATAGTCTAAAGATAAAGTTAGGTATTCACTCATAAATAATTTACAAGTCTAGTGATTTTAAAAAGAAAAAAGGAAATAACTATAAAAGAAATGTAATTTGAAAAGATTAATATTATTAATTAGCATTGATTAATTGCTATAAAATTTAATCAAGTGCTAATCTAATCATAATGGGCCGAAATTAAAAATAAAGAGATGGAGAAGGTGGGATTTGAACCCCCCTAACCTCTCCTACCCCCTTCCCTTCCTTCTACCAACTAAACTACAAAGACTTTCTACTAGTTAAAGAAACGAAATTCTTCTAACTAGAAATACACTCCCTCCGGGCTATTGGACAAAACTGATTTAACCATTGTCAGCCTACGATTTCTCCTCCCTCACGCCATGTTCACTTCAGTCAAACTCTGTGGCAGCCCGAAACCCTCTCGTTCGTCCATCTCTACTCTTCTATCCCATCAATCTCATAAGCTCCATGCCGATTGAGTGTAAACGGGAGAAAATTGTTCTATAAATTGGGGAGCTTGCAAATCCATTCCACCATCATCTCTTCCATTATAATCCTCTCTCCATCTCTGAATATTTCAGCACCCTTGTTCCATACAATTTCATCCCCCAAAAAAAAAATCTGTCCAAAACCCCCCAAATTCATAAACCCCCGAATCTGAATTTTTTTTCTCGTTCCCTCCGGCGTCGGTCGCCACCGCTCTGTAGCCGTCTCCTCGTCGCCGGAAGCCACTGTCCGTCCCTGCTCGTCGTCGCCGGGGTTGCCGCCGTCGTCGCCGGTCGCCGTTCCTTGCTGTGCTGCTGTTGTGTGTGGTGCGTACACAAGAAAGAGAAAGGAAGGAGGCAAAGTTTGGCTGCGTACAAACAAGAGAGAGGTGGGCAGCTTTCCCCTTTTCTTTAGTTTGGTATTGGGCCTCTTATTAAGCTTGGTTAATTTTGGTTTAAAATAAAAACAGGCCCATTAGTAATGAAAGAGAGAAGATTAAAAAGCCCATTAGTCTAATTAATTAGAAGAAACATATTAAAATGGATCTCATGGTATTTTTATACTAAAGAGTGATGCTACATAAATTTAAAGACCAATACCCATTAAAATAATTACTTTTACAAAGTGATAAAATTTATTAAGTTAATTAAAGGTATTTTTGTACCCATGTAATTAAGTCAATCTTTTTATAAAATACACTTGAACCTTTTTCTTAATTGAGACTTATAATTATAAGATATTATTTTATTATGAATAATAAATCTTAACTAAGCATTTACTCTAATTTCTTTAAGAAGCGTTTTTATAAATAAATTTTATGAAGGATGGTCGTAAACCAATGATTTTACAAAAATCCTAAATTCGCTTCTAACATTCTTATAAGCCGAAAACTTGGAATTATAAACTAATAATTCGAGGAGTTCCTAGACTAAGAAATAAATTAAATATTAATTTATTTCGCTATCATTCCCGTGCCTCGAATTAGGTTACGCTGCTAGGAGAGTTCGTTCACAGATTCCGTCTTCGTAACGACTTGACTCTCGGAAATCAAAGGTAAGTGGATGGTTCTCTTGCTCTTTACGTTTAAACGTGAATTTCCTTCCATTCCGTTTAATAGCCATATAATTGTTGGGAACACCTTGTTTGCTAAATAAAAGGAACCTAGGGTTATTTTCTGTGTAGAGATAATTAATGACCCCATTGTTATTTATATTATTGCACTGCGCTAGTCCATGGACTTAGGACCGATGACTGTGGCCTCTGATTGTTTCCAGTCTCTTTTCGAGACTTTGTTGTGGACTAGAATAGGGGTTAGGGTGGGAGCTCGGCTCCCGAACACCTCTTAAAAAGATGTATTAGGATGTACCTATACCCTAATACTGGGTCATGACTCTGTCTGCTCTACAAGCGTAGAGAGGCGACAACACCCTAGCTAGGTGTTAAAGACTTCGTCCTTCTCTGATGTGGCCCTTGACCCCTTTTGGGGTTGCTGCATCTAAAAATTTATAACTGAATGCACTGTTTGGTCATTAATGAAAGATAAGTGCCTTATGCACAACAATTGATGAACGAAGGATGTATTGGGTGTGGCCCTTGACTCTTATGAGTTGCCACATCCGAAAAACCGTTACAATAAAGTGTATTGTTGGAATTGAATTGTTTCTCGTAAATCTTGATGTGCATCAATAAGTTCCCAGCAAAATCTTAATCATCTTTCGTTCCTAGGAATCAACGCCTTGTGATTTCCTATTCTCAAAAGAAAGCTCGTTATTCACATCCCTTCGGTTTCGTCCCTTTTATCTGAGTTATATTCGAATGAAGCCTCATCCTCTAAATTATATCACACTCTCACCTCAAAAAGAACCCGATATGTCGTGCATCGCTCCGTGCCCTTTGGACTTTGATGCCGGCATCCTTAGCCTTTGAAGAACCTAGTCACATTCTACCACTTGTTTAGTCTCGTGTTAGACTAATACCACTTTCTTTTCTTCCCGACATTGGTCGGCTGATATTTCTTGCTTTTATGGAAATATCAGGTAACAAGGGCAAGACCGTAGCAGATTTAAGAGGACTCGAAGATCTGAAGGAAGGAAGATTTTCAAGAGATTACAAGTTATTTCGGAGGTTCCTATTTTGTTTTTGTGAAGAATCTTTTAACCGTCATTATACTTCCGCTGAAAATGATTTATATGTCTTCTTCACTCAAACATCGATACTTGTATCATTGATCATTGATTTCTTGTCAAGTATCAAACATTGATCACTTTTGATGTAATTTAAGTTCAACATCTCATTATTATGAATCAAGTTGTGTTACCTATCGCCTTGGGTGACTTTGGATGGGAAAATCCGAGGTCACTGGCATGTAATACCCATGGTTTCAAAATAGGGGTGTTACAGAAAGGAATTAGGATCGTCATAAGTACTACTAGAGCTCGCCTAGAGCATCCACAAGTTCTAAAGATAATAGGACAAACCATCACCATGGATTTTTGAACCATAAACCTCATGGTACTACCATGAGAGCTCAACTAGTGAGCTGATGCACCAAGCGCTCAATTGTATCCCTTATGGCCACCCTAAACCTTACCTTATTTTAAAAAAAAATGCTCAACTCGGAAGGCTTGATTAGGCCATTTGAAACTTGTTGTTGGACCGACCACAAAATTGCACTCCTATGGCCCAAATCATCAGGTGTTAAGTTGGGCCAAGTTGTTAGGTTAATAACGTGGTTTAGTTATAGGATCGAAATCGCTAATCAATTAATGTATACGGATACCCATTTTTATACATGTTGGGAGGGTAATTATTCCCAATAATGATCCCAAGTTATTTTTGATGATGATGAAACACTTGTGAAGTATTTAATGTGTTTGCTAGGTGTTTCAGGAACAACTAGGACTAATTGAGCAAGAAACAAAAGCAAGAATAACCGACAGGAACAACCAAGGAAACAAGAGAATAGTTGAATAGCTCGCTGATTCCTGATAGGATCATCATGGGATCAACGCAAAGGCCTGAAACTATTTATGGAAGGTTGGATCAATGCGGAAGTTGTGCACTATATAAGGAAACACGCGTGAATGGATCGGTTGAAACAAATAACGTGTCTTATAAAGATTTAGAAGATATGTTAGTTTGTGAAAGATTTTATCTTGTTTCCCAAGATAAGATAAAATCTGATTTGGTTTATATTTATATTTTTAGATAGAATCTTTCTAGCTATTAGTATAAATAGGAACCATGTACTAGGTTAATTTCTACCCAAGCTTAGAGATTCAATTGCTGAGTACGATTGAGACAAAGAGAGACACACGGAGACTTTAATCGAGTTGTGTACGAAGATTAAAGGTGTGGGTCGAGTTTACATTGTCGAGTTACAAGGAGTGTTCGACGCTGAGGGATCGAAGTCTGGAGAATAGGAGTTGTGTACACCTAGGACTAAGATTTCGCGTTTGTAAATTCACACTTGGTAATAACAATTGTAAATTTGATTTGAAATTGCTTGTGTTCATCTTTACTTGTTTGAATCGTTTTTTATTCCGTTGCCCAGTTCGTTGATCCCTCTAGAGGATCAACGTCTGTATTCTCACACACGTAGATCCTACGATACACATTGGAATTGCTAAATAGTAACGCAATATGAATTTATTCTATATACATTTGGTCCACTCCATATCGATCTCTTCATGCTTCTATATACATTTCCCTCCCATCATCTCCTTGATTAGGATGGTTATTTTCAATATTTTGATCCCACCTTGTTATCATTAATGTTTTGGTCCACCTTGCTAATTAATTGAAAATAGCACTTAACTAGTCATTTCCGTATACTTATATCCCTTTTTGATTGTAATCCATCATGATCCATCATCAATATTTCGGTCCCGCCTCATTTTAATCAACTTATCATAAAATGAAACACTCAACTGTTTGTTTATGTAAAGTGCTTAAGCAAAAGCAGAGCATGGCATATCAATACACCTAGATGATCAACTCTTTGTTTTCACATTATATGCCAGCTAGTTGTCAGCTTATAAGATGGTCCATTTTTCTTGCTTCAGCTTAACTTTGGTTCACAAAAAACTGCCATACAATCTAGTTAAGAAAGAGTTCAATTTGTAGAATCGAATTGAAAAGTAGTGACTTGGTGGAGATCAATATATGTGTTGGGATGCTGATTGTTCCCAATAACGATCCCAAGTGGTTTTGATGATGATGGAACACTTGTGAAGTATTTAATGTGTTTGCTAAGTGTTTCATGATCAATTAGGACTAATTGAGCAAGGAACAAAAGCAGGATCAGCCGACGGGAACAACCAAGGAAACAAGAGAATAGGTGAAGAGCTCGCTGATTCCTGATAGGATCATCATATAGGATCAACGCAAAGGCCTGAAGCTATTTATGGAAGGTTGGATCAACGCGGAAGCTGTGCACTATATATGGAAACACGCGTGAATGGATCGGTTGAATCAATTAACGTGTCTTATGAAGATTTGTAGGATATGTTAGTTGGAGGAAGATTTTATCTTATTTCCCAAGATAAGATAAAATCTGATTTGGTTAATATTTATATTTTTAGATAGAATCTTTCTAGCTATTAGTATAAATAGGAACCATGTACTAGGTTAATTTTTACCCAAGCTTAAAGATTCAATTGCTGAGTGCGATTGAGAGAGAGGAGAACACACGGAGACTTTAATCGAGTTGTGTACGAAGATTAAAGGTGTGGGTCGAGTTTACATTGTCGAATTACAAGGAGTGTCCGACGCTGAGGGATCGAAGTCTGGAGATTAGGAGTTGTGTACACCTAGGGACTAAGATCTGCGTTTGTAAGTTCACACTTGGTAATAAAAATTGTAAATTTGATTTGGAATTGTTTGTGTTCATCTTTACTTGTTTGAATCGTTTTTATTCCGCTGTCCAGTTCGTTGGTCCCTCTAAAGGATCAACGTCTGTATTCTCACACACGTAGATCCTACAATATGTGATTTCCACAAGAGCACGACAATTTTTGACAAAACCATAACAAATATATAACATACGTATACATTACGTGAATGGACATAACATTGACCCCCACGTTAAATTAAAACAACAGTTTTTTGATCATGCACTTAAGTAAAGTAAACAACAATATAATGATAACAACAACAAAGATCGAAGTGGTCGATCGATTCTCACAACATGTAAATTGTAGTAATCATCACCAACCTGAGGTCTACGTTAAAACACTTACTTGGCAATTACCACACACCAGACTTTAAGCCCTACAAACTTAGGTGCCAAATGATTAATTAATAATGTAAAATTAAAACTTCAACCCACAACCATGTAGCTTCTCCTCAGTAATCTTCTCCAACCTTTCAACCATCTCTGGAGTCAGATAGTTCTTCGAGTCTCCGACCTCGCCTCGCCTGAAAAACGCCTTATTATCCTCACCCGAATCCAACTTCCCGTTCCTATTCACCTCCAAGTTACTAAGATTCTCAAAGCTACATAGCCCAAGAATCGCGTCCAACACCTTACTTTGCTCCTCCTCGGGCGAGAAAGGACACCCTAAGAACTCCGCAAGCCTTTTAACACATACTTCAGGATCACCCTTCACTTCCTCGTACTTCAAAAACAGTACCTTAGACGGTCTCTTAAGGCTTTCCTTCCAATACCCTAGTACATGGTCCCAGAACGGTCCGTAGAGGCTAACCCCTCTAAAAAACCTCTCGAAAGCCTCCTCTAGAAGGAGGGGACCATCTTTAGGGTTTCTAAGCTTATTGGTGAAGTGCCATAGGGAGACAAACGTGTCGCATGGGTTCCTACAGAGGTACACGATCTTAGATCCAGACTCGAGTACAGAGCTAGGAAGAGATTTCGTGGGTAGATGGGAAGCGAAAAGGCGTGGAAAGGAGAAGCTAGATAGGTCAGGTGCTTTTTGACTGTCAACGTAAAGTTTCAGCTCCAAGAATGGAACTAAAACGTGCGGGTTCTGGTTGGTCAATGGGTGAGAGTTCAAGGCATTGAGTGGGAGGTGGCGGCGGCGGTTGACTAGGGTGAAGAGGAGGGCTTTGAGCCATGTTGTGCCAGATTTAGGTGTCGTGACAAGAAGGATGTCAGTGTCTAGGGCTTGGAAGTGGGATTGGCAGTTGAGGACGCCTTGGAGTTGGCGTGAGGTGTGCCAAAAGCCCTGGTATTGGTAGTAGTGGGTAAAGACCCATGCTTTGTCTTTCGGGAGGGTGTCGAGGAGTTGTTTGCACTCGTCGCTCACATCGTCTTCTTGCAAGTACTTGGCATTTGGGGTCCGGGAGGATTGGAGCTCAGATGCAGGCATGGTTAATTTACGATGTGTACGTGTTTTGGGCTAGATCTTGTTTTGTGGTGTGAGAATTTGGTGTTGTACTACGTCCACTTTTATAGGCTAGATATTGTTCAATCAATAAGCTAATTAGACGAATGTACGTATGTGTTTCTAAGGTCTAAGCTTTTATGTTACTCATTAACTAGGGTTAAAGTTAGCGGGTCATATCTGATGTGGGGTTCACATGTGCGCATATACACATATACGCGATAGATCCAACATATAAGCCCATGAAATCTATTATTACTATATAATAAAGTGGAAGCAAATTCTGCCACCATATTGCGCCACATCACCCCTTTTATGAAAATAATATATTTTATATAAATTCTTTTATCCTTTATTGAATTGGAAAATTTATCTTTTTCTACCATATTAATTTTTGCTACTACTTACGTAAAGATATATTGTAGAGATAATATAAAACATATTAGTATATCATTGTATTGATATATTGATATACGTAAAAGCATGTTAGTTTGTATACGTTATAATGATATAATATATTATGTTAACAAATTTAGCTAAGATATATAATACGTAATGTATTATATATGGTATATCTATATCTATTAATAATTGTATTTTTATTAAATCTATCTATTACTAATCTATCATAACTATATACTAAAATGGAAGCACATTCTACCATCATATAGCGCCACATCACCCCCTCATTTTAAAAATTTATCTTATTAAATCTTATACATAGTTAAGATATGGTTCTATCTTAGATTTTGATTTGTTTAATTAATAATTCTATCCAGATATATAAATCTCAATCTTATCATTATATCCATTTAATTAATACATAGATGTATCATAAAGTTTTTATTTAAAACAATATTTTTATTTAGTCATAATTTATAATTTATAATCATAATATTTTACCCATTTAATTAAATAGAATATTAATTATAAATTATTTTTCCTAATTTTATTATGGTATTTTTAAAAATCATCAATGGTAGTAAATTCTCCCACTATATTCAAGCCAAATATTCATTCTATTAAAACAATATGCTAAATATATTTTTTACTATCATATCATATTAAAATATCAATAAAAAGATTAAATATTATATAAATAAATAACACCCCGTACAAGGTGCGGGTCATCTGCTAGTTTTATCCTAAAACCACTTAGAGTAGCATGTTTATTTATATGATGGATGGATTCTCTCTGTGGAAAGAGTTTCTCTATCACCTATTCACCTCTTCTTTTTATCAAAAAAAATAAGATATTATGCATGGACGGAGGTCCACGTACTTGAAAGCTTTCACCATTCAACTAGTGATAGTAATAATTAAAACACGGTACGTACACATGAGAGTGGCCACGTTTATCTGTCAACCAAGTTTGAATAAGTACGTACACTCACATGCATGTGAATAACGTTACGTCATTTTCAAATAGACTTGTCAATATCGTTTTTTCAAGCTAGCTTATTAGCTTGACAAGAAAGATGCACACATAACTCAACACAATGTTTGGTTTTTCCATAGGTTAGTAATGCAAGCAATTTTCTCAAAAGGTGGCATTTTGTGCGACCGATCTAATATATATTGATCCGCCCAATTCAAATTAGGCTCGTCCGAGATTCATGGCCAGCCTACCACTTTTATAGATGTCCAAAACAAGCTCCCACTAAATGGAACTTCTTAGAATGTACAGAAATTGGGAAAGGGATTTTTCATTATTGATTGCAATCTGTTACACACCAGCTAGCTATTTATGGAAGCTTCTAACTAACCGGTTTACATGAACCCGGTTTACATGAGCTATTGTTAACAAAACTCATGTCTTCAACCCTCTGATCGACGGCCAGTCACAAGTTAAATAGGCATGCATTATGGGGGCATTTGACATTCAAAGCCCATGTTTACATAAGAAAGGTCGTCCCTATTCTTATCCGATGAACCCACCCGATCAAAAACACACAATACATTGTTTGTGACCCGACCCAATTTGATCCGAAACTTTCTCATTCAAGCATTGAGAATCTGAGATACAAGTCATACAACTAATGATGAGTGTTTGAGTGTGTGAGTGTTTTTACTTTTTCCATGTGGACTCATCGGCGTGTATTTAAGAAGCCAAGTGTTTATCGGGTAAGCGTTTGCAAAATGGGCCTTGTTCCCCTCCACCCAAATGCGGAATTGGGCCGTGGTTATGGCCCAGTATTTAACTAATTTACATCTTGCATTTCACATTTAACGGAAAATCAATCCGTGTAACATTCATGTCACTTCACCAAATAACGAATTCCAGAAATCTTCTAATGCTAGGTATAAAAGTTCTGTTAATGATTACGCATGTAGAATAGAAGGTCAAGCATTTCCATTTTTGTTTCATCAACAACTCTTAACGGATTTTACTCTATAAATGAATTCCCTAAGGTTTACTCTACGAGTTTGATTTTGACCATGTCATTCCATCGTCAAAAGTTTGTTCTGCACCAAATCAAGCTTTGGTAATTCGTGGGACATGAATGCAATCAATTAAAGTTGCATATTGATGCCACAAAATCAGCTTTTTTCTAGAGACGAAATTATTGCTTATCTCCACCAAACCCAAGTGTTATTCGTGCACATTTGGATCTAACATCATATCCCTCGAAATCTGGCAACAAAATGCAATCCAAGGGTATTTTTTGAATCAACAAAAACATGAAATTTGACAAGTCAAAAACTGGGTATGTTCAAGTGTGATATACCATAGAATCTCGTATCACAATTCACAAGTTTGGGATAATAAAATCGGAAATAATATTTGTGCACTGCTTCTCCTATTATCAAATGATTTTAGAGTCCGATTTAATACAATTACAATTGTGATGAGTAGGACTAGCCGACTAGACAAAAATGGGTTTGAACTTGATTGAATAACCAGTTATCGATCCTTTGGCTTCAGATTCTTATGTCAATAAGAGTATATAATCAAAACCAACTCTTAAGATTCATTTATCAATAAAAACATTATACGATATATAAAATCAAACCTTTTAGTAATATATAAATGTAACACATTTATGTTGCATATTTGACAATACTCCAAGTTTTTTTCATTTTCTCTTTAAAAAAATATAATATTATTTAAAAAAAATAAATGTAGTCTATATTTGGACCAAGATTAATACTTAGGCCGGTCTGAAAACTTTCAATTATTTACTCGATGTATTAATCAAATACCGAGCTGCACAACTTTTTGTACATTATTGTCAAATTTGGCGAAGAAACTAGTAAACAGCTGGACGTCAAATTGTCATGTCAATTTGTGCTCTTCGTCCACTAAAAACAAAGTTAAAACGCATTCTCAAAATGGCCCAATGAATTGTGTGAATAATGTCTACATTATTCGAAACCTATATACAGTGACAACTCGGCTTTAATTTTGGGCGATGGGTCAACTAAACTTGTACCACTTAATTTGATGTTGAGTGGTACAAGATGATCTGAACACAAACCAATTTGGGGCAGCAATAATAAATGAAATCCCACTTACAACGTACTTTTAAAGTGTGCAACCCAAGAGAGTTTGACTAGTAGTATTAAGTTGTACATGCATCTTCATTTTTGAGTAGTGTTGTGTAGCTTTGTGTAAATTATAATCAAACAAGCCCAATCATGCTTCTTTTTGACCTTATGGATTGTAAAGGGAAACAAGAGATCTTTTTATATATCCTTGTTTTAGCATGATACAAGGAATAAAGTTTTCGGGTTTGTTAAGAAATTCTCAACACAAAACGATGAATTGGAATCTGTGGTTTTATTAGTATATAATAATTGTATGATCAAATCATAAATCTTTCCACAGCTCAAGAACAAGTATTTTTAAACCCACAATTAGGAAGGATTAACACGGGACTTTGTTATTAAATAAAAATTAAAAACTCCATAGAAACATACGTACATACGAAAGGTGTTAGTAGGTTCCATGTAATATGTCTTACTGTACGTAACTGTTAGGTTTAAGAAAATGGTTGTCGCTCTCAAAAATGGACACCAACACATGAAGAAGGTGGCAGACCAAAAATTGAAGTCTAGACATCTAAGTTTGTGGGTTTTGCCCAGTACAAACGTGACACTTCTAACTTCATTTCTGCAGAATTCCTGCAGATTTTGTCCCCCCCCCCCAACCCCCAATTTAACCCTGTTTTCAAACATTGCAGATCAAGCCTAATTTACCATTTATCAGGTAAATTACTTTGCACTTCTTCTGGGGATCACTTTCTTTTGACTTTCTACTGGTTTTGGCCCTTTTGCAGAGTATAACCACATGCTTTTCCTTAATTAATTCCGAGTGTTTTAAGAATCATTCCTCTCTATGTTATGTTGAACATGGTGTGTTATGTTTGCACGAGTATTTTATATCCCTTTTTTATTGACTTTTTATTAGTGTACTAGCTGACTTTTGCCCCTTTAACGTATCGTCACAGGTTTGTTGTTCTTTCTTTGAAGAAAGGGATATAATTTTCTTAATCCTCGATCAACATTCAATTCAAGTAGTATCCAATATATATATGAAATCCAAACTCGAACCGGAAAAAAAAAAACCGAAAGTTGTGAATACTATCGGTCTCGACTTGAACCAAACCGTGATCGATCAGCCTCGGCCGGATCCAACAGAACCCTAGGATGAAGCAAATGGCATGGGGCCAATTCAGTTTCATGCCATGTACATGTATATATTGATGATGTTTCATATATGGAGAGGTTATAAGTTGGAGTTGATGGGTCATGCATGCATGCATAGCTAAGCCTAATGTAAGGTTCAATTTCATGCAAGTTCTATGTCTACCTTATATATATATATAGCTATAGCTACCACATAAAGCCAAGTGCTACGTACCTTCGGGCATTTAGTCAAAACGGTTAAGCCTCCAAGGATAGTACCCAGAGGTCATCGGTTCGACTCTCCTCAACAAAAAAAAAAAGCCAAGTGCTACGTTACATATTACACATATATATATGTCGTGACCCAGCCCACCCACACGAATATATATTAACGTACTAAAGAATACAAATCCACGTCAGTTTTATGATACTCCCTCCGTCCCTATTTGTTTGTCCAGTATTCTATTTCGGGCGTCCCCTTTTGTTTGTCCACTTTCCATTTATATCCACTCTTTTACCCTCATTATTCCACTATTTTACCTACTTTATGTCTTTTCACCCCAATCAATCACATCTTTTACCTATACTACTCAACTCTCTCACTTACTTTATACTATTTTATACCAACTTTTCCCAATTACCAATGTTATTTTATACCGTTCTTAAAACCCGTGTAAATTGTCCTTTGGGACAAACAAATAGGGACGGAGGGAGTATTAAAGTACGCTATTTCAATAATGGCATGCCCTTTGATGTAAGTATACATCATTAACTTATCATATACACATATACTTGTTCGCACGTAATTTTGTAACGGGTTTTTCTGATCATAAAAAAGTGATCGAGCTAGTACAAATATAACAAATTTGGCTAGCTGTGAGCTTGAAAATCGATTTTAGTATTAATAAATTTACCCTTGCATTCAAAGGAAACCCATCGTTATGAAATTTAATTTGTCCTTATCATAGTTGACCCACCAATTTTAATATATACAAAGAGATAATTAATATTCTTGTTCAAATTGAGCTCGACAAGGATGTATATATATTATATAACATATTATTTGTCTTATAGAAGCCCAAATACTAGTTTTTAACATTATCGCAATCATTCAAGGCCATAGATTAAGAACACTAACACAAACTAGTGGCACCAAATTAGCCCTTGCTACTCAAAATAATTTTATTGGTGGTAATTTTCTAACATTTTTCTCGTAACATAATTTATAAAACCAAAAAAACATGAGAAAAAATCAACGGAAAAATACAACATAGGGCAGCAGGCGTACAACCGCAAAAACACGCTGTCAATTGCCACCATTTTACCAGCCTAGCCTACGTGGCATCGTCCTCGTTCAGTTTGAGTTGACCCTTTTTTTTTTTCCCTTTTTTTGTTCCTTGTCAAAATTTCATCTCTCTTTCTTGGCCTCCCCTGTATTTATGATTTGTTGGTAATAATGTCACGTAGTGGTGGGAGGGTGGATTTCAAAGCTGATCTGACCTGATTCCAAATTCCATTTTTATAAAACCCCCCACCTTTCCCCCATTTTAAATTCATTCCTCCCCCAAGTTTTGTCAGTATTGATTGATTTTCAAAATCAGAGGAGGAAGAAGAAGAAGAAGAAGCTCGGGATTGATGAAGAAGCATAGTCTGCAACGAGGTGGCTCCTCTGTTTAAACAAACAAAGGTGAGCCCGTTAAACCCGTTCTGAATTAGCACTACTTAAAATTAATTAATCGATGAGGCTTTTTGTTTGGATCTCTGTTCTGTAAAACCCCACCCACAACTACACAAGACAGGGGAGGAGAAAAGGGGAAAAAACTGATAGGGAAAGAGAGGAGTGATTATTGGGTGTCAGTCAGACAACGTTTTCTTTTGTTTATGGGAAACCAATTCTACGCAGATGGCAAGTCATTAATGGCTTCTGCTTCTGTGCTGTATTTCTACCCATGTTTATTTATTGCCTAAACCCACCCATTTTTCCCCCCCAATTTCCTTCTCCTCTCCACCTTATTTCTTCTTCTTTTCTGGTTTTCTGCACTTTTGACTTGCAAGGTTCGCCTTCCATGACTAAGTTTCAGATCGATTCGAATTCCATGATTTTGCTGAGTTTTTTAATTAATTAATTGAGTTTGTGATTCTGCTGATTTTTGCAGTGGGATTTGAGCTTTGTGTTCCGAATTCCAGCTCTGAAGCTATACAGACTGATAACGGCTGATCAAAGGGAGAAAGGAAAAGGTGGGTCGATTTTTCTGTTTTATTTAGAGGTGGTTATTTTTCTAGTTTTTTTTGATGAATTTGGGTGTGGAATTAGGCCGATTTGGGTGTGTAGTTTCAAGGGATTGGCAAAAAGGGAACCCTAATTTGGTGGGTTTAGTTGGATGAGATCAAGAAGACCTCTGGCAAAAGCGATACTGATGACAACTTTTGGGATTGCTGAAAAAGAAGACAGGGCTCCAATGGAGTTCTTTAGCCTTTATTTTTTCTCTTTTGATTTAAATATTTGATGATTTTGGGAAAGCTTGATACAGAATTCTCTAAATATTTTCCAGCCTTTTGGTTTTGTCCCATCTTCCCTTTAATCCTTTAAGAGGAATATTATTTTTGGGCTGGAAAAGAGGACTAAGAGGGGGCCAGGGCCATGGCCATGGCCATTCTTTAGCAAAAAGCAACAGATTTTGTACCATCATTACATTATGGAAAATCCATCCTCTTGTTTTCTAGAGGGATCCTAATTTCTCTGAGGAGGGCCTGGAGTTGTCTGGTTGGTGAACCTCTCATTTTATTGTCTTTAATGGAGAGAATGTTAGTGCCATTTATTAGCTAGACCACCGTAATTGCTTTTTTGGTGTTATCATTGAGTTTGGGAACCAGGCAATGAACAAGGTAGCATTGGAAACTCTAATTGAAAACTGTAGCCATTTTAGCATTTCCTCCTTGCTTTCTGTATCAAGCTTCCATCTAGTCTGAATTTTTACACTTATTTGTAATTAGTATTGTTGTGGTGTTACTTATACTGAACTTTATTGTTCTTCTTGTAGGCTGTGGACAATCCACCATAGTTTGATGTGAATTTGCAATCCTTGGTGTAAAGAATTTTCTGAGGACGCCAAGTTTAGGAAAGATGACTCTGGGTAATTTTCTAATGTCTTTTTCTATCTATGTAAATCTTGATTGAAAAGGGTGATTGTTGCTGAAAACTGGTCTCAACTTTCAAATGATGTTTTTTCTTGTAGATAATGATACTGGGCATTTCCCTCCTTCTTCACCCCGGAAATCTTACAACCCTTTTGATTCCGATGATGATACATTGGACTCTGCTGGTTTGAAGCCTGATAATGTGCACACAAGGGAAGATCACACTGGTTTCGATCTGAAAGCATTAGACGAAAGCGCCTGTGATCTGTCATGGGTGGAAGCTGTATTCGGACAACCTGCAGCGGATTCTAGCACAAATGGCCACCATTCGAGTTTGTTTGAGAAAGATGGCCAGCTGTACACGGACAAGAACGTCACTGAATGCCAGTTACCGGATATCGTAGTCTGTTATAAGGAGAGCAACTATCAATCTGTGAAAGACATTGGCATAGATGAGGGAGTGCCTGTTCATGACAAGATATGGGTCCAAAGCTGTGAAGATGAGATTAAGGACTCCTCCTCGTTGCTAGATTTGATCCGAAAAGGCGATGATGCAATGGACGCTGAAAAGTGTTGCCCTGAAGTAGCTGTTGTTGAATCACCAAAGTCTAAGTTGAATGAAGAAGAAGTTTTAAGTGGACAGAATGTGGATCTTGAATTTGGGGATGAGGATTGCCTAAAGATCAATGAAGACAAACTCGGTCCAGAGGACCGAGTGTCTGCTCCAGCTGATCAGGCCACCGGCACAAATGTTGGAACGGATCAAAGTAAGAATGATTCCAAACAGGGCGAGCCTGGTTCTATAGGTGAAGATGATGGACCTGATCATGGTGATACAGTAGAGAAAAAAGGGAGCAATGCCTCTCTAGATGAAGTGGATAATGATGTGGTTCATGAACCGACTACAGAAGAAGCCTCATCAGAGCTTTCAACTGAATACAGCGAAGGCTGCAAAGCCATAGTCGAGCCTGATAAGGTATTTTTCTGCTCTTACTACAATAATTATGAGTGTAATTCTGTTAAGAATTACCTGAATGATGACTTATGAGTATTGATAGACATGATATGGATGCAAGTTTCTAATATTGATGAACAACAATAAGGTTTTTAGAGCATAACTAATATCCATTGGTTTACACTTGAGATTTTTTAAACTTCAATGGCAAGATACCTTTTTTACCAACTAGTGCTTTATTCTGAATTTGCATGTTCAAAGGACTATAGCAAGATAAGATGTTTTTTGTCTGACTTTCCACTTTGATTATGACAACTTTATATAAAGTTGGAACTAAGCTTTAAAGAAGATATTCTCTGAGATATGAAGTCAATAAAATGTTAACAATATATTACACTCTTATCCTAACAACTATAATACATAAACAATTGCAGAGTCCAAATGAGGAGGACAATTTGCCCAACTCTTCCAAGGATGTAGCAGTGCAAGAATCAGCCAATGCCAGTACGAAAGACGAATCAGAAAGCGTAGTTGAAGCTGCAAAACCACCAAGCACTCAATCAATGACAAGACAAGACGATGCGCCGTCTACCAATCCAGCGGTATTCAGCCTAGAACCAAGGAATCATGGTGAGACAAGCTTCTCTTCCAATGTCTCAGCTCCCTTGCCGTCATCAATTACCTTCACGGGTCCAGTAGCGTACTCGGGCAACATATCTTATAGATCAGAAAGCAGCGCAGGAAGCACTCGCTCCTTCGCCTTCCCTGTGTAATCATCATCTCAACCATAAACATGCTCCCTCTCAATTTTCTAACTTCTCAGTCATGAAGCTGATTATGTAGCTCGTGTTTCGGTTTGGACAGATTGCAGACGGAGTGGAACACCAGTCCGGAGAGGATGGTAAAGGCGGATCAGAGACATTTGAGGAAGCAGAAAGGATGGGTGCAGGCTCTTATTTGCTGTAGATTCTGATATTGATCTTATGCTTAAGGCTACTTATTAGGTTAATACTATACAGTGGTGGGAAATTAATCATATGCATTATTAGTCTTTCTAATTTTAGCTGTAGTGAGTAGATTATATAGCTAAGATGACTGCTAGGTTGGGGTATACATACCTGTGACACTTGTTTTCCTGGTGTGGTACAGAGTACTAGTACTAGAGGCTTTTTGTGAAGGTGTTGTTTGGTATCATTGGGAATTTGGGATTATACTACAAAGAGTGATTGGAATTTAATGGTTCCTTAGCAACCTGTTTGTCTCTTATTACACTTTAGCAGGTTATACTCTTTACCGTTGGATTCTGCTTTGATTTAAACTTGGGCCAATGGTGAGACAACTTGCGCTTGGCCTATGAAATTTGGGCCCATGAAATACCAAACCCTATATCCTAAAAATGACGTCTACAAAGAGATGATGAGATTTTTGTAATGGAGTCAAAGGGCAAGTTGAAGGGGTCAGGGACAGAAAACAGCAACCCCAACAACAAGATGTAAGTGAGAACTCCTAAAAAGGGTGGCGCTTTAAGTAATTAATTAATGAATTAATTAACAATGAAAATCTCCATTTGCTAGGGTTAAAATGTGGAAGTTTGCAAAAAGTTTGTGCTTTGTGTTTGTTCCTCTCTTTCACTCACTTCAGCATGCATGCGTGGTGCATAGAGAGAACGCCCATCCTTAAAGAATAGTTTAAATGGAGCTAGCTCATATATATGTACTATTGTTGTATACAATTCAATGTGTACTCAAACACATCTCTTCCTACACATCTACGCCTCTCAAGTGCTAGCGGAATTTCAATCTACAATGAAGCTCGTGAACATGGCACCCTTCGTTATCGTGTCGACTATTTTTGTGGGGTTTCTACTTGTGTGCCCTCTTCACACTGAGGCCATTCCACCACTGAATTTAGACCAAGGTACACATACATATTGATGATCTCTTAATGAGCACATATTGTTTGTATGCTAATCTTTCGGGATAAATTCAGTTATGTTGTCTTGCTTTTATCATATTTGGGTCTTCCGTAGAATTATACTGATGTATGCATGCATGCAATCGTATTTGCAGGATTAGGGCACGAGAGTTCGCATACGTCTCCGGCTCTGCCAGTGGCTCCAAGAAAGCTCAGAGTCGATGGGGCCGGAGCCATAGGTACACTTCAATCAAACCATGATCTATTAGACTGTATTATTAGTAACCCTAGCTTGACCCACAAGGCTTGTTTGTAATCTGTATATATTGTGATAAATGAATGGAGAATCCTCAAGGGGACTTTTACCCAAACGCTTTCATGATCAATTGATCTTTTATACTTACATATACACCAAGACATATCATATACTAGTATAGTTGTTTACATGGGAACTTCACTATTTCAGATAAGATGACGTCCCATTACCATGAGCTAGACAAGGACGATAAGAAGGAAGAAGGCTCGAGGATGTCGTCGGAGTTCATGGGAATGGACTACTACCACGCTCAAAGGCGACGCCCCGTTCACAATCAGTATCCTCGCCCAGCCGCGCCTTAATTTCCATTCCAACCGTTTTTGCTTACCGTGCTTAGTTTTTCATAGATGATGCATTTTCCACTTCTTTCTGCGTGTATAAGTTTTTCCGAAGTTATTATGTACGTACGTAGTAGGTCGATCTTAAGTTGCTAGCTAGCTAGCTCTAGCTAGTACAATTTTGTTCATTGTTAAGTTAACAACTGCCGATAAATATTCTAGTTCATCGGCTCTTGCGTTGTGTAACGTATCTCATACCATATAGTAATCATATGTACTTTTTGGTCGTATTTGCAGTTAAATTTACGTGGTTCCTAAATGAGAAATTAACCGATTTATTCACTCTTTTTTTTTGGTCGAAGATTTATTCACTTATTATACCATCTCATTCTCGGTATCTACTATAATACAGTATAAGGCGCAACCCAAGTCTGTGTAAAAAACTGCGCCACATCATCAAGCCTGAATAAAGTAATGATTTTATTTTTTTACGTTATATTTTCTAAAAATAACTCATTTATTTACTTGATATCTTAAAGATTTTTTCCTAACTTGATATCTTTAACATTATATCCTTATATGAATAAAAAAATAAGTAATTTTTTTTGATAACTTAACAATTTTTCCTTATTAATTAGTTATATGTTTTTGTCATTATTAAATATTGAAGAATAGTGAAAAAACCTTCACATATGTCAACAGTATTCTAAAAAGCGGATTGTAAATTCTTGATTTATAAACGGATTCATGTCAAACTTCAATCTCGAATTGGTTAATTCGGATTTTTTTATATTTACATTCATGTACGGGATTTGTACTAGTTATGTATAAACCCAACGTTTATACCGACATATATCATTATATCAAGCTAGCTACTTTACTTTACTTTACTTTAAAACCTAGTAAAGTTCCTCTTCTGGGGAATCTGGGGGGTCAGGATGGGGGTACCCCTGGCTTACGCAAAAGGGGTGCGCGCGAAAGACCCAAATAAAAAAAAAAGAAAAGAAAACTGACACATAACTGAATTTAGTTCAAATGCACCAAAATTGATGTAGGGGTCATATCCAACTCAAAGGCACTATAACAACCAAAGAGCATGAGGATTAGGCCCCTCGAGCGTTTAGTCAATTTAAAAATAAAAAAGTTTCCACCTCTATACTTGTATACTCTTCTTTTTTTAGATGGGTTTCATTACATAATTATATGTTAATTCAAAGAACCCACAAGTGTAGACTTCGGGCATTTAGTCAAACGGTTAAGCCTCTAAGGGTAGTATCCAGAGGTCACTGGTTCGACTCTCATGGGCAGCCCCCTCAACAAAAAAAAAAAGAACCCACAAGTGTAATTGTGTAAACATGCTGAAACTTCTGTGGGTGGTTGATTGAATCGATCCAGTAGGGGTTTTGAAATTTCTATTTGCAATTCATTTCAGGCATTGGAGATTACGATACAAACTTGCTCTCACACCATACAAAATACTCCGTAGTCCGAGTAGCATTGTTTATGCATCGAACAAATTTATACCGCCAAACACCATGAAATCGGTGCAAATGTCTGCTCGTCCGTACGTCTTAGCACGCTACGAGCACGTGCACATGCACTCATTTCTGAAAAAAAAACAAAAATCCTATTTTTGGGCCACTTAAATATTTAATTGGGCCGATTTACAAAAGCCCATGTCCAAGCCCAAATCTACTCTTCCTCTTCCTTCGTTCCAAAGTCTGTACTCACAGAACCAGACCAGAGCAGACCCCAATTAGCTCCGATTTCCTGCTTCCATGTCCTCTGCAACTCTCCTCGCTTACAACTCCGTCAAGAAGACAACCACAACTCGATTCTTCACTTCTCTCCTTTACCCCACACTCGGCCGCCATTGCAAGCTCAAACCGGAGTCTTCCTCAGACCCACCACCAACACCGAAGAGAGTCCCGTTCGAGTCACAAACCATGGCCGCTCGTGGAATGATCCCTACCATTGGATGTCTAACACCAACGACCCTGATTTCGTCGCCTATCTCGAGCAAGAGAACGCCTTTGCCGAGGCTTTCATGGCCGACACTCATCGGAACCAAAGAGAGCTGTTCTCTGAGATGACCAATCGATTGCCTGCCAGGATTTCTACCGCTCCCGAGCGTTGGGGACCTTGGTTTGTTTGCTCATTTCTTGACTCTCAGTTTTTTGTTTAAATCATGAGTCGTTTAGATTCTTCTAGCGCCAATTTGGTGACTTGCACTACAATAGGAATTAGCTAAAGCTCTTGTTTTGCATTAATAGGTTGTACTACCAATACATACCTGAGGGGGAAGAATACCCTGTTCTATGTAGAAAGCCTCAAACCAATGTACAAGGCTGGTCTAGTGCATTGCTTAATTACATGAAAGGAGCAACCACAAGGGAGGAGATTTTGCTTAATTGGAATGAGATTGTCAGGAAACATGGTTAGCAATTGTATTTCTGAGGAATGCCTTTCATAGCTGCAAAGACCATGTATATTGATGATGCAAAATTTCTGTTTTTGGTTTACTATGGTAATCCAGTCTAGATGCCTGAATGGCTAAAATATATGAAAATGGGTTTAATTTGATTGTCACTTGTGTATTACAGGTTATGTACATGTGGGTACATGCCGGGTTTCACCCGATCACAACTTTCTCGCATACACACTTGACACCACTGGCTCAGAGCAATTCATACTTCAGGTAAAGGACCTCAGAGATGGAAGTGTAATTCCACGAGTTAGAGTTGCTGGTGTTGTTAGCTTGGCTTGGGCTGAAGACAGCTCTACTTTGTTTTATACTGCTTGTGATAAGAGCCAAAGACCTTACAGGCAACTTTCCAGTGCTTCATACTGTATCAGTCTTGCTCTACATGTTTGAATACTCTCCCTCACCATTTTGTTTTTGCCAGGGTTCTTTGCACAAATGTTGGCTCCAATAATGAATGTGAAGTATTTACAGAGCATGATCCAAGCTTCTGTGTGGACATAACTTGTACAAAGGATGGCAAGTATATTACTGTGAACTCAAACTCCAGGACTTCTTCTGAGGTAGTATACATGCATAGTTGAAAATAAGGTTTCTGTACTGAAACCATCTTTTATAATATTCTTTTTGCACTCTATTTCTACAGGTCTACATACTTGATTCAACCAAACCACAGAATGGCTTGAGAAAAGTGCATAAGCGTCTCCCTGATGTCCGTTACTTTTTGGAACACCATCACGGTTTCTTTTATGTTCTCACAAACTGTCCCTCTAGCAAGGTTGCTGGGTTGCTTGATGGAACTTATTATCTGGCAAGATATAATGTTGACGATGCAGCCTCTACTGATTGGCAGGTGTTGTTATTATACATTCTCCAATAATATCAGGCTCTTACATGATAATCAATTTCTCAATTACAGTTTATGTTTCGTCTCAGAATATTTTTCTGCCAGGTGAAGGTACCACTTTCCAGGACATGGACATTTTCAATGAACATCTGGTTCTTCTTCTTGAAAATGATGGGTGCTCTAAGATGTGCTCCATCAATTTGCCTATTGATGTCATTGACAAGGTACTTGATCATCTGCCTTTGCTGTGTGCTTTTCACATCATTTATAAAGGAGTTGATATTTGAGCTTTAGTGCATGCTACACAGAAATTTTGTAGTAATATTTATTCTGCCAAAATGCTGTCTGTTTTGCAGCATATTATGGAGTTGACAGATCTTGATCCTTGGTTTTTCCCGGTGCCTTCTGATTTATGCCGAATGGTTCCTGGGTCTAATCATGACTTCAGAGCTTCAGCTTATCGTGTGGTGCTTTCCTCTCCAGTTGTAAGTAAAGATTATGATTGGCATCAAATATTAGACCCCTTCACAGTTTCATTACTATTCAAGTGATACTCATTTTTAAGCTGGCCTACTTATGATGTCATGACATTTGTAATTTAGAGAGACCGTGGTTTCGAGTGGACCATTTTGGGTGCTGGCATATAAGGATATCTTATAGCGTTAATATAGCTGATGCCACTGTTTTCTGAAGTTATGATTTTGTGCAAAGTGCAGATGCCTGATGTTGTTATTGACTACAATATGTCTCAAAAGACGTATTCTGTGGTTCACCAAGAGGAAGTAGTCGGTGTCTCTTCTGAAACTCAATCTGACTCTCCAGGCACATATCCACTCTGTGAAGATGTTGCACCTGGCAAAGAAGAAAAGGACATTCCCAATCAAGAAAATGGAGTAATACGTAATTGGAGAGACTTCTCAGCAAACTATTGCTGCGAAAGACATGACGTTATATCACATGATGGGATCCAAATTCCTCTGACTGTCCTTTACTCTAGAAGTTATGTACAAAAGGGTCAATACCCTGGGCTTCTGCATGTCTATGGTGCTTATGGAGAGGAGTTGGACAAGAGCTGGTGCCCTGATCGCTTGAGTCTACTTGATCGCGGATGGGTAATTGCATTTGCTGATGTGAGGTTTGTTTCTTTATGCCGACTGCCATTTCCTCTTACACCATTAATCACCTGTTTCTCTTACAACCACTGTGCTGCTGTCTAAACCACGTTCATGGTTGAATTGGTAGAATTTCCACATATTTTTTGACAAGAGAAATAAATTTGAAATGATTGATATACAGGGGTGGCACTGGCGGTGATTCTTCATGGCATCAATCTGGCAGCGGTGCAAATAAGATAAACTCTATACATGATTTCATCTCTTGTGGAAAGTTCCTCATAGAGGAGGGCTATGTTAAACAAGATAGGCTTGCTTGTATCGGATATAGCGCAGGATCTCTCGTTGTTGGTGCCGCTATCAATTTTTACCCAGATTTATTCCGTGCTGCCATTCTCAAGGTAAGGCGTTTTCCTACAAGTTCATTACATATGAGGATGCCATGAGAAAGAACTAGGTAGAAAACATGTGTTTGCCTGGATCTTTGGAAGTTATATTTTTGGGTTTTATCTTATGCATCAGGTCCCTTTCCTTGATATATGCAATACCTTGATGGATCCGAGCTTGCCACTAACCATATTAGACTACGAAGAATTTGGGAATCCCGAAATACAAGCCGAGTTTGAGAACATTTACAAGTATTCCCCTTATGATAATGTTGCGCGAGGGTCTTGTTACCCTGCAATGCTTGTGACGGCATCCTTCAATGACTCCAGGTAAGTTCATATTTTCCCTTCACTTGTCAACTGACGAAATTATTCAGATTTTAACTCAAGAACTAGGCATCATGAGAGAATTTGTTATCCTCAGGGTTGGAGTATGGGAGGCTGCAAAATGGGTGGCTAAAGTGCGTGAAAATACATGTAGAAATTGCTCATTATCGGTTATATTAAAGACGGAGATGGTTGGAGGGCATTTCAGCGAAGGCGGGCGCCTTGGCCAATGTGAGGAGAAAGCTTATGAATATGCATTTTTGATGAAATCCATAGGAATGCTTTGATAAAAGGAAGTATACAAAAGAAGAATGGCAAACATATCATATTCTTCAGAGTTTTGACATGCAAAGAATTTGTAGAAGAATAGCAAGCATTTCACATTTTTTTGGATATTGACATACAAGAACTTGTAGAGGCTTTGCAGAATCATTGGAATGGTGACGAATCAGTGATATACATAATTTTGTTTTTTGCTTCCTATTTTAGGCCTTCTAACAAATGATATAAACGTTATAAGATAACCCCCAATGCATCCATTTGGTGTTGTTGGTGTGGCACAACATTGTCCTCCTTCCCTTTGAGTCTTGCTAGCGAATACAAGTGAACCTTCCAATTCCTGAAAATACACGGCCAAGTTAGCAACTTGTACCAACATGTTCAGAAATGTAGACGATCATAAGAATGATTGCTATGAGAATAAGTGAAAGGGTAACCAGAGAAAAAAGATAGCAAATTACATTACTTACTACTAATCAATTATGTTCTTAGTCTCTTGTGAGCTTGCTCCAACTCCTCCTGACCAATCCCTTCTCTGTGATGCGCCACTCCCAGATTGCAGGAGGCATTTTCATGTTCCTACAAGTAGATTCCAGTGAAAAAGGTTATAAATTCACAAAGCATTACATAAATACTGATTTAACTGAAGAATCATGCAAGCAAGTCTCACTGGACTCCTTGCACAAGGGTGTTTTAAAAAAAAGTATGAGTAAAAACTATATTGCTAAAGCTCCTTGACATACCTTAACATGGGGTGCTTCGGATGCTAGAGCTTGATTAGCACGCTTGCCAAGATCAATCCGAATGGAAATTCTTGCCTTTGACAGATCCACTCCAGAACTCTGCAGTGCTTGTGTCAATGTATTTAACAACCTGTGCAAGTACATAGATACATACATAACAATTACCATCAGCAGCTCAAAGAATCCGACCAACTGAAAACATGTAAAATCCTTGGCTATGAATTAGTTTTTAGGTCAAAGTGTTACTCATAACACCAAGAAATAGTATCACTTTCTTCAGATAAAATCAGATTCTTTCCATAAATGTCATAGTTTCCTATATATATTTGTTACGACTCTATTCTACCAACTGATTTGCTATTTTAATGCTCAATCGATTCGACCTTTTCCTTGAGGTTAAGCATCAAGTATGTAATGGTTACTCAGTCCTGTCATACTTACTCATGGGAATAGGTGCTTGAGATGCTGATCGTGCCCCCTTCAATCGCATGTTCATCCTTCCGGTTATCACTCATGACAGGAAACTCAGTAGATTGTGAATCCAAATTCAGCCCTTGCGAAGAATGAGCAAACATACCATCTGTATGCACGGGCAGGGGCATTTGAACCTGGAAGGGGGGTGATAATGCAGGCGCTTTCTCTGCAAGCCCTGATTGTGGCTCGGCTATGGCTCTGTAAGCATCATGATTGACAACAGGCTCGAGTGGAGTTTGTGCAGGATTGATACCGACACTCTTCTCATCTGACTTCCCAGAAAGCGGCATCACAGGTCCAGCACCATTGTTTATGGCCTGAGGATGGGGAAGAAGGGCTTGATTCCGCCAGTGACTATGCCTCTGTTTCAAGACGAGAAGTCACATGAACTCCAAATTGGTACAAGGAAGCCAGTGTTTTCATAAAGCTTAAAACTAAGACCTTACCCATGGCATCAATTTCGTGGGTTCTGCGCTCCATGCCTGGTATGAACCTTCATAGTTTTGAACTTTCTCTTGTAGGACTTGAACATACTCTATCACCTCTAAGAGGAAAGATGCTGTGTCTCTCTTATGATCACCATGAGGTATGAGATCACGTAGTATTTGGAATCTGCACAACAAGGGATATAAAATCTTCACAATCAAAATTTCCAGACATCCATGGAACTATGAAAAAAACAGCTAAAAACAGAATTTCAGAATCTCCATTCCGCAAAGGCAGTGCAATGCAATCAATACAGACACAGTGAAATACCAGAACTCAAAATCTAACAAGCTAATCCAAACACTAGATAGTTTACCATAAGCTATTCCTCATGGGCAACCCTAACTGATGTCTACAGCAAACTGGGCCATATATCAGATGCAAATTTCACCAATTGATATGACGCTTGGGCATTGATTTGATAAAAACCCTAAAATTTTAATTCAAAACTAGCAAAGATGAGACCTTTTACCTCTCATTAATCTTGCACCTCCGCCGTTGCTCGGTGACCGAGTGCTTTGAGCGAATAGCAGTTGCCCTATCATTGTTCTTCGCATCTGCAATTTCACATGGAGAAATTGAGCGATAGAGCCTGACCATAGCACTTCAATTTTTGAAGGCAATTAACACCAAATTCCAAAAAAAGCATAATTTCTTCAGTTGATCTGGGATCTAGTAGAAAGTGATGTGAAATTCTCGAACCTTTGGAATTGGAAGTCCCCTCCTTCTTGCCGCTGAATTCTTCATCGTAATCCTCTTCTTCTTCGTGAATTGAGCTACTGTTCCCTTTTGTTGACCTCATCGATTCGATTTCGGGTCCCAATTCCCCCAATTGTGAGATGAAGAGCAGCTAGGTAGAATCCCGAATTGTGGGTAAGGCAGGAAGTGGAAAGTATTGGAGAACTCTACGGAATCGGGATTTAGCAAATTCAGTTTGTGCCTAAATCGAGAAGTGGGAAAGGAAGTGCGAAACGACTGGTGGAGGAATAGGACGCTTTTTCTGGGAATCATGTGAACTTTGTGAAGCGAAACGGGCATCTTATTTGCTACCACATTTTCCACTTGTGTCGTTTAGGTTCAACTTACAAGTGCAATGACCTATGCTCTTATAATATTATATGGTATTGAGTGTGTATTGTAGTTTTATTAGATTCAAATATCTACACATTATAATGATTTGGGTTTTTGTTCTAGACTTCTAGTAGAAGTAGATCAACAATACTATTTTTGTAAATAGTATGCAAATTCATATAAAGTGAACGAGGAGCCACACGATTATAACCTTTACCTTATTCAAAACTATAATTCAATCCAAATTTCTAAGATCAACGCTACATTATAAGAAAGCATTTTAAATTGAAATATATGAAAAACGATTTATCTCTAAATTATAAAGATTTAAGTAAAGGAATCGACTTGATTACCAAAGTTTTATCTCTATTATTTTGAAAGATTTTATTTAAAAAGAGAATTGAACATGAGTTTGTAAACCTTGCAATGATATGATACTTAAAACTTGGATTTAACTCGTTACTTTCTCTAGACAATTATGAAAAAGGAAAATTATTGTTTTATAAAAAGTAGATTATAAAAATACTATAGTAAATTTAAAACTTGATGTTCTTTTCATAACAAGATGTTTAAATTGGAGACATATTTCTAATTTGTACTCCGTATTTATTTAGAATTAATACTTTCCCTAAAAGAGTACAGACTTCATTGAGTGCCCGTGGTATTACACCAACCGTAGAGCAAATCGAGCAGCTCACTGGCTCGCTAAATGGCGTCCCTCTAATCCAATTCTTTTCCTGCATAATGTTTCTTTTTCTCTAGAATTGTATGACTGTTTAAAGGATAATCTTGTGTCTTTTACAAGTTAATGAAGCTGTTGATTTTTCATTAAAAAAAAAACTTTTCCTAATTTTAGTTTTCGTTTAGAATTTTGGCTCATTTAATTAATGTTCGTAACCTAGATCCCAAATATTTAGAAGAATAAAAAAAAAATAGATGGTGTTTTCGGCCATTTTTTCAATTTCCATAGCACAAAGCGGAAGCGCTTTAAAATGGCGCCAAGTTTCCCCCCTTTCAGCACAAAGGAACCATCATTCTCCTTCCTCTCTGAAACCCTCACTTCTCTTTCTCCATCTCATCTCTCTCCTTCTCTCCACCATGCAACGGCAGAGCTCCATACTCTCCTTCTTCCAGAAGCCATCGCCCGACAATCACGGATCCTCTGACACCGACTTCAGGCCCCGTACCGGAAAATTCAGTCAACAATCGGCCTCCGAGAAACAAACGCCCGCCGTCGCCGGCGAACCCGCTCGTTCCGGTTCCAAGCGGGAGGTCTCACTCGAGGTAGACGGAATCGAGACTCCACCGGAGAAGGCGCCCCGTAGAGTCTTCTCGACGACGGACTTTACGCCGCCGAGCGATGGAAAGAGACCGTCGTTGTTCTCGAGTATTATGCACAAGTTCGTGAGGGATGACGAGAGATCAAAGTGTCCTCAGAGGTAGAATTGTCTTTTTTTTCCTCTGTTGATCTCTTTGGGGGAATTTCTAGGGCTTTTTCGTATCGGTGATTATGATTAGTGGAGATTTAAGACGAATGCCTTAAATTGCAGCTATGTTTGGATTTCGAATGAATAGCTATGAGGAAAATGCATTCACGTTCTCTCTTATTGTTGTTTTGAATATAGTGGCCTAAATCTGCAAGTTATAGCTCCTAATTATATGCTTCTTGTAAGTACTTTAGCTCAAATCTGTAAGTTCCAAATTTATCTGGTGGATCTCTAAATAAACCAGAGAAGTGGAAGGACTGCTAATTTCTAGTCGACCTGCTTTCTCCATAACGTTTGCTCATCGTTATGCTCACTGAATTTTTAAGGTGGAAGGTCAGTACTCAGTAGATTTTAATAAGTTTAGCTGTGGCTGTCACACAACTTTTTAATGGAGGCACTGATGCTGTAATCTCTTCACCATGCTGTCCCTTAGGCCTTGGCTCATTATTTACCAGGATGTGAGATATGACTTGCGATAAGCAATTTCTAAATATGGGGTTTGACATCTTCAGTGCAGAGACATTAGTTGGATTCAATGAACCTGTTTGTGGGCAAGAATAGAGACTGTTAGCTCCTTTAGTTTTGTTTATATCTAATTTTTTTACTTGCATTAATCCCTGCAGATCTCTGGTTGATGGTGATCTCCCCAATGTTTTCTCAGTGTCTAATAAATCTATTGGCTGCAAAGAAACATCGGAGGTGGATTTGGTTGCTTCTAAACCTCAAGGAAAACTCAATTCTTCTGACATCAATCGTACAGTTAATCAACATTATCCAGTTATTAATCTTGATGAGAATATGCTTGGACCTGACACACCTAGCGAGCGTCCTCTTATTCCCCGTTTCAAGCGAGTTCAAGAACAGTGCAACAAATCAGATGAAAAAATTGATGTTAGCATTAAAGATTCTCACAAAAGGGTGAAATTTCTTGAGGAGCCAAATTCAGAAAACAAGCATCTTAATAAGAATTTGGAAACAGCTAATAAGTTTGGGTGGCTTGATCCTTCTGAAATCAGAGATGCCAAAATGAGGCGACCTGATGACCCTCTTTATGATAAAAGAACGCTTTATATACCACCAGATGTCTTGAAGAAAATGTCAGCCTCACAGAAGCAATATTGGAGTGTGAAATGTCAGTACATGGATGTGGTGCTCTTCTTTAAAGTGGTAAGTTCAAGATACTACTACATCATATAACATGTCTTACCTGGTTTTCCTTTTGTTCTTATGGCAGAAGTGCCTTATAATGCTTCATTAGGTTTAAATTTTATTAGCTGATGGCAATGTTGCTGCCCGTCAATCCTTAATACTCCTCAATAGGCACAAGCGTACAGGCATGGCATATATATTATATTGATGCTTTCATTTTCTGTAGTAAAGTGATAACATTATTTAGAGTTTATTCACAGCTCAAACCCCTACACAAATTTAAGTTTTATTAGCTGACAGCAATCATTAAAAGCCATCATTATGGGTGTGCAATTAAGGTGCAGCCATGATATGAAACTTATGCTGTGGAAGGTTTTTTAATCATGCTTTATTTCTCTGCGATATTAAATATGATAAAATTAGTTGGAGTTTGTCATATTTCTGATTATATTATTTGTGTTCAATTCACATAACACAGGGGAAGTTTTATGAACTTTATGAGCTGGACGCTGAAATTGGACATAAAGAGCTTGACTGGAAGATGACATACAGTGGTGTAGGGAAATGTCGACAGGTACTGTGCTTTGTGCTTTCGTTCTTATTTTCAATTTTTTGTATTATGATTTGGTTGCTGTTATATTTGGTTTATTAGTGCTTTTTGGTAACCTATTTACTGAAGAGCATCCTCTTGCTAGGTTGGCATTTCAGAGCTTGGTATTGATGATGCTGTTCAGAAATTAGTTGCTCGAGGGTAATGGCCTATTGATTTTCACTTATTAACTATGTTGCCTTGCATTTATTTCTGTAAATTTTAACTGTACTTGCTGCCTTATCCTATCCTATATTCCCTTCCTCTCATCTTACTCTGTCGATGAAACTAAACTATGAAATGGACACTACTGCTGCTTATGGAAACAACTTACTTGTGTGGAAAAGATCCTAGACCAATGTGGTTTTGCAGATTGTCTGGTTTAAGCATCCATGCACTAACAATCACCTTAATATAAAGGATTAATTAATGATCCTCACTAGCATCCGTGCACTAGCAATCACATTACTTATGCGTAAGTAAAATTCTATATTGCTTAAATGTCATCTTATTCAAGGTATAAAGTTGGTCGTATAGAGCAGCTGGAGACATCTGAACAGGCTAAAGCAAGAGGATCTACTTCAGTAAGTATCTTTGTGTCGATTGCCTGCACTTGCTCTTTTTCTTAGTCACTAAGGGGTATACTTCAGTTCGAACTGTCTTGGGTGCCAGCACCTGCAATCATCTTTGTTCTATATATCAGTGGTGAGGTAATGCGACCATCCAACATGTTTGACAAGCTTTTTAGGATTGTTAGGTTCCTTTTCCATTTTAGGCCCAGTCCACATGTATAGCTATATGATTCCAATTTAAGAAATTGAATTATATTTAATTTCTAAACGAATTGCACTTCGAGAATTCGGCCACACAGGGAGGTAATGGGAACAAAAGAAGGTTGATTAAATGTTTGGATATTTAAGATAGTTTGGTGCCATCATAGGCTTAGGCTCAGCTCACATATCATGCCTATTTGGCTGCTTTTGAGGTTCAGCGTAGCATAAACTTCTAATGTTCGTAAACTTTTTGCTCTCGAAAAATATAAGTTTTTTTAAAGCATTCTTTAGTTTGCAAAATCTTTTTAATCCTCATGAGACAATGATTGGAGACTCTAGCTGGCTGATGATCTGTGTCTATCTTATAATGTTTTGTTATCCCTTTTCCATGGTGTATATCTCTGTGCTTTCTTTACACTGTTCTTGTCTAGAATTGTATATCCTGATTAGTTTCTCTGTTTTTGTATCTCTACTGTGACATCATTATATTCTTGTTTTAACAAGCTATGTAACTGTTATCTCAGGTAATCCAAAGAAAGTTGATTAATGTAATTACACCATCTACAACAGTTGATGAGAATATCAGCCCTGATGCTGTTCATCTTCTTGCAATAAAGGAGGTTTGTATGGGTTGGAAATATCCCCTTAGCTATCTGCATGTATGCATGTAAAGATGGATTAGTAGTGAATCTTTGAAATACATCATCCTAGGAGCTTTTACCCCTGCTGTAGTGCTAAAGAAAACTGTGACATCTTTTGAATGTCCTCACGGTTTTTTTCTTCATTTTGTTATATACTTCTGTTCTCAGTTTGTCTATTTATACTCAATATAGGGTTCCTCCGGGGTCGAATGTGGGTCAGCAACACTTGGCTTTGCTTTCGTTGATTGTGCAGCATTGAAATTTTGGGTTGGATCTGTAACGGATGATGCCTCTTATGCAGCTCTTGGGGCCTTATTGATGCAAGTATGTTGACATTGCACCAACTCATTATACACTCTTACACACTATTATATGAAATCTGCATACACATGATCTGAGCACATTCTTACTTTTGTTTTGCTATAGGTTTCACCTAAGGAAATAATTTATGAACACAGAGGTGAGACTCTTTTCATTTGATTTCATATATGTTATGAAGAAATGCTTGCTAGACGTGTTACAACTGTATCCCATGCAGGTTTATCCAAGGAAGCTGAGAAAGCCGTAAAAAAGTACTCATTGTCAGGTAACTTTTAACTTCTGTAAAACTGTATCCTTGGTAGATTTTTTTTTCCTGCTAATGCGATGTAGCTAAATTAATTTCATTGAGATTGGAAGTGCAACATTTTGGACATCTGCATGACATTAAATCCTAATAGGACTTTTGTTCTTTGGAATACATTTTGATTGCAAAAACTGATAGCTTGAAGAAAATTCCACAATGCCCTATAAGACTGTTTTTCTAAGAACACACAGTATCACTATGAAATTTGGTACATGGTGAAAGAATAGCCCCCTTGACACTTAAAATAACATTAATTGAAGTTTCAAAGGTTGTCAATTGTTATCTGTCCACCTCAAAGCAAGTGAATTTCAGTCTGATATGCATCCAATATTTAACTGATCCTCCAGGCTCTTCTGCAACACAAATTACACCAGTGCTGCCATCTAAAGGATTCCAGGATGCTAAAGAAGTTCAGGATGACATCAAGTCAAATCAATACTTTAAAGGGTCTGTGAAGCTATGGGATCATCTTCTTGATGGTGTAGTACAACATGAAATTGCCTTGTGTGCTTTGGGTGGACTTATTGACAATTTGTCACGATTAATGGTAAAAAGTCATTTGTTAACGTTTTCAATGTTACTTTTCTCTCACTGCATGCCGTTTTATCCCCTAGTTCTTGTAATTTATTTGTATATTCTTTTCCTAGATGGATGACGTTTTGCTCAATGGGGATGTTCTGCCATATCAAGTTTACAAGGGTTGCCTCAGAATGGATGGACAGACGTTGCTCAACTTAGAGATTTTCACTAACACTGCTGATGGTGGTCCTGCAGGTACTCATTTTTACGTTTATGGGGCTCTTTTAATTTACTAGCTATGGCTGGCTGCTGACAGCTTCAGTTGGTGTTTATCTTGATTATTTATGTATTTCTAATGGCTTACATCAGGTACTCTTTTAAAGTATCTTGATAACTGCATTACCCCATTTGGCAAGCGGCTTCTACGGAGCTGGATTTGTCATCCACTAAAAGACGTGACTGGGATCACTTACAGGCTTGATATTGTTGAGGCTTTGACTAAGAGGCCAGAAATAATGCTCATTGTGGCTCAACATATTCGTAAAATTCCGGATTTGGAAAGGTTGCTTGGACAGATACAAGCATGTGTTCAATCATCTGGTACACTTCTACTACCGTTAGTAGGCAACAAAACCTTGAAAAAAAGAGTGAGTATTCTTTGATCCCTTGCAGGGCATTCTAAGACAGCATGCTGCAATATCTGATTTGTCACTTCTTCACCTTGTATTATGTTTCTGTAAAGTTGTGCTATGTTTCTGAGCATGCCCTCTTTTTGTCTTATTATACTGCAAAACTTGTTACCTGAGTGGCTTTCATTAATACCTGTAATGATAAGACAAAACTTGTCACCTGAGTGGGTTTTAGATGTATGCAAGTTTGATATAATGGCTATAGCTACGGAATTTGAATTGAGTGGGACCAAACCCAGAATTCTAAATTTGCAGAATGCTTCTGGCCTAAATTTTAACTGCAGATTTTTGTTTTTATTTTTGCGAACTGTAAACACTGCATCTTATGTTCAAGTATCCCTGATTTTTATAATACCTTAAAGGCAAATATAAATCCTTGATTTTTCTAGTGCCTTAAAGGTGAACATAATTTTGGGATCGTGTATGAAGTGGTTATGCTTCATGAAGTAGCACTTTATAAACTATGCCTGATAATTTCTTCAGCAAAATAAGCCTTAGGGGAATCGTTTTTTAGATTTCATCTTGTTTTTTCTGAGCAGGTGAAAGTTTTTGGCTCTCTGATCAAAGGGTTACGACTGGCAGTGAATCTGTTGACTGTATTGCAGAAAGAAACTATTATGTCATTGCTGTCAAAGATTATGAAAATTCCTGTACTTGGTGGTCATCATGGGCTTGATGAATTCCTTACTCAATTTGAAGCGGCTATAGATAGTGACTTTCCACGATATCAGGTTATATGCTTAAACAATTCCTGGACTTGCATTTCTTAACTTTCTTTAGTAATCTACACTAGTAGGATTTTTTTAGAATCAATAGGCCTGTTTTAAGTACTTACAGTGAACTAATTTTCAGAGGGAGGGTGGTTGAGGTAGGAGATATTTTGCTGCTGGAATTTTATCAGCTTGTCTAGTTCTTTTAGTTTGGGTGTTACTTATTAGCCGATTCTACTATCTTTAATTCATCGATACACGGAAAAAAATATTACTTTCGTGATTTCGTTAGGTATGGATGTTGTCCCTCTTAGTCTTTCAAAACAACTTTTGGGCTGCAGTACAAAGTAGGATGCTTTTCTTTTGGTTTTCTGATGGTTTAGATCACAATATTAGAATGTCATTTTAGCTCTTCAACCATAGCTGACTTTCGTTGGCACAATTGCACTTGAAAATACAGTTGGTACCATATAGCAAGAGCCATGTCCCATATATAGAAGTAGCATGTGTCCTCTTCTTTTATAATGCTTTTGCTCTTCAAGAGAAGAATAATAATATACTTTCCACTCTATCAGGATCATAATGTCATGGAGTCTGATGCTGAGACACTCTCGGCATTGATTGAGCTATTTGTTGAAAGAACGAGTGAATGGTCCCAAGTTGTGTATGCTATAAGTTGTATTGACGTGCTCAGATCTTTTGCTACTATTGCACACGAGTCAAACGGTCCAATGTCTAGGCCTGTGATTTTCCCACTTTCTGGGGAGGCCTCTACAATCAAGCAGAATAAAGGACCAAATCTTCATATAAAAGGGCTGTGGCATCCATTTGCCCTTGGAGAAAATGGAGTTCCTGTCCCCAACGACATATCCCTAGGTGGACAGGATAGGCAAAATCCTCATACTTTGCTCTTGACTGGACCAAATATGGGAGGAAAGTCAACCCTACTTCGTGCTGCATGCCTTGCAGTTCTAATGGCTCAGGTCCTTGTTCATGTCATTGTTATCTGATAGCTTTTTCTTTTTCCTATTCTTTGATGGCTCTCTTATTTATTTGAGGTTGTTGATTCTTTGTCGATCTTGCAGCTAGGTTGCTATGTACCTTGTGAGGAATGTGTTCTCTCGCTTGTAGATACAATCTTTACGAGGCTAGGTGCTACTGACCGGATTATGACCGGGGAAAGTAAGTTCACTTTGACAGCATTCTCCTAAATCTAATTGTAATACTGCCTTAAAAAACCCTGCCAAAGTATGCAGCACTCAAAGATAACCAATATGCTGCAATTTGGCAGTATTGTAAATCGTTAGAGATTTCAAAGTAGCTTTGTTTACGATGCTGATGGAAACTTCAGTATTTTGTTCTGGACATTATGTTGTGTAGCAGAAGAAGACATTAACCAGCAGCAACTCAACTTTTGCAGGCCTTTTATATTGAATGTGCAGAAACAGCATCTGTTCTTCGTCATGCTACACAAGATTCCCTCGTTCTTCTTGATGAACTCGGTAGAGGAACAAGCACTTACGACGGATATGCAATAGCTTATGCTGTGAGCACTTCTTTTCTTCCTCTCCCCCCTCTGTGGTTCATATCTATTACTGCCATCCTTGTTCTTTACATTTCTGTTTTGGTGTATGATGGTTATGGATAATGTGTTCTTCAACAATTCTAAATCTGAGTAACTCTTTTTCTTGCAGACGTTTCGTCATCTGGTGGAAAACGTCAACTGCCGATTACTCTTTGCCACACACTACCATCCCCTAACAAAGGAGTTCGCATCCCATCCTCACGTGACCTTACAACACATGGCATGCGCATTCAAGCCAGGCAAAGGCGAAAACGAACTCGTCTTCCTCTACAAGCTCGCATCGGGAGCATGCCCCGAGAGCTACGGCCTCCAAGTGGCCCTCATGGCTGGTGTACCGAGCAAAGTGGTCGAAGCTGCCTCCAGAGCCGGCCAAGTAATGAAGCAGACGATTAAGGAGAGCTTCAGGCTAAGTGAGAAGAGGTCTGAGTTCTCCACTCTCCATGAAGTTTGGTTAAAAACCTTGGCCTCTGTTTCCAACTGTGGAGATGAAGCTGTTGATGAAGATTTGCATGATACCCTGTTTTGCTTGTGGCACGAGCTCAAGTCCTCGTATGCTCCAAAAATCAACTGAAGAATCAACTTCGTTAACGTCAATAGTAAGTATCTTTTTGAAAATGCCCTTTGGGTGTCTAACTAGGGTTGTAATTAAGTCGAGCTGAGCCGGATCTCGGCTCGAGCTTTGAATTGCTCAGGCTCGGCTCCTTTAGTAATAGTGGAGCCTCAGCTTAGTCAGCTAGAGAATCGTTGGTCTATTTTGTTTGTGAGACAAATAGTGTAGGTTAAGTTTTGGTCTGCAAATTGAACAAACTAACACAACGATTTAAATTGAAAACTATGTAATGTACCGACCTCGACACGATCTCCTATACGGTCGGTCCACGAATCACGAGGAAAAGGGACGGACTAGGTGCTTCGCACGTACCCTGAAGAAGATCCAACGGCCCAGATCGGGAGTCAGCAATAGATAAGTATGGATCATGCGCTTGTCACGTGCGGTCTTGCTGAGTCAGCGGACCTATCCTCTTAGAGCAAACTCCCAATTCCCAAATAACGCTTTGAACAAGTTTATTCCAGTAAGGATCTTGTACAACCCTCTATACTCCACTTAATTGTTTTATAAAAATAAGTTGACTAAAAAAATTTAAAAATATATATTAATATTATAGATGACTATTCTCTTATAGTTATCAAATTTTTTGGGGTAAATTTTTAGTCACTATTTTTTTAATCCAAAAATATGATTTTTTTTACTATATTCCACTTAGAAAAATACTAATAATGATATTTTAATAATTATAATGTAAAAATATATAAGACTTATCATTTAGAATGTGTATATAATTTTTGAAAAAAAATTAACATCAATTTGTGGTATTAAATAATTAAGTGGAGCATGGAGAGTTGTAGGGAGAGTTGTAGGGAGAGTTTATTCGTATTCAGTAAGATTGTGCGTCTAGATTCGTAGGGTTATTTTAATCCGGCGTTGAGTCTTAAACTAGGTTCACAATAAGACGTGTGTTTACATATACAAAAAAGAAAAAAACACGTAAAAATATCTTCCCCTTCGACATTTCTAATATTTTATTGTAACGATAATGAGCATTGGGTTGCGGATTAAGCCTAAATTACGGAGTTAATAATTGATAAACCAATGGCCTCTAGCCCGTAGTTAAAGTGCACATGATAGTGACAGTCTGGATCAAAATATACCGGATTTGAGTGAGAGCAAAATATAGAGAATTCAACAAACTAGCAACAAGTAACATCCCATCGATTGTGTGACACCATTGAAAATTTCGTAGTCTCTAGGAATTTTTCTCAACGATTCATATCGGAGAATTCAATTCAATCTCAAAAAGGGCAAAAAAGCAAAGGGGTGGAGCCCTGACACAGAGAAAAGCGCGGAAAAAATAATAATTCTATATTGAAATCTGGAAGGATAAAGCCCAAAGCGGATGTACGTAGACACCAATTCACTGCCACGCTGGACCACAAGGGCCCCACTCAATCAATGATACAATTCCAAGTATACCCCACCACCTTGCTCAACTTGCTCAAGTAGACACAAAAAAGAAAAAAAGTACTGTACTCTCTCTCCGTTTCAAAATACATGACCATATAGCAACTTTTGCTTGTTTCATAATACTTAACCATTTCACATTTTTTTCCATCTCTTTTCATCTATACCCCTAATAATTATCTTTATCATAATCATTACACTTTTTCATATTTCTTTACCCAGATAATTAACTCTACATTTAATAGGGGCAATATAGGAATAACATTTTTTTCTTAATATATGTGCAATGTCCAAATGGTCATGTATTTTGAAATGGAGGGAGTACTATTTATTTTCCTTTTTCCTCATGAAATAAAATACAGGGGGCCGTCCGTAATTCCACCACTTGTTGGCTGTTGCTTCCCTCTGGCCTTCCTCTCAATTCCTTCATGCGACAGAGCTTTGGGTCTCCAGTCTCCGCCATATTCAATTCCTTCGTAACCCTCGTCGGTGACACGTCTCCACGTCACCGTCCAATCAAATCCCGCCACGACATCACCCCCTGTTCCCTTTTCCTTTAAAACCCTCGCTGTTTGTTGCCTTCTTTCCTTCCCCTTTCGGAGCTTTGATAAACCATTGGCGGCGTAGCGTTTCCCAGACCGAAGAAAACTCCTCCTTTTTTCGCTTCCAAGGCGGAAGCCTTTCTTCGCTCGTGCCAGGTGGAGTCCGACCGAGGATCCGTTTTGGCGCCGGCTTTGCTGGAATTTTCCTAGATCCAACCGATTGTTGAGAGCTCGGTGGACGAGTTTCGGCCTGTTGGTGAGTATTTGGTTGGATTGTCTGATTCGATTCATAAATTTCCGGATCTGTACTTTTTTTTCCCTGAATGTGATGAATATTTCTTGGAAAGTTTCTGTATTAGGTCTTTTTTTATGAAACACGAATCTATTGGATATCGCTAGTGCGCTAATTACTCAGCAATGGTGTTTTTGGAGATTTGGGGGATTTTGACCTATTTGATTTGCAATGCTTTCTAGAGCTTGAGATAAGGTCTTTTGGCATTGGCATTGCTGTTAAAGGCGATATCAGGTTCAATTCTTGCCGGTTTATTCAACGGCATATGAAGAAATGAGTCTGTCTGTTAGATACATGTGGAATTGTGTAGGACATGACACATACAGGATAAACATCCTAGAGGTTTTCTATTGAGTGAGAATTGGTCTTCCTTCATGTCCCTTGAATGAGAAATGGATAGCTATAAGATGCGTTTTGGGAATGAAAATGTTTGAATGCTCTTATCCAGCTTTTAGGTTGTTATGCTTAGTATGGACATGTTAATATGTTCTGTTGTGGATTTCTGATGGTGCTTTTGTTTCACCTCTGTAATTGATTTTTTATATTCAATTCCTTCACAGGTCAGGTAGATTATAATCAAGTGTCGAAATGGGTGTTTGAACATAGCGGTGTCTGCCTCTGATTGCTTTTGATTCTTGCTCTGATCTGCTCAGCTTGTGAGGGTTATTGGTCTATTTGCCTTCTTTAGCAATAGCCAATAGGATATTCACTGCTCCAGGGTTCAAAGGTCTCAATGTCTTCCAAAAGGGACAGCCCTGTTCAGACCCAGATGGCAGTGGGGGCTCTAAAGGGCCTTCTCACTCCACAACGTCACAGTAGCTTGGGAGTGGAAGGGAAAAGGCCAGTTGGAAGAAGGCGGGTATTTGTGCAAACTGAAACGGGTTGTGTGTTGGGGCTGGAGTTGGATCGCATTGACAATGCTCACACTGTGAAGCGTAAACTACAGCTTGCTCTAAATCTTCCAACTGAAGAGAGTTCGTTGACTTGTGGGGATAAAGTGCTAGAGAATGACCTCAGTGCCGTACAAAAGGACTCACCACTTTTGCTAACAAGGAGCCTTATGCATAGGAGCTCATCATCACCGTGTATGTCTCCTTGTGGTAAAGAAATCCAACAGAAGGACAAAAGTGGACCAATTGAATTACTGGGCCGGCATTCTGATTACCTTGACAAGGCCAAGCAAATGGTAAAGGAAATCGGAAAGGCGATCAAACATGGAGTTGAACCACTGCTTGTTCATGGCGGCCTTGGAGGTGCTTACTTATTTAAAAATATCAAAGGCGAGTGTGTTGCCATTGTGAAGCCCACAGATGAGGAGCCTTTTGCACCGAACAATCCCAAAGGCTTTGTGGGTAAGGCTCTTGGACAACCAGGTTTAAAGCGATCAGTTCGGGTTGGCGAGACCGGTGTCAGAGAAGTGGCTGCTTACCTTCTTGATGATGGTCACTTTGCTAATGTACCTGCCACTGCTCTAGTCAAGATCACTCACTCCATCTTCAATATCAATGATGGGGTGAACAATTCAAACAACAAGTCTCCGATGAAGAATTTGGTAAGCAAGATTGCATCCATGCAGCAATTCGTTCCCCATGATTTTGATGCCAGTGACTATGGAACTTCAAGTTTCCCTGTTTCAGCAGTGCATAGAATTGGCATTTTGGATATTAGAATTTTGAACACCGACAGGCATGGTGGTAATCTTTTAGTGAGGAAGCTTGATGGAGCTGGGAGGTTTGGGATGGTGGAGCTCATTCCTATTGATCATGGTCTCTGCCTTCCCGAACACTTAGAGGACCCGTATTTTGAATGGATCCATTGGCCTCAAGCTTCCATTCCATTTTCAGAGGATGAGCTGGAATATATTAGGAACCTTGACCCAGATCAGGATTGTGAGATGCTGCGTAAAGAACTTCCCATGATCAGGGAGGCATGTCTCAGGGTTTTAGTTATCTGCACTATCTTTCTCAAGGAAGCTGCTGCTTATGGTCTATGCCTGGCAGAAATTGGGGAGATGATGACTCGGGAGTTTCGTTGTGAGGATGAGGAGCCTAGTGAACTTGAGCTCGTTTGTCTGGAAGCAAGGAAGCTTATAGCATTAGAAAAGGAGCAATACTCGCCAAGATCTCAAACCGAGGATGATGATTTCCAATTCGATATAGAATGTGAAGAAGTGGACTGGGTAGGGGGTGGTGAGGTCATGACAAGATCACAAAGCAACAGAACTCCGCTCTCAAGGTTGGAGGAAGTCACTGAGGAAGAAGATGAAAGCGAGGATGAGCAAACTGGTGGTGGGTTTGATGCAAATTTAGCTACTGAGAAATTCTTATTCCCAACTGTGTCAAATATCTCAATGTCCTTAAACAACACCACTTTAGGGGACAAGCACCAGAAGTTCAATGGAATGAAACGCGAGAATGGGAATACGTCGAGTGCAAATGAGCCGCAACAGACCAGTGCTAGCTTTGTGAAGCTAGCAGATATGGGTAAAGAGGAGTGGGCAGAATTCCGTGAGAAAATTAAGGATATGATGTGGCCTGCATTTGACAAGAGGAAGACGGTAATAGCTGGACAGAGGCAGAGACAGAGGCTAGGAACTTCTTGCCAGTTTTAAGGTAGATGAGTTAATGAAGGCTTTTGTAGGTTTGACGGCGAACTTGAATTTGGAGCAATATCTCAGAGTAGGCATCATAGATCTCAGTTTGATCTTGTTCCCAAGTCTGGATGGATGGATGGTGGTGTTGAATTAGCGAGAATGGAAGGGGGTGTAAATATTCTTTGATGGCAGCTGAGGAGGAGGAAGGCTGGATCTCATGAGTAAGGTTTTTCCTTTGCTTAGTTGTGCTGATGTCTGTTTTTTTTCAAGGTTATTTCTGCTCTTTGATGAGTTGTTTGATAAATAATTTGTTGCCAGGCAATCTTTAATTAGAGTGAGAGGTTGCAAGAACTAAAGATAGAAGTAGCTTTTGTAGATATTGAATGAATGTTGTAGCCTCTCAGAGTCATCTGCTTCGTTTGGAGCAGCTTGTATTTGACAGAAGTTTACCATTATTCATTTTCCTCCTTTGTTTGTACAGTGTAAATCTCTAGTTGTCTCCTCCTTTGCTTGATTTTCCCTTGACACCTGTTCTTGTTTTCCTAATCATGATCCATTGACACCTTCTGCTCTTGAAAGGAGACCACCATTGTGACAATGGACTTGTGACTAACTTGATAGCAGCAAATTAACTTACATCTTTTACATGCTTATCCTTTCTTTTTACCTAATATTATGTTTTAAAATAGTCAGTGGTCAAAAAAGTAGGGTATGATACCACATTTTTACACTTAGTCATGATAAAGATCATGCTAATGTATCTGAAAATTTGGTGACTATTTTGATTTGTATAAATGCAAAAGAATGCCACTTTCTTCCTTTTAATACAAGGGCATGGAACCATAGTACTGTAGGAAAGGAAGACGGAATATATGAGAAGTAAAAGTGGGATTAAGTGCGAGGTGGGGGGACGTAATCATTGACACTATTGTAAATACTTGACAATTTTTTATTTTTTTTAATCAAGAAACGGGGTTGCCCCTGCGAAATGCATTAATTAATATCAAATCTGCTCAAAATGAGCTACATAATCCTCATGGAGGAGACTAATGATAGAATTATGCGGATAATTAAAAGACATAAAATTGGAATCAAAATCTAAAGCTAAATTTGCCAAGCGATCATCAACTTTATTTGCGGTACGTCTGATATGGATTACTTGCACGAATGCCCCACGGGTGTGAATGAGCGCCCTGCATTGGCTGATGAGAAGTTTGTCTCGGTGAGGAGTAAGAGTGGCTGAATTCAGAAGCTAGCAAGCTGTGAGAGAGTCGGTGCAAATGACGGTTCGATGGTCCGCCCACCTAGCAGCCATCTGCAGCCCATGGTAAAGAGCAAGTAGCCCATTGGCTGATATGGATTACTTGACAATTTTATCTACAAGTGTTGTCATCATAACCTTGCAAATTCTTGTCTTTCGTTTTCAATGAAAAGGTGCGTTGAGAGATCAACTTTAGTAGTTTTCTTCGACTGCATCCAATATTTGCAAGTAATGTACATTATGTACTGTAAGTCTACAACTTATGATATGCACTGGCCTATATGAATCGTCATCGTAATGTAGGATAATGTCATTATGATCGCAATTAAAATAGGCAAATGTGTTTTTTTTTCGGAAGGCGATAATTATATATAAATGAATTCTTTGATGCATTGTTTGCTTATTCATTTGTAACTACTAACTACCATGGAGTTATGGAGTATGTTAACAAAAAATGGAAATTGCCAATTGTATATTGTTTTGTTTGCTCTTGTGTCACAGTTCTCATTTCTCCAAATAATGAGGAGATCCTTCATGTAAAGAAATATGGGCTTACGCAAAATACTGAAATAAGCAAGCCTAGTATGCATACATGGACCTCGGCCCATGAAATTAGAGCTATGGTCAAGTCAATTATTGTTAGTTACCGTACATTGGACCCTACACATACATATCCAATCTAATCTTCATGTATAAGTATCAATTAATCTTGCTTAAATATAAGTATATATAGCAATTATCATAACATAATTTAAATTATCACTTGGTACGTCCACCGGTCCACGTAGAATATTGGTAAAACATACCCCACATATTGTTAATCCTACTTTTAAAAACTAATTAATTTCTCATTATTGCTTCACCCTAATCATCCATGCAGGCTGGTCTCCTCTCACACAGCCAATTTTTTTTATCATTAGAAATACAACGTTTATGACATTATTATGTCACATATCTACCAAGTCCATAAAAAATTAATGATCATCTATATTGCTGTCATCACCATATATTACATAATCTTGTCAAAGAAAAGCCATATAGAAGTTCAAAGAATTTGAAAGAAAAGCTTCATTTTCTGCAACTTTAGTGCTAGCTATACATTATTGTTGTACACCCATCAACATTAGTATTCCGTTTAGTTGGAATTTATCAATACAAACACCGATCAAATCACATCAAAATAATAAATCAAGCCCAAAACAAAAAAAAAAAAACAGATATAATTAATTGCTTAAATATATATTTCTATACAAAATAAATCACGTAGGAGCTTAATAATGTAACTCAACATTATTTGATCTGCCTTTTCCTCCTGTCTCTTGGTGGCCTTTGAGCTCTTATATTAAATGTGCCTCCATGGATTCTCAGCCAAGCTTACACATTCCTTGTACCTGAAGCAATCTACTAGATGATCAACGGTCATCCCGGCGGCTTGCATGAAGGAATGAACGATCACCGGACCGACTAACCGAAAACCGATCCGAAGAAGCTCTTTGCTTATGGCTTCTGATTTAGGTGACCTCAAAGGAACACTTCTTGGATACTTATACTTGTTGATGATTGGCTTGTAGTTGAAGAATTCCCATATGTATCCACTAAATGATCCATGCTCTTCCACAACCTTTAAATCATAATTAAAATTAGTTAAACATCAGATATATATGGATCGGTGCATTGATATGTATACCAAACGAGCCCTCATTGACTATGATTATGATTAGACTAATTTCATGCCTTTTGAATGGCTCTAGCATTCTCAATAATGCATCTGGCTCTGCATTCGGCTAGACCCATTTCTTTGTTGGAGGAAATTTCTGCAATCTCTTTCTCTCCCATGTTGGCAACGCTATTTGGATCAAACCCATTAAATGCTTCTCTGTTTAATTTATATTACAACAACAACAACAACAACTACTATATTAAACCGTTAAGGGGAAAAAAAACTTAAGAGATAGTATTAAATTTTGATTACCTGAGGAACTCCTTTCTCTTGAGGATTTCAGTCCAATTGTAGTCCATCAGCAAGCCGGACAAAACCAGTAGCTCGAACAATCGACTGTATGAATGCTAGATCTTAATGAACATGTATTTTTATGTGAATTTTGTGATTAATTATTTGGGAATTAAAACTAATGAATAAGGCATTAAAACTAATCGATCACTTACTTGTCATCATAAACTGGCACCCCCCATTGCTCATCATGAAATGCTACATAAGTTTTATCTGTACCTCACAAAGGACACACATACATACATATAAGTGACATCCGATATTATAAATCACATGTCTAGCTAACACTTATATATACCATAAATCTAAGCTTGAGTTCATGATCTTAATTTTCACGTGAACATATTTCATAAGATACTATGGCCATACATAATATATATATATACATAAATATGTCATGCTATGAAGAACTCAAATAGGGCAGGGTTTAGTGTACAATTATATAAGCTTATAAAAGCCTTCAGGCATTTAGTCAAACGGTTAAGCCTCCAAGGGTAGTACCCAGAGGTCACCAGTTCGACTCTCATGGGCAGCGCCCTCAACCAAAAAAATATAAGCTTATAAAAAAACTTACATACCACTATGTTTAGTGATCCATTGGCATCGTCTGAGCTCCTCCGGTGCACACTCATAGTCACGATGATCATGTCCATGTGTAGGACTTTGAACAATGGGTGATCCCTGAGCCATAACTTGAGTGTCTCTCCTTTGAAGCGTCATCCTGACCCTTCGTAGCGACTCGAGCGACAACACAATCTTCTGATCCAATGGGCAAGAGCTCGAATCCGTAAGAGACGAGTCACTTGAGTTTTGCGACGTCACCGACGAAGCCAAGGATGACATAGAGAGTAGTGAGTTGCTCCTATAGATCCCAAGAGGATACACTTTCTTGAAATGTTTGTACAAACTCGGAGTCGGGTTCGAGTTCGGGTTTTGCGAAACCGGGCCCTCTTTTAATTCCTTGTATCCTTTGCTCCTCTCCATGGCAATATGCCTTCTCACACCCACCTTAGACATGGCTTTGCTAGTTTCTTGTGGAGAATAGGCAAATAAATTAAAAATAAATTAAAAATAAATTAAACTTGTTTGTGGTTTATGTAGCCTAGTTGTGTTTCATGAACAACAACTCATAAGATGTAAGGGGAGGAAATGATATATGGGTTCTGAAGTTTGGTGGCACCTTTATAAGTACACAGGGGAAACCCTATGATTTTTATAAAAAAAATATTTTTTTATATGATTTTAGTTTGGTGAAATGTGAGTCTCACTAGAAGATATATAATATAGATTCTTCACTTTCCTCCTTTGTTCACAAGCAAGCAAGATTGAGAAAATGTCATGGATTGCCTTACTATTTTATGCAATAAGATGCTTATAGGCCTTTCATGCTGATGTATTATATTGGACCACCATTAAATCCTTAGTTTTTTTAATGGGGGTTTTTGAAGAAATACCTGTAGGCTATAGATATATATTGAGGAGAAACATATAAAAAAATTTATCATATACTAAATAATATCTAAACTCTTGTAGTAGTTGGATTTTGGATGCCAAATAATCAGTTTAGACATACCTGTTGAAAAGCAGTCTGTACACAATTTCAAAATCTTTATTGTTTATCCAAGCTTTTGATAATAAATATTTATAATCAGTACCTGACTAATTTCTACCAAAAAAGAAAAGTACCTGACTAATTTCTACCAAAAAAGAAAAAAAAAGTATCTGACTAATTTTGTCCTAATAACGTTATATAAATAAATAAATAAATATATATATTATAAAAACCGACCGTTTTCGAGCCACCACGTTGATTCTGGTCCCGCTTGATTTTAATATTTTTTTTCAACTCAAATTGATAATAACAACTTTATATCTTTTATTTCCCTTACTTATCTAATCCTCAATTTTATCTTTGATTTAAAGTCATACTATCTATCTTTATTTTTTTTTTCTTAAATAATTTTATCAATAATTTTTTTTCTATAAAAGATCGCAATATACAATTAGGTACATCCTTCATTCTATCATGGTCTTATGAAGGAAATCCATGGAAGAATCCCCAGACAAGCAAATAGGATTTTATTGATGCAAACCCCTAAAACAACACAAGAGATCGATCCCAATTGTTATCGTAATCAACTGACCTTTTTTAATCCTCCCTTGAATTTTACTGTTTCCATTTTGAGATTTAACCTTTTGTACGTTTTGTTGATGGATTTGCATGGAAAAGATTTGCCAAATTACCCGACTAATAGCCTAACATGTTGATTTTTTTGCTCAAAGAGATATTGTAAAATTTTTATAAAAAAATTTACTCTCACCCCAACTTATATTTTTGATAAATTGTTTTTAACAACTTCTATTAATTTTCTAATATTTTCTATACCAATTGTTTTTTAGATTCAGAATATCATGATCTTTGAAATATATTATATTTTAATTGATATTTTTTTTTGGTCTATTCATACATATAGAGGCAAAATATTATTCATTAAATATTATGATTAAATTACCTACATTTTTAATTTGGTATATCAAGTTAGTGCTTTGCATACTAAAACATAAATAAATATAAATTGCATAATAATGTATTTTATTGATTACAAAATATAAGTACTTGATTTGCATAATAGCATATTCTCAATCAATCATTCAACAATTAAAAACTTTTAATATTCGATGAAACCAAATTATGTTAAAACTTTTATTATACATTTCAAATTAATATTCTATTTATTATATATCCAAAAATAAATTTAAAAGTACAAGTCGTGCATGGCACGACGGGTACAACTAGTAATTAATAATATAGGATCAACCTTCTAATTCCACATAGTGGTTTGTTCTACCAACGCTAGGCAGCCAATTGCTCTTGAAAAATGTTGACTGCTTACCATTTTTGAATTCAAGAGCAATTTTCTTTTCCAACCTCTCCTTCCGAAAGTCCAAAAATATTTATAAGCTTTCACATGTAATTATTTATACATTATATATAAACCTCGCAAGTTCGAACTAGTCCACCCGTGACCCGACTCATCCCATCATCACACAACGTATTGGAGCATGTAGATTGGATAACGAAAAAATATCCAAAAGTCCAGCACATTGAACCACCTCGAACCCGCAAACTACCCATGTTAATTTTTAAACCTAAATTTTGAGTCGATCCTAGAACCGCAACTCTATACAATATTTATTCGGTTTCTTTTTATAAGGACAAAAATTCGATATATTAAGGAGGTTTCTATCGGCGAACATTTCGATAAATGACTATAAACACATAAATTTTGAAGCTTGGATTAACTAATTAATATACCTTTCATTATATTTAGTAGCGAAAAAGTTAGGTAGCATTGGCACTTTAATAACTAAAAGATATACACCGAATTTTAGAAGGGTAACGAGATTTTGCCGACGGAAGAAGGTAAGTGAGAGTGGCTGCACATCTTAAAATTGAGTGATCTAAGTATGCAAGTATATATTCTTGACAAGGACTAATTAAAGGATATATAACACTTCGAATTAGTTGCAGAGTTAAGTCAATGAAAGTTTTAATGGGGTCCAGTTGTGAGGGTTCTAAACTTGGAACTTACTCCTATGTACTATACATTTTATTTTATGTGTGCGAGTGTGAGTGAGGATTGAGGCCAACGTGTTGCCTGCTTAAGACAGAGATATGTCATCCATAAACTGTTCTGAAAACGTGGTCATGAAATAGCGCCTCATTTTCATGATTTAACTGACATTAGTATAATGTGTGACATCAAAGTAATGCTCTAAAAGCATGATGTTATATGCTAAGTTGAGTGAAGCCCTTGAGCCATTTATAGACACGTGTCATGTGACGAATATATACAACCATCTAAGAAAAGTGGGCTGCCATTTTTTGTTAATTGTTTGCAGGGATGGCCCAAATATAGAGCTCTTGTTTGGGCACCTTATCAATAATCCATTTTTAAAAAACTTTTTTTTGTTAAGAACCCTGCTCATAATAATCGAAGTGATAACTTCTGCATACTATCCTTAAAGATTTAAACGTTTGACCAAATATCCAAAAGCACGTTCTTAAGAACATTAAGCGTGTAGAGTAGACCCACGAAGGTTCTATCATTAATTATGTAATTAATCATACAATATATAAGTATTTCTTATTCCGGTTTAGTTTTTTTTCCTACTATTGAAAATAATGAGTCAATAGGCCATACAACGATTATAAAAAATTAATTGTTGTTCTATACAGTAACTTCAACCCCCTCTACAATTTAACCGCCTATGTGGAAAATTCTCTTCTTGATTAGCAAGAACGCATGCATTCGGAGAGACATTCACCTTCGAGCTTAAATCTGATTAATTTGTAAATTTGAATTCTCTAACCCCGAGAAATAATTGACCACAAATATAATATTAAGTCAAAATCGCCCAGTTTAAAAAGTAATTAAAGGGATCGTTATTAGTTTGGTAGAATTCTTTGACCGTGGTCCAAGCTCTCTTTTTCTAGCCTCTTTCCGGTGAAACCGGTGTTAAAAATTGCAAATGCTAGCTAATTTTGAAATCAGACTACACAAAATGACACTTTTTATATGTCACACTAGTGCATGTGGGTACATGAAAGCATTAAACTAAGCAGCTAACTCAAATACTTCATCAAAAACAAGGAACATTGTCTAATAAAACAAGACATTTTGCTACTAAAAAGACATGGCACAAACACAAGAAACTAAGTACTCTCTCTCTCTCTTTGTCGATATATATTAATTTGATCGAAAAAGGTTTTTATGCTATAGTACGTTACATAGCTAGCGACATTAACTAAGACAACAAATTGAAAAAATAAATAAACAAGTGATCATTTTGAAAGGGAAAATAGTATTAGAACGTGTCTTGGATTTTGAGAAGAAAGGAAGAAAAATGAGAAATGATAGTTTGTTATTTCATTCTCAAATTGGGGAAAATCTGTTACAGCTTTAGACTATTTATAGTAGCCGGTTCAATACCGGTTTTCTACCAACATCCCCCCTCAAATTGGTGATTAATTCAGCTGAATTAATCCCAATTTGTCTATGACCTTACAATGATTAGTCTTAGGCAAAGCCTTGGTCATAACATCAGCCAATTGCTCACCTGTTGGAACATGTACAAGAGAGATTAGACCATCTAAAAGCTTAAGCCTTACATAATGACAATCTAACTCTATGTGTTTTGTTCTCTCATGAAATACAGGGTTTTTAGCTATGTATATCGCAGCTTGAGAATCACACTTGACAGGAATAGGCTGAACTTGAGGAACTTCGAGCTCATGCAAAAGTCTACTTAGCCAAGCCAACTCTGCTGTGACACGCCTCATGGATCTATACTCTGTTTCAGCTGAAGACAGAGAAATAGTTACCTGTTTCTTTGATTTCCAAGACAATGGAGAACCTCCAAGTGTAATGTAGAAACCACTTACTGATCTCCTGGTTGTGGGGCAAGACGCCCAATCCGAGTCACAGAAGGCCTGAAGACTAAAATCAATGCTTGAATTCAACAGCAAACCCATGGTGGAAGTACCTTTCAAATACTGAAGTGTATGAAGTGCAGCATCCCAGTGACCAGTTGAAGGTGCTTGCATAAACTGACATAAATGTTGGACAGTGAAGGCTAAATCAGGCCTTGTATTAACTAGAAAGTCCAATTTTCCAACCAGCTGCCTATAGGGTGTTGGATCTTGCAATAGAGTAGCTGAATCATACTTGAACTTGATTGTACTGTCTAGAGGAGAACTCATGATCTTTGAATCACTAGGACAGAACTCTTGTAACAATTCTTTGATGAACTTTCTCTGTGTAATCATTATCCCTTGAGCTGTTTGAATAAACTCCATACCAAGAAAATAATTGAGCTTGCCCAAATCTTTGATACTAAACTGAGCATGCAAAAAACTTTTAACAGCTTGGATGCCTGAAACATCATCTCCTGTAACAAGTATGTCATCAACATAGATGACCAAAAATACAGTGCCAGCTGCTGTCTTCTTATAGAACAAAGAATAATCATTGAGAGATTGACAAAAATTCTGAGACAACAAAGCAGTAGACAACTTGCTATACCACTGTCTTGAGGCTTGCTTTAAACCATACAAGGATTTATTCAATCGACATACCTTGTTTGGATATTTATGAGCAAGACCAAGAGGCATCTTCATGTAGACCTCTGTATCAATATCACCATGTAAGAAAGCGTTATTGATATCTAGCTGAGATAAGTGCCAACCTTTCTTTACTGCAGTAGCAACTAAAGCCCTGATTGTAGTCATTTTCACAACTGGTGAAAATGTCTCATTAAAATCAATACCAGCCTTCTGTGTACAGCCTTTGATCACCAATCTTGCTTTGCATCTCTCCAATGTACCATCAGCTTTAAGCTTCAATTTATAAACCCATTTGGAACTTATAGGCCTTTTCCTTTTAGGCAAATCAACTATATCCCAAGTATTGTTTTTCTCAAGAGCCTGTAATTCAAGATCCATAGCCTTCACCCAATGTTCACTCTGAACAACTTCTTCATATGAACATGGTTCACGCAATGCTTCCAAGGTAGACAACATCTGTTGAGTCTCAACAGCAAGAGCATGAAAGGAGACTGACTGAGCAGGAAAATCATCAAAATTTGATGATACAAAGCTACAAAAATAATCTCTCAAGTGTGAAGGTGGTTTAAGCTGTCGTGAAGACCTTCTTAAAGGTTGAACAACATCTTGAGCAGGAAATTCAGCAATGACAGGAGCAATATCAGGAACAGACTCAGATTCAGAAATATCAGCAATAGGCAAAGGCAAAGTTGGTGTTTCCGTCTGAATAAGCAATGTGAATGGAAAAACAGACTCATGAAATGAAACATCTCTTGAAATGAAGACCTTATGAGATTGAAGATCAAGTAACTTATATCCTTTCATACCACTAGGATATCCCAAAAACACACAAGAGAGTGCACGAGGCATGAATTTGTCTCTTCCAACTTTAACAGTAGAAGCATAAGCCAGACAACCAAATGATTTGAATGAATCATAAGAAGGTGGTTTTCCATACAGGGTTTCAAAAGAAGATATACCATTCAACACAGAAGAAGGAACTCTATTAATGATGTATGTTGCAGCAAGCAAGCAATGACCCCAATACTTCATTGGAACTTTAGACTGAAACAACAATGCTCTACTAACCTCCAATAAGTGCCTATGCTTTCTTTCAGCTACACCATTTTGCATTGTCAGACCTGATTATCTTCACTGCACAATTAAACTGTTTCTCAACTAAAGAAATGTAACCTTTTAACAAGGAAAAAGCAGAACCTTTTGACTTCATGAGATGAGTCCAAGTAATCCTTGTAAAATCATCAACAACAGTGATGAAATATTGAAAACCCTCTGTGGTTGGAGTTTTATAAGGCCCCCAAGTGTCCACATGTAAGAGCTGAAATGGCGCAGAGGATGAAATCTGACTTGTACTGAAAGGTTTCCTGGTGAAACGAGCCTTTGCACAAACTTCACAAGACAACAAATCATCTGAACAACTGTCTAAGGAAGGAAAAAGTTTCTTTAAACTGACAAAAGGAAGATGGCCAAGTCTCTGATGAAAAAGAACAACATCTTTTGCGTGTGAAACAGACACTGAAGCAAGAATACCATCAGGTTGACCTTTATTGAAGACATATAACTTCTTAGACGCTTTACCAAGAACCAAACTCCTCTTGAGAGCTGGTCCCTGCAACCAACACAATCTAGTGTCAAAACATGTTGTACACTGCAATTGAGAAGCCAACTTATGTACTGAAAGCAAACTGAATTTGAAAGAAGGCACATATAGAACATCTCGCAGCTCAATAGCATCAGAAATTTTAACAGAACCAGCATAATTGACCATCAAAACATCTCCATTTGGTAATGATATAGAAACTGGAGCAGACAAAGCATGAAGCTCATAGAAAAACTCTTTGTTATAGGTCATGTGATCACTAGCGCCTGTATCAATTATCCAAGTGTCCTTGGAAAAACTGTCTCTAGAAGAATTAAGAGAAGTGAAAGAACAAGTGATACCAGCCATGTGAGCCATAGTATTGATGGATGAATTCTGCTGGAGAAGATCCAACAGTTGAGTGTATTGTTCTGAAGATAGACCAGGCACAGCAGAGCTAGAAGAACTGGCTGAAGAGTGCTCAAGCTCAGGAACAGAATGAGCATTAGCTTGAGCATTTCTTGGTGGATAACCATTGAGCTTGTAGCAACGATCAACAGTATGGTTGGTTTTCTTGCAATGAGTGCAAAAGAAAGATCGTTTGCCCTTGAATGAACTAGAGCCACCATTACCTTGAGAGAAATTACCAGATCTGTTTTGAGACTGCACAGCCAAAGAAGAAGAATCTGACAACAACTTACTTGAAGCCTGAATACCTCTCTGAGTCTCTTCTTGCAACAACATAGAATAAGCAACATGAACACTAGGTAATGGATTCATCATGAGAATACTGCCTCTAGCCATAGAATAAGAATCATTAAGTCCCATCAAGAACTGTAATAGCCTCTGAGTATCATTTACTTTGCGAAAAGCCTCTGCTAACCCACAAGAACAAGCTGGATATTGACACAGAGAATCTTTTTCATCCCAAAGTCGCTTTATACGAGTGAAATAACCAGAAATGTTATCAGAAGATTGGGAGATTGTACTGATTTCTTTCTCAACAGAAAACATGTGAGCACCATTGCTCTGAGAAAAACGAGCCTCCAAATCATCCCAAATATGTTTAGCATCGCCAGAAAGCAAGAAACTCTCAGCAAGATCCTTTGACATTGCATTCAACAGCCAAGAGGAGATCATTGCATTACATCGTTCCCAGCGTGCAAAATCAGCCGAATCAGCTGCAGGACGAGCAACGCTCCCATTCAGAAATCCAAACTTGTTTTTCGCTTTTAAGGCAATGATCATCGAGCTTCGCCAAGCGTAAAAACCAGTACCATCAAAGACTTTAGTGGCCAAAACCATGCCAGGATTATCAGAAGCATGAATATAGAGAGGATTATTCGGATCCATTATGAACAGCGATCCAAATCTCAGAAATCAAACGAGGAACAAACGAATTCAAAGGATTTCAGTCGAAATCAACCAAAAATCGCACAAACAGAAGTGCGAGAAACAAACAGGAAATCCCGAATTGAACAGGAAAACCTAGAAAATTGAACGAGAGAATGGAAAACCTCGATCAATCTGATTTGCGGAAGGAAAAATCAAGCAATCGAGCAAGAATCGTAGAATGCTCTGATACCATCTTGGATTTTGAGAAGAAAGGAAGAAAAATGAGAAATGATAGTTTGTTATTTCATTCTCAAATTGGGGAAAATCTGTTACAGCTTTAGACTATTTATAGTAGCCGGTTCAATACCGGTTTTCTACCAACAACGTGCAAGCAAGTGTTGCATACCCTATATAAAAATGTATACGTACAATATTAGCTATAAATATTGAGATAATTCATTAGTTGTTCTTGGGAGGATGATGACGTGGACTAGGGTAATCGGCATAAGATACAAATGAATCCATGTCTTTCGTTTTGAGATGCTCACGTGCACGATCGCTTGAGATCTTTTGACCTTCGTCTTTGGTTTTCATTTTTCTTCCTCTAAATGGCCTACCACGATCAACTTCCTTCAAGCCACGTGATCGTGTCTGTAAAACATTTAAAGTTCTTCAAAAGTTATAAACATATATCGATGATCAAGCTCTTCAAAAGTTAGCTAGAAGTGAACGTATATACTTTGTGATGTACAAAATGTATACGACTACTACGTGCATGCATTATATGTATGTAGATACCTTGACGTTAGAGATAGTAGTAGAACTGAGCTTTATTGTGGCGACACCCCCTTCTATGTAAAAGAGAGCACAAAAGAAGAAACACACAAAGTGATCAGAATTTTATACACGCAAGAATGACATTGATTTTGTTTGGTCAAGAGAAGTGACATTGATTAACCATATGGCTTGTGTATATAGGGAGTACGTACCGTAGTTCAAACGTCAGTCTGACGTACTAAAGTCAATTGACATTTGAACTAGATTCCCTCACTCGCAAGCGGTTTTATACGTGTCACCAAAAAGATTCGAACCTAATTGAATCTCTAGGCATGGCAAATGGCAATCACTAGACCGACTCGATCTGCATTATGGTTTTTTCATGGACGAGTGCGAAAATTGACAACATAAAATGAAAGCATACGTACCATGGAGTGAAGGTGCATTTGAGGAGATTTGATCGCTTGTAACACATGAACTTGTCAAGATGAAGAAGAAGATGAGGAGAAGAGAGACACAAGAAGACCAACAAACATTTCTCATTTATGTCTGGTTTGTGAAAACCGTCAAAGAGGGTGGCAAAAGAATACAAGTAGCTAGAGAAAACAAGCACTTTTCTCTTGCATGTACAAGTCAAACAATAGAATGTAGGGTTACCAACTTCCTTATATATGATTATGAGATATTATAATATTCAAATTAGCATTTTAATCCCAAGTTTAAGTACTACTCACTAGTGACAGAGGGGACTTAGGCATTGAGATCTTCGAAAGGGTGTCTAGTTTTTTACCACAACATGTTACATGGTTAGTGTTTTTATGGTTTTACGCGTAAGCCCATGTGTGAGTTCAATTACCTATAGAGAAAAGCCAAATCACGATGCAAATTTTGGAATTGTGAAAAGAATAGACTTTGCTAATCAAGAGAATTTTGTTGGATTCTATGAATTGGAGTACCTTTTTCAATTCCATTGCACATTCTTTTAATTGTATGGCTACCATCTGGATCAAAGCATTTCCGGCCAATCCAAGAAATATTGAGGATTTGGCCCTTTATTTGAATTGCAACGTACGTAGGATTTAATATAAAAAAATACGTTAAATGATAAATCTTACATTACAATGTACGATAAATTAATATCATTATTTTTGTGATGATTCATGAGAACACACTATATAATCCTTAATGGCTCAATTTTTCTAATCAATATTATATTAAGTTTTTAGAGGGTTAATTTACATGTACGGTTTTAGTTTACAAAAACAACAATTTTAATACATGTTCGAAGACATAGGTTAAAAACGCCATTAATAATTTATGCATGTTTAAACTTTTAAAATAAAGTGGACGTTCGAATTTATATGCGTAAGTTAAGTGATCCAAACGCAAACTTTAAATAAATTCGCTAATGACACTTTGTAATTGATTCGTTAGCATAATCCATGCTATAAACTTTGGTATCTATCCCTCCAATCAATACAAATCGTAACCCTTTACAAAAGAAAAGATAGAAGAGTCATTAGCCTATCAAACTTTTAGTTAACCTTAATAGAAGTATAGCATAAAACATTGACTCTCATACTCCTAAATATTGTATTCTTACTCTCCTAAAAAAAACTAATTACACATTATTCATTAGGAGATAAAAAGGGGTTATATATGAATGTGTTTGTACAAAGTTGTACATGGCGTAGAACATAAGGTATCTGGTGCTTTGAGCCTGCCTGTGTTAGTCTCCAAAAGTTAACGCCTTCATCTTTTGAATTCCACACCCAAGTCCCAACCATTACCAATTTACACACATTCACACCTAAACCAATATTTTTTTTTTTATGTTTAACTATTCATACGTGTCTAACGGCCCATAATTCAAGCTGATATAAACTATTAAGGCGGTTACAACACCATACACTTGCATTGGATTTATTCTTACAACAATTGTGCCACATTTGCACATGTCTTGTGTCTACTTTGCTTCTTAAGCACTTTTACCGGTTAGCCAAAACAATTTGGTCATCACATTAAAAAATGGTATCCTTTCCTCCCATATAGAATTGAAATAAATTTTTTAATACTTTATTGACACGTGTCAATTGGTGGTAGAAAGACCAAAACAAGAATTGGTCATAGCTATGACCGGCCTTCCTCCCACCTAACCAATTTTTTTCACTTTTATTAATTTTTTATTGTGAAGACCAACAAATGGCCAACCGTTGTTGGTACTCTTAGTTCAGTGTTTGTTTCTCTTGTTTTCTTCAGTCTTTATTTTCTTGTTTGTTACTCATGCCGGTTTTTACCGCCGGTTAACTCCATTGAATAGTATTGGGCTTCTTCTGCTCAAGATGGTTTTACTCTAAGGCCCATTAAAGCCCATGGATCAAATTTGCCAAAGAATGTTGCAAATTTTGGACCAAAAACCTTGTGATATACTGTATTTTTTTTTTGGTTGGGAAAAACCTTGTGATATAATCATTCAGTAGGGACTAGGGAGGTATATATGATTTCACATGTAAGTTATGTAATGGCCTCATGTTTTGACCCAAAAAATGAGTACATTGGAGATTAATAGTGAAGAGGCTTCAGTCAAAGTATTCTTCAATCAGTGCAGAGCATCATTCAATGTAGGCAAAGAATATATTTCTTACATCATAAGCCTCATCACTCACCCAAATTTCGAATTAGCTGTTTAGTTATGTGGCGTAGAAGAAGCAAAAAAGATTAAGACCAATGACTTGAAAACTAAAGTCGGTTTAAAATGTTAAGAAAACAAAATAAAACAATTCAGCAGCTCAGATTAAACCTTTGCTTCGAAAGTTAATCAGCATTCTACAGCCAAACCAGAACTCTGAGTCTGGTGGCAGCCGTAAGTCCGGCCTTTTAATCCTCATTGCCACCTGATGAATTCTAATTAATGGTCAAAGTTTTCTTCATTTGGGTTGATTTTGAAAAATTAAGGGCAACCCAGATGAACAACAAGGGTGATTTGAACGGTTCATTAGCAATTGCAGTCTAATTTGTGAAGAGGCTTCAGCTAAGTTATTCTTTAATCAGTGCACACTCATTCAATGTAGGCAAAGAATTTGTTTCTTACATCATAAGCCTCAAGCACAAAAGGGTTCATTTATCTCCGAGAAAAGCAGCTACATTTAAGCTAAAGATACAATCTTTATCTCATTCACAAAAACAAGTTGATAAAGCCTCAGTGATTCATGACTTTTTATATCACAATTCAATCATACAATGTAGGCAATTAGTCACTCGACATCATAGGCCTCATCTGGGTTTTTCAGAAAACTCTCTGAAAAAGTAAAACCCTGATGTTTAAGCAAATTTCCCACCTTCAATATCAGAAATTGACACAGGAAAACCATCCCAAATACTACTGTAGAATGTAGATAACATAAGAGCTGATTACTAGGCCAAAATGGATGAACTTATTAGTAGCTCACAAAATACCATGAAGCTAATTCAAGTGCAAAAAACCCACCATTGAAGAAGCGAAAACAAGAGAAAAACAAATCTCAGATTCTCACTAGGCACTAGCTCTGAGAAGAAGGTGGCGGCGTTGAGAGGGAGGCAAGAATGCAATTGCGAGGTATCAACATTTTGTTCTTATAATGTTCACTGATGGGCCTAATCTGTATTTTCATTTTAGAGTGGGCTTGCAATGTGGTTTGCCCTTTATATGGCCCAGCTCAACTTTTTTCTTATAATTAAAAATCAGAAAAAACCGAACTACAGAGTACAGAAGGTCAAAAGAGGAGGAAAAATCATGACAGCCACGAATAACGTAAGCTTTCTTATTCATTGTCAATGTCAAACCCGGCAAGAAACCCTTACAAAGTCAACGCTTTCATAAGAGGAAGACTTGACCCCTTCAATCCAAAAAAAAAACTTGACTAGGGCAAACTAAAATGGTGGCAAAGCAAATATTACAGTAGAACTAGCAAATTTCATTCAGAAACACATTCCTAGATGAAACACAATTGTCCATGATCATACAACTACAAGTTTCCAGTTTGCAAAGGTAAAAATTCCATTGAAATGCCACTTGATGTTTTTTAATCTGTTTATCATTGTGTTCATTATTTTTTCCTCTGCTAGAGCCTAAAATCATTAAATCCCTGTGATCAACTTAGTGGATGAGCAACTGAATGATTCCTTGAAATTGCAAGCTTCATCCACCACGATGCTAGAATCTCTATCCCAAAGAATCCAATTGGCCAAGGAGACTTTAGATGGATTACAAGAAAAGAAAGAATCAACTACTGGTTCTGAACTATACAATATCATGAACCAAATGGAAGGTATGATTCATGACCTTTGTAAAAGCCATGAGCTTGCACAGATTGCTCCCATGGAGACTAATAAAAGAGCTCAATTTGATGAGCCTTCTCCTAGTCAAGAAACCCAGCTGATGGAACTGCTGAAAAGTGCAAGCAAAAGGAACTCATTAAGCTCAGGGAGAATGAAGAACAGCTCATTAGGAGCAATGAAAGATGTTGCAAACTATGTGGAGCCTTTTTATGAGAGCTTCTTCTGCCCACTGACTAAGAAGATCATGGAAGACCCTGTTACTGCTCAAAGTGGAGCAACTTTTGAAAGACAAGCAATTGTTCAGTGGTTTGAAAGGGAGGAAGAAGATGGAGTTGAAATCACTTGCCCAGCCACAGGAGAGAGGCTTTCAAGAAAAGATCTTTACCGAAACATGGCTCTGAAGGCGATAATCGAGGAATGGAAAGAAAGGAATGAGAGGACAAAGATCAAAGTCATTCATGCTTCATTGGCTTTAGCTAGCTCTGAGAGCATGGTAATGGAGGCATTGAAGGATCTTAAGATCATCTGCCAGAGAAAACCCGAGAGAAGGCGAGAAGTGCGTGACAAAGGGATTGTTCCTTTGTTAGTTAAGTTTCTTGAGTATAAAGACAGCATAATCAGGCATCTTACTCTGGAAATACTACATCTTCTTGCAGAAGATGATGAGGGAAAGGTCAGATCCTTTTTTCTTTTCCTGAATTTAGAATGTTTAAGTTAGTGATTTGAACTGGTTTTTGTGATTATTGACAGGAATTGATAGGAAAAACAACGGCTATAACTTCAACGGTCAGGATGATATCAAGTAGATTTCAGCCAGTAAAACATGCTGCATTATTGCTCCTTGTTGAGCTTTCAAGATCTGAAGTGTTATCTGAGAACATTGGGTGGATTACTGGAGGAATTCTAATGCTGATCAAGACCAAATACGACAGATCACAAGACGTATTCGCATCCGAAGCAGCCAATCTAACTCTAAAGAATCTAGCACAGTCTCCCTTCAACATCAAATGCATGGCAGAAAATGGATACTTGGAGCCACTTCTTGACAATTTAGTAGGAGGTAGTTTCTTTCGTTTCAAGATTTCTAAAATAGTATCTTTTCTAAGGCAGTGGCCTGAAAATATTCTGTGCTTGTGTAAATCAGGTTCTGAGAATATGAAGGTGGAGATGGCAAGCTGCCTTGCTGAAATTGTTGTTGGTCATGATGATGGTGATACCTTCATAGCCAAGAAAGCGTCGCCTACTCTTGTCAAGATGGCGCTTAGTGGAGAAGCTTCAATAAGGAAGGCTGCATTTAGCGCCCTTGTTCCAATCTCATCCATTCACCAGAATGCAGAGATGCTAGCCGAAGCCGGAATTTCTAAGATCATTGTGGAAGAGATGTTCACAAGAAATGTATACATTGAATCATCAAACGCACTACGAGAATCGGCAGAAATACTAGCGAATCTACTGGAGTCGGGTTTAGATCTTCAGAAGATAAAAGTCACTAGTCAGGGACACAATATGGATTCAGATTACGTCGTCTCCAACATCATATATATGTTGATCAACTCTAATGTTGATGAGTTGAGCCTCAATCTTATCAGAATCATCTCATGTCTCATGAAATGGTCAATGTCTAGTATTGTATCAGCCATCAGAGATAGTGAAGCTTGTTACACTCTTGCTGAGTTCATCAATAACCCAGATGAACAACTTTCAGTTGCTGCAATGAAACTGCTCATCAAGCTTTGCCCACATATGGGTCAGGTCTTAATTGAAAGGCTTTGCAAGATCCATGGCCAACCTCAGGGACTTGTCCAAAGGCTAACAGATTTGACCCAGATCACAGAAAAGCAAGTTTTATCAGTCAAGTTTCTTGCTACATTGCCCCATGAGAATATTCAGCTCAATCTAGCTTTGCTCAGTGGGAATACAGTTGAAACAGTTATTAAAACAATCAAGCATATCCAAGAAAGTGGGAAGAGAAAACCCAGCAGGTATGGAAGTCCTTATTTGGAGGGATTAGTTGGAATACTTGTCAGATTCACAGCTACATTATATGAGCCTCAAATGTTGTACCTAGCAGTTAATAATGATTTCACAACAATCTTCAAAGATCTGATCTTGGAAACACAAAGTGTTGAAGTAAAGAGGTTAGCAGCTACAGGCTTAGAGAAGCTTTCTGTACAATCAGCAAAGCTATCTAAACCACCAAAAGTAGAGAGGGGATCTTCTACCAATTCATTCCCTTCGCCTAGATTCTTTTCACCGAGGTCATCCGGTAGAAACAAGATTCCGATTTGCCCGGTTCATGGAGGTGTTTGTTCTGCACAGAGCACATTTTGTTTGATTGTGTCACAGGCTGCAGGTGCATTGATATTATGTCTAGATCAGGAAAACATAGAATTGCTTGAAGCTGTGCTTTTGGCACTATCCACATTGTTGGATGACCATGTGGACTTGCAGAGGAGTGTGAGTGTGTTACATGAAATGAAGGTCACTGAGAAGCTGATGAAATTAGTGAAAGATCATACAGAAGAGAGTCTGTTACAGAAGGCGTTTTGGATGATTGAGAGGCTATCAAGGAAAGGCGGAGAAGAGTTTGTTGCTGTTGCATTGCAGGATAAGAAGTTCATTTCTTCATTGGTGAATAGTTTTTACCATGGAGAGGTGAACACTAAGCACATAGTAGAGAAGATTCTAACACACTTGAGAATCATGCCTGGTTCAACTATCACGTATTCCTAATCCGTGCATCAAATATGTATCTGTAAAATGATATATGTATGGTATAAAGTACTCCCTCCGTTTCAAAATACATGACCATTTAGACATTGCACATATATTAAGAAAAAAAATAGTATTCCTATATTACCCCTATCAAATGTAGAATTAATTATTTGTTTAAAGAAATATGAAAAAATGTAATGATTATGATAAAGATAATTATTAGGGGTATAAATGGAAAGAGATGGAAAAAAATGTGAAATAGACTAGTATTATGAAACAAGAAAAAATGAGCATATCTTCATGTATTTTGAAAACGGAGGGAGTATCAAATTTTAGTCCTTTAACCCTTGGTTAGTATGTCTTGATGATCCCAATTGAAGTCATGATTACAATGTCTGGTGAAAATCAAATCCTTCATGTACGGTCCATGTGAGCATCAACTTTTATCAATTGGAGAATGATGGACATAACCACATCAATATAACATGGAAAAAAGTTATAACAAATTAGTGTGTAGTTGACAAACTCTTTTCCTAACAAAAGAAAGGATTCTTCTTCATAATCTGCTTTTAGTAACATCGTCTGTTCTACATACTTTTAGTCTTGAACCCATAATCCAACCACACCCAACAACAGTCAGAAAATCTTCCCTTAGAAATGACATACTACAGAATGAAGACCATTAACATTATTTATATACATACTTTTAAATACATGGCTAATTTGAGCTTTCCTGTCAAGGAAAGCCCTCCCTCCATATGAAAAGAATGACAAGTAACTTCATACATACAATACAAGGAGATGGAGCACCAGAAGAAGTGTTCCTCGTTCATTGACACAAAACCTGAAGTTGTGACCATACACTAGTTTCATCACATCAGTTAGTAGTGGCCAAATGATGAAGTTGCTTACATGGTATTTGTAGGCATTTAGGCGAGCTTGATTGGTAACTGGCTGTACGGTATATGAATAGAAAGTCGAATATATGCAATCTGCTACTGAAAGCACATATGACTCAAAGCTCAACTTTCGCAGATGGTAGTGAGTCTGTATAGTAGAAGAAGAAGAAAAAAGAAAAGAAAAAGGTAAGCATGAACTTATGTAAGAATTTGAGTTAAATTAACATGCAAAGCCATTTGTTTTTAGGATGAAACCGTACTGTTTGCATCTTGATTGTCAGGAGACGCGCTTGAATTGAAGCCCATCTGAACAATGTTGTGGAGCTCATCATCCCACAAATTATGCACCTACAAAAACAGAACAAAATCCATTCAAGAATTAGAACCATCCTATACACTTCAATTAGAGCAAAAGTAACTCCTAAAATTTTATTCCACATTGTGCAATGATAGTTTGTGCATTCAAAGCAGTGTTTATAGTGTGGATGGAATGGAAGATACCTGAGGAGTAGGTTCTTTGTATCCTTCACTAACGTTTGTCAACTGAGGACGTATAACAGGAAGATTCGGTTGGATAACAGTTGGCTGAGATGGATGTAATTGTGGATAAACCACTGGCATATCTGTAGAGAATCCCATTGGAGGACCAGCTCTTGCCCCATAGATTTGCTATAAGAGGTTAAAGTGGTGACATTAGAAGATCAATCAAAGGAATGAATTAGATGACACGACAAAAAACGGAACTTTCTTACATCTTTTGAAAGGAGACTTTCAATGTTAAAGTCCATTCTAGGATTAACAGTTGCAAGTTTCATTGACAAGAACTGTTACAAAAACAAAAAAGCAGGGAATGAGCACTCTTGAAGAAAAACACAGAAAGCTTTAGCCTTGACACGAAAAAATCTGTTGAAAAGAACTTGAGAGAATTTCATTACTACTAATCAATCTACCTCAACTTGCCGTTGTAGTGATTGCACATAGTTGATAATTTCGTCAAGCATTACCGCTTTGCCTGTGACCTGCAAAACTGAGACTTGTTGAAGTTTGAAAATTCTAAGAAAAGTACTGATTTTTACTACTAGAAGTACAAGAAGAGATGATAATGATATTGACCTTGCTGCAACCAGGTACAAGATCTTGAAGATACTTCATCCTTTCACTTATCTTTTCCCTTCTGACCTATTATTTTCCACATACATCAGCATCAAACACACTTGATTCAAACAGAACTAATCACATCTAATAGGAAAACAAAAAAATCATATACCCTTTCAGCAAGACTATGACTGTTTGTAGCCTGTCCTCGCCGTGCTCTCATATGTATATATTCCTCTTTCGGAGGATCTGAAGTTTGAGAGCTCTGTTTACCATTTTCCCCATTCACCGCCTTGATCAAAGGTTTCCTGTCATCTTTAACATCCTCATCCGATGGCTGCCTAGATTGCTCAGCATCCTTAAAGCAACAGAAGAATTACACATCAGATTACATACAAATCATAAACCATCTATGACAAGGCAATCATTTGACAAGTCAAATAATCTACCTGACCACCCCTTCTTCTCTTCTTGGTTCCGAGGCCCTTAGCTGACGACGGTTGAGCACCGGTATCTTTTAAGGAAGTCTCTTCTTGGCCACCTCCACTATTTACTCTGTCTGACCCAACTTGTTTGGCAGTCTCATTATAACCTCCATTTTCATTCTCCGGGCTTCCTTCATGAGGCCTACGACCCGAAGCCGGAACCTCATTCTTCAGAGGCTCACCAGAAGAAGTTGCTCTTACAGAACTACCCCCAAAGACGACACGCGGATCCTGCGGCATCATCCCAGCTTGATGATAACCGCTTCCCGGTTGTTGGTTCGCACCGAACGGGTTCACCATATCAGCTATATTCCCTGTGCTGAAGCATGAGAATCTAGCAGCACGTTCTATGAAAGCCGAGTCTGCAGGAAACTGAGATATACTAAGTGGATTTGGAGCCTCCCATCCAGTTAATCCAAGCTTGTCAAACGCACTTGTACCGATATGATTATTGATAGTGTTGAACCCCATGGACTGTGAATTTGCAGGATGATCCCACAAAGATGGAACAGGAGCAAATGAATCTACCATTGAAATCAGTGGTGATGGAGCAACAAGATCACCTTTGCAAACAGCCATGGAATTCCCATCAGAAGCCACTCCCATTAACAAATTGGCAAAAGTGGAACCACCAGATTGCCAATCAGAAACCATCCCCTTGTTAGTAGTTTCTAGCTTATCCTTGTCACCTATATCCATATCACCCTCTCAAGAGGATAAACTTGCCCAACAATCAATTCTCAGCTCCCTTGATTTCTTCAAGAAGTAACAAATGTGCAAGATTTGGGGAAAACCCTATGATCACAGATCTTGAAGGAAGCCCACCTACAAGGAAGCAATTGACTGAGGCTGTATTAGGCATAGGCTATGTATGAATGAGCAGAAATAAGACAACATGCTTCAATTATGAGATGAAAACAGTATTAAGTTGGCACCATATCAACACAAGTGTAAGTAAGAACACTACTGTTTCCAAGGTCATCACTGAACTTGCAAGAATTCAAAACTCACACCAAAGCAAAGAGAGGAAGCCCTACCGAGAAAGTGTCACAGCAAAAGAATCTAATTCAAACAGAAACAGAAGCAAAAATCCACAGAATCAGTCAACTTTGGCAAAACTAGAGCATTGATTTCAGCATAATTAAACCCCCCAAAAAAGATCTTAGTCAGAAAGAACAGATGGGTCAGCTCTGAATCAGAGAGATAGGACCTAGCAATGAAAAGGGTAAAGGGTAAAACACCCCACAATTAAAGCTGTGAAGAGAAAGATACCCATTTGAGATTCCGTCCTACTTTTGGTTCTCTTTCCGCCATTGAAGAGGCTTTTTCTCCCCCCTCAAAAAAAAGACCTTTTCTTTATAAAAACTGGGTCTTTTTGTTTTCAATTCCACTCACTCCACAGTCCACCCCACAGTCCACCCCACAGTGTGGTTACACTGTTTATCAAATTCTGCCAGTTTCTGAGGAAAGTAAAGAAATTGCAATCGCTACTCAAACCAGAAGATGAAAAAGGAAGAAAGATTGGACCTTTGATGGAGATGGGGAGAAAGTGAAAAGGAGATTAATCACAAGAAAAGGAGTCCGTCAAGAATTTATATACTGTATTTTATACCCACGCCTGCGTGGAGAAGAGAGCTGTTGATGATGATGATTAACCACCGCCACTGCTACCTTTGAAATAAACAAGTCATTGATTTCCACAAGTGTGAAAGGCTATCATTGGGGCATTTAACTAATCCACCATGATTTAATTGTAATTATGGGTTTTGTAGCAAAAACTGACATTGCCAACTCTGAATTTTGTGGGGATTGCTCTTCATTGCACCTGGGGAAACGGGTTCTTGACAGCCCTTTTCATTAAAGTTTTTTGGCCGGTCAAGGAAATCTACTCTTTGACCATCTTTATCCCTCCATTTTTTTATACTGTATTTTTCTCGAGAATATGGTATATTGTACTATACGGAGTAGTATCTTGTAATTATTGTTGCATTACAGTTTTCTGATTGTGAATTTTTGTTTTACGAGATACCTCAGAATTTTAAATTAGTACTCGAACTATGACTTCTGTAGGTACGTTCAACAATAAGATAAGAACAACACAAAAGTGTAAGATTTTACATACCATACAACTTTCACACTGATTTTTTAAATAAAAAGTTTACCATATACTAAATCGAAATGCTAGATTTATCGGCGTTAGAGTTAAGTTAGTACTGTAAATAAAATGTCGTTGGACTTAACGTATAATACGTACTAGATTTTTAGTAGTATAAAAATTGGGTCGACGTAACTTACATGCTAGATTTACCACCGTTTGGTCAAACACGTCCAGGTGATTACATTCATGTAATTGCATTATACATTTCCGTATAAATATACATTAATTTATGTATTTATTAATAGTAATTCAGAGACTATTGATGGACTGTCGTTCTTTGCACATTGTTCGATGTCATTATTAGTTGGCCTTGGAACTTGTGCTCACAGGGACCCAAGCTAAGCTCAAGCTAGTTTAAGGGAATTATCAGAGGAATCTCTAACCCTAAGATTAATCTTTCACTTAATTCCAAATCATTGAAAATTGTTATTTTTGCATTGAACCGTGTACATATCGTTTTTGTATTGATTGGGTTTTGTGTTTCTCTATGTGGTCAAAACAAACGAACAACAACAACTAACTTCGAAAACCACTACATCCAATTTGTCAAACCTTGGATTTGGGCTCTGTTCGGTAAAACTAACTGAAATCAAGCTGAAATGGTAACTGAAGCTTTTTGTAATTGAAGCTTATATTTCTAGCTGAAATTCGTGACTGATTTTAAAGGCTGACAATTTTTAGTAAGCTAACGGGTGTTCGGTAGAACAAGCTGATTGTTGATAAAAGTAGAGGGTAAAATGACGAAAAGGGTATTGAGGAGGGAGAAGACAATAAGATGAGGGATATGGACCCACCTATATAAATTTGGAGAAAATGGGAATAAGCTACCATAAGCTGGATAATCTACACATGAGGAACTTAAATTTATAACAAAAGCTAAGCTACTATAAGCTAGAATAAGCTATCATAATCTACTCCTGCCGAACACCTCCTTGCAAGCTTATTTATTTCAATAAGCTATCATAAGCTCTAGTAAGCTCCAATAAGCTTTTGCCGAACACACACTTGGTCTGAGACCTTTAACGTGAAAGTTTCAACCTAAACAACGAAATTTAAGCGAGTTTTGGGAAATCTTGTGATCTAACTAATTTTCTCTTATTTTGGTCATTTTTTAAGCGATGATCACTGCTCGATGAATAAGAAATAGAAGAGCTAATACCTATGGTCAGTCTCATATTTAGGTAAAGTTAAATATATAAAAATGTCTTTGGTACGTAAAAGTCTTGTACAAAGGGCAACACATTTGCATCACATCACTTGCACTTGCACATATTAAAGTTGTGTAGCTAATTAAGCTTTTTGTAAAGGCAAAATTTACGAACATGTGACCTCATTCCATGCCCATACACTTCTCAATCATTTGCCCATTCTCAAACAACACGTACCCAAATTCGATCGCTTTCAATGACTATGTCTTTCACCTCATTTTTCCAAACAACTATTTTAGAATTCAATAATATTGTTTTTTCTTAAATTTATTATATAATTAAAAATTTATATCTAAAGAAACAAGATGTCATTTACAACCAAGTGACCAACCTCACTCATCAGTCACCACTCACCACTCATCATTCAACAATAGTAATGCAATTTATTTGTATGGGCTTCTCAAAAAAAAGGTGATTGTATAAAAATTGGGCTTTAAATGGGCCGAACAAACCAACAGCCCATTTCTTACTATTGGCGTCTGGACCCTGTATCATCTTTCTGTAATCAGTTCTTGTTCTTCACTGAAATTTCTTTGTTTCCATACATTGCTGAATGCCACCTCCATGAGGATTATCACGCGTTCCAAAGCTCAGGGAGACCCGTTCCAAAGCTCGTTTTCAATGTCAGCCCGTCTTTGTTTGAACCGTTTTTTCTCGGGCTAATCTTCGCCTTTTATGGAGTTTTGATGACAATTATCACGCGTGATTTGGTTCCTGTGATAGCCACCTCCATGAGGATTCTTGCAACCCTTTCCATGGCTGTGTCTGTCGGCTTGTTCTCGTGGTTGGCGGTTCCGATTCTCTTTCAAGGGGTTGCTTCTGCTGTGCTCGGAAATGGCGGTACAACATAAGGCCAATGTGGTATAGTAAATAGGATACTGACTAAGTTTGGTTTTGTGTACATGTTAACTATAGTAGTATAGCTATTTTCTATGGATCTTTGTTACTGTTGTAACTATAGCAGATTTAATGTTGCAAGTGCATTAATTAGCCATACTAAATTAATAGAAGACTTGAGTGAGGACAAAGTGTTGCCACTAACTAATACAGTATGAATGATGCACAATTGAATTTGAGAGAAAAAGGGGAGATGGAACTAGCTAGAAACATGTTTGTTTCCATAATGAGTGTGGCACGATGAAACTTGGAAGTGCTTTGAAAGAGGCCAAACAAAGTAAGTCCCTCATTCATTATTGCCCACCTTATGAGACCATGTTTTTCCATTTTGCTCTGTCATATATGAATATGATAATGATGCTTCTTCCTTAATCTTCTCTAGATCGATCTAGAAATTGCCAGTACAATTGCCGGACAACTTCTCCTTCTCCACTTGAACTATGAGCAAGACTTTTTATGGTCTTTTTGAATTCGTTTAATCGTTTTAGTGCATGTGTTTAAATTATAGTATTATTGGATAACTAATTCCATAAGAATATAAGATTAGTGAATGATGCAATGGAGATTAAAATCAGAAACAGGAGAACTAGTAATGGGTTGGAGGCCCCAAAGAAGACAAAAGCCTCCACAATTGTGATTATTGAGATGGGTATTTCTAACTTTGGGCCCAACGATATATGTTTAGAATCTTAAAACAAAAAAATTAGTAAAACTGTAGTACTTATTTAGATTTATTTGAAAATTTTATAGGATTTATCTATTTTTTTATTTTAGGATTTTAATTTCGAAAAAAAATACAAAAAACATAGGTTTAGAAAAACACATAAATGCTACCAAAAAAACACATAAATAAGAGATGAGGTTTGAATCCGATCTATATAATAAATCATGATTTGATTTTCCATGATGCGGTGTCTAGTATATTGCTTTTGAGATGATGGTGTGATATCATCAAAGAATTGATTCTTGTTGCATACATAAATTGCAAGTTGTGGTTCTTAGAGGATGTGAAATCACCTTGCCCACTTCCAATTCCAATTCCAATTCCAATACCCCTTTGTAAATAGTAATATCATCCAATTTGTCAAAATTTGAAAGACATATGTAAGGTACACGAGCCAGACAAACACATACGTGAAGAGTCAGCATTTTGAGGAGCCAAAATTATTATTATTTGGCAAATGACTATTACCAAATTATTATTAAGATCATTAATCCCCCGCACTATCAAGTTAGGTAAGAAACCGATGCTCTTTGTTTTTTTCTTACAAAATAATAAAATATTAAGATCATTTAGGCATATACTATAATTTAGAACGTTTCAATAAAAAAAAAAAGATCATGCTAAAGGAATCCAAAGAACTTAAATCCCATCAAACACTGAAAAAGACTTCCATTAATTTAGGGGAAACGGCAATGACATGATTCCATTTGAGAACGTTCTTAGAATATTTTTCCAACAAACTTAAAGTTCAAAGGATTTGAAAAGAGGAATAAATATAGATTTATTTGATTGTCTAGTGTCTTTCTGAATATATGGTTTTATTTCACTAGATGATGATGTCCTGATACTAGCTTATGATCGAATCCAAACAAATATGAATTGGTTTGAAAAACATGACTATAAAATATGTCGTGTAGGTACGAGCTGCACGCTCATCAAATATTATAATATATACTTTGCCACAAATGTTTTCAATATCACGTACAATATATGTGCAAAAACATAAGAACGATATATCGTGGACCGTTTACGTCATGTGTGCACCAATGTAAACTATGAGTACATCAGTTTCATTCCGTGTACATTTTTTAACACTAAACGTGCATGTATGTTTGTTTACATATTCACTTAATTTCACCTATGTATAAATTAGTTACCTATCGTGAGTGCATGCATGTTCAATTTGCTTGTGTGTTCAACTTCTTTCATGTATAAATTAGACACATAGTTTGTCAAATCACTTGCTTTTGTATTAACCAGTGAGTTTCATCGTTTGGTTACTACTTAGTTCGTCTTTTTTATTATTAATTGAAATCCTTTTAAAAAAGGGACGCATGTTAAGTTACAATAATAACATGCTCATCATTCTGCTCCAAATTAATTCATCTGAAATCTAAAATGAGTTTTTTTTTTTGCTCGGAAGAGAAGGAAAACAAAAAACAAAAGAAGGGTTATATACTTATATGGCCTTTCATTGCTTAAATTAATTATCCTCCGCCTTTTGGCATATTCCAAAGTCCAATTTCATTTCGTAATGTAATATTGTAATTTGCTCTTTCATATTTTTGTTGTAATTTAATACAGTTTTCACAAAAAAATTGATACGTGACGTCTCCACTTTATTGAACTAAGCAAAGTAGTAATTGACATGATCCTAACAATAAACAACAAAATAGTTGGTGACAAAAGCACACGATCGATCGATCAATCCGTTAATGGCGTAGAAATTTTATGTCGCAAAAATATAGGAAGAAGCCATGAACTAACTAAATCCATACTTTGTGGTTCAATATTCATCTAAAACCAATCATTCTTGAAATAGAGCACAAAAAGAAAGTTATGTTTCAACGTAAATAATCCTATAGTAATCCATTTGCATATTTCTATTTGCAATTTGGATCAACATGCAAACTACTTTACAATAGTTGCTAATCGCACGCCAACGCCAAGTTACTTAACTTTATGAGCTATTAAACATTAAAATGTCATACTATCTAGACCCACCACGTATGGGTTTTTAGTGATAATTCGACTCATCAAAGATTAAAGAAACTACGATGAACTAATTAATTAACCATATATAATTTCAGCTTGTTTATATAGTTGAGTAAGTCTCATTTACGTCATGTCTCGAGTTGACCTCTAGATTCGAAGATATCGGTTCATGAGCATGTTATATGAGGAATCAAATATATATGATATGAAAGAAGCAGCATATCCCATAAAAGATAAGAAGAATGACATTAAACTGATTCCCTAACACCATAGATTAATCATCTAAATCTTGAGCCAATTGCCAAAAGACATGCATATTGATAAGTATAGCATAGCAAAAGTAAGAGCACCACATCTTATAAATCCATGTACTGTAATGTCATATGATGCAAAATATATATTGGATAAACAGAACAAAAAAAAGAAGGGAATTTCATGTTGTTGGCAACACGTTTAAGGGTATTTTGGTTGAGGTTTCTTTATTAATTCTTTATTGGTGGGTGTCTCTTATATTTTGGAATTTTCACTTGGTGTCCCTATTTGGTTTCGATTGATTTTGTGTTGGGGAATTTTGGATCGTTCAAGCAATTTGATGAATAGAAAAAAAATTAAGATAAAGAACATAAGTAATAGTTGACTCAGTTCGTCTCTGACTACGTTTGGGGGCACTATCAAGTCAGAAATTTTTCACTAGATCAGAGTACAAGGGTTACAAGGACACTGGCTTTGAAATCTACACTGATCAAGATCTTCCTAAGCTTAACCTTTCAATCTCGCTTTTCAGTATTTTATCTCAATGCTTTTAGTAACATACAATTACAATAATCGAGTTGAGTATAGATAAAAAAAAACTAGAGCCACAAGATATATTTTTCCCTAAGGCACAATATCTCCCGAAAAGGATAAAATCAAGCCCAAACGAATCTCGCGGAACACGGTCCAAGACACGCCCACGTCTCCATGGCCGATGCCCGCTTCTTCATCTCTGTGGCTAGGCCGCGACATGGCACCGCCAAAGCGCACCCGCGCTTCCAACCTCATACATACACAACCTCATCTTCAAGGTCGATCTCCTCTAGTGATATTCTTACATTTCGCGAGTCAAGCCACAACTGGGCTGCACCAAAACGAGCTCATTTGAGCAATATTCGAGCACGACAAGGAAGCCCTTCTCGAGCAAGGCTACAAAACAAACAAATCCAAAATCTCATAGTACTATCCGAAATATCCATAAACTGAGGGAGGCTAAAACGTAATTTCATAAAGAAAGAAGAGATGCATGGATATAATGTTCCACTGATGTAACATTCCATTAAGATCTCCTGTTTAACTCTGCTAGCGTAAGCTCCTCATTACTCTTCCACTCTTCCTATATATATATTCATACATACATAATGTACTCATTGCTTCATAACATTCTTAAAACTTAGATCTCAAATGGCATTTGAAACCACACAAATCCAATACCCTTCAGAGTTCATACTCTTTGACAACACTAGTACTCTTCAACCCTCCCATTTCAATGGACTCTTGAACAACCTTCCAACCTTCAACAACTCCCTCCAAGAATTCAACCTCCATCCATCACCAGGAGTCACAACAATAAGCAACAACTCGACGTCGGACGAAGCAGAGGACCAGCAACAAGTGGAGGTCATCGACGAGAGGAAGAGGAGGAGGATGATCTCGAACCGGGAATCAGCACGAAGATCGAGGATGCGGAAGCAAAGGCAGATCGACGAGCTTTGGTCACAAGTCATGAAGCTGAGGACCGAGAATCAGAATCTCGCTTGTAGGCTGAAACAGGCTTCAGAGTGCCATGAGAGGGTTCTTCAGGAGAATCTTCAGCTCAAGGAGGAATCTCAAGGGCTAAAGGGAATGATCATGGGCTTGCAAAGTGATGATGGCTCTAATTATGGTGGTGTTTTGAAAGGGCTTGAGGAGACTGTTATTCATTGTAACACTGCTCATCTTAGAGCCGAAGGAACAGCTAGCCAGTTGAAAAATGGGATTTGTTTTTGTAAGCTTGAAACTTGAATCAAATTATTAATAAATAATACTTATTTTCCGAATAAGAAAACTCACTAGAATGGATATGGATAGAGGCGCTTGGCACAGAGCTCATTAGTTGAGCACTCATGGGTTTATCATGAGCTCACTGCTCAGCCTTATGGATGCTCTAAACGAGCCCAAATAGTACAAAAAAAATGGGTATGGATCGAGTCTTATAACACATTATCTTGCTTTATAATTTAGGATTTAATATAAACCGTACATTTTTTTTCGTACCTTAATTGCCGACTTGAGAATTTTCTTTATACCTTTTGTCCTTGATTAGATGCATGTGTTAATGTATATAATCAAATGTGTAATATTAAGGATTGAAGTAAGTGTATATATGATGCTAGATATAAATCTCAGGCGAGCAAATCAACAAGCATCAATACTTTACCTATTCAACTTGAAGTAATCATGAGCTTGTGTTTTTAAATAATTACTAATTTGAAGAGTTTAAGTTGATTTATAGTCAGAGATGTCATAGGGCATGAATAATGAATCATAATGCATGATCTCACATGAGTTGCTACTTGATGATTTCATTGATCGGAGCCAATACCAAAGTCATAATAAGCAAAAAATAATTGATCTCTTGCTTTGCTTGTTGCTAGCTACATGAGAACGAAAACGGCATAGACACAGACAAATGTATATCTATCAATAATGTACACGAAAAAAACGAGTTTTTAAGTTTCCTTCGACAAACTTAAACGAAAACGCGTAACACTGTCCATTTAGAATTTCCGGATAACATAAACCAGAGGTGCCATAACATTTAAGAAAAAAAAGACAGTACAAAGAGGGGGGAGAGATTTCATAATGCGATGGTAAAATGGGTCAATGAAAACGAATTCGATCAACATGAAAATAAAGTTGCCCATTTTCTTGTAATGGAGAGAGGAGCACAGTAGGCCTACTTGTATTGGATCTCAATCAAAGTAGCATTGATTGCCATTGAGACTTCTTCTAAAGCACCTGGGCCTCCTATTTTGGTCAATTTTTCCTCTATTTTTTTTAAAAGAAATAATTTGATATATCAGACAAACTTAAAAGATAGATAGATAGATCAAAAATTCGATAATCGGACGAATCGATACGAGAAATCATATTATTTAAACTTGATCATGTAGGAAATTGTGTTTCATTAGATGAACACACTTTAAACTGTCCACTCTAGTATATGCTGTGCACCAAACAAGCCAAGCATCTTTTTCCATAAATCATCTAATGACCACTAGGGTTCATTCAGACCTTGTTACCAATCAAAACTCAACACTAAGGCAACATAATTTGTATACCTGTTTCACTTGTCCATATTTAAGTAGTAGATCGATCATCGATGGATGGTTCAAGTTATATAATTTATAAAGAAATGCTAGAAGCTTATCATATTGCATAATAGAGTTAATGGCTGCCCATATCACACATGGACACATTTTTCGCTATGCATGATATGATGTTAATGTGACCCCTTCAAAAAAAGGAAGAAGCTTTATAAATTCATGGAAAAAGAAAGTGGCTTTTTTTTCTTCTTCTTCCCACTCTCACAATTCAATTTATTAAATATGTTAATGATTTGAATGCCATAAAAGGATTTGCGTAAGCACAAACAAATGTGAGTATGGATCAGACATTATCCAATCATATTACCAAATGTCCCAAAGCATTTGATCACAGTGAATAAACTATGATATACATTTGCAAAACAGGAATAAGGTACAATAATTGAACTGTCAGGGCGGTGAACAAGAAAGAGAGGAGGGGAAATTTTATGGTATAGGGCTTATCCTGTTTAAGCCAATGACTTAAAATTGTGAGATCAGGATGAAATTTCATAAAGTGTAAACAGGAAAAATTTTCCTTTTTTTTTCTCTTTTTTTTTTTTTTTTTTTTGTCTTTTTGCTCTTTTTCTCTAATGTGGGGAGGCATTTGGTGGAGACAATTGGTGATGTTGTAATTAATCAACTTCAATTATAAGTGTTGGAGTTGTTGTTTTTTTTATCCAAGTGTTGGAGTTGTTTGAGAGGAAAAAACTTGTCGGCCGATAAAATTTGTATTGTTAGTATTAGTTGAGGCCCTTGAGGCTTGAGTAGGAAAGATTGTAAAAAATCGGTTCTCGATTAACTTATTAGATGTTGTCCTATTTTGATGGTGAAAGTTGTCTTTAGAGAGAAAACAGTTTTTATTGTATTGAAAAATGTAAAAACGAAGAGAGATGTTCAAGGATTTCAATGATAATGAAAAATTAGTCCAAAGTTTCGAATTTATAGACCTTATTAGCATTGTTAATAGGGTGAATTACAATTACTAATCTAAATATAGTTAAATATGACAATTTTTAGCGATAAAAAATAGGTCGGCATGACCATAAGTAACCTTGTAATTAGAATTATCTATCACTACTTTAATAATTCTAGCTATTTTCTTATGTTTCACGTTTGCAACAATTGATACTTACAAAACCGACCATCTTTTTCTCCTAATTTCCATTGGGAAAACATGTAAAGAAGGACATTTGTGGTAAAGATCACAACACAAAAAGCGTCATTATAATTGTAGTTAAAAAGTACTACAAAACTAGCGTGATTTCCCATGCTACACACGGATTTTTTTTATTTTTTACTTTAATTTATTATTTATTTTAATTTCTATCTAGACAATAATTTTCAAACATTCATAATGTTTTAATCAAATAATTTGCTATTTTTTTTACATGAATGTTGTATTTTATAATGGTATATGTTTGTTATTTTTCTATTATTTAAACTAATATTAATATATAATAGATATAATATATTTTTATAAATTACGAAAAATATGAAGATCTTCATTTTCTTAGAACAACGATGAAGAATTCTAATTTTTATATACATTTAGTTTCAATTAATAACTAACAAATTTAGCATGAAAACAGTCATTCTACATGTACACATATGTGTGTGTGTATATATCTATCTATCTATATATATATATGTGTGTGTGTGTGTGTGAAATTTGTCCAAATTTTTTTTTTATACTTGCGTTATTATTTGTCATCTAAGTTATAATGTTGATCAAATATAAAATATAATGATTGGAGATTAAAAGTATCTAACATACTTGTATGGCATGCCTTAGGCACATCTAACAAAATGTATATTATTATAATATTATACAATAAGAATATAATGATGAATACTATAAATGAATATAAATAGTCAGTGTATCTTATTATAAAGCTACATTTATAGGGATGAATATAAAGCTAATTCCTGTGTATAGTTTGAAAAGCTAGTAATGTCACCACTATCATGTTAAAATACAAACAACTTATTTGAAAAACTATAGATGATTAGATATTTTATAGCCTTTAAATATCATAAAATGCTAAAACTATTTCATTATAAATTAGTTGTACTTTATTATTGGTAAATTAATTTGAGAACGTTTTAAGATATTAAGTGAGACTTTCGATAGTTGAAGAAAGAATCAAAACAAATTGTGTTAATGAGAGTTGAACCCATGAACTATAGATTGATTAATAATCATAATTATCACTATCCTATATTAGAGTTTTTGTCTTTATTCTTCATAATGTAAATTATGTAAGTAATGTGACAACTATAATTAACGAAGACAATAAATGGAGACATCACCTAAGTTTTTTTGTCGAAAAACACCACCTAAGTTTATAATATATATATAGATATACTTTTTTCATCTCGAAATACATGAAGTATATATTTTAGAAAACAAATACTTTTTAAGGGAAATTATAAGAAGACGAAGTTAGAAATTTGGTAGAAAATTAGAAAAAAGAAAGAAAGTGGGTCGTGTATCCGTACTCGTAGGAGCTAAGATTAGCCCCATATTCAGGTTATCTGAATTCCTTCAAAAAGAAAGATATCTTCTAGACTAAAAAAAAAAAGAAGACATCAATAGATAATGAAATGCATTATGCTTCTGATTAAAAAATACTCCGTAATTCATTAGCAATGGAAAATGAATAGTGAGACATGTGGCAACTTTTGGTTTGGCTTTAGTCCAGCCATATTTTTTTACTCTTGTTTTACCCTCTTATATTGCAGAAAGATAGATAGGGAATTGAAGTAATAAAGAATAAAATATGTGGCAAATGGCAATTTATGATTTGGCTTTAACTAAAAAATAACCCAAGATGTTCCACTACAACAACGCACTAATTGTGTAATCATAAGGCATCACATACTCAAAATTAATCCTCCACTTAAAAAATATGTAGCAAGGCCATACCAAGTTAGGCTAGATATTTTCGTTAATTAGTAGGTTTGACATTATGATACACACTAATTTGTTAATTTTTTTTGACTTTGTATAAGATTATAATAATACCTAAATTTTTCTAAACAATAAAATCTTTCCCAAAGAGGTTGGTTCCTTTTTTTTGAGTCGAGGGGAACTGGGCATTGACTATAACACTCGAAACAATGACCTCTAGTTACTACCCTTAAAGATTTAACCGCTTGATTAGATATCCGAAGACAAAGAGGTTGGTTCCTTGATATGTGTTTTTCTGATCGACTTGTATTTTTGGATGTTTGTTATGCATGTTCGGGTCTATTGTTTTGGTGATTTTTGTACGACCCTTAAAGTCTTTTAATTTAGAAACGCTTTCTTGATTTGCCCTTATCCCGAGATATAAATGCGTACATTCCGATCCCCAAACCCTTGCCCATGCAGAATACTCCCTCCGTTTCATAATAAGTGTCGTTTTAGCACTTAAAATTTGTTTCATAATATGTGTCGTTTTAGGTTTTCAAAGTGATATAATAGGGGTGAATGATGATAATTTTTATTGGAATGTGTATTTGTTGACTAAAGTTGTTCATGCATTGGCCAAAAAAATGTAATGAGTGGTAAGATTAAGAAAAAATTGTAAGTTTTAAAGTGAATGATTACTTTTATTAAAAACTGTGTTAAGAGCTAAAACGACACATATTGTGAAACGGAGGGAGTACATTAAGTAGTTAGCATCCTTGTTGTAATCCACGTCTCATAAAAGATCAAAGGCAACCATACCGTATTACTAGACCGAAAAATAGTGTTTCTTATGCTCTTCAATCCTTCACCTAGGAATGAACAGGTTAAGGAAAAATATTTGGAAACACCATAAAACTATACAAATAGTTGCATGCACCATGAGTGTTTTAACTCAACGCGACAATAGTGCATGGTCGATTAGTCACATAAAGTGTTCATCAATCGGATTGTTTGGTGGTGTAATAAAATTTTGAGCCTACGACATTCACTGTTTTGGGATGGCGAATGACATTATGACAACATCTATATTGTTCAATTACTTTGTATTCTTTTTGTTGACAATGTCATTACAAGCTCTACCACTAATATCATGGGGACAGGTGGAGGTCAGAAACTGTTTCCCCCACCTTAAACTAAAGTCCTAAAGAAACCCTACCTTGGTAAGTTAATTTCGAGAGTTATCTGCTTTAACAATGGATTGAACTTCAAAGTTCTCTTGTTAGAATTGGGGCAATGATTATCGAGATAATATATAATCTAGTCTAATAAATTCTTAGTACTATATATGACAAAAAAGGGAGATCTTATTTTAATTGTTGTCCGAAAGTTTTTTAAGAAATTATTTTTTTAATTTTTGATCGGGCATGATTCTGATAAGATCGAGTTGAAACAACTTTGGGTAATTAGAGCAATGGTTTCACCTCTGGATTCCCCTTGATGTCTTAACCATTGGACCACCCGACTCCTCACCCTTTAAGATATTCTATTTGTTTGCTCCATAACTTTAGTTGAAAACGTATCTTTGTATTATTGGACCACGAAACAAATGGGTTCATCTGGTTATGGTTCAATAGTGGTTCGACTCTAGACAACCTCAAGACCGACCAATGAGAATTGTTTAGACACCCAATTGAAGATGGTAAATTGAACGTTTTAAGAGTTTAATCCTACTAATTTGAGGTTGATCAAGGAGTACAACACTGAACTTCAATTTTACTAATTTCCCAAAGAAAAAACTAAACCTCACGGCCACCCACTTAAATTTACCATAAACCATACACCTCTTGTAATCGGGCCATTAAGTTGGGCCTTCTAGTATATATTTTTTGGCTCGATTGGGCCTTGAAAACTGGGTTATTTGCAAGTTCCACCGTTAAGTTTGAATTACCAAGATCAGTAAATTAAACCCGTCCCCTTTGGCCCTTTGGATGAGATTGGATTTAATGGCTGAGATTAATTCCAAAAATGGACCAATTTAATTATGATATCAGTATCCCGTAATTTTAGCAACTACAAAAAAAATCGGTTTTTTTAATGGTGATGTTGTTAATCGCTCGTAGAGATCCACCACCCCCGGTACGCCGTGCGCCGGATCAAGATTGTAGGAAGGACGTTGACAAGTCAGGAATCAAATACTAATTAAGTAATTATGCTACCTATGCCAATATTGATGAAATATGCATGCCTCTTACGTGATGAGCTTTAATTGTGGATCATGAGCGGTCAAAAGATCACAAGAAAGATGAAGCTGCTGGAGTGCTGGTGTATCACCCCCAAATTCCGGCAACCTCCGTTCGCCCTTAAACCTCCATTCACACCCTTCGCCGCTCGACCCCAATTTCACACCGTTCGTCCATCGCCCCCAAATTCCGGCCACCACCGTTTGCCCATCGCCCCTCACCATTCGTCCTCACCGCTCGCACCTCGCCTTCCCGCTGATCATCGCCTCCGACCCCGACTGTACAAGCTCGCTTGTCGCTTTATATTTAGGAATACTGATTGTATATAAGATAATATTACATGTATATAAACATAAATACGATGTACACAATGAACATTTATACATGTTTACAAAATACAAATAGAATATACATTAATAAAGATGTTTTATACAAATTTAGAACATATATATACACATAGTGTATATAGATCACAAGTGTATAAAACATAGAAGTAATAGGTATAGACATGTATATAAATTCTAATAATTGTATATAACAGTATAATTATTGTATACTGAGATCAATATAAACACATCATACTCATTCGTGTATAATTGGTATATTAGTTTCTAATAATTGTACACATACATTAAACGGTGTATATGAATGTATATTAACTGTGAATTACATGTATATACGCTAATAATGAATGTATACATAATTCAAATTGTACATATAAAAGACATGTTTTCATTAATTGTACATACAATAATGCAAATAGTATACAACCACATCAATTTTGTATATACATGTATCAAGTTGTTATATACAGTATTACAGTATATATATACAGAGGATTGACGCTTGCTCGATGTGGTGGCTCGTGGTGGCCGGAATTCTCCAGCGAGCAGTTCCGACGTTCAGCGTGTAGATCCAGCAAACAATTCCGACGTGGTGGTTCGGTAGTGACCGGTTTCAACGTGCAGTTTTACAGTGGTGGCCGGTTCCAATGAGCGGTTCTACAATGGTGGCCGGCCGCTGGCGAAGGTGGTTACGGGATCGTTTTTGGAGGTGGTTGCAGGTCTCCAACGAGGGGTGCGACGATGGGTTTCCAGCGACGGCGGGTCTCTAGCGACCGACGAAGGTTCTCTAGCGACCGACGGCGGGTCTCTAGCAACCGCGGGTTTCCGGCAACCGACGACGGGTCTCCAACGCCATGGAGGTTGTTGCAGGATTGTTTATGGTTGTAGCACAATGGACGATTTTCACAAAATCAAAACAATAATCTTAATTATGGTAGTTAGGATGGGGAGAATATCTCTCCTAATTTTGTTTCTTTTCCTATTTTTTTATTTTTCCTATTGTAGAATGTAGATACAAATCCTACCATCAACTCCAATCTCATCCAATGGATGAGATTTGTTCTCTTGTTCTCTATAGGAACATGTTCACTATAGAACCTACCTATATATATATATTCCCCGTATAAGGTCAAGTTAAAACTTCCATTGCTTCTTTATACATCATAGCATAGTAAATATACCACTTCAAACGTGCTAGAGTCAATTGATAACTTCACAAGTCTTTCAACACAAGTTCAAAATTCACCAATCGCTTCTTGCATGATGAGAGAATCAGCAAAAATAAGTTCCTCACCAAAAAATTGCATTGCTTTCTTCATATTATCATAGTAATAAGTAGTAAATACACCAATTGTGGAACCATTTAATATACAAGCTAGCTAAGAAAACTATCTTTTCTTGTTCTTCCTAGAGTAAACCATGCCCCGAATCCCATCCGGATCGGACACGAACCCCATGGGGCGATAGAACCCGAGAACCCGGGGCTCCGAATAGAGCGCAATGTTGGTGATCCCTCGACGTAAAAGACCCTCCAAGATCCGCTCCATAACGGCCTTCCCTAGGCCGACCCCTTGGAAGCTAGGGTCCACCACAACGTCCCATATGACCGCGTTGAAGACGCCATCGCCCGTGACCCGTGCGAACGCCACGGGTCTCCCGCTCTTCGCGTACTCGACCCATAGTAGAGTGTCCGTGTTCTCGAGCGCCACCCTGATCTTCTGTGGGTCGCGCCTCGGGAACCCGACGGACACGAAGACCGAGTTGAGCTGGTCGAGGTTAAGGCCGTCGAATTAATTGCAACTAATATTTTTAACAATAGAAAGAGTTGTTAGTGTTAAGTGTTAACACCACTAATCTAATACTTAATGTTGATATTACCTAATGTGGGCGGGTAAAATTCCCCATTAATTAGTTAGCATTTAATTCTCTATCTTATTTATTTTGCTATCCTTATTTATTATGCTATATCCTTTATTAAGATAGTTACTCCAGATAGGATATTATTTATGGAGGGGAATCTTATCTTCGCCTAAGATAGGATATTTGGTTGACTTGGGGAGCAAGATATCGCGAAACCCTAGCCCTATGGGCCGGCCACCTTGGGACGCGCGCCCCCTCGTCCCTCTCCTCTATAAATACACATGTATCCCATGTGGAAGGTAAGTTCAACCTGGGAGTTCTAAGCCATCCTTTTGTCTGACGCCTTTGATCAACATTGCCCTTACTGACTTAAGCATCGGAGGTGGATTGGGGGTCGCTCGCCCCTTGGTCCATTATTTTGCAGGTCATTGAAGGGAGAAAGGCTCGTAGAAGGGGAGAACATTGAAGACCATTGAAGAAGGAATTGAGACCTGTACACTGACATATTTTGTGTACTAACATTTGGCGCCGTCCGTGGGGAACGGTAGAACGTCCTTCTCGTTGATTATCGATCCGAGAAACGTTTCCCGCTAAAGAAGATGACTTTGGGATCCATCCCAGAGGAGGAGGTCGCAGTGTTTGTTGATGATGGCGAAACCCTAAACGCTGGGGGCAACGCCATCGCTGACAACCAGGCCGACGACGCCGAACACCGCGTCACCCACGCTATTCACGGCCCGACCGTGGCCGACAGCCGCGCCGGCAACCACGCTAACAACCGCGAAACAGCGCACGGCGATCGCCAGGAACAACCCGCGATCGCGGACGCAGGCCCCGCGGTCGCGGGCGAATCACGGGCCGCGATCGCGGATCCGAGACCCGCGGTCGCGGGTAACATGCAGACCGAGGATCTTCGCGATCGCCTCGGTCGTCGCGATCACCACCCCCCTCCCGAGGGCGCGGGAGAGGGTTATGAGGAGCCTCGTAATCTCCAAGACGCAAACAACGCCTTGCGGTTCGAACGCGTTGGTTCGAATGTGGCAAGTAGTTCGGGTCCACCTGTCGAGACTCAGGCCGACCTTGACTACTTATTCCAGCCCGAGTTGATGGCGATCAGGAGTTCGCGTGATTCCGTTCCCGGAAGAAGACGAGATCGCTCGTCCCTGCGCATCCAGGAACCTTCGCATGACCACGATAACTCGCTAGCCCACCGGAGCGGTGCACGCGGAACGAGTGAGAGGGTTGGGCTGGGGGATGTTGCGGGACCAATAAGCAATATGACGGGAAGGGATCGCGAGGAGGAAAGGCCTCATCTTCAATCTCAACTCGAGGATGCCAGGAAGGAGATTGCAGCGCTGAAGTTCTCCTTGGAGAAGATGCAAGGAAAGCGCCCGGTCGATGAAGGTCGCCAACCGCAGCGTTTGGCAAGCATCATCCAGGTTCCCGATGATCACCAAACCCCGGAACCTACGGGTGACGGAAGCGACGGTTCAGACAGCGACCGGAGGGCCCCAAAGGGCCGAAGGGGTAGGCGTACCAGGAGTCGGGATCCACGAGAGGACTCCCGTGCCACGGAGCAAGAGAGCTTGCGGGCCCACGACCAAAGTGGGTACGAGTCCCGGAGAAACGATCACGGGAAGCGAAAGCCCCGCAAGAGGCGCCGAAACCGCGGGCGCGGAAACGGGCCCCGCGGGCGCGGATCGCCGCCAGCAACGGGTGATTCCGCGAGCGGCTCGACCCGCGACCGCGGGTCCATCAGCCGTGACCGCGGGTCAGAGAGCTATCGCGGGAAGATTCGCGAGCACGACCGGTACCGTCCTATGAGTCGACGCGACGAGGACGAGGACAGGTTTGACCGCGACGAGCGTCGTGAGATTGAGGCTCAAGCTGAGAAGCGGACCGAGAAGAGGCTGCTCGCCCTGATCAAGAGTCAGGGAGGACTGCAGCAGTCGGCTCAAGACCAAGTGGATAGGAAGTTGGCTTTGGTAACTTCTACACCATTCCATCGAACTATCCAGCAGGCAGAGCCACCTAAGAAGTTCGCACCACCAAGCTTTACGGTCTACGACGGGACGTCGGATCCTGTGAACCACATCGCCTACTACACACATAAGATGGCGTTATGGACTTCCGACGACGCCATCATGTGTAAGATGTTCCCCGGGAGCCTTGGGAAGGGCGCGATTAGATGGTTCCAAAGCTTGGAGGCTGGATCGATCCGGTCGTGGGGGCAGCTGGCTTCGGCTTTCGCAAAGCGGTACATTGCCAACAGTCGAGAAGCGATCTCATTGGAAACGTTGCTCAGCCTAAGGCAACGTAAGGATGAGGGCATCCGTCGGTTCACAAACCGTTTCATGGAGTGCTACGCTCAGATCGACTGGTGTGATGAAAAGACCGCTATAGCCACCTTCCGACGGGCCGTACCAAAGAAGTCCAAGCTCCGAGAGAGCCTGACTCTGCGCCTGCCATCCACGATCGACGAGCTACAAGACCGAGTCCATCAATACGCTAAGTTGGAAGATGAAGACGACGGCGATCGGTCCCCTACGCCTTCCCGCCGGACGCGTGGCTCGCCCAGGCCCAGCGCCGGGAAGCGAAAGAGGGTCGACCAGGGCATATTTACCACATTCAATATCCCGATTTACCGTATCTTGACTCGGATCCGAGATTTTGATTGGTTCAAGTACCCGCCAAAGGAGGACGCAGAGGATGGCCAATGCGGGCGCAAGTGGTGCACGTACCACCGAGCGCGGGGGCACATGACCGAGGACTGTCAGCCCCTTAAAGAGTACCTCGAGGAGCTGGTGAAGAAAGGACACCTCAAGCAATACATTAAGACCTCGGACGGCGAGGGAACGAGTGCTAAGCAGATCGAGGTGGTCCAAACTATTACAGCTCTCTACAAGGAAGATGATCCGGAGTCGCGAAGTCGGTTTCGCAGGGAGTGCCACGATCTAGAGGTGATGCGCGTCCAGCATACCGAGCCGCGCCCCCCACTCGGACCCCGCGGACCTGGACTCGTCTTTCGCGACGAAGACTTGGCGATTGTCCAACACCTACATAACGACCCGCTTGTCCTGACAGTGGAGCTCGGAGAGGTCAAGATCCACCGCGCCTTGGTGGATTCCGGCAGCTCGGTTGACGTGATGTACTACGACACGCTCAAATCGCTCGGCAAATCCAAAAAAGACCTTGAAGAGGTCAGCATGCAACTTTCCGGACTCGGTGGATATCCCACTTTTCCACTTGGAGTCCTAAAGGCTCGAGTAAGTCTCGCCGGAAAGGAGCATCATACCGAGTTTGTAGTCGTCGACGTCCCAGGGCCGTACAACTTGATACTCGGGCGACCTTGGATCCATGGCATGGGAGCGGTACCTTCATCTTTGCACCAAATGGTCCAGTTCATGGATAAGGGCGCGGTCGTGCGGGTATGGGCTAACCAACTTCAGGCAAGGCTATGCGCGAAAGGAGTCCGGCCCAACGAGAGGATCGCAGATGGCGACAAAGGACTCGGGCGGGTGGACATAGTCACCGGCGCCGACCGAGGGCACCGCCCGGATCGCCGCGAGCACGGCTTCGACCGCCGCGAGTGCGGTGAGGACGGCCGCGGGCGCGGGCGAGACACCGGCGACTTGAGGCCCTGCGTGGTCCTAGCTGAGTCGGCCGAGACCTATGATTTCATGTAGTGGGGGCGGTACTCTTTTTCCCACGCGGTTTTGATGAGGCCCCCCTTTAAGTTTTCATTCTTTTTAGTTTGTCCTTAGTTCATGACATTTCATATTTGAATTTTTTAATTGAAGTTTGCATTGTTTTTGCATTAGATTGAGTCTTGCACAAAAAAAAATACCAACGTTATGCGATACGCTAACGGAATAACTTGGCCAAGGAAAACACCCTATGAAGGCCCTACGATACGAATGCGTAGGAGTTGCACGGATCCCGTATTTATGGAATACGGATGTACGAATATACGAATATACGAATAAGAGCATCCTAATCTGCATGGCCACTCACCGCTTAAGCTCCGGCCCCATACCCGGGATAGCACGGGGTGTACGGGTAGATGGGCCCGGAGGGGGGCATTGTGGGCGGGTAAAATTCCCCATTAATTAGTTAGCATTTAATTCTCTATCTTATTTATTTTGCTATCCTTATTTATTATGCTATATCCTTTATTAAGATAGTTACTCCAGATAGGATATTATTTATGGAGGGGAATCTTATCTTCGCCTAAGATAGGATATTTGGTTGACTTGGGGAGCAAGATATCGCGAAACCCTAGCCCTATGGGCCGGCCACCTTGGGACGCGCGCCCCCTCGTCCCTCTCCTCTATAAATACACATGTATCCCATGTGGAAGGTAAGTTCAACCTGGGAGTTCTAAGCCATCCTTTTGCCTGACGCCTTTGATCAACATTGCCCTTACTAACTTAAGCATCGGAGGTGGATTGGGGGTCGCTCGCCCCTTGGTCCATTATTTTGCAGGTCATTGAAGGGAGAAAGGCTCGTAGAGAGGGAGAACATTGAAGACCATTGAAGAAGGAATTGAGACCTGTACACTGACATATTTTGTGTACTAACACCTAAAAAATGATAATGTCACTTGGATCATTAACCATAAAAAATCTCGTTTTTTACATTGCTTTCACTAGCTAGCAAGTAAGCAGCAACTACAAAGTCTACAATCTACGTAGTATCTCATAGTCGAGGCTATCTGCCATAACTTTAGATTTTAAGCTATTTTTTGCAGCCATTACGAAGAGTAAAATTTTCAATTTTTTTTGTCCAAACTAACCTACCTATAATATTGAGGTTTCCACGGATAAAAGTCAAAATTAAAGTTGGAAAAGTTCTTTCAAGGATAGATTTGATAAATCTTAAAATTGGAGATTTTTTTATTTTTATTGTGATGAATTCACTATTTTCTCTTAATTTCCTTGTTTAGGACATATAAGGTACCTTAAGGCACAGAGTAGAAAACCTTTATTTCAAAATCAATTCTGCGAATAAATGCACACACTAGTTGTTTTCTCACAACATGCATTCACGATCATGAGCTAGCTTGAATTAATGTGTTTTTTTTTTTTTTTTTGAAATGGTAAAAATTCGGAGTACCAAATAAATTTGGCAGTCCGAGAGGCCGTAAGACGGAAGCCGTGAACGGCGAGGAAACTCAAAAGAGCCACAAATGGCAAGCAAGATGGACGAAATGAGGTACAAATTTTCAAAAAGAAAGAGCAGAGAGAGGTTGGAATCGGGGTGAGTAAAACACTAAAATAGTGCCGCCGGCATCAAGTCGACCCATCCTGGGGTGTGCGAATGGACAGCTGACGTTCCCTCCACCTAGATGAAGGATCTTCAGAAGTCTCTGAGCACCAAGCAACTTGGCCTAGACAAACTCGGTCCGAAAAATTCCAAACGATACTCCGACTTTTTGAAAATTTATACAAAGCGAAGCACAAGCCATCCTACAAATCACTGCAGCTCGGCAAAAATTCCAATCAATTAGATTGGAGGGTAATGCTCAAGGAGTAGGCTATCAATAAAGAACCACCCAAAAATTTATGAACATCCTAAGCAACATTTAGAGGAGAAATTTTCACCAGTAGTATTATGAGCATTAGAAATTTTGGAACAATGGTCACTTGTCAATTTAGACAATAGGAAACAATATGCATTATTCTTGTTCCTTTGACCACCATCGTAAAGGCTTGCCTCACCATGGTGGGTTTGGGTTCAGATTGTTCAAAGGATAGTTGTTCGAAGTATTGTTCATCATGAAGTTGTTCATCAGACAATTGTTCATCTAAGTCCTTATTATTTTCCTGTATGTTGTCCAACAAGTAACAGTCATGGAATTTGCTGAGTTTTAACTCTACTTCAGCACATATATCAGTTTCATTAGAGACAAAAATAGTCTAGAATCCACTTCAGAGCTCAAATACTTGAGCATCAATGAATTTAGACCTGGGCTGGTGCACATGAAAACCACCATTAACGGTCTCCTCGACCATGGTGGAGTTTGGTTCAATTTGTTCAAGAAGTTAGGTTTCAGAGAGTTGTTCAAAAGTATGGTTCATAACTTCCCATAGCACAAATATACATATCGTCAACCGATCACACCATATGAATATCAATCAAAGAGAGGGGGCATGAATATAACTTCTTCTTTGAAGGATTTCACCTCCTTCATGGGTCAAAAGTGGATCGTCAACCAACCCTCTTCCTTCGTGCTCCCGCCACCCCCCCTGTGGTCAGCATACAGGCAGAGCTGACTTCTACAAAGCTCTCGATTTACCGCTGTTGTTTTCAACTTATATCGCAGATTAATCCGACGCCCATAGCTCTTCCCTTGTTTTGGTAAGGATTTAATCCTCAATCGATCTTCTTGATACTTCGGTACGGAAGAATCGTGATTTTCAAACCTAGGGTTAACGGCGGTCGGGATTTTCCTCCAACCGGGTTGCAGGCTGATCCAAATCCGATCGCAGGTGTTCAAATCAAGGTTTTCATGTGGGAATCCGAAGACAAGGAGGCATATTAGGGCGAAATTGAAAGGGAGATCTGAAATTTTTGGGGTTCAATTTGATCGATTGTAACTCGCCATGTGAGGGGTAAGGGGAAAGGGGGAAAAGGGGAAAGGGGTCGGTTCTTAATCCTGTAGGGTTCCATTTTGGAACCAAACAAGAAACAATAATACTAGCTTGAATTAATGTTGTATTCAACTAGCTACTTCCTCACATTCCTAACCCATGTTTTTTTTTTTCGAAGGAGAGACGGTACTCTCCGGCTCGCGAGGAACGTTTTATTAATACGAAAATAAAATGGGCTAAGTAATCCTCAAGCGGGGGATAGCCCCCCCTTACATCATCAGAAAGCATAATAGAAATCCTCTCATGCGGGGCACTCAATACATGAAATCCTATCGGGCAAGGCTATCCGCTACGGAACTAGCCTCACGATACACACGACGAAATTGGATAGTCCAATCCCTACTCAAGAAACCTAGACATTTGTTGACTAAGCTACTAAGAGGATGACTTTATCGCTCGCACACCCGAATTGAGAAAATGTATAGCAAGTTGAGAGTCCGACTCAAGTCCTACCCATGTTATATTACACATTAATTGCACAATCGGTTGGATTTTGCAATGTTCCGACAGCTAAGTCCTTAGATGCCCATCATTAAATGCAAACATTAATATCTTGTAACATAACACCATTATATTATTTTTCAGGATCCAGCTTAATGTGCTGGACCATGGTTTGTACGTAATTAAAGTGTTGTTTGTGCAAAAAGAGTGCCAGAAAGATAGTACAACATCTAACGAACTATTGATTATGGATATTAATGCCCTTTTTAGAGCAGAATTAGATCTCTCATATCCCTTCGAAGGCCATGAAAGATCCCCATTGGCCTACTCAAAATTGTGTATTGAAAGTGGGATCTTAATTACGTGCATTGTCCTGTTTACAGTAGTAGATAGCTCTTTAATTCTAGCCACATGATTTCCAGCTCTGCTCCACAGATGTTCAGGTTGTCACACTTTCTCTTCCACATTTCAAAACCCCTTGCATTTAACCATGCATAGTTCACATAAAAGCGAGTATTTACCGTTACGGATGGGCATTATAATGCAAGATAATGCATTATGTTTTACGTTGCGGAGTAAATTTTTTAATTGAATGAGCTTCGATAATGAATTCGCCTTAACTATCAAGAGTTAAATTTCGGGTGTGTTTGGATCGCTCATTGTCCTAGGTTGTCTTTTTTTCTCTATGGTTCCCTATTTTCTTATTACATTGCATTTGATTAATTAGCGGAAATTTAATTCATTGTCTAATGCTTTCTGCTTTAGTGTGCCAGATAAATTTGGATGAAAATGTACATGAAAAAAAAAGCTTCATTTGGAGAATGCATACACTGAAATATATTCAACTAATTAGGGAAGACTCTTAATAAGTCATAAGCTTTCATACAAGAAAGATGATCTTAAGCTTATGTACATATTAAGCCAAAAAATGAACATGCACATTCATAGCCCTAAGAAATGAAGACCATTGATATTAATTCTCCTAGATGCTCACACATCCAAAAGCAAAAAATCAATAGAGAAAATAATAGGCATTCTCTAATTACTCCTTATTTTTTACCCAAGAGGCCAAGACCCTAATTTGCTTTCTTACCTCTTTTCTGCTTCAAAGCCCCTTTTGCCTTGCTGACCATTGCTAACACTTTCCCAGATTTACCCTTCACCTCTTTACACTTCTTACCACAGTAAAACTCTTCATCTTCATCATCCTCACTATACTTAGAAGAACACCCGCCAGCATTAATCCCTCTTGCCCTAAAAACCCGGCTACTCCTCGGACCCGAGGATGCATCCGAAGTTATGGAATCGCCGTCGTCTTCATCTTCATTTTTCTTGTGCTTTAAACCTCCATTGTAGTAGTCGTAGTAACCATCTTCAACAACACTACTATAGCCTTCTTCTTGCTCCGACGGCGAACCGAGATACTTGGTCCATCCGGACTCGTTGCTGCTGAATTCTTCCATGAAGACAGAAAGCTCAAACTTTTTGCTCTTTCCAAATGAGGGGAAAGGGCTAAAAAAAATACAAGGAGAAATGGATTTTCTTTGACCTTGCAATACAAAAATGAAGGTTTTGTCACAAAGAACAAATAGAACATATAACACATCAATGTCACATGCCTAAAAAGAGCTAGCCTCATTATTTGAGTTGCCAGATTGAGTGCCATCACCTGGCATTCAATGTGGGTCCTTCTATGTATCGTTTTCTTCTGATATGCAAAGCTTACAAACGCTACAAACCACGGGCACTTGCACTAAGAATCTTGTCTTTTTCCTTAAGGAAAAAACACCGGGTAAAACTATAGAAACCAAGTCATTAGGAATTACCCAATATGAACTCGACAAAAGGACACTTGAATGAAGGCATGCACACACACATATATTAGACACGTTTTTATTTCCCTCCTCACTCCCAAGTGACTTACTTATTATCTTTTGTAGTCAGATTAAGTAAAAGCCAAAAACGATCTAGCTAGCCTTCTGTCACGAGATATGTTGCTAATGTTGTCTCATAACGTATAGTATTTTACTCCTGCACTTTGTAATCTTGTAGTGTAATTTCACAACGTATCGATAGTATTAGTACTATATGTTACGACTCATGGTTCAAGGTAAAAACTACCGTCGACTGGATCTTCTATAACAAAGTAATATGTTATTAAAGTTGTCTCATAACATATAGTATCTAGTACTTGCTTGCACTCTACTTTGTGATGTTAAAACAAAACAATAAGACATGCATTGTTACAACGGACAATAATAAAGTACTATACTTTATGAGTTATGAGACAACATCCGTATCTCTAATATATCTGGTCGTAACAGAAACTACTGACCGGTTAACAACACGATAACATGGAGACAGTGGAGTTACAGCTATGAACTAGCTGTAGGCAGTAAAAAAAACGAGCGTTTACTGTCTTGAAATTCCAAATTCACTTGGGTTAAAGTTAATGGGTCTCACGTTCAGAGAAGTCACACCTGGAAAACACAATTCACCATTTACTTCTCTGATTGCTGGTGCCATGATCACACAATTCAACACCTGGAAAACACAATTCACCATTTACTTCTCTGATTGCTGGTGCCATGATCACACAATTCAACAGTTGCCTTTTAATGCCCTTTTTTGCAAAGCTCATGGAAGCCAACTCAACAAATCCTGAAAACTTTGTAAGTTTAGATCAGCCACTTTTTTGAGCAATTTGATATGAAATAGTAAGACACAAAATCCAACACGAGTGGAATTTTTTAATTCAACAATTAATTAACATAAAAAATGTGAAGAACCGAGACTGAGAATATGATACTCAAAGCAACTTGAGCCGTTAACAAACTTATCCTGAAATTATCGAGCCAAACCGGAGCTGTATATGCTGATTAATAAAGGGTAAATGATTACAAAACTTGTATAAAGAAAGAACAAGAAAGCCAAGCCAAAGGCACAAGGAGCCAGCTTTTCTTTTGCATATAGTGAACTGGATTTTTGGTGTTGGATTTGTGACAGCTTCATTAATTCTTTGTTATAGGGCTGACATTTAGGCTTTTCTGTTCATTTGCTTAACTTTCACCTAACTTCTTTTTTATTTAAGTTTAGCCTAATTTCGGTATAATTAAGTGTACAGTGTTAAACAATACGGTTCAAATTTTGCTTGTAGTTTGCAAGGGATCTCCGACGACTATAAACAGCAATTGAGTGGGCCGGCCCATTAAAATGTATTGTCATCGGCGGAACGGGCCCAGTCAAATTGCACAACGTGTCGTATTTGCAAATTTTGAACATTTTATCATTAGAGGTTAGAACTTAGAACAATGGTAGCAAAAAAGTGTAAGAGATAATAAAATGTAAGATCTAGTGCAATCCAAACAATTGATTCGGCAACATTAATTAGTACACGTAAATATATTATACGTATCGGTATCGATATAATTCGGACACATAGTTTACAAGTATTCTGTATCTTGCTTGTTGAAGTACAGTATTCATGTCTGTTCATGAATTATTACAAACCAACACACCACACGTACAAGATCATGAAAACAAACCTAGATCGATAACATTAACAACCCAGGTCCTACTTATTGAATTCGCCATGCAAAAGTATCGTGATTTTTTTTTATTGAGATAGTTATATCATTATAAGTTAGTTGATTTTCCTACAGTCGGTTCTGATCTCGCCATTAGTCCCAGTAAGTGGGCTAAGATTGCCCATCTTGATCATGGCATTCCCAAAATCCGTAAAGAAGGCCGAGGAACTTCCGCTATAACCCGAAACGACGGAATCGGTCAATTGGTCACCGTAGAGTTGTTGATCGGAGTGGAGGAGGCCTCTAAAGTTGATGAGGTTGGTGAAGTAGGCCCGGTCGAACGAGTTCGGGCTCGTGACATCGAGCGCAGCTAGGTTATTGTCTCCGGAGCCGCTCCCACTTGAACAGATTGACTTCAAAGAGGTTGCGTAGGTGGAGTCTATGGTTGTCTCGTTGTAGATCCTGTCGCGGAATGAAGTGCACCTTGCTTGCCCTATCGTATGGGCCCCTGTTAATTGCATTTAGAAACATGTTTCGATTATAACAACATACAAACCTCGCTTCGACCAAAAAAAAAAAACATACAAACCTCGTTAGTCTAGCTGGTAGGTGATGACATGTTAACATTAATTCTTTTAAGTTAACCTGAGAGAACGACCATTTCAGAAGTGGTGAAGCCTTTGTTAGAGAAAGCAGTGATGAGGCCGCTTAGGCTCAAGGTGGGCGCGGGGAGGTCTGAGTTGGCTGCGCTTTGACTCGCTGTTGTGGCGTCTCGTCGACCCAATTGTACCGTCCAGCCTGGTCCTCCTAGCTGCAATTTTTATAAAAGGATGTATTAATTTAGTAAACCATGAATTATGTCCAAGTCCAAACCCTACAAAATGTGTATATTACCGCAAAAACAGAGTCTCGGGCGGCCACGGCCAAAATGTCAGCACAAGACACAACACCGGGACAAACGCTCTCAACGTTGGATTTGATGGTATCAATGACGTCAAAACCCCTAATCGAGTTGTTGTTCGGAGCAGCCGTCTTCTCTCCGGTAAAACTCGAAGTGTCGTCCAAGAGAACGGATACATCACAGCCCTACAAAATGAGTACAAACGTACAATCAACAAACAGTTACATACATATGTAACACACACACACACACATATATATGTCATGCATGTTCTTGAACTAATAACATACGTTAACAAAGCAATCATGGAAATGCAAGCGAAGCAAAGAAGCGCCCATGCGGGACTCTTCCAAAACCGCGTTAAGCACAGCTTGTCGAATCAGGGCGAGTGCTAACGGGCATGTCATCTGGTAGAAGTCTGAGGATAGTTGCGCTGAGGATGCGACGACAAGCGTCAGAACGAGGCAGATCTTGAGCTCAAAACCCGAGGGTTTCATTGATGATGATCCCATACCTAGCTATCTCTCTTAGCCTAATAATCAAGCTTGTATGGAGGAATTGAATGTGCTTATAGATGTGATCATGTGTTGGTATTTATACACGTACGAGGTAATGCATGTTTTCCTATTATACTATATATTGTATGATTTGAGATCCAGGTTTGATGCCTCCTGTGCTCTGGCATGTCACCTCAAGTTTTCTGTTTCTAATTAGTTAAGTACATGTGCTTCACATTCCCTCCGCCTTCTGCTCCTTAAAAAAAAACAAATCATACTCTATCCACTCAAAAATAAGTTTTGTGAAACCACCCCTAAAACCGTGTTTCTGAAACCGGTGGATGTAGACCTGCAACCGGTCCGGTTTTGAATGGCGAATCGGATCGAGACCGAACCGGCTCAAACATGAACCTAAACCAGATTAGCCTAAACCACTCGTCCATCTCAGTGAAGGTTTAGGTTAGGTAAATGATAGTGGTTCTGTAATTCTGCCGGATCAAAATTGGCCGATTTAAACTTTAAACAAAACCGGCCAAACAAATATTTATGAGTAGTTTTGCATAATTTTGTTTTAGCTGGGTGGTTTTTGAAAATTCTTATTTTTTTTGGTCAAGAAAATATCGGTTGAGGGGATGTTGGCCGATTTAAACTTTAAACAAAACCGGCCAAACAAATATTTATGAGTAGTTTTGCATAATTTTGTTTTAGCTGGGTGTTTTTTGAATTTATTTTTTGGGGGGGTCAAGAAAACATGGAGAAAGATGATGCCCTAGTCCAAGGATAGGAAAAATCAATATTCAATATATATTATAAAAGCCGACCGTTTTCGAGTCACCACGTTGATTCTGGCCCCACCGCGTATGCGATAAAAAAAAGTTTTTATTTATATATTTCAATTAATCTGATTAAATTCTTTACCATCTATTTATATAAAGGATATAATCAAATTTCAGATTTTGGTAAGATATTCTATCTTTTCTAATATATCCCTTAATCTTTTTAATGTTGATTTTGGTCTCACATCAAAACTAATTTATCATTTCCGGTTAGCAATCTCCATTCATCTACGTATGTACAATATTTTTTTGGAAAATCAATGATCGTATGACTCTACGTATGTAACAATAATAATTCATCAACGTATGTAACAATATCTTCAGCCAATTATAATAGAATCATATTTTGATACTCTATACTATCCTATTTCATTTTCCCAATAAACTTTCCATTCATCTACGTATGTAACAATATGTTTTTGGAAAATCAATTTTATAGTATATGGATCTTATCTCCACCGTCAATATCAACCGATCATGAATATATCGATCGATCTATCTATACTATATCTATCTATATCTATACTATATATTAAAGCCGAGGATTTTCGAGCGTCTACGTTGATTCTGGTCCCGTTTTATATTTTGGTTTTAATCTTTTTTCAAATTCAACTCAAATTGATTTTTTCTTAAATTATCTAATCTTTAATTTATCTTTTTTCTTATTCATCTAATATCTATCTTTCAAACAATATTATTATCTATCTTTAAAATTTTCTTCTATAAAAGATAGGCAATAGATCAAAAAAAAAAGATAGGCAAAAAAAAAAAAAAGAAAGTACAAAGCATAAAACACATTATCAATATATATTTTAAAAGCCGACAGTTTTCGAGCCACCACGTTGATTCTGACCTCATTTGATTTTTTTTTTCAACTCAAATAGAAAATAACAACTTTATATCTTTTATATTCCTTAATTATCTAATCCTCAATTTTATTAAAGTCATACTATCTATCTTTCATTTAATTTTCAGAAAATAGTTTTATCTTTAATTTTGTTATATAAAAGATACCCAATATACATTCACAACTTATTTCTTTAATACAAGTAGAATTGTGGTTTCCGACATTTTCTATTAAATTTTTACAAACTTTATCAATTTATCAGTTGATGAAATTTTTAAGTATATTTACATTTATGATAGTCGTTATTAGTATATGATAAAAGTTATATGTAAATATTAATTTAATTTCTTATAATCGGGCTTTATAACAATATATATAAGAGTGAAAAATTATGAACTTAAAAACAACATCACTCTTTTTAAAAGTTAAAAAACATGCCCATATGATAAAACTTATATAATATTTTACATATAAATAGTTAATTATAAAATATATAATTTAAGTTTAATATTTTTAAGTGAAATAGTCGTGCATGGCACGACAGGTTAAGCTAGTATAAATTAACTTATGGGTGATTTGGTGAACTTTATAGAAAAATAATTAGAATTGCTTCTATGCGTACAAACTACATAAAATTGTACATATGTTAGTCAACCCCTCGATTTATGGTTTTCGTCTCAAGTAGTGTCCATGTATCTATAGTTCTATACCCACTAGCCTGCAGGATGCAGCTAGCGATTATTCATTAATCAAATTCAAACCATTCGATCTTCACATACACTAGCTGTTGCTGTTGGATCACGACTCCGTCGACTCGTGATTCACGAGTGTTTAACTAACCGAAGCAAAAGACTTTTTCGATCATACACTATGTAACGGAATTAAAACGTACGTAACATAAGCAGTAAATGAACCACATTATTTATATGTAGAGTGAGAATCTGAGATCGAATTCCGTTTTGAGGGAAGGGGGTGTGGGGGGTTGTTTTGGGGGAAATTTAAAGAAGGTAATCTCTCCCAAAAATAAATTAGCTAACTAGACTCTTCCTCTTGTATAAAACTTTCTATTCTCTTCTTTTTCTCTCTCCTCTTCATTTTTTTTGCACTCATCCCTCTCTCCCTCTCATCTCCATTTTCTTTCCTCTCTTCCCTCCTCTCTTTCCTCTCGCCGGCGCCCACCCCAATCCGTCTCTCCCTCACGTCGCCCTCCCTCTCCTCGCCATCGCCCTCTCCGACCACCTATGCCACCGCCGTCGATTTCAGGTTCGTTCGCCCTCTCCCTCTCCTCCCCCTCATCCCTCTCTTCTAGATCTGGGCCCGTTGAAGCCAGATCTAGGCTCTTTGGAGCCAGATCTGGGCTCGTACGAGCCAGATCTAACCAGATCTGGGCTTGTTCGAGCCAGATCTGGCTCCTACGAGCCAGATCTAGGCTCGTTCGAGCCAGATCTAAGCTCCTACGAGCTAGATCTAGACTCGCTCGAGCCAGATCTAGGCTCCTACGAGCTAGATCTAGGGTTGAGTTTTTGAGTTTTTGGCTTTTGGGGTTTTTAGGATGACAAGTTCAGTTTTTGGGGGTTTGGGATGATTTTATGATTTTGGGTGATGACAAGTGGTTTTTTATGAGTTTTAAGCAATTTAAGTTTATTCTACGGATCTGACTGATGACAAGTTTTTTTAAGGGTTTTGGGATGATTTTTATGGGACTGAGTGTTGACAAGTTGTTTTTAATAGGTTTTAGCGATGACACGTTTGTTTTTCATGTGTTTGGTGATTACAAGTTTGTTTATCGAATCTGGGTGATGACAAGTTTGTTTTAAGTTTTTTGGGATGATTTTGGGTGATGACAAGTTAGTTTTACGGATTTGACTGATGACAAATTCGATTTGAATGATTTTAAAAGTTTTTAGGATGATTTTATGGGTCTGGGGTGATGACAAGTTCGTTTTGATGTGTTTTGATGATTATAAGCTTGTTTTACGAATCTGGGTGATGACAAGTTTGTTTTAAGGGTTTTGGGATGACAAGGTGGTTTTTATGGGTTAATTTTTGCATTGTTAAATTTGTCTATATATTACTTTTAATTATGGCCTATTAGCTCAAATGGTAGAGCAACGTGCTTAACGCACAATAATGTGGGTTCAAATCCCACATAGGCATACAAATAAATTCTGATGACAAGTTGCATACGTGATGACAAGTTAGGGTGATGACCAGTTTTGTACGTGATGATAGGTTTTTTTGTACATGACGACAGGTTGAGTGATGACAAGTTTTTGTACGCAACGACACGTTTTTGTATGCGACGACACGTTTTTTATACGCTATGACAAGTTTTTTGTGCGCTATAACAAGTTTTTTATAAGCGATGACAAGTTTTCTACGCAATGACAAGTTTTTCGTAACGGATGACAAGTTTTCTACGCAATGACAAGTTTTTCATAAGGGATGACAAGTTTTCTACGCAATGACAAGTTTTTCCACGCAATGACAAGTTTTTCTAAGCGATGACAAGTTTTTATGCATGGTTACAAGTTTTTTTCAATTTTTCGGTGACAGGATTTTTGGATGACAGGATTTCCGATGACAGGATTTAATTGGGACGCGGTGGCATGTGTGTAAATTTTTTTTTTGACCAGGGGTATTTTTGGAAAAACGACTAGTTAGCACATAAATTTTCAAGGCAGCCTATCCGCTCCACAAAACTCCCCAAATAGCCTACTCCCCAAATTTTCTCTTGAGTATGAGGAAAGGGGGCGTTGGGGACACTTTTCTCACATTCACAAATAAACTAGACCCCTCTTAAAAAACAATTACTAACTAATCGATATAAAAGAGATAAAAGCCCTAAACTTTCCAGAAATTTCTCTCTCTTCTCTCTCTCTTCTCTCTCTCCTCTCGCATTCCTCTCACGCTCCCCTTCCCTCTCCCTCTCAGATCTCCCTCCCTCTCAGACCTGCTTTGACCAGATCTAGGCCGCAGATCCGGCCTCCCGGCCTCTCCTCCGCAGATCCGACCAGATCTGATTCACAATCGGCCACCCGGCCTCCCGGCCTCTCCTCCGCCGATCTGATTCACTGCTCCGACCAGATCTAGGCCGCAGATCCGGCCTCCTGGCCTTTCCTTCGCCTCCTCTCCGATCTAGGCCGCAGATCCGGCCTCCGGCTTCTCCTCCGCCTACTCTCAGATCGAGGCCGCAGATCCGGCCGTCGAATTCGACACCAATCTCGACTCCTCGCTCCGAGATCTGAGCGAACCACGTCGGCGTCGACATCAACTCCGTGGTTTCCTTCGTCTCCACCGATGCGCGCTCGAAAGGGATCGATCTTGAAAGCGGGAGGCGAATCACCGCTTGGATCTAGTACACGGACTCGGAGAAGAAAATCAAGGTCTGGCTGAGCTTTCGTCGGTCTGAACGGCGCTCCAGATTTGAGACCACCTCCTGAGTCCCGTCTCCGGTCTTCCTCTCATCTTCGCCGACAGACTCTGCTTCAAGGTATGATTGCAAGATGAATCATATATTCTTCCTTTCTTTTCTTTCGCTTCTGGCAGGACATTATAATTTGGAATTGGAATTTGCTACGTCTGGTTTTGTAGAAAGTTTAAGCTATTCGCATAAATAATTTGAATTGTAGAAAGGGGCGTGTTTGCTACGTTTGATTTTGTTTAGTTTAATGCCTAACAATCGCCAAGTTTCAATGCTGTAGATGTGTGTTGATTTCAACCTGTTGAGTAGCCTTAGTTTCTACAATAGAGGTTTCTGCCGATTTGATCATGTGAGATTATGAGCTTTGGAGCTAATTAGTTTTCGTTTTGTCTCTATTGCAAATTAGTGGTTTGAATTCACTAAGGAAAGATGGTAGAAAGGAAGGTTTTCAATCACATCGGTTTTTGGTGATGACAAGTCGGACGATGACAAGTTGGGTTTGTGATGAATAATTTTAAAAATGATGACAAGTTTTAAATGCGATGATTGGTTTCTTTGCATTGTTAAATTTGTCTATATACTGCTTTTAATTATGGCCTATTAGCTCAAATGGTAGAGCAACGTGCTTAACGCACAATAATGTGGGTTCAAATCCCACATAGGGATACTAATAAATTCGGATGACAAGTTGCATACGTGATGACAAGTTAGGGTAATGACAAGTTTTGTACGTGATGATAGGTTTTTTGTACGTGACGATAGATTGAGTGATGACAAGCTCTTGTACGCGACGACACGTTTTTGTATGCGACGACACATTTTTTGTACGCTATGACAAGTTTTTTGTACGTTATAACAAGATTTTTGTACGTTATGACAAATTTTTTGTACACTATGACAAGTTTTTTTATAAGCGATGACAAGTTTTTTACGCGATGACAAGTTTTTCTACGCGATGACAAGTTTTTCGTAAAGGATGACAAGTTTTTTACGCATTGACAAGTTTTTCATAAGAGATGACAAGTTTTCTACGCAATGACAAGTTTTTCTAAGCGATGACAAGTTTTTATGCATGAGGACAAGTTGTTTTCAATCTTCCGGTGACAGGATTTTTGGATGACAGGATTTCCGATGACAGGATTTCAGGTGGGATGCGGTGGCACGCGTGTAATTTTTTTTTTGACCAGGGGTATTTTCGGAAAACCGACTAGATAGCTCCTTTATTTTTGTTCCCGCCTATCCACTCCACAAATATCCCCAAATAGGCTCCATACCAAATTTTCTCTTTGAGTATTAATTATTATGAGAAGAGATTACAATATATAGTGTTGATTATGATTTGCGGAATTATAATATATACAAAAATATCTTTATAAATTATTTTAATAATTTTATGTTTAAATAAATAAATTTTATAGATAAAATATTTTTCTTGTTAAAATAAATAGGGTTTTCAAACGCTCTCTAATAAAAAGGGAAAAGACAGTAATGACTTACTCAACTGTTTAGTTAATTAACTCTGTCATTAAAAATTAGACAACGAACTTAATTCTTCTGACATAGTATGATTAATTAATTAACCAGTGGAACATACTCCTAGATAATTAAATAAATGTACTACGTCCCGTTCCTTGAATTTTGAATGCCTTATTTCACGACCGAGTTTTGCGGACCCGAGAGAAATAATCAATCAATCAATCTATTATATATATTTAAAACCGCTAAGGATTAAAGCCTTCTCATTGCGCCACCTCAGCTTTTTCCACGTGACGTTCATACATTACGCCACCTCATATTTTGCCACATGTCACGTTTTCATTAAGCCACGTCATATCATTTTTCACATGTCATATGCCACATAATATTATTTTATAATCCATCATTTACATGTCATATTTAACTATAATTATAAAATAATGTGTACTTTAACTCTAAATATATTAAAAAAACATATTCCCCATACGATTAATATTTGTTCTTGAATTTATTCTTCATCTTCATCTTCCCCTATTGATGCTCTACAAATTGATTTACCAAATCTTCATTGATCGAAATGGCAACCGATATATGGTTTCACTTCAATGAACGATTTGTATACTTCATCTTTCTCCTGATCAAAATCACACATGTCGAGAAATAGATTAGCCAGCCATGATCTACCTTATATGCACTCCTCCTTTCCGGTTGTCTTCCATCTAACTATTAATCTTCGATTTCTTTTGTGTCGTTTGATCTTCAATTCGATGAATTACTATTTGAATGGAGAGTTGATGTTGATTGATCCTGAGAAAAGATATCAGATCAGAAATATTATTAGTTGTAAATGGTGTCTTCATTAGTTTCTAGGGTTTTGGCTTATGGTTTACACGTACAATTGTTTTTGGTGTCATTAATAGATTATTGAAATTATAAATAATTTTGATATTATCTTGGCTCGTCATTTTACGTATATATACATGTAAAACTAGCAAATCTAAAATTTTAAAATTAATTATTTTAGATTGGATTTTGTGAATAAATGATAGGAGTGAGGATATATGATGTACGTTAGTTTTTTACTGGATTGCCGTACGTATCCTAACAAATTTTATGCTTTAGAAAATCTCAACAAATTGAATTTCTTTTACAAAAATATTATCGTTCAAAAATCATTTCCAAATTTGAAATTCCATAAGGTAACTTAAAATAATAGATTGCCTAATATATAATGTATTGCCTTATAAACTCTAACAAAACCTTATACATATTAATATATGCATATTACACATATATAGAAATATCTTTTTCTTCTGCTAAAAAAAAGATTATTAAAAAGAATCATGATTCATGAAGTTCATTCCCTAATTGTTAATTGTGATTAGTTTTGCTCAAAAAAAATTTTGATTAGCAATACCAAATTACCAATTGAATTTTTTTCGATATACTAGATCAAAATTATTAAGCAATCATTTTAATTAGGAAAAAGGATAATGCTTACGTAATTTTCTCTAACAATTGCTTTTTTTGGTCTGATCTTTTCTAACAATTGTTACTGAAAGTTGTTACCGAAAACCCAAAAAAAAAAATATAAGCAAAATTTGCCAAACCATATTGTTACAAAAAATCCATCATAATCATAATCAATACTCCATCTATCTATACTATATATTAAAGCCGGAGAATTTCGAACTTCCACGTAAATTCTGGTCCCACTTTATTAACAAATTTTTATGTTTTATTTTTCTTATTTATCTAATTTGGAATTTTATCTTTTTTTTCTTACCCATCTAATACCTATCTTTGAAGGCATGCTATTTACCTTTAAAATTTCCTTAACTAGCGGTACCCGTCGTGCCATGCACGACAATTTGACTTTAAAATATTAAATTACGATTAGATTTTTTATAATCAAACTTTTTAAAATATTAATGTATGACCATGTTTTAAAAAAAAATGATGTTGTTTTTGGACCAAAAAAATTGATGTTGTTTTTTTCCTAAAACCTTACTTTTTACCAGTATTTAATTATTAAGATATTATCTTTATGTGTTTATTTAAGTAAATCAAATAATAAATTTCCGATACCTTTATATGTTACGACGTTTGATAATAAAAAATCTAATCGTAATTTAATATTTTAAAGTCAAATTGTCGTGCATGGCACGACGGGTACCGCTAGTATACATCATAAAAATCGACCGTTTTCGAGCCACCTCGTCGATTCTGGTCCCACTGCATATTTGATAAAAATATTTTTTTAATTTTATTTCAATTAATCTAATTATATTTCTTATTATCTATTTATGTAAAAGATATGATCAAATTTTCAAATTCTGGTAAGATATTCTATCTTTTTAATATATCACTTATCTTTTCTAAAGTTAATTTTGGACCCACCTTATTTTTGATAAAAAAAATAGTTTTTATTTGTGGTATTTCAATTAATTTGATAAAATTATATTATCTATTTATGTAAACGATATATTCAAAGCGAGTCTTGTTTTTTCCCGAGATTGCAGAGGAAACCATGTTGTTTATGGTGGGGGGGGGGGGTCTAATTCAAGATTAAACACTTTTGTGTCAACAAATCTATACTATATACTGTATTAAATTAAGTCGAGGAATTTCGAGCCTACACGTTGATTCTGACACGCTTCATATATTGGTTTTAATGTTTTCTCTTATTCAACTCAAATGGATATCAACAACTTTATATCTTTTAATTTTTCTTAATTATCTCATCTTTAATTTTATCTTTTTTTCTTATTCATCAAATATATATCTTTCAAACAATATTATCTATCTTTAAAATTTTCTTCTATAAAAGATAGGCAAATAAGAGATAGTACAAAGCATAAAACACATTATTTTCATAACAAGTATTGATTTTTCCTTTGCTATGTACAATGTCAATTTCATTCAAGTACTAATTCTTTCCCTTTGCATTCATGTACATTTTTTTTATATTTTTATACGATCTTCACATTGTTTTTGATCTACTTATTAAAAATAATTTGCAAAATAATGTAAGTTATTGACTATAAAATATAAGTACGTGATTTGCGTAGCAATATATTCTTAATTAATTATAGAACAATTAAAGACTTCTAATATTCGATGAGATTAAATCATGTCAGATTTTTTATTATACGTTTTCACTTTTCACACTGATATTCTATTTATATAATTTTCAAAAAATTATGAAACTCAAGTCGTGCATGGCACGATGGGTACAACTAGTTGACATAGTGGCTGGGGATGGGGGGCTTTATTTCATGATTTAGAGGAATGCATATTAATCTTGTTATAAAATCTCTTTGCAATATACTATTTATATACTTCATATCTATACTATATATTAAAGCCGGAGAATTTCGAGCCTCCACGTTAATTCTGGGCCCACTTTATTAACAATTTTATATATTTTATTTTTCTTAATTATCTAATCTTTAACTTTATCTTTTTTCTTACCCATCAAATATCTATCTTTGTTGGACTGATGTTCCCTCGGGATCAGTCAGACAATCAAGTGATCTCTCGGGATCAGTCCCATGAGTTTTGATGTTGATAAACACCATAAGGTTTAATGGTTTGAGTTTTTCCAAAGTGTTTCAGGAGAAAACAAGTGCAAAGGGAACAAGAGAACCAGAGAACAAGAGCAGAAAGAGAGATTGGTCCCAGAGGGATCAATGTGCTAGCCAGCCACGTGATATAGGTTTATTTAAGGAAGGAGCGTGTTTCCTTCATTAAGGACGTGTATCTACAACTGGAAGAGGTTGTTATTATCCTTTAAAAGGGTGATAATAATTATAAGAAGCATATCTTATTAATTTGGTCATTACTTGGAGCCCAAGGAGTGAAGAAGATATGATAGAAGATCTTGTTGAAGATTTGATTGTGTAAATCCGTGTATGGTTAATTATTAAGTGGAAAGATATTATTTTATGGCAAGAAAATAATATCATATCAAACCTAATCGTTTCCTATATATTAGGATAGAGTTTAGGGTTTTTCTAAGGTTGGAAATCACCCGCTTGGAGTTCTTCTACTAGAGAGAAAAGGAGACTTCGTTTGGAGAAGAAAGGCGGCAACTTCTTAACCAGCCATTGGAGTTCTAAGAGGAGAGCTTCATCATCGTTGTTCAGAGGATCAACGATATGCACAGTCTCAGGGATCGGTAACAACAGACGCACTTGTTGATACTGAAGAACACTACTAGAAAACTGTCATTTAGCAATGGATATTAGCGACGGAACTTCTTCGTTGCTATAATAGATACAACAGTAACGACGAATCATCCCATCCATAGCTATTGTAGCTACGAATTGGTTTTACCCATCACAAAAGTCGTCAATAGTTGCAACGAAATTAGTTATGTTGCTATTAGCCATAACATTTGCGATGATGTTAGAACTTCATAGCTATAATAGTAATGGAAGTAAATCAATGTCAGTGTCATCGCTATTTACCCATGAATTTAGCAATGTGTGGTGCTTATCGTTGCAAAACAAGTTGTAAATATCAGAGTTTGCGAAGGCAATTACACCGTTGCTAAATCCATTGCTATATAGTGACAATGTTAGTTACGAAGATAGTGTTTATTGCTTTTGCAACAACGAACTTTTCCATATAAATAATGTCCGTGACAATATTTGAATTTTGAAAATTTCTACTAATATTATTCGTCGCTAACATAGTTGCAAATTGCAATAGACACATAAAGGTTGGATTGGATGGTTGATTTTAAGCTAGCTTTAAATTTCTGTCCTTTTTACGATTTTGATTTAATTAAAAATGTACTGTAAAGTTATTCAAAATAATAGTTTGATATAAAATCTTGTATTATATTATTTTCTTCTTATATACATGTGAGGTCTAGAATCAAATTTTAGTCAATTAAATTATTTTAATAAAATAAAAGTGATGTGGTCCAATGTAGAGTTGACACGTGTGATAATAATTATTATTTTTAAACCTCCGTTTTAATATAAAGTTACAATGATATATACACGAACACTATATAGTGAAACTATAGTATACGTACGTTTTGTAAATTTTCATAAGATTCACAATGATTTGACAATGATTTTAAAATTGATAAAAGAAGAGGGAAACTTAAAATTGAAAAAGCGTTCTAAACTTTTCCCAAAATTGATTGGCGGTAAATCCAAATTTTTTTTCCATATGAGACTCATATATTGTCAACCCTATCCTTAATTACCTAAATCAACTCTTGCCTCAATCCCTAGCTAGTTAATGCTATCCTTAATTACCTAAATCAACTCTTGCCTTCAATCCCTAGCTAGTCAATGGGTGCCGTCCTCCTCTACGTACGTACACTTCCCTCACTTTGAAATCACATTCTCTCAAAAAATCAAGGTTGAGGCTCCGTTCGGTTCGCAGCTTAATGGAGCTGAACGGAGCTTTATGTAGCTTAAGTGAAAAAACAAGCTTAAAGTAGTGTTCGGTAAAATAGCTGGATTACTAGCTTAATGGAGCTTAATTAAGCTCAATTTTACTAGCTCCTATGAGGAGCTTTTCCTAGCTGAACAAAAAAAATTCCCCAAATACCCTCTGCAACAAACAAACTTCTTCCACCCCAAATTGCAATCCCCCAATTTCCAAATTCCAAAATTCTCAAATCAATCGTAAAAATCCCACATCAATTCCCAGATCTACAATTTTCCAAATCACCAAATCCAAAAGTTTGCAAACCCTATCTCTCACTACCGACACGGACGGAAGAGGCATCGGAGTAGGAGCCGGTGGAGAAGAGGTGGGTGGGGCGGCGGTTGGGGAGGAGGCGGGGGAAGCAGAAGGAGTGGCGGGGTTGTGGGTGTGGGATGTGGGGATGTGACGGGGACGGGACAGGGAGTGGCGGCCATTGAGGGAGGAAGAGAAGGAGGTGTGGTTGCGACGGGAGTAGGCGTGAGTGGGGGAGTGGCCATGGGTGGCGGAGATGTGGTGGTTGTGGGTGGCTCATGAATTGGAGCAAAGATGAAAGAGGCATCGGGAAAGGAGATGAGAGATGTGAACGGTGAACAAAAGTGGAAGAAGACAAGTAATAAGTTAAAAAATTATATTATATGAAAATAATTATTGTACCCATTTTGGTAATTTTACATATTATACAGCTCCTACTACCGAACACAAAAATAGCTAATTCAGTTTTAGCTTCAGCTTTTAGTTTCAGCTTTCAATTTAGTTCAGCTATGTATTCAGTTCAGCTCCTGCTTCAGCTAATTTTACCGAACGGAGCCTGAATCAAGATTGACTTTCTTGCTTGCCTTCACGTACGCACCTTTATGCTCTACAATTGTATGTTGATCCATACTCTTTTCCCTTATGTCAAATTGCATGACTTTAATTTTTCAATTCTCTGATTTCACTCCGATCTATTGATAGGTATTATAGGGTCTTAATTGATTTATTTTCTAGTAATTTCTCAAGCGTTTTAGATGATTTCTATGAGAATTTAGGACCTTAACTAATTAGGTTAAACAACCAATTCAGATCAATCGAGTAATTTGTATGGTGTTACGTGTTTGATGTTGATTAATTTTAGTGCACTTTTTGCTTATAGGCTAATTAATTTATTCCACTTTTCGGTATGTGTTCTTATTTTGTGTCATAGGAGACAGTTCCTGTGTCATGTTAATGAATTTTAAGCGCTCATGTATACGTGTTTGATGCTAATTAATTTAATCTAACTAGTTATTACCCGGGCCTTACCCGGGGCTTTTTTAATAAAATTTTAAATATTTTATATAAGATATACGTATTATAAATTATATACATAATTTATTGAATTCGATAAGTGTTGTGAAAACTCAAACATTTAAAATTGACCAATTAATTAATTTTAGTGACATGAATCTATGTAGAGTAAACTTGAATTTGATTTTGTGAACATAGTTAATAAATTCTTTGTCAAATAACTCTTTTAATGAAAAATATAATATATTAATTTGCATATTATATATGATACTATAACTTAATGTCATATTTCTAACATTTTAAAATGGCATATATCAATTTTTTTTAAATATATATACACTTTATTATTAAAATAAATAAATAAAAATAACTTCCATTCATCATCAAGTTGGTCCAAAGTATTGGTGTCAAGCAGGTGCGTAAAATAGTCGACTCCCTTCACTAATTAGTCAGTTGGAAAATGTAAGAAAACCATAATGGTTTGGCCCAAAAACTAATGGTGTGAACCTATATCCAATCTCGAACTAAATCGACTAATCCAAACCCAATTGAACCAAAGTTGCAATGATCCTATCCAATTGAAATGTAAATTTTAACGGCTCAAACTTGTATACTCAATATAAGACCCGAGGCCCTAGAAGCGTTATCTTATATATGTCAACCCGAGGACTTCCCAAGAGGTCACCCGACCCTATTAATTGTTTATTCTTCACACATAACGGTCCAAATTTGTACATAATTTGAACTCAAAATGACCAACTTACCAAATCGACCCCATCAGTAGGTTTATTCTCCATATAAATCTCCCAACCAAACTTAAATTGAAATCAAAATGATCGGCTCATCAAACCGACCTAGCTATAAAGTAATCTCCATACATATACAATAAATGTGCATATTTAGGATTAAGAAATTACAAAATATTATTTATAATTAAATTTTTACATGTCAAATATATTAACTCAATATTTAAATAATCTTAATGTATCAATACTACTCATATTAGATTTGTCAAGCAGGTAGATTAGGTTGGTTTCAATCAATTGAGGTGAGTGCAAGCTCAGGTCAATCGGATTAAAGGTCAAGTTGGATCCGCTAACGACATGTTATTGTATGAGTTCAAATTATGAATGGGTCAAGTCGGTTCAAGTCATGACATGTTATTTTGCAGGTTCAGATCAGTTAGCGAATTAAGAAGGTCAATTATTTAGGATTATTAAAATAATAAAATTTAATAAGAACAATATTTTATACTTATTTATACTAAATAAATTTTTCTATGAAACCCGAAACATGATGAAGTGAACAATTGGTAACACCAAAAGATGAATAATGAAAAATAATACCAATAAAAAAAATATTTGTACAACCTTCATTAAGTCTCATGTGAATATATAGGGACAAAGATCTATCTTTATTGTATTTAGTATATGGATAAAATTAACAAATTATATACATGCTACTTATGTAACTTTTTATTCAAAAAGTCGAGATCAAAGAATATGTACATATATTCAATGTACTGTCTATTAAAAAAAGACATATTGATATATCATGTATTATATTACGATAAAGAAGATAGAGAGATGTATATCTATCTTATTTGTCATGTATATTTTTTTAATATTAATTATATAAATATTTGAATAAACCCATATATCAAAGTTGTCAAAACCTTACCCGACCCGAACCGATCAAAAATTTTTGGGTTGAAAGCCGACCCGAATAGTAGCAAGCAACGAAAAAAATCGAACCTGATTAACCCGAATTCGATTGGGTAGAAACTCGAACCCGACCCGACCGACCCGATTTTTTGTTATATATGTAGAATAAATATATTTTCTTTTAAATACTACTCCGTATAATGTATTTTTATTATAAATCTATTATAAATAAAATAGTATTATAAAATCTTTTAAAAATAATATTTTATTATTAAATATTATTATTTAATTATAATATTGTTTTATTAATCATTAAAAATTCAAATTCTTGACCTGTTAGATCGACCCGAACCCGCACAATAACTTGTCAAGACCCGACTGACTTGACTTCTGACCCGATTGACCCGAACCCGCACTCAATACGAAACCGAAAAGATTGAACATGAATCCACCCGACCCGACCCGTTTAACACCTCTACATATATCATCAATATATAAGATTTAATCTTGGGTATAAGATTTAATCTTCGTATTTGAACAAATATGGTACATATTTTTTTTATGTAAACTAAAATAAATAGTGTGAGCATGGATTGTGTTTGTACCAACATAACCATTTGATCGTTATATTTATATTTTATCTAGAGCATCAAGATAGAAACTATCAAGTAAATATCTACTTGTAATCCATTGAGATCTTTACATTTATAATTTATCTAGAAAATCAAGATAGATACTATATTATATGGACGATTTTGTGTACATGGGCTTTGGGCAAGCAAAAATGGAGTAAATAGGCTACAAGGAAAAACAATGAGGTCCCATAGGCTTTTTTCCAATTTTGCCCCTACCTTTTTTTCAAAATTACAGGATGACATCATCATATGCCATTGATGACGTCATCACCCCTTATCACCCATCAAGCGTTGACCGACGTTGACCGACGTTGACCGACGTTGACCGGCGTTGACCAGCGTTGACCGGCGTGGCATTAGTGATGACAAGTGACGTGTCATCAGATGACAAGCTACTTGTCATCAGTCCACGTACAAAAAACTTGTCATCAGTGATGACCAGTTTAGATAAAACTCACCACTCACGACCTCAACTTGTCATCTGATGACAAGTTGAGGTAAAACCCATCATTCACGTAAAAAACATGTCATCAGGTGATGACGAGTTCAGAAATTGACCTATGTGGGATTTGAACCCACATTATTGTGCATCAAGCACATTGCTCTACCATTTGAGCTAATAGGCCATAATTATAAGTAATATATATACAAATCTAACATACCCAAACCCATAAAATCATCCAAAAAACATTAAAACAGACATGTCATCACCCCCAGATCCGTAAAACAACTTGTCATCACCAAAACACATTAAAAAGGACTTGTCATCGCCAAAACCCATAAAAACGAACTTGTCATCACCCAGAACCATAAAAACAACTTGTCATCACCCTAAATCATAAAATCGTCCCAAAAACACTAAAATGAACTTGTCATCCAAAAAACCCACAAACTCAAAACCCCTATACCCACAACAAAACTTGTCATCACTTAAATCCGAAACACAAAGTTGTCATCCAAAAAATCCAAAAACATATCCAAACCCATAAAATCATTCAAAAACCCTCAAAACAAACCTGTCATCACTAAACCCACAAACTTGTCATCCAAAAAACCTAAACCCACAAAAAAAACTTGTCATCACTTGTCATCACTCAAAAACCCTAAACTCAACTTGTCATCCAAAAAACCCACAAACTCAAAAACCCTAAACCCACAAACAAAACTTGTCATCACTTAAGTCCGAAAAGTAAACTTGTCATCTAAAAAATCCAAAACCCTCAAAAATCCAAAAACCCAAAAATCCCAAAAATCCAACCGGTTGGATCCGGCTCGTACGAGCCCGGATCCGGCTAGATCCGGCTCGTTCGAGGCCGGATCCGGCTAGATCCGGCTCGTACGAGCCCATATCTGGCTAGATCCGGCTCGTTCGAGCCTAGATCCGGCTCGTTCGAGCCTAGATCCGGCTCGTTCGAGCCTAGATCCGGCTCGTTCGAGCCTAGATCCGGCTCGTTCGAGCCTAGATCTAGCTCGTAGGAGCTCGGATCTGGCTCGTAAGAGCCCGGATTTGGCTCCAACGAGCCCGGATCTAGGAGAGAGGGAGAGAATGGAGAGAGAGAGATGGGGGGACGAACCTGAGGGCGGCGCGACGACGGCGACGGAGAGGGAGGGCGGGCGGGCGACGGCGGCGACGCAGAGGGAGGGCGGGCGGGCGACGGCGGCGACACAGAGGGAGGGCGGGCGGGCGACGGCGACGGCGGAGAGGGATGGCGGGCGGCATGAGGAGAGGGAGAGGAAAGAAAATGGAGAGGAGAGGGAGGAAGAGAGAGTTTGGAGAGGAGAGAGTTTGGAGAGGAGAGAGGGAGGAGAGAAAAAATGGGGAGGAGAGAGAGAAAGTGGGTAAAATTTTGACGAAAATGGGTATATGGGCTATGGGCAACCAAAAATGAAACAAATAGGCTACAAGGAAAAAAAATGAGCCCCCATAGGCTTTTTTCCAATTTTGCCCCTACCTTTTTTTCAAATTTACAAGATGACGTCATCAATGGCATATGATGACGTCAGCACCCCTCACCACTATCAGCGTTGACCGGCGTTGACCAGCCGTTGACCGGCGTTGACCAATCGTTGACCACCTTGTCATTAGTGATGGCAAGTAACTTGTCATCAGATGACACGTTACTTGTCATCAGAACACGTACAAAAACTTGTCATTTCGTACACGTACTCAACTTGTCATCTGATGACAAGTTGAGGTAAAACCCATCATTCACGCAAAAAACTTGTCATCGGTGATGACTAGTTACGAAATTGACCTATGTGGGATTTGAACCCACATTATTGTGCATCAAGCACATTGCTCTACCATTTGAGCTAATAGGCCATAATTATAAGTACTATATATACAAATCTAACATACCCAAACCCATAAAATCATCCCAAAAACATTATAACAGACCTGTCATCCAAAAAACAACCTGTCATCACCAAAAACACATTAAAAACAGACTTGTCATCGCCAGAACCCATGGAAACGGACTTGTCATCAACCAGACCCATAAAAAATAATTTGTCATCACCCAAAACCTTAAAATGCACTTGTCATCAATCAGATCCGTAAAACAACCTTAAATTGCTCAAAACTCATAAAAAATCACTTGTCATCACCCTAAATCATAAAATCGCCCCAAAAAAACCCTAGAATGAACTTGTCATCCAAAAAACCCACAAACTCAAAACCCCTAAACCCACAACAAAACTTGTCATCACTTAAATTCAAAACACAAAATTGTCATCCAAAAAATCCAAAAACATATCCAAACCCATAAAATCATCCCAAAAACCTTAAAACAAACCTGTCATCACCCCCAGAACCGTAAAACAACTTGTCATCATCAAAACACATAAAAAACGGACTTGTCATCGCCAAAACCCATAAAAACGAACTTGTCATCACCCAGACCCATATAAAACAACCTGTCATCACCCAGACACATATAAAATAACCTGTCATCGCCCAGAACTATAAAATCATCCTAAAATCCTTAAAACAAACTTGTCATCACCCAGATTCGTAAATCAAACTTATAATCATCAAAACACTTCAAAACGAACTTGTCATCACCCCAAACCCATAAAATCTTCCTAAAACCCTTTAAAATCATTCAAATCGAACTTGTCATCAGTCAAATCCGTAAAACTAACTTGTCATCACCCAAAATCATCCCAAAAACCTCAAAACAAACTTGTCATCACTCAGATTCGTAAAACAAACTTATAATCACCAAAACACATTAAAAACAAACGTGTCATCGCTAAAACCTATTAAAAACAACTTGTCATCACTCAGTCATATAAAATCAGCCCAAAACCCCTTAAAAAAAACTTGTCATCAGTCAGATCCGTAGAACAAACTTAAATTGCTTAAAATTCATAAAAAACCACTTGTCATCACCTAAAATCTTAAAATCATCCCAAACCCCCAAAAAATAAACTTATCATCCTAAAAACCCCAAAACCCAAAAATCCAACCCTAGATCTAGCTCGTAGGAGCCTAGATCTGGCTCGAACAAGTCTAGATCTGGCTCGAACGAGCCTAGATCTGGCTCGTACGAGACTAGATCTGGCTCGTACGAGACTAGATCTGGCTCGTACGAGCCTAGATCTAGAAGAGAGGGATGAGGGGGTGGAGAGGGAGAGGGTGACGAACCTGAAATCGATGGCGGTGGCGGTGACGGCGGTGGCGTAGGTGGTCGGAGAGGGTGGCGGCGAGGAGGGAGGGCGGGCGGCGACGGAGAGGGAGGGCGGGCGGCGACGGAGAGGGAGGGCGGGCGACGGAGAGGGAGGGCGGCGACGGAGAGGGATGGCGGGCGGGCGACGGAGAGGGAGGGCGGGCGGTGGGGATGAATGAAAATAGAGATGAGAGGGAGAGAGTGTAGGAGAGGGAGAGAGTGAGGGGAAGGAGAGAGGAAGGAGAGAAAAAAAAATGAGGAAGAGAGAGAAAAAGAGAGAGTTTGGGGGTTTTATAGAGGAAGAATAGCCTACTTACTTAATTTTTTTTTAAGCTAGCCTATCCTCTCCAAATTCACCCCAAATTCACCCTCCCCACCTCAATCCCTCTAAAATTTTGGGGTTTTATAGGGGAAAGAAAGCCTATGTAGTTCATTAATTTTTTGGAGTGGTTAGCCTCTCCAAATTCACCCCAAAACAACCCCCCCCACCCCAATCCCTCTATTATATGTATCAACGTACTAATTTATCATAAAATATAACAACACAATTTTATCAAGTACGTCCGTACGTTGATACATTAAAATATTATATGTATCAATTGTAACTACCTATTCAAGCTACATATTTGTTAGATATATTCTTTTTCAGCTTGATAAATTTTTGGATTTAGAAAATCAATATTAGGTGAGATCTTCATATATATATCTTATTTCGAATATTAAGATAGAAACTACCATGTAAATATCTACTTATATAATTTGTTAAAGAGGGAAGGGGGCATTAGGCCACTTTTCCCACATTTAAAGAGTAAATAGACTCTCTCTAAAACAAAATAAACAACTAATCGGTATAAAACCCAATTTTTTTTTAGATTTTCTCTCTCTACCTCCCTTTTCTTTCTCTCTCTTTCACCAGCTCTCTCTCCTCTCTATCTTCTCGTTCTCTCTCGCTGCCCTCTCTCCCTCACCAAACCGAAAACCACCAAATCCCTCTCATGTTTGTTGATTGCTCGTCGGAGAGGTGGAGGCTGGATGGATTCCTCCACCGCTCCTCTGAAGCCTTCCTCCGCCGCTCCTCTAAAGCCTCCGCCGCTGAACTTCGCCGGAAAATCTCCGATTTCGGCCGATTCCTTCTCCTCCGTCTTAGAATTGGAAAGAGAGAAAACAGAATTGGATGAAAGGGATTATTCATTGAATGAATCGTGAGTTACAGCTTAGCTAGCTACTTATAGTAGCTTTACAATTTAACCGGTTCTAGACAAACCCGGTTTACATGAGCTAATACTAACATCCCCCCTCAAGTTGGAGGTTGATTCTAAAGGAATCAAACCCAACTTGTCTATGAATTTGTGATGAACTGAACTAGGCAAAGCTTTAGTAAGAATATCAGCTGTCTGCTCACTAGTGGGTACATGAATAAGATTGATTAGGCCATCTAACAACTTAGCCCTTACAAAATGACAATCTAATTCTATGTGTTTTGTTCTCTCATGAAAAACCGGATTTTTGGCTATGTAGATAGCTGCTTGAGAGTCACACTTGACAGGAATAGGTTGAATCTGTGGAACATCCAACTCATGCAACAGACGACTAAGCCAAGCAAGCTCTGCAGTAACCCTCCTCAAGGACCTGTACTCGGCCTCAGCTGAAGACAAAGAAATTGTAACCTGTTTCTTGGACTTCCATGACAAGGGTGCACCTCCTAAATCAATGTAGAAGCCACTCACAGATCGTCTAGTAGTGGGACAAGAAGCCCAATCTGAATCACAATGAGCTTGAAGTGAAAAATCAGCTTTTGAACTAAGAAGCAAACCCATGGATGATGTTCCTTGCAAATACTGTAAGGTATGAATGGCAGCATTCCAATGAGAAGAAGATGGAGACTGCATGAATTGACAGAGATATTGAACTGTGAATGCCAAATCAGGCCTTGTATTCACCAAAAAATTCAGTTTGCCTACTAGTTTTCTGTATGGTGTAGGATCTGCCAGGAGACTTGATGTATCAACTTTTAACTTCACAGAACTATCCAAAGGTGCACTTGTACTCTTTAAAGAAGAAGGACAGAAATCCTTGAGTAACTCTCGAATGAATTTTCTCTGTGTAATAACAATGCCCTGAGCAGTATGCAAGAACTCCATGCCGAGAAAATAGTTGAGCTGACCCAAGTCCTTGATGCTAAATTGAGCATGTAAAAACTGTTTAACAGACTTAATCTCTTGTTCATCATCGCCTGTAATCAATATATCATCAACATAGATGACTAGAAAAACTGTGCTTGAAGCTGTCTTCTTATGAAAAAGAGAGTAATCATTGAGGGATTGAGCAAAACCTTGAGACATAAGAGCTGTAGAGAGTTTACTGTACCATTGGCGAGAAGCCTGTTTAAGCCCATACAAAGATTTGTTTAGTCTGCACACTTTGTTGGGATATAAATGAGCCAAACCCAATGGCATTTTCATGTAAACTTCTGTATCAATATCTCCATGCAGAAATGCATTATTTATATCCAACTGAGAGAGACTCCAACCTTTCTTAACAGCAGTAGCTACCAAAGCTCGAATAGTAGTCATTTTTACAACTGGAGAGAAAGTTTCTGTGAAGTCAATACCTGCCTTCTGTGTACAACCTTTGATAACCAACCTTGCTTTGTGCCTTTCTAAGGAACCATCTGCCTTCAATTTCAGCTTATAAACCCATTTGGAGCTAATTGGCCTTTTACCCTTTGGTAAATCCACAATATCCCAAGTATTATTCTTAGCCAAAGCCTGCAACTCTAAGTCCATAGCTGTGACCCATTCAGAAGATTGAACAGCCTCTTCATAGGAGCAAGGTTCAGATAAATTTTGTAAAGAAGAAAGCATCTGTTGTGTGGATGCAGATAGAGCATGAAAAGAAATGGTATGGTCAGGAAAATTGTCAAAGTCTGAAGAGACAAAATGACAAAAATAATCTCTCAAATGAGAAGGTAACCTTGACTGACGTGTGGACCTCCTCAAAGGTATAGGCTCAGGTATAGGTGGAGGTAAAAATTCAGGTAAAGAAGCAGGGCTAGGTTCTGAATGGTCAGGTTCTGAATGGTCAAAAATAGGCAAAGGTAAAGTAGGTAAATCAGATTTATCCAAAAAAGAAAAGGGAAAAACATGCTCATGAAAGGTAACATCACGTGATATAAACACCTTTTGAGTAGCAATATCCAACAGTTTGTAACCTTTCACTCCACTGGGATATCCAAGAAAAACACAGGTCAAAGCCCTTGGCATGAATTTATCTCTACCAGGCTTAGGTGAAGCAGCATAAGCAAGACAACCAAAATTCTTAAAAGAATCATAAGGAGGAGGTTTACCATGAAGTACTTCAAAAGGTGACTTTCCATGAAGGACAGAAGAAGGAAGTCTGTTCAAAATAAAAGTTGCAGTGAGCAGGCAATGACCCCAGAACTTTAGTGGAACCTTGGACTGAAATAACAAAGCTCTGCTGAGTTCTAGAAGATGTCTATGCTTGCGTTCAACCACACCATTTTGTTGTGGTGTATAAGAGCAGCTGGTCTGATGAATAATACCCTTTTCAGAGAAAAACTGAATACCCTCATGACTCTGACCAAGCTCCAAAGCATTATCTGATCGAATGATTTTGACTGAGCAAGTAAACTGATTTTCAACAAGCAAAATATAACTCTTCAAAAGAGCAAAAGCAGAACTCTTGGATTTCATTAAATGTGTCCAAGTGATTCTAGTGAAATCATCAACCACAGTTATGAAATATTGAAAGCCTTCCACAGTTGAAGTCTTGTAAGGACCCCAGGTGTCCACATGAAGCAATTGAAAAGGAGCAGAGGAGGATATCTGACTGTTAGGAAAAGGTTTCCTAGTAAGCCTTGCCTTAGCACAAACATCACAAGATAATAGATCATCTTTATTGGAAACTGTAGAAGGAAAAAGAGCTCTTAAACCAGCATATGGAAAATGACCTAGCCTTTGATGCAAAATGATAGCAGCTTTCTCTTTGTTGACAGAAACTGAAGCAGCACTAGCATCAAGTGTAGAAGAATCATGCTGATGAGCTTTATTCAGAATATACAGCCTTTTAGAAACTTTACCAAGAACCAAACTCCTCTTGAGAGCTGGTCCCTGCAACCAACATAACCCAGAATCAAAACATGCTGTACAATTCATTTGAGTAGCCAGCTTATGAACAGAAAGAAGGCTAAACTTGAAAGTTGGAACAAACAAGACATCCTTGAGAACAATTTCATCCGAAATCCTAATGGATCCAGCAGAATTAACCAGCAAAACATTCCCATTTGGCAATGATATAGAGATGGGAGAAGATAAGGAATGCAACTCATAGAAGAAATCCTTATTGTAAGTCATGTGATCACTGGCCCCCGTATCAATAATCCAGGTATCCTTAGAGAAAAAATCCCTAGAAGAATTAAGAGAATTGGAAAAACATGTTATACCAGCCATGTGTGCCATGGAGTTGGAAGTACTGACTGAATTTTGTTGGAGAAGAGCCATCAGCTGAGAATATTGATCCGGAGACAAACCAGGAACTGCAGAAGAAGTCTGTGTGGAAGAAACATCCACATTCTCAGACACAGAATGAGCGTTTGCCTGACCAGTTCTTGGAGGAAACCCAATTAGCCTGTAACACCTATCCACAGTATGAGTATTCTTCTTGCAATGAGTGCAGAAGAAAGGTCTTTTGCCTTTGTTGCCCACACCAGAATTTGAAGAACCAGAAGAACTATTGTTGAAAGGCCTACTGTTGTTGTTAGAGTGCACAGCCAAAGAAGAACTGTCAGAGAGTAATTTGCTAGAAGCATGAATGCCTCTCTGTGTCTCTTCTTGCAGCAACATTGAATAAGCAACATGAACGGAAGGTAATGGAGTCATCATCAAGATATTACCACGAGCCACAGAAAAAGTATCATTGAGGCCCATCAGAAATTGCAATAGCTTTTGTGTATCTTGATTTTTCCGAAAAGCCTCAGCCAAACCACAAGAACAAGCAGGAAGGTTACTCATGGAATCCTTTTCGTCCCAAAATCTCTTGATTCGAGTGAAATATCCAGAGATATTGTCGGATGATTGAGAAATAGTACTCAATTCTTTCTCAACAGAAAACAAATGCGCTCCATTGCTCTGACTGAAACGAGCTTCAAGATCTTGCCAAATCTGTTTGGCATCTCCAGATAGTAGAAAGCTCTCAGCGAGCTCTTTGGACATGGCATTAAGCAGCCACGAAGCAACCATTGCATTGCAGCGTTCCCAGCGACTAAAATCAGCAGATTCTGGAGCCGGACGAGCCACTTCGCCATTGACAAACCCGAATTTATTCTTAGCTTTCAAAGCAATCACCATAGAAGATCGCCAAGCATAAAAACCAGTGCCGTCAAAGACTTTGTTGGCAAGAAGCATTCCAGGATTGTCAGAGGCGTGAATGTAAAGAGGATTATTTGGATCCATGGCAGAAACTAAGAGAATCTGAAATCGGCTGAGAAATTGATCAAGAAATCAGAAGCACGATCGGAAAATTGATCGGAAACACGATCGGAAAATTGATCGGAAAGAACAACGAGATCCAATCAAGCAAGAACAACGAGATCAGAAACAAATGCGGAAATCAGGAAGAAAAACGAGATCGAACGAGATCTGTCTGATACCATCTTAGAATTGGAAAGAGAGAAAACAGAATTGGATGAAAGGGATTATTCATTGAATGAATCGTGAGTTACAGCTTAGCTAGCTACTTATAGTAGCTTTACAATTTAACCGGTTCTAGACAAACCCGGTTTACATGAGCTAATACTAACACTCCGCCCAACGGAGCTCTCGGAAGCCGTTGATTGCTCGTCGGAGAAGTGGAGGCTGTATGGATTCGAAACTAGGGAGAGCGAGAGGGCGCTTGATACAGCCGGATCTCACAGATCCAGATAATCCAGAATCCGCCATGGCTCAACCTCTCATCAAGAAAGACGACGATCGAGATGATGAAGGTAAATCGAACCTGCCTTTTCAGTCATTGCTTCCGGTCGTCCAAATTCGTGCACAATTGGCACTATTTGTAGTTTGCGCTCTGCAATTTGCACTCTCAGATCTCGTATTGGATTTGTTTCGTTCCGGATCTTGTTAGGCTTTGATTTTATTTTCAACTGTGTGTGCAATCTATTGCATTTTTATCGTATTGCGTTACTGTTGGTTATCTAGTTTGTGGAATGGAAACGATTCAGATATGGAAGTGCTCTAGGTGTCGGTGAACTTGCTTTCTGGTTTTCTGTGTGGATTGAATTTGGAGTGATTGGATCTAAACAGTTCATGTTTGTGTTCGTGTGTTCGGTGTTGCAGGGGAGTACTCTCCCTATCTCGGGATCGAGAAAGGAGCTGTGTTTCAGGAAGCACGAGTGTTTAACGATCCTCAGCTTGATCCGAGAAGATGTTCTCAGGTTTTCTGTCATCTATCAGTCAAATGCTTGCTTGCATATTGTTGCTTTTACCTAATCCTCGTGTGTTAATGGTTGAGATACATTTGTTGTTTACGTGCTTAAGGTCATCACTAAGCTGCTTTACCTCTTGAACCATTCACCAAGGTCAATATCTTTTGTTCAATTTTGATTCGCTTCTGTTAACATTGGAAATTTAGATGCTTATTTATATGATAATTCGTTTTGACGATCCACATGATGAAGCCACACAGGTGTTCTTTTCTGTGACTAAATTGTTTCAGTCAAAGGATACAGGGTTGAGAAGAATGGTTTACTTGATGATATGAGGTTAGATGAACAGTTTGATTAGATTGTTGATTAATTTTAGAATTACAAAACAATTATGATTTATGAAATCAAATTCTGATACCCAGTATTTTATTGTTAAGGTTATTATTGTTTTTGAGAAAAAGGTTATTATTGTTAGCTAGTTGTTACAAGCTCTTTGATGAAAGATATGAATGCTATTCGTGTCCTCTGCCGGATCACAGATGGGAATATTACTTTGCTATGTTCTAGGCTCTCCTCTATCATCTGTACAGAGCTTTTTCATATGCTACGTGTTGACTTGAGATACCTTGGTTAATTATTACTTTGCTTTCATGATCAACATTCATGGACTAGTTTGATTGCTTATGAAGACTAGAATCTTGCTAGTATCATTCAAGTTTGATTTTGTTTACCTGTTTTTATTGATGACAAGTCGAGTTTATGGGTTTTGATGGGATGACAAGTTGAGTTTACGGGTTTTGGTGATGACAAGTTGAACTTATTTTGCATTGTTAGATTTGTCTATATATTTCTTTTAATTATGGCCTATTAGCTCAAATGGTAGAGCAATGTGCTTAACGCACAGGCATATTAATAAATTCTTATGACAAGTTGCATACGTGATGACATGTTAGGGTAATGACAAGTTTTGTACGTGATGATAGATTTTTTTGTACGTGACGACAGGTTGAGTGATGACAAGTTTTTGTACGCAACGACACGTTTTTGTACGTGACGACAAGTTTTTTGTACGCTATGACAAGTTTTTTGTGCACTATGACAAGTTTTTTTTATAAGCGATGACAAGTTTTCTACGCGATGACAAGTTTTTCCACGAAATGACAAGTTTTTCATAAGGGATGACAAGTTTTCTACGCAATGACAAGTTTTTCTAAGCGATGACAAGTTTTTATGCATGGTGACAAGTTGTTTTCAATCTTCCGGTGACAAGATTTTTGGATGACAGGATTTCCGATGACAGGATTTCCGATGACAGGATTTCAGGTGGACGCGGTGGCACGCGTGTAATTTTTTTTTTTGACCAAGGGTATTTTCGGAAAAACGACTAGTTAGCACGTAAATTTTCAAGGCAGCCTACTTGCTCCACAAATCTCCCCAAATAACCTACTTACTAAATTTTCTCTTTGTTAAATATTAATGGATAGAAAATTACTATAAAATTAAAATCACTTATTAAAAATATGGTGAGTGGTTTATAAAACCTAAATGACAAAAACGCCCTTAACTGCTTCAGGTTTAGAAGTATATATTGATTAGTTTTATGATTCCTCTAATCTTGTTTTTTTATTTATAGAAATCCATCTTATATATATGTGTTTTTATCCATAGTTGTCTTATATATGTGTTTATATAGAAATGAATATCCTGGTTATTTTTACTTCCATGTTTATTATAGAATTAAATTGAATGTGCACACAATTTATTTTAGATGGATTAATTTATAGACACTTGACTAGTGAATTTATGTACGTATACAATACATCATTTCTTTAATTTGGGGTAGATGTAACTATATTTTTATTTAATCATAAGTACATTACTTATCTTTGTTATATATTATACTGATTAGAGTATATAATTATTGAAATAGTTATTTTTGCTTTTAGGGTGTTTGTGACTTAATTGCAGAGTTTGGGTTAACTTTTCTTATTTCATTATGTCACATGAGTAATAAGGTGGAGGATATACGAGAAAAAGGATTAATTTGAAAGACTTAATGAAGATTTATGAGAAAAAGTGACGAACTTGGAGGATAAGGTGGAGGATATACAACTTTCAGTGGACAAAATTTAAGAAGAGACAACACAGAGTACCAACAAAATGCAACAAGCTCTTGCTCAAATGATGGAAAATCAAAACAAGTTCTTTGCCTCCATAAAAGACATGCTCACAGATCATTCTAGTTAAGCTTGTTTTTTTCGTGTATTTTAGCATATTGTTTCTTGATTTTTTTTGCAATACTTTGTTAAACTTTATATGATATTTTTGAAGGTTTTGTCATATTTGGCATTTTAATCTCAATATTAGTATCACATTAGCTATGTGCAAAAGGATTAATTTGAAAAGAATTTTTTTGCATATTCAACCAACAACCATTATAATAGAGCCAATTACAACTAAGAGCGTTGTTCTGATCAATAAAAGTGATATAAATATCAATGCTTTTAGTTACGGAAGTAGAAGTACCAACAATTATTGCTACGAGCATTGCATCAAATGGTTAATAGTACAATTAATGTGATTAGCAACGTCATTTGCTATAGACATAGATGCGAAGCATTACAATAGCAATAGTTACAGTTTCGACCAATTATAAAGTAATGTAGATAGATGATAATAGCTATGACCGTAGTCACGGTAGTTTGAGAAGAAATACAAATAGTGATGCCTTTAGCTATGGATATAATAGCCAAAATTGCATAAAAAGCAATGACATTAGATACGAACATAAATACAGTCATTAAAATAGCAACAATTATAGCTATGAACATTGCTATGATCGATCAAACTAGCAACGACACTAGCTATAGTCATAACAATAACATCTCAACATAATTCGTTGTTAATACATATAGCACCACTAATTAGCTTCCGTATTAGCTATGCATCTAGCAATAGTACAACTAGCAACGGGTATAGTGACATTCCTCCACCACACCTATATCGATGAACATTGCTATGTTAAAGCAACAAATAACGCAACAACTCTAGCTACGATTTGTCAACGAAAAAAACCAAATAAAACGACGGTTTTCAACGGATCAATAACGAAATAAGCAACGGATGCAAATATCAACGATGTTGAGTGACGAAATCATCACACTTATAGCCACGACTATTGCAACAGGTCCAGCAACGAATATAGAGACAATAGTGGGTACTTATTAGATCGTTGCTAATGATGTGGCTAAAATGTTGGTATGTATGACATCTAGCTCGTCAACATCAGCAACGATTTATACTATGGAGTTCTGATACGTGACTAAGTTCGTTGCTATTTTGACGTTGCTAAAAGCTACACAGCGTTTAACAATGACCTAGTAGTAGCGTTGCTAAGCTCGTGGCTAGCCTTAATCCGTGGCTAAATCCACTGCTCTAGGCGTGGCTATAGCCGTCGCTATTTTACAGTTTTCTAGTAGTGGAAGGACTCGAACCCATTGAAGCTTGAGAGGTCAGGCTTCTAAGGTATAGTTGGTCTACTTTGAGTTGCTTATACGTTCTAAGGGCTAGAAGTAAGGAGAGTATTCTAGGAGGAGTCTAGTTTACGTTGGTACCTTAACTTGCCGTTGTAGTTCGTGATAATCAATAAAAGTAAGTAAGCCATTGAAAATCCTTCTAAGGAAGGTAGAGGTTTTACTAAAATAACTAGTTGGTTGCTTTGGGTTTCCTCTCTAAATATTGTGTCCTTTGTGTGTGTTGTTTTTGTTTCGTGATAGATTGATCCTTGCTAAGGATCAATAATCTGTTTGCTACTTGTTTCTTGTTGCTTCCGCTGTCCAGTTCTTTGATCCCCTAAGGATCAGGGTCTGTATTCTAACACGTCGATCCTACAATCTTTAAAGGCATATTATTTATCTTTAAAATTTTTAATTATCTAATCTTTAAATTTATCCTTTTTCTTACTCATCTAATATCTATCTTTGAAACAAATATTATCTATCTATAAAATTTCCTTCTACAAAAGATACATATTAATTAACTTAACTTTTCAATTCCCATTTTAATCTATTTATATATAAGAATTAATATACAGTATAGATTATAGTAGATACACAAATTAACGAAAAAAAATGACCATCACCCGTACATGGTACGGGTATTCAGCTAGTTCCAATAATTAATTAGGCGACATACTGAGATTAAAAAAAACTCGCCGCTTGTTCACACCAAAAACTCGATTTAGCAACTTTAGTACACGTAAATATATTATTATACGTATCGATATAATTTGGACACATATATAGAAGTATACAGAGATTCTGTATCTTGCTTGTTGAAGTACAGAATTCATGTCTGTTCATGAATTATTACAAACCAACACACCACACGTACAAGATCATGAAAACGAACCTAGATCGATAACATTAACAACCCTGGTCCTACTTATTGAATTCGCCATGCAAAAGTATCACGATTTTTTTACTATCAAGATATTTATATTATTATAAGTTAGTTGATTTTCCTACAGTCGGCTCTGATCTCACCATTAGTCCCAGTAAGTGGGCTAAGATTGCCCATCTTGATCATGGCATTCCCAAAATCCATAAAGAAGGCCGAGGAACTTCCGCTATAACCCGAAACGACGGAATCGGTCGATTGGTTACCGTAGAGTTGTTGATCGGAGTGGAGGAGGCCTCTAAAGTTCATGAGGTTGGTGAAGTAGGCCCTGTTGAACAAGTTCTGGCTCGTGACATCGAGCGCGGCTAGGTTATTGTCTCCGGAGCCGCTCCCACTTGGACAGTTTGACTTCAAAGAGGCTGCGTAGGTCGAGTCTATGGTTGTCTCGTTGTAGATCCTGTCGCGGAATGTGGTGCACCTTGCTTGCCCTATCGTATGGGCCCCTGCATATTGCATTTAGAAACATGTTTCAGTTATAACAGACATACAAACCTCGTTAGTCTAGTTGGTAGCTGATGACATGTTAACATTAACTTAACCTGAGAGGACGACCATTTCAGAAGTGGTGAAGCCTTTGTTAGAGAAAGCAGTGATGAGGTCGCTTAGGCTCAAGGTGGGCGCCGGGAGGTTTGAGTTGGCTGCGCTTTGGCTTGCTGTTGTGGCGTCTCGTCGGCCCAATTGCACCGTCCAGCTTGGTCCTCCTAACTGCAATTTTTATAAAACGATGTTTTAGTAAACCATGCGAATTATTTCCAAGTCCAAACCCTACAAAATGTCAAAATGTGTATATATTACCGCAACAACAGAGTCTCGGGCGGCCACGGCCAAAATGTCAGCGCAAGACACGACACCGGAACAAACGCTCTCGACGTTGGACTTGATGGTATCAATGACGTCGAAACCCCTAATCGAGTTGTTGTTCGGAGCAGCCGTCTTCTCTCCGGTAAAACTCGAAGTGTCGTCCAAGAGAACGGATCCATCACAACCCTACAAAATGAGTACAAACGTACAATCAACAAACAGTTACGTACATATGTAACACATATACATATGTCATGTATGTTCATTAACATACGTTGACAAAGCAATCGTGGAAATGCAAGCGAAGCAAAGAAGCGCCCATGCGGGGCTCGTTGGCAACCGCGTTAAACACAGCTTGTCTAATCGTGGTGAGCGCATCGGGGCATGTGGTTTGGTAGAAGGTCGAGGATAGTTGCGCGGAGGATGCGACGAGCGTCAGAACGAGGCAGATTTGGAGCTTAAATGCTGAGGATTTTGGTGATCCCATGGCTAGCTGGCTTAAAGCTTCAAGTGGAGAAATAAAGTTTGGAGGGAAATTGAGGTTAGGGAAGTGATTAGTGAGCAAATGAGGTTGTGTAAGATGGGTATATAACTATATATACACGTGAGTGGCCGACTTGGGTTTGATTTGGAGTGTGGATTTTAGTCAGGTGTGTGAACTCATATATATGATTAACTAAGTAGCTAGTGGGAGATAATTAATTTAGTACTACGTACGATTCCTTGATGGGTTGTATACTTGTATACTGGAATCATCGTGCGTTTTGCATGTGATAATGTTATTAATTATGATAATCTGAAATTAAATAAAACAACACGAGCATTGAAATTATCCGATAATTCAAAAAATAATTGATTAAAACTTACAATTTATACACATCGAGTGTATATTTTTCACCCATATATATAAACAAACCAAATTAACTAAAACAGTTACATTAATTGAAATAATCAACATGGACAAGCTAGAAATGACATTTTCATATGCTCACTTTCACGTCTAAATAAATTAACCATTAAAATTTATACTTGTATGATCAAATTAGTTGACAATTCACATTCAAGTAATTACAAAGTCAATTAAAACATTGGAAGACGTTTTGAAATTCGGCTATATGGATTAGAGCCAAATCATCTGATTAATAAGTTTTCGGCGAGGATATTGCATGAAATGCTTTATGAGAAAAATACAGACTATATCACGGCCAACTTGTTAAAAATAAATAGCAAAATCTTCTATATATAAAGACTATATATATACGTACGATTCATGTCACACAAATTCTAGTGTTTCTGTTAGGCAAAAGAAGCAACCACGTTTATTAAATATGTTACAAAAATTAGCCCTAATAAAAGTCAATGAAATAGGTTACGTAAGTATTGCTAAGATTTGATATGTTTGTTGATTTTCTTTTGTCCGATATAGGGTTAATTTATACATGCACATGCATGGTTCAAATGGGTCGCATTTGAGGGCTGATCGATTCCAAAATCTCACGTACCATATCTTGTTCTATATGTATAATAATTCACGGATGCATATATCCGCACATAATTCAAATTGAATGTGTTACAAAGAACTCGAAATATATATTAAATACATAGTCAAGCTGAACTATAGCTCTTTGAATGTGTATAAAATTACACCGAATGAATTACTTGTACGTCATTACTATTAGAAGGTGGAGTTTATGTTGATGCTATTGATATAATGAACTTAGCCATTTGGACTCAACTTTCAGGGAAGGCTTGATTACACGAGAGACCGATCAAAGACAGACATAACAAGCAGAACACAAAAAGATTGTTTGAGCTAGCTAGTGTTCTCAGACCTCAGTGCATCGTGCTAGAACAACATTCTTTTTTTTGGTTGAGGGCACTGCCCATGAGAGTCGAACCGGTGACCTCTGAGTACTACTCTTAGAGCCTTAACCGTTTTGACTAGATGTCCGAAGACGGTTGAACAACATTCTTAACTCAAACTCAAACCCTTCGAATTATGGCTAAACAAAATGTGACATGATTGGTTATTAATTGCCAAGTCTTCAAAACTCTTGGGTGAGATCGTTAAATCCTTTTGACATACGGGCCCATTTGGACCGGATTTAGGAATCCCAGCCCAAATTAACACCCCTTATCAGGTCCATCTTCTCATAATCTCATCCATAATTCAACATTAACAATGGTGATTAACAGCGTAGTACAAGGAATAAAATGACATCCTTCGACCAAAAAAAAAAGAAGGAATAAAATGACATCATTATCCGATTCATCCATCCAATTATTTCAATCAACAAGATTAACACTCCACAAACATTGCAACTAATTGAAAAAACACACAAAATTACAACTTGACGGACGAGATCAATCACTTGAAATTTGAAATAAAAAAAGGCGCGATGATCAATTTATACATATAACGACGAACAAACCAAGAACCAATTAATCAGTTAGAATTCCTACAATTAGTCCTGATCTCGCCAGCGGAGCCAGTGAGGGGGCTAAGGTTTCCCATCTTGACCATGGCCGAAGCGAAATCGACAAAGAAGGCTGAGGAAGAAGAGCTATAGTTGGACACCTTAGAGTCGGTAGACTTGTTACCGAACAACTGTTGGTCAGAGTGCAAGAGCCCCTTGAAACCAACGAGGTTGGTGAAGTAGGCGTTGTCGAAGGCGGTGGAGGTGGCGACATCGAGGGGCAAGAGGTTGCTGTCTCCGCTGCCGGCGGTGCTAGGGCAGTTGGCTTGGACTGACGTGGCGAAGGTGGAGTTTATGTTGGTTTCGTTGTAGATTCTTGTTCTGAAAGTTGTGCACCTAGCTTGCCCTATCGTGTGGGCCCCTGTGAACGCGGATACGTCCACGTGTCAGTCCGATATATGTCGAAACTGTGACCTTAGAGCATCCCCAACAGCTTCTCTATTATAGAGAAAATAAGGGATTTGGGGAATCATAGCTCATTTTTTTATCCCAACAGCTTCTCCATCTCATTCTCCATAATGGAGATGGGAAAAAAAATTGCACTTCATTCTCTAAATGTAGGGGATTCTCTAAAATTGCACTTCATTCTCCAAAATACATTTATGGTAATTATTTCTTTCTTCAAAATGTATTTATGCTAATAGTAGAAGGTTTATATAAATTGAGTGTAAAATTTAAGTTTTCTCTTTAGTGATAAATATATAATACAAATTCATCATATATATTATAAAATATATATTTTTAATTATTATAGTTTCCCATGAATGCATGAACTTTTTGCTCACATAAGTTCTAATTTTATTGAGTTTATGTGTATATAAGTCATAAATATTTTAGTTGATCGGTACCGACCCTAAAACCATTAAACAATAATATATAATCTTTCCAACACCTAACTGTGAATGCATGTATTTTCTTATTTACATTATGATTCTTTAGTATAATTAGTTCTTTATTTTTTAAATAATAATTTAAGTATCTTTAAAGTAAGATTGTATCATATTTTCATTTATGTCAGTTAAATAAAAAATAATAATTAATAAACATTAAATTCTTCAAAATAGATAAGTGGTTGGACTTAAATAAGAAAGGTTATATTCTGTAAAAAGGAGAAGCTATTGGAGTTGAGGTAGAAAAAATTTGGAGAATATTGTTTTTGCTTCTCCATTTTAGAAAAACTTTTAGTACATTTGTTGGGGATGCTCTTATGCTAAAATTTGTTATAAGCTAGCTAGTATAAGATAGAAAAACCGTTTAAATATACATACCGGAAAGGGCAATCAAGTCAGTGGTGGATAGACCTTTGTTGGAGAAGGACGAGATGAGGGCACTAAGACTTGATGTGGGTCCGGGTAGGTCCGTATTGGCTCCACTCCGGTTGGCGCTTGTCGAGTCTCGTCTCCCGAGGAGGACCGTCCAGGTCGGCCCTCCAAGCTGTTTATTTCAATTTAACCATGCATTTACATAAAGCAAACTCAAATTTTAGTCTATTAGTTCTTCAATGAAACAATTTACATGATTATTATATATGTAATTTAAGTATTGAAATTATTTGATAGGTTTAACTCGATTGATTCTTCTATCAAACGCCGTTTATTATTATTTTTTTTTATCAAAAAACGAACGCCGTTTATTATTTTATATATTTTGCTTAAAGTAACTATTTATCATGTGAATATATATTGTCAATGATAAATTGATAATCAACGTGTCGACCAAAAAACAATTGATAATCAACGTTGATGTCCTAAATAAAACCCGATAATCATCACTAGTCACTATATAGTACCTTTTCCTTATAGAAATGTTTTGTGTACTTAATTAGCTAATTACAGATTACAAGTTGCTAATACACCAAATTAACATTCAAATGTCATAAAAAATAGGCCGATTGACCGAAAACCACCCGTACAATAGGCCATATTGCCCTAAACCACCCCTTATATACCTATTTACCGAAAACCACCCGTATACACCCTTCCGTCAAAAAAGAACCACCCCACCTGGTTTCTCCGTTAAAAATCCGTCGACGCGCGCGTGAGACGCGTCTTTAAACTACCAATTTCTACCTATTTTTCTTTTGAAATTATCCTAAAATCACAAATAAATTTTTTTTTTTCAACTCCCACATCTTAATTGCTGGATCTTCGCCAAAAACCGTCATCGTCGGCGCCGACTTCGGCTGCCCGCTCAAGGGCGTCGTCGTGTCCCACCTGCCGCCTGCTTCCGCCTCCTCACAGTCGGCAACGACCAGTTTCGCCGATTTGTTCCGTAGGAGGTTGAGGGAGTCGCCGGAGTGGTGGGAGGAGAGATATAGGGTTAGGGATTCAGCGGCGGTGGAATCGATTGGCAGAGGGGGCAGCGGCGGAGTCAATGCAGTGGTGTGAGGAGAAGTCTAGGGTTAGGGGTTCGGCGGCGGTGGAAGCGATTGGTGGAGGGGGCGACGACGAAGTCGAGGGAGTCGGGACTAGGCCAAGAGAGAGAGCGAGTGAGCGTGGAGGATCGGGAGGCCAGAGAGTGAGAGTCGGGACTAGGCAAGAGAGAGCGAAACGAGTGGGGGTCGGAGTTGGCTCGGTGGCTCGGTCGGAGTGGGGGTCGGTGGGTGCTCGGAGGGGAGATGGGTGGTCGGCGGTGTGGCCCAATAAGAAAGAAGAAAAGCAGGGCGGGGAAGGCGTGAAGAAGAAGCTGGCCGGATTGGTGTTGTATTGGGTAAAATATAAACAAATGAGTGGAGGAGCTGGTGGATTTGATGGTGGAGAGGGGGATTTTGGAGAAAGGATGGAGGAAGAAGAGGAAGGAAGGTTGTAATGGAAGGAACTTCGATTTGTCCATTGAAACAAGCAGATGAGGTTTTTGGAGAAAGGACGGAGGAAGAAGAGGAAGGAAGGTTGTAATGGAAGGTTATTTTTTTAATTATGTTTTGATTTTACATTTTCAAAGAAAAAAGTAAAATATGTAGAGAAATACGCACCACACGCGCAAGTAAACGACTTTTTAACGGAGAAACTTGGTGAGGTGGTCGTTTTTTGACGGAATGAGGTATATGGGTGGTTTTCGGTAAATAGGTATATAAGGGGTGGTTTAGGGCAATATGACCTATTATACGGGTGGTTTTCGGTCAATCGGCCTAAAAAATAAGTTCATATATAAATAGAGGTCATTGTCATCACCTACCAAAAACTAAGACAAAACCTGTTTTTTTCCTTCCATAAATTAACTCGATCGCATCCCTATCAAATGGTGTAAGATTAGACATGAACCTTATATAAACATAATTCAATGTCATGCATATACGTTATAGTTCGGACGAAAAATTTCTCATCTCTCCTACGACTCTATAACATGTCACCGAAAGTGATTAGTCACACAAACATAATTCTATCGAACAAAATTAGAAAGCTAAGTGAAGGCTTGATTACCCTGACGACGGAGTCTCTGGCAGCAACGGCTAAAATATCAGCACAAGACACGACTCCGGGACAAATACTCTCCACGTTCGATTTGATCGTATCGATCACATCGAATCCTCGCACCGAGTTGGCGTTCGGACCCGCTGTTTTCTCTCCGGTGAAAGTCGAGTTATCATCCAAAAGAATCGAACCGTCGCACCCCTAATTTCCAAGCTCCACAAACAACATTATAATTGTCTATACATGATATTTATAGGTGCACGTAAACAACAGGAATGGACGCATGCATGCACGCATGCAAAGCTATTTACGTACATTGACGAAGCAGTCGTGGAAATGCAAGCGAAGCAAGGAAGCACCCATGCGCGACTCGTTGGCGACGGCGGATCTCACCGTGGATCGAATCGTGGATAGAGCCCTAGGACATGCGCTGTTGTAAAAGGTGGATGATAGTTGAGCCGAGCTTAGTCCCAAAAGTAAGGGCACTACAAATATTCGAAGATCGAGAGCGAGGGATTTTGGTGAAAATGTTTTTAAGGAATCCATGGCTTGCTACGTTTAGTGTCAAGTTTGTGATTGGGCTTGATAGTATTTATACGGATAAATATGTTAGGATTGGGTGACGAGGTATTGTCTAAATATTTTTTTTCCAATAATAATTAATTAAGATTAGAGGCCAGATATTTCAATTCGATCAAATGCTTGTTATTGTGTGACACTTAATACAATAGATGACTCTACTCCAATATGATAAAGAAATGATTAAATTTTACAGATGGCATCATATAATTTATACTATCTTCGAAAGTTACCAACTCCTTGACAAGTCCTTAAAGCTTGTTAATATTTCTATAATCATAGCTACGTACCTAATAGCTAATGTCTTTTTTATCTAATTACATAACTAATTCTGTCACACATTCTGGTTAAATCCTCCTAAAATGACCCCCTCTTTTTTTTTTTATATATGCGTCCTTTTCTCAACTACCTTATTGATGTATACCACTCTCCTACCTACACAGTCACCCTTAAAAAATATGAAAATTTTGATGATTTAATATCATGCACACTATAATCACATTTATATAGAGAAGTTGTGGCCATGTAGTACGTGTGGCTCAATCTAATTGAAAACTAAATAGCATTTGGTCAAATCTAAAAATTGTTTATCACTAGAGCATAACCATGATTATTAGGGTACTTACTAGCACACAAAATGAATTTTATATCCAACTTATTATACACCAAAATTTCAACTTGGGCCTCCTTCAGCCTAAAAAATACCAACTTGGGCCTTGTTAGCAGATCGTGGCCCAAATTCCAAATTGGGCCTCTTAACTTGTGTACGGTCAAAGAAGGTAAGAAAGGCCACCGTCACTATTGTTCAGCGTTGATAATAAAACATTATACGATCTTTGTTCTGGTCATATGTAATGTAGGCTCCTCAAACAGACAACGGCGGTTTGCAGACAGCGCAGCTAGAAGGCCTCTTTGGCGGGTTCTCAGATTGAGGTGAGTTGTTAATTTCATTTCGTTTGATCCTTTTCTGTTTCTGGGTGATCTGTTTAATTTATTATTTGTTATTTGAATTGCACGCTCTTTCGCATGTTGATCTGCGATCTGATTGGTGTCGATTTGATTTCATCCGCCATTTCCTCTTTCGGTAGCTCAATTCGCCGAAATTAGGGGGTTTTTGGTAGTTTCAATGTACAATTCAGCTAAATTTGGATTGAATACAATGTCATTTGGATGATTTCCTCGGCGTTGTCGTGGAATTAGGACATTGATTTTGCCATCGCTGAGTTTCATGCAATAATGAAATTGCAAATTAGTCTATTAATTTAGGTTTTTGATGCTCAATTAGAATATTTCCGAGGGGGGTCTTTTTTTGTTGCATTTTGGGATAATGAAAATTGCTACTCTTGATCTTAATGCTGACTTGGGTTTGTAATTGATTGGATACCTAATCCTTTGTAGGGATGTTGTAGTTGTAATGGATAATCAGTCAGTTCCAGATTTGCTGAGTGATCTTCCCTTGAGCATTGTAGAAAGCATCCTCACACTTCTTCCAATTAGAGATGCAATCAGAACTAGCATCCTTTCAACCAAATGGAGGTACAGGTGGGCTGGTCTCCCACATCTTGTTTTCGATGATAGTTGTGTCGACCCTTCAGTAGATAAGGCAATTGCTGAGAACAACCTAAAAAATTTCATCACCCGTGCCCTCCTCCTTCATAAGGGGCCGATACATAAGTTCAAGTTGTCAACCTCGTATCTACAAAGCTGTGGTGATATTGATCAGTGGCTGCTTTTTCTGTCGAGGAGTGATATTAGGGAGCTATGGCTAGAATTAGGTGAAACTCACTGGTTTCACATGCCTTCCTGCATATTTTCGTGTAATAAACTGACCCATTTGGAGCTAAATCGATGTGAATTGGATCCTCCTCCTAGCTTCAAGGGATTTGTGTGCTTGAAGAGCCTTATTCTTCAAGATGTTTTGGCGCCTTCCGATGCTATTGAAAGTCTTATCACTAACTGTCCTCTTCTTGAGAATTTTACATGGTCATACTTTGAAAATTTGGAGATGAGTATTAATGCTCCAAATCTCAAGTATCTGTGTTTAGAAGGCGAATTCAAAGAAGTGTGCTTGGAGAATACACCACTCCTGGCTGAAATGACCATCACATTATACATGAATGATGAAACTACTGTTGAACAACTAGAGCAGAAAGCAGTTTGTAATTTTGCAAAGTTTCTTGGCGGTCTGTCTAATCTTCAGAGGTTGATAGGACATGTATACTTCACAAAGGTAACAAACCTGTATCTCTTTCGTACTTCTTCTTTGTTCATTTTCAGTTACTCTTGATAATTCGAAATGGGTGTGGGCTGATGCGTTTCTTATGCTTCATGTTTCATTCCCAGTATCTGAGTGTTGGCATTGAGCATTGGCACCAGTCATTGGTGTACAACAATCTAAAGGTCATTGAACTATATCAAGTGAGTTTTGAAGATATGAAAGAAATATTGGTTGTTCTTCGTCTCATCATGAGTGCCCCTAGCCTACACGAGCTCCAAATCTCAGTAAGTGATGATGAATTTGCTATAGTCTCCCATTGTACAGTGAAATTATCTGGTTGATATAAATTAAAGGATTTTGATTGCGTTTCTTTGTGCTCTAGGGTTCTCCAAATGCTGTATCTGCATCAGAAGCTCTTGATGTATGTTTCTGGGATATGGAATGGACATCAGACTGTGCGTTCCAACAACTTAAAGTAATAAAGATTACAGAAACTTACGGCGCCCCTCACGAGATGAGATTTATCAAGTTTTTGCTCGAGAATTCACCGGTACTTGAAACTATGATCATTAAACCTCATGTATATGTTGCGGAGGAAGTTGTAATACTGTTGATTGAGTTACTGAGTTATAGACGGGCTTCACCAACTGCCAAGGTTTTGTTTAGTCAAACAGCTTGAAAGCTCTCTGTAGAGCCAATAAGGAGTTAGTCTTGTTCTCTTTTACAGTTGGAATGAAACTTTAGTCTTCTAACCATTGTACAAGGGCATCCCTTTTTGAGACGTCTATAACTTATAGAAGTGCATTTTCTAAGTTGGTAGATGACTTGCCACTTCAACATTCTTAATACAAACAAAAGCCATTTTGTATACATTATTCTTACAAGCCAGGATGTAACTCCAGAAAGATATAATTCACACACAATCTCACGTTGAGCATATCAAAATCCGAATCTGTACAATTTGAAGGACATGAATCTCTGTTCTTCTGTTGATGGTGTCATCTGGGGCCAGAGAGCTCCATTGCTTGGACAACCATTGAAGAATCATCTGTAAGATCTGAGTACCTCTCTGAAGAGGAAAACTCATTTGCCCTAGATCGAGTCGACTCAGCTCTCTGCGAAGCTTCCCATTTCTCTGCAAGCCCATCACCTTCAAGCATCCGAACTACTTCTGACATCTTTGGTCTTTGGCTAGGAAGAAACTGCGTACACAAGAGAGCTACTCTTGCTGTTTCCTCCAACTCAATTCTATCATAGCTGTTCTTCAACTCCTTGTCCACCAACATCTCGAGCTTCTTTTCTTGGTGCACCTTTTTCACCTACACAGCCATGACAAAATCAAATCTACTAAACAAGGCAGCAAGTGAAAAGGGGTAAATATAATCTATGTTACACTAACCCATGTCCAAGCTTCCGACACAAAAAATAGTCATATTAGAGTGTGGTCATCATAAGTTGAGATCGTATACTAACCCAATCAAGCATTGCTCCTTTCTGGTTAGCAGCTTTACCGAAATCCAGTGCTCTCTGGCCAGTGATTAGCTCAAGTAGAAGAATTCCAAACCCGAAAACATCGGTTTTTTCTGAAGATTGCCCTGTTGAAAGGTACTCTGGAGCTATATGTCCAACCGTCCCTCTCACAGCTGTGGTGACGTGTGAATCCCGGTGATCCAATAGCTTTGCCAGTCCAAAATCTCCTACAACGGCTTCACAATAATCGTCTAGCAGAATGTTAGCCGCCTTAACATCCCTATGGATTATCTTGGGATCACACTGCTCATGCAAATACAACAATCCTCTTGCAGCTCCTATTGCAATTCTCTTCCTAGTTCCCCAATCCAGTGCCGGTTTAGCTGCAAAGAGGAAGAAGAGATTAACAAGACTGCAGATTTGAAAAGTGAAAAAAATAATGATCGTCATAAGATTTACTTTTACCTTTGAGCCGAGAAGCGACACTCCCATTTGACATGTATGGGTAGACAAGAAGCCTTTCTGAGGAAGTCATACAAAACCCATAAAGACGTAGCAAGTTTCGGTGGACAGCTAAGCTGATCATCTCAACCTCAGTTTGAAACTGAATCTCTCCACCAACTGCATTCCCATCTGTGAGCCTCTTCACAGCAACAATTGTCCCATCATGGAGGTGCCCTTTGTAAACGATCCCAAAACCACCCTTTCCGAGTATGTTCTTGCTTGTGAAGTTGTGTGTTGCAACCTGGAGTTCTCTGAAGGAGAACCTCCTCAGATTCCCAAGACAAACGTGCTGATGGTGGCTCTCTGGATGAGTTGAAGGATATATATAGGTCAGTTATGTGTATAAACAACTACACAGTGTAACACTTAAATCAGTTAAACTTAACTAACCATTAGAATCAAAGATAATCTGCTGGTTATGCTTATGTCTCTTCCACAGAAGAAGTCCTAAACCGCAAAGTAGCAAGCAAATGCAAGCCAGACTCGTTGAAATGGCTAAGGCAACCTTGTGACTCTTAGGTTTACCTGAAGGCCGTGCACCTTCATGGAAAAAATGCAGAATTGTAGTTAAAAACTGTGAAAGTTTAAGCAGAATTAAGTCATACTAGTCGTCTTTCCCGGTTCTTCCTCTATCAAATAGATTTTCAGCGTTCTAGAGCAAAGGAAGGCTATAGATCACAAGCTTACTTTGGGTGTTATTGAAATTGAAAGATAGGGGCAAAGGCGCCGTTCCAAAGCAATCTTTCTCTGTTCCTGTAGCGCATATTTGCGGATTTCCTACAATGCTGAGTAAAAGCACAACATAATGAGTGCGAAATTTCCAACGGTCGAGTTAAATGCCAAGGCATGAAGGTGTGACTAACTTGAATGTCTTGGCAAGGAATCTTGGTACGGGGCCACTCAATTCATTATAAGACAAGTCCCTATTACATGAAGGAACAATTCAACCAGCATCTTGATTAGACCAAGTATTTGAAAAGATAAAATCTATTAAAAGAGCAAGTAGATTTTGGTAAAGTTGCAAGGGATATACAAGAACGTGAGTTGTGTCATGTTAGCCAGGGAAGAAGGAATCGGGCCAGTAAGATTGTTGTTGTTTAGCCTCCTGATCACCACAAAAAATCAAAATATTGAAATTTGTCAGGCTGTGAAGTTCTTTTCATGGACAACCACAAAAATCTAAGCTTCAAACTAATGAAAAATAATAAGAGAACACTCAATTGAGCAAAATTGACTGTGCTGTTTCAACTCACAAGTATTGGAGGGTTTTCAGCTGAGATACAGAAGAGGGTATTTCGCCGGTCAACATGTTACATGACAGATCAAGCTTCTGAAGCTTTGGGAGCCTACCAATCTCTGCAGGAATTGGACCTGATATGTTGTTGTTTTGCAGAAGCCTGCACAAATTAATTGTGAAAGATTGAAAGGAAAGAACAACAATCTTAACTAACTTTTGTATACATTTTGTGACATTAAATTGCCATTCCTCTCTCTTATTTAATGCTTTGGAGTACATACACTGTCTGGAGATTTGTCAAGTTTCCAATTCTTGGTGAGAGTGTGCCATACAAGTCCTGGCTTGGAATCCCACTGCAATTCAAACCCAATTTTAAAAAACTCAAATTGCTGATTTTATAAATTTTTAATTTGTATTAAATCTGAAATTCCATGAACAAACAAACTGGAAAATAAAGTAACTTACAGGCTAATTACAAGATTTTCTGAAGAGCATGTAACCATATTCCAGCTGCATGGATCCACAGAAGTATCATCCCAATCATCAAGAATACCATGTGGATCCCTCAAATCTCCTTTGATTCCCATCAGAGCTTGTACTGAAAAACAAAAAAGAAAGCAACTTTCAATTCAAGAGCAAACACAGGAGCATCTGGTGCAAAATTTCTCAGCCAAGACTTAATCTTTCAGAGATTATGAAGGCAACCCATGTCAGAAAATGAAGTTTGATTACCCGGGTAAGTGTTAATATACCTTCATAGTTAACCCCCTTGGGTGAAAGCAAGCCACTAGCACAAACCCACAAGCAGGCCAACCCCAAAATCCTTGTCAAAGCCATTTTCCTTGTAACTAACTCCATCGAGGCAATTTATCATACACCTGATGCGCAAAGCCCAAAACTTGAGGTTTCTTGCTATGAGGAGGAAACTGAGAAGAGAGTTTTTATCAAAAGCTGCAGAATTTCAAAACTCCAACAATATCAAGAGAGCTTGAGCTTGGGGGTTTTCAATAGCCGAGAAAAATTCTTCAAATGGTACGGATTGTCATGGCTCCCATATTATGAGTGGAAGCTCTGACAAACAATCTGGTGGCCGGGAAGGAAAGCGAAAGAGAGAGTGTTTTGAGTGATGAGAAAGAACGAGAGAGCAAAAGAGAGACGAACATGCCTGTCACCGGATTCGCAAGCCTAAAAAGAAAAAGAATTTATAAAAGCAAACCGTGGCCAAATTCTAGATAATTGCAAACGGTACCCTGGAAATTCCCTTCAATCATGCAATTTGGATTGGGTTAATCTTATTTTTGGAAGAATCAAGAATGGCTATACAAAAAATGTAAGGGTTTGGTTTTAGGTGAATTTTCTCAGTAGAATAAGTTATTATTTAGATCTTGTTCTTAGTTGTCGTTCACTTTCGACCTTCGTTTATGCTACTACATTGTCGTTCGGAAACATTTTCTCAACTTGCTAGGAGTACAGATGCGCACATTGCGACCATGTTTGCGACGACGTACTCTAGGAAATGTTGTTATCAATGGAATGGGTAAATTTGTAGTCCCAAGAGAAACAAAGGGCATAAAATGAAAAATTGCAAAAGTATGGGATACGAGAGAGAAAGGTTCATATACGTTAGTAAATGTTTATAGTGGTCTTCCCTGCATGATTAGATTTTAATCTAAGATAATGATAAAGAAAAGTTAGGGGTGTGGGTCAGGCTGATTATCTGTCAATCCATTTGAAGAATAGGGAAGAGCATAAAAGCAGAACAGAGATTTGCATTGGATTGTGGTTAGTGTTCTCATTCATTTTTCCCTGGCATAGGCTCGTGCTCCGTATTATTTTAATTCGAAAGAAAGAAAAAGAAAGAAAAGCTCGGGAATTGAGATTATTTTAATTCGGAAGAAAGTAAAAGAAAAAGAAACCAGACAGTGGTTTTTCCCCGGATGACTATTAATTATGCAAATTTTTATTCGACCAAAAAACAATTATGCAAATTTTTATAAATTTGATTTGTTTGTTAATTATGAAAGGATCTAAGAATTGTGGTTTTGATTTGCTCTAGTATTAGTAGTGTAATCTAAAATCAAAATGAGTGTGTGAGCACTGAGCAGTCAAGGTTTGGACAGTCCAACCGATGTAACACGACAAAACACAGACCCCTTTAGAAAGCGAAAGCTGATGTCTCTCCACACACACACACATATAATTATTTTAATACAATGTTTTAAGAAATACTCCCTATAATCATTAAAATACTGTACAACGTTTGTATTTAAGATTATGGAAATTTTATCAGATTTTTTTGGGAAAAATTCCCTTTTTGGGTAATCCTAGGAAGAATTAGGCTTAAGTTTGAAAGATTATACTCTCTCCGTTTCGTAAAAAGATGTCATTTTAGCTCTAAAATTTTGTTTCAAAATACATGTTTTTTTACATTTTTGGCATTCACTTTACAGATTTACCCTTATAATCATTAGGAGTTTATTAGTAGTGGTTTTCTATAAAGTAAAAAAGTGAGGTAATAATTAGGGGTATAATAGTACATTTAATAGCTTCCTTAATATATGTGCAAATTGTTAAAATGACACATTCAATGAAACAGAGGGAGTATTTTTTTATTAACTAGAATTCATAGCACGGGTTTGAAAACTATTTTGACACTTTATTTTTTTTTTTGAGCATTTGAAGCTTTATTAATCAACTTTAATTGAAAAATTGCATAAAATTGCATGAATGTGTAAAATGAACCAATGTATGATAATATAAAATATAATAGATTATATTATGTTTAAAATAAATAAATATTCCATAAGAAATAAATCAATTGAAAATATAATTCACTTGCGAGAAAAACACTCATTAGTTGCATCTAAATGCAATTATGTATATATGAAAGATATAGAAAACTATAGAAAGCATATGAGTGAATAAAATAATATTGTTGGCTATTCAAAATATGTTTATATACATGAAAACTATAGAAGTTTAAAGAAAAAAATACCCATATTTTATGATTTAGGGTATAAATCAATTTTGTGATTTTCCTTAACCAAATACACATATTTTATGATTTATGGTATTTACACATTTTGTGATTTACGTTAAAAATGTACACGTCAAGAAAATATTCATATATACGCATAATACAACAAATACCCACAGAGCACATTTAAAAAAATACACATATTTTATGATTTGGGGTATAAACATATTTTGTGATTTACGTTAAAAAACATTATTGATTTATTTATATACTTGAATCATATATAAAAAAAATACAACAAATACACACAAAACACGTTTAAAAGATACACATATTTTTATTATTTAGGGTATAAATATATTTTGTGATTTACGTTACCCGTACCAATATGTATATGTAAGGTTTTAGCATTTAATTTGTTAGTTATGGCATTTCATAATAGAGTTCAACTAACAACATATACATTTTCATATATACATTACCCGTACATTTACATATTCATTTAAACTATAGGTAGTTATATATATAGGTTTTAAAAAATATTTGAGCGAAAATGTTGCTAGAGAGGTTTGAACCCCCAACCATTGGGTAATTAGAGGAAGGCTTTACCACTATGTCATTGTGGTTGTTTTGACTATGATTGTATAGTGTTTATTATATAGGGAAGATTGCAACCAACACTAAATAGAACAATTAATGAGGACACCGGCCACCTAACTTTTATATATATATAGATAATAATCTTGATAAATTATACATGAAAATATAATACTAGTATTGATTATTACAATTCTTAAATTTAATGTATTTCAGCTAGTCATTACACAATACTGTATTTCATTCTTAAGATGATGCGTCGTAAATATGAAATGATAAGACTATTTTGTATCATTTTCCCTAAATGTGCTTGGGTTTTGCAATTTTTCTTGTTTGTATGCACGTTTCTATCTAAAGTAATGATTTTGTGTTATTTTTGGAAATGATTTTTGTAAATACGATCACATTTAAGGGGCCGGGTGGTTTGTGTAATTTGCCTAACTTTAATACCATGTAGGCATGTACCTATGATTTATATGAGTGCATGCATTTTGTGCATGTGGAGAAGAAGGGTCTACGTTGAGATGGGGCAGGGAACAAAATTAGTGGATCATAGAAATGACTAAAATCACTGTTAATGACTTTTTCTTGTTTATGTTTGGACTTATTGTTCAATACTTGTAATTATTTCTCCTGCTAAATTGCTTTCCACTGTTGAAAACCTTCGCAAAGTACTGCTCTAATCATTGAAAGCGAATTTTTTACTTTGATTACTCCGTTTGAATATCACAGAAGCGGAGTAGACAATATGGAAGTGCTAAGATTGATCTGGTAATTAAATCGAAAGATCGAACAAATCAACGGTCGAAATAAATGAGCCACAAAAACATGCACCTAAATTAAGACCGTTTATGTTCAATTATGCACACCAAATTTTTACAAAATTTAAGGTTAAATAATTTTGAATCCAAGAGAAATTATCGAAATTGTACTCGGAAAAGGACGGATAGAAGAACACAAGTGCAAACTGTGAAAGGGACAACACCTCTCTATGTCGACTCCCAATCGTTGCCACTTGCCAGCTCATACAAAGGACGCATGCATCAAATTACAAACCACGCATCCCATTTCTGATAAATTACGTTTTTTACCCCAAACTGTCACCATGTTCTTGCATTTTGTCCTCCTCCTGTCACATCAGCTTGTACGATAATTAAGGCTGTCTTTTTCACGGATAGTGAATTAGTGATGCTGATAATAATCAGAAAATACGATAATTAAATTACATTGATGAGCTTATGTATTTATATTTGTATAATATACTCCCTCTGTTTCAAAAAAACATGGTATTTTAGACAATTTAGGTTGTTTTAAAATACATGACCATTTTATAAATTTTCCCTCCTCTTTCCATTTATACCCCTAATAATTAACTTTATCATAATCATTACACTTTTTCATATTTCTCTAAACAAATAACTGAGTCTACATTCTATAGGGGTAATATAGGAATAACATGTTTTTCTTAATATATGTGCAATCCTCAAATGGTCATGTATTTTGAAACAGAGGGAGTATTATATATCCAGCCAAAAATTCCCCACAATGGGAAAATGCCAAGTTAAAGCTTGATATGCGAATCTTGGTTTCTATGCACATACTCCCTCCGTCTCTATTTGTTTGTCCAAAAGGACAATTTATACGGGTTTTAAGAACGGTATAAAATAGTATTGGTAATTGGAAAAGTTGGTATAAAGTAGTATAAAATAGTATTGGTAATTGGGAAAAGTTGGGGAGTCTTCCACGGACTGCAGCTCGCCTGGGAGCACGGCTGCCGCCAGGTGACGATCGAGTCCGATTCCCTCCTCACCGTCCAGCTCTTGCAGTCCACCATTCCTCTCCACCACCCTCTCTCCAGCCTGGTTCGCCAATGCCAAGGCTTTGCTCGTAGGGATTGGTTAATCCGATTCCGCCACGCCTTTAGAGAAGCCAACCGGATTGTCGACAAGCTCGCAGCCCTGGCTCACTCGCTACCCTTGGGTTGTCACGTTCTTGATTCCCCGCCTACTGATGTTCTTGATTTACTTTCTTTGGATGTAAACGGGCCGGGCTGCCCTCGTCGAACTCTTGCCCCCTTAATTAATAACTAAGTAGGGAGTTTGTCTCCCCTTCACCGAAAAAAAAAAAGTAGGTGAGAGAGTTGAATAGTATGGGTAAAAGATGTGATTGATTGGGGTGAAAAGAAATAAAGTAGGTAAGAGAATGGAATAATGAGGGTAAAAGAGTGGATATAAATAGAAAGTGGACAAACAAAAGGGGACGCACGAAATAGAATTAATACTGGACAAACAAATAGGGACGGAGGGAGTATTTTTTAGTAAACCATTATGTATGCATATTACATGTAAAATTAACGCTAGAATGTGTTGACTTATATTAAAGCTATATTTCTCCACTTTCTCTTACCTTTTCTCCCAAATAATGTAACAAAGTTAAGAGTTTGTGGAAAAACATGGAAACATAAAAGTTGCAAATGAAGATTGATGTAGAAGGATTTTGATCTTGTTAGGACACCCTTTAATTACGTGTTCAAGACTTAATCCGGTTTAACTCGACAAGCTAGCTATCTAGGTCACAAATTAACAATCATCTCCTGATAAAGTCATTTCTAAGGTTTCTTTGAAGTATAACTGTAAGCTATCTAGGTCACAAATTAGGTGACAAAATTGAAATCTTTGTACATGTGAATAATAACGGTCAGTTACCTAGAAAAATAAAATTTAAATTTTAAGGTATGAGTATGATAACTTCAATTCAAATGTACGTCCAAGGAATTTAACCAAAGTTAATACGGAGTAATAACATAACGCTTTTGTTAAGCAAAAAAAAAAAGCTAAAAAAGTTGTCATTTGACCAAATGATAACTTCAAACATAATTAAAGGCAGGCAATTGCATGCCCCCAATAATAATTATCCAAAGTGAAAGAAAAAAGCTAGGCATCATGATTGATGAAGCATCGACAAATTATCTATGTGATCGATCATCATATGAAATAGATTTATATATATACACATATTACCCCCACTTTTGTCATGATCCACTCGATCTCTTTGTTACTCTATTCTCTTATTTCATTTTTCCAAGAAACTTAAATGCACGTTCATTTTGGGTAATTTTAACAACTAGCTATATGATTTTATACAATCATACTTTATGTTGGATCGATCATTTTAATTGATGTAGCATGTTTTAGCCAAAATTGTGCTATTCTATCAATTGTACGTCGGCCGCTAGCAAGCTATAAGTTTGTGATGGGAATATCAATTATTAAGATGGAATATGTATTGTATGTATGACAATGTTTAGTCCTTTTCACATTTTGTATCAACAGGCAAAAATATACCAAAACAAGGAAAAATGAAATGAACACTCCAAACCTTTGTAGGGTTTAGTTTTTGAATGTAACGTTTCGATCATTGATCCATGAATGATGCATGTATAGTGTATAGGCTTTATATTATCATGCATATGGTATGGTTTGTGGGTGCTAGACAATTCATTATTTTTCATGCACGCTAGATGTTTTTTGATCGATCAATTCGTGCCTTCTTTAATTAGGGTTCTCCATTTTACCAAAATGAATACTCCCTCCGTTTCATAATAAGTGTCGTTTTAGCACTTAAAATTTGTTTCATAATATGTGTCGTTTTAGGTTTTCAAAGTGATTTAATATGGGTGAATGATGATAGTTTTTATTGGAATGTGTATTTGTTGACTAAAGTTGTTCATGCATTGGCCAAAAAAATGTAATGAGTGGTAAGATTAAGAAAAAGTTGTAAGTTTTAAAGTGAATGATTGCTTTTCTTAAAAACTGTGTTAAGAGCTAAAACGACACTTATTGTGAAACGGAGGGAGTATTATTTAAGCAATTCCTGCCTACTTTGGGGCCCGTTCGGCTTTGCACTAGCGGGCTGAGGAATTCCGCTCCCGTTGGCCATTCCGCTGTCCCCTTCTACCCCCAAGGGTGCTAAAAAGTGGAGAATTCCGCTTTCGCTAGTTAAAAACGTTTGTGCCGAATGGAGCATTAGCGTCTATAATTAAGACAAGGAAGACGTGATGAATCGAAAGTTGGAAGGGCAAAAAGAGATAAGCTGAAAGAAGCATAAATTCTATGCTAATTGCTTTGGGGCCAAATGGACTATTATGCTTTACATACATACCACAAAATACGCATACATTTTGGAATATGGATTCCCGTTGAAAAGTTGATAATGGAAGAATAAATTCTTCTTCACAAAGAAACAAACCAAAAGGAAAATCAAAAGCTAGAGCATAAGTAAAAATTAGGTGGTCTTAGATTCTTTTGAATTGTGTTCATACTTTGGTAGTTTCATAAGATAAAGGGGTGTGAATAATCATGGCATATTTGGATCGCTATGCTAATGTATTACTACAGTAACAAAGGTGTCACTGTCATGGCGCTTGATGCATCAGTTCAACCCGTTAGGCCTCAGGTTGTTGTTGGATTAATTAGGTCACCACTTCATATCCGACAAGAATATAAAACGGACTAGTACGTGTACAAGCTAAGCATGTAAGCTTAATATGGTCTCAAGATGGATTAATTAGCTTGCGAGATTATATATTTACTATTGTTTAATCAATGTGAACTCTCGACACATCGATTTCCATGGTATTAGGGCTTTTTGGTTAGAAAAAACAAATCAATAAACATAGCCTAAATGGTCAGATTAATAGTTAATCAATTAGCAGGATTAGGTATGCTCGTTTATGAGCTATAGCCATATTAAATATAGTACAAAGCTGATCAAACAGTTGGGGACAGATTAAATCAACAAAGTACAAGTGAAATTAATTTACAATGTAAAGAGAGAGCAAGGGGATCGTGCATATAGGTCCTAGCTAGTAGTCATCACAAGTTATTTGTCTATCATGTACAGGAGAAATCAATCATGTTATTTGCCAGATTGTTAAAACAATTTTTTACGTAGTTAAAATGTTAAATGATTAAGATGAAAATCTGCTGAATTGATGATTCTGATCGATCTCCTTTCACCATATCCATGTTTTTTTTTCCAATAATTTAAGCTAAAGATATTGAGCTACACCTAAAATGGAGCCATCTTGTCTGCCAAAAATGGAGGTCGTTTTCCACCCTTAAATAAAGTTAATCATGGTGATGGACGTGAACATTTCTTTCTACTTGAGATTCCACTTTATGTTAAAGTTAAGTGGTTCTTATGCCCATCTTTTTATTTCCATTAGTGTAAGTTAACTCCAAGTTTTCACAAGGGTAAAAATAAAAGGCCCAAACAAGTTACTTCCATAGATTAGATCGATGATATGTGTCTTAATTAACGTAATGAGGCCCAAACATTTTGTAAACAAAAACTAGGTATAAAGGCAGGCATATTAATTTGTAGTTGACTTGCAACACTGAAAATAAAAATATGTTGATATTCTCCACATAGCTTATGTTAAGTCAACACTGAAAATAAAAATATGTTGATATTCTCCACATAGCTTATGTCGTGTTTGAACGAATCCATGCACCACGCAATACTTTGTAATACGAAAATGTCATTGAAAAATAGAAAAATAGAAGAAATTGTGGCTGCTGGGATTCGAGCCCAGGTCTCCACGGCCACAACGTGGAATTCTTACCACTAAACTACAGCCACTTTGTGTTCTGTTTTGCTGGTCCATCAATATCATAACTCAAAAACCAACACTGACAGATACAATACAAGTTCTCTTCCGGGTCGAATTTAGGCTTGGTATTACGTGATTCGACTGGTAATCTGGGTTACATACTTGCATATGAAATTCAATTTCATGTTATTCACATGGCTGAGGATTTATCAATTTCTCCACTGATTGTTGAATCTGTGTAATGTAGTATCTCATAATGTTGTTACTAGCTAGTTAGGTTACCAATAGCCAATTATTGATACAGTTTCTTGTAGTTAAAAATCATTCTTCACAAGGAATGTAAGCTCATCATGTTGTTTACATGTATAGCATTATAGCAATGGCTTCCCTTCAAATTACATAACTGATTGATTCAAGTTTATGCATTGAACCGTTAACGCAGATTATTGACTTTTATCTTTCTTTCTTTTTTTGCAAGGAAAGTCGGACATAAGTTTGTAGCGACTGCAATTTTATGTTTTAAGCTCAACAGATTCCACCTCAAGAGTCACAGACTCACAGGCCCCTTCAAATTTCTCTACAAAAAGAATATTAACACTTCAAACTTTCTAAGAGACTAAACCAAGCTATTAGCACAGTTAGCACTTAGCAACATTCAGGTGAACGTAGACCCAAAAAGAACCCTTTGACTCATATCAAGTCATGGTATGTGTGACACCATGAAAATAAATAACTTCAGAGATATATGAAAGATAGATAGTAGCAAGAGTGCAAGACCCCATTATATTCATAAGCTAATAATGGTTTATTATTTCAACTCACGCCCTCTGTGCAAAAGACAGATGACAGAAGATACATCTCAGATGTAGAACGACTGTCATAGAACGGATAAAACACAAAGTAATAGTAGTAGTACTAGATAGTGCGAGCACAACAAGCTCATTTGAGTCATAGCATTTGGTAGATAAGTAAAGACACCACACTTGATCAAACCATCAGGAGCTTCACTTCATCCTCTTCTTTCTTCCAGCCACATTTCAGAGTCGACAGCAATGGAGAGCCAAAATCAGCAACAGCAGCCCTGCAGAACTTCTGATACACAATCGAGCCACCCAGATCGAGTTCCTTCACGCGCACCTCTTCAAGTCGGTAGCCACTCACGCTCAGCAAGCAGTTCAGCTCCAGACACTTGCCAGCCACATCAGAGTGCACAGCAACAGAGAACTCGCTCGGCTTGAAGCAGCCCAAGACCCTCTCCGCCATTTGGTTCAAGCTAACGGTTTTCAGGTCATACCCAACAGCTTCAAAGCTCGCATAGCTGAACCCGTCTTCTGGGGTGATGTGGATGGTGGAGATAGCAGCTCCTTCAATAGAGTTCATGGAGTATCCACACGGGTCGAACTCAAAGTCGCAGATTTTAGAGTCTGGGAGGATCTTTCTGATGCCTGAGTCATTCGTCATTGAGGCAGCTGAGCTTGTTTCTGTTTTGTAGAAGACAGAAGCCTTGTTCCTGTCCAAACCAGTCATGCACATTTCAACAGTATAAACCGGAGCCTCATAGGAATTAACAGCTGGCTCAGCAGATGCCGAGTAGACGTGCCATTTCTGAGGCTTAGCAGCGCCTCCAATCACATAGGCCTCTCCAGTAAGACCAAGCTTCCCAAAGTGATTGTCAAGGACAGCGACCTCTTCATTGAAGCTTCTATGGGGGAACGATTGAGCACCCGGGAAGATGAAGCTCCCACGAGTGTACCTTACAGCTTTGATCTTGAGAGAAAGGCTGGCAGCAAGCCTCAGAATGGGTGGGATTGCCAGAAGCAGTTTTGTGGTTCCACAGGTTTTGATGATGATTTTGTAAGGGAAGACAAAGAGGCTAGACTCGGATAGAACGTATGAGTCAAGGTCTTCATTGGACAGAGAGTCGACAATGGTGCATTCAGCAGGGCCAAGGATTTCATCGAGTTGGGACTTGGATAGTGCGCGTAGCCCCTTGCCTTGAGGGTCAACAAAGATCCCAGGCTCAAAGAATGAAATTTCGAGCCTCTTTTCGTATCCTTCAAAACCGATTGCAGAGCCTGTCATGGCTTAAATTTTTTTGGGCGTTGAAGAGTAGAAAGGTTGGAGTTTGGAAGAGGAGAATAGGACTGGATTGAATATGTAGCTGAGAATTAGGGAGGGAAATTGACAACAATAAAAACCACTTCGGAGTGGTTAATAGGCAGAGCTACTGGGCATCAAGATGGTTTGCGAGCGCACTGCAAAGGCAACAAAACAATGAGTTCCATATGAGTAATGCTCCCAAAGAGTAACAACTTGAACATAACAAAAAGTTTAACATAATAACAAACGTCGAAATGATAACTTACGTTGGAGTAAGCAGCAGATTTGAACTTCTTGATGTCACCGTTTGGTCGAATGTCCTCAATGCTGTATCCAAGGGGAGCCTCGTAGGTTAAGGATTTACTACTACTAGACTTCTTATTACCGCCTTTAGATTCCATCACAGATCATTCAATCTTAAAACTGCAGGGGCATAAACCATAAACACGTTAGTTTCATTGATTTGTAATGAACAACCCTACATCAAACAGACATAATGAACAGGTGGAATACCCACTCATAGCAGACATCAGCTAAGGCCTAAGATGATTCTAGAAGGATAAACATCACTCTAAAATTACCAAATATATTTCTGAATCAATGGATTGAACAAATTAACAAAAACTTGGTCTTTAATCCACACAATATAATCAGTTTTCAGATGGATGAAGCATGTATATCCCATAAAATCCTTTCATTAAAGCCATTAACATTAATCAGATTCACAATATTTCAAAGCATAAAAGAGCAAATGAAATCAGTATGAAATTGCCAGATACAAGAGCTCAGCACATAACTCAACTAGCTGATTCAGGCAGGGTAAACATCAATCTAAAATTTTCAGATATTGTGAATCAACCGAAGTACTGAACAAATAAACAAAAAGAATTCCTTATGCAATGTCATTATGCTGATCTAATTCTCCTACAAGATTAAGATTATTTCAAAGCATCAAAGATCTATCCACATCAATCGCATCAAAGATCTATCCACATCAATCATCCCACCAGATCTTGATGTGAACATGCAGGCAGAACCTCAAGCAAAAGATCACAAATCTAATCGAATGCTGGTACGGAAATAAAACAAGAACAAGCAAAAGACCTCTTTCGGAACCCTAGATTCACAGATTAATACAATAAACCTATTCTGGAGCCCCAAATTCACAGATTAACACAACAAACCATCAGCCCCCGAGATCCAAACGATTTCACATGGAAGAAATTTACAAGAATCAAAATTGCTACAAAACAATCCATACCAATCCAAATGCAATTCAAAACGAAGCCGAAATTAACAAAGCAAACATCATATACAGATCTGAAATTCCGATAAGAAAGGCGTTTTAGAATACAAAATCGGGACTTACATTGATGAAATTCCACAATGGAGAACGACTATGCGATTATCGAAACGTTTGTGAAACAGAAAGCCAGAAAGGATCGGGAGGGTTTTTCTCTCTTTCGGGATTTCGAGGGTTTCTCTCTTCACAAAACGTAAATGGGATGTAGCGCGTTCTGAAATTTGGTTGTGAGGAGGTGAGAATATATAGAGGTGCGGCCAATTCGGGCCTTTGAGAGCGTCCAAGAGAACTTGTGGCTGAAATTTCACGCATCTATTTGGGGACGAAATGACTGTTTTGCCCCCGCCTCAACGGCTTTGCTGACGTGGAGGCTGCACCTGCCAGTTATGCGGTAAAAGATTGTGAGTGGCCCAGCCCATCACATCTTGTGGTTCATATCTCTTCTACCTAACACGTATTGTGAGCTGGTTTACAATAAATCATTATTTATTGTGATACGTAATCTGTATTTCTGAGAATAAATTCATGATACTAATCCTTTTTTTGTGACAAAAAAGATTTGGTGATACTAATCTCTTTTTAGTATAAATGTCATAAATGGTAAAGATTATTGTTTATTGTGAAAGGATCTTACATGGGCAGACCATAAACGTTTTGGGTACGCATTTTTTGTATGAGTTCCTTCACTAATATTAGGGCTCCTCTTACTAAGATAATGCTCCGTCTTCAAAACTTTATGGATTGCTAAATATGTATTTGTCTAAATTGGTTGATAAAATAATACAATAGCGACAAGATAGTGACCTAAACAAAGGGTCCCTAAGACTTAATGGGCAAAAACAATCAATTAAACAATTAATACTAGAATGGGAAAGAAGAATACTTCAGAAGATTTTTTTATGTAAAAGATAAGTGATGAAAAGGGCACTTTAGACATTTGAGGGAAGAAATGAACGGCCACAAAAAGAGGGCACTTATTGAGAGGACTTTATAAAATGTAACGCTTGAAGATTCGACATGTAAAGCGATGACTCATTTGGATTGGCATCTTCCTCGAACATTACTTTAGAAAAATGATTTCACACTTTTCACGGATCGACTCATGAACAATGCGATAAGATCGATCAGGAATCTTTCTAGGGTTTTCTTATTCTCAAATTAGTAGCGACTAGTCAAGGACTTAGATATAAGTTATATGATTAAATAAGCATCTAACGTTCATAACACGAGACACTTGCACCTTAGATGAAGGATAAGAGACTTGTTGAACACGGCGATTCCCACGGATCGACTCATGAACAATGCGATAAGATCGATCAGGAATCTTTCTAGGGTTTTCTTATTCTCAAATTAATAGCGACTAGTCAAGGACTTAGATATAAGTTATATGATTAAATAAGCATCTAACGTTCATAACACGAGACACTTGCACCTTAGATGAAGGATAAGAGACTTGTTGAACACGGCGATTCCCACGTTTACTTGCTTAAAAAGCTTTTGACACATCCTCATTCCAGCATTCGTACTCCTAGGCCAAATGAGTATTATACATGTCCTTTCATGTTCAGATGGGAGGGAAAACCCGAAAGACGGGATGAAGAACTCGCGATCTTGCAAGATGACGCTTGAGCGAAGATGGGAGCGCGTACTCCATGTGAAAACACGAATGGTGTTAGCTATGTAGCAAGAGCGAGTCGATACGGGTTAAGAGAAACGAGAATCAAGCGATGGTTGGCCCGATTGTTTGTGGAGGAGATATGGATGCAATTATGTGTTAGTTGAAAGGTTCGCTTTGAAAATAATGTATGAAAGCTTGGTTTTTGACCTCAGAATCCAAGCACACAAGGAGTAATGAAATCCAAACACATTGTTAAACAACTGTATTGACTCTTTTTGTATCAAAATTAAACGATTAGTTACACACTCCTCCCTAATCACAAGCTGTTGAGAAGAAAGAAACAAACTTTGTTAATTTGTTGAGCTAACAAAATAAATTAAAGCAATCCATGCAAACCCAACGGGTTAAATTTAAAAGAGCTAATATTAACAAGATTCCGGGGTTACACGCGTCCGTCTATCTCAATTCTCATATGTCCAGGATTCATCAGTTCGGATAACGAAGAGAGACCCAACTCATGGATGGACGAAAAAACAGCCACGCCATTGTAGAACAAGGGAGCCATTTGTTTAAAACCAAATCGCGCATTACTCTTTACAATTTCCCTGGTAAGAACGCCCACAACTCCTTTGAACAATCTGCATCTCTATGTCACCTTCTTTGTTTACTGAGTAGATGCATCTTTTTCCCACCTTCAATTCGCTGTACAGGCTCTGATTTCTGAAAATTGCTCTTAGTAATGGCAACTGTATCACATACTCTGCTCCCCTTTACAAGCCCTTGTCCAGAATCTTCCAAAAAGCCATGTGGGTTCTTCTCCAAGCTCCCCAATCTCCACAATTTGACACTCAACAATGGGTTTTCTAGGGTTTTAGCTTCGACCCAGATCACGTTTTCCCCCAAGGAGAACGTAGTCACCTTACCCAATTGGAGGTCTAGTAAGAGTGACCCCAGAAGTAAAGATGTTAGAGCCAATGATGCCTTTTTGTACCTGGAGTATATGGTGAGGAAAGGCCATAAGCCTGATAAGGTCCAGTCTACACAGCTTCTGTATGATCTTTGCAAGATGAATAAGGTCCGGAAAGCGATTCGGGTTATGGAGATGATGGCTAGCTCAGGTGTTGATTTGGATGCTAGCTCCTATACTTTCTTGGTGAATCATTTGTGTAAAAGAGGGAACTTTGGGTATGCAATGCAATTGGTGGAGAAAATGGAGGAATATGGATATCCAACCAACAATCTTACATATAATTCTCTTGTTAAGGGGCTTTGTATGCTAGGGAATCTGGATAAGAGCCTGCAATTCTTGGATAGGCTGACAAAGAAAGGGCTGAAGCCAAATGTGTTCACCTATTCATATCTGCTTGAAGCTGCTTGTAAGGAGAAAGGAGTTGATGAGGCCATGAAACTTTTGGATGAGATTATACTGACAGGAGGGAGTCCTAATTTGGTCATTTACAATGTTCTCTTAACTGGGTTTTGCAGAGAAGGAAGATTGGAGGAGGCAATTAGGTTTTTCAGGGATATGCCGTACAATGGATTTGAGCCTAATGTTGTCACTTACAATATTCTTCTGAGGAGCTTGTGCCATCAAGGGCGTTGGAAGGAGGCGTATGAACTTATGACAGAAATGGAGGGCGAGGATCGAGCTCCAACGGCTGTCACCTATAACATTCTTGTGAGTTCACTTGCTGATCACGGGCAAGTTGATCATGCACTTGACGTGCTTGATGAGATGCAAAGGGTTGGTTTCAAGGCAACAGCTGCCACTTACAATCCCATTGTGACTCAACTTTGTAGAGAAGGGAAAGTGGAGCGGATAATCAAGTGTCTCAACCAAATGATTCATCGCCAGTGCTCACCTAATGAAGGAACTTACAACGGCATTTCTCTCCTTTGTAGGAATGGTCAAGTTCAAGAGGCTTTCTCCATAATCCAGAGCTTAGGGAACAAACAGAAATGCTCCACTCATGATTTCTACAAATACGTCATCTCGAGTTTGTGCAAGAAGGGTAACACATACTCTGCGTTTTTACTGCTGATTGAGATGACTAATCATGGTTTTACCCCCGACTCTTATACTTACTCGTCTTTGCTGAGAGGGTTGTGCTTGGAAGGAATGGTGAATGCAGCCATGGAGATTTTCAGGACAATGGATGAATTTGACTGTAAGCCTGACACGGATAATTGCAACTCGCTTATACTTGGATTGTGCAAGTTAAGGAGAACAGATCTGTCCATGAATGTTTTTGAGATGATGGTGGATAAAGGGTGCAAACCGAATGAGTTGACTTATACTATTATTGTGGAAGGGCTTGCTCTTCAAGATGAGCCCAATCTAGCCGAGCAAGTCCTATGGGAGTTGAGACAGCGGAAACTCGTGACGCAGAAGACAGTGGAAAGGCTTGTGATGCAGTATGATCTTATGTTGGATGTCTTACCCATGTAAAATAGAAGAAGGCACCAAATAGTACTGTACATTATGAACTAATAATGCAAAATTTACTGCACTTTGGAGGTGAACTAGGATCAAGTTCATCCAAAGTGCTCTTGAAAGCAACCGTCTGCAATGATTCCACGCCAGATCCACAGATTGATACTTTCAGTTGAGAATTCATTCCATTTCCAGTTTTCCACTTCATTTAGCTTTCAATATATATTGATTTCCCTCCTGATTTTGTTACTGTGCTCATTTCTTAGAGATTTGCATACCATGAGAAGTTGATGGAGTGGATAAGCAAGCTAATATCAGATGCTATCTTTTGCCCTTGTATTCAGGTGAATAGAGAGACTAGTATGACTTCTTTGTCTCTCTTAGTTCAATGTTTTTTCGTTCTTTTGAGCTCCCAGTTTTGGGTTAGATTGTGTGTAATCTATCCAAAACTGTGGTTGATTGAATGTAAAGGATAGATCATGTTATAGTCATGTACTATTGGAGCTTTATGTACAGTGATTTTTAACTGAAGCTATGTTCTGAATTTGATCTTCAAGTTTTTTTTCTCCCCTTTTTCTAGTGATATTCTGCTTGTAAGACTGTATTGATTTGCATAAGTACCTTGTCTAGTTCACTCCTAGGTTCACATGCTGGCCAGTACCAAAATCGTGTTATAAATCTGATGAGAAAAATAGCTCTAGAGTGAAGATTAAGTCCACATCAGGAAGATAAAAATATCAATAAAGATGCAGACTTGTGATGCTGAGTGCATGAGAACTGTCAATTGCACTTGCACTCTGTTCAACTAGAAAATGCCATTCAATTACTCACTCGGATTCCACCTCTAAATCCATGAACTCCCTCACAAATTCAACCTTGCACACCAACATGTGTTCTTACATTACTCACTGAGGCCTTGGCCCGCCTCTGCCTCTCACCAACTGGTTCATAACCAACCAACTCAAAGCAGAGCTAATCTTCCATGCCCACCTTGAGAACCACCCCTGTAGGATCCACAACCCAAACCTAGCCCACCTCTTCTACGTGCCCTTCTATGGTGGGTTCCACGCGTCCAGCCACACCCAACTCTAAATCCTCACCGCAAGGAACGCGCGCTCATTTTCGACCCTTTAGTTGAGAGCCTGGCATCACAAGCCTTGACAGGCCCGGCTTGTTCCTTTTCGTCGGGTCCAGAAGGAAGGAGGGAGTCTGACAACACATTAGTTAGGAACGGGATTGTGGGGCAGTGCCAGATGTCCAGCAATTTTACACTGCTGGATTGCAGTGTTAAGGGAAAGAACAGAGAAAGTACGTGTCATGATCCAGCTAAGATCCTTGGCGTACTCCCAAGAAGGCTAATATTCAACTCTTTCATGGCAGGTTGTGTACCAGTGTACTTTCCTTACGGAGGAGCACTTGGCATATATTCAGTATAGGTGGTATCTGCCCGTCAATGGCAGCTCGTACTCGGTGTTGATGGAGATCATGACGGGCAACCCGAGAGATTGTGGTGGTGAGACGAGGGGTTCAGGTGGTGGTGCCTGTCATTGCACGAAGGACCTTACCGTGAGGGGTTTAGGGTACTCGAACCTGGCACCAATTGGTAGTCTACACAAGAGGCATGGTTTATTGCATTGTTTGTACCTTTAGGTGAAGTCACATTGAGAAGTGAATTACAAGGGGACCAATGTAGGTGGTTTGGCATGATTGCCCACGGATGTGTATGGATCCTTGTTATGTTGCTGTCAATTTAGGTAGAACAGAAGGAAAGCGTACTACAACTATACATGTTTTGTTACTATCAGCTCATGTATACAGGTAAATCCAGTACAATGCCTTTGAAATCCTCATTAAGTGCTCACCCCAATAGTCAATTTTTTGGGGTAAGGTGAGTTGATATTTTTACAGCAACACCAGAAACTACAGATGCTAGATTTCAATTTCACAGCAAACAGTAAATGCATATGCATAACTTTCCACTTGCAAGCATTCATCATCATCCAAGGAACAACAAAATGTACCCAATTTTTGTAATGGAAATGATTGAATGCAATCTGGTACAATTATTGAAACTAAATTCCTTGTTGTAGAAACCCTGCTCTGCTCCCCCTCATCAATATTTCAGACTACAGTAAAAAAGAAAAGGAAAAAGAATATCCAAAGCAACACTACCAGAGAAAAAACTGCATCAGCTCACATGGCTTATCTACAAACACTGACTTAAACACAGCAACAAATTACCCAACTTCACCATGAATAGAAAAAAACCAGAGATGCAGAAATTACCACCACTACTCCATTACCGCGAGGATCTCAACTATTTACCATTCACTGTCCAGCCTAACTACTCGCCTTCCAAAGCCTGCTATTACAATGGTGGTAGTAATGGAGTTTGCTGTTCCCATTGCTGCTACTAGTACTACTACTTCCAGGCCCAGGGTTACCTTCTTTCTTCTTCGATTGGGACGAAAACAGCTGTCCCAATCCAAGCACACCAGATTTTGACGAGCCACGAAGCGAACAAACCGGAACGTTGAGGACAGGCGCGATCCGGACGTTGGCCGAATACGACCTCTCAACTCCTCGGTTCCTGTGCCTTGGACCGCCATTGAGGCTGCTAGGGCTACTACAGCTCCGCTCCAGGCTCTCGAACACAATCTTGCCTGAAGAGATCATTCTAGGGCTGTCCATCGAAACTCGCCTCGGAATTGCTGCCGGATCGTGCTGAGACCGAGGCGTTGGGCGATTGGGAGCCGTTGGATGGTCGATCAGCGGCTTTGGACTCTCCGTCACGGAAATTGGAACCATCCGCGGCTTCACCATCCGAACCCTAGGGTTCTGGTTCGGACCGGAGGAGAGGGCGAGGCTTGAGCGGCTAGGTTTCAGGTCGGCGGCGTCGAGCGAGAGGCGGGCGAAGTCGTCGTGATCGTGGCCGGAGGAGGAGGAGGAGAGGGAGAATCGGGAGGACGAGACGGAGATCGACTCCGAATCGGAGTCCTTCAGCAGAGGGAGGCGGAGAGTGGCGTCCGAAGCCGACATCGATTTGGAGGTCCTGTGCAGAAACTGCCGAATTGATGATTTGCCGGTGTTCGTTGAGGAGGAAGAAGACGGCAACGACGTCGTATCGTTGGAGGCTGACGTCGGCTTGGAGGAGCTCTTCTTCAAGCCTAGAAACTCCCTCCAACGGCTTGAACACCTCGGCGCCTTCGGCGAGAACACGCTCGGATCATCGGCGACGGTTCTCGCGCAAGATTTCCTCCCCTCCGGCGAGCTTATCGCCTCCGGAGGAACGGTGACCGTGAGCTGGAGCGGAACGAGCTTCCCGTCGGAGAAAAGCTCGTCGGCGGGGAGCATCTTCACCGGATCATCGACACGGAACTCGAAATCGCCTTGCTCCTTCGCCGGATCCGACACCTCCGGCGAACCGAGCGTCTTCTTCGATCCGTCGTCGGAGTCGGAGTACTCCCTGCTGAACGATAGCCTAGGGCTCAGCCATCCGTACGCCGGAAAAGCCGACGGCGGACAGTCGATGAAACTCTCCGGCGAGACGCCGAAGCTATTGACACAGGCGGAGGCCATTCTCGGCCGTCATGCACGGAATGAGAGGGCTTTTGGAAGGAAACAACAATGGCGATGGAATCAGAGCCAGAAGACAACTGTAAATGCCGTTGGCGTGGGTTTTAGAAGAGAACTGTAAAAATTTCAGGAGAGGGATTTTAATGGCGGTGACCTAGATTTGGGCTCTGAGGTTTTTATACGGAGTGATTGGGGAAGAGATCCAGTGGGCTAATTTGCGCGGCCTTTTCCTTATGTTGAACAGAGTGAGCCCGTGACAGCTAGTAATCTTACCGCATAATAAATCGTCCACGTGGCTTACTATCTTGTTCTAACTAATTTATTTTTCTTAATTGCCTAATTTTCTTTTTAACTTACTACAGTACAACGCAACTAATTAAACATTTTCTTGATCGAAAAAAAAAACTAATTAAACATTTTATAGTACAAACACAATCTTAGGCGCTAAAAAAAATGTTAATTAGACTGCTAAAATCACATTAAACAAATGGTTTTGTCCCGTTCATGAACCTTCCTTGCAATTTCCTTGCACAAGGCATGGCTCATTTAATTACTAGAGCCTGCATGCACGGGGTTTAGCTTAGTGTATTCTACGTTTCCTTGTTCTAGCTTAGTTTTATTTTTGGTACGTTAAAATCTATGGCAGGCAAATAGGCAAATCCTATTGGAGTTGAAGGAATAATACTCGCTCGAATATTACTTTTTAATACTGCTGAGATAACATTTTTTAACCAACCTCATATATTATGATTTGGTTTTTAATTCACGTCGTCAGTTTCTGCAGGATGCATTTCTTATATATGATTATTATTCAGGAAACCCCATATTTATGATGAATTAACTTTGTAACCAAGTTATTTGCATACGTAATGTAATGAAGTTTATCAAAATCTCAATTTATTAATCTTGCGATTTTATCATATTTTCACAATCAACACTTACATTTAGGCAGCCCTTACATTCATGTATCATGAAGACATGAACAAACTCAAAGTTTAAATCTCATTAAATCATATTGAACCCGGTTTAGTATATAATTTTCTTAGGCTTTTAGATAGCCGGTCTAGCTAGTAAATATTTGTATGAACCCTAATTTTGCAACGGCTACTGACAACGCTTTGATTCTCGGAGCCACCGCACACAGCCTGACATAAAAATACCATAAATTACAACCAACACCACCACATTAAAAGAAATTTTACAGTTCGCCCAAAAGGCAAAATAAAGTTACAGTTTGCCAAATAGTATAACCAAGAGCGAAGAATTCCCACGACAAGGGACAAAACTCGAGTCTTTGCAAGCACGACCTTTCATTTGTATCAAAAGACACAGCATTTAGTCCGATACTCCGTATTGTTTTGTATATTATAAAGTGAATCTGGTGTTGTTATTAGTTAATCTTGAGGAGCGTACATGCTGACATCGTAACAACTAACAATAAATTTAGTTAAATAGTTAATTAGAGATGTGTTTTGTCGTGGCTAAACCCTTTTGTTCCCCTAACTTGATTCTTTTCTTCTCCGGAAAAGCTACTTGCTTTGGCGCATTCCGACATGGACTGCAAATGACCGTCCTCGTTTTTTAATTCCCCCTCTTTTGTCCATGGATTTTTCCAACTCTAAGGCTCGTTTGGTACGATATGTGAATTGGGTCGGGCTAAGGAGTTTGTTTAATTAGAGTCGTGCCTTAGTTTAGAAAAGGGTACGAGAGTATATGTAAAGTGATGGAATGGATTATTTTTGCAATGGTTGGTTGGTTAGTTAGAACGAAAAAGAACTAACACAACACGGGCAGTGGGTTAGGTGACTCCTAACTCGATTTCTTATACGAAGCTATATGTTACCAAGCGGAGTATAAGGGGGTTTATAATTTTACTCAAGCTATATACTCATCGTGCTTTCCATGATAAAATTTTACGACAGTGACATTATTAGTGTGATGGTATGTTGAGTAAAGTTAGCACGATTGTAAACCCATTGTATGGAGTCTTTGGACACGACTTGATGTACATTCTCATTGGCAAGCTATAGGATCACATTGGTATTACGTTTTTTTTTTTTTAATCTATGTAACAACTTCAATGGGTTTATTATATGGTATATACTTTGTTGACCTTTGTATGTAAACATTTTGCATTTGTAACATAAGTTTTTGATATGTGTAGTGCAACCTATTAGAATTGGAAATGGTGTTTACCTTGGGCTGGACTAGAGACTTGTGCTCATTATTTTCAAGTGGGTCGACAGATGTAAATGGTGTTTAATTTACTAATCTTTTCATCGGCCCATACAAATAATGCATATCCAGGGCCCATTGCTCACAAATCATGAAATCCAATCTAAGTCAACTTTAATGACGCATCACACATTGGTGTTTGTGAGCAACCAAACAGAAATGGCCTCCACATAAAACATTGAATCGAACCAACTGTATTTTCTCAAATGCATAATGTCTCATTAATAACGTTCATGAACAAAACAAATCCTATTCATCGTTCATTGCATTCACATCTAAATTAAGATCTTCACATATCCCCCACAAAAAAACTTTTTATTCATGATTTGTTTCCTCTAGCAAAGACACTCAAGCCATTACAGAAACATACATGATCTAACAATGCAGCCCATTGGGTTCGGGTTTGCCCGACTCCGCCCCATCACCGGCGAAGATCACAAACCCGAGAGCATGGCCCGCCACAACCGCCAAGAAGACGCCACCATTGAACGACATGACGGCGAGCATCACGAGGTTCGCGAGCCCCACCCGAACGGTGTAGACAACAACGCGAAGCAGCCTCCCCAAGGCCCCAGGCGACGTCTTAGCAATCTGGACGCGTGAAATCCACTCGAGGAGAAGCGCGAGGACGAACACGAACGCCAACGAAAGCACGTACTGGCCGGTGCCCTTCGTGCCCGGCCAGTTGTCGAAGAGGACCTCGGTGACCGTCCCCCAGAAAAACTCCATGTGCATCACCAGCCGCTTCTTGTTGCTCCTCGCCGCCGTCGGAGGCGGTGACGTCGGGGCCTGCATTTTTCTTGATTTCTCAGATTGAAGGGTTATGAACTACGTTGTGGTTGATTGGGTCGGATTTTATGTTTTTGTGGGTATTTATGGAGGGGTTTTGAGTGTTGATAGTACGTATACGACACATTTGGAGAGTGTGTGTTTTAGTAGTGCAGGTGAGGAAGTTGTACTACATTTTGCAATGCATCGCATTGCAATTACATTAATTGCTAATGTCGTATAGCTGTACGTGACCATGCACTGAACTTCAACTAGTACTGAATTTTATGGTTGATTTTCAAAAATCCAATCACAAAGTACGTACTAGTAAAACCGAAATATACTGTTAATTTGTGATAATTGTAAAGAATTGGGCCAACTAAGTAATTGGGCTGGACTGGACTCTCATGAAGTAGAAGCCCAATGCCTACTCGGTATCAATAACCCGAATCCCATGGAACTATCTCAATTGTCACCATTTCATTTGCCGGCCTTTCTAAAAACGAACTTATTTGTAAATTTTACCAAAGATTAGAAACATTTTAATGAACTAGAAGAGACTTGGGATCTATTACTCGCAATGCTAGGCAAAATTCGATTTGATCGGATTTTTGGACCGGACAAGACCGGGTGGGAACTTGGTTAGACCGAGGATATTTAGAAATTGGTTATGATAAAAAAAAAAGCTGGCCTAGTCTCAATCCGGTCAGAATCAACATTGCCCAATCCTAATTATGCAAGCGCTTTGACTATGTTAAACCAAACAACTATTCATACGTTACAATTACTAAATTAAATGCATGTCCAAATTTGTGCACAATAAATGTTGACAACCATGACTGATCAAGCAAGTCAACTAAGTGATGCTAGTACCATAGGCTTAAATCATATTCAACCCCTTGTACTTTCACAAATTTGTCACTTAGACACCTCACCTTTGAGTTGACCCTATTGAACACTCGAACTTATTATTTTGTACCTATTGAACACCTGTCGACTTACATTAATATTAAGCCACATAAGAAGATACATTTTAATTGAAAAAAAATAATTAGATTAAATTTCCAAACTCTCCAACCCATCTTCACGATTCTTTCCTCCCTCCCTTTTCAAGCACATCTCCTCCCTGACGAAGAAGAGCGAAGCTGAACAACACTCAATCCTCGACGAAGAAGAACAAAGAATGAGGACGGTGCTCAATCCAAGCTGACTCGAAGAATTAAAGGTCAGTTTTTTTGAATTGGGAATTTAGGGCTCAAAACTGAAAATTTTGGGGGTTTTGGAATTCGATTGTGCATGCCACAGATCGAGGGATAGTTTTTATATGCTTGGCAATGGATATAAAAACTATCCCTTGCATTTTTTTGAGTTTAGGTCATTTTCCAACCAAGAGGGCACACCGATGTCCTTAATTTATAATAATCTCAAATTCATTTATACAATTTAGAGATAGATTGTGTTCGGTGTTATCTCATTAGCGGGAGTAGGGGCAAGAATGGCCATGGGAGAGTTGGAGCATCCCTTTTGCCCTAGAAATTGGGGCCTAATTGAGCCAAGAAATCGGGACATCTCAGCTTCTTCTTCAACCTTCTGTAGAAGAGTCTTGACTTGGCATCTGAGGAGCACTTTTCCTGAGCCCTGGGTACTCTTGGGCACATTTCTCATTTTCTTCGAGAATGCCAACAATGGAGTCTTTGACTCTGCGAAAATCGATTTCCCGGCTTTCGGCCATTTGGCCTAATAAGAAATATATTATAGCAGCTTATTTTGAATAATGAGATAGCACCGAACACAATCTATGTCTAGATTTATATTGTATAAGTGAATTTGAGATTATTATGAATTAAGGACATCAGTGTTCCCTCGTGGTTGGAAAAATACCATAGACTCAAATAAAATGCAAGGGATAGTTTTTTATATGCTTGGCAATGGATATAAAAACTATCCCTTGCATTTTTTTGAGTTTAGGTTATTTTCCAACCAAGAGGGCATACCGATGTCCTTAATTTATAATAATCTCAAATTCATCTATACAATTTAGAGATAGATTGTGTTCGGTGTTATCTCATTAGCGGGAGTAGGGGCAAGAATGGCCATGGGAGAGTTGGAGACTCCCTTTTGCCCTAGGAATTGGGGCCTAATTGAGCCAAGAAATCGGGAGATCTCAGCTTCTTCTTCAACCTTCTGTAGAAGAGTCTTGACTTGGCCTCTGAGGAGCACTTTTCCTGAGCTCTGGGTACTCTTGGGCACATTTCTCCTTTGCTTCGAGAATGCCAACAATGGAGTCTTTGACTTTGCGAAAATCGATTTCCCGGCTTTCGGCCATTTCGCCTTATAAGAAATATATTATAACAGCTTATTTCGAATAATGAGATAGCACCGAACACAATCTATGTCTAGATTTATATTTCATAAGTGAATTTGAGATTATTATTGATTAAGGACATCAATGTTCCCTCCTGGTTGGAAAAATACTCTAGACTCAAATAAAATGCAAGGGATAGTTTTTAAATGCTTGGCAATGGATATAAAAACTATCCCTTGCATTTTTTGAGTTTAGGTTATTTTCCAACCAAGAGGGCATACCGATGTCCTTAATTTATAATAATCTCAAATTCATTTATACAATTTAGAGATAGATTGTGTTCGGTGTTATCTCATTAGCGGGAGTAGGGGCAAGAATGGCCATGGGAGAGTTGGAGACTCCCTTTTGCCCTAGGAACTGAGGCCTAATTGAGCCAAGAAATCGGGAGATCTCAGCTTCTTCTTCAACCTTCTGTAGAAGAGTCTTGACTTGGCCTCTGAGGAGCACTTTTCCTGAGCTCTGGGTACTCTTGGGCACATTTCTCCTTTGCTTCGAGAATGCCAACAATGGAGTCTTTTGACTTTGCGAAAATCGATTTCCCGGCTTTCGGCCATTTGGCCTTATAAGAAATATATTATAACAGCTTATTTTGAATAATGAGATAGCATCGAACACAATCTATGTCTAGATTTATATTGTATAAGTGAATTTGAGATTATTATTGATTAAGGACATTAGTGATCCCTCCTGGTTGGAAAAATACCCTAGACTCAAATAAAATGCAAGGGATAGTTTTTATATGCTTGGCAATGGATATAAAAACTATCCCTTGCATTTTTTTTGAGTTTAAGTTATTTTCCAACCAAGAGGGCACACCGATGTCCTTAATTTATAATAATCCCAAATTCATTTATACAATTTAGAGATAGATTGTGTTCGGTGTTATCTCATTAGCGGGAGTAGGGGCAAGAATGGCCATGGGAGAGTTGGAGACTCCCTTTTGCCCTAGGAATTGGGGCCTAATTAAGCCAAGAAATCGGGAGATCTCAGCTTCTTCTTCAACCTTCTATAGAAGAGTCTTGACTTGGCCTCTGAGGAGCACTTTTCCTGAGCTCTGGGTACTCTTGGGCACATTTCTCCTTTGCTTCGAGAATGCCAACAATGGAGTCTTTGACTTTGCGAAAATTGATTTCCCGGCTTTCGGCCATTTGGCCTTATAAGAAATATATTATAACAGCTTATTTTGAATAATGAGATAGCACCGAACACAATCTATGTCTAGATTTATATTGTATAACTGAATTTGAGATTATTATTGATTAAGGACATCAGTGTTCCCTCCTGGTTGGAAAAATACCCTAGACTCAAATAAAATGCAAGGGATAGTTTTTATATGCTTGGCAATGGATATAAAAAATATCCCTTGCATTTTTTTGAGTTTAGGTTATTTTCCAACCAAGAGGGCATACCGATGTCCTTAATTTATAATAATCTCAAATTCATTTATACAATTTAGAGATAGATTGTGTTCGGTGTTATCTCATTAGCGGGAGTAGGGGCAAGAATGGCCATGGGAGAGTTGGAGACTCCCTTTTGCCCTAGGAATTGGGGCCTAATTGAGCCAAGAAATCGGGAGATCTCAGCTTCTTCTTCAACCTTCTGTAGAAGAGTCTTGACTTGGCCTCTGAGGAGCACTTTTCCTAAGCTCTGGGTACTCCTTGGCACATGTAACACCCCTATTTTTAACCCAAGGGTGCTACCGCCAGTGATCTCAGATTTTACCATCCAAGACCACCCGAGGCTGTAGGTAACACAACACGGTTCAAAGTAATATAAAACAGGATAGTTATATTACATTAAAGTGGTTCATCGTTTACCACATACTTGAAAAGGCGTTCAAAGGTCTGAAACGCTAGTGCTTGAAATGGAAATAACATTAGATAATAGTGCAGCGGAAATTAAGACAATAATATTATACAAAGTAGCTTGGCGGACCCAGAATGTCCAAAAGGCTTGAAACCCTTCCTTCCTTCAGATCCTTGAGTCTTCGGCTTTAATCTGCTACAGTCTTGGCCTTGTTACCTGATATTTCCATAGAAGCAAGAAATACCAGCCGACCAATGTCGGGAAGAAAAGAAAGTGGTATTAGTCTAACGCGAGACTAAGCAAGTGGTAGAATACGACTAGGTTCTTAAAAAGGCAAGTTGTCGGCATCAAAGTCCAAAAGGAAACTGAACGATGCGCGACAAATCGGGTTCTTTGGCGGTGAGAGAGAGAGAAAAGTAGTAACGGCTTTATTTGAATGCAACTCAGACGATGATGGAATGAAGAAGAATCGGTGAGAAAAGAAATACGAGATTTCTTTCGAGGATAGGAAATCACAATGAAATGATTTCCTAAGAAAGATGATTAAGCTTTTGTTGGGAACATTATTAATTCACATCACGTACACAACAAAAGTCTCTATTAGCTAGAGACTACTCAAAGTCGGGAGTCCGGATGGCTTGTCCAAGCTAGTACTAACCATCCTTGTCCTATTAATTAATTAATGTGCATTGGGCACTTATCATTTCATAAGTCGTAACACATAACACTTCAGTAATGACTTTTAATTAAGTTGGCCGCTCAAAGGATGAGGCGTGGCCTTACGGGGACTGAGTCCCTGCACTTAGCTAGAGTGCAACACCCCTCTATTCGGAGAGCAGGTGGAGTCATGACCCAGTATCAGGAGACGATAAATTATCATACCTCCCAATACAGTTTATAAAGAGATGTTGAGGGGCCAAACCCGCATCCCTGTTTCCTACACTAGTCCACAACAAAGTCTCAAAAAGAGACTTGAAACAAACAGAGGCCAAACATCGGTCCTAAGTCCATGGGCTAGCGCAGTACGATAAAGTAAATATCAACAGGGTCGTTATCTCTAAACAATAAATAAATCCTAGGTTCATTTTATTTAGCAAACAAGGCGTTCCCAACAAAATGGAGAGGCTAGCAAGACAGGAATTTACGATATATCGAATATCAAGAGAATAGGGAGAAAGAACCATCCACTTGCCTTCGGTTTTTGAGAGTTAAGTCGCTACGATGACGAAATCGGTGAACGAGCGCTCCTAGAAGCTTAACCTAATTCGAGGCACGGAATGGATAACGAAATAAATTAATATTTAATTTATTTCTTAGTCTAGGCACTTCCTCGAATTGTTAGTTTATCGATCGGCTTATAAGAATGTTAGAAGCGAGTTTAGGATTTTTATAAAATCATCGGTTTACGAACATCTTTCGTAAAATTTATTTATAAGAACGCTTCTTAAGGAAATTAAATAAATACTTAATTAAGATTTATTATTCATAATAAAATAATATTTTATAAATATAAATCTCAATTAAGAAAAGGGTTCAAGTGTATTTTTATAACGAGGTTGATTTAATTACGTGGGTTATAAATAATACTCTTCTTTTTAATTTATTAATGTTTATACTAACAATATTAATCACCTCACTATTTAGTCAAAATAATTGACATTATAAATCTTTGGTAACCATGTTTGAAGTTAAAGTAGAGTAGGCCCATCTACTAATTAATAATTAACTTATACTAATTAATTATTGGTGAGCCAAAATGATTTACTATAACAATATAACTTAGTGGGCTTAATATAAGAAAGTTAATTTACTTAACTTGTTCGGTGATAACCTGGTGGAGTTTTAGAAAAGTTAATGGGCTTAATGCATCTCAAACCTAATTAAATCAAGCCCAAACAGAAAAGTACGAGAGCCCACCTAGTTAATTTTGATGAGCAGCCTCCTTCAACCTTTCCTTCTTCTACGTACAACCTACAGCTCGCCGGCTTCAATGGAGGACCCCCGACTGCTACTCCTGGCGGCCTTTTCAGACGGTGGGTGGCTCAGCAGGCTCCGGCGAAGCTCCTGGTGGCGGTCTCGGCAACGACAGGAGGCCGGTGGAGGAGATCGGCGGATGGGAGGCTCGATCGGCGTATTTTTCGGAGGTTGCGAACGGAGCCGATTCGGCTCGGGTTTTGAATGAAAGATGTAGAGGAGTTAAAGGGGAGTTCAGATGTGATTTTTACTCGCCGAGTTGTTGCCTATATATAGCCGAAAATGGATCGACAAATCTGAACAAAAAATGTCATTCATGGCTCGAGGTGGACTGTTTTCACTCAATTGGAAATCAGATTTGGCAGGGGAAGAGTAGGGGTAAGGACAAAGGAAAGATGGGTGAATTGAGTGCAGAAAGTTCACGGGAGGGGAGAGCTGAAGATAGTGAGTTGAAGATTGCCAGAAACCCATTTTGACCAAGTTCACGAGCAAGGAGAGATGGATAGGACATGGTAGAATGACTAGGTGTTCGGCAGGACTCCCGGGATGAGACGGGAAGTGATGGTGGCGTCAGGCGTGTACGACCGGAAATCCCGGCCACCATCTCGTGAAGTGCGGATTTTAGGGGTATTTGGGTTTGAACTAAATCAGTTCCGTTAATGGACAGAAAGTTCCCGGCCTAATCTTGATTAGGTTTTATAAATATAATAATTAATCCAATTTAATTAATTGTTACTAATGAGTAATATTAATCTTCTCAAATTACATTTCTTTTATTATTATTATTATTTCTTTTTCTTCTTAAAATCACTAGACTTGAAAATTATTTACGAGTGAAAATACTCAATTTTATCTTCAGACTATAAATCTCTATTTTACACTTTTAAATTATATTTACCGAGTAATACACTTGTCTTGAAAGCTCTTATTTGTCGTTACGAAAACAAATTCATTAGAATATGTTCTCACACTTCTAATAGAATACATTACATAATATCTTATAAAAATAGCGGGTATTACAGCACATTTCTCCTTTGCTTCGAGAATGCCAACAATGGAGTCTTTGACTTTGCGAAAATCGATTTCCCGGCTTTCGGCCATTTGGCCTTATAAGAAATATATTATAACAGCTTATTTTGAATAATGAGATAGCATCGAACACAATCTATGTCTAGATTTATATTGTATAAGTGAATTTGAGATTATTATTGATTAAGGACATCAGTGTTCCCTCCTGGTTGGAAAAATACCCTAGACTCAAATAAAATGCAAGGGATAGTTTTTATATGCTTGGCAATGGATATAAAAACTATCCCTTGCATTTTTTTGAGTTTAAGTTATTTTCCAACCAAGAGGGCACACCGATGTCCTTAATTTATAATAATCCCAAATTCATTTATACAATTTAGAGATAGATTGTGTTCGGTGTTATCTCATTAGCGGGAGTAGGGGCAAGAATGGCCATGAGAGTGTTGGAGAATCCCTTTTGCCCTAGAAATTGGGGCCTAATTGAGCCAAGAAATCGGGAGATCTCAGGTTCTTCTTCAGCCTTCTGTAGAAGAGTCTTGACTTGGCCTCTGAGGAGCACTTTTCCTGAGCCCTGGGTACTCTTGGGCACATTTCTCATTTGCTTCGAAAATGCCAACAATGGAGTCTTTGACTCTGCGAAAAATCGATTTCCCGGCTTTCAACCATTTGGTCTTATAAGAAATATATTATAACAGCTTATTTTGAATAATGAGATAGCACCGAACACAATCTATGTCTAGATTTATATTGTATAAGTGAATTTGAGATTATTATGAATTAAGGAAATCAGTGTTCCCTCCTGATTGGAAAAATACCCTAGACTCAAATAAAATACAAGGATAGTTTTTATATCCTTGGCAATGGATATAAGCCAAGGATCTAAAATCAAGGGATAGTTTTTATGGTGGATTTTTCATAAATCCAGTCACAAAGCAATAGTAAAACCGAAATATACTTTTAATCTGTGATAATTGTAAAAATGACCTCATTTTTTACAATAATTGCTCAAAATGGTCAGAGCTTTCAAAATTGTTGCTAATAGTCTCGATCAACTATTAAGTGAATTACGTTCATTAGTGTAAGTGTGACGTACGTGATACGTATATATTTTTGAGGTTACTTATAATCAATCAAAAAGTTAAAACAAGTCATAAACTAATGACCTGTCTAGCGTAAACACTAGAAGTTGACGTATTTTAATGTTGGTTAGGCACTTAGGCTTGTGATCAAAGCAACTTAATTACTTAATAGATGGGGCGATTTGTCACAACTTCAAAAAGTTGGGTTTATTTTTCGCGCCACTAGAAATTAAAAATTATTTCATGCAATTTTCTTATAAATTCAGTAAACTTAAAATTTATACGTAAAGTTGGGTTGAAATCTCATTTAGAAAGCTTAGCTTTTGTAAATTTATACGTAAAGTGATTTTTGAGGTATATAACCCTGAATCAGTACGTTTGTCCAAGGTAAACAACGAATGAAACTGAACCCACCTAATTTTGTGGGTTTGGCATCAATTTAGCTCACCATTCTTTTCATATATGCAAAGTTGAACTTGCATTACACATGCACCACTCCAACCCCACTAAGCTGATCACCCTTGATTCGGAATTGCCTAAAATTGAAACGATATAAAATTTCCACTTGTCTCTCAAAGACGTAATTGAGCCAATCTTAGAAACAAAAAATGGTATTTCATTTAGGTGCATTTGTAAGCTGATTATACATTGACAACTTAATTGACATGGACACACGTTTATGATTAATGTGATTTGAAAGATATGTTGAACCATTTTAATCACAAAAATTACATGTATACAAAGATCGATTAAACTTCTATGCCTACCATTAAGCTATTAACTAATAATCATTTTGATTTAGCTATTGATATTTTTTTATCTTTCATTTGCTATAAAATATATTAATTACATATTTGCATTTAATATAATTATGTAGAGTAATTTTAATAAAATATCCATGAATAGTTGAATTGGTAACAGAATTGGGCCAACTAAGTAATTTGGGTTGGACTGGACTCTCATGAAGTAGAAGCCCAATGCCTACTCGAAGAATCAAGATCAACAACCCGAATCCAATGAAAGTATCTCAATTGTCACTATTTCATTTGCTGGCCTTTCTAAAAGCGAACTTATTTGTAAATTTTACCAAAGATCAGGAACATTTTAATGAACCAGAAGAGACTATGGGTCTACTACTCGCAATGTTAGGCAAAATCCGATTTGATTGGATTTTTATACTGGACAAGACCGGCTGAGAACTTGGTTGGACCGAGGATATTTAGAAATTGGTTATGATCCAAAAACCGGCCTAGTCTCAGTCTGGTCTGGATCAACATTACCCAATCCAAATTACGCAAATACGTTGACTATGTTAAACCAAGCAACTAATCATGCGTTACAAGTATTGAATTAAATGCATGTCCAAATTTGTTCACAATAAATGTTGTCAACCATAACCCATCAATCAAGCACATGTACTACGCTCCTGACTAGTACGTTGTACTATAACTCTATAAGTCTAGAATCCTATGATATCACTTGCCTCGGCCTTACATATAAATACACCAAGAAAGTTCAGAAGGACGTACAAGCTATGATGGACCATTCACCAATGTTCAACATGAAGGCCCTCTTACTCGTTTTCTCTCTTGTAATCGCGACCCTCAATGCCGAGAAGTTGATGTCGCGGTCCATGGTTCCAATTGAAGTCTACATCAAAAACAATCTTGAGCATCCCCAGGACATGCTGGTGCATTGCAAGGACGCAAATTTGGACTTCGGGCTCCACCCGGTTCCTCACGAGAAAGCGTACAGGTTTGAGTTCCTACCAAGTGGCAAGCGAGACGACTTCTATTGTAGCTTCATCTTCAATGGAGAGCTACATTGGTTTGACGTGTATATTTGGAAGAGGGACTATCGTTTTTGGGGTGTGTATGGGGTTGGGTTTTGTGGTTGGTCTATTAAGGAGAATGGGCCTTGTGAACTTGATGATTCTAAGTGTTATTCTTGGAATCATAATGACCGTCGACCTTTGGCTTGATTATCGTATGTGTGCCTTGATCTATGTCTTTGATCGTAATAAAAATTAGAAACATATGTTACTCAAGAGTTGATTGCTTTTTCGATCTATCACTAATATTATGGTGTATCATGAATGTGATAGACGGTCTTTTTTAGGTCTTGAGAGGTCTTCCCTTTTGACCCAAAAAAAAAACAAATTATCTTCCTCGTTTTTTCAATCCCCTCTTTTGATGTCCATGGGTTCTTCATGTGAAGACGAACTCCAATGCTCATTTGGTACAATGTCTAAAACTGGCATGGTCGAGAACTCAGGATAAGGAGTTTGTTAGAATTGTACTTTTGTTTAGAAAAGAGCACCATAGTATATGTAAAGCGGCGGAATAGATTGTTATTATTGGAATGGTAGGTTATAATAAAACTAACAAAACACAGACATTGGTTAGTTGCTCCCTAACTCGATTTATTATACATAAGTTATGCTACCAAACGGAATATTAATTATTTTACTCAAGTTATATACTCATCATCTTTTCTATGATAATAATATCACTATAGTGAAATTATTTCGGTTACTTCTCATTGGCAAGCTATATCAAATTGTTATTACATTTTTTTCAATTGTATAATTACTTTCAAGGGGTTTATATGGTAAATATTTGATATTACATTTATATGGTAAATATTTGTCGACCAAAAAAATATATGTTAAATGACATGCATCTGTAACGTAAGGTAATGATATGTGTAGTGCAAGTGTGCAACCGATCAGAATTGGAAATGGTGTTTATATTTGGACTGGGATAGAGACTCGTGCTCGTAATTTTCAAGTGGATTGACAGATGTAAATTTTTTTTTTTTTTTTAGCAAAACCAACTCTCATTCAATTAAGGTCTAATGTCATACAAAAGCAGAGAGTCAAATTCATTAGGACAGACATCTGAAGAAAAAGAATTAACAGCCTGCGAGGGCCTAATAGAAGCAAGTAAATGGGCAGGCCGGTTCCCGTCGCGTTTCACGTGGTTCCAAGAGCAGACCTCGAAACCCTTGGCAGCTGCTCGAATGTCGCAAAGAATTACACCAAGATCACCCTTCCACTGCCTGCCAGATTGGAGCTTTGTCACCAATGCCTTGCAATCCAACTCAACAACGACATGGGTGAGTTCAGCGTCCCTGCATCGTTGAAGAGTCCACTCCAGAGCCACAACCTCGGCTACTTCGGGGTCGCTACACTTGCCCACAGTCGCAAAGCCAACCAGCAAAAGGCTTCCATCACCATCCCGGACAAGAAAGCCAGCCCCAATCTCCCCGTCGCTACTCAAGCTGGCATCACAATTCACCTTGAATAGGCCATCCACCGGTTTCCGCCAAGGCGAGCCCTTTCCAGCAGCCTCCGTAGTGCACCTGCGAGCCCCCCCTCCGGACCTCTGTGAAGTTGGCGAATGCCACTGATAAGTTGCCCAACATCGTCGTGGTGGCCCTCAAACAAGATCTTGTTACGATTGGCCCACGCCTTCCAGCAACAGATCATCCAAAGTTCAACATCAGAGCTGGAGAGAGAGCTCAAAACTTTCTCAAAGAAATCAAGCACCGAGCATGAATCCCAGCCAATGTCGAACTGAGGGAAAAAGTCCCAGATCTTTTGAGCCTCCACACACCTGAAAAGCGCATGGAGGGCAGTTTCCTGCTGTCCACACAAATCACACAACTCATCAGTAGTTATATTCCTACGCTTGAGGCACTCTTTGACAGGAATCGCATTCTTGCACGCTCGCCACACCAGATTCTTCACCCTCGGGACAACATCGACCTTCCAGAGTTTCTTCCAAACAGAGCAAGAAGCACCCAGACTTGAGCTGCTACCAAAGCAACTCTCCATCTCCTCTTCCAACAGTCTGTGATATGCACTGCGAGTTGAAAAGAAGCCATCTTTAGTCCAGTGCCAAATCAACTCATCCCTCACATTAGAGCGTGACAATCGAATCCGCAAAATCGCCTCCACATCGATCGGCAAAAATAGGTTCTGAAGACGGTGCAAATCCCACAAACCACAGTTCCAATCAATCAGATCCACCACGCGAAGATCCTCCGCCCCCGCAGGACAAGTCGTGATCGGCTTGAAACTACGCGGTCGCGGAATCCACCTGTCGCCCCAAACCTTAATATCACAACCATTCCCAACATGCCAATACAGACCATCTTCAAGAGCCTTCCTCCCATGCAAGATACTACGCCAAGTAAAGCTCGGATTTGAACCTAGGCTCGCTTCCAAGAAAGACGTCCTTGGGTAGTATCGTGCCTTGAGGATTCTTGCAATCAACGACTCGGGATCTTGGATGAGCCTCCAACCCTGCTTAGCGAGCATAGCAAGGTTAAAGTTTTCGATGTCGCGAAACCCGAGCCCTCCCTTGTTCTTTGGCAAGCACATCCTCTTCCAACTCAACCAGTGCACAGCCCCACGACCACTTCCATCTCCCCACCAAAATTTGCAGAGGAGTTGTTCGATCTCCCGGCACAGCTCAGAAGGAAATCTGAAACAGCTCATAAAGTAAGAAGGAATTGACTGAGCAACCGATTTTATCAACACCTCCTTCCCCGCCCTTGACAAAGACCTCTCCTTCCAACCACTTAACTTCTTCAGCACCCTATCTCTGACATGCCCGAAAACAGCCTTCTTGGATCGTCCTACAACAGTCGGGAGGCCCAAATATTTGTCGTGCTTCTCAACCTCTCGCACACCAGTGATTGCACCAATCTCCGCCCTTCGTCTCTCATCAACGTTCTTACTAAAGGACAATTCCGACTTTGCAAAGTTGACCTGTTGGCCCGACATAACTCCATAATCACGGAGGATTTTAACTATTTCATTGCTCTGTTGACACGTCGCCCTTGCAAACAGCACACAATCATCCGCAAAGAACAAATGAGAAACTCTAGGAGCCGACCTGGCCACTGCGATTCCCTGAATCAGCCGCCTTTGTTCACTATCCCGAATCATGCCTGAAAACCCCTCCGCACATAGCAGGAACAAATACGGAGAAAGCGGATCTCCCTGCCTTAATCCCCTACCCGGCTTGAAACTAGGCGACGGCAGCCCGTCCATAAGTACCGAGAAAGACACCGACCGGACACACCGCATCACCAATTCCACCCATCGAGTCTCAAAACCCAACTTCCTCATCATGACCTCCAAGAAATCCCATTCAACCCGGTCATAGGCCTTAGCCATGTCCAGTTTGAGCGCCATGTAGCCTTTACTCCCCTTTCTCTTCGTCTTCATGTAATGAAACAGCTCGAAAGCCGCAAGAACATTGTCAGTGATCAATCGCCCCGGAACAAAAGCACTTTGGCATTGAGAAATAAGCTTTCCAAGACAAACTTTCAACCTATTGACCAGAACCTTAGACACGATCTTGTAGATAACATTACAGAGACTTATCGGCCTAAGATCCTTCATCCTGCAAGGCTCGTTAGTTTTCGGAATCAAGGAAATAAAGGTGTGGTTAAGAGAGCTTGGAAAATCGGCCCCCTCCAAAATCCCCAACACAAAGGAAGTTATGTCATGCCCTACTGTATCCCAACACCTTTGATAGAAAAGTGCTGGCATACCATCGGGCCCTGGAGATTTCGTAGAGTGCATAGAAAAAAGGGCAGCTTTTACCTCTTCCGGAGTAAAGGGACGAAGCAGCTCGAGATTGTCCTCCACCGTTAATAAAGGCTCGATTCCTTGAGGAGCCGTAATCGGGCTTTGTCTGGGTTCGGAATGAAACAGAGAGCGCAAATATTCCAAAGCGACTCGGGTCTTTCCTTCATGCGACCTCCATTCCCTACCATCCTCATCAACCAACTTCCGGATGTGATTCCTTTTTCGCCTACCATTCGCCTTAAGATGGAAGAACCGCGTATTGCGGTCGCCCCACCTTAATTCATTCGCCTTAGCACGCTGGAACCACATAATCTCCTCTCTATGCATGAGCTCATTCTCCCGAGCCTCTAAATCCCTTCTCAGTCGCACATCCGATCCCGAAACACCCCGCCTTCCCAAACACCGAAGTTTCTCCCGAATAGAGGCTAACTCCCTACCCACATTACCAAAGCTCGACCGATCCCAATCCTGAAGGTCCATTCCACATCTCTCAATCTTACCAACAATACCGTCATCCACCCAACCACTTCCCGGGTTGGCCCACGCATTTCGAATGACTTCCGTACAATGCTCATGCTCAAGCCACATAGCTTCAAACCTGAATGGCCGCTTCCCCTTCGGCCTAAGATCCCCATCACCACCATCCTCCAACACCAGCCTGATCGGGACGTGATCCGAACCACACCGAGGCAAGTGCGAGACACTCGACAAAGGGTAGAGGTCCCGCCAAGCCTCGTTTGAGAAAACCATGTCAAGCCTCTCCTTTATAAATTCATCACCCTCACGCCCATTATCCCAAGTAAACCGATCCCCACTAAAATCCATCTCATCAAGCCCACACCACTCCAAAGCTTCCCTGAACAACAACACCATACTGAGATCAACCACTGCCCCTCCCACCTTATCTTCCAGCCGGATAATTTGATTAAAGTCACCACCACAAACCCAAGCCCTCAAATTATCCGTGCCAAGCTCTTTAAGAAGGTTAAAAGTATGCTTCTTCTCTTCCCTTGTCGGCCAGCCATACACCCCCGTAAAGCGCCATTCACCCCGACCATCCCCCCAGTCGACCAAAGCATCAATATGATGTGTCGTATAGGATTGAACCGACACCTTAACCCCATCCTCCCATACAAGTGCGATCCCACCCGCAGCTCCCACACTATCCACAAAGAAACCACCCGCCATCCCAAGTCTTCGCCTTACATGCTCCATGCCCTTTCTATCTCTTTTAGTCTCCATAAGAAAGAGCATTTTGGGGCCTTCCTTCCTTACCAATTCGGCAAGGCGAGCAACTGCCCGGGCCTTCCCCAATCCCCGGCAGTTGTAGCTTAGACAACTCATTGTGACCGGCGAAGGAGGTCTCCCTCCAACGCCGATGACAATTGGTTTTGAGTATCAACCTTCCTCCTCTTCTCTCCATCTTTCGCACCATCCTCAACACCCTCATTCCCGACTTCAGCATCTTGGTCCCCGTCTTCCCTACCACGTTTGTGCACACTCTGAGTGGATGCTCCCTTCTCCCCATTCCCTCTAGGCAACTTTCTCCATTTTCCTTTCTTGCCAGGACTTTGCATGGGAACATTTAATGCACCCTCAATAGGGCCCCCCCTTTATTTGAATCAATCAAAGCAACCCTACTGAGTTGCATGCCCCCATGCACGTCCAACTCCCCTCCTCCCTTCTTTTGATTCATCTCACTCTCCACATTCTCTATTTCCATACTACTTATTTGTAACAAAGCATTCTCTTCTTCTGCACTAAGCTGAGCATGAGCATTCACATCCTCTCTCTCTGAATCCTGCTTTTCTTTTTCCTCCAATATCTCCAGCAGAGACTTTCTCCCCTTGCCCACATCACTCCCAACAGAGCTTCCCTCCCCTCCCCTCGGTCTCCCCTGAAGCCCTAAAATAGCAGCTTCCCTAGCCCGTTCCGCACTGCTACGCTCCACCACAGTTTTCATAGGCGATGCCCTCAGCCAATCTCCATACTCGTTTGGGAACTGCTTCGCCTCTTCATTTTCGCAGTCAATCTCAACATGCCCTAAGACGCCACAACTATAGCAGAAATTGGGCATCCGTTCATACTTGATCTCGACCCAAATCCGGCTGTTCCCGAACTTCACCATCACCCCTCGTCGGATCGGTTTGGTGATATCAATCGAGACCCTAACCCTGAGAAAACGCCCCAAGGCCCCAGTTGATTCGTCAACCTCGTTCACCACACCGACCCTTTGTCCTAAAGTTTCCGCCATCTCCTTGTGCATTGCCGCAATCGGGAGATCATAGAACCGAACCCAGAAATCTGCTGTCGTGAATACCATCTTCGACGGCTGTTCATCACCAGGCTCACGAAGTAGCAGCAGACAACGGTCGAAGGCCCAAGGCCCCCCTTTTAGAACCCGCTCCTTATCCCCGACGTCCGCGAATTGAAAAGCGAACAGATTACTCTTGATCTCTCGGAAGACAACCCCATACTTAGCCCTCCAAGCGCTTCTCATCGTGTTTTTCAAAGCGAACACATTGAAGGGCCTTGATGTGAGGAGAGTGCCCACCAAGGTGAGGGATCCCGCACCCCGAGCCTCCGCTCGCTCCCCCACCACTTCCTCCACAACTTCGCACTCCGCCTCGGTCAAGTGAAAATTATTCCGCCTCCCGCCTTCGTCGCTCATGATTATCCCAAACTCTGCCAAACCGAACCCAGTCGCTGCCAAATCACGGTGAATCTCGCACGAGAACGGCGAGGAATCCCTAGCTCCCACAGCCCTTCGCCGGAGAGGAAGAAAGTCGCCAGAAAACGGAGTCTTTCTATGCCCTAGGGTTGGGGATGATGTTTTGATTGACAGATGTAAATTAAATGGTGATTAATCTACTAATTTCATCATCAGCCCATACAAATAATGCACATGGTCGATCAGGACCCATTTCTTACAAATAATGGAAATCGATGCGATTCTAGGTCGATTTTAGTGACATATGATTGGTAGAAAACTTTATCTTGCTCTAATATTGTCGTTTTGGACGAAAAGTTACTATCGAACTCTAATTACATCCTTGCATCGATCGGGAACCAAGATCGAAGTTTGAGCAAAGAGATTCGAATGTGAATGACACTTGAAATTGGTTGAGGAAAAATAAAGCCGGAACATTCCTAAACAAAAACAGATCCTACTCACACTGTGCATTGTAGCCGCATCTGAGTTAAGATCTTCACACATAGATCCACGACTAAAGATTGCTAAGGAATCGGCTCGGGCCTTGGGCAGGCTGCTCCGGGTTGCTGTCTATACCGTTAGGGTGGGGCTGGCAACCCAGCCGACGCTTTAGCCATCTTAAGTCGTGCAATCCACTCGAGGAGAATCGCGAGAACGAACGCGACCGCCAACAAAAGCATGTACTGGCTCATGCCCTTCATCGTCCCCTAAAAGAAGTGCATGTGCATCACAAGCTTCTTGCCATCGCTCTTGGCTGCCGTTGGAGGCATTGACGTTGGGCTCTGCATTTCTCTTAGTTCGATTGAGGGTTATGAACTACACGTACGCTGTGGTAGAATGAGGGATCTTATGTTTTGGTGCATGGGTATTAATTTATAGAGGGTTTTGGCCTTTGGGTGTTGATAGTACATATATGACGTGGAATGAAAGAGTGTGTATGGGTGTGTGATTCGTAATTTTGGTGAAGATTGTACTACATTGCAATATATCACATGACATTTTTCACAATAGTTGCTCATATGTACTTACGTACATATGTATCATACATATGTTTTGTTGCCAAGCACCTAATTTTGTGGGCTTCACATTGATTCGAAATTGCCTAAAATGGGTTTCGCTAACTTGAAATTGCATCACACCCCACTCGAACAGTCCGGATCACCTATTGCCATTTATGTATCATCCCCTATTGCATTCATATTATTGGTCCATGTGGAATTTAGTTTTAAACAAATTTAATTAAGTTAATTAATTATAACAAGAAAAAAATTACAAAATCAGAAAAAATCTTTCCTTTCCTTAATCTTCTCTTCCAAGTTTACCTTTCTTGTTAAACATATTCTTTCTCCTACGTATCTTTTGCTCTTTCAAGTTATTTAGGTAGCCTTTATCCACCTTTTTGATCTATTGCTCATAGCAATGTACAAACAAAGACATTTATTAACAATTAAGTCCGTTGAAGCTTGTTCATATAAGATTATATATAGACCTAATGCTCGGAATCAAAAGTTGAGGATCATGCTCGAGCTTTCAAGGCCTCTACTTGAGATTTCAATTCTTCCCACCAATCCCCCATTAATTGCAATGCCTCTGCATGTTTTACCTTACGAATCCTCCATTTTATTAGATTGACGAGTGAAGAATTAGTTTTTTTTCTTTGATAGAAGAAGAATTAGTTTTTTCATAAAGGGTCACTTAGTAAATTACATGAATTTAATGTTTTATTATTGATTTTAATGTGCTACAAAGAGTAGTTATGTTTTTTAATGGTGTATAATTGAGTTGACTGTAATTTGACCCCCCAAAAAAATTTTGGTCACTTTACGGTACTAAAGCAAATGTATGTATTCCATAAAGCTTGTGTATATATTAATAATTTTAATGATGAATAACATATACCCAGAAGTTGAAAATGTTTGATTAAGAACTTGTTTTCGTTTTTTTTTTGTCTGTGCTTTAAATGTACCTGAAGGTGTTTGAATGGTGGAAACAAATGAATAGGAAAGAAGAAGAAGCTTAACAAGAAAGGTAGACTAGGAAGAGAAGATTAAGGAAAGATTTTTTCTGATTTTGTATTTTTTTTCTTGTAATAACATATACCCGGGGTTCGTGAGGCTGTCCGTGATCGGTTTGTGATCGGGGTTCGTGAGGTTGTCTGTGTGGTGTTGTTCGCGAGGCTGTCCGGGCCGGGGGTGTTGTGCTCGTGTGGGTTTGTCTTTGTTCGTGTGGCTGTCCGGCGCTGGTCCATCTTTGTGTGGTCGCTGATCGACTTTGTTGTGTTTGCTGGCCTGCTGTTGGTGTTTTTTTCGGTGTTGTGTTTGTTGTTTTGGTCGTGGTCTGTTGTTGGTGTGTTGTTTGCTGGTTTTGGTTCGTTGGGGCTTTTTTGGCTGAGTTGGTATGTTTTTTCAGTGCCCATTTTTTGGCCTTGACAATTGTAGGAACGGTGGAGGTAAGGGGTTGAAGGCCAGTTCTCTTGTCCAACACTTCAAGCTAGTTCATTTCGTCAATGAGGCTTCGGTGGAGAGGTATAAATCGCTTATTGGTAGTGACGTGGGTGTGTTTTCTGCTTTAGAGCGTACTCTCCAAGCTCTTCAAACTTGGATGTGTGGTACTTGCTTACCGCCTTCTCTAAGAGCTGCAAGCATGGAGACAACTTTGATGTTGCGGGGCCTCGATGTAGAGGTCATTCCAATGATCCCTTGTTTTATATTCAAGGTATCTCACCTCCTTCGTGTGGTAGTAGCCAAGGTATTTGCGTGGGAGGTGTTGTGAGTTGTGGTGATGCTTCTTCCTCGTTTTCCTTTAATGTCGAGTTGTTGCATGAAGTTTTGTCTGGGAAATGTCGTACTGTGAAAAGTATCCCCAAAGCCAACCGTTTAGGCTTCTCCCGTTGTCTTAAAGCGGCTCTTGATAAGGTTGTTGCTTCTCCTCTTGACATTTCCTCTTGGATCCTTCTGCTCCTTCTCCCTCTTTGCACTCTTAAAGTTATCCGGTCTAGTTCTGACATCTAATCAGGCAAGAAGAGAGTTTGTCAGGCTGAAGGTATCGCTCGGGCAATTCGTGTTTGGAGGGAGCCTGGGGGACCGGAGATGTTGGTTAAAGAGGTTCTCAAGGAGGGGGTGAGTAGCTCCTTAGGGGTGTCGGATTTTTTTGGTAAAAAGAAGCTTAGCTTGGAGGAGTTGAATAAGAGGCAATGTATGAGGAAAGTTAGTGATGGGCATTTTTCGGCTGTTGTGCGGGTTTTGACTTCGTCTGGGGTTGCACCCTCTAATGAAGAGACCTTTCGTGAGTTAGAGAAGAAGCATCCTCTTGCGTCGTGTCCTTTCTTACCTCCCCTTGATGCCTCTTCTAAGGCTATTTCGGTCTCTAAGGACGCTGTTTTAGGCAGGATTAGAAGTTTTCCGAAAGGAACTTCTTGTGGGCGGGATGGTTTGCGGGCCCAACACCTTGTTGATGCGCTTGGGCGGGCTGCTGTTGCTGTTGCGGATGATCTGGCCACCTCTATTACTACTGTTGTTAATCTGCTATTGGCTGGTAGGTGTCCTTCCATCTTGAGTGAGTTTATTGCTAGTGCTCCTTTAACGCCTTTGCTTAAGCCAGGTGGAGGTATTCGTCCCATTGCAGTTGGCACGGTTTGGCGGAGACTTGTCTCCAAGGTAGCAGTTGTTGTGGTTGGGAAGCATGTTGGAAATTATCTTGAGGATTTCCAATTTGGTGTTGGTGTGCCTAATGGTAGTGAGGCCATTCTTCATGTTGTTAACAGGTTGGTCGAGGTTAAAGGGGAAGATCGTGGTATGTCTATGTTGTTGGTGGATTTCAGTAATGCTTTTAATCTAGTTGATCGTAGTTTTATGCTTAGGGAGGTCCGGCTTCGTTGCCCCTCACTCTCTCCTTGGGTCGAATTTTGCTATGCCCGCCCTGCTCGGTTGTACTATAACGGGTCTTCTTTACTCTCCAGCCAAGGAGTCCAACAAGGTGATCCTTTAGGGCCACTGTTGTTTGCGCTCGCTTTACATCCACTCGTTCATCGGATCAATGAGAAATGCAACCTGGATTTCATGGCTTGGTATCTAGATGATGGAACCCTTATTGGTGATACGACAGTGGTTTCGGAAGCTCTACATTTGATTATTACGGAAGGGCCGAATATGGGATTGCACTTAAATGTCGAAAAGACGGAAATCTTTTGGCCTAAGCCGGATCCGAGGTGTAGTGACCCTAAGCTTTTTCCTCATAAGATGGCTCGTCCTTTGGAAGGGGTCAAGCTTCTCGGTGGCCCGGTGAGTTTAAATGCTGACTTCTGTAGTCGCTTGATTGGAGAAAGGGTTTCTAAGACGGTGTCTCTAATGGAGGCTGTCGCGGAGCTTAATGACCCACAGGCGGGACTTCTTCTTTTGCGTAATTGTGTTGGGGTTGGTCGATTATATTTCTCTCTCCGGACTTGTCCAACCCAGATGCTTGGGTCCGCACACCTTACCTTTGATCAGGCCCTTCGGAAAGTTCTCCAAGAGATTATTGTGGCTGGTGCAGCTGGCTTTGGTGATTGGCAATGGCTGTGTGCCACCCTGCCCTTTCGTTTGGGTGGATTTGGGATCTATACAGCACATGATGCTTCTGAGTATGCCTTTATTGCTTCACGATTGCAGTCGCTCAACCTTCAGAATAGGTTGCTTCGCCGTTGTGGTGTTTTTGAGTTTGGCCCTGTTTGTGAGTCAGCCTTGAACAGTTTTCGGGACTTGTGCAACTTCGACCCTCGTGACCTTTGTCATGTCGTACCAGCCCCCTCATTTATGAAAAAATTGGCTACAGTGTACTTTGACATGGTGGAGAAAGGGTTAGTTGGTCGCTACAATTCTAGTGCTCGTGAAAAGGCCATCCTTATTAGCAATCAGGCGTCGCACTCTCTGGACTTCTTGAGAACAATTCCAATTGAAAGGTTGGGGCAGACAATGCATCCCAGGCAGTTTAGATGCGTTCTTTGTTATCGTCTAGCGATCCCTTTGTATCCTGCTGATTTTACTTGCCCCTGTTGCTCTTCTAGGATCATGGATTGTTTTGGGGATCATGCCGTGCATTGTGGTAATGATATTGGCATTAAGTTTCGCCATAACCTTGTTCGAGATGTATTGGGTGATATTTGTACTCAAGCCGGTGTTGTTGTGCAAAAGGAGGTGCCCTTGGGATTTTTGTCTAACGAAGGTAATGACCTTAGGCCTGCGGATCTCCTTGTTTATGGATGGGATAAGGGTAAAAATGTTTGCTTGGATGTCACTGGTGTTTCTCCCTTTACCGGTGCCGGTGTGGATGCTTTCGTCCTCGGGGCTGCTGTTGCTAAGGCTGTTACTAGGAAGAAGAACAAGTATGCTTCCAAGTGCGCTGATAATGGGTACGGTTTCATCACTTTTGCTTTCTCCACCTTTGGATAATTGGGAAGTGATGCTCTTGAATTTTTATCTAGGGTTACACGGGCTGCTCAGAGTCATGCCTCTAGTGTTAATCTCCGGTCTTTTATTTTTCATAGGTTATGTTTTACCTTGAATAAGGGTGTTGGAGCCCAATTGGTTGCTAGGCTCCCATCCAACTTTTTGTAATTGGTATGTGACTAAATTAAATTTATTAAATTAAAAGTTTATTTATAAACATTAATTAACTTAATTAAATTTTTTAAAAATAAATTCCACATGGACCAATAATATGCATGCAATAGGGGATGATACACAAGGGGCAATAGGTGATCTGGACTGCCACTCGAAACCCACTAATTTTATCTCACCCTTAATTCGGAATACATCTTATGAGCCTAAATACGACCGCTTCTAGAGACAATCTTCATGACCTTGAAAGAATATCGAATTCTCGGAATTTACCAAACGCGTATTACATGATTTAATATATTATAATAACTTATTTTGAATAATGAGATATTACCGAACACAATCTATGTCAAGGATATAAAAACTATCCCTTCGCATTTTTTTGAGACTAGGGTATAGGAAGCACCGATGTCCTTAATTCATAATAATCTCAAATTCATTTATACAATCTAGACATAGATTGTGTTCGGTGCTATCTCATTATTCATAATAAGCTATTATAATATATTCGGTTTAATAAGCTCATTACAAAGGCTATTTATAGTAAGCCCAAAACACAACACGTGTATACAAGCCTAAATTTACTCTTAAACGTGAAACAACAATGTTTGAAATCCCTACTAATTGCCCGCTGGAGTCCGATCACCGGCAAATAGGGAAAATCCGACGTGTCCCGTCAAAACGGCGAGGAAACATGCCTTCGTTGAACAACACAAAGAGGATTATCAGGTTCGTCAAGCCCATCCTGAGAGTGTAGAGGCTAGAGGGCGATCCAGACAACCCTGGCTAAGGTTCCAGCCGCCCCAGCGTTTTGCAATCGTGAAATCCCCTCGAATGAAATGATGACGAGAAACACAACTGCGAGGGGGAAAAGTACTGGTTGGTGCCCATGGTGCCTGACCAGTTATGGAACAACACCTCGTCGGAGGCATTGAACGAGTTATTCAGTGGAATCGATGATGCGGTGATCAAAATTCTGGCATAACAACTTAATATTTTACATTTGGTTGAATATTTTCAATCGTCATATCATCGATTGCACCGAAAAACTTATCGAAAAATGATTCAAAATCGTTTTTGTTTAATATTGTGATAGTTCAGATCGTTGGTGACGATTTTCAAACTTGAGATTATTTTTGTTTGAAAGTTGATATTTGAGATTATTTTGATTTTTTAGTCATTTTTCCTTTAAGGAATTAAGATTTAAAATATGTAGGCCGCGATTAGGATGGGCCTTTGTAGCGATAGCCCAAAATCATGTGATGGGCGGGCCCACTATTTTATTCACTACCATAAACCATAAATTGGAAAACAGATTTTCGTCGCCGAAAAATCTTACACCAGTGAGCTCGAAATTTATCCTCGACGATGGAAGAATCTCACCGCCACAATTGCAACTCTGCAACTGAAACGCTAGATTGGATCGAAGCTATAACTGACTTCCTCCGCCATTACAGGTTCTTTTTCGAAGCTCACGTTGTCAATTTCTTCAAGGTCGGTTCCTGTTGCACCTTCTTTTTGTTCATAACTTCCAATTGATAACAATCCGATCTGTTGTGCTTAAAACTATTGGTTGTTTATTCCATTAATTAAGTAGAAGTTATACGCAACTCTATCACATGAATGGAGTTCCTCTGAAAACAAAAGTGGAAATTGATTTCAGGATAGGTTGTGGGAAGCTGTGGATAAGGAATGGCTTGATTGCCTTATTGACGAACCTGCTGAACATCTTCTTCGAATTCCCTCTGGTGTTGTTCGAGTATGGACCAACAGTAATTCGTTTTGTTTTCATGATTGTAGTCTATGCTTAATTTTGTAGTTTTTGCAGATTCTTGGCTAAGTTTGATTGGATAATGTTGCAGGAGCATTGGCCTAGTTCACTTAAGGAATTCGTCCAAACGTGTAGACTGTTAGCATTCCCCAGAGAACAAGCAAAACTAGAACAGGTATGTGACAAGTGGCAACATTACTTTTAGCTATTTTGAGCTCTTATTGTTTACATTTTGTTTGTTTGTTGCAGGTGGTGTCTGATATGTGCATTGCTCCACTTAATTCGGTTCTTTCACAGGGCATGAACCCTAAGAAAAAACATGAGGTAAGTCATTGAACTTTCCAGTGCATAGGAAAGATGCACAATTGATATGCACTGCTTTTAGATGTTTTTTTTGTTGCTATATAATGCATGAAAAGTATGTTTTTTCACATATATCATCAAACTAGCTTGAAATTAAGTCTCCTCCTGCAAACAGGTGGAGGTCCTGGCTGCTGTTATCAATTCCATCGCAAAGAGTGCGAATTCTCATACAATAGTTGATGTTGGTTCTGGTCAGGTTCATGAGTCCAGACCTTAAACTGATCCTATATCTTTCAAGAAGTCGTATTCTTTACTGATCAAGCAGTTGGTTGCAGGGTTATCTCGCCCAAGTACTTTCCTTCCAGTATAACCTTGATGTTCTTGCAATTGATGGCTCTTTGCACCATGGAGAGGTGACAAAGTCACGTGCTGAGAGAATCAAGAAACATTATGCAGCCAACATGCGAAAGCTCGGGTATGGATAAGTTGCTTCTCCTTTGAGCTTTTGCTTGATAAACTTGTAAAGTTTGTAAATTTGTTAACTTAGTCTAGCATAAACTTGTAAGCTATGCATTTAAGTAAGCTATATTCATTGGTTGTTAGTGTTATTTTTAACGTGATGGCGAATATATCTACTCTATTTTTGTATGCTGAATCTGGGGCCATATTTACTGTGGTTCCAAAATTTTCCCATTCTCATGGCTTGTCTTAATGTTACCAAGTATAAACCTTATGCATGGCTGGATGGTTGATGGCTGCTTGTTTCTTATGGTAGATCAGAGAGTTGGAGCCTTACCATGCCTAAGACAATAACATGCCATGTGCTTTCTGCTAGCATGCTAAGAACACTTAGTTCTGAAGTTGAGCAGCAAATGTTGTGTGGCAAGTTTTCAGAAGAGTTTTGTCTAGAAGGCATCGATAGTAAGAATATTAACGCTACAAAAGATATTGCAAGTGCTGGCAATAGTTCATTAGTTCTTGCGGGACTTCATGCATGTGGAGATTTATCAGTAACAATGCTTAGGTAAAATTGACAAGATTAATTATGCCTCTTGAGTTGGTTCATTTTCAGATACCTTTTGATTATCTACGTTCTTGCTGTATATTAGAATGTTCTGAGGGGAGATGACTAATCATTGGGGTGTGCAGTTATACCACAGTGAATTGGTCCATTCACTGAAATAGTGAAATGGTTGTCCATCAGAAACTCTGTTATCCTGATCATTTAGTTGTATTCATGAATTGCAAAAAAGAACCATTCCTCAAACTCGTTATATCTGGTCTAGGATTGAAATCGAGTTAGAGAATCAAGCATCTTTTAGCTAAAAGTGAGCAATTGACAGTCTTCTTGATTTGATTGTTCATATTTGATATTCATTTTGTATATAGAGCAAAGTTATTGCTTGCATTCTTAGCTGTCGTGGTTTTCTGGTAATTTAATACGCCACAATAGAAACTTACTGCCATGGCTTTGTCACTTGGTTCTGTTTAGGGCATTTTCAGAATGCAGAGAAGTTAGTGCAATAGTCAGCATTGGTTGCTGTTACAACTTGTTATCTGAGGATGGATTCGAGAATCTTATTTCTGAATGTGGCTTTCCCATGAGTAATTCTGTCAAATCCCATGGTTTATCTCTTGGTAAAAGTGCAAGGGATCTTGCTTGTCAGGTAGTTACTAACAGTCTTCTCTCCTTGCGCTTATGGTAATGGTATATTCATCCCAAATGCTGCTTATATGTCTGTATTTTGTAGAGTGCAGAGAGGTGGAGAGGTCTGCAGGAGGATGATGGCATTCAAAATTTTGACTTGCATGCCTTTCGTGCTGCCTTTCAGATGGTATGTTGATAGCTGAAGTCTTCATGTATGTTTCTCCTGCCAATCACTGAAAGGCCATAATATTTCAAGCTTCCATTTCCTATATAGAGTTTCTGGTGTCCATAGTTCGAGCTTCTGATTATCTATAAAACTCGTATCTTGAAGGTACTTGCTAAATACTATCCTGGAGTTATATCAGCAAGTCCTTCGATAGGACGCCAAGGGAAGGCCTTGCGTCGCCAGCAGAAAAGAAATGCACGAAATACTTCTTCAGATTGTGAAGAAAGTAAGTCTCTGCCATGTTCCTTTTCTCTTGTATTTTACTCTCGGAACAATTTGATGTGTTGTACTGATGAATGGCTTCCTTGCAATTTGATGACAGAAACTGCAGAATCTGATAAATTTAACCTTTTCAAATCATTCACCCAGTCTGCGTTGTCTCACCTTGGTCTTCCATCTCTGGACAATCTCGACTTACGTGAAGTGTGGAAGGAATCTGAACCTTTTATGGTATGTTCATTTTTATTGCAGTCTAAAACAAAATATGGCGCTTATATCAGTTGTTGAAATTTTAAAGCATTGTGTATGGGTAATCAAATTCTCAAAATATCATGCAAACATCAACAGGAATTCGTTGGGGTTTACTGGTCTTTGCGAGCTGCGTTAGGACCTGTTGTCGAGACTCTTTTACTTCTTGACAGATTACTTTTCCTCCAGGAGCAAGGTAACTTGTTCAAAGTGGACATGGTCCCCATATTTGATCCTGCAATATCACCCAGAAACGTCGCCATAATAGCTAGGAAAATATCATGAGTTAAACAGTTATCATCATAGTTTCGAGAATTTGTTTGGAAAGGTAGCAGTTTCTCTTGTGCTTAATCCTGTGATTGAGGCATAGTTCTCTCTTATACATATGATTTAACCTGAAACTTGAACTTGACATGCTGCTTCCATAAGATGATAAGATTGGAAAAAGCAAGTGCGACTATTCGGGTGGCCTTTCTAGTCAAAGATGTCATGATAATGTAACTTTATATCCTTCATGTTCATGAATCCTATATGTATGTCAACTTGAGCTTTCCATGTTGTCCCAGAATGATCATTCTACTTTTGTTACTTTACATTCATAATGGGGCTTATCTTTAGGTGCTTTCTTATCTGTCGGCTAATGCTAATTGTAGCAACTCTTAAGGTTAGGCTAATATGGCCACGTTTGCAGGGCTTGAAACTAAGAAAGGGAAATAAGCAGTTGAATTTGGGTTAGAATTTGTTTTCTTGCAATAATTTTGATGGCTACATGTCCTGCACTTATTTTTTGTATTCTGCGTAAATGTCACTTGAGCAGGCTATGGCAGACCAGCCATTTCCTTATCTGAAGATGACACTTTTGTATTGCTATTAACCGTGATGATTCATTACTAGTACTTCCTTTATGAGTTTATCTAATCAGCTAATCTTACTTGACCATTTAATGTATTAACAATATAATGTACCTTAATGCATTAAGTGCCATAGTTTAAACGTACCCATCATACTTGGTTCCAAATTTTTGGGTTCTAGTCATGTTAGAAGTCTTCTTGGACGGGGAACTCATACTGTGCCAACACTAAGGCATATCAATCCGAAGAGGCGAAGACCAAAGATGTGCATAAAAGACAACATTAAACAGAAGTTGTTAATTATATCAATAGTGCTAAGGATACATATTGATGTACACATTTGGACTTTGGAACTTTTCAGATACTATGTACCAAGAAAGGGAAATTTAGTGGCATAGTTCAAAGAACTGCGCACACAATGAGCCAACCTCTCTAAACACTTCACAATTTGCATGCTCTTACTATGAAAGCTACATAAATAATGTGTATAATGACAACCATCTCACATCTCTCGTACTTATCCACAAGTAGGATTGTGGTCGGAATTTCTTTCGATATACTTGGTGAAAGGGAAATGGCAATGCGTGGTTCATGCATTTCCATGTACGTGTTTGGTTTAAGTATAATCTGTGACATGTTACGCAGACCGTTACAGCGAACCGGGGAAAGATTTGAACTTATGGTTAAGAGGTGTCGTTCGATCTTTATACGATTTTAGTGCACAACTGCACCTAACTAATAGGGTACATATGAATGATTTAAGTCGTATTAAATAACGGATATAGTTGAATGATATTCGATTATAGTAAATCAACACCTAACCAATAAATATTTTTTTTTTTTTTGGTAGAACCTAACCAATAAATATTTTAGTCAATCTCTCTCTCTCAATACATATAACTAGGGGAAAAAAAACTTAACAAGTTTCCAGCTTTGGTTATCTAAAGCCACCAGTTTTTGTAGTAAATAAAAATGAATTGACTTTTGCTGTCCTTTTTTTGTCAAGATATTACCCATTAGAGTATAGCGAGAGATCTCTGGGTACTAATCTAGAGGCTAAATCGATTGACTAAACGCACAAAGGAAGGTAGATAATCGGTTGTTTAGGCCTTGAATTACAAGAAAATGTACATATGAAATGGAATGCTATATGCATGGGGTCAAGGCCAATCCAATAATTATCAGTATACAATTTATATAGACTGATATAATTGAGGGTCGTTCGGATAAAAATAAAATAGCATATAAATAGAATTGATTAAGAGGTAAGAGACAATCGGTTTGGAGAAGAGTTCAAAAATGGTGGGAAGTTGGAAACATATTCTTTACACAAATCCAACAAATCGAATAATTCTGAATTGATTCCTCTGTTTTTGTTTAGGCCAAAGTAGCTAGCTTAGGTTTAAGAAGTTTGTTTACATATTAGTTTTCAGAATTTAAAATTATTTTTGTAACGAGCTTAGCTACATAAAGTTAGGGTCTACATTATATATCTAACTACTTTGTTAAGACAAATTGTTACAAATAAGATGGCTTAGCTTGCTAGCTAAAGGTCATATATAATCATATATTCATATCCATAAGGTTGTACGTAGAGGAAGCAATATTATTGTCTAATTAAGGTGGAACAATTACTTAAGGGAAGAAGAAGTATATCAAATGTTTTTTGAAGTAGAACTGATCGACATAGAATCTTTATATAATAGTTTTTCCCCTCTTGGTGGGCATTTAAGTATTGCGCATACCTCAATCAATCTGATATAAGTCTAATCTAGCTAGTTCCATACCTCAATGACTCAATCAATCAATACTTATGATAGTAATTAATTAGCTAGCTACTTTCATTTATCAAATATTTTGTCATATTATCTTTTAAATGAAGGCAGTGGTTTATAATTAAATGAATATTTGATAACTCTGTCATACCCTCTACTCTTCTAGTATCATATACAAACATGAACTATTTTTGGTTGTTTTCCATAAGAATAAATAAATACTATTAAGCTAGCTAGCAAGTAGCGGTCCAAACAAAATCAACATATAGCTATAGTCAATTGCCTACAAAATAATCGATGAGCTTGTAACATGACATGGATTGAAGTTGCAAAGCTTTTTTTTTCTTAAAGTTAGTTGTTGTTATAAGTATAACAAGTTGAATTTATTAAATCAAGATGTCATTTTAATCAAAGTTAGAAATGGGAGTAAAAATAAGTTAAGCATCAACAAGGAACCAAATTGAGGAAAACTCTTATCCAAGTCCTAAGAGCATCCACAGTGGAGGAATCGATCTCTAAGATTTCTTAAAAAGAAAAAAAGAAAATCAGTAAAATCAGAAATTTATCAATTTTTACAGGATGTCTACTGTAAGAAATCTTCTCTAATATATAAGAAATATTCTCTGAGAAAATACTGACTTTGTTAATTTTATCTTTTCCTTTTCAATTTAAGAATTCTCTAAGATTTCTCTATTGTGGATGGTCTAAAGAACCTGGTTGTAAGATATCGGTCCACAACCCCTATGTACTTGAAAGTTGTTCCAATAGTGTCGATTCGACATCGATCATATGTTACAAGCCAATCGTATATATACTTGATTACATAAAAATGAAAAGCTTTAGTTGTACCACATACGGAAAAAGAACATTGATTTTCATCGAAGACTATTAAAAAAACTCAGATTCGACTTTCACTTAAACATCATTTCTTCTACCATGTTTTCTTCTATTAATTCTATTGAATTGGTCAATACAATCCAATTAACCTGATCCATAATTCTTATCAATTGGTTTTTACGACAGATATCTCATCTTAGAACATGATCTAACCATAAATCACATCTAACATTTTCCTAAAATATGATCATAATTAATTTACTACATCATTCCATTGATCCCAAAGCCGCCTCATGAGAGTTGGCATGATCACATGTGATGGGGACCCATGTATGATGTAGCCATGCATCCATTCAACCATATACATATATAATGCATACATCATCCCCTTAGCTAGCTATGATGGGCCAATGAAAATGATCTTCTTCCATCTCCACTTTCACTAATACTAAAGACTTTGGTGTGAGAGAGTGGTAATTAATGATTCTCCCCAACCCTCCCTCCCACTAGCTTTCACTAAATACAGAAATAATCACTTTACTTCCCCTAAATTAACCTCCCCAACCCACCCAAATTTCACAAGCATTTATTACTTTTCTCGTCAGGTTAGGCACTGATTGCTAATCACCACGTCATCATCATCATTGTTTTCATTATTTCTTACTGTTAGCCAAAGTCTCATCATTATGGCCAGTTAGCTCAAACGACGAGAGGGTAACATAGAATTAAGCCCAACCCAAACTATCAAGCGATGGAATAAACCGAAATTGACTCGATCTGTTCATTGTCATGTTAACCGATGCCATGAGCTCATGATCAAATAGGAGGTGACCGATGATCTTATCGCGTACACAAGTCTAGTGAAGTTCCATCTAAAAGAATTGGTTTAATATTATATAAGCGCTAATACCGTATTACGTTTAATATTATGTAAGCGCTAATACCATATTAAAGTCCATTAGGCCGATAAATCATTACATATAGCTATATGCATGAATAAACAATTTCCTAGCTTTCACCCGGGAAAAAACTGCCTAGTACGTTCAAAATGTAAAACGTCCAATTTGACACGGAAATATGTTGTTGACTCGAACCCCCCACCCAGTAATTTGTTGATACTTTATTCGAGTCGTACGTACTATCTAATTTAATTTAAAATTAAATTTAAAACACAGTATTAACTAATGAAATACGTGGTTATTTAAACCCCTCACGTTCCTATCTTCTTAAGCCTCCTAATTAAGTTCCACACTTGTTTTCCCTAGCTTTCACAGCTCATGTCCAGCCTCTCTCGTCTACCAACACTTCTTCTTCTTCAACAAAATCAATCAAAACAAAGAAATTAAGGAGAATTCAATTAATTAAATCAGGGAATATTATTAAGATGAGCAACAGCTTAAGCAGGGTGGAAGAGAAGCTTCCTCCAGGATTCAGATTCCGTCCGAGAGACGACGAATTAATCTGCGATTACTTGATGAAGAAACTCTTCATCGTCAATTCTTCCCCCTCTGAAGATCCCTTTACCCTTCTCGTCGAAGTTGACCTCAACAAGTGCGAGCCTTGGGATATTCCTGGTCAGTATGCGTTTTCATATTCGTTCATCAATTCGCATGTTATCGATTAAACTTAGGATTACCAATTAAGTTCGCTAGACTGGAGGTGATCAAAATTATTTTGAATTTAGTTTAGATGATCTAAAAATATGTTGGCATGTGAAGATAGGTAATTTGATGCATATAGAAATAAAAACAAATAGATTTAAAATAGAAAATTTCAATTGTACCATCCTATAATTTATAGAAAAAACTTAGATTTCAGAAAAGGGAAATCGATTTTCCTATAAGCCTTATCTAATTAGTTAAAGCTAGCTTGCAATCCAATTGCTACTAAAGTCTAAAGCTGAAAGTGACTTCACCAATTATTCCCGGTGTAATGCCAATTTTGGGAAGACAGATCGATTAATGAATTTATTTTGCAATTATTTAACATATTTATCGATTATGTCATGTAAATATAATACGGAGTAGTAAGTTTTTAGCCAAGATTGAGATGGGCAAAATTTTCTCAATGGCTTAAACTATGCATGTAAGATTGAATTAATAATAAGGTACGTAAAGATTTGCTTTCAAATGCAAGATGGAATTATATATTTCCGTTGGCCTAACCTTGATCTTCTGCGTATTTTTAAAACGTCCCATGATTTATTTCAGGTAGAAATACTAATTACAGGTGCGTAATTTTGTTTGTTAGCGTGATGTCATTGAGAAGATTTTGATTAAGTAGGCCATATATACATTTATGCAAATACAAAGCTGCAAGCTGGAAGAATAATTAGTTAATCTATATTAAGCTCCAAGCCAGATATTTAATCAATAAAAATCCCCATTTTATCCCCCACAATGTGACACCATACGAATAATTCTCAAAATTTAGACCCATTTGATCCAATGGATTTGATACCTTACCACACATCATCAAAATTAAAGATAACCCTAAAATTCTTGGTCGTATGGACCAAAAAATTTAACCATAGGTCGAACTTCATTAATCCTATATAAGCTAGATTAAAGTAATTATTAAGATGTACGTGCGTTAATTAATTAATTGATTAATTCATTTTTACCATAGGTGTAGCACAACTTTACCATCAGACCAACTTAATTATGGATGTTTAATTATTACAAGCATATAATATTGAATGCAACGAATTGACCAAAAAAAATAATATTGAATGTAACGTTTACAATTGATTTCAGAAAGAGCGTGCGTCGGAGGAAAGGAATGGTACTTCTACAGCCAAAGGGACCGGAAATACGCGACAGGACTCCGAACAAACCGAGCCACGGTGTCAGGCTATTGGAAGGCGACGGGCAAAGATCGAGCGGTGGTTCGAAGAGGAAGCCTGGTGGGGATGAGGAAGACATTGGTGTTTTATCAAGGAAGAGCTCCAAAGGGAAGAAAAACTGATTGGGTCATGCACGAATTTCGTCTAGAAGGCCCTAATTTTAGTCCTCCCAAATTGCCATCTTCCAAGGTAATTAAGAATTAAGATGTTGAATTAGTCCTTAAATCGTTATTAAGCTTATTTTTTCGTCATGAAGTTGACATTTGAATTAGTTTTTTTGTGTTAGTACTACGCATTATATTTTAGGATATGAACTATATATGGCTTAGCTCTATCCAATAAATTCGACCTAACGTATAAGACAAAGTCGATGATATTCATATATTCCCATCAGATCAATTTTGTCTGCTGCTCTACAATTTTTTAATGATTTCAACCGCTATATCCAGATACCTAAACAATAATTAATACGGAGTGATTAAATAATTAAAACCCCCATTAAAAGTTGATGATAGTTACCTGTCATGGCTTATTTCTTTATTTCTTTCATTTTAGGTAAGTTTGAAAGTATTACGTATTTTTTAATTAGTTCATTCGTTTGAATCGTACTACTACCCAAAAAATTGAAAAATCTACTCTCTTCTGTTGATCTATCCTTGATAGTCCAAAGTTGTACTAGTCCAAAAACACAGTAAAGATCTTCTACCACACTCGGTGTAACTTTCGGTGCTCCACTTTATTATTTATACTATAAGTTAATATTAATTTTTAAAAAAATAATTATATTTGTATTATAAATGATACTAAGTATCATACATTTGTATATCTTTATGATAAAAAAGTTATTATTACTATTATTTACATTAAAAATGATGAATTAATCCTCTTTTTGGTCATTAAAAATATTCACTAGAAACTTATATCACAAAAATTCATAAATTACATAAGAATAAGCATTTAAAATATGAATATAATTTATTTATTTTATTGTTGTTTCATAGTGTAAATAATAAAATGAAGCACCGAAGGTTACACCGAGAGGTGTAGAGGATCTTGATTCCCAAAAACATGCTCTCCGAATTTAATTTCATAGTTTTTGTGGCGATTTGTTTCTCTCTTCGTCTATCAATTATCGAGTATGTCTCGGTCTTTCGATCTATCAAATATGTCTCCTATTGAAAATAAAATCATGTAACAAACAATTTATTATGAGCAGGAAGACTGGGTGTTGTGTAGGGTGTTCCACAAGAGCAGGGAATCAACCCCTCCGCGACCGGCTCTAGTCGACAACTACGATGAAAGCGGCTGCTCCTCCCTCCCCGATCTAATGGATTCCTTCATCTCCTTCGATCAAACTACCCGGACCAACAACAATGTTAACGACAACGACAATGACAACAACAACGACAATATCAATCAAAACAATAACAGCCTTGCTTACGAGCAAGTGCCCTGCTTCTCCAACCAACCAAACCCTAACCATTCCAACTCTTCTCCTATCTTCCACGTGGCGCAAAACCAACCGACGATCACCCATGCGGGTCCATACCATGCACCCGCCTACGACAACGCTCAAGTTCAACACGATGGGCCAGCCTTTTCAGCCATGCCAATTGGGAGTGTGGGGGCGCGTGACAGGCACGTAATAAAGCATGCCCTGAGCCACCTTACGAGTAATGTCAAGGATGCGACGATGACAATGTCTCCATCGCCGATGAGCTTACCCGGTGGGAGTAGCTCGGAAAGTTATTTATCGGATGTGGGCTTCCCCACCATGTCCATGTGGACCTCCCATTATTGATCGTCGATCATTGTTGTTATGCTTCATGCAATTTTCTCGTTTTTGTTCCTTGCTTTACACCAGCCCTAAAGCAAGTTTAATTTGGTTCGTCTTTAATTATGTCATTACATTCTTAATTTTTAGCTCAGATGGTATGTATAGAGGTCAAAGTGTATATATATAATTAAGTTTTACGTAGCTAGCTTGTATTGATGTAAAGAGAATTTGAAATCACAAACAAGATTTAATTAAATGATACTGTACTATCTTGTATCCGATGCCATATCTCGTCTTCAATGTCTAAGCTTTCAAGTGAGCTATTTTTTACGCTGCATTTTTGTGGAGAATAGAGTAAAATAGAGATATGATGCTCAGTTATGTAATTAGGCAAAGTATATGTTAATATGCCTTGAATCTGAATCACACACTGCGACAGGTAGCACGGGGGTCACACGGTACACTATGTTTTCTGTTTGTGGGCCTATCGCAATCTGTTTTGGGCCTGCGGCCCATAATTGTACTTAGGGTTTCTTGAGTCACTATATAAGCTCTCGAAATACCTAGACCTCTGTATTCCGAATTCTGTCTTCCATAATAATATACGGTTTCTCTGCCCGTGGACGTAGGTAACACACCGTTACCGAACCACGTAAATCTGTGTGTCGTTCTTGCTTTATTGTTCTCGTTCGATCTCTCGTTACAACAGTATATATGCGGTCCAAAGGTGTAATGTACGTTAGAGTATGTATACTCTCATTCTATCAATAGAAAGGTGACCTAGCACAAAATTCATGACATGAACTGTTGCGCCGTTAAAATGGTAATCAATCAAAGTCACCTATTTTTCTCCTAAAGCTTAACTAATTACATGGTGTTAGAGCCATGAGCTCATTACCAGATGAAGAGCTTCGAGTTTTACAAGAGGAAGAAGAAAGACAGAGGGAGCTGCAAGATTCAGCTCGACTTGAACTGGATTCCGAGGAGGAGTTGTACCTTCATCATTCGGACCGTCCTAGCTACAAGTTATCGCCTAGCTTTGCTCAACGACAGGAACTTCAATCACCGGAGAAGGAAAGTTGAAGTCTCGTTAATGGCTAAAAACAAGTTATGGTTTGTGAGTTGTGACTAGTCATGTAAGAGGTCAAAAACGAACCCACAACTTGCTTCCAAGTGGGATCGTTGCAATAGTATGGTCATTTCATGGCTTTTACACTCTATGGAGAAAGAGATAGCAGAGTCGGTGATTTATTGTAAGACGGCGGCTCAAATCTGGAAGGGCTTCAAGGTTTTCTAAGTCTAACATGACTAGAGTTTTCCAGATCCAACGCGAGGTGTATCAAACATCACAAGGAAACTCTTGCATCATAACTTATTTCACAAAAATGAAGCGACTGTGGAACGAGTACTCGCTTTTGCTTGACGATCATACTTGTGATTGTGGATCGAGTGTGGTCGTCACGAACATCATTGAAAACCAACAAATAGTTCAGTTTCTCATGGGTCTAAACGATAGCTACCACGCAGGCAGGGCCAACATCTTGATGAACCTCTCACTTACTCTTAATGATATATACAGGATGGTGCTTCAGGAAGAGCATCAAAATGAATTAGGGTCAGATCGAGAGCAAGAGTTCTACAGAGGTTGGGCTCTGAATGCTCAAAAAGAGAAGGAAAGCAATGAATATTCATTTGCTTTAGTAGCTCAGAGAAGAAATCAGACATATGATCAGTCCAGGAGCGAGACATCAAGCCAGAAGGAGGAAGAGGATCAGGTGGTCGCGATCGAGGGAGATCCAACAATCTTTTTTGCGAGCATTGAAGGATTGGAGGACACTCAGCCGAGACTTGTTGGAAGCTACACGACTATCCGAGCAATTCAAAGAGGCCCTATTGTGAGCACTCCAAGAGGGAAGGTCACACCATGGAGACATGTTGGAAAATACATGGATATCCCTCCAACAATAGCAACAACTTAGAGAACAAAGGAGCCGCAAATGCAAGTTCCTTCAATCCAAGTACTTCTTCTAATGGGATTACACAAGAGTAGTATTCCAAGCTCATGTCTCTTCTAGCCAAAGCTGATGTTCAGGACAAACTTGGAGGGGTTGTGTTCGGTGATATCTCATTATTTAATAAGCTATTATAATATATTAAATCATATAATACATGTTTGGTATATCCCGAGAATTCGATATTCCTTCAAGGTCAAGATTGTCTATAGAGTCGGTTGTATTTAGGCTCATAAGATGTACCCGACTTGACTTATTCGCTCTTGGATTTGAATGATTTGGTGACAATCCTTGAGGGGCCCGTTCTTGCGAAGCCATTAATCTTTCAATCACATTTGTCAAATTTTTTACTATACCCCATATGTTTTCATGCCTCGTATCGATATTCTTTTGATTACTCTTGATCTTATTTTTTTTTGAAGTAAAGGTTAAAATTGTATTAGAACTAAACGAAGGTTACAAAAACGCTAGCAATCTAGCTAATTACATGTTCACCACTCTCAAATCTCTCCAAGAACTTCCTAAGGTCTTTCGACCTAGCCTTCCATCTAATTTTGCTACTATTCTTAATGAGGTTTTGGCACATAACAATGCAGTCCTCTAGACCAATTCTTTCCTGGTTAAAAACAATGGCATTTCTTGCCTTCCAGACATAATAGATGGTAACACAATGGCAATGATTCCACAGGTTGTAGTAAAACGAAGCCTTGCTTAACAAGTCTTTAGATTGCTCAATCCAGTGATCAATGTTTTTGCTCCTGCGGCCGATGCTTGCCCATCTGAGCACTTTGGAGAGAACCTTCTTAGAGAAAGAGCACTCAAACCAGAGATGATTCCTGGTTTCCTGCATATGATCAAGGCAGAGAACGCACTTATCATCACTAGCAATGCCCCACTCATGAAGAGCAACCTTAGTACTGATTCCATTACTAAGAATTTTCCAGTTAACAAAAGCCACTCTCGGGGTATTGAGACGAGTCCAGACAAGTTCAGCCCACTAAATCTCACTGCCCTTCCTTCTCATGCTTTCATACAACCCTCTACTGTCAAACTTGCCCTGTCTGGAGTTGAGGATGCACACATTACTTCCATTCACTGACTCTGCAATCTCATCCCTCAAGTTAAGGACAGCATTCCACATGGCACTAGCAGTGGACTTTCTCCTGACCTCCCATATGCATTGCCCTCTAATGTAAGTAGTATTAGCCCAGTGATGCCAAATAGACTCATTCTGAGAGCAGGTGTCATAAAGGAGCTCTGCAACACTCACCTTATTCCAAGTTGAAAGATCTTTGAGACCCAACCCACCTTCAGTTTTAGGACAGCAAACCTTCTTCCAAGCTATAGGAGCTTTCCTACCAAAGCTACTGCCACTCCAGAGGAAATTCCTCATAACTGAATTGAGATCATTAATCACAGACTTGGGAAGAAGGAATATCTTACACCAATAGAGGATAACACCATTGAACACAACCTTGATGATTTCCAGCCTGCCTGCATAAGACAAAGATCTGGCTGCCCAGGCATTAGCTTTGTTTCTTATCTTGGAGATAAGCTCAGCAAAGTCTTTCTTTGAGCTTTGGAGCTACAAAGGGGCACTCCAAGATACTTAACAGGGAGTTCACCACAGGTCATTCCAATGCTTTCACATAACTCATGCTGTTGAGCACAGCTCAGGCCTGCACAGAATATTTTAGATTTTGCCAGGTTCATCATGAGACCAGATTTTGCCAAGATCAAGAGGAAATTCCTCTTGATCTTATTTTTGTTAGAGCAATTCAGAGGTTTCACACATTGCCACAAGTTATGTGTGTTAATTGTAATTAGTTGAATCGCTAGAGCTTTAAGTAGCTCTTGTTGGCCTTTGTGATAGATAGCTCAGAAACGTAATAACATTTCCCTCTTATTCCCGATTACTCTCTAAAAGGTTCTTCAATGACAATTTCCTGTTGATCGATTGTGATTCTTTGCCTATCTGTAATCGAGATTTGCCCTAAGCTATTCGAGAACGCATTCAAACAAGCAAAAACAGAACGCACAAGGACACAAGATTGGTCACCCAGTTCGGATCAAAGATCCTACGTCTAGGGAGTCTCAGAGGGGAGACCCAGCCCGAAGTAATGCACTAGATCAAGAGCCATCGGAGTTTGTACAAGGTGTAAACAAGAAGCTAAGCCTAGATCTAACACAACCACAGAGAAACTCAGAAACAAAAGCAAAGCTAGGGTTTAGGAATGAAGAGGCTTCGGCCCCTCTCCACGGCTGAACACAGATCGTCTTCTTCTTCCTTGAACGGCGACCACCAGAGACGTCGGCGACGAGATGACACCGGCGAGCTCTCTTCCTTCTCCCTCTTTCTCTCTTCTTTTCTCTCTCTCTCTGAAACGGCTAGGGTTGAACAGTAGCTCTCGAATGAGCTCTCAGAGAGCCAACAGAAGCTTATATACGAGCTCCCACAAATAAGGCAAGCTGGATCACCAGCCTCAAGAGATGGGCCGCTCCACAAAAAGGTCGCTCGAGGCCCAGATACAGGAACAGGCCCAAACGTCACAAATGTCACAAGTTAGCCGTCCACTTCGGTTTTCGGTTACAAAACCGGGGTTGCTAACTTAATAACAAATGTTCATTCGAGCTGGTTCAAAGTATTAGGACTAAGAGCTTAACTAGGCTATTACAACACTTGTTACAACACTTATACAAACCTGAACATATAAAGATTAATTATACAACACTATCAATCATCAATTTGCTATGAGTTGTTGTTCCTCAATTGAACATTAGCTCAATTCCGTTTCAATTTCCACCAAACACAGTTTTACTGTATTCATTTTCCATTTGATATTGATGCTCTACCAATTCAAGTTGTGAATTGGCTGGAGTTCCCACCTTCTCATCATCGATATTCATTACATTTCCAATTCTTGATTCAAATTTTTGTTGCAAACCCGAAATAACTGATTGAACCGGTTTAACAACCTAACTATCAACTCGGCTAAATTTTTTGCTACTTGAAACTATGACTACTCCTATAGAGATTTCTCAGCCTAATTCTTTAATTTTTTCTAGCAATTAATTAGGAGGATACATGAAATGATCAGTCATCATAAAAAATACTAGGGTTAAAGACACAAATAGCCTATTTTCATTAATGAATTCCAATAATATACCCCTAGACAATAGATTGGACATTAATAACCTATTACATAAAATTGGACAAAATTGCCCTCTAAAACCAATTTACGTAAATTTAGAAACCTCCCTTCTACAGTTTTTACGTAATTCTCAGTCCTGCAATCTTCCTCCCGTCGGCCACCATCCTCCCGACGGCCGCCGCCCTCCTGCCGGCCGCCACCACCCTGCCGGCTGCCGCCCTACCGCCGCCCTACCGTTGCATCATTACCGCCGCCATAGCCTTGCCCAGATCTACGCATCTACGCCGGCCACCATCCTCTCTCCGGCCACCACCCTCCCGCCGGCCGCACCAGCTCCCCGCCGGCCACCCCTCCACCTCCTAGGTCGAATTGCGTAGACCTGCAATTCGCAACTTTGGTATGTTACATTAATTTTTCTAGGGCTTGTTACATTAAAAATTATGTAGATTAGATTTTATGTAAATGAAAGTTGTTAAGATCCTGTTGCATAATATTTGCTAGGATCTTGTTACATTAAATTTTATGTAGAATAATTTATGTAGGTTAAATTGTTACATTAAATGTATGTAGATAAAATTATGTAGATTTAGTCTAGTTTATTTAAGGATTACATTAATTTATGTAAATTAATTTTGTGTATGTGTTACATTAATTATAATTTTATGTAGATTAGATTTTATGTAAATTAAAGTTGTTAAGATTCTGTTACATAATATGTGCTAGGATCTTGTTACATTAAATTTTATGTAGAATAATTTATGTAGGTTAAATTGTTACATTAATGTATGTAGATAAGATTTGTGTAGATTTAATCTAGTTTATTTAAGTATTACATTAATTTGTATAGATTAATTTTGTGTATGTGTTACATTAATTTTATGTAGATTAGATTTTATGTAAATGAAAGTTGTTAAGATTCTGTTGCATAATATTTGCTAGGATCTTGTTACATTAATTTGTACGCTTGTTTCAAAACTTGTTTTTTTTATGTAACCCTAATCTTGTTTCATGTAATCAATTACTTTCAAAATTTCACGTTCACAATACCGGGACTCCTTCCTCGTCACAACCACTTCGCCAGCAACGGTATACCGGCGCTCCTCCCTCGGCACAACCACTTCGCCAACAACGAGACCCTTTCCTCTTGCCCAGCCCGACCCTTGCTCCGGCCACCGCCCCATCGTCTCTAGTTTGGGTTTGCACAGGCCCGCCCCAAACCCGAACCCGACGACGCCCAAACCGACCCCGATCCCAACTTCGACTCTACACCACCCACTACCCCGACCAACGGATGCCCAACCGCAATAAAAAGATAGGAAAGGAAGAAGAAGGGGCTTCAGCTTACCGGTGATGATCGGTGCGACTTGGATCAACTTGCACACCAGGGACAAACGGTGGAGACGGGCTCAAGGCTAACTACGTATTTTGAATGAGGGGCGAAATTAATGAGTATTATTGCTTATTTAATAGGGGTGTTTGGTATTTCCAAGAAAAAGATATAGTTCTGGAAATAGTATTAGATAGGGGTATATTTTTGGAATTGATAATTGAAAAGGAGATTATTGTGGGATTTTTCTCAAAATACTACTCCCTCTGTCCCATAAAAATTGTCCATAAAGCAACTTTGCACAAGAATTAAGAGACATCAAATCACAACAGTGCACATACAGTACAAAGCCAAATTTTTACACGTGAAAGCTAAACCCAAAAAGGGGGATCCAAGTCCAAATTTCTCAACCAATAGGAAACAAGCAGATTAAATTGTGAACCAATAGGAGACATTCACTTAAGTCCCTAGGATTGCTAACATGGCAGTCATCTTCTTTAAACCACCACACCAACATTCAAAATACAGAACATTCTTCACAGAGAATAAACACTGCAAAACAGAGCATCTCACACGAGTGCATTGAATTCAAAAGCAAAAAAAAAAGTCTGCATCATTGCTTGAAAGGGATGGCTTCAACATTTACTCCTCAAAATGAAGACCCACCTCCTGAAGGCTCAGCCCCACCTCACCAACCTTTTCTCTTTGATTTAAATGAGCCAGCTGTGGAGACAGAAGAGGTGGCAGGGCATCACACAGGGGAAGAGAATCTCACACCACCCAGTTTGCATCACCAGCCATCCAAATCCAAGCTCAGCGATGACAAGAGGTTTCATGTATTGTTGAGGCTTCTGCAAGTGCATTCATCAACAAGTCAGTTGTATAGGAGACACATGCAAGTCATTGCAGATGAGTTTGGTATATCAGCAAGGACAGCAGCCAGGATATGGAACACAGCAAAGGAGCAGATGAATGCAAATCAGAGGCCAAATGTAAGCAACAAGTATCACAACAGTGGAAGGAAGAGACAAGATGTAGATCAGGCAGCAATCACAGCAATAAATATGGGAGACAGAACTTGCATCAGGGATTTAGCTAGCAAGTTGGGAATGTCTAAGAGTACATGCCACAGATTCATCAAGAGGGGATTAATGAGGCCTCATACCAATGCACTCAAGCCAGGCCTAAAAGATGCAAAAACAGAAGCTAAGTTTATCATGAAACAGGTGGAGACATAGGCAATGTAATCTCAAATGTCAAGATGGTTATGAAATCAAAGTGAATAAAGGAAATCATAAACTGTAAAGGAGACAAAGATGGAGTAATGAAATGAAAGTGATTATAAAAGCAAAAACAGATAGCAAGCCTAGCAAAAACAGTTGGAAAAAAAAATGAAAAATAATCTCAGATGTCTCCAATCCATCATTGATGCAACCCACCCACATTAACTTCAGCTCCACTGGCTTGCCAAAGCCTGTAAACAGACTGGCTTCCTAGTTGAAGCTGGAATTAGTGGGAATGTAGAGGCATTGCATCTCAGGATATTGACTCATCATTGATAAAAAGAAAAAAATAGAAAAATAATCTCAGATGTCTCCAATCCATCATTGATGCAACCCACCCACATCAACTTCAGCTTCACTGGCTTGCCAAAGTCTGTAAACAAACTGGCTTCCTAGTTGAAGCTGAAATGAGTGGGAATGTAGAGGCATTGCAACTCAGACCATTGACTCATCATTGATAAAAAGCAAAAAAAAAAAAAACTCAGATGCAAACATGAAAGGGATGCAAAAAAATCAAACATGACAGAAGCACATGATTCATGATAGCACAAGAAGCATGATAAACAACCAAAGAAGACAACAGGAATGCAAGACACATCCAGACATGGCATGAATATGCAATTACAACAGTATAACTCATCATGTAAGTGCACAGAAGCCAGGATACAAGAACACATGAGTGTAAGCACAAAACTGAAACTCAGATGCAAACATAAAAGGGATGCAAAAGAATCAAACATGACAAAAGCACAGGATTCATGATAGCACAAGAAGCATGAGCAACAATCAAAGAAGACAACAGGAATGCAAGACACATCCAGACAAGGCATGAATATGCAAGTACAACAGTATAACTCATCATGTAAGTGCACAGAAGCCAGGAGACAATAACACATGAGTATAAGCACAACCCACCCACATCCATGTTGTGCATTCACAACCAATAGGAGAACAAAACAATATGAAAGGTCATCATTGCTTAAATAAGACATGAGACATCCCATATGGCCATAAAAATTGTCCATAAAGCAAGTTTGCACAAGAATGAAGAGAGATCAAATCACAACAGTGCAAGAACAGTCCAAAGTCCACAATGAACCCAGTGTATCCAGAATGTACACACAACATGCAGGAGACAACAAATCCAAACTAATCCAATTCAACATGCATCACATAACCAAACAAATCAGTACATGAATCATTTGAACATTTACAAGGGCAATCACATAACCAAACAAATCCAATTCCATATAAGATCCGACGGTGGGATTCCAATCATAAGATGGTAACCGATCCATCCAGAATCTACACACAGGCAACAGAAGCAAGTAGCAAGCCTTATCAACAGGCTGAATCACCATTGAATTCAACATGCAACTCAACAGAAGTATCAACACAAGCAAGAACTAGCAACAACTCATCATCATATCAACATGGAAACAAGATTCCAAGCACAGAAGCAAGAACTCATCATCATATGAACATAGAACTCAACATGCAACTCAACAGAAACAATAATCACACTATTCATCATCATGCAGCCAATAACAAGCTCAAACATGCAACAAACCCAACCAGTTATCAACACAGAGGAGACAATAATCAAGGGAGAGGCGACTTAGCTACCCAGAAGTGCCGGAGTCCACATAATCGGGCACAACTTCGCCGTCATCACAGTCAGGGGGATCTCTAGCACAGGATTGGACAGTCGGCTCCTCCTCCTTCCTAGCCACCGCCTTGGCCTCGTTGTAGTAGTTGCGGACCGAATCGTTGGACCGACCCTCACAACTGAAGGAGTGGAAACCCTTGCATGCGGAGCCCCAATCGCATTTGTCGAAGTACACGGGGCAACCATGCTCAGAGAAGGAATCAAGAGAGGGATGGGGGCTGCCGTCGTCAGGCGTGGAGGGAACGGAGCCCCAAGACACTGCCGGACCACCCTCCTCACTCATCGGTGTGTTTGGAGACAAATTCGTTTAAAGGAGACAGTGGGAGCCAACAATGGCGACACACAGAGAAGGAGGAGGACGGAGGAGGGACGAAGGGACCAAGGAAGGAGCCCAAACAAGCAAATAAGGGTGAAGCTCGAAGCTTCTAGGACGCGGAAGTGGAGGCTCAAGGAGACAAGAGGGTTTCAGAGAGACAAGGAGGGCACAACGGCGCAAATGAGGGTTTCCCCTCTGCTTGCTAGGGTTTCAACGCACTTATACCGCCCTCCATGGATCACGTTCGTAACGGTACAATTGGATCAATCCAATTCAGCTTCAACACCAACACACCCATATAAGGCCCAAAATCCAGCCAACGAACATAACGGTAAAATTTGGACTTTGTCCAAAATTTTTTTTTTGGGCCTTCACTAATCTTGTTTTAAAGAGAATAAAATACTGATTAAGAAAATAATGAAAAAAATTCAAATTAAAATGATTTTTGGGTATAAGCTTACGTGTATGTAAAGTATTTAATGTGAATAGTGTGATTAAGAGAGAGATGAAAAGAAATAAAGGGTTGGTAGATGTTTGTAAATTGGATGATTGTTTGAGGGTAAAATGTAAAAAAGGTGTGATATAAAAGGAAAGAAATGAAAGATAGACGAACTTTACGGGACGACCGAAATGGAAATATGGACGATCTTTATGGGACGGAGGGAGTATGAGGTCTCGGGTGCTCCTTTCCTTGTCAAAAAAATACCTAATCATCAGTTTCTCACTAAGCTTGGACAATGAGATACTTTATTTACAAATATTTTAAAGAGAAATAAATCCGCAGCAAAAAAATAAACTAAAAAACACCTAAAAAAAACTCGACACTTCGCTCGCTTCCATCTGACTTTCTCCGTTCCCTTCTTCTCCGAGAAGCCTTTGCTTACAGCCATGGAGTTATCGTTCCCTTCGAAACTCCACCTTCTCCCTTCTTCAAATACTCGAAAGTTCTTCCTCTCGCCTCTCTTTTCCCCGGAATTTCAGTTTCGCCGACGCCGGGGAAGTACGACATCTGTTTCAGCAAGGCAAATCAAGCTTCGCTCTGAGCTTAATGGCAAACCTAATGCCGCTCTTTTCGGGGAGTCTGACCCTCACATGATTGAACGTGTATGCCTCTCTCTCTCTCTCTACTACTCAGTGAATGTGGCCAAATTGGAAGAATTAGGTTTTCGTTATGAACGAATCAAATAGCTGTTGCCTTGTATTGAATGAGTGTGCGTTTTGAATTTCCAATACGCTTGTATTGTATGGGTGATTAAAGCTGTAGAATTGGCAAGTTGGAGAGTTTTCTAACGAGGAATATATTTTCTACTCCTTCCAGCAAAAAGCACTAGAAGCTGCAATGAATGACATAAACAGCTCTTTTGGGAGGGGAAGTGTTACTAGGTTGGGAAGTGCTGGTGGAGCTTTGGTGTAAGCCCCTTCATCTTTATTTACTTTCTCTTCATCCTTATAGCTCAGGATTGAGATGTAATTGTTGGTACCTGAAGTGTTTCAGTACAATCATCTTCTGTTGTTCTTGTCTTGCTTTTAGTTTGATTCAGCCATATAGTTTAGTTTGTGAATGATTCTCTTAAAAATCTGCCAAATGCAGTGAAACGTTTCCTAGTGGGTGTTTGACGTTAGACTTTGCCCTAGGGGGTGGCCTTCCAAAGGGGAGAATTGTAGAGGTATGTTTACTGCTTCATTCAGGAATCAACTGTGAAGTACACCTTTTTTTCGTATTCCATGTTTCCGTTTTCTTGCACGATTTCAGCGAAACTTGAAAATTGAAACTCACTATTTGTGAAAGCCTCTAGACTCTCTAAAGTGGCATACAACTTATGAAGAAAGTTCAATTCATTAAGCTGCCCTGTTGTCCCCTTTTAGATATATGGACCAGAAAGCAGTGGAAAGACCACCCTTGCATTGCATGCCATAGCTGAAGTGCAGGTATCATTCTTGATCACAAGCTAATGCTATGCATTTCATTTGGGTTATCTGTATTGGAACTGACATGTCCATTTGACCCTGAATGTTCAGAGACTAGGTGGAAATGCAATGCTTGTTGATGCAGAACATGCATTTGATTCAGCATATTCAAAAGCTTTGGGTGTGGACGTAGAAAATTTAATTGTTTGCCAGCCAGACAATGGGGAGATGGCATTGGAAAGTAATACTTCTATGCCAAAATACGTGTTATTCTGTTGATTTGTTCTGCATGTTTGTCATCTTGAAAGAAGCTAATGCTATGGATCATTTGGATTACAGTTCTTCTATTTTACAACATAACAATCTTTCACGTGCCCATTTTTTTTGTGACTTATTTGTCTTGCCCATTGCAGTTGCAGACCGTATGTGTAGATCTGGTGCTATTGATCTAATATGTGTTGACTCTGTCTCTGCTCTCACCCCTCGAGCAGAGATAGAGGTATGATCTCCTCGATGCTTCTTTCTGGTTATTTCCTGTTTTTGCCTTTTGATCATTATCTAAATTAATGGTGACTTGTGGTTGGCTTCTTGGTCTGTTTATGTGTAGGGGGAGATTGGGATGCAACAAATTGGTTTACAGGCACGTCTAATGAGTCAAGCTTTGCGTAAAATGTCTGGGAATGCATCAAAAGCTGGTTGTACTCTTATTTTTCTGAATCAGATACGATATAAGGTAAAGAAATATTCTAAATATAAATTTGCTTAATTCTTGTAGAGCAGTTTCACATTCAGCAGTTCCAGCCTCCTGACAACTATAAAATTAATTTTTGATGTAAGATTGGTGTATATTACGGCAATCCCGAAGTGACCAGTGGAGGAATTGCTTTGAAGTTCTTTGCTTCACTTCGTCTTGAGATAAGGTCTATTGGGAAAGTAAAGTCTGTAAGTTTATTATCTACTTCTATTTTCACTGATCATCCTTGTTCTTCTAAATTTGATCTGATGATAATTGAGGAGCCTCTAATGATTACATTTTTCAGGCCAAAGGAGATGAAGATGTTGGATTGAAGGTCCGTGTTAGAGTGCAAAAGAGTAAGGTGAAATGTCCTTCAAACTCCTCATTATACTGGAAGTCTGGAACATCCATGCTTTAAGAATAGACTCTTCTCACTTGTAATCTAAAATGTATTTTTACTAACGTTTGCTTTCTCTACTCTACTGCTTCACCACAATCGGCCCCTTTGATGCTGCTCATATTTTGCACAATTTGGAAAATGGAAAACTTGATATTATATACGCCCGTCCTTTGTTCAAATATATAGCTAAATGCTGATATAAGAATTTTTTGTAGTTATGGCTTGCATTATAAAAATTGAACTACTGGTGTTGCAGGTATCTAGACCATACAAGCATGCAGAGTTTGAAATAACATTTGGTGAAGGTGTGAGCAAGCTGGTAGGACTGATATCACGAAAATAACTTCTGGCTTGAAAGTTGGCAAAAGTAAACCTAGGCTTTTTAATTACTTATATATTATTGAACACTTATGCAGGGTTGCATTCTGGATTGTGCTGAAATTTTGGATGTTGTTGCAAAAAAGGGTTCTTGGTACAGCTACGGGGAACATAGGTACTCCACTTTCGGGATTTTCAGTTTGATGATAGATAGTTATTCTAAGCATAGTATGTGATTTTACAAGACAAGTTCGATTAATCTTGACTAATTAGGGGTATGACGTGTTACTTCTATAGGTTAGGACAAGGAAGAGATAGAGCATTGCAGTTTTTGACAGAGAACCCTACTCTTTGCGAAGAAATTGAAAAGGTTTGCATCACATATTATTGACTAGTTATTTTGGCTACGTACAATTCCTTTCTGGATGAAACGGTGAGCTATGTGTTAATTGCTGATTAATCATAGCCGGGCTGGTATTTATGGTCTTGTCGCATACCGTAGACCATAAATTGGACCAGAGTTTCTGTTGGCTCTATATTTTTAGTTCAACAAGGATTCTCATAAATTAAAGCTGACTTGAGTTTCTAATATCTTGTAAGGTAATGAATACTAAGGGAGGGATATGGAATTTGTTTGTTTATGCAGGCGGTTCGGTCCATGATGACAGATTCTCAAGGAAATTTCCCGAGTGCACGACAGACTTCCCCAGCGATTGAAGAAGAGGAATTCTCCGACGAGATCCTATGACAAGTTTGGCTGAGTCCGATTAATAGCAAGAATACACAACCTTCCCCTACATTATTAAGTGCAAGAAAATGGTGCCATACTATAGTCATGCCATTTTTTTGTGGTGCAAAAGTTTTGATTGAAGGCTTCACACTTGGGTGCAGCTAACAGTTCTGTCAAAAATGAATGGAGAGAACTGTTGAAAGTTTCAGAGGAAGGTTAGGAAATGGTGATTTCAGTTCATGAAATGCCCTTGTTTGTGTCAGTTAAATGTAAAATCCTCCTATTGTAGAAATATTTATCTCTAAATCGATCATGAATGGCTTTATTGAATTGACGGATCTTAGGTTCATCACTTTCGTATATGTGAAGCCCTGATGCCATATGATATGATACAAACTCTTTCGCCAGTAAAAAGGAAGATTAATCTTGTGAATGTATTAGGTTTTAACTTTGACAAAGGAATATTGATGAATGATAATAACAGAGCATTCGAGCTTAAGTTTCAAATGTCCCTCTTTCACAACATTGATAAATGTTACAAATCCCGTTCAAAAGATAATTCGAAAACTATAACCATAAATGTGATTTTTGAAATGCAAAGAAATCATACGAGTCTTGTAAAGCTGCCACAATACGGTGCAAAGTAATTAGAGTGGCTTAGCAAGATTAAATATTTAGCACAACAAAACAAAAGATGTAACATAAACTTGACAATATAATCGATAATAATCAGAAAAGGTATTGGACAGAAGGGTATATTACATACCAAGTTTGATCCCCAAGTACACAATAATCCGAAAATATAAGCTGTATTACATGGGAAAAACTACATAATTCAACGCAAGTTTAAGAAGCCAAGGCACTGGTGTTGTATACGAGCAAAGCTCCACCAGCAAGGATTCCGGCCAGAGTAACGGCCCAGATCAACAATCCAGTGGTACCTATCATCAATAAATTAATTATAATATGTAAGTACACATTTAAGCTCAGTTTCAAATCAAGATACAACAAATAACGTTGATATTATAATTTGAAATAGAGTTGGGTGTTTCTTACCCCCGGCGTAGACACTTCCGGTTGGTGACCATTCATTTTCGTTGTAGATTGGGCTGTTGAAATTTACCAAAACACAGGGATTGAATTAATTAATTGGAATTAGAGTTTCTTAATCCATCAAAATTGTATTTGTAAGTTATAGATTACCTGTATCCGTCGACGTTGGCACCATATTTGTCAACATATTGGTAAACTCCCTTTCCCTAAATTTACCACAAATCATAATTTAATTACTTGAAAAACAAGACATTTAAAATTAAAAAAAAAATGACTAAGAAGCCAACTTACCCTGCCCTTCCTTCCGGAAGAATCAACTCCACCTTCCAAGTTCATGCCTCCATTAACACCTACACACAAAACCCACCTAAGTTAATCTATGTTACCCGAAAATTCTAACAGGACAACAATTTATTTCATGTTGGAAACTCATTTCCTAACCTAAAATTATGGCAAAGATATGTTTCCTATCATATCCTTTTCCGTGTCCGTGTAACATAGAAACTAACTTTGTGATGATATATTGTACAAGATTTTGAGATAGAGATTGAGATGATACCATAAGGCTTGTCAGTCTTGATCTTCTTGATACCACTAGCCATGATCTTGAAAGAGGTTGAAGGCCTTGAGAGGGAAGGAAGGCCAACTGCCCTCTCAACTTTGAACCCAGCTGGTTTCAAGCTCAATGAGCACATCACTGAGGTTGCCATGTCAACAAGCTCCTCTCTCAACTTCCTTCTTGCTTCCTTGTTTCTCTCTAGGTGATGAGTTTCTTGAGCTCATTTTTCAAGCTACAAATCACATTACAGCCAAACACTAGAGATTATGAGGATGCCACGTGGCAGTGCTTCTGTGGAGTGACTCTAGATATTGTGCCTCTAACATTATCAAGAAATGGAAAAACCCACATCAGAAAAAATTGTTTATAACTTATTTAGGGGCCCAGGACACGTGGAAGGTAAGCGTTGGTTGTTCGGCTTTTTCTGACTTTTTTTTTCTTTTTTTTTCCATGATAATGATCCTGGCTCACTCGGGATAAGGGTGTGTACAACTCGACCCTTAAACACTAGTGGGGAGATGTTGATGTTGTTTGTTTCATCTAATAAGGAAAGAATTCGATGTACCAGATATGTTTGGCAAATCGAAAGGCCGACAAAATTGGAAGCGAAATCGGTCATTTAGCGAATTAATAATCTCGTAGTTTCCACAAGAGTTCAGTTTATGTTCTTGTATAAGCTACGAGTGAGACTTGGTTATGCTACCTTCAGCTTTAAGTAATGATAAACATTTTACAACACTAAAGACTACTAAGGTGATCTACAAACTTTGAAGCAGCAGACATGCCACTAAGTATGGCACCTTCAACACTTGGGCTTGTACAGAAATCTCCACATATGGCTGCTTTCTGCCTCTCATCAAATAAGCATTTCTCTTCTGTGGCTATGCTTACTGATGGAAAAGCACTTCCCCTACAAAAACCAACGAGGAAAGGTTTCAGAACAGAGCTTACCAATAACATCAAACATCAGTCAATGTAAGTATTGGTTTGCATTTGAGAAAGCTAAAACAAGAGCTTACCATCTATGAGCCTTCCTGAAACAGGGCTCAGAATTGCAAAGACCTGTGCTCTGAAATTCATGGAAGAGCTCTCCTGCAATTTTTGTCAATGTTTCATTTGAAGGCTTTGTAAGCCCATATTCAGCAATCAGTCTTTGAGCATATTCCTTTGTGGAATGCAAAACCCAACATTCACTGTGCATAAGACAAAGAAAATTCTTGTCAGTTTAATCCAGAGACAAGTAAAACTTAAGGGTTATAAAGGATGAATCTTTGAAAGGAATATCAAATTTTTGCTGCATTTTTCACATACAGTGTGCAAGAGCGCCCAGGTTTGCTGCTATCACAGAAGGCTGCACTAAGCACTTGAGAATTCATAAAGGAGAAGCCTTTGAAAGGAATCTGCATATACACAAAAACTATAGTGACATGAAGGAAAAAGAAAATCTTGTCACAAAACAAAAGACATTGGCTAATATCTCACCGACGACAAGGGTTCCTTGAACGCTAGCATCAGAGCAAAACACGGTCTCACAGGAATATTCTGCATCCTGCGTGCCAAATCTGGTGCCCAGTTCAAATCTGATGCCAATATGCAGGAACATACAACTAAACTCATTTCACCGGACCAATTGAAGAAACTAAAAAGAAAGTGCTGTGATCATGAAATCTTGTAGATAGAAGTTTTAAAGTTGGCAATTTGATGCAGGTTGATCAAACAAAATTTTCGTACCGAGAGGAGGAGATCGTCCTGTTACATCAGCATGCCGAGGAGAAGCTATGTTCTTGTCGGATGCAACCACCCCATCAAAACTCCCAAGCAATTTCCCGTCGACACCAATCAATGACCACAAGCGCTCAGCATCTGACCAATTCATCCTCCCAACACCAACCCCAAATTTGCTCTCGACTCCTGAGGAGGACGAAATGTAAAATCATTTACTGTAAAGACTACAACTTTTCATGTGAAAGAACTCCATGATCAAAAGACAGCATGTACCAGGTTCGTCGCATAATGTCCTGCATATAGAATTCATTCCTAGAACACCGACGTACTTTGTCCTTGGTTCTTTCTAGAAAGTTCATTCCACAGCAACAAACATGGGCACAACTTTGACATTAAGTAGAAGTTCATGAATAAGAAAGCTTATTGTCCAGCTGATTTCTACCTTATGATCAACAAATTTGTTAGATGCACGATCAAAAGTCCCGAAGTTTTCCATCCATTGAGCAACTAGGCCTCTTGACTCCCACTCATGCACAAGGCTCAACACCACAGGGTCAGTTACACTGAAGTAAGGAGCGCCATGGTCAAAATACAACTCCGTCCCGTCTTCTGCAGTTTCTCTAATGCAATTATAAGACAATGAGAGATTGCAGATTAGCCCTTTTGCACATACAGTGCATGTCCATATGCAAACCACAGTGTGTTTCAAGTTTCAACATAGCTATTATAAACCCAAAAGAAATTACATTAATTAACTACACAATTTGGCCCACAAAGCCAATTGATTGCCTTTTCTTCTACATACTTATTTGGCATTCATCTGAGCAAATTCCTCAAATCAAAGTTCACTGTATAAGTACAGCCTAGTTTAAAAAATATGTCTTCCTCTGTCAGGAGAGGAAGTCTAAATGACATAATTAAACTTATAAATCAAGCAGATTTAATCAATCAGACCCAAAAACAAACACATGGTGTTTTGTCAACAAATCCATCTAACCACACCAAAACAGCAACTACGCGGAAACGCGCTCACAAAGAAATCAATCAATACTATAAACAATTCATGGACAAACAGTTGTTCAAAACAGGCAGACTTTGGAACACCTGAAATCATCTTTGAAACTGAATCCACTAGGGAAATCAGTTTCACACACAAACACGAGCGTCAATTGACGACCAAAAGAAAGATCACAAACCGAACGCAAAGACCTAAAAAACTGTTCTTGGAACACAGAAATTGAACCAACAAAATCATGAATTTACCTCCTCCGAGACATTCGACCACCAGGGCCTCTGGCGGACTCGAAAAGAGTGACGGAGATGCCGTTCTTAGCTAGATTTGATGCACACACGGCGCCGGCGACTATGCAAAATTGAAAAAGATTAGATCTTTAGGTCAAATTGATTGAGTACCATACTAATCCTCAAAACCAGGATGGGGGAAATTGAAAGAGGAAAACGCGAAAGTGTACTTCCGCCGCCGACAACGGCGATCTTGGGAACAACTCCGGCCATTTTTGCTCGCAATGACATTGGCCGACTCTATTTCTCGATCTAGTTAGGACTCAAATAAATCGTCGTCAATTATCCGTTGCATTAACTTTTCGGTGGGCGAGTTGGTTGAACTTTGTTTTCACTGTTCAAGTCTATTATTTTGGTCGGAACTGTTCAAGTCTATTATGACGTCAAGTGTTAGTAATCCCAAACTTTGATGTTATTACAACCTAAGCCTAGAGGAATGAATACCGTGTTCCGTTAGCGGTGGTAAATTGGATTCCGCTAACATTTTTCTTAATCTGCTTTTCACTAATTGTCCAGTCGAATGGAGTTGTAACATGTTACATAAAAAAAAGACGTAAACTTATGGTTTGTTATCTCATTTTCGGATTAGAGCTTCCGGATGACATAAGGTAGAATACAACTAGGGTGAACACTTCAAATCGTGAAATCATGAAAACACGGTTGTAAATTTGCCACCAACTACAAACCAACTTGTGTCATTTTAAGCATTGATTTGATGCCTAATAAGTAATACGAGTTTTAAAATAGCTTTTCACACTAGCAATTTGAGTTTACGCAAGGGACACGTAAGCTTCAGCCCTCAGGTAGAGGTGGAACAAGTCAACAAACAGCTCCAAAATTCAATCCACGTGAGTACAAGGCGCCTGATTACAATTTGATTGATCATATTCATACTTCACTTTTTACCATTCCTATACAAGGTTTTTTAACTTGTAATCCTATTAATATGCTTGTATCTTACAAGTCAATGATGGCGTTTCCCTCAATTGACTGGCACGAAAAAAAAACTCCGTATATAATATGAGTAAGGAGATTTGGTCTTTTGGGGTTTCTTAGGATGATTGCTCCATCCATTCCTTTTTTAACCTTCTCACCTGAACTCGAAGCAAACCTTCCCTGTTCTTGTGCTGGGTTCTAAAGGTTCAACACGATTAGTACAAGGTTCGTTTAGTAGTTATCTCATCTGGGTTTCTCTCATTTTCTGCATTCTTGCCAAATTTTGCTTCATTTGTTGTTCAATTCAGTGGTTACAATGGAATTTTACATTTTTTTATCTGGGTTTTTGTCGGTTGCTATGGTTGAAGCTGTTTTGGGAATACCCAGATTAAACTAAGGTCATAAAAGCATAAGTTTAGTCTCTTCTTTTTATTAATGATTGATGAGTTTGTAATTGTGTTGCATGAATTGTTTCTCAAGCAATTTTGGATTCAGCCCTGCGTTATGTTAGGCCACTTTTGAATGACTTCTGAGCAACTCAAGACTTTTTTTTGTTTTCACAGGTCTAGATTCTTGGTTAATCCCCAAGGAATTTGTTCAAGGTTGAAGACAAAGTTCTTGATTTAAGTACTCAAATTCATGACTTGCTTTCGTTTCTTTTTCGGTAGGCGATCATGCCGAAGAGGATGTGATGCCGATGAAACCGATGAAGGTAATCCAAGATATTCCTCAAAACTGTCTTACAATCTCAGGCTCTAATTTCTTGGTTGTTGAAATTGTTGAGGAAGCTTCTGATTGTTTGTTCATTTTCTTGCATCTATTTACAGAGGTTTCAGGCATACACAATGTTAAGCTTTACAAATATAAAGAGCTACAAGTCGCTACAGATGACTTCAATCCAGCCAATAAAATTGGGCAAGGCGGTTTCGGGTCAGTTTATCAGGTAATAACCAACTCATATCCTATAACTCTAAACCATAATTGAATCTATATCCTAATATACAATCAAGTCATTCTGAATTGTTTTCAGGGTAAACTCAAAGATGGAAAGATTGCAGCCATAAAGGTTCTAGCTGCTGAATCAAACCAAGGAGTTGCCGAGTTCCTTACAGAGATCAAGGCGATTGCAGACATTAAACACGAGAATTTGGTTAGCTTATATGGCTGTTGTGCTGATAGGCATCACAGAATACTGATCTACAACTACATGGAAAACAACAGTCTATCGCGAACCTTACTAGGATCTGGGCACCGAGATCATAACATCCAGTTTAGCTGGAAAACGCGAGTGACCATTTGCGTTGGGGTGGCCCGTGGCCTTGCCTTTCTCCATGAAGAAGTTAGTCCTAGGATTATTCATAGAGACATCAAGGCTAGCAACATCCTTTTGGACAAAGACCTTACACCTAAGATTGCAGATTTCGGTCTTGCAAAGCTGTTCCCGGACAATGTCACTCATGTTAGTACTCGCGTTGCAGGAACCATGTAAGTGCAAAATCTTTCTATGCAAATATCAAAATCATTGATTTTAGATTGTGCATTGGTTGCTAAAGCTTGTTTGTGGTTTGATTTTCAATAGAGGATACTTGGCACCAGAGTATGCTGTAAGAGGGCGGCTAACACGAAAGGCTGATATTTACAGTTTTGGTGTTCTTCTTGTGGAAATTGTGACTGGAAGACACAATGTCAATTCGCGGTTACCCATGGGAGAGCGGTTTCTTCTTGAGCGGGTAACAGCTTCTTAACTAACCAAGCGCGTTTGGATTACAGTCTTAATGCATCATTAGTTGCATTAAAGGTCCGTTCGGATCGCCCAATTACTTCAATCCCACTTGATGCACTATATTGGGCAATCTAAACAGACCTCTTAACTCTTAGAATGAACTTTTTCTTTGACACTGTTTTTATGCTTGCATTGTTTCTGACAAGGCATGGGACTGCTACGCGAAAAATGAGCTAGTTTTGCTCATAGATGAAGCTTTAGACGGGTGCTTCGACGTCGAGGAGGCTTGCAGATTCTTGAAAACAGCTCTTCTTTGTACCCAAGACAATCCAAAGCTTCGGCCATCAATGTCCACTGTTGTAAAGATGCTGACCGGTAAAGTTGATATCAGTAACCGGGAAATACAAAGACCGGGTTTGATCTCAGATCTTACAGAGCTCAAAGTCGGAAACGAACCCCAGAAGGGAAAATCTGATGAACAATCTACCTCAAAGACTACAAATGACTTCAATATATCATCAAGCTCAGAGTACATGGAAAATTCAGGCTTGTTCTCATCACAGCCTTCTACTTTCCCTGCTGTGAGTTTTTCATCCCATGACAGGAGCATTTAGAGAATGGCCCCTACATAGCAAATTTGTTAAATCATGTTTGTTCTTTCTTGGAGTTTATTTGTTGGTTGGTGTGAGAACTGAGAAGAACGGAAGTTAAAATCACTGTGAAAACTTGTGTAAGCATATAATATTTAAAAGCTGTAAATTTATGTAAGCAAATTGTTTCTCCTTTTTTGAAGCCCATAATCCTTTTGGTGTCCGGCAAAAATTTTGCAACCATAAAGTCAATGATAAATAAAATAATCCTCTTCAATTTCTCCAGATGGCCATATTTCACGTCGAAATTTTCACAAGCGGATAAATTAGGATTCAGTAAACCCTTACTGTCACTGTCTGTACTCTACAATCAGTCTTTCTCTACTCTTTCTGTTAATGTCTCAAAACCACTTTGTAACTTACATGTATACATTTCTAACTTCGTTCCATTGATCTCCTTGTATTTTGCAAGTATCAAACTCCAACTCTTCCAGCTCCAAGGAATTGAGTCTTCAAAAAATCATCCAACCACTGAGCGCCATATTCTGTGAAGTGGGCATGGCTCTTCTGCAGGCAGCTTTGAAGCTTGTTGTCCAGTAATATCCTCGGCCGCGGGACCCACTTCTTCGACCAGCTTCAATGACTCCGAGAGGCGGTTCAGAAGATTCACTAGTGCAATGACTTCATTCCTTTGCAATTGCAGCTGTATATGAACAGGCAGACATTTAGAAGGTTTTTTGAGGACTTACGTATATAAGAATATAGAGTCAAGGGTTTAGGGTTTAGGGTTTACGGGTTGATTTGGGGTTTTTCCACCATCAACAGAGAAGAGGATCTTAAGAGCAGTGCCAAGGCCAAGAACCTGTAGCTTTCCCCAAAGCCGGCATTTTTCACATCCCACACAATCCATCAGTGCACTGCAATAGATTGGGGTTAGGTTTAAATCTTGTTTGTTTTTGTTCATATGATGATGTATAACCATATGAAAAAGGTTATAAAAAGAAAGACCTTATATTTCTGAATTGCTTCTGAATCTGTTGCTTGAGCTCAGGGCCACTTTGACCCTGCCATAATTTTGCTTCATCAAATGGAAGAGGACATGCAGCCTGAAGCTTTGGTTTGTAAAGAAGTTGCTTCAACAGTGATTGAGCTTTCAAGTCCTCTACTGGATTCCCGGTGCCATACTCGGCTTCCTCAAGATAATCTGATGCCTATATAACAAATAAAAAAGAAGACAGTGTACTCGTTTAATGTTCTAACTTGTACATGTTATTCAAAGCAAGGGGCAAAATAAAATGCAGTAAAGACTTACCTTTGTGACCGCTCGTAGAACAAACAAAAATGTGAAGTACAAGTTTCTTACACGCTCGGGGTACCTTAAGACCCGATCATTCATCAAGTCGAGATTTTGGCCCCACTGAAATGAGTAAACATATGCCTTAAAATTTACTACATTATCAAAACTACCTGTAAGGGTGTTTATGTAGAAAAAAGGCACTTACCATGTTAGTGGTTTCATCAAGAAGATAATCTGCAGCAATATGGATTGAAATTGAGGAATGAAGGCCGGATATTAACTTATACAACACCTTTTTCTCCTGGCAGGTTTCTCCAGACGAATCTGCACAATAAAGTTTAAGGTTTTCTAAGAAGAAGTTAAGCATATCGGTATGAACATGCTTGCATACACCAGAACTGAACAGAAGCTAAAATCAATGGAAGCCATGAGACAACTAAGTTTGATGTTCTACAGTGCACAATGAAAGTTAAACAGAATGTGTTAGTTCATATTCCATAATTTTAAACATTGTCCAACTTACATCTTGGGCAATTTTCTGAATAGACAGCATCCCAGATCCTCCTTGCAGATGGACCGGTATAACCTGTATAACGCTCTGGATTAAGCTGTAGATTGACATATGTCATCTCACCTACAGAACAATTGGATGGAATTCTTACTAATTATTTATCTCTCAAGATGCTAAAAACCAAAATTAATGGAAGAAGCAAAGAGCCGAAAACTTACTGTTATCAGTCTCATCATCAAAAGTCCAAGGATTATCGACCTCAGGCCAGCCCCTAAAAACTCTAGCGTCCAAAGTACGATCAACGGTGCCCTGTGGCTTCCCTTCTTGGCACATCAAATCATCTTTTTTAAGAACGTCACGAGATGGCTTCTTAAAAGTCTCTGGGAACTCATTATCTTCACATTCACATACACTACAATCGCGTAGCTTACACATCCCATCATCAGGCCAGAAAGGGCAATCACACCACAATTTAGCCTATAGTTCACGAATTTTCAAAACAGAAGCTCATATCAAGATCAACTCATTATCAAGCTACTGAAGCCTGCAATAGTTCAATGTGCATAAAACCATACCTTGAAGTAACGAAAAAAGGGAGTGGTGACAAGCTCTTGGAGCAATGGATGCAAAACCTCTTTGTTAAGACTATTTACAGTCTCATAATCACAGCAACAATCCTCAATCATTCCTGTATATGTACATGAACCCTGTGCAGCATAATCCAGCTCACATGTCAACTCAGTTTTCAGCTTAGACCCAGGAAGAAAGATCACATAAAGATAAGGAGTCTTCCATCTTACAGATCAGACGATCATTATATAGTTAAGTTTCCACATTAGTGGAGAATGCTCAAGTCATCAAACTGACCCACAAATTTTTAGGGAAACTTTCAACATCAAACAACTTTATGCAAAATGCAAGTCTTTTCCAATTTCAGACGATCACTTCTCTGTCACAAAAGTAATAATTCTCTTGATATTCCATAACTTTATCTAAATGCAAGTCTTTTAATTATGAACCCTTGGATTGAAGACACAGAGAAATTCTCCCTTCTTCTTATTGTTAACAATCGTATGACTACATTCTATTACAGCTAACGATTGTGGTTCAATTTGATTATCCAAATTTCCATCTCCTAAATCATACAAATCCCAACTCCAGGATTGAAATGCCGGTAACCAACAAAGTAAAGAACAAGTGAAATTCCAAGAGAGAGAGAGAGAGAATACAGACCTGAGTACAAGGAGTAGACTTGTGAGCATTGTTGAAGAGACGAGAGATCTCAGGAACACTATTGTAAGTGATGGCTATGGCAAACAAAGCCATCAGCAAAGCACTCAACAATCCCCATTTCTGCCTCTCCCCCATTTCAGGATTTGCCACCATTTCCCCCTCTACAGAAAAGCCCTAGGCCCCAAATCGTGCGAGTTCCCGAAACCCAAACCAACAACAACGAGCGAACAAATGGAGAGAAGAAGAGGAGAAAGGATATGGATTTTAGAGATTTTTGAATGTTTTCCCCCTTTCTTCTCGATTGTAAAACAGTCGCATTGTTGATCTGCCAGAAAGGGACAGCCGAGGTTGAAGATGGGCAATTGGCAATCGGGGAAGAGAATGGTCAAGACGTGTTGAATGCGAGTGGGATGCACGCGCTGGCGGGCTGGTGACGTGGCGTGTTCAGGGCCTGACAACTGTCAGAGTTGGTAAAACGGCCTACAAACATTTGCTCGAAAATCCGTTCCTAATTAGGCTGCTGACCTACGTGATTTCCATTTCGCTGAATTTAATGCACACGGATTATGGCTAAACGTATTGTCATCGATGACGTGCCTCCGCCAATCAGAATTCGAGTAATGATTTCTTGCGTTTTGGATATGAATTTGCTATCTTCACTAAGAAGGATAATTTATGCCTCGATGAGTCAATAACGTTATGGATTTTGGTCAACTAAATGTGAAGATGAGAAGGGTTTGGATTTCTTTTTCCGGTTTCGAGATCGTTTTCTTAGCATGTTCGATACGTACCATTTTACGTTATTTAAACTATCTCACCTTCTAGGTTAGTCGGTTTAATTGTACGGGATACTTCAATATCCTTTTAAGTTTAAAGACAACTTCAACAAACGACATTGCTAAACAAATCAATTGACATTGTTAATACAACGACATTGTCTAAGCGAGTTATCATCGAGCCAAACAAGTCATAAGGCGATACCTAATAAAGGAACTAACCACTTCCCTTACATTGCTAGTACAAACTGCTCCATTATAAGACACTTATAACCATAATAAATGACAATAAGCCAATCCATAATAAGACGTCTTATGCCAAAGGCTTCTTCTATGAACAAACAACCTAAAAAATACAAACGCATAATCTCCATGGAACAAAGCTAGAATCCTGTAATGACAAAGCTCTGGGCTTGGGCCTGTGAGCCCAAACTTTTCTGGATTTTGTAGATGATATGGGCCGAATTGATGGACTTTTAAGATGAATAAACAAATTTTGGGCTCAATCAATGTGAGTGTTTAAAGTTCTAATCAATTAAAATTGCAACGCCATCATTTTTTTTTCTCTTCCTGGTGTAGGTTATAAGTACATGCACTTGTCAGTTAATCATTCAAAAAGTCTAATTTTTTAATCTCAAATATAATTGAAATAGGTTGAATTTAGTCACTAATCATATTATACATATATGCAACTGACACCAGCCTGCAGGAATCAACCATCAACCATGTCTGAAAATTAATTGGCCTTATTCCAAGTTTTCCCACCAATCCCTCCATTATTTAACACTAATTCTCTTGTTTTCTTTGGTTCAGTTACACTTAAGTTCCAATTAAACAAATGGTACTACCAAGTTGACATTAAACTAAAATTACTAAAGTTAAAGTCTAACTCTTATCAGGTTCAGGGCATCTTTCTTTTTGTGCTAATCATTGTGATGGGTGGAGAAGAGGAGGAACTCCAAGTTTGGTGGGGCCCCGCCTGACATTCACAACCTCCTGCCAACTGTCTTTCAGGAGATCCATCCCCAAAGTTAATTATGATTAGTACTTTTATCGGGGGAATTAATTAATTATGATTAGTAGGCTGATTAGCAACTTTTAAACAATTGAGAGAGAGAAAAATGAACTAACAAACTTCAGTGGCATGTGCCAATGTGAGCTTCACAAGAAAACAGTGCAGGTTTTCATTAATACCTCATTTTCAAATAATAAATTTGATGCTATCAAAAAAAATAACGATAATAAATTTGTACCTGTTTTTTAATGAAGTATTAAGTTAATAGTGTAAGATAATTCCACTTGAAAAAATGAATTTTTTATACTTATCTTCTGTTAGTTGATAGGGAAAGATTAAGTTCGACTCATTGGACTCATCTAAAGCATTCACCGAGGATTGAGAAATGATTACTAAACAATTTTATGAGGAAAGGGCAAGTACTACCCCGATATCTTAACCGTCGAACAAAAATATCCAAATGTCCGAAGGCATACATATCTTCTTTTGGTCTTTCCCTAAAGATTTATAACGAGTGTTGTTTTGATGGAATGTCCTAAGAAGAAAAATCTATAAAATTATGTGATAAAAACAAGAATCAAAATAAAAAGATTTGAAGAAAGACTAAAGTAATATTGTCGATTGCATCCAATCTTATCAACAACTTATATGTCATACTATAAGAGAGAAAAATACAAATTAATGATGAATTTATGAATCATGAAGACTAGTAGACTACTACAACATAGCATAATGATACATACAAGAGCACATTGATGAAAAAAACACTTGGTTTTATGGCACATGGTTTTGTCCTCTCTAACCATAGTCTTCCATATAATTGTGACCAATTAACCATCCATATGCAAATTAATTGCCACGATAAAATGGGCCATCATGTGTACTCAATATGCCAATAATATTATACAGTTTCTTAATCAGTCTGCCAAAATAAAAGTATAGTTACTAAACATTTAAGAACTAGCTCTTACATGGGATTCTTGTACCCTTGATGTGGGCAAAATGTGATAGTGCAAGTGTCATCTAGTTGACATAACTAAGCTTAATTGTAAAATAAACTAAGAAACAGTTAAGGGACTCATAGTGGCATAATGAAGCTTGTTCGGGATAAAGAAGACCGTCAAATATAGGAAGATTATATATGCTTTCTTAAGATAGTAAACTTAATTAAGTATACATATGACGCTGGTCTGGCTTCACTTATCGAGGGCATCAATTATAATTTGCATCTCATTTTTCATTGCTGGCCCCTTCTATTTCGGTGGAATCAGGTGGGCTACACGTGATCTATGCATCATGAACTTTTTTTATTACCAAGTAATCCCAACCCTCAGTACTAGCTTAGTCAGTTAATCATTGTTATTATTACTATGACTTGATAACTTATTTCTTGAAGAGCATCATAAAACATACAGTATATACATACGTACATATATAGAAGCTGTGGTATTTAGTTGGATACAATAACGTCAAAAGTTATGAAATCCTAGGCTTAGTGTGGCACCATTAGCGGGGAGGGATAACGAGAGCGGAATTCTAACGATGATGACGCTCAATTTTGCACTCTTATACCCCTAGGGGATAGTGTTTCGCAAACGGGAAGGGGTGACCAAGAGGTGTCGAAGGGACGCTTGATCATAAGGAATTTGACCATCCACACACATATGATAAATTCAACAATAAAAAAAGGTAATGTATTAAGCACATTTAAATTAGGGGTAACTTACAATTAGCCTTGAATTCAGTCATAACCTAATTGCGTAATAAGATCAAGTGACCGACAAATCCAATCAAACAGAAGTCTAGACCGAAAACCAGGTCTAATCAATATCTATTACTATATACTAAAGCGGAAGTAAATTCCGCCACCATATTGCGCCACATCACCCCTTATGTAAAAAGTTATCTTATTAAATCTTGATTTTATCATAATCTTATGCATACTTAATTAAGATATCTACTATAATACAGTATAAAGCGGAACCCAAGTCTTTGTTAAAATTTGCGCCACGTCATCAATCCTGAATAAAATAATGATTTTATTTTTTCATTGATTTTCAAAAAATAACTTATATATGTTCTTGATATCTTATCCAATTTCCTTATGTATACTTAATATCTTACTCAATTATATATTCTTATACGAATAAGGAAATTGAAGTGATTTTCTTTTATATTCCTTATAACTTTTTCTTATTAATTAGTATAAATTGTTGTCATTATTGAATCTTGAAGAATAGTGAAAAAATTGTGTCAATAGTATAATCATTAATAATATAAATTTGAATAGAACTATTTTAGAATTAAAATTGTATGAATAAAAGTACATATATAGGTCAATAGGTTCGGACTTTGGTCTATCGGATTTGGATTATAAGTTCCCGAGTTAAAAGCGTATTCGTATTAAAATTCGACCTCAAATCAATTAATTCGGTTTTATATTTACATTACCCGTACATAGTACGGGGTTTGTACTAGTATACTTCTAAACCTGAAGCAGTTAAGGGTAGTTTTGTCAATAAGAATTTTTAAACCATCCATCCTATTTTTAATTAAGTGATTTATTATGACAATTTTATATCCATTTATATATATATATACTAATTGCAATTAAATTCATCATATCTATACGTAATATATCATGATATCCCTAATTTTAATAACTGATTTTATCTTAATTTTCTATCCATTTGTGTCGAACAAGATAAATTATAGGCTTTATAGCCTATTTATGTGCATATGTTACTACTTTGTGATTACAATAACAAATAGCCCAAACCAATAATATACGGTTAGCATGTTGATAGGTACGTATACATTTGTTTTGAGGAAATAGCTACGTATACTTGGTTAGCATGTTGATCAATTAATGTGAGTAGTTAGAGAGTACAATTTTTTTATTTGTAACCTACTTTTTCCCCTAAAAATCCAAATTAATAGAGAGATTAGATTCACCTACAAATCTATATATGAATCTATGAAAACGTAATCTTATGGATAAACTAGATAAGTACAAAACGCAATCAAAATTAAGGACAATTTTTATATTTTTTTATATCTCATTCACCTTATTTTTATTTATGTATGTTTCATATAAATTTCCATCCATAAATAATTTACCATCTTATCTAAATAATACAACTCTTTTTATCTAATATAATATAAAATATTCTTATTAAAATATGATTTGTAATGATACTTTATATAATTGTTAATCAACATTTCACTTCTACAACAACATATCTATAATAATTAATATATTAGTCATCCAACTTTAAATACGAGTTCAGATAAATTCAATATATATTTCTAAATCTGAAATAGTTAAGGACAATTTTATCATTAAGTTATTTATACCCTACCTACCCTATTTTTATGTAAAAATGTTTATATAACTTTTCTATTCATAAAGAATTATCACTTTTTCTAATTACATACAATTTTTTATGTAATCTAATACCAATTCTTAATAAAATATGATTTGTAGCAACACTATTAATAAACATATTCTTAAAATAATGTGATAGTTAAAATAATATAAAAGTAAATCATACCATATAATAATAATAATAATAATAGTAATTTATCAAATAATGTTTTGGCTTTCGCAATACTTATCAAATTCAAATAATATATATATACATGTAATTTATAAAACTTATACCGTATATAAATTAGTATGTATATTTTAATTTTATTTGAAAAAGTCCCGGGCAAGGCCCGGGGTTATAACTAGTCTATTACTATACTAAAGCGGAAGCAAATTCCGCCACCATATTGCGCCACATCACCCCTTTTATTTAAATAATATATTTTATTTAAATTCTTTTGACATCTATTAAATTGGAAAATTTATCCTTCTACCCCCTACTTGAAAATTTTATCTTTTACTATCTTTAAAGTGGAACAATTATGTAAATTTTGTATTACTATAACATGATCCAAAATCATGTACGTATATCATTGTACAAAACATATGAAATTTTTATCTTTTCCAAACGTAGGTACTATATCACATGGTACAAAATATATGCAATTTTAAAAAATATACAAATTTTGTGTTTTCCAAAAGCATGTACACGTACTATATCATACATGGAACATGGTACAAAAAATATACAATTTTTTATCTTCCCGTACTATATACGTGGTAAAAGATACTCCGTATAATATATCATGTAAACAAATTTAGCTAAGATATATATATATATATCTTACATAATATCCCTTATTTAAAAAGTTATCTTATTAAATCTTGATTTTATCAAAAGATCTCATGCATACTTAATTAAGATATTAGTTCTATCTTCAAATTTGAGTTGTTTAATTAATAATTCTATCTAAGTATATAAATCTCAATCCTATCATTATACCCCTTTAAAGAATACATAGATCTGTTATAAAACATTTATTTACAAAAAATATTTTATTGAATGTATAAATCATAATCTTAATATTTTACCCATTTAATTAAATAACAACTATAAATTATTTTTCGTAATTTTATTATGATAGTTTTTCAAAAATCAACAATGGTAGAAAATTCTACACTATATTTAAGGTGAATATGCATTCTATTAAAATAATATATTAAAAATATTTTTTTACTACCATATCATATTAAAATCTCAATAAAAATATTAGATGTAATATTCACCATAAATATATATTTAATATTGCATAATGATTATGCTTTAGATTAAAAAATAGATTTCTTAATTAAGATAATGATTCGTTAAAATTTTTATTCTACATCTTTAATGTAATGCTATATTAATTCGAGTTTTTTATTATCGATTTTTTAATAATATGTGATCATGCATCTTATCTTATGACATTGTTCCTTGATTATTTAAATACATGTTTATGTATGTATAAAAAGTTAATATATAAATAAAATTTATATTTGTATAAATATTTGATGGTATACAAGAATTATGTCATTTTATAATCCAAAAGTTAAGCGTCATTTTAAAACAAAGTAGGCATATGATAATATTTGTAATTGTTACAATAAGTTCATATATATATACAAATTAATAAATAAATAACACTCCCGTACAAGGTACGGGTCATTTGCTAGTATTCTCTATTCTTGAACTGATGTACAAGAACTCTAACATAAGTCCACCAAAACTTCACCTTAAAACAAATTGGTAGAATCTTTTTGTTGCATTGGAATTGGACTCGATCTCCCTACCTTAAGTGATGATCACCGTCAAGTTGTACAACTTAATTCATTCATCATTAGGGCCACCAACCTGTTAACCATAATATCTTCATTTAAATATTTAGTATCTTTGTATTAGGGATTTGCTATGAGTTGGTTACGAGTCTGCACTATATATACCTCTCCTGATCATTCAATAAAGATACACAACTTCTATACAATTGTTTCTGTTTCATATGGTATCATGAGCCTCATCGTTCCTGCCCTAATTTTTTTTTTCCGCCCACCACAAAAACCTTCCTCAATGGCTGGTGACTCTTCGATCACGCTAGCCAACCCCCATGTCCCTACTGAACCGTTCATCATGGTTCATCTCCCGAGCGTCATCAAGCTCACATCCACGAACTACATTGCGTGGAAGTGTCAACTCCAGGCCATACTTGAGGGCTATGACCTCTTTCGGTACTTGGATGGCTCACTTCCAACGCCACCTGCACAAATCACGATCGAGTGCCGCGCTCAACCCAACCCGGCGCATCTATCCTGGAAGCGTCAGGACCGGCTCCTCTTTGGGGCGGTCTTGGGCACACTCTCGAGCTCGGTGCATTCGCTCACAACTCGTGCCAAAACCTGTAAGGAGGTTTGGGACATACTCAAGGCGACCTATGCTTCCGCATCTCGTGGCCACATTCAACAAGTGAAGTACAAAATCCGCCATGCGGAGAAGGGAACCCGAACCATTGCGGAGTACATGCACTCCATGCGGGAGTCAGCCGATCTCTTGGCCGACTTGGGCTCTCCTCTCTCCACCGAAGACCTTACAGACTACGTTCTTAAAGGTCTCGATGATTCCTATCAACGGCTCATTGATGGGGTCAATATGAGAGACACCGCCATCTCCTTTGATGAGTTACATGAGAAACTCATCGTCCAGGAGTTGCGTATCAAGAAATCTAGCAAACCGGATGGCACCATCACGGCACTCGCTGCACAATCTAAGTACGCAAAAGGCAAAGGTAAGTCCTCTCAAACTCAGTCTCCATGGCCTCAATCCGGTACCTTCTCACCGAACCCTACAAAACCACAAAACTACACTCGCTCTCAATCCTACCCACATAACCCTAACCCGAACCAATCCCACCAACCCCGTCCTTTCAAAGGTCGTTGCCAGTGGTGCAAGACAATTGGCCATGTTATCTCTCAATGCGCTGACCTTAAACGCCAACACCCGAACCTACCCCTACCCGACTCCAATCGCTTCCCGGCCACCCAAACTGCACCCCAAGCCAACTTCCTTCAACCTAATCCCACTCCTAACCAATGGCTAATGGACAGCGGTGCTTCACACCATGTCACCAATGACCTTTCCAATCTCGCCCAACACTACCCCTATAACGGCCCGGACGAACTCGTTGTTGGTGATGGTTCCGGTTTGCACATTGCTAACCAAGGTTCACTCTCTCTCCCAACCAAAACTCGCATGTTTCACTTGTCTAATGTTTTACATGTTCCTAATGTTTCTAAAAATCTTCTTTCGGTTTCTCAATTTACCAAGCAAACTAATCTCGGTATCTTATTTCTCCCTTCTTGTTTTCTTGTGAAGGATACCAAAACATGGGCAACTCTGCTTAAAGGACCTTGCATTGATGGTGTCTACCTATGGCCAAGGTCGTCTCCATCGGTTCACTCGGTTCAACTTTCAAGTCTTCTTCATCACAAACTCGGGCACCCATCCACCGATGTTATGCAATTTGTTTCCAAGCATTTTAATTTAGGTAGTTTTTCATTCAAGCAGGCCAACTGTCGGTCTTGCCACTCAAATAAAAGTCACAAACTTCCCTTTGGAAAGTCGACTATTGTTTCTCAATTTCCGTTAGAAGTTATTTTTTCCGATGTATGGTCATCTCCGACATTATCTAATGATGGGTTTCGTTATTACGTTGTGTTTGTTGATCATTTTACACGTTACTCATGGTTGTTTCCAATCAAGAAAAAGTCGGATGTGCATAATACATTCATCCAATTTCGTGCTCTCGTTGAAAATTTCTTCAAAGCAAAGATCAAAATCCTATATACTGATAATGGTGGAGAGTATATGAGTCTCACACGATTTTTACAAGAACAAGGCATTTCTCACTTTACCTCTCCACCTCATACACCGGAACACAATGGAATTTCCGAACGAAAACATCGCCATATTGTGGAAACCGGATTGTCGCTTCTTACACACTCTGGCGTTCCACTCAAATTTTGGCCTTATGCGTTGAAGATGGCTATCTATCTCATCAATAGACTGCCTTCACGTTCACTTGGTCATGAGTCACCATATTTTCGTCTTCTCCATGAACATCCGAACTATTTGAAACTCAAGAGCTTTGGTTGTTTGTGTTTTCCATGGCTAAGGCCTTACAATTCCAACAAACTTGATCCTAGGTCAAAGCCTTGTGTTTACCTTGGACCTAGCCTTACACAAAGTGCGTCCTACTGTCTTGACCCAACGTCCAACCGCATATACGTATCCCGCCATGTTCATTTCATGGAAGCTGAGTTCCCTTTCACCGAACCCAACCTCAAACCGAGCCCGACCTCCACCGAGCCACAAGGGATTGAATGGGGTTCAATTTCGATTCCTATGGCTCCACCTTCGCCTAACCGACCATCCAATCCTAACCCCACCGAGCCAAGCGGTGTAGCATGGGGTTCAATTGCTGCACCGTTAGCTCGTGAAACCCTACACCCTAGCGCCGTTAATTCCGCTCCTCAACCTAACTTATCCCACAACCTACCGCTTCTCTCTCCTACCATATCCGATTCTTCCCAAACTTATCCCACCAATCACGCCCCCAATCTTGACCAGATTCCACGCACAAATTCTATCCCTAACAACCCAAATCATATCCCAATATCTCATCCAAGCATATCCCATCCGCTCAACAACCTTCCTTATTCACCACCACACTCCAATTTACCCTCTATCCAATTACACGTTGACCTCCCACCTCTAAACCAAATCAGTAACTCCTCCACGTCATCACTTCACCAACTTCCATCGAATCCTCCCTCAGGCGCGCCCTCACTCGCGCTCCCCTCCTCAACCATACCAAACCCGAACATCATCCCTAACCATAATCTCCCTCTCGGTACCCTTCCACAACTCAATCAATCCACCCCATCGCCTCCACCGAACCCTCCCGCCCAACAGCCTCGAGAGATCATCACTCGCTCCAAAAATAACATCTCTAAACCCATCCAAAAGCTCAACCTACTTGCCCACACTCAATCCTCACTTGAACCCAAAACCATCACCCAAGCCCTCAAAGACCCGGATTGGCGAAAAGCTATGGATGCTGAGTTCGGGGCGCTTTGCTCGAATCACACTTGGGAACTTGTTCCTTCATCATCCGCACAAAACTTAGTCGGGTGCAAGTGGGTGTTTCGTGTGAAGTACCATCCGGATGGCTCGATTGATCGGTACAAAGCAAGGCTCGTCGCGAAGGGGTTCCATCAGAGAGAGGGTTGGGATTACTCCGAGACATTCAGTCCGGTCGTCAAACCGGTTACCGTACGTCTCATCTTAACCATCGCCGTCTCCAAACACTGGCCCCTACGTCAACTCGACGTCAACAACGCCTTCTTACAAGGTACGTTGCATGACGAGGTCTACATGACTCAACCACCAGGGTTCGTCGACAAGTCTCGTCCGGATCATGTGTGCAAGCTTCGCAAGGCTCTCTACGGTCTTAAACAAGCGCCTCGGGCGTGGTACAACGAGCTCAAATCGTACTTGCTTCATCTCGGATTTCTCAACGCCGGATCCGACGCAAGTCTGTTTCTCTACAACAACCAGGGCACTATCATCTTTCTTCTTGTTTACGTCGATGATATCATCGTCACCGGCAATCACGAGAGTTCCGTCACCGCCCTTATTCACAAGCTTGCTCAGCGGTTCTCTATCAAAGATCTCGGTGCCCTGTCTTACTTTCTTGGTGTGGAAGTCATCCCGTGTGCTACGGGACTCTTCCTCTCTCAACGAAAGTACATTCAGGACACTCTTCACAAAGCCGGGATGCAAGACACCAAACCAGTAGCCACACCTATGACCACGACACCTCTTGTCAAGAATGAAGGTGATGCTCTTCCCAGTCCGACAGATTACCGTATGTTCATTGGCAGTCTTCAATACCTTTCTCTTACTCGGCCCGACATCGGTTTTGCCGTGAACAAACTTGCACAGTTCATGCAAAACCCCACAAGTGTTCACTGGGCTGCTTTGAAGAGGTTACTTCGGTACTTGCAAGGGACGGTTCATCATGGCATCACCATCTCGTCGTCTCCAACCTCCTCCCTGCACGCATTTTCCGATGCGGATTGGGCTGGAGATAAAGATGACTATATCTCTACAACCGGCTACATTATCTACTATGGATCTACACCGATCTCGTGGAGCTCTCGGAAGCAAAAGACCATTGCTCGTTCATCGACCGAAGCCGAGTACAAAGCACTGGCTGACACCTCTTCTGAGCTACTTTGGATCCTATCGTTACTTGGAGAGCTGCGTATTACTATGTCTGTGCAGCCTACAATCTATTGTGACAATCAAGGTGCCTATTTCCTCTCCTCCAATCCTGTATTCCATACAAGAATGAAGCATGTGGCCCTTGCCTTTCACTTTGTCCGTGAACATGTTCGGAAGGGTTCCTTTCGCGTCCAACATGTGTCGACCAAGGCTCAACTAGCTGATGTCCTCACCAAGCCACTACACCGACCACGGTTTCATGAATTGATCGGCAAGCTCGGACTTTCCCAAAACGGCCGTCCAGCTTGAGGGGGAATGTTAACCATAATATCTTCATTTAAATATTTAGTATCTTTGTATTAGGGATTTGCTATGAGTTGGTTACGAGTCTGCACTATATATACCTCTCCTGATCATTCAATAAAGATACACAACTTCTATACAATTGTTTCTGTTTCATACAACCAACCCATATTGTCTTTTAATCATTCTCTAATAATTACATTTATTAAATGACTACTACCCTAATAAACAACTACTTAATGATCAACACATGTATCTCTATCACTTACTCCTTTTTCCTACTTAAATAGCCCCCAAACAGCCCTCTCATCATCATTCAATAACTCACTCCTCTTCATTCCATCACCCCTAACAAACCAAGCACAAAAAAGAAAAAAAAAGGCAAAATAAAATGGAATACGACACCGTATTGTCGCCGGAGTACCAAACGGATCTAGACACGAGCTTCACAAGCCTGGCGTCGGGCACCACCGACCGGACCTTCACCGTGAACTCGTCCCCTAGCGGCCGGAGCAGCCTAACCCTGAGCTTCAACGGCCGCTCCCTGAGCTTCACCGATCGCGCCCTGAGCTTCAACGACCGCCTCTCCACCGCCTCCGCCCCCTCATCAACCGTTGCATTAACCCACAGCCGCCCCCACCGCCGCCACGACCCCCACTGGTCCTCCATAACCGCCGCCTCCAACCTCTCCCCGGACGGCCGCCTCCACCTCCGCCACCTGCAGCTCCTCCGCCGCCTGGGCGCCGGCGACCTGGGCCGCGTCTTCCTCTGCCGCCTCCGCGACTTCCCCCAGACGGCCTCCGCCCAGTTCGCCATCAAGGTCGTGGACCGGGACTCCCTCTCGGCCAAGAAGCTCTCTCACGCCGACACGGAGGCCCGAATCCTCTCCGTCCTGGACCACCCCTTCCTCCCCACCCTCTACGCCCACATCAACGCCTCCCACTACACCTGCCTCCTCATCGACTACTGCTCCGGCGGCGACCTCAACTCCCTCCTCCGCCGCCAGCCCCTCGGCCGCTTACCCCTCTCCGCCGTCCGGTTCTACGCCTCCGAGGTCCTCGTCGCCCTCGAGTACCTCCACTCCAAGGGCATCGTCTACCGCGACCTCAAGCCCGAGAACATCCTCCTCCGCCACGACGGCCACATCATGCTCTCCGATTTCGACCTCTGTTTCACCGCCGACGTCACCGCCCGGATCGACCTCCTCGAGGAGGAGAAAAGGAGAGAGAAAATTAGACTTGGCGGTTGTTTTGGCGGTGGGCCCCCGGGAAAAAAAGGGCAAGTTAGTTACGAGAGGGTGGGGGTAACCGAGGAGTTTGTTGCGGAGCCAACGGCCGCCTATTCCACGTCATGCGTTGGGACCCACGAGTACTTGGCGCCCGAGTTGGTTAGCGGTAACGGCCACGGTAACGCCGTTGACTGGTGGGCCTTCGGGGTCTTGCTCTACGAGCTTCTCTACGGGACCACGCCGTTTAAGGGCCACACCAAGGAGGCCACGCTCCGGAACATTGTTTCCGCCGGCGACGTGACGTTTCCTGATGACGGTAACGATGACGCGGCGGCGGTCAAGGATTTGATCGGGAGGTTGTTGGAGAAGGATCCCGAGAGGAGGTTGGGGGGTTTGAGGGGAGCCGCTGGTATAAAGCGGCACCCGTTTTTCGACGGGATTAAGTGGCCGTTGATAAGGAGTTACAAGCCCCCGGAGGTGGTGCGTGGTGGTGGCGGTGGGGCGGTGGCCGGGAAGGGGAGTAGGAGGAAGTGGTGGTGGAAGGGTTTGAGTTATGTTGTCAAGAAAAGCAAAGGCAGTATCAAGTCTTTGAAGCACACTACTAGTAGCAATAGTTATGTTTCCATATCAAAGTTCGATAAGTAGAAATAATCCGACTGTGATTTATTGTATTCTCTGTAGAAGATTCTTGTGTTCCAACCTTGACTAGATTGAAATCGGAATGAGGGTGGTTTAGGGTTTTGTATAGAAAGAGAGATTGTTTTGTTGAAACCTTGTTTTGAGTTGCACTAAAGAGCTTTTTACAAAAATCCACCCGTTAAATACCCCACATTACAAATAACCACCCGTTATTCGCGACTTTATTTTAAACCACCCACTAATTGAAAATCGTTAACAAATAGCCACCCAAATACTGTTCCGTCCAAAAAATCCGTTAAATCGTGCGCTTTTACCATTTTGCCCCCAACTGGTCATCAAAATTACAACAAAATTGTGCGGTCAAGAATTGACCGCCACGTCAGCCGGTCCCATTCACCAACTCGTCGCCACATCAGCCGGTCCCCTTCACCAAGTCGTCGCCACGTCAGCCGGTCCCTTCACCAACTCGTCGCCACGTCAGCCGGTCCCTTCACCCAACTCGTCTTCTCCGATCGTTTCTACTACTCCGATCTGTGCGGCGTCACGTACACCACCAACCTCTCGGCTCTCACTCACCCTAGTCCCTCTTCACGTCCCTTTCTTCCCTCTCGGATCTACAGGTCCGACCTCCGCTCCAAGGCTGCAACCCGACGCCGGCGACCTCTCACTCGACCCCCCTCTGCTCCAAATTTATTGCCGACACCGGCGACCTCTCACTCGACCCCCCTATGCTCCAGATCTATTACCGACACCGACAACCTCTCACTCGACCCCCCTCTACTCCAGATCTATGCCTAGCAACAAGTGAGAAACTGGAATCAAGCCGGTTGAGGTCCAAATAAGCCCGGAGCAAGAGGTCGAAGATGAGGGGAGAGGAATCGCAGGACTCGGAGGCGGCGAGATTAGGGCTGTGGCGGACTCGGAGGAGGACGTTGGAGGCCTGGAGAGGGGTCAGGCCTCAGAGGCAGTGGTTCAAGATGGAGGCCCACCGGGATTTGGAGCGTTGGTTGCTCAGGATGAAGGCCACGGAGGAGACGACTTCATCATCGGAGGTGGAGCAGAGCGAGAGGGAGTGGGCTCTGCGGAACGCCGGTTTCACACGCTTCAAGACCTAGGAACCCATTGCAGGCAATGCGAGGAGTTCCTCCGTCGTCTTCGCCGGCGTATTACCCGCAAGCCGTCGCCGGAGTCAATTTGTCGGTGATGATGTTGTTGCTTCGCCGGAGTCAAATTGGGGCCAACTATTTGGAGCAAAGAAACATGTGTCTTGCACGTGCTGGGGGATTAGAAAATATTATTTTAAAAGTGGAAGGGTATCCATTTTGTTGTAATATTTATTAACAGTTAGGGGTAAAATGGTAAAGGCGCACGATTTAACGGATTTTTTGGACGGAACAGTATTTGGGTGGCTATTTGTTAACGATTTTGATTTATTGGGAGGTTTAAAACAAATCTGCGAATAACGGGTGGTTATTTGTAATGTGGGGTATTTAACGGGTGGTTTTTTGTAAAAAGCGCAAAGGTAAATGCATTCTTTACAAGCTCTGAATTGGAAAGTCATTAGTCATACACGGAAGGTATTGCTTGTACACTCGTGCCATGATAAAAACTAGAGTAATCGACTCTCTATAAACATGTTGATCATGGATGCTAAGGTTTAAAGGAATTGCTTGTATGGCATGATTTCAAACTGTAATGACTTGGGAGAAGAAGATAATCATCCAACAGCAACACCTATTGTTTCACATTTAGAACGGGCAGTGGTCGCTTGGCTGGTGTTAGTGGAGTCCGGTACTAAGAAGAGATGTAGAAGGTAGGGATCAGGATAAGATGTGAACTGATTAACATTGTCTGGTTTACACTGATAAATTCAAACTACACCTGGGCAAAAGGGGGCTTGGGCTCAGTGTTTTACAAAGAATTAGGTGGCCTAGACTATGTTATGAAATGGCTGGCTATTTGAAATGAACATCAACCTCCATTAATAACCAAGGATCAAAACTCATCAAAGGAATGCAGCAGCCATAAAAGGAGGTAAACTCAGTGTCATTCTGCAAGTCTAAGAAGATTCAAACTCTAGCAACAGAAAACAAATCTGCCCAGAGACATACACAACTGGTGATTTTAGGTTTTTAGGTGGCAAAAAAAACACCCCAAGTCAACACACTATGATCACCTCTCAAAACACATCATCCTGATAAACACAGTACCTGAAGGCCAAGTATTAGTGGGCTGCACGAAATATCCCGTGCACATAACCACCGGTCATGATCAGAGACATGAGCGACACAATCCCAGCTGGCATCACCTTTCCCGACTTCTTGAACCGAGAGCCCATCACCACAAGAAGCGCAACCGACATACCGAACCCAATGGAAGAAGCGAAAACCGGCTTGGTGGGAAGCTGAGTGTAGACATAGTAAAGAACCAGAGCAGAAATTCCACCAGCAGCTAATGATTTCTGGCTACCACTTTTTAAGTACCCCATAAAACCACCAAACCCAACAAGAGCAGCATACGCAAGAGTCAGCTTCTGGGACATTGACAAGGCATTTGACCTCTTTTCATTCGATTCATCAGGCCCTTCGCCTTCTTCATCCCTCCCGCTTTCATTCCCATCATCGCCGCCACCTCCACCACCACTACCGCCACTGCCTCCATCACCAAACCCGCCTCCACCTGAGCTATCAAGCTCGATAACAATTTCGGGGATTTCTGTGCTTGACGTTAGGTTTGAGACTGTAGAATCAGATACAGCACTGATTCTGTTACGCAGACAGCGGTTTTGCTGAGAAAATGCTGGCAATGGAACCTGATGCAGAGATTTGATTGTTAAAATGGAAAGAGGGTTGTGACGAGAAGGAACGGCTGATCCCCGGATGTTGATGAGACATAGTGAGGCTCTAGTAGTGGTGATATGAGACTGGAACTGAGGTAGCAACAGGGAAGACTGGGATGCGATTGAGAGTTCTGCCATCTTATCAAAATAGTCATTTGGTGAAGATTAGAGTGATATAGTGTTGTGGTCAAGGTAATCAAAAGACTATAACAACAAAGCATATGCTTGTACAAGCTTTCCCACAGCAAACTCCACAATTACCTATATGCTTCTCTAGATAGTAGATTTGTGTTCAAATTCAATCTTTATGCAATCTGCTCTTAACCTACATAGGTGATATGAAAACCAGAAACTTTTGACTTACCAGATAGACATGCAAAACTATGCATGAAGTTCTATGCCCACAAAAAGTATAAGAAACTACTACAATGGCAGAAGCTACTACGAGTGGAGAATCCATCCCACATAGAAATGAGTGAGCAATTCGCACAAAAAACATTAGCAACCCTACAATCTGTTCGAAATTAGCACCTCCGATACCAATTGACATCCAATTCGAATCCAAGAACTAAAAAGATTGGTACTTTCAGGCTGGAAAACCCTAAATTTTTTACCAAATTAGATGCAACATCGTCGAATAAAACCTTCCTCATACCAAAATGAGAAGCAAAATCGAACCCACATAACACAAATTAAGCATGGAAGGACAACAACACAGATCAATTCGTAGTAAACAGATTCAGACATACCTGCGCAGGTAGAGAGCAAAAGAAGTTCGTCGAGACTCGAGACAGAGGAAAGCGAGAGATTTCAGATGAAAACTTCCAAAGTCTTCACCTTGATGGTCCGGTCCAGATCGATGGTGGGAATAGTTAACCAAATGCCCTAACATTTAAACCGGGTTTATTAAATATTCCCAATTAGACCGACCCAACCCGGGTTTTAAAATATTCAAGGTCTTCCCATTTCCATCTCTAAAATTTTGGTCTTCTCTTACCCTTTCCGTTACCACAGATTTGGACTTGTTCTGGGAAAAAAATAAAAATTGCATTTTTAGGGTTTCGATAATTCATCGAAAAACCGTGAAGCACAAACTGAATTATGTGGATAAGGGGCATTTCAAGTTGTTATTTTTGGATGACCAATGAATTCCCGCCTCTCAATTTCCCTACTCTTATCATCCGAAGGTCTCTTTCCATTCTACTCTCCATCAATTTCACTCATTTCTTGTCTTCATTCACATCATTCTTCTACATGTGTCACTCACTCTATCTCTCATTACTTTCTTACTTGCTATATCTTAAAACTATTCACTCCTTCCTCTCTGTGTTTCCAGCTTTGGACAGCCTAAACACAGGTTAGCTTAACTCTCATTTTCTTACACTTATGGCTGCTCTTTGCAATTCTGTGTGATTTCATAGTCTTTATCTTTAGTGGGCTCTTCATTTGTTGATTTGGGTATCTCTTATTTACATGTGAAATTAAGTGCAAGCTCTTTAATTTTGGTGGTTGTGATAGCTGAGCTCTTTAATTTTGCTCATCTGTGAGATGTAGTGATATGTAGATCACTAGATCATAGGTTCATATATGATGAGCGTTCTATGATAAGTGCTCTATATCTCACTGACTTTATATTATAGCTCTAAAGAACAAAAAATTCTTCAGGATAAGAAAAGATGGAGGTGACAAATGTTATGGAGTATGAAGCCATTGCAAAGCAGAAGCTGCCCAAGATGGTGTACGATTACTATGCATCTGGTGCAGAGGATCAATGGACTTTGGCCGAGAACAGGAACGCGTTCTCAAGGATCTTGTATGGCTTTAATTTCCATGCATCTCTTTTTAAGACGTGGTTTATAAAAAGCTTAGTTCTTGCACTGATGTTAATATAAAGAGTCAGTCGTTTGATTTCTTTTGATTGATTGTAGATTTCGCCCTCGGATTCTGATTGATGTAACTCAAATCGACATGACCACTACTGTGTTGGGATTCAAGATTTCCATGCCTATCATGATCGCCCCAACTGCCATGCAAAAGATGGCTCATCCTGAGGGTATGGCTTATGATTCTAGCAAGTTAGAAGTAGGATCTTAATACGATCTAGATATAGTCGGTATCACGTTATGTATGACAGCAAGTCCTACAAACAATCCTTATGATCTAACTATTGCAGACCATATTATTCCTTAAGGTAGTGCATAAATATACAGTAGTCTTGAGCAGATATAAAGTTTTTGATCCCATCAACTATCTGATGATCCTTTAGCTAGTAGTGTAACTAAGCATCATATGACAACTCGGTTCTCGATTCGTTCTTGCAGGTGAGTACGCCACTGCAAGAGCTGCATCAGCAGCCGGGACAATCATGGTCTGACTTTTTTCTTGATTCACTCAATTCTCCATTTCAAATATGCTTCTAGTTCATAATAATTAGCCTTACAACAACTACTTGTCAGACGTTGTCTTCATGGGCGACATCAAGTGTGGAAGAGGTTGCATCAACTGGTCCCGGAATTCGTTTTTTCCAGCTCTATGTAAGCACATGATATTTCTAATATGTGGTCATACTAGAACCTCATCAATTTAAAGACTAATGAGTATAGGCACGTTTCCATTGACATGTAGGTGTACAAGGATAGGAAAGTTGTCGCGCAACTTGTAAGGAGAGCCGAGAGAGCTGGATTCAAGGCAATCGCCCTCACTGTGGACACCCCGAGATTGGGGCGTAGAGAAGCTGATATCAAGAACAGGTCTATTGTTTAACTGACAAAATAAACTTACCTTTCCATAATCTTTTTCTTGAATATTTACTGATTTAATTACCTTGCTGTCTGCATTTCCAGGTTCACTCTGCCACCTTTTCTGACTCTCAAGAACTTTGAAGGCTTAGACCTGGGGACAATGGACAAAGTAATTAAGTGCAAACTTGACTAATTGCTCTATTTTCCCTGTTGGGTTAAGGAATTATCAATCTGTAACAGAATTTTTCTTTGTTGGGTTTATGTAGGCTGATGACTCTGGACTCGCTTCCTACGTGGCTGGTCAGATTGACCGATCTCTGAGCTGGAAGGTGTGAACTTTAGATGAAACAGATGGTTTAATGTAACAACTAGTATTATCTTAACCAGAATCCTTGGATTCCAAGCTAGTTTAGAAATTTATTCAACAGCATAAATTGGCTAATATCATCACATTCTCTACTTCCTATAAGAACATAGAGAATGTCCTAAAATTTGTGTTCATATGGAGATGTTCATAACAAACTGTCAAAACTTTTGCAGGATGTCAAGTGGCTTCAAACCATCACCAGCCTTCCAATTCTTGTGAAGGGTGTGATCACTGGTGAAGATGGTAATTAATCATCCAACTAATCTTGTTTATTCCCTTCATACATCATAAGTCTGTTTTTATAACACTAATCTCCTCGTATATGTAGCGAGACTGGCCGTTCAAAACGGAGCAGCCGGTATAATCGTTTCCAACCATGGAGCTCGCCAACTCGACTATGTCCCAGCAACCATTATGGCTCTGGAAGAGGTATTGTCAACTATATTTTTACCATGTCAAGGTCTTTATAAACAAAAATGTCTTGCTAAAACATTACAAGAACAAATCTTTGTGCTTTTTAGGTGGTGAAAGCAGTGCAAGGCCGCATTCCTGTGTTCTTGGATGGTGGCGTTCGCCGTGGAACTGATGTCTTCAAAGCATTGGCCTTGGGTGCATCAGGCATCTTTGTAAGTAGAGCACATTTTTTTTTTGTTACTATTTTACGTTTGAGCATGTTTGAGTAGGATATATGATACAAAACTTGGCTTGTGTGATCAGATTGGAAGGCCAGTTGTGTTCTCCTTGGCTGCTGAAGGAGAGGCTGGAGTAAGGAAGACCCTTCAAATGCTACGCGACGAGTTTGAGCTAACCATGGCGTTAAGTGGCTGTCGCTCGCTCAAGGAAATTAGGCGTGACCACATTGCGGCTGACTGGGACGCGCCTCGCGTCCATCCTAGGCTGTGATCTGTTTAACGACGAGCCCGTGCCAGATTGATCAAAGCTACAAAACACACTCTTTTATGTTTGTTCTATGATTTCCAAGTGTCTTCTCATTGTTCTCAAGGACTATATAGCTCAATCTTTGGTTTTGAAATCTCCCTGAGACAATAATATGGGTTTGGTTATGTAATTTTCTAATGGCTACTGCTGTCTTATTTGTATATTATTATATCTTTTTTAATCATTTTTTACGCAGTTGCAATTTTCAGAGGATCTTCAACGGTTGAGCTCAATTTAGATGAAGTTATTAGAGCCTTCTCCAACATGGCAAAATACCAATTTTCCCAATGATTCAGATTGACCTAATCGGGTTCGTCGATGATATAAGTTATAAACTTTATGATAGACTTATAGGTAAATTTCTGACTATGGGCTTTATCCTACCATTAGCTTTTGGCTTTATGTATGTGGAATTAATCATGCTAGAAAATTGTGCACCAAGCCATGAACAAAATGCAAGATATCAACAAGTTGAGTTCGAAAGTGCAACTATTCGAACTAATTAATTTTGTGTGGTACATGTACTTGAACTTTTATTTTGCACCCTACACAAATACAATGTTGCAAAATGAAGTGATCATTCTAGATCAATTTACCTAATTAATTACTTTTAAAATTGGATAGATGCTTTAATGGGCCAAATTCAATTTGATGAGATTTAAGCATCTCCAAGAGGTGCTCTATATATAATTTTCTTTAAAATGGAGTACAATATACTATGTTCTCAAAAAATATACTCCAACAAATTCTCTATCGTGGAGAATCATCTCATGTTATTTTTATTTTTATTTTTATTTTTATTTAATATTATAAAATCTAATTTATTCAATTAGAAAAGGACATGTAGTCATATGCATTAAATGCATTCTCCAAATATTTCTAGAGAATTCCCTAAATATAGAGATGGTTAGACATATTTTGGAGACTTTCTTTATTATGGAGAATCATATAGAGAAACTCTTGGATTTAAATAACACATTTCATTATCCAAATTTATCATTTTCAAGAAAATAGGGATTCTCTTGGAGATGTCCTACCTAATCTCCCAAATGCTTTTTCAACGTTATTTATGATTTGTTGTGCTCATAAACACTCCATCTAGCTAATTCCTTTCATCAAACTCATTTTTCATTTAATGTTGACCAAAACTCAACTATATTACAATTTGGACTTTTGGGCTTTGGTTTTGGGCCTTCCATTTGGTTAATACAACATCTAATTGAAAGTAAAAAATCGTTGCATCATTGCTACTTTCGTTAATAGGTTGTTTGTGGGCTTTGTCGAGGGTCAATATAATCTTTACCTTGAAGTTGATTTCGTGTCGATTATACCTTGATAGCCTTGAAGATCACTTAACAGTCTATTTGGCAATTGAGAATTGATGGGAAAAGAAAGGGTGATGAAAGATGAGAAAGGAAGAGAAGAGAAAATGTGGGAAAGTAAGATATATGTCATGTTTGGATAATCGTGGGTTTTGATGAGAAATTGTAAATAAAATTTTCTTTTCCTTTTTTATTTTGAGAGTGTTTATTTTATTTTCCCATCAAATTCCTCCAAATTGGTGGGATTCATTTTCCCATCCTTTCCACTTTAATTTTTCAACGGAATCTCACTCAATCCTATCAAAGAATTAAACAAAACACTGGAAAATGATTCTCGTCATTCCCCTTCTATTAAAATCTCATCAATCCCCACCAACCAAACATACTGTAAAAGTACCGATGCTTCCTTTTTGGTATCCATTTTTGCACTATTCTCCGTAAAGCTCTGATTTTGTCAAATTTTTTTCTTTTTCTTGTTTAGTTGAGAACTCTTCAGGATTTTGTAGATTCTCTTAGCAATAGTTTAACAGGTTTATAAGAATCATATTGTCCACATTCTCTATTGCACTACTAGACAGGAAGCGTGCAATAAATACCCTTTGAGTTTGGGTGTATTAACAAATCACCCTTTTTTAGCACATTTGTTTATTTTATTAAAAGGGTCTCATGTAGTATTAATATTCTTGAAATACTAATTTAGTTATCACTCATACGAAACCGGAGGTTAGATCAAAATAAAGTTGGGGTATAATTCAATAAAATGTGAAACAAAATACTTTTAATGTAGAAATTAAGAAAGTGTTTGTTATTTTCCGTAAAAATAGATAGTTTTAATAATTTACATATTCCTTTGTATAAAAAATGGATACAAAATCAGGTAATGTATTCCCCGTCCTGGTTGATGAATAAGAATTCAATCATCATTCTTGTCACATTATGTACGCATCACCATCTCCTCGTCTCCGCATGTCAAATGTACATTCCTAAGTTTATTAGCTCTTTTTTTCCTTTTCATACATGAAAAATGTAATAATAAAATATATGTTATGAATGCATGATGAAAGCCATAATGTATATCATCTACTAATTACCCTCTTATAAACAAAAGTAGTCGGTTCCAAAACTCGAGCCACATCTACAAATGCATTATTTCATTAGGCAACTAAGCCATTAAAACCCAAAATTTGATTAGGATATATAATACTCCACATAAATAACAAATATACATGCAATGAGTTAATTAGTGGGTGTGTACAATTTAAAGGGAGGTTGATTTGACTCACTTGGCATCAACTGAGTTACCCATGCAATGGCGTCGGTGCCGATTTAAGTATGCGGAACACTTTCTTATCATTTTTTTAAAATGTTTTCGGCCAAACTTAACGGTTTCATAAAAGGGGGGCGCTTGGTGTGTCAGAATGGGGCGCCTCAGCTCTTCGTTGCATTAGTTACTCCAAAATATTTCAAATTAAGCAATCTCTCTCCTCCTCCTCCTCTCTCGAAAGGTTCAGAAGGGTATTCCCTCTCTCTTGTGTGATTCCTCCTCCCCGAACACCAATCCCGCGCCACCTCCCCCCACCGCTGGTGGAGCCTGTAGTCATAGATTGGGGCTTGCACATGGAGTGACCTAGATGGTTCAATGTCTATTTTGTTGTTTGTTTTGGAATCAAAGTTCAAAAACCTCGCTATTCCTCCAAAAATTACTCATACGAAAAGTGGGTGGTAAAAGTGGAGAACCTAAAGTACGAAAAGCTCACTAGAGTCTTGAATTGCGAAGAGATTGTTAGGACTCCAGTGTACTATGACAAATGTTGCGTAACTCACTGCAGAATTCGTATTAGCAATTGGAGAAAATTAGATCCTTGCTTCTTTCTCCCTTTTCCTTCATCTTTCGGAGCTTCTCCATCTCTCGGACCTTGTAAGCTCTCAATCTGGCCTTCCATACAGACTTCAAACTAGGTTTAGAGATTTCTTCTAGGCATTAGAAATTACACTTACAACGTCCGAATTTGAGAAAATTGTGATGCATCTAATTGACAAACTTAAGCTTACAAGCCTACAATTCATAGAAAAAGCATAAATCTCCCTAATAGTTTACATGAGAATGAATAAGTTTACTACTTTATCTAGAGTAAAATTATTAAAGATAAGATTTTGTAATATAAGATAATCTATTATATATATTTAAAACCACTAAGGATTAAAGCCTTCTCATTGCGCCACATAGGATTATCACACATGTCGCTTCTACATTAAAACACCTAGGATTTTTACACATGTCGTTACATAATTAAGCCACATCACACCATACTTATTTATTATTTATGCCACATCATTTAAATTAATCTACCTCATCTATATCTATCCACGTCATCCTTTCACCATAATAAAAGCTTGACATGATAAGAATTACCGCTCATTATCGATTTCTATCGATTTTCCACTTGTCTTCACCAATCAATTTATGGTTACCGTATTTCTTCCTCCCGATCAATGTTGAATTATACAATTTGATGTGCAACCAATTGAATCACTATAAATAGGGTTGTCGAAGTCAAAAGGTAGAGTTATATATCCTGCGCAATACTCCATCAGAAATTGATGGGAAATAGAAGGAACATATCGGAGTTGGGTTACTATAGTTTTAGTTTGATCATTGGAATTTTGATGATGATCTATAATTTCGGTGGAACACAATAGTTTGTTAGGAATATTTTTTCCTTAAAGATTAGCAAAATCTTTTAATTTAAGTCAACCATGCTAGCAAGTAGCAAATCTTTGAATATATGGTGGATTACGTGAAATTCGATTCAATCAAATCTTCTTTTTTGTACGTGAATTCTCTTCATTCTACCAAAAAAAGAAATTTTCCATTCATATAAACTTTGCTATGTATAAATTTGACGTTTTCTAAATTATAAAATTTTCATTATAATTCCCATTATGATTTTTTTTTCATTGTGATTATGTTCATCTATAAGTTTTAAATTATTATTATTTTTTGACAATTTACTATTATTATTTGAAATGGTGAATTTCACATTATGAATCTCATGATACAAAATTTCCTATACCTTACGTACAATCAACACAATTTTGTCTCCATACTCCTATTATAACTTCTTTATTTTTATTATTGTGAGAAATTCTTTAATTTTCAATCATGATTATGATTTTTTTACAATTTACTTAGATCATTTTAAGATTGTTCAAATTACGACTTTTTGAATTAAAATTTTTCATAATGATTTTTTGGATAATTTATGTAACAAATAAATAAAGCCATTTTTTTTGTTGATCCACATTATATTTTTTCATTATGAAACTTAGTTATTCTTAAAACCATTTTTAACCAAAATTTTAATTTCCAATTATGATTTCAATTTATTTTTAGATTTTCAATCAAGATTATTATTTTTTTCTTGAAAAATTAGATACAGGTCAAGCCAAATTATGATTGTAAATTCCAAGTATAGTTTCCCCATTGTAATTTATCGTCATTATTTTTTTCATAATCTATGTTTATATATAAAAGCGAGGTTTAAAGTCACCACATTGTGACATGTAGGATTTTTTCACGTGTCGTGCTCACATTTCGCCACATAGAATTGATACGTATCGGCCTATCGTTGCTCCACGTTACTATTATGTGGAGTAATTTTTTACTAAGCCACATCATATTTATTTATCCATATCATATAGAAAATTTTTCCACATAAAATTTTATTAAGACACATCATGTCCATTTATTAATCAACATTATATCTATTTAGGTAAATGAGATTTTTTTCTACCAAATAATTAAATATAGATATTTTTTATAAACTCTTTTATTTTTTTAATCGTACAAATCAAAAGATACTCCACGTAGATTCGGTAACTAATCCTATATACCTTAACTTTTTTATTTTTTTGGTCAAAATATATAACTTAACTATTTGGTAACTAATTAATTATAAAATTTGATTAACTATGTTTCTTGGATAATAGACATGTATAACTTTATTCATATTCTAAATTTGTATTTTTTAAAATCTTTTCTTGGAAAATTTTAAAATAACTAAAGTGAAAATTTGTTTCCTAATTGGGATATACATTATCAAACCGTGATTTCCAAATTAAATCCTTTTCTAATGATTTTTTTACCGTCAAATCTTTAACTTATCAATTTTATATATAAGTTATTATATCGATTATTTATAATCTATGGCTAGAAAATGTATATGATAATTATACTAATTAAAGAATTTTATTATTATTTCTTTTAAATTAGGATTTTAATTTAAAAATGAATATCTTATCCTTTCCTATTATACCTATGCTCACTTAGCATACTTATATTTATGATAAATGAATATATAATGTCTAAACATATGTTTAATATACTGATATATATGTACATTAAGTAAGTATTTTAAATGGTTTACTTTCAAACAAAATTCAATTAAAAATTTGAACTTAATCCGCGCAAGGCGCGGGGAAATATGCTAGTTAACACTTGTTCCACTAATTAATACCCATTTTTTTAGCCTAATTAATAAGATATTTTATTTTTCTTTGATGAAGATATATATTGATCGAGTATATAATCAAGGATTATATCCACCGTAGACAACGCGTTTTCTGGATGGAACCTCCGAGAGAAAAAGGAGTGAAACCGATCAACGTTGATAAGCAGAGCTGGGCTCGTCTAATATTATTTCTAGTGCAAAGAGATTGATAGGCAAAGAGTGTGACGAAGAGATAACTTAAAATGAGATTGAAGGTGGACATACTAACATCATTTGTCTCCAAATGGAGAAACACGGTTCTCTACATATTGAGAGATTTATAATGTTAGTCGAATTGGGAAGGTCATATTGGCCAACTTGTATACTGATGCTCGAGTCTACCTAAAGAAGCCAATTTCAAGAGCAGTACTCACCGTCCCAGTGGACTTCAATGATGCACAGAGGCAATCAATATTGGTGGTAGGAACACTTGCTGGACTGGAGATTGTATCCCTGATTGATGAGTCTATTTCCACCACTCTTGCGTACGGTCTACTCAAAAGAGAAGGAGTATATGTTGTCTTTGATCGCGGTGAAAGACCATTTACTATATCCGTACTAGAAAACTCTAAGGGGGTTTTAAGGTACAAATTATGTGCCAAATCTTGTTTTGTATATTCTTTTGACTATATTGAGTATTTTCTTATGTCTTGCTCTTTTGTTGCTAGTAAAATGTGCTAAAATAGACCCGTTTTTAGACGGGGAATACTTTGACCAAGCCATTGTTGATTTTATTGTGGAGGTGTATCTTGAATAAGAAAAAATTTATCTTGGTCATCTTCCAACTTTGGAAAGGTTGCTGCACAAAGTAGAGGAGGCAACATTGAATTGTCCATATTCTCGAATACAAAAATTAAACTAGATCTAGATCCAATAATGCTTCCAAAGCCCTTAGAAATCAGGCTTCCAAGGATGGACTACGAGGAGATCATGATGCATTTGATTGAGAAACTGAAGTCTCCATGTCTACAGTGTATGGAAGAAGCTGGAATCAACATACAAGATGAGGACCAACCCCTCTTGATTGGAGGAATGAGCAGGACGCCTATAGTTCAAGAGATTGTGTCAAAGATATTTGGAAAGAGGCCAACTAGGGGCATATACCTTAATCATACTGCAGTGGTTGGGGCAGAAATAAAGGGTGAGATTTTAAACAACTTGATTAATCGCTACACACTCCTTCTTATGGAGAAACCAAAGATCTGAAGACCATTCCTTGCTCTCTTATAGAATAGAAGTTTCTCTTCTACAAGAAGAGTACTCCATACCATTGGGGGACCTTGCATGTGCACATGGACCTGTAGTTGGATTATTCAGGCCCTCTACTAAGATTGAATACCAACTCCAATTGCATAAGTCAAGAATTGAAGCTATAAAAACTATGTATGGTGTGAAGAAAGTGCTAGAAGAGATCAGTTGCTATGCTACTAAAGAGAATATTAAGGAGGTTAAAACTTCACTCGACAAGCTAAACGAGGTTTGGACTATTTATAGCATGGAAGAGGTGAATTATAAAGCAGATGCAACTTTCATGGCTATTAGGAGGATTGGCGCCTAATAGTATCAATTCCACTACTTAGATATGACATGTGTCAATTCCTCATTGGATCGCACCACCCATCTTTAATAAAACAATTTAATTAGTTGAAATTTCCCCACATTTGAAATTTTCTTATCTATTGAATTTTATTTTAGTTTAGTTTTCCAAATGAAAAAAATAAACTTTAAGGTTTACACATAATTTTTCTAGAAATCTTCTTATCTACTCATTTCCCTTTTGATTTTTTCCAAAGATAATAAACTTCAAATTTGAAACATAATTTTTCTAGAATTCTTCTTAGTTATCTACTAATTTTGATTTCAATTCAATCTTATTTTTTTTAATAAAGTTGTACCTTGATCAAAATATCTTAATTTTAATTCAATGCCTTTTATTAGCCACAAATAGATTATTTTAATAAAAAAATCTTAATTTCCAACAAATCCAACCGCATAACCGTTTTATCAAGTTAATTTGATTTGTCGATAGTTAATTGACCCATTTTTTATTGGTTAAAATTTTTATTGTAGATTCTCCGTATAAATAACTTATATATACACGTACATATGATTTTGATTTGATTTTTTCCCAATAACTATAAAATAAAAATATTAATTATAAAATAAAGAAACTTATTGATAAAAACAAGTATTCGGTTCCTTATATGAAAAAAATTATAATATTACAAATCTTTGTTCGATTAAAAGAATGTCTTATAACATAAATAATGTATCATTAAAATAAACCCAAAAAGAAACAAATTATATAAAATTATACAAGATTTTATGTCAAACTATTCTTTTGAATAACTATATATAAAATTTAAGCAAGTTTTTCGTTAAAGGGGACTGATACTAGTTGAAATATAAATTTGTAACCTTTCGAAAGTACTTAGATATATACTAGTTCAGTTTCCCGCAGTCGCACCATGTGGTGATTTTGTTGAAAATTACTTTAGATTTTTAAAAATTCTTTTATAAAATATATAATACTCCCTCCGATTCTAAATAAGTGTCGTTTTAACTTTAAACACAAGTTTTAAGAAAAATGATTATAAACCTTAAAATCTTAAAATTTTCTTCAATCTTATAACTCATCATATTTTTTGGGCAATGATAATACCTTTAATCAATAAAAACACATTCCAACAAAAAAATTCATAACTCACTCCTAATTAATTGTTTTGAAAATCTAAAACAATACATAGGGGGTATGGATCAATTTTGAAGGATTAAAAAGACAATTATTGTGAATGGGAGAGAGTACTTCGTTGCACAATTGAATTATAGCAGATTTTTTTTTTACCGATCAATATGTAAAGAATTATACTAGTAGATTTTTTAAATTGTGAGTTTCGTTGTGCCAGCATATCTCTCGATAACATAACTTATAATTCACACGTTGCACAAGCTCACGTACGACATGTGTGATTTGTAGCCTTGAGGATTGCAGTGTTGGGAAAGTAACAAATCCTTAGGAAATGAGTCATTAAAATTAGGGTTTATAAATTATTTTGTACAGCTGGACCTATGTTTTCATGTCCTTAATTTTGACTTCTTCTTCAGTATCCAGATTTTCTAACAAATCTAGATGTTGAAAATCAGACGACAACATACGCAGGTGACCGACTGAATTGATAATTAGGTTGAGATTACAAGAAACTACACGTTATTTAATACACGTAACGTAGATCTTTTTATTGAATACTTTATGGTTAATTTGTGCACATTTATGTACTTTGGCATACGTCGAGTTAAAATGCATGTTCATCATGTGCTGTCCATATTTTTGATATCTAGTTTTAGACCCGTACCCTGTACGGGTTTTTGACCGTTTATGTATTATTGTGTAGACGAACGTATGTTAATGAATTACTATTTTTTGAATATGTTATTCAATCATTTATATATTAGAAGATTTACATTTGAAATTGTTTTTGATACGAAACCCTTTTCAACCTTGATATAATTTTTTATATTCATAAAAAATAAACTTTTGTGTTTTTCAGGCTCCCTCTACTAACTTTACGTTTTACACTTGATCAAAAAAAAACCTTACGTTTTACATATTGTAAACCCTCATTCACTCTTCTTCCTTTCTCGTACTTAATTTCATTTTTCTGGCTTCCGTCTTAGTAGGCTCGAATTGGGTTTCACAAAGAAGGGTGTTTGGTGCTAACTATATATACTGTATTTGGGAGAATACTTAAGGTACTTAACAAACTCATCTCATCGGCAAAGTCAAACGTGACAATTTTCGATTTTGGACACTTAACAAAAGGGTGTTTGGTGCTAAAGGATTATTCAACAACCAATACTGGACACGATCTGAAAACATATTACTGTAAACTTAATTAAAAGCATTCGTATTATATGGATATAGTTAGGGTACTATATGGAAGATCATAGATTTGGTTTTGAACCGTTCATATAGTTAGGGTACGTGGATTTATCTCAATTTATATTAGTTAATAATACTTTTGATAGATTATGGATATAGATATTAGTCTGATATATCAATATATGGTAAATAGATAGATACATATGAGAATAGATAATTGATTTATAATGAATTTAACATGTGGTGGGGTCAGAATTAACGTGGAGGCTCGAAATTCTCTGGCTTTAATATATAGTATAGATTATGTGAAATTAATATTGTCAAAATTTAGCCCATGCCGGATTTTCACCACTTTTTTTCGTTATTGAAACCTCTTCGTGCTTTTTTTTCATCATACAAGATTACTGAGTATAAATTTTTTTTCATTACGCCCTTTGGCACAAGATTTCAACGCTAAAATTAACATGATCGAGTTGTGATCTTACGTGTATGTTTTCACAAGATTTCACCCTAAGCAACTCGTCTGGTAAACAATCTAAGACCTAAAATTACATATCAAAATCTTAATTGGAAACATGAATATATTATATATGTATAGCATTTGCGGATTGGATTTTTTGTTAAAAAAAAAATTAAAGTAAAATAATCGTATTCATGCAAATACATCATGCATCTCGTCATGTTCCATGGATTATTAATTTAGGAGTAGCGTGCATGATTAATGGGCAATCTCTTTCCCTTAGAATTGTTGGCTACATTGTAAAAGATGATGATAATGATGATTGTTTAGTTTAATTATCTTTAAATGGAGTTTGGGCCTACTCAATCAAAAGTTGGGCAGCAAAAGCTCCTGAGATCTAGGCGTTCAGTAAGGTCTTCCATACACCTGCCTACACAAACAGCCATCGGATTTTTGGCTCTATTTCTTTGTAACTCTATTCTTAGTGTGGATTAATTGTGTCGCCGCGCCATTTCTTACATGAGATATCATTCTTTTGCTCTTTTTCTTGTTAATTCTTTTGCTGGTGCTTTGCCTTTTGCCTTGTGCTTTGCACACGTTAAAATGTGATGTGCTCTTGGGACCCTTTGATTTCTTATTACTAGCTACTTCTCAATGCTTACAGAATTATTTTTCTATAATGTAGTTCTTTTAGCAACTAAGATTTTTCTAAGGGCCGGGTACAATGTATATGGGGGGAAATTTTAGAAAATTATAGTTTGGTACAATTTTTTACTATATATGTATTATTATTACTATCTCTTTGTTAGATTTAAGTTTCTAAACTAACATTTTTATAATGTGAGTGAAGGCATAATGTTACAAATAACACTTGAATATATGGAATATTCTTTATAGTGCTTTGACATTTTTCCCTTTTTGGATGCAATTAGTTAGTGCTTTGACATTTTGATATTGCATCAATCTAGCATGATTGATTATAGCACATTGGTGGAAGGTTTCACTAGGAGCGCATGCTTAAGTTTGAGATACATTATACATAGCCAATTAGCCATATCGATATTGATATTTGGTATAAGTTTTGAGATTGTAAATAATAATAACTTTGCATTAGTGTGCTTACTCTAAGCTACTTTAGGTAAGCCCGGTGTAGGTTTTAGACGAGTTGAGTTTTAATACCTATATATGTGTTACTAGCTTGTAACTTTTGGTTTTGGTAGAATGCTACTAGTTTTTTTTTGTGTGTGTGTGTGTTCAGAGCATTGTTAATGAGATCGAGAGTCGAACTGATAACCCTTAAGTACTACTTTTATAAGCTTAACCGTTTGATTAGATGGTCGTAAACTAGAATGCTATTAGCTCATAACTTATCCTTCCACTATTAGATTGTGTATTAATTTACTCTAGTGGAGCTTCTTAGTATGCAAATGAAAGAGACTTATGGCCCAACCAACTTTCTCATTATGGAATTAATCCTTGGTGCACATACATTAAAATAACTATAAAACTGACGAAGTTCAACGTTTCTATCCGCTTGATGTGCTAATATTAAATTATTGACTATAATTGCGGGACCTCTTGACATATACAAGAGGTAAAAAGTGCTCCCTAAATACCCTTTTTGGGAGATGATTGTAGTTATTCCAATCCTAGATTAATCTATCATTAAATCCTAATTTTGTAACTTATCGTACTAATGGAAAGTCCGCCCTTTTTTGCTGTCCAATTTGCGTCCCAAAATAGTGGATTAGCCACCATAAATCATAAAGGTTTTCCCAAGGTAGTAAAATTGGTCTAGTTGTCATAGGAACCTTTTTGCTAAACTTGTCTAAGCTTAACTGGTTCGTACACTTTGTGGGCTAATTGCAAGCATCCAACATAAGAAGTGGTCGAAAGGAAAATCCAAACATATGCTAAAATTCTTTAACCCCTTTCACAATGTCCTTTATATGCAATTACAAATGCGTGTTGGTGACTTGATTGAGACATGCTATTTGTAGGCTTTATTGTATTGTAGAGGATCTAATTGGCTAACATAAAGATGTTGGCTAAAATGTCAAAATCTCCATTGCTAAAAGCAATTGCACCTTGTATATATTGGTGTCATTACTTTTGTTGTATCTTTTGCCTTCTAGGGTAATAGATCCTAGTATGCTATTTGTAACCTTTTTATCCAGTAATCCTATTTTATAGGATGAGGTAGGATGAGAAATGTGTTGGAATATATAGTGTTTTATATATCACAAACTAGAACTAATAACTCTAGTATATAGCTTGGTTTTAGATTGATAACTTGTTGAACTTATGTGCTAGAGTATGCGCGCTCTAACTCGGGTTTGTTTCTTGGTTTAATTTTGGGCGACTCAGATGTAAGGGTATGTAGCGCTCCACGTACCCATTAACAAGTGACAATAGATCGACTAGAGGTCTGTAAGTCAAGTACACAAGTTCGATAGGATTACAACTTAATACAAACTAGCAAGAAGAACATAAGCTCCGATCCAACTAGGTGTTTTGGATATTTGCCAAGTGTTTAGGCCTAATTTGTGTACGTCGGTGAAGTTGAAATTTGATGGGTTTAGATTCATCTTTACACTTCAGGCGAAAACTATAGGCCACTAATGTCACTTTTTCAGGTTGATGATGGATGGCTTATTAGTGATAAGAAAGGGTGTGTTTCGGTTGGATGGACGGAAGAGGGAGAGATTCCTTAGGACAAAGACAATTGCATGTTTAGCTAGCTAGCCCTTCACATGGGTTGAGAGGTTGTTGACTGTTGATTGCCACTAGCAAAAGAGGAAACGTACATTAAAGTAGCCATGGGCGTCGCCGTCACATTTCCTAATAGTAATGGGTCTTGTTTAATGTTCAATCCAATCCCATTGCAAAGAGAAGGACTTGGCCAATATTAACTTGTAAGACAGCAACTCCTATACCCTTTACATGCACTTTAATTTGCCAACTTGAGCAGCCTATTTCTAAATCGATAACGACTACGATTTGACAAAGCAAGTTGAAGAACATACACACTTAGCATTTGATCTTGTAACAAATTAACATTCTTGAGTTGTAATTAGGCTTTGTGTTGAACTATGATAAGAGTTTACTAGGGCAGTAATCGAGCTGAGCCGAGATTTGAACTGCTCAGGTTCGGCTCAGTTAGCTGTAAGCAAGCTCAAGATAAGTTCGGTCTCAACATCTTGTTTGAGTTCGGTTCATTTAGGTTTCAACTAAGTTCGTGAGTTGATCGTTCGATCCTTTTGTTCGGGAGATAATTAAACTCGCAAACAACTCGTTTACTAGATTATCTATACAAGAAAATGAAAATAAACTACTTAGTTTTAGAGAGGCCGTTAAAATGTATAATTGAGTTTGTTCAAAAAATGAACATAGGTTAGAGATTGCTCATGAACATATCATAGAGATGGCCCATGAACAAAAAGGGTCAAGTTTTCTTGTTCTCATACTCGGCTCATTTTTCTTGCGAGTCTTGAAATAGTGCTCAAGGGAGACTTGGTTACAAATCGAACCGAATAAGAACCACACTTAACCGAGCCGAACAAACACCGAGTTGCTCACAAACAACTCGGCTTATTTAACCCTACCAGAACCAAAAGCCGATGACTGCCACCAACTATGTATATCATACCACTCTATTCGCAAGGCAACGACTCCAACCAACAAGTAGCGACAAGTCGACAACCTCTTGGCCGGTCCGACCCCCTTCTAGACAATCCTAGCCTTGCCAGAACATAAATAAATAGATGGTTTTAATTATTCTCATTTCAACTACCATTCTGTTTATGGAAGTCGGAATCCAACCCAACCGCCCCACATACATGCTTTCCTTATGCTCACTGAGGTAGGACAGCATTATTTACTCTGTGGTTCAGCAGGTTGGGAACATTAAACAAAGAAAACATCTATTATTTGGTGGTTTATTGGTCCCATTCAGATTTTGCCCTGCCATTTATTCATGTGCATGAAAGAAAGATGCTTAACTATTGCCCTTTCTTCAGCTGATTTTGGAGATCTACCTAGCTAAATTAGATAACTCTTCATAACCAGCTAGAGTAATCTGTTAAGAATTCTTAAGATGAAAGAACAAGAAGCTATGTACAATATACAAGGAAATGAAAACATACATGATCGAAAATAACAAGCTAGGTGATTACTCATGAATCATGATCATGCATGTGGATGTGTGGTTATGTCGTTTTCAAGCTTATCCTCTTGGCAGGCTAAAGACCCACAAAGGCCCATTGTATGGGACTGTGGAAGCAGTCAATGGTGAGGATAGGGTGTCCACAATCATATTCCACATGGTGACACCAACACATTCAATTTCACAAGATAAATTTCTGGATAAAAACTGTCTCTTTGCACTCCTCTAGCTAGCTCCTTCTATCTCAATCTGAACTAACTTAACATTCTAACTTGCAAGTCTTGATCTTTGCTTCTCATGATTCATATCTTGTTATATGTGCATTAAGCATGTGGCTCCTTTCGGTATATCCAAGTATATGTCACAAGCATATTTTATAGATCGAGAGGTTTATAAAATAGACATCCGGATAAACCAAAATGAAAAACAATACATTAGATGTGTAGCTAGGGGCCGACATCCATTTGGTACGTCGAATTACTAGCTACACAGGTTTGATAAATCGAGAGACTAACTAGCTAACATGAAAAAAGGGCGATTAAAGAGCTTAAGCAATCTAGAGAGTGGGGTAAGCAAATCACCAAGGGTGCCCCAAATTGTTGTTCATCCTTTTATGTTTAGATTGATACAAGAGGTTCGACCAAAAAAAAGATTGATACAAGAGGATGATATTTTGATGGAAACAGTAATTACTTTGATATTTTTACTAGATATTTTGATGCTTGGTTTTATGATGACTTTATAGACCTACACTAAAAACTCTACCCCTCTCATCCACCTAAGAGTTAGAAAAGACCTACATTTTTTTTTTTATCAAAAAAAAACTTTTAGGGTTTAAGTGGCAAAACATGTTTCCCACATTCTAATTTAATTGGCTTGTCATATTAAATAACTATCCCCTAATCTTTTGTCACTGTCTAATTTTGCTCCAAGAAAAGGATTGTGAAGCATCTTTACTTCAATCCAAATCCTTTGTTCTAAGTGGTGCCTCATTTTGTTGTGATTAGGTGAAGGTGATTTTCTTATTTTTCAATTAATACGTGGAGATACTATCTCATATCTCATGTTCTTTAAAGAAATAAAAATCCCACACTAAAAGTTAGGTAGAAAGGAAGGCAGTTATATATGAATGGTATATCAAATGATTTTATTGTCGATTGATTTTGTGACAAAATCTTAGTTGATTCAACCACCAACTTATACATAGGCTAGATCTAGAAGCATGATGTTAAGTGACGATTTCCAACCGGATTGGGCAATTATACTCAAAGCATGATGTACCTGTCACGACCTGAACTATTTGAGTAGTATTAAGGAAAGATTAGGGAAGAAAAAAAGAAGATTAAGAGAAAGTGAGATTAGAGAAGAGGGAGAACACAAAGAAGGGGTTAGAGAGAAAGGAAGAAAGATATTAGGAGAAGTAATTGACATATTCTGATTAATTTCGTTACAAAGAGGCATTACGCGACTTTATACTCTTTCTAGGATATTACGATCCTTATCCCATATCTTCACTAATTACCCATAATAGCCAAATCATTACATTACCCTCCCCTTACAAATTACTTTCCTCAAAGCTTCTTACAATAAGGAGATATATACTAATAAGCACATACATGACAGTACCCTAATCAACCAATCAACTTGATCAGGGTAACCGGTTTTTTTTGGTCCACCGGATTTTATCGAAGTTTATTCTTCATAGACCAATCAGAACAAAGTTAAATACCATCTTGGGCATATAATTTAAATTGCTTTAAATTTTGTGCTACATGCACTCGGCTAGTCGGCTCATTTGAAAATAACTAAAAATAACACAATCAGTTTGAGTAATCTGATGTGGGTATCCTCCTACACCACTAAAAACATTTCAGTTTGTTAATTTCTCTTGCTTTTTTTTGTTGCTCAACACTGTCACTGCATTAAAATAAAATAAAAAACTGCAGTTTTTGTATTATCTTACACAACAATCATGTTAACAACAAACCATTCAAGACTTTCATTAAACAATATCACCACTCCCATTTTCTCATTGCATAAACTATACACACAAATAGAAAAGCAAGGCTCATCAGCCAAAATTCATGGAGAAATCCCTTGTTTAGTGGTGCTTAATTGAATGATTGCCTCATGGCTCACCAATCACAATCCAGAGTTTTGTTAAAGATCAGTGCTCTATATTGATCAGTTTCAACCAATCTGCATGAACCATGTGGGAAGAAAACAGTTTACCCATCATTTTCCTTGAATGATTTCAGGTAATCCCAAGTCAATATGGGGACCCTTGTTTTCTACACCTTCAATGGTAAATATAAACAACATCAAATAAAAATTCTCTTATATCTTGTACACCCTTGTTAGTTGCAAAGTAATTTTCTTACTGATAAATCAAAACTTTTCTCCAAAAGTCAGACCTTTTTTTAATGCATTGTGAGAGCTCTGATTGGCTATATATACATTTATGAGTTGTGACCTTTGCTCATCATCCACAACTAATGTTTTACCAGATTTTCATAGTTGAAAAAAATAGCTTTATCTATTCTCCCATTATTTATATACCCAATAACTAAAGTTGGACTTATTTCTTGCAATCACGCAAAACATATATCTATATATATGTGATAATTGATACATATATATATACGTTGTCCATGCCATGCACATTGCACAATACAGAAAGAATCAACAGAAACCAGCTGAGCCTTCATCACTACCTAATTTACCCCCCAGAATATTTTTAAGAAAAAAAAAAAGCTTCAAGCTGGTTTCACTTAAAATTATTTAAAAAATCAAAAAAAAAAACTTTGAACAGTAATAGCTAGTAAAAGTCTCCGGGGAGGCATCTGTGAACCATCCCTCAGGAAAGACTCTGTTTTTGGTTCTTCTTCTTCATCAGTCCCCTGTTTCTACTCTGTTTTTCCCCTGTTTCACATTTGCCTCTTCAAATCCTCGGAGCCAATGAAGGTGCCATGGAAGCCATAAGGCACTCTCGACGGCAGCTTAACAGAGGCCTCCAGCTCCAAACTCACAGCATTCACGATCTGCAACTCCGACTTCCTCCTCTTCTCATCGTGAACAAATGCCATAATGTACCCCTCGTCTTCTTCGGACTCCGAATTCGGGTCACTCGGCAGGAAAAACGGCTCGCCCCCGAACTTGTCGTCTCCGTACATGTACTTGTGCACTTCCCCTGTCCCCAAATCAACCTTGGCGAACCCGGAAACCTTCGGCCACGGCTCCGCGATCGCCAAGTAGGCGAATTGAGTCTTCCTGCCTAGCTTGTGCCTGTTCACCATCCCTGCCTCCAGGTTCATCTGATCGCACTCGTTCGGTGAAATCGGCTTCCGGGTCGACTCCCCTGTTTTGAGATTCAGCCTTATTTCCGACAACACCGACTTCAGACTCTCGTCGGAGTCGTTGAAAACAGAGTCCGCCGGAGTCATACAAGACCCGATCACGACGATCTCGTCGGTTTCCGGCTCCTCCCACGAATTCCAGAGGTGGAAACAGAAGCAATCTGGGACGTCAATCCATTTAATGTCTTTTCCGTCTTTTGCGAACTTGTCCAAGACCCCGAATCGGGAGACTTTGTCCTTCTTGTACACAACAGGGGAGCCGCCGGTGATCATCTCCTGGAGCTTGAACACCATCTGACTATCGGGGATGACGACGAAATTCTCCGTGATGGCGAAATCGTGCATCATGGTGGGCTCATTCAGAGGGATTTCAACGTCCGGGGACTTCTCCCCTGTTCTCGAGAACCGGAAGTACTTCAAGAACGGCTTTTTAACGACGTCGTAGCTCAGGGCGAAGAGCTCGCCCGAGACGGGGTCCACCTTGGGATGAGCGATCATGGTGGAATTCAACTGGCCGTTGAAATCGTACCTGCCGACGGTCCTGAGGTCGCCGGAGGGGGTGACCCGGACGTGATAGGGAACGTCGTCTTCCGACATAGCGAGGAGACGGCCGTTGTGGAAGACGACGCCGGCGTTGGCGACACCGAGGCCGTCGGCGGGGTCGAGGAGCCGGAAAAGGCCTCGGGAGAAGAAGAGGAGGAGGCGGGCGATGCCGGAGTGGCCGTGGAGCTCGCCGATCGCCTTCGGGAAGATCGGCCGGCCGAGGGCGCGTTCTTGCCGGAGGCGGCTGGTCTCGGTGAATCGGCAGGAGTAGGAGGCCGAGCCGTCGGCGGCGAAGGTGACGGCGTGGATCATGCCGTCGCCGTCGAAGAAGTGGTGGCCGGCGACGGGCTCGTGGAGGGGGTTGGCTCCGTTTCGGAGGTAGACTCCCCGGATGGAGTCGGGGATTTTTCCGGCGACGGGGAGGTTGTGTGTGACGGGTCGCTCCGGCACCGGAGCGAAGTTGCCGGAGATTTGGACCTTGGGGTCGGCGGTTTTGGGGAGCGGGAGGGTTTGCTCGTGGGCGACGAGGGCGGACTCGGCGAGGTCTAAGGCCGCCGCCGCCGCCCTCTGGAGTGGGTTCCACGCCGGCGGGGGTACGGTGGTGGTGGTGGAGGATTTCCGGAGGGGTATTTTGGGGAGGGGCAAAGTTGGGGTTTGAAGGGCGCAGTTGATGGAATTAGGGCTTCTGTAATGGGGGGTGGAGTAGGCTGTGGAAGCTGGAGAAGATGAGATTCGGCATGGATTCAGAGCTGCCATGGAGGTGTAATTGAGCAATGGCGGGGGTTTGGGAGTGTGATTTTGGTTGTGTGTGAGGATTTGAGGGGTTGTCCATGGAGGGAAGAGTGAGCCAGATTTTGTATTTATAGAGGGAGGCTGAAGGAGGACGAAGTGGTCCACCTCAAGGGTGTGAGAGAAAGCCACGTGTTAGTGTCGTTGGGGAGAAAATGTGAATTTGTTTTTCCTTTTTGTTTTGTGGGTTTGAGTCCGAAATTTTGGTGGGGAGGCCAAACGGCACTCAAGCCTTTAGCTAGAATTGCGACACGAAAGCATTATCTCACTCCTTTTTCTCTTTCTATATGGAGTAGTAGTTCATTTTTTGTTAATTAAAAAGTACTTTATTTTGGTGAATTTTCCTACAAGTGTTTGTTAGTTTATGAATCGGGCATTTCTAGATATCTAGAGGGATCGAGCTTTTGGATATTTTTGTATGTGAGTGTGTTTGTATTAAAGTTTTCTTCTAGAGATGCATATGTGTTGTGGATACGTACGACGACACGAGTGATGTATAAGTAGTTAACTTATTAGTCAATTTTGGTATTGTGTGATGTCTTGCATAGAGGAATTAAATTAATTGTATATATGCTAAGACATTTTAGAAAAAATGCTTATGATGATTATAAGTTTATATCCGTAACATAGAGCATATATACATATATATGGTAAGAAGAATATAAACTTACGGATCACACATTTGTAGGCAGCCTGAGTATAGAATATTGTGAACATTATGGTGTAATCCTCGAAACCGCATGATCGATCTTTCCCAAGGGAAAGCTTGTCGCATGTTTATTCATATGGTTCTTGTTCCACGTCGAATCACATATAGTTCCTTAGACAGTACTGTATCGGTGTTGGTGTAGATTATGTCTACACTATCTAATACATATTCATATAAAATAACCGAAATTAGTCTGATAGCCATATCAACATTGGTGAATCTAGAAGGAGTACGAGGTAATCGGCAATGAGATTTGGAGGGGGGTTTGCTTACATGGGCGATTGGGTGAAGACCATAGCAAAGATGTATAGCATCCAATCTTTTTTGAACATCGGATATAGGTATCAACTACATCAGTAATTGTCAAATTTCACCGATAAGTGATGACATCCATGATCAACTACAATTATGGTAGGTTTGAATCAACCTCCTCATTAGAGACATGTCGACATTTAGACAAAACTATTAAGGAGGAAGTTTCATGCATGAACCACTGTGCTCATTACATGTCAAACCCACAATGCTCCGCGTGTTTTTATACACATCGACACAAAATGGTGGACTAAATATCAAGACGAGCTAGGCTAAAGTTTGATTAGACGAGAGATGAGAAGATCAAGAAGTGGCACGCGATTGGAGCATTGGCGCTAACAAACAAGGAAAACGACATGACAAACACACACTAATCTCAAATTCCATCAACGGTACAAATAGAGCTTTTGTAGTGATTAGGCGAATTAACAATACGAAGACGGCACTTCTCAAAACTCCGTGTTTCCATCACCAAAAAAACATCAACTTTTTAACGGCGTTGCCTTCCGTCCACGTGTACGATTCTCACTTGCCTTCAACCCCCCTCACAAAGCTCCTAAGCATTTTGTTTTGTTATTAATTTACTTGTGTGTGCCGTCACTCTCCATCAATAAACCACGTTACTTTCTCTAATAACATTTGTGACATGACCCACACGCTTATACTTATACATACCTAATTAAACACAGTAGTAGCTTTGATCTAACCATATACAATTACGATCGCAGACAAAGTTATATACGAAAAACGTGTTTTCATGCATGCTTATCGTTTGAGACCGTGGTCGTGCTCGATCACAGGTTGACCGATTAGGTGAGTTTTAGAATACTCAAAACTAGCTCAAAAGATATATATGGGTACGTGGAAATTTACACTATTGATTAATGATTATTTTATCTAATATGCTGTAATTAACTACTGTAGCATTTTTAACGTTTTTAAAAAGACCACTAATTTAATAAAATTATTGTGTTGGTAAAGATTGCGTCCTTCTTTCGCGGTTAGATGGATCAACCGTTAGATCTTGATTAATCCTACGTACATGTAAAACGTTGGATTATGGTCTAACAACCAAATCTTAACCTTCCCATATATTATCCCCTACCAACACCTTAATATAAAAATACAGATGCATATGAATTGTCTGATTAATTAGCGAGACATTGAAATCCGCTCTTTTAATGTTTGTCGAATAAAATCTACTTTATTCGAACTTTACGACTTAATTACTCTTTTAATATAAATTCCCCCGATTTCCATGTGCGTCACGCATGACAACTAGTACATCAATTTTCACATTATGTTTCAACTAGTTTAACCCCCGTACCATGTACGGGTAATGTGATTATAAACCCGATTTAATATAGATATGTTTCACGAACTTCTTCGATAAGAAATAATATAGGTATATTGTTAAATAGAAATTAATGTGTTAGATATAGATATAGATATGGCTTTAAAGATTATTACATGATATTATCTTCAACGGTTGTTTGAAAAGATAAGAAATTTAAATTTAGTAGATAGGAAATTATGAAATATGGATATAGTCTAGTTATTAGTTTTAAGAAATTTATTTCAAAATTAAAAAAAAATTCCAAACAAATAATCTCATAGTTGTATTTTTCGATTTTATCTTAATCTTTATAATTTTAAAATTAAAATTCGGATTTAAAAAAAAATTAGAATATATCTTTATTTCCTAATTTCCTACCTATTGCGATTAGTATTTTTTACCAATGATGGTAAATCAACTCATAATATAAATAAGTTTGATTTGTTCAAAAAATACTTTATGATAAATATCACGTTTTATTAAAAGTAATATTTATTAGAAGATTACAACTAATTCTTGGTAAGAGATCATTCTTAATTTTTGGGATAATTCATACTTTTTGATAATTTTTTAATCATTTTTACGGGATAAGATTATATGAGATTCTAATTACCTTATTTTTATAAAGGAGGGCACAACGGATTATTTTATTATAGGAATGACACGTGGCGCAATTTTTTGTGAAGACATTGTCTCCGCTTTATACCATAGGTAGTATAGATTACATGTAACAGTCGATCAAAACCAAAATTAATAACAATATATTACTCTCATCGCATGTTTACTCTCTTCGAATTTCGCTCTGTGGTAGAGAAGGCATTGGGGAGGGGTTTTCCTTAACCCGAGTACCCGATCCGGATGTACATTAGCTCCGGCTAATCGAACCGGGCGAAAGATTTTAAAAAAAATGTTAAGTGCGATACGTGTCCCATCTAGTAAGTCACTAATTGCATAGGATCATTCACAGAAAAGGCTCCGGCTAATCGAACCGGGCGAAAGATTTTTAAAAAAAATGTTAAGTGCGATACGTGTCCCATCTAGTAAGTCACTAATTGCATAGGATCATTCACAGAAAAAGACCAACATTTTGTGTCAAGTCACTTTTTTTTTTTTTTTGAAAAAGGTAAACAAAAGGCTTCCTACCGAAAGTAGGGCCAGCCTAGATCATCCTTACGGATGATTATACTAAACTCCTTCAAAAGAGGGGAAATGTCCGTATTTCCGGCTTCCAGGGGTGCCGAGGTTATACTTCCTTGGTGTTGACTGGTGTAGGTAGAATTATAATCGAAGAAACGCTCAGGGATGACATTCCTGGCCAAGAAATCAGCTGCTTGGTTGCATTCTCGATAGCAGTGGACAATTTTGAGATGCAAAAAACTTTGGACAATGGATCTAACGTCCTGGATTATGGTTGCAATTTCCCAGGGGACCTTCCAAATTTAAAATATATTTAGTAAACGAATCAATAATTAGGATTTAAAATATTCTTCATGGGATTTATATTTTCTAAAATAGGAATTTAGTTTCTTGGGGGTGGGTGGGTGGGGGGGTCTATCCTATATTTGTAGGAAGTAGAATTGAAAACTGGTTATATTTCATGTTTTGTGTAGTTTTATTTAAGTACATATGATGGTTAAACTAGGCTTACATTTCAAGTATATATGCTTAACTAAGTTTTAAGTAGAATAATATCGATCGTCGACCTACACCCTAGCTATGTGGAACAAGCAACATCTTTTCAAAGATTAAGACTGTATTGTGCTGAATCATGCACGCAGAAAACGACTCGCAAATTAATGTTACATGTGTATAATAAACAATTAGTGTATATTGGCCTTGCATATGTGTAAAATTAAATGCATAGAATTACCCACTACATACATATTTCAATTTTCAAAAAGTTACCCACTAAATCACACCTCGCAAAAATATGTCCGCTTAGCTAGACATTCTAGTGCTATTGGAAAATAAATTACATACGGAGTATATATGATCGATCATCTCGGTTTCTAGCTAGATATATTGTAATTGCTAACATCCTCAAATCTGGCATATCTTCCCTAGAAATTTTTGTGTAATCGATCCGTAATCGCTCTAGGTCATTGATCGAGTTACTATATATATATCGTCGAATTATCATCCGAATATCGTGAGTGACTATGGTAAGTGATCATCCTAATCACTTTTCTCTTATGGATCATGCAAACTAAGACGAAGAAAGAATTGTCCACACGGTTTGTACAACGTTACTACAGAGAGAGGGAGAGAATAGTTAGATGTTGGGACATGAAATTTGCAGTCGATATTCAACAAAAAAGTGAGGGCGGCAGGTGGGTTTGATTATTATTATTATTACTAGTTGCTATCGTAGCATAATAATGATAATAATAGCATAAGTATACATAGCAATATAGCATTACCATCTCACCGCCTTTGGCTTCGACACCACACAAAATCACAACCTACGGCCCCATTCTAACTTTATTTCCCCTACCTATCCAGCTCTTTGCAAATCAAAGCCTTTTTCTCTTATTACTTTACCAATTATATATATTTATATGATATATCCTCAATTAATATTAAATGAGGAAAAAATAGATCATCAAAACAAATTAAATGAAGATGAGGAAACTGGGGAGGAGCACAGTCCAACACTTAGGCCTTTGGGGAGGACTCTTGTGGTCGCCGTTTCGACACCCATCCGTCGTCATGGTTGTTCGATATATGTGAACACCTTGGACAAGATATGCAATTTTGGCCCGATCCGAGTCTCATGCGGTCCCATGTGGTTGGGCGGGCCTAGAAAGTGTGATGGCCAGGATAACGTCGTTGAATATAAAACGGGCCGGGGTAGAAATAGAACTTCCGAAGAAATATGGGTCAACTCAGCTGAATATATGCACAAATTTAACATGCGCGTAAATATGAAACCAAGATAGATGAGGCTGACGTGGAATTATAGCGAAAGGGTTTTAGATTTGATATGAGGTGTCTGACGTGTCCATTCCCACCAAAACAAATGTCCTACTTCCATGCATGCGTACTTGGTCAACCATGTATATATACCATCCATCGTCAGTTGTATATATATGAGTTTGAATCTTATGCCAAATATATGCTTTATATTAGTATACGATAAATAAAAGTGTGTTGTTAGATATAAAAATCTACCCTAAATTAGGGTTAATTAATAACCGTATCAAGCTTTTTTTGTTCTCTTTAAAATCGTGAAGATATAGGCCTCACTATACTTGTACAAATAGACCTAGAATAAAAAGTTACTCCGTATCCGTTAAAGATGCACTAATATTTATACCAAAAAAATGTATGTACCAATCCCACCGTGGTCATATTCATATAGGCATGTGATTGTCACGAATAAGAATAGTGTAGACGACCGCTGACCCACACGGTTAAGTCAATTGCAATTAGCAAATTGTATGTCCATATTATATTGCAACTCGTTCTAGACAAGGAAAAGCAACAGTATCTTCGCCCAATCCTTAAGATAACTACGTAAAGCGAAAATATTACCCTTAAAAAAACAGTGAAATGTGTTGTTTGTGAATGGACACCTTGATTAATTAACGAATGTGAATTATTTGTAATATAAAACTTATGTGTAATACGAGACACAATGTTAGTACACAAAATATGTCGGTGTACAGGTCTCAATTCTTTCTTCAATGTCCTTCTTCTCCAAGCCTTCTTCACCTTCAATAACCTGCAAAACAATGGACAAAGGGGGCGGGGACCCCCTAATCTACCTCCGATGCCTAAGTCAGTAGAGTATTCGCAAGGGTAAACAGTAGAGAGGCGCAGGGCTAGGGCTGAGACAAGCGATCATCAGCCCCTCTACTGTCAGGGCGAGCAATTATCAGCCCCTCTAGGGTAGTTCTTGTATGGTCGCTCCCTCCCCCTTCCACATGGTCAGGCCATGTATTTATAATGGAGAGAGAGGGCTAGGGTTTCTTCCTTGGAGCCCAATCAATGATTCTATCTTCTTAAATAGGATAGAATCTTCCAGCTATTGGATAGCTACCAGGATTTAATAGGCCAATAAAGATATTTAATAGATATGCTTACCTGGCTGGCGGAAATATTATCCTTATTTATGGCGGTAAATTACCCACCTACAAATGCCCCACCTACGTCTTAGTTGCGTAACTAAGACGTAGGTACTCTAGGATTGACTTGGCGTGACTTATATGGATTAGGAGACGGGCACGTTTGCACGTTCATGAGCGAGTATCATGAGAACCCCCGTGAGTGAATATCACGGTCCCACCCCCCCATGAGCGAATATCATGGGGGCTCCGCGAGCGAATATCGCGGTCCGTGAGCGTAAACACGGGAACCACCGTGCGAGCGACGCGGGAACAAACTCCGTGAGCGTAAACACGGGAACCTCCGTGACAAGCGATCACGGGTACCACCGCGAGTGAATATCGCGGGTACAAAACTCCGTGGCGTAAACACGGGAACCTCCATGACAAGTACTCACGGGTACCACCGCGAGCGAATATCGCGGGAACAAAACTCCGTGAGCGTAAACACGGGAACCTCCGTGACAAGTAGTCACGGGTACCACCGTGAGCGAATATCGCGAGAACAAAACTCCGTGAGCGTAAACACGGGAACCTCCGTGACAAGTAGTCACGGGTACCACCGCGAGCGAATATCGCGGGAACAAAACTCCGTGAGCGTAAACACGGGAACCTCCGTGACAAGTAGTCACGGGTACCACCGCGAGCGAATATCGCGGGAACAAAACTCCGTGAGCGTAAACACGGGAACCTCCGTGACAAGTAGTCACGGGTACCACCGCGAGCGAATATCGTGGGAACAAAACTCCGTGAGCGTAAACACGAAAACCTCCGTGAGCGTAAACACGGGAACCTCCGTGACAAGTAGTCACGGGTACCACCGCGAGCGAATATCGCGGGAACAAAACTCCGTGAGCGTAAACACGGGAACCTCCGTGACAAGTAGTCACGGGTACCACTGCGAACGAATATCGCAGGAATCTCCGTGGGAAACCACGGTCCGCGAGCGAATATCGCGGGAAACTCTATGGGGGCCAACCATAGTCCGTGAGCGAATATCACGGGAACATCCGCGAGCGAATATCGCGGGAATCCTCCTACGTAGCTAGCATACGAGGAGTCCGTTAGTGTGATGCACTAACGTTGCGCTTATATTTTTTTTATGCAAGACTCTTCTAATGCAGAAACTAATAGCAAAAATAAACATGAATGACATGATCCTAATAATTAAGCTAATGAAAAAAGAACAATCTAGGGGCCTCATCAAAACCACATGGGAAAAAGAGTGCCCCGTCCTACATGAATCCTAGTCCCGGGACCCCCGCGCGTAAAGGTCCGGGTACCTGCGGTCGTGCCTGCTCGGGCTATGGCGACGTTTTATCCTCTTCAAGGCGAATCGGTTATTTATCCTCTTTAAGGCGGACCGGACGGTTAACCTTTTCAAAGCGAATTGCCCCTGCCACGATTCCGCGCTCGTGGAACGAGTGACGCGTCCGCGATTTTGCCCCAGGGAGGGGGATCTACGCTCTGGAACGGAATAGCGATCGCGGCCTAGTGACCCGCAGTCGCGGCCCGGCGACCCGCGGCGGTCGCGGCCTGGCGACGCGCGGTCGCGGTTTAGGGATGCGCGGTCGCGGTGCGTCGAACCGCGTGTGCGGCTTTGATCTTGTGGGCGTGGTTACTCGGTCCGTTGCCTTTCCTCGATTCGCCCTCGAGCCTTCCCTAGATCCCATGATGAGCGTTCTTCCATCATGAGACCCTCACGTGAAAGCCCGGTCTTTTCCCTCATGCTCATCCCTACTGCCCCAATCATGAGTCGAATTAGGGTTTTCGGGAGAGCCATGGTCTTCGTCTTCAGATTCGTCAAAAACCCTCGCGCCGCTCGCTCGAGCAGCGGGCGCGGATGCTGGGACCGCGGTCGCGGTGTCTTGGACCGCGGTCGCGGGTTGTCAGACCGCGGTCGCGGCTGCCGCCCTGGCAGTTTCCGCGATCGCTAGGGTCCGCCGTTGTGACGATGCTAGCGAGTCGCGAAGTAACCCTAGGCTCGTCAATAGGGTGCTCGCTCCGCACCTCCCTCAAAGCGTGCTTCAGCTTTGCGATTTCTTCTAGGGCTTGGTCCAAGCGAGACCCAGCCTGTTCGCACTCCGATAGCATCACCTCGTCCTCCTGCTTGCTCCTGGTGGAGGATGACGCCTCAACCCTGCCGCTTGGGTCGGCGTAACTTGTTCGGCCCATCACGTACCGCGAATTAGGGTTTTCGCGATTGGGCTCAGGCTCGCGCCCTCGTGACTTGCGGTCACGGTCTGGCTCTACGATCGCGGTCGCGCTTTCAGGCCTACCGCGGATCTCTTGGCCTGTATCTGCCTCGACTTCAGCGATGCGCATCACGAAATCTCTTGACCGACTAGACAAAGCCGAATCGGACCATACTTGGCGACGACTCTCAATCCCGTTGCCTGACGCGAGTCCCCATAGGTCTGTGCGATGAACAGACGCGCTTGCAAGGGGGACTGAGTCACAGGTAGAGTCGGATCCGGGCAAGGCACCTCGCACGGATCGCGACGTGGTCCGATCTCCCGAGCGAATATCGGGGCTTGCACGTGTCGGGATTTGCTCCTCCGAGCGATTTTCGGAGTCCAACCGCTCGGGCGTCGATCCGCGGTCGCGGGAGGGTGAGCCGCGGTCGCGGGCGGCGAGCCGCGGTCGCGGGTGTTGAACCCGCGGTCGCGTGTCCGCGTCTGCCAAGAGCGAACTCGGAGTTCGCCGATCGCCCTCCGACCCGCGGGCGCGGGTGGGTATCTCGCGGTCGCGGGCGGCGATCCGCGGTCGCGGGTTGTCAACCCGCGGTCGCGGCTCTGAGGCTGTAGAAAGCGAATCGCGCGATTCGCCTGGCGCGATTGCCCCAGGGTTGTCTCGATCCGGGCTCGTGGACAAGCGGTCCATAGCCTCCTCGGATCGGCTCTTGTAGGGTTTACGAAGGTCGAAAACCTGTTCGTCCCCACAGACGGCGCCAAATGTTAGTACACAAAATATGTCGGTGTACAGGTCTCAATTCCTTCTTCAATGTCCTTCTTCTCCAAGCCTCCTTCACCTTCAATAACCTGCAAAGGGGGCGGGGACCCCCTAATCCACCTCCGATGCCTAAGTCAGAAGAGTATTCGCAAGGGTAAACAGTAGAGAGAGGCGCAGGGCTAGGGCTGAGACAAGCGATCATCAGCCCCTCTAGAGTCAGGCGAGCAATTATCAGCCCCTCTAGGGTAGTTCTTGTATGGTCGCTCCCTCCCCTTTCCACATGGTCAGGTCATGTATTTATAATGGAGAGAGAGGGCTAGGGTTTCTTCCTTGGAGCCCAATCAATGATTCTATCTTCTTAAATAGGATAGAATCTTCCAGCTATTGGATAGCTACCAGGATTTAATAGGCCAATAAAGATATTTAATAGATATGCTTACCTAGCTGACGGAAATATTATCCTTATTTATGGCGGTAAATTACCCACCTACACACAATATCATCATTTGATGAACTTGTATCTATGATCGAGATTAAAAATGCACCGCAAAGTTTTAATTCCTAATTTGGATGCACGTGTTACATTTTCAATATATCGTAACAATGTGTCATGTATGAACACACTTTTGATATTTTATAATGTTTTTCGGTATTGTTTTTAATTATCGTATATTTGTACAAAGAACGTTAATTACATACTAGATTCAAACTTTTTAATTAATTAGTTGCAAACAAATAACCATCATTCATACCCCGGTATTTATATATGAGCTTGTTAGTTTTTTTTTTGGTTGAAATATGAGCTTGTTAGTTATTATTAAGCATATATTAGTATATGATGATTAAATTAAATCATGCCGCCAGCCAATTCAAATACATACAATTTATTACCATATAATCTATATATATATATATATATATATAAAAGCCGTAAGGATTGGAGCCACCACGTTGTGCCACGTCAGCTTTTTCCACATGTCGATCCCACATTACGCCACCGAGGATTTTGCCACGTGTCATCGTATTATTAAGCCACATCATATAATTTTTATTTACTAATTAAGCCATGTCATATAGATTTGTATACATCATATTCATGATTTTTTTTTAAAAATCCATGTCATATTTGTCTAATTTTCTAAAAATATATCTTACCATTTTAATACCAAATCTTATTTATTTTCTATAAAGATTACATTTCGAAATTAAAAAAATAGTGTATTGATGAAGATTAGTTTCCATAAATTGTGAGATCTTTATGATAAATACTAGACAATTTGATATCATATTAGGTTAGAATAAATATGTATGATTTATTTGGGAAGATTGACCTAATATCAATATTTTTAAATACAAAATTTATATTTAATTATAATAAAATCTGCATTTAATCATAATATATGTAATGTGAATATATGTTATTTTGTTGTGATTCCTTCACTATATGACCTAACTCTAATTAAATCAAATATTTTTTATGGTCAAAATTTAGCAACAAAACTTTTTTTTTTTTGAGGAACAAAACTTTTGTTTGATTCCGTGTTTTTAATCAATTTGGATATTCCATATCTAAGCTACAATCAGTTTTGATTTAATTTGATTTCCCAAAAAAATTAGTTACGTAGTACTACTTTGAATTTTGAAGTTGAATTTTAAAATTTGAAGTTGAGCTACGTAGTTACGTTTTGCTTTGATTTTATTTTATTTGATTTTGAATTTTGAAGTTGGGGGTGATAGTTATGTAGTACTACTTTAAATTTTGAAGTTGAGCTAACCATATCCATTAATATTGTTATTTATTTGATTACGTCCTCTTTCTTTCCTATTTTGAATATTTGCTTTTTGTAAAATATCTATTGAACATTAAATTATCATCCCCAAATATTTTTTAAAAAACTTTACAACATAAAATTATTTTTGAGAAGTCCAATTAACCAAAATAATGTTCTATACGATGAAAAATGTTAACCACATAACAAATGAAAAATGTACGTATACTTTTTTTAAATTGAGTGGTGTTATTATGATTATGACCGGATAATGTTCTATACGATGAAAATGATAAATATTTGTTTCAAAATTACATTATCCTTTTCATAAAATAGTCAATTAAGATTTTTCTTCCTAATTTATAACATTTAATAACACGGAAATTTTCTCTTAGTTTGCAGTTTCTCTTATTTATTTTGATTGGTTAGACCATCTCTTATTTATTTATAAATTTTGTTTTAATAAATTAATACATTTTTTTGAAAAAAATTGGGTCATAAAATACATTAAAGAATCTTTCATTATGGTGTTTTGGGTATATCAATTTCATATCCATTTATTGCTAACTGTAAAATTATTCTTTATTTTATATTTTTATATTTTAACAGTGAACTAAATTTAATTATCATAATTATTTTTTATGCATTACAAAATTAAATCCAAACCCCGTGCAGGGCACGGGAATTACACTAGTGTCAAATAATAGTTCTAAATTATTTCAGCCAAAAAAAATAGTACTTCTAAATTGTGTACATGTGAATTAGATTAAGCTAACTAAGTAATTTGTTTTATAATAAATTATCTTGCGATTTATTGTCAACGGTTTGTGATATGTACGTCCTATATGTGAAACAACAATTATCAAGTTGTCTGCCACTTATGATTTTTCTGCGGCATTTATCTCTTCTAAATAGCTCGGGTTGACATCTAATTCATTACGAAAATCGAATACTACCAATAAATTACTTTATAAAATAGAATATATAAAAAAAGGTATCGCATTCGATCAACTTATTATTAGATTTGAATTAGGGTTGACTAAAAAAAAGTGAATGTTATGATCGATATGCACAATGCATTAGTTATATGAAGGATTTGGCTATATGGCATTTGGAAAATGTCATATTATAAGAAAATACTACAATATGTCATATTTGCACACATAGCATAACCCCTCTCTCCACTAGTTAACCGACCGTTGACCGGCGTTGACCGGCGTCAATTGTGACCACAAAGTGACAATTTTCACACCTAATTGTCACCACAAAGTGACAATTTTCACACCTAATTGTCACCACAAAGTGACAATATTCACTCCTAATTGTCACCACAAGTGACAATTTTCACATTTAATTGTCACCACAAGTGACAATATTCACACCTAATTGTCAACACAAGTGACAATATTCACATATAATTGTCAACACAAGTGACAATAATCACACCTAATTGTCAACACACGTGACAATATTTACACTAATTGTCACCACAAGTGACAATATTCACACCTAATTGTTACCACAAGTGAAAAATAATTGTCTTCACAAGTGACACCTAATTATCATCACGAGTGACAATATTCAACAATTAACTAGAAGATTATAGTAATCACACTGAAAAGTATAGTTAAAACAAGACTTATGCACACAACTCTAAATTATCATCACAAGTGACAATATATATCATCACCAATGTTATCAAAGGATCTTCTTGATAACACCTAATTGTCCCCACAAGTGACAATATTTATCATTATATTATCAAATTTCAAGATACCAAATTGTCAATTTCACATTTTTGTTACAAGTGGCAGTATTAATCATCATTTTTATCACTTTCACATTTTTAACACACTTGTATTGTATCATACAAAATTGCACAACGTACCAAATTGTCACTTGCATCACAAGACGGAGTCAATACATAGAACACGTGTTATCAAATTTCAAGAATTTGTGAAATAAATAGTCATCACTATATGCATATCATTTTTAATACATGTTATGAGGTAGGCCAAATCACCTTCACGTGCATAGATAATTTCCTCACATTAGCTGCCTATGTGAAAGAAGAGTCCGTGCAAATGCAAACATGTGAAAACCAAAAACAACAGCACGCACTGCCAAAAAGAGCACAAGAAAACCTCCATTAATGATGAAGTTCATCAAATAGAAAACCTTCTGCGTGGTCCAACCAAACTCCATGAGTGGAATCGCTGATGTCGTCCCACCAATTAGATGTCAATTCATGGCGAATCTTGACCTTTCCTCCTCTTCCCTAACCCTGTCCTTCGCATCAAAACACCGCATTGGAGGCAAGTCACGAGTTTAATCGGTCTTTCAGTTCAGAGAAGCTCGACTCGTGGAGAGAAAGAGAGAGAAGATGCAAGTAAAGAGCAAAGTTGGCGTGCGCAAGTGTGGAATCGGAATTAGCAGTCTGGCCCTCACCGCCGCCATTGGAGAGATCTTGAAAGCCGGGGCTAGCACTAGTAAAAGCCACCGCTTACCTTACCTTTATCGCCGCCGCCGCCTGAGGCGGAGGATTTCTCGGCGATCGGAGAAATGCCGGTGGCTTTGTAGAGAAGAACGGGGAAGATGAAAACGGCGGCGAACGAGGCAGCGAGCGGGGAGTAGTAGTGGACCAGCGACGGAGATGGCGCTTGACAGCGAGAGTAGGATGGAGGCCGAAGACGGCAGCGGAGGACGCCATGGAATCGGAGAGTAGAAGAGCGCAGAAGGAGGAGAGAGAAAGGGAGATCGGGAGGGAGAAATCGGAAAGGTTTCTACAGCTACAGGAAAAATAAGAAGAAAAAGAAAATGAACATGCCAAACAGCAAAAAAAACTCATTTACACCATACGCGCAAATAGCAATGCAAAGTCAGACGCTTAGCACAAATCCTTCTAGTTATATATGCACCAATACACTCTTCTATTATAATGGTCACACTAGCCTCACATAATTCGGTTAAAATTTAAGTGCTACATAAATCATACATAAACACATAGTTAAATTAACAATAAGGTTATTAGACAAGATTTATTATCCTTAAAACATTTTTGGGCTAAACCACACATAACCTTGTGCTAAACCCTACACAAACATATGTAGGTACCATGTTAAATTGCCTTAACCATAAGGTTACCAAGCAAAATTTCCGAGCATTTAACCGCATTTGTGTGCTTAAGCTTGAAAGCAAATGAAGTGAATCCGTTTGCTTTTACCTCGTGAAAATAGAAATGAAAATCTTTCAATGTAGTTTTATTATTATTTTACTGATAGAACTGACATCAAGAATGGATTTGATTTAATGAGTTAATATATTGATCTAAATATATTTGGTATTATCTTTTTTGCATCTTATGTTCATGCTAGCCAAATAGGCGCAATACGATTGCTCATTTTGTTGCTCGATTAGTACCGTACCTATCTTTGGGGTAGAAACACGCGTATGTCTAGCAAATACGGAGTATTATTTGCTGAACACGATCTTGAATAGACTAATGCATGACACTTGTTTTCTCTTGAATAGACTAATTCCGAAACCAAATGCAGTCTTAGGGCATCTCCAACAATTTCTCCATAATTTCTCTCAATATGGAGAATCAAAAGCTATATTCTCCATAAAAAAACATACTCCAACTCCAAGAGCTTCCCCATTTTGAACAATCTCATATTTATTATTTTACTTTTTATATTTTGACTTTTTTGTAAAATATCATAAAAATCAATATAACCAATGAAATGTTGTCATGTATAGCAATTCATTTAATGCATTCTCCAAATGGATTTGGAAAATTCCCCAAATTTGGGGAAAACACCCAATATCTTTTTCTCTATCCCCATTTTAGAGAATGAGATGGAACATCTCTTAGAATTAAAAATATCCAAATTCACATATACCAATGTATTTGAAACATCTCTTGGAGATGCTCTTAGTAATTAGAGACTGTTTGACACTATACTATTGGCCAAATTCGTTGATACAATTATGCAAAGAAGGAATGACCTGGTTGTCAACTTGTTTCCAATATAGTTGGGGGGGAACCCTAATCAAGGTGCAAGTGGAAGTCACTTTATGTAAGAAACAAAAATTGAGCATACATGGTAAGTCTAAAAAAATAAGTTCCATTTTGTGGGAGATAGTTGGGCCTCATAAGTCAAATCATGTTCTTGCCAATTGCTTAGTCTCTCTCCTCTATTTGCCGTAGGATTGTATTAACATTTGGCGTAAACTCAAGTATGAGAGTGAAATAGCGTTGAAACGTTAGATATCATATTTTATTTCCTCAAACCTATATACGATCTCTAATACTCACATGTCAAATATATAAGTTGTCTAATAGAAGGTGTTTAAATCATTATAACGAGGAGAAAAAAGTCATACTCGTGCAGTAATCACAAACCCGTGATACTATACAGAAGTAATAATCGATGATTGTAAAAGCTTATAAACCTATGTATATATATAAAAGCCGTAAGGATTGGAGTCACCACGTTGCGCCACCTCAGCTTTTGTCACATGTTATTCCTATATTACGCCACCTCAGCTTTTGCCACATGGCATATTCTCCTTGCTCCTTAGAAATTACTTATTTTTTTTTTTCCACCTCACAATCTACATGGTATGTAAAAGTTACCATGATTATCTCTATTTTTAGAAAACTTGTGATAGGATTAGATCTATTTTTGTTACCAAATCTTTAAATTTTAACTTATTTTTAAGTTTCCCATTATTATTATTTTTTGTACAATTTACATTAAAATAATAAAATCAAACCTATTCTTATTTTCATCCATTTGTATTATCATTTTTTTAATAACCACTTTGTTAACAAATATATAATTCTCAATTACAATTTTGATTTATCTATAAACTTTCAATTATAATTTTTGTTACAATGAAAAATATTTTTGAACCAAATTTTCGAATCTTTTATTATTAAATCAATGCATTTTAACATGAGATATTTTACTTTTGTCATATATCCAACAAATTTTTTACTTAATTGATTTTTTAATTGTATTTATTTTTTATATAGTTTTTATGAAATTAATGATCTAAAGACAAGATCTTGACAATATATAAATAAGATTTCAATAATGGAAAAGTAAAGATGAGATATTTACCATATATATGAAATTCTGTAATGGAAAAAAATCAATGGGTATTATATAGCTCTTTCCACTTACGGTATTATATACATACATTTAAGTTCTAATTGGCTATTTTATATAGTATAACTTAAAGTGATAATTTTATGGAAATAGTTATATCTATATTATATATACCCCACTACTCAAAAAATTATGTACCGATGTAACAAAATTAATAATAATCGATGAACTATTTTCATTTTTTTGGTTTGATTTTTTTAAGAATACTTAATTGGAATATTTTGATTAGATTTATTTTTTTAGATATATAGGATTTAAAGTATTCATTACTTTTGGTTTAGGATTTACTTTCCAAATAGAAAATGGACATTATGCACACATTATGAAACCGAATAACTTCATATAGAAAGTCCTATTATTTTTTTTTCCAATTAATTATTACATTTTAATGTCAAATAAAAGTTGATTATCATAAAACATTTTAGTTATATCAATAAAATTAAGTAAATTTTTTATACTAATCCCGTGCAAGGCACGGGGATTACACAAGTTGATTATATGTTATTACATCTTGTCAGGCGAATCTTAATCCTTAAGATATTATAGGCTATGATGCGACCCTGCCCACCATGTCGGCCATAGAGGAAGAAGACGCTCTCCAACTTAAGTCTAAGGGTCCTATCACAAGCAGCCAAGCCAAGAGCATCGCCCAAGTCACTCAATCCTTAGTGGTCCGAGTCTCCCGATCGCAAGGCTCTTCGGACGTCATAAGATGGGTTAGCGTCTCCACTTAGCTGAGCTCGGACTCGACCTCAGCAAGACCGGTTTCGTCCCCAGAAGGCTCGGCCACGACCGTCTCCTGGCGATCCCTTCCTGAAGGACCAGGTCGGCCACGACCCCCCTTGGTCGGCCTCGACCCTCTCCTGGCGACGTCCGCGTTTTCGGTTTCGATTCCTTTCGAACCGCCTATCCTTATTTAGATTTCTTGTATTTTATGTCAAGTTATTATTTTAGGATAGTTGTTTGACTTAATATTAGATAGCTTGTTTCCCTTTCCAAAGATAAAGATATGATTTACTAGATTGTTTCTTTCCTGGTTAGAAATCTAGGGGGCCGATTCTCCCTCTATAAAACTCGTGTATTCAGTTTCATTATAATTTATGCAATATTGAAATTCCCTAAAGTAAAGTCGAGTTTCTCCTTCTTCCCAGGATACCGGTGCATCAACCTTCGTTCGTCTCTAGTTCGAACATCATCAATCGCTTCCGCATCAATTGTTACTTCATCATCCATCATTCAACGAAAGAAACGCACTTACGCCTACGATCTCGATCGGGACATTCGTATTCTTGTCGGCCACGAGGAACAAGGACACATCAGGCTACAATACCATACCAAAAGTTAATATTTCCCCCAATAGGAAGGGAAAAAACACCATAAGTAAGGAAATATTTATTGTTAATGGATTCTTTTCACCTCAAACTTGCAATCAATACATTTTTGCAAAAAAGGGGAGACCATTAGATTGAAAAGGCTTTCTTTTTTGGGTGGGGGCGTGGTAGTGTTTGGTTGCAACAAATTTGGTGCCGACACTTGGGTGTTATATATGGTGGTACATGCATTACACATTTACACTTGTTTTTAATTAACCAATGTTCAATGGATTGCTCTGTTGCATATGTTTTTTCTTTTTTCACGATGAAATTTTTTAATTTTGATAAGGAAAGGAATTAAGTTAGGCCTTATGTAAGATAGGAGGCACTATCATAGATCACCTTCAATTTTTTTTCCTTTTGCACAATGAAGGAAGGCATATACCCATCGTGCTCTGGATAATTAATGTCATTTTGCTCTTTTTCATTTAAAATTTTAATAAATTTGAAAAACATTAGTCATAGTCCAACTTCCCAAAGAACCTAATACATTTAAAAAACATTAGTTATATAGTCCAACTTCCCAAAGAACCTCTTTCCCTCGCCCCTTTTTTCCTTGCATTTTGTAATGCTATAGGTTTATTATCTTCTTCAACAAAACCACCTCTTTAGTACATAAATATCATATATTTCCGATTATAATGAGTTTTTTGTTCTTTCCCTTCTTGTATTTTCGTAAAATGTTTTTTCTTCGTTAATATCTTGGTGGCCATACTTATAGAGATTTCGTCTAGTTAAACCCCTCCTAAACACTGGTTGAAAGTTCTAAGCCTACATATTATAAATATAATCTTAACATTTCATTTTAGAACGTCTTATATACCTGATCAAAAGAACGTCTTATATACAAGATTCTATTAAATCGAATATCAGGAATTGAAGAATAGATCCTTGATACCTCATATATCTCTATCACTTATTTTGAAAATGTAGTTTACGGATATATCCCGATTGAAAAGCATAAATGCTAAACATCACCTGCCTCCATCACCAATTTATACATTTGGACTTAAATACCCCTTAATTAATAAACACCCATGAAAAAGAAAAAAAAAAGGGAAATTAAGAAGACAAGCGGAATTAAGTAGCCCTAGTTACAATTTCCCCACACAAATCCGCCATTGGAGAGGGGAGAAAGAAAGCACCACATTCACTATCATGTCTTCTCATCGCTATCTTCTCCTCCTCTTCTCCTCTCTCCTACCGGATCTCACCTCCTCCGACTCCGATTCCGACGCCGATATCGTTGACGAGCTAGTCTCCCTTCGATCGAACTCCCCCGCCGGCGTAATCCATGTCTCCGACCACATCCTCAAACGTATCATGTCTGTATCACGCCGATCCTTCTTGTTCGTCATCTTCTTCGACGCCGCTCAGCTCCACGACAAGTCGGAGCTCCACCTCCCCGATGATACATTTGGACTGCGCATTCTCCTCTCATATTTCTTTGTGAGAATGTTTGCACAATTAGCTAATTGGCTCAACTTACTGATACTTGTTTTATTTTCTCAGTTGCATTCCCTTTCAGATTTCTTTCACATGGATTGCAAAATTAACCGTTCAAATTGATGCCTTGCAAACGTAAATACTAGAAAGAGAAGTGTTTGGTAATTTTTCTGCCATTCTCGTAAACATGGAAAAAAAATTGTGGCTATTGCTCTGTCGGTTTCTCTGTAAATTTAACATGCTTTTGGGGTAAATTTGGAAAAAAAAATGATGATGTTTTCTTTGGAGTGACGTTTAGCATCCCTCTTGAAAAGCTCTTTATTAGCTATTGCTTGTATGAGAAGAATATGCTCATGCCACTTAGCCTTTCCAATTAGCAAGTCAAAGAGCAATGGATGCACTTTCATATATGTTCTCAAATGTCAACTTAGTTGCCTAACACGTTACTTTTTTATCAAGGGTTTTGCTATTCGTCGCCCCAGTCGGCGATAAATAAAATCCCCAAAATAGAAGTGTATCTTGTTAGGAGATTTCAAATCTAAACTTGACAACTAATTACCATAAATACATTTTAATTAATTAGTCATGATATAGAATTTGCGTTACAATTTGGATTCTGAGGGGATATTTACTCTAAAATTTCCATAAAAATAAAAAACAAAAATATTTTGTACGTAAATCAAAGTATCAAACCAAACAAAAACACAGTTACCAATTTTTTTTCTGCTAAAAAACAGAGCAATTTCTCGTTTTCCTTGCATACTCTTGATCACTTGGGAGTTCATTTAGATCAAACAAAACCATATGAATTCAATAAAGCATACATATTGTTAAGATAAACATACATACTTTCCATGTAAAATGAGAAGAGTGCTTAGCATACCCTGTATTCTATCTTGATGTATATAAGCTATGAAACTTTGAAGAGATCAAGATGCTTAAATCTACTCAAATTGAAGACTTTTACAATTGAAGAGATCAAGTCTCCTTACATGAGAGAGGGGGTGGGGGGTGAAATAAGTAAAATTCAATGAAAAATATGGCAATATCCATAATCAGCAAGAAAATAAAACCACCTACGTCAAATCTTAAAGGAGAGAATCTTACATAATATTAATTAATTAATCGAAATTGAGATATGATAGCTAGGTATTAGGAAGATTTATTTTTAGTAGTTTGAAAATATAGATTTGAAATCTTTTAACAAGATATATTTCTATTTTGGGGATTTTATTTATCGCCCCCGGGGCGACGAATAGCAAAACCCGGGGCGACGAATAGCAAAACCCTTTTATCAAATGTCCAATACTCATTCCTTTTTAAAATACAAAGATGATAAACATGGCATTACCCGAAAAGTGATCACGAGTTAGATGATCCCTCTCCTTTGTCATTAGTGGAAGTAATTATAGTTCAAAAGGATCACAAAAGTCATTAGTGAAAAATCATGTGAAAGTAGCTGGTTAGAACTTTTTTAAGCACATATTGTGTCCAAATCACTACTAATATTCTCTTACACGTAATCTCCATATGCGATTCTTGGGTTTGCCATATTAACCTTCAAACACGGCTTATACTTCAAGGTGCAAAAGAAAATTTCTCCTCCTAATTAAGCCAATTATTAAGATAGCTAAACCTCATCATCTCGAATGATAAGTGATATATGTGATTAACGAGATCCTCGTTGTAATAGACCTAAATACCTCTATACGGTTTGCATTTTTTTTAGAAATAAAAACTTCTCTAGGCGTGCTAAACGGCTTATAGATGTCAGAGAATCAACCCTCTATCGTAACCGACTATCTTATGCACATTCTTGGCTCTATCGTAGTGACTGAATCGATCTTGTTATATTCGTTAGTTTTGATGGAATAAACATTGTTTGATGTGCTTGCTAAAGTGTTTCAAGTCGACCAACACATCGAAGTTTCAAGGCTGTGGAATTTACAAGCTAAGTAGAAGCAAATAGGGACCTGTTGAAACGACTGAAATCAATAGAAATTTATAGTTGCAAATTGCAATGCATGCAAGTATGAGCTAGGGGTATGCAATTTTTACGGCTACAAAAATCTAATACAAGGCCGTGGTAGAATTGGATTAGGGTGTAAAGCCCATGTCAAGAAGCCCATAATATCTGGGCTTAGTTTAAGCCCGTCGATTCAACCATAATTAATGTCTTTGATTGAACTAAAACACCTTGGTCTAATAATCCGAAATTCAATAATTGTATGTAAACTATAATAAGCTTACATTTTACCATTTTAACTCTAGTAAGAGGGAAAAGTTTTTGGTCAAAGTAACACATACCTGACGATTGCACTTTCGAGTATCAAAAGTAATGAACTTTACGACATCATGTATTCACTTATAGGCTTATAGCATATATCCACTAACAGTACATAAATATTATTCCTTCTTCTCACAAAATCTTATCCTAATAATCAAGGAGTTTGGCCGTGATATTTTGGTTTCTTTTTTTTTGGTCGAATCATTTTGGTTTCTTATTTCCGTGGGAGGAGATCTTGGTTTAGTCAGTTATGTTTTATAATGGCTAAACCTTGTGGGGTTAGTCTAGTGGGGCAAGGCAACTTAGATAGGATATCGGTCCGATAGGTTATAGGTTCGATCTCCTATTAGTTTTTTTGAGGTACATTATATGTAAATCCCCTTATAAGAATTATTTGAGTCCTTGAGTCTTTCCTGTCTAGGACACCATCCCCTTACACTAAAATTTTTTGACAAAAAAAAATGTTTATAATGGCTAGAAAATTCATAATCAAGTTAAGGTTGGTCGAAGGCGAAAATTGGTTTTGAGCCATGACTAATAATTATGGTTTTTCTAGGGTTGGGCATTAGTAGTTTGGTAAAAAACCGAACGTAGTCAAACAAAAAAACGGAATTTCATTCAAGGTAAACTGAAAATCAAACAAATTTGGTTCGGGATAGATAGAAGGTTTTCTTTTGAAAATTTCAAATCAAATCGAAACTAAAACTTGTGACATTACGAAACTGAACCGAAAAATACAAGTCGGTTCGGCTTAAAGTTTCGGCTTGAACCGAACCATACTCAACCTCGGTTTTTCAAATTTGTACTTGTATGTTCTTTTTTTTTTTTGGTCGAAGTACTTGTATGTTCTTCATATTTGAAACTGTATCTCATTTTTGAACCATGGCTAATTGATTAGATTAATTTTGTTTTTCTAAGGAAAAATAATACTAACTTAAAAACCCCTAAATATATGGGTTGGTTTCTAATTTATTAACTGATGGATATAAAAATCATGATATAAAATACGGAGTATAAGTTTAGGTAAATGTTCCTCGTGCTTAATTAGGTGGTCCTAATATTCCGTCCTAGAGCTTAAGGCACATTTGTTTGTATGTGCCTATCTATTCTTCTCTCCTTTGTCAATATATAACTATAAATCATGCAAAAGTCTAAACAGTCCTATACGTACGTGTTTCGATTTTAGAATAATGAAGGTTGGTACATAACTAACCAAAAAAAATACTAGCAATTGTTCGAAAAAAATAAGATATACTTATTAACCAAAGTCACATCTATACAAATAGTATTTAAATGGTATGTTTGAATTATGCAACATAAATAAACATATACAATCAAACTTCAAAATTTAAAATGTTATCGTTAGCTTAACATGCTTAATTTTTGTATGAGCCAAATATTATCTCTTGTCTTACCAAATAATTAATGCGCTATACAACACAACCACCATGCATAAAGAGTCTAACATGCACCAATGTATCACGAATTCACAATAGTTACCTTTACCTTACAGCTAGTTTCACCTAGGGGTATTCATAAATATCCGATCCGTTCATTCCGATCCGACGATCCGATCCACGATAATCCGAGTCCAACGGAAAGTTATCCGAATCCGGTCCGATCCGAGAAAAATTAGTCGGATAATGGACCGGATATGGAATAGAATTTTACCCCTGAAATCCGACGGAATGTGATCCGATCCGATAAAACTATATATTTTCTTAGCATAATGTCATAATTTCGTGTTTTAAACTTAATTTTATCTGAAAAATACATGTCAAATGGTAAACCGGATATTCGTGGCGGATATCCGATCCGATCCGAGATGAACGGACGGATATCCGGATCGGATACGGATAGCACTTTTGAAAAAAAAAATCCGGTAATATCCGATCCGTTTAGACTAAACGGATCGGATATCCGACCATGAACACCCCTAGTTTCACCCCTGTATCCCTGTACCATGTACGAGTAATATGATTATAAATCTAATTTAATATAAATATAAATATATAATGTCAATAAGTTCATGCTTTATTTAATATAATAGTAAATCAACTCGTAATATAAATAAGTTGGATTTGTTCAAAAATTACTTTATGATAAATATCACGTTTTATTAAATAATAATATTATCCGAAGATTATAACTAATTCTTGATAAGTGATAATTCATAATTTTTGGTAAATTTTAAGCATTTTTTACGGGATTAGAATTATAAGATTATATGAGATTTTAACTACCTAATTTGTATAAGGAAGGGATCGATTGCTTATTTTATTATAGAAATGACACGTGCCACAAATTTACGTGAAGTGTCTCCACTTTATACTATACCTAGTATAGATTTTGAATTATGAGCACCATACATATGACTTTATATGGATTTCTGACCGTTAATTCTGCAAAACCCATATTAGTTTCTTAACAATGATGATTTTTGTCTAATCTAATAACCAATAACTAATGACTCATGTTATCATATCTATACTATATATTAAAGCCGGAGAATTTTGAGCCTCCACGTTAATTCTGGCCCCACCACATGTTAAATTAGTTATCTATCCTTATAAGTTTTACAATTAAAAAATTCTCATATGTATCTATCTAATTACCATCTATTGATATATCAGAATAATATCTATATCCATAATCTATCAAAATAATATCCTAGATTTATAAAGTATCCAAATTTTATCTATCTATACAATTTAGATTCATCCTAAGGTCTAAAGCTTACATTATTTCTAAATATCCAATTGATAAATTGATCAAATTACACATACACGTACGAAATGTTGATCCAAATTTTGGATCAAATTGGTGTGCACCATGTACGTGTGTATCCATGTTATTTCTACATATCCACATTTGATGAATTGATCTATGAGCAACTATGTTATAAATTTTACGTTTGATAAATTGATCTAAATTTTACGTTATCTCTAAATATCCATGTTATTATAATGTTACGTTTGATGAATTGATCTAAGCAAGTACGTTATTTCTACATATTATAATTTACGTTTTGATATTCTCATATGTCATATGGTACGTTTGCAATTGATCTATGTGCTTGATGACTTGATCAATGAGAAAAGGTATCCAATTAAATTTTACTTTAAATATTGTACAATCATAGTGTACGTTATTAGTAAATTAAATATGCATAAATTCACAAATATAATATATTAAAAATAATTTTAATATTTAAAACATAGCCGTACGTAGTACGACGGTAAAGCTAGTTATGTTATAATTGAAAAACATTTCTATCAAATAGTTATTTTCTCCACCTTCAAATTTCAAAGTCCACAGTAAGCTCAAAAATCCCCCATTTATCTCTTCCTCGGTTTGATTCTCGCATGCCTTTTTCGTCTCTCACATTTCATTCATCACCACTAGCAAATCCAATTTCGGAATTTCCTCTCTCTCAAAGGACAAAACAAATTAAAGACAGAGAAAGACGAGACGAAAGCCATTTTTCCTAGAAAGATCGCCCCCACCCCCATTATCACACACGAGGAGAAATCACCCATTCCTATTCCACAATTCCAGTCTCTCACTCAATTCATCTTCTCCATTTCCAAGATACCCAGAAATAGTTGTGTCCAATTCCCCCAATTTGATCATTTCCTAATACGGGGAAAAGTAAAAAGTTGCAATCTTTTTCCCTGTCGGACCATCAATTCCTCTCTTTTCGTCTGAATTGTGCTTGTTTTTTATTCTTACTTCCATGGCACAACAAAATGCTGTCAACTCCGATGATCAGCTCGCCCAAAACTGCCATTCACCCACCAAATCCTCTGAAACTGAAATGGGGTCGGACTCCAAAACGGAATTCCAGAAGAACATGAATCAGCTCGCTGATTTTCTGTCGAAGCTGAATCCTTGGGCTGAGGAATTTATTCCGTCTTCTTGTCGGGGGAAGAATGATCACCCTTGTGATACCAAACTTTCCAAGCCTAATTCGGATTCCGGAATGGAGAATTTCACCAATTCCCGAAAGGTATTGTTAATTCTGCTGATTTCGTCAATGATCTGGTTCAGTAATTCATTTCCTCTTTACGAATTTTGATCCTTGGGTTCGATCGGTTGTTGAAAATTTGTCTGGTTATGGGGTTGGGTTTGGCTTGATTGGTGGCTTGACCAATTGTTTATTACAAGTTTAAGTTTTGGTTCGCCTAGTATTTTATAATGTGATTTTTGGCTGTCAAATATTGACATAATATGCTGTTTTTCTAGAACTTCGTCATGCTCAATATATCATATAGATCTCTGCGGAATTGGCTGGTTTTTCACCTTTAACTTTTCGTCCTTTTTACTTTTTATCTTCCTGAGTTGTCTAAATTTTATCAAAACCAGTGTATAGTGTTATGTTATCTCTCTAACTCTCTTCTTGAACTGTGTTCTATTTCTGTTTTCAACAACAGACGGTTCTGTTGTTCTTACTGTTCTTGTGGGCTATCACTTGATATCAGAAAAGATGTTGAGAACTACTTATGCTTACATTTGAATCTTCGTACATTGTCTAAGTACTAAAAGCTCAGTGGGACTCCAAAACCAATTTGCAAGGTTTTTAGCTCATACTTCCAGTTTCATTGTGGATTAAGCTATAATATTGGCATTGCCTTACAAAAGGGTCATTTGCAAATATCATGAAGTGCTGTTACTTATGTTGAGTTACATAGACTTGAAATGGCCCCTATTATCTTGATGATCATGAGTGCTGTTCTGTGCATCTAATTCGGTAATGTACGAGGATTTGCGAATTAATACAGGATTTGTTTCACATCTTCGCGTATTTAGTGTGGCCTGTGGCTCGAAATCTTGATGATCATAGAGTTTTCCTGAGTATTTAATTTGGTCATGCATGTGGATGGATATGCAAATTAATGTAGGGTTTATCTCACTTCCTCGCGTGTTGTTGTATCCATTTTTTTGTACCAGAAGACAAGTAGCTTCAACCAGGGAAAGAGGAGATTTAGTGGTAGAGCAACTAGAGCTCAAAGGGAAGAAAGCGTTAAGCGCACTGTATACGTCTCTGACATTGACCAACATGTAAGCACTACTCATTCCTTTGATCAAATACAATCAGACTCTTGTGAAACATTACTAACAAACCATTTTTCATCTTATGAAATCAGGTCACTGAAGAGCGACTCGCTGCTTTGTTCAGTAGTTGTGGACAGGTACGGTTTCCGCTCTTATTTTACAGAACGACTGTTATTTAACTGTCTCACTCAAAATTCAATCTTTTCATCCAAATGCCAGTCATAAATTTCTTTGTTCCATCATCTAGTATGATTCATAGAAGTGGATTGGTTATCCAATCAAGTATTGAATAATTATAGAAATCAGTTATGCTCTTAATTAAACAAAAGCTCCTATAAAACCACTTTTGACAGCTCTTCCATCTCATTTTGGTCATTGAAATATTAAAAATCTATTTGGTCAATGAATTTGCTACTGGATTTCAGAATGTTCAGAATATCATACCTTTTCAGTCAAGTTAGAACTACAATCTGATCTTTGATCAAAAAAAGAACTACAATCTGATCTCGTTCTGCGTCTGTTTTCACCTGAAGGTTGTTGACTGTCGTATCTGCGGTGATCCTCATTCAATTCTTCGGTTTGCTTTTGTGGAATTTGCGGATGAGCGTAAGATTAACTATTTTACTTATACCATTACAAAAAAAACATTATTTCTTGACATTTTCTTCCCATTGTTGAACAGATGGAGCAAGAGCTGCTTTAACCCTTGGTGGGACAGTGCTCGGATACTATCCTGTTCGGGTATTGCCTTCAAAGACGGCTATTCTCCCTGTTAATCCGAACTTCCTTCCAAGGGTATGGTATCACTTGATCTTCTCTGTTATGTTACTTCTTTTGCTCCACAAGGCTGTAATAACAAGTTATCATATTCCTTGTCAAATTTATATGCAGTCTGAAGACGAGAGGGAAATGTGTGCTAGGACTATCTATTGTACAAATATCGATAAAAAGGTGATGTCTTCCTCGTCTTTCCTGCACTCACTTTTGAGTCTTCGCTTCACTGATGGATACCGAATTCATGCTAAATAAGTTGGTTTGTTCATGCAGGTGTCTCAAGCAGATGTCAAGAATTTCTTTGAAAATACTTGTGGAGAGGTAAGAAGGTTCACAATATAATTATAAGATGAAAGGCGGAAAATGATTCGATTTGAAACCTCACGAGCTGATGCTGGTGGTATTAACCAGTAACTTGGCATAATACTTACCCTAACAGGTCTCTCGCCTGAGGATTCTTGGGGACACCGTGCATTCTACACACATCGCTTTTGTTGAATTTGTTATGGTAAGTACAATGATGTATGTTTCCATGTATATATGGTTTAATGTGCAAAGATACCTGCATATCTTTTGATAGTTTTGTTTGCCACTATATAGTTTGTAGTCTAATCAGTTTTCCGACATATAAACAGGCAGAAAGTGCAATAATCGCCCTCAACTGCAGCGGGATGATTTTAGGAACCCAGCCTGTGAGGTAACTAATTCCGGACCCAACGATTATCGGCTAATCTCCCTTTGATTATCTCTCAAAACCAACAATCAAGGATTTGGTTTTTGTTATTCTTAGGGTAAGTCCTTCGAAGACACCAGTGAGGCAGCGCGTTTCTCGTGCAACAACACCATCGTAACTTCTCATCCAGGCAACAAACAAGATACATGTTGGTTGTTTGCCCTTGTTGTCCTAGGGATGACTTAAACTAGCTTCTTTTATTCATTTCTCTAATTACTTTTAATGAGGTATTTCGCTTCCTTAATCCCCTTGGCAAACTTTAAAAATCTCATCTTTGTTTGAGGTTTTTCTTGAGTACGAAGCTTTGTCTCAACTCCTAACTTAAACTACGTTGCCACTTGCTACTATCGAGATTTTTAGCCGGTCATTCGGTTCGGTTTAGCTCGGCTCATCCCATAAACAAAGTAAATTGTGTAGAGAGCGACTTATTAGTACGCCCGGCTATCTATTTTTTTCGGTTTCTCGATCTACCGCTCGTATATACACATTATAGATGGTAAGCTAACTTCATGTTTTGTGTAGGTCTCGTTGGTTAAACTACAGTAGCTCATAGTAGGTAAAAGAAGAAGGGCTACTGTTATCTTTCTAAGTAGAGAGCAATAAAAATAGAACGCTCTTATTTTGAACTTTATTATCCTGGTAATTCATTTGAGATTGATTAGTGTTTGTCAACCACTCAACTAAGCTATTAATATACATTAGAGCCGTCACTAAACTAACCTAATGGGATTTTTTTTAATAATACATTGGGTCAATATAATATAAGAAAATAGGGCATGATGGGTACATATTTGGTCAACCGATTTAACGGCTCGATGAAACCGGGCTGCTTAGCAAATCCTACTATAAGAATTCATCGTTATAAAATATGATTGGAGTGTACAAATTATTAACGTATGCATTATTACAACTTAGTATACTTGACCAGAAAAAGAGATCACAACTTAGTCAATGTATTATTACATTAATTTTTATATAATAACGTTTTCTACCGTTTTAGTATACTTGGAAAACGATACTATAAAGTTTAGAGCCATAGTGTTTTCTTGCACATCTAGTAATTCGATCGTTACATATAACGTCCCTCATTTACGTATGACGTGTCGTATCGTATACATTCAAATACTTTGTCAAAAAAAATATAAAATTGCACTCAGATTAGATCGTCCGTGATATTGTGTGTAGTTGATAAATGTAGTACCACTTCGTGCATATTTTGTTTGGGTGCATAATTGTCCATCAAAAACGAATCAAAGTACTATATATTCTTAGAAATTTAACCGTTTGATTAAGTGTCTGAAAACCGAAAGCATACTTTGTGTATTTTGCCTATACTCATTTTGTGTTTTCCTTAAAAGTTCATATACTATATTAAGGATATATTGTTTCTTAATGGTTCTATACATTACTTGCATTTTGTTGATAGTTCTCATCATCATTCACCATAGAAAATGTCAAAACCCGACTAGGTTATCCAATCCAAACCGGCAATCCGACCTAATGTGCCCGATGTGTTTTGTGATTTAAATTCGACCCAAAATCAATGGATCAACGTGTAATATGACTTGATTGATCATATCCAAATTTCTAACTACGTACCCGAATCCATTTGTGACCCAAACTAAATTGACTCGAATACGAACCCGATCCGCTCGATTGATTTGATAGCCGGGTCATTCACTACCTTTAGTATTGTATGGCTCATTAAGAAAAGACGATCTAGCCATGGACTAAAATCAACAAATTCTTTTCTTTATCATACGCTGACAATCTTTCACGGTTAGCCTTTATAATGTAAGACCATTATATGATCCAAACATGTCAAACACTACCTATAAAGTTACACTTCATAATTACTACATAGACAGACCATTTATTAGAGGTTTATAAGACCCACCAGAGAGACAACAACTAATGAATCTGTTTCATTTTTTCCACAATCAATGGCTGATCTGGACCCCTCTTACTGACAACAATGATTTATGTTTCACGCGATTTTGGTTCATATCATTATTATTATTATATATAGGGTGTATTCATCGTTCATCCTCGTAAGGATTCAAGTCACGTGAGACCAAGACAAACATCCTTCCTTCCTAAATTCGTTAATCAACTAAACCATGTACATTTTTTGGTCAAGGGTACTACCCATGGGAATGGGAGTCCTATTTGTTATAATCCTCGGCCATTAGTTCATCTTTGTCGTTATAATTATACAACCGTTAATTATCTTCGTTTGCTACTATACTGTTCTATTCTATCATTAGACATTTAGACACATATGCTATCAACCCTCAATAGCTCGATGTCAAAAACTAGCATCTTAGAATTAGGTATACTCTCCATTCATTTTCCTCTTTGAAACTTCATCAATGAATTAATGACCAATAAACGCACTTAGATTCACGTATCAAAAATGAGATTCATTTTCATTTCCATTTCCATTTCCGTAGTTGTTTTTTTTTTTTTTTGGTCAAGCCATTTCCGTAGTTGTGCGTCGACTAAACCAACTACACAATTGCTACAAAGGAAAATTGTAAGGATTATCAACAAACCTCTATCTGACGAGGTGCTACATGTATTATTATATCAACAACCCAGTCTACATCGTTCATGTCATGCTAACATATAAAAATGTTCCAATGGTAAAAACCATCTACACAAATATGAAAAACCCGAAATAATACATTATTATTTTTAGCTGATTAAAAAAAAGTCAAAAATATTATTTATACTTATCATTTTCTTCTTCCAATCGGGCAGCACCAAATAAAAATCGGGGCGACGGATTCTTTCCGGGTGGCGTACTCTATCGTTGGTAGCTGCCTTGTGCACCGCACACAACACAAACCCCCATAAAACTCCATTGTTGCTACCAGACAACCAAATCCAAATCCCTTGATAAGCCTCCCACAATCTCGAATCCCGCATCCTTCTCTTGTAAGTCTCCTTTGTCCCTCCTTTCTCTCCTTCTTCCCCCCGCCGTTTCTCGTCAGAATCGCAAAAAGTACACTACAACTAGTTCCTGATCTTGTTCCCTCTCAGTTTGTGTCCTCTTCGCAGACCAAATCTCATTGGCTCCGCCGCCGAAATCGGCCTCGCTACTCGATTGATTCCGGCCTCTCCACTGGTTAGTTGACTCCCGATTTCATCTCGATTCTTTGAATTTCGATTGTTTCGTGTCTCGGTGGCGTGGGATGGAAGCCAAGAATTTGTCCGGATTGAGGGAAATCTTCTTCGTCTCGCAATTCCATTCGAATATTGATTGCCGTGTTGATTTTTCCTTCTTCTCCTGTCGCTTTCCGATTGTGTATGCTTTGCTTGCTTGCGTAGCTATCTGGAACATGAACCGCCTCTTTATGTTCAGATAATGAATGAATTCCTGCCGTTTGTCGTTGATTTTTCTGTTTCTTTTGATAGGCCGTTGACGATTCTTCTCCAGCGAAATCAAGAATTTGTTTGTCTGGTGGCGTGATGTTTGTTTACTGAGCAAAATTAGGGTTCTAGGAATGACTGAGATACTTGGATTTGGAATTGGTAGTTGAAAGGCAAGAAGGAGATGCCACCTTGTTGTTGTAGACTTGTAGTTTGCTTCCAATTTGAGAAAGTGCAATAGGTTTGGGATAATTAGCTCATTATCATGGGGAACAAGTTGGGGAGGCGACGGCAAGTGGTGGATGACAAGTATACAAAGCCTCAAGGGTTGTATCCTATCAAGGATGTTGATTACAAGAAGCTAAGGAAGCTGATTCTAGAGTCAAAGCTTGCCCCCTGCTATCCGGGTGGCGATGAATGCGATTTCGGCCTTCTGGAGGAATGCCCCATATGCTTTCTGGTTCGTTTCTTCGATAGATTTCCGCCTTTTTGTTAATTTCTGTGCCTGTTCTACTCTTGGTGCAAGTTTATAAGATTTTTTTACCCCTGTCATGTTGAGGAGAAGAAATGATGAAAGTATGTATTTTCTTGTTCAGTAACTCATCTGATTGTGCCAGGCTTAGTTTATTTTCAACTTGGAGCATAGTCATAGATATTGCTAGCTCTGACTTGTCAATGAGATCTTGATCATCTTCTCCTACCCTATCCTTCTTTCATTTAAGAGAAAAATTAGAGGGTGAAGTTCTTTCCTGTTAAATGTGTCAATTAGTGTGTCTAGACTCACTTGCTCGTCTATGAATACCGAAAAAATACAGGAATTCTGAATATAATATGAATATGAAGTTTTAACTTATGATAATGCCTCATCATTCTAATCTTTTATTTTATCCTATGTATCAGTATTATCCGACTCTTAATCGTTCAAGATGTTGTACGAAAAGCATATGTACTGGTATGCATGCATTCATCAATCCTTTTGGAGTATGTAAATTTTGAGCATTTCCACGTGCTTATTTATTTCTTTGGATCATTTTGTCAGAATGCTTTCTTCAGATGAAGAATCCGAATTCAGCACGCCCTACTCAGTATCCTTTGCTATGTGCAATTATATTATATCCTGCTATTATGACAAATTCTGCTATTTTTATGTTGTGAATTCCTTAACCATCACTAGATGTCCTTTCTGTAAAGGCTCAAACTATGCAGTTGAATACCGGGGTGTAAAGTCAAAAGAGGAGCGGGGTTTGGAACAAGTTGTAAGACCAATATTTTCCCTCCACAAAGTTTAATTCTAGTATAGAGTCTATAGACTCCAGATTATGCTCTTTCGATTTTTTCTGGAAGACTAGTTCCAATGTATTTGTGTTTCATTTAGGAGGAACAAAAGGTGATTGAAGCTAAGATAAGAATGCAGCAGCAACAAGAACTTCAGGAGCATGAAGAAAGAATCCATAGAAGACAAGAAACAAGTTCTTCAGTTGGAGTTACACATGAAGAAAGTATCAATTGCAGCACATCTAGAGTTGTTGAGCGAGAAACACTCGCCTCTTCTCGTGACGCAGATGCTACAACATTGCCTAGACCTTCACTGAACATCCATCAGAACAGGTTAGTAATCTAATTGATATTGTTCATGTTATATTATTGCTTTCTTGAGGTGTACCAAATAGAGTGTCTTGGTGAGACTACATCTTTATTATGTAACACCTTTTAGATAATAATGCAGTGTGTAGTAGCAGTTGAAGTATGTAAAATTTATACAGTTGACAAAGAATTAGACAGTGCCCCACTGGGTGTAAGGCTTGGTATCATGCTTTATCTTTTGTAAAACTGAGAAAAATTACAGGAACAAGCATATGAGTACTTAGCTCTGATTTAGTTGGTATCATGTTTTGATTTCTTGTAGAATCTAACAAGGTTATGAATAGTTAACTCTGAGGTAGTTGATCAAATGCGCGTCTGTAGGGATGAAGGCATGTGTTTTATGAGAATCTAACTATACAGAGAGCTCTTGCTTCTTATGGCTCCTGATTTAATGACAAAGGTGTATTCTGAATACTTCCATATGGGGACTTTTAATTTAATAAACTCATTATGATGTAAAAATGTAGTACAAGGACGAAAAATCTGATTGCTAGCCCATTGAACTTGTTTCAATTGAGGATGATTGGAGAAAAGTTGTTTTCCTCAGAATTTGCATCAGCTCACTAGTGACTAGTATATTAAATGTTGAATGTAACAGAAGAAAGAGGAAGATTTAATGCACTCCTTTTCCTGATATTATGGGAAATGTAAACATCTGGAGATTCCAAATCTCTCATACAAGACAAGGATCCAGCTGTCCCTGTTTTTCCTCTCCTCCATACTCTTCCTATCCACGAGCTAACAAGATATAATCTTGACTGAAATACAGAGATTAGATTTCTCAATTATGTCACGATTATGAACTACACATTTTTTAGTTAAGTGATTTTAACACATTCATCATACAGTCAGCGTGCTACTAAAATTCTTATGTGTGTTTTTAATTATCCTACTGAATTCATTCAACCAGTATTTGTCATTTATGTGCATGCTCTATACTCTTGCAGTAAGGCTTACATTATCTATTAGAGATTCTGCATTCTTTTGAAATTATGTCCCTGAGATGTCTGTTGTAATGCAGTAATGATGAATTTGACGTGGACCTTGAGGATATCATGGTTATGGAAGCTGTCTGGCTCTCTATCCAGGTATACTACTTTTCACTTCTAACCTATTCATTTTTTTTGATGAATTTCCACAACCGGGTTTCTCGTAAAAAATTTCGAATGCCAATTTTGCTTGTCAAAACATATTTTAGGAGAACGAAAGGCAAAAAGAGAATGAAAGGCAAAACTATCTATCATATGAGAACGCCGTTCCCCAACAGTATTATTCTTCTTCACCAATGACAGAGCCTTTAGCGGGACCTTCATCATCATCATCGTCCTCCTCACCTTCTGGAGGACTTGCATGCGCCATTGCTGCCCTTGCAGAGCGTCAGCAGAGTAGTGAAGATCCTCAATCCCCAGGCCACAACTACACATCTGTCTCAGAAATGATGTTACCCAGCAGCAGCAGTCGCCCCTTCAGGATGAAGAACACAAAGGAAAACAATTCTTCTTGGAACAACTCGAATGCAAACACAACCCCGACGAGTGAAGTTGATGATGTGGGGCCCACCAGCTATGCTAGCTCAGATGATGAAGCTGATGAACCCATCCTGCCTCCCCCCCCACCGCCACCACACTTACTGTATGGAGATTGTGCTGGAGGGTATGCGAGTAATGCAACATACGCGTCGGAAAATGGAGAAGAGTATAATGGTCTGTTGCTGCCTCCACCAATGCCGCCATTGTACGCTGGAGATGGCGGGTATCAGTCAATACCGGGGCCGGTAGTTGTGCCGGAGAGCTTCGAGGAGCAGATGATGTTGGCCATGGCTGTCTCGTTGGCTGAGTCTCGTTCCAGAACTGCAGCTCAAGGAGTTGCATGGCATTAGGGCTTTTTTTCATGGAGAACAAACAACTGTTTTTTTTTTGAAGGTCTCTCTCAACCACGCTGAATATAATAGGAGAAATGATTTTAGTGATTAATGGAATGTTTGTTTGTTCATGATATACATGTTCAAAGCAATTGGTTTGGTTGGTCTGTTCTCTCTTTTTGAACTTTTTTGTGTTCTGCTGTCTTCTGGCTCATTTGACGGTCCAGAGTCGTTCTAGGTCCGAACCGGCTACTGTGTGGCTCGACTGCTAGAATTGTCAAAATGCGACCCAACAATCTAATCTGGTCCATCAATGGTGGTCTCATCCAACGTTACTCCAAAATTTACCGACGATCCAAACAGCTCAATTTTTTCCAAACAGCAGAAGGTGACAAAATTTACAGCCCTCTAGTTGGTTTGTTTTTTACTCCATAGCTTGTAGCTGGTGGAAGTATGCTTGTAACGGTTGGATTCTGTAAGTTATCACAAAGTACAGAAAACAATGCTGTTTGAAGGTAACAAGATGAGAAGTTTGAAATTCTCATCCTTTTACATCTCAAACAATGGCATGTAAATTTAATGTACTCCATTTTTTTTTACAGAAAACAAGTGCAGGCCCCACTGTGGTGAAGAAAGATCGCTTTTGTTCAGAACGAAAAAGAAGATCGCTTTTGTTTAATTTTTTGAATCACTGACCAAAAGTAGCATTTTTTTTTTAAAGTTTCAAACTCGAAAATTTTGGTTTTCTGTTGGTTTCCTCAAAAACCCTTAATTTCGAAAAATCCAAATCAGCTTAACAGTAGATAGGGCAGTAAATGAAACACAATTTGGTTTATTTTTCTGTTTAAACTGAAAGAAAAGTTTTGAATTGGGAGAGCAGACAAAGGATCGTTGTAATAAATAAGAGAGCGAGATTACATACATGGTGGGTTTTCCAATAAAAACTTGCCGTTCAAAATCAACCCCTCTCTCTCTCTCTCACTCTCTCAGTGTGAACTTCTTAAATTTCAAATAGCTCAATCAGTTCATTCATTCCTCCTCTTCAAAACCTGGCCAAGACGTTTTGCTCTAAATTGAGCTTTTCAGGTGGGCATTACTCATTATTCAGCTCATCAACTTTGAACCCCTATCGCTCAACAAATTCTTACTCAGGTGAAGCTTCTTCTTCTTTCACCTGTATATGTAAAAAAGATTGTTTCTTTCCTCTGTATATGCATTGGTGTACTTACTTTGCTTTCTGGGTGTTGATTGTTAGTAGTTCTAAGGAGATTACAACATAAATTTAGTAAATTGTACTTGGTTTGTTCTCCTGCTCTGAATGTCTGTGAGTCTGTGACCAGTGATCTTGTCAATGTCCTTTAAAATTATTAAATGTGATCAAATTCCCTGTTTCTGTTCCACTTCATTGCATTCCCACACTGACCCAGAACTTCCTGTTTCTATAAATCTGACCCAGAATTGATTCACAAGTTCAAACCTGGATCATCAGTAATTTTTCAAGAAAGTGAGAAATATAGGGCGGTTTAAATTAGGGTTTGGTTTTAATTGTGGATGATTGCCCTCTTTTTCTAGAGCAACTGATGTCAGAGGTGATTTTGGCTTCCCAAGCAAAAAGGTAGATAGGTCAACTGATTGTGGCATTTAAGGATTTTTTTCTTTTTAAGTTGAGCTTTCTTTGACATACAGATGTTTAAATCTCTATCATATGAAACTTTAAAGTCCACAGTTTGTAACTTCAAAAGTTTTAATTTTAAGGTTTTTCTTTGTGTAAATGTTTGTGATGAATCAGGTCTAAAAGGGTCATAAACACAAACCGACATAAATTTTTCTTCAGTTTTCTTACTTGGTAAATGATCAACATTGCTTGAATCTTGAATCCCATGCATACATAAGCTTCTTACAATTCCAAACTCATTTACAATTCTTTTGTGTACCCTTTCTTGAAGCTTCTCTTAATGCTCCTTGTATATCCTACAAGTTTCTCAGTTGTTATGAACACATGAACTTCATTTTTTCTCACCAAACAGCTAATCAAGACATTCTGATTGATGTTGTAGGCTCAAAAAAGCCTGTCCATTGTTCCTCCGCCGGATTTCTCTATCAACTGTTGGAAATGCCTCCAATAGCAAGGTGACAATTTAATTCTGCTAAAGATGTACTTTTCTACTTGCCATTTTTCCAAAGCTTAAGCTGCTTGGCACAAAATCAAAGTCAGGGCACAGGAAGTAACAATTCATAACTTAGAGTATAGACAAAGTTTTGATCTTTCGTATGTTTTCGAGTGGCCATACTAAAGTTTTATGTTTCACTTCAATTTCCATGGGGTTTCTCTCAGGACAAGCCAAATTCCACAGAGAATATCTCCAGGAGGTACTCGACGTCAGAGGACACCTAGCAGTGAATCTGAAAGAAGCCCCAACTTAATGATGAGAGGCTCCTATTCTGATCCACTTGGTCAGAAGAAACTCGGGACTCGGGTTTCCTGTTTGGAGACCCAACTGATCCAAGCTCAGCAGGAGCTCAAGAACCTCAAACAACACTTATCTTCTGCTGAAAAGAAAACAAAGAAGAGCCCATCAACAAAAAAACCGGTTGAAGAGGAAACCAACAAGGAGATGGATGTTTTTGAGGTACCAATGCAGGATTCAATTGAGCCAAATGAAAAAGATTCCAAAAACAGCGAAATGGAACAGCTGAAGTCGGATTTGGAGGCGAAAGAGAAGGAGCTTGAATCGGTCTCTCATGAAAGGGAGATCCTCAAGAAGCAGCTGAATGAAGCGAACGAAGAGATATCAGTGATCCGTCACAAGGAAGAGGAATCGGGTTTGAAGTGCACACAGATTGAGAAAGATCTTGAAGCAAGCAAAGCAGCCAATTTTGAGCTGAAGGAGAAGGTGGAAACTCTAGAAGCTTCCAAGGAAGAGATGGAAGTAGAAATGAAGAAACTGAGAATCCAGACCGAGCAGTGGAGGAAGGCGGCTGATGCAGCTGCACTGGTTCTTGCTGGAGGTGCACATGCTGATGGTGTTCGGGTTTCTGGAAGGCGTGGATCGGTGGATAAGCATTTTAACGGTGTGTTTGAGGCGCCTTTTACTGGTGGAATCCCGGGTTTTTTGGGTTCAGAAGTAGTTTCTGATGATATGGATGATGGGAAAATTAAGAGTTCTGGTGGTGGGATTAGAATGTTTGGAGACCTGTGGAAGAAGAAGGGTCAGAAGTACTAACTAGTAGGCATGATCATCTCTGCATCAAGAAAGTTGAATTTCATCTAGAAATTCCATGTTTTCTTCTGATGGGTATTTTGGATTGGATCATTATTTGAAATGTAGTAGCTTCATAGCAAGATTTTTACATGATGCAAAAACTGGCAATCTTGCTGTTGCTGTTGTTGTCAGTAGTACTTAATTCAATTGGCATTGAATCTTGTAATGATAATCTCAGAGTGGCGTTTTGGAGTGATCATACTTGAATTGCTATAATTCACCTGAACAGCAAAATCATTTGGGAATTGGGATACAAATGTACAAACAGAAGACCAAACACAAGCTTGCTGAAAATCAGATTGCAATTGAAAAATGGAAATGCTGAATTAGGGGCAATGAAATTGAGAAACCTCTAATATCTTGTATTTTTCCTGTATATCAAACAAATATTATGTTGCAAGATAGATTAGATTAATATTTAAATAAAATTGCAAGGCAAATCTCAAACATACTAATAGTCTAATAGTATATATACAAGTATCAAACGTCAATACATTTTAAACCATACAATCAAAACTAACTCTTGGTAGCCAAAACAAACCATGAAATTGGTCCCCTGGGCTGATGATTGGCATAAGAATTAGCCCAAAAGATGAAAGTTCAGTTTCTTGCTGATTTGTTGGTTGGGTTTGTTTTCAAATTTGCCCTCTTTAATATATTGGGCCCAAACAGTACAGCTGTAACTTCCCCTTGGGAGATGCAAATGTGGCTCAACGAGGATCATGAATACACAGACACGTATGAGCAATGATGTTGTGATCAAACTAGGGTACACAGTCGGTGGACCGGACCCGTACCCGTTCTCGTACCCGAAGTTATGATTACGGGTCGGCTTTGATGCCCGTGAATAAAAATCTATCGAACACTTACTTTACTTGTATCCATTATTTCGGATACTGATATGTACGGATCGGATTACGGGTCGATTCAATTGACTTGAATAAATAAATAAGAATTAGTCTAAAATTATTTTTAAAAATCAAAATTAAACTCCGCCTTAATTGTTATAGTCAATATGGCCTTCGAAAGTCTTTTAACCTGGATGACAAGTGTCGTCCAATGTACGCCACTTGGCATCGGGTCAATGACAAGTGTCGTCCTCGTCATCCCTGTACCGTCCTTTGGTCAAAGACTCAAAAGGGCAAAAATGAGGTTTGTCGGTGCGAGCAAATTAAAGTCGGAATCCTCAACCAGCATTTTATGAGCTATATAAAACTATAGTACGTAAGTTGACATGTAGTAGACTAGTAGTACCCAATATAAATAATGTGGGTCGCTTGTACAGATACATTGGCAAATCGGAAGCCAAAACGTGACCAAAAGTACAATTATGAATCTGCAAATGAGTCAAGATCGACCAGTAGATAAACCGGCATGTGGTGACCCCAAATTTGATAAATCCGACCTATCATGCATCGACAAGAGTCGTCGGCCTTAACAAGGTCGTACGTGGGCACATATATACAACCAAACTAGCTAGGTGAAGGAGATTCATGGACTAATAAGAGTGTAGATCGAACACGTACGTACTATTACTTACTATTTTGTATGGTCCCTTTGTTTGGCCATCTTTTGCGCTTACTTATTGTTTTTGAGAAAGGCCCATATTTTTGGTTCTCCCGACCCCGTGGAACGTGGGCAACGAGATAAAAGGGAGGGCTTAAAAGTGGCGTTGCTCCCTATCTACCGAGCCATGACATGAAGAATTTAATTAAAACCCACCAAAAGTGACAAAATGCCATAACTTTCTAAAGGACATCATCTATCATATATCTTGTTTAATCTTTTTTTTGGCCAAAATATCTTGTTTAATCTTTTTGTACACTTTAAATGTGTGTTTGGAAAGATCCCACATCATGAGTGATAACTTTTCGTGGCTCCACGGAAGTATCAATATCCACATCTTTAAGCGCACCCATATAGTCCTTAGCAGGATCGCTATCATCATCAATACCATCAATATCCACATCATCAAGCGCACCCATATAGTCCTCAGGACCTGATCTTAGGCCCTGACTCACCCTCCGTGGACGAACCTTGCGGAGGAACCCTTAGGTCTAGATTGTTTCTTAAAATCAATCGACGATAGGAATTAGTATGAGTTGTCCATCAATATAGACATACGTACGATGGTCAAAATGTTCTAAAAAACTCCTACAAATGTATTAACTATAATCTAATTGGCGCTTCTACAATATTCATCTCTAGTTCTAAAACTAGCCCAAATGGATAACATGTGGTGGACATCTCGTCTATATGTAGCGATATTGACCCAAGAACAAGAAGCAAAAGCGGACCAAGATATAGAGATGCAATTAAGCAAAAGAGCTATTAGCATACCGAGAAAGTTCGATAGGCCGATAAACCAGGCAAAAGTGAGAACAATATTTTAACTCTATGTAAAATGATTTAGAAAAAACATTTAACTTGAAACTTATATATGTATACCTACTATTTTTATACATGATTGTTTCATTTATAATGCCGAGCCTCGCTTTCTCTTGTTCTAGTGAATTCTATTATGACCCGTTAAAATGTGGTCCGACCTAAGATTAAAGAGGGTCTCAATCTTCTTAACCCCACTATGCCTAGCCTCAAAATTGAGTATTAATTGGGAGTGGTCGATGTTGTCAATGTCAGATTCACTGGGAAGTGCTGCCGATTGGAGCTAGTTTAGGGTTTGGACCACCCAATAATAATAATCAAAATGGCCATTTTCATGTTGGCTCTTTTTTATGATGTAACGTTATATATACATCTTAAATCAAATGTTACAAACTTACGGAGCTTACAAGAAAATGATATATGCACCACCTTATTACTTTTAATTAAAAATTCAATCAAATTCTTCCCCAAAAAAATCCTTAGTCAAGAAACTCGTGACATGACGTAAATTTAAAAAAAAAACTCAAATAAATGACTCAATTTCACCGCTGTTTTGGGCAACCGCTCTCTTATTCAGATTGAAATAAATCAAGCTTTAGTAAGCGCGCAATATAGTATTTCGTCTGGTCTGTTTCAAAATAATTGTTCATATGATAAAAAAATAAAATTATTTTACAATATTTGTTTATTTCACATTTTTTTTTCTTTTGTTATCATTTATACCCATAATAATAATTATCTCTATCAAAATCATTATATTTTTCATATTTCTTTACACGAATAATTAACTCTACATTTATAGGAGTAATATAAGGAAAATTATTTTTTCTTAGTATGTGTGAAATATCAAAATTGACAACTATTTTGAAATGGATGGAGTATATATATTATTTATTATTATTGTTTTGGTTATACTACGTATTTTTAAATAAAAAATTAATTAACCTTCGAACATCTAATCAAACAGTTATAAAAATACTAATCAAAGAGAACCGATTTGACTCTCAACCAAAAAAAAAGAGAACCGATTTGACTCTATCTACAATGCATTCAATAAAAAATAAAGAATAAAGACTTTATGATTGTGCATGTGGGGAGGGGCCGAAGGGATATTTTCACTTGTACGTACGTAATAGGGACTGATCTTGACATATATGTATAGTGAATGAATTAAATTCGCAACTATTGTCGATGGATAAAGATCGGTGTACACATATACATAATCAAACCTTTGATACATATGTGTATCCATAGCATATACTTAAGGATATGTAGATAGATATGACTATTTATATCATAAAGTTTGGATTTGACGGATGATTTTAGCCTCTCGAAGAGTTGAATGTAATGTACTGTTGTACTTTCACAAACGAGTGATCAAATCAAATCAGCATGATATTCTAATAGTTGAAATCCTTGGCACTTAGACAGCCACAAAATTGTTTAAAACATGCTCCTTTAATTTCAGCAACCTTCATAATTAAAAGTATGGAATCCACTAATTAATGCTAGTTAGGCCGGACGATCGACATGTTTAGCTAGTCAATCGGAATTTTAATTACTTCTTCGTTTGTGTTTCTCGATCATATTATGGATACATAAAAGTATAGAATTAAGCCACTAGTTTCTCATATAGCAATAGTAATTCGACACTTGTAATTAATTTCACTATCATTACTTGTATCATACAAGTGTTTATTAACAAATTAGTCATACCATAATTGGATCATGACTAAAGCTTCAACTACTTGTGATGTGAATCTGATGTGGTTATTGGCTAGAATGGTCCCATATATATCTTTCTTTTTTTATAACAATTATTCAATATTATCTATTTGACTCTATATCTTTATCTATTATACTGATTTATTTATACATAAACCCTATATCTCAAATATCTATTCCTACAATATAATTATAGCGTCCTTTTTACATGAACATAATTAATTTATATCAAAAGTTACATAAGTAAATAAATTCTCGCATAATTGTTTGGCACACGCATTTGGTTTACGTTCTTCTTTGTGAATGTGAGTTCAATTCTTGCCAATATTCGAATAAAGTTACGAGAGTGAGGTCCTCGACTTCCTTCGTTTGATTCTTATCTGAGATTTACAGGATGAAGATCTCGATCCATACACCCATGAAACATGTGTTCTTTCTATCAAAAAAATAATGAAACATGTTTTCTATAATTATATAAAACTAGTTTTTTTAAGAATAAAATCACGAGCCACATGAATGGGTGAGTATGGACGAGAAAGTGGCCGTAAGAGCGAGCCTAGGTCTAGCATGAACGACTTAATTGCAGAGGTAAGTTGATGATAAATGGTGTTAGGTCTAACCCGAGACTACGTTTGAATAGATCTATTAGTCGATTTTAAGATACAATCTCACATCGGAGTTTCAAATGCACAATCTTTAACCTATCAGGTAATAAACATTCACATGTTATGAAGGCCATTCCAAAATTGTCTTTATTCGTGTGATTGATTTGGACATATGAACCTTAAGATATTATCACCATTAAGCATGATCGATATGAACCTATACACAAGGTTACAAATATTTCTCATATCGTTAATTGATTAACGATTAAAACTTCATTGTACGTAGTTATATACTTATATAAAGAATACATGTGCACGTCCCTAGTTAATAATAGTTATGTTTTATATAAGAAACAACTAGAACTACACATCTATGAGGAATTGAGATTGAAAAGGAAAGAAGAGTGGGGGGCAAACGCGTTAAATGTGAGAGGTTTTCAAGTTGAGTTGGCATGCCCATCCCACAACCCACCGCCCATGGATTTGCTCAATTCCATCCTTTGATAGCAATCTCATTTTCAATTTTACTTTATATCTATACTTATAAACATGTCACTCGAATCGGGTTACAACGAATCTAAATTTGTGTTCCGTTTGAAAAAAAAAAAAAAAAGTCGTCAAGTATGTTCAGTTTATTTGGTAAACATAACATTTTGTAATTACAAGTTGACCAGTTGCACTTCATTCTAATTGTTTAAGTTGTCAAACTTTCGGACATCTAGTCAAGCAGTTTAGCTTTCAAGGGTAGTACTTAAAAGTCACCGATTCAACTTTTATGAACAGTGTTTTTAATAAAAAAAAAATACAAGTCATATAAACCGAAAAAAAAAAAGAATCTAGCGGGTGTAGGGTGAAGAGTTGATAAATGTATAGGGACTAGGAACATAAATTCCACTCACATTTATATCTTCTGACAATAACATATTCTGGGCTTGCTAATCTTTTGATTATGATGTTGCCTGTGCAATTTGCTTCTACTCATTGAGCTATCCAAAACTTAGGAGCGGCAGAGTGTGATAAACGTGTAATAATGGCTACCAAGCTTCCTCTTATCTCGATGAAATGATGTTCACCACAGCTTGAGAAAGAAGAAAAGGAAATCTGAACTGAGAAGACTTGATTTGATATTAACAGGATAATCCCAACTCCTATCCTTAGTCTTTTAATAGCTATTCCATCAACATTATTTGGTTTAAAACTTTACAAGTATACCACTCATAAACAAAAGAAAATGCCCACAAAGGGAAAAAACAAACAAACTATATATATGGAAATTAATTAGCCATTCTAGACAGAAAAATTAAAGAGGGTGTAAATTAGGTATGATGTCGTTGTATGATTTGTACCGATCTACTCTAGGGTGATTTACACCAAGAACATCTGGGTACAAGTTTATAAGGGACTGAGGTACTATTAGACCGGAAATCAACTGCCGTCTCGTGCATCAAGTGCTAAGAGGCAAGAGGGTCATGTATGGCAGACTCGTCCGTGCCATGACCAATGTGGGTGACACGGGCTAAGGTGCTACACGTGTCGCTGTCCAAGAACACTGGCACCACAAGGCATTGCGCGATGCAGAGTACATAGTACCTATACAATACTACGATAGTATCCAAATTTTGATCCGTGACTTATCATTGTGATGAAAAAATGGGAGTGACATTGACTAGAAAGTCCATAATGATGCATAATATCTCACCAAACCAAGTTAATGAAATCATGCTTTACTTAGTTGTACCACTTTTCTTTCCTCTCACTCTCATGGGGTGATTTCTCTCAAAGACCTCACAAAGACATGTGAATGTGACAAGGCATTAAGGCAATATGTACGAAATGGACTAAATAAGAGGTCCACCATTTCTACACCGTTTACACGCGTAAACTCGTTTCAACGTACGTAATTATGAATGGCCAACCAATTGACCCTGTCCCTAATTAAGGTGGGTTTCTTCGAGAAATCTGCTTTTGGTTTTAACTTCATGGTACCCTTTTTTCTCATCCTTCTCTCGCTCTACCTTTTTGCTCTTCCTTAGAATTTTTTTGCACTAGTCAATTATTGAGGGACCAAACGTACATGACTACATGAACTACTTTTTAGTTTTATCTTGACGTACATTCATGTGATTTGTAATAGTAGTGGATTAATTTTTTTTTTGGTCAAAATAGTAGTGGATTAATTAAGAGGGATAAATGAGTTTATATTTGAAGGATTTACAAAATTTGATACCGTTTTAACCTCTTTGTATTGAGGTAAATCATGTGTCGTCGTCTAAGAGTTTGCATGTTGCTATCTACCCGCATCGTTTGTAAGGAAAACATTTCTCAATTCCATTATGAAATCATGAATAGGACTATTGGTTTTAGTACTGGTTAAGTTTTAAGGATTGTTTAAGATTTCTTTAATCTATATATGTATTTGCTAAATAAGGAAGAAGAGTGATACTAATATTGAAGGTACAAATCTCTTTCCATTAATTCACACAAGCCCTATAAAACTTCAGTAGTTAAAAAACTATCCTTAGAAAACTCCTATCCTCCCTTCTCCTTGTTCCTCAAGGCAAATCAACAACAAACCATAAACAAAAACCAACACCAACACAAACAAAAGAAGAAAAAGAAAAGACTAGATACACCTCTATGTTCTTCAACAACAAGAAACAAGGCAAAGGATAGGAAGAACACAAAACCCAGAGCACCAAAAGGGATCATGAAGCTGCAATCTTCTCAAAGGGAACAAGCCTATTGTCAGCCAGCCTTGACTTGTGAGACTTGGCCTTGTACTCATACCAAGTGAACTCCTTGTATAAGCTTGTTTGATCAACTCCCATTAGTGATTGGAGTGGGGCAATTCTCTCACTCATTGGTGGTCCTCCAAAATAGATCATTGAAACCCTTGATTTGTAACTGTTTGCCAACACTCTGTGCCTAACACTCTTGAACCTCCCATTTGTCATCACCTGCATTTCCATCCATCCATCCATCCATTATTCAAACATAACAACTCCTTCTTTTAACTATCATCATTATCAATTCATTCATAAAGATCAATTTTTTTTAGCTCTTTTACCTGTAAGGAGTCGCCAACATTGATGAAGAAGGAGGACTGATCAGGAGGAACAGAGACCCAGCTCCCATCCCTCAACGAGATTTCGAGGCCCGAAGTGTTGTTCGATCGTAGAACCGATATTATTTGCGGGTCGGTATGTTCGCCGAATCCCACCAAGTTTTGATCTTTAAGAGCTTGGAGGTCTGGGCATGGCGGATAGTGGTTGACCCTGAACATGGAATCACTCTGTTCATCCATTAAGAGCCTGCTGAAAACGTCTCGTTGTTGAATTCTCAGCCCATCCGCCATTGATTCTAGGACGTCACACGCCATGCTCTTAACAGCCCCTACATACTGATTAACAGCTCTTCTGAACAGAAAATGGGGGAAAAACAGAGCACAGATTCTCAGAACCCACATTAATGCAGAAACGTTGATCAATTTTCAATCTTTGAAACATGGGTCGAGCTTATCTCACCTGAATTCTTCTGGGTTGTCGCCAATTTCGGGCTTCGATTTGGTGGTCATGAGAATGTACTCGACCCAGCCGATATCGCCATTGACACCAATCCTCTTGTTTGCGTACCCGGATCCGAAAGGGTAAGGGGAACCGGTTTTTTCCTTCTCTGAAAGAGGCAGGGAGAAGAATTTGACGGCTTCGGACTCGAGCTTCTTGATGAATTCCATGGGAACTTGGTGGTTGATTACCTTGAAGAACCCGAACTCTTCACATGCTTTGACGATCTGGTGTTTGGCGTCGGGTTTTGACAGGTCTATTACTGGGATTATGGGGAAGAATGTCATTTCGTCTGTGGAGTTGGGTTTTGAGGATGATTTGATTATGGTGAATTCAGTGGGTTGTTTGTGCAAAACCACCATGTGTTTAATGGAGGAAGATTTGAATTCTTAATGGAAGTAAGGAAGATGAGGAAGAAGTGGTTTGAACAATGCAGAGATCCTGTCTATTTATAGAAGGGGAGGAAGGTAAGATTTTATTTTAGTTGGGTTATTTTTGGAATTTTGGAGGTCGGTTAGAGTAATTTTTTACTCCGTACTGGAGTATTTATTTTGGGGAGTAATAATAATCTTTATAAAGTAATTTGGGGGAATTAAAATGTAAGTGTAGGAAAAATAATGAGGTGCGTAACGGAAAGTAAAAGGGGCCAATATCACTCTCTCTGATGATAAATTATGCGTTTCTTCTTGACCAAAAAAAATAAATTATGCGTTTCTTCTAAATTTGACATGACGAAGTAAATGCATGAAAAGGGGTTTGGTCAAATCAATTAGATTCTTTGGGGCTTGACTCCGATGGCTTCATTCCATTTTCTCACAATCTCAAAAATTAGAATTCAAGTCGTATATTTTAGAGAAAATGTATATTTGAATAAGCATCCCTTAGTTTAAAGATATTATTATTGGTGTGTCAAAAATTTATACTTTTTTGATAGCGGTCCCTGAGATTTTGAGTTCTTCGATTGTCATAGTTAGTAGTCGTTAGTAGGTTCAAATCGATTAAATTCAAGTGTTATTATCTTGAAATTAGCAGATTAGATTATTAAAATAATCAATTTCTCACTCGAATGATGATTTTTAGATAATTTTTAATTCTAAGAATATAAGTTATTACTTTAGAACGTTCTTTTTTCCCTTCACACTTGGGTCACATGTGAGCGTCACAAACACATATTCCCAACCAAAATTACAGCACATGCAACAAGGAATCACATAAACACTAACCTATCACAATGATACTCCATTACTTCCTTCATTCGGAAATACTTTTCATTTTAACCTAGGCTCCGTTTGGCAAAGCTTTTTTAAAGTTTTTGCTTATCTATAAAATAAAAGTCTATGAATTGGTGGTAGGCCGAACAAGTTTTTCATAGCTTAAAGTAGTTTTTTTGTAGCTTCTTTTTGAGGATAAATTTAATCTAGGGGTATGGAGATTAGGGAGTTTTTTTTGTAGTTTATTTTTTTATAACTTTGTGAAAAAATATTATTTGAGTATATAAATACTGGTAATTATGTATGGGTATATAAAATATCCACAAAAAATAAATAAAACAATATTTTATATTCATTTTCATCAATATGTCATCTATTTCAACACCAAAATAAGGTTATTTTATCAAACACATTTCAACTTAATTTAAAATATCAACTTCTATTCCTTCTAAAATAAGTTATCAATTTCAATTAAAAATATCAGCTTCAGTTAGCTGCCATTTCAGATTGACTTCAGTTAGTTTTACCGAATGGAGCCCTAGTTGCTCTGTCTAATAATACTCGTCGTGTGACTTATTTTACCACATCGGTTTATCCTTATATATTACAAATAATTACATAAATATTCTATGTGTTTGGATGTATTTGATGTTTAAGTTTGTTGTAAAAATATTTGATCTTCTATAGTTTTATGCATATATTGTTCCAGATTTACCTCTTATAAATCCTTCGTTAGAAGATTCTCTCCTTAAACTACTACTGTATGAAATTATAAAATATCTAATCTATTCTATCGGAGGGAGTATATAATAGGAATTCAAATACCTTTACAAGATTGGGGTATTTGGAGCAAATTTGATTTCTTAATTTTTAAGACAAAATCTAAAAAAACGTGCATTTTCGGAGAGAGTAATCACCAGAACACCAACAAAAAATACTCATAAATTCTAATATACGCAATCACCAGGACACCAACAAAAAATACTCATAAATTCTAATATACGCAATGAAATTTTTTCTAGTATTATATTATATATTTGGGTTCTGGCCATTTGTCAAATTTCGTTTGAAAGTGTCAAACTATCAAATCTCAATGCATCCTCTATTACCATGTTATAAATTTGCTTAGAGATGGCTTCCACCTTTATTCCCCATCTCTGTCACATTGAAATGGAAATTACACAATTCGATTTGAGAGTTATAACAAAAGCCGTCTCATTCTCTACAATCCGTGGTCTTATAACAATGATCGTGTAGTATATATTCTTGAATTTGACTTGTTTTGTGGCCACAATCGAGCATGGCTAGCTAATGAGTTTTCCGTCCTTTCGTGATTTTCGGGCATCTAGTTAGACGGTTTATCTTTAAGGGTAGTACCCAAATGTTATCAGTTCGATTTTTATGGTCGGTGTGCTCAACCAAAAAAATCTAATTCAAACAATTGTCTAAATTAAAATATATTAATCCATTATAAATTAAATATTATCAGATTTATTTATTTTTTTAGATCAAAATTCACACCAAAAACAATGCAAAAATCTAGTTCGACTCTTATGGCCTCATTTTTTTTAAAAAAATCCTTAAAATAAAAATGTAAAACATCGTTATCATAAATTAAGAGAGAAGAGAATGAGGCTCATGATTATGATTCCACGTCTTGTCGTCATCAAATGTCATCATCGCCATTAATTTTAGTTTCGGCACCCACCTTCCCTTGATCCCTTCTATGCCCCACATTCACATATCAGGCTCTGTTCGGTAAAACTAACTGAAATCAAGCTGAAATGGTAACTGAAGCTTTTTGTAACTGAAGCTTATATTTGTAGCTGAAATTCGTAATTGATTTTAAAGGCTGACAATTTTTAGTAAGCTAACGGGTGTTCGGTAGAACAAGCTGATTGTTGATAAAAGTAGAGGGTAAAATGACGAAAAGGGTATTGAGGAGGGAGAAGACAATAAGATGAGGGATATAGACCCACCTATATAAATTTGGAGAAAATGGGAATAAGCTACCATAAGCTGGATAATCCACACATGAGGAACTTAAATTTATAACAAAAACTAAGCTAGAATAAGCTATCATAATCTACTCCTACCGAACACCTCCTTGCAAGCTTATTTATTTCAATAAGCTATCATAAGCTCTAGTAAGCTCCAATAAGCTTTTGCCGAACACACACTCAATATATCATTAATCCCTAATTGGTTTCATAACAAGTTAACAACTAGCCTTTGTTAAATGATTCATTTTAAATAACTACAAATATATTTTTAAGATCACTATAATATTATTTCTTAATTTATCTTTGGAAATATTCATCTTTCGATGAATATATTAATCAAAATCAGATTTTGACAAATTTCTATCTTATGTATTAATTTTCCAACATGGATTTATTTTTAGTAAACTTGTAATGTTCAATGTGGTAGTTACCAAAAGTTTAAAAATTAAAAACCATAACATCCAAACGTGGTAGTTACTAGAAGTTGTGAATAAAGAGTGCCTACAAAATTAACTTATGGAGAGGTAAAAAAAAGAGTGATATGTGAAAGTTAAAAGGATTTGAGAAGGTTAAAAATTTATTTTATTTTATTTTGATAAAAGAAAGAATGAACGTGAAAGTTAGAATAGAATGGATGATTGGAGATTTTTTGAAAAAAATATGGTTATTAAAAATTTGCAGAAGAGGGTGTATAAAGGCGATAATGGTGTGGTTTAAGGAGAAAACATGAAAAGTATTGGTTTTATATTGTAGTATATAAGGATAAGTTTATGTTCTCATATGTTTTTAGTTAAATTTTCTTATTTGTTTTTATTCAAGTTGTAGTGTTCAACTGTTCATATGTTTTTCTATTTGTACCTTGTCGATTTTTTTTTCTAACCCTTAGGCTCTGTTCGGCTTGCCAAAAAAATATTAAATGGAGCTTTTCTGTTGTATTTTTTGCCAAAAAGCTACTCCCTCTGTCTACTTCTACTTGTCCATGTAGGAATTTGCACAATTATTAAGACAATCATATCTTTACAAAAATACCATTATTAAGTCATCACTAATATAATTAATTCTCCTCACATACAATGAGCTTTACAATTTCCAAGACTTCAACTAACATATTAATGAGGGGTAAATTTGGAAGTCAACGGACAAAATAGGCTATATGGACAATTAAAAATAGACAAGATTTTTTGGCTATATGGACAAATAGAAGTAGACGGAGGGAGTATAATCTTATGCTTAATTAGTTTTTTTTAGCATTTTTAGAAAGCTCATACTCCTAAGGGTGTAGGCTAAAAAAAAAACTCCAACTAGGATTTTTATTTATTTGCCAAACGAAGCCTTAATCTATGAAGTATGTAGTGTTTTCTCATTTAAAAAATCAATTATATTACGTGTTTACTTTTTGAACACAATCAAGTACCAACAGCTTGATGAAATGTGTAAAATAATCAGTGATTACAAAAGATCACAATGTTATAATGGAAATTAAATGATTGCGAAATGAACGGATCGGACTATGATATGTATTTATATGTACACACAATGTAAATACGTACGTACCAAAAACTATCTGCGGCCTGGTTAGCTGCTTAGCTTCGGTATGTGGATAATATTATTTCAAGTCCTAAAAATTTGATTTCACCACTACACCAAGCACAAAATCTCTCGTTAATAAAACTTCTAATTCTTATTCAAAACTGTTAGAGGGGAGACGGACCCAATTGCCAAGCCCAACTCACAAGTCCGTGGGCTTCCATCCAAAAACCAATTGGCAATAGGAGGAGTAACTCATACACTTATAAGCGAGCTTGTTTTCCTCCAACTCTTCATGTGGGAAGCACAAGTACAACCCCAACAATCTCCCCCTCACAAGCGATAAAGGCGAACCCTCCTGGTCCCTTAAGCCAAACCATCGGCTCTGATACCACTTGTTACAGGGGAGATGGACCCAATTGCCAAGCCCAACTCACAAGCCCATGGGGTTCCATCCCAAAACCAATTGCCAATAGGAGGAGTAACTCATGCACTTATAAGCGAGCTTGTTTTCCTCCCAACTCTCCATGTGGGAAGCACAATTACAACCCGAACAAAAACAGTGTTCTAACAACATGTCCAACAACTTTTCCAAAATGAAGATATTGGGATTTTTAAGGTGTTTGGTGTGGATTTCACTTCAACAGATTCTCTATCTCATTCTCCAGAATGGAGAAAGATGAGAAAAAAAAGTGATTTTCCCAAAATCTAGGGTATTTTTCAAATAAATTATATTCTCCAAAAATAAAAAAATATGTTGGATTAAAAGTCTTGATAAACTAAAAAGTGTGATTTCTGATTTCCTATTTTGAAGAAATTTTTGGAGAAACTCTTGTAGATGCTCTAAAATTTCTTTCATAGAAGGATCTTCTAATTCTTACATTTTCAAAAAAAAGTTATATCCCTAGATACTGACTTAATTGATTTATAACTTTAGCCGAACTCACACCTAACATTTTAAGTGATGACTTGAACCATCCGACCTAGCCAAACCAATTAAACCAATTAAAAGGCCTACATATACGTCACATAATGAAGTAGTACAAACATTTGAATCTAAAAGTTAATTAAAAACGACTTCATCTCTATATCTAAAATTGACATGATATCTTCATAAATCTACAATAACTTGAACAAACTTTACCTAACTGAAGTGAATCAATTGATCAATAGGCCTATGCGAATGTCATATAATGGAGTTGTTCTAAGTGAAAAAGCATATCTACTATATTAAAAATAAGCATAACCCAAGTATGTGTAAAAATTTGCGCCATGTCATTATTGCTGAATAAAATACTGATTTTATTTTTTAAATTGTAGTATCTCTTTAAAAATTTCTCTATATACTCTTGATATCTTATCCAAATTTTGATATCTTACCTAAATTTGTTATCTTAAGAAACATATTTTTCATTTAAATTATTAAAATGTTTTTCATTTTAGGTAAAAGCTTTTTTTTTTACCCTTTTATGAAGATTCTATATAATTAATTAAAATAATAGATTTCATAGTTTAAATTATAAAAAAATAAAAATACATATATAGGTCAATATGCTCGAATTTTGGTTATACATTACCGAGTAAAAAATAGGCTCGGGTTTAAATTTAATTTAGGATCGATAAAATCAAGTTTATACTCACATTACCCACCCGTACATGGTACGAGATTTGTACTAATTTAAGTTGATCAACAAAATTATCAACCTGGTCATAATTTGGCAGTTATATATGGATTTCAAACGAACATTGAATCTACAAAAACAACTTTATAGATATGGACTTAAAATTGACCTGATCTCGCCTAAAATCTACTACAATAACTCGAACCCAAATCTCACCAAATTAAACCGAACCGATTGATAGGGCTACTTATATGTGGTATAAGTATAATGGAGGTGTTCCAAGTCAAAAAGCATGTGTAAGTTGATCAAGAAAAGTTTCAATGCGGCCATAATTTGAAAGCTATGGAATTTAAACAAGCACTTCAATCTACATGCAATATGCATGCATTTCATTATCATCATTCATCACTCATCACTCATCACTCATCACTCATCACTCATCACTCATCACACACTACTACTTTAATTTATTAACATTCATCAATGATTAAACGTATTAGCAAAAGCAAAGCTTTCCTTCCCCCTCCTTGCCCAATTAATTATATTCTTCATGGCTTTATGGCTAGTTGAAAAGCCTCAGTTCTAGCTTTAAAGTATTCTACACATCAATTATGAAAACCCATCCATTTTCTTAGTTTTAAAAGGCCTTTTAAAATTATGTTTGTATAAATATGTCAATTGAGCATTGGTCAACAGAATTTCATTATCTCTTGTTCGGTCACTACACACTTAGAAAAAGTAGCTCATTATTGCATGAAGGAAAATTGAACAAGCTTGATTATTTCAATGAAAAAATCAACAACAATTCTTTCACAATGAATATAACCGTTTTTCAATAACATAAACAAGCAACGTTTGCTAACAGTTTTCTCGATCAGTTTACTAATTGATTGAATGCAGCTGGTCCAACGATTTTTCGGGAATTTTAGAAGACATTTTTATACAAATTAAAGATTAAGTCTTTATTATATTGTATTACATTGATAGAATACAAGTAAACATTAGAAAATATGTTTATCATGTGCTCTTACTTTTAGATCTTAAAACAAAATAAAATTCGAATTAATAAATGAGCATGGCCAATATTTTTTATGATAGTTTAACTTAGATTTGTTGAAATTGCTCATGCTATTATCCTAATAGAAATAGAAATTTTCTAAAAAAAAAACAAAATCAATATATAAAAAGTAGTTATCTCAACAATTCAAATTTACTTTAAGGGTGGGTGGGGGGTTGGAGGAATGAAAAAAATTAGATTTTTGGATATTAGAGTATCATGCATATTCATGATCTGATCCTATTTTATTTTGTGATATCTACTTAAATACTACTTTCTCCGTTTTACAATACATGACCATTTGGACATTGCACATATATTAAGAAAGGAATATTATTCCTATATTACCCCTATCAAATATAGAGTTAATTATTTGTTTAGAGAAATATGAAAAAGTGGAAAGAGATAGGAAAAAATGTGAAATGGACAAGTATTATGAAACAAAAAAAAGTTAGTATATGGTCAAGTATTTTAATACGGAGGGAGAATCAATGATCTTTTCGCATATTTTTCGAAAAACACAGATACAGTGCGCGTCCAAAATTTGTTCAACTCTATTGCTCAATTGTTCAACTTTATGGTCAATTTGTTCATCCATATTTATTCAACTCTATTGTTAGTTTGTTCATCTCTATGGTCAATTTGTACATCCATATTTTTTCACATTTTATAGCAATCGAAGTTTGTATAATTTGTTTTTCCTTGACAATTTGTTCAACTCCAAATTAATATGACTAGTTGTAGAGTTTATTCACAATTTTACGTACCATCTCTCATTCATAATAAATACGTGTTTACTGCCTTCGGGAATCTCGTCAAGCAGTTAAAAATTTAAGAGTAGTATCTAGAGGTTATTGGTTCGACTCTCATGATTCGTGTGCTCAACGCTGAACCAAAAGAATACGTGCTTTTTTTTTTTTGGTTGAAAAAATATGTGCTTATTTGGATACGTACATACGTAATAAGTGGAGTGGCACATAAGTAACTCCTAAATTTTCTAAGTAGAGCATGCTTAGTCAACTTTCATTACCTAAAATTTCATATTATTTCTTTCCCGCCGGTCTATATTATGACATCTAAGCATGCATATGCATGTTGCTCTCAATGTAGGCAGTTGCGTGATACTTTACATGCGTGGAATCACATAAACAATCTACGTGCAAAAGCTTATGGACTTCTCCAACTACTTTTCTCTCTATACTTTGAATTGAATTGAACGTTCAACTGTGATTGTTTACAAAAGTTTTGAATGTACGCAACTCGTCGAAAGTTTTCCTTGTACAAGTCTAAATCCAAGGTGTTTATTAAGATCTTTTTTAAAAATATTCTCGATCTATAGTTTTGTTTGTTTTTTATTATTTTAGTTCGCTTTATTTATTTTCTCTTTAAAACGTCTATTTTTTTTTTTGAGGCCAAACAAACTTCATTAATTAAGCAATGTCTATTTTCTTATATCTATGTTTAGCTATGATATTTTTTTTTTATCGACTTCACGATCTATCACCTTACACGTTTAATATATCGAATTCTTTCTTACCAAAGTAATATAGATAATGCGATTCTTTACGACTTAATTGGCATAGTTTGAACTTTGAATGACATCATGGATATACGTAGAATATTCCGGTAGCCTAGCGTGCATGTAATGTTAGGTGACCAATGCATAAGTTGAATCTTTGATACCAATCTATTATAGTGGCGGTTGCGTGATCTAATTTGTGTTCATGTGAAGCTTGTACAACTTTTTTTCCATTATTGGTCATATTAAAACCGCTAATGACCAAGTAACTTCCCAAATTGTGTGCCAGCTAATTAACTACTGTATAGGAGTATCTATACTCTATATTAAAGCCGGAGAATTTCGAGCCTCCACGTTAATTTTGACCCCACTTGATTAACAATTTTAATGTTTTATTTTTCCTAATTATCTAATCTTTAACTTTATCTTTTTTCTTACCCATCAAATATCTATCTTTAAAGGCATATTATTTATCTATAAAATTTCTTTAATTATCTAACATTTTATTTCATCCTTTTTCTTACTCATCTAATATCTATCTTTGAAACAATATTATCTATCTTTAAAATTTCCTTGTATAAAAGATACATATTAATTAACTTAATTTTTCAATTCCCATTTTAATCTATTTCTATATAAGAATTAATATATAGTATAGGTTATATAGTAAATACACAAATTAACGAAAAAAATGATCATTACCCGTACATGGTACGGGTCTTAAACTAGTTACTTATAAAGCATCTGTTATAAGGCGATAACACAATAAATGTAGGACTGATTAAAGAAACTTATGTAGTCAAATTGATAGAAGATAGAGTAGATAATGACGAATATAACTAATGGGTTGTGACTTGTGATTGACCGATATGGTATGATTTAGTACGGAGTCTAAATTAATTATCGTGATTGACATGCACTTTTAAAGCCGTTCACATTTATTTATTCTGGGGTAATAAACATCATTCAAGTTTACAGCTTGATGCCATTATTTAGTATTATTGGAAGGTGTTAATTAATGATAATCTATAATGATTGAACCAATTGATTGTCTTACTAAAATATAAAGATATTATGATGATATTTCTAAAATGTGGGTTAAAGATACTCCTTTAATCCTTTTTGTAAAATGTGTCTTACTAAAATGTGATATGAATCCTTATTTATTTATTTTAAAAAATTATTTGTTTTTAAGAATATTTAAGATTTTCTAGATATATACCTCTCAACGTTAAATTTTCAACACTACAAGCCCTCATTTGATTCAACGATAATTTTTTGAGAAGCATAAGTATCCAAGAGAGTAGGTGTGTCAATGGGTCGGGTTATGGGTTGGTAGATCACTTCCACCACCCGTCACCCGTGGGATGTTCCACCCATCATCCAAATCACCCGTCACCCACTGGTTTAATAGGTGACCATTCATCCGTATATAACCGTTATATTTTTATTTTTTCACCTTTTGTATCACTATGGGCAATTTAATGCTGATAATTCAAAACAATAAAAAAATAAAGATAATAATTGAACAAGAAAATTATCAATATAGTAAGTATTTAAATAATGCAAATCCATAAGTAGTATGTAAAATATATCCCACCGAGAGAACGAGCGATGAGGGCTCCAATGGGAGAGAGAGGTGTGAGGGCACCAATGGGAGAGGGATCTGATGGGAGAGCGAGAGACAAGGGCACCAATGAGAGAGCGACTGAGCGAGGGTTGAACGATGTGGACTGATGAATTATTGAGATTTGAGAATTAGGGATGCCCCGAATGAAAATTACTGAAAGGGAATTGAGTATTATGAAAATTGGAAAAAGCGAAAATGGTTGAATTATATATATAGAGGTGGGTTCAAATAAAACAAATCTTATAGTGCTACACAGTGGATAAATCTGGACCGTTGATCTGTATGCATGATATGACACGTCATATGCATGATTTTAATAAAACAAGCTAGTTATGTATATGCATGATATACCACGTCATATGCATGGTTTTAAGACGCTATATGCATGATTTTCTAGGTTATATGCATGGTGTTTTGTAAGTTATATACATCAAATCCCCAAATTCCGAAATTATAGGAACTGAAGTTAGTTACCTATATGCATTATATAACACGTCGTATGCATTATTTTAATACACTATATGCATGATTTTAAAGGTTATATGCATGTTGTTTTATTAGTTGTATAATGATGAAATTACGTTACCTAGCTATATGCATTATATAACACGTCGTATGCATTATTTTAATACACTATATGCACGATTTTAAAGGTTATATGCATGTTGTTTTATTAGTTGTATAATGATGACTCAACTCTTATATTAATACGCTATATACATGATCTAAGATATATGTATGCATGAAGTATTATTATATATGCATCTAAACTATCCTTTAATAGACCGGTCTTCTTGAGCCGAATTTCCCTGTGCATTTGCTTCTCTTTCCCTCATTACACATAAATCTTTATTTCTACATGCGAAAACCTGTATCCAAAATCAAGTAATTCATGAATTTGTCATTGCTAGCTGCTCCTTCATTGAGAAGAAGGCTACATGTACGTATAAGCATCCATTTCTAAGACAGCATTGCTACTACTCAGTAACATGCCCATATGATTTGAAATCATCAATCCGTCCACCTCTTCCACCATCCCCACGCAATACACCGCCACCGCCAACAAGATCGGCACCGCCCAGGTCAAATCCCGCCCCTTTCCTCCGTCGAGAACAACACAGCAGTACACAACCAGAAACCACCAGATTTGCAATTTGTCAAAACCCTACCTTCCTCTTTCCCCCTCTCCCCCATCCGTCGGATCCTCCGCCTCCGAGGACGGCCTTGTATATGGCCTGGAAATCGATGACGGGGACGGTTAGGGTTCTGTCCATGTCGAAGACGACGTCGTGGAGGCGGGGCTTGGAGGCGGAGGGGAAAGTCTCGCCCCTGGCCTCGGCGTCGATGGTGGCCACGGCCGCCGTGCTGCCGTCGGAGGCAGAGAGTTCGATGGTTGACATGGAAAAAAGGTTTGGGAGGGAGAGAGGTTGTCGTGTGTGGGATGAGATTGGGATGGCGAGATTTGCGAAGGAGGCATGTGGTGGAAAAGATAATCAACTTTAATCCTGAGCGTTGATCTTATTTTAATCTAATGGTCCAAATTTATCCACTCTATATCACCCTAACATAGTGTATCACTTGAACCTAATTCTATATATATATATATACACGGGTGAGGTGGGTGGTTCAGGTGAAACGGGTCACGGGTCGGGTTGTGGGAGGGTGAATGGGTCGGGTTATTGGGTGACAAACTCACACCCATGTCCGACCCGTAACCCGTTTGACTTGTCACCCGCTCTGTCCATCACCCACTTTTTTTGGGTTTTCACCTGTTTTTCGTGGGTGGGTGAAACGGGTGGGTCGATCACCCATGACCCATTGACAGCCCTACAAGGGAGTAACTTTAATTTCCATTGTCAGTACACAAAAATTCGCATTGAATGCACTAATGAGGGACTCACTCCTTCACCTTCCGTTTCAACCGCTTCCTTGACCTATAACCTACAAAACAATGAACAAAGGTAATCCACTTCCAAGAGCAGTCGTCGATTAAGCGTCGAGGGTAAAGAACACGAAAAGACAAGAAGTCTAGAAGCCTGAGCGAATATCAACTTAGTCAGGGTATCCAATGCATGTATCCTTCTACATGACGAAGACATGCATTTATAGCGGAAGAGAGAGGGCTGAGAGGCGACAATTCTATCCCTAAGCAAGCGAAATCTTACTACTGATGTCCGCGTTTTAGGTAGATTTTTAGGGTCTAGATAGGTTAGATTTAGTGGTGTTTTGTGCTTGAGTTTTGTGTTTTTGAGTCATTGTGCATGAGTTTTCGTATTTCCTTGAGATTCGGAAACTACGCATATTTGTGTCGTTTTGTAGGTGTTTTGGAGCTTGAATACGAGTTTGGAGCAATGCTAAGAGAAGATGGACAAGCTAGGAGGAAGATCTCAAGTGGACAAGCTAAGGAGAAGAGCTAAGAGAAGCTAAATCAAGAGGAAAAGTGAAGGAATCGACCCCAGGATCGAGCCAATGCAGGTCGAGCACGAGCTAAGTGAAGAAGTTAGAAGATGCTGAAAAAAGTGCTCTCAGGATCGACCCTGAGGGGGGTCGATCACGACACCTAGGGGGGTCGATCTTAGGCACCGACTTCCTCCCATCCGGATATCTTGTTGAAGTTTCCTAGTTTGTATTTTAGGAAGGTGTTTTGTTTGTGTTTCCTAGTTAGATTAGGACTCCTTTTTGTCTATAAAAGGAGGTTGAACCTATAGTTTTTATGAATTCAATCAATTAGGAATTCATGCTTTAGATACTTTTGGATGCTTTGCTAGAGAGAAGACTTGGAGGACAAGTTTGAGGTTTGTAAGATTGATCTTTGGTTTTTAATTTGAATTTTAGTTTGGTTTGATCATGTCTTCTTCTTCTTCTTCCTTGTTCTTCTTTGCTATGTGTGAGTAGTCTTTTTAAATTCTAGGGTTAGGAAAAAACCCAACACAATCATGCATGTTTAAAACTTGAATTCATGACTTGAATGCTTGATGATTATATCTAACCTATCTTGTGCTTAATCCTTTGCGAAAGTTGAGGTATCTCTTGTGATTAACCATAGCGAAAGTGAAAAGTTAGTTGCTTGATTAGTTCTAATAGGATTATTTGCGAAAGTTGATATTCCTAGGTTGAAGGATAGGTAGAAAGTTGTTTGATTTGCGAAAGTTGATTGAGTGCCTTGAATTGTTTGCGAAAGTTAACTTTTCTATGATCTAGATGGCATGATAGTTGTGAATTCTTGTCAAAAGCATGTATGGTTGTTGTTGTGGTAGCCTTAGCCCTAGGATTTGCCCTTTTTATTGATTGAAATTCGTATATTTTGCCTTGATCCCGACTCCCTCCGTCGTGTTCGAGTTAGTTGTTGTGATTTTGTGTGTTCGTGCCTCTTTTTCTCTCAGGATCGACCCCCCTAGGGTCGAGATCGACCCTCTTTGGGTCGAGCCTGAGTCGTTCTGCCCTTGTTTTCTTTGCTTTTCGTAGTTTGTTCGACTAAACTTAGCACTACTCTCACTCCCGTGGACGATCCTGACTTCGCTATACACAACGGGGTCTTGAATATAAATTTTATTTGTTCAAGAAACCCTTCAACAAATTGGCGCCGTTGCCGGGGAGTGTGCAATAGTGCCTAGTTTAGTTGATATTTGGGTGAGGGACTAGCCCAAACCCTTTGTGTGTTTTTGATTTGTTTTGTGTTGTTTTTGTCTTTAGGTTAGATATAGCCATGGCGACCTATGAGACCCTTTCTAGAGAGTTGGCCGATCTTCGTCTCGAAATGCTAATCCTCCAAAGAGAAATAGATGCCAAGGCTTATGCGACTCAAAGAGCACGAGAAGCCGGAAAAAGAGCACGAGAAGCCCGAATATACCTCCAAGGACAACTCAACGCCTTCCAAGAGGACGCTCTGGCTCAATATCAATTTCAAGAGCTCGTTAGCGAGCCTCCTCTAGTCGATATCGATCTTCCTTGCAAAAGTGAGCTTCCCAATGATGCTTGTTCTCCTCTCGAAGCTCCTAGTTTTGATCTTAATCCTCCTTCTAAGGCCAAGGAACCTTCCATTGAGCATATTGAGCCTTTATCCGAGTCAAGTCCTCCACTTATTCTAAGCCAATCATTCCTCATCACGACCGGAGCTATCATAGATGTTAAGAAGGGACTCATATCATGTTCTAGTGGTGAGGAGAAAGTAGAGGTCCGCTTCGACAATGCTTTGAAAGAGGTCCATGAAGAGGAGATGAAGAATTTGAAGGATGATCCGAAAGAGAATTTCTTGCTAGATGAGGCCGAGAAAAACAAAGTCGAAACCCAAGTGGAGGATAGGAGTCTCTTGCTAGGAGAAGGCGAATTTGAGGAGGTTAATGCCCAAGAGGATGAAGTATGGACGGGGTCTTTGCCACCAATGTTGAAACCAAACCCACTCGTGGAGGAAAGTGAAGAAAATGTGGTCGGGTTTGGACATTCATTGACCCCGGATGCTAGCAAAGAGTGGGCCAATCATGAAGAGATGAAGATCGTCACCGTGGGTCCTTTCGACTTTCCTAAGTCGATCATGGTCCCTAGGCTTGATGGTGCTTACAAATTCTATCATTTCCCCTTCAAGTTAGGACACAAGAAGCTATGGACCTACAAGGACCCCTTTGTTAAGTATTGTGAGGCGCCGCCACAACCACCAAACTGGTTTTATCCCGATCCTTCTCATGAAAATTATTCTTGCACTTTTGATAAGTTGAAACGTTCTTTGAAAACTATATTATTTGTTTTCAATTAATCAATATGCTACTTATGCTTTCATGAGGTGTCTTCACAAGATTTTGATAGGTTACTTAGAGCCTTGACGATGTCCGATCATAGGGATTGAGCTAAGGAACTTCTCGTCAAGCTAATGACGTTAAACAAGCGCTTACGGGAGGCAACCCGGTCTTTAGATTAGATTCTTTGTTTTGTTTTAGATTGTTAGATTTGATTTTTCTAACCTTCCTTAGATTAGAATAGGATATACATTTGTTTGGATAGGATCTTTGTGGGATTTTTGCAGGGTGCTAAGCTTCAAATGTGAGCTCAAAAAGGCGGGACAAGACGCACCTCCTCCTCCATGAGGAACTCCATCTCCAATCAAGCTTCTAAGAGTCTTTGTAAGTTTTCTTCTTCGTTTATCTTTACTTTTTCATATCTTTTCATGCATGGGGACATTGCATGATTTAAGTATGGGGTGGGGAAGAAGAAATCTCACATGTTGTATATAATTGAGTCTTTGCTTGCTTTGTTTGATTGGTAGGTTGCTTGTTAAGAAAAATCTTGAAAAATTCAAAAAAATTGAGAAAATGTCAAAAATTCAAAAAAATTGCAAAATGTCGAAAAAACAAAAAAAAAATTGTGTGTTTTGTTTTAGGATAGAAAAATATTCCATCTTAGACGTCCTATGATAAAAATTAATTTTCATGCTTATCATGTAAATCCTTTGGCATAATTGGATAGTGTAGCCCAAGTTTATGAGAAATTGTTTTTGATTGTGAAAAAGGACTTGTGATGAAATTGAGCATGTGTGTTTTAAGTGAAGGTAGTTGCAATCCAACAAAGTTTTTACCTAGTGAGAATTTTTGCCTTATAGGGAGAACATCATTACTTCCCTCTTCTTTGTATGTGTGATTTTGCTCTCTTTATGCATATGTTTCTTGTCATTGATATGATTATCTATTTCTTGAAACCGCTATGAGATTGTTCATGCATGTTGATTGTGATTAAGAACTTATATTTTTAGCCCATATTCTTCCATGCCTACCTTGAATTGTCTTTGCTTGAAGCCCCGTTCTAGCCTTAGCCTTTTGTTTGAAGCTCCACAAAAATTATTCCTAGCCTATATTAGCTTGACCCTATTCCGGGAATTGGACTTAGATTGTGTTGGGAATAAGTTTTGTAGAGTGACATTTTGGTTGGGTTTGAAAGTGGTGACATGGTTAAAGGGTAGAAAACAACTTGTTGAAGTGTAGTGTAATAGGATTCTTGGCTTGGATTGCACATTGTTGAAAAATTGAAGAGAGAAGTAAGGAAGAAGATCGAGCTAAAAGTCTCAGGATCGAACCCCTAATGGGTCGATCTCGCCCCCTAGTGAAAACAAGGTCTCAGGTTCGACCCCCCCAGGGGTCGACCTCGACCCTCAGTAGGCTCGAGCTAGGAAGAAAAAAAAAAGAGAAAGAAGAAAGAAAAAAAAAATGTTTAAGTGCAAAGCCAAGAATTCCTAGTATTTCTAAGTTGTATTGTGGGAATTTGGGTTAGAAATTGATGGGTGTGAGTTTCATTGAAGTGTTTGGTTGTGAGTTGAAAGAGAAGAAGTGAGTTGTTTTGGTTTGAAGTGTTGTATTTAGGAGTTTGATTCCCGGATTTAGCACCACATGGCCAAATACTCCCTACCTTTTGTTATTACCGAGCCCCATTACAACCCGGCCGAATGGAGTCTTCTATGAAGATTTCATTGAGCCTAAGTTCTTATGAAGATTGATGTGTTTTGACTTCTCTAGGTAGAGAGATTGGTGATATAAGTCTCAATGATAAAGTAGATGTTGCATAAAGATTGAGATGAGAGTTGATTTGTTAAGCCTAAACACATGAGAGTTGAGAGAAACACATTTATTTCCCTTGTGAGGTTGGATTGTGATTGCCTAGCTTGAGACTTGTACATATGTGATGACGTTAAAGTTACTTGTCTTCTTTTTCACTTATGTTTCAAATGTTGACAAGGGCTATGCTTGAAGATTGTGTTATTGGTCTTGATTTGCATGATTATTGCTTGAGGACAAGCAAGTCTAAGTATGGGGTGTTTTGATGTCTGCGTTTTAGGTAGATTTTTAGGGTCTAGATAGGTTAGATTTAGTGGTGTTTTGTGCTTGAGTCTTGTGTTTTTGAGTCATTGTGCATGAGTTTTCGTATTTCCTTGAGATTCGGAAACTACGCATATTTGTGTCGTTTTGTAGGTGTTTTGGAGCTTGAATACGAGTTTGGAGCAATGCTAAGAGAAGATGGACAAGCTAGGAGGAAGATCTCAAGTGGACAAGCTAAGGAGAAGAGCTAAGAGAAGCTAAATCAAGAGGAAAAGTGAAGGAATCAACCCCAGGATCGAGCCAATGCAGGTCGAGCACGAGCTAAGTGAAGAAGTTAGAAGATGCTGAAAAAAGTGCTCTCAGGATCGACCCTGAGGGGGGTCGATCACGACCCCTAGGGGGGTCGATCTTAGGCACCGACTTCCTCCTATCCGGATATCTTGTTGAAGTTTCCTAGTTTGTATTTTAGGAAGGTGTTTTGTTTGTGTTTCCTAGTTAGATTAGGACTCCTTTTTGTCTATAAAAGGAGGTTGAACCTATAGTTTTTATGAATTCAATCAATTAGGAATTCATGCTTTAGATACTTTTGGATGCTTTGCTAGAGAGAAGACTTGGAGGACAAGTTTGAGGTTTGTAAGATTGATCTTTGGTTTTTAATTTGAATTTTAGTTTGGTTTGATCATGTCTTCTTCTTCTTCTTCCTTGTTCTTCTTTGCTATGTGTGAGTAGTCTTTTTAAATTCTAGGGTTAGGAAAAAACCCAACACAATCATGCATGTTTAAAACTTGAATTCATGACTTGAATGCTTGATGATTATATCTAACCTATCTTGTGCTTAATCCTTTGCGAAAGTTGAGGTATCTCTTGTGATTAACCATAGCGAAAGTGAAAAGTTAGTTGCTTGATTAGTTCTAATAGGATTATTTGCGAAAGTTGATATTCCTAGGTTGAAGGATAGGTAGAAAGTTGTTTGATTTGCGAAAGTTGATTGAGTGCCTTGAATTGTTTGCGAAAGTTAACTTTTCTATGATCTAGATGGCATGATAGTTGTGAATTCTTGTCAAAAGCATGTATGGTTGTTGTTGTGGTAGCCTTAGCCCTAGGATTTGCCCTTTTTATTGATTGAAATTCGTATATTTTGCCTTGATCCCGACTCCCTCCGTCGTGTTCGAGTTAGTTGTTGTGCTTTTGTGTGTTCGTGCCTCTTTTGCTCTCAGGATCGACCCCCCCTAGGGTCGAGATCGACCCTCTTTGGGTCGAGCCTGAGTCGTTCTGCCCTTGTTTTCTTTGCTTTTCGTAGTTTGTTCGACTAAACTTAGCACTACTCTCACTCCCGTGGACGATCCTGACTTCGCTATACACAGCGGGGTCTTGAATATAAATTTTATTTGTTCAAGAAACCCTTCAACAACTACTCACTCCATGCGATAATTATATTCTACCTTATTAAATAAGATAGAACATTTCATATAACGGATAGCTACTGCGATTTAATTAACAACTAGTATAAATCCCGTACAATGTACGGATAATGTAAATAAAAACCCGAATAAGCCGATTCGATATCGAATTTTGATACGAATCTGCTTTTAACTCGAGAATTAATAATACCAACCCGTTATACTAGAGTTCAAACCTATGACATATGTATATGTACTTTTATAAATATAATGTTAATTTTAAAATAGTTTCATTCAATTTTTCATATTTATATTATTATTTAATATACTATTAACAGATGTGAAAGTTTTTGACTATTCTTCAAGATTTAATAATGACAAAAACATATACTAATTAATAAGGAAACATTGTGAAGATATCAAAAAAAATCACTTGAATTTTCTTATTCATATAAGTACATGATGCAAAAAATTCATGTTTGAAAAAAATCTTAAAATATCAAAATTTGAGTAAGATATCAAGTAGATATAAGAAAATTATATAAGGAAATCGGATAAGATATCAAGTAGATATATAGCTTATTTTTAGAAAATATAATGTAAAAAACTAAAATCATTATTTTATTCATGTTTGATGATGTGACGCAAGTTTTAACAAAGACTTGGGTTCCGCTTTATACTGTATTATAGTAGATAAATAAGCAGTTAAAGATAGAAAATAACACAATAAATAAACTTACTTCTATGACAAAGGATAGCGAGCATAAATTTATTTATTTTTTGATCAAATGGTGAGCATAATTAAGATGATGAAATTTTACCCGCTCACACCTGTGTTTGGACGAGAATTTTAAATTTTAATAAATATTTACCATAAATGCTAAAAAGGTTACTCTTGTTATAGCTAAATAATTAATTGAAATCTTAATTCATTTCTTAACAAAATACGGAGTATGATAAATCCGATAAGTTTTGCAACTTGCCAATAACCCCATGCCAAACATTCTTAACGGCTTTATAGGCTTAAAGTTTGCTGTAAAACATTTCAAGACAAAGATAACAACCATCGACATGACAACTAATTATTGGTACGCCTTCTAGGGTGTGTAGCAGCTAGCCATTGAAATTTACATCATGCATGCGCATTGACTGATGTTGAAATGCATATTTCTAGCTAACTCGCTTTGTAGTGGCTGAATAAACGACCAATAAAGAATTTTCCCATTCTTTCCGTAGTTTGAGATATTTATAGGCGTGAGGGGGTGAGTCTAACGGTTAGGTCTTAGGAAAGGAATTCTAAGGTCGTCGTTTTGACATCCATTGACGATGAAGTCGTGATTAGTCTATCTTGATTTCCACCAAATAAAAAAATAAGGAATTTTCCTATTCTTTCTATAGTTTGAGATATTTGATGTCAATACTTTGCAATTTTAACACAAGTGATATAATATGTATGGAAAGAACATTTAAATGTCAATAGCACTTTAAAACATCTCCAATAGTTTATTCAAAATATTCAACAAAATAGAGAATCAAAAATCTTTCTTTGTAGTTTATCTAGGCATTTAATCTAATAGTTTCTCCATTTTGAGAATTCTCAATTTATTTGGAGAATACACTAGATTTAGGGAAGATCCTTATTTTTTTTTTCTCAATCTTCTCCATTTTCTAACACAATAAGGAAAAAAAATTCTTCAAAATCCCATTTTTTTCATTTTGAAGTAATTGTTGAACATGCTCTTACAAGAAATACTTGCTCGTTCAGATTTTATTTTTATTCTGACCTTTTTCTTGGAGTAATATTTTTAGTCGGCATTGTTTGGACGATATTAAGGATGTCAGTCTCTAATATCTGACCAATAATGAAAGTCCCTAATTTTCATAATGACAAACTCAATGGTATTTAATTTTTGTCCAAGTGATTGTCTCAGGTAAGTCCCAGGGACGCCCATGAGTGAAAAGGACAACAAGTGAACGAGAGTTCCTAAGCAATAGGGACGTACTCCATCAGAATATCTGTAATACCCCTCAATTTTCCATAAGGGCAAAATTGTCATTTGTCCTTTATAAAATAATAATCCTTTCAAACATTATATATAATGATAGTATGATATTTTAATTTATCGTTTGTGAAATAATAATTACTTATAACCCTATACAATATAATAGTATAAGATTATACTAATCATCCTAAGTTAAAGTGTACAAATTTTATTACATGACATGAGATTAATTCCTAAGTATTACTTAATAAATACAATAATCTCTTACAGCTTATTAATAGTTATGGGTGAAATAAATATAAAAAAAAAGGTAAAGTAAATTCGTTCTTGTATAACCCGATGGAAGTAAGGAGAGGTTGTGTTCGATCGATCAATTCGTCGTTGTTTCTCCACGGAAATGGAAACGGAAAGATGATATGGATTCCTCTTTTCGTCATCTCTCTAAGCCCTCATTCAATTTCGGGTTTTCTATTCATCTTCATGGTCGAAATCGGGTTGGAAGTGGTCAGCTCGGGTTAGGGTTCTTCGGCGGTAATTTGATTAAATCCGGGTTAATAAGGAGTGGATAAGTGCGAATCTTGGTTCCTTAGTGACGTGTATCCGACATGGTTTCGTTCAATCCAATTAGGGAGTTAATATTCTCTGAATTAAGGGTTGAATTGAATATTAGAATGGCGTCGTTTGGGTTCGAGTTCTTCGGGTGAAAATCGATGATTGACGCCCAATTCCTCATCTATAACTACGGAGAGAACCTGAAATCAGAAGCATAACTACAATACGCTTCTCCCACTCGAAAATCCATTTCATAAAGCTCTCGTTTTGGTTCGAATTCGCCGGACAAAGCCGAAGAGACGCCAATACCCTGTTTTCGCGACGCGATGTTCGACGGGCTCGTTCTCCACCGTCCGACCACGAATTGTGACGCCACCACCATCAATATCTTCGCCTCTCGCCGCCGTACCCAGATCTGTGATCTCCGCCTCGGATCGTTGCTGGAAACCGCCGTTCCTCCGCCCGACTTCCACCTCTCTGTCCTCTGTTTTCTGCTTGTACACTGTAAGTGCAAATAGGGAATTGCACTGCTGTTCGTCCGTGGCTACAGTTGTTTGGGATTCCTTTCAATTCCATTAAGATAATAATATTTGTCATTAGTGTATATAACATGGTGTTTAAGCATATTAAAAACTGAAAGAGGAAGGAGGATCATAACAAAGTATATATATTCATGTATAATAGCCTTACGTAGGAATCAACTATATACTAAAGGAAAAAAAATAAGTTTTAGAAATTTCGGTTATGTATAAATTATGTTAATATTGCTATGGTAATGTTGATCATATATTATAGTTTGTCATAAGGATATGCTAGTATAAAATATTTTGACTACTTATTATCATATTTAATAAGGTATAATATTTTAGTGAAGTTGAATTAAATATAAAGACATATTTTCAAATATTACACGAGTAGATTACTTTCATACATCACTGGAATAAAATTTATAATTAAAATACTTTATGAGTTATATATTATAAGTTGCCAAGTAAAAGGTTATTTTACAAACTTATTTTCAACATGGATATTTATGGTATAAATTTCCAATATTATGGACTTAAGTAATATAACTACGATCTTATCAAATTGTCATGTTATTAATATATACATGTATGTACTAAAGGTTAACTAATATGTAACTATGAGGTAATATAATATTTTTTTATGAAAATGATTTTAAGAGGTTATCTTATAAATTCATCAACTATTATCTTATATACTCACTATTTTTAAAATAAGTGTAACCAGTATCTTAGAAGTAATAACACTAGATTAAGATTATAAAAAGTTCATAAATAATACAAGGGTTATTATTGAGTTAGGTCCATGAAGGATATGAACCCTAGCGAATTCATTCTCAAAATAAATTACTAAAATTTATTTTGGAATATTGTTCTTTCCGGTGTCAGTTCCGTTCAACGAAGGTACGAGGAGTCGTCAGTGAGCCATACCTTCGATCGTCTAACTTGCCTAGCGAAAACTCAAGGCAAGTGGAATGGTTCAATTTTACGCATATGATTTAAGAGCATGATTTACATTTGAATCATGAAGTTTTTGATTGTTGGGAACTAACTGTGTGTTAAAATGAACATAGGCTTTATTTGTTAGATTTAACGACCGTCATTCCTAGTACTGCATAGGATACGCTAGTCGAACTAGGTCTAGATGTGTGTGTGGACGTAAGTGCCACGTTGGTTGGTAGTTGTGTGTAGATTTATTTAATTGTTAATCTCATCACCAGTGCGGAGGGAGTACTCCCTGGTGTAAGGTCATGACCATGGCCTCCTCAACCGCTGAGGGGTCGTTTAAGGATTTTATCCACTTTAAGGCGTAATGCCGCTCATATCCGCGATTAACGCACCTTAATAAGTCCAAGTGTAATCCTCTGTGTGGTTAATGAAGTAATCAAGATAAGCGCGTTGCGCAAGTTAACTCAACTTCATCTTCGTACTCAAGGAAGACAATTAATTAAACTATAAAGTCTCTGTGTGATAATACGTTCCCAACAATCTTGCATCGAAGTTTTAACGAGGGTATCACCTCTCGTGATTTCCTAACCTTTTCAAAGTCATTCTCGTTTTCTCGGGGGAGTGTGTAGTAGCTAGATCGTCGCCCGGCTTTCATTCGGAGTCCGACATCAGTTATTACTCATTCCCACTAATCGAACCACCTTCAAAAATCCATTTGTTTAGTCTGTCACAAGACTAACCGACCACCCTTTTTCCTTGCATGGTCGGCTGGTGTCCATCGAATTTCCGTCGCGGCACATCAGGTGGAGGACTCCTAATCAAAGACTAGACGAAGGAGGCGATGAGGGCTCTAGCTTCTTTCTAAAGACCTTTACTTTAATTCCGCACTTAAGTATCTCTGAACTTAGTTTTCGTATTGAGATTCTCGAGGTGTGAGATCCAATACAAGTTTTATTTCCGACTTCATATGTAATCGACGATTAAGACCTTTGTTATTTAATCATTTTAATTCCGCATTAAAGTTTTGTCGTCTTCTGTGATAACTGTAAAGCCTAGGGTGACTTTGAGAGTTTTAACCGAGGTCACTGGCGGTAATATCCCTACAAAAAAAAAAGGGGGTGTTACAATATCCAAAGCTGAACAAGAATGGAGTCCCTACGAGATTAGGACGACATCCTCATCAAGAAGGGACGCGTTCCAAATTTGTGCAGAAGTTCAAATTCAAATCAAGGCCGCCCCAACATGATTACATCATAATCGGCCATAGTCCTCAAAAGGAAGCTTCCTATGTCTGGGCACGTGCGTATACTTCCAAAGAAGTCACTTTCCAGACGATGCCCCCCTGACCATGTAGAGGCTTACCAAGCGGTGACAGAGTTGACTTCCTCAAGATGCAAATCGCACCGTTGAAGGGAAGCGACAGATCATGTAGTGATCTCTGAAGACGCTCCAGGACAAAAGCCACTATCACTATAAATACCCCACAAGGGTTATTATGCATAGCGGCGTGGACTTTGAAGATTTCTCCCAGCTCACTCCCGAAGCATTCAAGTTCAAGAACGAAGATCAACAAGATCAAGTGAGCTTGAATCGAGAGAAGAAGAAGTCCAACCACATCAAATCCCAAAACAAATCACAAAAGTTAGAAAGAAAGTTTGTCTCTCACGAAGCTATTGTGAGAGACGTGAGTGTTTAGCTACCTTATAGGAAAGAGAGTTAGGTTACGGTGTTAGGCTAAAAGGAGAGTTGTTAGTGAGGCTAAGGACGCATACTTAGACTCAGAGAAGTGTAATTGCTCGCCTTGTACTCTGTAAGGATAAGGACGGCTATTCGAAAATCCTCCTCGGAGGTAGAGGTTTACCCATAAGACTAGTTGGTCTTAGTGGGGTTCCTTTATAAATTTTTGAGTTCCTTATCTTATCTGTTTACCTGCTTAAGTTTGTTTTAATTTCCGCTGCGAAGAGACTCCTCCTGAGGACATCCCTACCTGACTACTAACGTACACGATCCAACAGGCATATTTAACCCGTTTTCTAACACTATCTTTACTATTCTAAAGTCATTATATGATTCTACAATAAAAATATGAGAGATTTTGAGAAAAGTTAAGGATATTTCAATCAAATTAAGTAACTTTTAGTTTTGTAAACAACTCTAAACAGACCAAACAAACTAGAATACTAGATCAACTAGTACAAATCTCGTACAATATAATGTAAATATAAACTTGACTTAATCGATTCGAGATCGATTTTTGACCCGAGCATGTTTTTTGGTCGAGAATGTACAATTCAAGCCCGATAGAATCAAGTTCGAACATATTAATCTATATACTATTTGTTATAATTTTTATTAATAAATCTTTAATTAATTATGTAGAGTTTTCATAAAAATGCAAAAAAATCACTTTTCCCTAAAATAAAAAATATTTAAATGAAAATTATAATTTCATATCAAAATTAATTATAATATCAAAGATATCAAAAATCACCTTTTTCATTGGTTCTTGCAAGATTTACTATTGATTTATATTAGAAAATAAATTAAACTATCAAAAATTGAATAAGATATTAACTAGATATAAATGTTAGTTACCATTGTTAAAATAAAACTATTATTTTATTCAGTATTGATTATATGACGTAAATAATATTTTTTATTCCACGTTGATGAGTGAACACAATTTTAAATAAAGATATATAAATTCAACTTTATATTGTACTAGTATTAGATTATAGTAGATGTCTATATTACTATTTATATGACACGAATGAAAGAAAATAGAAAGAAGAAAATTAAAAGGTTATGCGTTGTCAGTTCGTGACAGAGCTGCCTCGTCAGCCTATCATGGTAGGGGTCCTCACTTTTGATTTTTTTCTCCCTATTTTACTTAATCTATAAATAGCTAATTTATTCATCAACAAAAAAAGCTAATTTAACTTCGAAATTACCATAATGATTTTCATAAATTATTCAACCACTCGAAATTATTCAGGAAGATCTTATTAGAATATCTTCAATCATAATTAATATTCACTTCAAATACCATAACTTAATTTTTCAATGTTTTCTTTCTTTAATTTTTTTAACAAAGCTCTAATCTCACCATCATGATATTTATACAAATTTTTTAGACGACATCATCTATATTACTATATGATATGTGATCCTCATATATCTTTAAAGGAAAAGTTTTTAAAATCCACTTTCCGTCATGTGTTACATCTTCGGATCTCTCCTATCCAACAATTTTAACTTTTTTTCTATTTACTTTTTTTTTCTAAATTTTAATTTCGCAACTTCCACGTTCTTACTCATTTCTTAACTTTCACACACCACTTTTTTTTTTTTAAATCTCTCTAACTTACTTTTTCAACCACTTTTTTATTTAATTTTCAACTTCCAGAACTACCACATTTACATCTTAGAGTTTTTAATTTTTAAACTTCTAGTAACTACCACGTTGACATACCATGTAAAAAAATGATTTACACTTGTATGGACTATATATAATTGCAATATAAAAAATAAATCCAATTTGTGAAAAAAGTATATAAGGTAAAAATCTATCAAAATTGATTTTGATTGATGTATCCATCTAAAGAAAAATATTCCCAACATAAACTAAATTGATGTTATCGTAGTCTAAAAAATTATTTTTAGTTATTTACAATCAATCAAAATTGTTCAGACTTATCTCGTGCTTAGCACTGGACTAACATAGGCTAGTTATTAATATAGTTGTTGTTAAGAATGACACATTGAAATATAAGAACTAAAGTGGTTGATATCCCAAGGAGTTACTACTCCACCTATTACTATATGGTTTTAGGTTGGGAGGTTTGTATGATATGCTCTATTATCCACACGACCTCTAGATTATCGGTTCATCGAACTTTATCATGGTATCAAAGCGGGTTTAAGTATGGGTTCATTTCTTACAGTCTCCGGGTTTGCTTGCTTCATGGATCCATTCAAACAATTCGTCCAAGAAAGGAGTGACCAGATTCAAAAGTGTCGACGGTTCACTAGCCTTGAACGATATATTCGGATTTGTCGGCCTTACAAGCACATTCAAGAATCCTGTACAATATACAAGCAACCGATCTAAATATGACGGTTCGCTAGCCGTGAAGGACATATTCAGATTTGTCGACCATATGAGCACATTCAAGAATTGTATATAATATACAAGCGACCGATCCAAATACGCCGGTTCGCAAACCTTATTGGATTCTGTTAAAAGTGTTAATGGACGCAAACAGCTATACTCGAGGAGATGTGTTGGAGGATCTAACGTTGAAAACAGAATATTTACTGGTATTAAATTAAAATAATTTACTCCATACTTCATAACTGAGATAATGTTATGGGAGGCAGAGACAGAGCCCAAATTTGCAGGCTGGCAGTCGCGAAATACTGAGCTCATCTGTTTCACTGCCCTCTAGTCCTCTACTGCTGATTTCAAGACAACGCCCCTGCCACGTCTGCCAGATTCGGTATGACACGTGTCAATTCTCCAGCCCTGTCACACTTTTTCTTGACGCTGACTCGTGTCCTCCCTCTCTGGCAGCCGACGTGTTTCCCTCTCGCTCGCAAATTCTTCATTTCTCATAACTTTATCCGTTATTTCATAAACCAGCCCACCATTTATGGAATTGTGCACAAAATTACCCATAAATAACAAGCTTCAGAAAATCACCCATAAAAACATTCCATTTGTAAGAGACCTTCCCAAGTCCATACCTCATTACATTCCGTTAAGTGAAAAGAAGATTGAAAAGTAGTCCATTATACTTCATTTTAAATATATTATTCATGTTTGTAACCTTATTTTTTTTGCCTCAAGGTCAAGATAGTTATGTTTCTAATTATGCTCACCTTTACTTTGCACATTTGTTCTTATGTTAATAGCCTTGGCGAGAATTTTCTAAAAAGACTAATGTATTGATACACCAATCCATCCTAGATTTCAGTCAAAATGAATGACAAAAAAATGATTGCAAAGATCCATCACGAAATACACTATTTCATGACAAAAAAGTGGCGGACAACTCTTTACGAAGACGATATATCATTTTCTTAGTCCATTTTTTGTCGGACAATTCCTAGCCTTGCAAAGTTAGATCTTTTACACTGACTAATTTCACTCCCTTCCTTTCATTTTGTTTTGGAAATTAATTACAATATTTGAGAAAAACTTATTTACTTGGAGTAGTAATTCCCTAAGAATTAAAATTAGAGGTGAGATTTAGATATATATATTCAATACACGAAACGGAATATGTAGAGTTCTTGTTCGGCCAAGAGGATGAGTATAGGAGTGAGGTGCGGCTAGGAAGTGAGGTCGTTACTAAGAAGCGCGCAGAACTTCAAGTACCTGGATCTGTTATGCAAAGCGATGGGTGTATTGATGAGGATGTCAGGTCTAGAATAAAGAGAGGTTGACGGAAGTGGAGGACAACTTCAGGGGATTTGTTTGATAAGAAGGTTCCGCTCAAACTTAAGGGTTCTATAGAGCCGTTATAAGGCCTGCGATCCTCTATGGTGCAGAGTGTTGGCCGGCGACAAAGGCTCAAGAACAGAAACTCGTAGCTGCAAAGATGAGAATACTTAGATGGATGTGTGGTCATATGAGAATGGATAAGATCATAAATGAAGAGATCAGAAGCAAGTTAGGGGTAGCCAGCATAGGAGACAAGCTATTAGAGGCGAGACTTCGTGGTTTCGGTCAATGTCTAGAGGCGGAGCTCAAACGCTATAGTTAGGAGGTGTGAGCGTTTAGATTTGGGGGCTTTCAGGAGGGATAAAGGTAGGTCGAAGAAGCGATGGATGAACAGTATAAAGTAGGATATCGGCTTGTTAGGGATTTCGATGGATTTGGCGCAGTGCAGAGAGGGTTGAAGGGAGAGGATCAGGTTGTTAGACAGCTGACCAACTTGTTGGTGGAGCCAGTTTTCGTGTGTTGCTATCGGTTTTTCTCGCTTAGTTGGCTAGTTTCTTTTTCGTTTCTTTTAGATCTAGCTTTCTTGTCTTTTCTTGGTTTGGCCTCCCATATAGTTCTAGTTTTCCTTGTCGTGTTTGGGGCTTTTCTGTTTAGTCGTTCGAGTAGTTTGGTTCATTTTCGCTTGGGTTGTATTGGGTGCATTCCATCTAGATTTGGAATGTCCTCATTTGGACCCCCAGATCCTGCGGTCGCGAGATTTTCTTGAATAAATTTGTTGTTGTTGTTGTTGTTGTTGTGTTCAATACACAAAACCGGCAAAGCAGTTCAAATAAAGTGTATACTAGTTAGGTTAGGTATGAAACTTTATGAGAGAAATCCGCAGTTCAATAACATGATATGCTGATGCTAGCATCTATATTAATTAGCATATAGTGGGTATCTTGTCACCACCTTTATATTTCAACCATCAATTTTCTAAAGTTTACCCACTCAAGGTGATGAGGTACAAAACTAAGCAAAAGACATCTTGATCGATCCCCGAATCGACACAATAACCTGTTATGGCTTGATCAAACTTGGTTTTGAATCTGCATTCAACCTGAACCCGAATTAACCGAATTCGAGCACAACCGAACCTCGCTAAATAGATCTATTTCCAAGCTTCATCCTCGCTAAATATATTAAACTTTTACGTTAAAAGATAAATCTCATTGCTATATAAAATCTAAGGTCTCTCTCATTAATGACGTGACGACCCATCAAAGAATTTAATAAGTTTTCACCATGAATATCTACATAGAGGGCCTAGCACAATTGCCCCACAACTACAACGCCAAATTGCAATTGGTAGCCCGTATTTTATTTTATTTTTGATCAAGTGAAAGCACAACTTACCCTCTACAATCAAAGACACATCCAAGTCAAGGGCCCCATTAATTCACAACTCAATTAATTTATTGTCATCAGTGTATTCCCAATCCAACATATTCGGATGTTTCACGCATTTATCACTTCGATCTCTACTCGATCGACATTCTACACCACAATATATATACATAAAACCCCCGTGTAACAAACGTGCGTGGGAAGTATATACGGAGTATGTGTTTTAGTAGGTTGAATTTAAGACGGGTTTTATTTTAGTATGATACATCAATCATGAAATTTGAGTCATCCCAATTTTCACATAAAAACCATCCCATTGCGTAATCGTTCCCTTTCGTGCTTCTCTATTTGCATCCCTAATCTAAGAGTTGGGTATAAAGTAAGGTAATCATTTATTTTCACGCTTCTCTAGGCATGTAAATATCTTAAATTAGGGTGTATTTTTTCGTCAACGTGCGGTGGCATATAATTAGACTAGATTTATCATTTCTTCGTTTATATTTCCGTGGTCAGAAACCAAAAGGGTCCCTTAGTACATTATTGATTAGGATGATTTTAGTTGATTTGTCACCAACACCTTCTAAATAATGTATAACATTATAGAATTATATGTCACACAAATACCTTTTAAAATTGTATTTTTTCAACAACTCATAGTTTTCTTATATAACAGAATTTGCTAATTAAGTTGTACCACCACTTCACCTTTTCTGTTAAGAAAATTATTATACTTGAAAAGAATATTTTTAAATAGTTTATTTTATGTATGTGTGATGCAACCCAGGCCCGAGCCCGGATCGATCGTGGTTAGACCAAGACCATGGCGTCCACCTTGGTCCCGACACGTCAACCAAAGATGAAGAAGACGCTCTCCAACTCAAGTCTAAGGGTCCTATCACAAGGAGCCGAGTCAAGAGCATCGTCCAAATCCCGGCTTGTTCCCAGAAGGGTCGGCCCCGACCTCACCATGGTCGGCTGCGACCTTCTCCAGAGAGTTCCTTCTTGGGTGAACTAGGTCGGCCCCGACCTACCATGGTCGGCCGCGACCCCCTCTGGCGGACATCCGCGACTTCGGTTTCGAATTCCTTTCGAACCGCCTATCCTTAATTAGATTTTCTTTTAATTTAAGTCAAGTTATTATTTTAGGATAATTATTTGACTTAATTCTAGATAGTTTGTTTCTTTTATTTCCATATTTTTATTTTAGGATTTTTGTAACAAATCATATCTATATCTTTCCATAGATAAGATATGATTTGCTAGATTATTTCTTTCCTAGCTAGAAACCCTAGGGGGCTGATTATCCCTCTATAAATACTCTTGTAATTCCTTTCATTAAGTTTTATGCAATGCAATATTGAATTCCTGAAAAGTAAAGTCGAGTTTCTCCTTCTCTCGGGATACCGTTGCATCACTTGTTCGTTCTACTTCATCAATCGCTTCCGCATCGTTAATACTTCATCAACCATCATTCAATCAAGGGAAAACGCACTTACACCTACGATCTCGATCGGGACATTCGTGTTCTTGTCGACCACGAGGGGCAAGGATGCATCAATGTGATTATTGATTTTTAAAGTAAATCACAATTTTTAAAGTTTAATCAACCAAATCAAAAACAAATTGATAATGTACGGGTACGTACATTTTGCTTTCTTCTTCTCATACAAATGTATAATTATATATGATAATCATTGGATTAGACACACATATACATATCTCTTCGCTTTTTTATGATTAATCCAAAGTGATTTGGTAGTACGTATATGTTATACATTAGTCCATATGATATATAGAATAATGTCGACATCGACGTCACGAGATTGCAGAATATATACCAGAAGTTCTACGTACGTTGCAATTAATAATTTAGAGGCAAAACCAGCTAATAACCAGCGAAGATATACATAGTGTAATGGGCTCCCAAAGATAGATATATCTATATATATCCATGCATATATAACTCAAGTGATGCGACCAAACCTTCATTCTTCATTTCTTCCATACTGTTTTTTTGAATTTTCCCGTCCACCCATAATCTCATGTTTTACTCCTAGCTACCTTATCTATGTTTTTTTTTTTTGCTAGTCAACTAACAACCCATTTATATATATACATATATATATATATAAATATATTTATGAATACATACATGTGTATATAATTGAAAAAACCTAGTTACCTATGTAGGCCATACTATTGAAAGAGATTACTCAATCTTTCATATATATATATATGTATATATGTGTGTCACCCATGCATAGTTTCATGCATGGGTGTCTGCCTGCCTATAGTTTTATCAATTCTGCGCCCATGTTCACCAATTATTTCCCCTTAGCTAACTTTTACTAGTACTATTTTGTGTGTTTTTTTGGGGGCCGGTTTCATCGATCCTAGCTACCATATGCATGCATGCAGTCATTTTGCTTTTCTTTTTTGTGTAGAATATCTTATGTGAAAGGTTAAAAAGAACGTTTCAAATTGTCTGGTTAAAGTTTGGGTTTGCTAAAGTAATTGTTGGTGTGAAATCGTGCTTCTCACATGGAGAATTGTGTATCGAACTATCGATAGTGATCGAATGGGACACATTTAGGTACGAGAGATAATAAATCAGATATCAAGTATCCATATTGATCGAATCGAACACATATAAGTGCGAGGGATAATATAACAGATAACTGGTGTCGATACCGATCCAATAATTAAGACAAGTTAGCCATGCAAGATAGGATTAAAAGGTTATCTTTAACGAACTGAACAACCACGTTGCAAGAGGTGTTCAAGGACCACAAGCATAAAGAGGCCGATCGATCGAGCTAGTAGCACAAACTATATCCGTATCAATCGATCATTAATCCATTGCAACTTGCGTAGGTGCATGGAACCTAGCATGCATGCATTATATATCCCTAGCTAGTTGGAACAGTACTATCTATTATATACAATGGTTAACATTATCTAGTTGATAGATGGAGTAATGGAAAAGGACACCAATACACAATGAAAGACGATTCCATTAGCAAGGCTGCTAGGGACCCTGGCTAGCAAGTCTGCCAAGTGGCAAATTGGCTATGGCCCCTACCTCTCGTCGGTCTCTCTCTCTATATCCCTATCTCGTCTTGGCCTATTCCAATTTTCAAGCTAGGTAGCTAGTATGTCCTTATATTTTGACATTGTAACGTTACTTTACAAAGACATAAGAATCTTTCAGACGTTATACATGTGGACGACATCCATAGCTACAAAGTTGTGGTATGAATTAAGGGAAGTACGTGATCGAAGTCATCATTGTGCACGACGATTCCGGAAATTGTCGCTCGAGCAATTCACTAGAATTAAACACATATTTTGATCACCAAGAGAGCGATCATAGATCACAAATTAATGCTCACACTGATCATGTTTGGTTATTCTCTCGATTATCCTCGAAGTCGTACACATTCCAACCGTTATCCCATATCTCGGGACCAATCGAAGAGCCCCGACTTTCGTCGCAAATCTTCTATTTATAGCCATGTTGGTTTGAGGGTTTTTTAGATGAATTAACCTTGTCGTGGCTAGCAAAACCGGTATCCTCAACGCACCCTACATTGTATATATGTATTTCGATCGATCAACTTTGCACTAACCTAGCATTGCACGTACTGACTGAGCAACCATTTATTGGGTCCCGTTTGGTTACAAGGCAACGTAAACAGAATGAAAACGAATCTAGACAATCTTTAGTGTCGTGATATATTAATGTAGTATAATCTTCCAACATCTCACTTATTGTAAATATGAGTTGGAAGATCGAGAATGATTTTCCCATTCTATTACCTCTCCCTCTACTTGAGGAATGATTGAGGTGAAGTATACTCAAACATCTTATTGATAATAGGTTGGGAGAGATGAGAAAATACTTTTTGTCAATGTTGAATGACTCATGATATTAAAATGGACTAAATTCATCTTTATTCCGTTTACGTTTCCACAGTTTATAACCAAACGCGACTTGAAGTAGAGTTTTTTTCTTCTTCTGTTTAATAACTTTTTGGTGGGACTTAAGTGGGAGAAATTATCTCAAAATTAAACCCCGCCATGCTCTAAGTCACTAGGAGAAATAGCCTACTTCTATTTGATTGACAATCAAAGTAAGAACGTATTGGTGCAAGTGAAGTTTAACACACTATTGTTATATTATAAAATTTGATTAATTATACGAAGAGTTCTCCACTTTATACGGGATTTAGTTTTCAGAAATTTAATCAATAAATTAAATTAATTAAACTCTTATATACTATAAAAAAAAGTGTACTCGACCACAGAAAAACATGATACTTATTTGACATTGACTTCATGTGCATTTGGATAATGCCATATCTCTTTTTGTTTAGAATTGCCGACTTAATTATTGCGAATAAGAAGACACATGCTCGTCCCAATTTCAACTTTCCAAAACTCCTCTTTTTTCTACTTGAGTTCTTTATGTCAAATCACATTCATTGCAAGTGTTTCTGGCTTGTTCAATCTCTCTATTTAGACTTTGCAAATTAATTTGGCCGTACTAGTACTGATCAATATATCAAATCTTGTCGCTCCGTTATTATTCACACATACAAATGTGTAAGTTCCCCCCCCCCCCCCCCCCTTAAAACCTTGTAGTAAATGTTGAATGTGTGGAATGTTGAGTCTCACAAAATGTAAATCCGTCATACTTTTCAGGCCCACAAATTTATTGTGGATACAACGTCAAGTTGGGCCTGAAGCTCAGGCTTTTAGCCCAATAGATACAAACCATTAGATATGGACTCCAAAATTCGAAAACGTTGATAAAAAAAAAAGGTCATGACATTATATATACATGGAGTTTTTAGGGCTTATAATAAGGAGTTGAGTTGATTTTGAATTAATTAAATGAAGAGGTAGGACTAAGATAAGTGAAATAGAGTGATGAACTTGTAAATCAAGAAAAAAAAATGGACTCATTGCATATCGAGTCCTAAAAGTGTGAGTAATATATAGCTAGATTTTTAGGCTACTTATACCGTACGAAGTGTACATTTAAGAGGTTAGGTGCATGTTGGGTTATGAGAACGACTAGATTATGAAATTGACAAGTAAGATTGAAAATGCTAATCTAGTATTATAACGAGGGGACAAAATGGTAATGACGTGAATTTGATACTAGACAAGGCACTTTAGTTTAGTATAATAACTAGTATTAATCCCGTACCTTGAAGGTACGAATTTAATTTAACTAAAATCTTAATTTAATTTTATATAAAGTTATTCAAAAGAATAATTTGATATAAAATCTTGTGTTAGTTTTATTTAGTTTGTTTCTTATGGGATTTATTTTGATAATATAGTATTTCGGTTATAATATATTCATTTAATCAAATAAAGATTTATAAGATTATAATTTTATTATAAGGATTGAATACTCCTAAGATTTTTAGGATTTATTTTAGTGCTTATAGATTATAATTTTAATAATATATTTAATTGATATACATAAATACCAAAGTTTTATAATTATTGTATAAGGAAAGGATAAGATACATAACATGTTAGATAGATTCTAGGTTAAAAATATAACTAAATAAAAATATATGTATTGAAAAATATAAGGAGTGAATTTTCATTATATCTACAATTTTGGATAGATTTTTTAAAGTTTGGATAGATTTATTATGTGTACATTTAAATGTCGGATCTATAATGAAATTTCAACCAATTAAATGATTTAAATTGTTTTAATAAAAATGGGGGATACGGTCTAATGAGAACATGTCACGTTTCGTACTAATTATTATTTTTAACCTTTACTTTAGTATATAGTTATGATGGTTATGATAACGCTTGTGCTAAGTATACTAAAATGCATGTTTAGTCTATAAAGCTGTTCATATTGATTCAATCTTGGCTTGAAGCATTTCATATAATTCTTGTACAATTGAGATAACCATTTCATTATCTAGACTCATTCGCAATGGTATACAGGGCCGAGCATGGTTCGGTTCGAACTAAAAAATGGACCGAACCGAACCGACGAAGCTCGATCTAATAAATTTCAAGGTTTTGGTTCGGTTTAAAATTTTTAAAGATAAATATTACTGTATTTACCAAAAACCGAAAAAACGATCCAAACAAATTATTTTTGATTCGTTTTCCATTCACCAAATTAGTGAAGTTCAATTTCGGTTCGATTTTCAACTGATGGTCGGCCCATTGGTATAATTTAACAGAAACCGTTATTCTCATGAGAAGTCCTTTATTTGCTAAATGTACTCGAACACAACAAAGATAACAACATTCAACAAAACTCACAAAATAGAACAAAATCAGCCATTGGTTCACAAATCAAAGGCAGACTCATCAAACGCTAGCCAAATCTCGTTAACCCGGTCCTGAAACTCAAACGGCGCATTATACTGAGCCACAACGTACGCCGATTTCGCCGATTTCCTGCTCTTCTCAATCGCACTATACCACGGAGTTCCGGCCAAGCTCGCCTTCAAGGTAGCCGCTTCTTTCCCGATGTTGTAGTCATCGGCGAATCCTCCGAACTGCCTAACGGCCACGTAGGTCGGGACCCACCTCGCCACGTGGAGCCCCTTCGCCGCCGGCGGGCTCCCCTGGTTCGCCGCCGGCACGTAAAAGCTGACCTCGAACGACGATTCGCAGAACGGCCCATCGCTCGGAAGGATTCCGGTGAGCACGGGAGCTGTCATTTCGATCTTCTTCTCCTCTTCGTTCTTCCCGCTTATGTAATTGAACAGCCTGAAACATACATAGGAAATCGAATTAGGGCTAAAATTAGGGTTTCTTGAATTCGAAACATGTAAAATGGAATTAGGGTTTTTATGGGTTCAATTAAAGGTTGAATCTTTTATGGGACTTTGAGTCGAAACATGCAAAACAAAATTAGGGTTTTTTAGGTGGAGGGAGATTTGAATTACTGGAGGAAACCCGTTCTGGTGGCGTCGGTGAAGGAGATATCTTGAATTGAGGAAGTGGACATCCAAACTGTGGAGTTGTAGCGGCGGATTTCGAAGGAGTTGGATTGTTGGATCAGGCTGTAATTTGGGCATTCGATTTTTTTACAGCTTGGTGGGAGTTCAGCCATTGATGTGCAGAGTAAGGAGAAGAGGAGGAGGAGGGGAAGAGATGGGAAAGAGGATGCCATTTTTGTGATTTGCTAGCTTCTGTTTTGGAGATGAGGTAGTATATAAGAGTGTTTGATTTATAGATTTGGAGTGGGGTTTTAAAAGATGTGATTTTTGATAGGGTTCTGGATTTTTCTTGTGTCATTTTGTACACTAATGTCCTTGGCTTTGTTAGAGAGGGAAGGAGGAATTGCTAATTCATATGGGCCATGAATTGTGGAGGGTGATGTGTGGAGTAGAATTGAACAAGTAGCAACAGATAAAATGGTCACATGTAGGTCATATGTATCCTTTGAACAAGTTCCTCTCACTAATAATATCTTCAACAAACTAGATATATTTATTGGGAATATAGTCTTATTCTATAGTTTAATTCTCCATTCAAAGTTGTAGCCAGCGTGGCATTGCTTTATTAGAATTATATATAAGCTTTGTAATTCTGTTTTGAGAATTAATTGAGAAAAACCCTTTCCTCTTTTCCTCTCCTGTTCGTCTCTCTTTCTCAAACTCCAGTCACCCTTTGCAATGGTGATTTCATGGTATCAGAGCCTCAGGCTGTAGATCTGGTTGCCTCTTTCCGATCTTCTAGATCAATTTCACCTTCCGCATTTTTTTTGACCTTTTCGATCGCTTTTTGCTTCCCTGAAAAATCCAAAAAAAAAAAAGAAAAAAAAAACGATGACAGGAGAGACAGTTCAATCGAATCAATCTATTGATACGAACGATCCTTACCACTTAACTTCCGGTGATAATCCTGGTTTGTCACTCGTTTCTCAAGTTTTTGATGGAACGGGATTCGGAGAGTGGCGAATTTCCATGAAAACCTCACTCTCGGCGAAGAACAAGATTGGATTTATAGACGAAACCCTAGCCAAACCGGAAAGCTCAGATCCGAAGTATAGTCGTTGGTGCAGATGCAACGACATGGTAAAGTCCTGGATTCTGAATGGATTGACTCCGGAGATCCGTCGTAGTGTCTTGTACATCGACAAGGCCTCTGACATCTGGAAAGAGCTCTTGACAAGGTATAGCCAAGTCAGTGGAGCTCAGCTCTATTCGGTGCGCAAGGAATTGAACTCCCTCACTCAAGGTGCAAATTCTGTTTCTACCTATTATACTAAGCTGAAAGCTCTATGGGATGAATTAGATAGTTGTCAGAGTATTCCTCCATGTTCTTGCGGATCTATTAAGAAGATTCTGAATGAACGATTTACTACCGTTCGTGGTACTATTCTGATGATGAAGCCATTGCCAGATTTGAGTCAGGCCTTTAGCATTGTTTCGCAAGAAGAAAAACAAAGAGAAATTCAGAACAGCTCACAAATATTTACTGAATCTGCTTCTATGAACGTTGTGGCTAAGTCTCAAAATAACACAAACTCTTCTAGTAGTCAACAAAAGAAGAGTGGAGAGAAGAAGTCTTTTTATTGCACTAATTGTAAAAAGACTAATCACAACATAGATCGGTGTTACTTCATCATAGGGTTCCCACCAGATTATAAGAACAACAACAAGGGAAAAGGACCTGGTGTAGAACAGAAATTTGCAGGGAATGCTCAGAACAAGGGTGCTGTAGACTTGACACAAGACCAGATTTCACAATTACTCAGTTTGCTGAATATGAAGAATGAGAAAAGCAAAGAAGTAGCAAAGGATGATTTTGCTGGCTTCGCAGGTACTTTTTTCGCCACAAAGCTTTTTAACAAGGCAAATTGGATTGTTGATAGTGGGGCAAGTTGTCATATGTGTAGTGACATTGCCTTATTTGATTCAACTCACGATTTGCCCAAGCCTTTTGTTATATCTCTGCCAAATCAGGAAACTATCACTGTACAAGTCTGTGGATCAGTGCAAGTTCTTCCTAATTTGGTCTTGAGAGACGTCTTGTTAGTGCCAAGTTTCAAATGCAATCTTATCTCTGTTGGGAAGCTCATTAAAGACATTAATTGTAAGGTCTTATTCACATCTTCAAGTTGTTTGTTGCAGGCTCCTTTTATGAGGACGCCTGTGAAGATTGGTGAAGCATACAACGATCTCTTTTTCCTGGTTCCTGGGAATAAACAGGAACACAATAAAGCTGGAGATCATACTTCAGCCACTGGTCAGTTTGCTTCACATGTTGGTCTGCAAGTTTGGCACAACAGGATGGGGCATCTACCTCTTTACAAACTCCAAAATTTACCTTTCTTTCAAGCCTATAAGCACAATAAAATAGACCTTTCTCCTTGTGAAGTCTGTGCTAAATCTAGACAAACAAGGTTACCTTTTTCCACTAGTACTATCACTAGTACAAAGCCTTTTCAGTTGCTACACATAGACGTCTGGGGACCTTTTCATACCCCAACTTATGATGGTCACAAATATTTTCTCACCATTGTTGATGACTACACACGATCAACATGGGTGCATCTTTTGTCCACAAAGGGAAATGCCTTCACAGTTCTGAAATCCTTTTTAGCCATGGTTGAGAGAAAGTTTCAGAGGTCAGTTCAAATCATCAGATCTGATAATGCTTTTGAGCTGGGCACCGGTGCTGAAAATGCCGAGTTTCTGAGATTACAGGGCATTGAACATCAAACTTCTTGCGTAGCCACGCCACAGCAAAATGGTGTCGTGGAACGAAAGCACAGGCATATTCTTGAGATTGCCAGAGCCTTGATGTTTCACTCCAAATTGCCATTAAAATTTTGGGGAGATAGTGTTCTCTCTGCAGCTTATTTGATCAACAGAATCCCAGCCAAAATCCTTCATAATAAAACCCCTTTTGAGCTTCTTTACCACCAAAAACCTTCTTATGACCATATCAAAACTTTTGGTTGTTTGTGCTTTGTTTCTACCCTTAAGCAAGGTAGAGATAAGTTTCAGGCACGAGCATCACCGAGCATATTTCTTGGTTACCCTTTTGGGAAGAAGGCTTACAAAACCTATAATTTGGAAACTAAGCAAATTGTTGTTTCCAGAGATATAGTTTTCCATGAGACAATTTTTCCTTATCATTCCCAAAAATTATCTCAACCTTCACCATCCCTTTTTAGCTCTGAAGCATCAGCTGGTGATGATGAGTCATCTCCTCTTTTATCTCAGCCTTTGTCCACCCAAATGCCAGAACCTAGACGATCTACTAGATCTCATCAGCCTCCAGGATACTTGTCTGATTATGTTTGCTCGTTGGCAGTTGATTATGAGCAGTTTTGTGGACATACTTTGACCTCTACTGTCCAGTTCTCCACACTATCCACACCTTCTCTTGCTAGACCAGAACATGAACCACTTACATATGCCCAGGCTTGTCAGTTTACAGTTTGGCAGGAAGCAATGAAAGATGAGTTCCACGCTTTGGATGCAAATCAGACCTGGGATCTTGTTAAATTGCCGCAAGGGAAGAAAGCTATAAGTTGTAAGTGGGTCTACAAGGTTAAAAGAACTTCTGAAGGTAAAATTGATCGATACAAGGCACGTTTGGTTGTGAGAGGCTTCACTCAACGGGAGGGAGTAGATTATACCGAGACATTCTCACCTGTGATTAAGATGACTACAGTAAGAGTTTTGATCTCTATAGCTTTGAAGAGAAATTGGCAGATTTTTCAGTTGGACGTAAATAACGCATTTCTTCATGGAGATTTGGACGAGGAAGTGTATATGAAGCTTCCTCCAGGTTTGCAAGTTTCAGATACTAGCATGGTTTGTAAGCTTAAAAAGTCTCTATATGGACTTAAGCAAGCAAGTCGACAATGGTATGCCAAACTTTATTCTTGCTTAAAATCCAGAGGTTACAAACAATCAATGAATGATTACTCCTTGTTTTCTAAGAAGACAGATTCTTCCATGGTTTTTGTGGCTGTGTATGTTGATGATATTTTGTGCACTGGTGATGATTTAGTTGAGATTACTGAGCTGAAAAGTTTTCTCCATGGTGAATTCAGAATCAAGGATCTGGGTTATTTGCACTACTTTCTTGGCATCGAATTTGTTGCTACAGATCAAGGCCTGCTCATGAGTCAAAGGAAATTCATTTGTGAACTTTTACAGGATTTTCCTGCCTCTTATTCCTCCCCAGCAGTCAGTCCTCTTGACCTGAGACAGAGATTTTTACCCGATGAAGGAACTTTACTGTCAGATCCTCTTCCTTATAGGCAACTTGTGGGTAAGCTCAATTTTCTTGTTAATACAAGACCTGATATCGCCTTTCCAGTTCAAGTACTCAGTCAGTTCAACCAAGCTCCACGTGACTCGCATATGAAGGCAGCCTATAGAGTTTTGTCTTACCTTCAAGGAACAATGTCCAAGGCTCTTCTTCTCAACAACACTTCTAATTTTCAGTTGAAAGGGTTTTGTGATGCTGATTGGGCGACCTGTCCGTACACCAGAAAATCAGTCAGCGGTTTTGTCATTTTTCTTGGTGGAAATTTAATCTCATGGAAGTCGAAAAAGCAAGCTAGCATCTCTTTATCTTCAGCAGAAGCTGAATACAGGTCCTTGAGAAGAATTTGTTCTGAACTGGCCTGGTTGAGTAGATTGATTGGAGAATTTCATGTAGCAGATATTCTTCCCATTCCAGTGAAGTGTGATAATCAGGCAGCAGTGTATATTGCCAAAAACCCCGTCTTTCATGAGCGCACCAAGCATATAGAACTTGATTGCCATTTTGCACGGGAGAAATTGTTAGAAGGTCTCATCTCTTTGGAACATTGCTCCACTCGTGATCAGCTAGCAGATTTTTTGACAAAAGCTTTACCTGGCATACAACTTCAAGCTTCTTTGCCCAAGATGGGTCTCCTGGATACGCCTCCATCTTGAAGGGGGTATTGGGAATATAGTCTTATTCTATAGTTTAATTCTCCATTCAAAGTTGTAGCCAGCGTGGCATTGCTTTATTAGAATTATATATAAGCTTTGTAATTCTGTTTTGAGAATTAATTGAGAAAAACCCTTTCCTCTTTTCCTCTCCTGTTCGTCTCTCTTTCTCAAACTCCAGTCACCCTTTGCAATGGTGATTTCAATATTGAACTTAAATAAATAGAACAAAGAACAACCTAAGAAATGGGCAATTAAAATATTGATTTGAGGTGTAAAATAACCCAAGAAATGGGCGGGTCAGCAAGCAAGCACCCATGGACATGGTGAGAATCGGGCCGAATTTGATACGTATAAACCCTAAACAAAACCCTCTTTTACTCGCCTCTTTCTTCTGCAACCCTGCAAAATTTGTATGACCAAGGGGGGAGAATGAAGAAACAGTAAAAATTGATTAGTTACGGCGCTCTGCAACTGAAAATTGCCCGGCTTCATCCGCTGCTGGTAGTTTTCGGTTTGTAGTTGATGTCGGCAACTGCAAAATGATGTCTTTTCTCATCCTTACTCATCTGACTCCCCCTATCAACTCCAACATTTGCCCCTTTTTAGATTGAAGGCAACGAACAATAATACAATCAATTTGGAGATTTGTTTTTAGTAACATCAATGGCTTCTAAGGTGACATGACAGAAGCTCAAGTATAGTTGTTTTGGGTTGACAATAGATTTTGTTTCTTGAATGAAAGGTTATCCCAAATGCAGGTTTTACAATTTATCTTCCTTTTGATAATGGTATTGAATCCAAATGAATCATCTATATAAAAGGAAGTAAGGAACTCAGATTGAACACCTTGAAATTCCATTGACAGAAACTCAGGTTTTACAATTTGTACTGGTAATTTCCTTAAGTTACCTGTGGGGTTATCTTCAGCAAGAAACAATTAGGACACACCTAGCTCATTATCCAACTACAACCCGGAGATTTTCTTACCCCTGTCAATTCATTATTCAGCCTAACCTCGCCCAAGGCATAGTAGGTATTAGAAAGTAGTAAATGAGGGGCTGCATTATCAGGCTCCAACTTTGAAAGGCGTTCAGCTGCCAACTCGGCGATATCAGGGCGCGAATACGATCTACTTGCACTGAGAAGCGAAGCCCAGGCCCCGGAAGGTGGCTCAAATGGCATGGACTCCACCATATCCAGAGCTTGCTCGAACAATCCAGCTCTACCAAGAAGATCAATCATGCAAGCGTAGTGATTAAGCCCTGGCTCGATCCCATGAACGCTTCTCATCTGCTGGAAATAACATTTTCCTTCTTCCACTAGCCCTATATGTGTGCAGGCAGAGAGAACACCGAGAAAAGTGATTTCGTTAGGCTCCATTCGGTCAATCTGCATCTTCTTGAACAAGTTCAAAGACTCGTGTGCGAATCCGTGTTGAGCAAACCCTGTGATCATTGAGTTGACGGAAACAATATTTGGAGTGATGATATTTGTAAAAATTCTGTAGGCATCAGAGACAGCTCCACATCTTGCATACATAGTGACCAACGCGTTCTGGATTGACAGATCACTTTCCGTGTTCATCTTCAAAGCGTGAGTGTGAATCTGGGTCCCTTGGATTAAGTTAGACATGCCAGCCGAAGCACTGATCACACTACTCAGAGTCATTACATTCGGCTTTACTGGAACTCGAATCATGAAAACGTACCATTGAATAGTCTCGGGAAACTTCCCGCTGTTTTCAAATCCAGTGATTACAGCACTCCAAGCAATGTCATCTTTCCTAGGTATCATGTTAAACAAATCAACAAATTTCGCAACATCTCCTCTGTTGGAATATCCTCCCATCATAGTGGTCAGAGAAACAATGTCTCGTTCGGGCATAGTACAGAAGATATCATAAGCTTCTTGGACTTTGTCGACTTGTACATAAGAAGCAAGTAAGGAATTCCAAGAAATCACATCTTTCATGTTCATCTCTTGGAACACCTTCTGAGCATCATCCACACAGCTGAATTTACCATACATGTTGATCATAGAATTCCCCAATACAATGTCATGATGATGGAATCCCATGCGTGCAATCAGCCCATGAATCTGATATCCCTCGGCATTTCTACCATGGTTGGCACAAGCCTCAGACAGTACCGTCAAGGCGAAAGGACCAACTCTAACTCCTTCCCTGCTCATCAACAAGAACAATTCAAACCCATCTTTAAAGCTCTGATGCCTCATATACCCATTTATCATTGAAGTCCAGGAAACCATATTCCTCATAGGCATTATATCAAACAGTTCTCTAGCATCATCAATCATCCCCTTCTTACAAAACCCATCAACTATTGAGCTCCAAGAAACCACATCTCTCACCTCCATGACATCAAAAACCAGAATCGCCTTATCCAACCTCCCCATTTTCAAATACCCAGATATCAAGGCATTCGAACAAACAGGATCCCGCCAAACTCCAGGCATACCACCATACAAATTCTCAGCCTCAGCCAACTTGCCAGCTCGAACGAACCCCGTGATCATGGCAGCGTAGGACACAGCATTTCGCTCAGGCATTCTACTGAACAACCAACAAGATTCACCTATCTTCAAACTGTTACGCGTGTAAGCCGTTATCATCGCGTTCCAGGAAGCCACACTTCGTTCAGGCATTTCATCGAACACCTTCCGCGCCTTACCCAGCAAACCGTTTTCCGCATAGGCAGTAATCAAAGCCGTCCATGTGACCGTGTTTCTGGTAGGCATCCGATCGAATAGAGATTCAACCTCTTTGATGTTTCCAATCCTCCCATACTTGGTGATCTGGGAGTTGCAATACACAATAAACTTACTATTATTGTCTTTGCTGAACCCACTTGCAATGGCGCCCTTAACATCATTGGAATGGAAACGAGAGGCACTCGAGAAAGTCGAAAACACTCTTTGGAAGGAAAAGCCATTGAATTTCACGCATCCATACTTAAATTCAACGAATAAGCGCCGTCCTCTTGGCATGAAAATAAGGTGATCAGGCTTATCAAAGATTTCAGAGATAACAGGTTGAAAGAAGACGTTAAATGAGCGGGCTTTTCGTTGCACACGGGCCGGGCATTATATAAGGTGAGCCCGAATCGGTTTTGGACGAAGAGAAGGCGAAAAGATGCTGACAATTCATCGGAGAAACAGAGTTTGGGGGAAATTACTGGCAAAATCTCCATTGCTTTTCTCCAATTCAGATCAAGCATTTTCCAGGTCTTCATCTTCAAACTCGCTCTCGTCGTCCCCATCTTCAGGCTCGGCCAAAAGAGCAGAAAAGCTGAAGAAATTATACCACAGAGACTGGCTATCTCCGCAAGAAATCGTTGAGATATTCAAAAATGTGGAGCCTGGTTCAGTTCTCAATCTTCTGGACCACGTCTCAAGGCGCAAAGACTACAAACCCAATGAATCGCTGTATTCGTTGGTGATCGTCAAGCTCGGTCAAGCTAGAAACTTTGACGCGGTCGATGAGTTGTTGGCTCAGATTAAGGCGGAGAAAAGGTGTCGTCTTTCCGATGAGTTCTTCTACGGCGTGATCAAGGTTTATGGGAATGTAGGCGGTAGGATCAACAGGGCAATGGAGACACTTTTTGACATGCCCGAGTATGATTGCTGGCCTAGTGTTAAGACCTTCAATTTCGTGCTGAATTTGCTCGTTTGCGCTAAGCAATTTGATATGATCCGTGAGGTGTACTTGGGTGCTAGTAAATTGGGAGTTGAGATCGATGCTTGTAGTCTGAACATCATGATTAAGGGTCTGTGTGAAAGTGGGTCTTTGGAGAGTGCACTCAAAGTGCTCGACGAATTTCCCCAACTAAATTGCAAGCCAAATGAGAGGACTTTCTCAACCATGATGCATGGTTTGTGTGAGCACGGTAAGGTTGAGGAGGCGTTTGGGCTGCTTGAGAGGATGGAGATGGAAGGGATTTGGCCTGATACCATTATATTCAATACATTGATCAAGGGGCTGAGGAAGGAAGGGAAGGTTGATGAGGCAATCAAGCTTCTTGACAAAATGAAGTACAAGGGCTGTAAACCGAATTCGGGTTCGTTACAACAAGTCTTGTATGGATTGATAGAAGCTAGAAGATCCATGGACGCAAAACAGATAATGGGTCAGATGATTTCCAAGGGGTGGAAGCCGAGCTTCGATACATTTAAGATGTTGTTCATGGACCTCTCTGAACAGAACTTTGTAGAAGATGCAGACTGGGTGTTGAAGCAAATGGTGAGACATGGTTTTGTACCTAGAATGGGAATGTGGCGCAAAGCCCTTGAGAAAATGCCTCTACAGATATGTACTGTTAACTCCTTCGAGTTTTTTACATGATTCTAGTACTTAAAACATATGCTACTGCCATGATTTCTTTGCCAAAGGCTCTACAAACAAACATGAAATCTTAGCACACGAAAACACAATTACACCAAACAAACTTGAATTTCCTACTTGGATACGTTTGCTATCTTGCATCGTGGAAACGGCTTTCTTCTGATGGATTTGCATCTGGGTATAATGAATTCCTCAACTTCACTTCTGCATTATCATCATCAAGGCTAATGCTGTCATTATCCGAACTTGGAGGTGCACTATAAGATAGCGCTGCAACCGGATCCCTAGCAGCCACAGGAACTTGATCTCTGCAACCCACTGTAATATTAACAACAGGAGGAGGACTATCAACTTGCTCATAAAGAGATGATGAAGGAGAGGAAACTTCATCAGTAGACCCACTATCATCATTGTTTTCCCCTCTTTCCTTGTCTTCTTCTTCTTCATTAGGTCCTGCATGTGATTTGGATCCCATATTCTTCCTAGAAAGGGCACATTTCAATTGTCTAGCAGATTTTCCCGCTTGCTTGAAAATATTCTTTGCTTTTGCTTTCATTTGTCCTCTGTTATTCTCAGTACCAGATTCTTCAATAGATGAATTGTCCTCTTCCATGAGCTTTACACTGGCATCAGGTGAAGGAGAAGGTAGCTCCTTTAAACTGTTTGACAAAATCATATCGTCTTTCTTGTTCCTGTGAAGGGCGGTATTGATTTTCTGAAGCCCTTTTCTGATCATGTTTCTCTTACCAGACATTTTACTTCCTTCTACACTTTCATCACCATGAGGACCATTATCCAGAGATCCCCTAGAAGATGATTTTGGAGTGGGGAGAGCTCCTTCCCTTAAGATTTCGGTATCTGATCGGGGTCTGGATTTTCCTTTCCTAGGTTCCCATACACACGGAACATCGCTTCCTGGGCAATGGACCCATATTCCTGTTTCCTTTCGGCCATCAAATTCAACTGCTTCAAATGAATCAGCAACTTTTTCGGATTGTGTTGAAGAGCCTTTCCCAGTCTTCTCGGCTGGAGATGGATCTACATTATCCTCTGCACGTGACTTGTTATCATTTGATTTCCTGTCCATGTCCTGACATATCTTATTACATTAGATCAAAAATAACTTCAACACCTGAACTCTGGAAATTCCTCACTTGTATAATAAGTTAATAACCATACCTTTGAATCGGATTCAACAATAGTTATAGCTAAATGCACTCTTCCCATTTTGATTTCTTCTAAAGCTACCCACATGTCATGCCTCTGACCACCTCTGAGATCCTTCAGGTCAACAGAACATACTCTACAACCAAAAAAAGGCAAAATTAAATGGGACGATTGAATTTTGGTACTAAATCAAACAATCATTAAAATTGGGGACCCACCCAAGGCGATCATCAACTATAGTGTCCTTGTCGCGAACTTCAATAGCCAAAATATTCTCAGATTCCCAACTGCACAAGGGAATTTTGTATTCCTCTTGCCATTTAGGAGTGAGTGTGTTCTTTTGTATCTTAGTCCTAAATTTGTATGGACCAAGCTGGCCTTTCAAGTAGGGATCAGACAGTCCTACAGGATCATCATGAAAAGTTACTCACATAATCTGAAGCCAAACTCATATATGTCCAAGATTAAAAACATAACACCAGGACTAACCATTCAGATCGGATGGCATGATATCTGCTGCTTCTACAATTTCTACTCTTGCAAATGCGAGAGGCTCCCTGACAAACACAGAGAACCAATCTTCTGCATCACAGTAAAGATTCCATAAGATGTTAATAGACACACTAAACTGTCAGCTGCGCTCTGAGAGAAGTTTTCTTTTATTACAATGCAGATAAGAAACACCAATTGGCTTAGATAAGCATGATTCTAATCTTCACCGTTAATTCAGACAGTAGAACCATACACAAGTAATGATAACAGGAAAGTAAAAGATGACAGTCAAAAAATACCTTGTTGTGGCGAGACGAATTTCTCCATGTCAACAACTAGCATATTCGGCTGCAACACAAACAGACCTTCAGTTTGGTAATTAATATAATTTCAAATATGCAGCAATAATGAACCTACCTCAACAAGTGTTTGTTGAAATACCATAGCCAGAAGGTTGTCCTGATTTGAGAAACGTAACTTAATATCAAGCACTGAATATAGAGCGAAAGGCAGGCCAATAGTTCATTTAGTAAAGACAATATTACCAGCCATCCAGCAACCCCAGGAAGCTCGGTGACATCAACTCCATGATTGAAAAGAGGTTTAACAGTCATCTGAAAGTACGGTGGTTCAGCAAAACAAATGCGCAACCGACTAATGTATGGCCACTTGCCTGTGAATTTCACCCCAACTAGGACCTGGAGTTGAAAAAGAACTACAATGAGCATAACTCACTACTCCTTGTGAATGATATAGGATAAATTAAGCCGGGTTTTTTGCAGTGAGACTATACAGTATTGATTTATACAGCAGTGCTTGACATTCATAAATGGTAATATTAGTTCTAACATCAATGATTTCTTGCCCCAAATGTTTGGTTGAAGGGCTTTGCATTTATAGGCCTCAAAAGTGTTCAAATTCTGCAAACTACTCAACATAACACAATATTGTGAGAACAGCATACCTTCCCTTCAACATGCAAACTTGTCAAGTGCATCTTGGCGACAATCCCGAATCCCACTCTCTTTCGCAGTTTTGCTGCAAGTATTGCACTCATATCATCCGCTGTCAAAAAATTAATTCCTAGCTCCAATACCTACATTTGTAAAATTCTCATGCACCCAGATGCTAAGGAGAGAACACATGGTATTAAAAATGTGCAAAGGATGTACATAGATGCGTACCAAGTGATCATCGTCTGAAGATTCATGAAGAACTCTCATTGTTGTGAAAGATGGTGGGTTCCTTCCCAGATAGACACTTTGAACTACAGCTCGTTTCTGAACATTTAAACAAGCCATATTAAGCATTCTACCTGGAAGATCATTAAAAAACAAAAGAAGAAGAAGAAGATAAAAGACCAACAATCATATGCCCAAATAGACAATAAAATTCATCTCTACACTTCATATTCTCCTGTCATGGTTTTAGTAATTGTTTCATTGACAGACAATCAGAAGATTATCACATAACATGGCTTATGAAAGCACAATAGTAATCACTCCATGAATCTGGAACTTCCACCACCAAAACCACATAGCAACTCAGATTAACATCTCAGAATTGAATGATTGTGAGAGAGTCAAACAACATAACGAATTTTACACATTTGTTAAAGAGCTTCATATATTGTTGATCCCTAGATGGAAAACTATGATGAAATGATAACCACCAAAGTTGATGGTTGTAATAGAAATGTATGAAGAATTGAATTCAATGACAAAACAGGGAGAAATCTGTATGAAGAATTGTGCTGACTATCAAACATTGAAATGAATCCTAAAGATTTAATCATACATACCACAGTCCAGGGCTTGTACTTGTCCAGAAACCAGGGTATAAGAGGGAGGAAGATCTTCTGAGAAATAACGTCTTCCAAACAAAGAGGCCAGATCTTTTCCATAGCGTGATTCAACCACCGAACAGTTTCAGAATCTGACAGTACCTGAAGAAATGTACCACAATTAACAAAACGACTAAATTTCACAGCAAAATTTGCTATTACATTGCCAAATTAACGACACAAAACCAAATAGCCAACAAGAATTCCTCAACATCAAGAAACATGAACGATGCCAACCCGTTTTTGATTAGAGCTTCGTCTCTCTTCAAATTGCAATTTTCTAGTCAATCTCATGATATACCGTTGATGAACCTACATAATTTTTAGGATACACAAAATTAGGGAAGGAAATCAGGAAAAAAAGGAAGAAACAGATGAAAAGAAACGCAAAGAGGAGAAGATGAGGAGGCTGGAACCTGGTACAGATAAATCAAACAGAGCAAGTAGGAAATAGGATGATCGTAATCGAAGTATTTGAGCGCCCATAGGAGCAACAGCAAAATCGCTATATGGTGAATGATGGAGACATCTGTAATCGGCATGGCTGAATTCTTCCCCTTGGTATTCGGAGCCTGCGGAATCCATCTTTACAAATTTCAGGAAGAAAACCTAAAATCAAGATTTCAATTGAGCAAAGTTGTCGGAATCTGAACTCCATTACCTGGTTTCTTCTTCAGTTTGTTTCGCCGGAAGACAGTGTGGGAGGAATTTGAGAGGATCGGAGATTTGATCGGCGATCAGAGAGAGGAGTAACGGTGAAGAATACGGGAGAGAGAGCGAGAGGTTCTTTGTAAACATAAAAAGAAAAAACTCGGACAAAGAAAAAACGACAAAATAAACGAGAAAATATTACTTAACGGTGTAATTTTTCAGTTAAAAGAGATTATTTCGATATTGTGGAATCTGTGAGTTAACCGCAATTGTTTGCTGTAATTAGGAAATAATCTGGAGCTATGTCACATTAATAAAATATCAATGTTAAGATATGCATAAAATGGTATAAAATGGTGTTCGGTGGAGCTGTTTATTACATGTTGGTGTGGGAAAAGAGAGAAAAAAATATCTCATAGTATTTAATTACATTCATATCGCTGCACATTTTTTACTAAATATTATTTTGCGACTACTTCAGAAGTGCTCGGATTAAATAAACAAATTAGTCTCTAGACGGCTACTCAATGTGCGAGAATACTTTCTCAAAAAAAAAAATGTGCAAGAATATATAATATGATATCTTTTATACAGTAATCAAATAGAGGATGATGATCTGTGACTGATTACAAAGTATACGATAATTGAACTTGCTTATAACTTTGGTTCGCAATATTTTTTATTTTTATTTTTGATGAGGAAAGGAGTTAGGGTCACCTCAAGTACTACTTGGACTCGTCTAGAATATCCGCAAAGGATGAGAACTGACTACTTGACTCTAAAGATAATAGAGCAAACCTTTGGTTCGCAATATAATGAAACGCTCTACTCTTTTTATTACATCATTAACCTTTTTCATTTCATGGTTAAATAGGGGATCCCATTTTGATGCAAAAACTATAGTCAATCTTTTACTACTAAACTTTTTATTTGGCCTCATTCTGGAATAAAGTGCGGGGTCTTCACCAAATACTCCCTCCATCCCCGAAAGTTTGTCCATAAAACACGTTTGCACGCGGATTAATGAAAAGTGAGAAAGTTTGATAATTGATGGGAAAAAGTGTTAAAGTTGATGAAAAGGGTACAAAAAAGAGTAATTTATAAGATTGGTTGGGGATAATTTTGTAATTTTATAGGAAAAAAATGATAAAGTTGAGAGGAAAGTTGGATAATGGGGGTAATATATGAGATTGTATGAGGGTAAAATTGTAAAAGCATAGAGATATAAATGGAAATAAAGTAGAGATGGACAAACTTTCCAGGACGCCCAAAAGAAAAGGCGGACAAACTTTCAGGGACGGAGGGAGTACTTGAGAGTAAGTGTGGGTCCATCTTTTTTAAACTTTTGGTGTATTGGACCCACATGACGGCTTTGCATTATCCAAATGTTTCGGGTCCCACCCTCCAACTCCAACCCGATTTATTTATTAATTTTATATAAAGATTTTTAATATAAAATTCAATTTGTTAATGAATTATTTAAGCAAAAAAGAATTTCTTCGTGCACTGACGCTTGGACATGTGATCGAGTACGTGACCGCCTGGCTCGGCTGCTACGCAAGGGAATTAAAAACCATGTAAGGCCCTGTTTGGATCAGATCTAAATGGTGTATGAGGCTTTGTTTATATCAAAACCAAAATTGAGTTGATTCTTTATTCAGAAAGTGGGATTCAAAAAGGGAGAGAAAAGTTTGATTTCCTCCTATCAAAAAGGAGAGGAAAATGCCAATAGCCCTCGAGACATGTTTGGTCTACACAATAGTAAATTGTCGTAGGGAGCTAATTGGGAGAGAGTGATTCAAAGTTACACTTTTGCTTTTGGACAATGTTTCATATACGTCCAAACATCCCATGTATATAAAATTAAGAAAAAGGTGAAATTGCTTGTCAGTTTAAATGGACGAGACGCGGATTTCACCAAGTGTTTACGCGAAAATTGAGCTGAGAAGGTTTGTCGGATCATACATAGACCTTTGGATATAAAGAGAACAAAAACTTGAAAACACTAAGTATATCAATAATTTTTGATCTTTCAATTAAAAAGTTATACGGAGTATCATCTTATAGTATAATATTCAACTTTGTGTAATGTGTACACATGTTTAAAAGAGGTTGAAAGACCAATGTAAATATTGGTCACCACCATGATCAACACATTAAAAATGCTCTTACTATATTTGTTTGGTTTGATGCATCGTTCCATGAAAAATCCTACTCGACTTTCCATTATGAAGAATCCTTAAACGTTAATATATGGATTTCTTAATAAATAAAATATTTACCTAAAAAACATACATTTAAAAAAGAATCAAAAAATGTCTTTTAACTCTATAAAATTTTATTTGTCAATGAAACAAATGCCTTTTGTGTTTTGTCTCGGGTAAATTGGACCTTGCCTTTTGATTTGATCCAAAATAAATGAGTTTTGAAGATCGAATTGCTGAAATTGGGCCGTTAAGCCTGAAGCCCAAGCTGCGGATCTTGTGACCGCCATTTCTACCATCACCGACGTGGATCCATTCACCGTTGACACTTGATGCATCCTAGTTAGTTCCTACCGGTCAAAACTGTTGCTAGTCAAACCCTCCATTGTCACGTTTTCCCCTCGTTCACCTTCCCTAATCTCTCCCAGAACAGTCGAAGACAAAAATCGAAGATCACCAGAGCAGAGCAAAGAAGGACGTCGTTGCTGAAGGAGAGATGAGTTCCGAAGACGAGAAAAGCAGAGGGCTTTTGGTGGGCCACCACCCACCACCACCACCGCCACCTGAACAGCCTCAATACGGCACCTTCCAGGGCGTCCCCGCCTACCCGCCGCCTCGTGCGCCGGCGATGGGCTTTCCTCAGCCCATGCCCCCGCCTGGCGCCTCCGATCCTCCGCCTGGCTACCAAACTGTTCCCGGTAAGTCGGAATCTTTTTAGCCTTAGATCGCCTTTTGTCTTTCTAATTGTTTGGGATTTGGAGGCTGCATCTTGTTTGTAATCTCATCTGATGCCACTGAAGACCGCTGGCCTCTGGAATTGACTTTGTCTAGTGGAAAAGAGCCATAGATAGCATTGAATCATTTGGGAATTGACTTTGTTTAGTGAAATTGAGGATGCTTAGTGGGTTAACAGTGGATGGTAGTTGGTCAATTAATGAATTGTGAATTTGTGATCCACAATGGGTAGCGCTGGATCTGATTGATCCTCAGAATGGATGGTTGACCTTGGCCTTTGTTAATTTCATGCCACTGTATCACTTTTGATTTTCAATACATGCTGAATGTTAGAAAGGGGGTCTTGCTGAATTGGGTGATTAGAGTAGTTGGCAGGCTTTCAGATCTTGCATTTTGTTCTTGGACGTTCTTAATCTTTTTATTCGTTAATCTAAACTGAAAATGCTGAACTTCATTCTCATTTTAAGGCGTTCCTGTGGCTGAAGGACAGCTTCCGAGAGAGCATCATCGTCGCCTCCCATGCTGTGGTCTTGGTTTTGGTTGGTGCTTGTAAGTTAATTCTCCCCTCAGAAGATTTTTTTTTGGCAAAGAAAATTTGCTCAAGTGCCAATTTTCCATATTTGAGTCCCAAGTTGTTTGAGCTTGATGATCTTGAATTCCTATATCATAAAACCTCTATTCTGTCTATCTCTCCATTTATCTATCATTTGGTAGCTGTTCAAGTTTTTTTTTCATGCTTCTCAGTTAATATGTTTCGGATTATGAGATATGCTCTGTCCATTTTTGAAGGTTCATCATTGGATTCTTCCTTGGTGGTATACCTTGGTACATAGCTGCAATTCTCATGATTTGTACCCGAAGAACTATGGACCTCAGAGAGAAACCAGGATACATTTTGTGTACCATTGCTGTAAGCTCCCTCTCTCTATCTCTTTCGCATTACGACATATGTATATGAAAGTCTGTTGGCCGTATAACTTGGGAGTTGTCGGCAATATGAAAAGTCCCTATCCAAACGAAGCCTAAGCTTATATACCAGGGTTTATTTAGTAGTCCAGCTTTCAAGGTGGGAATTTCTGTTCCAACAAGTTAACCTATGCAACTTTTTGTTTAATAAGTCGAGAAGCTCTACATTATTATATCCTGCATATCTTGCTTGCTCGTTATTGTTTATTATATGGAAACCTTTTACTTGGAATTCGTTGGTTAGCATTGCATTTGTTTGTTTGAAGCAAATATACTTCAAAGGACTTCTTAACTAGTAACTATCTAGCTAAAAGCCTAAAATGCTTCATCTTTTTGGCCCAGGCTATTCTCGAGACAATAGCTATCATTTTCGGAGTGACGAAAGGATTTGACCACTAGTAACATTTCATGCCAGCTGCATAAATGAACGTCGTACCTAGACTTATGGAGATGACAAGGAAGAAGGGTTTCGTGTGTATTATTAGCTTTGACATTGTGTTACACAAAGGTATACGTGTGTGTGATGGGCAGTTGAGCGTTAGTTACTTTGTTTCGTGCATTATAATTTTGGTACATACAGGAAAAGGATGATTAAGAGTTGTATGGGAGCGTTATTATTGTATGGATTATGTTGTGCTTTGTACCAAGTAATAAAAGTCATAAAACCCTTGTTTGTGAAGTCTTTGCTTTGTAACTGTTCAGCCCCCAAGTCATCCGAATTGACACACAATCATGAAGAATATAGCTAGTCCACATGATGAGCTCAGCCAATTCCATGGTGTTATACAACAGACTAGCTCAACCCGTCGTACCATGTACGACTATGTCTTAAATATTAAAGTCATTTTAATTATATTATATTATTGAATTTATGCACATTTAATTCTACATACTGATATAATACACTATGATAGTAATATTATATTTAATTCGAATTAACTTGAATTTTTCATATAAATTTTGATTATATATATTTTCAATTTTATAAATTTATCTTAATATCAATATTTGATTTGTCTTATACATCAAACTAAAACATAAAATATAAAATATAATAAATATAATATCAATGTCTCGATACATTATAATTTTTTTTATCAAACTTTACATAAATAAGTATAATATTGATGTCCTAACAGTCATTTTTTGACTGTTTTTATATAAGATACATGATATAAGAGATTTATGTAAAAAATCATATTATATTGATATAATGTCGGTAATATAAGATCAATTTAACAGAATAATTTTATAATATGACTTAAATACGGGAAATAACCTTAAATCAATATATATATTTAGGTAGGTATCTTTTTCAACTGACCCGCACATTCAAACATGTATCATACTTTATTAATTAATAATATTTTCACTATCGCTTTTATCACAAAATAATTTTAATATCTAATATGACTTTTTGCAGCTCATGGATATTATCGAATAATTTCATTCTTTTTTCCAAAGATATATATGTACATAGTATAAAATAGATTGATAAATTTCGACAAAAAAAAAAACAATTGATAAATTTTTGGGATGTATTTTTTCATAGGATAAAGATCTTGTAATATTTAGATTTTATTTAAGATCTTGTAATATTTAGATTTTATTTAAGATCTTGTATGTTATATTTAGAATGCTATCTTATGTTTTTTGAACAAATTTTTGGAAAAAAGATAAATTTTTAGAGACTTTTGTAAGAGTGTAGCATAAATAATAGACAATTAAATCTAAAAACTTAGATAACATAAATTAAACCTCTATTTTTTTATCGAATATGTGGTGGGGCCAGAATTAACGTGGAGGCTCGAAATTCTCCGGCTTTAATATATAGTATAGATGTTCTAAGAATTAATAATTGATAAAAAAAATTACATAATAGATAAGAAGATGTAATAAGAAAAACAAACTTATATAATGTCAATAATAAAAATTATTTTTTTAATTATGAGGTACGATCAAAATTAATTTAGGGGTTAAAAAGTGACCGCTTGTATGTGTGTATTATGAATATAAGAGGTGTTTATATAATTTGAGAAATTTGTGGGCTTAATTTGTTATCAAGATAGAAAAATTTATAATGGGTAAAAATATAGTTGATCATGTAAATATAGAAAATAATCTAAGTTAATAAGGAAATTATCTTCAATTCAGTTTGATCAATAATGGCAAACGTAGTAATATAGAAATACAAATATATAAAAATGCACGAAAAAATAAAAATGCACTAAATCAATCTTAAAAATAAATGCTCATAAAAATGCAGAATGTAAACAAACCTATGAGCGTACACGAAAAAACTGTTCTCTACAATGAAAATTAAAAAATAATTTAATTTCCGAACCGAAACAAATGACATTTGCAAAGCATGAAATAAACCGAAACGTAGCTTATACATGTTCAAAATGGCATTTGCAAAGCATGAAATAAACTTATGCAGAAAACGTAGTAATAAAGATAGCATATACTAATTTCAAAAAATTACAATAATCAATCGTATCTTTTTTTGGTTGAAAAAATCAATCGTATCTTTATTTCCATATCTTTTTAAGATAAAGATTTGCCTCTGGTAGCAAAATTTGTGTACTATATTAAAAGATTGAAAATTTACATAACAAAATTATGGTAGTTAATTAAAAGAGTTTAAAAATGATTTTGGTTAAATATCTGGTGGGACCAGAATTAACGTGGTGGCTAAAAAACGGTCGGCTTTTATAATATATATTGATTGGGCTGGCCTTTTATATCTATATAATACATTAAAAAGTTGTGTACAAAACGCATTTAATGCACTTGACCACTCTTATACTTGTATTGTAGTAGACATATAATTTGTTAACAACATTTCTCTAGCATAGCGGTCAAGATCAGTTCGCTTGTCATATAGGTCTCTGGTTCGAACCCCATTACGATCATTTTTTATATCATTTTATACAGCAACAAATGAATGTCATTAATTTATGAACGCCATTACTTTATATTGCGGAATTAATTTATGAACTTACCATAGATCAAATATCATGAGTAAAAAGATTCATTCCTGGTAAATGAGTAAAAGATTTATGAACGTAATAACAGGACATGCTATTTAACTTATGAAATATTATCATATTAAAACAATATCATGTACTCGCACGGTAAATATCATGAGTAAAAGATTCATTTCAAAAAACTAGCGTGATTGTCATATTGTTTTGGATTTTATGCATGATAAAAGTGGTGTTAAACATATCGATTAATTCCGTGCGGCAGCTTGCGTGATTCTCATATTGTTTTGGATTTTATACATGATTGATTCCGTGCGGCAGATTGATTCCGTGCGGCAGATTTTGATTCAAATATCATGGGTCAGCACACAATTAATTACATTCTGAAAAACAGCCCATTCAATTACATTTTCAAACGTCTGTTTTTTTATTTTGCAGAATTTATGCTATAGATTGCAGAATTAATTTTTGAACGTTGCATCCATTTGACAAGCCCAATTCAAATATCATGGATCAACATACAATTAATTACATTTTGATTAAATGGACCCAATTAAGTACATTTTGAAACGTCTAATGAAAAAGGCAACTAATTATATGGGTACACCATCTCACTAATTACACATTGTAACGAGTATATTTGACTTTCAAAATTGAACACCATGAGATTTTACTATATATATGTACGTACACCACTGCACTCTCTTCTCACCAGTACCTCTACCTTCAACTCATCTCCACTATGGCTCCAAACAATGACTCTACCCCAAAAAATGATTCTGTCTTCATAAATGACCTGACAGAAGGTACAAATGCAAGAATAAGAGTGATGCTCTGTAGAAAATGGGATGTGAAGAACCATTTTGGAAAATTCATGAGTACCGTTTTCATTTTCTCTGACTCAAAGGTAACATGCATGCCTTATGTATTGTGTTCGTATGTGCTTTTTGTATGTGTTTAGATTGTAATTCTAATACTACACTACCATGCAGGGGAATACTATACATGGTACATCAAAGAGCAACATTGCTCACTCTTTCTCAAGATTGAAAGAAGGAACTGTATATGATGTTGAAAAGATGCAAGTAGTCCCAAACAAGAAAGATTTCCGGATAATGAAAAATGACATCCACATGATTGAGCTGGACAAATCTACCGTATTAAATGGATTAGAGATCAAACCTGAAGGATTTGTACGGTACCCTTTCGACTTGGTTGAATTTGAAGACTTGCAACCTACAGATCAAAAGAACTTAGTTGGTAAGGAGTCTTTACAATTATTTACAGCACTTCAATATATAATATAGATATGATAACTAAACAATATCAATTATGTGTTTTGTTATGCAGATGTCATCGGTTATGTGACAAGCGTTGGCAAACAAGTACAACGAACAAGAACAAAAACTCTTGACTTACAACTCATCAACGAAAGGGGGAGAAGGTTACGTATTACTCTATGGGATAAGCTGGGAGATGAATTGCTGGAAAAGAGATCAAACCAGCCAGAAACCTATGCCATCATATTATCTTCTCTGAATGTTAAACAATTCTACAGTAAGTACACCACTTTTGTGATTCGATACTTCATTTTACATCCATAGTCCATAACCAAACTACCTCGGTCTTTCTCTTAAATAGATGATATGTATCTGTCAAGTACTTCATCAACAATTATCTTTGATGATTGTGAAATTCCTGCACTAAAAGAGTTTATCAAACGTACCAGGTAAACCCCTTTTTCTTTTTTATAAATTCACTTTCAATTTCTACCCCTAAAACTTATATGTACACAATTACAGCAGCATCAAAATAAACAAAACAGAAGACACTAACAACATAATTGAAGGAACCCTATCAGACCTACTTGAGTGGTCTAGGGACCGCAAAAAGGTAGTCATCCTAATAGCCTTGAACTCTTTGTTAACAAATTGGTTGCATTACAATTCTGATTTATGACTGCTTCATATTTATATAGGCCACTTTCCGCTGCAAAGTTCAAATCACACAGGTTCGCACAAAGAATGGATGGTTTTACTACTCATGCACCAGTGGCAAATGTAAGAAAGGTCTATCTAAACTAGACCACCAATTCTGGTGTGAAACTTGTGAAAGAGTGATTAGCTATCCAAAGATAAGGTACCCCTTTTTACTTTGTATTTTAACATCCTGAGCTCTAAGCAAATTTCCCACTCTATGATGCATATTATGAGTTAAACATCTAAATTGTCTACAGTATTAGAAACAACTCTTAATTCTTGCATTATACAAAACTTTCAGGTTCAGATTACATGTAGATATTGAGGACAAGACTGGCTCAACAGCTATCACTATGTTTGATGATACAGTTCAAAAAGTGGTCAACAAAACAGCAGCTCAGCTCATGGAAGAAATGGTTCGATATTCACACTTAACATGTGCTTTTTTTACTTAAACATTGTAATCTTATGATGCCATTATATGACTCAATATTAATTTCTCTAGGATGGAGGTGATGGCTCAAGATTACCATGTGTTTTGGAAAGTTTGAATATGTCAACACATATTGTTGAAATAAACACCTACACTTACTATCCCCATGGAAGCTTTGAACAATTTACCTGCAATGATGTCCTCCCCACTCCATGCAATCCACCAGAAAAGGAGGACAACCATATTGATCTGGTTGATGACGTTGAGAAACAGCCTCTCAAACGTCTTCGAAGGCATGGATCTCCACACACTACTGCAACATCTGGGAGCAATGATAAAATCTCTATGTAAGCTAATATTCAAGTAATTAAGTAATTAGATGTAAATCCATGAAGGTTTATTGGTAAATGTCTACTTTTCTTGGTACTCAGCTGCATTGAAGACATAAATGATTCCTCAACTACAAATGCAAGCACCGATGGTATCAATGAGAGGTAACCCAGTATTTATAAATAATTTGTATGAACTTTTTCAAACAAATCTATGACACTTTGAACCTTTAAGCATTTTTCCATGCCTATTTCAGAGAGACCAATGTCAACCTCAGCCAACCAACAACTCTAATTGAGGGCACCATTTCTGACTTACTTGACTGGTCTAAGGCAGAGAAAAAGGTAAAAACCATGCTAACCTTATAAATTACTTATTATTTTCCATACTAATTGGTGTATTCTTTTGTTAAACACAGCAACCTACAACTTTCCGCTGTGAAGTCCAGATCACCCAAGTTCGTATAAGCAACGGCTGGTACTATTACGAATGTGCCAAGGAGAAATGCAAAAGAGCACTATCAAAAGTTGAGAATGATTTTTGGTGTGAAACATGTGAAACCATCATCAGCCACCCAGAAATCAGGTTCTATGCTTATAAAAAAAACATAAAAGAATTGTAGGATACCATACACATTACATATATCTTATTAAATTTATGACATATGCATGCAGATTCAAACTTGATTTAGAAATTGAGGATACCACGGGCTCTATTACTATCACTATGTTTGATGACACAGTCCAAAAATTAGCCAAAAAAAGTGCATACGAAATGATTCGTGAACTTGAGGTGAATATATTACACACACTTATTCAGTTATGTAGATTGTTATTTTTCTTTGGATCGAAACACTAACTGGCTTCTTTATATTTATCAAAGGATGGAAGTGATGATTCTAAGCTGCCACAAGATCTGCAAAATTTGATTAAGACAAGTCATATTGTGGAAATCAAGACATGCACTTACTTTCCTCATGGAAGCTATGACCAATTTGTGTGCAATGATGTTTTCCCTCCTGCAGAAGGAAATAAGTAAAAGGGGATAAGTAATTCCAGACTACAACTACATAAGGCCCCTCCTGCTTAGCTATATTATCTTATTAGAATCCAAATAAATAGCTACTCTATGCAGATGCAAGTTATGCTATGGTATCTTCCATTTAGTATTTCCCACTCAAATATGTACATTTAACCATTCACTATAGAATGAGTTATTATAATAAAAAGATGCATTTTATATTTGGTTGCATACCACATGAGTTATTCAAAGGTGTATGAGTAATCTTTTACACATGATACAAAGAGCATTCAGACTATGAAACTTAATATTTCATTATACTTTTAATTCTGCAATTTCGAAACAAGTCTCAAATATATAACACTGAATCTGAATTTTTTCACCACTATAAAAAGGAACTGCCAGATTTACAGATGAGTAAATATTACACTTCATAAACATTTTAGCAACCTCATTGTGTTACATCCTCAACAGAGGTATGTAAATGTGACAACATTTTAGCAAAGCAAAGCAAAATCATATAATGCTATCATATAGGTCATGTAACTAAGACAAAGCTTTCACTGGCTGTAAATAGCTAAATTAGTTCGACTGTATATTATACAGAGCTAAGGTTCAAAAACATAGCTCCATGTTTGACCAGTGTCAGCATAGGGGTAGATGGATGATATTAAAAAGGCTTTACAAGTAAAAGCGACATTCTAATTTTCTAAGCAAATTTAACTGTCATAATGTTATACATAAAAGTCAGAACCAAGTTCAATTAGCACCATCACATAAGGAAACTATTTCAAACAGCTGGAATTGAAAAAATGAAGCTCCTAATCATGAGAGAACTTATATGAGCAAGAGGGAATGGTTAAATCAGAAGCTTCTAATATAAACAGACAAAACAGTTTCATAACAGCAATGGTTAAATACCAAACTTTATTTTAGGGAATATGTTAAATATGAAATCTTTACTTCTGCAATTTCATAACAGCATTGGTATAACTTCATAACATGTAACAGACAATTCATACAACTTAATTGCTAAAATACTTTAAATGCATTGGTTAATTTGGTTTTAAATACTGCATTTAAAATCCTAACAACAGCATCTTTTGCAACGGCTACACAACAATACAAATTCTTTTCTGGCAGACTTTCAAACAAGCAGAATATAATTGAAAAGACTATATTAAATGCGATTTTTTTTCTGATTACAAAGATTGCATTTACAGTGGCAAACATTGATCTTTAGCAACGACTATAATTTGATCTTCCCTATTATTTACAGATTTTTACCACACATCTAGAGTACCAGACATCGACTTTTATTGTCATTCAACAGCCTTGATACTGAAGTTGTTCATACTGAAAAACAACCAAACATGAATTTAGGTATGCTATTCCATATTCGCAATGTCTTTTCAAACCATAAAATTAGAAGTATACTGATTGTTCATTTGAAATTACAGATTTAATTAGAAAACTCATGCAGCGCCCATCCTCATCTTCTTTTAATCAGATTCCAATTCTACTACAAACACAGACAAGCGAGAGAAGTGATGGAAATCAACAACCGTATTGTGTACTGACACTATCAAACGTGAGCAATGAAGTTACAGGCATGTCCACCAACTGCCCTTGCATTACATCTATAAACATGAAAAATAAATAATCAAAATAATATGAGAATAATGCAAACCTTGTGCAGGAGCGGAGACCCCATCTTTCACAACAAACACAACACCACTGACTGCAAATGCATCCTCATCTTTGACAAGGAAAGCACCACCTGCAGCAATATCAATGAGCATGAGTAAGTATATACAAAATTTCAACTACAAGTCTAACTAAGAAACGAAGAAATAAATTATATTCTACTGGTTTGACAAGCTAATAGTGTGACACATTTTCATTGCTAGATACACCTACTGAGTACTACTGTCTTAAACGCCCACTATGTAAATGTCCTAACTGTAATGCAACAATGTGGTATGAGGAGCGCATCAACAAATCAAGAGAGACTAAAAATCCTATATTTTCCCTATGTTGCCAAGAAGGGAAAATCCGCCTTGATAAATTTCAGGAAGCACCTAGCCCACTTAACTACCTGCTTGACTATAACGACGACCCAGTTGCAAATACATTCAAGCAGAAAATCAGAATTTACAATGGGATGTTCTCCTTCACATCATTTGGAGCAAAGATTGATAACTCAATAAATCAAGGAGGAGGCCCATACACTTTCAGGATCAGTGGACAGAATTTCCATAGGCTGGGTTCTTTATTGCCTCGAGATGGTGAGAGGCCTCAATATGCTCAGTTGTATTTCTATGACACTCAAGATGAGGTCAACAACAGATTAGCAACAAAACACGAGTCTGAGTCACTGAAGAGTTCTATTGTGAAGGAACTGATTGAAATGCTAGATCTACATAGTTCAGTGGCAAAAGCGTTTAGAATGGCAAGAGATTGGTGCAACAGAACAAAGACATACAACTTCAGACTTCAGCTATTGGGTGAAAGGCAAGCAAATAGTAGACAGTATAATGCACCACACATCTCAGAAGTTGCTGCATTAGTGGTGGGAGATTTTGGACAGAACAGTACAAGAGATATTATGATCCAAAGCAAGACATGTGGCCCGCAAAGAATCTCGGAGCTACACCCTCTATATATGGCATTGCAATATCCTCTCTTGTTCCCTCATGGGGAAGATGGATTCCATGAGAATATTCCTTATTTTAACAACACAGGGAAGAGGAAAACAAAAAGAGCATCAGTAACAATGAAGGAATACTATTCTTACAAGATTCAGCAGAGAACTACCGAGGCAACGACGTTATTACGAGGAGGGAGACTTTTTCACCAATACCTGGTCGATGCTTACACAGCAATTGAGGAACAACGACTGAAATATCTCAGGTTTAATCAAGATACCCTACGTGCAGATTTATACCAAAACATCTATGATGCAGTAACTAGAGGAGACACACAAGCCAGAGCCATTGGCAAAAGGGTCATACTTCCAGCCACATTTACAGGAAGCCCAAGATACATGATTCAGAATTATCAAGATGCGATGGCAATTTGTCGGGCAAAAGGAAATCCTGATTTATTTATAACATTTACAGCTAATCCTAAATGGCCAGAAGTAGAAGAAATGCTCGCTGAAATACCGGGCCAAAAAGGAACAGATCGACCGGATGTCATTACAAGACTGTTCAAGATTAAACTCGCTGAACTTATGAAGGATATTGAAAAAAACGAGATATTTGGAGAACAAGAGGGAGGTATGATTTCATAAACTCTATTACATAAAAAAGAACAATCCTTACAAATTCATACTAATCTTTGTTTGTAATGTGCAGCTGTGTACACTATCGAATTCCAAAAGCGTGGCCTGCCACATGCACATATATTAGTGTGGCTAAAACAAGCTTCAAAGTGCACCACTCCAGCACAGATTGATGACATAATAAGTGCTGAAATACCATGTCGGGAAAAGGACCCATTAGGTTTTAAACTTGTGACAGACCACATGTTACATGGCCCATGCGGAGATGCAAACAAAAAGGCACCATGTATGACAGATGGAACTTGCAATAAACATTTCCCCAAGCAGTTTTATGCAGAAAAAAGTATTGATGAAGAGGGTTTCCCAGTGTATCGAAGAAGAAATGATGGTGTAAATATCATAAAGGGACAGGCAAAACTAGATAACAGATTTGTAACTCCATACAATCGTTATCTACTGGTCAAATACAGGGCACACATTAATGTTGAGTGGTGCAACAGATCAAAGGCAATCAAATACTTGTTCAAATACTTGAACAAAGGGCCCGATAGAGCTACAATAGCCATTCAAGAAAATGTACTACAGCCAGCTGATTCAACTACAGAAAAAGTTGTTGATGTAGATGAAATAAAGAATTATTTGGATTGCCACTACCTATCTGCTTCTGAAGCATGTTGGAGGATTTTTGGGTTTGATATTCACTACTGCAATCCATCAGTTATAAGACTGACTTTTCACCTTCCAGACCAGCAGATGATAACCATGCATGATTCCCAAAGTCTACCGGGAATACTAAGACGGAAAGGAATCAAAGAAACGATGTTCACTGAATGGTTCAGACTAAATGAAATCGATGCAGAAGCAAGGAAATTGACGTACGCAGAGATACCGGGTGCTTATACATGGAATTCCCAAGACAAGATGTGGCAACCCCGAAAACAAAAAGATTGCATTGGCAGAATCATCTATTCTCACCCGACATCTGGTGAACGTTATTATTTGAGAATGCTTTTGAATATTGTAAAAGGTCCAAAAACATTTGAAGAAATCAGAACAGTGAATGGCAAGCTTTACAACACTTTTAAGGAAGCTTGCTATGCTCATGGGATGATCACTGATGACAGAGAATGGACAGATTCAATTACAGAAGCAAGAGGATGGGCAATGGCTACTCAGCTACGTGAATTATTTGTCACAATATTGTTATTTTGTGAGGTGAATAATCCGAGACAGTTATGGGATCAAAATTGGGAGGCTTTATCTGAAGATATTTTGTACAAAAAGCGCAAACAATTCAACTTTCCTAGCATGAAGCTTACAGACGAGCAACTGCAGAATTACTGTTTACTAGAAATACAAGAAATCTTGAACCGTAATGGGAAATCCTTATCAGATTTCACTGGCATGCCAATGCCAGACATGACACTACTATCAGCTTTTGATAATCGGTTGATTCAAGAAGAAATGAATTATGATTATGCAAAATTGGCAGAGCAACAAAAATCCTTATATCAGTCTCTGAACCAGGATCAATCTCAAGTCTATAACAAGGTCATTGCATCAATACAACAAGATGAGGGTCGGTTCTTCTTTCTATATGGTCCCGGAGGTTCGGGAAAGACTTTTCTATACAAAGCTTTGCTAACAAGAATAAGATCAGAGAAAAAGATAGCTATTGCAGTTGCATCTTCAGGTATACTCCAAATATCTAATCCAATATAATTTAGAAACAAGTACAGCATGTACATAGACTTATATATGTAGGCAATAGAAATGCAAATACACTACTCAATCATTAACACATAGAAGAAAAAAATTGTGTGTACAAATAAATATATCTACCGAGACTGTCACTTAAGAAGGCAGTTAACATAAATTGCATCTTCTGTCCTAGATATGTTCTTTCTTTAGTAAAACACAAAAACAAGAGTAACAGCTTAGTGATTTCGCCATTAATCTTTGACGAAATCCACACGTAGGATCATGAAACATACCTTAAACAGAGAAGCCATTCATATCAACAGAAATTTAACGAGTAGTGTCTCCAAAATTCACTCTGTGCTACAAACAAAAAAAAATTACATAAGGATAGCTTAACAAACACGGTTACCATTTTGCTTCTGTATTTACATAAATTTAAGACATTTTTTCCCTGTTTTCACATTCATAATTCTTTGATTACGGCATGATCAAACAAATAATACGAGTTATGTAATGTGTAAGGCATCAGCTCAATAGCTCATCACAGCTACCAGTTATTGCTGAAACAGTTTATCATATTCCTTTTACAAACTTTAGCAGTGTTGAATTTCACTATCATCCAATCATATATGCCAAAAATATATACATGCCAGAAAATTAACATTGACAATATTGCATCTATAGGTATTGCATCACTATTACTACCAGGAGGAAGAACAGCACACAGTAGGTTTGTCATCCCACTGGAATTGATGGAAAACAGTACATGTGGAATACGACAAAACACACACCTAGCAAAGCTGATGCAAGAGGTCAGGTTGATAATATGGGATGAAGCACCTATGACAAAAAAGTTTGCTTTCGAGGCACTAGACAGAACCTTAAGAGATATACTCGGAGCAAAGGATGAGAAAAATCGACATAGATTATTTGGTGGCATTACAGTTCTACTTGGGGGAGACTTTAGGCAAATTCTACCAGTGATTCCGAAGGGCAAAAGACAAGACATCATCCAAGCTTGCATAAATAAGTCTTATCTGTAGGAACATTGCATCTTATTGAAACTCTCTCGGAGCATGAGAGTTAATGAATATGATCAGGATGGACGTGTGAATTACACAAGGCAGCATTTCAACAAGTGGGTGCTCAAAATTGGAGATGGATCTGCAGAAGCAAAAGCAAGAGAAGGAGAAGAAGAGCCTACTTGGATTCAAATTCCACACGAGTTTATTGTACAACCAAGAGACAACCCCATCGCAGAAATCGTGAAAAACATATTCCCTGATTTCATAAGCCGACAAAATGACGAGAACTACCTTCGAGACCGAGCTATTCTAACACCACTGAATGATGATGCAGATAAAATTAATGATCACATGTTTCAGATGCTACATGGAGCCGTGAAGACATATAAGAGCTCTGATGAAATTTGTAGAGCTTCTGCAGATATGGCAGACCAAGAGCAGATGTACCCATTAGAATTCTTAAATTCTCTAACATTTCCAGGAATGCCCCCACATTCTCTCACACTCAAAGAAGGCTTGCCAGTTATGCTTCTAAGAAATATTAACCCCAGCCAAGGATTGTGTAATGGAACACGCCTAATTATCACACACCTAGCAGATTGGGTCATTGAAGCAAAGATCATTACAGGCAGCAACATAGGAAACAAAGTTCTCATTCCAAGGATCACTCTCACTTCTACAAGATCAAAATGGCCATTTATATTAAAAAGGAGGCAATTCCCAATAAAACCATGCTACGCAATGACAATCAACAAGAGTCAAGGACAATCACTGAATTTTGTTGGGGTTTATTTACCGAAACCCGTCTTCAGCCATGGGCAATTATACGTTGCAGTTTCGAGAGTAACAGACCCTAAAGGGTTAAAAATTGTCATGACACAAGATGATATGTTGTTCCAGAATTTCACTAGAAACATAGTGTTTAAAGAAGTTTTCTCCAACCTAACGCAGGATGTAAGTCAGCTACTTAACATATATTATTGCTTTTAATGTGTACAAATACTCATTGCGTTATTTCAGACAGGAATAACACCTTGGTGATTCTACCATAAAGGACAAAAAATAGATCATGTACAAACAGAAGAATGAAGATTTCATCCTCAGGTACCTGGACCAACACTTGAGCTTATATAATATTTACATATTTAATTAGTTTTATTTGCAATGCAACTTCTTATCGGATCAAAACAACATGCATCACAGGTGAAAAAACTGCATCAAACAAATGTGTTGAACGATTACAAACACTCTCAACGAAAGAATGCTATGAGAATGAACTTACTTTGAAGAACCAGAAATCGATGTCAACCACATTTCCTGCTAAAAGAGGTGTATGACTCCCAGCTATATATCTCTTCAAAAATTTGAAGACCTGCCCAAAGTTACAACAACAGAGATACAATTGAAGGGATGTTTATAAGCCTTTAATCACATAGTATATTGTTTCAAAAAGCTAATTTCTCTGGACATATTGAGACTCATTTACAGCTGGAAAAAACTAATTTGCTTTCCTCTAATCAAAAACTTTGAACCGGGACTCATTTCTCTGGCATAGCTTCCTCACCACAAGTTTCAAAACCCTTTTCCTTTACTCTTTTTTTTTTTTTCCTTTTTTTACATATTCACTTCTTTACGTAGAGAAAGAACAACGACTTAAGAGCTCTATATCAAGTCATGCTTCCTAAACATATTGAGAAAATGCCTCAGAAGAAATGGGAAAATTACGAACCTTGAAACCCTTGCTTCAAACGGAAAAATATCTCACTGGAACGTAACGCACTGATATCTCTTCCAATCCCTTGCTTGAAACCCTACATCATAAGAAATGGGAGAGAAAAAATTCAGCACAACTATTTCAAATTGCTCAAACCTTGAACACGCACATAACTCCGTTCTCTTCTCCGGATTGAAAATTAATGTAACAGCAACCGCAATTCGGTGTTACCTGGAACCAATTCCAGAGGAGCTCCATTGATTGACAGATCTCGAAACGAGAAAATTCGAAGGTTTCTTCAACGAATAAACTGGACATGTAGAAGAAGAAGCTGCTACAATTCGCCAAAACCCTCTAGATCTATGAGAATGTGATTTCGATTGTGTGTGTTTGAGATGCTGCCCCTTCTTCTTCAGCGTCGATTCCATTGCCATATAGGAGATCTAGGGTTTGGGGTTTGCAATGAAGAGGAGCGACAGAACGATAGGGGAGTTCATTTAATACTACAACACTTCATAATTCATATCCTCCATCAGACTAATTTTTACAAATACCATTTGTTTTAATGCATCTACGTTTGGGCCTTTATTTCAGGTTTTTTTTTGAGCCCTATTTCAGGAATTATTTTTTTTTCTCGATCAAGTTCAGGATTTTGTTAAACACACATTATTGTCCCGTATAAATATCTATTGAGTCGTATTTGGAAGTAATATATTAAAAGAATGTTATAGTTCAGATAGTGTGTTAAATATCTTTGGTTAGACATAATTATAATATCTATACAGGACTTAAATATCTCAAAGATATTATCTTTGGAAGGTTTCTTCAACCTAATTGGTTAGACATAAAAATTAAATCTAATACATAGTGTACATGACTTCCAAAAGCATGTTTTGAAGAGGTAATAAAAAATCTAATACCAAAGAGAGCACAATACAAGAATGTACATGACTTACAAAATGTCTTTATATACTATGTACTCTCTTTGGAAGGTTTCGTCAAGCATGTTCATATAAACCTCTAAAGAGAGTCACTTGTAACACCTCTACCTAAAAATAAATCTAATACATAGTGTACATGACTTACAAAAGCATAAAAAAGCATGAATTTTCAAGGTCTAAATGATAGCATGTTTTGAAGAGGTAGACGAATTAACAACCTTTTAACTCTAACGATAGCATGTGAGATTTAATACCAACAAAATTAGGCCAATTTTTTAAAAACGATTTACAAAAGGAAAAATGACTTGGAATAATCCCAAGTATCAACATTCTACCAAAAATAATCCCATCTTTTGAAATTGCCTTTAGCAATCCGAACTATGTTAATATTAACCGAAAACGATTTTCCGATCACTTCTCCGATAAACTTGATGACGTGACAACCGGGAACATGAGATGGCAAATTAAAATATTACACTTTTATTTTTATTTTCCATGTCACAAACAAAACAAAAAGAAAACAAGTTCCACATCATTATTGGAGAGGGGATTGAACGTGTTTAGGGATTGAACGAGATTCAAGCAAGGGAAATGGTGAAATTTGATGTGATTTTTTTTTTCCTGGTGAAGAAGGCGACCTGTACGGCTTTGGGTCGGGCTTGAAGTTGGTGACGGTGTGTGTGTGGCCTCGGAAGCGGTGGGCGGCGACGTTGTAGATGCAGGTGGCCTCGTCCTCGTCGTTGAAGGTGCCCAGTCACAGCGGTGGTGCTTCTCGTAGATCTGGCCGCCCCGTCGCCCGTTCGGCCGTGGAACCACCCCCTTGTACTTGGATGGCGACAACTTCTTCGCCGCCGTAGATGAAGACGAATCCGTCTGGTTCGGTGCTGGGTCTAGGACCACGCTCATTGCACTCCCCATCTGGCTCCGACACAGCCACGTCCCGAATGACTCCGCCGACGGCGGCGCAAGGGAGGGGACTATGGTTTCGTTGGTGTTGTGGTTGTCGGTGCAATTACACCAAAACCCTAAATTCGAATGTTGAATCTCAAAACCCTAAATTCGAACGACATAATGATCAAGCATTTGGGATCCTTCGTCAATCTACCGGAATTTCAGACAAAAAACCCCTTTTCATGAATCATGGTGCTCTTCATGTGCGGCGGCCAGTGCTTGTTCTTCGTGTTCATAACTCAATTGCTCTGTTTGATCCTGCTTGTTTGTTTTTTACTTTAATATAAGGTATAATGTTAATCTAACAATAACAATATAAATGACGTGGCACTTGTTTTTTTCTTGTTTAGTGACATGGCAAAAACAATATATGAAAGTGTGATATATTAGCCTGCCACCTCATGTTCCCGGTTGCCACGTCATCAAGTTTACCGGAGAAGTGATCGGAAAATCGTTTTCGGTTAATATTAACATAGTTCAGATTGCTAAAGGCAATTTCAAAAGATGGGATTATTTTTAGTAGAATGTTGATACTTGAGATTATTCCAAGTCATTTTTCAAACATACATATCCTTTAACGCGCATAATGACAAGAACAAACTCAACAAAAATACACTAAATAATACGTACTTAACTCATGTCCCGTGCGATAGCACGGGCCTGATTACCTAGTATATATATATTTTTCGGTCAAATGGGCCGGCCTTATATATAACCAACCCATTGCATGCCAGCTGGTGGTTTTGGCATCTTTCATTCTCGGCTTTTCTTCAAAATGGGCCTACTTCTGAGCCCATGGGTTCACGTGATGTGCTTAGCAATCACATACCATACCGTAGTGTCCCCCACTTTCTCCATGCAATGCACCCCTCTTTCTTGTGTTCACCTCTTGTCTTGTATATAATACTCTTGAACTTGTGCAAATTAGTTTTTTAGGCTCCGTCCCATCCAGTGACCTTGTTCAAATTAGTTTCTTAGGCTTCGTCCAAGTAGTGTGAAAATGATAGTCTAGTTTTCCAACTTCGGTCGACACCTCGAATCTGAAAATGTTCAATTAAACTCCTAAACTCAACGTGTTCTATTAAACACCTAAAAAACATATCACATGTATGGACCATATATATCATCACACTGCAAAAGCTTATCTTCTCAGAAAGGAAATTATGGGAAAAAGACAAACAACCATATTGGAGAGAGACTTCATATAAATTCCCGAATAGTAAGGGTCACGTGGATAATATTCACGTTGGTGGCCTCTCTATATATCTGTGAATGCCTAGCTCACTAGTTCATTCATCATTATATCCAACACTCTCTTTTATATTATCCTCGTGTTTGTGTGTACAAAGTACAAATCGCAAAACAAAGCACAACAGAATGCCATTGGTAACGGAAATTTCCGTGACAAATGTTGCCGTTGCATTTGGGGTATGTTTGGTGCTCACTTGGCTATGGAGTATGTTGAATTGGGTTCTATTGAGGCCAAAGAGATTGGAGAGGTTCCTTAGGAAGCAAGGGATCGGCGGAAGCCATTACCGCCTTTTCCATGGGGATTTGAAGGAAATGGAAGCCATGCGAGCTCACGCAAGATCCAAGCCCATGCCCACGCTTTCCCATGATTTCTTGTCACGGGTTCGCCCGTTCAACCATCGCATCATTGAGCAATATGGTATGTCTTCCTAGACAAAACTATGATATGCGCGAGTTGTGTTTGTTTTTTCGCATTGGAAATCGAAAACTTAGGACTCTAGTAACCAAATGTTGCAGGAAAGAATTGTTTGATGTGGGATGGGCCAATTCCCATGGTTAACGTAGGAGAAGTGGAGTTGGTGAGAGAAATATTCGCCAAGTACAATGAGTTCCAGAAGCCTAGGACGAACCCTATCGCTAATATGCTTACGCGTGGATTGGCCAACTACGAGGGCGAAAAATGGGTCCATCATAGAAAAGTCATGAACCCTGTTTTCCATATGGAGAAATTGAAGGTACGCTAAACAACTAACAAACACTTTAATCCATTTCGGGTAAGAATCCATATTAGGAACTAAACCTTAAAACGGAAATAATGTATATATCCTACAAAAACTTAAAGAGTGAACTTTTTACAAGTTTGTGTTGTAATTTAGTTTCATGCCTTGTTAATATCCAGTTGATGTTGCCTGCGTTCTACACAAGTTGTAGTGAGATGGTAAACTTGTGGGAGGAAAAATTATCAAAATCAGAGCAAGAGATTGATATAAATGATTACATTAGAACTATGTCAGCAGATTCAATTGCTAGGGCAGCCTTCGGAAGCTCCTATGAAGAAGGAAAACAGGCTTTCCAACTCATCAGAAAACAAATCATTCTTGTTGATGAAATCACCCAATCTGTATATTTTCCTGGCTTAAGGTAAGTTAGGACTCATTTGAAAATGTTATACGTTTACAATAACATATTCTTTGTTACAATAAACGTTACAATTTTTTTGTTGTCAATTCATTTTAGGATGAAACCTTATTGAGTTTTTCCGCCCAACGATTGTAGTGTTCTATATTGATCGAGTTGGCTCCATGACCACAGGTTCTTACCCACAAAAAAGAACAGGAAGATGAGAGCAATGGGCAGGGAAATCAATAACATACTAACGAGCATCATAGAAAAGAAGAAGCTGGAAGAAAGAGAGCTAGAGGACGGCCTTTTAGGTCTACTTATTGAATCAAATTTGCAAAAGAGAAACAACAAGAGCAACAACAACAAGAAGAAAAAGAAAGTTAGAATTACAACCCAAGAAATGATTGACGAATGCAAGTTGTTCTACCTCGCTGGCCAAGAGACCCCCTCAGTCCTGATCATCTGGACCATGATCTTGTTGAGCAAGCATCGTGATTGGCAATCGAGAGCTCGTGAAGAAATCCTCAACACATTTGGTAACAAAAAGCCTGACTTTGAAGGGCTTAACCACCTCAAAACGGTATATAACATGGCACTTCGACTCAAAACATATTAGAGGCCAAGTGGCCAACCTTACCAAGGTTTGCCTGATCAAAGTAAAAAAAAGGTTACTATTTTTAATCGCGATCTTTTACGGATTTTATTTGCAGATCAACATGATACTTCAAGAAGTTTTGAGATTATACCCACCGGTCCTCGACCTCCAACGAAGGGTCATGGAGGATAACATGAAGCTCGGAGACCTAACGTTACCAAGAGGTTGCATAATAAACTTGCCAATACTATACATTCATCAAGATTGCGAACTTTGGGGTGATGACGCGAAGGAGTTCAATCCCGAGAGGTTTGCACAAGGGATTTCAAGGGCGTCAAAAGGGGGAATGTCGTTCTTGGCATTCGGGTGGGGACCAAGGATTTGTATCGGATCAAACTTTGCCATGTTCGAAGCAAAGATCGCGTTATCCATGATATTGCAACGGTTTGAGTTCGAGCTCTCACCGTCGTATGCTCACGCTCCTAGCTCGTATGGTCTTCTTTACCCACAGTTTGGCGCGCCACTCTTAGTTCACCGCTTGTGAGATCAATGCATGGTATGCAGACGAATTGATCTGGTCTACTCTCAAGGAATATGACATATAATTTGTACTTCAAGGGCTTTTGCGATCATATAATGAAATGAAATGCATGTGCATGTATATGTACTTGTACTTAATTTGTTTGTGAAAGCTATATTATGTGATCTTCCTCTTTGATGGCTCTGAATCTCATGATCTTCACTCTTCAGAAAGGAAGGTTGTCCTTGGAATTATTTATGTTGTATGTTCTTACCTCAACTTTCATTTGCATTTTCTTCTATGATCTTCTTAATCCTTTTATCGGTACACCGTACACTTACCTGAATCATAACAACAATTTGAAGCTAAATGACAATATTCTTTTAACAGAGGTAGTATGTTTTCTTTTTTGGGTTGAAAGGTTGTATGTTTTCTTGGGTGGTATGTTAAAGCATTATACTCCGTATTATTTAGAAGGTTAAGTTTAAAAGGAAATTAAACACACAACAACGATTAGAAAGGCATATCTCTTGTATATCCTTTCACTAGAGTTTGTTTTATAGCAATTCACAGGATATACATATCAAGTTTGTTTTACTGACGTGTTTTTTTTTGAAATATCTACTTGTTTAATGTTATGGTGATCGAAGGAAGTACTAACTAGACTAGTATAGAAGGGAAGATAAAATTCGAACTAAAGGGTTTTCCTTACGTGTGCATATGACACACAATAACAAATTAACAATAATAGCTTGTTCTATGTGATTTTTTTTTTATATTTGTTTCTGTGGTGATCAGCAAACTTTAGTTTTTGGCCTTGCCTTTGCTTTTGTTTTGTGCTTGGTTCTGTTTGGTTTTGTGCTTTGTGCTTTGATGGGTCGTTTGTTTTAGTTATAGCCTTGACTTGTTTTGTACTTTGTTTTACTTGTATTGGCGCTTTTATGTTTGGTCTTTTGGATGCCCACCTGTTGAGACTAATCTTATCCCACATCCACCATATAAGTACATGGGCTTTTTACCAAAAAAAAAATATAAGTACATGGGCTACTCCCCCTATTGCCAATTGGTTTTAGGGTGGAATCTCATGTGCTTATGTGTCGGGCTTACCGCGCATATGCGCACATGTGTGTACCCCCACGTCATATATGGCCCACCGAGATTTAACACCACCTTTGCGTGAGCCAATGGGGCCCCCATCCTGACCCCCCAGATTCCCCTTAAGGGAATTACACTGGGTTATTACTGTTGTTGTTGTTGTTGTTGTTGTTGTTTGTTTGTTTCTGTAGCGAAAAGACAGAAAAATCTGTATAGATAAAGACAATATTAATGTGTTGTTTCAATCGTAAAGATATACTACCTCCGTTGGAAAATATATGTCGTTTTAGGATTTGTCTCTAAAATTAAGGAACTATATGATTTTCCTAAACTATCCTCAATCTTTTGAAGATCTTTTCCTTTTAGTATATATTTATGTAGTTGTTTATAATCAGTGGGGATAATATCGGAAAAGTTGTGGTAAAATATGTTAAATGAAAAAAATTATTGAACAAGAGAATCAAACTTAAATGACAAATATTTTTGAACAGAGGGAGTATGTTTTTGGATAGGAAAGACATAGGGTGGTCTATGACCAAAAGGAAGGTCATTTTTTTTTGGTTGACAAAAGGAAGGTCATTTTAATTAGTGCATCATTTCGGATAAAAATCTAAATAATTCGGTCTTGATTGAGCTAAGCAAGGGAGGGACCTTGCACGATGGGCACCACTTCAATTTGTTGGCTACTCGTTTCGCTTCCCTAAACATATGAGACATCCGAGAATTAGAGAAGTCTCAAATCCCGTAAATGCACGATATCAGTCATAAGTCATAACTATCTCGATTTCTCATGACCAGAGATTGATACGCCCAATCTTGAGGCACAAGCAAGACTCGTTCGAGCAAGACGTCGATCCCGACGATATGATGATTGAGATTGGATATTTTATTGTTTGTTTTTTTGTTTTAATTTAAGAACAAATTATCATGTTAGAGTTTAATACTCTCTTCTCGGCTTTTCTTATCAGTTCTTTCCTGAGTCGCTTTGTTTGAACCGTCTAGGGCTTACGTATATATACTCTCTTATTGGCTTATGAAGAAAGAAATGAATCAATGAAAAATATCCTTTTGCCCTAGTTTGTCTCTCTCTTTAGCTTATCTTTCGAGTTGTATGCCACCCCGGTAACGGCTTAAACCCTTGACCAACAAGGGCCCGATATGAATCCACACCGGACTCGTATCACTAGCATGAAGATTGAGATTATCCCTACATTCTAAACAGTCATTAAATTGCCCATTAAGTTAGTACAGCCAAGAACTATTTTTTCCCCCTCTGTTCTTTGTTTTGTGTCATCCAATATTTAATCTTTCAAAAAATAATAATTGCTAACTCTAGTAAAAATACGGGGCCATAAACTTATGTTTTCTTTGCTATTATATTTGAACGATTTTTCTATTGTGTGCCCTTAGGGCACACAATAAGCAACTAATAATGGAAATACTTGGTAAATTTTAAATTTTTTGTTTTAAAAATTCTCTTGTGACGGGTTTATTCTTTTCCTTTTAGGGTTTTAGTTTCTGTTTTTGGTATGCTAGAAAAACCGATATTTGAATCTAGGACCAGAAAAGGAAATAAGAATAGGGACCAAATGGGAACGTATGGTACTGGATATATCTGATCAAACACCGGCCACCGCCCGTCCACGAAATTGGGCGAATATGGACAAGGTTTATACCCCAGTGGGTCGGACCAACCCGGTCCGGATATTTTAAAGGGTCGGGTTTGGTCATTAGTATAAAACCCAATGGGCTTTAAAGCCCAGCCCGTTACCCGGTCCGGCCTGGATATTTTAATAATATATTAATTAAATTACTAATTTACTAAATGAAATATTTTTAATTTATTATATATCAAAAGTTACAAAACCCTAGTTATCTTTTTACTCCTCCTTTTATGCGCCGTTTCACTCATTTCTCACCCCCTCACATAATTTCCACGGTTTCTTGGTTAAACTTCTGGATGAACATTAGTTTTCTTAGTCTTAGGTTAATATTGCTTAGTTTTAAAAATTTCATGTTAAAAAATTGCAGTTTTTTTAGCTTAGTATAAAAATGGGCGGCCCGACGGACAACCCGGTCAAGCCCTGTGGGCGGATCTAGGCATATTAGGCCCGACGGGTAGCCCAAACCCGGCCCGGCCTATAAAATGGGCTGAGAAAATGAGTCAAATCCGGCCCGGACCTGACCAGAACCCGTGTTTGATCCGGTCTAGTAGTAGTACTGGACTACATAAACAAGTTATGACTTAAATTCCTTTTTATTGTGGCCTTATGAATTTGTATAATCCAAAAAACATATGGCCTCAGGAAAGTGAAGTGTTTGATATTATTGCGATATTATTGCACTTAAATGCAATATATATAGGTTTTGGATCAAGTGAGGACTACTATTATGGTAAGGACTACTCCTTAGGGTAAAGCGTAATCTTATGCATTAGATTTATCTCCTTATTATGTAATGGATAGTTCAGATTTATTTTTACAAAAATTATTTTCAGGATTTTTTTTTACGAAAACGATATTATTTTCTTTTCTGAAAAATACCGTTAGAACACTTAAGTACCATAGTTCAATTTTATACACTAAAGAGTTCAAATTAATATACTTACAATTCAATTTATAAATACTACAAGTTTAATTTTCAATATTATACGGGTTCAATTTTTTTAACTATTAGTTTAATTTTTTGTTCTATGAGTTCAACTTTTATATCTTTTGAGTTCATTTATAATATAATTCTAATTTCACAAAAAAAAATATTATTTTAATATTTTATTAATTCAAAATATTTTTTCCTACAAAATAACAATTGTAAATTGTAATGCATAAATAAAATTTAAAAAAATTTAAATAAAAAATATCTTTGTTCACAAAAACAATGATTATAGCCTTGGAATGTGGTAGTTCAAATTTTACAACCAAAGTTTTCAATTTATTATGTTAAAAGTTCAATTACGTGTACTAGAAGTTCAATTTTGTAATTTGTACGGGTTCAATTTTTTGTACAATAAGTTCAATTTTTTTTTCTAGTGTTAGTTCAATTTGTATCAATGTAAGTTAAATTTTTATATTATTCAATATTTTGAAAATGAAAATAAATCAAAAACATTTTTAAAAATAGTTTTTTTTTATTTTTTAAAAATAAAAAAATATGGATCATCCATTATAAGGTAAGAAGGTAAATCCAATGGATGTGGTTACTCCTTACCGTAAGGGGGGTTGTTCTTACCATAGAGAACAATCAAATATGAGAGAATTAGAGAGCAATTGTACGCCTTTGGATGAGATTCCATTGGATGGCTTAGATTAAATCTAGAATTTGGTCAAATTTCACACAATAAATCATGTCCTTAATTATAGGAACAATAAAAGAATTTTCAGATTTATTGAAAAGTCAGAAAAGGAAGGTGGGTTATGGGGATGGTTATATATAGGATTACATTAATTTCCATCAATTTTGACCCAATTTTCGGATTTTTAAAAATCTCGAATTTGAATTGATTACATGAATTTCCATTTTTATTTCAAAAAATTATAAAATCTCATAATTATAGGAATTTAACAATTAAATTTAAATCCGGCGCTAAATCTCGCAGAATTGTATACAAGAAACCATATGGTTATATACATGATTCTTAATTGTTATATACGGTTACTCATAACCTGATTTATAATCGTATACGAAACCAATTGCTCATATACAAGATTTTAATTGTTATATACATGATATTATAATGATTATACAACCCTCTTTTATTGATTCTATTCAAATTTTGAATGTATACATAAGTACGTAAAAGTATATACAAGAACATGATTCTTATATTCATGATACTAGTGTATTAGTATTTTTGCGCGAAATTATGAATTGCATTCATGACTTTAAATGTATATACATAAGTAAATGAGAGTATATACGTGAATTCAACAATATATACATGATTATTATTTTGTATCGGTATAACAAAGAATTAAATATTACATAATGAAACAAAAAAAAGGTGTAGAGATACAACAAAAGATCTAATGTTCAATATTGTCACCAATCTTTGATCGCTTTAACCCCAATGTTAAGTATGGAAATCAAAAATATGCCGACAATCCGCTCTACTTGAGATATCTGCATAAAAAACTAATGTTCAATCCATGTATACATGTATATTAATCATGTATATAGACCACATAATCATGTATACATGTATAATTTGAATTAAAAATAGTTTAGAAATAACTCATGTATATTAACTGTGAATTATATGTATATACGCTAATGACAAATGTATAAATAATTCAAATTGTACAAGTAGTACATATGTTTTCATTAATTGTACATATAATACTGCAAATAGTATCCAGCCATACCAATTTTGTATGTACATATATCAATTTGTTATATACAAATTTACAGTATATGTATACAGAGGATCTGTCGAATTAGGTCACCTAAACAACTAACACGTAAATATATGACATATACTAAAATAAATCAATCATATATATAATGAATATATTATATACAACATTACCTGATTCCATAATTTTCGACACGATAGTATATACTAAAATTCTAATTGTATTATTCACCCTTTTGAATCGTCTTCTTGCTGAATATCAAGAACAACAATACATCTCTAACATCAATCAATAACAATGTCGGATTTTCGAATTAATTCGCCGAAATTGCTTACCGATTAATGATTTTCGAGTGAGGGGGATCGGCGCTTGCTCTAGGAAGTTCGTGGTGGCTGGAATTCTCCAACTAACAAGTCTGACATGGTGGTTCGGTGGTGGCAATTGCGGTAGGAAACAATCCGACGTGGTGGTTCGGTGGTGGCCAGTTTCAACATGCAGTCCTACAGTGGAGGCCGTCGAGCGGTTCTACAGTAGTGGCCGGTGCCGATCGAAGGTGGTTGTGGGTCTCCAACGAGCAGTTCCAATGCAATATAATGGAGGATTTTTCCCATAATACACGTTAAACACAATGTAGGATTTTTCTGAAATTAAACGAAAATTTTAAATATGGTAGTTAGGATGGAGTAAATCATGTGGAGAGTATCTCTCCTATTTTAATTTTTTTTTTCTATTTTCATATTTTTGCTATTGTAGATACAAATCTCACCATTCATCTCAATCTCATCCAATGGATGGGATTTATTCTCTTGTTCTTTATAGAAGATTGTTCACCATATAACCTAACTCTCTCCCTCTCTATATACATAAGGATAAGGATTGGGTTCAAGTGATACAATAGGTTGGGGTGATATACAGTGGAGACCGTTGGATTAAAACAAAATCAATGGACATGATTTAATCTGAGAATGGGGTGTATATAACTATTTGATTTCTTTCCTCACTTTCCTCATTCTCTCGTCTCTCCCAATTTTGAATCCTAACAGCCTACAAGTTTCACGCTAGATTAGTATCGATCCTAAAGATCAAAATGAATCAGCAATTCGATGTGTTCGATCAGTGGACCGAATTCAAATACCAGAGATTAATCAATTTGCAATTTCAAACAGCCACAATCCGTGACCTAGGGTTTCAGAATTCCCAATCGATGACCATTGACACGTGGTTGAGTGATTTCAGGTGGAGCGGATTTTTCTGATGGCCTCCTTTCATCTTTTTCCCTCCGGAAATTGAGGTTGGGAAAGAAGGATTGAGAAAATTATCGGGAATTTGTTGGCAAAATCTTTCTGGATTTCAATGTTTTGTTCCTAATCCGGAAGAAGTGCATACAAATAAGAGAAATTTCTTTTGGTTCCCCTAAGGTTTTGCCTTTTCTTTTTGGTGCCCAAGCAAAAAAACTTATTCCTCTTGGTACCCTTGAGATTTTGGCTTTTCCCGTTCATGCCCCTCTCCGGTTCAAATTAGCTAATTTCAAGTTTACCATTACGTTCTTCATCCTTAAATTAGTAGGATTTAACTCTTAAAACACTTAGATTCATAACCAAAATACCTCAATTTGGATTTAAAACAATCCTCTATTTTAAGGGGTTGTTTACAAAACTGTTTAAAAATTCAAATTGATGTAGTTCAGATCCTATAATTCCGGGATTTGTGTATTCATATATACAACTAAAAAAATATCATGCATATAATCTTTTATAATCATGCATATAGCGTATTAAAATTATGCATATGACGTGTTGTATCATGCATATAGGTAACTAACTTCAATTCCTATAATTCCGGGGTTTTGATGTATGTAACTAACAAAAGATCATGCATATAACCTTTATAATCATGAATATAGCGTCTTAAAATCATGCATATGACGTGTTGTATCATGTATATAGCTAACGAACTTGTTTTTATTAAAACCATGCATATGACGTGTTATATCATGCATATAGATCCAATGGTCAAGATTTGTCCACTCTGTAACACCATAAGGCTCGTTTTATTTGAACTCACCCCTATATATATATAAGTCGGTTTTTCTATTACGTGCCATAAAGACATATTATGAGCGTATTAAACATGAAAACTAAACCCTACAAAGAAAATAGTAAATCCACCGTAAATAAAAATTAAAATCTCAAATTCAAAATTTACCAAATATTAGCTTATTGTAGTGTGCCCTTGCGATTTGGGCCTTGAAAAAACCCAGATCAGGCATAGCTTGTTCAAGCCCATTAGCTAACTAAACACCTCAGCTTATTACAAAACGCAGCACTTCATTTAGGGTTAAATGTGAGCTGATATATAAGCTCATTTTGACTCAAAATGAAGGCCAGTGAACAGGATTGGCAGCTGGGGGCCGGTTCTCTTGCTTTGAGAGCGTGTATCAGACTCCTTCACCGGAGCTTCGACGCCGGCGAGACCTTGAGCTCCCTCTAGCAATCCAAAACTAGGAGAGATAGAGAGGATTCACTTGATACCCTTGTGGTTTGATCGATCTAGGAGTAGGTTCTACCTCTCCCGTGAAGATCCGATCTGAGTCACTCTCGTTTCGATCTCTTCCCGAGTTTTACTTGTTTGATCTTTGTTCTCTTTGCCCTCTTGTTCCACTTGTGATTCTTGGCATTCCAGTTGAGGCCTCATATATATATAAAGATCTCTCTTGTTCTTGTGCTCTCACTCTTCTGTCATTGTTTGCCTTGAGTTTTGCGTTTACAGATTTGGTATCAGAGCCTTCAGGTTCTTTGTGTCCAGATCCGAGTTTTGGAAGTCTTGTGGCTCTTCAAATCTCAGATCTGTTGCTGTGCTTGCTTGTTTTCGTTGACAGTAGCTCAGATCTGTAGGATTTGTGGTTTATTTGCTTGTTCTTCGATTTCTTTGCATGCTTTGAGTTTTCCAGATCTACGATCTCTTGAGTTTGAACTTTTCAATCTCAGATCTAAAGTATTTGGACCTCTCTTGTTCCCGTTCGTGGGTAGATCTAGGGTTTGAAGCTCGAGTTTGCTTCAGATCTGGGATTTTTAAAACCCACATCAAGCTTCCGCGACTTAAATCTAGGCTTTGAATGCTCTGCATGTTCAAGATCTAGATCTATTTAGTTTTTTCCTTGTCTTTGATTCGCTATATACTGACAAGATCAGGAGATTCTCGTATAGGTGCGGGGATTAGCTTATGCTAAAACACCCACTGTCGAATCTCACACTTTGCTCCTGCAAAGGAGTTGCTTTGCTTGTTTCTCTTCTAGATCTATCTATCTAAGTTGAGAAATTTGTGTTTTGTTTTTTGTTTTTCTTATCTATCTCTGATCTACTCTTGCTTCTTTAGTTTCTTTCTGCTCTATATTTGTATCTATTCCTTTGTGATTATGTCTGACTCCTCTGCAGTTCGTATAAAGCCTTTTGATGGCACTTCAGACTTTGCAATGTGGCAAATGAAAATGAAAGCTATAATGATAAAGGAAAAGTGCTGGGCTGCTGTCGATGAATCCTATCCGGAAACTTTTGATGCTCCTAAGAAGAAGGAAATGGACCAAATTGCTCATTCTGAAATCATCATCAGGCTTTCTGACGAAGTAGCCAGACAAGTGCTGAATGTTGATACCACGAAGAAATTGTGGGAGACGTTGAAAGAGCTTTACCAGGTGAAAACCCTTCCTTCTAGGATTAGCTTCCTGTGCCGTCTGTTTAACTATAAAATGGATATCTCTGTGTCTCTGAATGATAATCTTGATAGATTTCTTAGGATGACTCAGGATTTAGAGAGGTGTGGGGATAAAATAGTAGATGCTCACCAAGCTGTGATTTTACTTAACTCCTTGCCTTTTCAATTTGATAATTTTAAAGATGTTATTCAGTTTGGCCATGAGGATTTGACTAAAAAGAGGATTATTGAAACTTTAGTGCAGAAAAATTAAGTAATGAAAGTGTTTAAAGGGAAGCATGATAAGGAAATGAAATCTGATGTCCTATATACTAAAGGTAAAACCAAAAATCAGAATAAGAAGAAGAAGGATAAGGGATCTGATTCTTCTAACTCTGTATCCGGTGATACTAAACCTAAATCTGATAAGAAAGGTCCTAAATGCCATTATTGTGGAAAGCCTAATCACATGATTAATGACTGTTTTAAGAAAAAGAAAGATGAGGCAGCGGCTGCAAATGCTAAAACACAAAATGGTACAACTGCTATTGTTGAATCCCATCCTCAATATTCCTCTGAGTTGCTAATGTGTGCTTCTGTGCCTACTTCTGATCATGATTCTTGGATTCTTGACTCTGGTTGCACCATGCATGTTACTCCTTTCAAGCATTACTTTGATTATTTGCATGAATCTGATGAGGGTGAGGTTAGATTGGGAGACCATTCTAGTTTGAAGATTAGGGGTATTGGGACTATTCCTTTCAGAATGCATGATGGTGTTGTTAGAGTTTTGCAGCATGTTAGATGGGTGCCTGACCTTAGGAGAAACTTGTTGTCTGAAAGCATGTTTGATGATCTTGATTGCCATATTCATACCCACAATGGTGTCAGAAGTGTCACCAGAAATGGGAAAGTTTTGATTAGGAGCATTAAAAAGAATGGTTTATATCATGTTGTTGGTTCTCCTGTTTTGAATGCATCCTCTGAGATAAATGCTTGCATGAATGATGACACCACTAGACTTTGGCATGCTAGGTATGGCCACATAGGAAATAAAGGCCTACATTATCTGTTCAAACATGGATATCTAAACCAGAAACCTTCAAATTTGAGTATTTGTGAAAACTGTGTTTTTGGGAAACAAACTAGAAGTAGCTTTTCAAAGTCTGGTTTTGTTGCTAAAAGGCCCTTGGAATATGTTCATGCTGACCTATGGGGCCCAACCCAAGTGGAAACTATTGGAGGGAGGAAGTATTTCCTTTCATTAGTGGACCACTACTCTAGGAAAGTATGGGTGTATCTTCTTAGGGCTAAAAGTGACACTTTTGAAAACTTTAAGCTTTGGAAACTAACTGTTGAAGGTCAATCTGAGTTTAAATTGAAGTGTTTAAGAACAGACAATGGTTTAGAATTTTGCAATGCTGAGTTTGATGCTTTCTGTCTTGCTAATGGTATTAGAAGGCACTTCACAGTGCCTGGCACACCTCAGCAAAATGGCATTGCTGAGCGGATGAATAGGACCTTGCTTGAAAAGGCAAGGTGCCTACTCATCAGTGTTGGGATGAAACACTCCCTTTGGGGAGAGGCGGTGATCACTGCCTCTTACCTGATAAACAGATCCCCTTGCTCTGCCATTGGTTTCAAAACTCCTCAGGAAATGTGGAGTGGAACCAGGCCAAGCATTGCACATTTGAGACCTTTTGGTTGTACTGCCTATGCATTGAATAATGTTGGGAAGTTGAACCCTAGGGCTCTCAAGTGTGTAATGCTTGGTTATCCAGAGGGGGTCAAAGGCTACAAACTATTACTTATTCAGCCAAGGGGCTATAAGGTAATAGTAAGTAGAGATGTCACTTTCAATGAAAGTGACTTTTATTTCAAAAGTCTTCTAACCTCTTCACTTGAGAATGTAGACAGGAATGAACAAGTCACTTCTTCCCATTTCTATGTTCCTTCAAACCAAGCTGATATGTATGATGAGGACTTTGATATTGGATACTCTCCTTCACTCTCTGAAAATTCTGGCAATAATGACTCTACTGAGCACTTGAATGCTCAAGCAAGTACTGAAGAGCACTTGGATGTGCACCCTCACCAATCAGGTGGGGAGGTAAGTCCCCATACTTCTGTTGACAGTATTTCTGAACATGATCACACCTTGCATGATAATACTCAAGTTGAACCTGATTTGCATGATTCTGATGAGAGAATTGGTGACATGTACTTTGATGATAATGCTGATGTGAATGTCCCTTTTAATGATGCCCCAAATTTGGCTAATTATCAACTCACTAGAGATAGGACTCCTAGGGTTAAAATTCCTAACAAGAAGTATGTGAATAGTGTTGATGAGTATGCTTTCATTATTGCTGAAGTTTTGAATGCTTACACTCCTGACTTGTTTGAGCATGCTATTAAATGTGCCCAATCTGATCTTTGGTATGCTGCTATGAATGAAGAGATTAAGTCCATGCATGATAATAAAACCTGGATTCTTGTCCCTAGGCTTAAGAACACTCGTATTATTGATTGTAAATGGATTTATAAGTTGAAGGAGGGTGCTTTGGCCACTGACCCACCTAGGTTCAAGGCTAGGTTAGTAGCTAAGGGATTCTCCCAAAGAGAGGGTGAAGACTATCATGATATATTTGCCCATGTTGCTAAGTATAAGACTATGAGACTTCTCCTTGCTATGAGTGTTGTCTATGACTATGAGGTTGAACAAATGGATGTTAAAACTGCTTTTTTGCATGGTGATCTAGATGAAACCATTTATATGAAACAACCTAAGGGTTTTGTGGATCCTTCAAAGCCTGATCATGTATGCCTGTTGAGGAAATCCATCTATGGCTTGAAGCAATCCCCTAGGCAGTGGAATATAAAGTTTGACAAATGCATGAAAACCTTAGGATTTAAGTCTAGCCAATTTGACTCTTGTCTATACTTTAAACATGTTAATTCTGATCTGCCTATATATGTCCTTCTTTATGTTGATGATATGCTTATCATTTGCAAATCTATGCATAAGATTATGGATGTTAAGAGGGCCCTTAGGAAGAATTTTGACATGAAAGACCTAGGTCCAGCTCAAAGGATTTTAGGCATAAAAATTGTTAGAAATAGATCTAAGAAACAAATCTTCTTATCTCAGTCTGACTATTTGCATAAGATTCTTAATAGATTTCATGTCTTGAATGTGAAACCCTCTTCTATCCCACTGGGAGGGCACTTGGACTTAACCAAGTCTAAGTTGCCTCTCTCAAAGGAGGAGGAGGGCAAGATGCGTGCTATACCTTATGATGTTGCTGTTGGATCTGTGATGTATGTTATGATTTGCACTAGACCTGATCTTGCTTTTGCTATTAGTGTTCTAAGTAGATATATGGCTGAACCATGTGAGAAACATTGGCATGCTATGAAATTTTGTTTGAGATATATTGCTGGCACTGCTAGGCTAGGTTTACTCTATGGTGTTCATTCATCTCCTTTTGAACTCTATGGCTTTGTTGATTCTGACTTTGCTAGTAACAAGGATAACAGAAAATCTACTACTTCATATGTTTATACCTGGTGTGGGAATTGTATCTCCTGGAAGTCTCAGCAGCAGCCTATTGTGGCTCTATCCTCTACAGAGGCAGAGTACATTGCTGCTACTGAAGCTTCTAAGGAAGCAATCTGGCTCCAAGGTCTGCTGAGAGAGATTGAAGGTAAGAATTATGTTACTAAGTTACACATGGATAGTCAGAGCGCTCTCTATCTTTGCAAGGACCCTATGTATCATGAGAGAACCAAGCATATTGATGTTAGGTATCACTTTATTAGGCAGAAGGTCGCTAAGAAGATCATTTTGGTTACTAAGATTGATGGTAAGAAGAATCCTGCAGATTTTGGAACAAAAATTCTGACATCTGAAAAGTTTCTTTTCTGCAGGGACTTTCTACACATGATCGACGAACCCGAGTGAGCTGAGGAGGGTATGAGGGCCGATGATAGGAAGGTTGTAAGACCAAGGATCGACTACACACAAGAATAGTTTACGTTTGATGTAAACTTAGGAATTAGGAGGGCAAATTGTAGAGTAGTTATCATCTTGTAATTCTCTAAGTTTTTGGGGTTGTTGTAATTGAACATGTAACGTACAGATGAGTGTGTTTGTTGGTTTTTTGTGGCTGCATAACAAGTAGCCATTTGGGCCTTGAAAAAACCCAGATCAGGCATAGCTTGTTCAAGCCCATTAGCTAACTAAACACCTCAGCTTATTACAAAACGCAGCACTTCATTTAGGGTTAAATGTGAGCTGATATATAAGCTCATTTTGACTCAAAATGAAGGCCAGTGAACAGGATTGGCAGCTGGGGGTTCTCTTGCTTTGAGAGCGTGTATCAGACTCATTCACCGGAGCTTCGACGCCGGCGAGACCTTGAGCTCCCTCTAGCAATCCAAAACTAGGAGAGATAGAGAGGATTCACTTGATACCCTTGTGGTTTGATCGATCTAGGAGTAGGTTCTACCTCTCCCGTGAAGGTCCGATCTGAGTCACTCTCGTTTCGATCTCTTCCCGAGTTTTACTTGTTTGATCTTTGTTCTCTTTGCCCTCTTGTTCAACTTGTGATTCTTGGCATTCCAGTTGAGGCCTCATATATATATAAAGATCTCTCTTGTTCTTGTGCTCTCACTCTTCTGTCATTGTTTGCCTTGAGTTTTGCGTTTACAAAATCGTATATAAATTGTAATTTTCTATGTTTGGTTGAGAGATAGATGACCATGCAAACTTGTTATGATATTTATTGTTCGTTTTTGTCCTCATTGGAGTCATTGCCCTTCCGCCTTTCGAGATCAATGCGACAAAGCTAAACTCCAGGATAAGATAACAAATATACGTACGTTATTTCTTGGAAATACTAGCTGTTGGGCCATTAGAAACCCAAGCCCACGAAGTGCAAGGTTGGATAAGGCCCATCATCAATGCTATGTCCACGCTAGTTAAAAGCACCGGTAATTTCGCTCCTCTTTAATGCTGCAACGGTACTGTAGCAACGGGATACAGGATCATAACTCCAAGGGCGAAAATCAAGGGATTTTCTCCTTGATTGCCAACGGCTAAGTCAAAGGCAAGAATCTTGGGCATTTATAACAAATCTTCTACACATTTACACCATAAAGTCAGGTGAGATCTTAGGGATTTCTTCATTAATGGGCAACGGCTAGTTTGAGGAAGGCATCGCTATAAAAGGCAAGGAAGACACTCAAAGCAAGGGAGAGACAACTCGGGACACACAATTCTCTACACCCCCAAAACACTCTCAAATTCATATGTTCTTGCTATTTCTTTTGTTCTAAGGAGAAAGACGATCTCTTGTAACAATTGAGGAGTTCATATACATATACACGATCAATACAAACGATCCTAAGCATTCTTCTCATTTCCTTACGTTTATTCAATTTTTGTTTGTTATTTCTTCTCGATTTACATCTTATTCGTAACTTGTAACGCGTTGTGACGACTTAGTGACTAGGATTCCCTCATTATAGCGAAGTAACACGTTTACGTGGTTAATTCGCCCACAACACTAGCTCTATATTAACTAAATACTACGTAGCATTAGAAAAAGAAAAATATACCTTTTATGTAGTTACGCTGCATTTGCATGCTTATCTTAGAGGAAATTATGGGAAAAAAGTAAAACAAATTGGAGAAGGAATTCAAATCAAATACAATGATAGTAACGTACGTCACGACACACCACTCAGCTGAACTCAACACGTTAACTCAGTCGGCGGCCTCTATATATACATCTGTGGACGCCTGGCTAAACTAGTTCATTATACAAATCCAACAACAATCTTGTTTCTCATTCCCTTGTATTTTGTGTGTACAAACCACAAAACAAAGCACAAGATAATGTCATTGCTAACGGAACTTTCCGTGACAAATGTTACCGTTGCATTAGGGGTATGCTTGGTGTTAACGTGCCTATGGAGTTTTTTGAATTGGGTTTTGTTAAGGCCCAAGAGAATGGAAAGGCTTCTTATGAAGCAAGGGCTCCGCGGAAACCGTTATCGAGTTTTCCATGGAGATTTGAAAGAAATGAAAGCCATGCGAGCTCAAGCTAGCTCCAAACCCATGCCCACGCTTTCCCACGATTACTTGCCACGCGTTCGCCCATTCAACCATCGCGCCATTGAGCGATATGGTATGTCATCCTTTGACAATTTAAGCTGATAAGACCCAATTTCCTAATGCAACGTTTTCCATTTTTTGTTTTGCATCGGAGACTAAAAACTCAGAAACTCGTTTCTAGTGTGAAATTCTAGTAAATAGACATTTTTTCGTATCCGTGTTGATTTCCCGTTATCTCGTGGGTTTCATAGGGAAGAATTGTTTGATATGGGATGGACCGATTCCGAAAGTGAACATAGGAGAAGTGGAATTGGCGAGAGAAGTATTTGCCAAATGGAATGAGTTTCAAAAGCCAAGGTTTAACCCTATCACTAATATGCTCGTACGTGGATTGGTCGGCTACGAGGGCCAAAAATGGGTCCATCATAGGAAGCTCCTCAACCCCGCTTTCCATATGGAGAAATTAAAGGTACGTATGTTGAGATTAAAGACCTATCCCACATCGAGAATTAAAACATAAATAATTTATCATACAAGTACATGAACTATTTCTCATATTGCCAACTGATTTTAAGGTGGAACCTTATGCACTTATGTGTTATGTCTATCGCACATATGTACACGAACCGGTGTGTGAACCACCACACATTAGATATGACTCACTGACTTTAATTAACAACATACGAGATTACGATGTTGGTTTGTTGAGGAGGGTAAGAATTATCGGCCATATATGATAATATTAAACCCTAATACAATCTAATCTACTTAGTTGAATAACGACTGTCGGACATGTATAGGTTACAAAAATTGCTCAAATATTATAAAGCTTAATCAAGTTTTCACTTTTACAAGTTTGATTGTTGTGATTTAATGCCTTGTTACATCGCAGTTGATGTTACCAGCATTCTACACAAGTTGTAGTGAGATGGTGAACATGTGGGAGGACAAATTATCAAAATCAGAGCAAGAGATTGATATATGTGATTATCTTACAACTATGTCAGCAGATTCGATTTCTAGGGCAGCCTTTGGAAGCTCCTACGAAGAAGGAAAACGGATTTTCCAACTCATTAGGGAACAAATCGTTCTTGTTGATGAAATCACCCAATCTGTGTATGTTCCTGGATTGAGGTAATTAATTTTAAGACCCATTAATGGAAAATGTTTCTATTCGTTATTATTACTATACAGTAGAATTCTGACCAAAAAAAATTACTATACAGTAGAACCTCCATAATTTAATACTCGATAAATTAATAAACTCGGTAAATTAATATTTTTCTCTGGTCCCGACTTGGGCTAGTGTTAAATTTGACGATTTTCGATAAGATAATAACATAATAAATTTTCAAAAAAACACTATGGAAATATAAGGTCCCAATTAAATCATAAATTAATAATTACTGTATAAGGAATGTACAATAATAGGAATCATCCAAAATTTGTTTGGAAATTGTCCAGATTTTATTGTTAGTAAATATGTCAATAGTTTGGCTATACTTTTATGATTTTTGTAGTTGGTATTATTTTTTATTCAATGACAATACTTAGTATTATTTAATTGGAAATATTTCTATCGCTAAAATCTCTATAAATTAATAAATATTAATTTATCGATGAATTAATATCTCTATAAAATAATAAAATACTCCAGTCCCGACCTTATTAATTTATAGAGGTTTAACTGTAGCTATAAAAACCATTGAAAAGTTACTTACCAAAACTAAAAACTAAAATATCGGCTAAATGCGTACGTCCTTATTCGTTGGAATGTATAGTTTTCTCGTATAGAAAAAAAGAGTCATTCATATTGATTTAATGTGGGCATGACCCTAGTTATTGACCCACAAACTCTAATAAATCCAATGTTGATTGAATATCTTCATGAACACAGGTTCTTTCCGACGGAAAAGAACAAGAAGATGAAACGAATCGATAAGGAAATCAAGAACTTACTAGCCCACATCATAGAAAAGAGGATGGAAGGGCGAGAGCTAAGGGATGACCTATTGGGTATGTTAATGGAATCGAATTCGCAAAATGGAAGCGACAATACCACGAAGAAAGTTACAATTACAACCGGAGAAATGATCGATGAATGCAAGTTGTTCTATCTTGCTGGCCAAGAGACCACCTCAACCTTGCTCACATGGACCATGATCTTGTTGAGTAAGCATCAAGATTGGCAATCGAGAGCTCGCGAAGAGATCCTCAACACATTTGGCCACAAAAATCCGGACTTTAATGGTCTTAACCATCTCAAAACGGTATATAGAGTCGCACCTCAATTCAAAACATATATTTCATTGTTTTAATTCGAATCCAATTTTTTAAAATCTTTTTAATCAATAAATTTCATTCCTTAATTGTTTTGAAACGAATTAGTTAAACATATCAAACTGGAATACATTGGGGACTAGAATTGGAAATAGGCGATCTTGTTTGACATTTAAGTTAAGTTAAGTGACCACTATATATAGGTAAATGGACTTTGTACGTTTAGTTATATTGTTAGTCTTAGATGCCAAAATTACCGTGGTTTTGTATCTTTTTGTCGGATTAATGAAAATCTCACCGTTACTAATTGTGTACATGTGTGTTCTTATGGATTGATTTGCAGATCAACATAATATTTCAAGAGGTGATGCGATTATACCCACCGGTAATTGAACTCCCACGAATGGTCGTGGAAGATAACACGAAGCTCGGAAACTTAACATTGCCAAGAGGGTGCACGATAAACTTGCCGATACAATACATTCACCAAGACCGTGACATTTGGGGTGACGACGCAAAGGAGTTCAATCCCAAGAGATTTGCACAAGGGATCTCAAAGGCGTCGAAAGGGGGTGTGTCGTTCTTGGCATTCGGGTGGGGACCCAGAATTTGTATCGGATCAAACTTTGCCATGGTCGAAGCAAAGATTGCATTATCAATGATATTGCAACGGTTTGAGTTCGAGCTCTCTCCATCGTATGCTCATGCTCCTAGCTCTTACGGTCTTCTTTACCCACAGTTTGGCGCTCCTCTCTTGTTTCATCGTCTGTGAGAGACTTCAGGGCTTGTGTGATCATTATGTAATGAAATTTATGTGTTTTTCCTATGTTTGGAAAACTAGATCGTTGATCTTTAAAATCTATACTACTATAGTATAAAGTGGAGTCAACGTCTTCATCAATTTTTTGTCATGTATCATTTCTATAAGAATAATCTAGCGGACCCTCCTTTATATAACTACTTGTGATCTTCCAATAAATATTACTATTTAATAAAACGTAATGTTTTAACCGAACAAAAAATAAAGATAAAATCGGAATACAATTTTTTAAATATAATCCTGCAATTATTTTTTAACAGATATTCTATACTTTTAAAATGTAATACGCATTTGAAAATATCTACACTATATCTATATGCATAGGATTTTTTATCTAAGAATATATATATATATATATATATATATTAATTAAACATGATCTTTTAAATTAAAGATTTAAAGTAGGTGAATTTCGAACGAGTTAAAAGATTTCATCTTATTTAATAAAATTTATCGGTGGAAAATCTTATACATTTATTTTGAGAGTTTAAACTTTATACTGTACCATATATAGATATCGTTATAAATTAGTTTAGATCAATATTTATTCAAATAAATGAACTTTGCAGGTATAATTGTTGATACCAGAAACCGTCAACGCGATCTTGACGACCCCAGCAAAACAAAATACTACAAAGTATGAACCCCTCAAGAGCGTCGTCCCCGCTCCTACCGTCATCGCGTACAATGCAGGGCAGTGACCCCCTCCAAAGTCAAACAAACACTTGAAACATTGAAGTCTCTTGGGGACGTTCCCATCGCGCAGGCAGTGATCGCGGACGACGCTTCCCATCCATGCAAGTGGATGGGCGGCAATGTCCCATCCAAGCAAGTGGGTGGGCGGCAACGTCCCATCCTTGCCTACCATTGGATAACTCCACGGCCATCACCCCTGCAGGCCAACCAGAGAGCGACACGTACCTGGGCGGCATTCGTCCCACATCGACATCCCATTCGATCTCCACCTAAATCTCGACTATAAAAAGCGAGGTTTATGCATTAAAAGAGGGATCCGAAAACTCGTGAAACACACACTGAATCTCGAGCTAAGATCCTTGTTGTAATCCAATACACTCAACGCGATAGAGAGATAACACACTTTCTCATCAGCACTTGTAATCTCATACTCAACCCGAAACACAGTTCATACTACCATCTGCGCGTTGGCAGTTAGCGATAAAACATTTTCTCCATCTCCTAGCTTTTGACTCGGTTGATACTGAAACTTACTGCTCTCATCGCGTTCAAGACCCTCCCTGTTTTTGGACTTCAACAATAATATTTTTCTTATCAATGTGCGCAAGAAATTTATTACATAGATGAACTTTGTACGTATAATATTTTTCTTATGAATTTACCAAACAAATTTATTATAGTTGTCCGTACATGGAACGGAGGTCTAACTAGTTGTATTTAGGGAAATTCCGTTTGGTGTCATTAGGCTTTTCCGGATGGTGCCCTAAAAAAAACTTATTCCGCATATGGTACCCTCGAACTTTTCAGAAAATTCGCCCCGTACCCCTAAACTTTTAAAAAGTTCGCCGTATGCCCTTTCTTTTGTTTTTCCTCAAAATTTTCGTTTTTTGCGGTTTTATTGTTACGAAAAATAATAGTTATTATTTTATTGACTATAAATGAATAAAATAAGTGAAAAAACTATAGAAAAGTTTGCATCCTTTTTAAATTTTTATTTAAAACTCTTTTTCATTTTGTAATGTAAAAAAATATTAATTGTGTTTTATTAACATAGTGTATTAAAAAATACAACCAACTGAATACTTTATTTTATTTTAATTAAATAGTATAAAATTTATCAAAAATTAAATTGATACACATTAAATAAATAAAAAGTGTCTTAGTTGTATTGATTAATTATTATTATTTTATAAAGATTCAACACTAATTTGTATTTTCATATCAAACATTAGTTTTGTTTAATTATTACTTGGTAACTTTCTCAAAAGTGCTATTTAAGCAGGTGTTCTTAATTACTTTTATATATTCAAAGGTATGAAAATTTTAAATCTCTAAATTTACTTCTTTTTTTTCAAATTTGAATTATATTTTATGGTATGATTTAGTGCAATGTATTGTTTAATATAGTCTCTTATTTTCTTGTTAATATTTTTCTTTAATTTGTACCAATTTATTTAAGATAAATTTTAAACTACTTAATTAAAATCATATTAAATATTCAATTGCGTGTATTTTTTTCATACACTAAGTTAATATAACACAATAAAAAATTTCTACATTACAAAATTAATAAGATACCAACTTTTGCAACTTTCTTTTTTTATTTAATGTGTACCAATTTAATTTATGATAAATTTTATACTATTTAATAAAAATCAAATTAAATATTCAATTGGTTGTATTTTTTAATACACTATGTTAATAAAACACAATAAATATTTTTTTACATTACAAAATGAAAAAGAGTTTTTAATGAAAAATTAAAAAGGATTCAAACTTTTCTATAGTTGTTTCACTTATTTTATTCATTTATAGTCAATAAAATATTTACTATTATTTTTAAGTAACAAAAAAAACGCAAAAAAACGAAAAATTTGAGGAAAAGCAAAAGAAAAGGTATACAACGAACTTTTTACAAGTTCAGGGGTACGGGGCGAACTTTCTGAAAAGTTTGAGGGTACCACGTTGAATAAATTTTTTTTAGGGTACCATCAGAAAAGTTAAAAACTCAAGGACACCAAACAGAATTTCCCTTGTATTTATAAATTATCAAAATAAATCAGGGTCACAGTACATTTTTTTTTTGAACTGGTGAGAATTAGGGTAGCCCGAGTACTACTCGGACTAGCCTAGAGCACCTGTAAACAGGTGAGAGCTATGCTCTGAAATTTTAAATTTGTGGCTTCGTCGCCGGTGAGGATCGAACCGGGGACCTCGGGTTCTCCCCCTTGAGGTCTTACCGCGAGACCAAATGCCCTTTGGTAGGGCCACAATACATATGAATATACATATATACAACTTTTGTTAAAAAAGTAAGTTTCGTTCGGGTTATATTCAAAACTCTACAATTAAATCTATAAAGTTGCCTTACAAAAATATTAAGGTAGATTCTATTTGCACACTGTTTTTTTGCTATCTGCACCACTAAACGTGGTGGCGTGGAAATCCCACAAAACATGGTGACGTGAGTGGTAAACCGGATCACGGATCACCCGTTGGAGGAGTCCGTGGCGTGGACTTCCACTAAACGTGGTGGTGTGGACGTCCACTAAACGTGATGGCGTGGAGTAAAGATTTTGAAAATTTTAAAACGGCCATGAAAAATCCTACTAACGGTCGTAGTATAGATATCGGATTCTTCGTGATATACATTATCTATTGTATTTTCCTTAAGAAAAAAAAATCCTATTATTGAAGATATTGTTACCGAAATATTTTAGGGCTTTTTATCTTATTCCAAAAAATGGTAGGATTCTAAGGTTTTTATCTTATATTTATTAAGTAAGTTTATTCAATACCAACTTGCTAAAGTCGTCCTATAAATTAAATTAAGCATATTTCAAAACAAAATTAAATTATAAATTTTCAATATTTGAATTTCGCTTGCGGTGAAAAGTTTTACCCTCTACGCTACCGCTTTGAGTGGACGTCCACGCCACCACGTTTAGTGGACGTACACGCCACTACGTTTAGTGGACGTACACGCCACCACGTTTAGTGGAAGTCCACGCCACCAACTTCTCAAACGGATAGTCCGGAATCCGATTTTACCATCCACGCCACCACGTTACGTGGAATTTCCACGCTATCACGTTCCGTGGTGCAGATAGACAAAAAGGAGTGTGCAAATAGTGCCTCAGAATATTAAGCAGAATTTATTTTTCTTAGAATGAAAGTTCTTGAATTGCTAATTAATGATCAAGATCTCATAAACTCCATATAGAGTATTTTCACCTGGAAACGTAATTTTTGTGACGTGGTGCATGTTCGCTACACACTTAAATAACAATTACTATTCAATTGCTCAAAAAAAAAACAAGGGAAATTCCGCCCGGTAAACACGAGGTTTTGCAAATTCCGCGTGGTGCCCAAAGTTTTTCGGTATTCCGCATGGTAACCACGAGGTTTTCCAAATTCCGCGTGGTAACCTTGGTCTATTATAAAAAGTTAAAATTATATGAATATTTACCCATACTTTCTAATTAATTACACAAATCACCCTATCTTTAGTTTTTTTTAAAAAAAATTATCTACTAATCTATTTTTATAAAACATCTAAATTTATAATTTTAGTATTATATTTTTTTTATTTACTCTTTTCTCATGACACTATATATTATTATTTTACAAAATCTTCTATTTTTTATTATTATAAAAAGAACCACATTTTTCAAATTTGTATAAAAAACAATTCCTTTTTCAAATCAACAAAATCAAACCTAATTTAAAAAAAAACTACCATTTCTTATTAGCAAAATATAAATTTGAATTTTATTAATAGTTGATCTTTTAAGGGGGTATTTTTTAAAAGTGGGTACACTAGTTCAAGTAATTCATTTTTAAAATATAATAAAATTGTTTTTTCTAAACATAATGTACATATATCATGACATTAATAATGCGTAAAAATTATAGGCTTTTTATGACATGTAAAACTCTTGGAATTTTTTTATTTATAATAAATTAACATTTAAAAATAATAAAGATTATATATTAAGTAATACTTTTCATTAGGTATTTTAAGAAAATAGATTTGATAGTTTTGTTGAAAAAATCTATTTAAATGATATTTCTCATTAGGTATAATAAATTGGTTTGTTTATTTATTTTTTCAACAAACCTATCAAATCTATTTTGATTTTTTAATATAAATTGGAAAATTGGGATTCTTTTCTTTCAATAATAAACCATGGAAGATTTTGTAAAATAATAATGTATATTGTCATGTAAAAAGAGTAAATATATATATATAATACTAAAATTATAAAGTTAGTTGTTTTATAAAAATAGATTAGATATTTTAAAAAACTAAAGATAGGGTGATTTGTGTAATTAAGTAGAAAGTATGGGGAAGTTGTTATATAATTTTAACTTTTTATAATAGGCAAGGTTACCACACGGAATTTGCAAAACCTCGTGGTTACCATGCGGAATATCGAAAAACTTTGGGCACCATGCGGAATTTGCAAAACCTCGTGGTTACCGGGCGGAATTTCCCAAAAAACAATTACTATTCAAAATCAACCCCCGTGGCCGTATTTTTAGGAGGAAATTCAACCTCAAATTCAAAGCCAACTTCAAATTCTATCAATTAAAGGCATCCTCAAGAGATGCTTTATAGTTTCTCCAAAATGGAAAAAGGAGTTTTATATTCTCCAAATTTTGTATGTCCTAACTCCAACAAATTCTCCAGTTGATAGAGTATATATATTTTTTATATTTATATATAAACTACTATTGTAAATTCAAAATTGACCAATTGGAAGAAGATATGGTTTAATATGTCATTGATGCATTCTCCAAATAATTTTAGGGATATCCCCAAATTTAGGGAATGAAGTTTCATTTTTGAAGATCTTCTCCAAAATGTAGAATGCAATGAAGAATTTGTTAGACCATAAAGTAGGTCCCAAATCGCCAAATGCACCAAAATCAAGAATTTGGAGCATATGTTGGAGAAACGGACGGAACCATCTGTTTGGAGCATCTGTTGGGATTTAAAAAAAAATTAGATATTGAATATAGCAAAAGTTGATCTCATAGACCTTGCTACACTTTTGTGTGAAAGTATACTTGGAAGAAAACTTTTATTGTCTTGAAATTGATGAAAATCAACTATATTTCATCAATTCCAAGACAATGAAAGTATACTTTTTGAAAGAAAGTATACTAGCCAAAGTTTAGCAAGACCTAACTTGGTCTGCATTTAGGTTTTGTGCCAATAAAACCTTACAAAAGCTTAACCCACTTACAATTCAACTTGGAGTTCTTTTAGGCACATGGGTTTTTCTGTTTTTAAAGATTAAAGATAAAAACCAAAACAATTGCATTAGTGTGAACTTTTCTGCCATTTTACATGCACAAAAAAAATTGCATTCTTCTCTTGCTTCAACAATAAGCCTAGTGTTAACTTCATGTATTCTTTTCTTATGTACTGTCCTCAATATTGTAAAAAAAATTGTTGAAAATTGTTAATGATGATTGTATACAACATAAAAGAAAACTATTGTTTTGGGGATACAGTTAATTAGCACAGAAAAGAAAAGTTTAGTCCTAAAAATTATGGAGAATCTACACACAAATACAAGTTTGAAATCTACACCAATTTCTGACTTCCAGTTCTAATGATTATATTGTTATCTAGGGGTTTGTTTCATGATATGAAGAGATTTTTTTCACCTATTGGGAGTTCATGGAAAGTAGGCTCTAGTTCTAATCCTGATCCCGATCCATCAAGTGTTCCGAGCACGCGTGTCTAGTATTGATCCACCCAAAACAAATTTATGTAATTTCAGTATTTTTTATATTTAGCCCCCTTTGAGACAAATTCCTGGTTCCGCCACTGGTTGGAGATGCTCTAATTATTCCTTTAGAGGAGAAAATCATGGGTGACTTTGTTTCTCATGAGCTGAAATCTTTCAAAATCTATCAACTAATTATTCCTATCATATATACTAAAATAGAGATTAAAAATTATATTTAGCATGCCACAGGTCACATTCTCATTGAACCCCATCAATCATCTTTATTAAAACAATTTAATTTGTTTAGGATGTTGAAATTTCATTGTAGACTCCACATTATAACTCTTTTTATCTACTGATTTTCATTTTATTTTTTTTAAATTTTATACATAAATTTTCTCAAAATCTTTTATCTACTAATTTCAATGTCAATCTTAATTTATTATAAAATCGTGCCTTGGTCAAAATCTTAATTTCAATTCAAGAGAACAATACAGTGTTGCATTAAAATAAAGAATATATAATAATCCTTATCAAAACAAGTATTAAAAGAATAATTCTAAAATAAAGAAACTTATTGATCAAAACAAGTATTTAATCCTTTTCTAAAATTTCTAATACTAAAAATCTTTGTTGCTTTAAAAGAATATATTATAATAGAAATAAATAATGTATCATTAAAATAAATATCATAAGAAGCAAATTAAATAAAATGATAAAAGATTTTACGGTGGGTATGGGTCTTCATCAAGGTTCGGCCCTAAGCCCCTTTCTGTTCACGCTAGTGCTAGACGTGTTGACAAGGGACATCCAAGGAGAGGTCTCGAGGTGTATGTTGTTCGTAGATGATATTGTCTTGGTTGAGAACTCTAGAGCTGAAGTAAATGCCAAGCTGGAAGTGTGGCGAGAGAGGTTGAAATCTAAGAGGTTTAGGCTGAGTAGGTCCAAAACGAAATATGTGGAGTTCCTGTTCGAGCGAGATAATGAATCTTCGGGTGAGGTTCGACTGGGAGGCGAGGTCATTGTTAAAAAGGAGAACTTTAGTTATTTAGGATATGTTCTGTAGAGCGATGAGAGTATTGGTGAGGATGTTAGGTCCCGAATTCAAAGAGGTTGGCAAAAGTGGAGGGCAACTTCAGGGATATTGTGCGACAAGAAGGTCCACCCAAGCTCAAAGATAAGTTTTACAGATCGGTTATAAGGCCTGTGATTCTTTATGGCATAGAATGTTGGCCGACAACAAAGGCACAAGAACAGAAGCTTGTAGTTGCAGAGATGAGGATGCTTAGATGAATGTGTGGCCACACGAGAATGGATAAGATCAGAAACGATGAGATCAGAAGTAAGCTAAGAGTAGCAAGCATAAGAAACAAGCTTCGGGAGTCGAGACTTCGTTGGTTCGGACATGTTCAGAGACGGAGCCTCGACGCCACAGTTAGGAGGTATGGTCGTTTGGATTTTGGGGTCTGTCGGATGGATAGGGGTCGAATGAAAAAGAGATGCATGAATAACATTAAGCAGAATGTCAGTTTGTTAGGGATTTTGGTGGACCTAGGTCAGTGCAGAGAGAGTTGGAGGGAGAGGATCAGAGTGGTAGTCATCGAGGCTTCCCGTTGATGGAGTGTATTTGCTTATTTATTTATTTATTTAGATTTCTCTTCTTTTTTGTAAAGTTGGTTGTTTCACACCTCTTGGGTTCTCTCAGACGCGTTTCATCCAGATCTGGAATGGCCCTATATTGACCCCCTAAACCCTGCTATCGCAAGATTTACTAGGTAGTTGTTGTTGTTGTTGATAAAAGATTTTATATTAAACTATTTTTTTGAATAACTTTATATAAGATGTAAAACAAGTTTTTAGTTAAATCAAAATTGTGTCTTTAAGACACGGGGACTAATACTAGTTTAAGATGGGTTTTGCAATTCCAAAATTCCCATTGAAATCTCTTCTCTTTTGGCATCTCATTTACCAATTTTGAGGCTTCTCAAACTAATCCCAATACAATTTTGTGCCCATATAGTGATGTCTGTTCACTGTGTATGGGTAGTTGTCCATCCATTTTTAATTTTCCATTAGAAATGGATATGATATGATGGACAATTGTTCATGCTCTGTGACCGGATTTTACTATGCCTTGGACCTACATTATTGATATCACCAGATAATTTTGATCGGCCATAAACAGGTAGTACTTTTTTTTTGGTAGAATTCAATCTCTTCTTCTAAACTCAATGGGTGGTATAAGAATGGACCATAATGTATGTGATTAACTTCAAGTTATAGTACTTTTTTGTAGTGCACTTGACCAACTGAATACAAATTTCAGTGATACGAAACTCTGAATGTTTATGAAGCTGAGAAGATTGAGAGCTACAGCATAGTACACTCGATCTTATTACTTACATAACTCCTGGTATACACATCTCCAATATGGTAAACCCCCTTTCCAGGAGACTAAATGGGAGACATGGATCCAGAAATAATTTTCAATCTCTAAAGCTAAGTGTCTAGTTTTTTGTTTTAGATTGTTGGGATGGTGATTAATCTCAATAATGATCCCAACATGTTTTTGATGATGATTGAACACTTGTGAAACATTTAATGTTATCTGCTAAGTATTTCAATATCAATTAAAACTGAGCAAAGGAACAAAAACAAGATCAACTGATGGTAATAGCCAAGGGAACAAATTAAGTATTAGTTGAAGAGCTTGTTGATTCCTGATAGTATCGTCATGAGATCAATACCATTACCATGGCTCAAAGCTTGATAAGGAAAGCTGGACCAAAATGCGTGATAGTTGTGGGCCGAGTTGTACAAGGAAAGACGCGCATTGAATGATCAGTTGAATAGAAAATCTACCTTTGGAAATTGAAGATTTTTTCTATTAAAGAGAGATTTTATCTTATTTGTTAAGATAAGATAAAATCTGATTAATCATTATTTTATACTTTAGATAGAATTTCTTTTAGGTAGTAGTATAAATAGGGGTTGATGCTCTAGGCTATTTTTAACGAGCTTAGAAAAGTTTAGAGAGCTTTGTGCGATCGAGAACACACATGGACTTTAATCTAGTTGAGTACAAAGATTAAAGGTGTAGGTCAAGTTTGCATTGTTGAGTTACAAGGAGTGTTCGACACCGATGGATGAAGTAAGTTACTAGGAGTTGTGTACACCTAGAGCTTTGATTCGCGTTTGTAAGCTCACACTTGATTTGAAAGAATTGTAAATTTGATTTGGAATTGCTCGTGTTCTTGTTCGTTACTTGTTTGTTTAATTTCGCTACCCGGTTTGTTGATCTCTTAAAAGATCAACGTCTGTATTCTAACACACGTAGATCCAACAATTGGTATCAGAGCGAGTTTTCTCTAGATTGCCTGCTTTTCAAATAGGTAACAAAAGATAAGCTCTTTGAATGAGAAATCATGTTACAACAATCGTACGATGAATGAGAACGTTAAAAGGATCAACTTGAAGAAGGAAAAAGTTCCTTGTGATGTCCTTGAAGGAGAAGGAGATATGTTCAATGATGATAGTGAGATGGTTCTTCTCACGGTGATGCATATTCTCCTCAACAAGGAAAAGTTCAAACCTTTTAATTGCTACCGTGAGAACAATGATGAAAGAAAGGACCTAAGGGACGTCACTTGCTACAAGTGTCATGAGAAGGGTCACTATGCTCTTTCGTGCTCAAAGGGAGGTCATGATGGAAAGCCCAATAACCATAACAAAGCTTGCATGGCAACTTGGGGCAATCCTGATGATGAAGAATCCGAATCCAGGATTGATCCCAAGATGTGCTTGATGGTTATGCCTTTAAAGAATGACGAGGTATGTGACTATGAATTCTTTGATTCTTTAAATTTTTTTTCTAAAAAGGGCTTGATTGAGATTATTAAGTACTTGAATAATGAAAATATGATGTTCAGGTTGAACTTACTAGAATTGATGATTTGTGCATTGATCATAAATTATCCTTGAAGAACATGATTGATAAATCTGTTAATCCTTGCACTGCTTTCCTGATCTTAAAATTGAAATTCTTAATCTAAAAAGGGCAAATGATGATTTTGCTTATGATATTCTTGCTTTAAAACTAGAAAAAGATGATTTGGTGAAAAAAGTAGAAGAAGCTAAGGTCTCGGCCCCACTTTCGTTCCTCAGAGGTTTGGAATAGGATTTGTTGGAGATAAGGACATGGATAAGGATCACATAAATTTTGATGCCATTGAATTATATGAACAACGTGCTAGGGAATTTCAAAGCTTGAAAGATAAAAACCTGCACTTGATGAAAAGAATTCATGTTCAAGAACAAGGTGAGGATTAAAGGTGTGGATTGAGTTTACATTTTCGAGTTACAAGGAGTGTTCGACGCCAAAGGATCGAAGTAAGTTACTAGTAGTTGTGTACATCTCGAGCTTTTATTCGCGTTTGTAAGATCACACTTGATTAATAAGAATTGCAAATTTGATTTGGAATTGCTCGTGTTCATTTTCGTTACTTTATTTGTTTATATTCCGTTGCCCAGTTCGTTGATCCATCAAAAGATCAACGCCTGTATAAACTCTTTGTATAATCCTTTGTTTGGCTCTTTAATTGTTACAACAACAAATCCTGCCCTCTTTGTATAATCCTTCTCTGTATAAACTCTATATTAACTTTTTTTTAAAAGGTAAGAATTAGGAGATCCCCTTTAAGGAGGATGCTACGGACGAGAACTTGAAGTTCTAAGTGATTCTTAACGGAACCCACATGGAAACTATATCAACTTGATAGTACTCCGTACTACGTAGCGTTAGAAAAAGAAATAAAGAAAAAGAAAAATATACCTTTTATGTAGTTACGTTGCATTTGCATGTTTATCTTTAGGGAGATTGTCAATTCATTAATGTCCTCTATCCGCAAGAAGGCGGCCGAGAGATATATATCATGCAAACCAACCCGTTACGTACCCAAAATGTAAAATGTCTTTGGAAAAGATAGAAAAGTAATTCACATTTATTTGGTGGTGTACTAGCTAGTTCTATAAAGAGTAACATATAACAAGATTTACGTGTGTGCCTCTTACGTATTTGATGGTTTCACGGTTTCAGACTAAACGAAAAGTCGTGGATTTACACTTTTAGGTTGACATTGTCTGTGCTCTTCTCATTGTGCTTGATATTGTTTGCACGCGCTTCTTACATACGTGCACCTTCAATATCGGATTGAGAGTTGAGTTGTGATCTTTTATTGTTTGTTAATTTGCTTGTTTTGTTGTGTTTTTACTCTAGTTTGTTGTCATTTTTTCCCGACGTACTTCTCGACTTGTTAGACCTATTTGATATATCGACTTAATTCCTCGTCAAAAAAACTAATTACGCGCCCATTCTCAGATGCTTGATCATGTTTTCTATCTCCGCCCTTTCAACCATGCGAGAATGGTACCGTTTAGTACTAGTCCATGAGTTTACTACGGAGTATAGTAGTTTCTCTATAGGGCCTTGTTCACTATAAAACCTACCTCTATATATATAGTGTTAAGTTTGCAAAAGCATATCGTGTAAGAAAGGAAATTACTATATAAATATATACTGCAAAAGTATATAGAGAGAAAATTACTATACATATAATGCAAAAGCATATCGCGTAAGAAAGAAAATTACGGAGAAAAAGAAAAAGAATTCTATCTATAAAGCATATAAAATTGAATTTTTTTGCTCATTATAACACATGCTCAATTAAATACATATAAAAATGAAAAATGAAAAATAAAAAATTTGCTCATTAATGATATGAGATAATGACCCGAGTGGATAGACTTATACATATAACATTAACATTAGAGTTGTCAAACGGTCGGTTCAGACGGGTTTAGGTTCAGGTTGAGTGCGTGTTCACGTCAATCGGGTTACAAATCAAGTTGGGTCTGGTCTTGATAGGTTATTGTATAGGTTCGGGTCTACTTAACGGGTCAAGAACTTGATTATTTAATAATAATATAAATCATACTATAATTAAATAATAAAATATTATTTTATATAAAAAACTGGGCAAATCTAATGAGTTCAGGTTTCAACCTAACCAGATTCGGGTCAATCAAGTTTGTTTGTTTTCATTGCACGCTACTTTTCAAGTTGGTTTCAACCCGAAAATTTTTGGTCAATTTGGGTTGTCTCTCTGATCGGGTCAGGTTTTGACAATTTATTTAACGTACAAAAAATACTACACCACAATATACAAAGAAACATTATATGAAAAAATATAAACAACTCTTTTAATTATGCGATAACACGGACCATCTAGCTACCTAGTTGGAGAAGGAAATCAAATCAAATACAATGATATAACCGTACGTACGTTCACGACACACTAAGCTAAACTCAACACGTTTCACAGTCGGCGGCCTCTAGTCTATATACATTTGTGGATGCCTGGCTAAACTAGTTCATTATAAAATTCCAACAACAACAATCTTGTTTCTCATTCCCTTGTATTTTGTGTGTACAAACCACAAAACAAAGCACAAGATAATGTCATTGCTAACGGAAATTTCCGTGACAAATGTGGCGGTTGTATTAGGGGTATGTTTGGTGTTAACGTGCCTATGGAGTTGTTTGAATTGGGTTTTGTTAAGGCCCAAGAGAATGGAGAGCCTTCTTATGAAGCAAGGGCTCCGCGGAAACCGTTACCGGATTTTCCACGGAGATTTGAAGGAAATGAAAGTCATGCGAGCTCAAGCTAGCTCCAAACCCATGCCCACGCTTTCCCACGATTACTTGCAACGCGTTCGCCCGTTCAACCATCATGCCATTGAGCGACATGGTATGTCATCCTCGACAATTTAAGCTGATAAGATCCAATTTTCCTAATGCAACGTTTTTCATTTTTTGTTTTCCATTGGAGACTAAAAACTCAAAAATTCGTTTTTAATGTGAAATTCTAGTAGGTAGACATTTTTTCATATCCGTGTTGGTTCCATTATCTTGTGGGTTTCACAGGGAAGAACTGTTTGATATGGGATGGACCGATTCCGAAGGTGAACATAGGAGAAGTGGAATTGGCGAGAGAAGTATTTGCCAAATGGAATGAGTTCCAAAAGCCAAGGTTTAACCCTATCACTAATATGCTCGTACGTGGATTGGTCAGCTACGAGGGCCAGAAATGGGTCCATCATAGGAAGCTCCTCAACCCCGCTTTCCATACGGAGAAATTGAAGGTACATTTGTTGAGATTAATTAAAGACCTATCATACATCGAGAATTAGAACATAGTAGTCTATCATACAAGTACATGAACTATTTCTCCCATTATCAATTGATTTTAGGGGGAAACCTCATACACTTATGTGCATGTCGGGTCTACTACACATATATGTACGAACCGACATGTGACCACGTCAGATATGATCCACCAACATACGAGATTATTATGATGAATGAATGATAATCTCGGTCTGTTGAGAAGGTTAAGAATTCTTGGGCATGTATGATAATATTAAACCCTAATATAATCTAATCGTCTTACTTGAATAAAGATCTGGAACGTAGGGATGGAGCTTGAATGGAAATGTAGGGTGGGTTGAATTCAATACAAAATTTAAAGTGTGTAATTGGAAAAATGATAAGATAATAAGATTCGAACCTTGTACCTCATCATAGATGAAAGAGTGATAAACCACCCAGGCACGGATCACTTGGTGGGCTGGGGTAGGCTCCAGTCCACCCTAAAAAATTAGAACAAATAAAAATAGGGTAAATTAAATAATGATAAAATAAAAAATAAGGTAAATTTAGTAGTAAACTAGTTAAATTAGAGTATTTAGCTCACTCTAATTATTTTGATGATAACTAGCCCACTCTATTTTGCAATCCTGGATCCGTGCCTGAAACCACCTCTGTTACTATACTTTTTTTGATTATTTCTCAGATTTTTTTCTAGATAAATTATTTTTTGGGTGGACTGGGGTGTGATTTCGGAGTTGATGTTGCCAAAAATTGTTCAAATATTATAAAGTTCAATTAAGTTTTCACTTTTACAAGTTTATGTTGTGATTTATTTGCCTTGTTACATCGCAGTTGATGTTGCCAGCATTCTACACAAGTTGTAGTGAGATGGTGAGCTTGTGGGAGGAAAATTTTTCAAAATCAGAGCAAGAGATTGATATATGTGATTATCTTACAACTATGTCAGCAGATTCGATTTCTAGGGCAGCCTTCGGAAGCTCCTATGAAGAAGGAAAACGGGTTTTCCAACTCATGAAGGAACAAATGGTTCTTGTTGATGAAATCACCCAATCTGTGTATATTCCTGGATTGAGGTAATTAATTTTAGTACCCATTAATATAAAATGTTTATATTCTTTATTATTACTATCCTTATAAAAAACCATTGAAAAGTTACTTACCAAAACTAAAAACTAAAAACTAAAATATGGGCTAAACGTTGGAATTAATATATAGTTTTCTCGTATAGAAAAAATGAGTGATTCTTATTAATTATTATCAATTGATTTAATGTGGGTATGGCCCTAGTTTATTGACCCAAAAACTCTAATGAATCCAATGTTGATTGAATGTCTTCATGACCACAGGTTCTTACCGACGGAAAAGAACAAGAAGATGAAACAAATCGATAATGAAATCAAGAACTTACTAGCCCACATCATAGAAAAGAGGATGGAAGGCCGAGAGCTAAGGGATGACCTATTGGGTATGTTAATGGAATCGAATTCGGAAAATGGAAGCGGCAATACCACGAAGAAAGTTGCAATTACAACCGGAGAAATGATCGACGAATGCAAGTTGTTCTACCTTGCTGGCCAAGAGACCACCTCAACCTTGCTCACATGGACCATGATCTTGTTGAGTAAGCATCAAGATTGGCAATCGAGAGCTCGTGAAGAGATCCTCAACACATTTGGCCACAAAAATCCTGACTTTGATGGTCTTAACCATCTCAAAACGGTATATAATTAAAGTTGCACCTCAATTCAAAACATATATTTCTGTTTTAATTGGTCGAATCCTATTTTTTTTTATCTTACTAATCAATATATTTCATTCCTTTGTAGTCTTGAAACGAATTAGTTAAACATATTAAACTGGAATATATTGAGTAGAACTGGAAATAGGCGATTTTGTTTGACACTTATGTTAACGGTTAAGTTAGACTTACAAAAGTGACACTACAGTAAAATGGACTTTGTACATTTAGTATTAATGTTGTTAGATGCCAAAATTATCGCGGTTTTGTATCTTTTTGTCGTAAAGTCTCACCGTTACTCATTGTGTACATGTGTTTCTTATGGATTGATTTGCAGATCAACATAATATTTCAAGAGGTGATGAGATTATACCCACCGGTAATCGAACTCCCACGAATGGTCGTGGAAGATAACACGAAGCTCGGAAACTTAACATTGCCAAGAGGGTGCACAATAAACTTGCCGATACAATACATTCACCAAGACCGTGACATTTGGGGTGACGACGTAAAGGAGTTCAATCCCGAGAGATTTGCGCAAGGGATCTCAAAGGCGTCGAAAGGGGGTGTGTCGTTCTTGGCATTCGGGTGGGGACCCAGGATTTGTATTGGATCAAACTTTGCCATGGTCGAAGCAAAGATCGCGTTGTCGATGATATTGCAACGGTTTGAGTTCGCGCTCTCTCCGTCGTATGCTCACGCTCCTAGCTCTCACAGCCTTCTTTACCCACAGTTTGGCGCTCCTCTCTTGTTTCATCGTCTGTGAGAGACTTCAGCGCTTGTGTGATCATAATGTAATGAAATTTATGTGTTTTTCCTGCATGTTTTTGTGAAACTAGATCGTGATCTTTAAAGTTGTATTTATAATTCATTTATCTAAATAAATCAGGACCACAATACGTCTGAATGTACATATATATATACAGAACTTTTGTAACAAAATAAGTTGTTGTTGTTGTAATAAAAAAAAAGTTTTGTTCGGGCTATATACTTATATTAAAAACTCCACAAGTAAACTCATAAAATGCCTCTGATAAAAAAAAAAACTCATAAAATGCCTTACAAAAGTATTAACCAGAATTTATTTTTTCAGAGTGATAGTTCTCGAATTGCTAATTAATGATCAAGAGCTCACAAACTTCAATCTAGAGTATTTTCACCTGGAAATGTAATTCTACAATTGTTGTGACGTGGTGCAAGTTTGTTACACACTGAATTAACAATTATGAGTCAAAATCAGTCCCTTATTTTTAGGATCAAATTAACCTCAAATTCAAAGCCAACTTGAACTTCTCTCAACCAAATATGCCGTTGGAGGAGAAAATCATGGGTGAGACTGTTTCTAATCAGCTGAAATCTCTCCTAAACACTTTCACTACTGCCTATATAAGATGGGTTCTGGAATTCCAAATTTCCCATTCAAATCTCTTCTCTTTTGGCTTCTCAAACTCTTCAAATCCCAATTCAAATCACTTAAATGCATCCATGACGTCAAATTTTGTGCGCATAGTGACGTCTGTTCACCGTGTATGGGCAGTTGTTCATCCATTTTAAATGGACTGTTAGTTCAAAATGAACGGACACATATACTTAAATTCTTGTTAAGGGTCTTGCCGTTATGAGTTGAACAAACATTCTTGATATCGCCCGTTGATTTTGATCGGGTTTTTCCCCGTCTAAACTCAACGGGTGGTACGAGGAACGAGCGAGATTCTTAATAAAAATTACTAGTTGACGGTGGCTTTTCATCGAACATTTAATTGTCCATTGAAAATGAATGGACGACTGCTCAGGCTCCGTGACCAGATTTTACTATGCGTTGGATCTACATTCTCGATATTGCTGAACTGAATGCAAATTTCAGTGATACGAAACCCTGAATGTTGATGAAGCTGAGAAGAATGAGAGTTAAAACATAGTACACTTGAGATCTTATTAATTACATACTCCTGGTATACACATCTCCAAAATGTTAAATCTTCTTTGCAGGAGACTGAATGGGAGACATGGATCCAGAAACAAATTTCAATACTCTAAAGCTACGTGTGTAGTTTTTTCGTTTTAGATTCCTTCACCTGATTAATTATACAAACATTCAGTACGATGAAGAAGAATCCCATCCCATGATCATCATCACCAAGTATGGATCTTTAGTTGTTACAACAACAAATCCTGACCTCTTTGTATGATCCTCCTCTGTATAAACTCCCCTCCTCCATCACTCGATTCGCTCCAGATTATACAACACCATCCTCTCCAACGCCACTCGGAAGCCACTCCGGGGCAGGCACTCCAGATTCTGTAGGGCCCGGTCGGCTTTCTCCTTGGCCAGCTCCCGGGCCCGTTCGATCCCGCCAGCTGTCTTCACGAGCCCGATCGCTTCTTCGAGCGAGCCCGTCTCATAGAACTCAGACTCGATGATCTCCCTCAGCCTAGGCTCCTTCTCCAGAGCGTAGATCACTGGTGCTGTCAGATTCCCGTTGGCCAGGTCAGCGCCAGCTGGCTTACCCAGCTGTTCTGCCGACTGCGTGAAATCCAGTATGTCATCGACGATCTGGAACGAGAGCCCGAGGTTTCTCCCATACTCGTACATCTCGTCTCGGATGCTGATGTCCACATCGCTGAAAATGGCGGCTCCTTTCGTGCTAGCAGCTATTAAGGAAGCTGTCTTGTAGTAGCTCTTGATTAGGTAGTCTTCGAGCTCGACGTCACAATCAAATAGGCTACTCGCCTGCTTTATTTCACCACTTGCAAAATCTTTGATCACCTGCCGTAGTATACAGAAAGAGTTCATCCAATGGTACTCTATTTATTTGAGAATATGTATATGTACCGTGAATTTTTTGTAAGGTACCTGACTGATGAGCTTGATGACTTCCAGATTCTCGAGGTTTGCAAGGTACCATGATGACTGTGCAAACATGAAATCACCAGCTAGTACAGCAACCCGTGTGCCAAACATGGTATGAACTGTTTCCTTCCCTGCACCACAAGGATTCACAGGAACATTTCAGAGAAGTTATAAATAACCATAGATTACATTCACCAGACTTGAGTTTGTATGTTTTCCAAAACTATGTAGCAGAGTATTAAATGCACACTTTTCTGTTTTTCAATTTTTAGTTAGCAGTTTTGAAATTTATAAGCTGACTACTAATATGACAATTAGAAGAAAACAATTTTGCTTCAAAACTATAACTAAAAAAGAAAATTCAAGCCCAGATGTCCTTATCATCCAAGTTGGTTGTGAATTTGTGATTAACATAACATCCACATTGCTTGGTGTGATCATATCAGTGTCAAAAAGTGGATGATGAAAAGACCAGTGACTCAGTGAAGTTTTAAGTTCAGCAATATTTGCATAAATATATGTGATACAGCTCAGTTTTTGCTTTGAGAGGTTCATTAAGGCAAGCAGAATACCACTCAGTGAAAAAAACTATCTATGTAAGAGAATATAAACTACCTCTTCGCATATCGCTTTCATCCAACACATCATCATGCATTAAGCTAGCAGTGTGTATCATCTCTATGATTTCTGCCAAACGCCTATGTTTAGCGGTCAGATCCCTGGTTTACAAGCACTAGCCAAGTCAATCCTCAATCCTCAGGCTACTATAACTCAGAAGAGGCAAGAAGAACTGAGTAAAACTGCTTACTTTAATCCGACAAGTTCTGCTGTAGCCCAAGACACGAGGAACACTAGAGCGGGTCTCATCCTCTTCCCTCCTGCCCCGAATATTTGCTTGGCTGCTGACATCAGCACAGGGTTGTCTGCACCAACAATCTAGCAGTAAATTATATGTTAGAGATTACTTAAAACACATAAGCATTAAAAACAGCATTAGCTTGTGAGAATCCTGAGTTCTTCTCAGTGGCAAAATAGTTCAGGAAATTTATGTAGTTCATCTTCAAAATTTTGAATGATTGTGTTGGCTGTGTAGAAAATGAAGGTGGGCATCAGGAGATTTGCTGTTGGCTACTTGTATATTCTTGTACTAACCAGAAATGGGTCAAATACAATAGCCATTTTACTGATGATTCAGCAAATTATCAACCTCTCCTTGCATAAACAAAGCAAATTTTATATGTAACATTGATTGAAGCAACTGGAAAAGACTAGATGAAACTATATGCCAATGATTCAGCCATATGTGAGCAATATCAGGTATAACAGCAGAAATGAATTTGATTCTAATGCATGCAGAGCAAAAGGTAACAATATGAGTTCAAGCTGCAGACTTATAGTAGAGGGGTACAAGCTCTGGCCTTTCCTCTTGCAGAAACAACCAAGTGGAAACTAATACTGTCCAAGCAAGTGGCATAGTCATAGCCAAAAGAAAAAAATCATATGATTTTGACATTTTTCACCAAGCTCATTCATCTCAATGCTTGTTCAAGCAGATTCACCACAAGACCAATTCAATTTGAAGGTCCCACTAATCTCCAATTCATCATAACATCTTGCAAAAGTATGGTTCCTTTAACATTCTCATTTCAATGAATAAAATAAAAAAGACAGCTTCTTTTTTAATTTCACCAGCACGGTCAAAGAAAAGAAAATTAAATACAGATTAAACAGCATCAGAAGGTAGCTAGACTAATTCATAAAGCCCTGAATTAACAGCAAAAGACAATACCTAATCAAATTGAGTTAATAAAGCAAAAGACAAAGTTCATAAAGACTCACAGATTGCAGATTTTTGTTCAGTGTTTGAAGGTCTTCAGCAACTACTTCAAACAGGCTACCCAACGAAATGGGCCCATCTACATCTTTCTTCAAATCTAGCACGGGAAGAGGACCTTGCCCATTTCCTGAAATTCAATCACATTTCAAACACCCACAAATCAGGACCAAATCATCCCAAATCCAAACAAACACCCAATACAACTCATAAAAAGGGGGGAAAAACAAGGCCAGCTCATAATCACCATTAACCAAAGTCTCAGGGGCCTTAGTGGAATGAACACGAAGAGCAACGTCTCTCTTAGGAGACTTTACATTGCTTTTCACTACAAAGGAGGGGTTTTGACAATACCCACGAGAGATTACATCACACCCAATCCGAGCAAGGTCGATATTTCGGCATGTGAGTGGCGTCATTCTTCTCCCAATTGAAAAGCACCCAATTGAGGAAACCAAGATTGGAGAAAAACCCGGCTCCCAAATGGAGGAAAAAATAAAGAAAGAATGATACTTTGGAACCTGAAATTCTGGTGGCGAAATGAACACCTAAACTCGAAATATCAAAGGGAGTGGGATTTTGTTTTTGACAGCGAGAGTGGTTGGGGGCGTAGAAAAGGGGGAGAAAGATGTATGGTCCAAACGGAGCATATGAACAAGTTGGTTAATTCAGAAGACAGCGGGGAAAAAATGGTTGAAGAGGAAGAAGAGAGATTTGAGTGGTAGAAAGAAGACCACACCTCTCAAATCTGGTGTGTACTCTTATCAGCCTGTAGAAGAAGCAAAAAGCGATGTTGTCTACGCTACGATTTTGACCCTATTTTTTTTGCTGGATTTTGTGTGCGGGAGAGCGAATTTATGAAGTCCAAAATATATATATTCACGTTTGTATTTTGGTTAATCTTTTTATTTTTTTTATGATATTTTTCTTTCCTCTCCATTTTTGCTTGTGTATGTGGCTTTTGATTGATTTTGGGCAAGTAAAAGAGGGCAAATGGCCAAATGTATGCTTCCTTGTTTAAATTAGTTAAAACATGTGTTTTAATCGACATCTAGTTAAATTGAACATGAAGGTTGAATTCAAGGAAGGTCAAGTAGTCATCGTCTACTGTAATCTACTGTAATAGAGTATAAATCATAACCTACGTTTTTGTTAAAATTTACGTCACCTCATCAATAATGAATAAAAAAATATTAATTATGTCACGTAATTAATGTTGAATAAAATAATGATTTTATTTTTAACAATGGTAGCTAACATTTATATCTATTTAGTATCTTATCCATATTTTGTTAGGTTAAATTATTTTTCTAATATAAATTAATAGCAAATCTTGCTTGATTCGATAGAAAAAAAAATTGATTTTTGATATCTTAACTAATTTTGATATGAAAATCTAATTTTTATTTAAAGGTTTTTTCTTTGGATAAAAGTGATTTTTTTCATTTTTATAAAGATTCTACATAATTGATTAAAAATAATAGATTTCATAATCAAAATTATAAAAAATAAAATACATATATAGGTTAATAGGTTCGAACATGAGTCTATCGGATCAAAATTCGATCTCGAATCTATTAAGTTGGGTGTATATATACATTACTCGTACATGGTAAAAGTTTGTACCAATTTTATAGGGTATTGTTTAAGGACAATGCGATGACATCATGGCATATATCCATGTAGAATTTATAAATGGCTAGGGTGATGTGTGATTTGTAGATTAATTTATTTAAAGTGCGTTAGTTACACTTTTAAGTGTTTTAGTAATGACCTCAAATAGTTGATGCACAACTGTAGTTGACGTATCAAGTACTGTAATATGTAATAAAAATCCATGTAATATGATTGCGAAAAAAAAAGACATTTGAGACCTTATATAATTCCTCATTAAAATACTTATAATCAATAATTTCTTGACTTTTTAAATTTGTTCACTTTTTTTATTAAAATAAATATCAATTTTACTTTGTACAAAAAACATATGAAGTAAAAAAACAAATCACACCCAAAGTAAAAATACTTCAAACTGAATACATAAAATATTTCTATGGGCTTAATGTACCACCAATGAGGCAATGACCTAAAGTTGAACTACATACCCGGGCCCGATCACGAGCCCGCCCTTTTCTTATATTTTCCCTTTTCGGGCCTAGCGGGCCTGTTTAACAGGCCCAAGTTCATTCAACTGAGAAACAACCCTAGGAAGAAGGAAGAACCAGAGAGAGCGAATCAGGACGGAGCGACGGACTCGGGAGAAAGAATTCTTCACCGCCGGCGAAATCTGCTCTGTCTCGTCAAAGTCTTCAACATTGCTCGGTTTGAACTTTGTCCTTCCTCAATTGAATTCTGTTTCCTAGTGTCTTTATGTCAACCGTTGCTCTTAATTTGTCAACTGAGAAAGATCCTAGCTCTTCCTGAGGATTTGATTTGAATTCTACCGGTTTCCGGATATGAAATGTGTACAGGCAAAGTGGAACAGTAAATTTAGTGTAGTAAAAATGGAGAATCGCCACTAAAAAGAACAGACATTACGTCGTGGTTATTATATAGAGGATGAGTATGGTGCAACTGAATCCGTCAACTGTTGACGAGCTGAGAGAGCTTGATTGTTTGTTACCTGTGTTGAAATCTTCTGAGTACTATATCAAACCTTGTTTGGAAGATTTGGCCAGTAAAGAACTTCTGGACCCAGGCTATTGCAGCCGAGTTCAGGATTTTAGTATTGGTAGGCTAGGGTATGGTTCTGTGAAGTTCCTTGGGAAAACGGATGTCAGATGGTTGAATTTGGAGCAGATTGTTAAGTTCCGGAGACATGAAGTTGTTGTGTATGAAGATGAAAATTCCAAGCCCCCAGTTGGTGAAGGTCTTAACAAACCAGCTGAAGTAACTCTGATTCTGCAGCTTACATCAGCTGATTTCCTGGATAGAAAGATTAACAATGTTGTTGAGTACCTGAAATCGAGTGCAGATCGTCAGGGAGCTCAGTTCATCTCGTATGACCCTTTAAATGGTCAGTGGAAATTTATGGTTCACCATTTCAGCCGATTCGGTTTGGCTGAAGAAGAGGAAGAAGATGCTGCTATGGAAGATGCTGATCCTGATGCTAATGCAGTTGCTTTACAGCCTGTTCATATGAATGGGGGCACTGGTCATGTTGCTGAAAGATTTCATCCTGATCTGACTGGTCCTGATTTATCCCATTCACTCCCTGCTCATCTCGGGCTTGACCCTGTAAAAATGAAAGAAATGAGGATGGTGATGTTTCCATTAGACAGGGAAGACGATGAAAACCATAACGAGATCCCTTCCCATGAGAAGCAACCCTTGCATGGAGAACATAGTAGGTCTCCTTATCACTATTCTGATATGATAGTGAGTCACAGACCCACTCCACATCCTTCACGGAAAACCCCCTTGGCTTTGTTGGAGTACAATTCGAGTAGTTTCGATACAAATGCTTCTGGGACAATTTTGATGTCTCAAGACAATAAGGGATTGCCTCTTAGAGCAGTTAAAGTAGAAGGTTTTAAGCAGGAATCATCAAGTGATACACCCGTTGCGAAGAGCCATTATCGGAATATTGTGGATGCTGGTTTGTTCATGGGCAGGTCATTTCGTGTTGGTTGGGGCCCCAATGGTGTCTTAGTTCACAGTGGGACACCTGTTACTGACAATACTCATCAAGGCAATATATCTTCAATGGTTAGTATAGAAAGAGTTGCAATAGACAAAGTGGCTAGAGATGAAAGTAACAAACTAAAAGATGAAGCTGTAGATTCATTTTTCAATTCTGCCTTGGATCTCCACAAGTCATTGGACCATGAAGCTATGGAAATTGAATCTGATTCTTTGAGTTTAAACCTTCAAAGGGTTGTCTCTGATCGTGTGAAGCTTCCGTCTATTTGTCAGAACTATATACAATTGGTTGAAGGACAGCTGGAACTTCCGGGGCTCTCATCATCTCTTCGTTTGTCCTTGATGCACCAAGTTATCATTTGGGAACTTATAAGGGTTCTGTTCTCAGAAAGGGAGACTAGTGGACCGTCAAGTATTTTGGAAGATGATGAGGAAGATATGATGCAGGATTCAAAAGCTGAGCCATCTGAATTTGATCCTGAAGCTCTCCCCTTGATTCGCAGGGCGGAATTCAGTTGTTGGTTACAGGAGAGTGTATACCATCGGGTACAAGAAGATGTCAGTTGCTTGGATGACTCCAGCTACTTACAACACATATTTTTGCTCTTAACTGGTAGACAAGTTGATGCAGCTGTCGAAATGGCCGCGTCAAAGGGAGATGTAAGATTAGCTTGTTTGTTGAGTCAAGCAGGTGGATCAATGAAGAACCGTTCTGATATCTCTCAGCAGCTTGAGATTTGGAGAATCAACGGTTTGGACTTCAACTTTGTTCAAAAAGATAGAATAAGGCTTTATGCATTGCTTGCTGGTAAAGTTCATGATTCTTTATCTGGAAAAGAGATTGATTGGAAAAGGTTCTTGGGTTTGCTCATGTGGTATGCATTACCACCGGACACTTCTCTGCCTAGTGTCTTTCACATGTATCAGCAGCTACTTGCTGAAGGCAAGGCTCCATATCCTGTTCCAAGTTACATAGATGAGGGGCAACCAGGAGAAGCAATTAGTAGCTCAGTGTGGAGACGCTATGACCTTGCATTTTATATTATGCTTCTTCATGCCAATGAATCCAGTGAGTTTGATAGTCTGAAATCCATGTTCTCTACTTTTGCATCAACACATGATCCTCTTGATTACCATATGATCTGGCATCAACGTGCCATTTTAGAAGCTATAGGAGCATTCAGTTCTAAAGATCTTCATATTCTGGATATGGGGTTTGTCTCTCAGCTTTTATGTCTTGGGCAATGCCACTGGGCCATCTATGCCGTTCTTCACATGCCATACAGAGAGGATTTTCCTTGCCTGCAGTTTAAGATTATTCGAGAAATTTTGTTCCAGTACTGTGATACATGGAGTACAAAAGAGAACCAGCGTCAGTTTATTGAAGAGTTGGGTATTCCTTCAGTATGGTTGCATGAGGCTATGGTATGTCTCTTAAGCAAATTTATCTACCCTGACAATTTTCATGCATTAAGATATTACATATACCTTACTGCATCTTTCCTACTACAGGCAGTATATTATCAATACTATGGTAATCTACCTAAGGCCCTGGAGCACTTTATCAAATGCAAGTGTTGGCAAAAAGCCCACTCGATTTTCATTATTTCAGTTGCTCACTCATTGTTTTTGTCAGGTAATTTAATGACATCACCTTGCTTTGTTGTCTCTTTTCTTTTTCTTTTTTTTGCCTTACTCTATGTAGAACATGTTTGGTGCAGGCAACCATTCAGAGGTTTGGAGGCTGGCAACTTCCATGGAGAAATACAAATCTGAGATTGATGACTGGGACTTAGGTGCTGGAATTTATGTTTCCTTTTATGTGTTAAGAAGTGAAATGAAGGACAGCGATGGTACTACAACCAATCAGGTAAGGCAGCCATTATAATACTTTCTATCTACTTTTTTATGATAAATTTAATACCTGATAATGAATTATCTTAAGTCAATAGGATGCCAGCTATTGAGATAATTCAATCAGGCAGCTTCTGTTGCTTCCCTTGAAATGATGTGCATTATGCTCTGCTTTGATGATAGTTTATCCGCTTTTAAGGTTATTGTAGGCATAAACATAGTAAGTCTTGTTGCAAATGATAAAAGTAACCTCTTGTTTGGATCATCATTGAGAATAATCTAGCAAATGAACGAGCACTAGTTATCACTCACAATACTAATTTTACATTCCTCTAACTCCTGCCTTTTTCATGATGAAACAAAATTTAGACTGTCTGCGAAGACTGATTATCTCATATTGTTTTTTGTTAGTTATCACATCCAATACTCTCCTTGGAGGACAAAGACGTGTCATGTAAAGAGTTCTTTGACAACCTACAGAAGTCTTTGGAGGTCTTGGACAGCAAATTACCTATAGATGCAAGGTAAGCTGGATTGCTCATGATCTTGGATCACTGTGATCTGTAAATTCCAACTCCTAATATTGTGCGTTTCTATTGAGCAAATAAATCGCTTCTCTTGTTTTTGATGATTTGGGAATATTTCTCTCATAGGGTTGCATACTCGAAGATGGCTGAAGAAACCTGCAGTTTGCTCCTTACTTCTATCACACAAGATCCAACACGCAATATCCAGTTGAACTGCTTTAATACTATGGCCTCTGCTCCAATGCCTGAGGATGTGCGTTCCTATCATGCTCAGGATGCAATCAGTTTATTCATGGATTTCCTCTCTGAGCAAGTGTCATGAACCCTAGAAAATCTCAATTTTGGTGTGACTTTTGCTGTCTGCACATCAATTTCAGATGTGTTAACTCGAGTTAATTTTTTACCATATTAAAATCCTTCCTGATATTTATGGTCTTTTTTTTAGTTTTACAGAATAAGTAAAAACAACTGTGATGAATTATTTTTCTGACAGCTGCAAATTAAAATAAGGTTTAAGACATTTATTTCCTTGAAAGACTAAAAATATGAAAACGTAACATAACGGTTTTCTTTAACTAACATAACGGTATCCTCCGTACGAAGGGGAGGAAAGGTGAATATGATGAAAGGAATACAACACACTGCAATTCTATCAGTACAGGCGTTTTCTTAGGGAAAAGTTTAGCAATCTTTTTCCATCAAGGAGAGCAATTTACAAATCTTTGAAATCCTTGCAAGCTGATACGACAGCCAAGTTTCACATCTGCACTTTTGAAGATACAACAAAGCCTTGTAGAATGATGGACTCTTCACCTTTTCAATCTGGATAGCTCAGGCTCAGCCAACAGCATTTCTTGGAGCGTCGTCGAGCGTGTTGCTACTTTCATAGAGCTACAACAAAATCACAAACTTCAACGTAAGCGAAACATCCACCCATCCCAAGAAAACAAAGCTAAACATGTAGCAACAAGAAAGTGTTTTTATCCGAAGTAAAATAAAACCACCCGATATACCCTTAACTTGGAGGATGTTTCTAATAGACCCAAAGAGTGCAAAGTCAGGGAGCAAAATGGGAAGAAAAAAACGAAAAACCAAAGCCAAAAAAGCGAAGAAGTGATAATCTTGCAGAAACAAACCTGTAATTGGAAGAAAGCAACCTATGATTCAGATTGTAACCTCCACCAACATAGGTTACAACTAGACATCCAGCATCAGGGTGAGGCCAGCTTCTAGAAGTTGGAAAGCGCAAGATAAACGTGCCAGGCGGTTGAACCACCATAGGATTTTGAAGTGCATATTCAACTTCTTCTTTCGTGCTGAATCCCTCAATCCACTTTGGAGAAGTAGAAGCCCATAGCCCATTGATCTCAGGTTTCGATATTGTAGAGGCAATGGGATATAGCCATCTCCACATCTTATCAAAATTCTCTAAGGTCATGTAATCTTGACACCCAGAAATTTTCCTCAAGAAGTTGAAGTCCTGAACAATTATGCAGTAAACATCAGAAACGAATTAAGCAGTACAACAAAATGAGGTAAAAGTTGGTAAATAAATTATTAAGGCACCTGTTGTGTGAGTGATCTAGTATTGCAGCAAGCGATCTTCATGAATTGCTCTTCTATCTCAAAAATAACATCTTCCCATTGAAGGCGGTTTCTGCTTCTAGAAATCTGATTCCAAGTCTTTTCTCCTTCCTCTAAAAGCCTCTTTGCTATCAAAATTTGGTGCCTACAATATTGAATCACATTAGTTCAAAAGGACCAATAAAGATTTGTGCTCTATTCACATTCAACCTTAAGGGACCAACAAAGATTTGAGTTTTATTCCAAAGAAGTGTACTTTAAAAGTACCAATGAAGAGCTGATGCTCATCATTACATTGAATTACCTGTGATGGTAGCATCGGGTATAAACGGAAACCTGCTCTGCAAAACGTTCTATGTCTTCATCTGGACTAAATGAAACTATCTCCTTCAGCATATGCGCTCTCTCAGATAAGCTTCCTAGGCAATATTTAAAAACACTTAAATCTAAAAGTGATCCTCTCATGCATGGCTTGTTTAAGGTTGAATTTCTCGCTTCAAGACTTTCTGTATCTGAAGCAGCATTCTCTGTTGCTTCAATGTTTTCCTTTTCACTTCCCAAGCCCATTCCATTTGAATGATGGACCTAGAATCAATGAGGTCATCATATGATGCAGTACAAGTCTACAAGTAAATGTGTATGAAAATTCTTAAATGAATAACAAATGATGAGTATGTTGTAATTACCTTAGTAGGATTGCATTCTTCATGAGGTTTTTGAAAAGCAGAGTCAGGGCTGATGCTTAGAGGTGCAGTTTCCTGCCCTAATTTCACTCTCTTCGATGGAGGACTAGCTCTTGCTTCACATACCGTAGTATGGTTTCCAGGTAAGCTAGATCCATTCACCACATGAACACCAGATGACAATTTCTTCAACGTGTTGTTGAACATTTTGCTATTGCGACTCCTTGAGATGGAGCGTATCGGTGGAGAGTAAGCTTCCAGAAAAGGATAATTTCCAACTTCCAAAACTTTGAACTTGACACAGAACAGCCTGTTGTCACACTTGGATGACAGCTAGCACCGGAAAAAAAGTTAATTGTACGCAGTACAAAAATGGAATAATTTAGTACAGATTTTGCCACTGAGTTATGGAGATCTTATCATTGGCCTAGTGACATGAAACAAAACTTCACAAATACGTGCATGGAAATTTTATTTTGGCAAGGAATTAGATGGAAAATTACAGAATGAAATGTGCATGTTTGGAGTTGGTCAGCAAGGAGTCCTAGTTGACCCATATGCCAAATGCTTTATTTTGATTAAGTTTTTCAGCATAAGAAATCCAAAGTCACGCAACAGTTCTAATCTTCGAGCTGACAAACAAATGAATACCAAATTCCAGAAAGCATACTACCTGAGATATCTTCAGCTTGAATGAAGCACGTCCTAGCAATACTTTGCTTGGTTTGCTACTTGCAGGGTATTCCATGCCATCTAAATTAGCCAGAAGTGCATCTTCCTCATCCTCTGACTTCTCAACAGGTGAATGGTCATCATTGTAGACAAGCGAGGCAACAACCTAGCAAAAACATATACAAGCATAAATTCAACAATCAGGATCAACCTAAGCATATAATAGCTCAGATTTTCATAGTGAAGAATGAAATTGATAATCACCTGCCAATCCTTGTTAACCGTTTTCCCAAAGGCATCTACTACTAACACATCCAGGGCAAATTTTCTTCGGCAAGATGCCTGCAATAGGATAGAGTAAGTCAACAACTGTATGAAAGCTGAGATTGCTACTGCTAATAAAGAAGAAGAAAAAGGTCAAGTTATTTAAAAAGCCATGATAAGACAGGAAACTGAAGGCTCCTACAGATAATATTCTTTTCGGAGAAATTACAGAAACAAAATGGATCAAATTTCTTAGTGGACTTTTTTTGTAACAGGTGATGGTCTGAGATAGATTACAGGAAAATCGAGCATCAGCTAGTACATATAGGATACCATTCCAATACTCAAAGATCTTATATCATAATATGAAGAATAACCTGCAATCATAATTTATAGATTCTCCTTGAGATATAAAATTCACTCATTACCCAGCTTATTCTATTTTTTAAAAAGAAACTAAAATGTTCAGTAAAATAATCAATTAATCATCAGCTCATGTGCATGATAAAGTAATTGTGCAATGGAGCATAGTTTGGTAGAAGTGCAAGATACAGTTATTTGGAATTCTTCAGAAAACAGTCATATTTCATAATTTGGTGAAACTACCAACATATCTACCAGCATAACCCGAGTACAAGAAGACGATCACTGACCTTGCCACTAACAATGCCCCAGACCCCATCACTTTCTTCTTCAATCTCATAAGCAGATTGATGATCAATGGATAATTGCAGAGGCGGATCCTGAGAAGTCACCACAAATTAAGGAGCCACTTTCTGGAGCAAATTGCCTTAAAATACAAAGAAAGAAACACACCGACCTTAGCGTGTTGGTCCTTTACAGATAAAGGCAGGCACAAGACCTCTGCATCGTGAACATAACCCTGCAGCCCTTCATTTTCTCCAGAAGTAGCAGCCAAAATTAGTCCACTGGAGCTCTTCAAATCAGGAAACTTCTCCAATATAGAATCCATAGATGTCTCTCCAACAATCTTCCCATCCATGTGAAGATGTACAACATTGCTGGACACCTAACATGAAATCAAGTAGATAAATGTAATATCAAAAAAGTCGAGCAGGCGGCAACTAAAATCACACTTCCATAGCCTCTTAAATGCCATGTCCCCAAATCAAAAACATTCTTGATAAGAAGTTTGATGACAAACAACTATCAATGTATTTAAAGTCATGAATATGACACAGACTGTTCCTCTGAGTAATTATGTCATACCTCACAGCATATATGAACCCATTTTTCTAGAGGAAACTGTTCCTCTGAGCACACAGAAGGAACTTCAACTTCATCAATGGACATGGAATCACCGGTAAGTGGAGACTCCTTGTGCGAGGAGAGCAAAGGAAACAACATCATTTTCTTTTCTTCATTCAAAACAAGAAAGTTGGCATTTTGTGTACCCTCTTGATCTGCCTGCATGCAATATAAGTAGGTAGCTTATTCAGTAACAACATCAGCAGAAAATAAAACTGAGCTGTATGGTTATGATATTGCAATTCAGGGCATACTATATGTATATGCTCTAATCCTTCATTTCTGTATAAGACTTAATTAACACACAGCACAGTCCAAGCTCCATTAACAACAAATCATATAATTGATAAAGCACAACTCATAAACTTGATGTAAAGCACAACTCATTTGGTCAAGGGAACTAGCAAAGATTTTGATCTTTCATATGAACAATGCCATTAATTCATAAACTGATTTCTCGCATCTCTTAAACACCATATAATTGCAAGAGAAACAGTCTTATACAATTTGCATCTCAAAATGGGAATGGGAATTCTCCTTCACTGTTCACAAAATTTTCCTCATTCCTTAAAACTGTAGGCAAAAACAGACCTAAGCACTACAAACTAAAGATAAACATCTTTGAAAGCAATGAATTATACAGGAAAGCCATATCGAAGTCTTAAGCTACCTAATCCAAGTATATGAACTAGATTAGCTCTTCATAACTACAAAATTGGGGAAACTGATCTGACAACTGACAAGAAACCAAGGACACGCGCAAATTCAACACTAACCCAAAAGAAGAATCGGAATGAAGAAATAAAATACCCGTCGAAGAACAGTGGAAGGAAATGGAGTAGAGGCAGGAAGGTAAACCCAGAAACAAACGGCAAAATCCGACCCTTTTTCAGCTTCAATTTCCAATTTCAAATCTTTCCATTGCGAGTAGCCCAACTCCTCCACCATGTCATCAGACATCGTCACTGGGTCGAAAATGCCCAAATTTCGGAAACTAAAAAGGGAGAGAAAAACCCTCTCTTTTTTTTCCCCTTTGATCAAGCAAGAGAGTTCAAGATGGGTAAACCCAACTGAAATAGGAGGTTCCAGAAACCCCAAGAGTGAGAACGATTATGGTAGACAAAAGAGAGGGCACAAAGAGAGAAGGGAGAAGTTGGGTTCACCGGCGGGAAAAGTTTTGCAAGGTTTCAGAAAAAAATTGCGAGTCTTTTCAGTTTACCCTTGTTCCGCCGTCTGAGTCTCGTTTGGTCTTTTCTTCTACTCTCTGTCTTCTGTTTGTTGGGTTTGGTTTCAACTTACAAAACTATCCTGTTGTTTTCCGAAGCTACAAAAGTGCCCGCGTTTCAACTCTCCACTCAACCCCGTCCGTGAAAGCAACTTCAAAAGTCTTTTTTGTTGCATATTAAAATGGAAAAATGACTTGGAATAATCCCAAGTATCAACCTTCTACCAATAATAATCTCATGTTTTAATATTGTCTTTAGCAATCCGAACTATGTTAATATTAACCAAAAACGATACCGAAAGATTTTCCGATATACTTTCCGGCAGATTTAATGACATGGCGCTCGGAAATCTGCCGGAAAGTATACCGGAAAATATTTCGGTATCGTTTTTGGTTAATATTAACATAGTTCGGATTGCTAAAGACAATATTAAAACATGAGATTATTATTGGTAGAAGGTTGATACTTGGGATTATTCCAAGTCATTTTTCCTATTAAAATTGATAATCCGATTTGAATGTGTTAACATAGTATATTAAATAAGTACTACGTATTGTTTAGCTTTAATTCTCATAAAAAAGAATATATTTTTTATAGAATAATAATTCGGAACAATCTCTGACCAATTATATTTTGGGTTTAGATGATTTTTTGCCCATTTAATTTTCGGATCGGCTTTCAAATTAAAAATCTTTAGCAATTTCTGGTGGCAAAATTTTAAGCAATGTGGGTTAGGTTATTAAAATTTAAAAGTACATTATATCCTGACATACTAAATTTATATTGAAAAGATAATGATTCAAATGAATAACAATGTAGAAAAATATATACAAACTAGCTTAACCTGTCGTGTCATGCACGACTATTTCACTTTAAAATATTATAATAAAATTATAGTATATTTTATAATTAAATATTTATATGGAAAATATTATATAAGTTTTATATATGTTCATGTTTTTTATCTGTTAAAAAGAGTGATATTGTTTTTGAAGTTCATATAACCCAAAAAATATATATAAGACATAATTGTTTCACTCATTTATATATTTTTTATAAAAACTGATTATAAGAAATTAAATTGATATTTTACGTACAATTTTTATCATATATATATAATAACGACTACTTAAAATGGAAATATAATTACAAAATTTCATCAACTGATAAATTGATAAAGTTTATAAAAAATTAATAGAAAATGTCGGAAATCACAAATTTACTTGTATTAAAGATATAAGTTGAATCAAATATTCATACATTTTTCTTAAATTATTTGTAAAATATTTTTCCCTGTAATGCTTTAAGAATTAAAAATTGAAAAAAGATTTTTGTTATAAGTAGATAAGAAGAAATTCAATAGGAAAACCTATCAAATGAGAATAATAAAAATTAGTTTTTTTTTATATATGAGGTAGGGTCAAAATTAATGTGGTGGTTCAAAAAACCACTTTTTTTTTGTAATAGGAAAATAAGGGGCGTTTGTATAATTTGAGAAAAATTGTGAGATTATTTTGTAAATAAGTAAAAATTATGAAAAAGATGTACCTTATCAAGATATAAATTGAAACTATATATGGCTAAAAAATCAAATTTGTTATCAAGATAGAAAAAAAATCAATTATAATGGGTAAAAAAATATAGTATATCATGTAAATATAGAAAATAATTAACTTATGCTTAAAAATGCAAAATTTATTCAAGTAAACCAAATAATAAAGTAACAAAATTAGTCTTTCTATGTAAAAATAATTTAAAACTTTATCTTAAAAATTCTAAATTTAATTAAGCAAATCAAATATAATTAGTTCATAGTAATTATATTTTGAAAGTTCAAGATATATATTAGAATCATTTTTTTAAATTAAGTGATATATTAAAAAAGATAGAATAGCTTACCAAAATTCGAAAATTTGAATATATCTTTTACATAAATAGGTAATATAATTTTATCAAATTAATTGAAATACCACAAATAAAAACTGTTTTTTTTATCAAACATAAGGTGGGTCCAAAATCAACTTTAAAAAAGATAAGTGATATATTAAAAAGCTAAAATATCTTACCAGCATTTGAAAATTTGATCATATATTTTACATAAATAGATAATAAGAAATATTATTAGATTAATTGAAATAACATAAATAAAAGGTATTTTTATCAAATAGAAAGAAAATTAAAAATCCGTAGGAAAAATGAGTCCAACATGTCAATGCAAGAAACTATTGTACACTAAACTGCTAAAGGTATGCTGTTGAAGCGATATATTAAAAAAAATCGTTGTTAGGTTCAATTTATAATTTGAGAAAGAAACTATGAAAGATATGAATTTCGGTAAACCATTGATGTTTGTCTTATTTGTAATATGTACTATTGTAATTCCCGTGCAGGGTACGGGAATTTCGGTAATTCCCGTGCCCTGCACGGGTACTTAAATTTTTAAATTTATAATATAGAGTACGCAGAGGGTATGAATTCACATCTAAAGTATGATTAGTAACTTTAAATTTTTGTAATTCAAATTAAAACTAATTAATGGTTTTCAAATTTTATAATATAGAATTTATTTCATTTGAAAGATATCTTTGCTGTAAAAAAAATTTAAAAAAACCAATGGAACTATAATAAGCATTTGGGGGTGGTTTAACGATTTTGATGCATGCATCTAAAATCTTTTGAATCAATTTTTTTGAGACTGTTTCTTAATTTAGTTGAGCAAAATCTTAATTTAATTAGTCAAATAGAAAGCTTGTGTCAAGATAGATATGATTTTATAAATCTTTTATTGGGCATTAATAATATAGTATCCAAAAAGATAATCTACGAACAAATAATATATTGCGAGATAAGATTCAGTAAAATCTTAGTCAAATCCAGTAAGGTATTGGGCATTCCAACATAGCAAATCGATATACTTTATTGTAACTAATGCATAATTAATAAAGAACAACATATTTCGACCAAAAAAATAAAGGACAACATATTTAAATAGACATAATTTTTTCACTTATAGTTTGATAATTCTCTTGGATTGAAAAAAAAGTTTGATAATTCTCTCAATGTCTTATAAATCCATAATCTCTCCAATTTTTTAAAAACAAACATCCTTCCATCAAAAATCAATTAGTGACTTAATTTCTCGTTTTGATGACGTAATTTCCTTCTTGATATGATCAAATTATTCAAAAATCTTGAATTTCAAAAATTTAGTAAAAAAGGATTTGTTTATATAAACACATAGCAAGATTTATCTCGAGTAAAAAAATGGCAAAAAACAATTACTTAATTTGTATGTATCCCACATAAATTGAAAAAATTACATGATCAAAAGTGAACATAAAAAGTTGTTAATAAATTAATGGTATATACGTACATTGCAAAAAACAAAGAAATCATGTAGTCAACTTTATCTATCCAACTTAATAGAAAAGTTTACATAATTGGAAATCAAAATTTGGTAAATAGTAGTATTTCCTTAAATGTGATGCGGATACATTGTACACATGGCATAGAAGATCTTAAAATTTTGATTGATGTGTAAATTACATGGATTAATTTTAACTAAAATATAATTACATGGATTAATTTTGATTGATGCGGATACAATGTTGATTTATGTTTTAGTTTAACTATTATTATGGGTGAAGCTGTACGTTTTTCCATTTAAAGTTGTATGTGAATCCTAACTGATTGTACGCGGTAGGATATCTTTTATAATTACGTTTTTCCATTTAAAGCTAAATAAGGATAAAATCAATTGAGGAGGTTAATTTTTAGATTTTTAACATTTTTTTCGGCAATCAAAAAATGAATTAAATGACATGGCTTAAGGAAATGATGACACGTTGCAAAATCTGATGTGGCGCATTCTCGGATCGACACGTGGACAAAACTGACGTGGCGCAGCGTGGAGGCTCCAATCCTTACGGCTTTTATATATATATAGATTTGGTTGAATCTACAAAAATCCTTAGAAGACCATGTAATTTTGGAAGTTATTTATGTAGCAAAATTAAAAGATATTGAAAATTTACGTACTATATTTATTTTTTTGGTAAAATCTGCTAGATATTGTATGCATAGATATTGTTGATAAGGTAGTTAATTAAAAGATTGAAAATTTACATAGCAAAATTATGGTTGTTAATTAAAAGACTTTAAAAATTATTTTGGTTAAATATCCGGTGGGGCCAAAATCAACGTGGTGGCTCGAAAACGGTCGGCTTTTATAATATACTAGCTAATGACTCGCACCTTGTACGGGGACGTTTTTTTTTTTTATCTTGTGTAAGAATTTACTATAATAATTACAAATATCATCATATGTCTATTTTTCTTAAAACGACGTGTAATTTTTAGATTATAAAATAATATAGTTCTCATATATTTATATATTAGCTCTTTTTATACATAAATAAAAATTGAGGAATTTAAATTAAACTGCATAAACTAACTTATATAAATTAATCAACAATGTAAAAACAAAAATTTAGATTAATATAGTATTATATTAAAAATATAAAGAATATTTAATATGATAAAAAATAAAACGAAATTATCTTGTATATATTTTATTATTTTGTAACAAATTAAATAAATAAGAAGTATATAAATATAAAATAAAAATATTAATGAGTCATTATTTTAATAAGAAATCTATCTTTTATCTAAAACGTAATCAATATATAATGTTACAGATTATATTAAAAAAATATAGAGAATATTTAATATGATAAAAAAGAAGATGAAATTATCTTGTATATATATTCAGAGTAAATATATTATCTAATCTTTTTATTAATACTTTTATTTGGTTTCAATAAGATATGATAGAAAAAATAATATGCTATTTTAATAATAAAAAAAAGATATGTCGTAAATATATTGGTATAATTTTCTACTATTGATAATTTTTAGAAAATATTAGAAAATAATTACGAAAAAATACTTAGTAATAATATACTATTTAAATAATTGGGTAAAAAAGTTTTTTGTAAATAAAAAGATTAAGATAAATCTATTTATGAAATAAATAGGTAATCATATAATGATAAGATTGAGATTTATACATTAAGATAGAATATTAATTAAGCAACTCAAAATTTAAGATAGAACCAATATTTTAATTAAATAAAAATAAGATTAAGATTATATATTATGATAAAGCTAAGATGTGATAAGATAATTTTTTTAATAAGGGGGGTGATGTGGCGCAATATGGTGGTAGAATTTGCTTCCGCTTTAGTATATAGTAATAGATATTGATATTGATTACAAAGTCATGAATTTGTATCATGGAGCAGTGAAATAAGTGCTTCAAAATTTGGTCTTTTTTATTTTATGATGAAAAATTTTTGGTCTTTTAGTTTCAAAGTTCAGATAAATAAGTATTCTTGTGTGAAAAACAATTAATTGTGTACGATAAAAGTTAAACAATAGAAAAAAGGGAAACTGCAAAATCGTTCTTTGATAATCTCTGCTTCCAACTTCCAAGTTCACACAAAGAAGGCTACTTAAGTTTTCTGCCAAAAAAAAGAAGGCTAGTTAATCGGGGAGTGCAAGAGTGGTAAGTGACTAATAAGTGGTTACTAATAACGTCCATAAGAAGAAAAAATGTAGAACAGAATCCTTGATAAAATAAGGAAAATGATCAATCATATCAAAACACTACCTAAATAGTTCATAATGCATTTAATTTTTTGAACCGATTTTAATAGAATGAAATCCATGTCCCTCAAATATATCTTCTTCATAAATCTAGAGACCTTAACATTTCAAAACTTCTGCAGAAACTCAAAATAAAGAATGGCTGTGTACCCAAAACCAGTTATCTTGTTCCTCGTTTTCGTCTTTATATTCTCTCTAATCCCATCAATTACCTCGGTTCCCTTTGTTGTTTTCTATGGTAACATAAAAACAAGTTCCTTAGGAAAAAAAGATTTGATCTTTTGTAAGAATGTATGATTATTTGAACTTTTGACAGGCCTTGAGGAATCATGCTCAACTCCAAAAGTAGCATACATAACGCAGAATCTGAGCAACTTGTCTGGTACTCAAGGATTCTGCATGTAAGATTTTCCAAACAGAAAATTTATTTATCTTCTTTGTTATTTGCGCTCCATTTTTTTTTTTTTACTCAAAGAAATGTTACATCCATATATGAATTTGAAGTAAATTTGGTGATCTTACTGTCACTAAACAGAGAGGTTGGTGCTACTCCGTGGCAATCATGGATGATTCCCCTTACAAACCAGGTGGATATTGCTTGTAGCAAGGTAAGACAAAGGGAAAAAACAAAATTCTCTATTTATTAAGATTTTAACTTCTCAAGCATTGTTTCACAAGCATTAAGATTTATATATAGCTGGTTGAGTGAATTTTGGGGAGCTTTGAACAGGTGAAAAGTATTCCTGCACTCAGTGAAGGTTACAACATAGTTGCCCTTTCTCAGGTCCATACTACAAGACTAGAATTTCTCCATAGTCTTGTTATAAACACAATTCCTCACTTTCTATTGAAGATAAAAATCCATATATGATCATGTGGTTTCTACTTTGTAGGGTAACTTGGTGGCGCGAGGGGTGATCGAGTTTTGCGATGGTGCACCTCCGGTGAGCAATTATAAACTAAGCTTCCATTTGGTTGCAAACTATGAAAACGGAAACGAATGCAGTCTACCATTAATGTCTGTAAAATGAGATATAGCGAGCCAAGATGAAAGTTCGCGCTAATGTGATGTTCAAGTTGACGAAATTCGTTAATTTGCTTTCTATTTCCCATAAGAATGTTAGGCTTATGCTTGTCAGAAATGAAGACAAATCTGATTTCTTTAGCAAAACTAGACTAGTTGGTTCCTTAATTCTTGCAACCATGATGACCCTATGCTGAGTGTAAAAACAGGTTAAGAAGTTCATAGGACTAGCTGGTCCTCATGCTGGCATAGCAGCTATGCCATATTGTGGGGTAAGTAAGATGATCTAACTTGTTTTGATAGAACAAAGGGCTTGGACTATGATTTTGTTTCATTTTGTGTGTGTTTAGTGTTGATCTTTGAAAGATTATTGCATGTCTTACTAAAAGATTTCAATGGAGTTTGCAGTCTGAAGAAGTATGCAGCTATGTTGACTACTTGTTGAAGTTTGAGATCTACAGCTCATTTGTCCAGGTGCTGAGTATAAGCAATCTAGACCCACATGCTGGTTAATTTGTTAACTCATCTAGCTTGACATGAGCTAATGTGATTGCAGGATAACTTGGCTCCAAGTAACTTCATTAGAATTCCCAACGTAAGAGTGCATTGCCAAAATTAGTCTCATATTGTTGTGTAAAGATGTCAATTGTATTATGATTTTTATAACATTTGTGTGTAGGATCTGGACGAATACCTCAAAGGATGCAAGTTTCTCCCACTTCTAAACAATGAGATAGCGACGCAGAGGAATCCAACATACAAGCGACGCTTTTCTAGCTTAGAAAGGCTTGTTCTCGTCATGGTAAGTCCCCTTGTTTTGATTGGTGAAAAGTGAATAAAAATGTATAAGACAGTCTTTTCGGTTTTCTGTCGCATGCCTAGTTCGAGGATGACACCGTTCTAAAACCAAGGGAAACGGCTTGGTTCGGTTATTTCGAAGACGGGTCCATGAGTAGAGTCTTGCCCTACAATGAGGTAACCATCTTCACTTCATTCTCATTTGGACAAGCTTCTTGAAGTTTAAACGTTGTCAAATGAAAGCAAGAAAAATGTGTTTGAATGTTAAACTGTGCAGACCGAGTTGTATACCGAAGACTGGTTCGGGTTGAAAACGTTGGATAAAGCTGGAAAGATAGATTTCGTAAGTGTCCCAGGAGATCATCTAGAGATTACAGAGACTATGGTGAGACGCGTCGTTTCGTATCTTGAAGACAAGAAGTTGAACCAGGGCAGAGAACAAACATCATCCTTTGGAAAATGGATTGTGTCAACATGGAAGTCATTGATAGAGCGTTTTACTTCAAAATGAGTTGCTTTGTATGGGATTCTTTCTGCATTTATGCGAAAGGGGTTCAAAGACATCGCTGAAGAATGTTAGTAAATGGCATGTACCACAAATTGAACGGTTTCACAAACCCGATTTGTTGCTATGAAATATGCTATCAAATTGTCTCATGATACAATAAACTATAGTACCAGTATTATAACAAAGCAGTAAGTGTACTGTTATGTAACAGAAAATCCATTTGAGGGCTAAACAATGGGGACTTATTCTAGAATTTGACTTGAGGCACCTTTTGTTATGTTAGCTCAAATAAAATCTGACAGTAAAAGAGACTGTTTACTTTCACCTACCTATATTCAAGAGACCTTTCATATATACTGCTGCAGTAAAATCTCAATTTGCAAAGCCAAACAGTGGGGAATGCAGAACATGGTTTCCTATGATCATTCAATGTAGCCTCTTTCTGTTACTATGAATACAAATATGCCCCAAACGGATTACTAAACACCAAAGGCAAAAGTTCAGCTGTTCATCCAATACCAGATGCCAAGTTTTTAAGGGTACAGGTATACTAAAACAATCTTATGACTAAAGTTCCTGATAAACTCAACAAAAAAGAAAAAAGATTCAGTAACCTCTGGGAAAAAGGGAGCAGGCAACATGGGCCTGCTTTGCTTGCCCTGTTTTTTGGATATATCTTCACTAGTTGGCAAGAGAATAGAGGACTATGGAATATATGTACTAAGTACTAACAGATCATCACAATATGCAGATTTTTGGCCTTGTCCTTTTTCTTTTTCTTTGGATCCTCAGATAAATGTTTCCTTTTGATGGTGCTCAAGATTGCGAAGTACAATTCTTGCAAAGATCTTGGGTTCCAGAGGAGCAGTTGCAGCTGCAGCTGCAGACCGAAGTGCACGGGCTGCCCCGGCACTCTGCAAAAGGTGCACATGGTGCATTGCATGCCGCCCACCAGGCAATGTAAACTACATTTATTGAGGAATAAACACAGGAATTTAATATAGATACTTAACAGAAGGATGTATAAATGCATGGACGTGAAGAGTCTTTTTTTATGTTACCTGAAGAAGAGCGAACGCAGCGCAAGCCTTGAGTGTTGAAGAAGGATTTCGTAGCATAGTAATGAATCTTCCGATCTCAGCTCCACTGAAAGACAAATAATTGGTCAAACTTAAGATGGATTAGGCCTGACTTTGATTACAGGATTGAAGTGTTATTTATCTTGCTCTCTAGATGGTCCAGAGTAGAGGGCACAAAAGTAACATAAAACTATCCTGAATAACTGCTGTTTGTCAGATAAGTTTCTGGATTATCAGTAGGGTTAACTGAGTGCAAAAGAGAAAGAAGAGGTAGAGTTTGTGGGTACAGTAAATATCATTAAGCTAACTCTACTGGAATTAGTAAAGGACCTTTTTTTTATTCATTAAGGAGTTTCTTTGGATGGAAAATGCAAAATTCAAGAGTAGATTTCATTAGGTATTCTTGAAAATTTACAATAGGGCAACTCCTCTTGTCGGACTTCAATCATTTTCTTCTTTCATTTACATTTAAGAATTGTTCCTAGTTTAACAAATGAAACATTATACTACTTTAACAGTTTAATGCAGATCACTTTCATTTTGACGTTCTGCAGTTAGGAAGGGTGGGAGAGATTACCTGCATCTCAAGTGCCCAGCTTCCTGTATTCGAGCTGCTTCTGTTACTTGAGCTAACGCTGTGGGCGCTGATGAGGCAGCTGCAACTGCAAATGCTTGGGGGTCTGAAAATGTAACAATAAAAGCTCCAATGTGTTTCAAAGCCATCCTTCTAGACGCATCCAAGTTGACACACTTTAATGCCGCCTCTGCTGAGGTCCCTACATGTGCCACTTCGTCCATTCTGTGAAAACAAAAGGCAGACTTCAGACAAATGGCATCTTTTGGAATACGTGGTATCTACGTCCTAAAAATTACTTGAGGTTTCCTTTTTTTTTCATTTCATATAGAGCCTTATAGCTCGATCAACAATGGGACTATTTTAGCTTCTGCATATGAAAATGGTTTCATAAAACATTGAATATCAAGTTCAGTTAAGATAAAATATTTTGTTGGGGAAGCAAAAAGGCAATTCACCTTCCATCAAACATATATGCTAAGGCCAATGCAGCCATGAAGCGTGCCATTTTTGACTTAGTAGACGTACACAGCTGCACAAGGGCTGGGACCCCCCCTTCCTCCACAATACGAAGAGCATTACCGGGGTTGAAAGCCAGATTCCAAAGTGCACCAGCCGCAGTTTCATGAACATCCTGAATGGAAAGAGAAATTTTTCATTAACCGCAATTATGCAATAGACAATCAAACAAAAAAAGCTAAGATAAAGAATGTGAAAACTTACAGCTGCGGTGACCAACAGATATTAAATTTGAACACAAAATATTAGAAATATCAACATGGGTAGTTTCCATTGGAAGCGAATGAAAAAGATATGCTAGCATTGAATTCTATAAAAAGCAAAAGAACAAGGATGGCAATTTTAGCACGTCAGTATAGGTTGGGTAGTTTGGTTCGAGTTCCATAATCCATGTACATCCCACGAAAAAGTGAATGGTTCACAACCCTTTATCACAGTCCGGCTTATTGTTCATAAACCTTTATCATACATTATCTGAGTTCTTTAAAACTTAATGTTAACAAAGGAGCTACATACACACCCAGCTTGTAGAACTGGCTGACCATACATCCACTTGCACTAAGATGTCAGACTGGAGATTTAGGATACAGAATATTTGAATAAAGGAATTAGTCTTTAGGGTCAGAGCAGAACTACTACTTTGCCAGGGTCCAGTCAAGTAAAGATAAAGAGATTTATGTAGTTGACTACAGAATCACACCCATAATTTTCTTTGGATCTATAGCTGTCAATATCTAGATAGGAATTTAAGCAATTCATTCTCAGCAATCTTTGCTTTGTCAGGTGATACAAGAGTTCAGGGAGAGTAGGAGTTGAGTTTGCAGACAAAAAGACAAAAGGGAGAAGTATATCAACTGAGAATAAAGCACATGTGCAGATGTACTTACTTCTGTTTCAGATCGTGCCAGTGCAATAAGAGGTGGGATACCACCTTCTCGTCCAATAGCAATACTAACACAAAAAAAGAGTAAAACATCAGCAAAAAGCATATTAAAAATAAACATTGGATGCTTCGCAGTCAAAAGGATTTTACACTGATGAAATCCTTGAGATCATTCAAACTATCTTGTATTAAATGCCAAGATATTACAGTCATATGCTAAACTTTCATTAGTGTCTAACAAATAGCAGCAAGCTAGAATGAGCAGATTTTTTAACTGTGTTGCCTTAAATTGGTTAAGAGAAGGGTAGTGAAGGTGCAGACTTGAGTTGTTACTGATACTATGCCGTCTAAAATTCTTGAATAAAGCCCAAGCTTGGCCCTAATTCAGACTACTAAATATCATGAATGATTATTCAACTCCTGGCTGGCCTAGGTCACTAGATGCTCCATTTATAAATGATTAGAAACTGTCTTTTTTATTTTTTTTTTGGTCGAAAGAAACTGTCTTTTTTATTCCTAACACTCCAATGCAGAAATTTATGTTTCAGAAACTCTAGTAATTGATGAATTACGCAGGAAGTCATCTTAAATGTACATTAAAGGACTAACTCAAATCTAGACAAACCTATTCGCCTCTGAGACAGATAAGCCCCAAAGAGCGCCAGCAGCCCTCTCTTGAAGACCTGGAGATGCATTGGAAGAGGACTGCGCCAACAAAACCTTCATAATGCAAACAGAAAGAGTCATTGAGCATGAAGTTGCGGAAACTAAGACAAGGACACATTAATTCATTGGAAAAACTGAGCAGAGTAAGCAATCAGATACACTTCAATTGTGTGAATCCATTAGTGTGTGCTCAAGCAATTTCTCAGCTGAATTTCAGCTCCTATAGCAACGTATGATTAAAACCAATATTCAATAGTGTGTCAAGCAAGGCCATATATCAAGAACTTCTTCATAAGAAAATAAATTTAACAGCAATTCAGACGGCACAGGTTATAAAGTAGTCATCTATTTAATTATAAAAATCTCACTCCATTTATGAATTTTGTCTATTTAAATTGTCAGAGCATGTCCTGCCACCAAGAAACATGCAAACAAGAAACTAAAACCTGATATTATGAACTACCACAAAGAAACTCATCAAATCCTACTGCATACCAAGGCTTCAACACCACGAGCTTCTGCAATTGCTTCACGGTTTCTGTCATCAAATGATAAATTCCACAATGCACCAGCAGCCTCTTGCCTGCTCACACAATCATAAAGGAAATGATCAAAAAGGACAAAAGAAAAATGACAGGATTTCATGCATGAAGGTGGAAGTAGGAAGAAAGAGAAGAAATGCTTTAGAGAAAAGTATAATGAGATGTAAGGTGATGTGAGCTCCCGAAAAACATATGTAGAGAACAATAACAACACTTATCTATATTTTCACTTTGTGAGGAATGCACAAAATAATTATTTTCAGTGTGATAAATTGTTCAGGCACCTTCATTTTACTTTAACGAATGAATGAAATGTCTTATTATCTCTGACACTATCAAGTGAAGCAGAGTTAAGTAATCTCTGCAGATTGGATATCATAGCATGTACCAATTGATAACAGAAGCTGCATTTTCCTACAAATTAGGTGAAACCATTAAATATAAGACCAACTAAAAGAACAGCCTATCGTCACAATGATTTACAGAGTCCTCAGCACTGACAGCATGGTATAATTCCCTCTAAGATATTACCTGACCCCTTCATGAGGAGAATTAGTAAGTTGCACCAGTGCTTCAAGAGCACCAGACTCCTGTCCAACTGCTGCATTAGTATTATTGCTATCACCATGAGCGGCCAAATTTGCTAATGCCCGAGCAGCCTGGAGAACAAAATGGCAATCACAGAATAAAACATAAGCATATTCAAACGAGTAATACTAAAAGTGATCCCAAAAGATAACTACTGGAAAAGGAGATAGCAAATATGAAAGATGTCTTGAGAAATTATATGCTACCAAGAAACACAATTAATCATAAATGGAAGTACTCATGCACATAATTTTACAAATATTTGTAAATATTCATCTAAAAGCCTTTCCGTGTAGTCTTTCTCAATGTATTAATAGCTTCATATACACTATAGGAGTGTAGCACTTACTAGTTACTATCTCCATGATGAGAAATTAACCTGAACTAAACTCATTATAAAGACAACCAAAAGGAAGATGCCTCTATGTAACACATTGGTAGATTGTCTTACTTAAGCTAATATTACCTGCTCTTGCACTCCTTCAAATTTGCAATTTCTTGCTAGCATCACCAACGCATGCACACCTCCAGTTACAGCTATTTCCATGCTGCACTTATCATCAGCCGCTAAGTTCGCCAATGCACCAGCTGCACGTTCCTGAAAGCGGGACAAACATTTGATTAGCATATAGTTGAGATCAGCCATCATACAATAAGCAATATAATAATGTCGACAAGCCACAAACCAAAACACCGTCACCGCTGTTAGACCACTTGAATATAAGATCAACCAAAGATTTTATACTTCCTGCCTCAGCAATGGCACCCTAATGACAGCAAGAAACAAGATAAATATTAGCAAACATCTTCATAAATCCACATGAAAAAGAAATGTAAAAAAGGTATCTTCCACAGAGGGGTGGGAAATAAACCACCTTGTGCTCTTCACCCACAGACAGATTCCACAGACCGCCAGCAGCCTCCTCGGCAACCAGCTTATTCATAGACTTTGCCAATTTAGCAAGAATAGTTATACCTCCCTCCTCAGCTACAGCCTTTGCCACACAAGTGTTCACGGACAAGTTTGCTAGAGCCTACACACCGGGAAAAAAAAAACAATTATATATGCAACATTCGCAGTTAAAATGCTTTGAGAATAACTTAAAAGGGCAGCTAAGTCTCCAATGAATCCAAACTCATTGACAACGTAAAAAGAACATTTCTTAATCAAGCTAATGCACCAAAGAAAACACCTTTGCAGCTTCTGACTGCAAACCCTCCCTCCATGAAGTGGCAAGTCCAAGAAGCAGGCGCACACCGTTCCCTTTCATGACAGCCTCAGCCCTCTTGCAATCAATGGATGCATTTCCATCATCAATCACCACAAAAGTTGCCAGGCCTGTAGCTGCCTTTTCCTGAACATCGTCCTGGTGGCTCTGGGTCAATGTTAACAACAAGAGCGCCCCCTGATTTATCCAAAACTCATCCATCCCCTGAGGGTTGCTCTCAGCAATGCGGAGTAATGAATGGGAAAGAATCCATTCCAGCCAACCCATTATTTCATCTAAACCCTTATTCTTGTTCATGGAACTCCTCCAATTCAAATACACATCTTTTTCATTGGCTGTACTGTTGAACTCCTCAATCAACAAAGCCACCTCTTTGAAAATATCAGTAAAGATGCTAAGCAGCATCTTACCCTTGGCAACCCTAACAACTGAGCTCTCTTCCACTTCCAGAGTTGGACAATTAAGAGCACACACCACCTTCAAACTCTTCGAAGATGAAGAAAGCAACCTCGAAACAGCAGCTGCCCCAATGTCAGTTCTTGAAACATCCAATCCAACAAGGTTCGGCAGCGCACTCCACAATTGCGAAGCCGACGCCCACTTCACATTCGTCGTCCCGGCAACAGAGAGAAACTTGATAGAAACCACATTGGCCAGAGCAGTCTCATCAACCTTCAAGCAATCAATGAACCCAACATCCGTCAAACTATCACAATTCGAAGCTAGGGCATTGATCGCATTCGAATCAACCTCCCTGAGCCCCGAAAGCCGAAGCTTTCTAAGCTTAGGGCAGCAAATTCCAACCGCCTTGATCGCATCGCTCGAAAGCCTCTCGCAGAAATCCGGCCCGAGCTCGAGCGCCTCGAGCAACTCGTGCCTAGCGGCGATCACGGAGAGCGTCGAATCGGTAATGTTCCGGCAGTAATCGCCGCTCAATTCCCTGAGATTGCGAGCTCGGAAGTTGATAATGGCGTCGGCGGATTCCGCGCCCCGGAATCGGAGCGACTTCAGGCGCGAGCACCTCGAGGAGAGAGATTCCGCCATGGCGGCGTCGCACCTGTGAGGACGGAGGTCTAGGGCTTCCCATAGGCAATCGGAGTTGCCAAGAGCTCTCCTGGTTCGACAAGTGGAAGACAAGCTAGCCCTGTCCCTGTAATTCAGGCGGGAGAAGAGCTGAATTACTGTGTCATCGGGGAGGGCGGTCCAATCGACCTCTCTAACGACTGCCAGAGAACAAGAAGAGGACGACGGTTGCGAACGAGCTCCGGCGGAATCTTCTTCCTCTTCGTCTCCGATGGCTTCGGGGTAGCTTGGGGACACAGCCTTGCCTTTTCCCTTTACCGCTACCTTACGCCTCACCCTCCGATTCATGGTTTAGATTGGAATTTGGTCGGCGATGAGAGGAGGATAGGGAGGGAGAAAGGGAGGTTGAGCTCCAATGGCGGATTCTTGGGTTTGGGGGAACCAAATCTTTAGAGAGGGTGGGAGGTTACAGAAGAGGCTGGGGAAAAGGGGAAGAAGCCTCTCCCTATAGAAAACGAAGGCCAAAGGGGAAAGACTATTTCACCTTTTACAGAATTGTAAATTTACCCGACCTGGTACGGGAGAGTCAATTTCACCTTGATTCGATAGATGCCCAATTTACCCGATTCACTGGCACAATTAAAGGTGCAATCTTTGGTGGGTTGATCGCCTGATCCTTCTTCCATCACCACTTTGAGTTGTAGCATATAAACATAGTGCATACATGCACGTTAACAAAAAAAATGTAGTGTGAACAATTGGTTTGTTGTTTAGTTGAGGTTCTTTTATCTGATTCGTGTAAATAATTACTTCAGATAAGGTCGATTTGATATTTAGTTGATGTTCTTAGTGGTAACATAAATACTAATTTCAAGAAACGTCGTCTTGTCATTTAGAACGTGTTTTTCTATCGTATTGTTATGTATAGCAATTGTAATGGTTCGGTCTAAAATAAAAATTAGATCAGTATGGTGTTACTAATTTTATAAGAGTCAATTATAGAGGTTGTGAAATGAAATAAGATGGATTAATTATTGCACATGTGACTTTGTAGTTTATACTAGCTTTAGCTTTAAGTCTATATTACATGTGACACAAGTCACAAAAGTGTATTATGCCCTGGCATATTATGTGCAATTAGAGAAGATCATGGTAAGAGATTCATTCACAAGGTAAAATAAACTAGGGTTTTTCATAATTTAGAAATACATAGCATTAACATTATTACCATCTAAAGAGTGAATTTTGCACATACGAACATTTGAAGGTAGAGACATCCTCGAAGTAAAAAAATGATGATTTCACTATACCAAATAAAACAAAGTTAAAGAGCTGATTATAAACAAACTTGAAGCAAAAGAGCACTCACGACACATAAAACATCGGATACAACATACTCTAAACTCTAGAATCAACGCTTTAGATCATAAATTATAAAAATGTTGCATCCAAAAACCCTAAACCATATACAAGCCACCATCTTAATTCACACACACTTCCGTCATCCAATGTCTCTAGACATATCAAATACTTTACATGTCACAGGCCGAATGCACTTTGTCATATTATCTCATATCTTATCGACATTGTTCTTTAACAAAACCAAATACCCCTTTCCCTCCACCTCTTCAAAGACCTTTTTTGATAAACATGTCCAACAAGCTCAACCGAAACCAAAGAACTACAAATTACAAAATTTTGACTCCAAATTGACAATTTACTTGATTGAGAGACGACCTCCAATACACAATAAATGAGCGTTTAAGCCTTCCTATATTCTCCTTCCCCATTATAGAAAAAATTATTAAAATGTTTGGGCAAGGGCGTCTTTGGTCGTGAGATGTCCATTTGCTGGTCAAGTTCAGCATGGCAATTGACGATCATGTACCAAAATCTCATTTATTTGTTTAATACGAAGTGTATTAGTTATGGAAATCAATTTATATTACTTGTAGAGTCGTATAGTACTGTTTCTGCTCACACATGATACTATGAGAGGTTTACCGGCCATGTGTCGATTCATTGTGCTTAACCAAGATTAACATTGGAATTTATTATAATATAAAAACTAGTTGTATCCGTCGTGCCATGCACGACTCGTGTTTTGTAATTTTTTGAATATATTATAAATAGAATATTAGTGTGAAATCGTATAATAAAAAATTTGACATAATTTTATTCATCTAATAATAGAAGTCTTTAATTGTTCTATAATCGATTAGGAATATATTGTGATGCAAATCACATACTTATATTTTATAGTCAATATCTTAGAGTATTTTGCAAATTATATTTATTTATTATTTATTATGCAAATCGCCAATTTGACAAAACCCAATCAAACATGTAGTTGCTTTAATCATAATATTTAATGAATAATTTTTTGCCTCTATATACGTGAATATATAAAAAAATATCTTATTAAAATATAATATATTTTAAAAATCATGATATTCTCAATCTAAAAAAAATTGGTATAGAAAATATTAGAAAATTAATAGAAACTGATAAAAATAATTTCTTGAAAATATAAGGTGGGTGAGAATAAAATTTTTTAATAAAAATTTTAAAATTTTATGAGTCCAAAATTAATTAAATAAATGTTAGTTATATGAAAGAAAATCATATAAGATCTATTGTACGACTATTATAAATGCTAGGAAATTAATGTTAGTTATGCTAGTATCTAATTATATTATAATCCAAACTAAAATTTAAATTATATTATAATCCAAATTTAATTGTACGTACGTATGTTTGATTGATTATAACATAATCAAATTAAAATTAAAGAAATACATATGGCCCTAAAATATAACATATTGATTGATATAACATAATTTCATCAATTAATTAACGTGGTGAAAGATAATTAATGAAAATATAAAATATAACATACGTACGTACATGGTCATAGATACAGTTAAACCTCTATAAATTAGTAGTGTTGGGACCAAAGTACTTTATTATTTTATAGAGATATTCATTCATCGATAAATTAATATTTATTAATTTATATAGATTTTAGTGATAGAAATATTTCAAAATAAATAATACCAAGTATTGTCATTGAACCAAAAATAATACCAACTACAAAAATAATAAAAGCATAGCCAAACTATTAACATATTTACAAAAAATAAAACATAGATAATTTCTGACCAAATTTTAGATGATTGGTATTATTTTACGTTCCTTATACAGTAATTATTAATTTATGATTTTATTGGGACCTTATATTCCTATAAGGGTTTTTTTTTTAATTTATTATCTTATTATCTTATCGAAAATCATCAAATTTTACACTGTCCCAAGTCGGAACCGAAGAAAAATATTATTTTACAGTGTTTATTAATTTATCGAGTATTAATTTATGGAGGTTCTACTGTATAACTAACAATTAAGGGATATAAAATCGATAAGATAAGATATGTTATATTTAAGATATGTTATATTTTAGGGCCATATCAACAATAGTAGTTTTGATTAATGATGTACGTGAAAACATTTAAGGATATGTTATATTGATTGCAAATTAACGTACGTACGTAAGTATTGATTGATAAGATATGGCCGACTTTTATTGATTGATTATTTAAGGGATATAAAATTGAAGATAGATAGTATGACTTTAAAGATAAAATTAAGGATTATATAATTAAGGAAAATAAAAGATATAGAGTTGTTATTATCTATTTGAGTTGAACAAAAAAAAAATTAAAATCAAGCGGGGCCAGAATCAACGTGGTGGCTCAAAAACGGTCGGTTTTTATAATATATATTGATGATTCATCAACTCACCACAGACTATTTTGTATGCAACCAAACGAGACGAAATCTCCCTAAACAAAAACGAGTGGATTGAGCATAATTAAGAATGTAACTTGACCTTGAAAAAAAAAATGTAACTTGACCATGTAGTATGTAGACTTGGAGATTTTGTACAGTGGACGTGGAGATATTAAAAAAATGGGCCAAACATTAGGGAAGAACTGGACTGGTTCTGCCGAGCCCAAAACATAACAGAATGTATGGGCGGTCTGATTGCACCATAAATTAACTAAATAATTCATTTACATATGGTACGTAGGCTTCTTTGCTTATGATTTTTTTTGGTCATCTGAGGCCCTTGCCTCTGAATTTTATTCAAGAGAAAGATTATTAGCAGCTACATGACGTGGCCAAGCCGGCACTGCAATCAAATGCTCATACAACAGATTTAACACACCCGGAGGGTTCCCCAAATCATACACACCAACCCCATACTATGCGCCATATTGGCAATCCCATCCGCAACCCGATTCGACTCCCTAAACACATGTCGGAATTGTACAACCCAATCCCTACTAAAAAAGTCTTGACAATTTCTCACCAGGCTGGCATGAGGATGCGAGTTAGCCACCTTCGAATGGATGAGATTGATGGCCAACGATGAGTCCGTCTCCACCACGACTTTGCGGTAGCCCCTGTCCCAGGACTCCCAGCACAATCACAATCCATGAAAGACTCCACATAACTCCGTAGTCGGCACCGAGCAGAGCCCCGAATTGTAGAGAAACCCAGCGACCCAACTTCTTTGCTTATGATAATCCTAACTAGTGTTATAAAAAACCGTTAGTCCGGTCCAGGGGCGGAACTACTGTGTGCCCAGCGGGTGCTGTAGACCCCGCTGGGTTTTTAAAAAAAATTTTTTTTTTTTTTAATTTCTGGCAAAAGTGAGCTGCGCTTTTTTAGATCTACGCAGTTCAACCCCTCAAACACACCACACGAGTCCACGACAACGCCCGACGGCCCCGACCCCGTCCGTTTCGCATTCGCCCCTGGCCCGCTGCACACCACGTCACCGCTCACCACCGAGTCACCGACCGCTGCCTGCACACCACGCCTGCGCCGTCGCGACTCGCGGCGTTGCCTCCTGCTGCACTTCGCCTGCCTGCCCGCTGCTTCAGGTCCATCGCCTGCCCGGCGCCCGCTGCTCGTCGCCTTCCCGCTGCTCGCCGCCTCGCTGCCGAGTGCCGACTGCCGACTGCCCTGCCTTGCTGGCTGGCGCTGCTGCTTCAATTCATTCCAATTCCAAATCTAGGGTAAGGTTTTTGATTAATGATGTATGAACTTGTTAATTGGTGGCTGTTGCTTCAATTCTCTCCAATTCCAAAACCAAATCAAGGTTTTATTTGCTAATTGCTACAGATTTATTGTTAATTGCTTTGCTACAGATTTATTTTCTAATTGCTGGCTGGGGCTGCTTTATGCTTTGTGAGTTTCGGCTGCTTTGTGCTTCGTGAGTTTCCACTAACTTATTGATTTAGGGATTTTAAATTTCTAGATGGATGTAATTAGGGTTAATTTCTTGTTTTTTTAACGGTTTGTTTCAGGATATGAAGAGATTTTTTCCATCAATCGGGAGTTCACAGAACGTAGGATCTAGTTCTAATCCATCAAGTATTCCGAGTGTGTCTACTGCTGATCCGCTTAGAATAGAAAATTTAGCCCCCTCTCACATGAAATCCTGGTTCCGCCACTGGTCCGGTCCTAAGCAAAAAGGGTCATCTAGACGAATGTCTAGGCATCGTCTAAACTATTTAAAAAGCTAGACTGACGGAGAATGCTAATAGGGCCTAGAAGTGATTTTTAAAATAATGATCTCGACTATTGTTTTTAGACATGACTTATAGCTAACTAGCGAGGCATATTGCAAGTACGTGAAAGTTGAAACAAAAACCTCGAGATATTATTATACATTTATACGAGCCATCGAACCACATGGCAAAGACACCCAAGACATCTAATTGCCTCCCATTTAGAGTTAATTTTAAACATATAGCTAGCAAGTCTTGTAACATAGGCATGTGATTAGACAACTAATGAAGCATATTCACGCTAAGCATATCATGTAATATTTGGTATGCATGTTTTCATTAGCAACATGGAATTGTTCTTGTCTCGATCGATACTACTAATTTGTTTGTATATATCCCAAAAACTGATGGCATTAGTGCAGATAATTGAAGCTGTTTTTGTTTTAAGTATGACACGTGAATGAGTTGCAAACTAAGATGACTATTGTTTTATTTGACGAAAAGACAAATTAGCTGCTTAACTACTCCTGTTGTTTGTTTACGTACGTACAATAATGACACTTTCCATGTTTACATTTATTTTTAGCTATACACGAAAACCGTGTTTACACTTTCCCACCCGTCACCGCGTACCTTCTACTATCTAGTTAATCAATCTTTTTGCTACTTAATCAAAAGTAATCAATATCACACAACAAAAATGATTATGACTAAAATATTAAAGTATTATCTTATTAAGAAATGTTTGTAGTTTGATGCATGATTCACGAGTGTATAGCTCATACGGAGTACTAAATTAGCTTTGATTATCAAATTGTAACGATTAAATTTAATACGGAGTAAAAGGAATTAGTTTCTACAAAAAAAAAAAATTAAAACAAGTGAAGTGAGCAAGTATGAACTCGGAAAATTTCGACCAAAAACAAAAAGTATGTGTTCCGAAAATATGGCAATTACGTAGATGCGTCCACGCATTGAATGTGCCATTTGATCGATTTTGATTTATTTCCATAAACAGCCACATTGATTATGTGAAACCGCCAAAATTGGACCGTAGGAGATATTCAGAAGTTCAATTTATATATTTACTTATTTACACACAAGACCCATACAATCAAAATATCTCACATTATGACCTAACTAAATTAACTAGCAGCTTCGAAACGCGGACAGGTGGAGGTGCCCAATGCGCCTTTTTTAGTTTTTTTTTGTCTTTTGGGTCCTGAATTGCAAAACGCGTAATTTAGTAGGCCCTCGCTTTGCAATGCAATCAAAAGAATGGAAAAAACCGATATTTATAACGCTCGATCTGTTCCCATTCTAGAGTGTCAAATTTTTGCAATTGCAAAATTGCAGTTGCAGAGTGAGGAGGTAAAAAATCGGCGAGAGTGGTGGTGAGAGTGACGACAACAGGATGAGCAAAACTGTAAATTCGAGCTGGTTTTCGAATTTCTGGGCCTCTGCTCGCCGGAAAAGGGCTCTGAATCCCCGCTCTCCCGGCGACGGCGAGGATTCCGCCGGCGACGGCCTTGTTCGCCGCCTCGGCGTCTTCGATCTCGTTCTGCTCGGCGTCGGAGCCTCCATCGGCGCCGGTATCTTCGTCGTCACCGGCACTGTTGCTCGTGATGCCGGTCCAGGTAATTTTTCGCAATTTTACCAATTACCACCTTGTGAAAGAGTTAAATTTGTAGCTTCTCTTTGAAATTACTGGTTTCTGATTGTGCTTGTTCTTGTGCTAATTAGAGACCCAAATTTTAGCAGAAATCTGATCATGCCATACATTTTTTAGCAGCATGGTACTGATTAAGTCTTATTTATAAATTACAATTCTTCATTAAGTACAATCAACAGTAGATTTAATCTTGAGATGGACCTAAATGGATGTCTGTGCCCACTTTTCACTCAAATGAAAGTGAAATTGTCCACAGTTGTGATTATTCATTACCAAAAAATATTAGGAGTCTTATGTTACTGTTTGAAATGTCACCTTGTTTTAATCTGAATGCAGCTGTAACAATTAGCTTCATAGTAGCTGGAGCTTCATGTATACTAAACGCCCTTTGCTACGCTGAGCTAGCGACTCGGTTCCCTCCCGTGGTCGGAGGAGCCTACATGTATGCTTACTCGGCTTTTAATGAGGTCACTGCCTTTCTTGTGTTTGCACAAATGATGCTTGACTACCATATCGGGGCGGCTAGTATAGCGAGAAGCTTAGCTGGTTACATAGTGAATCTACTGGAATTAATCCCTTCTCTTAAGGGCCATATTCCCAATTGGATTGGACATGGCGCGAAGGATCCTCAGCAAGTGGTCTCCATCAGCATCTTGGCCCCTATTCTGTTGCTGGTTCTTACGTTCATCTTGTGTTGGGGTGTTCGTGAATCTTCTGCCGTTAACTCCTTCATGACCATGACAAAGGCATGAAAACCAACCTCTTAAGATAAAGATATAAGTTGCTGTTATTGATTGTGCTGTTAGTAACTGTTTTTGGTTTAACCCTTGTTGCAGGTCACCATTGTCATAGTTGTTATCATCGCGGGTGCATTCAAAGTTGATGTGTCAAACTGGTCTCCGTTTGCTCCACACGGGGTTGATGCGATCCTAACTGGAGCGACTGTTGTGTTCTTTGCTTATGTCGGGTTTGATGCAGTGGCAAATTCTGCTGAAGAAGCTAAAAGACCACAGGTAAATGATTTTGGATAGTCAAGGGATGTGTTCAATTTTACATTTTGAAGCATAAAATTCCTTTTTTGTTAACTTTATCTTTCAATGGTCTTATCAGAGGGATTTGCCGATTGGAATAATGGGGAGTCTGTCAATTTGTATTGCCTTGTATATTGGAGTTTGTTTGGTGCTTACTGGGATGGTTCCATACAACCTCCTTGGTGAAGATGCTCCATTGGCTTCAGCTTTCACTACAAAGGGCCTCAAGTTTGTCTCAGTCTTGATTAGCATTGGAGCTGTTGCTGGACTTACTACAACCCTTCTGGTTGGATTGTATGTTCAGGTAATGGTTATGATGAATACATGAACTCTTTCTTTAATATAAATATGAAATTCTAAGCGAGTTTATATTTCTTAATTACAGTCTAGGTTATACCTTGGTTTGGGAAGAGACGGTATGCTACCAAAGATATTTGCTAAAGTACATGAAACTCGACATACTCCTATACAATCCCAAATGTGGGTTGGTCTCGTTGCTGCTGTTCTTGGAGGCCTATTTAACGTGCGCATGCTCTCAAAGATCCTTTCAGTTGGGACATTGGTATGTTTCCATTTGAAGTTTGTTCTCAGTTAAATGTGGCAAGATTTGAAGTGCAGTGAATTTTACAAGGATGGCTTCTTTCTTTCAGACGGGTTACTCTGTTGTCGCTGCTTGTCTAGTGTCCCTTCGGTTCGAAGAAAAGACTGGATATCAAGGGATGCGTAGGTGGTCCAGATGGAGTGAAGGTGTCATTTGTCTTCTTGTTATCGGATTGTGTGGTTTTGCTGCTGGGGCCGTATACCGTTTTCATGCTTCATATTATTTCCTGGTGATTCCTGTTGTCATAGCATTGTGTGGTGTTGCCATGCTTTATTTTCGCCAGGTGAGTTCTTCCACTCCTTCCATTTGTTACAAAGAATTGCTAATATCTTCTGATGTATATAGACAGAACCATATTGTTCTCATTTCTCAATTCTTGTCTACTAGGCTCCTGTTGTTTGAAGTATGTACGATGTCAAGGTGATAGGATGAGAGCTCACTGATTTTATGATTTTATTAATCTTGTTTATAAGATCCAAATTTCCTAAATTAGGGGAACAGTTTTGAGATGCATGTTCTTATCCTATACTTTTAGGACACTCAATAGAAAAACAGATTAATAATGTAGCTGTCATTCTTATTTCAGGTTTATTCAGGTACTCCTGGGTTTTCTTGTCCAGGAGTTCCTATCCTACCAGCAGTCTGCATTTTCTTCAACTTATTCTTAGTTGCTCAGGTTTGAATGTCAACCTCAAACTTCTTTGTAATAAGAAATTAAAATGAACTAGTGAGCAAATTGCCTAACCATAAGCTTTGCGTCTTCTTTTGCAGCTCCATCATGAAGCTTGGTATAGATTTGCAATTGTGAGCATCATTGCAATGGGAATATATGCATTCTATGGCCAGTTTCATGCTAAACCAAACCAAGACGAAGCCCTAGCTGTATAAAGCACCAGATTGCTCTAACATAGGTCTCACTGAAATGAGCTTGTGGATATCTTATAAACAAAAGGATGCCAAGTATTATTATCTTTTAAGCACGGTTTTACAAATTTGCGTGTATAGACTTTTCTTTTTGTGAAGAGAGTGTTGATTGATATCTGAGTTCTAGTGTATCTCTACAAGATTTGTTGCGCCAGTGCACTTCAAAGAGTCTTATCATTACCTTCAAATTGTGTTTGCTAGTTACAATCAAAGGGTTATGACTAACAAGAGTGTGCATGATCTTTGAAGTTCAATAGATATAACAATATTGGATAACCAAAAGGATGCTATTATATTTAATATAATGGAAGATATGATAAACTGAAACTACATAAATGGGAAAATACTAACTTTTTTAATAGCATCATTCTTCAAGATATGAGCTTTCCTAAGAATAGGCTAGGTATATCAGGTGCATACTACATCAGAATAAAAGCCAATGGTTCTTCTCTGACAATCCTTCACATTCAGTAGCTCCACATCAAAAACTTCAAACTGTTTGGAGCTGAAAAATGTTGCAGGCCCTACCTATTAAGACCAATATGTAGGCATGTAAATGGTATTAAAAATCAGTGTCAGTTGAAGAAAGTCTATAAGATAGCCATTATATTCATCATAAATACTCTAGTGATATGGTGTCCAGTTTTCAGCCTAGCTAACATGCATATATAACATATTTGAAATCCTCAACTTCCCTTTCAATTAGCCTACATTTCACCCTTAGGTTTCTCAAAAGGCAGTCATCAGATGCCAATTACATGTGCCAGCAGACAAAACAGAAAGGAGATTTAAGAAACTCACAGGTGGGCCGAGCTCTGGAGGTATGATTAGTCTTCTTTTACCACCGGGTTTCATGTCCTTGATTCCATCCTCAAACCCTAGATTACTTCAAATTTGTCAGTAAAAAAAACAAGGATGTCATGATACAGTATCAAATCATGATTTGCTCACCTGGTACCAAGGCATTAGTTCCCATGCGGATTTTTGCCGGAGTACCCTGCAAGTAGGAGCTGTCAATTCGGCGGCCTGATTCGTTATAGCCAATGTAATGGAAGGTGACCTGTGAATGACCTCAGTTCAGTTTACTCAAACAATAGTATCAAACTAGATGATAGTTTATGCATATATCAATAAGTCATGCATTCATTGCATTGTTAATTTTCCTTTTATGCATTTTGCAGCCATCTAATCCATTTGGACATTCTGCAGGATTGTTACAGTCATGAACAAGTATGGTAATCAACCAAGCAGCAGATTTTGTACAATCAAATAACAATATCCATGTCAAAAACAAAGTAAAACTAAACAAAGCTTCCAGAGAACATAAGTAAAAACCTGCTGGCCATCTTTCGGGCAATCACCTTCACCAACTTCAACATCTCTGTATATGAGCCCATTGTCACGCGTAATGTAGTTTTCAGGTGTCACTACCTTAACCTGGAAGCCTGAATGGAATCCATCAATAACTAGTTGACCTAGACAAAGTATCCGCAGAAAACCTGATGATTACAAAAGTTAAGTGTCCAAATTAAAAGGTGAGTGTCAAACCTTCCCTGATAAAACTCGGAAAATCCTCAGGCGCATTGTTTTCCTTTTGTATCCTTTTGTTTTGTTCTAGTAAACGCCTTTCATCATATGGGTTTTTCGATTTTGTCTTCCCAAAGGACGGCAGGTTCGGAAACAAGCTTGTTGAAACCAGACTGAACATGATCATCCTTCTACACGCTTTCTCCTCCAAGTGTAATGCAGACTGTTTTCTGGCAATGCATATCACGATGCAAGTTAAGAAATATATAAGACAGCAAAAGAAAAACCAGATGCACTTGTCCAGATATGTAACCAGATCTCACTGTTCATCACCATGTTTCTGATGATTTGAGCAGCAAAACGACGTGTGTTTCCTCTTGAGAAAGGGCTTGCCTTCCTGATGATTTAAAACAACTCCATCTGGTACAAATTAAGTTTCACATCATAATGACAAGCAAAAAATACTCATACACCAGTTAATACTAAATTCGACCAAAAAATTGAAAATGTTCAAGGAATGAGTGAAAAGACAATTGTGCTGCCCTAATTTCACTTCTCCTATGTCCTAAAATCTCTCAACATCACATCATGTAAACCTATTGATTCAATTAATCACAAATTGATCGAGTGAATGATGGAAACTAGGCTGAATATCAATCAAACCGTAATCCAAGTTCATTATTGGTCACAGATTCGAAAAAATAGCAATCCGATCATGTAATTTCCGGTATCAATAGTTCGATTACTTCAATGGCGAAATCAACCCTAAAAACCTACTACAAATTGCCATCCGGATTCCGACACAGCGAACCACTTTTCCTAATTTGACCAGGAGGAGAGTGAAGAACTACTTACAGGGGAAAGAGGCGCGAGACAGATGAACAACCGAAGATGAGTGCATCAGGAGCATGGCCTTCGATATTGAGCTAAGCAAACTCACTTCACTTGAACGCCCAAGTTTTCAGAGCAGAAAACCGTTCACTCTATCTTCTTCTTTGCCTACGTGGAAGTCATCTGGAATTGGTCTTCCCCTCTTTTCTGTTATTTACATAATTATCCCTCTACTTTTCCGGAATTCATGTATCTACCCAAAAAAACCCGGTTCATAATCAGGAAACAAAACCCGGTTTTTGCCAACCTAAAGTCAAGACCGATTTCAACAATTAAAGTAAACCGAACCGAACCCTTCTACCTGAAAAAAAGTAAACCGAGCCCTAGACCTTCTAGTTTCAGGAGTGAGGGGAGGAAATCTTCACCAATCAGGCAACAACCCACTGAAAGCGAGCAAAAGGGATCCAAGGGGAGGTCGATCATCATCGAAGCGGAAGGATCGAGCATAACTGACTACTGAATGGTGAGTTTTAGGGTTTGGAAGCGGGGAAAATGTCGCCTTTTTTTATTTATTTGATTGTGGATTCGTGTGAATCTTTGTTGATATGTTTTCTGTGGTCTTTGATTGAAAATATGGTGCGAAATCTGAAGTATAGATTGTAAAGATGAGATCTTGGGGCCTGGTTTTGGAAGAAGGGTTTGACAATAGCGTTCGAAATTGGTTAAATTGTGCTTTTTTAGTTGAAATGAATTCATCAGATTTAGACCTGATTGTTAAATCTTGCACCACAATTTTCAGATTGATTTCGATATCAGTTTGCAGTAAACCCTCCCTAAATTTTGAAAAAAAAGAGGGGTTAGGGCTTTGATTGGATGGAAGGGTTTAGCTTGAATTAAATGATACTAGCTGGTTTGGATTGAACTAAGGCAAAAATTCCTTGAATTGAATTTCAAGAGAGATGCTTTCATGTACCAGTTTGTCATTGAATTGTGTTTTGTCTTGTCATCCAATTAGAATTGAAAGGATTGAAGGTCCAACGATGGCTGATGACTTTGTAGAAGCTGAGCATGCAGAGGCAATAATTCTCAGAATAGAACAAAAATCTAGCAAGATCGAGTCTCTTCTCAAACAGTAAGACCTAATTCCTTCCATCCTTCCCAATTTTTTCTTGGATTTGCTTGGAAGTTGGAACTAAAACTGATGAATCGAAAAATGAAAGGTATAAGCCAGTGGAAGCTCTCAAAACCGCTCTAGAAGGTGCAACGGCTATCTTGAAAGACGAACGCTGCAAGGTCTCCATTTTCATCCCCTCTTGAATACTCTGTTTATGGATCCTCAATCCATTGCTTGATGATCTCTAATCTGGCATTTATTTATTTTTCTCCTTTTTCACTTGGGAGTAGTCGGCGAATTGGCTAGTGGTGCATAGAGCTCTAATGGCAACCAAAGATGTTGATGGGATGCTGATGTCTTTGGAGCCTGAGTACTATGATATTCTAATGAAGTAAGTCCCCTCATTGATTTTGAATTTATCATAACTGTGTCAGATTCAGTTTTTGCTGCTGCTGAATTTGATCATATATTGTCATTTGAAGAAATGAATCTGATATTGTTAAAGGTTAGCCTGGGGAAAGTTGCTTTCTCACTCTTAAATCAGTTTGCCAACTATTACAGATGGAGTAAGATCAACATTGTGCCCAGGATTTATGGTATAATAGAGAGAAGTCACAGGACTTTAAAGTTCTGTCACTTTTCTGTAGAAGATCTGAGCACCATCAAAAACCATGTTTTACTTGCACTAAAAGTTTCAGCATGTCGTCAACAAGAGTACACTGCAAAACTAAACTAAATTGACAATGAAATTCCATCCAACATTTGCAGGTACTTGTATAGAGGATTATCCACTGGCGATCGCCCAACATGTGATCAATGCCTAAAGATCCATGAAAAGCTTACTCAGAAAGCTGGTTTGGGATGCATATTGCGTTGTCTTGCAGATAATGAAAATACTGTTTGACTTATTTACTTCCATTATGTAACATTCAACATTTCTTTCTCCATTTACTTTATGTGTGAAGGAATGACTTACAAACACATGGGTACTTTTTCTTTCCAAAGTAGATGAAATTCATATATCTCATAATTGTATCCTTATGCATATTATGCACTGTCATCTTATGCATCTTGCCCTTTGCTTAGCAGGCTTCATACTCTAGTAAAGTATGGAAACAACACAACGCATAAGTGGGCTACCAAGGAAACAACAATGTCAAACAACGTCGAAGACACTTCTGACCGGTAGGAACAATGACTCTTTATTACTATAGAAACACAAATTGAACCCTAGTGAGTAATGATAAGTCTGATCTATACACTTTCAACTCTAATATGTAGATAAAGTTAAAATAGGTTAAATATACTGTAGTCATGAAGTATATCAACATTCAACTCTAATATGTAGATAAAGTTAAAATAGGTTAAATATATTGTAGTCAGGAAGTATAGCAACTCCCACATGAAGAGCTATTGCTTCCTCTTCTCTTCTTTACACCCCAAGAAAGAGTGCAACTATCCTTCTTGTTGTCCTCGTTGGCATCACTACTCGAACTCGATCCATCCAAGACAGCCTTATCATCAACCTTGAAGATAATGAACCCGAGAGACGACTCTGCACCAAACCGAAACGACCAAACTTCAACGGTCTTACCTGGAACGAGGTTGTTGTCTTTCACAATATCCATCCAACCGCCATTCAATGCATACGAGTAGCCAGGAGCCCTCTTTGAAGACTTCGATTTGGGCGCCGCCTGCTGGTAATTCCACCGGCTGAGGTTCAAATCACGAGCTACCAGTGAAGGGTCGATTACTTTGACATCAAGTCTTGCTCCCATTAGAAGATCATGCTCCTCTTGATCGGTTAGGAAGGTTGTTAGGATTTGGTTACGCGGGATTGTGAGACGGTTATGGTTCTTTCTAACATCGCATTCGAACAGGCTCTTGCTGTAGAAGTGGGTCGGGTTGTGGTTGTCTGGGACTCCGAGGGACTCTAGAATGCCTGGGAGATTGGGAATGGCGGGTCCAGGTTCAGGTTTCGGTTGTTGGATTGGAGTAGGGATGAAGGCACCAAAGATCTTGATACCTGGTGGATCAATCTTCATGATCAAAGATAACAAAAGGATGAATTGAATTGAAACGAAAAGAAAACTTATAATGCAAGTAACAATCAACTGTTGAACTCGTCTACGGAGGAGGAGAATCGTGTATAGCTGTGCAGTATATATATCTGCGGGAATTTGATAATTTTACAATCAATCGGAAATTTTCAATTACGTAAATTAGAGTTTATATCAATCTTTTTGATATAATTTAATAATTTAATATTATTGAGAGGGGGTGAGAATGTGAGATAATTAAATAAAATACAAACATCTTTTTCAGGCTAACCAAATTCTAGGTTTTATTGTAGAGAACGATTCTGTTTCTGAGTAATGAAGTGTTTCGGTTTAATCAAAAAAAAGAAAACAGAAATTTCACACGGTAACCCTGAGGTTTAGCGTTATTCATAAGGTGTACGAAAGTTTGTCATATTTCACAAGGTACCCTTGAGGTTTATATAAAATTCACGTAATAACCCTATGTTATGTACATAACTTATCATATGTCCAAAAAAGTCAATATTAATTTTAAATATTAAACTTGTGAAAAACGATTTAAAAAAAAAAAATCTTAAGATTGTACTCGTACAATTTTATATTTCTTATTTGAGTTATTATTTAAAATAAAAATTTATTGATCAAAATACTATAACCTCTTTATTTAACAAAGAATTATCAAATAATTTAAATTTACATTGAAAACTTTGATGATATAAGTACTTAAAATTCAAAATTCCTATTGTTTTAGGTAAGGAAAGTTTTGTACAAAGAACTTATAATGTAAATATTTTAGTTTTTTGATAGTTTACTTTATTTCCTTTATGAGGTAAATTAATTTTGGTAATGTGAATAATTTAAACTATTCACTAGTCAACGTGATCAATGAAAATTCAAGAAAACATGTAATGCATTTATTTAATTTAATAACATAGATTTAAAAGGTTGTTTATAAATATTAGTTGAAAAGGTTATAAGTTTTTTATTATATAGCCTTATCTATTACTTTAAGATTATATACTATAATTAAATAAATATATTTACCTTTATCATTATAGTTTAAACTTATTTATTAATATATTACAAAATAATAGGCAATACAATGCATCTATTTGAGTTGATAACTATTTTAAAGTTTCCATCAATGACCAATTGACCATTGAAAAATTTTCATTATTTATATTATAAAAATTTTCTTTTTTCATAAAAGAAATAATGTAAAATATCAAAATTTGAAATTTATTTACAATCAAAATTATTTATGTAAAAAACAATTAAGTAATGTAATGAAATGTTCAGTTTTTAAACTATTTATATTTTCAATTTAAAAATAAACTATTTGATTATTTTTTTATTCATAAATTTATAAGATAATAATATGAATAGGAAAAATAAATTTATATGTAATATTTAATATTAATAACGAATAAAATTATACTTGAAGAATCGTCAAACCCTTTTCAATTTTCTTTTTAATTTCACAAATTTTAAGATTAATACAAAATTTAACCTTTTTGGCATGTGACAAATTTTGTACATATTGTAGGGTTATTCCATGAATTTCGTATAAATCTCAAGTTACCGCAGGAAATATGTCAAACTTTGGTACACTTCATGAATAATATTAAACCTCGGGGTTACTACGTGAAATTTCCGGAAAAAAAAATCTAGGTTTTGTGGGCTCAAAAAAAAAACCAAGGTTTTGTATTCAGGTAATCGGATGGAGATGGCGGATACTAATGGAGGAATGGGCTACGAATTCGCACATTGGGGGTGGGCGATCGGAAGCGCCGGCCAACTAGGCTGGGGAATTCGGTCAATCCGGCGAGGCTACGCCGGCGACGGTCGCCTGATGCCACTCAAAGCGTTCGGCATCGCCTCTCTCTTCGTCGGAGCCGCCGCCGCCGCCGTTATGGCAACCCTAACGGCCTCCGGTATCCACAAGGTGCTCTTTCTCTCTCTCTCTCTTCTAGGGTTTCTTCAATTCTTGTTGGCCTCTTCTTGTGAACTCGATCAGTTTTGTCTGTATCGGTCACTGAGATCTGCGGAAAGGAAATGTTCAATTGGATCATAGAATTTGAGGAATTTGAACAGATTGATTGCAATCAGTTTGGAGGTGCAAGATTATGACAATTGGACTTGAACTTGAGTGCCCTCCTTTGCATTCAGTGATGTGTGTTGAAAGGAGCAATTCTTGGATTCCATACAGATCAATTATGTTTACAATTTGTACCAAATGCCTGTTGATTGATCATCTGCATCGATTAATTGATGAACTTGAAACATATTGTCGCTGTAAACATACTTGGATAATATCTGGCATTATGAAATCTGTAGGAAATTCAGTAGAGACTCAACAAAGAACAAGTTTTGGTTGAACCATAGCTTTTGCATCAAGGTTTTTCACTTTCAGCTTATTGCTAGTGTTTGTAGTGGTCTGAGTTGTTAATTAGCCATTTCTTCTTGCTTCCTTTTCAGGTGGATGATCTGAAAGAGTTGGGTGAAAATATCAGGACCTCCATTGGAGCTCCCCCAAGAAACAGCACAGGATAAAACTTCAACTCTGTGATGTCAACTGATCGATCATTATTAGGCTTTTTAGGCAATACGCGAAGCATGAGACTTTAGCAATGGCGCTTGTTGATCCTCTGGCTTTCGAGACATGTCAGACACCGGATTATGAACTCAAGTCTTGCCTCCCATTCTTTTTCTTGCTTTTGCAACTCTCTGCCAATGTAGAGTTCGAACCAAGATAGAACACCAGTGCTGTACTTGTTGAATCTGAGACAATAACACAACTTACTCTTTTTAAGAGTTTGTCATTTTTGCTGAATTTTCTTCATCTGTTTTGTAGTAGTTGCCTCTGTAACTCTCTGTTTATGATCCATATCCAAAATTTACTCAACCCATTGGTAATCCATGTCCACCGAGCATGCCCAATTGATAAACCGGTCTAATTGCAACACATAAACTGACATTATTATGCTGCATTTTGCTAGTGAAATACAAATTACCATAAGCTTCATTTTACAATTATAGCACACTTTTGTACTTATTAATTTTATAGTTCCCCATTTCATTTATTTTCCTCAAATAGCAAACATAACTACTATTCGTACCACGTGGAAAATGATAATAAAACACAAATTTGTACAATTTTACAAGATAGGTCCTTATACCAAAAACCGGACAAACTCCCCTCCTCCCTCCTCCTAGAATTGGGTTTTTGCAATAGACTTATGCAGACCACCAAATCGAATTCAAGATCAATCGCTTCCATTTTTAAACATCATAACCCTGAATCCAACAAATTTTGCCAAATCAATTATGTTCAATGGTCAATTGTTTCGATCTTTTGGCGAGCCGTATCCAACTCTCTGATTTCTCACAAAACAGTACCAATATCGGCACTAATTCAATCTTCTAGATAGTTTCTTCGGCAATATCAAATACCTATCCAACCTCTATCATTGAACTCCACCTGTGGTTTGCATATAAAATCTAGAAAACGAAAAACATAATTTGATATGGAAGATATTAGTTAAAGCTAGTTAAACTCAAGTACAAATATACGATCATGGCATAAATCCTTTGAAAACAACTTTACGTTGGCTCTGAATTGTTGTATGATCAAACCGATTGATAAAACCTAATTATCCCCATGAAAAAGGAAGGAGAGAGAGTTGATCCTTTTTCTTATACAAGGATCTACATGCTAGCCCATAGCAAAAAGAGAAAAAAAAAAAAACACGCAGACACAATACTTTTATTTTTACCACGTCACAAACCAACCAACAGATAAATGAGAGAAAAGCGGGGAAAGTGCATGTAGTAGTGGGAGACTCCCCTTCCATAATAACCGTTTCTTTCTTCTAACCGTCATTTCCCTTCTTCCCCATTGACAGAACAAAGTAAAGAAGAAGAGGAACAATCATCCTTCATCAAAGGATGAGAATCAAGAGTCGTTCAAAGAGAGTTTTTACAGCCACATCTTCCTCCTCCTCCTCAGGAGAAGAAGTGGAAGGAGAGATCGTCATAAGAAAGGGTCCATGGAAGGCTGATGAAGACGAAGTTCTCTTGAAACATGTCAGCAAATGTGGCCCTCGTGACTGGAGCTCTCTTCTTTCCAAAGGCCTTCTTCAACGGACCGGCAAATCCTGTCGCCTTCGCTGGGTCAACAAGCTCCGCCCCGACTTGAAAAAGTATGTGTCTTTAGTCATTTTGTTCCTGATTGGTTCGTTTTTTTGATGGTGTTTGATGATTCTGTGATATGGGTTTTTGTGGTTTTTTGGTGAAATGTAGTGGGTGCAAGTTTTCTGCCGATGAAGAGAGGATTGTGATTGAGTTACAGTCTCAACTTGGTAACAAATGGGCCAAGATTGCTACTTACTTGCCTGGTAGAACTGATAATGATGTTAAGAACTTCTGGAGTAGTCGCCAAAAAAGGCTTGCTAGACTTCTGCTTAATTCTCCCAAATCCAAACACAACAAATCCCTCTCTTCTCAGGTAATTAATCCAAACTCATAGAATTTATTACTTACCCTTTGTTGGCCTTTGTCAATTTATTACCCTTTTTGTTTATGCAGGGACTTAATTTAGATCCTCCAACGGTTGAGTCTTCATCAAATGCAGAATCCAGCAATTCGTTACACTACACACCTCTTGCAATGGAGGTTGTTCCACTACAAACCGTTGATCCAAACGACGAATTCGGATTTCCACCCAATGCATCCAGCCTCAGTCTAATTCCTGTGGATCAGCAGAACAACACAGAATGCAGTATCTTGCACCAACAAAATCTGCCCTTTCCGGAGCCTCCATCCGACCTGCAATTGCTTGATTTCGACTTCTTGGGCGCGTTTCCAAGACCCGGAGACGCCATTACAAGTGAAGGAGCCATTGTTGGTGAAGATGATGATCATGGGCTAATGCAGCTATCTACTGAGATGGCTGATTATCGTGGACCTCTTCAAGATTCCAGCTTTAGTGATCCGAAATTGGGCGGAGAGATCAAGCCTGAAGAAAGAGGGTTAGGAAATGATATTGTTTTCGATCAGAACTCGTTGAACTCCGATGGGTTTTTTGATGATCTTCCTTCTGATATCTTTGATCAGATGGAACAGATTCCAAGCCCACCACCCTCAGATTGGTGAATCAGTATGGGTGGTATCATCATTCATGTTGCTTGTTGTTATGCTGTTGACTGATGCTTTGTGTTGTAGCTTTGCTAATGTGTTGACTGTTACTAAGCTTAGGATTTGACAGCTCTAGAATTAGAGCTTTTCAAGTAGAAGGACTTGTTTGTTCTAGCAAAGTGATATGTACTCTTCTTTCTCCAAGCTAGAAAGGACTTTGTTCTAACTATTTATATAAAGGTGTCAAGCTTCTTTACGATTGAAGTCAATTCAGGGGCGAAAGGATCTATCATGTTTCATTATTTTAAATATGAACCTTTTCTTTTTGATCAAGTTTAAATATGAAGTTATCATATTATAAGTGACAACAATTTCTCTATAATATTCTGAATTATCATTATTTAAATAAATCAATTTGAACAAATAATAATTATGCTGAACAAATATTCTAATATTTTCAAAAATTAACAAATTAATAAGCATAAAAACAAGAAAGGCAAATTAACAAAAAAAAAAAGGATTTCGGAGAAAGAATTCTTCACCGTCGGTATGTATCTATAGGTTTCCCTCTCGTTCGTCTGGTTTGTAGTTCTTAAGAACTTTCAAACATCCAAATTTGATCGGTTTGATTGAATTTTCCCTTTCTTCCAATGTTCTTATGTCAACCAAAGAATTGTTCTTATTTCTGAAAAAATATCCATATTTCACCTGTTTTGTCCCCACATGATCCGTGTTGCTGACATGATCTCTTATTTTCTTTATGATTCTCTAATGTCAAGTGTTGTTAGCTTTTCTTGCTAGTTGTGAAGATTTTCATCTGCTTGAAGGTTTACTTTAAAGTTTACACAATGACTCAAATGTTCATTTGATCATGTATTAATCATCGGTGGCATTCATTTGGCTAATGTACGTGGTCATGTATATGGCTGAATTATTATCATGCAGTGAAGATCTTGCTTGAACATTTGCAAGTATGTTCGGTCATGCTTATCCGAGGAGAAGCGATAACGCGAAGTACTATGGCATACTTGGTGTTCCGAAAACTGCTAGCCAAGACGAGCTTAAGAAGGCGTACAGGAAAGCTGCCATAAGGATTCATCCAGATAAAGGCGGCGACCCTGAGAAGGTGTGCTTATCTTGAAACTGATTCTTAGTCCATGAATTACATACATTTTCACCATCAATCATGACCGGTGAAGTAAGCTATGATTGTTGTTGATGATCATTGTTCTGTTTATTCCTTACACATATTCATCTTGATCAATTGAAGTACACTACTCTTGTATTTAAGTATTACTTTGTATCAGTTCAAGGAGTTGGTGCAAGTGTACGAGGTTCTTAGCGACCCAGAAAAGAGAGAAATGTATGATCAGTGTGGAGAAGATGCTCATAAAGATGGGATGGGAGGTGGCAGTTTTCCTTCACATAATCCGTTCGACATTTTTGAACAATTCTTCGGTGGAGGGGCATTTGGAGGTGGGGAAACTTTCAATCTTGAACATACATTTGTCTTTGCTTCCTGTCCGAATCTGATGCTTCTTTCAACCTCTTGGCTCTTGTTGCTTGCAACTCTTATGCTGCTAGACTAATTGAGTTTCTGATCATGTCACAATTATTTACTCAATAGGCGGTACGAGCTCAAGAAGTAGATGGAAAAGGCAAGGCGAAGATGTGATGCATACCATGAAGGTTTCCTTGGAAGATCTGTACAATGGAAGAACAAAGAAGCTCTCACTTTCAAGGAATGTTTTGTGTCAGCGATGCAAAGGGTACACATATATACTAACCCATTTGTTATATCCTTCTAAGGAAATGTCTTTGTGGGCTCCATTCCCTTTTTCAGTCTTGCAATCCAAAGTTCTTCTTCCTGAAAAGCCACAGATTAAAACATAAATACTTAGGTTTGATTCATCTGATTGCTGTAAACTTTCAGGAAAGGATCTAGAAGTGGTATATCTAGTGGGTGCTATGCATGTCAAGGTTCAGGTGTCAAGACTGTAATAAGACAGTTAGGTCTGGGTATGATTCAGCCAAGGCAGTATACCTGTCATGAATGCAAAGGCTCAGGTTTATATCAATACTTTTGGTGCATTTTCTAAGTTCTTTTTTACTGGCCAAAACCATACCTGTCTATTCACTGATGCAGGTGTGCTCATCAGTGAGACAGATAAATGCCCAAGCTGCAGAGGCAACAAAGTTAGTAAAGAGAAGAAAGTGCTGGAGGTTCATGTGGAGAAAGGGATGAAGTCTGGTCAGGAAATTGTATTCGAGGGACAAGCCGACGAAGCGGTAACTTGATCATATATTTGTCAAATAGTGGATGGATAAAAAAAAAACGAATCTTGAACTATTTTTTGATGGTATTAGCTTATGATATGTGGAAAGGCCGCTTAGAAAGCTGTTTCATTGATTCAAGTTCTTTTGAGCATGGTTTTGCAGCCTGACACAATTACAGGGAACGTTGTGCTCATTTTGCAACAAAAGGAGCATTCTAAGTTCAAACGTGAAATTGATGATCTGTTTGTTGAACACACTCTCAGCCTAACAGAGGCGCTCTGTGGTTTCCAGTTTTGCCTGACTCATCTTGATGGCAGGAAGCTTCTGATCAAGTCAAATCCCGGCGAAATCATCAAGCCCGGTACTCGAACCTGACTGATCTTTTGCTCCTCATCCTTTGTTCATAAATTCATTCCTGGAAGTTTCATTGGTCAGGGCAATCCAAGGCGATCAACGACGAGGGAATGCCACAGCACAACAGACCCTCCATCAGGGGCCGTCTTTACATTCGTTTCGGTGTCAAGTTTCCAGATTCAGGCGCCCTCACTCCTGAGCAGTGCATTGCTTTCGAGAAAGCAATGCCGTTGAGCCCCAGCAGGAAACTCACCAAAAAGCAACTTGACGAGTGCGAGGAGACCACTCTGCAAGATGTTAAGATGGACGATTCAATGAGGAGGAAGGGACACCAGCGCGCTCAAAAGGCCTACAATGAAGAAGATGACGATGATCACTCGTCCATTCCCGGACTACAATGTGCTCAACAGTAGATTGAAATCGCGAAGAATCTAGTACAAAAGATGCACCTCAACACCAAGAACAAGCACAGAAGAAACTAAAGTTATGATTGATTAAATGTAGATGAAGTACATGGCTTTGCCACAAAGCAGATAAAAAAGTATAGTTTTCAAACTACATTCCATTACATTTGCTCACCTTCATAAAAGTAAAACTATTAAGCAAAGTTCAAATTTTATTTAAAGAGGATGGGATTTGCCTCCAATTTTCAAAGGCTTCTAAAGAGCACTCCTTCAAAGGTAATGCCAGGCCCAAATGCAAGGCCCAATCCCCACTCCTCCCCTTGTCCCTTCTTCTTCTCCAACTCACTCCTCATGTAATCCATCACATAGAAAATGGTGTTGCTACTCACATTCCCAAAATCCATCAAAGCCTTCCTGCTACTCTCAAGCTTGTCCCCTTCCAACCCCAATTTACTCTCCAGCCGGTTCAGAATCGCCGGTCCACCAGGATGCACGGCCCAGAACAAATCGTTAAACCCTAAGCCCTCATCCCCAATCTTCCCCATCAACTTCCTGCAAAACGCCTCGATATTCTCCTCGATCCTCACCGGCAGATCCCTGCCGAGCCTGAAATTGATCCCTTCCTCGGTCAATCCACCGTTAATCACCCCGTGTGTCCCCGGCAAGAACTCCTGAACGGCGAAGTTGAGCTCCATGAAGGGCCTCGACTCCCCGGCAAGAACTCCCGGGCTGGCTCCGATGATGACGGCGGCGGCGCCGTCGCCGAAGAGCGCGGCCCCGACGAGGTCGTAGGGGCGGGCGGGGCTGGGCGGCCGGAACCCTAGGATGGTGGTTTCGGTGGTGGCGAGGAGGACGCGGGAGCCGGGGTTGTTCTCGGCGATGTCCTTGGCCACCCGGAGCCCCGTCACGCCGCCGTAGCAGCCCAGGAAGTAGAGCATCACTCGCCCGACGTCCGACCGGAGCCCCAGGCGGGCGGCCAGGTAGAGGTCGCCGCCGGGGAGCCGGATCTCGCTCGACGAGACGTAGACCACGTGCGTGATGTCGCTCGCCGGCCGCCCCCACTCCCCGATCGCCGCCTGGCTGGCGTCCGCCGCCATCTCCAGCACGGCCGGGTTCGCGATCTCCAGCCGTTGCTTGATTGTTGGGGTTCCCTCCGTGGCCAGCTCCGGGTAGCTGTCCAGGATCTCCTTTGACATTACGGTGTAGCGGGTCTTGACCGTCGTGGTTTTGCCTAGCAAATGTGCCCAAAGTCAAACCATTGAAAATTTCATATTACAATAACGGTCGAATTGATAATCTAACCCAATAAAATGAAAGAGTATGATAAAAGGAAATATCGTGACGGATGAGATGCATTTTATTTTTTCACTTACACAGACGCTCTAGCTTCTCCTTGATCGCGACGTCTTGGCATTTGGTGTCGCGAATGAAGCCTTCGACCAGGCAGTCTTGTGGGACGAGTTGCTTGGGAAACGCCTTGCCTAAGGCGAGAACCGTGGCCTTGCCCGGTGTGGGAGCGCGGCCGTTGGGGCCGAGGCAGTGTTTGGAAGAGCCGTTCCTGCCGTTGCCTTGAGGGTTTGACATTTTTTTTGTTTGTAAATTGGATTGGGGGATAATTACTAAGATTTTGGTGATTAATGAGTTAAATTATGGAGGTACATTTGGGGGTTTATAAAGGAGATACGTAAGTGTAATCTTGGAGAGGAGTTGGTGAGTAGGGAGATTGGCATGAATGTAGTGATTTGGACATAATAATTTAAGTAAAGTTGGTTCCATTCTTTAGGCTCTAAAAGTGTGAAGTGATTTTTAAGGAGGGTCGTGGTATTTTAATCGCTATGAAGAGTACTAACCATGATCTTTGTACATGTGTGCTATATATTATAATACATGAATCGTTGAAGTTAAACAAAAACACAATATACATGGGCAAAGCCTTCAAGATCACGCTTAAAAATTGAAATATTTGTTTTCATTCTTAATATTTTGCTCAATCCAACACCAAAAATGGATACAATACGTCCCTAATTGGATAATTATCGTCATTAACCTTACAAGATAGTGGATTAAGCAATTTCCAATCCTCATCTAGCACCGAAGGCAACGTGTAACAGCGTGGAACAACATGGAACAATGTGTAACGAAAGGCAAGTACATAATCACTAAGGTTAGAGCAACAAGTGCCTTAAAAATTAGAGAATTATATCATTGTGACTTACAAAATTGAACTGGGCCGTCGGAAGAGCTGATAAACGGGCCCATTGGGCCTTTAGACCATGACTTTAATTTAGGGGTCGATGGCTCGTTTGGTTCTGTTTTCTTAGTAGAGCGAGCCTCCTTTCGATTTTGTGCTAGTGCGAAGTTTCAGATACAGAGACGAATACCAAGAGGAGGAGAAGAAGATGGGAGATGGACATGGCACAACTTACAAAGGGGTAACAATTCACGCCCCTAAACGCTGGCACACCGTCACCGGCAAGGGATTGTGCGCCATCATGTGGTAATTTCCGTTTTCTCTTTTCCATTTTTTTGTAAGAACCGATCGAGATCGAGTCTTGAAATCGTAGGGTTTTACTGTTTTAGCATCGAGTGTAGCATCGATGGTATGTGTTTCAGTTCTGTTTTCACCTCAACATGATTAAATATTGGGAGAAGTAAAGATTTGGTTGTAAGTCAAATCATTTGCGTTGCTATCCAATTGGAAATTTTTGTTTATGTGCTAGATTTTTGGATCTAGCCAGTTTGTTATGGTCAACAATGCCAATCAGTTATGGCTTTGTAGATTGGTGATGTTCTGTATAGTGCGTGTAGCTGCAATTCGGATTTGAGTAATTGTCAATGAGTGGAGCGTTTGGGATTGGAGGAAAATTAGGCAATGAAATGCTGGTTTTTGCCGCTTAGGGTAGTTTCAGGTTAATTATTCTGTATGGCTTCATAGCTGAATGTTGAAGGATGCAACCACGTGTGTGTCATGATATATACTGTTTCCATTTAGGAAGACATTTTTGAAGATGCAATTTCGAATTGACTAATCTAAGTTTGTTCTTTTCATGTTTGAACACTATTCAAGTGTGAAATTTTGCTAGCTTCTATATTTTGAAAGTATAATGCATGTCTTGACATGCCCTTATTGCATATATTGTTAGGCAATTTGCTGGAATTTTGATGTATAGGAAGGCTCTAAACAATAAAAGAAAGTCAGGCTACAAATCTCTAATTTAGGGCAATATTTTTTTCCTTTGATGTGTATTGTTGATGAGACTGCATCTCTGAAGAGTATATAGGTATATGTTCCTACATAATCCACATTTCTCAATGTTTAGGGTGGAGGATTTTGCAATTAGCTTTGGGAGAACAGATGTGCACTGGTCAATACTTCAATATGATAAATTCTCTTAAGAAGTTTTCTTTTAATTGAGAGTTCTAGGTCATGGATTTGCATGTCCAGTTCTTAATAATAAACAAATAACCAAATGTTATAAAGTGATGGAGTACTCCTATATTGAGAGTGTTTGATTTGTTTATTCCAGGTTTTGGGTTCTTTACCGGGCTAAGCAAGATGGTCCTGTTGTACTGGTGAGCGATTTCACATTACTATCTGATTCAAAAACCGTTATTGCCTTCTTACTGAACCATTACTTACTGCTGTACGCCTGATTGATACTCAAATAGGGGTGGAGGCATCCGTGGGATGGGCACGGTGACCATGGGCATGGACATGAGCACGAGGTTGGTTTCAGGCATTTCAATCTATATGAACATGATGTTATATTGTGTATACTTCAAATATAGTTGTGGGATATCAGTATAACCTGTGCAATTGATCAAGATGTTGATAAATGACCAACTTTGAAAATGAGTGACTTGTGGAGGAGGGATTTACGTATCAGGCAGTGATCATGAAGGTAGATTCAGTTCGCGCTAGTTTTACCAATTGAGGGTCACAACTCTTTTAGTGAAGTTCTGACCTATTTAACTATCAGATTGGGAGTAGTTGTTGGGTTTAGTTAGTTGACTTTATTTGGCTTGCTTTGTCTGCAGTAATCGTGATTTTAGGGTTTTTCATCATGTCTCTTTTTTAATTTGCTATTTCAGGAGTCTCATTGATCAGAAAGTATGAAGCTCCGTATAGTGGCTGCACAGCAGGGATGTGGCTTTGTGTTTGGGATCAATTCCCGTTCAATAATGTAATTTTTTGGAGTGGACAGCTTCCTTAAAACATGACTACATTTCGCCATGTTGCGTTCTCTGCACTCTTTGAATGTATTTGATCAGATTCAACATGCGTCCTGAGCGTTGGTTTTACCCTTGCTACGTTCTTTGTATGATCAAAGTCAAACCATGGTTGAATGTTATGGTGCAAGGTTGCACACTTGTAGTGGGTAAATTTCCATCCACATCTAAAATCAAATAGTTGGAAAAGAATAATTTCCTCAGAAAAATCTGAATCGGTAAAAAAAATGACTGAAATTTGTACTGGGAAAAAATGTACTGTATCATTTTTCTTCTCCATTCCACATACGCCACAGTATAAAGTTAAAACATGGAAAGCCCAGATAAATTAAACTACTTGGTTAATATTTCACAACTTTGGGAAACATTCACGTAGTTAAGTCCGCTTGTAGTAGTATCTGGACAAGATGAAATGCAAGCCACGTATAAGCAATGGAAGTGGTAGAGCAAAAATAAGAGTTCATGACACAAATTAAAGAAGAAACGGACGTACACAAAAATCTTTACGCCATATATGAAGGCGTATTTTCGTAGAATGCGCTCTGTGGAATACCAAACAGCTCGGTCTGATCCGCCTTGATACCTAACTCTTGGCATGTGAATTGAAGCTATTCAGTGAAACAATTCATGCAGGAGCAAATGAGAATCACGAATAACTTGGAAGGTTCATAGAGTAACTCAATAATCATGTTTTATGTAGTGTACAACTGTACATGGTTACTCTTATAAAAGACACTATGACATCCATATGAACCCTTGTACTGGCATTCAAAAATCAAGCTAAAACCATGATCAGAGACGTACCTGATTTCTGAGCAGCTGAAAATGACACTTTAGCCACACAGCTTTCCAAGTCAGTGATAGAGACACCACTACGAGGGACCTTGCGCTTCGGATTGTATGATTGTACGACTCCCAAAGCAACCCATTTAGGAGGGTTTTCATCCATGTTGTCCTCATCTGCAATCCATTACGAAATTAGAGTTGTTTTATGTCATTAGTTACAATTTCCATTTGAGATGCAAATTCAAGTATTACTTTCCAGCACCTCCATTATGAGTGATTGGATAACATTTGTGTGCAAGACACACGCTCTGTATGCATGAATTCCAACACTTGGTAGGTTGACACAAGAGACTGAAGTATGCATTTTTTGAAGGGTAAGAGTAAATGAGAAAGGCAATTAGACATGAAATAGTAGAAATCATTTTTAGGAGATTGAAATGCGGACTTTCGGATGGATACATATAGATGAACAACACAGTTAGATATAAGATTTATAGAGTAGAAAATCCTACCTTTAACTTCTATAAGATGGATGTCACCCATATGAAGGTCCCCAGCTTCAGACGCACGCTCATATGCCTCAGGAACTCTTGATGAAAGCTGTGCTAATGCATCAAACATACCCCCACGGCCCCAGCTACCCGAGTCATCCACACAACTGCATAAACAAAAATCAGTGTTCAGAATGAATTATTCTTATGATCTTCCCAAAACAAGGCTTGCATGTGCAGGTGCAATATGAACTTACAATAAAGAGGAAAATTATCATTTTCCAGTTTGGAGAGCAGACTCTATGGATAAAATGATTGCTCACTTATTCACAACTGAATATATTTAAGCATGTCAGACTGAAAAACTACCTGAAGATTATCATAGGTTCAGATAAACTTGTTGATGGATGCGTACAGTCTCCAAATACAAATTGGACAGCACCACTATCTGAGATCATATCATCACTTTGTGGGAGGATTGGTTCAGCTACAGACAAAGATTGGTAACCAAGAGATTGCCACTTGGCCAACCTTTTCTCTTCTGCTTTCTTTCTAGCAGCCTCACTTCGTCGTTTCTTTTCCTCGTCAGATCTCTTTCTATTTTCTAGTTCCAAATTTGAATTATCAGCTGTTTTCGACATCTCCTTAAACTTTTCAACCCATGAAAGGTAGGAAGATTCATCGACATCAATGCTTTCAGGTGCAGGATTTGTTTCTAATTTTCTGCCATCTAGATTCACTGGACTAATTTCAAGTTTACCACTATCCTCTTCATGTTCTTGTACACAGCGCTTAGAAATCACCTTGTCAGCAATGGCACCTAATACTGACATATTAGGCTCACCCAATTTTTCCTCACTGACCTCTGTCAGGTCAAACTTATGCAATCCATATATGATTGAACGTAAATCACCAGGCTCAGCCCCTTGGAGTCCTTTCTCCTCTTGAGAGATGGCATCATCACCAATGACGTTGTGGCTAAGCTGCAGCTTCCTTTGTGCTCTCCGCAAAATAACCTAAGCAGTAATGTACGACAATTAATTTTTCCAGTTATTTATTTGTTAATGCCTAAGGATTAATAGTAAGACTCACCTCCTCAATAGTGTTTCCGGCAACTAGGCTTATACATAAAACATGGTTCATTTGACCTATCCTGTGTGCCCGTTGCAATGCCTGTCGATCAACTTGAGGATTCCAATCTTGCTCATAGAATATTACCTGAACAAAATTAAGACAGATCTAGAAACTTTAACCTTAATTAATGCTATGAAACATCGTCAATTTGACACTTTAAAGCTTGCTAAAAGTGAGGGTTACCAATGTAATAATGTATTGTTTTTTATAAAGAAAAAGAAGGATGTGAGAGAACTCACTGTGTCAGCAGCTACAAGATTCAAACCTACACCACCAGCTCTTGTTGATATCATAAAGACAAACGCACCACTTTCGTCAGATTTGGAACTGGAATTTCCACTGCCTGGTTGCAGGCTGAAGTTTCTGATTGCAGCAAACCGCTCCTCAGCTCGAATTGATCCATCAAGTCTCTCATAAGAATACTTCCTCAACTCCAAATAATCCTGGATTACCAACAAATTTGCATTGGAAAACTGTAGTGCAACAAACCAGTTTCTGAAGAGAAGACACATTGATGCGTATATTAGCGATTTAGCCTATAAGGAATTGACACAAGATATTGTAATAAACCTGTAGTATATCTAGTGTGTTGGTCATTTGAGCAAATAAGAGAACTCGGTGTCCAGAACTATGCAACCTTTGCAGAAGATGATCCAAGATAAGTAGTTTCCCGCTAGCCTGAGAAGAAAACAGCAGAGGAAAGGCAAAGCTGAATACAGGATCTTTGGACAAAAATCTTTAAGTACAAGGTGTAGAAGCACATAAATAGACCATATATAGAGCACATAAACAGACCAATATAGGGCATTTGAAGATAAATTATATAAATTCATTACAGAAACTTGACAGGTTGAGTACCAATACTAGGTGTTCTCCCTCTTCATAGGGTTCAGGCTCAATACCGGGAAAGAGATAAGGATGACTACAAGCTTTCCGCAACTGGATTACCTGCATGGATGTGCAATAGTAGATAAATAGAACACTGTTTACTCATTTCAGAAAATAAAGACTTATGAACAAAGGCTGTGAACAATGTAATTAAATAAGAACATGCATGAGGTTCTCGGATACTGGGACATCCAAGTAATTAAAATACTAACACGTACCATATTTTGTAATGATTGAGTACTAGAGGTCCCCGAAGCAAATGCAAGAAGTTTGGGAAGCTCTTTTCTCAATATGGATAGATAGACCTTCTTCTGCAAGGCTACAAGTGGTACCATCCTAACACAGATATAGAAGATGCTTCAATCAGTATGTTCTCAAAAACATTGAAATCACATCAGAATAAGATAGCATAAATGAAGGTGATGGAAAACTAACAAAGTGAGCTCAGTAAGAGGTGGCAAAGTGAGAGTTCCACACTCAATAAGCTTTGCCTTTGTTCTGCGGAGCATAAAAGCTTGCAGTATACATTTTAATGCCTTGAGTTGCTCATTGACCTTGGCATTGTCATGACCTGTCAAAGAAAAGGCCGTACACGAATAAATGCAAATCTTCAGTTTGCTTCATTATTCAAAAACACTCTTGCACAATGGAACCAAAAAATATGTAGGCAACCACCGATCAGAAACAAGTTCAGCGGGTATATAAGCAGATTAAACAAATCATAACCTGATGAAGGATCTCCAGCTTGCTTAAATGCACTAAGGAACTGCTCCAACTTGCCAAAAATAGAAGGCATACAGAATTGCATCAACGCCCAAAGTTCAGTAAGATTATTTTGAATAGGTGTGCCAGTCATTAGCAAGCGTCTAGGCATGACAAACTTTTCTTTTAGCACATTGTACAAGACCTGTTGATGACACGATGTTGAATAATTAACACACAAAAATGAGAAGAGAAAGAGAAAATCAGAATTACTGGTTACATGACAGCACCTCACTAGTTAGTTAAATCTTGATAATCATCTAGATAAAGGGAGTGTCATATGATAAAGGGGATAAATATTGTATCAGAGTTGTTATTGAGAAGTTACTTTGCTGACAAAGACGTACACTTTTCGGATTTTTTAACCTCTGAGCTTCATCAATAACAGCAAAATGCCAAGGAAACTGCGAAAGAAAATCCTGGTCCAATAATGCTATATCATATGTTGTTAAGAGCACATCAAAAGGAAATCCAGAAGCCTGCGAAGAATACAGTTTTGGGCATTAAAATTTATTATCTTCTGGTTGCTAGAAAAATAGGTAACAGAAGAACAAGGAAAATGTTAAGTTTAAATACCATCAGTACTTACAGAAGATGTACAATGTGACTGTATGTGATCATGTATTTCCCAACGCAAAGTTTTTCGGTGTTCTTTATCTCCGACGTACCTAAGAACTTTCAGTTTTATAGAGTATTTTTCGATTTCTGACACCCAGCTATCTGTAACACTTAAAGGACATAAAACCACTGCCAAAGGAAAATGCACAGAAGAAGATTAATAACACTCCAGTTAAAATTCTGTGATTTTAAGAATACACAATCCAGGCTAACTTACAGAATGGCCCATGCAATTTTTGACAGCACTTCAAGTAGCTCAGGAAAGCAATAGCTTGTAAGGTCTTACCCAGCCCCATCTGCAAAGAATTCAACCAAAATATAAAGAAGAAGTACACAGCAATCAACTGAGAGACTTCTGGTAAACAGAAAGTAACCCAACATATTAACAATTTAGTCACACTAGAGCTTAGATTATCCTTTTGATGCTTTTGAAGTTTAGAAAAGGGCAGAAGAGTAAATGACATGCATCAAAGGCCATTCTTGCATAGTATACAACACCTTGCAACGTCAAACCATGCCACTATTACATATTCAAGCACCACAAGATGATATGACTATACCTCATCTCCTGCATTAACAATAAGATTTGTTCAGAATACATTTATGTATAATGTTCAGTGATGAAACTAGTAGGCAAAATCCAATTATCATATTGTATCATACATTCATACCTATCTACTAGTTTAACAAAACCAAGTAGATCCATGCATTCATACTTCCATAAATATTGTCAGAACTTACAATTATTGCAAAATTAAACAAATGTAACTGCGGCAACGGTGCAATCAAAGCCTTCTAGAGACTAAGTAATACCATTAGTCCATTACACATTACATGTCTGGTTCATCTTCCAGGCATGTAGGTGGCAAGCTAGGGCATTACCTATTTCGATGGAGATGTAACCGCTGCTTAATTAGACCTATTCGACGACCTAATCATGAAATTCCCCCTACGATATCATGGAAAATAAAATGTAATTAAGGAATAAGGAATCTTGAAAAATTGCCTAAATATAGTACACCACTACACCGGATATCCAATTGAACAATCTAACAGCATAAGCCAAATTACGAATGTATTGCAGAAGAGTTTGAACTGAAGAACTAGGTCAACTGAAAAGAAAGAGAGAGAAATTACCAAGGATGACATTGACACCGAGCTTGTAGCGGCGAATAAGCCACGAAACACCTTCCGACTGATGGGGTTTCAGAACGGCCGTCACTCCTATCTCTTCAAAGTCCAATTGAAAGTCGCCGGCGCCGGAATCGCTTTCGAGTACGATCTTCGCCGCCGTTCGGAGCCTCTGCACGTAATTCATCTTCTCTGCTCGTCAATGGCTTCTCGGAGAAGCTCCTAAAACCGAATGTGGCGGGAGAGTAATAGTATTCCGCCCGAACGACCCAAACGAGCCCTAAAACCCTTTCGCTTTTTATATTGGGTAAAACAAGTAAACATATTTTGCTTTGCTGTCAACGTGAAACGTGGGCTGCAATTAGTTTACACCTGTCAAAGTCTCAAAGTAGTCTGTGTTAGCCAGTTAGCCTTTACCGTTGTAGTCTTGGATGTCGTTCAAATTATTGATGAACGTTGCCCCGCCAATTGTTGACAGCTGTCATATTCGTTGAACTTCGTTCAAATAAAAACAGTAATAGTACTCCTAGTTGTTTATTTCAACAGCAGAAAAACGGAATTTTAATTCCGTTGAGTTCTAGGGTGAATTTCCCAAAACTACCATTGGAATATGGATTTTGTATCAAATCACCCTATGGAGCAGAAATTGCACCAAACATCCCGTAAAACTAATCTGTTAAAGAAACTACCCAGCTGAGCCAGACGCCATATTGTAAATACTCCCGTTCAAGTGTCAGGAAATTACAATTACAATTTCCTCCGAGTCTAAATTCTATGTATAGTGACTATAGTCAAATGTCCAATAATAATGAGAATTCCCAACACTTCTCTAGCAACATCTCAGGCGAAGGCTTCCCTTTGCTTGGTCGGAAGTTCAAGCTCCGGCTCCGACTCACTGAGACGCGAAAAGTACTGATCCACCATGTCCTCCGTTACTCTGTCCAAGCTCGGTGGGTCCCACTTGAAAAACAAAACAATTGAGCATCAAAACCAACCTATTTTATTATTGTGCCCGGATCATCGACTCGAGCTGAAAGCTGCATTTTGCAAAGAATACCTTTGGTGAGAAGTCTTTATCAATCATTCGAGCTCGAACACCCTCGCTGAAGTCTTTGGATATTTGTCCAGACATTGTCTGAAGAGACATCCGGTACTCACGGGCAATGCATTGGTCTAAAGTTTGGTTTCTTCCTTCTCGAATCTGGTAATTACCCACAAATTAAAAAACGAAGAAGAGGTTGACAGACTGGTGAATGTGAATTGATCATGTAACAAGGATGAGTTGAAAAGGAACTAACCGATCTTAATGCAACCTTCAAGCTCAAAGGCGATAGTTCTTTTAACCTCTTTATAGTAGAAGCACACCATGCGTGATCCGTTTTGCTACCCTCATTTTCCTACAAAAATAAAAATACACATATTAGATAATATAATGATTATGGCTGCAACCCATGTCCTTGTTTGAGCAAAGACTTTATGATGTGCTTAGATTTGCTAAACATGATAACCAGAGCACTGATGATTTCTTCAACTGTATCACAGCCGAAACATCTGTCAAGTGTCTCCATCCTGAACATGGTAAAGACAAAGTGGTTCAAAACAAACTATGGTTCAGCTGATAAAAAAGAGGTTCAAAAAGATAAATGGTAATACTTTAAGAGATCATATTCCAGCCAGTGTCACCAATGAAGCAATAAATCTAAGACTTTTTTCTTTTCTCATATTGGTTTCAATCTTGACTATGCATCAACAGTTCAACACTAATCTTTCTACAGAGCTTCAAACTTATTAACTATTAAGTTAGCATGGCACACCTTCGAAGTACACTCATAGTATCTGGAGCCACAGCATCACAAAACTTTTGCAAGGAACTCTCAATAACAGATGGATCATCAGTAACCAATTTGCCTAGATGTTCTTCAATTTGAGGAAGCTTCTGTTAAAATAAAATATTAATGTTAAGATAAAGCTAATGCAAGCAGTTGAAGAACATATGAAGGCAAAAAGTTTATTAGAGAACATACAGCGCTTAGGGAATAGTGTGTTGCAAGTCCACAAGCATACATTTCAGCTCCACTGAGAGTTTCACTTGTTAGAGCTATATACTCTCCTGCACTCATCGTGCTCAATAAATTAGAGCTAAATACAGGAAATAACTTTATCGTGTTGCAAACTCAAGATATAGTAAGGTACAGATAATTGGGAATCTAATTTTTGAGAAATTTGTCATGTAACATACAGTCCTCATCAGCCAAATTCAGAGGAGCTTTTATGCACAAAAAGGGATGCTTATGCTTTAACAGCTTAAACTTAAAATTTGTGATATGACCACAGTTTTGCTTATTGAAGAGATATGGAACAGGTTGTTTATCAAGAAAAATTAGAAAAGAAAACATACCTTCTATATTGGACAGTAAAAGAGAATTCAAGTGTACATAACACTCAATAAAGCATACTTCAAGCAAGCAGAGCAAAACTTACCAAGGTGACCAGGTAAATGCGAAAGGTAGAAAGAGGCTGCAGCATCCGGATGAAAACCAATTGAAGTTTCTGGGGTGGCAAACACCTGTAAGGAATGATATCCATAACAATTAGCAATTCAACACATATAAAAAACAAAAGCACAATATATACAAAGAATAAGATACTTCATGTGACAAATTAGTCCAGTATGATTATTTGTGAAAAATAGACATAGTCAATATACAAGCAGCCACTTGGCATGGGTCAGAATGATAACTATCACAAAAGCATTAGAGCTTAGAAAATTACATATTAAATCAGACGGTATAGGGATAAGTGCCTTAATTAATAGTTTTTAAACTTACAGTCCTTTCAGTAGCAACACAAAACATTCCCGGGATTGAAACCCCTCCTCCACCACCCATTGTAATTCCATTCAGAAGGGCAATCTAGACAGGAATAACAAAAGCAGAACGGTGAGGATAATGTTATCTATAGCTTATTAATTAGTACAATAACAAGGCTTTTAAAAAATAAGTGTTTTAGAACAGAGAGAGTTGCCCCAGTCTGCATTTATAATATGATCAGACATGTGAATGTAACACTTAAGCATAATAGTCATGGCATTGTTCCACTACCAGTTCATTTAATAAAATTCACAACATTAAACCGTTAATTAACGAACCTACTAACATGTTTAAGTCACCCTCTTCCAGCAAATACTTCAAGTGCAAACCTTCCTAAGTGCCTATTTGTAAGCAAAATAACATGTAATGCAATGGGGTATTGGCTTAATGAGATTGATAAATTCTCACATTTGGTTTCATGTAGGTCCCAAGAATATACATAAAGGTATAACACTCCCTGAAAAAATCCCTGCATTCATCAAATTTTCCTGAATGACAGAATAGGCTTGTTAGTAACAGAAATGATAATAACAGCAATAAAATTACCTGAGAAAGCATCCAAGATTAAAGCAGTTGTTAGTTATCTTGAAACCGACTAACATCACTTGAACTAAACTGTCAAAATTCCCTCAACTAGTATACTATTGATACTAGCTGATGCCTTTTCATATTTTATCATAGGAAATATGAAAGGGCAAAGATATAACAGAAGCAATACTTCAAATCTAAGATACAAATATTACTTTAGAAATAGTTCACATTGACATGCTCTAAAATTCAGGTACTGGCCCATATAGCTTTAAATTCCCTCTACCAGGACAAAAATTAAATCGGACCTTCTTGTATAAGATGATAGAGACTAACGATGTCTCCGCCAGCACAAAATGCCCTGCCACTACCCTTCAAAAAATAGAAGAAGTATAATTTTGTAAAATTCTCTATATACACACCCAAAGATCTAAAATCACAAATTGGAATCACCTTCATCATCACAAAACCAATGTCAGGATTTTCTTCCCAGGATTTGTAAAGCTTTTGCAATCTAGTACCCTGAAAAGCAAGACAATTGGCTTTAGGACAATCTAGCTCTAAGTTTAACATATCCACCACATGTCAAGAAACCTAGCTCTAATTCAAGTTAAACTGTGCTCCCCATAGAATTTGGACAATCAGAACTCAATTGCATTCTACTTGAGCTGTCTAAATAAATGAATAAAATGCATATAGATGCGTATATCCCATCCATGTTTTATGTGCTCTCTCCATAGTGTCTCAATGGTGAGTAAGAAAGCATGGCAAGACAATGCTTAATGCAGCTTCTAGCTACTAACAAGCACAGGCTTATTTTTACCCAGGATTAAGCTGAAATCTCATGATTGGCAGTAGACAGATGTCATAATATTTACAGTTACATCAGCTAAAAAAATTTAGGTGACTACAAATGGACAGAAATCAAGTTGAAAGATGAAACATGACAGCAAACCCTATCTCAATCATCTACAGACAAGAACTGAACAGTCCATAGTAGAAGTTCCAATTCTGAAGTCCTATTCACTAAAATTACTAAACACAACTTAACATTGAAAGTATCGATTGAAGCCTAAACATCGAGAGTGATTACCATGGACCGATTGAGGGCGTTGAGATTGGAAGGTCTGTTGAGAATCGCAGTTCGACAATGTCCTTTCCCCTCCACAAGCACCTACATATACGCACAATAACCCTCACGAACAGCAACAAAGAAATTGAGCACCAAATCTGAAACTGGAAACGATTACCTCTTGATCGACATCGTGGGAGACAACAGGCTGATTTTGTTGCGAGCAAAGCCCTCTACTCGTTAAACAGAATCCGCCATTTTTAAGACTCCTGCTATTCCGCCTAATCAGTGTTGCTGTCAACCTCTGCATCTTCCCCAATCTCCACAAAACCTCCTTTCCTCACTCTTCCTCGATAAATCAATTATAAAATTCTCACCTTGACTGGTGAACAAAACTACAATATTAACTTACCATGACGAATTACACAAATAAAAGGTTCTATGGTGTAGTGGTTAGCACTCTGGACTTTGAATCCAGCGACCTGGGTTCGACTCCCGGTAGGACCTTTTTTTGCGTATAATTTTCTCTTATCAGTATATGTATATGTACGGGAACACAATGATTGATCTCAAATTCGGTTCTATGGTGTAGTGGTTAGCACTCTGGACTTTGAATCCAGCGACCTGGGTTCGACTCCCGGTAGGACCTTTTTTTTCAACATATCATTTCATTTTGGAGGTCATATCTATTAGTTAAAGTTTGCATACTCAATCTCGTCAGCCGGTATGTTCTCAAGTCTCAACACATTTGATCGAGTGGGCATTTCACACCCGGCTCGTCAGTCACTCGATGGTTCGAGAACGGCTAAGCCCACGTCACACGCGCAATATGAAAGTATTAAGTCTGGTTTTATGTATATACCAGACGTGTATGCTAGCTAGGTAGTTACTTAGTATGCTAGCTAGTTATTTTGTTAGTTATAAGTGGCAGTTAAGTCGGTTACTTGTGTAAGAAGTTAATTAACCGACTAAGTTAGTTATAAGCAGTTATGAACAAGTAGTTTGTAACTCTATATATATGTAATTGAGAGACTCATATGAAGTTACTCTCAATCTCTGTAGTCATACATAAGCACATAAATAAAGTGTTGTGTTTATACCGAAATCTGTTTTGTACTTTGGTGTAATTGTTGTCGTGTATACAAAGCCTAGAATTATCATTTGGTATCAGAGCGTTTATGAAATTCATGGCTAAAGACAATGAAAAAGAAGAATCATTGACAACATTCAAAGGAAACACAAGTAATGATGCACAGAATGATAAGAACTGTGGTGAAAAACACATCACATTCTAATATCCAATGCTCACGAAAACAAACTATGGAGCGTGGGCAATCAAGATGAAAATCTTCATGTCTGCACAAGGGGTATATGAAGCCGTTGAAGAAGATGGTGTAGCAAATAGCAAGAAGGATAAACTTGCACTTGCAGACATATACCAAGCCATAAGTGAAGATCTAATGCTTCAACTTGGTGCAGACAAAACGGAAAAACAGGTTTGGAATATGATTAAAATGATGCATGAAGGGGCTGATAGAATAAAAGAGGTTAGGACCCAGACTCTCTTAAGGGAATTTGAAGGCCTGAGAATGAAGGAAAATGAGTCAATAGATGAGTTTTCTGGCAAATTACAAACTGTGGTTAGTAAGATAAGAGGCCTAGGAAATACTCTGGAGGAAGAGAGGGTGGTGAAAAAATTCCTAAGGTCCATATTCTCACGTTTTATACAGTTAGCATCCACCATGGAAGAGTTCTGTGACCTAAAAATCAAAACAGTAGATGAGATAATAGGATCCATGAAAGCACATGAGGAGAGGATCCAAGAATTAGGAGATAAAGGCCTTGAGAATGCCCTCCTTACCCGGGCTGAATGGAAAGCCAGAGATAAAAGGAAAGGGAAGGAGAAGAAACATCAAGGAGAGTCTAGTAAGAGTTCTGAAAATTCCAAAGGGAAAAACAAGGGTGAATCACATGAGAGCAAGGATTCTAATCAAAAATATAGGAGAAAATTTGATAAATCCAGAGTCAAGTGTTATGCGTGTGGCAATATGGGGCACTTGTCTTATGACTGTGATTCAAAAGAAAAGGAGGAAAAGGCAAACTTGATCATGAAGCAAAGTGATGAAGAGCCAACCTTGTTAGTACTTGAGGAAGAAAAACAGAATGTGACTCATGATTACAATTTGATGAGCATTGAGGATGTTAAGGAACATGACTTTAGCAAATGGTATTTAGATACAGGTGCTAGTAACCACATGACAGGTAATGAGGAGTTCTTCACTGAATTAGATAAGAATGTGGGAGGAAGAGTCAGGTTTGGAGATGGCTCGATCACCACCATTTCAGGGAGAGGTACTGTCATATTTTCTAGCAAGAAAGGTGACCATATACCACTTACTGATGTCTATTTCATTCCTCAATTGAAATCAAATATAATAAGCATTGGTCAGTTGGACCAAAATGGAAGCAAAACAGTGATCAATCAAGGAGAATTGAAGCTATTTTCAAAGCAAGGAAAGTTGATTGCAAGGGTAAAGATGCAATCCAACAAACTGTATACTTTGGATCTTCAAATCACCAAGAAAAAATGCTTGTTGTCTAAAATAAAGGAGTCAAGTTGATTATGGCATGCCAGGTATGGTCATTTGAATTTCAATGCTTTGTGCAAGTTGGCAAAGAAGAATATGGTGAAAGGCTTGCCACAGATTGAGGGGATCAACAGACTGTGTGATGGATGCGTGGTAGGGAAGCATCACAGAACACCCTTCTCTCACTCAGCAACTTATAGAGCACAAAAGCCACTGGAACTTGTACACGCAGACCTTTGTGGTCCCATCTCTCTTGCATCTATTGGAGGTAACAAGTACTTCCTACTCCTATTTGATGATTTCTCTAGGTTTATGTGGGTGAGATTTCTCAAAAGCAAAGACTTAGCACTGTCTGAGATCAAGAAATTCAAAGTTGTTATAGAAATTGAGAAGGAGTTAAAGCTCAAAGCACTTAGAACAGACAAAGGTGGGGAGTTCACTTCAAATGCTTTTAAGGATTTTGCAGAGAAAGAGGGATTGAAAAGGTTCCTAACAACACCCTACACGCCACAGCAAAATGGTGTGGTGGAGAGGAGAAACCAGATGGTGATGGAGATGGCAAGGTGTATGATGAGATCAAAAGGAGTACCAAAGGAGTTTTGGGCAGAGGCTGTACAAACAGCTGTCTATTTGTTGAATAGAGCACCTACAAAAGGAGTTGTAGATGGTACTCCCTATGGAGAATGGCATGGAAGGCCCCCTGTCATACATCATCTCAAAGTATTTGGAAGTATTGCTTATGTAAAAGATGTAACTCCACATCTGTCTAAGTTGGAAGACAGAAGCAAAAGAGTCATGTTTTGTGGCTATGAAGATGGTTCCAAAGCATACAGATTCTATGATTATGGGAGTGGGAAGATAATCATAAGTAGAGATGTGAAGTTTGATGAATCTGCAGAGATAAACTGGGATGATGAGAGCACTCTAGAAAAAGGAAAGGGTGACTTTCAAGGTTTCTCACTGCCAGAAGAAGAATTGGGAGAGAACAAGATGCCACAGTTTGATATAGGTGAGTGTGATGATCAAGAAGGCTACCAAACACCTTCTACTCCTGTGTTGCAGAGGAGGCCACTCGAGGATCATGAGATAGAGGAGTCACCAAATTCAACAGGAAGTGGTATCTACATGACAGATTATGATCATACTCCGAGAGGTTTCAGGAAAATTCAAGATATTTACAATGAAACTCAAGAAATTGAAGAAGAGGTTGGTCTGTGTTTTCTGTCAAGTGAGGAGCCTACCAGATATGAAGATGTTGTAACAGAAGCTCAGTGGAGAAGTGCAATGGAGGCAGAAATTGCATCAATTAACAAAAACAAAACTTGGGAATTGGCAGATCTCCCTAAGAAGCATAAAGCTATAGGCTTAAGATGGATCTTTAAAGTGAAGAAAAGTCCTGAAGGAGAAGTTTTGAAGCATAAGGCCAGGCTGGTAGCAAAGGGCTATGTGCAAAAGTTTGGAGTAGACTATGAAGAGGTGTATGCACCAGTTGCCAGACTTGAGACCATAAGAACTCTCCTTGCCTTTGCTGCCTCTAAGGGATATGAAGTCCACCATATGGACGTGAAGACAGCCTTCTTGAATGATGAAATCAAAGAGGAAGTCTATGTCAAGCAACCTAAGGGGTTCATTGATGCAAAGTATCTAGAGAAGGTGTTAAGATTAAACAAGGCATTGTATGGCCTTAAAGAAGCACCAAGGGCCTGGAATTCTAAGTTGGATAAGAGTTTAAAGGTCATGAAGTTTGTCAGGTGCAGGTCTGAGCACGCCTTATATACAAGATCAGGAAACAATGAAACTATGATTGTTGGAGTGTATGTGGATGATCTAGTAATAACAGGATCAAGCACAAGAGCAATCATGAGTTTCAAGTCAGATATGAGAAAGGAGTTTGACATGAGTGACTTAGGATTGCTGAGTTACTATCTTGGCATAGAAGTGGTGCAAACAGAAAGAGAAATTCTGTTGAAACAAGAAAGCTTTGCCAAGAAAATCGTGCAGATGTTGAACCTGGAAGGATGCAATCCTTGTGTCATTCCTATGGAACCAAGGATCAAACTGAGTAAACATGATCCAGGGGAGAAATTGGTGGATTCAACTCTGTACAGAAGTATAATTGGAAGCTTAAGATATTTGGTAAACACCAGGCCTGATCTGTGTTACAGTGTTGGTGTTTTAAGCCGATTTATGGAGGATCCAAGAGAATCACACATGGATGCACTCAAGAAAGTAATCAGGTACATCAATGGCACAATGAAACTTGGTTGTTCCTACAAGAAAGGAGATACAGAGGCAAGTTTGACAGGTTATAGTGATAGTGACTTGGCTGGTGACATTGATGATAGGAAAAGCACCAGTGGTGTGATTTATTTCTATGGAAGGAATGCCTTATCCTGGATTTCAAGAAAGCAGCGAGTAGTGGCTTTGTCTTCTTGTGAGGCAGAATACATGGCAGCCACTGCAGGAGCATGTCAAGGGATATGGCTTAAGGCATTGGTGGAGACTTTGGAAAATAAGAAAGGAGGAGATGTTACATTGAAGATAGATAACATCTCAGCTATTGCTCTCTCCAAGAATCCAGTGTTCCATGATAGGAGTAAACACATTGATACAAAATTTCACTTCATAAGAGACTGTGTTGAACAAGAGAAGATCAAGGTGGAGTATGTTCACACGAATGATCAACTGGCTGATATACTCACAAAGCCACTGGCTAGGCAAAGGTTTGTGGAGCTTAGGCAGAAGATTGGAATGAAGTATATAAACCAGACTTAAGGGAGTGAATGAAAGTATTAAGTCTGGTTTTATGTATATACCAGACGTGTATGCTAGCTAGGTAGTTACTTAGTATGCTAGCTAGTTAGTTTGTTAGTTATAAGTGGCAGTTAAGTCGGTTACTTGTGTAAGAAGTTAATTAACCGACTAAGTTAGTTATAAGCAGTTATGAACAAGTAGTTTATAACTCTATATATATGTAATCGAGAGACTCATATGAAGTTACTCTCAATCTCTGTAGTCATACATAAGCACATAAATAAAGTGTTATGTTTATACAGAAATCTGTTTTGTACTTTGGTGTAATTGTTGTCGTGTATACAAAGCCTAGAATTATCACAATAGTCCCAAGAACGACGACCGGAAAACCATTTTCCGACTCGTTAAAAGCGGCCAATCCCAATCAATTAACTCAAGAGAGGGGGCCCTTAAGAAACGAGCACCGGCCATGTTTCAGTTCCTTCTGACAAAAACCCACCTACCCAAACATAAATCTCTTCTCCTTTAAAGGCTGTTATTATAACTCTTATGCAACCCAACTATTCGCTCAAGTTTTCATCACTCCTCTTTGCAATATGTTTTCCAACAGAGCACGTCTGAGTAAAATCTCAGACAACTTTGATCTTCTTCTTCTTCCTATTCTCGTGTTTAATTTGTCGTCTCCTTCACCCAAAAATGGACCCCCCCTTCGCCCACATTAATGCTTCACATGGGCATGGTCACCTTAATTTAATTGCCTTAGCCCTTAGCTGGAGGAGACCAAAGTCGGATTTTTACAGCGCCCATTACCAATATGCAATCAATTTTTTTACCTACTTTCTTTTCACGCTGGAGTTAAATTGAAGGGAAGATTCCTAGCTTTGTAGACCACTAAACTTGTCTGGTTGAATTTGATCAGAAGTTGAGTGTCGATCAGTCACTTGATGGCGAGAGAGGGGGGGCCTCCTTTGAGACTATAAATGGTAAGAAGAGGACAGTAATTTAAGTTTTCATGCACCGAAAAATGAGTTAACTGATCGACTTGATTTTTGTCATTGGGGTAGGTGACATTGCGTTGTAAGTTGGGTGAGAATCATAACGCGGGTAAATAATTACGAGAGTAAAAATGTTCTTGTGTTATGTGTTTGTTTGAGTGGGAAAAGATTGGATCGCCTAATGCACGGTTTAGTGCACAAGATCCAAAAGAAAGCTAACCGGCTAGGGTTGTGTATCGATTTAAAACGGAACCGATTGAACCGAGTGAAACCAAAATTTGGTTTAAGGTGAAGTGAAAAAGAAACCCATTTGGTTTGGTTTGGTTTGGTTTTATTTTCTCGGTGGTGTGAGATTGACAAAGAAAAAAAAGCTATCATTTCATAAAATTCGACCTGAACAGAAACTATTGAAACGAAAACCGAACAGGCCAAAGCCCAAAGCCAACCGAAGTTCAGTTTAAGGTGAGCCGGACACGTTTTTGTTTCGATTTTCTCATTTTGAGGGGATGAAAACTGAAAAGCTATCATTTTATATCTTTAACTTTGAACTAAAACCCGAAACGAGTACCGTCATTTCCGATTCAGCTAAATTTTACGGTCCGAATGGTCCCACACTAAAAACAACACACATGCGAAAGCAAAGAGAATGACGGAGGTTAGGAGAATTCAAACACACAATAATTATATTTCACACGAACAAACAAATTCAACGAGATATATGAGGGAAAGATCGATATGTAATTGATGTGTTTTACGTACAAGGGTGTTACATGTTAATCCGTGCATGTTTATGTTGAGAAATAGGAAGCATGTAAAAAGGGTACGTTACTACGTACAAAAATCAGGGAAGTACGTACTACTTAAGTCCGTACACGAGGATCGATCGCGATAGTTGTGCAGGTAAATCGAAGAATTAAGAAGAATCGAACACGTCGGAACAAAGCTAGCTGTCGAATTAGACACGTATATCATATGTGTTTGATTGGTGGTACAACTCCAGAATAGTACCCAATTGATCGTTTTTCATGCCATTTTGCTTGCTCGCAGGAAGGATCGTAGTAGTGAAAGTTTTATTTTTATCTTTTCTTTTCTCTTCCCCTGTGAATTGGTAACATTGGATGAGTTATTTTTTTCTACTCCAGTTGGGTAACTTTTGGGCAGTAGAATAAGGTTATGTTGTTGAATGTATAAGTATAAATAGGTTCATATATTCTTTTCTTGGACGACAATGATTCATCTTCGGACCGTGATAAACCCTAGGTTAGTAATAGCATCTCCAACAAAGTCTGTAAAATTTCTTCAAAATAGAGAATTAAAGTTTAAAATATCTAAAAAATTTATGTTTAAATTCAATATTAAATATTATATAATAAAGTTTGTATTTAAATAGGAGAAATTTTTGATTTTGGAGAATGGAAACCTTGCTCCAAATTTGGGGAAAGCTAGACTAGCTCATCTTCTTCTCCATCTCTATTTTGGAGAATTGGATGGGAAAGCTTTTGGACCTTAAAACACCTCATATTTTCCAAAATTATATTGAGAAATGAGGAAGTTGTTGAAGATGCTCTAACTGCTTGAAAAGGACCACTAGCCAGTTGGATTAAATTTTTCGACCCGATTTTACGCTCTTGTAGAAAGGATGGTAAAATTTGACTTTTCACCCAAGTGAAAGCTAAGGACGGAATATAACTCGTACTCACTACTCACTACCACAATATACCTCGCATTCGGGACAATTTTTCCTAATGTTTAAAACAAATGAATTACACCTAATCATTAAACAATCTAAGACGACAAGGTGTTATGTTCACTTAAACATTTTTATTCAAGAATTTGGATTGAGTTTTTTTTTTTTGGATAACACTATTGTAAAAATCTGAAATGGGAAAGTGAAGTCTCATTAAGAAATCGAATAGGAAAACAACAAAACCAATGGACCACAATACGTGACAATGATAGTGGGCATGAATGCATGATTGATGGTCACTTACGAAATAATCCGTATAATAAAAAAAATTACAAATTGAATATTGGTATACACATTTTGAAATTCAGTCTTAATTCTTACAATTATGAGATTAGTACTTAAATTCCATTCCACTATAGATTGTGTCAATGCCCAATAAAAATCAGCACACATGCCTCAATTCATTGTTATCTTTTTCACCAAATGTACATGTCAATGTTGTTGCCTATACGGAGGCAACAATGACATTAGCGTTACCTATTACAGTAATACAGTATGATAATACTATTGATGTCATTATGAAAATATGAATATGATGAGTTTCCGTACGGGGTAAGGTCACCATGAGTGTCAGCCTTGATTATAATAATTTACTTTTTAAGTCAGAGCTTTGCCTGCTTCATGTTGTCTCCCATAACTCCACGTCACCACACTCATCTTCTTAATTAATTGATTCGGCTAGACCTTAACCCCGACCGCTCAATCAAAGCGTGTTCAGTTTTGCTCTTGGTCCCGTGGTTAAAAATGGGGCTAGGTCACCCAGATGTCATGTGTTTGATGCTTGAAGAGATCAAATTCTGCTATGTAAGAGAGAAGGCATTGAGGAGGGCCTACTGGTCCGGACGTAGACTAGCTCCGGCTAATCGAACCGGACGAAAGATAAAAAAAAAAAGTTTTGCTCTTCAATGGGTTACTATAGGCGTGTTCAATTCATCTTCTTAATTATGTTTTTCAGCGTCTTTTATCCAATTATTCAGATACTATCCTCAAACTTTGAACATTTTACCCTTAGTTTTGAACCCATGATCTTAAGGTAATAGCCTAGCGATCCAAATCTTTTGTCTCGTAAACACATCCCATAGCACGTTTTATTGCTTTTGATTGATGTCAAACTAGATACCTGAAGACAAGTGTCTAACTTGTTTGATTTGAGTTCGGCTACTAGTGTGGATATCAAGGAGTACGGAATTATATATAATTGGTTGAATTGACAAGTAGCTTGTTTTGGACGAAAAATGCACAAAGCACTCAAACGTCCTTTGATGGAGGTCAATAGCCAAAGGTTTACGATCGGTTTCGGTTGTCGGGAGATCGAGTAGAAAACAGCAATAGAAAGCGATAGAAACTTAATATGAATCAAATGAAACAACCATGCAAATAAGGAAAATTGCTTATCTCCTTTTTATTATGATAGATCGACAAATTACAATCGATAGCTTTGGATTTCGGATCCGGAAGCCTCCGGGTTGATGGTCAGAAAGCTGTCGGACGGCGGCGGTCGGTGGCGGTCGGCGGCGGCCGGCGGTGGCGATCTTACCCACGAGGGCTATGAATTACAAGCTATAGAGAGAAATACAAATACAAGTCGTGGCTATTGTGATCTTGTGTGTTCTGATGTGCTCTGATCTGTTTCTATGGCTTAAGGAGTCTATTTATGTGGTTACAAGATAGAGAAAGTGGGTATAACCGCCCTAGAAAATAGGCACGATAGTAGTTCATCCATTTGAATATGACTTTTGACTTGTTCTCCCTTGAAAATAGCTCTTGAAGGTTGAGGAAAACATGGCCAAAGTTGTTGAAGTGGTTTCCGAAGATCTAGGGATCTCGTTTGACCTGTTGGAGGCGTCAGCCGTCGGTTTCTGCAGGAGCTTTCTGCTGGCACTTTCTGGCATTCGGGAGCTTTCTGGGACTATATTCTGCAGCGATAGCCCTAGAAACCTTGTTTTTCACTGAGATTCTCATGAGATAGGCTAGAATCAAAGGGTAAATTTAGGGTCCAACAATACCCCAAATTCATCTTGGTCGTCGAGGTAAGGAGACGGGCGAGATGAATTTCATTCTTTTCACCGGATGCTACATCGTTTGCAAGAGTACCCCGTTGATGGAGTTTCTGGTCAACTAGCGTCTTTATGAAGGAAGTGGTTAGCCAAGGGCATGGACTCGATCGGAGTCGTCAACTAAAGGCACGGACCTGACCGAAGTCGTTTGCCGGTAGCGTTGGTTTTATCGAAGTCGTGTAGCCTCGGGCGTTTAACTTGACGAAAACCGTTAGCGTCGGGCGTTAACTTGACCAAAGTCGCTAGCCTTTAGCTAAGACTCGACCGAAGCCGCTAGCCAAGGGCTTAGACTTGCCGTCATATGAAGGTGGTGCTCCGGAAACTGAGCTTTCGTCTCGGAAACTGAGAGTCTTTGTCTCGGAAACTGAGGTTTCGTCTCGGAAACTGAGGTTTCGTCTCGGAAACTGAGAGTCTATGCCTCGAAACTGAGGGTCTATGCCTCAAAACTGAGAGTCTATGCCTCGAAACTGAGGGTCTATGCCTCGAAACTGAGGGTCTATGCTCCGAAAACTGGAGGCTTGGACACGAAACCCCTGCAGAAAGTGCTTGCGATGGTTTCTAGCAAGGAATGTCTTTTGATCATGATCAGACCGTGATTGTAACTGACGGTTAGCGCCTCATGTGCTTTCTACAAGACAAGACAAATAGATAGAAGGGTTGGTCGTGGGTTTCTCCAATGACCCTTCAATGCTCAAGTTAGTAACGTATGCTTAAGAAATCATAAAGAAAGTGTATAGTGTAAAATAATATAAGATCCTTAGCGACGATACGGATGAAACCTGTGTTCCTTGCGATCACGAGCGATTGGACCATGACCGTGACTTTCTTGGTCGTCCTCACTATCGCTTTCAGAGTTTTCTTGGACAGATTCGCTATCTTCCGCGGTTTGGTCACTAGATTCAAGTTTCTGGAAGTCATGTTCCGGAATCCTCCGACTAGCCTTATCTTCTTCGAGGCGGATTTGGGTCATTGCTTTCGCTTGGACATCCTCGAAAGTTGTACACGGGTTCATGGTCAATTCATCGTAAAGTTCGTTGCTCGTTTGAAGGCCTTGGCGGAATGATTCGATAGCCGTCAAAACATTGCAATCGGGAATCTTGACTTTCTCGTGAACGAAACGATTCAAGTAATCTTTGAGAGTTTCGTCATACCCCTGCGTAATTCGATATAAATCATTAGAATACTTCTCAAGACGTCGACTACTTATGAATTGAACTTTAAATAAATCAATGAGATTCGCGAAGGACTCCACGGATCCCCATGGTAAACCAAGGAACCATCTTAGGGCTGGGCCCTCAAGAGTAGCCCCAAAACACTTGCACATGATGGCTTCACGGTCCTTTCCAGGGATGGAAACCGTCATCATCTTTTGCTTGAAGATCGATACATGATCATTGGGATCATCGGTGCCATCGTAGCTTGACATATCGGGGATGGTGAACCCCTTAGGAAACTCAACCCCAACTATGGCTTCCACAAATGGAGAAGCCTCATAGCCGTTGTCGGGCTCTTTCTCCATGGGATGCGGAATTCCGGGGATCGTCGCAATCTGCTCGTAAAGAGCCTTAAGTTGCTTTTGGACCTCTCGCTTGACGATGTCTTTGATGTCGAGAAGAGTAGGAACGACCCCAGCATCTTTCGTGGGATGAAGCTTAGGAAAGACAGCTGCAGCAGTATCCTGACCGGTGACACTTTCCGATAGGAAAGCTCTTGCGGTGGTCGTGGAAACTTCTCGGAAAGCTACTGCTGGAGGCATGTTCCTGTCCGTCGGTACCTGCGATCTCACAAACTCATTTTCAACTATTAGTTGCGCCAATTCGGCGTTGGTTCTGGAGGTTTCGGCTTTGAATTCATCAAATTCTTTTTGGAAGGCATCTAGACGGGCAAAAAGTTCGTCCATGGAAAACGGCCGGAGTTTGGCGAAAGGATGATCGTTTTTTCTTTAGCTATCGGCCCCACGGTGGGCGCCAAATTGTTTTGGACGAAAAATGCACAAAGCACTCAAACGTCCTTTGATGGAGGTCAATAGCCAAAGGTTTACGATCGGTTTCGGTTGTCGGGAGATCGAGTAGAAAACAGCAATAGAAAGCGATAGAAACTTAATATGAATCAAATGAAACAACCATGCAAATAAGGAAAATTGCTTATCTCCTTTTTATTATAATAGATCGACAAATTACAATCGATAGCTTTGGATTTCGGATCCGGAAGCCTCCGGGCTGATGGTCAGAAAGCTGTCGGACGGCGCGGTCGGTGGCGGTCGGCGGCGGCCGGCGGTGGCGATCTTACCCACGAGGGATATGAATTACAAGCTATAGAGAGAAATACAAATACAAGTCGTGGCTATTGTGATCTTGTGTGTTCTGATGTGCTCTGATCTGTTTCTATGGCTTAAGGAGTCTATTTATGTGGTTACAAGATAGAGAAAGTGAGTATAACCGCCCTAGAAAATAGGCACGATAGTAGTTCATCCATTTGAATATGACTTTTGACTTGTTCTCCCTTGAAAATAGCTCTTGAAGGTTGAGGAAAACGTGGCCAAAGTTGTTGAAGTGGTTTCCGAAGATCTAGGGATCTCGTTTGACCTGCTGGAGGCGTCAGCCATCGGTTTCTGCAGGAGCTTTCTGCTGGCACTTTCTGGCAGAGCTTTCAGGAGCTTTCTGGGACTATATTCTGCAGCGATAGCCCTAGAAACCTTGTTTTTCACTGAGATTCTCATGAGATAGGCTAGAATCAAAAGGTAAATTTAGGGTCCAACATAGCTAAATAGTTAATTCATAATATACAAAATAATTTTAAAAATATAGTGAACTCAAACCACCTTTAAAACATGTTATATAAGAGCATCCCATTTAAATTGAGATGTTTAGTTTGAATCTACCAATCTATCAAGTTTATCTAGTATTTCAATTCTTTTTTTCAAACAAAAACACTCCCTCATCTTAAGTGGAGAATTTTATTTTCTAATTAAAGATATAAAATCACTTTCTAAAATACGACAATTAAGCTCCAAGGGACTAAATTAAGCATGTCAAAAATGAAGAATAAACTATGAAAATGTTAAAATTGATAGCGCCATACGGCAAATAAGCACAACTAACAAGGTCGAAATGGTAAATTCCACATCTTTAGCATCAACCAGTAAAAATCAAAGTGATAAAAAAGGCATGAATTATCTCTGCACAAAGCGGGCCCCTACCGGAACAGACCATATCGCAAAAGTCTAGACAGCAAAAAGAGAGAAACTGAAAGACTTAATGCACACGCCACTTTCCTGATCTCCTAAACCCCATAAATATCCCCTTCCATTCATCCTTGTTCGTCACCACACATCAGGGCTCGGTTTTGAGAATAATTGAGGTTAACAACTTGCATAAAACAGTGAAATCATGTGCTTACATTAAGATAGTTAATTAAGATTTGTCATGCTATTAATCCTGATTTAGACTTGGGTTTTATTGAGCATCAAAAGAAAACTAACCGGTACGTAGTATTGAGGGTCATATATGTTTATGCATGTAATTAGTGGTTCAATGATGATTGATTAGTGTAATCAAGACCCCTTGTGGCTCCATATCTATACTACCTATAGTATAAAGCGGAGACAATGTCTTTACAAAAAATTGCGCCACGTGTCATTTCAATAATAAAATATTCAATCGGGCCCTTCTTTATACAAATTAGGTAGTTAGAATCTCATATAATCTTATCCCGTAAAAATTGATTAAAATTTATCAAAAATTATGAATTATCCCGAAAATTATAAACTATCACTTACCAAGAATTAGTTATAATCTTCCCATAAATATTACTATTTAATAAAACATCATATTTATCATAAAGTAATTTTTAAACAAATCCAACTTATTGATATTATGAGTTGATTTACTATTGATAAAAAACATTAATCATAATACGAAGATAAATATATGATCCTATCATTTTAACATGATCATTAACATTACATATATATATATTAAATTGGATTTATAATCACATAACCCGTACATGATACGGGGGTTAAACTAGTTACCCAGTGGATTGTCTTCATTTCTCTTCTATTGGCATTGTTTCTTGTACTCTTGTATCTTGGTTTTGCATCGTCGACTTGCTTTGTTGTAGAATGTTCCAGCCTCTTGAATCACTATCAAGAATGTTTAGTACATCGAACTTATATCTTCTCTTTTTTGGTCTAGTAAAGTGGTCTATCACTAAATGTGAGGAAACCTTATCTTTGCCTTCTATATAAAAAAAACAAACATTTTGAACCATTTCTCATAGCTTTGCATTGAACATCACCTTTCAACCCATGACCCTAAATATCCTAGGGTAAAAAAAGAGTTATGGCTTGTAACATTTTTCTAACCGACTTGTTCCTTTAAGTACGAGAGTCTCACGAGTGAAAAGACCATGTATGAGGTGGACTCTAGTCTTTGCTAACACACAGCAACAAACTCCACTACCACTAAAATCACAAGCAAAATTCATCTCCCGAAAAAACGTCATTTCTCTCTTTGCCGCTTTCCCTTTTTCCGGTCACCTTATTCTCCACGAACTCGTTCAAATCTTTAGGGCACAACGAATCCGAGCTCGAATTAAATAATATTTAAAAATTTGAAAAAAAATGTTCGAATATGAGTGGGAAAATTCCTCGCACATGCTGCTCCAACCCACCGTCGACGACGACGCCTCCAACGGAGCAAGCCACGACGGCCTCCACCACCATCACCACCAGACGACAGCGGAGGAAGCCTACTCCGGTGGAGGCCACGTGGACGCCTCCAGCTTCATGTCTCCCACATTCCTCCCCTTTGCCCACCACAACAGCCAAAACAACCCCTACCACGGTTTCCAGACGGTTATGGATCCACGCGCTTTCGCAAGCGCGTCCTACTCCCACGCGCCACAGTCCGGGCCTTCTTCGATGCTCTCCTCCGCCGACTACGACTCCGCCGCCTTCTTCTCCACGTTCCCGAAGCCGGAGCCCGGCGGCCAGGTCTCCGATTGCAACAACCACCTCGGCGGTTCCTCCGCCGATCTCGATCGGATCGGGCTCAATTTAGGCCTAGGCGGCCGGACTTACTTCTCAGCCGCCGACGAGGACTTCCTCAGCCGGCTTTACCGCCGCTCCAGGCCGTTCGACGGCGGAATCGGCGGCTCTCTGGTGGCGAACTCGCCCAAGTGTCAGGCGGAGGGCTGCAACGCTGATCTTAGCAGCGCTAAGCACTATCACCGCCGCCATAAGGTCTGCGAGTTCCACTCTAAGGCCTCCACCGTCGTCGCCGGCGGCCTGACTCAGCGCTTCTGCCAGCAGTGTAGCAGGTAATTAACGGATTCAAAATCGCCGGAGAAATCAGTTACTGAAAACGGATTCTGACAACTCAACCGCATTTTGTAGGTTCCATCTGCTGACGGAATTCGACAACGGGAAGCGGAGCTGCCGGAGGAGGCTGGCGGATCACAATCGGCGCCGGAGAAAGTCTCACCAGGCGAACGCCTCTCAGGATCGCCGCTCTTTGCAGGCCGACAAGCTGGCCGGGAACTCGTCTGGATCGGAAAATCCTTCAAGTAATTAATTGACCGAACTCTCTCGATCGCTCTCAAGTTCCTTTATGCGTTTCTATTGTAACGGAATTGAATGAATTTTTTCCAGAGTCGCCATCACGCGCTCACTCCGTGTCATCGGTGACGTTGGCGGTTTCGCTGTCGATGCAAGAGAGCAAACTCAACTGCTACAGCTCGTCAGCTTCGCCCTCAGCTTCGTCCAGCTCCATATTTTACTAATCCAAGTAGTTTAATTATGACCTATTAGTTATAATTAGGTCTGGTTAAGTTTGCCAGCTAGGTAGGGTAATTAAGAAACTAAGAATAATTGATTTAACCTGATCAGTTGGCCAAGTATTTATTACTCCGTAGTTAACCTGTGAGCTTTGTTTTCATTTCCTAGTTATAACGTACTTGTGAGAAACTGAGAACTACTAGACGTGTGTATTATACTATATAATATTATATATATTGTGTGTGATGCCTATCATGCTCTGTTTGGTTAACGGGGAGAAAACACGCGCGTGTGGCAGTGAGATTTCAAGTGTGTGGGTAGAAAAAAATTCCATTTATGGGCAAACTTTGATTTTTTACAGTTATCCTGAACTCGGTAAATAATTGGGTATCGTTGAATGGGAATTGCGGTTTGCGGAAGTCTTGTGTCTTCATGCGTCTGTATCAGTCACTTCTCGAATATGTGTATTATTGAGCTGGAGCCCGGAGGTGAAAAGGAATTAACTGATCGGGGTAAAAAGAGACCTATCCAGAATCTCAGTAAATAGCTGTAACTGTGATTTTCTTATTGCTGTTTGGAGATAGGGTGGGATATTGATTATGAGTCAGTTAGCTTTCCTCCTGTCTCCCACAAGGAGGCCATATGATCGATATGTGTGTAAATATTTGAAGTAAGTAAACATCCAACTAAACATGTTGCCATTTGGTATGGGGCCCGGCTTTCTATCATCGTAACATTATTTGCATCTAGACATGGGCGTTCCTTCAAAAAAAAAAAGACATGGGCGTCAACCCGTGCAATTAAAAATCGGATTTGGACAATAGATACATGTGTGAATCTTGATAGGATTTTTTTAGTTCGGTTTTGATCGGTAAGATAGTCAATTATGGAAATTAACGAAAGTTTGGGTGGTTGTGTAAGTTTTGTCCGTTGGCCCATAATATGGTTGCGTTCAATAATCCTAAAAAAGAGTTGATCGTATTGAAGTCGAAAATGCAAAGAAAAAAACATCATCAACTCTTTGTTAGATGTTCGCTTATTCTACATTAGTTGATAGAGTGAAAATCTTTCAAAAAATAAAGCACGGAGAATACTTGACTGATGTTAAAATTTCAAAAAATATCCAACGCGACGAATATCAACATCAACCCCGTCAATTAAGAAATGCGAGACTTAGCCCAAGTAGAAATCGATTTCCACCAATAAAAGTGGAAATTGATCACATGCATGTGTGTACGTACTTAGCATGCATTCATGCATGGTGACGTAAATCGATCAACCAGCAACACATATGCACTATATGGTAATGTAATTGGCTCATCCAGCTTTAACGGATATCAATTCGACTATTAACTATCTAGGGAAGGTTGAATGTGAGGAAGGCCGATATGCATATGTAACATGTGCACTAGGGTACGTAAAAAATTGTGTAAAACCAATGTGCTCCATATACATTTCTAGAATACAACCACGCATTTTCAGCAGAAAAAAACATTATCTAGTTATAGTACATAGTATATATATGCATGTGAACACCTTCAAAAGTTGCAACTGAGCTGAATATATAATAGTTCTACGGTTTGATCTAGATATTTATTTGGGAAATTCCGTATGGTGCCCTCGAGTTTCTTACTTTTCTGGATGGTGCCCTATAAAAAAAGGTATTCCGAAATATACCCCTCAGGTTTCATACAAGTCCGGCCCGTACCCTTTTATGGCTTTTCTTCCAACTGCCGTTAATAGCTACTGTATTAAACAAAAAGGAAATCTAATTGTAGAAATAAAAGAAAATGAAGAAGAAGCAAATCACTTCGTTTTCTTCTACACCAGTAAATCAGAAGAAGAAGGACTACACTGCCACTGGTGGTTTGGAGGCCAGACGACGGAAGGCCGTGACCTACAAATGAACGGTGGACATAATTGATTTTGGGTATTTGTTTGCAAGTGATGCGAATCATGCGATTAAGGTCGAATTAGGGCAATTTGACGAGTGATTGACATGATTTTCATACTCAATTCGGAGTAATTTGACCATAATCCCATCAATTGCAGAAAAAACCCAAATCGAATTATAATAGACCTAATTTTCGTCCATTCACAAGCTCCGTCTACCTACTCCGATCACCGCCTTTTGTGTCCCACCTACAATGGAGGCTTCTGGCCTCACCCCTTTCTTCTCTAGTTGGATTTGTAGCCTCATCTCTTCACTGTTTGTAAACCCTTCTTCTAAACTATTCATATTTGGGTTTTGTTTGTTTCCTGATTTGTCCTCTCTGGCCGTCGTCGAGCGAGCGAGGGGGCCGGTGAGGCAAGTCGAGCGCGGAGAGAGAGGGCGAGCGTCGGGTTTTGGCCGGAGGGATCGAGGACGAACCAAGGGAGGGCGAGAGAAGAGCCGCTGGCCGGGCGCCGGTGTCTGCAATCCGAGAAAGGCCAGCGTCGGTCTGCAATTCCAAGCAGAGGAAGAAGACGAGAAGCAGGGGAAGAAAATTGAAAGTGGAGGGGGACCACCGAAGAAAGAAAGAAGGGAAAGGAAAATTAAAAGGAAATTAAAATGTGAGTGGCATTAACGGGAGTTGGAAGAAAATGTGCATGAAAGGGTACGGACCGGACTAATATGAAACCTGAGGGGTATTACTCGGAATACCTTTTTTTGTAGGGCACCATTCGGAAATGTAATAAACTGGAGGGCACCATACGGAAATTCCCTATTTATTTTCATTCGTACAAATACTTAAGCCATTATACGGAGTAATAATTAAGGGAGTGGAATTCAAAGTCACAATTTAATAATAATTCAATGATCGTGAATGTTACATTTATCAGCAAGACTGATGGACCTTAATAACATATGAACCTATGAACAATTATTTTTTTAATTGGAGCATTTGGCTTTTTATTTTTAATGATGACTTAATGTAGTTCGTTGTTTTAAGTTTTAACTATGAACTTATAGTATTACAACAGATGGTAGAAACAAAACCCTATCAATTCAAACAAGCAACAACAATTTCTCAACTTGAACAAACAACAACAAAAAAATCGAATTAAAAAGGTGAACATGACTTTCAAGTCTTAAGTAAATTTGATAACATTAAGCCTGTTTAATGGCCGAAGGTTAAACTAAATAGCTTTCTTTTTGGGCCTAGTGGGCCTGTCCCTAAACAGGCCCAAGCTCATTCAATTGATGAACAAGGAAACAGAGAGTGAGTGAACCAGGACGGACCCGGGAGGAAGAAATCTTCACCGGCATCGGCAGAATGGTAGGTTTTCCTTTCGTTCAATCCTGGTTTGAGCTTGTCTATCTCCATTGAATTTCGTTTCTCAAGAAATTTCACCACCGAAGACCGATCGATGGACTTCCGGACGAAGATGACGAAGCCGACGGATCAATTGGCGCCAATGCTCCAAAGCGCCCAAAATTTGTTCCAAATTCCAAATTCCAACCAAAATCCAGGCCTAAACCAGGCGTTCCTGCTCCGGCCGCCTCCATAAGCCTTAAGAAGGAGCCGATCAACGCTGTCAAGAAGGAGCAAGACTCCGATCAGCCGATTGACGCCCTAGAATTTGTTCCTCCAGAAAACGGCGCCAAATCGGAAGTTTCCGACGGCCTAGAGGCCATGGACGTCGACACTAACACCGTCGTTGCCGGAGAAGAGCCACCATGTGCACCAATCCCGGAGGAAGAAGATTTCGTTGTTCGTGAAATCGACGTGTACTTCAATCCTCCTCCTCCGCGTGAAGAGGGAACTCAAGTAGGTATCTACACTACAATTTTTTTCCCCACCGCTTTCAATTTCTTAGTGTCGGATTGTAGTAATGAAGTCTTGTGCTGTGTTCTGTTACTTTACAGCTCTTTGTTTTGCAATATTCTCTCAGACCGGCTTGGCGTCCTTATAAATTTGCTGAGGATACGAAGGTATGGTTACAGGATTGATTAAGTTACTACTTTGGCTTTCCTTTGCTTTTTTTTATCTAATGGTTAACTGTTTGGAATGCAGATTAGAGTGAAGCCATCTACTACTGATTTGGAGATTGACCTGTCTGTGGATGTGGCTTCTCAGAATTTTGATAAAGATGCTCCTAGTGCTAGTAGATTTGACAAACTGGTGAGCATTAATCCGGGCCTTTCTCCAGAGTTTTTAGAATGCATCTTCTGGCCGGGCATTCAGTTTATAAAACTGGAATGCCATTGTCCTACTCAGTTTTGTGGCTTTTGTCTGACTGTTAGAGTGTGGAACCACCTTCAGGCTGGTTCAATAGAGTGTGCCATGATTATATTCTGAATCTGGGGTTCTTGGTAGGCTTTAGATGAAGATTTCAATAGAAAAATGTGGCCCAAGCACATCTTCTGGTTTTGCAGATTAATGTTTAAGAAGACATAAGCTATTACCAAAAACTTGTATTACCTTTTTATATTTAAAATGTACTCTGTGCTTGTTAGGATGAGCTTAACATGATAGTTCCTCAACAATTGGTTAATAATGGATCTGACTTGGGTCATGGAGATCTTGTAACTTTTATTTTCTTTTAATTATACAGACTTTGTCATCCGAGTGGAGACCATATGTGCAAAGAACTGCTTATGCCATTGGAGTTTTTACGGGCAACGAGGTATTCTCTTCTATATTGTCATTTCAGATAATAAGTAAAAAAAATTGTTTTTCTCACTTTTAAAATTGTCTTCTATATTTTTTTATTAAATATTTTTATTTTCTACATATTTGCATGTTTTTTTTTACTTTTTTTTATTAACTCGCATAAACAAATCTGCTGTAAATATTTGAGGTATTGGCAATTTTTTTGGTTCTAATGTATCAACATGATTGTACTTATTATTTTGCAATGGATGGTGTATTTCCAATCTGGTATAAGATTTCGGAAATGTGCTAAGTTCATTAAAATGAATAAATCTTTTCAAACTTTGAATTGCTCCATATTAGGTTATGATGAATGTATACTGTTTTCATTGCTTCATATTCATCTTGAGACTTTCTTCCTTTTCCTACTCTGCAGCTACACCTGAACGCAGTATTTGCCATCAGACAGCTTAGACCTTCGATGGACTATCTTTATTCTAGTGCATCAAAGAAGAAAACACTTTCAGAAGTTGCACCTAAAGAAACAACCTCGAAAGCAGAGTCATCTGGAAATCTGAATAAGGCCACGGAGCAAAAAGATAACGAACCTTTTATTCCCCTCACATTCAATGATTCAAGTAGTTATCTATCAACCGATTACAGACAGAGAATGTCTGCTGTAGAAAAATCTTCATGCTTAACATTCCCTATGAAACCGTATGCATCCCATTTTCAATGACTTCATCTTGTTTGTTTACAGGGTACGCTGATTCTGAATGTTTCAGTGCCAACATAAAATTTTTGACAGTGATGTTTATGCTCTTCTTTCAGAATTGATTATCTCAATTCTTTGTGTCCTCAAGCTGTTATAGACAAAATGAAACCGGTAGCTCAGTCTAAGAGGTTAGCTTATCTCATTTGTACTCTTGTTTATTTATTGTTTAGTTAGTGTGTATGCTTGCACAAAATCATGTCGCAAGTGCTAATATAGGATTTCCTCCTCCTGTGATGTAAGTATACTTAATGATGATTTGCAGAATTACTCCTGATGTGCTATATACTCTGGGGCTTCTCACTCTCTGTGTGGATTCCTTTGCAATCAATATTGAACTTTATTATCAATTGGTGCATCTTTTAATTCTCTCAATCTGTAGGTGTTTATTGGACTATAAGTGCCACGATTTGCTCTTGTTATACTCTGTCGATTTTGTCTGATGGTTTCATGAGGGTTATAATGGGCATTTCATTTATTTATAATGGCGAGGTGATATAATTTAATATCGACCATAGAAGTTGAATGGCTACTGAATATATTATATAGGGTTATGACTTATGATGAAGAAATGTGCATTTACTGTGGTGTTAAAGTGAAGCGTTCAACATAATAGGTGGTTATTGTAATTTTCCTTAATTTTTTTATGTACAATAGTTATTGTAATTTTAATTATATATATTTTATATATAAAGGATAAAATATGTTTCAAGGTGATTAAGATTAACCCTTCCCTCTTGCCTACTTTTTCACCTCCTCCAAAATAAAGACAACAACCGTCCTCTCTAACCTGTTCTTTTGTACTATCTGGCATCCGCTCTCTGCTGATCCTTGCCCTAATTGATTCTATTATCGACTGTGTGCAGATCCTTGCTTTTATTGCCTTTGGAGGAACGTTTAAGATTGTTGTTTACCAAGGTATGTGCCATACTTATCAATCCAAGTCATTTTCATGTCGCCTTTTGGAACTTCGGCGACATTGGTTATTTGTAGCACAACAAGGGAAATTTCATACTGCTTTTCTGTAATCATTGGATTTACAAATAAGCCATTTGGCAAAGTTTTGATTTACTCAGTATCTGTTTTACATATTCTCAGGGATCTCATATTCATAGATTCAGTGCTCTCAAACATTATGCACTTGATCATCCTGAGAAAGTTCTATTAGAGAAATTAAAGGGTTATGCTGGATTAGTACAAGGTCATTGGATTGCAAGAACATCGATTCGGTGCATACATGAAAGCAGCCAATTTTGCTTAGCGAGAGGTTATATACTATTCCTGTTCAGCCAAAGCACAACCATTAAAACTTCAGACTTGGAAGCCGTAAGGGCGCATAAACTAGATCTTAAAAACGTTCTCAAAGATATAGCTATTGAAAGGCCCAAGTGTAATGATTGGATGTTTAGAGAGCCTACAGACTTGATGTTTATAAAACAGTATCCCAAAATTGTTAGGGAGTGTGATCAATACTGGAAAGAATTAGGGGAAATACTGTGGAAGAATCTCAGATCTAGGAAGAATCTTTTGAAGAGTAATGCGTTTAGTAGACCTAGTCCATTGTACACTATGATGATACAAGATTGATAAATAATTAAGGGTGACAAATAATTAACGTTTGTACAGGTCATAGTTGATTGACTTTTTACATGACTATGATTATGCAAACTGATGAATAATCAAGGGTGCATTTGGATCTCACCAATCCAGACACACCCTAAATATCTGTCTCATATGAAGAAGCAGGTTTCAGTTGGAAATTACCTGTATCTTTATACCTCAGTTTTATGTTACGAAGTTCCTTTATGACTTATTTATATATATTTTTTAATGCCTGGCAGCTTCCAGACCATATGCCATGGTTCGCGATCCATGGCTGTTAACATTAGCGGCCTCCCAAAGGCCGACGCTAGTGTAGTAAAGGCTGCTGCATTTGCTCTTAGTGCCCCTCAGGAAGAGCTGTTATCTGTTATCAGTGAAGTAGTTGTTAATATACATGATTCTTTTTGTCATGAAATCATCAATAGAGCATCCAGAACTCACTCCACTGAGGTTAGTGTTGTAATTCTTTCTCATAAGCCTTCTTTTTCACAGTTGGCGTCATATGAAAGTCTGATGTGCTAGCTTATCCAATTTGGAGGAATGTCATTATTGATCTCTTTTTGGTAAGGGGCCTAATGCAAAGGTGAAGAGCTCTGAGATTATCGAAGCTGCTAAAATGCAGCTTCAGAGGGTGCCCAGCAATGATGAGTTCCGCAAGGTATACACGCAAGTTTTCATACATCTGGATACATGGATTTGAATGTTGCTTAACTGCATTTGATGTTACACAATCCATTCCACTTTACTGTGTAAAAAACGTTGAAGTGGCCATATGTTCAACTGATTCTTTTACTGTCTTTTCTTTTACAGGTAGTGAGTGAATTCTGTGAGTCTAGTGGCTCTGCTTGGATTTTGAAAAAGGGCGACGGGCCACCAGAGAATTCCTCATCAAAGTAGTTTGTTTTTATTTAGTTTAGTTTTCGGTATAGTGATTGAAATGCAAGGGATAGTATATTCTGGTAGTCTCACTGTTAGGAATTATTCATCTAAATTAGGAGTTACCCTTCTTTAGTTCTTTACCATTTTTGTGAAAGCTAACGTTATGTTCAAACTAAGCTTGGTTACCTTCTTTATCTATGCAAATTTTTGTGAAAGCTAGGAACTAAGCTTTTTGAGTCAATTGTTTTCATTGGGAGTTGAGGGGAAAAAAAAAGTTGTTATGACAACTGAGCTTGGTTATGTTCAAACTTTTCACGAGTACACAGTCTAGCATTAAGACCAACTCTTCAAACGTACTTGAAGACAGCACCTTACAAAATTTGCATAGATACCAAGAATATCCATTTCACTTATCATTGTAAATAGAACCAACAGTTAACTACATCTAAGTCCATTCCAAGACTAAAATTGAAGCAACAGGAGGAACCCAGTCTAAACATTAACTTCTTTTCAAAAAAAAAAAAACTGCTGATCAACAAAGAGCAAATTCGGGCAGAACAAAGTTTCCTCGTCTATGTCTCAACTCTATTCTTTCCTCACAAAGTAGAGCTTGCCCATGACATGCAAAACAGCAACAAATGCAATGAAACCAATGCTCATGATAAGAACCACATTAGGAGAGATCTTCAAGCCAGGTGCATCATCAGTGTAGAATTGGAGCATGGACCCGCTTGCACCGCCTGCGGAAGCACTGCTTGAAGTTCGCCTACGGCGAAGGCTGGCAGCTGCAGCTGCGCTTCCTCTGGGGGCGGCTGGTCCACTTGGTGCCATCTCTGGATAATGTCACAAATTCATTGATTAGCTCATAGCACAAGACTTGCTAATAACATTAATTAAGGACATGCCAAGACGTGCTAATCAATGAAGGGTTTGGATCCGATTCCAATGGCAGTTCTACCAGTAGAGTTTTATCACACCTCTATAGGATCTCATTCCCAAAAGAAATCATACAAAATATTAGAGATATAGAGGATTGTGATTTGTGATACATATTTGTGACAACAGAAGTTGTTAATGGGAAGGGATGGAATTGAAACCATCCATTAGTGCAGAGCTTCAGATGGCTCAATTCCAATGGCAAGAACTAATTCATAGAACAAGGGAGGAAAACTACATCATCAGTCTATGGTATAAACATGTTAGAGGTTTAGAATTTCAACAGCTCTAGGATTAAGATTATCCTGAATGACAGACATCAGCAAAACCTAATTATTCACTTCTTCCTCTCAATTCTAGCTTATACACAATCGATCCCCATGGAAAGAGAACTTAAGGCATGTAGAAACACAGCAGCAAATTAATTGAAGCGATAAATTGTACAGGAAAAGAATCGAATCAAACCCTAGCACATTCCAATTGCCATGCCGAAAGCAATTGACAATCCTAATCGGTAAAGCGAATTACGAGAGAAACAAACCAGTGCACGATTTGGTTCTCGAAAACATGCAAAATCGCACAAAGTCGAAACGACGACACTGATCAAGTTCCGAACCAGAGCTTACAATTTCACGAATCTGACCTAATTGTATGTATGTGAATTCAGATCTCTGATCAAAATTACAGGAAATCCCCGGATACAATTAGATCTCGAACGCAAAAGAAACTTGAAGAAAGATCTCTAACCTTGGTTCTTGTCTTGTAGATCGGGTGTAAAACGCGTATTGAGGTGTTGTTTCAAGTTTGACCTGGTAGGTTGTTGTAAGCGCTCTCGGTTTGTTCTTATACATGCAAGTTAGGACGAGTCCGTGTACAGCGCCACATCGATTCTACCAATCAGGTGCATACACGTAAGCCAACTTAGCCAAGTGGTGATATATTTCTAAACAGAAGTTTAAGAAAATAATCAGGGTAAGAATTGTGAAAATTCATTTTATTTTTTTTGGTTGATTGAAAATTCAATTTTTAGATTGTTAAGATTAGTAAATTTATTACTCCGTATATTATAATTAAGAAGATAATACTTATTTTTCAGACTATTCAAGAATATAAAATAACACACATACATGAACATAGTTTTGTTGACATTTTATTTATTATTTTAAGCGTTTTTCATAACTATGTGATGGGGAAAAAAGTATTTTCATAATGAACCCTCACATTTAATATTTATCAAGTTTTTTTTCGTACTAGTCACATAATTTAATTCCAAGTTTAGTAAGTACATTGTCCTACTTATAATATAATACATTTTCAATTTAGGGATTAGTTTAGATATGATTTCCGCCTTTAGATTACTTCAATTTAGGAATTAGTTTAATTTTCAAATTTAGCTTATTTCAATTTAGGAATTAGTTTAAATACGATTTTCAACTTTAGACAATTAACATGTATCCGTGACAGTGTATGCATTGCAAAGTCCCTCTGTTTTGACAAATTACTAGCGTAACCTGTCGTGCCATGCACGACTATTATATTTAAAAATATTAAAATTAATATTAGATATCTTCTAATCGAATATTTTTATGAGAAAATATTATATAAACTTTAGTATATAAATATTTTTTTTTTCTAAAAAGAGTGATATATTTTTGAAATTCATATAACCCGAATAATATGTACTCCCTCCGTTTCAAAATACATGACCATTTGAGGATTGCACATATATTAAGAAAAATATGTTATTCCTATATTACCCCTATAGAATATAGACTCAATTATTTGCTTAGAGAAATAAGAAAAAGTGTAATGATTATGATAAAGTTAATTATTAGGGGTATAAATGGAAAGAGGAGGGAAAAAATATAAAATGGTCATGTATTTTGAAACAACCTAAATTGTCTAAAAGACCATGTTTTTTGAAACGGAGGGAGTATTAACATATTGTTTACACTTTTTTTATATAGTTTAATAAAACTTATGATAAGAATATACATTGATATTTTACTTACAGTTTTTATCATATATTAATAATGATTTAATTATATAAAAAATTATAATTCTTCATCATGTGATAAATTGATAAAGTTTATTATAATATAATAGAAAATGTAGGAAACCACAATTTTACTTGTATTCAAAGAAATAGGTTGAATCCATTATTTAAAAATTTTGCTTAATTTGTATGTGAAAGAGTTTTCCTTATATTTGACAAAATTTATGTTAAATAGTGAGAAGAAATTCAATTAATAACCTTTATAATGCGAAAAATATAAGTTATTTTTTTTAGATGTGAGGTAAGGTCGAAATTAACGTGGAGGTTCAAAAACAACCATATATATGTATATTAGAAAGATAAGAGATGTTTATATAATTTATAATAATTGAGGGATTCATATGTAAATAAATAGAAATTATTAAAAGATATGCATTCTTATCTATATTATTTGACTAAAACATCAAGTTTTATTATGAAGATAGAAAAAAAAAAAAAGTTAGCAAAATATTTGGTTGAGATATTTATGACCCGTAGTCCTGTACCACCACTTTGGTTAATATAAATTGTCAAAATGCCTAGATATCATGTTAGAAGTTGTTAAAAGGGATTAAGAGATGAATGCTTATATACAAATTTTAATAGTGATTAAGAAACAACGTGATTTATGTGTTTTATGTTGCATGTTATTTGTCTATCTTTTATAGAAAGGAATTTTAAAGATAGATAATATTGTTTCAAAGATAGATATTAGATGAGTAAGAAAAAAAATAAAATTAAAGTTTAGATAATTAAGCAAAATAAAAAATATAAAGTTGTTAATATCCATTTAAATTGATTACCAAAAATATAACATGATTAAAAAACATTAAACTCAATAGATAAAGTGGGGCCGAAATCAACGTGGTGGCTCGAAAACGGTCGATTTTTATAATATATAATATTGATATTGATTTCCCCCAAAGAAATACCGAATTAGGCACTTTTGCGCCAATGTATATGTTATATGGATCCAAGTTGAGAGTTTTATAATTCTTATTTTTGGATTTAATAGAGTTCAAAATCTCAACAGAAAAGCACTCCAAGCAAACATGAAGGTAAAGAGAAATGCTGAAGGATATATTGCCTTTAAAATGCTACAGATTGTTGCTGAATAACAGAACTACAATTTACAAAGATAAAAACAGTTGTGGTAGTCTAACTTTGAACGACGACAATAGTTCCCAAATATGAGAGTGGCTAAAACTACACACTGTGAGGGGACTAGTGTAGCTTTATATACTATTTTACACTAAGTAATAAAACGATACATTTCAAGATTCATCCTAAAAACAACTTGAGAGTTGATAGCCTTCTTCCTTGCACTAAGGGTCAGCAGGGTTGAGAGACAAACCCCTTTTATTCATTACATGGGCCTTATCTGCACAAATAAGGACTTTTCAGCACAAAGAATTTACTTGATCAACAAAATTAAGTACCTTGTCAACTCTAATCACGCCACACGAACCCTCTAATCATCTTCTCTTATCCATCACATTAACCATCTGAAGAGTTAAGACTAAAGCACAGTTAGAATTGACAAGAGTTGAGAGATTAGAACTGCTGCAAAGTGAAAGGATAGATGTTTTATTACCCTTTTAAAAAACTTGCCGCCTTTTTTCCCGACTCCAGTTCCAGAAAGACTAGATGATAGAAGAGACTTGGAATCTGGTCGCCATTTTAACTCTTTGAGGTCAGAGAACAAGGTTGCCAGTGAAGGAGTAATTTCACCAGCTTTGATGTTGTTGCATGCTACTACTTCAAGGATCTCAAGCTCCTTCCAGGTCTGTACTACAGAATCTAGCCCTTCAACTGTCAAACTCGAACATCCTTCAAGTGATAAGGACTTTACCCTCCTGCAACAAAATGGATAATTCCATTAACCAATTTTAGTTGGTTATTTATGGCCATTGTCGTCACAGAGCGAAAAATAGCGTAAAGCGTGCCACATTAACAACAATGCATCAAACAAGCACTTGTACTCCCCAGACCAAAGACAATTAATGAATACGAATATGCCAGAGTACGACAGATAAGTTCCAAGCAATAAAGCATAAGTTTTTCAGCTGATTAAACACGCACGACAAGCCTCTCTTCTGTAACTCGACCCTTTCTGAAAATATTATACACAAACAATGCATCATAAAGGAAACACAACCAGCAATCCTATTTACTGCACCGAGACAATTAATGTAGACGAATATGCTAGAATACGACAGATAAGTTCCAAGCAATAAGACTTTAAGTTTGTTCACTGATTTCTAATACAGCACAGCACCTTCTTCTGCAATTCAACTCTTTCTGCATGTAAGTTTCAGTACTTTCGACTCATTAAAGCACAAAACTAGCCACAAATCAGAGAGAAAATAACTAAACACACGCACATTACATATTAAAATTTAGAATCGCTACTCTAGCTGACCAAACTGTCCTTTTGAAATGGAGGAAGTGAAGGAACATCATCACATTACAAAGCAAAAGTTTATACCTGCAAACACTAGCCAAACGAAATACTTCATCCTCCAAGCCCCAGCAGTCATGAAAAGAGATTGCCCTGACAGATTCACACACTAAAAACAGAGCCCTCAAGCTCTGCAGATCCCGGACTTGACACCGCTCCAAGTACAACTCCTCTAGCGTAGGGAAAGCACCTAAATGCTCATCAGCACCTGGACTGGAATCAATCTCATCACAGGACTGAAGCTTCAAAGTCTTCAAATTCTCACAAGATGAGAGTGCTGATAGCCACCCACCATCCATCCTATGGTTACAAATCGTCAGCTCCTCCAACATTTGACAGCACTGTCCTATCGCCTTAATCCCATCATAGCTACCCTCACAGCCATTGAGCTCAAGCTTCAACAATCTCCTACACCCCTGAGCTAAGATGGTCAGCCCAATATCCGAAACCACGGAACCATACAAGCCATTGACACAGCCCACCAGCTTCAGGATCTGCAGGTTCTTAAACGCCGAAAGAGACACAAGCATCATGTCATTGCAACAGTGAATCTCCAACTCCATGAGCGTCAAGCACTCATCTGCAACAAACCTCAGGCCCTCCTCACTAGCATTGATCAATGCCAGCTTCCTCAGATTCGGACAGCCAGATGCCAGCCCCTTCAAACCCCTATCAATCGCATTCGAATCGATCAGAGCTTCCTTAGGAAGAAACCCACCATCATAGCTCATCTCCGAATCGACATGGATCGAAACCAGCCTATGCGACAAAACTATAACCGAATTCCAATCGCTCTTAAAACAAGCTCGAACCAGATTCACCTCGGTCAAATTCGGGAATCGGGCGGTCAGCCTCCCGGACTCAACGACCTCCCATTCCGTAACGGAGAGAGACCGAACTAATCGGCCTTGAAGAGCATGCCATCGCTTGCAGACGAGCGAATTGGACGGATGTTGTGAGATTGGGAGCTTGGACAGAATGAGAGAGACGGTCTCGTCCGCGAGGAGAGCGAAAGGATCTTCGCTGACTCCATTAACGCCTAGGGCTTTGGTCGGAGTTCGAGGCTGCGTATGCATCTTGAGCACGGCGTTCTTGAGCTGCTGATCCTTGAACCAGAAATCCGTCAAGCTCCGACGCCGTTTCTTCACCGTCACCGCCTCGGATTTGGCCCTCGGGCTCTTGCAATCTTCCTCAGGCATGTCTGACAGTGATGAGGAGATTTGGGGATTTGGGGCTAGGGTTAGGGTTTCGAATCTGAAAGAAAAGCCTTCAATTTGAATTGAAAGTTTTTCCTTTTTCCTTTTATTTTCGAATATGAAAATTTAAGTTCTCATCTTCCACCGCTCATCCGATAGTGTTACGTTGAAGTCCTCAGCTGTCGCTCTCTCTCGCATTTCCAGTTTCCACACTATTTACAACGGCCAGATTTTGTAATTATTTTTGTGGGCCGAGAAATTTGATAATTCGTTTTCATTTGCAATTTTTTTTTTGTTTTCCAGTTTCTTCCTCTTTTTGTTTGTGTGTACTAAAATCTCATCCATATAGTAACGGATAAGAGGTCGTTAAGACTTAAGAGTATATAAAATTCTGTCTTAAATGAAATAAATCTCAGGAGGAATTCCCATTTTTCATCATCAATGATTTCAGAGGCTAATGCAATAATTCTATTTTGCTTATAAAGTTGTATAAAATTTGTGTTTTCCTAAATGTTTTTGATGAAAGATTTTTCAATTCAAAAAGATTAATAGGATATGGCTTCTAAAAATGCACCAAACTAATATACTTGAACTATTTCAATATATCCAACATGTTAATAAAGGTATTTGAACACACTACCTCTTTCTAATACGTTGACAGTTGACACCCTATACTTTTTCACATATCATGATTCAAGTCTCTCGACCCGCAAGAAAATTAGTCTTTTTGAGCTATGCGAAAGCATTAAGAAAACCCCTTCATGCATAAGTAATAGAAAAAAAATGACTCAAAGCTTTAAGAAATCAACCGAAATAAAAGAGAAAATGTCCTTAAACTCGTAGTCGTCGATATTGAAATTTCCCAAAAATAAAGGAGAAAATGAAAAGCTTGGCGATGGACGGTTGGATCGGATATGTGAGGTAGAGTAGGTTGCAAAATACAATACGTGTATCTCAGTCCACATGATTCCATCTTTTGGCTTGTATTAATGTTTGTTGTTCATTAATTTGAGGGCGGATTTAGAAATTGTCTTGCTCGTGCGTGCAGGTTTGAAAAGTAGCTACGATATAAGACGACGACACCACTCAGCACGTCGTCCATGTTAATATATTATGATAAACGATTAAGAAAGTAATTTAGTAGAAACTAATTTGAACCTACATAAAATGATACATAACATTGGGTGATTGGGTCCCCTGTCTTGATATAGAACATTGGATCTTCAAAAGCCACAAGGGAAATTAACAAATACAGAATAATAGCTCTTTATTGGAAACATTGAACATACACAAATACTAATTATATGGAGTTTGTTAAGCAATGTAGATCCATCAACTCACAGACTTCACAGCTGTATATTTAATAATCACTAGGGGAACACATGCATGCTATATTGCTAATCGTTTGCAGCAGCAAAAATCATTCTGGACCGATTCTATCTGAGTTAGAAATTGGGCCCAGTCCAGCCCATAATAAAATTTCATTTGGGCTTGAAGGTCACGCTGCCACCACTTGCATATATGCATGCAATTTATTTGGCATCAGAATAATATAGTGAAGATATGCATACTTGTATACTCATGAAAACTCATAGACTAATTTTTCCAATTAGCTTATGACCATAACCAGGTAAAAAATTCATACGCGTGTAACTGTTAGTTTCAAACAGCTGTATTCGAATTATTTTCTCGTGTGTGATGAAAATTTGTAGATGTACGTAGTTAATCAAAAACATGTTAATTACAGACTCTTTCTATTATAACTATATGAATAGAACGACGAATTATATCTTTCTATTGACCCAACAAAACAAATTTACCTTCAGAGGTCAGACCCGTGTTAACTTTTTTTTTTGGTCGAATCACTTGCATTATGTGTTATATGGTCTATAAATCATTTAAACTAATTAATTTAGTTGCAATTATATACTGTTTTTTGTCCGTAGACAGTAGACTCAGATCAACATGCAACATATATGTTCTGAACTTGTTATTGTCTGTTTCCTACGTTCTGTTGGTTCGTAGTCACACAATTTTCATTAATATTAATACAAAATGCTTGTTCTGTTAATTTGAAAGGACCAAAATTCTCTGAGTTTTTTGACGTCCAGAAATATCTTCTTCTTTTTTTTTTTTTTTAATGTAGCACATTGTGATCGACTGATCGTACATGAAGCAAACTTAGAGGGGAAGTCTTTTGGACTGATGGAATTATTCAAATAATTAAGAGGATATAACAATGTTCATAGTAATTTTATTATCACAAGAATAATAATAATTAAGAATGATATATAGATTTACGTGATTTATCAATATTCTCAATATCACGTTGTATAGAGATTAAGAAAAGACTTAATGCATAATATATTAAGGGCTTCGAGCCCAAAATCCCTAATGGGCTTGGACATCTTAATAGATGTGAATAATATACTCATAATTATATATATTATAAAATTGTATTTGAAATAATAACGTACAATTAGCCTAGACAATTAGGCTTAGGGAAATTGACGGTGACAACCTCACTGTAATCAATGTCTCCAAGGGAGCTTTGAATTATCCTTGAGAGATTGACATCCTGATTGCGGACATGCGGCTCATCCGGAGGTCACTCCAATTGTTCGAATCAGTTCGAATTACGCATGTTGGTAGGGAAGCTAATATCATAGCTGATAAATTTTCAAAATATTAATGGGTCATGGCTACCCTATGCAACATATTCACTGTCGAGAACTTTCAACACTTAACCAAAAGAATGTGCTAAGTTGGTTTCTACCCAGTAAACAAAATTAGGATTAAGGAAACAGTGGTGAGATATCTTTCAAGTGGAAAAGCTAGAGATAAGGTGTCGAAATAGTCTACGTACGTACTTACTATTATATCCTTACAATTATTGAATTGCAATTACTTTTCGACCATACAATATATTATCACTCACTATACACCTTGTTATCTAGCTATATACGGAGGTAACTCAACGCCCCAACATATATATAGTTGCCTCATGTATCTCGTAATGTAGTGCTCGAGCAAACCATTTATGACATATCTTTTCACATTATCGATCAACACAAAACAATAGGCACCGATAGCTCCCCTTACGGCCTTACCTCATCAAAAACAAATTAAATCCTTTTATCGAGCAGTATAAATGAGCTGCACCGTTCCAAACTGGGATTCCGATGATGTCTCTGCTCTGCCGAGATTCGACCTCCGCTCTCATCTCTCCGACTCCGGCAACGTCCCCTTGTACGTAATAACGATCAACCTTAGATGTTAACTATTATCGTCGTTTTAAAAATCTCGTCTAAGTTTTGTCTTAGAGGATTGAAAGATCCAGCAAGTTTGGGCTCGTAGTTCTTTATGTGTCCTTTCCGTCTTTACCAATTAGGCAGTCCTGAAAAACGTGAAGTACTAAGCTGTTCATTTTATCTAGAGACTATTTCACGTTTTTTTAGAGCATTGATAGTAGTATATATATTTCGCGGATTATAAATATATTTTACATATATTTGATTAAACCGTGTTGTTTAGAAGTTTTTTTCTTAATTTGCGGTTCATAACTTTGTAGGGTTGGCTACGAAATGGAAGAGCTAGCATGGGAGAAGGGTGGGTTAATAGTGAATGGGCTCGGGCTAATGCGCGTGTCAAGCCAATCGAACCTCGAGCCCAACCCGTACACGGCCCCCAAGGAGGACGCGTGGGAGAAGCCACGTGCTGCCGTCGGCACGCTTGAGTCCATAGTGGACTTAGCCTGGGGTAATCGGCCGCCAGCTAGCAAGGGGGTCGACGACAACCACGTACCAGTGAAACCCCCTATAACCCGCCACCGCGACCTCCCAGAGTCGACTGCGGTGGCGAGTGATATGGACCTGGTCGTGCCATGTGGGATAATACCCAACAAAGAGCCTCGTAGTAGCACGTGCGTCGTAGGTGGCTCCACACGTGTGGAGCTAGAGGAAGGCTCCGCGCGTAAGAAAGCTAAGACGTGGCCGACACCCACACGTGTGCCTTTGACGGGGGAGTGTAGCGTCCAGCAAAGCCAGAGCAGTGGGGGTGAAAGTTGGCACGTGCGTGAGGCGGACGCGTGTGAGATGGGCTCGGGCGGGCTCGGGCTCACGACGGCGTCGTTTTATACGCAGGGTGGGACAATGAGTTTGAGTAGCAATGAGTTGCCTTCTTCTACGAATGACTCTGCTTGCCTTACCCAACCTCAGGTTAGTCAACGTCAGTGTTTATAAAGTTCAATTTTTTTGGGGTGAAAAGTTAATTTTATTGAGTTACAAATGTTTATATTATTGATAATGTTTTGCCGACATAATTTTACATTAGTAGCTCAGATCTTTTTAGTTGAAACTAGTATTAGGATTTGATTTAACTAAACGTACACTTTAACTTTTATATAAATTTATTCAAAAAAAAGTTTGATGTAAAATCTTGTATCGTTTTATTTAATTTATTTCTTATGAGATTTATTTTAATGATACAATATTTCTACTATAATATATTCCTTTAATCGAATAAAGATTTGTAGAATTATAGTTTTTGTATAAGGTTTGAATATTCCTATTATTTATAGGATTTATTTTAATTTTTATGGATTATTTAATTATATATTTAATTAGAATTAACATATATTTTTCTATATTATTATTTTATTTTCAATTAGGTATATAGTAAGATTAATTAATTATATATTTAAGAAAAACTTATAAATACAATTTTTCTTTCATATTTTACATACATGTGGGGTATACATTCAAAATTAACCAATTTGATTGTTTGAATGGAGATGACTAGATGAGTGATGCGGTCCAATAAGAAGTTGACCGTGTCGTGCTAAATATTATTTCTAACCTCCGCTTTAGTATATAGTATTTCTAACCTCCGCTTTAGTATATAGTTATATTAATATGTATTTAATGTACGTACAACAATGAGAGGACTACTGTGTCGAATTCTCTAGGCCTATGCATTTTTTTGTTTGGTGAAGCAATAACGCAAATTTTAAGTGGGATGTAGTATAGAGATTGATTTTGCGACACGTTTTCTTATCCTATATATAAACCACAAATGTGAACAAAATATATAAATACATGAATCGTAAGGATAAATATTTTAATAAAATTAATTTTTATTATAAATTATATTAGTATATGTAGTAACATATTTTTTTAATATCAATTGTTATGGATCAGATTACTAAACAATAACATATTTTTTGTAATTTAAGTATATCTATTTTATATTCTTGGTTTAGAGTTTATAAGTTCAAGAAATTTTTCATTTGATTCAAATATTATAATATATGTGTAATAATAACTAATCAGGTAATTATAGTGTTGTATTTGATTGCGTCTTCATTCAACATTTCAACCCAAAAAAAAATGATTGTGTCTTCATTATAATATTTTGCATACTCGATTAAAAAATAGAATAAGCTACATTAATGGTTTACACATTCAATTATAAATTTTGTGTTCTCTAAACAGTGTAGCATATTAATGTTTACCATTTAATAAATTTTTAATATTAATTTGAAATTTTATTTTATATATTTTTTTGTCATGGCATGTTGTGAAAACTTTTTTGTCTTCACTTGCTATTTTACCCTTTTCTTTTGTACTAATGCATTTTATTTTCTTGCGCATTATGAAAGGCAAAGGATGAGAAGAAAAAGACTACAAAATCATCGATATCAACCAAGAGAAGCAGGGCCGATACTCATAATCAATCTGAACGTGTACAAACTTATGTCTTTTGATAGTTGTTAATTAGTTTATTAAGGTTTATAATTATTAATAAAATGTTATGTATGATAATTCAGAAAAGACGAGAGACCATTAATCAAAAGATGAGGACATTGCAAAAAATGGTCCCTAACTCCAATAAGGTAAACCTTTTCTCTTTTATCCATTTTTTTCTTTGTAGCAACTATCCAGGAGAGTCAAACCAATGATATTTAATATCATTTTTAAAGATTAACCGTTTGATTAGATGTAGACTCTCTTTTACACATTTTTTGACATAGCAAAATTACAAAGTGTATTATATGGAATTTTCTAAAATCACGTCTAGACTACTTGTATCGGAGCTAAAACCAAAATTAAAAAGTACATAAGAAATAGATAGCATGCATGCCTCTAGAAGAGCACAAAAGATGTCAATTCACTCTTTAATTGTTTTGGTTTTTGCACAGACGGACAAAGCATCAATGTTAGATGAAGTGATAGACTACCTAAAGCAACTACAAGCACAAGTTCATATGATGATGATGGGTAGGATGGGCATCCCATTCGTGACGATGCCTTATGCGATGCCACAAAACCCGTTTCAGATGCCCCTGGTACCTTCGTTGGGTATGGGTATGGATATGAACATGAATATCATCAACTCGGCTATCATGGCAGCCGGTCTCCCTCCGGTCATGCCTACGGCCCCATGGGATGTTGCCTCTAGTAGACCACCTTCCTCGTCCAATATGGGCCCCTCCGCCCATTGCCAAACTCAGGTAACTACCAGTCAAGTTATGTTATATGAAATCTTTGTTAGTGTGATGGTTGATTGAGAGTCCACATGTGTATACAGTTTGCCCGAGTTCAATCCTCCCTCTTATAGTCTTATCCGTTATTTCATTAGATATTTTTTTAGTTTTTCGTACTTTAACTTTAGAGATTCTACTTCTGTTTACCTAAGTTTTTAGAGAGTTATACATAGTGTTTTTATGAGGTTTGGTTGATTTTATGCCTCTTGTCTAACACATTACATACGAAAGTCTTGGTTAAACATGGAGTCTTATTTGACTCAGCCATAGTGTTTTTATGAGGTTTGGTTGATTTTATGCCTCTCGTACTTTAACTTTAGAGATCTCAGAGCATGGGGAAACTTCCTCAGCCACTAGTCTTCTTGTTTCTTCTTACTAACTTGTTGGTTTTCTTTTTTGGGGAATCTCTTGCTGGCTGTGCCCAGCTGATTTTTGGGAAAACATGGAGTCTTATTTGACTCACTTTTGATTGTATATTCCTCCTCTGCTTATAATATCATACCGTAACTTTTCCAAAAAAAAAAAAAGTCTTGGTTAAACAACTTACCGGCCGTAGATGAACAATTCGGTTATAAATTTACAAAACTATTAAACCAAATATCGGTTAACCAATATCTCGATTAACCAACTGTTTTGTGACCACCCAAATCGATATATTTTAATCTTAAAAAAAAAAAATCGATATATTGTATGCTAAACTTCTGGTATAGAATGTAGCTCATAATGCTGAAATTAAAATGCTTTGAAATCTTATGATTTCCTTTGATCATATATGCATTGAAAAGGACTAACCATAAGATTGAAAATGTATGATCGTGTGCAGCCTATGACGATGGAGGCTTATAACATGATGGCTGCCTTGATACAACAGCAGCAGCAACAACAACTGGCTTCTACTACTCGCAAGAATTGATATACATCGATCGATATATTGTGTGTGTATATACCTCTACTACTATCTTTACTTGTACGGCGTTTATGTAGTATCAAATCTACTTATAAAGTTCGACCAATAAAAAATCTACTTATAAAGTCGCGTTTGGCCGTAAATCATGGAAGCGTAAACGGAATGGACGAGATGAATTTAATCCATTTTAGTGTCATGATACATTGACAAAAAAAATTATCCTATCTCTCCCAAACTCGTTTTTTTGGTCGAAGGAGAGACGACACTCTCCGAGCCCTCGAGCGGCGTTTTATTAATTACGAAAAAAGGGCGAAGTAGTCCTCACACGGGGGATAGCCCGACCTCTAACATCATCAAGCAGCAAAAAAAGAAATCCCGGCCCTCAGGAGGGGCAAGCAATACATGCAAACCAACAGGAAAGGAAAATGGGGAGGGGTAACAAATTATACATATGAAATTTGAGTTTATTCCACCTCAATCATTTCTCTACTAATTCAAGGGAGGGGTAACAAAATGGGGGAATTACTCTCTTCACGTTACATTTATAAGGAGTGAGATGTTGGAAAATTTTGTTACATTAATATACCATGATACTAAAGATTATATATATTGATTTTTATTTCGTATACGTTTTCACAATCTATCTATTACTATATACTGAAGCGGAAGCAAATTCTGCCACCATATTGCGCCACATCACCCCCCCTTATTTAAAAATCTATCTTACTAAATCTTAATTTTATCATAATCTTATACATACTTAATTAAGATATTAGTTCTATCTTATAATTTGAGTTGTTTATTTAATAATTTTATCCATATTTAAAATCTCTATCTTATAATTATACACATTTAATTAATACATATATCTATCATAAAATTTATTTAGAAAAAATTTATTTTATCATAAATAAATCATAATCATAATTGTTTTACCCATTTAATTAAATATCATATTAACTATAGCTTTTTTTCGTAATTTTGTTATAGTAATTTTTTAAATCATCAATGGTAGCAAATTCTACCACTATATATGAGAACAAATATTCATTATATTAAAATAATATGATAAATACATTTTTTTACTATCATATCATATTAAAATATCAATAAAAAATTAGGTGTTATATTTACCATATATATCGCTAATATTACATATTGATTACGCTTTAGAAAAAAAGATAGATTTCTTAATGAAGATAATGATTCATTAACATTTTTATTAAATATTTAAATGTTTATTATATAAGGATTTCTTAATGATATTTTCAAAAAAAACAATAACATATATACGAGATAATTTGGTTTTCAAATTATCTTATTAAATATCATCTATGTATTTAATATTACAATATATTAATCTGAGTTTTTATTTAAACTTATTGATTTTTTTTATATAAGTTAGTTTACGCAATTTAATTTAAATAACAAAATATTTGTATCAATTTTTAATAAAATGTGATAATGCATCTTATCTTATGTCATTCTTCCTCAATTATTTAAATATATGTTTATGTATGTATAAAAAGTAATATATAAATAAAATTTATTTTTATAAATATATATTATGATAGACAAGAATTATGTCATTTTATAATCCAAAAAATAAGCATTGTTTTAAAGTAAATTCATACACAAAGCAATAAATAAATAAATAACACCCCCGTACAGGGTACGGGTCATTTGCTAGTTTACAACTAAACGGGTTCTAAATGTGATGCTGAAATAAGAAAATTATAGATGCTAAATAATATATCTTTGGGAAATTACGTCTGGTGCCCCTGAATTTTGTGCTTTTCCGGATGGTGCCCAAGAAAAAAACTTATTCCGCAACATACCCCCGAAGTTTTGTTTTTGTTCGTCCCGTGCCCTTCCTCTCAAAATACCAACTTTTCCGTTTGCTTTTTCACAATTCACGATTCCGGAGTAGACGGCGCCGAAGCCGCCCTGACCGAGGCGGCGGGAGGAGGTGGCACGGCAGCGGGAGGAGTAAAAGAAGCAGCGGAGGGAGTTGGCGGGGTGGTCGGCGGAGGGGGATTTCACGGCAGAGGAAGAGGCGGCGTGAGGAGGGTGAAGAAGAGGAAGACGGAGAGGGAGGCGGTGGCACCGGTGAGGAGAGCGAGAAGGCGGTGGTGATGGTGCTGAGGAGGCGGTGGTGATGGTGCTGAGGAAGGAGAAGAGGCTGCTGGGGAATTGCAGCTTGTGCCTTGAAGATGTAGCCGTGGACCGACAGTGGATGTGTAACCTATGCCCTGATTTCATTGTTTGTGGTGCTTTCTATCAAAGAAGTGGTGTTGGTTGTCATACCCATAATTTATCTCAAAATCTAGCACCCGCTAATATGGTAGTGTATTCTGCAAAAGCTAAAATGGTGAGAAAGCTTGTATTCAAGATTTCATTGTTTGACAGGCTTTTAAGAGTGTTCACTGACTTAACCCTTGACTAGGATTTGATTTCATTGATTATTGACTTTCCGGGTTTGATTTCATTGTTTATTGACTTAAGATTGGTGCACAGGTTATGGAATTGCTGGAATTGCTTCAAATTTCCGGCCAATAGAAAGCAATCCCTGTAATTATCCTTCCGTTCAACCGACGCTCTAATCTCCACTATGTCGCCGTCGCCGACCTCTCTTCCGTCCATCCCCCAGCAGCCTCTTCTCCTCCCTCAGCACCGTCACCACCGCCTACTCGCTCCCCTCACCGGAGCCGGCCACCGCCTCCCTCTCCGTCTTCCTCATCTTCATCCTCCTCCCGCCGCCTCGGCCAGGGCGGCTTCGGCGCCGTCTACTCTGAAATCGTGAATTGTGAAAAAGCAAACGGAAATGGGGGTATTTTGAGAGGAAGGGCACGGGACGAACAAAAACAAAACCTCAGGGGTATATTGCGGAATAAATTTTTTTCTTGGGCACCATCCGGAAAAGCGCAAAACTCAGGGGAACCAGACGGAATTTCCCTATATCTTTTATAGCATATTAAAAATCTTCATTTCTATACTCCCTCCGTTTCACAATAAGTGTCTTTTTATCTCTTAACACATTTTTTAAGAAAAACAATCATTCACTTTAAAAAGTTACAACTTTTTCTTAATCTTACCACTCATCACATTTTTTGGCCAATGAATTGAATGAACAACTTTAATCAACAAATACACATTCCAATAAAAATTAGGGGAATTAGTACCAAATGCCCCTATATATTTGATAATCTGTTTGCAAATATGACCATTTTTTTTTCGATTTGCAAAAATGCCTAAAAAAATTGCGATTATGCCTAAAAATATTACATTCATGCCCAAAATGGCTAATTTTTATCAAATAAAATAAAAAACGAAATATTTTTTAAAAAATAGAAAATTATTATTTTTATTATTATTTTATTTGAGAAATAAAATATTTTAACAAACTTTATTTTTATCCAAATTTGAAAAAATATATAAATATTTTAATGTTAAAAAATATTTCGTTTTTTATCTATCCTCATTGTTTCCAAAAAATCTTGTGTGAAAACTATTTTCTTGTTTTATATTTTTTTCTTTGTATTTAGAAATAAGTTTTAGTGAAAGATGAGAAAAAACAAATTTTTTTAGATGAAAAAAAACACGAAACAAATGATAGTATTTTTGAAATGGTGACAGGATATTTGGTTGTGTATGACAAGATTTTCGTTGAGGGTGACATGATGAGTCTCACCCTACTTTGTGATGAAACGAATACAATAACGAAGATAATAACGTTCAATGTTGAAACGAAGATAATAATGATCCACATTTATTTATGTTTTATATTTTCAAAAAATATCTTACACCATATCTTCTACAATATGTCATTGTTTCCAAAAAATCTTAATGTTTCAAATTAGTGACAGGATATTTCTTTGTGTATGACAAGATGTTTACTCAGGGTGACAGGATGAATTTTACCATACTTTGTGATGAAACGAAGATAATAACGAAGATAATCACGAAAATGTTGAAACGAAGATAATCTTCAACAAAATAATCTTCCACGTTTATTTACGTTTTATATTTTCAAAAAATATCTTCAACAATATCTTCCACCATATATTCTACAATATCTCATTGTTTCCAAAAAATCTTAATGTTCTAAAACTATTTTCTTATTTTATATTTTCTTTTTCTTTTTCTATTTTTTTATTTTGTATTTAAAAAAAATTTCCAGAATTTATGGCTAAATATTTTTATTGCAATTATAATGATAGTTTAATAAACTTTTATACAAAAGAAAGTACAAAATAATGTAAATTTTATTGCAAAAACGCCCAAAACAGCATGCTTCGCTATTTTTTTTGTTTTAAGGGGCGTTTTTGCAAACCGTTTTTCTGGGTGGGGTATTTTCGCAAATTGCCCTAAAAATTACCATTACTCACCCCTAATTAATCATATTGAAAACCTAAAACGACACATAATATGAAACAAATTTTAAGTGCTAAAACGACACTTATTGTGAAACGGAGGGAGTATTTGATAAGATGCTGAATGAAAAAATTATAGATGTTTAGTATTATTTTCAAAATACTTTTATTTACAACATATTATATTTATATTCTATAAAATTTACTAAAATTTTCTTAAATATATATTAGGTTAGTATACTAAACGTCTATTTTTTTGGTTGAGTATAGTATACTATATACAAAAATCAATATATATATTATAAAAGCCGACCGTTTTCGAGCCGCCACGTTGATTCTGGCCCCACTACATATTTTGATAAAAATAGCTTTTATTTCTGTAATTTCAATTAATCTAATTATATTTCTTATTATCTATTTATGTAAAAGATCTGATCAAATTTTTAACTTTGGTAAGATATTTTATCTTTTTGGCATATCACATATCTTTTCTAAAGTTGATTTTGGACCCATCATATTTTTGATAAAAAAAAAAAGTTTTTATTTTATGGTATTTCAATTATTTTTCTATTATGTAATATATATGTCTGGCTTATAGTGCTACGTAATAAATAGATGCTTTGGTAAGCTTTATCTTATGCTCCGTTTTTGCTCAAATATGGGAATCTTTTCCTATATATTATGCTACATAATAAATATTTAGATATAATATACTTATAGTTACTAACTTAATTATAAGATAAAACTTTCATTTTAACACATTGGATATTGAATAAAAAAATTGGAAGTCATACAACTAACATTTATTTCATTATCCAATGAATTCAGAAAATTTTAAAAATTATTTACAAAAAACCCAAATTTTATTCTTATTCCACCATATATTTTTCAAAATTATTTACAAAAAACCCAAATTATTTACAAATTTGTTTTGCAAATCAACTCCAAAAGTGTATTTTATATTTGAATGTAAAAGTTATATAAGAACTATTTCAAGATTCAGGTTATCTTGATCATTAAAAGCGTATTATATTTTAATAAGATACATTTTTGGTATATTAATGCATATATAGATTGTAGAAGCAAAAAAATATTCATTAATTAATATTATATTTAAAAATAAGTACATGTTTAATTTGGTTAAATCAAGTTAGTAAATATAATTTGCATAATCAATTCAATATATACTATAAAAGCCGGCCGATTCGAACTGCCACGTTAATTCTGACCCCACTTCATATATTGATTTTCATGTTTTTTTATTCAACTGAAATATATATCAACAACTTTATATCTTTTATATTTCCTTAATTATCAATTTCGAGCCCCATGTTTGATTCTGGCCCCACTTCATATATTGATTTTAATGTTTTTTCTTATTCAACTAAAATGGATATCAACAACTTTATATATTTTTTTTTCCCCTAATTATCGATTTCGAGCCACACGTTGATTTTGGCCCCACTTCATATATTGATTTTAATGTTTTTTTCTTATTCAACACAAATGGATATCAACAACTTTATATCTTTTATTTTCCTTAACTATCTAATCTTTAATTCTATCTTTTTTCTTATTCATCCAATATCTATCGTTCAAACGATACTATCTATCTTTAAAATTTTCTTTTATAAAAGATAGGCAAATAAGAGAAAGTACAAAGCATAAAACACATTATTTTCATAACAAGTATTGATTTTTCCTTTGCCACGTGCAATGTCAAATTCATTCAAGCACTAATTTTTTCCCTTTGCATTCATGTATGTTTTTTATATTTTTATATGATCTTCACATTGTTTTTTTTATCGACTTATTTTTATAGTGCATTGTTTTTTATATGATCTACTTATTAAATATTATGATTAAATGTTTAATTTGGTTATATCAATTTGGCAGTTTGCATACTATTTTTAATATAAGTAAATATAATTTGCAAAACAATGTAAGTTATTGACTATAAATATAAGTACATGATTTGCATAACAATATTCTTAATCGATTATAAAACAACTAAAGACTTCTAATATTCCATGAAATTAAATTATATCAAATTTTTTATTATACATTTTCACACTAATACTCTATTTGTAATATATTCAAAAATTTATAAAATACGAGTCGTGCATGGCACGACGGGTACAACTAGTATCTATAAACTTTGACCACGTACGTAATTTAATGTCGGTACGTAGTGGGACTATACTTTTTATATAGTATACTAGGAAGACAGACCCGTGCTATCACACGGGACATGAGTTTTAGATGTACTGAGATATGATTACCGTGCTACACACGGACTCTTTTTTAAATAACATATTATATATATGACATTATATTTTATGTATATTACATGAAATAAATTCTAAATAATTTACTTAATATATTTAAAGCCAAAAAGCCGGTGTTAGATTAAAGTGCAATGAACCTTAGTAAGTAACCTCAACTAACAATTTAAAAGCATATACGTAGTATATAACTATATAAGCACGCGCCTTTTGAGAACACATGTAGGAAACACATCTACTTACGTAGGAAACAAATTAATCCACTAAGTTGAAAGTATAATACATATAGAGTTTGATGTGCAACAGCTGGACCTCTCTTTTTGGTCAAAGAACGAGTCACAGGCCAGATAACAACTACTTCAGGATTTTCTGAGTCAATTTCGATTGTGTCTGAATTTATCCTTGGCTTGAGAGAAGCATCTTCCTTCTTCCTGTGTTTCTGCATCACGATATTAGCATCCTTCTTTCCATCTTTCTGCATCATGGCATTAGCATCATTCATCCCATCTCTCTCCATCATGACATTAGCATTCGTCTTCCCATCCTTGTGCATCAAGACATTAGCATCCTTTTTCCCATCCCTCTGCACCAAGACATTAGCATCTGCCTCAACACTTCCAAAGCCATCAAGCTCCTTGTTTCTTGGAGGAGTACTTCTCAGTACCTCCCACAACTTCATCTTCAGGGAGTCTTTGCCTCTATTCTCCATTGGCTTCAACTACTTTACCCCATCATTTGGTACCCTAATTTCCTTATCAGGTTCTTGTGTTGATCCCTTGCCTTTTTCAAGGATATTACTCAGATCCTTGATGTTTTCCTTTCCAGGAAAGATAGTATCCACTTTCTTCTGCTTGCCATTACCTGACTGTAAACCTGTTCCTGCAGTTGGCGCTTTCACGCCTTTCACATTGATACAGGCAGCATCTACATCAGTAACATTGTACTGCCTTGTTGTATTTGACTGCTAAATTCAGCATTTCCTGCCAATTACCGAGAAACCAAACAATAAGAAATTTGTTTTGCCAAAAATTTCTATACAAATGCCAATTACTTCTACCACTAACCTGATCGGTCTGCTTGGAGGGGACATCAAATCTTTGAATTGTAAGCCCATCAGTCCATTTCTTCTTGTGAAGGTATAGTAACATTTTCTCCTACAACTCATTTTTCTTGTAGCTGATGGCAATGAAGTAATAATGCCTATTTAGTACTGAATGTAGAGAACATTAAATTTGCAGAAGAAAGTTACCATTCTTCTTCTTTCGGTTTAAGACAAATTAAAATGACAGGAAGTGCTAGAGCTCAGTGTATAGATGCATCCATAGCAGGAAAAAACACAACTTAAAATATTTGCTTAAACCATAATTATAGGAGTATAAAATTTGCACCAATACCAAATAATATACCAAGTGGGAAAGTGGCTCATCCGCTCATCATAGGCGAGCACGGTCATTATGGGCAGAATGCAACTGGTTGCCAAGGCTAACAAAATCGTTTTGTATGCAATGATCTGGGGCAGTGCCTAACAGTATAAACTGCCATTTGCATCACTCAAAAGTCAGTTAAATGTAGATTGAGATGAAATTTGCACGGAAGTATAAAATGAATAAGCACCTGTCCATTGCGCACTAAAGTGCGCCAAATGGCATGCTTTTTGAGGTGGATCCTTTTTTGATGAGTCAAGCGAGATAATGACTCCTACCAAAGGCATATCTGCTGCAACCTTTAGCTCAAGCCTTCTTTGCAAAGTTTCCTTGGCAGCTCGTTTCCCTTCAATGGCGTTTTCAGAGGTGTAAGGTACCTGTGATATAATTGTACATAACAATGAAATTTGTTGCAGAAATGTTCATGGAAAAAGAAAAGATTTTGCCAACTTGAATCACCAGTACCACTATTAAATTTGAAAGAGGATATTATTACTTACAGGAATGAATTTGTCATTGTAAGGATCCCATATATCTAGATCAATACCAATAATTATACCATGAAATTTGAAAAGATTAGGAGCAATTGCAGGATTTCCGGCCACTTCTTTTGAATAAGTTTGGGAGACCTGTTAAAAAATTGAAGGTAGGAAACAGAGCAGACGATGCACTCAAATTTTGAGCAACCATTGATGAAACTGATAAAACTAAAACACAAAGATAATATTACTGTTCTTTAACAAGGATAATATTACTTACAATTGTAGCCTTGTCTACATATGTCATGGCCTTTGCAATGGAGTGAGCGCCAACTCAAGATTGTGAATGTTGAAAACTATACGAGCCTTACTCAGACATTGCTGCTGGTAGTGGTCCAAAAAATCAGTCTCAAACACATGTGGTACTAACTTATGAGCAAATCGATAGGTTGTTTTCAAAAAATTTCATCAAGCAAAACTAAATGACTGAATCACACAGCATGACTTACCGCATGTGATCCTATATGACAAACATTCAAGAGTACTCTATTGAATGTTGATAGAAAAAGGATCAAGAAAGAAGAAGGGAGAAGAAGTAGAGAAAGAGAGTGAGACCTTCAACTTCGTCGCCTGTATCAGGAGTCTCCCGACCTTTACCTTCCCTGACAAGCTTCTTCTTGAGGCCACGGTTTCCGATCGTCTTTTCCTGGCCGACTTTCATCGTCATGTCGAGATGGATCACACTCCAACGCTCTTTTAGGTCATAAACCCTTGGTTAACGTTTCCATTCTAAAACTATTAATCACACTGATTGTATTTTCGGTTTCCAAAAGGCCTTAATTACGATCAACGTTTCCATTCCAAACAGTAACCGATATACTTATTATTTCGGCCATTGATGCACCCATTAATCCCAAGAATTGATTGTCCATTGAAGTGTACTTTTGACTGTAGGATTTCCGCCCCACTGTTATTGAATTAATTCCCTACTCTCTTAATTTCTATCCAAAAATATATTAAAATTGATCTAGTGGGATTCGAACCAAGGACCTAAATGACAAAAAAAGCAACATCAGCCACTGTGCTATTATGTTATTGTTGTTAATTTGTATATCTTTGACAATACAAGTATAAGGTTTAATATGTGCATTAAATGCACTTCGTACACAACTTTTTAATGTATTATATAGATGCTTCGATCAAAAAAAAAAAAGTTATATAGTATATGCAACAAACATATTAAGTTTTGTCCGAAGACTCCAGATTAACAGCAGATATGCATGTTCTAAACTCATGGTTTTCTGAGCACCGGCCAGTTACTTGAAAACCTCGTCTTCAACCTCTGGACGAGTTTGATCTCTTATAACTTTTACATATCAAGATAGACTAGATAGTGTCTATTTTCTTAGTCACAACACATAACACATTTTGGTAACATTAATTAATACAAAATGCCTGGAGTTTTTTTGTTTATATTATTTGAAAGGCCCAAAATGCTCGTGGTTTTGAAAGCCTAGAAACATCTCCTTTATTAATCAGTATGTATGTTAAATCCCATTCGTGACGTTTACGTGAAACAAATTAAATCAGGCTACGTATTCGTACGTACACTAGCTAAGTTTACCCTTCCCTTATTCTATTTGTTTAATGCATGCAATTATTGTTCGACCATTCATACGTGACGACTACCTAGCTATATAACTTGTACCTTGTAACGCAGTACTCAAACATGCAGACGACGGCATATGATTAAATCTTTTTACATTATTTCGTAAAAGAGGGAAATTCTTTGCTCCAACGTAACTATCGAGCAGTTAGCAGAAATGAGCTACACGGTTCCAAACCAGGATCTCGACGACGACGTTTCCGTTCCGGCAAGATCCACCTCCAACTCCGGCGACGTCCCCTTGTACGTATAGTAATCAATTACGTTCAACTTACGTACGTAGCAACGTACAGAACATGTTTAATTAATTTAAAGTTGTTTTAATATATATGTCCGTAGGTTTGGCTACGAAATAGAAGAGCTACCGTGGGAAAACGGGGAGTTAATCAAGAACGGGTCCGGATCCGGGTCCTGGCCCGGGCTCCAATCGAATGTCAATCCGTACACGTACACAGCTGCGAAGGAGAAGCTACGCGCCGCCATTGGCACGCTCGAGTCCGTAGTGGACTTAGCCACACGGCTGCCAGCTGGCACGGGGTCTGTGGGCAACGACGCCCCGCGACGCGACCCCAGGCCCTCGGCGAGCGCGTCCATCGATATGGACGTGCTCGTGCCCAATGGAGAGGAGCGAATTGTCCTCCCTCCTCGTACCAGCACGTGCGACGTGGGTGGCTCCACACGTGTGGTGCAAGAGGAAGGCTTCCTGCTGAAGAAAGCTAGGCTGCGGGCGACACGTGTCCCTGCTGTGACGGGGAGCCAGAGCGGTGGGAGTTATAGTGGGTACGTGGACATGTGTGAGGATGACTCCGGCGGGGTTGGACGGTCAACGGCGTCGTTGTGTACGAAGGGGACACCGACTCAGGTTACCCAATTTTTGTGACGTCAATTTTGTTTTAGCTACAAACTTTTACACTAAGAGAATGTTCTTTCTATAACTTTAAAATGAAATTTTATATTTTCCAATTTTTTTTTAATCTTTAACTCTAATAAATTCTCTATTTTGGAGAAATTATATTTATATTATTATATTTATTTATACAATATTAAAATATCAAATTAAACTAATTAGAAGAAGACATGCTACCATGTACATTTAATACATTCTCCAAATTTTGGGGACTTTATTCATTTTGGAGAATTTAGATAGGGAAACCCTCGGTTTGAAAACACACTCCAAATTTTTTAAATTTATTATTTTAAAAAAAATGGAGATACTATTGAAGATGCTCTAAGAATTATTAGTCTAATTTTACCGTGGAAGTATAATTTTATATACTACTTAATTATAATAATAAAGTGCACCCAATTTTGTGGGCGTATATATAACTTTGTATACTTAATTAGCATGCCCACTTTTTCTATTTAATAAAACATTTGATATTATAATTTTGATCGTTATTAGTCTAGTTTTATTGTGGGAGTACAATTTTATATACTTAATTATAATAATAAAATGCACCCAATTTTGTGGGAGTATAACTTTGTATACTTAATTAGCATGCCCACTTTTTCTATTTAATAAAACATTTGATATTATAATTTTGATCGTTATTTTTTTTCGAGTTTGAACAAACTCATACCAATCTCACATACCAAAATTATACTGGTATAATATATATTAATTGTTATTTCTCTGCTAATGATTTTATTTGTCTTAATTTACTTCCATTTTTTAAAAGTTTCTGTAATTATAAATTTTTTCAGGACGAGAAGAAAGAGACTAAGCGATCACCGTTGTCAACTAAGAGAAGCAGGGCCGATAGCCATAATCAATCTGAACGCGTATATAAATCTGTCTTTTCGATAGTGCATGTCTAAGAGATTATTAAGATCTATAACTAATGAATAAACTGTTATCTAATTTGTATCCAGAAAAGGCGACAGATTATAAATCACAAAATGAAGACGTTGCAAAAAATGGTCCCAAATTCAAGTAAGGTAATCAACTCCTCCTCCTCGATCTTTTTTTTGACATGCATCGTATTTTGGGCTTGCTATACTTTCTATATGAAAGTACTTTTTGAGTAAAAGTATACTTATTGTCTCTCAAAATGTGTGAAAACTAGTTATTTTTACGAATTTCGAGATAAAAAAATTATAGTTTTACTTAAAAAGTACTTTCAAGAAAAAAGTGTAGCGAGTCCTTTCTCTAGAAATTGCAGAGGTCACTCATCCTAGAAAAAAAGTTACAAAAATGCTCTCTAAGTTTAAAGTTTATGAAAAGTAATAGGCTCCTGCAACTTATTATGTAACTTTAGTTTTATGTAAAAGGCGATTGCAATATTTTACTATTACATGCTAAAAAAAATATTTTACTATTACATAGATGATTTTTTTTCTAACTTTTGATTCAATTTCATACTCCCTCCGTTTCACAATAAGTGTCGTTTTAGCTCTTAACACAGTTTTTAAGAAAAACAATCATTCACTTTAAAACTTACAACTTTTTCTTAATTTTATCACTCATTACATTTTTTTGGCCAATACATGAACAATTTTAGTCAACAAATACACATTCCAATAAAAATTATCATCATTCACCCCTATTAAGGCCCTGTTCGGCATAGGTTTACGGAGGTTTATGAAGGTTTGTACAACTTAAAACCTACCTAAATGGATGTTTGGTAAGACAAGGTTTTTTAGGAGGTTGAGGTTTTAGTAGGTTTTTGATGAGGTTTGAAAGGATAAAATAGAAACCTTGATAGAGATAGGTTTTAGGAGGTTTCCGAAATTTTTTCACTGAATTTTTTTGTTTATTGTTTTAATTAATAATATTTTTGGTAACTTTAAAGCATAACCTACTTAAAACCTTTTAGTACCGAACATCATATTAGGTTTTAGCAGGTTTTAAAAAAGAAAACCTCTACCTATTAAAAAAACCTACAACTCCTCAAAAACCTTGTTTTGCCGAACAAGGCCTAAATCACTTTGAAAACCTAAAACGACACATATTATGAAACAAATTTTAAGTGTTAACACGACACTTATTATGAAACGGAGGGAGTATAATTTAGCATCATTGTAATTATCAATGAATCTTCTAAAATTCATACTTGTCATGTAGATCTACATAAATCACTATTCCAATAAACCGTAATGCGAAATCAATCAGAAAATCATAAAACGATTTTATATCAAAAGAATGACAATTAACCAACGAGTGTAATTTGAAGATAAAATCGAAACTGAAGAAACACATGAAAAGAGAAAGATAATACAAAGCATTCTTATAGGACGTCGAGTGAAAAAAGACTCACTCTTTTCTTTGTGGATTTTGCACAGACAAACAAAGCATCAATGCTCGATGAAGTGATGAACTACATAAAGCAACTACGAGCACAAGTTCATATGATGACGATGAGCAAGGTTGGCATTCCATCCATGTCGACAATGCCCTATGTTATGCCACAACACCCGCTTCAGATGTCTATGATCTCGCCCATGGGTATGAACATGGGTATGGGTTTGAACATGAACGTGAACATGAGTAATATCAACTCGGCCATTATGGCACATCAAAATCTAGCCGACCTCTCGCCAATAATGCCTACGGCTCCATGGAATGTTGCCACTGAAACACCACCTTCCTCATCGACTACGGGCCCTTCCGCCCATTGCCAACCTCAAGTAAGTACCGATAGTATTACATTAATTCTCTATCTATTGGTGTGATGGCTAATTGAGAGTCCATTGACACATTTTGTCAGGCTTAATTCAATCCTCCCTCTTACTTGTGTATTTTTATTAGACAATCTTTAGGTTTTTGTGCTTCAATCTAGGAGTAGGAGGTCCTATTAATTGGTGTGATTAAAAATGTTTGATCGTGCAGCCTATGACGATGGAGGCTTATAACATGATGGTTGCCTTGATGCAGCAACACCGGGCTTCTGCTACTTCCAAGAACTGATATATACTTACTACGTGGTACGGTATCTATGCAATTAATATCAGCATTTAGACTACGTTTAAACCAGATCTAATAAGGTGCAAAGTGTATCATTTTTTGAGTACACTAATAATAGCCAAATCGGAGATTCTCGGTGTTGAGTACGTACATCGCTTGACTAGATGTCCAAGGCATGTGTTAAACTATATATGTGCGTCACTTATATATATATATAGTCATAACACTAATTGAGTATGATTCTAACTAAGATCGAGTGACCACGCACGAGTTTTTAACAAAGTATCCATAATTATTTTTATAACGAAATATGTATGGTACTTATTTAATTAATCATATACACCCAATATATATCAACTTGCACATCTTATTATTATCATTTTTGGTCGAAAAGAAATGCATTAAGCAAAAAGGCCTATGTGTTCATGATGTAAGGGGTGGCCCTACCCCTAACATCCTCATCAATAGTACGAGTCTCGAGTTCAGGCGACTCCGAAAGAAAAAACAAACCAATGGGAAAAGAAAAGACGAGTTTCACAAGGGAGTCGGCGATCATATTCGTTTTCTTAAAGACATGATCTAATTGGGTGTTCCAATCCCGATTAAGGAAGTCTTAACTCTCACGTACGTACCATGCTAAAAAGAGGATGAGAGGATGGAATCCCCTTCTTAATCAGCCCCCCAGCAAAACTTGCACATTTTATTATGATACCGTCAGGGACGGAGCTAGGGCTTTGAAGTAAGAAAAATGGGAAAATAAGGACTTTGAAGCCCCCACGATTCAAATTTGGCACCTTATCATCCATATATAAGGTAAATAGAAAGTTAATATAAACTACCTGCATTGCACTATTTTCTTGTATATATTTAAAAATTAACTATAAATATACTTTATTTAGGATGGGTTTCAACATACCCCAGCCCACCCTCACATCCGTACTCGAGTAACATATATACACAATCAATTATAAAACTATACAAGCTCTATTAGTTATATATCAATAAATTTTACATTTTTCCGTACAAAATCCAAACTTATCTATTTTTTTCCTGTCTTCTCCCATTTAACAAAATATTGTATATATCTAGAACAATTTTTCCCATAATTTGGTGTTCTTATTTCTCTCTTAAACAATAATCCTCACGTGATATCCGCATATGTTTATCAAAATTTAAAAAGTATTTTCATTGTAGTAAACTGAGTGAATGTCTTGCTCAAAAAAAAAAAACTGAGTGAATGTTGGATGAAATATTTTACATTATTCTAAAAGAAAAGGGCGAAATATATCAAAGCATGTATAGAGCCTTGCCAAATGACAACTATCCCATAACTAATCATTATAGCAAAATGGTCAAGCCCGATATGACAAATGACAAGTACTTCGATATCATCGTGATCGATCAACTTGCAAGTAAGTGTGGACCTTGCATAGGTTAAACCCTTTCTCTAGCTATGCATGTACGTACGTGGCCAAACCTAATCAACACACCTTGAAACGAATGGATCGATCTATTGCCACTAATTTTCCACATGCATGCTAAATATACAAGTGATCCAAATAAGTGAGTAACATGCAATTGTAGGGCAAAAGTAGAGCATTGAAATTATTAATTGACGACCTTGGTCACAATTTTGTCTCTTCGCACGACCGGCCATCATTTCCAATCAATATAATGCACGCGAGCCCCGTGAGCATAGCTCACTAGGCCTTGGACAATGGATTGTGGATAAAGATACATGTTCGAGTCCGCGCATTCTCAGTGTAGGATTTTCGCTCCCTCTTGTTGGGGGTGGGTTTATGTGGACACTGGACACTGCTTCTCCTGTCTAGGGCACCGCTCACCGTTACCTCCTCAACAATGTGTCTAGAGTACCGCTCACCCTTACCTCCTCCACAATGACACTGGACAATGTGTGGTGGGGTATTCAGAGTGTACGTAAAGCACCTTAATTTATCTACTATTTTGAAGAAACTCCGAGAATGATATTAGTTAGAAAGTAGCATTAAGGCTATATATGTCTAAGGTTCCATTCGGCTCGTCAAAGAAAACGCTAGTTGGAGTTTTTTTTGTAGCGTTTTTTTGCCAAAAAGCTAGACCCTTTCAGGTAGGAGTTTTTTGATCGAAAATGCTAAGAGAATCTAGTGGGAGCTTTTCAGTAGCATTTTTAAAAAGCTCTTATATACACCTAGGGGTAGTTTTTTATATTTACGAGCCGAACAGAACCTAAATGTGGGATTCTGATAGGCCGACTTAAACTAGTGGTGGTCGGGAATTGAGGCTTATAAACCATTTCACATGTAAGGAATGAATTACATTTTAGGCTTCATTTACATGTGAGCTGTAGAAACATAGTTGTTTTTTTCAAAAGGGATGAGTTGGATTTTCAGACCAACAAATTCCATCCACCGTCAAAAAGTAAATTTCCATCCCGCCTAGGCGCCTATGACCCTCCATATTTTATTTTTTTGGTCGAATGACCCTTCATATTTATTTCTTTAGAGATAGTAACAATTTCACCCTTTTGAAACTCACTTCTATATTGGAGAAATCAGAATACCTTCGTCATAGTGAATCGCAAAACAAATTTTTGTATAGGAAATCACGGGCAAGAATGAATGTTTTTTTTTTCGGTCAGGGGAGACGAGCTCCCAATTTATTCATTAGAAGTAGGGGCTCTAGTTTGATGTGGGTGGCCCAACCCAATTACATCATCCGAAAGGACAGAAACTACATCAGAAGGAGGTGAAAGTAATACATGAAGGCCTAACGGCATACAGTGAGCGAGGGAGGCAAGCTTGTCGGCGACGCGGTTCGCCTCCCGAAAGGTGTGTCGGAATTGAATGGACCAATTCCTACTCGCTAAGCCTTGACAGCGACTCGTCAGGCTGGAAAGGGGATGCTTGACGGACAGTTTGGATTGGAGGAGCTTGGTGGCTAGAAGAGAGTCGGTTTCGACAATGACTTGACGGCAGCCACGATCCCAAGCCAGTTGAAGACCCTGTATGATGGCCCACAGTTCAGCAGCCGGAACGGTGGTGGTACCCAAGTTACTTGCGAATCCGGCGACCCACTGGCCATTCTCGTCCCTGATCACGCCCCCTGAGGTTGAAGACTCGTTCACCTTGGAACCATCTGTGTTCAATTTTAACCAGCCACTCGGAGGTTTGGACCAAGCCACATTGATTTCGATCTGGGGCTGCACAGTTGGGGAGGCTCCCTGCTGAACGCCAGTCGCTGAGACGACCTCGGCTACGTACTGCCGAATGAAAGCCGCCTTATCCCTGGGCGGAGGTTTGGAGTTGAACACACGATCATTGCGCCAACGCCACAACCACCACACTATGGATCCAAAAGCAATGTCGCAGGGGAGGTCGTCGCGGAGGCCGAATCCCTTATTCAAGCATCGGGTGGCCCACGGGATTGGATCAAGGCTGAAGAAGTCCGACGCAGGGCTGTGCAGTAGGATTTCACGCCAAACGTCCGACGCCAAAGGGCAGTCTCGGAGGATGTGAATGTCCGTTTCCAACTGGTCACCACTGGCTACAATTGGGGGATCTAGCCATGCGCCGACGATGACGTTCTGCGTTGGTCAAGATACGACCTCTCGAAACGAGCCACATGAAGATCCTGATGCGCTCTGGAACCGGGGATTTCCAAATGAGCTTGTAAAGAGCTTGAAGGTTCGGTGGCGTCCGCTGGCCTTTAGATTGGATCCGGTACGCACTGGAGACGGAGTACTCGCCGTCAGCTGATGGGCCCCAAGACAACCGGTCCGGATCCCCTGCATCATCAAAAATGGCAAAATTAGCAAGTTTAAGCTTGAGGTCTCTTGGAATAAAGTTACCTAATTGAAACCAGTCCCATCCCGACGACGAGGACCACAGGTCACCGACCACCCTGTTGTGGAGAGAGGGAGCAGCATCGTAGGGAAGGATGTTCGATAAAGGTTCATCGACTAGCCAAGCGTCCTCCAGGAATCTAATGTCTCTTCCGTTTCCTAGGATCCACTTTGTCCCCTTGTAGACGACTTTGTTAAGGCTCCACCTTATGCCTCTCCAAAGGGCTGAGGGCTGACAGCTCTTGGTGGAATTGAGTCTTCTTCTATCCAATACCAACCCATATTTAGCTTTGAGAACTGCCCCCCAAAGCCCAGCAGTCCCGTTGATTAGGCGCCATCCCATCTTCCCGATCACCGCGGCGTTCATGGCTTTTGCTGTGCGGATACCCAGACCCCCTTCGGCTTTGGGTCGACAAACCTCGTCCCAAGAGACCAGGTGTAACTTGCCTTCCCCCCAAATGAAGGTTCTGTTTATTTCATCACACTCAGCCCAGAACTTGGAAGGGAGCTTGACCGTATTCATCGAGTAGTACGGCAATGACGAGAGGACAGATTTTGTGAGGGTTATTCGTCCCGCTAGGCTGAGCGTGCGGGCCTTCCATCCCGAGAGCCTAGCGCGCAATCTATTGAGGATGTCAGCAAACGAGTCCTTTGTTATAGGTTCATGAAGGGCTGGGGTCCCTAAGTAGCGTCCGAGGTTTCTGGTCACACGAACACCGCTTAAGATCTCCAAATCGTTGGCCACGTCCCTGCTAGTGTTGGCTGAGAGGAAGATGCGAGACTTGTCTGGGTTAATCTTTTGTCCGGAAGCTCCGCAGAATTGTTCCAGGCATTCCAGGACGGTCCGCATGCTGGAAGTGGAGGCCTCGGCCAGGAGGATGATGTCATCCGCAAAAAAGAGATGTGAGAGAGGAGGAGCATCACGACAAAGGACGATCGGTTTCCATTTACCCTTTCGGATTTGTTCTTCAATGAGTTGGCTAAGTTTCTCGATGGCTAAGACGAAGAGGTATGGGGATAGCGGGTCTCCCTGTCGGATACCACGCTGGGGGACGAATTCAGAGGTCATTTCCCCATTCCAGAGAATGCGCATCCGAGGAGTGGTAATACATTCCCTGACCCAGTTCACCCAAGCTTGCGGCAGATTGGCGTCTCTGAGGGTGTCGATGACGAAATCCCACCGAAGCCTGTCGAAAGCTTTTTCAAGATCCAGCTTGATTAACATCCAGCGCTTGCCAGATTTCTTAGCCTGCATAGAGTGCACAATTTCATGAAACAGGGCTATGTTGTCTGTAATAGAGCGGCCGCTGATGAAGCTACTTTGCGTGGGACTAACAATGGATGACATCAAAGGTTTCAAGCGATCCGCCAAAATCTTGGTAATCAGCTTATAGGAGACGTTGCATAGACTGATCGGCCTAAATTGAGTAATCTTCTCCGGGCCGTTGACTTTCTCCATGAGAGATATGAGCGTGTCGTTTATGCCCTCTGGAAGCAGGTCTGTGAGAAAGAAGCCTTGAATGAGCTTGAATAAGGAGTGTTTCACTGTGTCCCAGCAGAACTTGTAGAAAATGGGCTGAAAACCATCTGGGCCTGGGGCTTTGTAAGGGCCCATTTGATTGAGGGCCTGCTTAATTTCCATCAGAGTAATTGGGGCAACCATCTGGGTAACTTCATAATCTTGCAATTGAGGGAATCGGCCTTGTGGAAGACTCCTGGTCGATGGAGCTTGATCCTCCAAAGAGTAAAGAGAGGAGAAGTGAGCAATAGCAAAGGATTCAAGCTCAATGGGATTAGAGATCCAAATATCATTGTTATTCTTAAGAGCAGAGATTTTCTTCCGGGCTCGGCGTATGATGGTGCTGGTGTGAAAAAATTTGGTGTTTCTATCGCCCAGCGAAATCCATTGTTGTCTCGCCTTTTGAAACCAGAGGATTTCTTCCTGCTCAAGCACTTTGGCCAGCTCTTCCTGGAGGTTTGCTTCTTGATGGAAGAGGTACTCGTGGGCATTAACACTCAGCCTTTGCTGGATTTTAGCAATACGTTGGGTGAGCGTACGCTTCCTGTGGTCAATATTACCAAACACCGATTTATTCCAGTGGCAGAGATCCTCCCTGAGGGCGCCAAGAGCATCACACAGTCCTATGTTTGGGTTCCAGGACTTTGTGACTTGGTTCTTGAAGTCAGGATGCGTAATCCAGGCGGCTTCAAAACGGAAGGGGCGCCTAGACTTATCACCATGATTCAGACCGTCCAGACAAACAAAAAGGGGGTTATGATCCGAAGAGAGAGCTGGGAGATGTTTAACAACTGCACTGCTCCAACTAAGGCGCCCCGGGAGGTTCGTGAAGCATCTATCCAGCCGCTTGGTAACCCACGTTGCCGGATAGGTTCCACGGCGCCAGGTAAATTTCGGACCAACGTAGCCAAGGTCAATGAGGCCAAGGTGTTCCACCCACTCTTGGAACCTGTCCGTATCTTCCGATAGCCGGTTCGTGCCACCTTCACGGTCTTCTAGCGACAGGATGCAGTTGAAATCCCCACCCACGAAGAGGGGATCTCCGATGGGCAGGATTGCTCGCTCGAGGTCGTCCCAAAAGACTTTCCTGTCGTTGTGATCCGGAGGGGCGTAGACGACGATGAGGTGAGTAGTTTTGTTCTCCGACCGGATAACCGAGTGTATAAAGTGGTTGTTGGGTTGGCGATCTGGAGGTCCATTGTGTCTTTATTCCAACAGAGCCAGATGCCCCCACTTCTACCGACAGCCTCCACACGAATCTTGCCAGAGAAATTAAGTCTTTGGCTGACATTCTCGGCACGCTCGCCCGAGATCTGAGGTTCGAGAATCGCCAGGATATCAACCTTGTTACGCTTAAGAAGATATTTACAGGCTCGTCGGAATCCCTTCTTGCCTGCTCCTTGAACGTTCCAAATGATGCAATTCATTGGAAACGAGAGAGGGAGTGGCAGGGTGTTTAACCGCTGATCCCTGCCGGGATCGAGTCTCCTGTCGGAGCACTAGACACGATTTGCATCGGGTCATCTCCCGCTGAGGCTTCTTTTGTGGAGTCGCCAATTCGGGACGAAGAAGCCAGGTGAGGGTCGGGCAGCTGCGTGATTGTTGAAGCAGCGATGGAATCGCCGTTGACGCCTCCCTGAGCCGAATGAACTTGGGGTTCCTGAATCGGGGTGGTATTTGGGGGGTTATTTCCTGTATTTTGGCCAGGTTTGAAAGGGCTATTAGGGTGGGTAGGAAAATAAGCTGGGATCGGGCTTTGTGGGCCCATGGACGTTTTGGGAGGACCTCTTGGATTTGGGCTTTTTTGGTGTCTATTCGGTTTGGGCTTTTCGGAGGGTTTAGGGCTTTCATGAATGGGCCGTTGGCGTTTCCCTGGTCCCGCACTCAAATCCATCTCACTGCTATCCTGCTGTTCTGACTCCGAAGACTTCTGTCGCAGCTTTTTCTTGAAGAAGCCTCCTTTCCTTGGAGTTGACCCTAGTTGGAACGTTGGCGTTGTTGCTATCTGCTGAGAAGGCTCTTTTACGGACTGTGTCAGAGGGGTCATGGGTGTGTCAACCTTATTTTCAGCTAAATGGGTTTTGTCCTGCTCTCCCGCCTGTCTGTCGTCTGGTTTAGCGCCTCCTGAGCCCTCCAAGGATAGGGCAGCAAACCTGTTCAAATTCCCGTTGGAAACCTGCGCCTCTGTGTCTACGTTTGTCTTTTTTGGCCGTCTAGGCTTCCGTTGGGCTGGTTGGACAATCATCCACGCGCCGGTGATGTTACCGTTCTCCGGCGATTTCTCTGGCATGCTGCTATGGGACTCCTCCTTCCGGTTTGCCGCTTCTCCCTGAGCGCCTGTAGTTCCACTGGTTGTTTCCGACTCGGCGGCGCTCCCGGAGGCATTCCCAGCTGTCTGAGTTTTCGTCGATGGATTGTTCAGCGAGCACTCTCCGATCGTGTGGCCATATTTACCACACCCGATACAGATCGCGTTCAATCCCTCGTACTCCACCAATATGGTTTCGTCGTTGTTGAGAAGAAACGCGCCTCTGAGCGGGTGGCTGAGATCCAACTCAACACATACCCTTGCAAATCTGCCACGAGTAGCAAAGGTGGTGTTCCGATCAAGTTTGATGGGTCGACCCAAGCTGGAAGCCACGCGCATGATAGCTCTCTCTTCATACAGATACATCGGTAGGTTGGATAGCCTCAGACAGGTGCAAATTGTAGAGATCTTGTCTTTTTTGGGATTGAAGTGGGGTTCCCATTTCTTCACCATAAGGCATTGCCCGAATATGTTCCAGGGTCCCCCGGCAAGGGCAGTCCATAAGTCCTGCTCAAGCTCAAAGCGGATGGCGGAGTAGTGGTTGTGGAGGTCGATAATGGTCATCCTTCCTGATGGCTTCCACATCTCTCTAAGGCGCCTGTCAAGGACCTGGTAGGGGAGTGGCTTTCCTAACAATTTGATTATCACTGTAGTATCCCATGCCTTTGAAAGTGCTGAGACCATGGACGGCGTGACTGTGATGGAGGGGAGGCCACGCTCACCATAGGGGAAGTCGATCTTGATGTTTTCAATGAACATACGGTCACTGAGTTCTTGCTGTTGAGCAGCTCGAGATTCTTGAGCAAGCAAGTCTCTAAAGGAGAGCTTGGTTGGCTGAGTTGTGGCTGGCTGATAAGTGTTTGGATGGCTGGGAGTTGGATGAGAGGCTTGTTGGGCTTGACCATGGTGGTCCATCATGACTGAGTCAACTGGGTCTGGTGGTGGTGGTGGCTGGCCAGCCATTGGCTGACCGCCTGCTGGCGGTTGAAGGGTGGACGTGATTAACGATTGAGGAAACGATGAGAAAACCTGAGAAAGAGAGCGTTGAATTTTGAAAATTTTTGTTGGTACTTGGATTACTTAAGAATGAATGTTTTATACGAGCCATAGATAGGAAAATATACCCTAACTTGATCCGAAGAAAAGAAAATATACCCTAATGTCGGCCCAACATCCTGCTGGACGGTTGAGGTATTGGGCCTGAGCTTGGTCCATTTAGAGATACAGCTGTACAATGATCCAAAACCTAGGCTACTTCCATTGATAACTTTTTTTTTGGGTCAAAATCGATTAATCAAATATCTATCTATCATCATCTATTCCATTACTATATGTTAAAACGGAAGCAAATTCTGCCACTATATTGCGTCACATCATCCCTTTATTAAAATAATTATCTTATCAACATAATATATAAATCATATACATATTTAATTAAAATATTAATTCTATCTTAAAATTTTAATTGCTTAATTAAAATTCTATCCTAGTATATAAATCTCATCTTATCATTAAATTATCACCTATTTAGTTCCTAAATGGATTTATATTAATTTTTTATTAAAAAAAAACTTTTTTACCCAATTAATGAAATAGTATATTAATAATAAGTAATATTTCGTAATTTTGTTCTAAGTTTTACTAAAATATTAATAGTAGAAAAATTATACCAATATATTTACAGCACATCTTATTTGTTAAAATAATATTTTTTTTTTCTATCATATCTTATTGAAATCTAATAAAAATATGAATAATAAGATTAGATAATATATTTACCTTAGATATATCTGCCACATTATATATCGATTACGTTTTAGATAAAAGATAGATTTCTTATCAAAATAGTGCTTCATTAATATTTTTATACTCCTTATTTAATTATTCTTTTACAACATAATAACATATGTACAAGATAATTTGGTTTTGTTTTTTTATCTTATTAAATATTCTCTATATTTTTAAATATAGTACTATATTAATCCAATTTTTTATTTTAAATTATTGATTAATTTATAAAATTTATTTTATGCAATTCAATTTAAATTCCACAATTTTATCAATGTTTATGTATGTATTAAAAAGTTAATATATAAATAAAATATTTCTATATAAATATTTAATGATATAGAAGAAATATGTTATTTTATAATCTAAAAGATACACGTTGTTTTAAAAAAATTAGACATATGATAATATTTGTAATTATTATAGTGAAATTATACACAAAATTAAAAAAAATAAATAACACCCCCGTACAAGGTGCGGGTCATTTGCTAGTATATTATAAAAGCCGACCGTTTTTGAGCCACCACGTTGATTTTGGCCCCACTTGATTTTAATTTTTTTTTTCCAACTCAAATAGATAATTACGAATCTATATCTTTTATTTTCCTTAATTATCTAATCTCCAATTTTATCTTTAAAACCATACTACCTATCTTTGATTTTATATTCCTCTAAGAAATTTATCTTCAAATTTTCCTCTATACGTTGACACCTGATGGCGCAAGGTAGATGTCTCTCTATTTTATTTTATTTTATATTTTGGTAAAGCAAGAAGGAGAAGATATGAAGTATAAAAGTACGAATTTAGGTTTGGACCGATTAAATTGGGCCAATAAAAACATACACTAAGTCTTTGTTAAAATTTGCGCCACGTCATCAAGTCTGAATAAAATAATAATTTTATTTTTTTTACATTATATTTTATAAAAATAACTCATATATCTACTTGATATCTTATCCAATTTTCTTAAATCTATTTGATAACTTACCATTTTTTTGATATTTTTATATTTTTTCCTACTATGATTTTTAAACATTATATCCTGATATGAATAAAAATTCATGCTATTTATTTGATATCTTAACAATTTTTCCTAATTATTTAGTATAAGTTTTTGTAACACCCCAATTTTAAACTAGGAATGTTACACGCCAGTGACCTCGGATTTGAAGTCCGAAGCCACCCTAGGCTTGATCCGAACAATTAGTATAATAACATTAAAGTGTAAAAGGAAAAACGATGTACAATAATTTTTTTTTCCTTTGGATTAAACTTCGCTCAAAAGAGGTTGAAAGCTTACAGTGGAAGATTAGAAAATTTGAATTACATAAAGATGTTCATACTTGCACCTATACATCATCTAGGAATTGAAAATCTTAATTCAACTTTCTTTAAATTAAAAATGAAATTGACTTTATAAACTATCTTGAAAAGGTCCAACTGCAGCTTAACTCTTCTCCAACTTACTTCTTTCGATCTGAAGAATATGATCGCCTGATGTGCCGTGACGAGAAATACGGTTGACACCAGCCGAACCATGCAAAGGAAAGAATGTGGTCGGGTTAGTCTTGTGACAGACTAAGCAAATGGAGTTTTGAAAATGGTTCTTTTGTGGTGATACCCAGTCACTAGCATCGAACTCCGAATAAAAGCCGGTCGATGATCTAGCAACCCAAGTACTTCCCACGGACGAGGAAAACTATGAGATGCAACGAAAATAATTAGGACACCACATGAGTATGGTTCCTTAGAAGCTTGATCGATTTGTTGGGAACGTTTATTATTCACACAGAGATTTTGAAAAGCCTCTTGTCGACTAATTAGATCCACGACCAACCTCACCGCATATGCGAATTCAGATTGGAAAGAGAATCGTCATTAGCCGGGAGCAAGAATGGTTTTCCAAGTTGTACTAACCATCCTGGTTCATTAATTACGTGCACTAGCACTTATCTTACTTAATTTCAAAACTTCGTACTTCACGTTAATAACTTTTAATTTTTATCGACACTAGTCGAGATACAACGAACAACGGTTTCCGCGGATTTGAAGAATGCACTAGCTAGGTGCAACGTCCCTCACGCGCAGTTGAGGCGACATGGTCATGACCAGCATTAGGGTATAGGGCCATCCTAATGCAGTTATAGAGAGGTGTTCCGAGGGCCGAAGGCTCCACCCCTATTTCTACCCTAAGTCCATAACAAGCCACTACGAGGCTAACAACAAACAAAGCCACTACAAGGCTAACAAACAAGCAAGGCCACGTACAAGGCCAACATAGATCGAACCTAAGTCCATACTAGCGTAGCCTAACAATAAGAACAACTACGCGAATACCAATGTCGTTAATACTAGGAAATAAAACAACAACCTAGTTCATTTTAGTTTCACACAGTTAGTTCCCAACAAACGGATAAAAACGAACATGCTAAAACTGAATCAAACCACTTGCCTCGGATATGACGATTGACTACGGTTGAGAAAGGCTAACGACGACGGCTCGAATCTTCGTTAACCGAATGATACCGGAAAGGGAATAATTCAAAATAAACTTTAATAATTTATTTTGAAGAAAGGAAAATTAGAGTTCATATCCATCATGACTCTAATTTAGTAATAACCCCCCTTTGTATTAGAAATTTTCCTTCAAACATTTTATTGATAAGTTTCTTAATAAAATCTTATACAATCTCTATAAGACAATTTATTCACTTATCATTGATATGTTTCATAACATCTTTTACTAAGCCTTCATTCAAGTTGTATATATAACTTAGTACTCTACTCATATAATATTTAATTAACCTTAGTGATTATAAGATAATTTCATTATATTTTTTTACCACTTTATTTCACAATATTATATGTTCAATTCTTAATCATCTATATACTCCTTGCTAATATTATTCTCATATTATCCATGTATTAGAATTATCTTATATATATGTTCATTAATCTAAAGTACTCATTCTCACTTTATTTTTAAAGAACCTACATACTTGAATATTATAAGGTGACTATAACTTATACTATATTTTATCATATACAAAAAGCATATAAGATTTTACTTTCACAAGGATTATTATTTTCTATAAAGTATTATCACTATTAATAAAATTAGCTAATATTATTAATTAAAAAATAATTATTACTATTATTATTATTATATTTTTTTCAATAACAAAACCGAACAATACCCAAGTCGATCGGGCCGGGTCGGGCCCGAACGATTTCACGGGCTGAAATGCCCAGCCAATTTACCCTAAAACCGATCAAAAAACAGAGCGCAGGGACCTTACTTCCCGGAGATTTCTGGGCGAATTCAGGCAGAGGTTCGACGGTGAGGCTGCAGATCTGGAAACTAGGGAACGTCACGAACACGATGGTGGTGGTGGCTCGGCGTTTCGTGGTCGGACGAGGGAGAACGAGGCCGTCGAAGTCGGCTCGTCGCAAGCAGAGGACAGCAGCGTTTTCAGCTCTTCCGGCGAGATTCCGAGCAGTTTCCGACCGATTTTGGGAGATTTTGGAGTGTTTGAGGTTGTGCTATGGAAGGATGGACACAGAGCACCAATTTATAGTTGCGATTAGAGGCTCGATTTGGCATAATTCCGCGAAGATTCGACTATTACGAGCATTAAACACCCCGTCTTCAATTCGATTCAATCCGATCGAATTTACTCGATCTTATCTCCAATTCCACTGACGTGGAGCTCGTCTTCATCCTCCACATCACTCCCTCTTATCCAATCCTCGTCAGAACGCCATCAATCGGTCAAACTTTATCCAATTCGAATTAATGCCATTAACCCTAACCGATAACTACACTCGAAATCGTGGTTAATTGGCTAATGAATTCCTCCAATTAATTGAGGGGTATTGAAGTGCTCGAAGATGGGAATCCAATGCCACTGACGGCATCCATTTCCATGGAGAAATGAAGGAGATATCATGGATTGAAAATCGGGTGTTAAATTGGGTTGGGTTGGAGAAGAAGATGTTGGGTTTTACCCAAACAGCCCAATATTTCCGAAACGTTGCAATTATGTCCTTATAATATAATTGCTTATAAAATTGAGCACTTCACTAGGATAAAACTAATTTATTAATTTATCACATAATAATTATCTTAAATACAAATGTACATAAATTGTACATTTCAATATAATAAAGCTTATTATAATTTAAATAATTACTAACATGATTTTATAAGCTTATGACTTATGTTACCATTACATTATTCTTAAAATTCATTTAATCATAGTTCCACACAATTTATATTATAAGCAAGGGTTATTATTTTTTAATAAATATTAATAACAACTTATTATTATTATTTTCGATAAAAGGTGAAATTACCTTTATACCCTTACGAAAAGTGAGGGTTATTACAGTTTTTGCCATTATTAAATCTTGGTGAACAATAAAAACCTTTCACATATGTCAATAGTAATTAAATAATAATAAAAATACGAAAAATTGAATAGAATTATTTTAGAATAACATTGTATTAATAAAAGTACATATATGAATTTGAACTCCGGTCTATCTGTTTCGGATTATAAATTCCTGATTTAAAAGTGGATTCATATCAAAATTCGATCTCAAATAAGTTAATTCGGATTTATATTTACATTACCCGTACATGGTACGGGGTTTGTACTAGTAATCTATTATATATATTTTAAAGCATCAAGGATTAGTATCACCACATATAGACACGTCATCATTTGTCACACGTCGCTTCTATATATTTAAAGAATAAAATTTGTTATAAGTTGATATGGTAAGATTTTACATCAAGAAGAAGTAAATAATTAATTATTATTTTAAGGATCATTTTTGAGGTATATAAAGTATTAAATTTCCAAAAGAAGTCATAAATTAATATGGCTATTTTTTATATCCTCCCAAATCCAAGAGTTTTAAGTGTATATATAATTTATGTCATTTTATTTAAATCTTTTAGGGTAAATATAAAAAATAATTATGATTTATATGGTTAGTTTTGTTTGAATTTGAAGATTTAGATAAAATCAAATCTAGATTTGTCACCAAATCTTTTTTTTTCATAAATCTTTATGATTTATGTCTAAATTAGCTTTTATTATTATTATTATTATTATTATTATTATTAATTATTATTATAATTATTGTTGTTGTTGTTGTTGTTGTTGTTGTTATTATTGTTATTGTTATTGTTATTGTTATTGTTATTGTTATTGTTATTGTTATTGTTATTGTTATTGTTATTGTTATTGTTATTATTATTATTATTATTATTATTATTATTATTATTATTATTATTATTATTGTTGTTGTTGTTGTTGTTGTTGTTGTTGTTGTTGTTATTATTATTATTATTATTTGGGCCTCCACTCCTTTGGCAATAGCAAAACCTATTCTAGTGAAAATATAAGAATCATCTTTGGCCTTCGAGAACTTTTTTCTCATGATTACTCTAAGTTTGATATACCTTTAGTATTCTAATTAATCATGTTTAAGTGGTGAAAAATGTATATATATATATGACATGGATAAAAATATATAATGTATCTTAATAAAAAAATAAATAATATATGACGTGAATCTATGATAGATCGACACTACAACACATGTTGAAATTCTAGATGGCGAAATATGAAGACAGTTTGTAGAAAAATTCTACATGGCGCAATGTTCTCCCCTTTACAAAATAGATCTCACATTTTCCTCTATTTAGACTTTTTGTAACAAAAATTAGTTACAACTTTTGTTACACACTACATAATTGTCTGTATCTTATGCGAACTTTATTAAAACTTTCTTTATATTATATTAAATGATTATTTGATATGTGCATGATCATTTTAAAAAGTTTAATTTTTTTTATCTAAGTTTGATATATCTTTAGTATTCTAATTAATCCTGTTTAAGTGGTGAAAAATGTAAACATATATATGTATATATGATATGGATAAAAATATATGATGCATCTTAATAAAATAATAAATAATATGTGACGTGAGTCAATGATAGATCGACACTGCAACACATGTTAAAATTCTAGATGGCAAAATATGAAGACAGTATGTAGAAAAAATCTACGTGGCGCAATGTGTTAGCTCTAAACCTTATGACTTATATATATATATATATATAATATATAGAGAAAGAGTCATGTAGGAAGGGCTCTTACGGTAGGAAATAGGAATGTCTCTCGTTCGTTAGATTATATCCGATCTTACGGTCGAGATTGTCCGCTCAAAACAAAAGGAAAAAAAAGCAAAAGGTTTCCCGTGAGAAACGAGCTCCTCTTTGAACTCCACCGTAACTCCAGCTTCACGCTCGGCGCCGGCCTCTCCCTCCCTCCTCCTCCGCTCGGATCCTGAGAATCGCCGTCGCGGACCTCCTCGAAACCCTAGCCACCTCCGATGGCGAGTTCAAGCTCTCCGTCCTCGAAAACGGCGAGATCTGGTTCCGCCATCGCTGCTCGAAGTTCCACCATCGCTGAAATCGTTTGACTTCGACTTCGCTCCTTCCTCTTATCGTTCGGAGAATTGTCGATCCCAATGCTATTGGGAGCTGAATCCTTCTCGAAAGGACTCGGACCGTTGTCGGAGGAGAAAGCGTTGGAACAGAAGGCTCCGTTCCCGGTGGCGTATGTCCGCAGATCCGGCGCCGACCTTGTTCGGATTAGATCCGCTGCCTCCGGAGGGGACGATTACGGTGACCTTGGAGAAGTCCAAGCACGGAGCTCCACGAATCGACAACCTCAATGGATCGGCGGAGATTGACCAGGATCTCGCCGGAATCGACAACCTTGGTGTTGAGCTCCACGAATTCGCTGAGATCTATGAATCCGTCGCCGTCGGAGTCGACTTCGTAGATCATCGACCGGACCTCGCTCAGTGCGAGCACACGCTCAAAAAGCTCGGGATTCACCTCGCAATTGTAAATTGATCTTGTTGTTTCTCATTTCGTATTGTCGCGGAAACGATTCCGAGTGCTATTGGATGTGAAATCTCGGATGGATCCGCCGACGTTGATGAACGAAAGCTCGTTCCCGGCCGGAAACGGAGCTCCGTACAATTTCTCCGAAATCTGGCCGTTTCCGATCAGTGGAGGTGGCGAATCGAGCAGGCGACCGCCTTTTCTCGCGGATGTGAGCCGATTCGGTGGCGACGGAGCGGTTTCTGCCGATCCGGATGCTTCTGGAAGGAAGAGGAGAGATTCCGATGAGGAGGAGGCCGCCAAGAGCGTTTCTACTAGCAATGCTAATGCCATGGTATGTCGATCTTATAAATCTTAAGTACATTAGGTCTTTGTAGACATTATTGTTGGAAATGTTGCTAGATGAGAGCCTGAATCTAATTCTTGAGTTCTGCCATCCAGTTGGATTAAAGATTCATGTACTCGTCTAGCAGTTCCACTGAATATATGTAACTGTGATTAATAGTTGGCATGTGAACTTAGCAGTTCCACTGAGATCTCTGGTTTCGTTGCCTTTTAATTGTTAATTAGATGAACAATTTTATGAAGCTGTGATTGTGTGGATGGGAGTTGGTAGTATATATGATTTGTTGGCAAGTAATTGAATATATGTAACTGTGATTGTGTAAGATGTGGGATTTGGAAACTGTGAATGCACGTAGACATGAAGATATTGGCACATAATCAAAGCTTGTTTCATGGCATGTATATCCAGTCCAAATTTGACCATTAAGTTGCACAAATTTGACCATTGAGTTGCACAAATATTGATGAACAAATTGACCATAGAATTCAACACATTGACAATAGAGTTGAACAAATATGAATGAACAAATTGACCATTGAGTTGCACAAACTTGACCATTGAGTTGCACAAACGTGACCATTGAGTTGCACAAATAGAATTCAACACATTGGCAATAGAGTTGAACAAATATGAATGAACAACATTGGGCAATTGAGTTGCACAAACTGGACCATTGAGTTGCACAAACAGAATTCAATGCATTGGCAATAGAGTTGAACAAATATGAATGAACAACATTTGGCAATTGAGTTGCACAAACGTGACCATTGAGTTGCACAAATAGAATTCAACACATTGGCAATAGAGTTGAACAAATATGAATGAACAAATTGACCATTGAGTTGCACAAACGTGACCATTGAGTTGCACAAACGTGGTCATTGAGTTGCACAAATAGAATTCAACACATTGGCAATAGAGTTGAACAAATATGAATGAACAAATTGACCATTGAGTTGCACAAACGTGACCATTGAGTTGCACAAACGTGGACATTGAGTTGCACAAATAGAATTCAACACATTGACAATAGAGTTGAACAAATATGAATGAACAACATTGGCCAATTGAGTTGCACAAACTTGACCATTGAGTTGCACAAACGTGGCCATTGAGTTGCACAAATAGAATTCAACACATTGGCAATAGAGTTGAACAAATATGAATGAACAACATTGGGCAATTGAGTTGCACAAATGTGACCATTGAGTTGCACAAACATGACCATTGAGTTGCACAAATAGAATTCAACACATTGGCAATAGAGTTGAACAACCATTGAGTTGCACAAACGTGACCATTGAGTTGCATAAATGTGACCATTGAGTTGCACAAACGTGACCATTGAGTTGCACAAACGAAAAAAATCAAAAAAACTCGAAAAAAAAAACGAAAAAAAGGAAAAAAACGAAAACAGAAAAAACAGATAAAAACGCGTATAATTCGTGTATTATACGCGAATAATACGCGAATTATTCGCGTATTAAAAACGCGTATAAAACGCGAATAATACGCGAATTATTCGCCCGTGTGTAAACTGGGCTGTTTTTCTCCCGTGTGATCAACGGCCGAGATTCATTCATATTTCCTACCATAATAATCATTCCTACCGGATCCGGACCCATATATATAAATAGATTTCTAACTCTTATCCTAACAAAACAATCTTTTAATGTTCTTTTAACCTTAACAAAATCGATTGAAATTAAGTCTAGATAATTTTAACCTTAATTCTAGATAATCTTAACCGAATTTTTTTAGGATTTTCTAACCTTAGTAAGATACTCTTAACCGTTAACAGCATCAGTTATAACTTTTTATCAAAGTTTTCTAAATTAAATCGAGATACTATAGATCAAAATTGTGATTAATGAATTTCCTAATGTCAATAAGATAACCTTGGAACTTAATCTTAACCAATTTAGTTACAAATACTTTTAAGGATTTTTGAAGATAATTTTAAATAATAATTACTTTTTTGTTAAAAAGGATTCGAATCTTAGCCTTAATTGTAACCAATTTATTTAACCATAACCGATTTTCGAACAAGTTGAAATTAATTCAATTTCATCATAATATCTCAAGCTTAGTTATTAGGAAAGTTTTTGTATATTTAAATTGTTTTATCTTCTATCATGTTATAGTTTTACTATTACTTACAAAATATTAACCTAATTTAAAGATGAAGGGACCAAAGAAATTAAAAGTTACAAAACATGCAAATTTAGATAGATTTTATTATATAAATTTTCTCAAATTTTGTATACTATTCTTAGAGTTTTTCAAATATCAAAATACTTTATTAAATTGTTAAAACTAAAGAAAAACTTAGTTTTAGTAATGTACACAAGTCAAATTGTGGTACGGTATAAAAGTACTCTAAGCAAACATGGGACGACAACCTCGGATGATTGATATCCATTGAAAAACCGTACTTTTCCTACCTTTTGACTTCTATATTAACTCCACTTCCTATGATTTACTGAATCCCAATTTGCATGAACTATATATTAACAAGACAAATTCTGAATGGATTAACGGAAATAACTCTTCAACACACACTAATTTTGGGGAGCAAGGAAAAACATTAAGCACTCCTTCGCTAATGTTCCGACCAAACAAATTTAAAAATATTAAAAAATCTCTCATTTCTTCCACGTGTCAAACTACTCTCTCACTTCCACTCTCTTTCCCTTTTTTATCTAAGCCCACAATAACCAAACACTCCAGCTAAAAACTAGGCTTCCCAAGTTCTTTAGAAAAAAACACACAAATAAAAGAACTCCATCCATCATTTCATTTGCATGCAACATGATCAATCTTTCCCCCATCATCCTTTCTTGATAGAACGAGAGGCAGCACTCTCGAAGATCTAAGTTTTAAAGTTGTATACGTTCTCCTTTTTATGGAACTGACCTTGGACTCGTCCCCCAATAATTATAAGCATTTTTGTAAGATATGCAAGAAAGGGTTCATGTGCGGGCGGGCCTTAGGGGGCCACATGCGAGCCCATGGCATCGGCGTTGACGATGCTGCTGATGTCTACGATGAAGAAGACGCCGCTAGCGATTGGGAGGCGGGAGGCGACAATGCTGGAGGCGGCAACAATAAACGAATGTATGCGCTTAGAACGAACCCTAATCGCACGCGTAGTCGTGCGTGCGATAACTGTGGCAAGGAGTTTTTATCATGGAAGTCGTTCCTCGAGCATGGACGGTGTTGCGGGGGTGGAGGCTCCGAGGAGGAGTCCCCAGCTGCGTCGTCCCCAAGCTCGGAAAATGGTGGCACTTGGTCGAAGAGGAAGAGGACGTTTCGGTCCGAGGTGGGGGGTGATTTCACGGTAAACGACTACAACCTCGCGAATTGCTTGATGATGTTATCGAACGCGGTGGTTGACCCCGGGATGGCGAATGCAGAGCCCGAGGAATCGAGCGCGTCGGCTGAGCGCCAACCGATCAACTTCGCGGCCGCACCTCTTGCCTCATGGGCCCCACCTCCCCCGAACGCGCCTCCCAAGGGCTTGTTTGAATGCAAGGCGTGCAAGAAGGTGTTCAGCTCCCACCAAGCCCTTGGGGGGCACCGAGCCAGCCACAAGAAAGTCAAGGGCTGTTTCGCGGCCCGGCTAGACCGAGTTGAGTCGGACCGGGTGAGTAATTTCTTAGAAGAACAAACCGGAGAGGGTAGTAATATTAACAGTTATAAGAGGATTAAGGGTAGTAAAGTCCACGAGTGCTCCATTTGCCACCGGGTTTTCAACTCGGGTCAGGCGTTAGGCGGGCACAAGAGGTGCCATTGGATCACTCCCGCCAACTCATCGGCCGCTATCTCCGTGGACCCCACGTTGGCTCGGTTTCAACAGCTTCAGCAGGATGGTCATCTCGTGGGAATGCACGTTCAACAAGATGAGAACCGAGATCAATCCGGGCTTGATCTCAATATCTTGCCTGGTACGAATGACGATGCCAAGAATGTGTTGAGTTTAAAGGTTTCAACCGAGTTCTTGCTCAAGTATGAAGGGGTTAACAAGGAGACCGTGAAGAACATTGTTGTTGAAGATAAGACGAAGAACGACACGAACGATAATAGCATCGAGTCGTTGAAGCCGAATGTGGACGATGAAGCCGATAGTAAGATGAAGATGGCGAAGTTGAGTGAGCTTAAGGAGATGAATGTTACCGGTGGTTCGTCGCCATGGTTGCAGGTTGGTCTTGGCTCCAATATTAATGGAGGAGACCAATGATATAACATGTTTCATCGAAAACTGTTGTTTTTGGTTATTTGGTTACATTTTTGAAGAAAAGTTTAGTAAGGATAAACCGTTTAGGGGATGAGAAGAAGGGTTGGAAAGGTGGGTAAAAATGCATATACTTTATATAAAATACGTTGGCGAGGTATATATTCGTTATAATACATGATATATATACTTATATGTAAAAGGGCATACCTATACATTTGGGCACTTGTGTTTTTTTGTGTGTGCACGCACCTTGAATTTTTTTCCAAGTTTCTTTTGTTTAGGTAAATGAATAATGGCAATTGATTTTTCGGTGAATAGTGTATGAGGAAGTTCATCTTTTTGTATCAAGAAGATCGATCATCATAAGGTCATATGTATTTCTAGCTATCTTGTCTTAAGAAAAGTCAACATTCTTTTAGAACATGTACAATAGAGAGTAATCAACTTCTTTTGACCAAAAAAGAGAGTAATCAACTTCTTCTTAATACACTTTTTTCTTAAAGAGGACATTCTCTTTGTTTTAGAATTTATAAAGAGAATCATTCTTAGGATTGCAACATTAGCTCTTGTGCTAAAAAGGAAATAATTTCAAGTTATATACTGACATGTTTTCATCTAAACATTGAACATCCTCTTCATTGCTTGCACTCTTAGTGCTCGTTTGGTTCAACGTAGGAATTAAAATTCACATGAAGTTAAATCACACGAAGTTAATTCCCATATATTGAATTTCACATGATTTGAGAAAAAATGCTTGGTTATACTTAATTACCTAGTAATTGAATTCCTACCATTTGTTTGGTGGGAAGTGTAAAATCATGAGAATTTGTTTGAAATTACCATAATAACCTTTATTCATTAAAAATAATAATGTAAATTAAGGGCAAGAATGAAATTTGTAATTTAAATAAAAAATAATTATTTTAAATATATGGAGGAATTGAATCTTACCCACCCCTACCATGGTAATTACAATTCCTCCATTTTGGAGAAAGTTAAATTCATGGGAATTTAACTTCCCATGATTTTGGTGTTAAACAAATATAACCAAACACATAAATTTAAAGCCAATTCCTGGGTTTTTTTTAATTCCCATGATTTTGAAAGTGAACCAAACAAGCACTTAATGGCTAATCATATTTGTTCATACATAATTTGAGAAAAAGAATGCAAATTATTCAACAATGATTCCACCACGCAAAAAAGGAAACGGAAGTTTCACGTGGTAACCCTCAAGTCAAGCCAATTTCATGTGGTACCCAACATGTTTTAAAATTTTGTGTGGTAACCCTCTCTTTTAATTTTTTTTGCCCGTACCCAACTGTAAATTTCAGCCATAAGAACGTTAAAAGAATATAATCGCCACTCGTCTTCTCAAACTTACCAGAACTTCTTTATCATAACTTGCTTTACTCATCGACAACGAATAAGGTCATGGTGGCTGTGGGCGATTTTGCATGGGAAGTTAGCGGAAGGCAACTTTCATTTCCGAAATTTTTGGGTTTAAAATTCTAGGGCTAGGTAATTCTATGATCGAGATTATTTAGCCTTCTTTTCTGTTAGTGACAACCGGTATAAATTCATTGTCAACCTCATCTACAGAAGCCCTCAATTTCATCTTCCTTAGCTTGCAAAATCAATAGAGGGAGAATTCTTTCTTTGATCTCATTGTTACTTTTCCATTCGTGGGCATTTGCTTCATATTTAAAACATTGAAATCAAGGTCTTGTACGTTTTGAAACATCCATAGAAAAACAAGGTTCACTTTAAATGGTGCAATATAATCCCTATCAATTGCTTGAATTGGTTTGCAATTGCATTGATGCTACTAATTAATCAAGTGATCAAGCATTATACTAAGCACTTTTATATATGAGCAGTGTTATTGTACTCTCGACAAAGATTTTTTTTAACTTCCATGGTCATATTGTTTAGTGTTTCTTTTGGATAAGGTACTATGGTGATCTTTTTCACCTGTATTAATATCTTCACATGGTGAATACATTTGAATAGAAAGTATCATCAAAGAGCTACCTATATATTAGTGTAAATTATGAACGGGAATGATTTGTCAAAAGGACACATATGATATTTAGTGTAAATTATGAACGGGAATAAGCTACATATATGAAGTATTAGTGTAAATTATGAATGTGAATGAACCATAAACCTTACAACCTTTTTGTTATTGTATGTCACCGCTGCAAATCCGTCCACCGCCAATGAGGTGTTATTGATGTTACGTACATAGAAGATGAGAAACATTTTGTATTAGTCCCATTTAATATCTTTTAATCACACTTAACATTTTTATGGTTGAAGTTAGCAGTTGGGTATGGGGTAAAATGTTTTAAAAGGAGAGGGCTACTATGCGAAATTTTAAAAAATATTGGGTACCATGTGAAATTGACTTAACTTAGAGGTTACCAGGCCAAATTTCCGAAAAGGAATGCAAGCATGATTTGGTACGTGACTGAACGTACCAAGCATGTTGGGCCAATCCAAACGTCGCCCATTATTTCAGCCCAATGAAGTTAATGGTCCAATAGGCCCATTTCCCCAGCACATTTTCATTCCAATATTTTCTCTGTAATATAAAATCGATTGTACCTGATACATTCGAACAATAATATTGTCATTGAAGAATAATTGTTTTGTAAATGTACTAGAAAAAATAAACTATTCTGACTTCAAATTTTGAATCAATCATGAAGCACAAATCCAAACCCTACATAAACCCGCTCAATTTCATAAATTTAAATTTTAACTTTGTAGGCCTGCCTAGCACCTTCTTAGTCACGTGACATGGCGGTGAGAATTATTATAGTTTCTTATGTAATTTTAAATGCAGAATTGTTTTTGATCAAAAATTTTTAAATGCAGAATTATAGTACGTATATGGTGTTATTATGGTGCTTTGCTTTCCAAAGGAGCCATGATATTATGCTGGCAGAAACGTGGTCACTCCACAAGATACGCACTCACCTCGTCGTCTAACAAATTGTGTGGGGCAATGCTAGTTCCACCGGGCACAGTGGCTGGTGGGCACCCGGATTTGACTGGCCTGCTCCGGGGTGGAAGAACGGATGTATATATTGCAGTATTCCCCGTCCCAAAATGTTTGTCCATAAAGTACAACTTAGTTTAACCCCCGTACTATGTACGAGTAATGCGATTATAAACCCAATTTAATTAGATGTGTAATGTCAATGATCATGTTAAACATATAGGATCATATATATGTATCTTCGTAATATGATTTGTGTTTTTTACCAATAGTAAATCAACTTATAATATAAATATGTTAGATTTGTTCAAAAATTACTTTACGATAAATATCACATGTTATTAAATAATAATATTTATCAGAAGATTACAACTAATTCTCGGTCAGGGATAATTCATAATTTATAAGAATAATGTTTTTTTATTAAAAAAACCATAGAGAACCCGTATGATATATTTTATAAGAATTATAAAAATTATGATTTATTTATGGACTAACTAGTTTAACCCTCGTATCATGAACGGAGGTTAATCAAATTTAACTATCTCAAACTAGTTCCGGTCTTCTACCCCGGAACGGCGGAACAGGTCTGTCCCATCCGGTGCCCACCAGCCTCTGTTGATGGTGGATTCAGCCAACGCCAATTGTGTGTCTGGCTTAGGGTTTTGGCAGGCTTGTCGGACTCCCATGAAATGTTATTTCTGCTTACAATGTCATCATTTTAGAACTGCTGTTTTTTCACGTACACTGGTCAATTTTTTTGGCCGACCTAATGCATTTAGGTGCATTACGTAGCCAGTGACGGAGTATTTTATTGTTATTCACACTCACCAATTGCCAAGTAAGCTTGCCCTCGATATGCATTCTTAGCAAGAAAAATCATTTCGGCTAAAAAGGTAACTTACTGTAATTAACATTCGTGAACTTTTCATAATTAAGAACATGCTTCAAGTCACGTATTAGGAAACGGACATTGCATTAACAACATGTCAAACGGGATTGATCGATCATTAATAAAAGGGTTTATTAGTGATAAGAATGTGCACGTTATAGTCTCATGAACTTGTATATAATTAGGCGACTCAGCATCCCAACTAGCGAAAATTACAATAAGGGATCAATAGTATTTTCTCGTGAGTTTTGTAGCACAAATATATACAACATGATATAACTCCACAATTCAGTAGGCCATCATCAACTGAGCTAGCTCCTTGTTGGGTACTATCAACATTCAACAGCATTCAACAATAAAGGTGGCAACGGCGCGTGCAGATCGAGTACACATGAATTTAATCAAGCCCAGCTTCTAATAATGACGCTTTTATTGTTTGTTGCACCAAACGAGTAGGCACTTTTTGTTCACTCCTACAAGCAAACTCACCCACTTTTTGTTCCACTTTTAAGCTCATCCGGTATAATGAAGTGTGAGCATAATGTTAGAATTCACTAAACCGTTCCATTCGATTTGCGATAAATATAAGATTTATATTTTAAGAATTTGAGTTGAATTGAACCCATGATCCTAAAAATTACTAGTTCGAGGAACGAACGGAAATCGTCGATTTCGGTTGTAACAGCCAACCGCCAAGGATCTGAATCCTCTGTCCCACAAACACCTCCTTTTTGCCTTCATTAGTCAAAATTTTAATTTTTAACTTTAAAAAACACAAAAAAGAGTGTAAAATTAAAATTCCGACCAATAGGAATAAGGGGGCGTGCTTGCGGGCTAGAAGATTTGGATGCAACCGCCAACTCCAAAAGTGTAGGCAGTAGACAGAGCTGTGTTAATGCCACAGAAGTCAGTGGTAGTAGTCAGTAGACTAGTAGGAGGAAGATGCATTATAAAATAATGCATTATACAGGAATACTTGTCATGTACTCCTCCTTCCCAAAAGCCATCTAGATAACCGAGCTACAAAAGAACACACACACCAGCTCAACTCCCTCTCCCTGTATTTCTTTCCTTCTTTCAATTTTGCGCTCCGTTTGCAAAGCAGAGAGAGCAAAAATGGAGAATCATCAACACACTTGCAAGCTCTGCAACAAAAGCTTCCCCAATGGCCGATCCCTCGGCGGCCACATGAGGTCCCACGTCATCACCTCACAACCACTCACTCCGCCTCTCTCTCCGCCAACTCGCCGCCTCCGACTCACTGAGTCATCCTCCCCTTCCCCCTCGGCCTCCTCCTCCGACGGCTCTCCGTCGTACGGACTCCGAGAGAACCCCAAACGGAGCTTCCGCCTCATCGATCCCGACTTCGATCGCGAATCCGAGCCCCAGTCCGAGTCCGACTCGTCCAAGGTGACTCGTCCCCGCTCAACTCGCACTCGCCGGAGACTCGTTCCTTCCGATTCCGATCAAGACCTAGCGCTCTGCTTAATCTTGCTGTCTCGCGACCACTGGATTCGTCCGGATCACGAAGACCGAGCCTCGAGAAGCTTCGAGAACGCCGAAGAAGAGGTCCAGAAGAAGACGAAGGCCGTATCGAAGAAGAGGAGCGTGAACGGAGCGATTCACCAGTGTCCGGTTTGTTACAGAGTCTTCGCCACCGGACAAGCGCTCGGCGGACACAAAAGAGCGCATTTCAACGCCGAGAAGAAGAATGTCGGCGATGACGAACAAGCTAGTAGATCGTGGACGCTTAAATCCGTAGATCTCAATCTTCCGCCACCAGAGGAATTCAAATCTGCTGCGATTTTTTGAATCCGATCGATTCTGATTATTATTATTGTTATGTAGTCAATTGATTCTGTTTTCACTTAAATTGATTGATTGAAATTCTGGTTAGCGTAATTGATGGCGAACTCTGTTAGGCTGCGGTTTCAGAAAGTAGGTACAGAGCTAGCTTGAAGCTTCAGCCATGTGAGGAATTTGGTCTAGCGAGTGCTAGCTGGTGGGGGAGGTCACGAGTAGTGGTAGTAATGGTAGCTTTCGCAAAGTTGACGCTATACAGATTCTTCCATGTGTAATTCGTAGACCTGGCAATTCGGGTCGTTCGGGTCAATTCGGATCGGGTCGTTCGGGTCGGGTCCGTTCGGGTCAAACAGTCATTTCGGGTCTTGTTCGGTTCGGGTTCGGTTCGGGTTCGGGTCATGTTCGGGTTCGGGTCTAGTTCGGGTTCGGGTCGTTTCGGGTCATAATATTTCGGGTTAGTTCGGGTTCGGGTCATTTCGGTTCGGGTCTAGTTCGGTTCGGACCTAGTTCGGTTCGGGTCCTTTTTGGATTGCTTCGAATCGGATCATTTCGGGTCGGGTCAATTCGGATTCGGGTGTTATTTGGATTCATTTTTTTAAAAATTATAAGATCACCCGCAACGGTGAGTTTTAACGTAGAAAGTTTAGGCACTTTAATGACTATTTTAATGTGTCCTGTAATAAAACATAGTTACTACATATTATTGACAAAGATTTAGATGTAATTTCTACTTAGTTAATAAAAAAAGTTTACTATTTGTATTATATACTTGCGGGCACATTCAAACTTATGTTGTATCATAAATCATTAATTAGATTGGATAACATATCATTGACACATTCATGACATATCTATATATTTTAATACGCGTCTCAATTTAACTATGTTAATTAGTGTCAGATCCGGCTAATTGCCCGGTTCAATCGGTTAGATGAAGTAGGGCCCCCGATATATCAAATGTTTTACGTAAGATTTAGGGATACAACTAGACTTGGTGGTAGGGGTGAACAAAAATATCCGATCCGCCCATCCGGCCGATCCGATCCGATAAAATCTGGATAATTTGGATAGTTATATCTTTTATTTATTCATAACTTTTCTTTTTTTGTAATAATATAATTTGAAAAAGAATGCTAAAACGGATAATTTGGATATCCATAATATATAGTCTCGGATATCCGATCCAAACGGATATTTCTTATCGGATATCCAGTTAATAACGGATCGGATACGGATCTAAGTTTGGTCAAAATTCGGATATCCGCTATTTCGGATCGGATCGGATAATCCGTTTGCTCATCCCTACTTGGTGGTGTAGACTGTAGAGTAGACTATAAAGTATATTAGTATAGAGTTTAGAAATGTTGTAAATGATCTGCTGTTCGAAACTCCATCTCTTTTTTTTTCATTTGTTTTATTTTCTTATTGTGCGGGTCATCGTCTCATTGAGCCCTAAAGTTTTCTTTTTTCAACCATTTCGGATCAGGTTACTTCGGGTCAATTTAGTTCGGGTCAGTTCGGTTCGGGTCAGTTCGGGTTCGGGTCAGTTCGGGTTCGGGTCAGTTCGGGTTCGGGTCAGTTCGGTTTACATTTTATTCGGGTCATTTCGGTTCAGTTCGGGTTCGGTTCGGGTCTGGGTCATGTTCGGATGGTTCATTTTTCGTTGTTCGGGTCAAATTTCGGGTTCGGGTCGGGTCAGTTCGGTTCGGGTTTCGGGTCCGGGTCACTCTCTGCCGGGTCTAGTAATTCGGGCTTATTTTGATTTGCTCATACATTAACTGCAACGGTTTAACGCTTAAACCGGGCTTATTTTGTCATAGATTTTTTGAGCTGTAATAAAACTGTACGCAAGGATTAAAATATGCCATCAAATTATATACTTCATTCACCTTCACGCAACCAACGCCTTTAATCCCTATCCGGCTATCCTTGTATTGTATGCACACACACTTTCTCGCTTTTGGCTTTTGGATTCCATCCTGATTTGTAAATTATAGTATGGTGTGTTATTGGTTTTCCATTCGATAGCACTTAGCCTTTGTTCTGTTATTAGTCATTTTATTTTAATGCCGATTTATCTATTTATCGATTTGGTTCAATACATGTGTATTGAAAGGAAAAATCAGTGTCATGCCTCGCGAGTCACGGTGGACCAAATTGCATAACTTGACAACCAACATGAGTCTTTGTACTAAGCAACTAATTCAGACCTTAATGACTTGGTTCGCAAGCATGTGTGCTCATAGACGATCCTAAGGGGGGCATGAGTGGGCCAGTGCCCCCCTTCCATCCGGTTTATTATTGGTATATTTAGTTAATTTTATGTTAAATAAGAATATATTTAAAATTAATTTGTATTAATATGACATGAAAATCAACTAGCCTAGATGGTCTATTATGCAATTTTGTTTTCATTCCACAAAGGTTCAATTCCCCATAACATCGTTTTGCTTTTTTATTCATATTTAGTGTTATTTCCGTCCAATTTTTTCTATAAACTAGCCATTTTTATACATAAATTAGATGTCACACATAATATAAGTTTTTTTTTGATAAATAAGTAATTGTTTTTTACTACTTATGAGTATTGCGTAACTAAATTTATCGACTATTCTTGATTTATTGAATTTTCTATACATAGTGTGCCCCCCCTTATATTTGGTTCTGCGTTCGTCACTGTGTGTGCTCTATGATGGATTGATGTTCGATTTCTATATGATCCGCCTAATTGAACATATATATATATATATTAAAGTTCAATAGTGAACAATTAAATATGAGTGAACAAGTGAACAATTGTAGGCCTTTAGATGCTATTCCAATGGATGGTCCAGATTACATATCGAAATTTGGTCCAAATTCAAATTTGAACCTCATCCCTTAATTATAGGGAGTGTTAATTAATTTTCGGATTTATAAAAAAATCACAAAAAGAAATCCCTTAATTATAGCAAGTGTTACTTAATTTTCAAATTTCAACTCAATCTCGTAATTATAGCAAGTGTTAATTATATATTAGATATTCACACGTCTTGTACGAATTATTAAATATATATACATGTTATAGTCTTGTATATACATCCTAGGATCATTATATACACTATATTTACACTATTCCGGGAGAATTCGTTTTACGATTAAAATATGAATACAAATCGGTAAGTGATGTATTGACATCAATTGAGTCATTTTTTGTCGATGTTGGACAAGTCATATCCATTTAAACTAAAATGAATCCATCTCATGTATATTAACTAAAATGCTCAACATTTATACATTTTATTTATTCGACGTAGAACTAAAAATAGTTTACAAATAAATCATGTATATTAACTGTGAATTGCATGTATATACGCTAATAACGAATGTATAAATAATTCAAATTGTACATGTAAAAGACATGTTTTCATTTATTGTACATATAATAATGCAAATAGTATTCAGACACATCAATTTTGTATATACATTTATCAAGTTGTTATATACAATATTACAATAGATATATACATAGGATCGACGCTTGCTCGACGTGATGATTCGTCGTGGCCGAAATTCTCCAACGAATAGGTCGCATAAACAATCAAGCGAATGTGTCAGTATATATATACATTCCTCAGGTTGTCATGTACAATATTACCATACATATATACATCTTGATTTGAAGGAATAGGTCACATAAACAATCTCACCACAACAAATTTGAGATATACATTACTCATGTTGTCATATACACAATCACTTTACATATATACATATTAATCTGTATGAATAGGTCACATAAACAATCCAACCACAACAAATATCGCATATACATTCCTCAAGTTGTTATATATATACAAAATTACTGTACATATATACCATCTTTATCTGTAGGAATAGGTCATATAAAAAATCCAGTCACAACAAATTTTGTATATACATTCCTCAGGTTGTTATATACAAAATAATTGTACATATGTACATCTTGATATGCAGGAATAGGTCAAATAAACAATCCAGCCACAAGAGACTTCATACATACATTCCTCATGGTTTCATATACAATATTATTGTACATATATACATCTTGATTTGGAAGAATAGGTCACATAAACAATCTAGCCACAACAAATTTCGTATATACGTTACTCAGATTGTCATATCTATTATTGATGTACATATATACATTCCTCATGCCATATTTATGATTTTCATTAATTGCATTGTTTATATACATTTAGCAATTCGTTATATACAATATTATAGTGTATGTATACAGAGAATCTGTAGGGTTTAGTTGTTAAGAATTGCATTATTTTACGTATATTTTCGAATTAATTCGCCGGAATTGCTTACCGTTGGTGGCTACTAGTGAGCAAGGGATTTACCGCCGGTCGTCGGAACACTGGTGGCTGGTGAGAACACGCTGGTGGTCGCCGGTGAGTAGAGGATCTATCGTCGGTCTTCGTTCACCCTGGCCGCTCATCGTTCGTCCTAGCCGTGATGAACGCTGGGTGGCTCGCCGGTGGCTTGCACGACCTATCGTGGTGGTGGTTGTCGGTGGCTTGCGTGATGGTGGCTTGTGGGATCGGTCGCCGGTATTCACTCGCGGGGGCTCGCCGGTATTTTCTCTCGTGGTGGCTCGTCTGTATTTTCTCTTATGGTGGGTCGTCGGAGGCTTCTCTCATGGTGGGTCGCCGGAGGCATCTCTTGTGGTGGCTCGTCGGAGGTTCATGGGGGCAATGGCGATGGGAGAATTTGTTTTATGCATGTTTTTGAGGATATGGTTAATTTCTGCGTGTTTCTAAATTTCCAAAATGATGATGGTGGTGGTTACAAAATCATGGGAGAGAATCTCTCTAATTTTGGTTTTTAATTTATTTTATTTTCTTATTAATAGATATAGAGACACTCATCCAGCCATCCATTACAAATCTCATCCTACGAATGAGATTTGTTCATTTGTTCTCTATAGAAGGTTGTTCACTATAGAACCTATATATATATATATATATAGATAGATTGAAGTTCAATAGTGGACAATTAAATATGAGTGAACAAGTGAACAATTATAGACCTTTAGATTCTATTCCAATGGATGGTCCAGATTACATATAGAAATTTGGCCCAAATTCAAATTTGAACCTCATCCCTTAATTATAGGGAGTGTTAATTAATTTTTGGATTTATAGAAAAATCACAAAAAGAAATCCCTTAATTATAGCAAGTGTTGCTTAATTTTCAAATTTCAACTCAATCTCGTAATTATAGGAAGTGATAATTATATATTGGATATTCACACGTCTTGTACGAATTATTAAATATATATACATGTTATAGTCTTGTATATACATCCTGTGATCATTATATACACTATATTTACAGTCTTGTAATTTTCGGATTTATAGAAAAATCACAAAAGGAATCCCTTAATTATAGCAATTGTTAATTAATTTTCAAATTTCAACTCAATCTTGTAATTATAGCAAGCGTTAATTACATATTGGATATCCATATGTCTTGTACGAATTATTAACTATATACACATGTTATAGTTTTGTATATACATCATGAGATCATTATATACACTATATTTACAATATTCCGGCAAAATTGATTAATGTACGATTAAACATATGAATACAATAGATTTCATATATATACATTTCTCAGGTTGTTACATACAATATTACTGTACATATATATATATATATATATTGATCTGTAGAAATAGGTCACATAAACAATCTAACCACAAGAAATTCCGTATATACATGCCTTACGTTTTCATATACAATATTACTATACACATATACATCTTGATCTGAACAAATAGGTCACATAAACAATTCAACCACAACAAATTTCGTTTATACACCCCTCAGGTTGTCATATACAATATTACTGTACATATATACAATAATTGGCAACGTGGTGGATGGTGATGGCTTTGGCGACGTGGTGGTTCAATGTGGTGGTTCCGACGAGACCTTCCAGCGAATTGGTGGTTCAAGATGTATATAGGTACAATATTATTGTACCTATATACATCTTAATCCGTAGAATTAGGTCACAGAAACAATCAAGTGGAGACAAATTTCGTATATACATTCCTCGGGTTGTCATATACATTATTATTATACCTATATACATCTTGATCTGTAGAAATAGGTCACGTAAACGATTTACACAGAAAATCACGCCATATACTAAATCAAATCAATCATATACATAATGAAAAAATTATATACAAAATTACCTTATACCATATTTATACGATTAATAATGCGCAGCATGGTGGTTCGTGGTGGCTTTGGCGACATGGTGGTTCGATGCGGTGGTTCCGATGGGGGGTTTTGCGCAATGGACGGCAAACCACCGGAATACAAGCCGGCGAACCACCACGACGACGGCGAATGGGGATTGCGAATGGGCGCCTGCGCAATGGACGGCTCACCACAATACATGCCGGAGATCACCACGATCGGTTCTGCGTAATGGACGGCGAACTACCGCAATACATGTCGGCGAACCGCCACAACGACGGCAAATGAGGGACTGCGAATGGGCAACTGCGCAACGGACGACGAACAACAATGGAGGACGGCGACGTGGTGGCCGGCGAAGTGGTGGAGGCTGCAATGGAGGCCGATGATTTTTGGGAGCGTCTCTTCCAGATCTACAATGGAGCGTAAATTCTAATTTTACAGAATTGTATTTATGGTAGTTATAATTGGTAGATGATGGAGAAAATCTCTCCTATTTAAGATTTTTTGTGATTTTCTTATTTTTGGATATTGTGGACTAATATCTCACCATCCATTACAAATCGCATCCTACGGATGAGATTTGTTCACTTGTTCTCTATAGAAGGTTGTTCACTATAGAACCTACCTATATATATATATAAGTACGATAAGTTCCTTTCATTTTTACACAAGTGTTTTCACCATCCGGAAAAAGGCAAGAGACATGAAACACTTAATATTTTTAATTAAATAAAAACAGTTTTCCATTATAAAAACTTACTAAAAAAACTGAACCGGTAAATACTAAAATTTATTTCGACCGGTTACTCAAACCGAGATAAAAAACAGGTTGAGCTTACAATCCTACTCATATCGGCCCATTAATTTTACCTTCGGCCCAACCCACGTCATGTGACGTGGAAATTTGAGTCGGCGAGCACAACGGGCGCGAAGTTAAGCCAGTGGTTGACGGCAGGCTCCGACTTCCCTGTTAGAAAATCGAGTTCGTGCTTTGATGGTTTCAAACCGAAGAGGTTGCCGAGATGAGGTCGCCGACTTCAGTGTCCAGATCAAAACGCGTACGAATTTGAATAAAAACTAGTTGGTTTGTAGAGGGCAACTTGTTTTTCTCTATACAAACTAGTTGGTTTATAGAGAGTTTTCCACTATAAACCCTTGTGTTCAACCTGGTAACATCTAATTCTTTCTTGCGTCTTTATTCCGCTGCGTAACACTAGTTGTTGACTCTGGTCGCCGACATCGTAGGTGTCGACGACTTCTGAAGTACTAATACAGATCCTACATTCCCTGTCTCCCATAATCCCCCCCCCCAAATCGATAAATGCGGAGTCACTTCTCGAACCTTCTCTCCTTCCTAAATTCCTCTTCTTTTTTCTTTCCTTTATCCTCCTCCTCTCTTACGCACCGAGCTCTACAGTAATGCGTCTTCTGGTTTCAGTGTCTCCATTGTTGTGCTTGTATGCCTTGTGATCCTCTTTCATCCACCTTCAACGTTCGCCATGTTGATTCAATCTTTATTCGGTCTGTTACTTGCTTTGATCTTCGACTTTCTGGTTTTGTGGTTCAATTTTTGTTTACAGCTGTTATGTTCGATGAAATTCCCTAGTGAATGAGCAAAAGCGTTCGGTTTTTGTTTGTGTAGGTGGTCTGTGCAAGAATATTTCCTGTGGAAGAGGAAATTGTATGATTGCGAAGAACGTCTCCGTCCCTTTCGAATGCGTATGTGAGCCTAGCTAGAAGCAACCTTCATCTATCAGTGGCTTCAATTTCCTTCCGTGCTTGATTCCGAACTGTGAGTTCTTCTGCCTTCTTTCCCTATTCATCTTCGTCGATTGTTTTTGAAATTCTTCAGTTTGTTTAACTTTTTGGCATCTTAGAATAGCATTTTGGTTGTGATTCTTGTGATCGACATCTATAATTGGTAGAGGTACTGACAACTCAAGAAGTTGTGGTTAACTGAAACTTTGATTCTTGTAATCGATTGTCATAATTTTATGTGGCTGGAAAAACAATTTTCTGGTGTTCTATAGATTAGTGTGCAAGACTGTGGGTGTGTTCGGGAACGATCAGATTATTACAATTAATGGCTTAAAAGGTGCTTATTGAGTAAAAGAGATTTTGGGAATTGTGAAAAAGATGAAGGAGAATAGAGAGAGAGGATACAAAAAGCCGAACAGGGATTGTGGCTTCTTGGCGTTGAGTATTCTAAATAATGCACTAACGCCGAACAGAGCCTGTGTGCTTCTTGGCGTTGAGTATGTAGATGCCGATAATTGTTCACTGGATGATACCGATGCTGTTAAAATGACTAGTGGAAATTGTGAGTTAGTACACTACACTTGAAGTTAGTTAAGTTGAAGTTTTAGAGAGAAGTTAAATCGATTTGATGCGTGTTCTATGTTCATCAAATTCACTCAAAGATCTTCTCAGGGATATATCTTGTGCTACTGCTTATAGTTTTCCATACACCAAAAGGAAATCGAAGAGTAGCTTGAAGAAATAAATTACCTACTTCATATGTCTCCATCTTCTCACTTAAATGTTAGCTCTAGTTGGTATGATTTTGGTGCAATTATGATATATGCACTTGTTCTGTATCTTCACAAGTTGTTATGTTGCAAATAATGAATTTCTATACGTGTTATGTTTTGGTGGAATTAGAATTCCAATTTAGTAAGGATATGTTTGCTCTACTGAGTGTTTTCTTTTGGAAATTTATCAAGACTTCACTTCTAATTGGGGAAACGTCTTCGTCGGGACACTGGTCATGAACTCCAGGAGGGATAATTATGTTGAAAGCCTTATATTGCCACTTGTTTTATATGTAAACCTATTCTTTCTAATGTACAAAATAACTTAGTACCTAGAGGCTAGATCAAGTAAATTTATAATGAACTTGATTTCTTTTCCTTGTACCTATGTGTGATGTACTTTGTTGAATTAATTGAGTAGGAGTTGTGTAAATAGATGTTTTGCTATGGTAAAACTAAATTATTGTCACATACTATTTATCCCCGGGGAAGGAAAGAGAATTAAAAATGATGGTACACTTGTTATCAGTATGTATTGACTAGACAAAAGAAAATGAAACTATAATATTCTGAAGCTCCATCTTTGTATTGAATGTGGTAAATCTGGTGCAAACCAATCAATCGTGCATAGAAATACATAGTTATTCAGTGTTCAGAAGCAAGACTGCCTTAATAGTTTTGTCATTATTAGTCTTCAAATTTTTGTACCAGATTTATGCTAAACTGTCGTGTTTTTCATGCAGGCACCATAGACGTTTCCTGCTCAAATTCAACTTCCCGAGCATCAGCACCGAACATTACAAGCAATGGATCAATCTTCGACCGTATGATTCAAGTATAATATGCACTAGTAATTCACAGTACCACAATAAATAAGCTTCATCATCTTGATTGTGTGATTCATGTCTTCAATGTTCAGCTTGCAGCTGGAGCATTTGTGGGGGCGGTACATGCAAGAAGAGATCACCCCCTAACACTTCATATTCATGCTCATGCAAAACCGGGTTCAAGAATCTCATGAACTCTACTGCATTTCCCTGGTACCCAGAATGTAAGACTACAAAACTGCTAATGCAAAACATTAAAATCATACAACCCTTAAATCATTTATTAGTTTTAAGAGTTGAATCTGATGTCATGATAAAGGTGCATTTGGAGGGGATTGTCATGAACTTAATTCTTCTGCACCTGCTCACAACGTTGAAAGCTCTACCAATCACGATAATCTTAATTTTAATGATTTAATTTGCTGATTGGTTTAGTGCTCAGCTAAGTAGTACATCTGTTTATATATCTTAATCATAATTATTTATTCTTGCAGGAAGATCAGTTCAACATGAAAAGCTCTCCTGGGTCATAGTTCTTTTGATGATATTCGACCCTCTCATAATATAACATTAACTCATTCATTTGTGGTTTTCAGCATATTTCAGACCTACGTTTGTGGTTTAGATATCCACGTGTAAATCATTGAGAAGTTGAATAAGGATTGCAACCTGTGAGTCAGTCTTTTGTATAGCTATACCGACATATATATCCTCATTACAGTGTATGAGATGATCCCTTCAGATTTCATGTCTACAAAATATATCATGTTACTTTCCAATCTCCCTATATATTAATTGGTAGAAATATCTGTAGAAAGGATTGCGCCACGTGACATCATATCTACATTACATATGACCTAATAATTTTAGAGTTAAATGCTTTAATTATTTTTTATTTTAATTTCAAAGTTTAATTTTACCCCAATTTCTTCTTTTATTTCTCAATTTATGCAGTTCAATATCACACCTCACCATCATAATTGCTAATTTCTTCCCGACGTCAATCACTCGTTTCGCACGCCAGTCTTTCTCTACTTGCGTCTTTTTCTTTCACTTCATCACCATATTGTGCCAAATTCACAATCATCTTTTGTCATCTTTTGTATATTTATATGTGTGCAATCTTCGCTTATCGTCTTCTCTGTACTGGTATATGTCCAATTCCGCGTGTATAATGAAAGGAATATTTTGACTAAAGCCGCATAAGTGCGGCGGATTACACTAGTTTTCTTTATTCGAGTTGTGTAATCTTATGACTATAATCTTGGTTCATTATATGATTATGAGATGCATTTCCCATCCATGTAAATATGAAATGCTTCAAATGTACACTAAATGTACACTATTTTTCGGCTATTTGTACACTAAATGGTGCGCCTAACTTAGAAGTGCAGTTTGATGCGCCTAAGATAGGCGTATAAGGGTAAAATGGGAATAAAAACACTCTCGCCAGTACGCCTAGCATAGGCGCATAAATCTTGCAAAAATAGGCGGACAAGGGTCGGAACAAGCTGGCTTCGTGCGCCCATCTAAGGCGCACGGTGTGCCTCCCTAGGGCGCACAACCGCCCCACGGTGCGCCTGCCTAGGTTGCACTAACCGCCCCATGGTGCGCCTTCCTAGGGCGCACCAACCGGACCAAACCGCAAAAACCGTCTTTTTCGGTTTTCCGGGTTTGATTTGGTTCTAAACCAAATGAACCGAAATTTTTTGACTAGAAGACAAAATTACATTGACATGATGGGTCATTGTTTAAAGGCCCATTATTTAATATATTAAATTATTAATTACTTGATGGATTAATATGGGCCTCAAATTGAAGCCCAACTTAATAGCCCATATACTAAAACATTCTTGAGGCATATGTACTTATAGCACTTCTGAAGTCCTCATTTCCCCCAAAATTTCGATGTGGGAAGCACCATTTGGGCACTTTTCATGTGTGCTACACTCCATTTTCTATCCCACATCGAAAATTTTCAAAGTGGAAAGCTTTAGATGGTATTATATAAGGTTTGGAATATTTAAATTGATTGTTTTATTATGAGTTTAAAAATTAAATTTATATAGTTTTAAAAATCTATTAATTTATATAAATTAATTTATTAGGTATTTTTAGCTATAATGGGTATGTGTTAATTTAGTTAGGTTTACCCGAACCAAACCGAGATTCAAACCGACCCTAACCGAAAACCGAAGTAGTCCAAAACATGAACCGAAGACCGACCCAAACTAGCTCGGTTTCGGTTCGGTCTGTTTGGATCGGTTTGGTTTTCGATTTTTTCGTGTCATTGGAATCGATGAACAACCCTAGATTATATGGTTTAACCCTAAACCCTAATACGACTAAGCCCACGTCCATGAAAGAGTAAAAATATAAACCGAAACGATAGTCGAACATGATGAAGAATCGAAACTAAGGAATCAAACTCTAATTGGGCCTATAGGCCATGAGGCTCAATACGATCCAAACCGAATAGAATTACCGATCCAAGCCAACGTTCATGAAAGAGTAATAACATAAACCGAAATGATAGTCGTACATGATGAAGAACTGAAACTAAGGAATCGAACTCGAATTGGGCATACGGGCCCATTAGGCCCAATATGATCCAAACCGAATAGAACTCTCGATCCAAGCCACCGTTCATGAACATTGGCTTGGATCGAGACTTCTATTCGGTTTGGATCGTATTGGGCCTAATGTGCCCATATGCCCAATTCGAGAGTTCTATTCGGTTTGGATCGTATTGGGCCTAATGGGCCCAATACGATTATCATTTCGGTTTATGTTATTACTCTTTCATAAACATTGGCTTGGATTGAGAGTTCTATTCGGTTTGAATCGTCGGTTTAAACAATGACCGACGGTTTTTGCAGTTCGATCCGGCTGGTGCGCCCTAAGGAGGCGCACTATGGGGCGGTTGGTGCGCCCTAGGGAGGCGCACCGTGCGCCTTAGGTGGGCGCACGAGGCCAGCCAATTCCGACCGTTGTCCGCCTATTTTTGCAAGATTTGTGCGCCTATGTTAGGCGTACAGACGAGAGTGTTTTTATTCCCATTTTACCCCTATACGCTTATCTTAGGCGCACCAAACTGCACTTCTTAGTTAGGCGCACTATTTAGTGTACAAATAGCCAAAAAATAGTGTACATTTAGCTATTGCCTATTTTTATAATCATCATTAAAAGATGATGTCTAACACTCTAACCTAGTAGACCCAGCTCTTTTTTTTGGTCGAATAGTAGACCTAACTTTGGGTGCATACAATCATACAAACTTTAATGTACGAAAAGTCTCTCTCGGAAATTTATGTAATATATTAGAAAACATTGCCCCGTCCAGCATGTAAGGAAAATAATAGAAGTTCTTAATTATGTCATGGTATATTATAAATCATCGAAATTTTAATAATGTCATGATATATTTTTATTTAACGGCGGTGTATTAGTATTATATGTTAGTTTTTTTTTTGTTTTTTTGTGTGTTATTTATGTCCTTTTTGCTTTAGTGTCCATTTAAATACTCTATCAATCTATTTTATTTTTTGTTGTCCAACTAAACTGTCAGTGGGAAGCTAAAAGATCACTCATTCATCTCAAAGACTGGAATTAAATTAGGGAGACTTCAAGGGTTTAAGATTTCATGTAAAGGTAAGGAAGAAAGTAAATAAGAGGGGGCTAATTGAAAGCATCTCCATATGTATTTGACCCCCTTTGGGGACAATTTTAAGAGTAGTACTAGTACAAACCCCGTACCATGTACAGGTAATGTAAATATAAAATCGAATTAACCGATTCGAGATCAAATTTTGATACGAATCAACTTTTAACTCGAGAATTTATAATTCAAACCCGATAGACCAAGTTCCGAACTTATTGACCTATATATGTACTTTTAATACAATGTTTATCTTAACATAATTGTATTAAAATTTTAATATTTATGTTATTATTTAATATACTATTAACATATGTGAAAGTTTTTCACTATTCTTCAAGGTTTAATAATGACAAAAATGTATACTAAGTAATAAGGAAAATTTGTTAAGATATAAAATAAAATAACTTGAATTTTTTAATCATATAAGGATATAATCTAAAAAAATCATGTTAGAGGAAAAAATCTTAAGGTATCAAAAATTGAGTATGATATTAAGTACATATAAGGAAAATGGATAGGATATGAAGGATATATGAGTTATTTTTTGAAAAACAATGTAGAAAATAAAATAATTATTTTATTCAAGTTCGATGATGTGGTGCAAATTTTAACAAAGACTTGGGTTCCGCTTTATAATGTATTATTATAGTAGTAGATAGATAAATAGATGTGTTTTTTGCTGCATTGAATTTTAATTTCTTAAAAATATGGGTGAGGTAATGCAATTTTAGAAACATGTACAAAATAATAAGATTTGCACTTCTGAGTTTTTTTTTTTTTGGGAAATTCTTCTTGGTACCCCGAGGTTTCGACTTTTCCTTTTGGTGTCCCACAATTTTTTTTTCCTTTTGGTGCTCCCGTAGTTTACAAACAGTCCTTTCTGTACCGAAAAGTGATTATAAAACACTTTTCCATCCAAAAATACCCAATTTCCGTTTACAAAAAAAAAGATAAATAAAAATACATTATTTTATTACTCTATTTTACACATTCACCGTATTATACACGAAAAATTAGAAAAAATAAAAATAAAAACAAAACCACCGTAAGCAAAAGGACTGAAGGAGGAAGGTAAGGGCGATGGCGGAGGGCATCCACGGTGGGCGACAACGTTGTCGACGGCGGCGGGGCGGGGATGAAGAACGACGCACGGGCGGCGGGCATATCCAGCAATAAGAATATCCATCAGATCGTTGTTATTTTCCAAATATTCAGATGCAATCAACCACGAGTTAACCTGCTGCCTTTGCAAGTTAGCAACGATTTGGGTGGCATCCTTGCGAGTCTGCAAAAGACGATGCAATTCATCATGTATCCAACTAGGTATTACTTAATCCACCATCAAACAGATTGAACTCACAAATATAGTATACGTCAACAATTTAAAGCACAATACCCTGCTTTACTTGCCGTAAGTTTGCATACCTCCAAGTTCAATTTTGGTAGACAGAGGAGGAGTAGACGGAATGTATTCACTTTGAAGAATAGGTGAGTTAATTGCATACATGCCTCGAGCACAGGTTCTGCTTCACTGCTGCCATATAATAGTGACTTCGATTCCCGAACAAGTTTGCTTAGCTCTTGCAACTGGAAGCAATGAAACAAAACCACCAATGTCTATCAATTTGCGTTTTCCCCAAATTAAAACCTCAGATTCAAAAAATTCGAAAATTGAAACCCTAATCAGTCAAAATAGGGAAGGGTTGCAATTGAGCTTACAGATCTCAGAATTGGGGGCGAAAATTGCGTTCTTCGCTCGCCAAGAAGCTCGCCTGCAGCTCTCCACCGTCGTTCTTCGACTTCGCTCGCCTGCAGATCGCCGTCGTGCTCTTCGCTCGCCGACCGTGCATCGTTCTTTGTCCCCGTCTCGCCGCCGTCGACAACGTTGTCGCCCGCCGTCGATGTCCCGCCCCCATCGTGGTCCCCCGTACCTTCTTCTTACGGTTGTTTTGTTTTTTAATTTTTTTTCTACTTTTTCATGTATAGTACGGTGAATTTGTAAAATAGAGCAACAAAATAAAGTATTTTAATTTATCTTTTTTTTTGTTAATGGAAAATGAGAATTTTTGGACGGAAATCAGATTTATAAGTACTTTTGGATATGGAGAGGACTGTTTGTAAATTATAGGGGCATTAAAAGGAAAAAAAAAATCGTGAGACACCAAAAGAAAAAGTCAAAATCTTGGGAGTACCAAGAGGAATTTCCTTTTTTTTTTTTATGAGCAGATTTGGACTTCTGAGTTGGTTGATCACGTGGAGGCCAAAATAGAAGGAAATTAGAAAAGAAAAAGATAAAGAATACAAAAGGAAAGAGGTAGATTCGACGAGGGACGAACTTTTACGTGTTAAGGAGACGGGTGAATAATATAACACAAAATTTCTTCAAATCTCTCTGGTGGTGGTTGCCGAGCGGTGATCTGTCGGCTGGATGCAAAATTCTTGTTTTGTCCTCCTCCTCCTTCCTCTCTTCGCTCCAATTTTGTCTCTGTAATCTCAATCTGAGCAATTTGCAGATCCTCTTCTCTCATTGGTAAGCGGTTTTGTAATCTCAATCCATTGCAATGCCTTCTGCCATGCTCAATTAAAGCTTTCAAGTCCGATTTGCTTTTTGTTTCGCGTTTTTTGGCGCTTTCTCCTCCTAGATTACCGATTAGTTCGGTTTGTGGCATTGAATCGTCTAGGAAACCCTAGATCTGCAGGTTACAGCCTCCAATTGCAAAAGTTTTGCTCTTAAGTTGTGGAAATTTCGTTTTTTCGTGTTTCAGGTGCTGGATTTGAGGGCTTCTGATTGGAATTAGAGCTTAGCTTAGTTTTGTTTCTCTGCGGGATGAAATCAGAGTAAGTAGGGGACTAGGACCTGAGTTTGGGCGATTTGGGGATTGATTGGACGGGCTGAGTGCTGTTTGGAATGGCGTCTCCTCCATTCTCGGTGGAGGATCAGACGGATGAGGATTTTTTTGATAAATTGGTTGAAGACGAAGGTGATGCTTCTGGATCTAGCCCGATTGTAGAGGAGCATCTGGAATCTGATGATGTGTTCGCCTTTGAGAATCTTAGGATTGGGGAAGTTGGAACTTCTGAAGAGGTTTTAGATAGTTTTGGTGGAGTTGAAGGTGCAGTTGATGAAAGTTTTGTGAAAGAAGATGTTGCCTCGTGTCCAGTTCATCCTGACAGTGATAATTTAGCTCATGAAGGTGCTGCTATTGATTCATTCAAAGAAGATATAAGTCAGGGCACAGATGAGCCTGAAAATAGCAGGGTGGGCGTAGGTGGTTCATTGGGTTTGGACTCTAAGGTGTCAGATGTAGGAAATTTGACAGGAGATTCAGAAGTCTCAAGTGAAAGCAATGTGGCAGGAGGGGTTAACGAGGTTCCATGGAGCGCCTTTGGCTCTTTTGGAGATGTGGCTGAAAATTCTGCTTTTGGATCAGATATCTTCAGTGGTATTGGAGGTAACATTGAGGACTCTTTTGGAGAAGTGGCTCAAAATTCCGCTTTTGGATCAGATGTCTTCAGTGCTGTTCAAGGTAACATTAATGACTCTTTCGGAGAAGTGGTTGAAAATTCTGCTTTTGGATCAGGCAGTATTAATGGTGTTTCATCCACTGTTGCTGATAATCTGAATCCTGGTTTGAGTAGCTATGTGCAACATAGTGAGAGTCAAAGTAATGGTATTTATACTGAAAATGGTAGTAGTGCAGCACATGGACAGAAGCAAGACAGTGCTACATATCCCGAGAATTCCTCTGAAGTGCAAGATGTAAATAGTATTGAGTACTGGGAGAGCCTGTATCCAGGCTGGAAATATGACCCAAATACTGGGCAGTGGCATCAATTGGATAGCTCTAATCTAATTGGAAATGGCGAGGAGAATTGCAATGCTAGCTCTCAGTCAGCAGGTGAAGTAAATGTTGCTGAGCAACAATCTAGTGTCTTCCAACTGCAGCAGACAACTCAGTCATCTGTAGGAAATGTTATTCAAGAAAGTTCAAGTGACAATGTGGCTTACTGGAATCAGACCTCTGGTGAGCCTCATGAGTATCCACCAAATATGATCTTTGATCCACAATATCCTGGTTGGTATTATGATACAGTTGCTCAAGAATGGAAATCGTTAGAATCATATACTGCATCCATCAATCAGGTACAAGGTCTGGATCAAAGTCAACTGTTGCAAAATGGAAATAATGCTATAGTTCAAGATCAGGGTAATAGTGTTAGTTATGGACAATATGGTCATGATCAAAACCAAGCTGTGGATTGGGGTGGTTCTATGAATGATTACAGTGACCAGGGTACAGATGTATGGAAGAATCAATCGCTCTCTAAGATGCAGCATGATAACTCTAGTGCACAACAGACAATGCCAATGAATGGGCATTCTCGTTTCATGGTACCTAGTTCTGCAAGCTTTGACAGTAGTCAGGGATTTGCCGGAAGAAATGATATATCTGGAATTCAAACTTTTGTTCCAGATCAAAGTAGTCATGTAAATGATTTCGCAAACAGTAGGGAATCTCTCTTGACATCTACTGCTGCGACCTTCTCTGATAATACTAGTCAGGGTTTCAGTGGAAGCAATGGAATTGCTGGGGTTCAAAGCTTTGTTCCAGCTCAGCATTTTTCCATAAATCAAAATGATCATAATAAGGGATTTAATAATCAGCCACAATTCTCCCCTACTCCCTTTTATGGTGCTGATTTTTCAAACTTGTCAAAGCAACCACTTGTCAGGGACTCTCAAATGCCTTCTGCTCCTGCTCAGGGTAGGTCACCTGATGGACGTCCTCCACATGCTCTTGTTACATTTGGCTTTGGTGGGAAACTCATAGTGATGAAGGACCACGTTTCAGTCGCTCAATCCTCATTTGGAATCCAGGTGTCTCTTTGGTTTTCTTGACTTATCGATGCACTATATTTGTATTGAAATTGAAAATTCGAATTTGATATCACTTCTAGCACAGCACACCATTTGCTAATTATAGATGGTAAAATAGAAGTTTGCAACCTCATGTGTTTGTTTTGCATTTTATTGTTGTTGGACTCAATTATGTTAATTTTCTGTGAAGGACTCGGCAGGATCTGTGGTTAATGTCCTCAATTTGATGGAAGTTGCTAGTCCAAAAAGTGGTGGTATGGGTCAGGGAGCTGCAGGCTGTGATTACTTCGACACTCTTTGCCACCAGTCTTTCCCTGGTCCCTTGGTTTCTGGTAATGTTGGAAACAAAGAATTGAACAAATGGATCGACGACAGAGTTGCAAATAGTGGAATTCAGGAGACCAACCTTACAAAAGCTGAAGTTACAAGGATGCTTTTCTCTTTGTTGAAAATTGCATGTCAACATTACGGGAAGTTGCGAACACCTTTTGGCACAGACCAGGCTATGAAGGTAGAACACTTGAAATTTCTTTTTGTCTACTTATTCTTTGACCTCACATAGGGCTAATGCTACAGTTGTTCTAGTGGGGTTTGGTGCTTGGATGTGCATTCTGGTTTCTAGCTGAAAATTCCTTAAGCATTCTTCTGCTTTACCTTACTCATTTGTGTTTCAGAGATGTACTCTGTAGCTTCTTATTGCTTAACGGATATATCTTCTTTTGTGTTTTTGTTTTCCTGTTCAAAGTAAATCAATTCAACTCATGCTGTGGACATATTGATATCTGGAAATTAATGTTAGCAGCGCTACTTGTATTCTCTTCGTGAATAGTCAATGCTTTAATTGTATGAAGAACTGATTTCTGAGGTTTACCTTGATTAGGAAAGTGATTCTCCGGAGTCTGCATTGGCTAAGCTATTTGCATCGGCCAAAGGCAAAAGCACACAGTTTTCACAATATGATGCTCTTACAAGTTACTTGCAGAACTTGCCTTCTACAGAACAACTCCAAGTATGCCATCATTTTGTCGTATTTTGATCCACCTAAGCACATGTAATATCTTTCACACTAGAGGTTTGCTTACCTCATTTTTGCTTTAGGCCACAGCGGTTGAAGTTGAGAAGCTTCTGGTGACTGGTAGAAAGATGGAGGCTTTACAATGTGCTCAAGAAGGTCAATTATGGGGGCCAGCTATTGTGATTGCTGCTCAACTAGGTGACATGGTAATGATGGATCTTATCTACTTAGTGGACCATGTGTTCTTCAAGTTGAAGAACTTTTAGATTAGACAAAATTGATGTCTTTTTAGTTGCATGGCATGATCTGTTTTAAATAATGCATGCAGTTCTATAGTGGGACCGTGAAGCAAATGGCTATAAACCAGTTAGCATCAGGATGCCCATTGAGGACTTTGTGCCTTCTAATTGCTGGGCAACCTGCTGAAGTGTTCTCTAATTCAATAACGAACGACCATAATGCAAGTTCCTTAAATGTGCCTCAGGTGGCACAGGTAATTGTTCTCTTTTTCTCTGTAAATAAAACTGTCATTTGCATGAATGTTTAAATTGCTTCTATTTGCTTTGCTGATTGTTTTAAAACTGTCATTTTCTTTGTTATTCTCTCCTTGCTTTATATCTTTTCTTCCATGTGAAGTTTCTGCATCCCTGTGTCTTATAGGTGGGATCCAATTGCATGCTTGATAAATGGGAAGAAAATCTCGCAATTATAACAGCCAACAGAACGAAAGGCGATGAGCTTGTCATTACTCATCTCGGAGATTGCCTGTGGAAAGAAAGAAGTGAGGTATTGCATTCATGGTTCTTTCTACACATTTAACTCCTTTTTGCTTGATGGTGGGAAAGAATATATCTAAAACGACGATGTGAAGGCATATTCTATTTATCCAAGACAAAAATAATGGCCCTTTCACCGAGCAGGACAGAAATATTCGAAATTACTTTGGATATTAAAAAGTGAAGTTATTCAGCAATATATTTGCTGTTAAAAAGTTAAATCGATCCAGATTTGAAGATATCTTGCTTTCATCTGTTGTCTTGACTTATCTTCGAGTCCAGTTGGATTGGTTTGATTCTTGATTGACTTTCATTATTTTTATATCGAATTTATCTGCAGGTCATCTCAGCCCATATATGTTACCTGGTCGCTGAAATGAACATAGAGCCATATTCAGATACTTCAAGACTTTGTCTCATTGGTGCAGACCACTGGAATAATCCGAGAACTTACGCCACACCAGAGGCTATACAGGTGCCTATGTTTACTTTTACTGTTTTCGAGTGGGGTGTTTCTTGGTTATTTTTGATGGAGATCAGTCCCATATACTTTACTAGAGAAAGGAAAATAATCAAGTTAGGCATGAGAACACCTCTCTCGTGGATCCTGATAATTCCACATGCTTCTCATATTAATTTCTTATTTGTGATAGAATCTCTGACTTTTTTTTTCCAATTGTGATAGAGGACTGAGTTATTCGAATACTCAAAGGTGCTTGGAAATTCTCAGTTTAGCCTGCTACCCTTCCAGCCATACAAGCTTGTATATGCTAATATGCTGGCTGAAGTTGGGAAATTGTCAGAATCTTTGAAGTAAGTATCTGTTTGTCATGGCATAAGATATTTTACTATTCTCAACAACCTGTCCTAAGGATAACATACATCCCTTAGGTACTGCCAAGCTATTTCGAAGTCTCTAAAAACTGGAAGAGCGCCAGAAGTGGATCTGTGGAGAAATTGGGTCTCATCTCTTGAGGATCGGATCAAAGTCCACCTACAGGTAGTTATAGAGTATATCTATATTACAAAGAGTTTTTTTGTGATTTATTATCTCATTGTTTCTAAATTTATTTGACTGTTCATACACAATTTACAGGGTGGATATGCTGCGAATTTGGCTCCAGCAAAACTGGTTGGTAAATTACTTAACTTCTTTGATCATACAGCCCAACGGGTTGTTGGACCCCCTCCACCCGCACCTTCTACGTCTTTGAGTAATGGCCAACACAACGAGAATGATTATCAGTCAAGCAGCAATAGGGTCTCTACCAGTCAATCCACAATGGCTATGTCTTCTTTGACCTCTTCAGCATCACTGGAGCCTATAAATGAAAGCTCAGGTAGCAGCAACCGCAAATTGCACAACCGAAGCACTTCAGAACCAGACATTAGTAGAAAGGTAGATTTTCATATTACCACTGTTTAGATCCTTAGTTGCTCAAAGATTTCTGTTTAACAAGGCCTTGATGGAATGATCGTTCCAAACTGCAATACAGTTTTCCATGTATGAAATATGATATGCTTGAAGAATATAGTATCTCTTCCCAAATTAACATATCATTTTAAGTAAAAGAAAAAGGGAATCAAGTACCTTGCGGGAAATCACATGGATTTATCAAAAGCAATTTGTAGTTGTGGTTTATTATTTTGGCCTTTAGTGTGTTATATTCGCATTGCTCTTATATGATGGTTAAGGCCTATTGCTTTCAGTATTTATTCAATTTATTTGTCGTTTATTCCTTGATATCCTACTAAAGGCGTTAAGGGTGTGCCTCCTCTTGCAATCGTTGCATGGTGGCAAAAAATGAGCTTAACATTTATGAAGAAGATATGTTGTTATACCTTAGCTGTGTTTATTTGTGATTAAGTATGTGTATGAATTTTTACAGGTTCGTTCTCCTGACAAGTCAACATCCTCCGGTTCACAGGATAACAGAAGAAGCTCTGCTGCTCCATCTCGTTTAGGTCGATTTGGCTCACAGATTTTCCAGAAGACTGTTGGTTTGGTCCTACGAACTGGATCTGAGCGTCAGGTAAGTGATGTCTCTTCATTTTCAAGAATGCGGATTTAAATCGATTATTTTGCACTTCAAAAAAAGGTATCTCCTTTAATTAGGCATTTTCTACTTCATTATAGCTTACAAATTGCTGTATTTTACACTAGGCTAAGTTGGGTGAGACGAACAAGTTTTACTATGATGAAAAGCTCAAGTGGTGGGTGGAAGAAGGTGCAGCACCTCCAGCTGAAGAACCAGCCTTGGCACCACCACCAACTACTGCTGCTTTTATTAATGGAAGTCCAGATCAACAGATGAATGCTGGTTCTGCAATGAGTAACCAACTACATGGAAATGGTGAACTGCAATTTAAAAGCCCAGATCCCCCTGAAAGGCATTCTGTGATGCCGCCTATGTCTCCCTCTCCTGCCGCAAACCAGTATTCCTCTCGAGCACGTATGGGTGTTCGTGCTAGGTATGTTCACTTTCTCTTCTCACCAGCATGCATGCAAAAATGTACACAAACAATAGTGAAAGCCTCGTTTGATCCACCTAATTATAATGAGTCTCTGATACATAATATCACTTTCTGGATATGGGTAGATTTTTGTAAACCCTCTCACAAATAAATGAACCATTGAAGAAACTAAATCAAAAAATAACGATCAAATCTTGATATGGAGAGTGACTGAGTGAGTGAAAAAACTCCTTACCACTGAATTTCATTTTAACGGTTCAAATCTACCCAGTGCCGATCTCTTTGCAAAAAGGATGTTATGGAACATTGGATTTTATTTCCAAAAAAGTGGGGTTATGGGCAAAGTGGACATTATTTGTAGGAACTACTTATGATACCAAACATACTTCATGTTTGAATATTGCATTTTTGGCAGGTATGTTGACACGTTCAACAAAGGCGGTGGTGGGGCTACAGCAAACTCATATCAATCGCCTCCTCTTCCAGCCGCTAAACCCGCTGCTGGGTTCAGTAATGCCAAATTCTTTGTTCCTACTCCATCCCCTGCTGGAGAACAAACCACCCAAGTCAGTCAAATCCAAACGGAATCCTCTTCCATGGGAGAGACTACTTCAAATGACCAAAACAGCTCAAATTCACCAATGCAACCACACTTGATGATGAGTTCACCCTCAGTACAAATGCAACGGTTTCCAAGCGAGGATAACATAATGATCAACAATACCAACAAAGGAATGATACAGAATAGAAACAACCCTTCTCCTCTCCAAAATTCACGGCGGACAGCTTCATGGAGCGGAGCAAACTACGCTGACATCATGGGGAATCCTACCATGCCAAATGGTCACTTTCCAGGAAATTCTGCTGAAGATCTCCAGGATGTGGAACTTTAAAGATGCAAGTAAAAATGAAGTTAATCTAAAATCCTTTCATGTCTGTCAAGATGCAACAGTGACAACGACAGTGGGGCCTTAAGAGGAAGCTCGGCCTTGTTACATTACATGTTGAATGACCCTGAGTCGCCAGCCCTTCCTCACAAAGGTCAGGACTCAGGATCACTCAAGTTTTTTTTGGGATCAATGTACAGGTGATTTTGTTGATTTATTTTGATGAATAGAGCACGAATATAATTTGAGAAAACACCAGAAGCAAAGCTTCTCTTGACAAGGATACTACTCATTTGAGAAGGTGTTGCTAAATGTAAGTCTGTGTTTGAAAGAAGAAAGGACTTGGAAATAAGGTCTCTTATGTATTATTATTGCCTTTTGCTCCGATTTCGTTGAAAATACAAAGGCATGGTCTTGGAATGAAATGAAGGGCAAAAGGTTCTTTTTTGTTATAGTTTTTGGGAGGAGAATAAAACAATGAGAAGAACGTAGAAATAAATCAACAAACTATTGCAAGTTACAATTACTGTTTATGGTTTTGATTAGTCAAGTTACAATAGTAGAAACAGAATTATTCCAATTCATTTTGTGTTGAGTTGCTGCGTTTGCTTTGACAAAAACTTTCCCAACAAAAAGAGAGCGACAAGATAGCACAAAAAGAAAAGGAAAAAGAAGGGTGTAACGTGGAAAGTATTGCAAGTGAAGGAAGTTTGTATAGTACTAGTATAATATGCTTTGGGAGAGAGGTAGATTCTGAAGAAGATTCTTTGGAAGATTCCTTTGAGGTCACCGAATCTCATGCGGCCTGTCTCCTGCCATCTTTGAGGGCCTTGGATTTTTAGGGCTCACTAAACAAACCATGCTCATGTGATGATGTCAACATTGTCATAGTATTTTATCCCACTTGTTACCTTTGGCATATAGCATATGCCTCTTCTCAATCTTCTCAACTCAATTCATTTCGTTGATTTATTATTTGTTAATTTAGACGGTCAATTTCTCAAAACTACGTCATGTGGAATGTCTAAGATGTGAAATGTCGACACCAATAACCGGGAAAAAACTAACATTGACTTGAAAGTCTATTTGTGACACCAAGAGACATTAAGTTAATTTATTGAGATTGAAGGGTAGCTTATGCCTGATCAACAACAACAACATTACCCAGTGAATCCCGTGTGAGCAGGGTCTGGGGGGTCAAGATGGGGGCATTCCAGACCTAGATGGAATGCGCCCGAGAAACCCAAGAATCGAGAAACAACTAGCATTACAAAAATGCAAGAGAAAAATAAATAAATAAATACATAAAAGAAGACAAACTCCATCTGCTGGCTGCCTCGCTGTCTACCACTCTGATCTTCTCCTTCCAACTCTTTCTGCACTGAGCTAGGTCCACTGAAATCCCTAACATGCTGATCAATGTCGTTAATGATTTTCAGGTCCGTCCAATGGGGGATGATGGTATCGTTCTTTGTCATGTTTTTCAAGAAATGGAAAATATAGATGACATATTGTCACAGTTAATTAGGTCATTCAGTCTTACATGATGCAACGAGACCCAAGATCTTATCGACCTTCAAACAGTCAATAAGACCACGTACCCTTGTGCATACAAATAATGCCTAGCTCAGATCATGTGTAAACGATCCAAGACAATAATGTCAGCGCATAATTAATTGGGTCATGGATCATTTTCATCGATGATATGAAGATCTTGATGTTGTACATTTCATACTTTATATAATCATGCTATGATCTGAAACCGTATAACTTGTTATATCTTATATAATGAAACATATGGGATTGCTTGGCCCTAGCTCGTTTGCAACAGTTACCATGATTTTTATAAACATATGGGATTTCTTTCCGTTTGTGTTTCCAAGAATATATAGCCAAACAACCCTTTACTTTCTTAGACGACCCACATTTTTGACATTTGTACGTAGACACCTACCCATATGCACGCAGCAGCATATGCCATTTAATATTCTATCATTCTATCCTCATTAACTGAAATTTTTATATATAACTCAACAGTAACCCTCCTCTTTCACTTCCTCCCACACATTTCATTCTTCGATCTTCTTCTTCTTGATCCTTGTATTTATCTCATTGCCCATTTGGTGACATGAAGTTTGGGAAGAGACTGAAGCAACAAGTGCAAGAGACGTTTCCCGAGTGGCGCGACAAGTTCTTGTCCTACAAGCATCTCAAGAAGCTCGTTCGGGTCATATCATCCTCTCCTCGTTTGGCCGATGATCCGGATGGAGAGGCCGAGTTTGTGTGTGCTTTGAACAATGAGATTGAAAAGTTCAATTCCTTCTTCATGGAGAAGGAAGAGGATTTCATCATTAGGCATAAGGTAATTAGTTTAATCCTTCTTTATAACCAACCCTTATCTATCTTCACTAGGGGTGTGTATGGCTTTAATTGGTTACTCTTGTAACATCAATGTGCAAGCTCATGAAGCCTTAATAGCTCAACTTAGTAGGCTATGGTGACATTAAGTCATGAGTTCGAATTCTCCTGACGTGTAACAACTAAGTATTTTTTTTATGAGACCTAAAAGCTAGTCCAAATAAAAGCGATCTTTTTTTTTTCACCAAAGCTTCGTATTGGCTACGTTCTGTTTGAGCCGAGTCGCGCACCTGCATGGCTTCCCAAAGAGAATTTTGTTAAACTTTGATTTTCTTAGCAATTAAAAATGTGAAATTTAGTCGTTAATAAGCCTTGGAATAGTCAAATTTCCCAAATTTTATTCCGAAGTCAAAATTTTGATTTTTCTTAGTTTTAGGCCGGCCTAGAATTTGATTTGCCAAGATTGCATCCTTTAAATGTCACGTATTTTGACTTAATTTTGATCGATAATACAAGCAAAAACATAATTTCGTCATAAATTGTAAGGTGGAAAAATTAGCTAGACCGGTGTCAACTAATTCACACATTTAGAACTAGATCGATTATTGCAATTGGATCCAAGAAACTGGGATTAGCAAGGAGAAAGTTTTCGTTTGTTTATGATCATTTTCTAAAACTAATTTGAAATATGCATTATAACATATTCATAGCTAGAAGTCTACATGCTTAATTAATTAAGTTAAGATAAGTAATTAAATGAAGAGGTTAAAAACGAGATAAGCCTCTTCGATACCGGAAGAGGTAAATTTGAGGTATATGCCATGTACTACTATAGGAATATGCTATATAGGCACCTTATCAACCACTTAATTTGTTTACGTACGAAAAATCCTTCAAATCAAATCTCTTTTTAAGACACCCTTAACAATGCCCGATTGGTTAGATGCATTTTTTAAGTTATTTATTTTGTAAGTGGATTGGCTAGTTACTTGTTTAAACCTTTTCATTGATAAAGACTAAGTCGGAAAATGCATATATGTATCACAATATGCTTGGTTAATGAGATGTTCTAGCTGGCATATTATTCACCTTCGCTCTAACAAGATTGAGCCTATTTTGATTATGGATTAAGTTGTTTCATTACGCATGATAGGAATTGAATCAAACGATTGAGAAAGTGAAGAAGAAATGGGGTCCAAATGGCACACAGCCGTGTGAAATAGATTACAAAGAGCAAATGTCCAACATCACAAAAGATTTGGTCAACTTTCATGGCGAAATGGTGCTTCTCATCAACTATAGCAACATCAATTACACAGGTTTACATTATTTATTACGTATTTTTTAACTATGTATTTCCTTCCATAAATAAATTACTTATAGGTGTCCACCAAAAAAAAAAAAATTACTTATAGGTTATAGTATATGCTTGTGTGCTAGCTTTCTCATCTCCGATTATCGGATTTTTTGTCTCTCGATCTATCATATTTGTCAAAGGTTCTACCTTTGTATAAAAAATAATAATCTTGTGCATCGATGTATATCTAATACTATAAAGTTGATCTTAAAAAGTTACCCTTTTACATTAGGGTTATGTTGTGCATGTTTATATGAAAAATAGTAGAACTAACTTAAATTCGTTCGGATGATCAGGGTTGGCAAAGATCTTGAAGAAGTACGACAAACAAGCGGGAGGGGTGCTAAGGCTGCCATACATGCAAAAGGTTCTAGAGCAACCGTTTTTCATGACGGACCTAGTGTCGAAGCTAGTGCGAGAATGCGAGGCCACCCTAGAAGCGGTTGCGGAGGAGGAGGAGGAAGACGAGGTGGTGGTGGTGGCGCTGAGCCTAAAATCGGAGGAAGTGAAAGCCGTCGGAGAAGCCATTTTCCGGAACACGGTGGCGGCCTTGGTGACGATGCAAGAGATTAGAGGAGGGAGCTCCACTTATGGGCACTTCTCGTTGCCTCCTCTTGAGTTGCATGATCCTGATTTGATTCATAAGTTATATTGATCCAAATTATCTTATTACATTGCCATTCACTTAAAAGATCGAATTGTAATGTAATATATAGTTTCAGTAGTAATGCTATATTGATTCATCATTCATGGACGGTTTACTCAATCCCGACAAAAAAAAGAAATGGACGGTGTACTCAATCAAAAATATAAGTGTTTGTTTGGTTAAATGTTAGGAATTCAAATTCATAGGAAATGAATTTATATGGACTATAATTACTAGATATTGGATTTCATGGTAAATAAATTTCTATATTTTGAGTATGAATTAAAAAAATAATAATGTAAATTAAGGGTATAAGTAAAATTTATAGTTTAAATAAAAAATAATTATTTTAAATATATGGAGGAATTGAATCTTACCCACCCCACCATGGTAATTGAAATTCGTCCATTTTTGAGGAAGTACAATTCATAGGACATGATAGTGAGGTTAAACAAATATAATTAAACACGGGTTGTTAAAGTCAATTCCTGTGTTTTTTAAATTTCCATGATTTTGAAAGTTAACCAAACAATTAAGTAAACTAAAAAATCCGTAGATTTATGAGAATTATTTTGCTTTATTTAGTTACTAATTTTATTTAGAAAAGTCATATATAGTAGAAACTATATATTTCATTAAAGTGTTTTAATCGCGAAGTTGATTGTAGCTTGATATATATTATTAATTTAAGGGACAAGTTTGTGTTTGTTAACTTGATAGAAGTTCAGTAACAAATACGGAGTGTATGCTAGTTTATTGTCGACAATGCTGGTTCAGTTTCTTGTAACAAATAATATTTTTTTCAAATAACTTTTTAGTGACTCATTATACATAAATTAGTATTTTGTATTTTTATGATAGGTAAAAGAAATTTATAAATGTTAGTACTTTATGATACATAAACCACGATCTTAAAAATAATTATTTCATTATCTCTAAAAAGCAATTTTAAGTTTTTTCAAAAAAATAAGCAATTTTAAGTTCAAACAAATAGGAGTATTTATTAACAAATGTGAATTCCCCGTATTTGAAAAAAAAAAAACAATTTGTCACGTCAGTCTTTTTTCCAATTTTTATAGTATCAAGAAAATAGTTTTGAATAATTTTAGTTTACTGAAAATTAAGAATTCAAAATATATATTTTGCATCTCCCCAAGTTCAACCCCCCACCCCCCATAACGCTACGAGGAGATCTCTCTGTTTCCGCTCTCTCGTCAACAACCAACAATGGCGACAGGCGAACTCCTCAGCATCGATCCCCTCGAGCTCCGATTTCCCTGTGAGTTTTCCTCCTCCCTTCCTTTTCCTTTCGGTTTCCCCCTTTCTGGCTTCGTGAATTCCGTCCAGACCTGTATCTAATTCCGTGAAATCGGTATGTTCTCTCTCCACAAAATTTGAACATCTCAAGTCGAGTTGAAGAAGCAGATCTGTTGCAACATGCAGATGACGAACAAGACAGACAGACACGTCGCTTTCAAGGTTGATTTTTGTTCTTTTGTTTGTGAAATGAATCTCATCGTGTGTTTTCTTCGATTCGCGGGTTTCTGATCCGATTCTCATCTCTGAGCTTTCTGTTCATGTGATTTTATATATGTGATGAAATTGGGGATGTGCTTGTTTGATAGGTGAAAACGACGAATCCGAAGAAGTATTGTGTGCGACCTAATACTGGAATTGTGTTGCCTTTCTCCTCCTGTAATGTCGTAGGTTCGATTCACCATTCCTGCCTCCATAGATTTCTCTATCTGGACAATGGCTGTTCAGTTTATGATTTTTCATCCGTGTTCTTACATTGTTCCTGAAAATTTGAAATTTGATTAATTTTTATGTCATGATAATAGTGACAATGCAAGCACAGAAAGAAGCTCCTCCAGACATGCAATGCAAGGATAAATTTCTCCTCCAGAGCGCGGTTGCAAGCCCTGGGGCTACGCCCAAGGATATCTCTGCTGAAATGGTAAAGGCATTCATTTGTTGATGATAGAATGATCTTTCTTATAAATGTTTCATTTCTTTAATGGGTTGATGTCTGTGTGATTGTTATATGCTTCAATAAATTGATGAAGCATGGGATATCACTATCAGGATGTATATGGTCTGGATCCTGCAGAAAATAGATGGATATCCTTTTCTTTTGCACATATTATTGTTAAGGATCCATTTTGCCTTCTTCATTGTATTTCTTGATCATCATCTGCCTTTGAAGCCTGCATGTTGAGCATTGTATATAGAATGGACCAATGTTGCTGGTAAATGCATTCAAAGTTTGTGAAATTAAATATAACAATGAGGGGAAAAAGACAGATCTTGCCATGTTTCATAAAGGAGGGGAAAACCAGTTGTTTATATTGAGAATTGAGTTTGAAATGGTAATGTCCTAGTAGTTAGTGTTTCTGAATGGCATGAAAAGCTGCTGCGGCTCTTTGTATTTATTGATATCTGATTGTGTGTGTAGGTATGTGGGTTTGTGTGTGTGTGAACCCTCTCATGCTTTTTTTCTCTTGCAACTGCTAATCATAACCTCTTGTGGATGGACACTTTCCATGATCTTGAAATCATATTACTTTCCTGTATAACAGTTTAGCAAGGAATCAGGGAATATTGTTGAGGAGGTCAAGTTGAAAGTGGTTTATGTATCACCTCCACGACCACCATCACCTGTGCCAGAAGGTTCAGATGAAGGTTCCTCACCAAGGCCTTCTATATCAGAGAATGGAAGCTTGAGTGGTTCTGATTTCACGGGTGTAAGATATTAATTTTCTTAAGAGTCCTAGCTCCCTCAATTTAATGCCTTTTAGCAAGAGAATTGAATCTAAATATGCACTTGCAGCTTTCAAAGGCAGCTGATAATCAGGATGGTTCAACTTCAACTCAGGTCTGTCCTATATTTCATTCTGGAAATCTGAAGTATTGTGTAGTTATGGATCTGCTGTTTTTGGCCTGCTATATTTTATTATAGTTATTCACATACTTCTGTTATATGTCATCTCTTCCTGTATGATTGGACATTGTCCATTTGTCCTTCTGCTATCTTCTTTGTTGATTCATGTTAACATTGCCCACACTTTCCGGAGTTGCAGACACACTGCTATAATGCGTACCTTCATTCATGATATTTCCTTTATATGTTTTAACTATTATTCGACAAGCGCTTTATGCATCTTTATCTGTTCAGATGAGATTCATTCTTTTTCGCCATATATCTGGATTATGGAGTTTGCAGATATATTTTGTAAAAAAAAATATCCAAGTAATGAGTTCTCAAATAGGATTATCCAATGCTGTCAAGAAGATGTGGCTTTAGGGAATGGGAACATATTGGTGTATTCAAAGTGTCTGTTTAGGCAAACATTGCTTTTCACATGGAATGACCAAATGTAGCTGATGTTATGAACGAACTAGATTAAAAAGAAGCCTTGGAAATTTCAGGAAAGAAAGTGCATCAAGATTCTTGAATAATGCGGCTGGCTTTTTGCCAAGTCACTCCTATTATCTTTGATGCATAGCTTAAACTTCTGTAACTTCTTATGAACATTCAGGTGTCTTGGCTTTACACATTTTGTATTAACTATCCTATCAAAAACTATCTTTAGACCGATAACATGGCAAAACGTTTATGTCCACTTGCTTTGTTCTGAATGATGTTGTAAATCTGGGATTCATTTTGCTCTCAACATTCTGTCTAAGCATTGATATCATTACATTATAAAGAATATTTCACTATCTTTGATGTGCGTGCTTACTATGCAGTCTAAACTATTACAGGCAAGGGCACTTATTGCCAAGCTGACAGAGGAGAAAAATTCAGCCAATCAGCAGAATAAGAAGCTACAGCAGGAATTGGTATGCTATCAACCAATCTAATGGCTTATGAAACTAGCTTCACTGCTGTGTTTGCCATAGTCACCAATTCATAATTAATCAATAAATTACTGGCGCTGTTAGTGAAACTTTTTATCTGAATTCCTTTGGGAAATATAAAGCCAAATATGCATAACACAATCTGAACGAAAAAAAAAAAAAAATATGCATAACACAATGGCAAATCAATTTACTTGAAAAAAGACCTTTCTCTGTAGTGTGTTTGGCAGATTGGACTCTTTTGTAGGTGGGTTTTGTTTTGTATTGTGATTTGGTTGAAATAGCACTTCTAGATTCTGGATATCATTAATTACACAAGCCAGCATCTGTGGGCAAATTGCTTTCAGGGATGATTTCTGGATATTTGTCAACGTTGCATTTGTCAATGTTGAACTTGGCCCTAACTCTAGATTGTTAAATTACTTTGCAGGACATGTTGAGACGTGAGGCTAACAGAGGTCATGGAGGGCTTTCACTCATATATGTTATAATCATTGGCATAATTGGGATTCTCTTGGGATATATCCTGAAGAAGACATGACTGAGAACAAGTATTTCTTAGTGTGGAGGCTTTTGTGTTTCAGGGTCGGCCGCCAATTGCATCTGACTTTGCACACAAAGAAGCCTACAATGAGTGTTGGAACTGGTAGAGGATTACATGGACGACATGTTGCATTGGAATTGTGTTAAAAGAGGACAAAAGTAGTTTCTAGGTCATTTTTCGGGTTTGTTGAGTTATATACGTTATTGTTGCAAGTTGATTGATGTAATTTTAAGACCTTGTTATATACCCTACTAAGCAGGACCTGAAGATAAAATCTTGGATTGACAATTTCTTTCTCTATACTCCCTCCGTCCCAAATTGTTTGTCCATAAAGTACAATCGGCACGGTAATTAACACAAAGTTGAAAAGTTGAATAATTAGGGTATAAAAAGTTTAAAGGGGGATAAAGTTGATGGGAAAGGTGGATAATTGGGGGTAATATATAAGATTGAATGAGGGTAATTTTGTAATTTTATAGGAAAAAGTGATAAATGTGATGGACAAGTTGGATAATGGGGGTAATATATGAGGTTGAATAAGGGTAATATGGTAAAAAAAGTGTGATATAAAAGGAAAGTTAGTGAAGATGGACAAACTTTTTGGGACAACCAAAATGGAAAGATGGACAAACATTATGGGACGGAGGGAGTAATATTTTCCTGAAAAATGTTTTTTTTTTTTTCGGTTAAGTCCTGAAAATGTTTGTGGCAATTACTTTTTTTTGCTATAAATTGGCCTCTAAGAATACGTTGATGGGCTACAGAAAAGGCCCATCTTTAGTTAAAGAATTGGGCCCAACTAAGCCCAATCTAGCCTACAAACGAACAAAATTTTTATTTTTTTTTGGTAAACAACGAACAAAATTTATGTTAGTAGGAAGTGGGAAAATGCATTTTGGCTGAAAATATCGATTTCTCATTTGATTCCCAAAAATCGACATTAAGTCATAACCCTAGCCATTTAAATTGTTTATGAACCATCATCATCATCAGATTATATTATTGCTACATGAATTTAAAGTGCATCATGACTATTTGAGGGTCAAGCAAAGATCATTAAATACACATTATTAATCCTGAAAATGGATGACATAATCATGAAGTCTATAATTATATCTTTCATAACTTAGTCCACTGTCCCCATCGATTACATTAGAAGTATATCATATTTTCATGGCATTCGCACTTGGCAAGTGTCACTAGCTAGCTGTCCATTTTTTTATAATTCATTTGTTCTCTCTTTGGGAAATTGTAGGATCCATAAAGCTAACTTAAAAATGTTACTTATAGGTCTATAATACTTTTTTTTAATCTTTAATTGCTCTTTGGCATGGTAAGATTTAATTACTAAGATCAGAGTATAGTTTCATGCAATTTAGGTACTCTTTGATAACCCCTACAAAAATAAGGTAATCTTTGGTTAATATAAATGTCTAGACCAAAAATACATTATATCCAAAAGTCGGTTTACTTACCCCAAAAAACTAGTACTATTTTATTAGTAAGCAGAGAAATCAATTGATGGCTAGCTTGTCATACTACAATGTAACTTTTTATTACTTTCCTAGTGTCAATGATCAATTTTAATGTATCTTGACAAATAATCACGGTGTTAATGCACACAACCTAAATTTTTTACCCGGTGCAAATAGTCAAGAGAGCAATCATATCCATTAATTCCATCATCATTAAATGCATTGACTTATAGATTTACTTATATGTATACATATATAACTAGTACAGTATATGATAACACGTATGCTATAATGAAAATGACATGAAAGTGTACGTACAAATATTGGGGTTGACCCATTAATATAGTGGCATGCAAAGCAGTAAATTCCAAGACAAAAAAAAAGCTTCTACTGAGAAAATCATAAAGGAAGGGCAAAGAAGAAGAAGAAGAAGAAGATGAAAGATATAAAAAGAGATGAGAAGATAAGCTTTGTACAACAAGAAGAAGAGGGAGGACAAGAAGAGATAAAAAGAGATGTTGATTTTGAAACTTCTACACATAATAGTGAGAATGGAGCCAAAACCTCCAACCAATTGGAGTCCAAGAGAAGAAAGAAGACTGTTTCTACAGCAATAAGGTTGAAAACAATGGGCCTACTAAATATATGTGTGTGTGAGTGGCTTTTGACAAGGATTTGAGTGCTTTCTTTTTGTGGGTTTGTTTTCTAGGGTAAAAAAAGTTTCAAAGGGAGGGAAAGTTGAATTGAAAGATTGAAAGTGGTGGGGACTATAAAGATTTTAACTTGAATGTGTGGGGAGGAAAATAGAGCGTTGTTTGTAAGCAGATTTGGGAGATAAGATGTGTCAAAGACACAAGAACAAGCTAGCTAGCTAGCAATACATATTTATATGTATTTGAATAGGATATTCATAATGCATTCTTGGCATCTTATAAAGGGTTTATGATGATAGAAACGATGATGCTAAAATCGTTTTTGGGTGTGTGACCAAAAGTTTTGAATTAGTTAGTCAATAGGTTTGAAACACAATGTTGGAATCTAGTTCTCATATCAAGAGTTCAAGACTAAGAAAACTCATATATGGCATTACTCATTTGGAATATTATTTCTCCATTATTCATTTGCTTTAGGATAGAGCCGTATTAGTCTTACAAGTGTGTGTTCTAAGAAGAATATAATGATGATCGAAAGGTTAGAATTAGATTTTTATACAATATGGTTTTCTATCTCTAAGAACAATGGTGATCGTATGTCCATGTGTGTTTAGCTAGCTAGTACCCTGAACTTTCAACTATATATAGCACTAATCTTGTGATTTATCTACATTGATAAATTGAAAGAAAAAACGACTTGAACCTTAAATTCTTTGGACTCGGTTTCGGTTAAAAATATGTGAGTTTAGCTTAAGATCTTGTTCGAACTTGGTTGAAGTAAAGGTTCACAGCTCATCAAGCTCAAGCTCGATTTTACGAGATGTTTCGTATTGTTTGTATATCGGACCAACTCGCGAACTATTTGTTTACTTAATCATCTATAGTCTAAAACATAAAAAATAAACTACTTAGTTTGAGAGAGACCATTACAACTATGTGGTTTTACTAAATCATACATTCCGCAGTTTATAATATAGTAGAGCTTGTTAATAAACGTATAATCGATGTTGCTCGTGGATACATAAGCTAAGTTTTTCCGTGCTCAATCTCGGCTAGTTGTCAAACGAACTGAACATGAAGAGAGACTTTTCGATCCGAACACCGGGTTGCTCACAAATGACTTAGTAATGTACAACCTTGAGGGTAAATTTATGGCCAAAAATCCATAATCATTAATTAGTGACTTAGACTTTCATAGTTTCATCCCCACCGGAGGCATTAGATTACAAAAAAATCATAATGAAAAGGGAGATGTACGTTCATATATGTAATTCCATAATTGGAATCTTAGAAAGCACGCACGCTCATGCAAGAAAATTTTGTAGCTAAATTAATTAACTTGGGACCCAATACTTGTAAAGACGAATTTGCTAGCTAGCCATCAACTCAATTGGTAGGTAAAACACCATTTTGATCATGAACCATTTATTCACGCGTACAAATTGAAAAGAAAAAAAACATTAATTATATGAGCAAAAATGGCCAAAAAACTAATTTAGATAGATAGATTTTCATGTTGATCTCCCTAAAGGTTTGGAAGCTTCTCCAACACAAAAGTTGATATAACATGCATGAAAAAAGTGAAAAATCTCAGACCCAAAAGTAGATAAACAAGAAAAAGATCATAAAGTTTTTTGCTTTGATGATCCTCATATTCATTAGTTTTATGTTTTTCCCCCATTTTTACAGAGGGGTTTATTTTTATTATATAGAAGTATAGCATAACATTATACATATATTAATTGCTTAGGGCTTGCTGAGAAATAAAAGATAAAGTCTGCAACTTCCTTTTTGTGCAAAGCTTGGAACAAAGTAAGTATGTATGGTGGGTTGATTGCTCTCTTTGAGACTCAGAGAATCTGCTTTCTTCTCTACGCATACATCGTGATCGAGGTGAAAAAAGCAAACCCCAAATTGTTCTAGGTAGTATGTGACACAACAGTTCATTGCATATGGAGACTTGTTTAATTTTGGTGTATGTTTTTTATGAGATATGATGATGATGATATTTTGAGAAAGGAAAAGTTGTCAGCTTCTTTTTGGTTGTTGGGTCGTTGCTGTGTTTTTTTGCTCTTTAATTTAAATAAATGGGTGAATTTAAAGTTAAGAGTAGTAAGACCATCCACAACTCAGAATACAAAACACAATTTCTTAAATTACTTTTTAGTCTTTTCTTTTTTTCTCATTGGACAAAAAAAAAATTGACAGAGAAATATGTCAGACCACATTTCTTCTGCAAGAGAGTTCTCTCACAAATTAGAAATTTCTTCCTGATACAATTCTGATTTTTTCTGACATTTTTTTTAAAGGTTAAGAAATATAGATAGTCTACATTGTGGATGCTCTAACTACCGTAGTAAATACTTATATGTCCATGCCTTTTGTACAAAAGAGCTCAAAAATATATGCAATGCCCTATGTTTTGTTACTACAATGTAGCCCTAAAATAGATTAATAATGGTTGTTTTATAGTTGCGTGTTTCTTTAACAATGAAAGACTCGCGTTAAGTTTCACTAATTTATTTAAAATTGTTAGATCGTGAGTTCAATTATAACGGTTATGTTATAATTGTTAAAATGTCTGATAAAAAAAAGATCAATATCCAATTACAGATACTAGTCTGTGAACATTTGGTTTAGTGATTAAGACTTTAAGGTACTATTTTGAGATCACCGTTCGAATCTATAATATAATTGTTCCTTGTTTTCGAACATGGAGTTAGGAAAGACGCTCTTAACCATAATACATGTTTTAGACTAACTTTCAAGCAATATTTGTAGCTATAACAAATCTTACCGGATTGAAATAGTATATGCATGAGGAGTAGAATATAGACTACAAATATCATATTCGACGGTTATCATTTTCGTAACATTTTGTTTAGATTCTTTGGCTTTAGCATGCATGCACTCGTAAAGTGGACCGTTTTCGTCCTAAAGAAAGTAGAAGGGTAGTCTTTTGCTCTTGTTATTCCCTAAAAAATACTCTTTGTAAGGCCCGAGACCCTAGAAACGCTATCCTATGTCAACCCGAGAACTTCCCAAGAGGTCACCCATCCTGGTACCCTAGTACGCTTAACTTCATAGTTTTTTTGAACTCTTGAACCATGAAAAGGAAGAGCTCTTGTTATAAATTATCGGGGTGTTACAATCTCTCTCACTTAAGCACTTGACGACCTCGTCAAGGCCCAAGGACCGCCCCCTGGGTCGAGTGACCGCCCTCCGGCTAAGCCAACTCGTAACCCAGAGTCGGCTCTGATACCATTTGTAAGGCCAGAGGCCCTAGAAGGGCGATCTCATGCCAACCCGAGAGACTTCCCAGGAGGTCACCCATCCTGGCATCACTCTCGCCCTAGCATGCTTAACTTCATAGTTCTTTTGACCTCTCGAACCATGAAAAGGAAAAACTCTTATTGACATGGGAAGCACCTCAATTCTGTATAAATTATCGGGGTGTTACACTCTTCTACGAAGTATTAAAATAAATTAATTCATCTTATGTCCATCTTCCTATTTGCAATATGTGATCTGGTGTAGTATGATCGAGAAAGAGACAATAGAGTTTTTTTTTGTCATACAAGAGTTACAAATAACGCAACCCAAAACATGAGAAAAGAAAAACACATACATGCAATTGTGTATCTGTCTACGTCCAACTTTTTTTTTTACCCTTTGTATCTATTCACCATTTTCCATGTAAATATATATTTTCAAATTTTAATTTAGAGGTAAAATGATGAAAACGGCAATGAAAATTTCCACCTTTTAACCCGAGAAATATAAAGCAATTTTAGTTTGTTTCTTCCACGGTATCCTTACTTTTTTGTGCTATTGTTTCTTTTCAAATTGGTTTTTTCTACCAGGTGTCCTAAAAGTACACTAAAATGTTAACATTAAAAAGATTTTGTAAATCTTAAATTACGGAATCAGTGATTCAAATTTTCAAAAATGTGAATTACATAAAGTCCGATGGAAATTTAGAAACAGGCTGGATCATCGCACCCTTTTTTAATACAAAAACTCAATATATGAAAAGCAAAACTATCATATCTTAACATTGTTAGAGTGGCTAAGAGCGTGTCTAAAACTTTCTTCTCGAATTTCCCAAATGTAGAAAAGGCAAAGAGGGTAAATTTGTATCCGTGTGATCGCACAACAACCAACTTCCCAACAACCGACTGCCCTACCGGAACCCCGATGTCGAAACCTCTCAAACGGCAACGCCCAACCACAGCAATCGCCCTACCCTACGCAATCACCCTGCCCTCAAATACGAAAGTGTTTTGAATTTTTTAATCTTTTTTATGACGAGTTTACGATTTACTCTTAAGATTTAATTTTTTTATTTAAATACTTATAATATGCTCTTAGAGCAAATATATAATAGAAAAATCGTTAAAAATAAGATTCTTGTTCAATTTTACCTCGGTATATATAAAACCAGCAAAAAATTACAGAGATCTAAATGATAAGAATGAAATAAAAAATAGTTTAGATTTGGTTGAAACATAGTTTAAATTTTTATTTTCTTAGTACTCCTCGTGCTTGTTAATCAACATTTCCCATAAATGGAATTACTATGCTATAAAAAAGCCGATAGTCATCGGTTCTCCTATAAAAGATTATCCACCGTCGATTTCGTTTTTTCCGGCAAGGACAAAGCTAGGATAAAGATAAAGGATAATTCTCAATCCAAAACAATCCTGTAATTAAGAAGGAGAAAAGTACTTTCAACCTAAAAAAGGAGGAGAAAAATACATGTAGGTTTTTTTAGAACTAGATATGTTTAAAATTTAAGGATATAGTTTATACTTTCGAGAACACTTCAACTATTTCAAATATTAGTATGCTTCGGTAAGCTTTCATCACGTAGTAATCGTTTGTCCAAAAATTTACTCCGTACTAGTTTTTTAAAAAACTTTTAATTTTTTTACAAATCTTAAAACTCAATTTAGTTCACGTAACTTATTTAACCATATAAAAAAATGTAACAATAATCAAGAGAGAAAGGTAGGGATTTTTACTTTGGACCACTAGGTTGGGACTACAAGCAACATGACAGCTTTACTTTAACCTTTATTTAACCGAGTAACCCATATAATCTTATTGCATTACATTATTTACCTCTATAATCTAAGATTACGGATTCAAATTCTTAAATACAACCCTTTACATACTTTACACACAAACAAGCAACATATTTCTTGCAGGTTTCGAATTAAATAAAAAAACCATGAGATTTATTGCTAGCTAGCTCGAACAAACCGACATTTTAGGCATTATCGCTCCTAGCAGACAGCAATATAAAATACGAAAGTGTTTGATTTAGTGAACAGATTAATTAAATAAACCCTAAGGTAAACACTTTAAAATAATGGAGAGGCCATCACTAATGATCAGAAAGATTTTAATAAGAAATCATGTCCATCCAATTGATTCAAACCCATGTGACCGGATTAGGAAGAGTACTTAAAATAAACAAACTTTGATTAGGCCGCGACAAAATTCAATGTATACAAATAATTACACCATGGATTATGTTCCCAAAGACTTAAGTTTTCCCATTCATATTATATGATTGAGTGATTAATCAATTTAAATACTAACGATAAAATAAGATCCGGTTTCATTACGCGCAATAATTATCTAATCTGTGTTAATTTGGTTCTAGATTAAGAGTACTTACTTATCCCCGACATCCGATGTTCGAGACTAGTAACACAACTAACCCACATCATAATCCAACTTGAATTAATTAATTGCGCCATCATCATTGGAAAAAGATCCCTTAATCGAATAGGATTATGCTGTATTAATCTAGATTGAATGCTTTAACCTAGGCAAGCATATTCCCAGGCAATGGAAGGGGAGAGTTAACATGTTTTTGGCTGATCTAGGGATTCCATTAACCAAGGCAATTTTTTTCTTTGCAAGATTCAGACTTCCAAAGACAAGGGAAATGTGCTTGCTTTTGATAATGCTAATTAAAAAAAATAGAGGCTCACAGAAAGTGCTCTTATCGGCACTTCAAAGAATGCAAGGAAAATCACCATGTCTAAGTCCAAGAACCAAATCTCAAGGCTAAGATCTATAGGATTTATTGACCCCTTTTATGTTAACAAATCCTTCCAAAAGCTTAATATCTATGACCTTTCTATTTATCCAAAACAAACCTCACAAGAAACTTGATCACTTGAAAGCTTACATTTCATTGCAAGTCTAGAAACAAGCAAGATCCAGCATTTTTACAAGGAAAGTGAGATTCAATGCACCAAACAGGCATGATCAAGCCGAGAGGCCGTTTTTCGCATCAAGAAGCTTAACTTAGAAGGGTATGAGCTAAGCACTACTACTGTGAAATGACTCTACACAAGCAATGTTCCAACAATGCCAAGCCAGTAAAAGTAGAGGAGGAGGAAGAACCAAGCTAAATGAAACAACATTAAGAGAAGAATAAATCCTTCCCATTCGAGAGTTTTCGCCATGTCACAGTGAACAAAAGCACACTACTAACAAATAGTAGCATGGAAATACACCATAACAATGTAACATCAACAAGGGCTTAGAAAATTAACTGTACCATAGTGGGCAAAAAAGGAAAAACAAAAGCATGCTTACTACTAGAATTGTTTTTGGTATTTTTAAACTTCAAATGAGAGCACCAGCCTAGTTTCCATCACATAATAGACAATTAGCAAACTACTACCACAGCAATAAGATTTCAATAGGCATGCTGAGAGAGACTAATAAAAAACGGGCGAGTTAATTAAGAACATCTCATAATCTTGGCAAAAGGAAAGACAAATTTTGCACCTTTCTCCTTCCAAATTCATCACCACACTAGCAAGCAAGGGCCCGAATTCAGCAGCACCTCCAAGCCGAAGCCGAGATGAGCTCCTTCCGCTGAAAATACAGAACCAGGGAGGACTGCCTCTTCTCCACATGGAATCCCCGAGCCAGGGTTCTCTTCAGCAGCCATTCCGCTTGACACTCTGTGAAGTTGCTGAAGTTCACCGGCGAGAATCCAGCTGACAAGAACTGAGTCTTCCAATGTGGCGTCTTCTCGGGTGAGTTGTGGCGGCCCAAGATCAGTTTTTCAATTCCGGGGCGAATTAGGAAAGTTTCAAGCTTTTGCAGTGCCTCAAGGTTTACATTCACTGTGTCGAGTGATTCAAGCAAGGATAGGTTCGACTGGAAAGCTTGGTGGATATGGTGTGTGAAAGGTAGGTCATTTCTGTCGCAGCCTCTGTCAACTGATACTAGGATTTTCGGGGAGAGCTGTTTGATGAAGCGGAGGATTAGGGCCGGTGAGATAAGGCCGTTGGATAGTGAGGAGATAGGGAGGTTTACAGCAATGGCCTCGGATTCAGCTACATGGAAGGGAAGTGGCCAGGATGAAGACGAGTTGAGAGAATCAATGTTGACGACTTCAAAGTCGAAGGACATGTTGATTTCCTGAGCGAAGTGGCTGAGATTCTCCCTTGTGAGGCTGAGCTCAAGCTGGTCATGGGTCGTAGGAGAGGCGAAAGCAGTGATCTTGAGAGCTGGTACGCCTGATTTCCTCAAGGCGAGCTCCTGCATGAGGGAAGCCCATTGGCCGCCATATCCAATGTCAAAATCCACAATCCGAATCTGGTCGAACCCTTCTAGGGATTCGAGGACGGCTTGGTTACAGGTGAAGTTGGCAAACTGGACAATGGGTGAAATCTCAGAGAAAGACTTGTAAGCCCCAATCTTGAAGAAGAGGTTAAAAGGGGAGGCGGAGGAAGACGAGTTGCTGGTATTGCTGGTGGTGTTGTTCATAAGGAGAAGCCTAAGGGCCTCTTTGAAATAGAAAGAAACCCTAAAAAAGGGCTTTCCAATAGGAGAGAGCTGGTGATTGAGCCGCGCCAATATCTCCTGCGCGAGTATAGTGTTCCCGGATTCGATCAGCTCAGCTGCCTTGAGTAGCTGGTCTACAATGGCTTGCTGTTGGATCATCATTTCGTCACCCGCCATTTTCGGCTTAGTAGCCATGGCATTAGCAGGCCTGGTGTTCTGGTTCTGCATATAGGGAAGAAGATGAAGCTGCTGAGGGAGTGGGAATTGCCCGGGTTTCTGAAACTGCCTATTACTATTAGGAGGCTCAGATGATACCCCAGGGTTGTGTCTCTTCGGAGGTGGGGGAAAGGCAAGGTTGTGGTGGTGGTGGTGTTGCTCCATCTGGGCATTGTTCTGCAACGGTAGAAAGAAAGATGGGTTCTGTGTGTTCTGAGCTTGGAGCTGGCTTATGAGGAACTGAGGGTGGTTCAGAACCTGAGATTTTTCATCTGGGCAATCTTCAAACATAGGGTTCTGAGATGGGTGCTGTTGCAAATGGCTGTTCAATTGGCCCAGAGGCAAGGCAATGGGGAAACCGGCATTGTTGTTACCTGCAGATGTGAACATCATCTGATTCTGGCCACCAAAGTTGCTTGGATTCCTGAGGTTTCCAAGCAACTGAGGGTTTGTTGAAACAGGCAAAATGTTGTTGCCCAGAAGCTTGTTCCCAGATGGGTCCAACCCAAACCCTTGATCCACCATGCCCAGAAGCCCTCCGCCTCCGAATTGAAGATCCGGGTTCGACAACCCCGGTCCTGAGGATCCTTGTAGAAGCTTGTTCAAACCCATTGAGGGATCTTCCACATCCCCCATGATAAGCCTGAGAATGGACTGATCTTGGCCCGGAGACTCGGCGGCCGGGTCCAAGAGATCGGCGTCCCAATAGTCCATCCCTCCACCACATTTCTCAGCTCCGGCGGACCCAATTTCAAGATTGGCCGGCATCTGGTGGAACAGCTCAAGATTGTTGCCACTGTTGTCGGTGCTATGGGTGGTGTTGTTGCTGTTTTCTTGGATTGGGTGGTTTTGGGGGTGGCCCTGAGACCATTTCTCAGATGGGTCGCCGGAGAATGTCGTCACCCCGGCCGTGTCGGCCGATCCGCCACCACCGGCGCCGCCGGCGAGGGAGGAAGACAGGGTGGATGTGGATGCTGAAGAAGGGCTAGGGCTCCTCTTTGTTTCCAGGACGGAAGTGGGCTCACACACAACAGCTCCTAAACCGCCAAAACAAGATTCCAACTTTGTCCAATCTCCGCCGCCGAAACCGCCACAACCGACGCCGGCGCCGGTAACAACCTCGTCTCTGCAGAACTTGTGCAAGAACCCTACACCCCCCTTCGCCTCTGGCTCAAAGGGTAAGGGCATATCCCTCATCTAATTCACCCAAATTCAGGGGCAGATTACAAAGAACCCCTCTTTTCACCTCTTCCTCTACCTTCACAGATTCTTCCTCCAGCTTTGTCCCCGGCCCCCTTCTATCAAAACAAGCAAATACCCACAAATTTAAACGCAGAAAATGGAATACCCAGAAGACCAAATTCACCAGATGCATGAGTATTTCAACAAAAAGAGGGAAGCTAAGAAAAAAAGATTGAACCTTGAAAGCTAAGTTAGTAGAGGTCTACAAGTATTATGTCTGTGGCCTGAAACCCTCCTTCATCTTCTCTGGCTCTCACTTTCTCTCTCTCACGAGGAGCGAACAAGGGGAAATAATAGCCTCATTTAGGTGTTGAATGATTTCTGGGGTTCTGGGCAAGATTTGTTGCTTTCATGTGGGCTTAAATCAGGCACCTTTTTTCCTCCTCTTTCACTTCTTCTTCCTCCTCTCACTCTCTCTGTGTTTTCTGTTGCAACTCTTGCCGGAGTTTTCTCTCTTTTTCCTTCTTTTTATCTTCTTCTTCTCCTTCTATTGTCCTTGCAATTGCTGTGTTTCCCTTCTCTCCTCAGCCATGGATGCGTGCAACCTAAAAAAGAAGTAAAGTGCCCCTTCATCCCTTCCCTCTCACCTCTTTTTCTCTCTGTATTTTCTGATTTCTCCCCATTTTTTTATTCATTTTTTCATTTCTCCTTTTCACTGTTTTTCTCTCCCTTTTTTTTTTCTCTGAATTGATTTTTAAAAATGTGGCTTGTCTGTAGGGTTTTCTGCCACTCCCAACAACATGATATAGCGCGTGAGGAACACTTGCCATGGCTTCCCTTTCAGAAGAGGAGTGGACAGCAGGTCCATTTCTCCCCCTACCACAGTTTCTTTCTTTTTTCCTTTTTTGTTCTCTTCTTTGGCTCAATATCTCTCATGAAAAAAAGGAAAATAAACAAAAACAGTATGAAATTAATTACAGTATAATTTACATTGAAAAAATGTCTTACTAAAATTAGGGTGGTAATTGGATATGGGAAAGACTGAAGACATCATAGCGAAAATGAAAGTCCACTTGATTAATTGAACTTGGTTTTGGAAAGAAAAACATCCAACATAAATAAACTTGAGTTTATGCCAAGTGTGGAAATGCCGGTTGTACATCTAATGAACTCTAAAGGTCCTACTTGCCTAAACATAACTAGGGATGAGAATTTTACACCAAAAGGGAAAAGTTTGAGTTAAAGGGGTTAACTAATGTGAATCCAATAAGCATGGTGTTTACAACTTAGATGTACACCCCGGTTACAATTCTAATCGGATCAGAATCAATTAGGGTAGTTCACTTTGTAACCTTAATAATTTATTAGACGGATTTTAACGCTATAAGTTTGGAAGTTTCGCTAAATGTGTTACAATCTTTCATTGGATTACATGAAGCCTTACTTTGTTATAAAACACTTAAGCTCAATAAATTTGTTACAAGGGTCTTAATTTGCCGTATTCGGATGGATAAGATAAGTTGTTAGACTAAGTAGTACGTGATTTGATTATCTTAACTTAGCGATGAATCAAACTAGTGCTCATATATATATTTTTATCAGGGTGGTTGACTATAATTTGCTTAGGTTAAACTAAACAAAATGATGTATTAAACTAAGGTAATCCTACTATAGGGCGATCACTTGTTGATAAACAATCCAATAGTAAGTATAAGAAGCAAACAAGGCTATAATCCATAAATTCGTTCATGTCCAAGACATGACAGAACATGATAAAAAAAAAAAGAGAGAGAAATGCAAATTACAAAGACAAAAAGGAAGAGATTGATGTACAGAATTTGATTTGGACAAGACCCACATTGCAGGTACATATACATGAATACATGCCTGTAATAATGTAGCAAAAACTATATGGCTAGCTTGCTAGCATAATAAGTATAAAAAACACAAGCTGGCCATTTTTTCTTGTTTTATTTTTGTGACGTGAAAAACTAGTAAAATTCTACTAACTAGCTAATAAAAAATTGCTCCTTGGTTAGCTGTTATGTCGTTCTTGTCCACTTATCACAATTTGTTGCCTGCATCACGTACCCAAGCATTAATGTTCATGGTTATGACGAGTATTTAATATTATTAATCAAGGCTGCACTAATTTATAATGCTAAGCCATGTTAGTTTTTTATTTAGGTAATACATTGTCGATCTTGTGTCAAAGCTTGGATATGATCTTGCAGAGTAAGCATGAATCTGTTCCCATTATTGATCACACAAAACATAAGTACGTTCTCGTTATTTCTTATAAGGTAAGAATTCGATATATCGGATAATTAAAATTAAATAGATCTAGAAGTCGAGTATAACAAATCGAACAAACAAATGGTATAAAAGTAACAGAAAATCAAAACACACATGAAGAAGTTAGAATCGGAACGATCCAAGGACCAGGTGATTCAGTCGACGAAGGCGGGAATAGGTGTATATGAGCATATCCCATTATTTCACGCATGGATATGTGCATATATTCGATAGTCTTTTTAAATGAATTAGTCGATTTCGCATAGAAGTTTTTCATGACTCACAAAGTTCAAAATTGGACATTTAGAACTTATTTGGTAAAATTTAGGGTCGGGCACCGGTCCACACCCGGACCGGGACCAGTAACATGAAAATTACATGGACGGAGGGCCGGACTGGGAAAATTTGATCCAGTAGTCCGGTACGGTCTGATTTTCGATCGGATTTTTTTTAAAATAATAGTTAGATAAATCATATATGATTAATGAAAAATATTATATCATTAAATATATATTATAAACATGAAACTTATATATTAACATTAAAATTAATATACTATTTATTTAAGTATAATTTTTTATTAAATTTTATAAACATTCGGTCTGGACCGGGACCAATAAAGTCCATTTTCATGGATTGAGGACCAGATCGGTATCTTCCCGATCCGGTCCCGATCCATGTTAGTCCGGTCCGGATCAGATTTTTCCCACCCCTAGTAAAATTAGTTGGAGTTGAATCGTTTATAATACTTGCATTAACTGATTAGTTAGGGTTACTAACTATCATTGAATTAGAAATAATGAGGTGAATAATGAAAAAAGACTTCATCGTATTAATTATCTATCTACGTCTGTACATGTAAAGTTGGATTTTTTTGACATTAAATATCTTGAATTGAATTCTCTTCAATTAAATTATATAATATAATATTGTATTGTTATTATTAGTTTAAACTATAATATTTATTATTATTATCATTTTTATTATTTCATATTGTATATTATTTCAATAAACTTATTTTGGATTATATTGTCATTATTGAGTATTATATTTTATTACTTTATACTATATAATAAACTTTATCTTATAAATTCAATTATGATTAAAAGTGGTATTATTAATTAAATTATCATTATTAAATGTGATATGTTACTCTTAATGATAAGTACAACAACAGTTATTTACCCAGAAAATCCCGCCAAAGCATGATCTGGGGGTCAGGATGAGAGTATTTTAGACTTAGATGAAATACGTCAAATACAACCCAAAAGAGCGAACCAAATCACCCAAAAAAAAGAGTTGTCTAACACTCTTAATGACAAGTGCGTAAATATATATATATAAAACAAATTTTTGATTAGATAAATCATCCTAAAATGAAAAACTTTATTTGCTAATTTTATAATCATTCGCCCTTATGATTAGTTTAGACTATATACTCCATCCGTTTCAAAATACATGACCATTTGGACATCGCACATATATTAAGAAAAAAATGTTATTTCTATATTATCCCTATCAAATGTAGAGCTAATTATTTGCTGGGAGAAATATGAAAAAGTGTAATGATTATGATAAAGATAATTATTAGGGATATAAATGAGAAAAAATGGGAAAAAATGTGAAACGGTCAAGTATTATGAAACAAGAAAAAATGAGTATATGGTCATGTATTTTGAAACGGAGGGAGTATGTATTATAAAATTGGGAAATTCCGGATGGTGCCCCTGAGTTTTGGGCATTTCCGGATGATACCCTCAAAAAAACTTATTCCGCAAAATGCCCCTGAGATTTCAAAATAGTTCGGACCGTGCCCTTCTTCAACTTATCTCCGTTAACCTCTTAATATATACAGTATCAAACCAGTAAAAAAAATAAAAACAAAAGAGCGATCGAAGAGGGAAACCGGCTGGGACCACCATTGAACCGCCGCCGGACTCCCCTCTCCCTTCGCCGGCGACCTCATCTCCACGCTCTCCCCCTCCGATCTCCGTGGCTACCGGGAAGCGTTAAGAGGCGAAGGCGTAGAATCGACGCTCGGATATAAACCGTCGGGATTCTTTGCCATTGCATTCTACTATCTTCTTCGAAGCTTCTTCTTCTTTCCGGTTACCGTTTCCGCTTCAAATATGAGGGGCTCGAGCGCCGTCCTTGCTTCCTTCCTGGCTGCTTCCACAGTGGCTCTTTGCTCTTGTTCCGCCGGCGAGCACGACGTCGTTTCAGGTCGTTCCGATATCTAGGCACGGCCCCTCCCGAGTTTCTGAATGTATTCGATTACTTTCAGGCTTTACTTTGGGTTGAGTTTGAGTTGCTGTCAAGATTTGCAATTTCTCTGCAATTCTTGAAATTGAATAGACGAGAAGATGAATACTAGTAGTGGATCTGTTTAGTGATTGGAAGATGATGGAATGTTGATTGCAGAGGAGCTCTCGTTCTATTGGTGGGGCAGAGAATGAAATCGTCCGAGAAACGGATGGATTTCCATTTCTGCTGCTTTGATTCGTATACTCTAAATCTTTTCCCTTCTGTAATTGGTTGAATTAGATCAATTGTGAGGTTTAGTAATTACCAGGATCTCGTAAGTAAACAGTGTCACGGAGATCGGAGGGGGAGAGCGTGGAGGTTTGGTCGCTGGCGAAGGGAGAGGAGAGTCCGGCGGTGGCTCGATGGTGGTCCCAGCCGGTTGCCCTCTTCGATCGCTTTTTGTTTTTTTTTTCTGGTTTGATACTGTATATATATTAAGAGGTTAACGGAGATAAGTTGAAGAAAGGGCACGGTCCGAACTATTTCAAAACCTCAGGGGCATTTTGCGGAATAAGTTTTTTTTTAGAGCACCATCCGGAAACACCCAAAACTCAGGGGCACCATCCGGAATTTCCCTATAAAATTTTAGTTTATGGCAATCAATTCCATAATAATGATTTAGATTATTTCTTATTAAAAATGTAATGTTATATCAGAAAAAGTTATAAGAGTCTTTCCGTAATTTCTTTATTACGATAGTTTATAGATAACCAATGTCAGTATTATAACTGAAAACTTACAGATTAAGGATATAATTTTTGATATTTAGGGATTTATAATCCTAATAACACAAAAAATGATAATAATGTCATTCTAATTGTTTAACCAAGAAAATATATTGTTTGGACATAGAAAACAAATAAAACTATAGATATAAACAGTAATCGTATAAAACTATCAATAGTACTAAACAACCGTCTCGGACAGCTCGGGAGTAGATGTCTAGTTAAGTGTAAATTACAATTAAAATAATAGGCAAGATTAAGATAAAGGGGTGTCAATTATATTTCCGAAAATGATACGGTATTTGGTTACTTCTCTTTTAACCATGAAAATCGAAACACATTCATGGATATGAGTCGATTTAATTAAGTTCGGATTATTGATCCTTGTCTTTGAGATTAATGAATATATACATTGATTAAGAAAGTCATTACATTGTCTTGTGTGTATCTCATTCCAGAGAGAAATCAAAAGCTCTTTATGCATTTTAATCAGTTTTTTCAGGGTGTATATTATCTTGTTACTTCCGGCAAAAACATTAATCGATACAATAAAATGCAGCCAAGTATTCAAGTCCCGTGTATATATATATATATAGAGGTAGGTTCTATAGTGAACAACCTTCTATAGAGAATAAGTGAACAAATCTCATCCGTAGGATGAGATTTGTAATGGATGGTGAGATATTAGTCCACAATATCCAAAAATAAGAAAATCACAAAAAATCTTAAATAGGAGAGATTTTCTCCATCATCTACCAATTATAACTACCATAAATACAATTCTGTAAAATTAGAATTTACGCTCCATTTTAGATCCAGAAGAGACGCTCCCAAAAATCATCGGCCTCCATTGCAGCCTCCACCACTTCGCCGGCCACCACGTCGCCATTTTCCATTGTTGTTCGTCGTCCGTTGCGCAGTTGCCCATTCGCAGTCCCTCATTTGCCGTCGTCGTGGCGGTTCGCCGGCCTGTATTGCGGTAGTTTGCCGTCCATTACGCAGAACCGATCGTGGTGATCTTCGGCATGTATTGTGGTGAGCCGTCCATTGCGCAGGCGCCCATTCGCAATCCCCATTCGCCGTCGTCGTGGTGGTTCGCCGGCTTGTATTCCGGTGGTTCGCCGTCCATTGCGCAAAACCCCCCATCGGAACCACCGCATCGAACCACCATGTCGCCAAAGCCACCACGAACCACCATGCTGCGCATTATTAATCGTATAAATATGGCATAAGGTAATTTTGTATATAATTTTTTCATTATGTGTATGATTGATTTGATTTAGTATATGGCGTGATTTTCTGTGTAAATTGTTTACGTGACCTATTTCTACAGATCAAGATGTATATAGGTACAATAATAATGTATATGACAACCCGAGGAATGTATATACGAAATTTGTCTCCACTTGATTGTTTCTGTGACCTAATTCTACGGATTAAAATGTATATAGGTACAATAATATTGTATATGATAACCCGAGGAATGTATATAATTTTTTCATTATGTATATGATTGATTTGATTTAGTATATCTCCACCGTATTTCGCCGGTCACCACCATTGCGTCGACCACATCGAACCACCATTGTGCCGGCCGTCAGAACCACCAATTCGCTGGAAGGTCTCGTCGGAACCACCACATTGAACCACCACGTCGCCAAAGCCATCACCAACCACCACGTTGCCAATTATATGTACAGTAGTATTGTATATGACAACCTGAGGGGTGTATAAACGAAATTTGTTGTGGTTGAATTGTTTATGTGACCTATTTCTTCAGATCAAGATGTATATGTGTATAGTAATATTGTATATGAAAACGTAAGGCATGTATATACGGAATTTCTTGTGGTTAGATTGTTTATGTGACCTATTTCTACATATCAATATGTATATATGTACAGTAATAATGTATATAACAACCTGAGAAATGTATATATGAAATCTATTGTATTCATATGTTTAATCGTACATTAATCAATTTTGCCGGAATATTGTAAATATAGTGTATATAATGATCTCATGATGTATATACAAAACTATAACATGTGTATATAGTTAATAATTCGTACAAATCATATGGATATCCAATATGTAATTAACGTTTGCTATAATTACGAGATTGAGTTGAAATTTGAAAATTAATTAACAATTGCTATAATTAAGGGATTCCTTTTGTGATTTTTCTATAAATCCGAAAATTACAAGACTATAAATATAGTGTATATAATGATCACAGGATGTATATACAAGACTATAACATGTATATATATTTAATAATTCGTACAAGACGTGTGAATATCCAATATATAATTAACACTTGCTATAATTACGAGATTGAGTTGAAATTTGAAAATTAAGCAACACTTGCTATAATTAAGGGATTTCTTTTTGTGATTTTTCTATAAATCCAAAAATTAATTAACACTCCCTATAATTAAGGGATGAGGTTCAAATTTGAATTTGGGCCAAATTTCTATATGTAATCTGGACCATCCATTGGAATAGCATCTAAAGGCCTACAATTGTTCACTTGTTCACTCATATTTAATTGTCCACTATTGAACTTTAATCTATATATATATATATATATATATATATATATATGGGAATGCTCAAGTGCACCATCTTTTAGGGTGCACCATGAGTCAAGTGCACCCTGAGTATTCAGGGTGTATAGGGGAATGCTCAAGTGCACCATCTTTTAGGGTGCACCATGAGTCATAATCTAGACCGTTAGATTTACTTTAATAGACGGTTAAGATTAAGAATAAATAAAGAAGTTATTCAACCTCATTTAGGGTTGTAGAGTTTTAGGATTAAGGTTTAGGGTTTAGGGTTTTAAGTTCAGGGTTCAAGAGTTTCATACAACCTTGTCGAGTTGAACAAGTTTTTATTTGAGTATGAACAAGTATACAAGAAAGGGTTGAATAATTCTATACAAGTGTGTGAAAAACTTCTTACTGAACAAGTGTGTTTGCTTGCTTGAATAAGTATCTTAAACGGCATGCACAAGAGCCACTTATGTATCCGCCCCCAATTTCCACCCCTATATATGAGCATGCTTCAAATTTGGGAGGGAAGGAGGGTTTTCAAGAACCTCGACGAATTGAACAAGTTTTCATTTGAATATGAATATGTAAACTAAAACGGGTTGAATAACTCTGTACAAGCGTATGAAAAACATTTCACCCCCAATCTCCCTCCCGCCTTGGAAGCACGCTTATATATAGGGATGGAAATTGGGGGCGCATCCACACAGATACATATCGGTGGTGGTAATTATTGTTCAAGCCGTCTGCGGTACTTATTCAAGGTTCCACACAGTTGTTCAGCCACCCATGTATCCGCCCCCAATCTCCCTCCCGACTTTGACCCACGCCTATATAGGGACGGAAATCGAAAATTGGGGGTGGATCCACACAGATACATATCGGTGGTGGCAATTATTGTTCAGGCCATCTACGGTACTTATTCAAGGTTCCACAAACACTTGTTCAACCATCCATGTATCCGCCCCCAATCTCCCTCTCGACTTGGAATCATGCCTATATATAGGGACGGAAATCGGAAATTGGGGGCGGATCCACACAGATACATATCGGTGGTGGCTCTAATTGTTCAGGCCGTCTGCGGTACTTATTCAAGGAACCACAAAGACTTGTTCAGCCACCCATATATCCGCCCCCAATCTCCCTCCCGACTTGGAAGCACGCCTATATATAGGGACAGAAATCGGAAATTGGGTGTTGATCCACACAGATACATATCGGTGGTGGCAATTATTGTTCAGGCCGTCTGCGGTACTTATTCAAGGTTCCACACACACTTCTTCAGCCACCCATGTATCTGACCCAATCTCTCCCTCCCGACTTGGAAGCATGCCTATATATAGGGACGGAAATCGGAAATTGGGGGCGGATCCACACAGATACATATCGGTGGTGGCAATTATTGTTCAGGCCGTCTGCGGTATTTATTCAAGGTTCCACACACACTTCTTCAGCCACCCATGTATCCGCCCCCAATCTCCCTCCCGACTTGGAAACACGCCTATATATAGGGACGAAAATCGGAAATTGGGGGCGGATCCACACAGATACATATCGGTGGTGGCTCTAATTTTTCAGGTCGTCTGCGGTACTTATTCAAGGAACCACAAAGACTTGTTCAGCCACCCATGTATCCGCCCCCAATCTCCCTCCCGACTTGGAAGCACGCCTATATATAGGGACGGAAATCAATAATTGGGGGCGGATCCACACAGATACATATCAGTGGTGGCAATTATTGTTCAGGCCGTCTGCGGTACTTATTCAAGGTTCCACACACACTTCTTCAACCACCCATGTATTCGCCCCCAATCTTTCCCCCGACTTGGAAGCACGCCTATATATAGGGACGGAAATCGGAAATTGGGGGTGGATCCACACAGATACATATCGGTGGTGGCTCTAATTGTTCAGGCCGTCTGCGGTACTTATTCAAGGAACCACAAAGACTTGTTCAGCCACCCATGTATCCGCCCCCAATCTCCCTCCCGACTTGGAAGCACGCCTATATATAGGGACGGAAATCAGAAATTGGGGGCGGATCCACACAAATACATATCGGTGGTGGCAACTATTGTTCAGGCCGTCTACGGTACTTATTCAAGGTTCCACAAAGACTTGTTTACCCACCCATGTATCCACCCCCAATCTCCCTCCCGACTTGGAAGCACAACTATATATAGGGACGGAAATCGGAAATTGGGGGCGGATCCACACAGATACATATCGGTGGTGGCTCTTATTGTTCAGGCCGTCTGCGGTACTTATTCAAGGTTCCACACACACTTGTTCAACCACCCACGTATCCACCCCAATCTCCCTCCCGACTTGGAAGCACGCCTATATATAGGGACGAAAATTGGAAATTGGGGGCGGATCCACACAGATACATATCGGTGGTGGCCATTATTGTTCAGGCCGTCAGCGGTACTTATTCAAGGTTCCACACACACTTGTTCAGCCCCCCATGTATCCGCCCCCAATCTCCCTCCCGACTTGGAAATTACGCCTATATATAGGGACGGAAATCGGAAATTGGGGGCGGATCCACACAGATACATATCGGTGGTGACCATTATTGTTCAGGCCGTCTGCGGTACTTATTCAAGGTTCCACACACACTTGTTCAGCCACCCATGTATCCGCCCCCAATCTCCCTCCCGACTTGAAAGCACGCCTATATATAGGGACGGAAATCGGAAATTGGGGGCTTATCCACACAGATACATATCGGTGGTGGCCATTATTGTTCAGGCCGTGTGCGGTACTTATTCAAGGTTCCACACACACTTAGCTTGTTCAGCCACCCATGTATCCGCCCCCAATCTCCCTCCCGACTTGAAAGCACGCCTATATATAGGGACGGAAATCGGAAATTGGGGACGGATCCACACAGATACATATCGGTGGTGGCCATTATTTTTCACGGCCGTCTGCGGTACTTATTCAAGGAACCACAAAGACTTGTTCAGGCCCCCTTGTATCCGCCCCCAATCTCCCTCCCGACTTGGAAGCACGTCTATATATATGGACGGAAATCGGAAATTGGGGGCGGATCCACACAGATGAATATACTTACGGTTGTGGCTCTTATTGTTCAGGCCGTCTACCGCTCTTTTTGTTCACGTTTGTACAGAATTATTCAACCCTTTCTTCGTAGTTATTCATACTCAAAAGAGAACTTGTATAACTCGTCGAGGTTCTAGGAAACTCTCAACCTTGAACCTAAGACCCTAAACCTTAAATAAAAAACCCTAAACCCTAAAGCTACAACCCTAAAACCCTAAAACCCTAAATAACATTGAATAATTATCTAAAAGATATTCAATAAAATCTTTATCTTTTCTTAATCTTGACCATCCATTAAAGTAAATCTAACGGTCTAGATTATGACTCATGGTTCACCATAATTTGATGGTTCACTTGAGCGTGATATATATATATATAATGTATTAATATGTAAGTAGTCGTGAATTATACTTAATTAATGTTAATTAAGCTCGGCCCAAATTTGAATTTTCTGTTGCCCCTCATTTGCATGCAAATGCAATGTATATATATCTAGCTTCTTTGGTGGATCATGTCCACTCTAGTTCAAGTTACCGATCGTGTTATATATTTGTGTATATAATATTCAAATAATTATACTATCTATAATCTATCGATTGATACATATTAAGTATTTAACTTAATTAGTAAACCATTAATTGACATTGACGTCCAACAACTTGTATCGATTTAATTAACCATACAAAAATAAAGACAGAAGTGGGTGACCAGATGTTCTTTGTTTTCTTCAAAAAAAATGTTCTTTGTGAAAAAATCGACTGAATTGAGAAAAATCCGAGAAAATACATCGTTGTCCACATTAACTGATTAAATTCATAGTGAATTAATTAGCAAGTTATGATTTTGAGTAGAGCATTTTTTGATGCTTTATGGATCAGCCATTTTGCATGTACGATGTATGTACACAACTTGGAGAATGTTGCACAATGATTTTGTTTCGTAACTTTTTTAATTTGATAGTTATATGTGGGTTCATCTTGTTTAGTTTGCATAAAATTTGCCCTTATTTCCATTAATATATACGATTTTTCTATTGTGTGCCCTAAGCAACTAATAATGGAAATACTTGGTAAATTTTAATTTTTTTTAAAAAAAAATTACCTTGTGACGGGTTTATTCTTTTCCTTTTAGGGTTTTAGTTTCTGTTTTTGGTATGCTTATTGTGTGCCCTTAGGGCACACAATAGAAAAACCGTAATATATATCATTCCTTAATTGATCTGTTTCACACTTTCAGCACTTGAAATTGCTAATATATTTAAGCACATATATACTAATTTAAACTGAGGCGTGTTAATTAGACTTAATTGAATACAATATTGTTAATATACCCCTAAAAATATACGTACACTAATTAAACTCAATGACAAATGTTAGCATTTTCTTAATTAATATCCTACGCCAACACATGCATTTGAATGAGTGACTTCATGACGTCGTTGGAAGCTCCGAATTGGACAAATAACATCAATTTTTTTAAGCTTAAATTTCCTTTTCAGCCCAATAATTTTGTGAAGATTTAACAAACCCATGTTACAACTTACAAAGGATATGATTAATTTAGGCGGCGTGAAATGAGACTTCTCTTAATCAGCTGAGGCTTTTTAAGCCTTGAGTTGTACATAATTAATGTAGTGATTCAAAACAAGTTGAGCGATCCATCATGAACTCGTTCAAAGAAGAAGAAGAAGAGTAAGGCTTATGACTTTATGAGTAACCCGAAATATTAGCATTTTCTATCGTTTTTTTTTTAACTTAGCTAGGTTAAGATCCAACTAATGTTAAAATAATTTTATTACCATTTTATTGAAAGGTATTTTTATAAGATTTTTTATTTTTTGAATTTAATTTTAAACATATTATTTTTAGCCTAGACCAAGGAACATGGGTTGATCGAAGAACATAATAATCATAATAATTACGATAATACGGTAATAATATTATTTATTATTTTTGTTATCATTATTTTTATTTTTATTATTATTATTATTATACCTAGCTAGTTTCATGCGGTTTACTACTATAAAAATGTGAGATTTACCATATGTCTGTCCGGATAAAGTATGTGGTGTTAAAGGTATGCTAATTATTATAGACAATTCTATTACCTATGTATTATAATGATCTAGGCGTTTTGTTTTCAACACCATTGAATTAAAATCAAATTGTGTGATCGTACATTCGTCAAATGATATAGTTTAAGCTCCAATTTGGCTGTTTGGTGGGGGGAAAAGTGGTTTGTCTACGTTCATGGATAGTCAGATTTTGGACAGAATTAACCTCCCCATGTGCTTACATGATTTTGAAGACAAGAATGGAAAAATTGGGGGTTAATTTGGGAATTGTTTGATATCTAACATGGAGACAAAATCGAGCTTAGCTATTAAACTTGTTTTGTTTATTTGTCAATATGTTGATAATGGATTGCATTAACATTGAATGTATATAAGATATACACCGTTTTGAAACTACCTCTAGCATTTAGACCCAATTATCTAATTTAATCCGCTTAGTAGTAGCTCTAATTTTAACATGTGTAGGTTACTAAGTTGTAACCTAGCTAACATACATTACAGACTACATTGTAATGTAGCATGCTAGTAGTATATTATTAGCTAGGCATAATCTAGACGCATCCTAAATTGTCGATTCACCTCCGTGACATTCTTGTAAAAGTTCAAATTTAGAAAAGAAGATATCAAGAATATTTGTGTTGTTCAATGAAACGAAGGAGTTTGGAATTTATTATGTTAAAAAAATTGTATTATAATAACGATAATGCCTTATTAAATAAATGCAACCTTAGTTTAAATGTCCATCACAAAATGTAGATAATTTTTTATGGGTTTATATGAGGGAAGATTTTTTTTTGCAAAGTACGGAGTAGTATTTACCAAATGTTTTACAGTATTACTTAGGCTCTGTTTGGCTGAACATGTAGCGAGAGTGAAAGTAGAAAAACGCTAATGAAATCCAGCTCTCTTTGGAGTACAAGGATTTTATTTTTTAAAGAATTTCGCCCTGATTAGTGAAAGACTATATGAGCACGTTAATATATATATTTAGAAATTAAATTGAGTTTTTTTGTTTTAAAAAAAATGCTATAGTGAGAGATAAGGGGGACAAATGCAAAGCTCTTTTCTTTTCACAATGAATTGTTTTTAGCAAAACCATGATTTGGACATGTCAGTCTTTTGTAGGATTATTTTATGTCCTCCCCCATGTGAAGGGCTTACACCAATTTCTCCCTCTCTCGTTCCTATGAAGTGGAAAGTGACCCATCTTAACCCATAAAAACAAAATCTACATATATAAATTTAAATAATCATTTAAGTTCTTTTTTTTTAAATAAAAGATTTGGTAATTTTAATTTCCATGGCTCCCTTCTTCTGTAAAAATGTGTGTTTAAAATTGTTTCTTTGTAGGTTGAAAAAGGAGGCTAACATGTTCTTTTCTCTCCTCTCAAGACACCCTACCACTCAAGCAAACACCAAATCTAATTTATTCATTTAAAAAAAAGGGAAAAAAAAGAGAGCCAGCAAAGACCATTCCAACAAAGCAGAAAATTTTAAATTAAAAAAACAAGATATTTTATGAAAAAATGACTTTTTGTTACTCAAGTTTCAAATAAATAAAATGCTTTTGGTTTGTTTTTTGTGGAGTCCTTATGATTGAGAAGCACATTAATTTCATACACACAAAGAAAAGTGGTGTGTTTCTCACTTTGCTCATGCCCCACAAGTACTTCAAAATGGAAGTGCTCATTTAAACCTAAAAGATACATTTGGACGTATATTTTGATTTCGTGGCTTTTATTTATCATCCCCGTCATATACTATGTTTACACTATTCCTTATTTTTGTATCAAGAGCTATACATCTATGTGAGGGGGAAAATAGCATGAATTTTCAAGTTGAATATTGGGCAGTTTTGTGGGGTCTTTTTTGTCGATTAATTTCCGGGTAACTTTTTATGTCAAGGGAAATATTTTAAGTAAAGACCTAAGCCATGATGTGAAACCAAAACAATTCAAAAAACTAGACTTTTGTTCTTCTCTTGACCAAAAAGAGCACCATAGAGCTGTTTTTCACCAGTCCACCAAGCATATCTTTAGTGAATGGGCCTTATTCTGAAATTTGGGCCATGACCCACTAGTTTAATTAGGCCCAATTAATGATTAATGTATGTTTTAGGCCCAGTCTACCAACAACCTTCATAAGAATGCCACAGTTTAGTTGATGAAATGTACAAGCATACAAAAATTCACCTACGTTTAGATCAATAGATTATACATGTACGAATAACTTCTCAAATTGATGGCCTAATCTTTTTGTTACCACTTATACGCTCGATAATGTGTTAGGCGTACCCGTACATGTGTGTTGTTACGAACTTGTTAAAATATGTTCCATTGGTATTATTTTTTAATGAAAGACACTATTGTTCGTAAAAGTCGAAGTGATGATCTATAAATACTAATTTTGGAGACTTGGACGTTTGAGTAGATGTCCGAACAACTGCTCTATCAGAAAAATGAAGCATATGGTATATATGTTTCTAACCGGCCCTAATTGTTTCAAATGCATCTATATATGGAAATAACAAGTTAATTGTTTAGAAAACAACAAAATTCAAAACCCTTTATTTTGAAATCAGTAGCGAGCTAACGGTACAAGTACACCATAGATTAATTCTCATTTTGGGACCTGATTTTTGGGATTAATTACATTACATGTACACACTACTACGCTAATTGAGTTAATTAAAGGCGCATGGAAATTGGCGGCCAAGGTGTGGGGCAAGATCCCACGTGGCAGTCCACATGGGAGGAAGCCACGTGGCAGGGGTGGCCGGTAAAGACGGTATTGGGAAGGGAGGGTCACGATCCGGTGTCACAGGGTACAGGGGACAACGGTGGACTTGAGGTGGATTTTGTGTCCCCAAACAAAGAGTTTGTCCCTACCTAGCTACTACTTAGCTACTAAGGCCACATTTAATCGGGTGGGTCCCCTTGTTTTTGTGTTCATGATCGATTATAGACTTGTTCGCTCGCTCATTCTTCACTCGCTGATTCTTCGGTCTTTTGATGGTTCCAAATATATTGATGAGAGGAGTCGTCGACTTTAAAAGAAATCACCAAAAGTCATCGACCTTTCGCCAACCTTACTGTGTAGAAGATTGAAAACGCGTGAAAATCTATAAAAGGCATAATGCGTGAATGGTTTAAGAAAGGATGGAAGATGATTTTGAGGTGTTTTTAAGGCAAGAAGAAGAGCATAAAAGAGGAAAATCTTCATGTATATTTGGATATCACAAGGAAGATTTTATTATGTCTTATGGCTTATTTTAGGAAAGATATTGTACTAGTGCAAAATTCAATCCTTGGGCAAAAAGGATGAATTGTGCAGCAATCTTCTTAGTTCTCTATAAATAACTTCGTGGGTTTAATGTTAAAACTAAGAGAGTCAAGAGAAAACTTGTATTTGGTGCGAGTGTGTAGTGTAGAAGAGAGTATTGTGGGATTCGGTCCTTTAAAAGGTTGAGTACGAGCGAGATATAGAGAGTGAGGGTTGAGATAAAAGGAAAGAGTACTTGTAAGAGAGGGCGTGCGATTCGCCAGGACGTGAGATTCACATCTTGAAGTAGGAACACCTTTTGTAGCCCGAGAAATCAATATAGCGACTGAAGTGCTTTTCAAGTCATTTCAGGTTGAAACTTGAATGACAAGTGGTTTTTCTCCTTGCAAGCATGTTGGCTAAAAGGAGTTTCCACTCTAAATCGTTGTGTTCAAATCTGGTAATTTAAGTCTTTCTTGTGTTTCATTTTCCACTGCACAACTTAAGGTTGTTAACTCGGTCGACGACATCGTAGGTATCGATGACTTTTGGTACTAACACAGATCCTACATCTTTTAATCTATCATACTTGTTGAAGTATTCGGATCCCTTTTTATATCAAACAAGGATCCCCTTCACAGATGTGCAGATATTTTCATTTTATCCTTGTAAATTTTTTCAAGAGATGTTTGTCATCATAATATCATAGTCGTATATAATGGTTTATCGATGAGTTACAAGTAAACCGGAGAACTTGAGTAGAGATCTCGACCAAAGCAAAAATTACGAATTTGAAGTATCTTGATTCGAACGATTCTGGAAAGAGTCTGTCATATATCCTGATGACACTTGTAACATTGTAATGAAGATACTTGCAACTTAATTATGTTTGTTTATGTGAGTTACCCTAGCTCATGAACGTCCCCAAAAACTTAAACATTAACATTGTGATGAACATAAAACATCATTTATCCGGACAAGATGATGACAAGAATCTATCACACTCAGTCACTCACTAGACCGACACAAGGTGGTCCATTGTTTGTTTAAACCATATAGGAAGATAGAAAGAGACCAATGAAAATAAAACCTAATTTAAAGAAACGAGAATGAAGATATTAAGAATGTGAACTACAAGCATGCATATATTTAGCTATGACTAATTAAACTAGTGATATATATATATATATATAAGTACATACTTTATGATCAATCTTACAAAGATTAGCCTTAGAATCGAGGGGAAGAAACAAATAACGTTTACCCTATGATTGAGGTATTGCCATTTTTTTTATGGACAAGATGGATCGAGAATCGCGGATATGTAAATGTTGTATTAATTCAACTTTTGATGTCAAAATTCAATCTAATCACTAGCCAAAATGAAACGCCAAATTTGTCATCCATATTTTAATCATAACTTAAGTCTGACCAGCTAAATATCATAAAACCAACAAACCAAATGGACTAGTCCAAATCACACTAGTTATAGAGATCAACCTCAAACTCTCAACAAATATTAGGCTTTTTATTATACACAGTATAAGGTAGTCTAGCCCTAAACAATGTAACATGAATACGTGATCTTATTCTTAATATCTAGCTGTATACAGGTATAAAAATAATATGTACTATACTCATACAAGCATGCAAAAAAATTCAAAATCATACAAGCTCGATCATATAATAATATTGCATAAAATATTTATTCACATATAAATCAACTGAGTACCATAGAAAATTGATCGAAACTATACAACACGGACTGATAAAAAAAATTATAATAATACGGACTGCAGGATTAATTAGTTAATTACGTAAAGCTAGATTTGTTAATAGAAAGTGTCAACCATATAAAGTATAAATAAATAAATGAAAAAATATGCATGGTCCGTGGAGCGTGAAATCAGTACATAGAGAAGAGTCCAAAAATGAAGTATATCGAGGTCAAGTGGGGATCGATCGATGCCTAATAAATAAAATAGTCAAGAAAAAATGCAACTTATAACAAATATCATGCATTAGAATTAGCATAATAAGCATATGCATGCACTCGTTAGTCGTAGAGATTAATAAAAATTCCTCGATGTTGCTCCAAGACAACCAAGTTAAAGCCATTCCCTTTCATTTCCCATCGTTTCTCACAACCAGACATGCCCTTACTTTTTTAATTCATGTCCCCCTCCTTCATGATCTTATAACTTTATACTACATCCCTGATCCGTCATATGTACCTTAATCACCTTTTAATCACAATTAATAAATGGCACTTTCTCTTACTTTAATTTACTTGCTACCACAGTTTTTTGATGGTCCACTTGGGTTGTTAGATCACTCTTCATGTCTCTTCCTTTTTTCTCTATAAGGTAAGGATTCGACGTACCAGATAAATCCAGTAAATTGAGAGACCGAAAAATTCAAAGGACAAACATAACAATATGAAAAAACTATATAAACAAATACAACAAATAAAATGCAAATGAATAAGCGAAAAGGCTGTTAAAATCGGAACTACAAGAGTAGCAATCCATTAATGAGATGCGCTACAAGAACAAGTAAAACGATAACTGACGAGATCTCGGAGATCCTCGTCCCCGTCTTTTTCTCTTTTATTTATTTTTATTTATTATGAAGGGCATTTCTCATCAAATTCGAATTGAAAACCTTACTATACAATCTAGAAGCTTAAACGATTGAGTAAATGCCCCGAAAACCTCCCTAGCTCTTCTTATCGTTAGATTTAGCATATCTCTGGTTTAAATATATATAAGTTATTCGACCAAAAAAAAATATATAAGTTAAGGGTCTAACTAACTAATAAGGGCTTAAAAATAAGTTTCAGTTTCCTCATCAATCTGGGTCCCAATCTTTCCTCTATGCATGTGAAGACATATAGGAAGCGTATAATTGACCCATAACTAGCTAGAAAATATCGGTTTTTCTTCCCTCTCTTAGATCATATATCAACCCAAATTCAATACCATGTTCTTCCAAAGAACACCTTCAAGACCCTGCATTTATTGTCCATCTACTTCTCCACTTCAAAATCTTGGATTATAAATGCTGATCTTTCAATTCTGTTCTACTCACTCACTCACTTACACACTGCCATTCAGACCAAACCCAAATCTTTTACTTGCCGACGTACGGGCTAACCAGTTAACTAGCTAGTTCTAAGTTTCCCAAGTTAGTTCCAGCTTACACCAATCGATCCGTTTATAGCTAGGATGTCCATCACTTGTTTTTGTTTGGTCGTTGTTTCCATTTTGCTTCTTCTTCGGTTGCAAGCCTCGAGTGCGCGCCCTCTTGGAGTCGGCGTTCTTGGTGTTAAGGATCCTCAAAAAGAAGAGAAAAGGGTGCTTCTCAATCTTTCTGATAAGGTTTGTGAATTCATCTTACGTGCTCTTTAATTAACTTCCCTTGTTGATTTGCATTTAACCACTTTCCTCTTCTTGTTTTCATTTTGATAAAACGGAATATAATACAAGAGCTAGTAGTACTTGATCTTAGGGTAGCCAAGAAATTACAACGTTTCTTCCATACAAATTTTCACAAACCATTTTTTTTGGTACTATCTAGTTCTAAGGCATTGCCTTACAATTACATGATTGATTACAAGAATCTCACATCACTAGGGTTTAATTAAGACGTACACCTTGATGAACTTTCAAAGTTTATAGCATGCCATATAGGAATTAAGTAGGCATCAACCTTCTTCTTCTTTTTTCCGTTTTTTTGATCCAATTGATAAAACCATCTCATAAACGTTCAATATTAATTTTACCACCCATTAATTTCTACTCTTGAGTAAAATTGTTTTTTGTAATTGTTATAATAAAAAGTGATTAAAGTTAGTTCGGTGAATAGCATAATATAGTACTTTAATAAATTGTATAGAATCCGTATTAGTTGCTACTTATACATCCATCTTCTCAATATTATTGCAGATTGATTATGGGACAAAATGGGTAAAGGCCAAACCTTCCGTTCTTCCATTACAAGAGAATGCTACGTTGTCGATGGAGGAGCAACAAAAAGGCAACAACATTGCCCTAGATGGCAAAGACAATCAAGATCAAGGTAACGTTGAAGGTAACATAAAGGATCAAGAACAATTTGCTACAAAAGCTGAACCACTTCATGTACCAACTAACCCTAATGATCAAAGCAAGATGGTCAAATCTAAGGTCAATTTGAGTGGCGGACGAAACCCTAAGACGGTTTCATGGCGTTTGCCTCAGCAGAAGAGGAAGAGGCGGAAGAAGAAGAAGACGCGAGGAAGTTCGCATGATCCCGAGTTTACCTTAGACTATGCACCCCCGAGAGTTCACCCTCCATGCCATAATTAAGTACTTAATTATTATTGCTTATTTTCCTTAATTTTTGGAGGGTACATATATAAATCTATCTAGCTTCAACCTTTGAGTTTCATGCACGCTTATTCTACTTAATTATATAAATAGTAAGTACTATATATAGATATGTAATATACTTGTGTACCCTTTTTGAGAGAGCTAGTTAGGTACTAGTTCTTGGTCAGGGTGATGTAAGCTTGGCATATGTAACCGAGTTGAAATGAATGGCAACCCTTGATCTCCATCACAATGTTGTACGTACATCAATTTAATTAACTTAATTGCCATTCTAACTTCATGCATGCTTTATTACCTCGACATAACTCATTTGATATTGGTTAACAAGAACCTTTAACTACATTTTTTTATGACCTAACGATTGATAATAGTCATTGATTACGGAGAAAAAAAATATTTTGTAAAATTTCAGATAAGATTAGTTTAACTATTTAGAAAAAAGTGAAGTACAACGAGACACGATGAAAATTTTGCGCCAAGATAAATCTCATTCTGTTATGACCCGAATGAATGGAGGAAGATTAAGAAAGAGAGAAAGTGATTAAGGTAGGAGGAAAGATTAAGGGGTCGTTTGGTATCCAACGATGGAAACGAATCTAACTCGATCAATTATGTGTCCTCATACATTAATTGAAAAAATAATTTTAATTTGAAACTTTGAAATTTGTGTGTCTAGAGAAGAGATGAAGGGAATGATTGAGGTGGTTTGGTACCCACCCTTAGATTAGGGAAACAAATTAAGTGCCGCAAGAGAGCTTGAGGTAGTGTTTGTATGAAAGTTGAGGTGACTCATCATGTATCATGATGCTAATGTGGACTAGGTTCGTTTTCATTCCGTTCATGTTTCTGCCGTTGGATACCAAACTGCCCCTAAGAGAGAGACAGAGAAGAAGAGGAATACGCTTAGGAGAAAGAAGAAGGAGGAAGATTTTTGTTTATTCAATTTCTGCATAATCTATCGAAGTGGTACAAACCTCTCTTTTATACTAATGACAAGCACTACCCCCATATATTCAGTACATAACACATTCCCTTATTGTTCAACAGTCAACCTAACTATGATTATAATTATAAAAATTCCAAGCTTATATATAGAAATGTAGAATGATGAAAATGTAGCTCATATACATGTACATAATATTTTGAGTAGCATAGGTACTTTAACTTTGCTACTTAAGTTGTATATGGCGAATAAGACAAAGTTCTTGATTGATACATATAGGTATTCCGTTTCCTTGACATGCACGGTGTAGATAAATGGCATTCATGTATTGATGTTGAATTTAAGTTTGAGAATTTGAGCACATGGAAACTGTTATATATATATTGGTTATATATATAATTTTGGCAAGAAATTAAAAGAATCTTAGGATAATGTGGGTATGGATGCAGATAGCACAGATATTGCAATTAATTATGGTCGGTTGCTCGAATTAAATGAAATGCAGTTATCAGTTTATTTCGGTGCAGAAGGCAGTTTTCAGTTAACATGTACCTAGCTCCATATATAATTAGACAAAGGGATTGAGCTCCATTAGAATTGCAATTAACTTATCTTTAATTTACCCACAGAAATAATTTATACGGAGTAATACCTAATGGATTTTTTTTTTTGTAATCTTTAGTATATTAATTTCCATCATTCCGGATTGAAATAAAGTAATCAAAATCGATGAATCCAAACCGACACGACATACATCTTATAACTTAGAAGTTCTTCTTTGACTATTTAGGAGGTTCTTACTTTCATAAGATTCATGTATCAAACCTTATAGTTACATATCAATATATATATCTAACATTTGGTTTTTGCTTGATTGAAGGAGACTGTCTCCGTTTCCACGAAGGGACATGTTATTAATAATAGAAAAGATGAGCTTAGTAGACCTCAAACGGGTGATAACACGACTTCTTATATCGATCATCAAATAATAAATTACTAACTTTCTTAGGAGGGTCAAGAAAATACATGAATACTTAAGTTACAAGAAAAGGCTAAAAAAAGTAAGAAATTTACATGCATGTGTTTTTGTAATTAAGGAATTTTGCTTTCATATGTATGCACAAATGTTTTCTAAGAAAAAACCTAAAACATGCATGACACTACTAATGAAGGAAAAAAAAAAAAAAGAGTCTCCTCCAGAGTCGTACCAATGAGTTTATAAGATCAAACATTTGAGTCCCCACAATATGGAGTTGGTTCACTTTGGTCCCAGCCAATTAATATGCGCAATTTAATTCCTCTTGCAAGTGGAAAGAAACATCATGCACATATATCTACGAAACATATAATAATCGGGAAGCTAAGTGAGAAAATTTAACATTTTATCCGTTTTATTTTTGTAGGTTACTTCTATAAATAAAAAAATAGATGAATAAACTATTTAGTTTAAGGGTTAAAGACGCCGATAGCCTATTTTCATTAATGAATTCCAATAATATACCCCTAGATAATAGATTGGACAATAATAACCTATTACATAAAATTGGACAAAATTGCCCTCTAAAACCAATTTACGTAAATTTAGAAACCTCCCCTCTACAGTTTTTACGTAATTCTCAGTCCTGCAATCTTCTTCCCGTCGGCCACCTTCCATCTGCCGGCCACCATCCTCCCGCCAGCCGCCGCCCTCCTGCCAGCTACCGCCACCCGCCGCCCTACCGTCGCATCCTTACCGCCTCCATAGCCTTGCCCAGATCTACACATCTACGCTGGCCACCTTCCTCCCTCCGGCCACCATCATCCCGCCGGCCACCACCCGCCGTGATACGGGAAGAGTCGCCTCAGGAACGACCCAAGAGGGGTCGAGCACGAGCCCACCGCGGAAGGAGCTCTCAGGTTCGACCCAGGAGGAAAACGAGGTCTCAGGATCGACCCAGGCAGGGTCGAGATCGACCCCCCTGAGGGTCGATCCTGAGCGGGCGCGTCGCAGCGAAGAGGAAGTACGAGAATCGCCTGACCCGCGACCGCGGGTTGGTGACCCGCCATCGCGGGTGAGTCGGCCGCATCGCGAGAAGCGGATTCCGATCCGATTCCGCGACTGATTTTGTTATTTTTAAAAGATTGTTTATTAGGGTTTTTCATGTTACCGTTTAACGGAATAGCTGTTATCGGTCTTCTCGGGTTTCTTTTAGGGTGATTCTTTCCCCGAGTCGCTTTTTATTGAATCATCCTTGGGATGTATAAATACCCTGACTTGCTATCAGGGGAAATCATTCAGAAATATCAATTTACTTTCAGCCCTAATTTAGTGTCTCTTAGTTTAGCGTTGAGAGCCTGTAGCAGGTTCTTAACAACTGGTGCTTTCATCCGTGAACCGCCATGTCTTCCGACGGCATCACACCTGCCTCGTCGGGCACCATCACAGCCACCGTCGGGCCGCAGGCTACCGACTTCGCCGAGCTCAAGGACTGGATGCTTCAAATCACCACCGACCTCCAGCGTTACAAGGCGGACGTTGGCGCTCTACGCTCGGAGCGGCCTAACCTTCCGCTGCCGGCGTCCGGATCGGGAGCCCCCTCCGCCTCTAACACCTTCGCCGCAAACCCTAGTTTGGGTTTCGCGCCTGGCGGTCTGTCGTTCGGGTCGTTCGGGCAGCAGCCCTCCATGTTCGCCGCCGGTCCATCGTCAGGCGCGACGGGGCCACCTCCGTCGTTCGTCGGCCAACCGCCCGGCCTCCACCAATCGAGCGCCCCTCTTCCGCCGCAGACGTCGACCCTCTCGCCGAACGCCCTCGCGTTCTCCTCCGAGTTCGCCGGTCTCAGCCCGTTCTCGCACCAGCACGGCGAACAGGTGTTTCCGGGGCTGCCACCGCAGGGTTTCGCTCCGGGGCCGCTCACCGCTTTTACGGGCCCCTCGTTCCCACAGCCCTACCCCGGTCACCAGTTCGCGTCGGCGGCACAGCAGGGATTCCATCCTGAGAATCGCGGGAACGTTCGCGCACCACCCGGCCATGACACGATACCCAAGATCCGAGTCGATGCCCCACGGTTCAATGGCTCGGATCCCCAAGGTTGGATCTATCGAATTCAGTCTTTTTTCGATTTTTATCATACTTCCGACTTTGATAGACTTCGTCTTGTGGGCATGTTCATTGATGCACCGGCGTCGGATTGGTACCACTATCAACGTCGGAACAACTTGGGCGAGACCTGGCCATCATTCTTGCAAGCGGTCCAGCGAAGGTTCGACCCGAGCTTCTATGCGAACTACATTGGTCGCCTTTCGAAGCTCCAGCAGCGGTCCTCCGTTTACGAGTACCAAGCCGACTTTGAGAAGTTGCTTAACAAGGTCCATGGCGTTCCGGAACCGACCCTCATCGCGTTGTTCACATCCGGACTCAAACAACCGGTCCAACGCGACGTGTGGTTACGCAACCCTACGACGTTGGCCGAGGCCTTTGGCCTTGCGCAGGAGCTGGCTGCATCGGTCAGTGACTACACAAGCTCCAATGCGGGTGGCAAACGCCAATGGTACTCCGGCTACGGCAAGCCAACATCTCAGCCGAGTGGCGCCGGCCCTACATCGACGGCACCATCGACTTCGCCTTCACCGGGAGCGCAAACTCCCGCCTTACCTCCCGGTAATTACTCGAACCTTCCGATTAGACGTCTTTCTAGAGCTGAACGTGATGAGCGTGCTAAGAAAGGTTTGTGTTATAATTGTGACGAGAGGTACACCCGTGGCCACCGATGCACTCCTCGTTTTCTGGCGCTACTTGATTGTGACAGTGATGATGAGGCGGACTTGGACGACACAGGCGAAGAGGTCGCTGTTACAGGTGATGTGTCTAGTATCCATTCTATGGAGGGTCTCCCGAATCCGCGATCACTCCGCTTACAGGGGACTATTCAGGGCAGCTCAGTACAGGTTCTCATAGACGGTGGCAGTTCCCATAATTTTATTCATCCCTCCACCGCTGAGAAACTTTAGTTACCTCTTTCTGCTATTACGCCGTTTCGCGTCTTTGTGGGCAACGGCGCCTATCTGCTCTGTGCTCATCAGTGCGCCGCTACAGAGATTGAGCTTTAGGGTCACCGTTTCTTCATTGATCTCTTTGTCTTAGCAGTTCATGGGCCACAGGTTGTACTTGGTGTTCAGTGGTTGCAGACTCTGGGTGTTATTGCGCAGGATTACGCTCAGTTGACGATGAAGTTCTCTTGGCAGGGACATGAGGTACTTTTACAGGGCGACAGGTCCCCTCCCAAACCGATCTCTATGCACGAGTTGCATCTGTTGTGTGCTGCTGATTCGGTTTCTGAGTGCTTTGAGATTGTGCCGGTTCCTGCTGCTCCCACTCCGGCCGCTCCAGACACTCTTGACGACTTTCCTGTGGATGTGTCACCTGCCATCCGAGAGGTTCTAGTTCGGCATCAGGCTGTATTCGCCATCCCGGACAGACTTCCTCCTTCCCGAGCTTGGGACCACCGGATTCACTTACATCCGGGCTCTAAACCGGTGAATGTTCGGCCTTACAGGTACCCATATTTTCAGAAGTATGAGATTGAGCGGCAGGTTCAGTCTATGCTTGACCAGGGGATCATTCGTCAGAGTACTAGCCCGTTCTCTTCTCCCGCCTTACTAGTCAAGAAAAAGGACGGCAACTTCCGCTTTTGCATTGATTACAAGGCTCTTAACGGGATCACTGTGGCTGACAAGTTTCCTATCCCCACGGCCGAGGAGCTTTTTGATGAGCTTGGGCGAGCCGTGATCTTTACCAAGCTCGACCTACGATCCGGGTACCATCAGATCCGTATGCACGAGTCTGACATTTACAAGACCGCGTTCCGGACTCACGACGGGCACTTTGAGTTCTTGGTCATGCCTTTCGGCTTGACAAATGCCCCGTCTACATTTCAGGCAGCCATGAACAACATTTTCTCCCCTTACCGCCGTGCGTTTGTGATCATGTTCTTTGACGATATTCTCGTCTACAGTCCTTCTCTAGAGGCAGATCTCCAGCACCTTGACACGGTTTTACAGGTTTTGCATGCTAATCATTTCTATATCAAGGCTTCTAAATGCTCTTTTGGGACGTCTGAAGTTGACTACTTGGGTCACATTGTTGCCAAGGGCAACCTCATGGCCGACCCAGCCAAACTGGCCGCCATGGCGGAATGGCCAACGCCCCGGTCCGTCAAGCAGTTGCGGGGTTTCTTGGGCTTAACAGGATATTACAGGAAGTTCGTTCGGCATTATGCTCTATTAGCTGCTCCTCTCACAGACCTGCTGCAGAAAGACAAGTTCGCTTGGACCGACGCCGCCCAGGGCGCCTTTGATAGTCTGAAAGCCGCTATGATGAGTCCGCCGATTCTGCAACTTCCAGACTTTGATAAGCAGTTCGTGGTAGAGACTGATGCATCGGATGAGGGCGTCGGCGCTGTACTCCTACAGGACGACAAACCTCTTTCGTTCTTCAGCAAGAAGCTCGGGCTTCGCAGACGCGGCTCTTCCGCGTATCATAGAGAGCTTTTCGCCATAGTCTCTGCTGTTCAGAAATGGCGTCAGTATCTTCTTGGCCGAGAGTTCTTAATTCGGAGCGACCAAAAAAGTCTCAAGGAGCTGCTTAATCAGGTAATTCAGACTCCGGATCAGCAATTTTTTATCCGAAAGTTGATGGGTTACAAGTTTCGCATTGAGTATAAGTCTGGCGCGAGCAATCGGGTCGCGGATGCTCTGTCCCGCTGTATGATAGATGATGATGCTAGTCTGAAGCAATTCTATCAGCTGTCTGTTCCTTTTCCCGACCTTCTTCGTAAGTTGCGTCAGGAAAATTCCATATTACCCGATTTGATTCAGTGGCACAGCGCTGCAGCGGCAGGCTCCTTGGCTGCGCCCTTCCAGATTCATGACGGCGTTCTTTACTATGGCCATCGTTTGGTGGTGGGGGCGGCTTCTACTTTGAAAGCCGACATCTTACAGGAATTCCATTCTTCCCCAAGCGCAGGTCACCCGGGTGTGGATAGGACTTTTCGTCGGGTGGCTGAGGTCTTTTACTGGACCGGCATGCGCAAGGACGTCAAGCACTTTGTTGATAGCTGTCTCATTTGTCAGTCTACGAAGTACAGCACGCAGCGCCCAGCCAGATTACTCCAACCGTTACCTGTGCCCAAACAGTTGTGGGATGAGGTCTCCATGGATTTTATCACCGGATTGCCCCAATCAAGGGGGTATACCGCTATCTTAGTCGTCGTAGACCGGCTGTCCAAGTATGCTCATTTTGGCGCCCTGAGTTCGTCCTACGATGCCCAGAAAGTCGCTTCAGTCTTCACTGATATTGTGGTCCGCCACCATGGGATACCGGCGTCTATTCTCTCTGATCGCGATCCCATCTTTCGTTCGGCTTTCTGGACTGAGTTGCACCGCTTGAGCGGCACCAAGCTCAAGTATAGTTCTGCCTATCACCCCCAGACGGACGGGCAGACAGAGGTCAAGAATCGGGGTCTCGAACAGTATTTGCGAGCCGTCACGCAGGGACGCCCGAACCGTTGGGTGGATTTTCTACCGTGGACGGAATTGGCCTTGAATTCCGCTTTCCATGAGGGCTTAGGTATGTCGCCTTTCAAGGCGTTATATGGCCGAGAGGCTCCGCCAATTCTGCGAGTGACTGCGCCGTCCGGGCCTCCCACACCGGCTGCCGAGGCCGTACGCGAGAGGGAGCAAGTTCTTGAGCTTATCCGCGCGAATCTTGTTAAGATGCAGCAGCGCATGTCGTCTGCCGCTAATAAGAAACGTAGAGATGTTGAGTTTCAAGTAGGGGATCTAGTGCTCTTGAAGCTTCAGCCGTATCGCCAGCACTCGGTGAGCCGACAGTTGTCTGCTAAGCTTGCTCGTCGGTTTTATGGCCCTTTCAAGATTCTGGAGCGCGTCGGTCCGGTTGCGTACCGCTTAGAGCTACCGGCGCCGGCGAAGATTCATAACGTTTTCCACGTCTCCTTACTTCGGCCATTTGTGTCAAGTGGATTACAGATCACTCCGGCGACACTGCCTCCGGTGTTTTTGCATGGCCGCCCGGTTTCTCGCCCCATTCGGGTTGTGGCTTCGCGCACAGTTATGGTAGATGGCGCCCCTAGTACCGAGTGGCTCGTGGAGTGGTCGGATGGGGAGCCCGCCGCGCAATCTTGGGAGCCGGTGGATCAGCTTCAGCGGTCCTTTCCCGATTTACGGCTTGAGGACAAGCCTTTTCTCATCGGGGGGGAGAATGATACGGGAAGAGTCGCCTCAGGAACGACCCAAGAGGGGTCGAGCACGAGCCCACCGCGGAAGGAGCTCTCAGGTTCGACCCAGGAGGAAAACGAGGTCTCAGGATCGACCCAGGCAGGGTCGAGATCGACCCCCCTGAGGGTCGATCCTGAGCGGGCGCGTCGCAGCGAAGAGGAAGTACGAGAATCGCCTGACCCGCGACCGCGGGTTGGTGACCCGCCATCGCGGGTGAGTCGGCCGCGTCGCGAGAAGCGGATTCCGATCCGATTCCGCGACTGATTTTGTTATTTTTAAAAGATTGTTTATTAGGGTTTTTCATGTTACCGTTTAACGGAATAGCTGTTATCGGTCTTCTCGGGTTTCTTTTAGGGTGATTCTTTCCCCGAATCGCTTTTTATTGAATCATCCTTGGGCTGTATAAATACCCTGACTTGCTATCAGGGGAAATCATTCAGAAATATCAATTTACTTTCAGCCCTAATTTAGTGTCTCTTAGTTTAGCGTTGAGAGCCTGTAGCAGGTTCTTAACACGCCGCCGGCCACCAGCCCCCCGCCGTCCACCCCTCCACCTCCTAGGTCGAATTGTGTAGACCTGCAATTCGCAACTTTGGTATGTTACATTAAGTTTGCTAGGATTTGTTACATTAAAAATTATGTAGATTTGATTTTATGTAAATGAAAGTTGTTAAGATTCTGTTGCATAATATTTGCTAGGATCTTGTTACATTAAATTTTATGTAGAATAATTTATGTAGGTTAAATTGTTACATTAAATGTATGTAGATAAGATTTATGTAGATTTAGTCTAGTTTATTTGAGTATTACACAAAATTTATGTAGATTAATTTTGTGTATGTGTTACATTAATTTTATGTAGATTAGATTTTATGTAAATGAAAGTTGTTAAGATTCTGTTGCATAATATATGCTAGGATCTTGTTACATTAAATTTTATGTAGAATAATTTATGTAGGTTAAATTGTTACATTAAATGTATGTAGATAAGATTTATGTAGATTTAGTCTAGTTTATTTGAGTATTACACAAAATTTATGTAGATTAATTTTGTGTATGTGTTACATTAATTTTATGTATATTAGATTTTATGTAAACGAAAGTTGTTAAGATTCTGTTGCATAATATTTGCTAGGATCTTGTTACAATAAATTTTATGTAGATTAATTTATGTAGGTTAAATTGTTACATTAAATGTATGTAGATAAGATTTATGTAGATTTAGTCTACTTTATTTGAGTATTACACAAAATTTATGTAGATTAATTTTGTGTATGTGTTACATTAATTTTATGTAGATTAGATTTTATGTAAATGAAAGTTGTTAAGATTCTGTTGCATAATATTTGCTAGTATCTTGTTACAATAAATTTTATGTAGATTAATTTATGTAGGTTAAATTGTTACATTAAATATATGTAGATAAGATTTATGTAGATCTAGTCTAGTTTATTTGAGTATTACACAAAATTTATGTAGATTAATTTTGTGTATGTGTTACATTAATTGTATGTAAATTAGATTTTATGTAAATGAAAGTTGTTAAGATTCTGTTGCATAATATTTGCTAGGATCTTGTTACAATAAATTTTATGTAGATTAATTTATGTAGGTTAAATTGTTACATTAAATATATGTAGATAAGATTTATGTAGATCTAGTCTAGTTTATTTGAGTATTACACAAAATTTATGTAGATTAATTTTGTGTATGTGTTACATTAATTGTATGTAAATTAGATTTTATGTAAATGAAAGTTGTTAAGATTCTGTTGCATAATATTTGCTAGGATCTTGTTACAATAAATTTTATGTAGATTAATTTATGTAGGTTAAATTGTTACATTAAATATATGTAGATAAGATTTATGTAGATCTAGTCTAGTTTATTTGAGTATTACACAAAATTTATGTAGATTAATTTTGTGTATGTGTTACATTAATTGTATGTAAATTAGATTTTATGTAAATGAAAGTTGTTAAGATTCTGTTGCATAATATTTGCTAGGATCTTGTTAATAAATTTTATGTAGAATAATCTATGTATGTTAAATTGTTACATTAAATGTATGTTGATAAGATTTATGTAGATTTAGTCTAGTTTATTTAAGTATTACACAAAGTTATTGTAGAGTAATTTTGTGTATGTGTTACATTAAAATTATTGTAGAGTAATTTTGCTAGAGTAATTTTGTGTATGTGTTACACAAAATTATTGTAGAGTAATTATTGTAGAGTAATTTTGTGTATGTGTTAAATTATTGTAGTTTATTTACGATAGGAAAGGAAGAAGAAGGGGTTTCATCTTACCGGTGACGATCGGTGCGACTTGGATGAACTTGCACACCAAGGACAAACGGCAGAGACGCTGAATACATATTTCCTATTTTGAATGAGGGGAGAAATTAATGGGTATTATTGCTTCTTTAATAGGGGTGTTTTGGTATTTCCAATAAAAAGATATAGTTTTGGAAATAGTATTAGATAGGGGTATATTTTTGGAATTGATAATTGAAAAGAGGATTATTGTGGGATTTTTCTCTTAGTTTAATGGGTTTATTTATCAAGTGCTTTTAAATAAGGAGCAAAAAAAAAAACTTTCATCATTATAGTTATAAATAAAACTTACAATAGAGCTAGCTCGATCGCCTAATTTGCTACATCATATGTACTTAGTACATTATTTGAAGTCTTATCAACTTAATTGGTAAACGACGCTCTATCACATCCGGTGCACCCGGTAACCTGTGCTCCATGAAATCGGAGGATGCCTTGTTATAATGGTCTTAGATGACTTGATCCTCTTAAGATATACGGAGTATTGATTTAGATTTATATATATGTAGTATGCCTACAAAAATATTTAGTGCATTTCAGACACAAAAAATTGTTTCTAGCTAAGTAATTTGACTACTTCACATTCACATTTCCCCAACAAAAGGTAGAAAGATTTTGACTAATTAATGAATTTTAGCATCAAATTCCAAGCCCCAAAAGGTTAGAATGAAGAGGGACAAGGTAGTCTTCCAACAAAGTGTGTCTTCTTCACATACCAGACACATCCTTCTACAAAATTAATTTATAAGTGTACTTAAGTAGCATATATATATATCGTATCTTAATTAATTATAATTCTCATGAGAATGAGAATTTGTAAATCCCTATATGTTTCAAAATCAATAAAAACACCTAGTATCAAATAAGCAACAAGAAAAAGTAATATATACATCTTATATGAAAGTTCATGCTATAAAAGGCTAGCTAGGAAAGATTACATGAAAGTTCATGGGCGGATAAACTTAAAGCCAACTTCAAATTTTCTTTAATTTGTTTTTCGACCAAAACAAAGGGTGCAAATTCCAAGACTCATTTAATGTTCATTAGTTCTACTAAATAAACCTCAATCCATTTATAAGCATGCCCATGCCACTTCAAGCTTCAAGAAAATTAACCTTGTTAATTACCGTTTCATTAGTTATAACTTACAAGTAGCAATTCTTGATCCCCTTAGCTTGTAAAACACATCTCACACTACTACACTAGCGAAGAAGCCAAGTAGAAACTTCATACATACACTAGTATTTAATTAATCCTCCCAAGATCAAATCCAATGAGAACTCCAACACAAACGTATTGTTGCATTTTTTTGTTGTTGAAGTACTTACTACTATTAAGTTGGCACGATATCAAATGTATATGCCAGTTGCATTGCTATCTTGAAATGCACGCTACTGTTGGAGATGAAAATTTCATTGGAAGTCCGAACCCTAATTTTTTAAAACAAAAGTCAGAGCTCAAAATATTAGTCTAGTTGGTGCTAAGTTAAGTAAACATGGCATTGTTGATATTAATTATGAGTGACGATACTGGTCGTGCGTGTGAAGGCCATTTTTTTAACACAAGAGAATTTTTTTGTTAGATGTCGGTCCCTTAAACCAATTAGTTAAGAGCATTAATGAAAATATATTGATATGGGAAACACATAACTCGATCACTAGTTGTACGAGTTGTGTGTTTTGTGAGCTCCCATAGACGATTTGTCACACTTTCTCAAGTTGGCCTAGCGAAGTCTTGCTCTCAACATTACTATATGTCTGTTTTGAATATTAATCTCATATGACACGCAGTTGTGTTGTTGCGTTCGACCAGTCTACGTTTCTCCTTCTCTTCATTCTTGTCTTCTGTGCTCATTTTTGTGCTCTATTCTCTTCCGATACTTCAAATTCTTACCTTATTTTTAAAAATATAAACATAGATATTATCTAAGATGACTTATATGTTTTTCTTTGATCGAAAGACGACTTATATGTTCGATCTAACACATAGTCAAAATTTAACTTATTTTATGAATGAAAATTAACGTTAGCTGAATCTTATGCACTTGGAATGCTAAACCGTATTAGGTCGACTTTGAAGCCTTACAAACTTGGGGATCAAAAATTCTATTCCTACGTTGCCCCCAATGTGATCAGATTTGCAAAATATTGCCCACTGATTAATCTTCTAACCTTTCATGCCCCATGTGACTCGATCACTTAGCTCGAGCAAATGAAAATAAGATAAAACGAACGCCTGATATTTGCAAACGTCTAGAGAAAAGTAGATAACCATATGCGATCTTTGTTGAGTTTCTTCTACACCAAACAAAACACCATTGGTGTAAACGTTGATAGGCATCAAGAAACTTAACAAAATGTCACTCCAAACATACGTTCATCATTTGCATTAGAAATTAGCTAATGTTATGTGTTCTTCCTTCCATGGTCGAAGACCAATCGTCATTGAGCCGAGCACATCTACCGTAGCTTGAGCCATGACGGGAGGTAGTATACGAGCCCCTGCGACGAACCAACAATTTAAGGTATCATACTGAAGTTTGTTTTCCATGTTTATACTCACATATGATACTAACTAAGCTTCTATATATATGCAATTTTTAATTTGAATTGATAAGAGTAGATTACGTATCCAAGGACATGATAACCTATGGTAGATTTTGAGAAGGATGATCGTTCTAGGGTACGTGTCTACGTACGTGGTAGTTACAAAATAGTTGTGATTAGGGTTAGCACTTTGGCGGATTATTATGTCAAAATCCAAATTGAATAAGATAGTTGATCGATCAATAATTTGTTCTATGTATCCGATTCTTCTGAATCTATCAACTATATACAAATAACTCCTTCCTCTTCTAGGGTTTCATATTTGGTTGATAATGTGAGAGAACGATTGCAAATCATATTTGTGTTATCTACGGTATATCATTTTTTCATGATATCAAAATAACAAATCGGCTGCGCAAGTCTATCCAACTCACTCCAATTTTGATCGTACTCACTAAACCCTCTAACCGGGCCCACTCAACTAGGCCGGTTAAATTAAGGCCCGGCCCGGCCCAGCCATCTAATATTTCTACTCTTTTCTTTGTACCCCACAACCGTTACATGACTTATTTATTTTTTTATTGATAAGAAACTTGGGCAAGGGGTCATCAAATTTCAAACTTCACAGGTATATATTGTTTGGAGTTTCCCCAACTTCCAAATCACATTCATCCAAAAGATTTTCTTTCATCAATTCATACGGTAGAGTTAAGGTTAGAAAGTGCAAGGAAGAAGAAGAAGAAGATGGGTTTGATTAAGAAGGGACTAGTGTTCGGATTAGGTGCTATATGGGGAATGTACGTGGCCCAGAACTACTACGTGCCTGATATCAAGAAGACACTCGACAATTTCATGTCCAAGGCCAAGAAAATGGAGGAGACTCATCGCAAGGATCTCGACGCTGAGCATGATAAACCCAAAAACACACCCAAAGCCTGAGTCTTCGTGGTTATGTGTGTGGTGTTTTCATTGTCTTTCTACTCTAGTTAGAACGTAGAACTGATTTCTTAGTCTTTGTTTTCGTTGCCCTTCTATAGAGGTTAATTTTAGAAGATGCTTGTCTGTTATATATGTTTTGGATGATGATTATCACTAGTTATTATGAATGTTACAAAGTTTGCCATGTTACAAACATTCACAAATTCCTTTGCTAGACAATTAGAGGCGGTCAATTGGGTTGGGTCCATTATTTCGGATTGCGTACTGGTTTCGCCGTTTGGGTCAAGTTACATGTCAATTCGATTGGTGGAATACTCTTGGGTCAGAAGTCCGAGTTCTAGTGTGGCCAATTGGGTCGGTTTTGCCGGGTTCAATACTTCTCTTCATTGGGTTATTGTGTGGTGAGTTCGGGTGAGGTTTGACCGCTGTATACAGTATATACAATCATATCATACAATTCCAAGCTCATGTGGTTTAACTACTTAAGATTGCACCAAAATAAATTTCATACCCCTATTTTTTTATAAGGAAAGGAATTAGGCTAGGCCCTATACATAAAAAAAGACACTATACTAGAGTATCCTTACGGATGAGGTCCCGTGGACCCAAATCATTTCATACCCCTATTGTTCAACTGTCAACCATGCTTATAATTAAAAACAATTCCAAGCTCATGTATAGAAATGTACAATGAAGAAAATATAGCTCATATACAACAACACAACAACAATATTTACCTAGGGATATCCCGCAAAAGCAGTGTCTGCAGGTCAAGATGGGGATATCTCAGACCTAAATGAAATATACCCGATACAACCCAAAAGGATGAACTAAACCACCTAAAAAGCACCAACTAAAAAAGACAAATAAAAGGGGAAAAAAAAAACTCTAACGGACAAAGACTCCACAAGAGAAAGCTACCACTCTGATCTTCTCCCTCCAATGATCTTCTCCCTCCAACTCTCCCTGTTTTAAGCCAAATCCTCTGAAATCCCTAACAAGGCGACATCTTGCTTGATGTTGTCCAACCAACGCTTCTTCGGACGTTGGTTGGTGAATAAGTTGAGTATTCATTTGAGGAGCTCAGAGCTAGATTTGGTAAATAAATGTGTCTTACCTTTCGTTATATGTTTGCAAATAGTGTCTAACACTAACGTATTGGCAATTTGGCATGTATGCCCCCAAAAAAGATGGTAGCGCAAAAAATGTCGTTAATTAGATTAAATGTCAAAAGGGTATATGACCATTCTGTCGAGACACTTGGACCTTACGATGCGTGGACGAAGATGAAGACGCTGGGCAATAAGCATATTATTTCAACAAGTTAATTTTTTTTTTCTTAATGTTGACCTCGTAATGAACTAGGAGCTCGTTTAAAAAAAAATTGCTCTGAATTTTGAAGTCGAATTTGTGTGTGGTTTGATCGTTACTTTCTGTACGCTTACCCCTCATCGAACAAACAAATCCCTATTTTATAACAATACTTATGTGTAACAACTAACAATACAACAATACTTATGTAACAATTAGATTTCACAGGGAAAATCCTCCAAAACCCCCCAAAAATCCATAGGGATAATCTCATCCCAATACGTATGACAAAGATCCGGTATAGGCCCCGGAAGCACCTTATCAGACTCCATCCACATGCTGCTGGCTAGCGTGGATGTCGGTGTGGTGGTCATTGGGATCGTCATCGTCGTTGTCGTACTATTCGACTCCTCGTCCTCTTGCTCAATCTTTACTTTCTTAGGATCCGTATCCAACCCGAACCCGTACTCTAAACCTTGACCCTGCGTTGCTTCATTCCCTTCCTCCAACTTTGGGGCGACACTAGCGTGTTCAGTTTTGGGTTCGGGCTCGTGTTCAGGTCCAGGGTCTAGGCAATGCAATCCTGCCTTTCTACTCCCGATCACCATTGCTATAGATCTAGGTTTTCTGACGGTAAAGTACAAAGGGATCGAATCAATGATGGATCCAAGATCGGCTTTGGCATTGTCCGCTGGCCGACAAGTCTTCTTCGATGGCCTCTTCTTTCCGATGGCATTATCATGGCCGCCACGACCACCTCTGATGTTAGTTTTACTTTTGTTCGGCATGATGAGATAATCTGCGTAGGCGTTCAAATAATATTTCGGAGTATCAACAAAAGTGGGAACGCACACGTACATCACATAAGATTGCCAATGTCAAATTTTAAATATGTTTTCATGATAAGAACCAATCAAGTTATCAAGGTATATGTTCATAAGATTGCCAATGTCAAATTTTAAATATGTTTTCATGATAAGATCGAATCAATCAAGGTATATGTGAACTGACCGAGTCTACGTGAAGAGAGAAACTGGTTCCGATTTTTTTACTTTGTTCGCTCTCTCTTTCGGTTTTGCTTAACTATATTAAGAAAGCTTGTGTGTGTTGTATTCGTTTTTAAATGTATTTATATAATAGCCAATACCCAAACAAAAAATGTATAACTTGGGTTGAAAGATATTGTTTTTCTTTTGACCGCAAGCTAATATATAGATACAGTAGATATAGATTGATATAGGATAATACAAGATAAAATAGATAGATATAGTAATTGATATTATTAGCTTAGATTAGATTAGTCGTCCAAATATAATACTTTATTAGATATATAACTAGGTATAACCCCGGGTCTTGTCCATGACTTTTTCAAATAAATTTAACATATACTGATTTATATATAGTATAAGTATTATAATTTAAGTACATAATTTATCTGAATCCGATAAGTTTTGTGAAAACCATGACATTTAGAATCGGTTAGTTAATTAATTTTAGTCGTATGAACCTATAGAAAGTTTACTCAAACCGATCTCATCAATAAGTTTATTTTCCATATATTATTATTTAAACTTGTATTCAATTCTAAGTGAAAATGACCAACTAAACTGAACCTATTATGCTAATAGCTTTATTCCCCAAATCAAATAGTCGAACCTTGTATTCAATTTGTACTCATAATGATCAACATATAAAATTGACCAATAAATATGTTTATTTTCCACATATAATAGTCCAAACTTGTACTCAATCCAAACTGAAATGACCAATCTATTTAACCAACCCCATCAATAAGTTTTTTTTATATATAATATCCCAACCTTATACCTAATTCGAAATCAAAATGTCCGACTAATCAAACTAACTTAATTGATAATTTTATTTTTGATACATTGATAATATTTTATAAAATTCTTGATTATAATATTAACCGGTCGGTCTAAATCTGCAATTATCCGACCCAATTAGAGTTGTCAAAACCTAACTTGACTCAAAAAATTGACCGAGAATTCAAGGGTGAAACCCGACTCGAAAAGTAGTGGGCAATGGAACGGTTGACCCGAATCTCGACACGTCCTATTAATCAATAAACTTAAATTTAAAAAACATTATTTTAAATTTAAATATCATTATGTAATCATAGAATTATTTTTAATAATCAATAAAAATTCAAGTTCCTAACTTGTTAAGTTGACCGGAACTTGCACAATAACCTACAAGGACCCAACCCGACTTGACTTATAACCCGATTGACCCAAACCCACACTCAACCCAAACCCGGAATGATCGAATGCGAACTCGTTCGAACCCACCCGTTTCACAACTCTAAACTCAATTAGCTCATAAATTTCAAAAAACCTATATTTTTAGAAAATTTTAAGTTATAAAATCATGTCCACATTGTATTTGATATAATTGTGAATATTTAGGATTAAAAATTATAAAATAATTTGTGCATTTCAATATTTGTATGCCTAAAAATTTAATTTAATTTGTTAATTTGTCAATATAGTATTATATTGTTAGTAAATATAAAGACCAACAATAGATTTTTGAAGGTATGATATTTAAAATACTTGTTGTCATTATTCTACTTTATATAAAAATGAGATGTAATGATAATTGTAGTTGAAACAGTAATTATCATATTTAATATTAAATATTAACTTGAATGATTGATTTAAATATCAAACAAAAAAATATGATGATACGTTATATTTTATTATTATTATTATTATTATTATTATTATTATTATTATTATTATTATTATTATTATTATTATAATATTTAGTTGATTTAATGGGTCGTTTGTTGGGCCCTTAGGTTTAGCATTAACATTAGGGTTTTATGATTCAACTATTTATATCCTTTAATCCTGTTATTTGGAATTCATTCAATCAGTAAACAAATCTCTTTATCCCTAATTCTCTCTAATCCTATCTCGTCTACATCTCCCTCGGCCGTCGGCCATTCTTCCCTTCTCCCGAAGCCTCATGTTGCCTCTTATCCTTGTTCCGATCGATTCCCTTGGTACGGATCCGAGCTAGTCCGTATCATATGAACAATTTAGTACTATATGATATCAAATATTAGTGCGTGCTCCTGATACGTATGAAGTATGAACAAATTGTAACTACCTATTCAAGCTACATATTTGTTAGATAATATATCCTTTTTCAGCTTGATAAAATTTTGGATTTAGAAAATCAATATTACGTGAGATATTCACATGTATATCTTATTTCGAAGATTAAGATAGGAACTACCACGTAAATATCTACTTATATAATTTGTTAAATATTAATGGAGAAAATTAACATAAAAATCACTTATTAAAATTATATTGAGTGGTTTATAAAACCTAAATGACAAAACTGCCCTTAATTGCTTCAGGTTTAGAAGTATACTAGCAGTACGGGGGTGTTATTTATTTATTTATTACTTTGTGTATGAATTTACTATAACAATTACAAATATTATCATATGTATAATTTGTTTTAAAATGATGTTTTTTTTTGGATTATAAAATGAAATAATTCTTGTATATCATCATATATATAAATAACTTTTATTTATGTATTTGCTTTTTATACATACATAACCATATATTTAAATAATTGAGGAAAAATGAAATAAGATAAGATGCATTATCACATTTTATTAGCAATTGATGCAAATCTTTTGGCATTTAAGTTAAATTACGTAAACTAACTTATATAAATATATCAATAAGTTTAAATAAAATTTGGATTAATATATTATAATATTAAATATCATCTCGTATATGTTATTGTTTTCTGATCAAATAATTAAATAATAAATATATAAAAATGTAATGAAAATGTGAACGAATTATTATCTTAATTAAGAAATCTATCGTTTGTTTTCTAAAGTTTAATCAATATGCAATATTAGTGATATATATGCTAAATACAACATATACTTTTTTTATTGATATTTTAATATGATATGATGGTAAAAATGTATTTAATATACTATTTTAATAGAATGAATATTTGTCATAAATATAGTGGTAGAATTTGCTACCATTGATGATTTAAAAGAATACCATAATAAACTTACGAAAAATAACTTAAATTTAATATGATATTTAATTAAATGGGTAAAATATAATGATTATGATTTATAGATTGTGACGAAAAAAATCCTTTTTAAATAAAAGGTTTATGGTAGCTCTCTCTATGTTAGTTAAATGTGTATAGTGGTAAGATAGAGATTATTATATTTGGATAGAATTATAATTAAACAACACAAATTCTAATATAGAACTAATATTTTAATTAAGTATTTATAAGATTATGATAAAATTAAGATTTAATAAGATAAGTTTTAAAAAAAGGGGTGATGTGGCGCAATATGGTGTTAGAATTTGCTTCCGCTTTAATATATAGTAATAGATATTGATATTTATACTTGGCGTACACATTCTAATCCTATATATATCTTGTCAATCGTAGTTTCTATTAAAAAAAATCAGTATAGAAATTATGCAATCTAGGTAAATATGTAATTGTAATCTATTAAATCTATTACATATTTAATTGGATAGAAGTAAGTATAACAATTCCTTATTAAAAATAGGGTGGATGGTTTAAAAAACCTTATTGACAAAATTGTCCTTAATTGCTTCTGGTTTAGAAGTATACTAGCAGATGACCCGTACCTTGTACGGGGGTGTTATTTATTTGTTTATTGCTTTGTGTATGAATTTACTATAACAATTACAAATATTATCATATGTATACGTTATTTTAAAACGACGCTTATTTTTTGGATTATAAAATCACATAAATTTCATTTATATATTTACTTTTTATACATACATAAAAATATATTTAAATAATTAAGAAAGAGTGAAATAATATAAGATTCCTTATCACATTTTATTCAATTCTTTTGGCATTTAAATTAAATTACGTAAACTAACTTATATAATAAAATCAATAAGTTTAAATAAAATTCGGATTAATATATTATATATTATATATATAGATAATACTTAATAAGTTAAATAGAAAACCAAGTTATCTTGTATATATGTTATTGTTTTTTGAAAAAGTAGTTAAATAATAAATATATACATATGTAATGAAAATATGAACGAATTATTATCTTAATTAAGAAATCTATCTTTTTCTTTTTCTAAAGTGTAAACAATATGCAATATTAGTGATATTCATGTTAAATATAACATCTACTTTTTTATTGATATTTTAATATGATATTATAGTAAAAATGTATTTAATATATTATTTAAATAGAATAAACATTTGTATTAAGCTCGGTTGAAAAAAAATGAAGCATCTAGGCTTTTTCCCCCCTATAAAAGCCTCCAACTCTCTCTTTTTCTCTCTCCTCCTCATTTTTTTTTCACTCCTTCCTCTCTCCTTCCCCTCACTCTCTCCCTCTCCAACACTCCATCCCTCTCCTTCCTCCCTCTCATCTCCGTTGCCCGCCGTCGCCCTCCCTCTCCGTTGCCCGCCCTCCCTCTCCGTCGCCACCCTCCCTCTCCGTCGCCCGCCCTCCCTCTCCGTCGCCGCCGTCGCCCGCCCTCAGGTTCGTCCGCCATCTCTCTCTCTCTCCATTCTCTCCCTCTCTCCTAGATTCGGGCTCGTTGGAGCCAGATCCGGGCTCCTACGAGCCAGATCCGGGCTCTTACGAGGCAGATCCGGGCTCCTACGAGCCAGATCCGGGCTCCTACGAGCCAGATCTAGGCTCGAACGAGCCGGATCCGGGCTCGAACGAGCCGGATCTAGTCGGATCCGGGCTCGTACGAGCCGGATCCAACCGGTTGGATTTTTGGGATTTTTGGGTTTTTGGATTTTTGAGGGTTTTGGAATTTTTAGATGACAAGTTTGTTTTTCGGATTTAAGTGATGACAAGTTTTTTTTGTGGGTTTAGGGTTTTTGAGTTTGTGGGTTTTTTGGATGACAAGTTGAGTTTAGGGTTTTTGAAACGATTTTATGTTTTGGGGTGATGACAAGTGATTTTTTATGAGTTTTGAGCAATTTAAATTTGTTCTACGGATCTGACTGATGACAAGTGCGTTTTAAGGTTCTGGGTGATGACAAGTTGTTTTATATGGTTCTGGGTGATGACAAGTTCGTTTATATGGGTTTTGGCGATGACAAGTCCGTTTTTAATGTGTTTTGGTGATGACAAGTTGTTTTACGGTTCTGGGGGTGATGACAGGTTTGTTTTAAGGTTTTTTGGATGATTTTATGGGTTTGGATATGTTTTTGGACTTTTTGGATGACAACTTTGTGTTTCGGATTTAAGTGATTACAAGTTTTGTTGTGGGTATAGGGGTTTTGAGTTTGTGGGTTTTTTGGATGACAAGTTCATTTTAGTGTTTTTGGGACGATTTTATGATTTAGGGTGATGATAAGTCCTTTTTTAATGTGTTTTGGTGATGACAAGTTGTTTTACGGATCTGGGGGTGATGACAGGTCTGTTTTAATGTTTTTTTGATGATTTTATGGGTTTGGGTATGTTAGATTTGTATATATATTACTTATAATTATGGCCTATTAGCTCAAATGGTAGAGCAATGTGTTTGATGCACAATAATGTGGGTTCAAATCCCACAAAGGTCAATTTCGTAACTGGTCATCATTGATGACAAGTTTTTTGTGTGAATGATGGGTTTTACCTCGACTTGTCATCAGATGACAAGTTGAGTACGTGAACGAAATGACAAGTTTTCTGTGCGTGGACTGATGACAAGTAACTTATCATCTGATGACAAGTTACTTGTCATCTGATGACAAGTTACTTGTCATCACTAATGCCACGCCGGTCAACGCCGGTCAACGACTGGTCAACGCCGATAGTGGTAAGGGGTGCTGACGTCATCATATGCCATTGGTGACGTCATCTTGTAAATTTAAAAAAAATGTAGGGGCAAAATTGGAAAAAAGCCTATGGGGGCACTTTTTTTTTCCTTGTAGCCTATTTGCTTCAATATTTGTCCCCCATGGGTTATTTACCCATTTTCGTCGTATTAAATATAGTGGATTAGTGGTAGAATTTGCTACCATTGATGATTTTTAAAAATATCATAATAAAATCACGAAAAATAATTTTAATTTAATATGATATTTAATTAAATGGGTAAAATATTATGATTATGATTTATAGATTGTGACGAAAAATATACTTTTTTAAATAAAAGGTTTATGATATATAGATCTATGTATTAATTAAATGTGTATAATGATAAGATAGATATTTATATATTTGGATAGAATTATTATTTAAACAACACAAATTATTATTTGCTTCAGCTTTAGTATATAGTAATAGATATTGATAAAGCAAATAAATACGTAGTTAATGAGACAATAGATTTGAAAAGTAAAAACAAATCTATATTATTGATAACTTCTTATATATATTAATGGAAAGGAATTATTTTTAACAATTTTTTAAGTTATAGATTTATTTGTATATGTAGCTTACATGATTTGTTTTATCGTTATAATATGAGATTTGAATAAACAATTAATTAATTAAATATATAGTTAAATATATCCAAGATTTACATGTTAGGTTTTAACATCCCTATTAACAAAAAAAAGTGATAAATATCTCTATTAAAACTAATATTTAGAATAATTTTTAGAGTGTTGATGATGTGACGCCATATCCGCAAGTTGGATATGGAATTGACACATAGGTAAATGAATGTGAGCGAGACATCTGGCATAAAGTCTTTTTCTTTTATTTACTATATAAAATAGATGAAAGTTAGTGATGGATAGCTTGCAATTTATCTTGCTCTCTAGATGGTCCAAAGTAGAGGGCGCAAAAGTAACATAAATAACCGTTGTTTGTTAGATAATTTTTTTTCATCAGTAGGGTTAATTGACTTCGATGGGGCACAAAAGTAACATAAAACCGTCCTAAACTGTCACTTGTACCCATTGTAATCACCCGGGTCATGCCACCTTCGATGGTTCTTCTCACCTCCGATCACAGGAGGAAAACTTAATCACTTGTTAAGTTTTGGCCTAGGGCTTTCCAATTTTGTGTTTTGAAGTACTTATATTCTTTTTTGCTTGAGAAATAATGTACATGTTGCTAACTTATTTCTCTTGCTAGTTCTATAGTAACATGCATGCATTGTAAGTTTTGTAACATTCAAATACTCACTAAGATTGGTTGTCATAATGACGCCACCTATATAGCATTTAGAGAGAATGCACTGAACAAAAACAACACTACCATTTAGAGAGAAACAGCATTCATTTTGCTACGCTTGTATAAGTCTGCATCACAATTCAACATTTCACATCATAATCCAGAATATGTTTCGAAGAGTTTAACCTATTTGAAAATGGAAATATATCCAAAGTAATATCAACACAATCCAAAACCGGTTTTAGCTGGCCGTATCTCAATACCTTCAATCACGAGACCAGCTTTCCAAGGCTCGGGCGTAACCTCCAATAATGAGAACTTCACCTCACCTTAACCACCGGCATGGGTGAAAAAGCCTCCCATTTTGACCTCGAGCCACCCGTCAGCTCTTTGTATTGTGTAGTGATCAGATTGCAATATCTTGAGTTTTCCCGGATTTATGTGTGCAAAATGTTCAGTTATTCTGTTTGAACAGAGTATGATCGTCCTAACACAGATGTTGTCAAACCCGGAGGCTTCATTTGTTATCTTGAAGACCAAATATGCCTCATAACACTTTTGAGGGGAGAGCATTGAGCATTTGAGCGTTCCATTGACTTTAAGCTAGAAGATTCCTTTGAGTACAGTCACCTCAGAAAATCTACAAATATATACACATATAAAAGTATGCCATTTTGTGAGAAAAATATAAGGATTTAAATGAGTATCCCACATTTGTAACCATTTCCAATATCTACAAATACCTTGATTCAGGCATTGTAACCATTTCAAATATGTTGGAGTATCCCACATGATAGAAAGGCTTTTTTATGAGAGCATCCAATGCACACTTCCAGTTGACTTTTCAATCCAAAACATCTGGTTGATAAGTAAGAAAAAAACACAAAAGAAACTTTTCCTTTAGTTTTATTAAATCTTATTTTTCTTTGCCACTAAACCAAATAACAGATTGATATACTATACCTTGGTGCCATGGTCAAGGAAGGTTTGGAGTACCAACTCCCCTTCACTTTCTCTTTGTGACAATATGGATTGTCAGGTGGCAGAAAACGCCTCCACACGACATCGGAGTCCGACGCTGACCTAAATTGCTTGGATACCAATGGAAAGCAACACGCATCCTTAGGAGTGGTAAAGGAGATTATGATGGCGATGCATCCCTTTGATAATGCTTTAGATTCATCTGGTGTCACTTCTGATTCATCCTTGTAGTCAAGCTTTCGATGTTTCGAAGGGCCTGGTATAACCCAAGGTGTTGCAAGGATGACAACGTTAGCTTCCACCTCCAAGGTATAGTGACACCTTAACCAATTTGGAAACTGTTTGGAAACTGCTGTATTGCATGTGTTTGGACGCAATATGCATTAACCACATGGTCTCCATGAGACAATACATTTAATCCCACTAAAACTCAGAATAGGCATTGCCATTGTAAATTTGGCCATGCGAGTAGAAGCAGGATTAGATCCATATTCCAGATGTACATCAAATATAGCGTTCTTTCTAGCATTTGCAAGTAGAAGAAGGCCCTCTTGTGATAATCCTAAAACTTGGTTAAAGAATGCATCCTCAACTAGTGAAGAAGCCAAGTAGAAACTTCATACATATATGCACTAGTAGTGTTTAATTAATCCTCCCAATATCAAATCCAATGACAACCCCAACACAAACGTATTGTTGCATTTTCTCAGTTGAAGTACTACTTACTACTATCATGTTGGCACGATATCAAATATATATGCCACTTGCATTGGTGTCTTGAAAATGCACGCTATTGTTGGGGATGAGAATTTCATTGGAAGTCCAAACCCTAAATTTCCATTGTTTTTTTTAGCTAAAGTCAGAGCTCAAATATGGAGTATTAATCTAGTTGGTGCTAAGTTACAACAACAACAACAACAACATATACCCAGGGAATCCCGCAAGAGCAGGATCTGGGGGGCCAGGGTGGGGGCATTCCAGACCTAGATGAAATGCGCCCTATACAACCCAAACTACAAAAATCGGAACACTCATCAAACTATTACATAGGCTAATAGAAAGAAAAAGGAGAAGGAGGAACGAAAAAAATATAGAAAGACTAAGCTATACAGAACAACACGCTGACTAGCAAGAATCACCCATCTCTACCACGCAACACCAACACGCTGACTAGCTGTCTAACACGCTGATCCTCTGCCTCCAACTCTCCCTGCACTGAGCCAACTCCTCTGAAATTCCTAAAAGCCTGAGATCCTGACTGATGTTGTCCATCCAGCGCTTTTTCGGACGGACAACTAGTATACGTCCGAGTTGTGTGTTTTAGTGAGCTCCCATATATAGTAGGATTGTCACACTAAGTTGGTTTTGTGATGTTTGCTCTCAACATTACTATATGTTTGTTTTGAATCTCACCTGACACACGATTGTGTTATTAACCTAGTTCCATTCTCTTCCGATACTTCAAATTCGATCTTAACTTATTTTTAAAAATATAAACTTATATGTTGGATCTATTTTTTTTTTTGGTCGAATTATATGTTGGATCTATGACATAGCCCAAATTTAACTTTTTTTATGAATGAAAATCAAAGTTAGCTGAATCTTATGCACTTGCAATGCTAAACCGCATTAGATCGACTTTGAAACCTTAAAACTTGGGGATCAAAAATTCTGTTCGTACGTTGCCCCCAAGGTGATCAGATTTGCAAAATATTGCCCATTGATTAATCTTCTAACCTTCATGCCCCATGTGACTCGATCACTTAGCTCGAGCAAATGAAAAATAGGAAATAATCAACACCTGGTATTTGCAAACGTCTAAAGAAAATTAGATAGCCATATGGGATCTTTGTTGAGTTTCTTCTACACCGAACAAAACACCATTGGTGTAAAAGTTGATAGGCATCAAGAAACTTAACAAAATGTCACTCCAAACATACTTGCATTAGAAATTAGAATGCTATGTGTTCTTCCTTCCATGGTCGAAGACCAATCATCATTGAGCCGAGCACATCTGCCTTAGCTTGAGCCATGGTGGGAGCTAGTACACGAGCCCTTGCGAAGAAACAACAATATATGTAAGGTATCATATTGAAGTTTGTTTTCCATGTTTATATTCACACAGGATACTAACTAAACTTCCATGCAATTTTGTAATTGTATTGATAAGAGTAGATTACATATCCAAGACATGAGAACCTATGGTAGATTTTGAGAAGGATGATCGTTCTAGGGTACGTGTCTACGTGGTAGTTACAAAGTTGTTGTGATTAGGGTTAGCACTTTGGCGGATTATTATGCCAAAAGCCTAAATTGATTAAGATAGTTGATCGATCAATAATTTGTTCATGTATCCCATTCTTCTGAATCTATCAACTATGCACAAATAACTCCTTCCTCTTCTAGGGTTTCATATTAGGTTGATAACGTGAGAGAACGATTGCAGATCATGTTTTATGTGTGTTATCTACGATACATCATTTTTTGATGATATCAAAATGACAAATCGGTTGCAAATCATGCTTAATCTATGTCTAAGATAGGAAGAAAAACAAATATTAACATAAAATAATCGATTGTAAAACCATGTTTAACAAATCGGTTCCAAGTGTATCCAACTAACTCCAAGTTTGATCCTACTCACTAAACCCACTAACCGGGCCCACTCAACTAGGCCGGTTCAGTTAAGGCCCGGACCGGCCCAGCCCATCTAATAGACTTCTACTCTTTTCTTTGTACCCCAGTCCCCACAACCGTTACATGATTTTTTTTTATATTTTTAAGAAACTTGGGCAAGGGGTCATCAACTTTCAATCTACACAAGTATATATTTTTGTTGGCCTTTCCCCAACTTTCAAATCACATTCATCCAAACGATCTCTCTCTATTCTGTTTCTTTCATCTTCCTACGGTAGAATTAAGGTTAGAAAGTGCAAAGAAGAAGAAGATGGGTCTGATTAAGAAGGGATTAGTGTTCGGATTAGGTGCTATTTGGGGGATGTACGTGGCCCAGAACTACGACGTGCCTGATATCAAGAAAACACTCGACAGTTTCATGTCCAAGGCCAAGAAAATGGAGGAGACTCATCGCAAGGATCTCGACGCCGAGCTTGACAAACCCAAAAACCCTCCCAAAGCTTGAGTCCTCACGGTTATGTACTCTAGCTTGAACGTAGAACTGATTTCTTAGTCTTTGTTTTATTGTTTCTCTAGCTAGAACTTAGAACTGATTTCTTAGTCTTTGTTTTCGTTGGCCTTCTACAGAGGTCTTAGATGATGCTTTTCTGCTATATATGTCTTGGATGATGATTATCACTGTATATATGAATGCTAAACCCAAAGATTTTCTAGCTTTCTACAAAGTTTGCCATGTTACAAACAAACTCCTTTGCTAGGCATTCTTCCAATTAGAGCCGGTCAACCGGGTCAGTTCGGTTATTTTGGGGTTTGTAATGGTTCAGCTCAGGTTACATGTCAAGCCAATTGGTCGAATACTCTTGGGACAGAAGTTCGAGGTTCAGTGTGGCTAATTGGGTCTGTTTAGCCGGGTACAATACTTTTCTTCCTCAGGTTCTTGTGTATGTGAACCAGGTGATGTTTTGACAGCTCTATATACAATTTGATATCAAGACTACACCTACCCTAGATTTTACAAAATATGCCTAGATGTCTAGATGTCAAAATATGTTTCCAAAACACCAAAAACACTAGAAAGGGCCAAAAACGAACAACTAAAAGTTCCTCCAAAGCAAAGCCAAAAACCTCAAAGATGCCAAAGAGCATTTGAAGTTCAAATTTTTGACAAGACTAACTAAACCAAAATCTACATCCAAATAGATTGAAACCACGCTGAACCAATGGACTAAAACCGCAAACGCGATATTTATTAACCAAACTTAAGGTTAATTGACTCTAGACACCAGTACAAGCCACTAACAGACTTAAACAAAATCAATCTCATCAAAGGGGTCTGACCAGCATCCTCTTTTACCCCGAGTCAGATATAGAACAATTGTAAAGAGGGTCTCCTCCATGTTCAAAGTTCTAAATGCCCTTACCAAACAACCAAAAATAAAAAATAAATTACACAAGCTAAAGTTATTCTCTGGGTATATATGGCCCTTTTCCGTAGTTAACATACATCTACGTTTCAACACCAGAAAACAGACAGTAAAAAAATTTCACCAGAACAATGAGACGATCACTCCTACGTTCTCTTCATCAAGTAGCCCAGCACAATACCGATGATGGCGACCAGCAAGATGAAGAGCATTGAGTAGCCGCCGCCCTGGTTTTTGCTTATCTCTTTCCTCAACAGTTCCTGCAGTAAAATTCAATCAAGCTTTTAATCAGCTTATGGTTCCCGAAGCAAAATCGACTGAAACCGTTTTTTATTTATTTATAAGGTTTCGTATAACATTCAAAATGCCACAGCAAATACTTCATGCTTTTATGCTATTGTAGCAGAACCAAAATCTAAAGGACTAGTGCTGCCAAGTTCGAAATAGGGCGGTAGCTTTATAATATAGGACTGATCATTCTTGAAGGAAAGAAGAATAGGATTTTTAGAAGGGTAAAGTAATGTATACCAATTCTTGACGAATTTTCTGGTTTTGCTGAACGGCAAAAGCCTTCTCCTCAGTGAGCTTTGCAATCAAATCCTGAAACAAAAAATTGATTATTGAAAACTTAACATAGAGAGTTTCAGTGTCAAATAAAAAAGAAGGCAACATCTTTTGATTTCCACAATTTTCTAACTACATTCAATTAGAAACTCACACCCCAAGAATAATACTAAGACCTGAACAAATGAGCTCCACCTTACAGTTATTTTCCACTATACAGAGCCAATGTCACAATGCCTAAACTTTTAAATCCATTCTCAATCTACTAATCTTTAATCGCTCTACAAAAATTTACCCAAAGAATGAATGATACTTTTTCCTCTCTCCTTCACCCTTTCAAGATGAACTATACAAATTTATAAATTTTAAAATCCATTTCTTCAAACACAAACTTTTCTATGAATAATTCAGTAGGTTGCTTGTATTGTTTCAACTTTTATATGAATAACTCATGGCAAAGCAATAAGAATAATCATAAAAACAAAAAAGAATAAGCCCACAGCAGACGCTGATCTGAAGTATTCAGTTCTTGATAGGTTAAAAGTTGTAAAGTTTGGCATTAAGTTAATTCTCTCCCTCTCCTAAAATAAAATCAAAGATTGTTGTACATGTTATCAGTTCACCTTCAAGGTATACTAGCCCTTTCGGATTTTTAATGCGTTTTCCTAAAGAGTTGATCCTAAACCAAACAATAGCATTATAAAGAAAGCTCAGAAGAGAAATTATGGAACTGAACAAAACTGCACAAAATTGTTTCTCCTATAAACAAGACAGGAACGAAAAGTGTCCAAAAACAAAAAAAAATCAACTAAAAAGCCCAAGCTTGCTTTTAGTTCTTTGTAGTCTCAAGTGAAACTCCAAGACTGAAAATTAAACTATAAGGTAGTATCCCTCACAAGTCATAACCCACAATGCAAATGACGGTCAGAGAATCCAGATATGCTTCACAAAACATGACATAACAGTAATATGTGAGATAATCTTCTTAAGTAAATAAAACGAGCCAAAGATATCATAATACAATTCAAACATAAGCTCCTCTGTTCCTTCAGATACTTATTGGCTTATTTCCATGAGGACTACATCCACCATTCAGAACAAGCGCTATACCAAAAGCTCTACAAATTCAAATGCAGAAAAATCTAGAAACAAAATGGGCAAAAATACCTCTGAAGTATTTGCTTTAGGATCTTCTAGCTGCCTTGTAACCTGCAAATTTCACAGCAACACTTGTTAGCAACATAGATTTGCATTAACATGGAAGTTGACAAACATCAAACACAGCTAAACTTACTGATGAAGCGGCTTGATATCCGTTCTCCCGCCCAGTTGTCCTGGGAGGAGATCCTTCTTCTGATTCTTCAGGAACTGGTGAAGGAGGGTTCGCTGGGAGATAAACAACCCTCAACTTAAACTCCTCTACAACCTTTCCTTCCTCCTTGTTAAACTACAATAAGATAAGACAAGAAAGCTGAGTATACGGAAGATTAAAAAAAGTCAGAGCTGAGCACATACATGTTTTAAGATTACGATAAAAACAAGAGTGAACAATCTACGAACCATGTCTGCTGTCAACTCCTTGGTGGTTACACCTGCAGGTGCAACAACACTCTGAACTAGAAATTTGTCCTTGCACTGCATGTCTGCTGGTGCTTCTTTTTGTGCTTGCATGGTAACTATCAAATAGCAGTTTTAAAGTCAGCCAGTTTGTTACAAGAAATAAGTCTATTAACTCATATAAATAGGCACCAGAACTGAATAAAAATCTGCACCAAACATATGTCCCTCCCTTCCTTCAAGCAAAATAAAAAAAAATCGGAAGTTGGCTTGCAAAGAGAATAATTTGGGTTATAGTTGAAGTACCAAACTATTTGTAAAAAAATACGGAACTTGGGCGCCATTTTTCTAAACCTTATGTCAGTACACTGAATACATTGACATACCACCTTTGCTTTGAGCACTGAAGTGTTGCTCAGTTATAAGGAAAGAGGATATTTTGGGTGCTAACTGAAGTACTATACTATTACTCAAGAGATTCCAAACCCTGTTAGTTCCACCAATATTTATGGGTATATTAGCCTTTTGTTTGTTGCATTTTAACTACAGCATACATTGATCCTTCTAAAAGCACATCATACTAACTCCGATTTGATGCTTTTCAATTTAAATTTTTGCACAATTCTCAAGGAACTTCTAAACTATGAAAATAAAACCTATACCACTCTTTAGTTTGGTGCGTTTTTAACTACAATACATTGATTCTCTTGCTTAAATATCATGCCAACTCCAATCTTTTCGTTTGGTTTTTAGCACAGTTTTTAACAAACCATGCCAACTCCAGTCTAAATACTCAAAACACTTATTTATAACTCCTACTTTTCTTATTTTAAACATTAACTATAACAACTAACAGATCATACCTCATTAATTACTACTGATATTGAAATACAAAACCTGGAAAAGCTAAAAAAATTATAAGCCTCCTCCAGACAAATGTACTTGTGTGGATTCAGTCATTAAATCGGCAAACTAAAGCTTCAAAAACACCTCCCACAGAACCAGACCTATACTAGATCAGAATCACATCACCTTCAAGCTTCAATACCATTTTCATGTTCAATACATAGCTTGTAATTTGGTATCAGGAGTTCATGTCATAAAAACAACTTGACTTGCAATACAAACAACCACTAACTATCTCACCACTACGTTACAAACAGTTTAAATTGAGCAACTACCTGTGACATTACACGCTGCACCAGGTGAGATAACACCTGTGTTTGGGCGGACACAATACTTCTTAGGATTTGTTGTTTTAACCTATCCCACAATACATAAGCAACCATCCATCAGATCAACAAAATCCCAACTCAATTAAATTATAAGAGCTTAGCTTATGAGTAAATCAGATGACAGGGTTCAGCAAACCCTCACAACGCACCTTAAACGCTACATACTGATCTGTCTTGTTGGATAATTGCATAGAGCATGCGGTCTGCTTCTTCAACTCGACTTCAACAGCCAAAACATACAGAGAAAAAAAGAGGAAATCGTCAACCAGTTTCCAGAAAACACATAATACAGACAAATTTCCCAAATTAGGGTTAATAGAAATTCAAAACTTCCTAATTGAGCACCCAAGGACTCGTTTCTTTTCCCAATTAATCCAAACACGTCAACTCAGGTATGATTAGGTCCCAAAAGCAAACACAACGAACCCAATAAAACGAAAAGGTAAACAATTATAGTTTAGGACGAGGGAAAACTTACAATTGAATTTGAGTTCCGAGGGCTGAATATTGATCAGATCGCCGGTACTCATTTTCGCCGTGCAAGATCAAATCTTTCCGAGAGGAAACAAACAACGGAAGGATGAATTGATCCGCAGATCTGGTACAAGGGAGAGGAGGAAGAAAAGCTTTCTCTTTCTGAATCCTGATGGCGTTTTTCTTTCTAATTCTAATTTATTGATTTTTTATTTTATTATTTATGGTGGCTTTACGTGAAAAAGTCAGAAACACCCTCAGAAACCTCGTGTATTTACAGCAAGTTGAAGGAGGAAAATGCTCCAGAAGGGGCAAAGTGGGGAGTTTGAAGTTTGGCAAGAACCAAAGAAGGTTTTCTTAGTGGAGTGCATTTTTATTTGTGAAATGGATTTTATTCTTCTTTTTCTTTTTTCCTTATTGGGATGAATTAGGCCGTGTTTGGATCCACCACTATAGAAGAAGTCTTGTGACATTGACATATAGCACACAAGCAAACAACGACCAAGCACACACCTAACTATCCATTTCCATAAATCGGAGTTTGGCGTTTTTTTACCATAATGATTAACTAATTACTCACAAAAGTTGGAATCATTTATAACAACATAACTAGTGAATTGTTAGCTTAACACACTATGCAACATACAAGCATGTAGGGTTTTATGGTAAACTAAATTCGGAATATGAACATAGCCCATCAATCTTCACATACTAGGCTCAATTTTTCTAAGTCCCCACCGCTTTTTTTGGTGTAAAATTACATTTTTAGGTGAAAAAAAGTAGTTATGGGCTTATTAAAACCTTCATGTAAATCCATGCCTACTTTGGCTTGTGCAGATACAAGTAGAATAGTGCAAGTTCATTTGGTGTATCACCCAACCTACTCGTCCAATTTGAACCTTGTGAATTCAACTTGGAATGTAAGATTTAAATGTTTTAACTTCAAACACACGGAGTTTGGTCGGCCAATAAAAAAGTAGATATAGTTAGCTCAAACTTCATCGGCGTGGGGAGTGCAGGCCCCAACCCAATCCGAAGCCCAGCCCTCAGGCCCAAATCATGTTTCCGTATTACTGGTTGTGTTAGCTATAACTACAAGCAAGCATATGCTTGCTTTGATGGGATTGAAGCATAGGTCGGGTTGGGTGATTGTCAACTTTGATGGGGCGTTTAACTCGGCGTCTTTGGCTGTTGAGGTTGGCGTTTGCGGGCGCGAATAGGAGGTGGCTCGGTGGTTTTGTTCACACCATTGGTCAGTGTTCGGCTCTTGATGTCGAGTTGTGGGGCATCCTTGGTGATTTCAAATTTGCTTAACACACAGATTTTAAGAAAGTCCTTGTGGAGTCAGGCTCATGCATGTTATTATAAAGCCAATCTCTAATGCTAATACTCCCCGCCATTCCCCGGTTAACTTGGCTTCGGAGTGGCAAGCCGGCAATTAAGGGCCATTTTTATCCGAGTATTAGGCTCATCATTCCCTCCACATTCTTCTCGGTTGTGTTTCTTGTTTCGAGGACAATGTTAGGGGATGAGGAGTACCTTCGTCTATGACTTTTTATCCTTTTTGTTTCAAACTTTCGATACAGGATCAAAGAGTTCCGTCTCTCCTTCGTACTATCAGACGTTTTTTTGACAGAAAGACAAACAACCCTCTCAACAAATGTTATCTATAAAGAAATGGTTAATAAATAATGAACAAGCTAGGGAATGACTGACCCTAACAATGTTCATGAAAAAACAACAAGGCCATCAATACCACGATTCATGAGAGGGACAATCGACAACGTATTTCTTTAAAAGAAAAGATGCAACAGTTAACATCATGCGTATACAGATAGGTATTTTGCAGAGTTGTAGTTCAGTATCTTATCCTTGGAGAAAATGACACCTTTTTGGTATGGTTGTAGGGAAATTAATTTCTGATTTCTGTGCTCATATATCCCATTGGGAAATGATGCTAATAATTCCTTTCTGCTACTAAAGACCATGTTGTGAACACATATATAGATTGGAAAAAAATGTACATACTGAATTATTGATATGCATGTGTACGTGTTACATTTCATGAATATTTTCAAGGCTAAAATGTGAATTTAATCTCCTCTGCACGATCGAGTTTTTTATACTGTCCTCTGTGCCCACCGGCCACTTACCTCACCTGATCTGAAATTGCAGGACTCAAAATAATAAACCAGACAATTCACGAACCTTTACTAAGCAGAGTATGCAATTTTGTGGGTGGTAACTTCTAAGTGTTACCTATATTTTTCCAAAATCAATACTTATCTCAAAATAAAAAACTTTATAATATCAAATACGGAGTATTTTTTAATAAGATGGAGTGATAGGATAGATTCTTTCCGTGTATAAAAAAACTAATAACCAAAGCCAAAAAAAATTGTCAAAATTGTTAGATTCGGATGGTGATTGAGATTAACATTTCCTTACTTTATTTTTAAAAAGCAAAGAATTCGATCTACCAAGCAAGTCTGATAAATCGAGAAATCGAAAAAGAAAAAACAACAATCGAATAAACCGACATGAAAAAAAAAACATGCTAACGAACAACCTAAAAGTTGTTAATTTATTTCAACTTCTTTGGTTTCTTTATCCAATATTTCAACATTGTCAATGCCAAGCTTGCCAAACACTTTCAAAACAAGGGAACAATTCCTGAAACAAGGCATTCAATGATTCAAAAGGAAGATGATAACGCCTGGTCAAAGGTTTGAAAGTAGAGCACAACTTTGCTACAATTAGTTCAGACAGCTTGGTAAGGACTGCAAAACAGCACCCATACATTCCAGGGTATAATCTTACTCCTCCCACGAACTATGGGGCCCTCTCTGCAATTATTTCTTTTTGCATGAACCAAAACTTTCCAGTTAGAAAAAGATGACCATACACCAAACTTGTGCTACTATTGTTATTATTGTTATCTTATCATACACTACTCCAGTAGAGGGAGAAATTACACAATATAAACCTGCTTTTGATGGTAATTATAAAAATATATCAAACTTTGAAATTTACAAAAAATAACCTCAACGATAAGATGGGCAAAGATCGGTCAAGAGCCAAAATAAGGGTGAAGCCGTGGAGAGTCCGGTTAACTACTTACTTTCAAACAATCTTAGATTCGCCATTTGAGAGAGGTTACGACTTACGATCATTAACCTACTGAACACTATAAAGAAGGATCTACAAATCTACGATATTTTTGTGATCGAGAAAAGAAAGTTTGTAGTGATAGTTGAGGCTATGGTGTCACAACTTTAAAGGGTTGTTTCATGTAACTCATCCCTTTTCTAGATCCTAATAACAAATCTCTTGAATTAGCCACAAAGGGATACATCATACACTTTGAAGGAGAAAGCGGATCCAGAATCCAAAACCCATATTACCCAAACCCGGTTCTACACTAAACCAATCCCCAAAAAGCAAACCGGATCAAATCTCTCCCTACAAACCGGAGTTATAAAACAAAGAACTACAATATTTAATGAATAATAAACTAATATAAAGGCGATCTATGGGGTGTACCATTTTTCTTTCTCCGGTTCATCGGAGTAGTAGGCGGGCTATCCGCAACTGGCGAGCAAACCGGATCCAATCCGGTTCGACCCGATGTCAAATTACTCCGCTTCTTCCTCACAATTTCACTTGAACCGGCCGTACTACTGAACCACCCACTTAACCCCACACCCCTACTACTACCACCGCTCGAACCGGACGAGCAGGCCGGTTCAAGGACCGAGTCAGGCGTCATTTGACAGTCTTCGATCTCACCTGAACCGGACAAAGGCAGGTAATTGCATTCCAGGAGATGGTTAGAGACCCCACCCTCTGTTCTCACGAGATACATGACCTGTAGAATTTTACCCAAATTTGAGATCGACCTAGATGAAATCATCGGATTTGAGACCGACCCAATTGACAAAGAACTGATCTTTACCTTACAAGAGAGTGAGCAGTAGAGAAATGGGGGCTGAAGGCATCGATCACAGGTCAGGCAGAGATTACCAGAAGCTTTAATGGGGCGAGATTGCACTCTCTGGTTTATGAAAACCACTTTCGCACCATTGTTCGTGTAAGACTGGAAAAGAGATGTTTGATTTCAACTTCGGAAAACAGAAACAAGATTGAGATTGAAGAAAATTGAGATTCTAACCTGAACAGAAGAGCAATCCATGAGCTTCTCACCATCTTCCACGCGAATGACATCATGGTAAACGTATCTTCTGATCTGGAAAAACAGAGTGAAAATAGTGAAAAGGGGAAATTGGAATTTCATCATTTTTATTGGGGTTTTTAAGGATGAAGAAATCAGACCTGGAGAAGACGGTGGGAATGGTGGGGAGAAAGACAGTGAGAACAAACAGCAATTGAACAATCTAAACAGAGCACGTTCTTGTCATTCTTCCTCGCGATCTCATGGAGGAGGCAAGGCTGGAAGAATTTCTCGCCCAGTAGCACCTTCATCCACCCAGGAATCTGCGATTCAAGTTCCAGCAAACACAAAATTAGCAATCGATCGATTGGAAAAGAAGCTGAAATTCGCCCAATTGGAAAAGCAGAGCAAGAAGAAAGAACCCACCATTTTTCTACTGAAATTTGAAATTGGGAAAGAAGAAGAAGATGGGGGGAATTGGGAATTCGGGAAATGGTCAAAGAGGGCGTAATAAAGAGGAGAGTGATAGGAGGAAGAGGGACGGCGCCTGCAAGACTGAATCTATTTTTACTGTTATCGAAGAAAGCAGATGAACAGAGCAGTGAAAGGTTGGAGCTTTTTTTGAATTGGGGTTATTTCTTGGAATTTTGCGAATTTGGGTGCAAAAAGGGGAGTTTGAAGAGTGAAGGAAAGTTATGGGAGGTGAAAAGGTGAGATTATTTTATTGTAATTGGAGAGAGAAAAGCTTTGCCTTTTCAAGGACAAAGTTCATCGGTGATTGGTTGCACAATAGGGGAAAGAGAAATGCAGAGATGTGCAAGTAGCCCGCGAATCGATGAGCCTGATACTTTTTAAAATAAATTAAAATAAGGCTAAGCTACGAAATAATGTGACAATTCAATTTCTACAAATAATTGAATAGAATTTTAATATACGTTCGGCTCCTCTTGATCGGCCCAAATCCTCCGTCCCATTAACACGTTCTCAATGTGTGTCCCGTCCTTCTGATTGGTTGAAATATTAAATTTAAATTCAAAACTTACAAAATCAGGTATAGTAAATATGAAGATTTGGATCCCTTGACCGACCTCCCTGCTCCCAAAATGTTGTCCCATGTATGGTACCAGAGTACAAAATCGAGCGGCTCAACAATAGATTTCCATCTCACTGGTGGTACCTTCGTTGTTGAACGCAGGCTGCAAACATGATTTGGGGAAGAAATATTGCGAGCAAGTATAGAACCATTGTTTGTGCTTGATAAGAGTCTTAAATTAACTTCCATATAGATTTTACACTCCAAAGACACAAATAGGTATACAGTTAAGAATCACGCTCTAGAGAGGCATGTAATTGTGGTACTTCCTACTACAAAATACTGTCCGTTGGATTTAAGATGATCTACGGTCTATAATAAGCGAGATTAAGGTGTACTACTACACCATAAATATAAAACACGGGATAATATCCATAAAATCCTGTTTGAATTTTTTTTTACCCATTTTTGAAAAAATCCCTTGATTTTCTCCACCTTCCCTGCTTCCCTTTTTCGTTTCAATATTGAATATTCCCTTTTTTCATCTCATTCCATACCGAAATACTACCCTCGTTCTCTCTCTGCGGTTTTCGCTCTGAAGAAATCCTCGCCGGCGCTCTCTGATAATCGTCGCTCGTTGCTCGCCGGCGCTCTCTGAAAATCAAGCGGTGGAACTCGCCATAGCATACCGCCGACTGATTTCGGTTTGAGGTTGGAAGACTGCGAGTCTTTAGGGTTTCGTCAAAATCAGTAGCAAAACTCACAGATTTCAGGCAAGTAATCACTCGCATTGTGTTCGTTCATGTTGAATTATGTTGTTTTGAAGATTTTAACTCGTAATTTCGAAGTTGGTAGGAGATTTGGTGTAGTATTTCGAAATAAGGTTTTGCTTTTCGGATTCCCGATTTTGTTAGAGTAAACTCGTTAATGAACTGATATTTAGGGTCGTTGTTTCTTTGATTAAGCATCCTTGATTTTTTATTTTTGTTTTTTCGTTACCTGATTTTGGGTTGTTGAATTGATATTTAGGGTTATTGAACACGTTTTTGTCAATGAAATATATTTTTCAATGGTTGTTTGATGTTTTTTCATCAACATTGTTCTGTTTTTGCAGCAAGATCGTTCTATGTTGAATGGATAGGTTTAGTTTTTCAAACAAAAACAAGAACTTATTCCAAAAATAAGTTCAAAAGACTGTGGAAAGAACTGGTATTTTGATAAAATATATTTTTCAATGGTTTTTTGATGTTTTTTCATTAACATTGTTCTGTTTTTGCAGCAAGATCGTTCTATATTGAATGGATAAGATTAGTTTTTCAAATAAAAACAAGAACTTATTACAAAAATAAGTTTACAAGATTGTTGTTGTTGTATCTGAAGTACGTAGTAAGAAAGAAATAGGAACTGATTCTATAGCAACAGATTTGTTATGTTTATGTTGCACTATAATGATAGCAGTGATGTTTAGTCAGCATAAATGATAGAAGAAAGTTCATTTTTTCAATCATAAACAAGAACTTTTTCAATAGTAATGTTCATGTATATTGTATGTGTATTCGATCAGAATAGATTTTACATTTCATTTATATGAGTTTTGAGTGTGCTTATTTTGTTCAGGCCGTGTAGATGAACAAGCCAAGTTGAAGAAATCAAAGCGGCTAAGGATGAGGGACCATAAAGAGTCGGATGATGAAGTCGATCTTTTTGACAACCTATTAAACCTTTTTTAATTAACAATATTGTATTTTTCAATCCGGGAACACTACATTTTCCATATTATGACTGTACGCCAATGAAGAGACAGAACCGATTTATTACATTTTCAAATATACAACATTACTTTTTCACCTATTCAATGTTAATTTTCCTTGTCAAGCAACATGGTTGTTATTGTTCAACTACACAACAATACTTTTTCAACTAATCAACATTATGGTTTCTTATCGAGGCACATGCATGTTATTATTCATTCATGTAACACTAATTTTTCAAATACTCTTCATAACTTTTTTAACTCGATTGTACTTTAGAATAATGCAACTAATTTTTCAACTCTTCAACATTATTGTTTCAACTCAAAAACTAGGGTAATGCAGCGAGTACTATGGTTTCTTATCGAGCCACATGCATGTTACTATTCAAATATATAACACTACTTTTTCAACTTTGATTCATAACTTTTTCAGCTCGATTGTTCTTTAGATTAAGGCAACTACTTTTTCAACCCTTGAAGATTATTTTTTCAACTCAAAAACTAGGGTATTGCAGCGAGTTCTATCATGCTATAATTTGATGTTACAACCAATAACTAAGAAAAAAAATTTGGATCAATCGAATCAAATCAGTAAACAATATGATGGCACAATCTTATGGTATTCAGTGCTTTATGTTGGAGTCGTTCTCATCAAACACACATTCAGTTCCGTACATGAATGCTTCAAGTTCATACTCCGCATCCTCATCATCACATCCATCTACTTCAGCTGGAGAGAATTCTTGATCATTATTAAACACATACTCCTCCCATTTGTTGGTTCCAACTGCACGAGCAAATACGATTTAACAAACTGTTAAACCTTTTTCAACTGACAATATTGTATTTTTCAATTCGGGAACACTGCATTTTCCATATTATGACTGTACGCCAATGAAGAGCCAGAATCGAGTTATTACATTTTCAAATATACAACATTACTTTTTCAACTATTCAATGTTAATGTTCCTTGTCAAGCAACCTGATTGTTATTGTTCAACTACACAACAATACTTTTTCAACTAATCAACATTATGGTTTCTTATCGAGGCACATGCATGTTATTATTCATTCATGTAACACTAATTTTTCAAATACCCTACATAACTTTTTCAACTCGGTTGTACGTTAGAATAATGCAACTAATTTTTCAACTCTTCAACATTATTTTTTCAACTAAAAAACTAGGATAATGCAGCGAGTACTATGGTTTCTTATCGAGCCACATGCATGTTATTATTCAATTATATAACACTACTTTTTCAACTTCGATTCATAACTTTTTCAACTCGCTTGCTCTTTTAGAGAAATTCAACTACTTTTTCAACTCTTGCACATTATTTTTTCAACTCAAAAACTAGGTAATGCAACGAGTTCAATCATGATATAATACGATGTTACAAGCAAAAACTAAGAATTTTTTTTTTGGAACAATCGAATCAATACAGTAAACAAATTGTTAGCACACTCATATGAATCTAGCATCTCATGAAAAAATTACAACACAATAGCAATAACGTCAAAAAACAATGTTGAAGAGAGGCGTGTAAAAGACATTCATCTTCGTATCGAATCAACCAGCTCGGACCTTGAAAATTTAAGGGATAGTTATTGAATCTAACCTCTCACGAAAGCTGTTCGCGATTGCACGTTCGTCATGTTATTGTGTTTTTCAACTACTGAATTGTGTGCACGATGAGAGGATTGGATGAGACGAAGAGGATAGCTCGAGGTTGTTCTATCGTGAATTCACCGGCGAGTATTGTTTGCAGCATATCGATCTCACACGAATGGTTGATTTTTCAATATGGAAATAATGTATTTTTCTTTATTTGCGTAACCGTTTTTGGGATAGGATCTCCCCATATTTTTCGAAAATCAGGCTGCTAATTCCCTACATTATAGGAGCTGTTTTTATTTATGGTAACCAGAATAATGCTGATTTTTCATCCCATAGAATCCCCAAAATCGTGCCTTATATACACCATCATCTCCTACCATTAATCCCATTTAATCTAATGGCTAATAGGATGCCTAAGGAAGCACCATAATAAGTATCTCACCAGAGCATTCCCCTACTGTATGTAAGGTCAAATTATTGTGTACAACTTTCTTAATGACTAGAAAGCTTGCCCGTCCGATGGACGGACAAATTCTTTTACCGTATTTTTCTGGGAGGTGAAAATTGTAATCTTCGTCATAACAAAATTTTGTTCTAATTAATAAAAATATGTTAGTATTTTGTATTGAATTGTCCAAAAAATAGTAGATAAAATAAATATAAAATATGAAATTATTTTCTTTGATTTTATTAATCTCTTTATAATTTTATAGACATTTTGGAGGATATTTAAATCGAAAGCATATGGTTAGCTCTTTAGGCTTTACATTCTCGTCAAAAAATAAAAAAGTGATAAGGCTTTGCATTCAAGTTACAATATTATAACATGATATATGTATGTAAAAAATAAGACATAGTAGCATGCATTCATAATCAATTACAAATAAAAAATAAATAAAAAAGCAAAACAAAAAAAAAGAAAAAATAAAAAAACATGCATTTAAGAGTTGTAGAGATAGATAAATCACTCAAAAAAAAATAATTAGAGAGAAGTCATTAATGTGACAAGAGGGGAAGAATTTTAAGTGTTGTATAGATAGATGTATGACCAAAAAAAACTATCTTAATGATATGTCTTATTTTTTTTGGTAGATAATGATGTGTCTTATATGTATATGTGAGGTCAAGTTATTGTATTTCTTGTATCTTGTTTACAAATGTGTAATTAATTAGTTATTATTGTGAATTGTGATCATGATTTACATCTTGTTTAGAGGAACATTAATTGCACATTAACCTGCATTTGACCCTACTTGACTTTGGCTATAATGCACCGGTTAAAAAGTTATACTCCCTCCGTTTCAAAATACATGGCTTTTTCGAAAATTCACGCATATTAAGGAACTTTCATATTACCTAAATTACCCTTGTAAAAGTCATGCATGTTGTTTATCAAAAAGAAAAAGCATGCTTGCATGTTCTACTTTTTCAATAATTAAGGTTATCATGAGGGGCATATCCGGAAAGAAGAGGGAAAAAATATAAAATGGTCATGTATTTTGAAACAATCTAAATTGTCTAAAAGACTATGTTTTTTGAAACGGAGGGAGTAAATTTTAGCCAAAATTGTTAGTTTGACTATAATATTATAATAAAAAACTTTAGGTCTATAAAGCAAAGAGGAAGCTTTCAGTTGGGCTGAATTCCACAGCAACACCAATCATAGGCCCGTTAAAACAAGATGGTCCCAAAATAAACAGGCCCATTATTGTGTAGTTATTTTGGTATGGTACACTACAAAAATGATATGGCTACTATTAGTCATCTACTCTACAAGATGAAAAAAAGACTGCCAAAAGTATAGTTTGCTTATACAATGTGTAATTAACCATGAGCATGGAAAGTACTAGTTGAGCTAGCTTATGGGAGATGTAGATGTCTTTTTTAGGAATCCAGCGAGGGCGAGGGAGGAAGCTTGTCACATGGGACTCGACCCTAGAACCGAGACCAGGTTGAATCTGCGAGATTGATTGTGTTGAGTCGAAAAATAAAGACCTAACTCAATGAGCCACATTTTTATTTTGATACTGCCCAAAAATCTTTCCTAGCCTTTTTAGCCCATCTTGTTCTTAATTAAGGGGTGGCCCTCTTGATCGTGTACTTTCCTCATCACCACGGAACGTTTAACACCATGATTGCTCTCAGTTTATATCGACTTATATAATTTTATTTTATTTTATTGGTGGAGCATTAACATTATACGATAGTGTGGGAGCTAAGAATATAAAGAAGTAGTGGTCTAGTGGATATCGAATATAATTGCAAATTAATAATTACACGTTAAGGAAAAGCATAAGTTGGGCGATCATATTGTTTATCTTCACCTCACTCATTAATTAATCGTGTAAAATGTCATGAGCAGAACCGAAAATTCAGTTAATTTATCCATTTATCTTCCCCTCATATTGTTTTCCTTTTGTTTTGGTTGAACCTCATACTGTTTTCCTAATTACTTTGTGGTCAAGTCCTTATATGGTTAGAACCCAGGGCATTTGGACATTTGGATCAACAGTTAGGGCCGAGATCATTTTACGCTTCATGAACGATGGTTTCTCACATCTTCTTAGAGTTTCTTTGTGGACACTCTAGACGTATCTAAATAATATTTGTTACGATCTTAATTTTTACCCGATTAGGAAAAAAAACTTAGAATTAAATAGTTTTCTGGGTTTGTTTGGTAGTTACCTTATTTTCAAACATTTATGCCACCCATTCCTCATCAAGTCTCAACCCATCTCACCTACATTTTCTCTATAAAAATTGCACTACTATAGAAGTTACCGTTACCCAAAATATTCTTGCAAATAGTCAAAGTCAGCGCGGGGTTTGGGGCAAAAAAGCACAGCTAAAAAAAGCAGAGGCGACTGTAAAAAAATAAAATATTACAAACAAGCACACCCTGGAAAAGGAAAGTTCACTTCCACACCCCATTCCTTCCTTCCAAGCTCCCCAAAGCATAATTCTCTCGAATCTCACTCACACTCTCCAAACTCACTTTCTCTTTTCCCCCACCTCGCAAATTCAGGAACCAAAAGTTCACAATCGGAGCTCCACGCCAAAAGGGGAAGCTTTCTAGAAGAAAGATTCCGGCTTTTCCCTCGGTCGGAGGCGACCCGATCGATCTCCTCCCTCAATCCCTGAAATTGCCCATTAATGGAGGCTTCTAACATCAAATCTGCGCAGATTTCCGACATGTGGAACAAATTCGCTCTATCTTTCAAGTCCAAGGCGTTCGAATTCTTCTCCGAAGACGCCGTTCACGAATCCTCCGCCCCCTCCGGCGTCCCCTTCGCCGCCGATGTCGAAGATCCGGCGACGTTCCCCCTAATTGAGGATTCCGACGGGCTCGGTGTCACGAAGCCGGAGCCTCCTCCGCCGATTACCGGTAAAAAAGGTACGATCAACCCCCAATTCAACCAAACCCTAATTTCGTCGATTCTGGCTACAATCTCGTCGTTTGAGGCCTCGTATCTGGAATTGCAAACTGCGCACGTTCCGCTTGATGAAGAGGCGGTTAGGGTTGCGGACAAGGCTCTGGTGTCACACCTCCAGACTCTGTCCGAGTTCAAGCAGCTGTATAAGAGCTACTACCAAAACCCTAATCTGTGCATTGAGTTCTCAACTGGATCGTGTTTGGAGTTCCAGGTGAATGAGAACCAGACCAAGCTCAGGGCTTTGAAATCGGTGTTTAACCGATTGCAATCGGAGATTGATGTTAAGGATGAGGAGGTTGGGAGGCTGAGGTTGAATCTGGAGGAGATACAGAGGTCAAACTCAATGTTGACCAAGAGGCTGAATTGCTGTTCTGGGTTGAGCAATGAGGTTTTCTCCACTATAAAGGTTTTTGATGCTTTGTTGCAGGATGTGTTTAGACTGACTAGGAAGTTTACAAAGGTGTTGATCAGCTTGATGAAGGAGGCTGATTGGGATTTGGATTTGGCAGCTAAGTCTGTTTATTCTGGTGTAGGGTATGCTAAGAAGGGGCATAATAAATATGCACTGTTGTCGTATGTCTCTTTGAGGATGTTTCATGGGTTTGACTCGGACGGTTTCAGCTCGAATGAAAATGGTGTTGTGGGTTCTGCGTCTTTGGAGAAAATGGTTCAGCACATATCAATTGACCCCATGGATCTGCTCAGGAAGGATCCGGGCTGTGAGTTTTCGAGGTTTTGTGAGGTGAAGTATCAGCAGCTCATTCATCCTACAATGGAGTCATTGATCTTCAGTGATTTGGATCTAGATGGCGAGGTTGTGAACTCGTGGAAATCCTTAACCGGATTCTATGAGTCGTTTGTGAAGATGGCTAGCGCAGTTTGGACACTACACAATTTGGCCTTCTCGTTTGATCCTCCAGTGAGGATCTTCCAAGTGAAGAGCGGCGTTGATTTCTCGTTTGTGTACATGGAGGATGTAACGGGCAAGTGGAAGTCGCCGTGTAAGACGAGGCCAAAAGTTGGATTTACAGTGTTGCCCGGGTTCAAAGTTGGACAAACAGTTGTTCAGTCAAAGGTTTATCTTGCAGGCGTGGAGTCTTTCGAGTGAGCTGTTCGTATATATGCCCATTATAGTCTTTAGATTGGATTCACACAGCCATCTCAATAAACTGTGTTGATATTTCTATACATGATTCGAGCAAAGGCTCCCTCGGAAAATGGACAGTGCAAATCCAATTATGCTGTTCCTCTCCTGCTGAAAGATCCATGGCAATGTAATGCAAACCCATTAATCCCTGATAGTGATACTCATAGTGCTTGTTAGAAACTCCAGTATTTTTTTCTCCTTGTTTTGGTTATTTTTTGGGTGTTGATCAATGTTTTTTTTTTTTACAATTCTAGTCTAATTGCTTGTGTAAAGAAAAGGGGTTGGATATAGTGTAGATGGGGATACAGGCTGGGCTGTGTACTTGTGCTACATGGACAATATCATATTATAGTTTGTATGTACAAAACTATGCATGGAAACAAGCAATTCATGCATAGGAAAGATGTTTACATGTAAGTTGTAACCATGTTCTTCTTGAATGCTCTCACAAGTCATCTCTGCTGAATACTGTTGCATTGTTCTTTTTGTGCGTGTGTGTGTGTGATCAAGCCTATAATGAGTATGGATGTGGAGTGATGATTAATCGTTCAATATGCACTCATGAATTTGCAAGATACGGTTTTGGTTGGATTAGAATGACCAATAATGTTATGTATACATAATACATTGTTGCTCACCGAAAAAGAAAAAAAAACATACAACCCACATTGTTCAAAAGTGTTATTTTTTGTTTTATATAAATGAGAAATTACTTTTTAAAATTATCGTAATTAATGTACTTTGAAACCAAACTTCATACGGAGTATATTTTTGTAAGCATCCTTCAAAATTATTTTCAAAATTTGCTAAAATTGTAAGAAAGGCTCAATTTTCGCACAAATGAGTTTGGGAAATAGAGGGGAGAAAGGAAAGGGAGGAAAAAGGAAAAACAGAAATGATATGTGCACAGATCGGTAAATAGAAAGCGAAACGAGGGGTAAAATTGGAAAAGGGAGGCGGAAGGAGAAAACCTAATTGGTACCCGCTTATAAATTGAAAGCTTCCGCCGTTTGCCTCCGTCTTCCACCCTAGTTTTCGCGCAGGAATCTCCGATTAAGCTAATTCGCCATGGGCCGAAGTAAGCAAATCTCTTCTCATCTCTCCTTTAATTTCGTCCTTGTCGTAGTGTTGTTATAGTTGATCTGTGTTTTTCTTCACCATTGCTTGTTGGGGTGGAAGAAATGTTTGCGGATCTAGTATGTTCTGCTGGTTGTTTATAATCTATCGAAATAGAATGAGCATGGATGATACATTATATGATTCTAGTAGTGTGCTTAGAGTTAGTTGTTAGAGATAAGTGAACACACGTAATAAAAGAAAGTGTTGAACTGTTTGCCAATGGCTTTGATAATAGGAATTGTATACAAAGATTGCTCCTTTGTTGTTTGTTGTTTGCTGGTTTGAAATGAAATTGCTTGCCAAATGGGTACCTGGAAAGATGATATCTGTAGCTTGGTATAGGAAATTTGAGGAATTGATGTAGACCTAGTTTTCAGATCTCAGTGGAAACTTGTTCTTGTGATGATGAATAATGTGATGAACCACGCTCTATTCAATTGGTTGTCTAAATTGCTATTAAGTACAACTGAACAACAGTGAATTTTGCTCTTGTTTACTAGTCTTGGCATGAATCTGTGAATTTTTCATACACATGAATGAAATACACTTTGATTTTGTTCTGAAAAAGAATTAGAAAATGTATCCGTATTTAGCTTTGTTTAGGGGTTTTCTGATGTTTTGGCTTTATGCACACTTGATGAAACTGTAAGCATTTTCTGCTTCAAATTGTCTCACTGAATGGTACTATGTCTTTACATAACCCTGATTTTCTAGTCACCGACTGTGAATTCTGTGATAGCCTTGTTTTATAAATCCGTGGACTTTCTAGTCTTTAACTTGCAATGTCTACAAGGTGTACCATTGTTTAATGTATTGTCATGTTGCAGGACCTGCTAGATGTTACCGCCAGATCAAGAACAAGCCCTACCCTAAATCCCGGTTTTGCCGTGGTGTGCCTGACCCAAAGATCAGGATCTATGATGTCGGCATGAAGAAGAAGGGTGTTGATGAGTTCCCCTTCTGTGTTCACCTTGTCAGTTGGGAAAAGGAAAACGTCTCAAGTGAGGCATTGGAAGCTGCTAGGATTGCTTGCAACAAGTACATGACCAAGTTTGCAGGAAAGGATGCTTTCCATCTAAGGGTCAGAGTTCATCCCTTCCATGTCCTTCGTATCAACAAGATGCTTTCGTGTGCTGGAGCTGATAGGCTCCAAACCGGTATGAGGGGTGCTTTTGGCAAGCCTCAGGGTGTCTGTGCTAGAGTTGCTATTGGTCAGGTTCTTCTGTCTGTTCGTTGCAAGGACAGTAACAGCCACAATGCTCAGGAGGCCTTGCGTCGTGCCAAGTTCAAGTTCCCTGGTCGCCAAAAGATCATTGTCAGCAGAAAGTGGTAAGTAGAGCTTTTGCCGTGTCCTAGTACAGTTTATCTATTTGATGTTGTGTTTAGACTTTAGACTGAGTGTAGGCTTATTTGTTTGCTATGGTGTTTTTCAGGGGTTTCACCAAGTTCAACCGTACTGATTACGTGAGGTTCAAGCAGGAGAACAGAATCATGCCTGATGGTGTCAATGCCAAGGTAAGAAGAACCAACACAAGTTTCTTTTATATCTCTCTCTCTATTTGTTAGTGTTCATAATGGGCTTTTATCTGACTTTTGTTGGTGATTGCTTAACAGCTTCTTGGATGCCATGGACCATTGGCCAACCGTCAGCCTGGAAGAGCCTTCATAGACGCCACATCTTAGAGGAAACTGTGACCTAGTTTATGTTTTTAATGTTTGTGGAGTTGTTGAACCTTGTTTGTGTCAGCATTAAGACTTCTTATGTTCTATTCTGTTTGTTTGGAACCTACACTGTTTTGCTGCTGAATGCAGTCACATTTTGTTTCAATTTTGATGTTCTAAAGTTCCCTACAGATGGAGGATTTTATTGCAATTGTCATGCTCTTTAGTTTTATTTTTGATGCTCAACTTAGACTGTGTACTCGACATTGCCTTTGTTGAAATTCTAAACGTTAAAACCCATCGTGTTTTGACCCAGGCTGTCAGGCAAGTTATACGCTTGATGAAATGATACATAATCAGAAACGCCATTGTCTCAATTAGACCAAGCTCCTTTTTTTCTGGTGTCTATGATTTAATGAAACTTTAATCTGAATATCATACAAAAATGAGTATGTTAAGTAATTACGGTTGATCACTAGATTGAGGGCCTGTTTGGTATCCAACGGCGGAAACAGAAACGGAATGGAATGGAATAGAAATGAATCTAGTCCAATTATGGGTCACTATACATTAATTGAAAAAAATATTTTAATTTGAAACTTTGAAATTTGTGTGTCTAGAGAAGGGAGGAAGGGAATGATTGAGGTGTTTTGTTACCCCACCCTTAGATTAGGGAATGATTGAGGTGCCACAAGGGTACCGCAAGCCTCCTTGCGGTAGTTTTTGAATGAAAATTGAGGTGACTCATCATGTATCATGATGCTAATGTGGACTAGGTTCGTTTCCATTCCATTCCATTCCGTTTCCGTTTCCGTCGTTGGATATCAAACGGGCCCTGAGTGCATAGTTCTGATAAAATATTCTTAAAAATCGCATAACTGATGTATAATTTGATAGGACGATGCAATCTACCCTATCTCGTATAAATAAGAATGCATAAATTTTTTGCTCAGAAAAAGAATGCATAAATTTTGATGAACGAATTTTTGATTTTTACGTAACTACTCCCTCCGTCCCATTGAGTTTGTCTCATAGGACAAATTTTGCGGTTTTTAAGGAAGTGATAAAGTAGGTATTGAGATATGGGAAAGTGGGTAAAAGTTAAAATTGAATGAGGGTAGTTTTGTAATTTTATATGTGTAAAAAGTTGAAAAGAGATAAAGTAGAAGGAAAAGTTGGATTTTGGGTGTAAAAAGTGAGTTTGAATAAGGGTAATATTGTAAGAAATTGTTGATATAAAAGGAAAGAGGACAAACTTAAGGGGACGCCTAAAATAGAAACGAGACAAACTCAATGGGACGGAGGGAGTATATTATAAGTAGAAGATAAGTACAAATTTTGCTAAAGGAATTTGTTTTTTTTGTTTTTAATAAGGAAAGGAATTCGGGTCGTCACCATCAGTGGCGGAACTAGGATTCCGTGTCAGAGGGGACTAAATACAAAAAGGGTTTTGCTATTCGTCGCCCCCGGGGCGACATATAAAATCCCAAAAATAGAAATATATCTCTGTAATAGCTTTCAAATTTGGATTTTTATTGTATTAAAAATAAATCTTTCCTAATAACTAGCTATCATATCTAGATTTTGATTAATTAAATAATATATGTAAGATTTTCTCCTTATTAAGTTTTAGTAGTTTATTTCATCTTCTTCATTATGTAGATTCACAATCGTTAAAAGTCTCCCAATTTGAGCAAGGAAGTCTCTTGATCTCTTTAAAGCTTCATAGCTTATACACGTGTTCTCTGTAATTGCTCACTCATCAAGATTGAACACCATGATATCCCACTTGCTTTTGTTTTGATTTTTATGTTTTCAATGTTTTACTTACTACATACTGTATTGAATTAATCCATATTAATATTGGCATTCGTTTGCTTCGAGTAAACATTGCGACCCTAAAGTAACTCTATTCGTTTGCTCTGCTTTTATGTACATAATATATACAGTAGCTTTTTGGTTTTTTAGTTTTATGGAAGTTTTTTACGGTAAATATCCCCAAAATCAAAACTATAATTAACCAAATCTAAATCATGACTAACTAATTAGTCTTAATTATGCTAATTAGTTATCACATCTAGATATGAGATCTCTTAACAAGATATACTTCTATTTTTGGGATTTTATTTGTCGCCCCCGGGGCGACGAATAGCAAAACCCATATAAAAAATAGTGAAATTGCAATCATTCATAAACCCATCTCTGAGCCGATTGCGTAATCAATGTTTGACAAATTTCATAGCATAAAAAGCTCATTATTCTCCCAAAAAAAACCATTCATGAACAAGAACAATACAACCTTTTGAACAAGTTAATAATCTCATTATTCTCCCAAAAAAATTGTCAAATGTAATAGACTAGCAATTAATCCTAAATTATACAATTACACGGATGATTAATTAATCTTAATAACAAAACATAAGCCAAAATACACAAATTTAATTTTACAAACCGGTAGATCTGGACGCTAGAGGCCAGAGGGTGAAGGCGGTCGACGGCGTAAGCAGAGGCGGATGATGGCGGTCAGAAGACTGCGGGTCTACGACGATCTGAGAGCGGGACGAGACGAGACGAGGAGGGCAGCGGACACAGGGCGGAACGGCGGAGTGGTGGACGGCGTCGGTGGTGAGAGACCGAGAGAGTGAGAGACTAAGGGAGGACGAGGGACGACCCGGAGTGAGAGACTGAGAGAGCGGCGGAAGGCGGACGACGCGTCGACGAGAGTCACGAGACCGAGGGAGCCCACAAGGAAGGGAGGGAAGTTGCGCCTACAACCCCCACTAGGCACTACGTAGTTCTGCCTCTGGCCACAATGTGTAGATATTAGTGCAAACTACCACCGCTCTTGAGTTATTTTGCAAGTTTGGGTTAGTTGGATCATGATTATCCATGGGATGATGAGGGAGGAAGATAGCAAGATAGGATGAGATGAAAAATGTAGGCTTAAAACATATGTGGTCCCCTAAACTTGCACACATTAGTCATTTTAGCCCCTCAATTCATCGGGTATTCAATTTGACACCTGAATTCAACGTTTTGTGACCGATTGGACACCTGGACGCTAACATGGCAAAAAAAGTTGCCACGAGGGTGCCACATATACGTCCGTTTAAGCGCCACGTCATTATTTGATTAAATAAAAATACTATAACAATAAGCAAATAAAAATTAAAACCCCCATTCTTTTTTCCCCTTCTTCTTTGTCTACCATTCAAGAGCATCCACCGCCGACCGTTCCTCCGGCTGCCAGACCTCAACATGGACACAGGCTCCAACCTGGTATTGTTCCCCTGTTCCCCGACTCCCAGTTCAAGAGCATCCTCTTCGAGGGCAAAACGACGTCTTCCCCTCATCCCTCCTCACGTGCCAGTCACAAGCCTACTCCGCCGCCCAGCACCACCTCCCACCTCTCACCTCCGACATCTGCACCGTCTCCACCAGCCGCTGCAACATCCAACGGATATCGTTCGCCTCCACGCACCAGATCTGCGTCGTCGCGTTCGCCTTTGCGCTCACCACCGAAGGTGTCTTCGTCTTCGTCCGTCACCCCCACGAATCGTCGGCGACTGCAGAAATCGAGATCTACGCCGCGACCCCACCTCGCGAATTCCGTTGCCGCCTGTCCTCGCTCGTATCGCCATCCGCTGCCAGCGCCCCGTCGAAACCTTAGATCTAGGTTGACACAATTACGCCGCCACCACCCCTTCGTCCCGTCGCTCGACTGCCTTCGCCACCCAGTCTCCGGCTGATCCACCTTCGCCGTTCGAGCCGCCTCTACTCTACTCCGGCCACCGCTCCGACGAAGAGTCCTGCCGCACCCAACTTTTCGAACGGCTAGAAGAGGAAGGGGATAAAGAATTGGGGGTTAGCATTTTTTTTACCTTTTATTTTGTTATTGTTGTTTTTTTTCTTCAAATAATGAGGTGGCAACCAAATGGCCTCCACATGGCATTTTTATTGCAATTGTTTTTGCCAAGTCAGCGTACATGTGTCCAATCGGTCACAAAATGTTGAGTTCAGGTGTCAAAGTCAATACCCGATAAATTGAGGTGTTAAAATGCCTAATGTGTGCAAATTTAGGGGGCCATGTATGTTTTAAGCCGAAAAATGTATGCAATATTGAGTTCTATTTATAGAGAAAAAAAGTTGTAGGAGTTTTTTTTTTTTTAAATGTCATATTTTTAATATTATTGTTTGCAATCTATTAATGCTTAATTGTAATAAAAATAAATGATTGTAGTTGATAGATGAAAAAGGTATGCAATATTAGGTTCAATTTATAGACCAAAAAGGTCGTAATTTTTTTTCTTTTTTTAAATGTCACCTTTTAATATGTGTGTTTGTAATTTGTTAATTATTAATTGTAATGAAAATAAATGAATGTAATTATAGATAAAAAATGTATACAATATTAGGTTCAATTTGTAGACAAAAAAATTGTAAGAATTATTCTCTTTTATTTTTGTGTTTTAAAATATCTTTTTAAAAATATTTTTATTTGTAATTTGTTAATGCTAAATTGTAATGAAAATAAAAGAATGTAGTTTATAGATGAGACACATGTCAAATTTTGATTGGGTGAATATGGAGAGGAATGCACAAAAGCCAATGTGCACATTCCTCTTCCCATAGAGGAATTAACCTCATTCCTCTCTCAAGAGGGGATCCTCTCTATAGGTAGTATAGATGGATAAAAAAAAAAGAGATGAGAGGTAATCCTCTTGATAGTAGATGCTCTTATAAGTTATAACCAAGTATACGTTTGGCACCTCTTGTACGCCCTGCTCGCAAAACGTTGCCCCATGTGTGGTACGAGGCTACAAAATCGAGCGTCTCAACAACAGATTTCCATCTCCGCCGGTGATAACGCGGACGAGATCCTTTGTCCTCTCTTGGTGTCCCTTTCTTCTGTCCCATTCAATTTGATTGGTTAATTTATATAATTTTATTAAAACAAAATCAATTTTAGATTAGTTAAAGGGGATGTGAACCAATAGGTTTCAAGGGACATAAGGAAGGGACACCAAGAGGGGACAAAGTATCTCCACCGGTGATAACGCCGTTACATCTCCAAAGTTTTAACATGACTCTATTACAACCCTGAGTCCATATCTATTCATGAATGTATATGAAGCCCAACCTGAAGCTTCATGAAGCGGCAAAACTTCACATTCATATAGGTAGATCCTTTCATCATGCACCTACATTGCACTTTTCCAAAGGAATTTGGGTAAATCCTTTCCGAAGGAAAGGGAAATGTTTATCCCTAATTTTGTTTAATAATTCTCAACAAGAGCATATTCCCCTATTGATGGAGGTCATGGCAGATTGACAACAAGAGCATATTCCCCTATTCAACAATGAGGGCTTAACACCAGAAAACGGTAAAACTTTTATTGATAATTCTCAAGTTCATCGTTCCACTGTTACCCTATAGTAACATATATCCTGTTACTCTATAGGTAACATCATAATTCCTTAATATCTCCCTCTACAAATTTTGTTAAGGAATTTGTTTTTTTTGTTTTTAATAAGGAAAGGAATTAGGGTCGTCACCATCAGTGGCGGAACTAAGATTCCGTGTCAGAGGGGGCTAAATATAAAAAATAGTGAAATTTCAATCATTCATGAACCCATCTATGAGCCGATTGCGTAATCAATTTTTGTCAAATTTCATAGCATAGAAAGCTCATTATTCTCCCTAAAAAAACCATTCATGAACAAGAACAATACAACCTTTTGAAGAAGTTAATAATCTCATTATTCTCCCCCAAAAAAATTGTCAATATGTAATAAACTAGCAATTAATCCTAAATTATACATATACATGGATGATTAATTAATCTTAATAACAAAACATAAGCTAAAATACACAAATTTGATTTTACAAACCGGTAGATCTGGACGCTAGAGGCCAGAGGGTGAAGGCGGTCGACGGCGTAAGCAGAGGCGGATGATGGCGGTCGGAAGACTACGGGTCTACGGCGATTTGAGAGCGGGACAAGAGGAGACGAGGAGGGCAGCGGACACAGGGCGGAACGGCGGAGTGGTGGACGGCGTCGGTGGGGAGAGACCGAGAGAGTGAGAGACCGAGAGAGCGGCGGAAGGCGGACGACGCGTCGACGAGAGTCACGAGACCGAGGGAGCCCACGTGGGAGGGAGGGAAGTTGCGCCTACAACCCCTACTGGGCACTACGTAGTTCCGCCTCTGGCCACAATGTGTAGATATTAGTGCAAACTACCACCGCTCTTGAGTCTCGAACTCGAAACCTCATAGTACATCCATAAATGCTCAATCAGTGAGTTGACGCGTCGAGGGAATTTGTTGTTACGTAACAAACATGTATAGTTAGAAGATTAGGCACAAATGTTTTTGCTTTTGTTTTATGTAACTAAATGGAGGATAAAGTTAAAGTAATTAATTATATTTTTCTAAGGGTTGATTAAGTGGAGAATTAGGTGACTTCACATGCATTTCCACATATGTGAAATTAACCACGGTTTGACTCGTAGACAAGTTAAACCACGGACTAACATATGTCAAAGAGATTCTTTATATATATACATATAGATTCACTAGCTAGTTATGATCTTACGACTTTCATTGAAGGGAAAAAGATGGAAATTGATCAGGAGAAATTGGATAGCTCTAATACCATAATGCACGATCAATCTTAACGTGGTTCTTATTTCTCTGTTGCCAAAGGCTACAATTCAGTATAGAAAAATACAAAGATATTGAACCAAGATTTAAGGGAAAGATAGGATACTTTTTTTTTGGCAACGGCCTATAAGGGTTATTGCAACGACAATAGTTTATCGTTGCGAAAAATATTTTTGGCAACGACCTATAAGGGTTGTTGCTAATGATTGTTACAATAAATAAAAATTTCGCTTCCCTCCGACCCAAAAACACGCGGCACGAACAAAATTTTGGATTTGTATTTTGCTACAAAAGTGGGCGTTGCGAAAAATGCATGGATACATAATGCAACAAGGGCAGTCGTTGTGAAAAATATGGTACAGGTATGGCAACGACAAAATCATTGCAAAAAAATAGTAAAGAAAAAAGAAAATTAATTAAAAAGCCCTAAATCTCATCTCACACTCATCTCTCTCGATATCTCTTCTCCTCACACTCGTCTCGCTCCAGCCCCTCTTCTCCTCACACTCGTCTCGCTCCAGCCCGGCTTCAGTCCAGCCATCTTTGCCAGCGGCTGTCATCAGGGGTGGACGCAGACGAAGGAGTCTCTGAAGGTGACAATCGACGGCTCCGTTGAAGACTTGAAGTCGCGATCGGAAAGGCCGAGAACTCGAAGCGCTCTGCAATGGTCCTCATCGACGGGGAGAGCGAGGCTTCCTTCGGAGGCGGAGACGGGGATGTGGACGGAGGAGAAGGTTTGCTGCTCAGGTTGCGAGAATTCTGCTTCCGGATGGATCATCTAGGGTTTTGGAGGTTCTTGACGGTGAGGAAGAAGGAATTGGAGGTTCATTTTGGTGCTAAATTCACTCGTTTTTCTTTTCCATATCTTCTTTTTCTTTTGCATATGAGCTATATGCAGGGATTATCTGAACTAATTTGGTGAAATCGTTGTTGGTTCTACAACTGTGTTACCTTTCTTCTTAAAGGTGGTGTTGTTATCTTTTGCATAGATGAAATGTCTGTGTTCTTTCAAGTTTGTGCTCTATTTATGAAATGAAAATAGAAATGAGTGTTTAGTGCAAGTATTCTTTGATTTAGTGCAAATGATCTGACCATCTTGTTACTTGTTGAGGATATGGCCTGGGATAGAGACTTATGGAGGTACAAAATTAGAGTCACAGAAGTTTAGTTTTCATGTTTGTGTGTGAATTGTCCAGTCTTTTCTTTTGTGTTTTCCTAGTTGTTTGCTTTCTTTTCTTGGGTCTTTCAGTAACATCTTCTCAGCGCACCCAAGGTAAGGGTGCAGAGGTCACTCTAAGAAATCCTCATTGTTCCTCGTTAGCTTTATCTTTATTAATATTTTACTATTAAGACATTTCGTTTCCAGATTGGCTGGCTCTTAGGATCAGGGAAAAATTGAGGCAATCGTGTTGGGTGTATGGAACACAGCATCATGTAGAAAACTGGATTAAAAGAGAAGACTTGTTTTCTAGATAGTGAAAGGAAGTTGACGCTGAAGAGAGAGAGCCATTCTAGAAATACAGTATTGCACAGAGGAGAGCTAATCTTTAGTTGTTTTCTCTCCACTTATAATCTTGTAAAGATTAAACGACACTTAAGTAGATCTTTTTAGGAAATTGAATGGCTAACCTGCAATTTTCCGTTTTGGCTGGATTTACGTGTGGAAGAAAACTATGTTAAACTAACCATCATTGATGAAGCTATGCACTTTCATGGCTCAATATTGTGAAGGCTTGACTCAGTAGTCATCATCTCAGTTCTGCTGCATCCCCTTTTTATTGAGATTGTCTTTTTATTTCTTATATTTGGATTACTGGACCATGATATACTTCAGAATATTCAGATATTTTTTTCCCTGTATAGGTATTTGAAGGGTTCTTCTCGCAAGTTACAAAATATACTTTAGGGTATTCTGATCTTAATGATGATAAAGATCATGTTGCATACAATAAACATGAGATAGCAGGGGTGACATCTGAAATTGATGATGTAACAGTGCAGTATGGTACGGTCATAGCACAGAATTGGATTCACTCACTACTTGTGTAATTACTTGCAATTTGGAAGTCGATCCATTTAATATAGTAATTCAGGGGTCCATCAAGGGATATGTTACAAACAGTTCTGGTGATTCTAGGTGTACCAATTTGGGTTTAATACAATTGCCTAAATTTGGAATTTGGCTTTCAACTTATAACATGTCAGGAGTACTTACCTTTCCAGAAGACAAGCAAGAGCTTAATGCTGGTTTTTCAGGGTTTCAGTGTGCTTTATTCAAATATAATATCCAGATTCAGAATATAATTGGTCAGTTGGAGGATGAAAGTGGATTCTTGAATTTTATCCTTTGCATCTATGAAAGTTCTCTATCTAGTAGCATATTTATGTTCTTTCTTACTAACAATGGTTTTGTCCAGATCTTACGGTTTTACAAGTTGTTTGCTACTCGTGCTGATCTTCATAGAACAGTTTATACACATGCAAAAGAGAAGGTCAAATATGCTGCTGCATTTCACTCATTCAATTGTGTCTTAGTGCAATGAGCAACATTTTTTATGTAACTTCTTGGTTACTGCAATGTTTTCATACAATTGTTACTGAATGCAGGCAATTGAGTTTGTGGTTGTGGATGCTCTTGTCAAAGGAAATAACTATCTAGAAATTTCTCCGTATATTCATGAGCCATCTAAATACTGGAAGGTTGGGTTGATGCAATTCGACTTAAATTTGGTTTCCATATGGTTATATATAGGTTTAATATCTTGTGCATCATTCTTTTCCCATTATTCAGCTGGATGATACCGTACTTAAAACTATTGAGACAGCTCCTGATCCAGAATGGAAGGAAGCTAGGGATTTAATTCTGCAGATTAGGAGGAGGGACCTATAACAGGTACCATCACTTTTCCTGATTCCTTGTAACTTTTGAGCTCCTTTGATATGACGTACGTAGATAAGTTAGTAAGTTATTTGTACTTCTCTACTCTTAACAGTTCTGTAGTGAGTATGCCATTCCCAAGGAAAAACTACAGCACTTCAAAGATGTCACTGCTCGATATTATTTGTTCTCAGGTTTTGAACTTCTTTCCCTATATGTAATTCCCTTCTGCTATTCTTATCTTAATTGTTTTTACCAATTTTGTTAACAGAATTCTGGCAAAGTGACCTTGAAAGAAGAGGACGTTGCAGACCCTGTTGTTTTTAAATACCTAACAAGAAAAAGTTGAAAAATAGAACACTACTTACCCATATTGCACCATGAATTGCTAAGGATTTTGGGAGTACTGAATAGTTTTCAATACCTAATCACCGGGTCAGCCACTTACTCCATGCATTCTATCAAGATATGATAGTGAGGGTCTATTCCAAAAAGCCTGAGCTGGTATGTTTACGTGTTGGATTTTTCTTATTGGTGTTGCTTTGAGTTTAGGTAGGTGTTGGATTCACTTTTTCTGAATTTTCTAACCAAAACTACAAGTAGGTATGCATTTTAAGCTTTTTCTCAAGGATTTTTACATGCTTATATAGGAACTTTTGCTTTGTGTGTATATATGAATTTTTATTTGTTTTCTTTTCAGTTTGAAGTCTGAAAGGAGATGAACTGAATTCTAGTTTAAATGTTGCTCTCTGTAGGTTCGACCACTAAACCTTTGTTCCCAGGTTGGATTATGCACCTCTGATGGAGCTTGGCGGGTTAGGTCAATTTTAAGTATGCTCTGAATTGGTTACATGACTGAATCAATACACAGATATTGTTCAATTACAGTCTGCAGCTATTTTTCTACTTGCTTTCTGAGAGATTCATTTTGTTCAAGCTAGCTAGGAGCAAAGATGTTGCCATAACTCTTTTTGTTATTACTGTTAAATGTGGCTAGTTAGGAATTATGTCGTTTCAAAATGACGTTATTTGTACCTTATTGTGTTGGATTTGGCATGTAAATTTTGGGACAAGTAATGTTATATATTCTTAGCCTTTTGTATGCTTTGTAGCAGCAACGTTTTTGTTTGACGAATTAGTTAATTTAGGCGCAAATCAATCACCTCATGGTGGTAAAAAAAATTTAATGTAATCTTTTGCAACGACCAAGCTGTTGCAGTAAATAGGATCTTTTGCAACGACCTAGCCGCTGTTACAGTAAATACGATCTTTTGCAACGAAATATGTTGTTGCAAAGTACTACTAAGCCAAAAGATTAATCATAGATCTTTTGCAACGATAAAGTTTTTGCAACAACAATTGTCGTTGCAAAAAATTATTATTTTTCGCAACAACAAAAGTCCTTGCGGAAAACTTTCGCTACGAGTATTCCCGCAACGACCCTGCAACGACAAATGTCGTTGCAAAAAATATTTTTGGCAACGACATGCGATCTTTTGCAACGACAATTGCCGTTGCAATAAATGCATTTTCTTGTAGCGCACGAAGCCTACACCTGTCCGGCAACCTATATAGCTGCAATCCGCCTGAGGATTGTAGTCTTCCCTGTCAGATGTTGTTCAAACCTGTGGAGCTCTCCCAGGATGGCGACAGAATCAACGTATATCCTCATTGCTCTTTTAAGCACCTGGCAGGACTCAAATCTTGAAGGGCAACAATTAGCCCACTCAACACACCCCCTCCTACGGATTAGTTAGTGCCAGTTGCTTCAAAAAACAGAGTGCCTCATATTTGTGGGAATTCTCTGAAAGGAAACACCATTATCAGATGTGGGGTTCTCTCGGAATGCCAATATTCGGTTCTTTCTCTCCTGAACAAAGCTCAAAGTGTCGGCAATGCCCTCGACGGGTTCGGGATTTTGAACAGCGGGGACGACTCCGATGAGGGCCTCCCAATGCTCATTGTAGTTCTCCATGGCGGGGTAAAGACAGAGCAAACCAAGCTTGGGATTGGGGGCAAAAACAGAGAAAACAAGAAAGCGATTGTTGTATCACAGGGAATTGGGGGTAGCAGAGATCAAACAAAGCAATCGGGAATTGGGGCAAAAACAGAGGAAATCAGGTTGTAGTGAAACGAGTTGATCATATCATCATAATAGAGCATTGGACCGATACTATTTTTACGATCTTTTTTGCGCACTTTTTTTATTGACAGTCTTTTTCATGCGGTATCAGGTGCCAGTGCCACACAAAAAAAAAATACACTGAATCTTCTTACGACATAAAAAAAGAGTAAATTTAAAGAAAAAGTGTAGAAATTAACAAGATTATGCTGAGAAAACCTACAAATTCATGCATTATAGATTCTCTAATGACTCAAACAATAATGGAAAGACCTTCATATACACTTGAACAATACAATATGAATTCATTTTCATCACATTTTCAGGCTCCGTTTTACAACATATGAAACTGTTTACCATTGCCCATTCTTCCACAAGCCATTGCATATTACCAAAAACCCTCACTTCAAAACCACTCCCTCATTTTGCCACGTTCACAATTGACCTAATCAAGTTAGAAAGAACTGGACGTGAAAATGTGAAATCCATCAATACAATAACATAAGGGAACTACAGTGAGGTCCACAAGCTACGAGTAAAACGACAACAACACCTAAATAGATGTACAGAAAACAAAGACAACTCCCCATAGTGCCAACAAGCACCACCAATTACAAAACTGTCTCAAGAACTCCTTCCTTCGAAAAGATGAGAACGGGTTATTCACAAAATGACAAAAAAAACAAAAAATAAATCTATTTTAATTTCTTAGTCTATAACTCTATATTGTCTGAATTGAACCATATAACAACTATCCACGTCATGGATGTTGGTTTTTCTATTTATCAATTAAAAAGTGTCTACCTTATATCTTAAAATTGTTGGATTGAGCACGTTAAGTAATGAATTATATTGTTCCTTCGTGGATCAAAGAACATAACTTTCAAATGCAAGACCACACACACTCAAGATCAAGATTGTTTTCTTAAAGGGATATGACCTTTGGATCTAGTACAAAAACCAAGAAGTTTTAGCGATTAATAGTAGATAGCTAGCATTTCCCATTTCTCATTAAAGCTTAGATAAGTACAACAATCCTAGAAGGAATTTCTCCGAAAACAAGAACCACAAACACAACATTAGAACTTCGGAAAATTGAAAAAGAGTTCACAAAGTCACGATGATCCTTACAAACCCTAATCCAGTGGGCATTACTAACGAACAACTGAGAAGCATATAATATAACATATACCGTTCAAATGTAAGATCTAGCACGTAGGGTTTTAGACTTTTCGGTTAGTAGGGCGAGATACCCACATTGGCCTGTGCTGATAAGAATCCATCTTTCATCATAACATGGTCCTCTCCATCCTGCACATCATAATGTAATAACATCAAAACTTATGTCAAACTCTTAGATTTTAACACCATTATTGAAGCTTTGAAATTGGTTGATTAGGGATTTAGCAATTGTACAATTGAGAAGTGTAGAATGTACCTGCTGGCGCATGTTAGCTTTCTTCACGGGCTGGTGGTCGGGCATGAGTCCGAAGTGAATGTGCGGGAAGTGGGCCCACTTGAAGAGAAAAAACATACACAAAAAACCAAATCAGAATTTATGAGTTTTATGGCTTATATATGAAAATGAAAAGTGAAAGTTTTAATTTTTCTTTGGATTTTAAAAAAGAATATAGATATTTGTGAAGAGAAGGGAAACCCTAGTATGAATTGATCATATTTAAAATATACATACGTTTTTGGCAGCTGCACTGAAAGCTTCCCTGTGACTAATATCAGGATTTCCAGCTTTGATACGTTGGATCTCTTCCCTGAAATTTCCATGGCATAAAATTGTGTTAAAAATGGAAACTATACCATGTTACTTGTAGCCAAGATTTCTGTTGAAACGTCTATGTGTTTCTTTCTTTTTCGTTCATCTAAATGTTCATATTCTTGGTTATATATTGGTCAAGAGTAAAGATCCATTATTAATCTCACATGTTGTAAAGCAAACTTGGGCATTTTGGGAGATCTTTCTTAGGAAAAGTTAAACCTCAAAATACATATGGATGATAATGCATGTAAGATTATATATAGCAACTTGAATCAAAAGGGTATGTAATTAAAACTATATAGTATGTATTTTAGAAAGGGAAATTTAAATGGGTAACTTTAATGTCACGAGGGCACGCACAAGAATTAACTTATTTTCCATTTTGTGAACTTTTGAATATGTGGGTCTTAAGTTTTTTTATTTTTTTGACATGGGACCTGAGCATTTATGGCATGGGCAGAGACTGACCTTAGACAATAGCTAGCTAGCAACATTTAAATGGTCCCAAAATCACAAGGCCCACTATATATAAGTCTATAGAATATATTCAACAAAATTAAAACAAAAAGAAGAAGAAAACAAAAAATTCAGAGGGCAATTCAGCTAGAAATTAGTAAAAACTTACTTGATGAAACGGTTGTAGGCAGATGGGACTCTCTGTCTCTTCTCCGGAGCTGGACATTGACAATGAACAGACAAAAAACACACAAACATTTTTCATTAAATTCACACCTTTCAAACTTTCTCTCTCTCTAAATCATAACCTCATCATGATCTTCTCTTACACACGTCCTAGATTTTCTTTCCATCACTTTCCTTGTTGGATCCCTTGCACTTCTTCAATTCCACCCACAAAGTACCTAATTGGGAATTAGGGTTTCTATTTTCTATCCACCATAAATTCTAGGGTTTCCAAGCCCATTTCATCTCATTTTGAACTTAGAAAAAAGGGTATGTCTTCCTTTTCATTTACCGTTGAAATCAAGAGACAAAGCCCGGGATTTAGGCCACATTCAGTTACAAAAAAAATGAGTAGGAACAAGAAGTGACATCTCATGCCTTTTGCATGGTACTAAACATACCCATGAACCTTCACATCTTGTAAAAAAAAGTTGTCATCTTTTTCAGATAAAAAAAAAGGAGAGAAGAAGAACAGAGAGAAGGAGGTAAAGCCCTTGAATATATACAATAACTTTGCTTTTAGCTTTTAGGGCAGTGCTGCAAATTTATAGGCATGCACAAAAAGTGGAGGCTCAACATTTTTCCAAAGGTAAAGTCATCAATCAAGAAGGCATGGCAAGTGAATGCTAAAGAAAGAACACATTTAAGTTTCCCTCTTGTCCATGAAATTAAGGTTTCAAATCAGAAAATAAAGAAGGAAAAGTTAGCAAGTGAACGTTTATACGGAGTATAAAGGACCAAATAGTACTACTACCCCTACTAGTATAGATCAATGCTTAGCTTTAGCTATATGCATCTTTTGAGCATTTTAAAATATTTCAAATGTAAGTCAACCTATTCTAATTAAATTGCCAAGTTTAGTTTAAGATGAAGAAAAGGAGACCAAAAATAGATCTAGATTTAGAAGTAGTATAAGGATAAAAAGGAAATTAATTAAACAAAAGAAAAACTCACGTCTGTTGACCACAGGAGGTTTAGGAAGGTCATGGTAGTCAACCCCAGGAACAGGCAGCAATTGCTCATGATGATTATTGACCGTCTGATGATTCATCAGCAAATTTGGTGATGAGTTCCGGATCTCATCCTGCAATTAAAAACTTAAATTAGTCTTAAACTCCCAAACAAATCTTGCACTCTAGTCAAGCACATGAAACATAATAAGTTAAAAAGAAAATCTAAGAAGAACCGGATGAAGTTACACTACATTAATGCCTTAGGTTACAAAGATTGAAATCAAAGAAAAGACAACTTACATGCATCCAAAGTGTCAATTAAGTAGTCAAACCAACCAACCCACAACACCAGTGGTGTTAATTTAAAAACAAACCCCACTTAAACCCTAAAATTGAGTTGAAACCTACACCTTGTTAACCCTAGCTCCAACACTTGATAATTGGAACCCAAAACCTTACTAACATCATTAGAAATCAAAGAATAAAAACACCCTCGGACCGGTCACTAGGGTTTAAAATTGTACAAAACCCAAATGAACAAAACAACAAGATAAGCTAAGCAAGGGTTTCAAATTGTAGCATAGACAAATGCAAATACCAGAAGATTGTGATGGGTGGGAAAGAAAGGTGAGTGGTTGAGGTGGAGCTGAGGGTGGTTGCCGGCGTTGTTGTTGTTGCCGGCGTTTGGGGTGGCCGGCGGGAGGAGTAGGGCCCGCATGTTGACAGAGAGGAGGTTTGAGCAATGCCCACATCGAACCGTCACCGTCTTGAACAAGCTGCTACAAGGAACACTAACCTACACCCACCATTATAAAGCACAAAATAAAATGACCCATCAAGAGAAACGACCGAAAAGGGGAGAGAGAAATGATAAAAGTGATGTGTGAAAGCGAAGCGGAGAAATTGATGTATTTACAGCGAGGACAGTGTCGCAAAAGGTGCAATGGACGTAACAGAGTTGCTCGGAGGAGGAAGGAGGGAAGAACAAGTTGTGGTCCGGATGAGGAGAAGAAGAAGCTCTTGTTGTTGTTGTTGTTTGATCAGTTGTTGTTGTTGACGAAGAGGATGTAAAGCCTGTGGATGAGTTAGACATTTTTCTTTCTTTCTTTGTTTCTTGAGACTTCTCTTTCTATCTCTACTGAATGAGATGGTGGTGTTGTTGGATGTGATATGATGATATGATTGATTGATAGATGAGATGGAGAGTGGTGTTTGTGTGGGGGCACTTGGGTTTTGATACATGACTGACTCATTTTATACTCCCTGCCCTGCCCCAAACTTCTTTTTTTGTTACTATGTTTTCCTTTTCTTTTCTTGGAATAATATAATAGTGTGTGTGTGTGTAAGTTTTGATTGACAACTTAACTGCCTAGGGATCCATATATTTGTGTGGAGAGAGTTAAGAGATGCCCTTTGGGATGGAAGAACTCAACGGAGCCTTGAGAGTGAGGAAATATTTATGACTTTCATACTAGTCTATTCTAGGGTTCTAGCCAGCATCTAGCCTCAACAGCTTATTAACCATATAAGTACAAAGTTATTACTTTTTATATAAATTTATTAATCCTTAAGATAAGAGTTATACCCATTAGAAGGAAAAAAAATGTATTGTGCTTGTAAATTAGAATGTAAAGGATATTAGGAGGGCTCATGATGTTGGTATTTATTCATTTGCATTTATGTCATGCTCACCTATCCTCATACTTTTTATTTATGTTGCATTGAGATGACATTTCTTGTTAAATAGTTTCTCTTGCTTGTTTGTCTATCTATTAAGTTTCTCCATATGTCGATTGGACCCATCTAATTCTTAAGTGATTGAAAAAAAGGAAATTGGGATTATAATAGTAGATGAGGATTCTAGGGCAAGGTTTGGTGTATGCATATGCCCAATTGAATTAATTCAAGCATAACAAAGCTAGTTAGTTAGTCAATAGAAAAATAAAAGGGCGCGCGGAGAAAGATTGCTTTATTGTCTAGTGCATATACATGAATGAAAGAGCAATGATTTACACAAAGTAAGGTGTATTAAAGATGGAGAAGGGCAGGTGTTAGTGTGCGACAATTAGCTTAGGTAAAGGTGGTAATTGTATGACAACAAGTATTTACATGTGCATGTCGGTTTGCATCAAGGGTCGACTTTTTGGTTTTAATCCATTCATGTTCACATTAGTGTTCAAGCGTTCTTAATTATCACCGTCAAACAAGAGCATGGTTAGTAGCAAGTTGGAGGATTAGATGGAGAAGCTAGAATCAAAGGGTTTTAAACCGAGCGAGACAAAGTAGAAGTATGTGAAGTTTGATTATGGAGGGGTCGAGGAGGCTGATGGTATAAGTGTTTCTTAGTGAGTACATCACAATTCACAGCGAAGAAGGTTATTTTCAAGTATCTAGGGTATTTTTTGCAGAGTGAAGAATTCAAACGTGTTGGCAAAAATGGTGGGGGATCGAATCCCCAACGGTTCTATGTGAGACAAAGATGTTTTCAAAACTAAAGGATAAATTCTATAAGGTGGTACTTTGGTCAACTTTCATGTACTATGCTGAGTATTGGCCAATTATAAGGGTTTAGGAACAGAAGATGATAATGTTAGAGATATGGATGCTCAAATGGATGTGTGAACATACTAGCTTGGAGTGATCATATCATATTCGAAGTCCTTAGAGACAAGACCGGAGTGTCGAGTAAATCTATTGTGTTCCGATTTATTCCTGTCTCTATGTTTGCATGTGGTGTGCCTTGCCGTTTGGGCACGAGTCGTGACTTTGGCGCTTTGCTCAAGTGTTTTACTAATCCTACCTCGTAATTCGGATACTCTTGCTCTTAACTTCACCGAGTCTATTGAAAACATCCTCTCAACTTATTAGTAAACACTAAGTACGCACATTGAGTCAATAGTGTTATAATGGTCGCTAATGATGATGATTATGCTTAAACTTTAGCTAGTGTGATTAGTGCATTATGTAGAGAAAGTGTAACGGGAGAATGAAGGCTCGGAATACTAGACAGAAATAGTAAGCATGTAAGGAGAGGAGGGTGAAATTCCCAAGAGAGGTGCGTGAGAAGCGGCAGAAGTGTGGGGGGGTGAACAAAGAAAGGGACTTGTGCATGTTGCCTTCTCATTCACCTGTTGTTTTCATCTCTTTATTACTCACTAACCCTTTCTCTCTCTCTATCTCTCCTTACTAGTCCTTAGTCCTTTACATTACATTACTACCACCAAGCTAAGCCTTCTTATGCATACTAGCTTCTTCTTAGCTTTTTCAGCCTCCATTTAAGGCTACTATATTATAGACTGCACATATGTGTCTTCTTCCTCTCCTTTCCCTCATCCCCATGCATGTGTGTTCTCTCTAATCTTTCAAACCCGGCCCTTTGATTTGATTTGCTTTTCATTTTTTAGAGTACTACTATAGCATTCTTTCTTTGGCTTCTCATTGGCTAAACACAACCTTTTGAACTCACTTGTTATAACTTATTCCCTATGACTATATGTACATTTGTTAGTACTTACTTTAGACAATTATGGATTGGACCCAAGTGACATAGTCGCTTCCGCTAGCTCTTGCATCATTGACCGGTCAATTTTCGAACCAAACAAGTTATGTTTTTGTCGATAAATGAACTAGTTAATCAATAATATTTGTATGTGCTTATACAAAATTATTGTATATAAACTTGTGTGTAGGACAACTTGGGATGATTAAGATCGATGCGCGTTTTTTGCGACTATTTCCCCTATTGTCAATGATTTTGAGGATTGAATCTCACTAAACTTATGTACAATATGCTTATTGCACATGTGCGTATAGATACATGCTCGCTCCATTAATATAGACCTATCAAATTTTAACAGTATATATTGGTTTCAAATATGACCTATTTTAAATCTGATATTTCCCTATCATCCAATTTAATGTTTGAAAAAATCAATTCAATGGTTAAAGAGCTAGCTAGATATCTATGATGTCATCAATTCAAGAGGCATTCCCCTGGCCACACATAGATTCTTATATAGCACTTTTTACATTTGTCATCAAAGATGTGACCTCCTAAGCCATTTTGCTCATACTCAATTTCTTTTTTAAAATGAATAACACTTTAATTGTCACATGATTATAGAAATCTATTATGGTGTTGCACCCTACATAGTGATATATACCTAGGGTATTTTTTTAATATATATTTCCCGTGTACTTGTTTTTGTTATTTTGTAGCCAGGGGACATTTGTATACCATCAAAACTTGCTATTCAAATCCGTGTAATGGTTTTATATTGTGGTTATCCACATGATATATATAGACTATAGTATCATAGTGTTGTGGTTGAACAAACCAAACATGTTTCCTTTGGGGTCAAAACAGATCAAACCTTTTTTCGAAGTACGTAGTTGAATTCAATAGCTAATTAAATTTGTGTAGTTACGATTATTAATTTCAATCAGCTCGCAGGTGCAAGATCAGAAATCGTACCACGTAGCCTTGCTTTGTGTTTTACACGACCATGAGACACACATATGACTAGCATTCATGGCGATTCTTGTACATGCCTCAGAATTCCCTCTTCGTTGTAGGCTGGCCTATTGATTACATATTTAATATTCAATGTATAAATAGATTGTCTAGTAGAAAGTAACATGCAATTATTTGAACAAGAGACAAATATTAGGCATGTTTATCACAATATTAAGATCTAAGATCTTATTCGAAATATTCAACAAGTTATACCTAGCTACATCTTTGATCATTCTAGTTTTAGAAACGAAAATCCTAAAATAACTGTACATTGACTCGAGTCTTAATATGGACTTACGAAGATACATGACTAGATTCTTTATCGTTTTTATTTCTGAGTTTTTTCGGAAAATTATTTTCGATATGTTTGAGATAAGAGTGTGTACACCTTAAATTCTTAACCCATATCATGCATGCCCTAAGAAAATGATGGTGAAACCTTCTTGCACTTGAATTTAGCTATGTCCAAGGACATATGTTATAAAAAAGAATATATAATTTGTCAATGAAGACAATTTGAAACATCAATCTTTTCTTGTAGGCAAGTGTGGGTCACTTTGTTCCCTAATTGGTGTCGCAGATGAATTGTACTCCTTGGCATGCCCCGATCGATTCACTTGCAATTTTGACACATGGATTTAAATGTATTTTCACCATTTTTTCTATTGAAAAAGTGTAAATATAAAGGTTGAAAAAATAAATAAATATGGAGATAACTTAATATAGTCCACGACTTACATATATGTATGTGTGGTTATAATTTAAGTCTAATTAATACTGCGAAGACACTGTAGGCTGACAAGATAGTGGACAATTCATGAATCATGATACTCATTTTGCTCACTCAAAAACATGGACAAATTAGCATGAAACAAATTATACGAAATTTTTAAGGTCCCCTAAACCAATATGACAACTCTTGGCCTACCACACAAGAGTTGAATAAATGTAGTATAGTTTATACATACGTGAGCTTATGTCAAATGATGACAGTTTCATTCAATTAAAAGACAAATGTTGACATGCATTTTCAAAATTTCTTTTTGTTAAGCGTTATGTTAGCGATGCATTTAAACACATGTTCTAGGACAAACATCTTACACATAGAACATATTATAATTTCCAGGTTTCTAAGGGTTGTCTAAACCATGTTTAAAGCGAGTCAAGACGATGTAATTAAAGAGACCATATGGTTTTGTTCAAGGCGAGTTTGAATCAACTTCTGATGATACCGTGAAGCCAACTCAAGGAAGGAATGAACACATATGTGCAACAAGCACGTGACCGAGCCTTGGACCGGGCTTCATATTTTGAAGACCTAGTAGTGAAAAACAAGCCGAACACATATGTAAACATACAAGAATGAAAAAGCACATGAGAAAAATACATATCATTTCCATAGTTCTATCGATTAGAGAAATGAGCTTTTGAGTTTCTAACATTTACGATAGGCACGAAAACGAAAACATTGCCCGTTAAAATTTAGCGTACATAATTTTGTCACGGTAAGTTAACATAAAGTACCGTTGTCTTATGTACATAGTAATTCCTCATAAATGAGTACATCAAAGTGCATAAGAAATGCAAGCAAGTGATGATGTTTAGAGGGTGCAGAGAAAAAGGAGAGAGCGATATGTCGAAGTGGGAAGCTTCATGTCTGCACCTGCAGATTTGTAGCGTTTGGCGGGGGAGATTTGTAATTACGTGTATACCATGTGATCATTTTGTAATTATGCCCCAATAATTACGTTTTTGTCTTCAACTGTCCAATGAAAATGAAAATGAAGAAAATTACCCTATTCTTTCTTTTTCTTTTTCTTTTTCTGTTTTTGAGTTGACGATTTGACTACTCATTTCCTTCCACAGTGTAAAAACGTACACAGGCAGACAGAGATATCACGTATCAGAGTGCTGATTCGATCCAGAATTGCCCACATTGAGAAAAACTCCCAACTTTTTTAACAATTTATCTACATTTTTTTCCGATTAAGTTACTTTTATAAATTCAATTTGAGTTGAAATAACATACTCCAATTGCTTACCATTTTAGAAAATTATGTGTAATTTTTTTTAATGTGAGTTATAGCCTTATAGGTTTAATTAGGGAGATCGGCTAACTCTGTGACCGACAAAATTACTAAACTGAGTCACGATCACCCTATTGATCACTTTGCAGGTAACTTATTATTCTTATCCATTAGGATGCCCTAGACCGATTCCCGTAAGGTGGGTCCGTCTAATCCTTTCCTAATCAAAAAAAAAAAAAAATAGGGAGGTCGGCTACTTTCTCACCTCTCTTGACTCTTGCCCTTAATAAGTTTCAATTTATAGCTCATAGTTTTTTATTTTATTTTTTTGTCACCTTCACTATTTGTATAAACTTCCAACATTCTACCATTTTTTAACTAATTCTTTCAATATAGCGATGGAAATTATTTCACATGGTGATATTAATTAGGATTTTGGTTTGAATTTTGTTGTTGGGTCTAAAACTCTTTAGTCTTACAATATTATCAAATAAATAAGTAGAAAATTTTGAGTGGTATAATGTTTGTATATGGGCCAATTTCAAGGAATTTGATCACCTTATGTTATATCTAGAGATTAATTGGGTCAAATGGATCGGGTTTTTTTATGTTTAAGTCGTGTCACTTTAGGCTCACACGTACTAGACGAATATATTGGCTTCTTTTTAAAGCTCAGTCGGTCAAATCATTATAGCCCGAGTATGTTTCATGGATCCATATTCATTCCAAAAAAATGAATTCTTTTTATCGTATGGTTAAAAATTTTAAATGTATACTACCTATAGTATAAAGCGGAGATAATGTCTTCACAAAAAATTGTGCCACATGTCATTTCAATAATAAAATATACAGTCGGGTCCTCCTTTACACAAATTAGGTAATTAGAATCTCATATAATCTTATCCCGTAAAAATGATTAAAATTTACCAAAAATTATGAATTATCCCGAAAATTATAAACTATCACTGAACAAGAAGTAGTTATAATCTTCCCATAAATATTACTATTTAGGGAAATTCCTTTTGGTACCCTTGTGGTTTTGACAATTCCTTTTGGTGCCCTAGGAAAAAAGTTATTCCTTTTGGTACCCCTATGGTTTATACATTTTTCTTTTCATATCCAAAACTCTATTTTAACCTATTTTTCATCCAAAAAAAAATATTTTTCATTTAAAATTTAAATTAAAACGAATTTGCTATGAAAATATTTGAATAAATAAAATTTAAATAAAAATATTTTCCATCAAAAAATCAACTTGTGAACTTTGAATATTTAAAACTAATGAGTTTTGGGATTTGTAATTGATTAATATCACATATACATGTTATCAAAAATATATTGAGAATGGTCCAAAAATATATTGAGTTTTGAGATTTGTGAATTTGCTTAGTAGTATTTTATATGATTTATTAAATTGAGAATGGTCAAATTAATCCCAAAAAATTAAGGTTGTTGAAATATAATCTAAAAATAATTGTATATTATATAGTCTACAAATTGTAGCATTTTGTAAGAAAAATTAAATTCGTTTATATTTAAATTTTAAGTGAAAAATATTTTTTTTGGATGAAAAATGAGTTAAAATAGAGTTTTGGCTATGAAAAGGAAAATGTATAAACCATAAGGGTACCAAAAGGAATAACTTTTTTTCTAGGGTACCAAAAGGAATTGTCAAAACCACAAGGGCACCAAAAGGAATTTCCCTACTATTTAATAAAGCGTCATATTCATCATAAAGTAATTTTTAAACAAATTCAACTTATTTATATTATGAGTTGATTTACTATTAATAAAAAACAATTAATCATAATACGAAGATAAATATATGATCCTATTCCGTATAATTTTAACATGATCATTGACATTACATATCTATATATATTAAATTGGATTTATAATCACATTACCCATACATGGTACGGGGAGTTAAACTAGTTAAAAACATAACATTAAAATCCAAAGCATTTTTTTTCTAATATGTAACTTATATTCAACACCCAATATTGCATACAAGATCTTTTGTTTTTCATGGCATCGGATGTTCACTTATTGCATCACAATTTTTGGTTCTTAAAAAGAAAAAATTCAAACATAAAGTTCATTATGTACCAGCTAATATCGGGCACGATGGATTTGGATCGGATCCAACAACAAGAGTAGGTTTTTATATATATATTTCTAGCTACTTTCAAATGGCCACGCTAATTATGTGACATCCATATATTTTCATGCATGACAGTAGACAGACAACATAGTGATTTCTAAGATATCACATTACTGTTTTTTGTTTGTATATAACTTCTTAATATGAAAATGAGGTAGAAACAAAAAATAGTTTAATATAAATGAATAGGGTTCCATGCATCAACTGGCACAACAATCTTTTCTGTATCATAGCAAGTACGTACAAACAAACTCACATTCTCATCCCTTGTTAGTTGACAATTTGACATCCTTCTACACACGTAAATGTTATTGATATGAAATCGTTTTTTCATTCCTCATTATGCCAAATTATAAGACTGATTAATTTGGAAACTAAACCTATCAGAAACATAATAAAAAAAAACTTTTAAAAAATAAAATAAATGAACCTAACAAATCACACATAATCAAATATTCCTAAATGAAAATTATTACATTATAGAAAAAAACAATGTTACACTACATAATTTTTTTTTTGAGCACCATAAATTAATTTCTTAAGACAAAGAAACGTAAGGTAATCACTTAATTAAAGTGTAATTAGTTATCCAACCGCAATTAAATGATGGGTCGGCCTGGCTTTTATGAGTTGTACGTGATAAATATCAGATGGTGATATAATAATGGTGGAAGAGATGGATATGAGGATACACATTTTCTGTACTTTCATCACTTCTCTTCCTCTTTTAATGAAAGATTGACATGAAATGGCATCACAATAAAATCACATAAAATTTTCCTTTTTCCCCGTCCATTCAAAACATGGTATTAAAAATTAACAAACACACATAATAAGCATACAAGGTAAAAACAAATGGTGTCAAAGCCGAAATTATAAGAGAAAAAACCATACAAAGTACTAGTTTTAAGAACCTTTTATATTGTCACAACTTTATTAAGCCTATAAGTAAGTATGATACATTGATATATGGTATGAATATATGTCTATATAAATGTGAAATACTAAAATGTGTGAGCAATTGATAGGAAAAAGAGGCAAATAATTAGGGGGTGTTCATCTACAGCTCTAAACAGAGGTGTGTGTGCATTGCAAACAGTGTGGAGGGCAGAATTCCAATTGATGGGGCAACCCATTTTTCCTTCTTTTTGGTCTCTTCATCACAAACAACTCCATTTATGGATTCTTGTTAATAATGAGAAATGTGCCAAAAGCTGCCCGCACAAGGTGGGGAAAAGGGAGAAAAATAAACATACATATGTAGTAAAAATACAAGATGAAGAAAAAAGTAGCTCAATTAAAATATGGATATGCAATAATACTAGTATTAATAATTACTTAATTAGCATATTTCACCAAAAAAAGAATACAAGAAAATGGAGTATAGGTTAAGCATTTGTGGGCAGTCTGATATTAAAAGTTGTTGTTTAGCACTAATTATCAGAGCTTAATAATTTTGTACTATATCAATGCTGAAATTTATATTTAAAAAATCGAAAATTTCATGTACTATATTGTTTAATAAGACTGAAGGGCATTGTGACGAGCAGAAATGGTAGACAAGAAAATTGAGATACTATCGAACCGTCATTTAATTTTTTCAGTTTCTATGAAAAAAGAACTACAATTACAACTCACAAGTCACTATTGTACGTTCGCCGACTTAATTGTGAAATTAAAAGAAGACAAAAACACAGTATTCAAATATTATTATTTTATAATAGATTGAGTTTTTTTCCTTTCATGATCTCAATTATATACACATCCTAACATAAAAGTGAAAATGATAGATTCGATTCTCATTGACACTATTCTCAATTAAAAAAAGTGTCGAGACTAATATCCCGAAAGTAAAGTTTAGAACAATGTTTTGTTATGTTTTTTCCACAACTTACTAGCTATAACATCTATTTTATAATTTTCTTACTAATCAAAGTAAATGGATTTTCTAACCTATCTTCTCAGGGGGATGACATATTGACATAGTATAACATATATTTGTAAGGATTTAAATCTTATTTATGATCAATTTCTACATTTTCTTTTGATATGTTAGCTTTCAAATTAAAATCGAAAAGTTTATTCTATACTATTAGACAATGTTCTAAAAAAAGGTTACCCGACCTCTAGGTGGAGAGCTATAAAACTACGTAGGCTGCCCGGCCAAATGGATGTGTTGGGATGGTCTTGATCCCAATAATAGATCCCGTAAGGTTTTGATGATGATACAACACTTGAGAAAGATTTAATGTTGTTTGCTAGTGTTTCAGGATCATTCTAGGATGTATGAGCAAAGGAACACAAGCAGGAACAATCGTCATAAGGTGCCAAGGAAACAGAGCTAATGCTGAGACGGGGAGATTCCAGAAGGCGCAAGCAAGGGATCAACGCTGAAGCAGGATACTATATTTGGCAAGAGTACCAACGCGCGAGCGCCAGCGAGGGATCTTTCTATCTTCGGCTGATAAGATTATTCTCTTGTTAGGATAATATTGTTAGAGAGATATTCTGTTTCTCTAATTAAGATTATTCTAGGGTAAATCCCGATTTGTATTATAGGATAGAATCGGTTTCTAGCCTTTAGTATATATAGGGGTTTATGTACTTGCATTTGTTACGAATGCTGAGAGAGTCAATTGCTGAGTGCGATTGAGAGAAAGAACACACGAAGTACTCCAGGTCAAGTTGTGTACGAGAGCTAGAGGTGTGGGTCAAGTCTGTTGAGTCGATTTACAAGTGTGTCCGACGCTGAGGGATCTAGATCTGGGTACAAGGTTTTGTGTAAACCTTAAGATCAAGGATTCGCGTTTGTAAGTTCATACTTGGTAATAACAAAAGGCTGGCTTGATTTAATTGCTTTGTGTGAACTATAATCTGTTTGAACTGTTTTCATATTCCGCTGTCCAGTTCGTTGATCCTTCCGAAGGATCAACGTCTGTATTTTCACACACGTAGATCCTACAGGATGTCTAAGCGGGTTAAAACGCTAGATAACCCCTAGACAGAAAGGGTCTAGAAGGAATTCTTAGAGCAATGCTCTTAGGACGTTGGTTAGAAAGACCGATAAAAATAAAAAAATCAACACTCATAACCCTCTTAAAACAAGGAAAGTTAGTATACAAACGGAAGCCCGAGTCCTTAAAAATGAAATTAGCAAAACAAAGAGGATTTTAAAATATCTTAATAGAGGATGACAACGTAACAATTGTAAGAGCGGCTCAAGGAACTTGTCAGTCCCTTGGAAAATTGACATGTTGATCTCAGACGTCTTGACTATATGACCAAAAAGCTTGAGTCTTTATGCGTGTTGTATGTGGTATGGCCAATAAAATTGCAAACTTGGGTCACAATTTCCCTATCAATCACATGTCGAATCACCTAGAATTGGCTACTTTCATCCGTTGAGATACTGAGTCGGACGACCCTCTTGGGGGGGGTCTCCTGATCCTTTCCTTCAAAAAATGAAATTAGTATCAATCTAAAAGATACTATTATTAGATAACCATGTACATGTACTTGTCAAATAAGATTGCCCTTATAGATAGTACGTACAAAGTTGAGATCACGAGCTCAAATACGTACAATATAGTGGTCTGGTCTCTGTGTACATGTTATTCATCAACTTTGAGATCATATTGTCTGATTGTCATCGATCTTATTTCAGTAACTCGGTGAGCAAACACACACACACACCTTGTGCAAAATGAAAGTGACAAAAAAAACGCGCATGTTGAATATTTACATCGATCAATTGAAGAAGGTAAAAGTAAAAAAAAATGGATCCAAATTGGAAGTAGACAAGGTTAAAAGGAGAAGTTTCAAAGTTGGGTACCTGAAAAAGCCGGTTTTGGACCAGTGTAAAGCAATTGCATTGCTTCAACTTACTCAGCAAACAAAAAATGACTTGCCATTGCCACTAACCGGTTTAATTTAATTTCCCACTTGCCTGATCACATGCAATCGATATAACTTCATATATCCGTAAATTTAATCTCATTTAATGACTTTCGTGGTCTTATGTGTACATTTTGGCTTGCTAGCAACAACTTTGTCTAGTATCTTATTCGGATAAACGTGATTGGTGAGACACTATTATGGGCAATCAAATTAATTGGTTGGGTTGATTGACGTGAAATGTTAATATGCTTTAAAATGAGGTGTTTATGAGAATTAGGAGGTATAATGGCCTGGATTTTCCATAATTTGTCATACGATAGAGTATTGGTATTAGAAACTCGATTTTGTATCCTAGGAAGTTACATTAGACGAGTGAAATCAAAGGTGTGAGCTCAAATTTGGTTGAATGGCGCGTCTTGATCTGCCCTAAAAATAGGGATGCAAATGGATTGGGTGATGACCATAAGCCTAGCATTTTTTGGTGCATCCATCTAGTGTTCGTCGGATGAGTAAGAGTTATGCTTAAGATTCAACCAATAGTGCGTCATTTATTTGTTTTACACATAATTTTCTTTTATAATACATATGCTCTTGAATTTTGTGATTTTTGTACTTAGGATACACAACTATATATGAAGGGCCTTCTTTCGTACCCATCTATTTCTCTGTTTTGTTCAAATTTTCACCAACTTATTCGGGTTGGTTGGGTTGGATGTTCATAGATTGCGAGTGGGATTGTTGTCCCGCAATCGCTTTATTTTCCAGGAAATATATACTTTTTTTTTTTGCAAGATTGTAAAATGTAACCAAAGTTTCTACCGACCAAATCTTCTACTTTCACCGGCCTATGTCTCCAAACATTGACACTGCCTTCATTTATCTGACCATGATTTATGACGAACCTCAACTGAATTACTCGTACTAGTTAGTGGAATGTAAGTGATTGAATACGATAGTATACATGCAGGTACAGCTTGTAAATATATTTAACCGACATAGCCAGGTTACAACTATTTCATAAAGCAGCAGCCATTACAAGTTTAGACAACTTTTGAAAAATTGAAGGTTGGAAATGACTCATGAGATACATTCAAGATTTGACTGAAGTAGCATATATGGAAGAGACTCACAATTACAGTTGCGACATGTCTGCTGAGAATCAATATATCAGCATCTAACTTACTCTGTTTTTCACTTTTAACTTTTACTCTTGTATATACAAAGACTACAAGCAGCAATATTTTATTTTTGGGTGACAGAATTAAGCTTCAATACGAGGTGGCCATGAAACAGAATGACATTAATTGAAACTCTTGTGACGTAGGAAAGTTACACGAGTCAAAAAAAAGGTTGAAAAATAACAACTCCTTTGCAAGCTAGGTACCAAAATAGTCTCTATGTTCAATGTTGGGTTACTTTGCAAGCCAATAGATGATAATGAACAATGTACAAGCTGCAATAACCGCAGCGAGGATGAGTGTATCTCTTGACTTCTTCCTTTTGATTGACCCTGCATGGTTTAGAGCACAAAACTTGTATACTGAATAGCTTACAAGATGGTTGAATGTAAACAAGCAAGTTATACAAGGAAGGCATTGTACCGAGTAAGCCACGGATAACGGGGAACTTCTCGCTTAGTACCTTCACCTTCCCGCCAATATCACCAAACATCATGCGTTGAGACCCCAAGACTGTCCTAGTTGACTGGGCTTGATTTATGACCTCATCTATCTGAAATAGTATTGTGCGTGTCACTAAGAAGAAATCCATTCGAGAATGAAAATATTGATACACTTCACCGTACTCAGTTCTCCATCTTATATGTCCTATAAATATTGATGCATTAATATCCATATTATGGATGCATGAGACAGCAATCACACTAGATGAAATTTGCAGATATGAATGTTTTGAAATAATGAAATCCCAGTCAAAGCTATTGTACATCAGGATATCTACATAATACAAAGAACTGAAATGTACTTCCAGAAAGACTGTGTTGCATTTTTGCTTTGGAAATCTTTAAAGCATTTGAAGCTTTTAGGTATCGATGTGCATCATAATTCTTTAAGCTGACATTAGTCTTTCCTGTGTGGCTGTGTATTCAGAAGAGTCTTTGACATATCAATCATATAACATGAACTACTTATTTTTCAAATCCAATCCAACCACAGGAGATTTAGTGAACCAGATCCACCAGTCAGGGCCTGAATTAAGTAGCTTAAATTTCAAGGATAGAACAAGAACTGAAAAAGATGCTATAATCGCCACCTAAGCAGCCTACTTACTGAAGAAAAGATGCCGTGTATATAAATTAAACACATACTGAAGATGCTGAGTTTAAGAGAAAGACTGACTATTCACGTTCAGAAATTTTCACAAATTAAGAAACATAAAATTTATCAGGAATCTTTGAGAGGGAGAAACATTACCATCCACATTAATCAAGATCATGATCAGTAAAACTAAGTAATATAGAATGCCCACTTTCTTGGGGAAGATTTACTGATTTAAAACAAAAGCCCTTTGAGTCTACCTCTGGGTTCCTTATAAAGTTTTTGCTACTTGTAACTTGTAATAGCAGTGAGAAGCCATGGCCAGTATACCCGTCATTTTCTTATTGCTTAGTACCCCTATCTTTCCTCTTACTGAAGAGGGTAAATCACCTAACTCACATACCCTCTCTTATCAGAAAAGTAAACACAGCCACTATGTATGGGATAAACTAAAATTGTTAACACTTTACTACAATGTAGACACACTTGATGACTTTCTATTGGAGAAAGGCAGGCTCTAGAAGCTTGAACATTTGGTTCCTATCTACTACCTGTTGCTTATAATATAAAATCTATGTACTACTGATTTTCTCATTCAGTGTATATCCTTTAGACTTACATGAGATATGTTTCCATGAATTGTTGCTCTTTCTCTTAGCAGCTGCATTTGTGGTGTCATGCTTCCTGACGTCTGGGCAAAGGCAGATAAATAAGGATGTTACCATTGTAATGTATATAAAGATTCTGATTGAAATATTACCAGCATTACACACCTTGTACTCACTGATTTCATCCCTCACAGAACTAAGCAGCTCAGCATGCTCTCTCATTGAACTTATATTTCCCTTGATTCTTCTGAATTCCTGAGGAATGGTAAGAAATTGGTGAATAGAACTTACAAAAATAATACTTTTCACTTCTTATTGCCCGCATGCAGAAGCAACTATTATAGTCATGGATTACAAGCATTTGAACCAATGTTTTAAGTTCAGCATAAGTAGACCCAAAGCTAGATACTGTGAAATATTTTGAAACCATTAATAACAAGATTTAGGTCAATCCTCAATCATTTTAAAATCCTAGTTGTTCTCGATTATTATATTTTCAGTTGCTGATCATCTTCAGTTCTTCAATAAGCTTAGCAAACAAGATGTCGTAAGGCCATTGTAAATATGAATCACCTCTTTGCCTACAAAAATAACCCAAAGCATACCTGGGTAAACTCATGGAGAATGTCTCTATGTCTAGCCAACTTCTGTGTAACTGATGTGGTAGGTGCAGCAGATCCTGCACATCTACTCATTGAATCATTAATTTCCAGCAACTTTTCAAGCAGTGACTGGATCTCCATTTCCATAGACTTCCACGACCTACCGGAGCCAACTGTTGGTGATCCCGTATCTACGTATAGTAATCAAGCAGATGTTAAAAACAAAGATATAACCAGAATTGAATAACTAAAGCATTAGGTAACAACATTAACAAGGGGCAGCAACACACTACTTCTCACTGATGTCAGTAAAAGGAAATGAAAGAGAAACTGGACTATATTTGTGAGCTAAACTTGAACATTGTATACCTTTAAAATTAGAAAAATCAGTCATCTTGTACAATGCCAATTTCATCACCAAACTCATCTCTACAATTAGAGTCACACCTAGACAGTGTTTTAGTATCTAAATATATACTAGCATATAACATATCTGTGCAAATCCACAATTGTTAAAATAGTATGCAGCTAATACCTAGAAATCCCTAGAATGTGTTCATTATTGGACTAAGGAAAACATAGATCGAAGGAATAGCAAATCCAGATGTGAGAACCTTTCTGGACAGATCTCAGTTGTCAATCAGCAACGAATGGAAAGGATAACTTCCATATCGACTCGAACTGTATCGCGCACAATCGTTTTGTGACAAACAGAAGGAACATCACATTTCTAAACACCGTAATGTGTCATTTAACAAACAGAAAGACAAATCCAAACGCAATTTCCACGAAATTAAAGGCAGAAACCAGCAATTCATAATGTTTAGACACAAATTCTTCCGAATCGATCGAAAATCAGGCGAACTAAGCACGGAAATAGTCGATCAGACAGCAGAAATTGCAGAATTCAAACAATCCAACGCGAATTACCTCCTTGCGTGTACCTAGCACCGAGCTTGGCATAGGAAGAAAGCTTGACATCGAGATCGCCTTCAATCTTCCGAGCCTCCTTCCTCAGCTCCTCCCATCCCGATTCTAGCTCCATACTCGGATCGCCAATCCTCCTCGCTCCAGATCGAGATCTCGCACTTCCTCTTCTTCTACTAGCCTAATTCTCTGTACCACAGAGCAGACCTTCAAGTGGTTACACTGATAGTTAGAGATGGAGAAGGCGAACAAGGCCGAGCTCGGTCTCGGTGGTTTGTGAGAGACTCAAAGGCCGATAGAACTTTTTTCTTTTCCTTTTTTTTTGTTGAACTGAGAATTCTACAAACACGAAAGCGCTGAGCTGTTTTCCCGATCTTGCCAATTGGGCCGGAATTTGTTATTTATGGGCCGAGTTTCTATTGGGTCAGTCTATTCTTCAATCCAAATTGGTTGACTTTGATAGTGAGTATTCTGTAATGTATTATTGGTTTAAATGTAGATCTTGAGGACTTGAAAAAATAATACAAGTATCACAATAATCACATTCCGATGCCTTGTGCATTTATTCATGTAGATTTATTTTGATTATTTTTGTTAAATATAAGTTTAGATCCGTGATCAGCTCAAACACAATTTAGTTAGGGAAATTTTATAATTAGGAGTTGTATGTTTCGACGGGAACATTACTATCTTTGATCAAGATCAATTGGACCCTATAACACATATGGCAATATAAACTAGACGATAAAGATTCTAATATTGAAGACAAACACAAGAATGCCAAACGAAAAGTTTGAAATGACATAAGTCTTGGTGTCAACGTACTCTTCTAGGCTCAACTTTGATGGATCGATAAGGTCTAAGGCTACAATTGGATATATCATACATCATTCAAGACTATCAAGTCTAGACATTCCACTTAGGAGCCAAAAATTGTCTGTGTGAAAAACGACGGAAGCGATTTCCCCTTGAGCTAGAAACATACAAGTGAAAACGACCGAATACCTAGAAGCTCAAAGCTATGAATGGCTTTGAAAAACCGAGATTGGTTTGTTGTTATGAAGCGGACTTAACCTATACAAATCACTTAGCGAGTTAGCGTCTAATATCCGAATTCTTTTAAAGAGAGATCGGGAGGTACTGTGAAATTCCGGTGGGCCGAGAGAACTGGGTGACGTGTCGGGGTAAATTTAACCACTTCGTACATAAGGTCGGGATCCACCTTTCTACCCAAAAGCTTAAGCCAATGGGTAGGGGTTTCACCTTATTTATATGCTAGTGGATTTCTAATCTTTTTGTCGATGGGGAAGGCCACAATCTCATCCCAACAGGTACACACAAGACACTTGCACGGCTACAAAAGTGAATAAACCACACAAACCATAATTAAGTCCAACTTGGTAATGGTACTTTAGATCAACTTTGTAACTAGGCTAAACCGTACCTTATTATTTAACAATGTGTTGAATATAATTAATATCATAACAACAAGAAAACAAAGTTTTGCACCATGGCCAACCAGGAGATTCGCATGTCCTTTGTTGTGTTGCACTTGGGTCAGACAAATTGACACCTACAAGGTTAAACAAACCCAAGTAATTTAGACAAGTAAACTTAAATTAAACCCTAATTGGGGGATTTAATATTAAACTAGTGGGTCAGATCCAATCTAGACAGGACACGTATAACCCATGCTTTTGATTGGACAGTGTGATTATATAAAAATGAAGAGACCAAATTATGAGGAGGCTAGAGAGCAAACAAAGCATGAGGCATCCGCCATCAAAGGCCAGCCTGATTGACGGGTCTGTTAGACCGTACCGAAATATGCATCATTACCGTATATTATAATAAATCTCGTTTTTTTAACACCTTGCTATATTGTGTCGTTTATAGTGTTAATTGAATTAATTAATAGTTTGCCATACGTGTAACAGATTTTAACGTGAGTGGTTTTGGAGTTTTGGGGTTAAGTAAGTTCTCATGTCGACATAGGTTTTTTCTATACTAGTGTTAAAAACAGAAGGGTAAACAAATTACGAGAGGTTTAGTAGCGCAATGCGGAATTAATGTTTCCTAATCCCGTTACAACTACCCACATTTCCCTCCTCTTGAGTGCGTGCATAAATCATGAATAGTGTGATTTCGACGTTGGTGTGAGTGTGTGATAACGTAAGAACGTTGGAAATAAAGGATCTTGTTGATAAATGACATGTAAAACAACCCTAACGTACAATAATGGAGTTAAGAACTTATGTAGTCACTTACGATGTACCGTGTACGTACAATGCAAAGTCAACAAGTGACACTAATAAGAACTTATGCAATCACTTCATTTCAACTCTTTTTCGTGGCAGAATATTCAAAAACCATTTTCAATAAAAAAGATGTACATACAAATAATACAATACACAATTCTTATAGTATATAGCATTTCGCTTGGTCTCACCATCTTGTAAAAACTTACATTCTCACATAATTTAATCTCTAAATCTTTTACCTTATATTGTGTGTGAGTTTAGCTAGCTAACACACTTTCTCACTCACTTTCTATGCTTAATACGATCCTCCTATTATTCTTGATCATTTACTATTCACACCTATACAAGCTCTAGTGTTTTTATTTGATCAACACACGACGCACCCAATACTATCAACATTCTTTATAATCAAAATATCCAAATTGACCTTTTTTAATACCGAATTTTATTTTATTTTTAAAAAATCCTAATTAATTAAGTGTACGGGCCTCGGCAATTTCCTTCGAAACATCCTTTCATCACACTCATAAATACCCTCCCCTGAAATCCCCATCAAAAAAAACCTCAAAACATTCACTCAAGAGTTGTCCAAAAAAAAAATCACTCAAGAAAACTAAGCAATTAATGAAGACGATGAAAGGCTTCCAAATCAAGAAACGGGTGACCCGGTTCCTGAACCGGATCCAGTCACGGCGCCGAGCAGCAGCCCAACGCCCGTCCGGTTCGGGCTTACTGGGGTGGGTGAAGCGGAAGGCGAAGGGGATCCTGAACCGGTGCGGGACCGGTTCGGGGAATTACGTGAAGCTGGGCCACGTGGACCGGGTCGAGGTGCCGAAGGGCCACCTGGCGGTCTACGTGGGCCAGAAGGACGACGATTTCCGTCGGGTTCTGGTCCCCGTTCTGTACTTCAACCACCCGCTGTTCGGGCGGCTGCTGAGCGAGGCCGAGGAGAAATTCGGGTTCGATTATCCGGGTCGGATCACCATCCCCTGCCCCGTTTCCGAGTTCGAGAGCGTTACCACCCGGATCCAGAGGATGAGGAGGTAAAGGAGTGGCAGTATCGTAATTTTAGTCGTCTCAGAGGGGCGGGTTCTTTTTCCGTTGGGGGTTTTTGAACGGGATTGGGAAGTTTCGTGTAGGATAAGGATGGGGTTGTAATTTGTGAATATTTTTAGTATGAGGATGGTTTTATGTTATATTTGCACTTTGGAGCAAATACTTCTGGTGTGTGTTAAATGTGTCCAGTTGTGTGTGATTTGAGAAACCATAACGAACGGGTGATCACTGATCTGATATAAACCAGCGATCAAGAAAAAATTTAAGAAAGGGCTAAAATGATGCACCAGTGTTGTTAATCATGTACAATTTGCTCGATTAACGATTAATGGGTAAAGGGACGGTATGCTGGTATAAACGAAGTTGGGAATCAACCATAATTACTTTTCATATCTTTGGAGCGAAGGTGGGTATAATAAGACCAATTTATCTTTTTATTCTTGTTCCAAACTCATTTCCGATATCAATATGCATGATTCCCTATACTTGTTTCAAACGGATCCTAAGTAGTTTTTGGTTTTAAGTTTAGCTTGTTTAAAATCGACCCTAAAGCTTAAGGGCTTCCTATATATACTTTCAATTGAAAAGTACTTTTTGTCAAAAAAAATATACTTTTTTATCTCAAAATTTGTTAAAATTAACTACTTTCACCAATTCCAAGGAAAAAAAAGCATATTTTTGGCTAGAGAGTACCCTAAATTTGAGTTTAAAATGGATTTACCCAAAGTCATTCTTATAATGTATATCATCACTCAATATTATCTTAAACTTGAGCTAGCTACAAGTAAGAAAATGTTAGGGAAAATGTCTTTATTAATTATCTTTCCTGTGTGATGTCGGTTCTCTCGCTTGGTAGACTAGTATTTGTTAGTACTTGTTAGTTTTTTCTTAGTTTTCTCGTTCTTGGTAGTTGTAGTTTTTAGTTTTCAGTTGTCTTGTCGTGTTCGAGGCCTTTCAGTTTATTTTTGAGTGGTTGGTAAGTTTTGTTTGGGCTGTATTTGGCGTATTCTATTTAGGTCTAGAATGTCCATATCCTAACCTCCCAGATCCCGCGGTAATGAGATTTCTATGGGTAAATGTTGTTGTTGTTGTATACTTGTATGTGACTACGTAGCACTAACACACCTTCATGGATGAGGTCAAATATTTAATAACATTTGTAAGGAATATATAACACCATCACCCCAGAATCCGGTAACTCGATAATTGTTTTTGGATATTATTATATATGGAATACAATACAGTGCATCATGGTTTAATTAATATGGTACGATGCAATGTATTGTTACATACATATGGCACTCGCTATTCTTTTTTTTTTTTTGAAGGAAAGCACTCGCTATTCTAATAACCTAACAATGCAATGAATTCTGAATCCATAGTCAACTGGTCAAACTCCTCCATCAAGTTGATTCTCCTTATCAATACTATAGGGACAGATGAATTTCCAGAACGTTAGTTAGTTAGTTAAGTCTTAGAATAAAGCTAGTAGTTAAGATCGTATTTTACCAGCTGATCTTGTGATTAATTGAGATCGATAATTATAATTTATCATTAGAGCATATAACGATATCAGATCCTATCTTATCATTACGGTATAATGTCTCTAACGTGTCTGAATGCCAATGAAAGTGCGATATTGTTGTTGATTTTTCTATGCTGGAAATTCCTATTTTAATGCTGTGATGATTCATGAATTCTATTCCCCTCGATATTCATTATTATCTTACACACCCAATATTGTAATCTCTGTTCATTTGTTATTTTGTTTTGTGGGTTATCTTTCGATCTCATGTCACTTTGTTCTAAGGCTGAGCAAAATTATCCGATCCGCCGATCCGATTCGAAATATCCGCCGATCCGATCCAAAAATATCTGATCCAATGGATAGCTTAGTTTTATTATCCGTATCCGATCCGATCCGCTATTTTTTCCGGATATTTGGATCGGATACGGATAGGGGTTTTGAGTAAAATGGATATCCGAAAATATCCGAAATTATATATACTATATATATTTTTAGAAAGAGAATATATATTCCACCTATCATTGTTCATTAAAAAGACCTTTAAAGATTAATATATGTACATATGAATATGAAATGAATCTCTCATGTAACTTTCTTTTACTAACCAAATTTTCTTATTTCCACCATGCCGTTACGATGCTTTTGAGCTTCAAAATTTGTTCTAAATTCCTAGCTAACTAGTGACAGCTAGGTAAGTCACTCACAACTTTACATATAATTTTTTTTATAATGTTTTGTAGCTTAATGTTTGGACAAAAAATTTATTTAAATTGGGTTTAACTATATTTTTTTCTTGAAAATGGATAGTTTGGATATCTGAGATATCCGGTTATGGATATCCGATCCAAACAGATAATTTTACCGGATATCCGGCTAAAAACGGATCGGATACGGATCGAGATATTTGGCTAAAAAATTCGGATATCCGGGTTTTCGGATCGGATTATCCGAATGCTCACCCCTACTTTGTTCGGTTATTGCATTTCCCGATTTCTTAAACTACTAGATATGTTTGGCATAGCGAGAATTTTAATCACTTACCTTATTGGAAAAATATTGGATGGGTAGTTGATGTAACCAATCCTTAAATGTAATATCTAAATTGCATGAAAAAAACAAAGTATTGCATTAATCCTGCTTAATTAGTGTAATTAAATTGATAAGATTTCAAAGTACCTAGTAGTCTAAGAATACATTTTTCATTTTCGACCAAAAAAAAAAAGAATACATTTTTCATTTCAACCAAAAAAAAAGAATACATTTTTCATAACAACACACGAGCCTAGTTAGCACTAGGCACTTAGGCAGTGGAACTCCTATGTTTTAGAGGCTTAAAAAGAAATGTTAAGTTGTCACAAGAATCTTGGTCGAGCACCTCACTTCCATCTAAAGTCTTCAAAATTCTTAATTCCACTTATGCTTAAATAATTGATCAACAAAACCACTTGCACTAGCTCATTTAATTTAATGTACTTTCTAGAGTTCAAGGTGATCCATGTTTTGTCCAATCCATTGTGTTACTTTTTTTTTTTTTTGGTTGAAACCATTGTGTTACTTTTTGTACCTATAAGGCTATAAAAATGTATGTATGGATTACTAGCAACCCTATTAACTAACAATATATTTATGATAATCACATATGCTGCAGACAAATTTAGAGACTTCCAAATACCATTTCTCTCATGATACATTGCAATTGATCGATCTACATGTTTAACAATGGAAATTTTGCGAGTTTTTGAAAAAAAATGGTTTAGCAGGTGGTTTGGAACAGTTGGTAAGCAATGACGAGCGCTCGTGATCACTATTATATCACGAGTTCGAATTTTCCTTCTTTTCTTTTGTTGTTTAATGTATTTATTAAGTCAAATAGAAGAATTAAAGGGAACGCTGAGTCTAGAAAGCCAGTCACCGTCGGCCAACAAAAACCGACCAACCGAGAATCGAGAGGCTATAAAGTAGCTACCTATGAGACGGTGCCCGGGCCACCTAGCTTTGCCGGTGGCATCAGCACCGGGCCCGTAGTTGAGGTACTCTCCAAAGAGGACGGTGGAGGGAATAGTGCCATTGTCAGACCATGGGGCCCACCCCATCGGGTCAATGTGGACGTCTAGGTATGTCTTTATGTATACCACAGTAGCGTACCTTCTCCATGCTCGCCCTAAGTAAGCATTGACCGCTTGCCTCGGCACTGGCTCCAGCTCCGGCGACACCCTCACGTCACAATCGTGGAACACAAACCCCGAGTATTTACTCATTGAGTGCTCTTTACCCTGCCATATTCGACTTGTCAAATAAATATACCGAATTAAGAATCGAGGGCTTTTAACGGATTGTCAAAACTGATATGAAAAATATGAATAAATAAAAATAACAATATTAACTTCGACAAAAAAAATAAAATGATATTATAGTGGTTCTTAGATAATCAACATTATGACATACTTTACAGACCAAGACTGCTCTTGATCGGTATTTTCTTAGCTAAGTATTAACGACAACATTATGACATACTATTAATGACATACGGAGTATTTCACAATAAAGAGTGTTGATTAAAGTCTTTCGTGACTTCAATCATATCTCAATTTCTTGGGTTAGTGGCTTAGTGGGCTTACGAATCAAGTTAATGGGCTTTGTATCCCTGGGCTACTCTCTAGTTTGAGGATTTCTTGGGCAGGTCTTATGAAATAATTACCATAAGTTAGATAATTTTTCGGTACTGAGTGAAAGGCAATGTATATATACCTGAGCAGTGATGTATATGATGGAGCTGTTTCTCAGGTGGATAAAACAGTTCTGGAAGACGGCAGCGCCGAAGCCGAAGATGAAGTCGACGGCTCCGGAAATGTGAGTGTTCTTGTAGAAATGTCGGCCTCCCAACACATCGAGCGTGTCCTGAAAGCCCTCGACACTGCACTCGTATAACACCGTCATGTCCGCCCCCGACTGGAACGCCACCGCCGGAGTCCCCACTCCGACGTACGTGTTCCTAAACGTCATTCCCCGACCCACAAACCCCGTCGCATACGGTTCTGCATCAACCGTTTGATTCATAATTATTTTCTCGAATAAGAGTGCATACGTCTCGATCCCTAACCTTTATCTCTCTCAGAGCACATATATCTACGTTTGTACAACTTATAAAGGAAATGAAACTATATAGTGAGTACAACGTATAAAGGAAATGAAAAGTTTTATATTCCATCCTCAAAATGCGTGTTTTAACAAAACAATATAGCCCTTTTTTTTAATTAAAACTCTTCTATAGACTGCTACGATAATGGCATAAGAGGACTTGCACTCGTAACCTTAATAGCTCAAATCTATACATTGCATAACTTAACAACTCTACATATACACTAGAAAAAAGAATTGTACACCGTGCTATAGTTTTTGTTGCTATGTATATAATGACAAATATACAAAAGAATGAAACTGCTCATGTTAATTATAACCACGTACCCACAGAAAATGTGGCGGTCTCATAGGTGGTCAACCGGCCGCCGGCGGTGCTCAGGGAGCCCGTAATCACCGATTTTTGGGCGCCGTCGCCGATCAACGTGACATTAGGCCTTGTCACCACAACTTTTTCCTTATACTCACCACTCTTCACTGTTATAACAACTCTCATTGCTCCGACGTACTTCTCCGCCGCCACCAACGCCTGCTTCACCGTTCGGTACGTGCCACGGCCGGCCTTCGCCACCACCAGGACCGGCGGCTGGGGCCTGAGTGCTACATCCGCGGGGCCGGCCGCCGGAAGAAGTGGGTGGTGATCAAGATCAATTGCAAAGGCCGAGATTACGCTAAGTGCTAGTGTTATAACAAGTGAGATCATTTCGCTTCAAGTTGGGAAAAAATTAGAGGAAAATGTATGGTTTGTATCATTTTTATTCAAGTGAGATTTTTTTTTTCAAGTGTTTTGAGGTCCAAAATTTCATGGGGTTTTAATTAATATTGGTGGGTTCATTAAAACTGTTCGGAGTTATTAACTGGTATTATGAATGCTCAATTAGTTTGATCTCACTCTATACAAACGATTCGAAGTATATCGCATGCTTCATACGTCCCATATTGTTTGTCCACAAAGTACGATTAACACGGTATTTAATAAAAAGTTAAAAAATTGAATAATTAGGGTAAATATGAGAATATATGAGGATATAATATTTATGTAATTTTATATATAGAGGTAAAAAGTTAAAAAATGATAAAATTGATGAGAAAAGTGGATAAATTTGGGGTGATATATATATAAGATTGAATGAGAGTAATTTGTACTTTTATCGGAAAAAATAATAAAGTTGATGATAAAGTTGGGTAATAAAGTTTATATATAAGATTGAATAATGGTCAAAGTGTAAAAATACATAGATAAAAATGAAAATAATTGAGAGATGGACAAACTTTTTAGGACGCTCGAAGTGGAAAGACGGACAAGACTTAAAGAGACGGAGGGAGTATCAAATTAAATATTTTACTACGGAGTATGTAATAACATGCTCAATTTTATGATAAACAATTTATACTTTCTGCTACTTATACCTAGAAACTTAAGTAAGTTAAGTGGATCTCCATTCGTTTGTTCGTGGGATCAAAGATTGTAACCTTCGCAGAATTAATTAATTGATAAATACCAAGAGAGATGCACAATAACCGCCACCATGGTGATAACTTAATTGTCAGTCGGGTCAAATATAAGCCTTGTTTTCATTAATGCGTTGGGTCAAAATGTTTGACCCTGATGGGGTTGATTTAATAGTCACTAATACTAAGATTAATTAAGAGTTTGTTATATCTCTAATCATCACACGTTATACAAGACTTGCAAGTTTTATGAAAAATCACAAAATTGGCACAAACCTATGCTTCTTTCTTTCTTCTTTCTTTTCACGTATTAAATTCCAAAGTATAAATAAAACTTAAAGTATAAATAAATCTAACCTATATGTAAAACTGGAATTTTTTGACATTGATTGTCCAATTCAACTCATCCCTTTATGTTATAATATACTCCTTCCGATCCTTAAAAAGTGTCGTTTTATCGCTTAGATTTTTATCCACTTTATGTAAGATTACATACGGAGTATTATTTATTCTATCTAACCTACATGTAAATTTGTACTATTTGTCATTAATTGCTTGATTAAATTCAATAGTTTTAAACTTTTGATATCTTATTATTGCTATTATTTTTTTTGCTATTATTATTATTATTTTATTATTAAATCCGAAAGGTTTTACATAAAATTAGTGGGAAGCTGAGATACTATCCGAAAGGGTTTTTTTCTATTATTATTATTATTATTTTATTATTATTATTACTACTACTACTATTATTATTATTATTATTATTATTATTATTATTATTATTATTATTATTATTATTATAAGTAACTAAGTATGTATGCTATATATTGTATTATTTCTCATTGTTTTAATTACATTATATACGCTCGTATATAATAACAATATATACATGAACCTCTTTGTCTTCTAACTCTTATACTCCCTCCGTTTCAAAAAACATGGTCTTGTAGACAATTTAGGTTGTTTCAAAATACATGATCATTTTATATTTTTTCCCTCCTCTTTCCATTTATACCCCTAATAATTAACTTTATCATAATCATTACATTTTTTCATATTTCTCTAAGCAAATAATTGAGTCTACATTCTATAGGGGTAATGTAGGAATAACATATTTTTCTTAATATATGTGCAATCCTCAAATGGTCATGTATTTTGAAACGGAGGGAGTACTATATAATATGCATTTTTAACACTCACTCTTATTTTCATATTTAAATATAAGGACATTGTAAAGAGAAAACAACAAAAGATAAAAGGAGAACTTCAACTCCACTAGAAAGCAAACGAGCAGTCCAAAATAATAGTTAAAATTTTAAATAATTTTTATTTCTTATTAATGAATATATTATAAAATAATAAATTAAATTTTTGCATTCACAAGATATACATCCAACTTATTATAGTAAGAAAGTATTATGTATGAATTGTTCATAAATGATTCATAATTATAATTAGATGTTTATAAATTGTTAGCTTTAAAAAAAATCCGCATTCTCTAGGATGACAAATATAGATTTTTGGTTTTAATAATTGTGTATTTTTTTATAATAAAATGCATCTTATAGTATACATGGTCTTTCTTTAAATATATACACACAAACCACCGACCCAGTCAACACCGGGTATAAATAAATCTGAAATGCATTAATTGAATGAAACTGATTTGGAAATTTAGTATGGTTTTAACCTGGGATTCTGGTAGTTGAATAAGTTGTAGGACAAATTATTGGATTAATTAGGTTGTATGGAATATATAGAGCTTCTTTTCTGACTTGGAAGTATCTAAATCAAGAAAAAAAAAAGTGATTGCTTTTGAGTTTTCGTTTTCTATGACTATGAGTGAAGAACACAGAACGGTGTAATACAGTTTACGAACAGTACCAAATTGTACCGTCGAACAGTGTCAAAAAGGAAATTAACAGTGCCCAACATTAACAAATGTGGAGAGGAAATTAGGGGTGGCAATTCGGATAATCGGTCGGGTTTCGGTCGGATAAATCGGTTTCGGGTTATTCGGATGTGAACAGTATCGGATATAAACGGAAAATCGGGTGCATTCGGGTCGGTTCAGATCGGGTCGGAGATTCACATTGTCGGATAAGTCGGGTTAGCGGGTTATAATCGGTTAATTTAATTCGGCTTTCGGTTGAGTCGGTTTCGGGTTGAGTCGGTTTTTTCAATTTTCGGTTGAATCGGATTTCGGTTAAAGCGGTTTTCGGTTGAATCGGTTTCGGCTGAATCGGTTTCGGTTGAATCGAATTCGGTTGAATCAGCTTTTTTTAAATCAATTTTTGATTGAATTGGATCAGAGTAAAAATGTGTTTGTATAATTAGGTTTTGATAGTTGGAACAGTGAATCAATATAATTTTGATTTTTAACTATATTTTGAATAATGTTTTTTTTATATTTCAAGTGTACAACATAAGCATGTACCAATATAATGATATTATTATCTACGAGATCTTGTACGTTCTCAAAATCATATTCATTCTCATGATCAGATTCATATATCAATAAATAAGATCTTATATTTTGTCAAACAAATATATCTTTAGTAATAAATGATAATATTAAATTATAAGTATTTGTCAAATTACGATCAATAGTTTTAAAATAACATAAAAAAGAGATCACACTTCACATAAACATGGTTATACAATTTCTTACATTTGCAATTTTGTATTACACTTTATACTAATAATAATATATTATGTTTTATATCCTATTATATAAAATATCGTACTAAGTTCGGATTGTTTCGGATATCATATATAATTATCGGGTACAATCGGGTTCGGGTTGTTTCGGATGTCGGGTAGAATCGGGTTCGGATTGTTTCGGGTCTCGGATATAACTCGGTCGGGTATTTTCGGGTCGGGTTATTCAGGTTTCGGTTTGAAACCGGATTGAGATTTTCGGATGTAATCGGGTTTCGGGTAATTCTTAATCGGGTTGCTTATACCTCCGGGTCAAGTTCGGTCGGATTGAGTCGGTTTCGGATTTGATTTGATAAAAACAAATTTCGGGTCTCGGTCGGTTCTCGAAACGGATAATTCGGTCGGTTAATTCGGATCGGGTCAGAATTTGCCACCCCTAGAGGAAATGGAATAGAGAAATGAGACATATGACAAATTGTACCGTCGAATAGGGGTACTTTTATAATCTATTAATTTACTATATACTCCGTACTAAAGAGAAAGTAAATTCCGTCATCATATTGCGCCACATCACCCCCTTATTAAAAATATTATCTTATCAATCTTAGTTTTAAGCTTAATCTTATTCATTTTTAATTAAAATATTAGTTCCATCTTAAAATTTTGAGTTGCTTTCTATCATAATTTATAAATCTCAATCTTATCATTATATGGCTACCTATTTGGTTTATTTATATAAATTATCTTATGCAATTTAATTAAAATTTTCAAAATAGTTTTTCAATTTTTTATAAAAATTAATAATGCATCTCATATTACTACATTCTTCCTCGATATATTTATGTTTATAAATGTACAAAAAATTGATATATATTTTGATGGTATATGAGAATTATGTTATTTTATAATCTAAAAGATATGCACTTTTTCTAAAAGAAATTAGACATATGACAATATTTGTGATTATTATATTATATTAATATACAAGACAATAAAAAACAAAAAAACACCCCGTACAAGGTGCGGGCCGGGTCATTTTCTAGTTTTATCTAAATTAGAAATGCAAACTAAATTTTTGTTTTGTTTTTTAGAAGAATGCAAAAATTGTTAGTCATTGAGAGGTTGTGAAAGAGCAAGACTGACTAGAATGATGCGCAAGATACATACAAAGAAGCAAAACAAACAAGCAAAGTGCAATCAACCAGCCAATCACAAAAACGACCTTGTTAATAGTGTTCGACTAAAGGTTAACCCTTTTACGAAGGTGTGAAAATAAGGTTAATGTTCTCTTCACCGTGATAAAGAATTTTCATGAACTACGAAACACAAAAACTACCTTGTTCCAAACTACTCTATGTGAAACCATGAAATCTAGTCTAGTTTGTGTGCCTATGTATAAGGTGAGAGGTTACATTTTAAGGTTGTTGCATATAGCTTGCATGCATAAAAACCATGTGAAGTATTTTTTTGGTTAAAACAAATTAGGGTACGTGAGGAGATGGTGTCCCAGTCCAAAAGAACTCTTATACCTCATCTCAAGAAGACTAATGGAGGATCTATAAACTGTGGGCTTGATATTCTTTCTTACTCCATTGGACCAATCACTTGAGGTTAACCACTTAACTTTAAGCTATAAGTCCAATGCTAAGGTTATTTTAGATTTTTGGGGTTTTGTTTTGTTTTGTTATTGGGCCGATAATAGTTAGACAATCTTGAAATTGACACTTGTATATCATGACCACATGTATGGGCTACTAATTTGGGCTCTGTTCTATGGCGTGGTCCATTTGAGCTAAATTTAATTAGCTGAAAAAACAGTTAAAATTAATACCTCGGAGGGTCGGAGCTTAATGGTCGCAATTAATAAGGCTTTTGGCGTACGTCATTACTAAAGTGTACGAAATCATGCAAATTTCACATCACGATCAATGGAGGTTCGAATATCCATTCAGAGCAAGCTAAAGTAGTGCATCTTATCCATTACTTTAATTTTAAGTAGGCTCCTAGTTAATTTGTTTGCTCACTTTTCAAATCAGTGTTTAGTGAATTAAACTGATTAATATTCCCATGTCATCTAACTACCCAAATTGGAGTTTAATACAAGTTATATAAGTAATATTTATTGAATCATAAGCAATGAATATACGTTATGAATAATCAACGCTTCCCATTTTTCGGCCATGCATTTTATTAGTGATTCTGATCCACTAATTTTGTGATGACCATGCACTACAATTCAACTTTTCATTTACTGACCGATGAAAAAAGAGGTTAAATCACGAGCGGGCGAGAAACGAATGCCTAAGCGAAACAGACGAGTACTTTTAAAAACGTCGACCTATGACTAGCTAGGCTGGTCTCTGAAAGATGATAAACTCGTCATCTCAATGGCTAGTCGAGATACAAATACTTTCGAAAAATACATTCCTAACTAGCTTGGCAATGGAAAAAAAAGGATAAAACTTTCACCTTAACGTCTAGATGAGAGGCGAGCGCCCTAGACCGTCACACCATTACGTCTATCTTTTTTTGACTTTTCAAAAGTTAACAAAGTTAAAGACTGAAGTTAATAATTGGACCACAACGTTTGGTACCACGGGGAAGACTTAGAAAAGGAGGTATTCACAAAGCAACAAAAATAGAATGAAGTTTATGTGATTGTCGATTGCACGGTATATCTCTATCCTTGTAACTTATCTAGCAAAATATACAATTATTCTGATCGATGATGACAACGTCTAGGAGAATCTATTACTATATGCGTAGCAAACAAGTTCCCTAAACTCAATACGTACGTACGTACTCTTCCACAGTAACTCTTCATTCGTCATAACAGTTATGGTTGCTTATAATCTCCTACAATTAGTGGTTGCTTGTGTATAATCTGTTAGCAAATGTTATAAGACAGGATTACGAATGTATCATTGAAATCAATTATTTGAAGTAATACGAATTAAATATGAAAAAAATCGATTGTTGTAACTTGTAAGAGCTGAGGATACACATCTAGACTATCTAGTATAGCTACATACAACTATATAAAATACCCTCTCATATTGTTGTTTTGTTGATGACTACGTGTGTTTGCATACATAAAAATCCAATAAGATTTCATCTAGTAAAAATTTGTCAATAAACTAAATAATCCAATAATGCACATACTACCTAGCCAGACCCAACGTTTAGATGTGCAATATATATGCATACCCTAATCTTTCCTCGAAAATAGAAATTATCTTAGTTGTGACGTCGATGAATAACTATGCCTTTTGATCGACGGGTTAAATGACATTCGTATGGCTAACAAGCTAGAACGAGAGAGTATTGTATACTTAGTCGAACCTAATCAATCAAGAAGCAAGCGTATAATCACAATTGTTTGGTCTGGTACGATGACACAGTTTGTAAACCAATAAATGTTCTAGTAGACTAAAAAGATGTTTATTTTTTTATTTTATCAAAGCAAGAGCTAAGCCTTAGCAGAGGGAGGGCTAATAGCTCGTGAGTTGGGTGAGCAAAGCTCGATTCCCAATCTCGTCCAAAATAAAAGAAAGAAAGCCTACAAGCGACTCAACAAGAAAATGAAAGACAAGTAGAAAAGAAAGGACGGGCCTTGTGAGGAAGTTGGCAACAAAATTGGCTTCCAACCAATTCTCAATAGACGTATCATATAAAAATACAATGAAAATGGTATAAGTATGCCTAATGCACATGATCGACTATATAGTACGTCAAAGAAATTGTGTTCAATTTATCATCTTAAAGGCTTAATTTTTTTCGTTTACAAGGCTCAGCATTGACTCTCCTTGGTAAATATATATTTTTTTTGGTTCGAAACTCTCCTTAATAAAAATAGGGCACCTAATTTCGGATAAGCTCGTACTATATAAGATTAAACTACAAAACCACTAGCTGGCGGGTAGTTTAAACTTAATTGTCACTCCACCACTTAAATGGTATAATACCTTTTTTCTTTTGCCTCCTTTGAATAGAAAAATAAAACATTTTTGAATACTTTGTCTACATATACTTATGCTGACTATGACGATTGAAAGAAACAAATCAACGTTTATAGATGTATTAGTGCCAGTGGGCATGAATTATATGTCTATTTAATTGAATTAAACGTTAGTTCGGCTCGACTTATATATCCTCATATGATACAGTTGCCATGAATCAAAGTCAATGTCAATCGATCAAATTAGAGGTTGTTTAATTGTCTTTCTCAATTTCGATCGAACAATCAATAATGCCGGCAATTTCTTCTCCACCCATTTGTAGCATAGAGTTCTAAATACACGTACATTTTTTCTTAATTCGTGAGTGGTTTTTTCCTTCTTTTTTTTTTTTTGGAGAAATTACGTATCAAAATGGGCTACTTTAATCGAACTCCCTCTAATTAACTATAATCAGAAAATGCTTAACTAATTACAATACGTACGTAGTATTAGTCGTATGATGTATCATCACTTAATTATAGTATTGTATCATCACTTAAGTATAGTATTGATCGTGTCGTGATTTGTACATCACCATTTTATGATTAAGTATAAATATCTAAGAAAATAATCTCTTTTCCAAAATAATCTCATGAGCCTAGTTAGGATTAATATCCATCAAATTGTTGGACGCCGTAAAATCTAGACCTGCATGTTAATTTTAATTAGTGTGAATATGCTACCAGATTCTTACCTAAGTTTAATGGTTGTTAGTTTTATTTCTGTGAGCAAGGAATGTTAGTTAAGTAATACTGTACTTAGTAAGTGTTTACATGTGAACGATTTATAATTACGCAAATGTGCTAATAATACAGTTTAACTAATTAATTAATTAATTAATTGAATTGCATGCATGGGATCACGTACGTAGGTACGTTATGGAATCATTTGCGTGCACCCAATGATCGACGTACTTTCTAGTCGTTCATCCGGACCCATTGTTTTACATCCATAAAGTTAATTAATTAGTTTCTACGCACCTAAGCACAATTTCAAAATCATTTAATAGTCAAAGCCCATAGCTTAATTTCGTTTATTTTGATGCGACATCAGTATTATCTAATATTCGAGGGGTTCGCGATTGTTTCTCAATATCTCGTCTCTTATGCATTTTTTCCGATTAGCGTCTTTTTTATCTAGCTTTTTTCGTGGTATTTTCAAAACCCGACTGGTTCACTTCTTTGTTTTTTTAAATCGATTTACATGTCTTTTCAATTTTTTCCAACTTTTCAATATTAAGATTGTCTGATACATCGAATAAACAAAGTATACACTGATAAATGATTGATCAATTTGTAATAAACTAATTCTAATTAAGAGAGTTACGTGTGATCGATCATCACCTTTATCCAATCTTAGATATTGTTTCTAGAGGAGGAGTTATATATCTACGTGCTTCCTTTGACTTGTCTAATTTGTTGAACAACCAATGATATATCTTTAGCTAAGCCAACTAAATGATGAACTGTATGTGAACTACTAGGCAAAAATGTAAATGAAGAATAATCATTCATTCTTTGAATTTTGCATGTTTATGTTTTGGTTTGTTTTTTAAAACCTTCGTGGAAGCCGGCATTAGAATCAATAGAGTTATTCAAAATGAATTTATGAGACCAAAGACCTAAATATCAAGTAACAGTTATCATTTTTTATTCTTATAATATGAATAAGGAAATTTAATCCACATAATTAAATCAACTAGATCGACAAGTAGACTAGGTTGCTAGTATTACATTCGGCCAAAATAAAGTAGTTAGTGGTATTAAAATGCATGAATATAGTAATCTAAGTTAATATTAATAATAAGAAGACTTGCAATTGGTAGAATCTTGGACTAACAAACAGTTAAAAACTAAAAAGTGGGTGACAGTACGTTCCGTTCATTCCTTTTCATTTTTGATTTGACAACCATTTTGCAACATTTGGATTAATTGGGAGTATTAGTTTTACAACCTCAAAACGTGGATCGAATGAGAAAAATCAAAATATTTGTAACGCTGAAATGTCCTAGCAATAAGAAAAATCAACATACTTGCATGAAAAGAAAAGGGGACTGACAATTCCGAGTCCACATTGAATGAAAATGAAAGAACATTTTCGTTTTAATTAGTGAAGTATATAGCATTAATACATTTGCTCGTGTTCATTATTATATAAATACATTTTCTTTTGTTCAATATTATATAAATACAATTGTATCCTTAAGGTATAGATCGACTATGTCCATAAAATCATTTATATTATAAAACGTATACTATGTTGCAAACCATGCATGCGTATATATAGTCAACACGAAGTATTCACACATGATATAATTATTGAAATGATGACAAAATCACTTGGTTCTTATTTATCATATAGATCAATGATAATTTCATAATTCAATCACATTTCGGATCAACACAAGAGAGTCGTGCGTACTTAAGGTAGCTCTTTAAGTCTTTTTTTTTGGGCATGAATTGAATTTGCTTTTAGTCTAAACTATTCGATGATATCACTATTGCCATTATGACTTTCTCTACCAAAACCCCTCTATATAAACCCCCTACTTCCCCATAATCTTCATGCAAACCCTTAACCCACCAACACAATTAAACATACCAAAACAATCCCTTACAAAAAAAAAAAAACCAACGTACCCACTTGTACCCTCAACCACTCCAAAATGGGCCTTCTTCAAACCCTCTTAATAACAACATCTTCAATAGTACTACTTTTCCTAAATTCAGCCAACTCTTTTGCTACCACAAGTGGCAAAGTTTCCTCGTGGTGCACCCAAACACCGTACCCTAACCAATGTGAACACTACCTTAATAACCTTAACCTTCAAAAGAGCTCTTCCTTTGAGTCCATCAAAGGTGGGCCCGACTTCTTAAACCTTGTCCTAGGAAGTGCTCTCCAAGCCTCCCTCGACGCGCACAATGGTGTGTCGTCGCTTGGTCCAAGATGTCAGGATGCTAAACAAAAGGCAGCATGGTCTGACTGCCTCGAGCTCTTTGAGCTCGCGACTCAGAAACTCAACCAGACCATGTCGAACCCACATCTATCTCATGATGACTCACAAACGTACCTCAGCTCGGTCCTAACCCACTTTGAGACATGCAAGTTAGGGTTTGAGGATCTGGGTGCCAAGAGCGACCACCTCTTGCCCTTAATGGGCTACCCTAATACTTCATACCTTATAAGCAATGCCCTTGCTATCAACAAACAACAAACCCTAACCCAAACCCAAACAAAAAATTGGGTCAACCCCCGGGCTCCTAACGGTTTCAAGGCAGGTTTCCCAAGGTGGGTCAAGGGAGGAGATCGGAAGCTATTGCAATCTACATCGGTGAAGGCTGATATAGTGGTGGCGCAAGATGGGTCCGGGGACTATAAGACGGTGTCAGAAGCAGTGAACGCAGCTACGGGTAGGAATTCGGGGAGGACGGTGATCTATGTGAAGGCAGGAGAGTACAAGGAGTACTTGTCCATATCAACCAAGAATGTGATGTTGACTGGTGATGGAATTGGTAAAACCATTATTAGCGGAAGTAGGAGCGTTGGAGGTGGTTCTACCACGTTTAGGTCTGCCACCGTTGGTAAGTTTTTCAATCAATGCAACATTATTGTTCTTTGTTCCATCCATATCAAGACTCACATTCACATAACTAAAATTGATTAACATATAAAGGGCGATGAAACTCAATTCATTGACGTGAATTTTTGTGTTAGAATATAAGTTCCGACCTTTTAAAATGATTGAAAATCAAACGCGACAAAAATTCTTAGATAGAAAGATTACATCGTGTACGGGCGTGTACTTTTCAAAATATATATTACTTTTAGTACAAAAAAATACATATAAATTTTAGTACCGGTGTAAAATGATATATATATATATATTGATATTTTTAACCATTAGAAAACTAATCTTTTGTCGGAGAAGTTAATTATTAGGTCATTAGACGTTTTCTTTGTTTCGTTTTAGTTTGAATTGATTGAGAACTATGTAAAAATTGTTTTTATATTCTGAACTAACTTTAAAAGCGATATGTGCAAAATAAACATTTGATTATAGAACAAATGGTAAGAAACATTCACTAGACGTTAGAGTGTCAAACTCATAGAATTAGTACATTAATGGCCAATTAAAGTAATTGACGCCGTTAGCCTTCGGGCATTTAGTCAAAACGGTTAAGCCTCCAAGGGTAGTATCCAGAGGTCACCGGTTCGACTCCCATTGGCAGTGCCCTCAACCAAAAAAGTAATTGACGCCCTTAAAAATAAATTTAGAGTTTTGACCCCTTTCTTCTAGTGGTGTTTGAAAATGATCTCACTGTCATAATCCATCACAACTTTGGATGCACATCTGTATTATTGAATAGTATAACGAATATTAAAACAAATAGAAATCGACATTAGTCACATCAAATAGTAGCATCATGTGGGTCAAGGTGATATAAAGCTATAAACATCTTATTCGACTATAAATTAAACGAGTTTAGGTGCCCATTTTCAAAGCTTAATTAGCTCAAAAGTTGAGAATGACTGAATGAGACCTAGCCATATAATCAATTACCTTCCACTTGGGCCATTGATAACTCAACCAATTGACCTGTTGAGAGTGAGTTACAGAGGTCAATATATCATGATAAATTATCTGACCAAAAAAATATATCATGATAAATTATATTTTTCGAAAAAAAAGAGTGAGGTCAATGTTTATATATATAGAATACCACGTAGTTTTCTTAGCAAAATGAAAAAAGAACTAATGACAACAGGCTATTGACAAAAATTTTTAAAAACACTAATTTATTTTTCATCGTTTAATTTTTTGCATTTAGAAAGGTGTGGATGCTCAGCTTGTTTATAGACTTTCATCCAACTTTATGTAGTTTGTTATTCCAATCTAAAAAAAAGTATATAAAAAATTAATTAAGCATAACTTTTTCTAAGCTTGTTCACCATCTTTATAGACTAGAGTTTGTCAAGAAAAATAATTTCCAATAATTTGTTAAATAATGCACTCATTAATAATTGTCTAAAAATCTTAAAACGATAATGAAATTTTAATCGTGCTTAGAAATTGTGTTATCTTCATTTCTCAGTGAAAGAAAAGAAAATTATAGCATCTTCTTAAGGTCGATTAATACTAACAAACCGATATGACATTGACGTCTTATGACATTATTCTAGGTCCAAGTTAATTTAGATAGTATGCTACGTAGGCACATTGTATCTGGATTTCGATCGACCATTTTTTTCTAAATAAACTTCTTAGGTAATGTCTAAGATTTTATGGTTTTTAAAGCAAGTTGTAGGCTTTAATTATCAAGAAAGAGTTCCTTGTACGTATGGTAAAATATAAAGTTTCCCACGTAATTACTTGCTTTGGGATTTCCTTTTCTCATGTGATTAAGTGAAAATGAAAGATTAACATGCATACGTAATTACGCCCTTTTATCAAACATGAATTGTAAAATCCTTGGCCAAATATGCCATTATAGTACAGGCTAGCTGTACAGTACGACCCATCCCATCCTCTATCCACAAATATTCAATGCAAACTGTTTAAGATGTCTTCCCTAATTTAATAAACAGCTAATCCACACTAATATATCCATCAATCTTCTTCATATAGTATCAATGAGACATTGACATTAAGTTCACTTTATCAACTTTTTGATTAAAAAAGTGGCAACCTATGATACAACTTCTCTTGTCAAATCATATATATATCAAAATGATGATAAGATAACATATTGTTCTTACATCAAATACATGTACCTTCTCGGTGAATAATGATCCACTAACTTTAACAAGTATTTTGAAATGAATGGAGTAGTATTTTTGATACAATCTATTGATCCACGAAACTTTAATAAATATATTCTATGTATGTACGTTACAGCTATATCAGACAAGGGATCAAACTTTATGGCAAAGGGAATAACCTTCCGCAACACCGCCGGAGCCGGAAACCACCAGGCGGTGGCGCTCCGATCAGGCTCCGACTTCTCGGTCTTCTACCAATGCAGCTTCGAGGGGTACCAAGACACGCTCTACGTTTACGCGAACCGCCAATTCTACCGCAACTGCGACATCTACGGTACCGTAGACTTTATCTTCGGAAACGCGGCCGCGGTTTTCCAAAGTTGCAACATCTACCCGCGCCGCCCGCCCAACTTCCACAACACCATCACCGCCCAAGGCCGAACCGACCCGAACCAAAACACTGGCATTTCCATCATCTCCTCAACCGTTAAGCCTGCAGGCGACCTCTCTGGGATCCAGACCTACCTCGGTCGCCCTTGGCAAAAATACTCGCGCACCGTTTTCATGACCACGTATCTCGATAGCATCATTAGCCCTCTCGGGTGGACCGAGTGGGACGGGAGCTTTGCCCTAGACACGCTTTACTACGGGGAGTACTCGAATACCGGGCCCGGGTCAAAGACCTCGGGCCGGGTCCAATGGAAGGGGTTCCGTGTCATCACTAGTGCCGCGGAGGCGGGAAAGTTTACCGTTGGGAACTTCATCGCCGGTGACAGTTGGTTGCCCAGCACCGGCGTGCCGTTTGCTAGTGGCCTTTCTACATGATTGATCAAGATTAAGATACCTTATACAAAAATGTTTTTCACATGTTGAAAACAAGTCAAAGTTTATGTCTAGCGTTTGGGTATAGTTTAATTTGGACTTTTCGTTGATTGGTAAGGTCAAATTGGTTGTTATGGTGTATACTGTATAGTTGTTATAGAATAAGGAGATTTGAAAAATGTAAGATATCATGTAAAATTCTCAGGCTTGTAGGCAAACTTACAAGTCATGCTTAATAATATTGTTTCTTGCTTAATCTTCGGGATTAATATTGTTCTCTAGTGGAAATGATTTCACCTAGTCTTGCTGAAAAAGAAAGTACTAACTTTTAGCCTTCACACATCCAACTAAGTGGTTAAATTAAGATAATATTCAGAGTTCTCGTTTTATTTTTCACGAACAATGTCTTTAAAAAAATTTTACAACCTTTTTTCAGAAGTAATCGTGATTTCTAAAATGCACCCAAGGATTTCCATCTGGTATTTAACTTTTTGTGGAAACCATTTGGTTACTATTATGCTAATTTAAAGTTGTGAAGACACGTCCTAAACCTTACTTTGTCAAAATAAATACAGAAATTGTGCCCATGTATTAAGTTTTTGAGTGCCACAATTTTGCATGTAACTAAATACTGTTTTTAGTTAATTTCGGCCCAAATTGCTATTGGGCCCAAAATCCGCCCAATAAAGCAAAACTAATGAGGCCACTGAAATCAATAGACAGCTCAATTTCTTCCGCGTTTTCTCAGCAACTTACCTTCTTCCTCACTCTCAGATTGCTCTTTGTGCTGAGAAGGTCGGGAAGATCAGTTCGAAGAGCTCTAGCTACACGATTAACGAATTGCGTTGTATGAACAGGTGATTTGCACCGTCTTTCCTTTTCCTTTCGTGTTTTTGAAATCTTTCGAAATTAGGGTTTCGCTCTTTTGAGCTTTATTGAGAGCTCAGAAAGCAACATAATTAGGGTTTGGATCAATCTGAATTGGGGAATCAGGTATCCGATGGAATTCTTTATCTCAGTGTTCCGGATTTGAGTCCCAGAATTTGATCCTGTTGCGTGCTTGCTTGGCGATGTCCTCTGTTAAGTGTTAACCCTAACATTCGACGCTAGCTACAACCATAAATTACACCCTTGTGTTCATACGATCTCTTAATCCCTAATATCTATAGCAGAATTGTATTAATTAAGCTTAGATTCTTTGATTTGATGATATCCCTGAATATCTGGCAGAACTATTCCCATCTAGACAGCTTTGCAATCGGTCATCATTCATCAGAGATTCAGCTAAGCTAGTCTAAAATTGATCACTGAATTAGCATGCATATTGGATTGCTGTTGAGGAACTACTTAATGGTTGATATGAGCATGTGCATAGCACTTTTGGTTGCTTATGGTCTCCTGCTCCAGTATTTGTATCAGTTCTGTTCACAGAGATGTTTTTACTTTTGATTGAACATTTAAATTTAAAGAAAATTCGAAACGTTGTGTTGAAGGTGATAACACCTCTATTTATTTTCAGGTAGAGGGATTATGCTTGTTGGATACTTGCAATGGGTGCGGTGCGATCTGTTTAGGTATATACTTCCATGCTTTCAAACAACATTGGCTATACAAGAAACTGCATTTGAATTGTTTACAAGTTTGTCACTTGTTCTCTCTTGCTGTATGAATCTAAAATGTTTTAAGATTTCTGCTGCGCTTTGGATGTTGCATGCAAAAGTCTAGTTAGAGACCGTCTACCCTCCCTTTTAGGAGTTTTAGCTATAAAGACTGACATTTCTGGAAGTGCATTATAATGTAACCAGTCATGAATTAAAAAAGCTTCGTGTTGGAAGTAGATGAGTATCATTAAAAGAAATGCTGGAAAGTTCCTTTCTCTTATCATATTAACCTCTTTGCTTGCCTATCATCCTAGCCGTTGCTAGTTTATCTTAAAAAACCAGCTACGTCGTACATGATGAATGTTAGTTGATCTTGATAGCAGTTTGTTTGATCCTTGGTTTCTGGGAAGGTGTACTTGAGTTCTATAGTGTATTGCTTTCACTTTTTACTTCATCATCAGTTCCTTTTCTCATTGGACACTTGGATTGGTTCATCATTGTGGTTATGCAGGTTCAGATACACTCCATATGTTGTGAGAGAAAATCACTTCACCCACCTTTTGCCCAAGTCATAGCTATGCTTCCCTCTGGTGCCAGAGAAAACCAACTTCGTGAAAGCAACAGCCAAAAAGTACACCCTCAACCGATGGATGAAAATCAGAGCCCGGAAGCTATTGATGCACTTATATCCAGAATCTTCACAAACATTTCCTCTTTGAAGTCTGCCTACATTGAACTCCAAACTGCTCATACACCTTATGACCCAGATAAAATCCAAGCTGCTGACAAACTTGTTATTTCAGAGCTGAAAAACCTTTCTGAACTGAAACACTTTTACAGAGAAAACAATCCGAAGCCTTTATGTGTGTCTCCTCAGGACTCGCGTTTAGCTGCTGAGATTCAAGAACAACAGAGCTTACTGAAGACTTACGAAGTCATGGTAAAAAAGTTCCAGTCTGAGATACAGAACAAGGACTCTGAAATTCAACAGATGCAACAGCAAATTGAGGCAGCAAGCCAAAAGCGTGAGAAACTAGAAAAGAATCTCAAAGTCAGGGGCTTATCAACAAGGGATTCAGAAATGCCACATGAGCAGAACAGATTCTTCTCTCTTGACCTGACCCCTGACTTGTTCATCTCCAGTTTAGAGGCTGCTCACAAAGCCATTCACGACTTCTCAAAGCCACTGATCAACATGATGAAAGCTGCCAAATGGGATCTTGATGCAGCTGCCCAATCAATAGAACCCAGTGTAGTTTATGCAAAGAGAGCCCACAAAAAGTACGCTTTCGAGTCCTTCATCTGCCAAAGAATGTTTACTGGGTTCCAGGATTTAAGTTTCTCAGACAAGCCTGATAACATCGAAGTCAACAAAGAAAGTTTCTTCCACCAGTATCTCGCTCTTAGAGAAATGGATCCACTGGACGCGCTTGGCCAAAACCCAGACTCCATTTTCGGGAAATTCTGCAGGAGCAAGTATCTAGTAGTGGTTCACCCGAAAATGGAAGCTTCTTTCTTTGGCAATCTGGATCAGCGTAACTATGTTATGGGTGGCGGTCATCCAAGAACCCCATTTTACCAGGCTTTTCTGAAGTTGGCCAAGACAATCTGGCTGCTGCACAGGTTGGCCTACTCCTTTGATCCTAGTGTCAAGGTCTTTAAAGTGCAAAGAGGCAATGAGTTCTCAGAGGTCTACATGGAGTCTGTAGAAAAGAATATGGTGATGGGCGAAGGTGACCAAAAGCCGATGGTCGGTCTTATGGTTATGCCTGGCTTTTGGGTTGGTGGCACTGTCATTCAGAGCAGAGTTTACCTTACTGGAATGAAGGTTGCTGAGTGAGTGGCCTTGTCATCATTCTACGAGGTAATGTTGCTTGTAGATTTGTATCCTGTTGTTGTTATATAATGTCAATGTACTAGCAATTGTGTTTTTTTTATCGTCCTCTGGTGTTTGATGTAACCATGAAATGGGTGTCATTTATTGTGTCTTTCAACTTTTCCTTGCTATGCTATCTCTATTGTGCATGTAAAAGTTTGTCTGAAGCTTTGTTTGGGATCTGTTGATAGGACTTGTATGAACACTACATTTTGAGGTTTAATCCGGTTTCCTCTAGAAAATCAGCTGTCACCAATCACCATTGCAGGTTTTCACCATGTGGAGGCTGCTATATTAAACCATATATAATACATACAGACAAATCTTTATAATACCATTAGGACGCTATTATATTAGTCGATGCAAGATGTAAGCCATTATCATGTAATGCATGTGCATTAAAATTTTTAAATGTACTAGTGTACAGCATAGGTCGGAAGTTGATCAGAAGAGAATATTTGAAGTGGGAGGCGGAATTGATCAAGCTCTATATAGTAGGCGGAATTCAATCACTCTGATTCTCCGAACAAGAAATATCTTATTTGTTCAAAAAACGAGGCAACACTGCAACAGTCACCGTGGTCTGGCGGCCGCCGGCTGTCAGAGTAGAGTAATGCCCACAAGGGCTCGATTCGTTTCATCACAAGTTTTATGGGTCCAGATTCGTTTGGAGTTAATAAGAATTCGTTGGCTTAACTCAAAATATTATTTCATCGGAAATTATGTTAAGGTAGATAAAGTTAGATATTTGTATCATAAAAGGTGATTTTATCTAAAAGATATCTAAACTTAATAACTTTAAAAGGTAATCTTAAACCAAAAAAAAAGTCTTTATCGGGCAATATCAATCCGAATAAATAACAAATCAAAACGGGAAACTGAAATCATTATCGAATGTGAAAATCACCTTTCCGAGTAAATTTGATCCTTTCTGAGATTGAGAGCGCTAACGAGCCAGGCCAATCGATCGATCAAAGTCATTCAATTCACAATCCCTAGGAGCTCTTTATCTTCTCTGTCTCGTGAAACTCTACAAAGGTCTAAACTTTGTGTATGTATCTCTACGACTTCCTCTCGTTCGTCCCCAAATTTCATCGATTTGAACTCGTCGCCCTCAATTGATAACTTTGTTTTCTGTCAACCCACGAATTCGTCCCGTTGTTTGTTTGTTTTTCAGGTAGATATGCAGAGGATTTTGAGGAGGGGTGTTCACAGTCTCCATCAACTAAACGCTGAGAATATTCCAGCTGAACTGATAAAGAAGGGACAAGACCGTGTCATAGATGCTTCCCTCACGCTTATTCGGGAGAGGGCAAAGCTTAAGGTCGGTTTGAATTGAAAGCTCTTCTGCTGAATTTCCTGTTTTTGTGGCTTTTATATTTTCAGTCCTTATCTAACCCTAGTTTGTATCACCCACTGATTAGATTTTCCAAATTTTGAAGTTTGTTCTGTCTTGTAATCATGTACACCCTCAAGCTGTAACTGAGAATAACTGAATTTTACTTTTGATGCTATATCTTCTGGTGACAAGAAGTTTTCTTGTGTCACATACCTGTTTTTTTTGTTTATGTCTGCACTTTCCTCCTGAATCAGTGTTGTGTGATTGTGGGCGCTATGTGGTTCAGATGGACTGTAGTTTCATTGTTGTTCCCAAGCTGTTCTATAAGCTCATTTGCTGTTTGGAGTTGATTTAGAATAACAGGAGAAGTGGATGAATATGTTTGGGCAACAATATAATCCTTCTTCTCAATTATGTCAACTATTTTGATGTGATCATTTAGGGGGAACTTCTGCGTGCTTTGGGAGGCGTTAAGGCGTCGTCATGTCTACTCGGAGTACCTCTAGGGCATAATTCTTCCTTCCTTCAAGGGCCAGCCTTTGCTCCTCCGCGTATCAGGGAAGCAATCTGGTGTGGGAGCACGAATTCATCTACTGAAACAGGTACACTGTGAGCTCTTGTGTTTCTTTTGAGATCAACAGTCGTTAGCTGATGAGAGATCAATGAACATTGTTCTTGCTATATATATGTTCAGAGGTTTACGATTAACCCTTTGAAAATTTGTGCTTCTGTAAACTACTGGAACTGGTGCGCTAACAACATTCTGTGCTCATACAGGAAAGGATCTGAAGGACCCAAGAGTCCTGACGGATGTTGGTGATGTTCCCATTCAAGAAATCAGAGACTGTGACGTGGGTGACGATAGACTGATGGATGTGATTAGTGAATCTGTCAAGCTAGTGATGGAAGAGGTTACGCATTTTTCTCTTATTTATATATTATAGCATCTTTGAGTGTCTTATAACTATGACCTTTTGAGAGCCATTTCATTCTGACTTATACTACTTGCCTTATACAATCTGTGATGAATCAACTAACTTATGAAACTTGTAAAAGCATTATTATTGACATTATTTAGAGTTAAAAGATGTTTTTTTCTTTTATAAGCTTGGTGTGCAATGTAATATGTTTGCTACTTTTGTTATTACAATGTGGCTTAATTTTGTATTTTGGCTTCTAAACGAATTGTCTACAAGCACTATTAACTTCTTTTTCCTATTTTTCAATGACTGAATAGACAATTTGTGAAATCATTTTGCAGGCACCGTTGCGCCCTTTAGTGTTAGGAGGAGATCACTCAATATCATACCCTATTGTACGAGCTGTGTCCGAAAAACTCGGGGGCCCAGTAGACCTCCTCCACTTCGATGCCCATCCTGATATTTATGATTGCTTTGAAGGGAACAAATATTCCCATGCATCTTCGTTTGCACGTATTATGGAAGGTGGTCATGTTCGGAGACTTTTGCAGGTTATATCAACTTCTCCTCTTTTACCTATACGTAGTCTTTGAACTTTTTTTTAATATGTTCATGACTCCCACTTCATGTGAGTTGGAAACATAAGGCAGAATAGCAGTAAGCTGATCAAAGTAGTATCTACAATCTTTGATTCGATACCGTCATTATGGAAAATCTGACCCTAAATGATTTCTGTAAGTACTAGAACACTAGAGACTAGAATTGTTGCTTGTGAATTCAGAAGATTTTTTCTGTTGGAGAAAATGATGAAAACTTGCATATTCCTAGTTAAGTTTGTGTTGTAAATTAGCAATAATGAATACTGTTATACATAAACCTTCATCTCTCCAGGTTGGTTTAAGATCAATAACAAGCGAAGGGCGTGAACAAGGAAAAAGATTCGGGGTAGAGCAATACGAAATGCGAACTTTCTCAAAAGATCGTGAGATGCTAGAAAATCTGGTATACACTGCAATCCTTCAATATAATTAAAATCAGGTTTTAAGCAATAGATTTATTGCACCAAGAATTTCTGCCTTAACACTTTGAAATCAACTTTGGCACAGAAACTAGGCGAGGGTGTAAAGGGCATATACGTATCAATCGATCTTGATAGTCTTGACCCGGCATTTGCACCTGGCGTGTCTCACATCGAGCCCGGGGGCCTTAGCTTTAGAGACGTGATGAACATCCTTCAGAATCTTCAGGGCGATGTTGTGGCAGGAGACGTGGTTGAGTTCAACCCACAACGTGATACGGTTGATGGAATGACTGCCATGGTTGCTGCTAAGCTGGTAAGAGAGTTAACTGCAAAAATATCAAGGTGAAGGTGTCGACGTTTTGGTGATCTGAGAATCCGGGCTCGGCTTTTCGAAGAGTAGATTGAGGTCAAGAAGAAAATCAGTTGAAAGATGCACTTTGAATTCCCAAATTTGTTTGCAAAACTAAGATTACTGAATCCTTGACATTGCATTTAAGACCCAACTCCTAAGGTAGAAGATGAATAAAGAGATGGTGTAATGTTCAGTGCCTAAATGATTTTGCTTTCATCATCCCATTGATTGCAATCTATGACTCTTATGTAGCTGTCTTTTTGTCAAGAAAGTCATTTTAGACTATTGAAAATCTGTAAGATTAGGCACCTTTTTCAACTTTCACCAAACTACTGAATTTTTTTGGTTAGTTTTGTTAGTATAGTAGTATAAAAAAAACTTGACCCAACTTTTTCGTCGATAAAAATGTAATAAATGGTTGGTGTGTTCCAACAATGCATCCTTATTAGGTTGAACGTAAAAGAGTACGTACAATAATGTGTGATTGGTGTACTTGGTTGGTAAGTGCATCCCAAGTCCTAACCTTCTAGGCAGATCACATTGCTCTCTAAATTAGGTTGAACGTAAAGATTCATGTGACAACAACCCACTATCTGGGTGGGTGAGCAAAATCATCCCACTACTGGTACCCGGTATTACACCGGTCGATTTTACTGAATATTTGGATCGGATAAGTTTCGAGATTCCTAAGTTGTTTGATGTATGTCCCGGTGATACGAATCTCTAAGTTGTTTGATGTATGTCCCGGTGATACGGTGCTAAATAGCTCAACTACCCGACTCAAATATCTCAAAAATTCGATAATCCGATGTTTCGAATTAGCTGATACAATGATAATAATCAACTCGACAAAATACCAAATGGGTGTAAGGTATAAGATCAGTGAACGAGCTGATGATGTTAGGGCATGTTTGGTTTGATTCCCTGGGAATGAGGAATGGGAATCAGGAATGAATGATTCCAGTATGCTGTTTGGTACAGAAAATTCTGGAATCGATTTCATTCCCTGGAATGGCTCATTCCAATGCTGTTGGCTAATTTGATTCCAGCTGAAAATGGGAGGTATCATCCATTCCAAAAATTATAATTGTCATCTTGAATCCTAAAACTCCACAACATTAAATTACAATTTCTAAAAGTCATAAACCCTTAAAGTAATAATAAAGAACTCTAAATCTTAAAAATTTTAAACCAAAATTATTATAAATGGTTCATTCCGACAGCATACCAAACAACATGTCTCTGGAATGGATCATTCCGATTCCTGATTCCATTCCGATTCCTGATTCCAATCCGATTCCGATAGTGTTACCAAACGGGACCTTAGAATTCATAGAACCCATCAAATACTTATACGATCCAATACATACGTGATACTTCCATGATCCAATCTTTAATTAGTAACCACCTACGATACACTTCACTCTAACATACAACGCACGTAAATTTCTAAGCATTCATCAGCAAATACTCCTACAAAAAAGTGGCCAGAAGTCAGTAGGACAAGCCAACCAAAGACGAACCCATTTTACATGCATCATTCAAACCCCTCAAAGGCCAACTTATCAGCAAAGTTCACACTCCTAATTTAATCATTTCCCTTTTAAATCCATAATCATCAACGGATATTCCTAATCTAATCCCCATAATACTTAACAAATTAACCCACCAACTCCTCCTAAAGCCCCTTTATCAACCCAACCAACCCTTCTTCTCGCCCAAAACGCATATCGCAACCTTCTCCCACGGTCAACGGTCAATCCCCATTCAACGGTCCCGATCTCCTCTCATCCAACGGCCCAGAATCGCCCACATCTACCTTCAGTATTTTTAAAACCAAATTTCACTCTCATCGAAACAAACAATCTCCCCTCTTTCAACTCTGCAACTCGAAAAGACGAATATGGCGTCTTCGATCTCCCTCTCTCAATCCGCCGTCGTTTCCGTCCGTACTCCGGCGGCCGCCTCCGATCGGAGTGGCCGCCGCCTACTCCCTCCCACCGGCGTGTCCCTCTCGTCTTCCTCCTCCTTCCTAAAGTCCTCATCTTCCCTCTCCGCTCGCTCCTCCTCTTCCACCAATCCCCGCCTGATCTCACGAGCTCCGATACGCGCCGCCGCCGTCCAGACGGAGGAGGAGACACAGACCGACTCGCTCGTCGAGAAATCGGTCAACGCGATCCGGTTCCTGGCGATCGATGCCGTCGAGAAGGCGAACTCGGGGCATCCGGGGTTGCCGATGGGATGCGCTCCCATGGGACACATCTTGTATGATGAGGTCATGAAGTATAACCCTAAGAATCCGTACTGGTTTAACCGTGACCGCTTCGTTTTGTCCGCCGGCCATGGATGTATGCTCCAGTATGCTCTTCTTCATCTCGCTGGCTACGACAGTGTCCAGGTTAGGAGTTTGAACTCTCAATTGATTGATCTATGGCTTTGCATGAGTGTGAATTAAGAGGTTTTTGCTTTCGGTTTGGTGTAAGTGGTGCAATTTGTGATCTGGAATTTGTTTGGACTTTCATTAATTTGCTCCGTGTTTGATAGTGATGTTTATGTTTGTAATAGGACAAGTGAATTCTTTTGCTGAAGATTTTTTTCTACTTTTTGGATACTAAATCGTGTGCTGCCAATATTTGGAAAGTTGTAGCTGTTACTATCTGGTGGTAATGTGATATCCCAATGTTTGTTCTCTTATCCGTTGTATGGATGGTGGGGGTTTGAAGGATTTATATAGATAATAACAAAACAGGTCTTTAATTTGTGAAAGGGATTTACGTACACTAACTTAGGAATAGTTTATGTATATGTTTCACTGGGAATTGAAGGATATTTAAGATTTTTAGGTTATGTATTTGGTTCTTGGCTGTCTTGCTTATGCTGGACTTTTTTCAATGGAAACAAAGTTCTTACTTGGTATTATGGCTGTATTTAGGAGGAAGATCTGAAGAATTTCCGCCAGTGGGGAAGCAGGACACCTGGCCACCCAGAGAATTTTGAGACCCCTGGGATTGAAGTGACTACAGGTCCTCTTGGTCAGGGTATTGCAAATGCCGTTGGATTGGCACTTGCAGAGAAGCATTTGGCTGCTCGTTTCAACAAGCCCGACATGGAGATTGTTGACCATTATACGTAAGCTTAGCTTTTACACTTTGACTGTGGTTTGAAGGAATGTATGTTTGCTTAAAGCCATAATCACCTGGTTTTTTAAAATTCTTTTCAGATTTTGTATCATGGGAGATGGTTGTCAAATGGAAGGTGTTTCTCAGGAGGCGTGCTCGCTTGCTGGACACTGGGGACTTGGCAAGCTTATTGCCCTGTACGATGACAACCATATTTCCATTGACGGTGACACTGAGATTGCATTTACCGAGGATGTCAGCAAGCGTTATGAAGCACTTGGATGGCATGTTATTTGGGTGAAGAATGGAAACACAGGCTATGATGAAATCCGTGCTGCCATTAGAGAAGCTAAGGCTGTGAAAGACAGACCAACTTTAATCAAGGTAAATTTGCTTTAGATTGTTGCTTTAATGTGATATTTTATATGGCTCATTTCATTTTGTATACTAATACATTTCTTTCTTGTGCACAGATCACTACAACAATTGGATTTGGGTCACCAAACAAGTCTAACTCATACAGTGTACACGGAAGTGCACTAGGAGCTAAGGAAGTAGATGCAACCAGGAATAATCTTGGATGGGCACATGAGCCCTTCCACGTGCCTGAGGATGTTAAGAAGTAAGTATTTGTAAAATCCTGTGGCCCCTTATTGTTCTCAAAGATTGAATTTTCACATAAATTCTTCCTTTATTTCTAGGCACTGGAGCCGCCATACCTCTGAAGGAGCTGCTCTTGAAACTGAATGGAATGCTAAATGGTCTGCCTATGAAAAGAAGTACAAAGATGAAGCTGCAGAACTTAAGGCTATCACCACTGGAGAATTCCCAGCTGATTGGGAAAAAGCTCTTCCGGTTAGTACTTAAAATAACTTAAAATCATATTATTATTGTGTCTTGATCTTGGATTTGTGACATATATGCTCTTCTGCAGACTTACACCACTGAAAGCGCAGCTGATGCTACAAGAAACCTCTCACAACAATGTTTGAATGCTCTCGCACAAGTCCTCCCAGGCTTCCTTGGTGGAAGTGCTGACCTTGCATCATCAAACATGACTTTACTAAAAATGTTCGGAAACTTCCAGAAGGATACTCCCGAAGAACGCAACCTTCGGTTTGGTGTCAGGGAGCATGGAATGGGATCCATTTGCAATGGAATAACACTCCACTCCCCTGGCCTCATCCCTTACTGTGCAACTTTCTTCGTCTTCACAGACTACATGAGGGCTGCAATTAGAATGTCTGCTCTATCTCAAGCCGGTGTCATCTATGTCATGACCCACGATTCAATTGGGCTTGGGGAAGATGGTCCAACCCATCAGCCCATTGAACACTTGGCAAGTTTCAGAGCCATGCCCGATGTTCTTATGCTCCGCCCAGCTGACGGCACTGAGACAGCTGGCGCTTACAAGGTTGCTATTAAGAACAGGAAGAGGCCTTCAATTCTTGCTCTCTCCAGGCAAAAGCTGACTCAGTTGGCTGGGTCTTCTGTGGAGGGAGTTGAAAAGGGTGGATACATAGTTTCAGACAACTCGTCTGGTAACAAGCCAGATGTCATCTTGATGGGAACTGGCTCTGAACTTGAGATTGCTGTTAGTGCAGCAGATGATCTGAGAAAGGAAGGCAAAACTGTGAGAGTCGTCTCTCTTGTTTCTTGGGAGCTTTTTGAGGAGCAATCTGATTCTTACAAGGAAAGCGTCTTCCCTGAGTCGGTCACAGCCAGAGTTAGCATTGAAGCTGGTTCCACATTCGGGTGGATGAAGTATGTGGGCTCTAAGGGAAAGGCAATAGGGATTGACCGATTTGGAGCCAGTGCACCAGCTGGGAGAATTTACAAGGAGTTTGGCTTGACAAAGGAAGGAGTCATTGAAGCAGCAAAATCACTTTGCTAGAAATAGCTCATTGTACTCTTTATGTTATTCGGAATTCTGGTTTTTGAGGTGTTTCTTATTTCATGAGAAGAAAAAATGTTGAAGGGATTTGTGATCATCTGTAGGACTTTCTTTGCATTTTGTAATAAAAGCAGAAACAAAGTTGATTTCAGAATCCTGTGGAGCTAGTGGTAAAGCCTGAAATTTGCCATAGGCTTCTTGGGATTTTGTAATCTTCTTTACTTCAATCATATTGAGCTCGTGTTCTCTCATTCATATGACATCTTGGCTTGAGTTTAAACATACAGCACTCTCGTTGTAAGCAGAAGTGATTCTGGTTGACCATTGGATGGTAAATCTTTGGTTGTTTGACGATCATCCAAATTTGGAAGCTCTTTTTACAAAGACCCTTCTTTCAAGATTGTCTGCTAGAACACTGCCTAATATTTACCGCGAAACTTGTCAAGAATTGTGGTGGTAGTTGTGTCTAAAAACATTGCCTTTTAGGTACAATCATCCACACATGTGGGTCTTACTCAAATTTAGGTGCAATCATTCACAGAAGAGCTTCTGTGTGGTAGTTGTGTCTAAAAGCATTGGCCTTTCCCCCCCTTTCTGTGGATGGATTATCCAGACATTTCATTATTTCGTCAAGTTGCTGAAACCCATTATCAGAATTTCCATTATTTGGGTATGGATTGGTGGCTCAAATAAACTAGGGTTTTTTGACTTTGATTGTGGTTGGTGGGATATGAAATGAAGAGGTTGGTGAGGATAAACAGGAACCCACGTTTGCTTGGGGAATTGTTGGATTCATGATCAGAAACAGTTCCACTAATCCACCTTATTAAAAACTTTGTTAAGAGGGGAAACAAAAAAAGCCAATCTTTGTGCTTGACATGGTACTCTTCGCCTTATGGAAAGTGAAAATTGGACTGTAAACAAGTGTGCAACTAATTGCAACAACAACAACAACAACATTTACCCAGGTAGTCCCACCGAAGTGAGATCTGGGGGGTCAGGATGGGGGTATTCCAGACCTGGATGGAATACGCCCGAAATAACCCGATCAAAGGACACCAACCAAAAAGGCGACTACAGAGATGACTAAAATTACAACTAAACTCAAAGTAAAAGCTAAAGCTAAAACTCAAGGCAAACTTAAGAAAAGAAAACTAACTAAAACTAACATCCTGACTTTAACCACCCGCTTAAAAAGGCTACTCCACCAACCCGGCTACTAGCTCTCCACCACCTTGATCTTGTCCCTCCAGCTCACCCTACACTGCGCCAGCTCCACTGAGATCCCTAGCAGGTTGATATCTTGCTTAATGTTGTCCATCCAACGCTTCTTCGGGCGGCCTCTACCTCTACGGTAAGCCCCTAACTCCAAACGCTCACACCTCCTAACCGTCGCATCCGGGCTCCTTCTCTGAACGTGACCAAACCAACGAAGTCTCGTTTCCCGCAGTTTGTCTCCTATGTTCGCCACTCCCAACTTGCTTCTGATCTCCTCATTTCTAATCTTGTCCATCCTCGAGTGACCACACATCCATCTGAGCATTCTCATCTCGGCGACTGCCAGCTTCTGTTCCTGAGCCTTCGTCGTTGGCCAACATTCGGCACCATAGAGGATCGCTGGCCTTATCACGGATCTGTAAAACTTTCCTTTAAGCTTCAACGGCACCTTCCTATCGCAAAGAACTCCTGACGCTGCCCTCCACTTTTGTCAGCCCCTTTGAATACGAGATCTCACGTCCTCACCAATACTCCCATCGCTTTGCAAGACTGAACCCAGATATCTGAAGTTATCTCTCTTCGCAATGATCTCATCCCCCAGCTGCACCTCACTCCCAGAATCGTCTTCTTGCCCGAAAATGAACTCCACGTACTCCGTCTTAGTCCTGCTAAGCCTGAACCCCTTAGATTCCAGTCTCTCCCTCCACACTTCCAGTTTTTGATTTACTTCCGCTCTAGAATCCTCCACTAATTGCAACTAACAAGGAAATAGAGAAGTTAGGTGAGGTGTAAATGGGAACAAAGTACACTTCAAATCAGAACCGAAAAAATACCAAAACTTGATTATCTACCAAAACCCTACACCCACCTCTCACCAACCCTCGTCTTCCTCTACTCTTCTGTCAACTAGTGGGTTGGTAGAGACTAGAACGCCCCATTTAATAATATTATTATCGTTTTCCCTGAATCAAATCTCTGAAATTTCATCGCCTTTCCTTTGCAAACTCGGAAGAAAGATTGTGCTGTGTTAAGCAATGGCACAAGCTGCAAATTTGGCGAGTAGGGCTCCTCAGACCACCCAATTTGGTGCCAATTTGCCGAAAACCCACAACCCCAGCTATGTAGGCAGTTTGAATTTCGGATCGAAACTGAAGGTTTCGCCAAATGCACGGTGTTTTAGCAATGGAAGAGTTGGGGGTGGAGCTAGGGTTCGTCCACTTAGAGTACGAGCTTCTGTGACCACAACTGAGAAGCCTTCAGCTGCCTCTGAGATTGTGTTGCAGCCCATTAAGGATATCTCTGGAACTATCAAATTGCCCGGTTCTAAGTCCCTCTCCAATAGAATTCTTCTTCTTGCTGCTCTAGCTGAGGTTTGGAATTCTGATTCTGATTCTTGCATTTGGATGGATGATTGGTAGAAATTGTCAATTTAGTACATCTTTGGAAGACTTGATTGTTTTAGCCTAACTAGAATTTGATCTATTTAAATTGATACTCCGCAGTGTTTAGTGAGCATGCTGTCTTAAGGTTGGACTATGATGTTACATGATCATATGATCTGATTGGCTCTCATTCAATAGGAAGTTAGTTAAAAATCATTATGCTCAGCTGATGTATAAGTATCCCATTGCCACCAAGTTAGTTGCTTTGTCTTCCAACTGTGGTTGAGTTCTCTCAATCACCCTCTTTGAGTTTACTGTAGGTAAAGTTTGTGAGTTGCTGTAGGCTTAATGTGTTTGGCTATTGTGTTGCAGGGAACAACCACAGTAGAGAATTTGTTGAACAGTGATGATGTGCATTACATGCTTGGTGCTTTAAAAACACTTGGCCTGAAGGTGGAGGCAGACACTGAATCAAAGATAGCAATTGTGGAGGGTTCCGGTGGCCATTTTCCTTCCGGTAGAGGCTCTGGGGGCGAGGTAGAACTTTTCCTAGGAAATGCCGGAACAGCTATGAGGCCATTGACGGCCGCTGTCACTGTTGCCGGGGGAAATGCCAGGTCAGTCTATTTTAGTTCCTCTGAATGAATACACTGATTGCTTTTTGTCTTATGTTCTTGTTATAACGAGGGTTATATTGTCAATTGCGTAGTTAGACATGATTTTGTGTTTATCATTACTTGGAGACACATACTTTGACTCCTTTTAGAAGTTGCCATGCTAAGATAATGTGAGCGTGCTTGCCTATCCATAAGTAATTGAGTGACAATTTAAAACAAATATGAATGCTGTTATGGTGTGCAATATTGGATCAACAAAGTGGAGACCATTCCATAAGTAACTGGGTGACAATTTAGAACAAATATGAATGCTGTTATGGTGTGCAATATTGGATCAACAAAGTGGAACATGCATTCTTTATGATTGAAATACCTAGTTAAGTGGGAGTGTTTTTCTTGAAATGTTAATTTAGAAACACATGAATGAATAGATGCCCTGTAGTCTAAATTGGCAATTTGTGACTTGCATTTTCTTTATTGGCGGTAAATATATTTACCAGGGAAATCTTCAGAAATGTTAATAATAGTTTACTGCAGAATAGGTTTCTTTGCTAACTTTCTGTAGTTTGTAGTTCAAAATTGGTATGGTGGGACTCTAATGCACTGTACTTTTGTATATTTTGTGTACTTGGTGATATACAACAATCTCTACTATGTATCTAAGAATCAAGATGTAAAGCTGATCCAGTGGAATTTATGCCTGAACATTTGCAATTTCTCATATCTGTTTGTTTGATGTTGCTGTTGATTTATATTGTTCAGTTACGTTCTTGACGGGGTACCTAGGATGAGGGAGCGACCAATTGAGGATCTTGTTATTGGCCTTAAGCAGCTGGGTGCTGATGTAGATTGTTCTCTGGGTACAAAATGTCCTCCTGTCAGAGTAAATTCTAAAGGTGGCCTTCCTGGTGGAAAGGTATGGTTCTTTCACTGAGATGGCCCAAATTCCAGCAATGAAAAAAGCAACTAGTAGTTTACTAATAGCCAATAATTTCGTGCTGCAGGTCAAGCTCTCTGGATCCATTAGTAGCCAGTATCTGACAGCATTGCTCATGGCCGCTCCACTGACTCATGGAGTTGTGGAGATTGAGATCATTGATAAGCTTATTTCTGTTCCATATGTTGAGATGACTCTGAAGCTAATGAAGCGATTTGGAGTAGATGTGGAGCACAATGATAGTTGGGACCGTTTTGTGATCCAAGGTGGTCAGAAGTACAAGTAAGTCTTTCCCATTTTTTCGTTTTGTATGCTCTGAAGAATGGATTAAACAACTGACATAGTTGAGATTCCCAGGTCTCCCGGCAATGCATATGTTGAAGGTGATGCCTCCAGTGCTAGTTACTTTCTAGCCGGGGCTGCTGTCACTGGTGGTACTATCACTGTTGAAGGCTGTGGAACCAGCAGTTTACAGGTATAAATAACACCTTCATGTTTAACTACATTTTAACGAAGTATGGTTTATTCATTTCATACTGTATTTCACTAGCTTTGCCAGTATGCTTAAAACATTGTCATTCGATCAGTTTTACTTCATGAGTGGCTCAATATTGTATCGAAAGTATCTGAATGTAACCTACTGACTAGAACTGAAAACTTTCTCTTCAGGGAGATGTAAAATTTGCTGAGGTTCTTGAGAAAATGGGGGCTAAAGTTTCCTGGACTGAGAACAGTGTCACTGTCACCGGACCACCAAGAGGCTCCGGGAAACACTTGCGCGCCGTTGATGTGAACATGAACAAAATGCCAGATGTCGCTATGACCTTGGCTGTGGTTGCACTGTTTGCTGACGGCCCCACTACCATTAGAGACGGTATGCTTTTCTGTAAATTACCTCTATATGAACATGAAATCTTGTTGTACTTCTCTTGGAGTTGCCTCCTTGTAAAGGGCAAGTGGACACTTTTCTCCCAAGACATTTGCCTGAAGAAAAGAACATATATCTCTAACTTCATTTGGAAGAAGTCCTAAAAGAATAATATTACTTTCACAGCAAAAAGGTCTTGATTTTTAATCATTTTCCTTGTTAACATTCTACACCTGTGATTGTTAAAAGGGATGAATGTTCTCACTCCAGATTATATCAATGTTCATTATGATTGAATCTTAAACATTTGACTTAATTGATTTATGCTGTAAGTTTTCCATGTGCAGTGGCTAGCTGGAGAGTCAAGGAGACAGAAAGGATGATTGCCATCTGCACGGAACTCAGAAAGGTTCGAATCTTACACCTTCTTTTCTTTCAATTGAATCAACCAGAGAAATTACTCAGGACACAAAAGCCCTTGACAACGGCTTTGGATTCCAAGTCGCTTGCTTCATATGGAATTGAATATATCACCCGTTAACCCAAAAGTATACAAGTTAGCTAAATGGTTTTAAATCTCAGCCATGGAATTATTTGTCAACTCCATGGGATCTGATTCCGTTGAAAACCCAGACAACAAATCCACCATTTTATTCTCCTCCAAAAACTTCTCCTGATTTATGCAATCTGAAGCAGCTGGGGCTTGTTTGGACAACAAGTTGAAATGGAACATTAACCTGAAACTATAAAAATTTTGCCATCATATTTAACTACCATAATTTATCTTATCTGAGGTGGATCAAATTTATTGTTTTCTGTCAAAATCTGTCTAAACCCGAGAGCCGAATTCTGTCTGTTTATCTTCCAGTTAGGGGCAACAGTTGAAGAAGGATCAGATTATTGTGTGATCACCCCTCCAGAGAAGTTGAATGTGACCTCCATAGACACATATGATGATCACAGAATGGCTATGGCCTTCTCCCTTGCAGCTTGCTCGGACGTTCCTGTCACCATTAACGATCCCGGGTGCACCAGGAAAACCTTCCCGGACTACTTTGAAGTTCTAGAGAGCTTGACAAAGCATTAAAGCAATTCTTTTTTGTTCTGCCAGGAATGAATTTTACACTATCCAGACTTATTGAAAAAGGATTTGAGTTCTTGATGTGTGGAATTTGAGATATGTAAGATACCCATGTGCTTATGGTGTTTATTTTTTAGTCAAATGAAGATCTTAATAATTATTACACACATGAGATTGTTAATTGAATTGAGAAAATGGAGTTGAAGTTGGAAGGAAAGGGGAAGGGAAGGATCCAAGCAAGCAAAGGCATTAAATTAGGAAGCACATAGAGCATGATTCCAGGCTGAAAAGGAGGACAGAAAAATAAGCAGAAAAATAGTTTGGCTCCAATGTTCCTTGCTCTTTTTATGATTGTCACATGGTACAAGTCACAAGTGGCTTGGTCATGGAATTATTCCTTTTTTTCCATCTTTTTCTCATCTTCTCCTTTGCCTTTCAATAAGGAATGACTTGTGAGCAAGTGCTTATTAGCTCGAATGCTCGATTGTCAAGTAAGATATCTCTATGATCACCATTGATATGTCATTAGATGTAACTTTTTTCTCTTTCCGTCTTTCTCGGACGTTTGGATTCATCATGTTTTCCGAGAGTTAAAATGTGTAAACGACGGAGGACCTATTCAGTTCAGTCCATCCTCAATTGCGATATTTCACCCGAAAGGATGTTCTAAGAGTTCAACCATCAATAAGGTTACTCTAAATGAACATGGATATGGACTCAGATATGAACAACTTTTGCACTAAATGAACACGGAACTATATGGTGAAATTTTCTACTCAATTTAGCATACATTTAAAGAATCAGTCATCACTAAATAAGCTATATCAACGCAGATGTTTCTCCAAAAAATGCAAGCAAGCATCAGGGAAAAAAAGGAGGGATTTTTAGTATGTAACCAGCTCATGCCAACTAAAAAGAGTACACTTTCTTGTGGCATTAGTTACGGGCATTTATGATCACCATCTCCCTTTAGCTTAACCCCACCTATACAGCATTATAGATCAAATACATGAAGGTTATTTGATAATTACTCCGGAGCTAAGGACTGTTAATATTCCCTGCATTTAATTAGGAACTAACTAGCTAGTCAAGGCTAGAACCTAGCATTCCTTATCATTATTTATAGGTGCACCTACAACAAAGGTTTTACCTTGATGGTCACTCCAATTCATTTTACAAGTGTTAGGTATGTGCAAGATTACACCATGGCTTTGAGTTAAAGTAATCTTGTTGTTTGATAGCACGTGATTTTTTTTTTAAAATTTAATAGTGATCTTTTTTCTCGTAAGAAATATATAATTGATTAATAGCAAATCATATTTGATAAGTCAAATACGTGTCACTACTTGAAGAGAAAAATTGACACCATCCGTGAAAAGTCCACATCAAGAGATACGTGCCTTGCCCAAAGTTTCATATTCAACAAAAGTTAGGCATGTTTAAGAGTGTAATTAATTATTAATTAGCCTAGCCTAATTTGAAAAAACCTTGATTACTTATCCTGCCATTTGAGGGCAGTTCCTCATTTGGAGGGTGCAATAAACCACAATCATCCATCAAAGCCTAACATGTGAAACCCCTAGATCACCAACAAACAAAATTTGCATTTACCCAAAATAAATTAAGGGTTAATAAACAACTCTCATCCATTGTTCTTTTTGTCCCTTTCCTCTCACTTCTTTTTTTTTTTTTACACAGAGAAAAATAAGGGTTAAAAAAGTTACAACAATGTGCTGGATTCAAGGCTTGTTGACCAATTAAACAATGGGTCTCAAGATCACACTTCACAGAAAATCACAAAAAAACACCCCAAACAATTCCCACCTCTAAAAAACCCATCTCTCTAAATTTGGGCAAAGCAAATTCAAACCCTAACTCAAACATTTTTCTCCCAATTTTTACTGCTCTTTGACACTTTCCTCCATTGGTGACCCTCTTTTTATTTTTTTTACCCTTTTTTCCTTTTTTTCTTTTCTCCCTATTATTATTCTTGCCCCCACCCCAATAACAAAATTTTGCTTAATCAACAACCCATCTCCCTCCCCCCTTTTACAGAAACCCCCCACATCTCCAAAATCCAAAGCAAATCACAAGATTCCTCTCTTCTTCCTCCTCCTCTTCCTTCCTTACCCACATCCCCAATCCCCCCCATTTCACAGGAAGAGGGAAAAGAAGAACCAATCAAGAACCCCCATTTCCCCAATCCCCCAAAAAGCTCCAATCTTGAACCCCCAATCCCCGATCAATCAGCCCTCCAATGTCCCATCTGGACAACATCCCCTCCACCCCCGGCAAATTCAAGATGGAGAAATCCCCTTACCTCCACCACCGCGTCCGATGGCATTCCTCCCCCCTCGCCAAACTCACCATCTGGTCCTGCCTCTTCCTCGGCCTCATCTTCCTCTTCGTCTTCCGATCCTCCACAACGACGCCGTTCCACTCCTCAAAATCCTCCAAATCCTCCGACTTCTCCCGCCGATCCCTCCGCACCTCCTCCTGGGGCGGCCAAGACTGGGAAAAACGGGTCCGCAACTCGGGCCGGGTCCGGGCCCAGAACGGGATCTCGGTCCTCGTCACAGGCGCCGCCGGCTTCGTGGGCACCCACGTCTCCGCCGCCCTCAAACGCCGAGGCGACGGCGTGCTCGGCCTCGACAACTTCAACGACTACTACGACCCCTCCCTAAAACGCTCACGCCAATCCCTTCTAGACCGCTCGGGCGTCTTCATAGTCGAAGGCGACATCAACGACCAAGCCCTCCTCAAGAAGCTCTTCGAACTCGTCCCCTTCAGCCACGTCATGCATCTCGCCGCCCAAGCCGGCGTCCGCTACGCTATGCAGAACCCGGGCTCCTACATCCACAGCAACATAGCCGGCTTCGTCTCGCTCCTCGAGGTCTGCAAATCGGCCAACCCACAGCCCGCTATTGTATGGGCGAGCTCCTCCTCCGTCTACGGGCTCAACAAGAAAGCGCCTTTTTCTGAGTTTGACCGGACCGATCAGCCGGCGAGCCTCTACGCCGCCACTAAGAAGGCCGGGGAGGAGATCGCGCATACTTATAACCACATCTACGGGCTCAGCCTTACTGGGTTGAGGTTCTTTACGGTCTACGGGCCTTGGGGGAGGCCTGATATGGCGTATTTTTTCTTTACCAAGGATATTATGAAGGGGAAGTCGATCCCGATTTTTGAGTCGGCGAATCATGGGACGGTGGCCAGGGATTTTACTTATATTGATGATATTGTGAAGGGGTGTTTGGGGGCGTTGGATACGGCGGAGAAGAGTACGGGTACGGGTGGGAAGAAGAGGGGGGCGGCTCAGCTTAGGGTTTTCAATTTGGGGAACACGTCGCCGGTTCCGGTTGGGGATCTGGTGAGTATTTTGGAGAGGCTGTTGAAGGTGAAGGCTAAGAGGACGGTGATGAAGCTGCCCAGGAATGGGGATGTGCCGTTTACGCATGCTAATATTAGCTTGGCCAGGAGGGAGCTTGGGTATAAGCCTAGTACTGATCTGCAATCTGGGTTGAAGAAGTTTGTGAGGTGGTATGTCAGCTATTACAAGGATGGCAAGAGGACCTCTCAATGATGATTTTGGTCTGGGTGAAAGGTGATTTCTTTCCTTCCTTCCTTGCCATTAGAAGAGATGATGATGATGATCATGGTGGTGGTTCATGTTCAATGTTGAATGTTGATGATTTAAAAGATTGTTTCTTTTTGATGTGATCTTTCTGGGTTTTTGAGATGCCTGTTGAAAATTGCCCCCATAAAAACTGTGTGTTTTCCACTGCTAGTGTATGGATGGAATTATGCTTGGTCTTCTCTGTCATTCTGTATGTGAATGAGAGAGCAGTTTTGGGGATTTAGGAGGGGGGCATTATAAGCTGTGAAACAAGCCAATCCATTTTTTTTTCTTCCTTCTTCATTCTTTTTACTTGTCTTTCAGTTATGTAATTGTTGTAGTTCTCAAGTAATGTAGAATTCATCATGAACTGATTGTACTGTTTCCTCCTATAAAAACAGTTCTATTAGCATATGCCTCATTTTTTTTAATGCTCTCTCTGTGTGTGTATTGGATGAATTCTTTGCATTCCAGATTTGCTTCCCTCCTCTTCCCCTTCTTAAATTTGTTGTGCTGAACTTTTCTCTTCTTCTGATGAAGTAGCATATCCTCAATGCAGGAACTTTCTGTGATTTTTTTTGTCTTGGTTCAGAACTTCAAATGTAGTGTTTGCTGAATTCATTTAAAGTAGTGCATTAGAATTGCCAAGTAGTTATGCAGGATTAAGCTTAACTTAGCCTTTTAGAGTGCTTAGCAACCTTTTGAAACCTAAATCTCTATGAAGAGGGTTGCTTAGTTGTGTGCACTGATTATAACCTCTTAAAGTTAAGTTTATGTTTTGGGGATTTATCCTCTGAAAACTTATCTCCAGATTTAATACTGGTAGCAGAAGAAATTTGTCCTCTGTGTGGGAAATCTAGTGAACTGAATTTGAACTAGTCACAAGAATCTTGTTGTCTGTGTGTTGCCAGAGTCACAATCACAATCAACAGCTTTCTTTCTCTTACTTTGAGGGCAGAAATCCAGCTCTTGTCTGATTTTAGGGCCCTCTAACTTGCTGGATCCCTGTGAATTTGTACTATCATATCAGAATTACCTATGTTCAAATCTACTTGGATTGATAAAAACAAAAACAGGGTTTCAAAGATGGATTCAAATTTCTTACATCAACTAATAATATCATCCTGCATTCTGCAGCTCCCACTGCATATTGTGTCCCAATCTACTTGCATTGATAAAAACAAAACCATTGAAATCCCTAAATTCAAAAACTACTAGTACAAAGATTGCCCAAGATAAGATTTTTAACCGGTATTCGAGGCATAGGTTAGAAAAACCAATGTTAATTCTCTAGAGAGTACAGATCTACCTACATTCATCTGTATGGTCTTCTTCTTGTTCTTGGTTTGAACATTGTCTGACAAGAACATCATCTGTGATTTTATGAGGTGTGGCAGAGCTCACCGACTTATGTTGTGCCGACCTCAAAAAATTAAAAATTAAAAAAAGTTAAAAAAAATTAAATCAAGTTGATCTAATCTTGTCGGTGCACCTAAAAATATAGTAAGTGGTGATACACAGCATATTCCAGCCATGGAAATGCTTTTCAACCACTGCCATTTTCGAAGGTAGAAGCCAAAAACAGTTCTTCCTCACATGGAACAGAGTCAGCATAAACGTTTGAAAATTGGGATTTTAATGTTTGTTTCCTCACGTTTAAGCAATGTGTTGTCTGCCATGTTAGCAATTAATTAAACACTGTAGCCAATTTAAGCATATTAACTGTTAACATGCTTGTGGATCTAATTAATGTCATAACGCAAAAATGCAAACATTACTCGTGCATACGTGTGACATCCAAATTTCAGAAGTGAATTCAGCCGCATTTTAGACTTAAATGTATTGGAATATAAGGTTCAATGGTTCATCTAAAAGAGTAGAACCAATGTGTAAAATAGTTTTCTTTGATGACTTAAGATGGCATGAATGAAATAGTTATAAAATAGGAGTAAATAACAAATTACGATACTTATCAAGGTAAGATCTTAAGGAATTTTTGGGCTTGGAGGAATTGAGACCTCAAGGACGTACTTAGAACACCGTTTGGGCCGTCAACTATTGTTCTGAATGGACCGTTGGGCTAATATTTAACACACAGACGAAATAATATACTCCCTCCGTTTCAAAAAATTTGACTCTTTGGACACTTTATGTTGTTTCAAAAAGCTTCTCCATTTTATATATTTTCCCACTTTTTTCCAAGTTTACCCCTCATGATAACCTATGATGTAATAATATCACCTATTTCCATGCTAGCTATGCTTTTTAGTTAAGAGTGATATTGTTATTATTGTATAGGGGTAGTTTAGGCATACATGAATAATCCTTAATATGTGTGAAATGTCTAAAGGGTCAAGTATTTTGAAACGGAGGGAGTACTCTATATGCTAATATATGACAGAAAAACTACTTACATAGACAAAATAAGTAATATGCTGATATGCGACAGAAAAACTACTCATATAGACGAAATAAGTAATATGTTGGCATAATGGCATGTGATGGAAAAAGTGAAAAACTACTCTTTTGATAGATGAAATAAGTAATATATTGCCAATAGTGCCCTGTGCTCGAAATGCGCAAACAAGGAGGAGTCGTTGCTTCACCTATTGCGGGGTCACTAACCGCATGTGGGTTGAACTTCACCCTCCTCTTGTTAGGGAAGTCTTCTTTGGCTCCAATTTTGCTTACTGGATTCGTGTTAATATTACCTGTTCTAGACGAGTCCGTGATGGTCTTGTTTGAGCGGAGCTTTTCGTTATAGCTTTATGGTGGATTTGACGATGGCGTAATCGTTCTGTTTTTGAGCATGATGATTTTCAAGACGATCGTGTGGCTTATATCCTTTCTTATGCCAAGGAGTACAAGAGCGCTATGACACTTCGGCGGATGCTTTGCCTGTGCTCCATGCCGAGACGGTGGGTGTCTCTTGGTCTCGCCCTACTAAAGGGTGGGTTAAGTTGAATACGGATGGTTCGGTCAGAGATGATGGGTACGCGGCGCCCGGTGGTGTGATTCGGGATTGCAATGGTAAGTGACTTGTTGGTTTCACTCACTATATTGGTATTTGTTTTGTGCCAATGGAAGAGTTGTGGGGAGTTGCCCAAGGGTTGCAGCTTGCTTGGAGCAGGGGCTATAGGAGGATCGATTTAGAAGTGGATTCACAACTCGTGATTCTTTTGCTAGGGCGTTCTGTAGAGTGTAGCCATCCCTTAGCTAGCTTGGTACATAAGTGCCAATAACTTTATTCGTAGAAACTGCATTGTCCAATTTCGTCATGTTTACAAGGAAGCGAACGATGTTACTGATTTTATGGCTTCCTTTGCTTTTTCTTTTACGCTTGGTTTTCATGTATTGCTTGACCCTCCCGAGGGTGTGAACTCTTTGATTTTGGATGATGTAAGGGGTCGGGTTATCCCCCGCATGCGTACTACTTAACCCTTTTTAACTTATTAATAAAACACCCCTAGAGGATACGGAGACTACCGCCTCCGATCTCCTTCTACCAAAAAAATAGATAGATAGCTGGAAGGAACCTTGTCAATTCAACACATAACATAATATTATACATGCTCATTGTGCTATAGCACTTTTGGTAGCTTAGGACTTTTTGAGTTATTTTAGTTAGGTGATTTGATTCCGCTGATTCTTCTTCTTCTGGAAATAGATTTCATAGATGATTAACGTTGGGTAAATCCAAAAACAACTTCCCTGCATTCTCTTAAAATACAATTACATTAGGGCCAAAAACCCTTACATTACTTAATTATCAAGAACATCCAAGCTTTTCAACTGTGAAAAAACACATTACAAAAGCCAGATTCTCGCCATGCCGCCTTCGGGCATTCAGTCAAAACGGTTAAGCCTCTAAGGATAGTATCCAGAGGTCACCGGTTCGACTCTCGGTTAAGCCTCTAAGGATAGTATCCAGAGGTCACCGGTTCGACTCTCATGGGCAGTGCCTTCAACCAAAAAAAAGATTCTCGCCATGCCAAGTCCTTTGATATGTACAAACTTGGCTCCCAAAACACAAACCGACTACTACAACAACACTACTCAATATATCACATGTTGCACCATAGTACATTCAAATCGCATTCACTCTACGAACAAGTCGAGAAGATGTTGATTCAAATCACGTTCATTCTACGAACAAGTCGAGCAGACGTTTCAGATATAACCGTTAGGCTAACTGAATCACCTTATTGTTATAACGCGACACCGGGGAAGTAACCCTAAAATAATGCTCTTCCCCGGTGTACTTATCCACCTTCACAACCCACTTACTCTTCATCCCTCCACCACACCGTCGCGACGGCCCACCACCAACGCCACCGCCCACTCTCGCCACCAACAAGCCGTCTCCGATGGGCAAATAATGCCCTTTTAACTCGGCCCACATCCCCGTCGCCTGCCCACCGGCGTTATACCCCACCATCACACGCCCGTCGCCTTCTTTGACCGCCGCCTTGACCACCTCACCGTCCACGTGGCAGTCAACCAACACGAAATCCGCCCTCCTATACTCGCTCAAATTGGCCTCCCCTGCCACGAGCTCCACGCGCTCCGCGTATGGGCCCAGCGCGTCCCTCGACGCGCTCATGTCCTCCGGTCTAGGCAAAACACACACCACTTTCCCGCCGGTCTGTTGGGCGGCGGCCACCAGGGCTAAGGTGGTTGATCCGGCGGCGTTGCACACCTCCACCATCAATTGCGCGTTGTTTCCGGCCGCTAATGCCGATATGAACTCTCCCACGTCGGGCTCCTTGCCTCTTTTGCCCTGAAAACATATAAAGCTAACATTAGCATTCATATAATTGACATCATAGTGAATGTTAAGAGCATATGTTTCTTGTTTTTGTTACCATTTTAAGAGCTTTGAGGTACGCTCTGGTGGCATTTTCAGCTGACCAACTTGACATTTTTGAGGATTTTGATTTGAATTCTTGATCAAACTAACTATGTGGATTTGTAATTTAAGGTTGAAGAAGTGGAGTGGGGAATCTGGTATTATTTATACAGAGATTGATTGATGCCTTGGAAATGGGATGGAATTGAAGGTGTGTAGTAGGAAGTAGCACGGGTAGGTTCTTATAGACACACAAAAAGAATATTATGTGAATTTAATCATTTAAATAATTTGGTAGGCTGAAAAAGAAACAATTTTCTTATTGCTAAGAAGTTTAGATATTCTCAACTATAGTTGCAACTTGCAAGTATTTTATTCAAGTTGTTTTTAAACATAATTAAGGTTAGATTAAGGTTGGCTGTCACCAAGTATGGTGCAAGTTATTTCATATCTACAGTGTATAAAATGTACATTTTCATTTCTTATACGACAAAATGATACTTTGTGTCATGTTTAGACTAGGTATGTACACATTCATAATGTATAGATTTTATTTGATGAAGTAAATTTCCAATTACGACTTCAATGGATCGACAAACAAGCGAAATATATGGCACCAAAAATTAAAGTCAGTCCGGATTAGTGTGCATGTATAAAATTTAGTTGTAGAGAACATGGCAAACAAATTCTTTTAGAAAAATTATATAAATAAATGCAACTTGTGTATAAGTTTGATCTTCGATCTTCTTTCGTTTTGGACATAAGACAGGTGCACATTTGGCCTTTGCATTGGTGTAGCCCTAACATTCAATGCATCACACGCGTAGCTTACCCACTACACCCACGTATTCGTTACTCACCTTTCGTTTTCCAAGCCCATAACATTATTTGAATCTAGCTTTTTCAAAAAATATACGCATTACAATTTATGGAGTATTATTATCCAATATAATATAGTAATATTCGGCTAAAGTTTCTTAGATTGATACGTGTGTGATGTGATATATGCATGTATCAATGTATGGTTTGATTTGTTCAAATGAAGACAACAACCTTGCTTCTAGTTCCAATTGAGAGAAGATTAATGGTTAGTTAAATTAGTGGTTAGTCTGCATGATTAGGATGGACTTTAGATGGAAAGAAAATGACGTTTTGGGAAAACTTAAATGAATGAAAATGACATTTTGGAAAAACGAAATGAAAACGACGGACCTCCCCAGTCCCACTATGCTTCACGACCTTATCCTTTGGTAGGGTTGTTGCCTCGAGGGCGGGTGTTGCGTGACCCGGCTCGTCATACTTCGTAATTTAAAAGTCGGGTCAAGTAACGGATTTGAATACTCGCGTTCATGAACTAAAAGTCGGGTTGCTATCAATATCGAATTAATATTTAATTTAATATTAAAGTTTTTAGTAATCTTTTCTATCAATAATGAGCCAATTTTAGTTTTTATTGATGGACATTCGAGTTGACCCATAATCCATAAATCCGGTCAAAGTCTGACCGTCTTGTTTTTTGAGAAATTATAATATCTCTATCACAAGCCCTAAATTCATACATCGATATGAAAACTTAAATTGCATATTTTGTTTCCCACATGCTTTGTTTTGATAAAAAACGGGGAGGCCCCTGCGATTACTTAAAAAGAGACTAGTTTTCCCCCGAAGGGGTTACAGCATCAGCTAAAATGAAAGGCATAATAGTCATAGGAGGAGAATTAAAAGTATGCAAAACGGAATTGGAATGAACGGCGAGGTTCGCCAAGGCATCAGCAACCGAATTTGCTTGGCGACGGACATGCGACACATGGATGGTACCGGGGTAGTTGGCGACAGCCGCTCTGCACTGTTGACTAGGTAGAAGTCTCTTGGATTGCTTATGTCTTGGGCTGTGAGGAGTTGAAAGACCATGAGCGAGTCAGTTTGGAGCACAAGCTTGGGCACGGCAGCGTTAATAGCCATCTCGAGTCCATGCTTGACCGCCCAGAGCTCCGCCGTGAAGGCGTCACAAATGCCACACCCAGCCATAAAACCCAAGATGAAAGAACCCGAGCTATCCCGGAGTAAGCCACCCGCTCCCGCATCGCCAGGGTTCCCTTTGCTAGCTCCATCGACGTTAAGTGCAAGGAAGTCCGCTGAAGGCGACGGCCACCTCTGTGGGCTCGCGATGGGAGAGGTGGGAGTGACTCCTGCGATCCCATTATTTTTAGCCAAGGAAATACACTTCATGTAAGCTGTCGCCACCGAGTTAACTGTCAAAGAGAGCCGCAAGAGATCGTCACAAGCTTCAAAGACGAGCCGATTCCTGGCCTTCCAAGTGTACCAAGCCATGAAGCTGAACGTAGTGCTCCAGCTGTCGCCTTTAGCAACATTAGCATGAACCCATCGCCTTGGAATATGTTCAGAGAAGAAATTTGGCGGTACTTGATTTCCACAAATAGCCAACCAAACCTGCTTAATAGCCGGGCAGTCTCGAAGGACATGGATAATGGTCTCATCGGCAGGGCATCGTGGACACCGGGCAGATGCAGCTAAGTGACGTCGGGCTCTGATGGAGTTACAGAGGATTACTTCGTGAGCAACAAGATATAGGAAGAAGCGGACCCGTTGTTGTGTGGGAGTACGCCAAATATGCAGCCAAAGAGGGTCACGAGCACACCAATCCTGCCGAGAGAGCAACGCACGCGCCGAGTGTGATGAGAAAGCCCCCGTAGACGACGGCCTCCAAACAAATCTGTCTTGAGCGGTCGGGTCGTCCACCAACCGCACTGATTGTAAACGCCGGAGAATGTCCACAGGAAGCAGTGGCGTTAAGAGCTCCCAATTCCAAGCACAATCAACCCAACATTCAGCAACAGTCATACCCAGAATCTCTTCCGAAATCGGGCCAAGGGCCAAATCAGAGAGCGGCTGATCAAGGAGCCAGTTATGGTCCCAGAACAGCGTCATCGACCCGTTTCCAATAGCATAACCAAGACCACTCAGCAGGGCAGAAGATCCTTGAACAATGCCTTTCCACATGTGAGAAGATCAAGGGCGGCGTTGAAAAATATCTCTATCAAGGCGACCCCCGCAGTACTTTCCCCTGATCAGGCGGCACCACACAGTATCCGGCTCGGTGATAACACGCCAGCCAAGCTTAGCCAAGAGGGCGTCGTTTGAGCAACGCATGCTACGGAGCCCCAGCCCTCCCCTGGACTTAGGTTGAGCAATACGATCCCATGCCAAGAGGTGCATCTTCCGTTTATCCCTAGTCGAGCCCCACACGAAGTCACGGATGCTACGATCAATGTCATCGCAAATCGTTCGGGGCACAAGAGTGGATTGCATGACATAAGTAGGGAGGCTAGAAAGAACCGAGTTGGCGAGCGTCACACGACCCGCGGTGGAGAGCGTCTTCGCCTGCCAGCCCTTCAATCTAGACGACACTTTATCAAGCAAGAAGGCATACTTATCTTTTGTCATCCTACCGCACAAAGCTGGAACACCCAAATAGGTACCGAATTCATAGCAAGGGCCTGGCTGATCGCCCCGCGAGTCTGAGCATCAACCCGCCTAGAGAACATCATAGAGCTTTTATCAAAATTGACTTTTTCTCCGGAGAAACGACAAAATTTCTGCAGGCACCTCTTAATGACCGTTGCTTGATCAGGCGTGGCCTCAGCGAACAAAACAAGATCGTCCGCGAAGAATAAATGTGATAGCCGAACACCACCCTCATAGACCGGTTTCCACCTACCCGAAGTCACCTCTTCATCAATGATATGAGCAAGATACTCCATGCACAAAACGAAGAGGTACGGGGAAAGAGGATCCCCTTGGCGTACACCCCGAGAAGGCTTGAAGGAACCACCTCTTGCTCCATTCCAAAGCAAATCCATACGCCCCTCCGTTTGGCATTTCATGATAATATCAATCAAGGGGTCCGGGAAGTGAGCAGCACCCAAAATCGATCTTAAGAAACCCCAGCGGACCCGATCGTATGCCTTTGCAAGGTCGATCTTTAAAATCATGGTCTTGGTGGTAGTATGAGCAGCGGCCATGGAGTGAAGGACCTCTTGCACAATAACCACGTTGTCCGTTATTTGCCTGCCGGGAATAAACCTCGCCTGTGCCGGGGAGACTAGAGATGAGAGCACTGGTTTTAAGCGGTTTACAATCATCTTGGTGGCCAGCTTAAAGATTACGTTGAGCAGGGAGATCGGCCTGAAGTGTGCCGCCACAGCAGGCCCATCCACCTTAGGTATCAAGACCACCAGCGCATCAGCAATGTGTGTCGGCATGACACCCTCATTCACCATACGGAGAACAGTAGACGAAACCTGCGCTCCAACAAGAGTCCAATTGCGTTGATAGAAGACAACCGGGTAACCATCCGGACCCGGGGCCTTGTAAGGGCCCATCACCCGAAGAGCTTCCCAAACATCCCGCTCAACAAACGGACCGCTCAAAAGGCTGAGATCATTTTCCGAGAGAGGCGGAAAAGCAACACCAGGAAGAGGCGAGCTGAGGTGATCATTAACGGATTCAGCAGTAAACAGACGCTCAAAGAAATTCAGCACAATGTTCTGAACATGAGATTCATCAGACACCCAAGTCCCGGAATCGTCTTGAAGAGTATGGATCCGATTGGCCCTCCGACGTATCACGGTAGATAAGTGGTAATAGCGGGTGTTACGGTCGCCATCAATCAAGAAGGAGGCCCGTGACTTTTGGAACCACAACATTTGCTCCTGCTGTAGCACCTCCTTTAGTTCGGTACGCAACTCGCGTTCAAGCTGAATCAGGAAGTGGGTGGGGCGAGAGGCCAGCTTCCGCTTTGCACCTTCCAACCTGGCCCAGAGCTTTCTTTTTCGATGGAAAACATTACGGAAAATAGACTTATTCCACTGAGAAAGCGAGGTGCTTAAGTTTGCCAGAGAGGAGGTTACTTCCGAATGACGATCCCAATGCGACTGCAAGAAGGACGAGAAGGCGTCATGAAGTTGCCATACAGCCTCAAACCGGAAGGGCCGGTTTCTAGGAATAGGAATGAAAGCGGGATCGAACCGAACCAAGATGGGCAGATGGTCCGAGTGAGGCGCCGTAAGATATTGGACAATAGCATTCGGAAATCGGAGCCGCCAAGATTCATTGCAAAAACCTCTGTCCAAACGAGCTGCTTTGAAAGTGTCCAGAGAGCGGCCAGTGCTCCAAGTGTATTGAGGTCCGGAGAATCCCATATCAATCAACTGAAGCCGATCTACTTCCTCACAAAATTTCAAAGATGCGCAGTTGGAAGCTTCAGACGATTCTACTCTTTCAAGTTCAGTAAGGGTGGCGTTAAAGTCACCCGCCAACAGCCACGGTCTTCGGTTGTGCTGAGCAAAATTAGCCAGAGAATTCCATAAGGCCGCTCGTGAGCCAGAAACAGGGGAGGCATAGACCGCAGATAGAATCCAAGATTCCTCGCCCCGTTTAATAACTTCCACAGTGATATGTTGTTGGTGTAGGGAAACCGGGATGACAACAACATCAACAGTACGCCAAAGTAACCAGATACCACCAGCGAACCCAGTAGCATCAACCCTGATCACTCCATCAAAACCTAACTGACGACAGACCTGGTCTGCTCTAACACCACTGATGCGCGGTTCCACAATACCAATCAGAGTCGGATCATGGATTCGTATCAGCTCACGCAGAGAAGTCTGAAAGTTGGTGGCCCCCGCACCGCGAACGTTCCTAATCAGAAAGCTCATTCTATTCATAATAACCATGTGAGGGTTTATCAAGTCAACTAATTGAGACATAGGACTAGTCCTAGCAAAGTCTGAACCTTCAGCAAGGTCAGAGAGGCGATCAATCGCCTCATTAAGAGGAGTGGGCATGGAAACCCTGCACAAAACTGGCTGGGTCTCGGCTTGCATTGGGAGCATGTCTACTTGCATCTTGTTGGCTAACCACGGAAGTCGAAGTAGAAACGGACCTCCCTAGAGGTTCGACACCACTGTACTTTGACGACTGTGCACCGGTCGAATCAAGGCCTGGAATCCCGGAATCAACTGTCCCGCCTGCATCGTCAGGATCACACTGGGGTGGCTCGGACGGAGGCAGAGCAGGCTGAGGTGGGCCGGACGAAGACTGAGGGGGGTGAGAATGCAGGGGCTTATCGTGGGTCTGAACCAAGCTTGTAACTTCCTGGTTTAGGGTTTCCTCAATAAGGGCCGCTTTTTTTAATTCTGCTGGCTTGGAAGATACGATTGCCTTATTCGCAAGTTTGCCTGGCTCTTTCCTTGTAGAAGATAGATTGTGATCTTTGGTGGGCTTCTTATCTTTTCGTTTTTGGTATTTTGAGGATATATTGGGATTTTGGGAAGAATCTCCCCCTTCTGTAACAACCGAATCCCCCAATATGCGCGCTCCATATTTTTGCGGGTCAATATTTGCGGCTTGGATTGCTGCGTTCGAAAAGACAATTTTGCCCCCCTTTGAAACATTAGGGTTGGCCGCCGGAGGTTGCTGGCGACTCGTATCCGATGTGGCCGTCGGAGTCAGGTCATGAGGAACAGTGTTAACGGTATCAACATTGGTCTCCATGGGTACTGTTTCATTCGCTCCATCTTCAATCATCAGAGTAGAGAATCTGTTATTGGCCGGTGGAATAGCGTCTGCTGTTGCATTAGAGGGCCCATCTATCCGAGTTTGAGTATGATTGGGGTTATTGGAAGAACTCGGTGCATTAGGTTTTTGCCGTCTCTTTGGTTTCACCGGTTGCATCCAGGGACCAAAGGTGGGTTCGGGCTCGACCACGACTGGTTCCGGGATAGGCGGAGCATAAGGGGTCTCAACCACGGGTTCCGGTTCTAATGCTGGACACTTGGTTTTTGTGTGACCGACCCGACCACATTCATAGCACATCATCCGAATCCCTTCATATTGGACATGCCAAGAGCGTCCACGAAACCGAACCCTGGGAACCAGAGTCTGGTCAAGATCAATCTCCACAGCCATACGAACAAATTGACCCCTATCAGCCCAAAGAGTGGTGCACACGATACGGGTAACCGTGCCAATTCTACCACCGAGCAAGTAAAGGATTTCTTCATCATAGTACTCCACTTTGAGTCCTGGAATACGCACCCACACCGTGACAACTTTGGGCGGGTTAGTAAAAGGATCGAAGTCAGGGACCCAGCGACGGATCGTCAGGTAAGAATCACCGATCATCCAGGGCCCTTGAGAGAGGACGTGGTCATAGTCATCGGTGTTCGTAAACTTCGTTACGTAGTACTCATTCCCAATATCAACCAAGGTAAAGGCGCCCTTGAGGGCCCATTTCCGCTCGAGGCGACGCTTGAGGACAGTATAACCGGGACCTTTGTCTAGCATGTGGACAATGAGGGAGCGCGCCCATGGAAGGCGAATTCTACGCTTCTGCGCTGCCGTGAGTCTGATCACCGGACAAAGCGGGTCGTTATCCTCGATCTCTTCATCATCCTCTGTGTCGTACAAGTCTGGCCGTTCTTCCCAGATGTTCTCCGGAGGAGCGGCCCAGTTCCGAATTTTTACCCCAGCAAGGGTTTCAAGGAAAGACTTTGGAGGGGTAGTGTTGTTGGAGGGGCCAGTGGCCGTGCCAGGAACACCATTCATGGGAGTTGGGTGTGCAATTGGCCCTAAAGGAGGGAATTCAGCGGTTTCCGAGAGGTTTGGAGGCAGATCGAGTAGCCGTGGGCAATGGGCCATCAATGTCCATCGCCCCAGCAGGGAGTTGAAAGTGTGATGGAGGGTCACCAGGGGATGAAGCCAAGGCCGGCGACTGGAAGGAGGAAATCAGCACAAGAGAACTCAGAGGGCGTACTCAAGCGAGAGAGCTAGGGCTTTTTTTCTAATTTTGTTTCCCACATGCTACATCTAATTGTACTAATTACTGATTTGTATATGAAAATTGTACACCGGCCCTTAAGGTTGTCTGCAAAGTTGCTTCGAAGTATCACCTGTGATATACAATAACCAGCTGTTTTATTAAGTATGCTAGTATTATACAAGGAAATAAGAGAACATATCTAATTTCAGATTCATGCCTAACAATGACCCGACAACTAAGTCGGAGATCTAAAGAAGTTAGTCAAGATGATACATCCCACCATTAACTTATTAGTATTGCACAAATTACCTTGATTACGAGAGCCTACCCACTTGATATTATTTTTCTATTGGCTTATACTCTTACACTAATATTAAATTATTGAATACGGTTCAAGAATATACATATTTGAGCACACATTTGAGCATTAAATGTGTAAGTACGTATTTTAACTAAATATATATACATGTTCATATTAAAGTGCACATTATATATATATATGTGTGTGTATATATATGGATTTTCTAGACCAATAAAAACCAAATTCACATTATTTAACATTTTGTTTTAATGAAGTACGAGCTGACAACAACCATGCACCCAGGGGCGGATGTACTACAGGCCCAGTGGGGGCACTTGCCCTCTGGGATTTTACATTTTTTAAATATTATGTAGAATATTTTCTCAGTTTTGTAATAGTTGTAAATATTTTTTTTGTTTTATAATACTTGTTTATTTTTACTGTACATTTTTTCACTTATAATTTTGATAATTAACTTTATAATAATACATACCCGTTGTCTATGTTTCTTTACATAAGTAATGAACTCTACATTGATATGGGTAGTTTGGGGGGAAAATTCTTAATATATATATAAATGGCTCTATGGAAAACTATTGTAGAACGGAGGCATTATAAATAAAGCTATCCCAATTAATTATGGATAGTGTTGTTGTTTATATCTTCGATGTTCAAAATTTTACCGATATTTTTTTCCCATCATTCTCTCTTAATGCTATATAATATAATTTTTTTAGTTTATTCAACGAGCTATATGTACATAAAAAAAAAAGATTTTTACATTGGAAGAAGAGTGGTTGTATTTAATTACTTATTTTAGTTATTCAAATTATTCTTTTATTATATATATTTTAAAATATTTTATTATTAACAGTAATACATATCACTTATTTTTATCTCGTCGTCTTACTACTTACAGTACTATTTTGCCCCCTCTGACAAATATTTCTGGTCCGCCACTGCATGCACCACTTGTGTTCACATTCCCGAAGGCACTATCCCAGCAGAAGCCCACTACAAAGAGGTTTCAGGAGTTATGAAGGAAGCTTCGAGCTCATATGGGTCATGGGTTGAGACCGGGGTGAACTTGGTAAAACAGATTGGTTGAAAAATAAGATTATTCAACAATACAAACAATATATAAAACATATTGCAATCTTAATGAAGATTTTTCACGACAAAAATACAACTCCCACTAAATCTTTCCAACCAAAGTACGTGATATTAATGCATGCTACATATGTGGATTGTGGATGTAGAGCACTCGAACATGTCACATGTACACCCATGTTTTATTCGGAGAAAACCTCCATCACCACGAGCAGGGAATAAAGTCGGTACTACAAAGAGATCAATCATGTGGATACCATAACACACAATAAATAACATTAATTTTTATTGACCATTGTTTTCATCCAATGTGTATACATATTTATTTTCCTACAACTTGTTTATAAACTCATGAAATCTCTGCCTTATAAGTTATAACTCGAATCCTAACCTAACATGCAAAACCCAGTTCTGCGCCCAATGCAAAACTCAGTTCTGTGCCAAATGCAAGCCACATTTCGGCGTAAGAAATTAATTGACAGTTTTTAGAAGGTCAGCATAGAAAGTTGTAAACACCATGAACGTAAGATATCAATATTTTGGTACAGAATTTGATTACATGAACCCTGTAAATAAACGTGATTCCAACAACGTGTTAGCAAAACTAAACAGATAGATAGATAGGAGCAGAGATTTACACAAAACTACTGAGCTGTAACAGAAATTTACAGTTCACAAGACCAATGAAAGCCCTAGTTCCCAAATTTACTACATTCCAAACAAACAGTCCCCAGTAGAAAAAAATAAGACAGTAAATCACAAGAGTTAAATCAACACATTGGCCACACCATCTACTCCTCTCAGAAACCTGTCTTAACCCTGCAAAGAAAATTACCCCCATCCCCAGAGTTCATCTTGGATCTATGTCTACCTTGTTCAGTATGCGGTGAAACTTGGCAGGAACCGGGTCAGAGGGGAAGTCATAGCAGTGAACACCCCAGGACCAACTTGATCGGGGCATGGCGTTTGTCGTGAATGGTAAAAGCACAGTTGGGAGAATAATTACTAGAACTCCTGTGCATCCAAATCAGGCTTTGATGGATAGTCTAGGCCTTGAAGTTCCGGCATCCTTCTTAGGTCCTCTTCCGTGTAAGCTGGGATGAACCAGTAGCGCTTATCGGTTCCAAACACCTGATCAAACACAATTTATACCAGAAGAAAAATGCTCAGATTTGTTCAGTGTGTCTTATTCCTTCAGAGGATCATAGGTAAATTATGAAAACTTTGGCCAAAGTTCAAAAGTCTTTCTTTTCTACCCACCTGTTCAAAGTTCTTCTTTCTTCCGAGATCAAAGCGCCATTTTGGAGTAGTCTTCTTTTCATATGCCTGTCCACCAAACAACACCTTCATCAAGCTACTTGTTGATTTAAAATTTCTTTATAGAAGGAAATGTACCAAGAAGACATGTGGCATGAGACTATAATTACAAAATAGAGGCCAAGGATCCATTGGCCCCCACTTAAGTCGCCATTATAGAATACATCGCAGGAACACACAGACATTGTAATTTTTAATCTTATTCATGATGTATAAACATTACAATTCCTGAAACATAAGATTCAATCTTTTCATATACCAGCACAGATTGAGAGGTAGAACTCCAAAACCATAACAAATTAGATAAGCCAAAAAGCTTGAGCAAGAAATTGATACCTCAATAGTAGTTGTGTTAGCAGCCACCAAAGACATATGCATGACCATGAATCCGAAGACAGACAATGTGAATGCAAGATTCAGAACTGCAAATAGATCCCCACGTCAAGAACAATTTCACTCTCTTAGTGAAAACACATAAACAAAAGGGACTAACAGTGAATCACTACCAAATGCAAGGAATGTGGTTGCCAATGTAGTTGGACTTCCAGCTATCTCTCCGTCGCTGAAGAATGCTATAAATTGTGGAAATAATGATACAGTGACGACGGCCGTCTCAAGGAATGTGTAGAACTGCATTGCACAAAAAATTACTTACTAATCATGAATGAATAGAGCCTTTTTTTTTACTGAAATTTGCCAACTACAAAAATCAATTGACATGAAATAAACACAGAATAAAGTATTTAAACAGCATGCGGGAATACATGATCACTTCATAATACTTTAAAAAAAAGTCAAGTGATGTCTTTACTATGATGTAAAAAAACAGAAGAATTATGGAATCTTGAATATTCATATCCACAATCTTTCAAGATTCTTCAATTTAGCCTCGGTTAATCTTGAATATTCATTTCGTAATTTTTTTGGCGCACCCCAAGAAAGGGTGACTGCTCTCCACAGCCAAAGATATCTATGATCAATTGATGCATCAGTCCACAACACCCATTCAGATGCTCAAATGCTCAATGATGCAAATGGCCAAATCCTATTACCAGAGGCCACGAGAGTTTCTACATTATGATCTGTGACACCTATAGCTATTATACTCACAAAGCCTCTCTCTTTAGACAGCTTTCCACAGTTTAGGGTACCACTTACGAAACACACTAATCCCAGCCATTGAACCGTCTCCAAATGCTTATCCTAGTGAAAATGAGGCAGAGAGAAGAGGTGAAAAAGATCTAGATGCAAAAAGGCACATATAGCCTCATTCAACATTGCGCAGCAGAGACAAATCAGAACATATAACATTAACAATAGAAAAAAAATACAGCAACTAGAATGAATTTATAAGGCGTATAAACTCAAACTCACCAAGAAAAGAAGGAAATACTTATAGTTTAATGCCCCAACACAGTTCACAACCCAGACACAGTGGTGATCCATTTTAAGGACGCATCTTCCACCTGAAAAGTTATTACTTGCACATCACATTGGCGTTCATGAATTGGCTAACAATTCAAAACAAAAACAAATATTTCATGATTTGCTTACAAACAGAGCAGTGATGGCAACGGGGAGGTTTCAACTGATTGCATTTTCTGCAAAACCGGATTTTCGGATTAGAGGAGTCAGCTGGCAAACCACTATGATCAGATCCAGTCAATGGATCCGCTTCACCCCTCTCCTCGTCTATTGATGGTCTCCAATTAGGCGGCACAGTACCGGGATCCGTGAAAACGACAGAAAAGTAACTCCACAAGAGCATAACTAGCTGCAAAAGCCAAAAGCAGTTCACATTTAAGGTAAACAACAATGTCACCCCTAGACCCCAGTTTTCAAGTATATAGAAACGTTGCACCCTTGGATTCCAGACAACTGAATCAAACTTAAGCTTCATAACCCTCACATTTAACAATGAATACAAAAAAAATAAACTTACACAAGCTTGAAACTACAGGATAAACTAAGCAATGTACTGCTAAGAGCAAGCATGCAAAAGAACCTATTTTGTAACTGAATATAGATCAACCCACCAACAAAGATAAATGACTTCAAGAGTCTAGTTGGTCTAGGTGGTTTGATCATTCTCAACTTTTGATAATCGATTAACTAGAGCTAAGGCAGTCCATCATAATAAAGAAGGTTCAATTGAAGCACATATAAGCTGGAATCCTATATAGTAGAAACACAACGATCAATCCAGAATACCTACCTACCTAAAAGGAGACTAATTTAGGTTACAGAAGCTTTTTATGTTACCAAAAACAAACAATCAACCAATGAATTCCTACAAACCAAGCGAGCACAATACAATCCGAGATAAATTCCCATAAGGGTAAGCTAATTCAAACGCCAATCCCCCAAATCGAAAAGGGGGCAAATTCCCCAAATCAGCAGGGGGAAAAAAATCCGGCCTTTTTGTGGGCGGATTGAGAGCAGCTTACCAAGGCATGAAACACAATCAAGACGGCAATAGCAGTGAGACATTCGAGGCCGCCATTGGAGAGGGCAGGTCCGTAGTTGGTCAAAACGACGGCGTAATAAGTGACACCGACAATTCCGAGGACCAACAGGATCATGATCGAGCCCAATCCGCGTAAGGCCGTACAGAACCTGAAGACGTTCCACGCCATTACAGCCCCAGATCTGTGCATAATCGCTCTCTGGTAACCCAGAATCCAACACAATGTTTTACTGGTTTGCCCGAAGGGAAAAGAAAGCCCCCGGGAATGTATTTTTCTCTCGTTTTTTTTATCTCTTTTTTTCTTCGTTGAATGAAAGCGCGTCTGGATGACGCTTTCAGTGACGTGGGTGATTGTAGTTGGATGAAAAAGTTGGGGAATTGGTAGCGCAGAGCTCGTCAGATGGGATTGTAGTTTGATTTCTAGATCGCAATGAATGAGAAAGCAAAGAAGGGATTTTTCTCAATTGTATGGATTTCTCGGATGATCAATTTTCCTGTACAAGTACTACCTAACTCTAGAGGTCGAAAATTGGGCGTGTACAAATTCTATAAAAATTAAGGCACACGTTATCTAGAAAGAGGTTGGATTAGGATATTATGTTCATTGACCCAAAGTTAGAAAAGGACAGGGTATGCGCAAAAAAAAATAAAAAGAGGACGCCCACCGTGGGGCTCGAACCCACGACCACAAGGTTAAGAGCCTTGCGCTCTACCAACTGAGCTAGACGGGCTTGGTGTTGAATACGAGTCACTTGTAGCAATTGTACTGATAATTATGCCTTTGCACATGTAGTTTCAAGAAACCTAACAAATCCAGATTTATGCTAAATTTGACGCAAATTGACCACTGAAACATAGATGAGATATAGCAAATTCACCCAGTAGGCATTAGCTAATAAGAATCAAGATTCAATATCCATAAACAAGCCGAGCAAATCACTAGAGGCCATGATGATATCAACCTTTCAAGACCCTGAGCTGACGGGAATAATAACAAGGCAAAACAGGAGCCAAAGGTTTCAAAATGGGCTGCTGCTTTGAATACATACTCTCTAGTCATTTTTCCAAAAAACTACTATGTAACAAGTGCTAAGCGCCTGACCGTCACTGGCACACTGAACTCTCAAGGTTGCAACTCAGCTTTCGGCTCAACTTTTGGCGCCACATTGAGCAGATAGGTTCCAGCTTCATCACTCGTCACGTCACTGATACAGAACAAAGCCCAAAGACCGTGTAATCAAACACTTCGCCATCAATTTAGGTTTTGTGTAGAGGATTTACAGAGATAAATAGTAGGTAAGGACAAACCTGTCTTCAGCTTCATCTTTTGTGATTGGTTTCACCTCCTTTGACATTAGTTCACAGAAATCACCAAGATCGTTTTTCTGACAGAACTTGCTTAGATACAGTATAAAATTGTTGAACAACATCGGTTCCTGCAGATAAGATTATCCAGAAGTAAAAAGAGGTGTGTTGGGGTAATTAGTAGTAGTATTTAGGAAGATGAAATCTGAACCTGTTCAATGACACAACCCTTGCGCAGGGCGAGAAGACACTCCAAAGCTTTATTATACTTGTCACAAGAATCTTCCACTAGATTCTGAATTTTGCTTCTCATTTCCCTCAAGGCTCGATGAACCCAATCAGGGCTGTCCCTGCGTGATAACATGGCTTCAAAATCTTGGACAGGTGTTACATCTCCAATTTGATCGACCTTATCCATGGAACTGTTTTCTGCTGTGCCAAGCCGCTTGGTATCAGGGGCGTCATCCACATCATTTCTCTCCTCATTAAATCCTAATAGCTTTTCCCTTATCCGTTTACTCGACTTCTTCATCTGTTACAATAAATGTGAGAAACACAGTAATTAGCTTTCAGTAAGATTAGCTATTTAGCAGTAATTCATTTCCAAAGGTCATAGCTAAAAAACATTACCTTGGGATTCTCCTTAAGTTCAAAGGACATGCAAAATTTATCCAACACAGACTTGTTTTGAGAAAGAAGTTCAGGGTCAGGTTGAGTTATGCTCTTTAATGTCTCATCCAATGGAGGAACGGCTGCATCAGGGTTATTTGCTTTTAATTCCAGAAAACGGAAGAAATGCTGGAATGAGATATGACACAAGACCAACTGTTAGAAACTGGCTATAGACTTATAGTAGTACTCAGTTTGTACAAATCGCTAATAAGTCAAGAGAATTGAGAAGTTCATGCTTACTTCCATATAAAAAAGGGAAAATGGAAGGAAAAAAAGCATCATGTATATGGGGATACCAAATACATACCTGAATAACAAGGTTTGGTGTAAGTTCAGGTTTTAGTGCCTCTTGTTTGCCAGGTGGTGCAAGATCAAGTGCTTTTACAAAGTCATCTGCAGCCTCTTGTTGCTCCTCGGTTGGTTGGAATGCCGAAGGCAAGTTACTAAAAGAAGGAAATTGGAATTCTCGAACATCTTCAGCAAATGGAAGCACGTTGAAATAGAATGAATCAGGCTGTACAAAAAAACATAAGAATGATTAAACACAGGATAATTATGGAGTAATGAGAGCATAATCGACTGATAGGTACGTGAAATTTGAAGGTACAGCTTACAATAGTATCCTTCTCAGACACATTTGGTGTCAAGACCGCAATAACAACATTTGACTGTCCTTGTCTGAAGACACATCGCACAATGGCAACTTTGTTCATTTCCTTCATGGCTCTTGCCAAAGCAGAAACTGCCACACCAGCATTTCTATTGCCTGGCTCAGCAATGAATATGTTGACATCTTTCATGTAATAGTGACTTCAAGAATACAACAAGATGAGAAACCCATCAGTCATATGTTTTATTGCATGTTTAGCATGTATAAGCTTAATGCATCCATAACTCCAAAGAAGAATTACCGTAATATGTTTGACGCATCAGTAAATCCTAAGAGCTTCACTCCCTTTTCTGGACTGAATTTGACAGCTTCAATCTCAGCAGATGAAATCGGGACTATTTGTGGTCCATAGCGGAAGCCTTTGATCCTTTGTTCTGGAGGAACAACTTTTTCAGGTTCCATAACACTTTTGTACTCATAGTCTACCTTAATTTCGTGAGTAGCAAACTTATCGCTTGGGGGTGCTTTATCTGAATACTTCTTTAAGGTAGGAAACCTCTCCTTGTTAGTTTTCTTGTACACCCAAACCTATACATATAACATAGATTATGGAGCAATTATTTTTTTCATTCATAACACAGATGCAACATTGAATAATAAAAATCTCACCTTGATCTTCAATCTGGAGCTAACTTCAAGATCACCTCTAAAGAGTGTAACAGGCATTATGTTCCGGGTCCTGATAGCCCCCAACATTCCAGCTGGACTTTCAACATAAACAGTCTTTGTGCGACATTTCTTACTGAAAAGGCTCAGTAATTGTTCATTTTCATCACTGACTTTTTTCTTCACATCACTGCTAAGGTCTCCTCTTACGACAATACATTCAAATTTCATCCCTTGTACATTCATTTGTTCAGCAATGGCAGAGACTTGGTCACCTTTTGTTCCTTCAAAGGATTCTTTTATAGGAGAAAGCAAATCAGTGATCAAACAGACCCGTTTTTTACCCGGAATGGTTTCTCCATACTTCTTTATCAACAAATCCATCCCAACAACAATGGCATCAAGAACTGCAATGGAAGTCAAGGAACTCTAAATTTGAAATAATGTTTACATTCAGCAGTGCTCACTAACTACATAGTTATTGTAATAAGAGTCCTTAAACAATTTATATGTAACGCTTCTCTTTCTAATCATATCTACACCTCAAGCTAAGTAAAACATTAAGTTTCTTTCAGATACTGTATGGTTCTGGAGCATGCAAGTAAATTCAGAGGATACAAACATATAGACAGGTTTAATCTGCATAGAAAGTTATATAAATATGATAATTGGTTTTAGATTGTCGAAGGCAGAACCAATGGTATAGCAAGGATACAATCACCAGCAGTAGTCCCCCGAGGAAGTTGCTGCACAACATCAACAAGTATTTCATCAATTACTTTGATTCTCTGCAGAACCACCACATGCTCGTATCCACCCAGCTCATTTGTCAAGTCATTGTCAGTCTCTGAAGAGCCAATAAATACAAGTTCATCACGACTTCATGTCATGCACATTAGACCTAGAAGTTAACAGTCAAGATTTCCCATACAATAATATACATGTAATAGCCAGTCATCATTTATTCTCACGAAAATGTCATTCAAATTTATCTTCCTACGTCTTACACTTTATGACCCAAAAATTTACCAACAATCTGAACAACACACATGATGCCATATAGACTTCAGGCCTCTTCTTTCCTTTATTAGCCATAGTGGCCTGTGGTGATTGTTCAGAGATGAACACATTTTTGGGATTCTAACTTTCACAGATCACATCATTCATTAGAAAAGCTAGCAAGTGAAGTGATAGGTACCTTTAGTTCCAAATAGAACAACACCAACTTCATCAAATTTGTGATAAATAAGCTGCAAGAACAGTGAGAGTGCAGTCAGTACACAGCACTTTCATTGTTTCTAACCTTGTAACAAGCTAAATTTGAAACAATCAAGTGGATGCGCACAAATGTGGAATCATTTCCCGGTCATGAAACAAGCTAAATTGTTTGAAACTGTGTCCAGCCAAAGGGAGATATCAAGTGATGAACAAAACCTTTTTCTCCATAAGTAATGAGCAAACTTTCTCAACCTCAGGCAGCATCTTGTGCATTGTAGGCCCAACATCAACCAACAAAACTAGTGCTTCCTGTAGGCAAGAGTTCAGATGGCACTTAGTGGTTGACAATAGAAGCAGACTACTCACACAATCTTGAATAGTTTATAATACAGTAATTCATATTCATGAAACACATGCAACAGGTCCACTGGCTAATAGAAAGTGTAACTCAATAGATAATTAAGCAGCCAATTTCTCATACTAACCTAATAAAAAATCTCAAAACATGCTTCAAAATTCAGAATGTGCAAAACCCTACTGAACAATGAGCAGCCTCTGGAAGGTAGAAACTGGACATTCAACAATCTGTAACTACACAGCCCTTATTGCGCAAATTTATTGAACTCTAAAGGCACCAAAAAGGATGATTATCAACTAAACAAGTTTACATGGCTTAAGCTGATGTTCGGCAACAAATATAAATGATTGAACTACATACGAGAACTAAATTGTGATCATTGAAGTGAACTGGATCGCCGAATAGACTCAAATTATTCAGAGCAACAAAATGGAATGATCGAATGTTACAAAGCAAAATCGGAACAAGGCACAAAGACGGGGAAATTGAATACCTTATTCCGAGCCATTTTCAGGGAGTTGAAACTTCAAATTGAAGAGGCGAAATAGCAGATAAGTGAGTGTTCTTCAACTCTTTTTAAAGTTGCTCTACAGACGAGAGAAGAAAACGGCAAAGCTGAGGCTCGTCTTCCTCCTCCGGCTTCCAAGAGAAGTCACGGCACGTCGTGTGAATTTCCTCTGTGAAAAGGCGGACTTTTTTTTATTTCGGAGAATTATAATTTAGGGACAATTACATTTGGTATCCCCCATGTCTTACACCTTTGCATTTAATCGCCCATCCTTATTTTATCAAAGAACCTGCCCTTATTTGCACAAATCTTACATTTATTCACCTTGCAAATGCAAATTGTCAGGCATTAGTCTGATCTTTTTTCTTTTTTTTTTGATAAGGAAAGGGATTAGGCTAGACCCTATACATCAAAAGGCACTATCCTAGAGCATCCTTACGGATGAGGTCTAAAAGACCCGAATCAGAACAAATATGCGAAGTCGACACACAGCGGAAGGAGTTAGCAATGTAGTCTGCAGCAGCATTCGCTTCACGTGGAACATGAGAAATCTTCCAACTCTGAAATTTTCCAAGCAGCCCATGAATGTCCGCCCGCATCATCTCTACCTCCCAGGGACAGCTCCAGCTTCCCAGCACCGCATTAACGACTTGCAGATTGTCGCCTTCAATAATCAAGCGGGGATAGCCACGGTTGATGGCCTCCAAGATCCCCTGACGGAGCGCGTACGCCTTCGTAAACACCACCGAGCGGTTTCCAATAAACCCTCCGTCTTGAAAGATGGGTGCACCAGATTCATTCCTGAAAATAAATCCAAAAGTGGCAACATCAGAAGAATTGACAGCACCATCAAAATTGAGTTTGATGTGGTTATGAGGTGGTTTTATCCATTTCGATTTTTTCCTATTCTTTTGACCTTTGGTCTTTTCACCACTTTCGAGTTGGTTTGCTTGTCTCCAATCAGCTCTCTGTTTTTTGTAGAACTCATACACGGCGATCGGAGTGATATTTGTCTGGGTATCGTGATCAAATGTTAGTTTATTTCTGAAGAACCAAATGCTCCACCAGATTCCAACAAGGTCTTCAAAATCCTCCGTCGTTGTCTTTGATTTTATATCTTCTATGATATCTTTTGGTTTTCTATTATCTGTATTGATACTTCCTATTATTCTAGCTGTTTTGTTGCTGACTGATTTGATCAATACTTCAGATGCCATCTGGCACTTCATAAAGAGATGTTGTGAATCTTCATTGGTGTTATTACAGAAAACACAACCTTGTGGAACACCTATGTGGTTCGCAGCAAGTCTAAATTTAGTAGGAAGCCCATCTCGGCAAATCTTCCATAAGAAGTTTTTTTGTTTGGGTGGAATTTTGAGTTTCAAGATCCATTCAAGGTTTTGTGATGTATCTTCTTTATTTTTATGGATCCAATCTACAGTTGCTTGAGTCGAGAACCAACCATTCTTACTTGGCTTCCAATATAGTCTATCTTGGACATAAGTTTGTGGAATTATGATTTGAGATATTTGATCCACTTTCTCCGGTTGGATGTGCCTTTTTAAAAGTGGGATATTCCAAGTCTTATCATCTTTGATGTAATTACTTACAGTTTCCTCCATGTCATGGGAGATTGGAATGTTTTCTCTTGGTGTGAGTGGTTTATCTCCAATCCAACAGTCTTTCCAAAACTTAATGGTTTTTCCGTCTCCTACCTGCCAGAAGAGTCCAGACAGGAATTGTTTGTGCAGGCTTATAAGCTTGGCCCATTGCCATGATGTATTAGATTGTTTTTTGTAGTTGAAAAAGTTTTGATTTCTAATATATATTTCTTTTATTATTTTGACCCATATATTGGATGGTTCAGCGACTATTTTCCATAATAGTTTTAATTGTAGTGCTTGGTTCATATCATCTGCTTTTGTGATCCCCGGACCTCCTAATTTATGAGGTCTGCAAATGAAGTTCCAACTTATAAGGGGTTTGTATCCGTTTTCCTTATTCCAAAAAAAATTCTTGTTTGTTTTATCCAATTCTTTATGAATTGATTTTGGAAGGTAGAATGATTGCATCATGTAGTTTGGTTGCGCTGACAGATTAGCTTTTATTAGTGTTTTCCGGCCTTCTTGCGAAAGCGTGTTTGCTTTCCATTTTGATAACTGATTTTTGGTTTTATGAGTTATGTCATTGAACGTGTTTTTGTTTACCCGTTCGTTAATAATGGGGCATCCTAGGTATTTGTCTAGGGATGTAGTATTTGTGATGTGTAGAATTTGTTTGATTTGGGTTTTTGCTCCGTTACTGATATTTTTTGTGACTTGGAATGCTGATTTGTGGTAGTTAACCTTTTGTCCAGAAATTTCGCAATAATCGTCCAAAATTTGCTTTATCTTTTGACATGTTTGATTTTTGGTGTTCGCAAAGATAATAATATCATCCGCATAGGCTAGAAAAGGTATTTTGGTACCACCTCTAGAAATTTGAATTCCTATTCCACTTTTAGTGTTGGAGCTTGCAGCTTGAAGTTGTCTCGCGAGAACTTCAGCTGCTAGTATAAATAAGTATGGAGACAGGGGGTCACCTTGACGAAGCCCTTTATGGGGCTTAAAAAGATCTGTTGGTCCGTTGTTAACCAGGACTGAAAAAGATACAGTTTGTATACATTCTTTAATCCAGTTTATGAATTTTTTGTCAAACCCAAACTTTTCTAGGACATGGATTATGAAATCCCAACAAATTCGGTCATAAGCTTTCTCCATATCTAGCTTAATAGCTAACCATCCTCCCACTCCTTTTTTATTTCTGAAGGAGTGGAAGATCTCGTGTGCTATAAGAGTATTGTCATGTATGCTTCTGTTATCTACAAAGGCAGACTGCATTGGGTGGATTAGTTTTCCCAGTACCTTTTTAAGTCTTGCTGTTATGATTTTTGATATGATTTTGTAGATCGTGTTACATAGACTGATAGGTCTATAATGGTTTGTCGTATTTGGATTTTCACATTTTGGCAGCAGTGTGATGAACGTATGATTAATTTGTTTTAACATTTTTTCTGATTGAAAAAACTCTTTACAACTCTTATGACGTCGGGCCCAACAAGATGCCAATATTTTTTGTAAAAACATGCTGACATACCGTCAGGACCCGGTGATTTGTCGTCTTCGATATCAAAGACAGCATTTTTAATTTCTTGGTTTGTAATGGGCTTTGTGAGCATCAAGTTGTCTTCTCTCGTGATTTCTTTTTTGATGTTGCCTGTAATTATGTTCATTTTTGTGCGATTTGCTTCGAAGTGTTGGAATCTTGTTTGGAATTCTTTTTGAACTTCATTTTTTATAATTTGTAGCCCTGTTAGGGTGTTTCCTTCTCTTGTTTTAAGTTCTTTTATTATTGTTTTGTTTCTCCGCCCAGTTGCAATCCGGTGGAATTATTTAGTATTTTTATCATTTAATTTTAGGTGAGAGTTTTTCCCTCGTTGTTTCCAGTATGAGTGGTGAAATTAGATCAAACAATCTCTCTTCTTTTCCATTCTTTCCTTTTTTCCAATCAGATTACTGTTTTTGTTTTCAATAATGTCCTTTCGAATTTGTAGGATTTCTTCGTCTACTTTTCTTATTTGTTCAAAAATGTTTCCAAATGTGTGTTTGTTCCACTCCTTTGCTTTCATTTTCAACAATTGTGTTTTTTTGTTAATCTGAACATGTGTGATCCACTAGGGTTGTATCTCCAGGCTTGTTTTACGACATTTGTGAAGTCCTTTCGGGTTGTCCACATTTTTTCAAATTTAAACGGTCTAGCTTTGAAGGTGCATTCAGTCGGGATTTCGCATGTAATGGGACAGTGGTCTAACGAAGAGAATTGGTGATTCTTGGTAAAGATAGTGGGGTACCATTGTAGAATTTGATCACTTACAAGTGTTCTATCTAATTTTTCAAATGTGTTGTTTTCCATTGACTTGGATTTTCTCCATGTGTATTTGTTACCACTTGTTGGGATGTCCATCAGATCAAAGTCATTTTTAAATTTTATGAGTCTTTCGAATCTAGACGGATTCGGATTAGCTCCACCCATTTTTTCATTTGGGCTCTGAATTTCGTTGAGGTCTCCTATCACAATACAGGGTGAGTTGCATTGATTGATAAAAGTTGTGAGTTTTTGCCAGAACTCATTCTTTTCTTGTGGGTTGGGGGGTGCATAAGCAACAATTAATATTAGATTTCTATTATTTTCCAGGTTTGAGTATTTAAGCGCTATGAAGCGTTCTTCTTTGAAGTGAACTGTTAGGCTCTCATTCATCAACTGGTGATTCTTCCAGAGAAGAAGGATACCACCTGACATGCCATTCGTTGGATTAAATTCATAGGAATCGAATCCGATTTTTTCCCATTTATTTGGGTTGGGGAGTTGTTGTGTTTTTGTTTCAACCAGTGCTATTAACTGAATCCTTTCCAAATCACAAAGGGCGTTGATTTCTGTCCAACGGGTAGGTTTTTTGAGTCCCCTACAATTCCATAAGCATATCTTCATAAATACACTTTCTTTGGTTCGGGTTTTAGCCCATCGAGTTGACTATTTATGTCTTTTGTTTGATCGGCATTAATAACGTGTAAAGATTCGCGTTGGTGTGATATTTTCTGGGGTCTTATAAACCCACATATGCTGGTGTTATTCCTGATTGGATGCCAACCAAAGGAGTTTACACCAATCAGTTTGCTTACCATTGATTCTCCTTTTACAGTTATCCTACTCCATTCTTTTTTATCCAGATTTTGGGATTTTGTGGGATTTCCGATTTGGATTTTACCTCTGTGGTGTGCCGACAGTTTGCCGTCTTTTGTTCAGCAAGATAGTTAATGACTGCTTGATTCAGATGGTGCAAACAATGCAAACAAATATGGATTGCAATCGAGAGGTGGTATGAACTAAGTTTTTGCCAACAATTGATGATTTGAGTGTTTTCACACCAGTCTAATAAGATTTTGTGCTTCTGGCGGGTTTTGCCCAGGTTTTTGCTGCGGGTATGATGTTGACACATACACCAACAACCTTTCTTAATCAAACTACTAGAAGCAAGGAACTCAATCCATAATGACATGTATTTAACATTTTCTGAATCCAAAGAAAGGTTTACTCCTTTAAACTTGTTAAAATCAGGCTTGTACTGCAACATAGTGAACACTACAGAACTATCATTCTGGCGGTTTTGAACAGAATTTCTGCAGACAGAATACTGCATCAGCACGCACCACCTACAAAACTGAATCTTGTTCCTATAGTAAGGGTCTTCATTCCAAATTGAAAGAGTGTAAACAAACTCTAAATCCGAATGAAGGATAACTTTTTTAAACATGCTAACATCAGAGTGGTATTGCAGCAAAGCAAGGGCTACATCACAAGCACTCCTATGAGCCTTTCTAAAAGCTAAGACAAAGCGATCATAGCCTAAGTTTTTATCACGAAAGAAGCTTACATACCTCTCACCAAACTTTGTTTTGGGCATGTTCTGTATTGTTGCATCTGATTGATAGCTTCTGAGGCTATACACGCCCCGAACCCGCGTACCATATTCATCCTTCAGCATCTGGCCTTCACTCCACCGCCGGGACATTGGCCAAGGCTCTAGTAGCCTAGGAGAATCTGGATGGTAACTCCGTTCATCACAGCAGCCGATTGACGACGACATGGGAGAGAGGAAACTTTCGGGGCCCAGCCGGATGCCCCCGAAATGGCACACTATCGGGCACCGCCACCGAAAGGCTCGTCTCTTTCTCTTGAAAGGGCCCCTAAATCTCAGCGTATAGGAGCGACAAGGGTAACGACGTACCTTCGCGATCTCTTCGCGTAAGGGTTCTTTCTGAGGTCTCTGGTTCTTGTGTAGGGCGCTTAATAGCGACATACAACTTGCAATGAGATTGACGACCCATTGTACGAGCTTGAAAGCAACTCGGTGGGCGAGCTCTTGCGCTTGGAGGCGTGGAGGCCAGGAGGGGGTTTCTCTTCTCGTTCCTCGGTATCGCACATACCGGATGGAGAATAGTTGTGAGTTGGGGTTGATGGTGCATCTGAAAGCACGGCGTCGGTCGTGGACGGTACCAGGTGGTGGCGGCGGTGAGGAGATACTAGGGTTTTGGCAAGAACTGAAAGAAGGGTTCTTCGGGAGGCTTCATGGATTATTTTGGCATTAGTCTCATCTAAACTCGAAATGCATCGCTCCGTCCCAAAGGTAAAAATGTAACTTCATGGAAATACAGGGTATTATGGAATGACATACGGGTAATTATGATCGTAACGTCTAAATACTCTTAATATATGAATACCGACTTTATAGTAAGATGTAAGCATAACATTAACAATAATAATTTGTATATTCACCCTCATAGCTTTAGTTATATTTTTTTTCCCTTTGGTTAGCCAGCATGTCATGTTTGATCGTTTAATATAATATACTCCATCATCGTAACTTTATACTAAAGCGGTGGTTAAAAATAATAATTATCACTATACGTTTCAACTCCACATTGGAGCGCATTATCTATCTTTATTAAAATAATTCAGGCCTTGCTACACTAGTACTTAGAAAGTACTTTCTTATAGAAACTAGGCATTTTTTGTCTCAAAATATGTGCAATCAAGTTACTTTTTGCTAATCTTCATGTGTAAAAAGTATAATTTTCCAAAAAAATACTTTCTACACAAAACTATAGCAAGGCCTCAATTGGTTAAAATTTAATCGTACACCTCACACATAAAATATATATCATTGAAATTATATCTATAAGATTTCTTTATATATATAAGGGTTTCCTATTGATTAAATTATCATTATAGCTTAACTATTTACCAAAACGGAGGTTAAATATAATAATTATCATGACACGTATCACTCTACATTGGATCACATCATCTATCTTTATTAAAATAATTTAATTGGTTAAAATTAATATTGTACAATTTTAAAGAATATATATCATTGAAATTATATCTATAGTATAAGGTTTCTATCAATTAAAAGAATATATTATAAATAAAATAATATTTATTTAAAATAAATCCCATAAGAAATAAATTAAATAAAACAATACAATAGTTTATATCAAACTATTTTTTAAATAAATTTATATAAAACTAAAATAAATTAATAATTAAACCAAAAGCGTGCCTTCTAGTATTGAATCTATATTGTAGTACATTTTAGCCGAGGAATTTCGAGCCTCCAAGTTAATTTTGGCCCCAGTTCATGTTAAAAAATTTATTTAGAAAATAATTTTAAAGTTTTTCTTATTCTTATTCATTGTCTTTCATCTATCTTATTCTTTTTTTTAATTTCTATATTTTTCCACTTAATATCTATCTTTTCCAAGTATTTACTTAGACATTCATTTTTATAGATCAAAAGTATAATTAGTTTGTTAAACTTATTTGTCACTTTAAAATTTTGTTTTTATTATATTTTTATAATCATATATATATATATATATGTGTGGGTGGGTGTGTGTGTCATATTTTAGGTCAATCTTTTTTGTCCCATATACTTATAATTTAAGCAAAAAATATTTAAAAAAAGATTTGTAAAATATCTAAAACATATATAAACTAAATTTGTATTATACTATTCATTTATAAACTTTAATGATTTATGACTCTACTATTATTAAATTAATTATAATTTTATAAGATCTATTAAAATATACATTTATTTCAAAAAATATTATTACTTATACAAGTCTATTTTTATAAAATATTTGTGTAAATAAGTCATAATTAACTTAATTTTTTTTTCTGCCATCATATAAAAATCTTATTAATTATAAAAATATATATATTGATAAAGTATTTCACTTGAGATTTCATATAATATCACATATGACTTTTTTAATTAATCAAATACTTTAAAATATAATGATAGTATGTTATCTATGATTATTATTTAACTCATATTATATAAATTTATTCTTAACATCAAATCACGATTTTGGATCAACAAAATATTGTAATGATGTCTACTGAAAAAAGTATATCAATATCGTAATAATATTATTGTGCATTCTTTTTTTTATGAATTGAATAATATGTAAAAATAATAATTTATACGGCCAATAATCGAGTTTAGTGTAGAAAACGAGATTAATAGCTAAGCAATAAAAAATCAACTTTCGTCACCTTACAAAAATATTACATACAGTAGTACTTATACATAACTAAAAAATAAAATTTTCACCAAACTGACTACTCCGTATTAGTTTATTAGAAAAAACATCCGGGTATCCGACGCTCATATTTTCAATTTCCTTTATTTATTTAATTATCAAATCGGGCTCAGCTCAAAAACATTGCTGCTTGAGGAAGAAGAAAAGCTCCCTCGGAACCAGACTTTCCCTTCAAATACCCTAATTTCTCTCTTCCCAATTTCCTGTTCTCTCTCTCGATCCTCGACCTTCGATCGAACCACCATGGCGAAGCAACACGCAAATTGGTCTCCCTATGATTTTAACGGCGGGTAATGTCTCTTCTCCTTCACTCCCAATCAATCGTTTCTCGCAATCTCAGCGATTTCATTTCGTTTCGAACAATTTTGATCCACTCTAAAATTTTGTGCTTTGTTGTTTTTCGTTAATGGCAGAACCTGTGTGGCCGTGGCCGGTTCCGATTACTGTGTTATTGCTGCCGATACCCGAATGTCTACCGGATACAACATCCTCACTCGTGACTACTCTAAGATTGCCAAACTGTAAGGATCTTTCTCTCTTGCTACAATTCCTTCGATTTGCTTGGTTGATTTGTTAGGGATTTAGGTCGGCTGTGATATATTTGCTAGGGATTTAGATGGATGCCGTGTTCTGTTTGTTCAACCTTTATCCTTTGTGATGAACTCATGCTGAATAAAGTTGTACACTTCAAGATGCGCGTTTAGGGTTGAATATGTTGATGAAAGTTGTGGAAAGAGCTGTTTCTAGGTAGTTTTAGTGAGTTGATTGTGGATTTTTTAGTTAAGTGAATCCAGGCAGCTAAGACTGCGATGTAGTTCTACTCTACAAAATTACTGGGTTACTCTAGCTTTGTTTTGGTTATGGCATGGAAATATCTCAGGAGCTGAGCCCATAAGTATATGAAGTGACAGGGGTTCTAGCATGTGTATGCTTAACAAGTAGGGGATTTAGGTCTCACCTAAGTTATGACAAGAGCTTCTTAAAATTACTTAAAAAGGATGGGAAATTAATCCAGAATTGTTTGCCTGCATTGTTACACAAAGAAGGGTTAGTTGGGGATCAGCCAGCATTGCTTTGTGGTTTAGGGCATTATGTATTGTATGTATAGATATGAAAATTGTAGGTTGACCATACGTTTACCATCTTTGAGAAAAATCATATTTGTTAGTGTATTCAAAGGAATGAGCAAAGCCTTTCTATCCTTTTCATGCTATATGTAGTATACAGTATTCATAAATAAATCGCTTCACTTTTCACTACCATGTTTCTTGTTGCTATATGAAATTGTTATATCATTATGGTTTGATTTAGTTTCTTATAGTAAGAGTGATTTATCTAACTGTTGTTTTCATTCATCTCGCAGGGCTGACAAAGCATTTTTGGCTTCTTCAGGCTTCCAAGCAGATGTCAGAGCTTTACAGAAGCATCTATCTGCGAGGCATCTGGTAAATTTCTATATCTTAACCTATGGCAATTCCCTCAAAAAAGAAGATTGTGTAGAGATTATAGATGAGCAGTTTAACACTTGTACTGAGTTTTGTTGTAGTATGAAATATAAATAACCTGACAAGTTCTGGTATATGCTTGTCTAAAACATATGAAATGCTGGATATGACTATTTGTGCAGAAAATCTCTACATTGCATCTGATCATTTTTCTCTCTCAGATCTACCAACATCAACACAATAAACAGATGAGCTGTCCAGCAATGGCCCAACTCTTGTCAAACACGCTTTATTATAAGCGTTTCTTTCCCTACTATGCTTTCAATGTCTTGGGTGGACTCGACAATGAAGGTAAACATTCTTGTACTATCATATACCCACTTTTCAATTTTTTTGGCCCAAAAGCTCAACCTGCATTTCTATTATTTCCCTACTGGTTTGCCCATTATTCTATGAATCTCCACACCCATTTTTTTTTATCAAATTCCCTCAGATAACTTGTATGGTTGTGATCTACTAACAGAATCGATAGTACTGACAAAATAAATCCTTTTATATTTCTTCAGGTAAGGGCTGTGTTTTCACATATGATGCTGTTGGTTCATATGAAAAGGTTGGATACAGTTCTCAAGGATCTGGAGCGAAGCTCATTATGCCTTTCCTGGATAACCAGCTCAAGTCTCCTAGTCCTCTTCTGTTGCCTGCTGTGGTACTTACTATTCTCTGCTGCTTGGAAGGAAAAATCCACTCGTTCTCTTTCCCGATTAGTCTTTCTAGTGTTGAGTTTGTGACTTGAAGTCTTACCTACTTTGTGCAGGATGCGGTAACTCCTCTATCTGAAGCAGAAGCAATTGATCTAGTAAAAACTGCCTTTGCATCTGCAACTGAAAGAGACATCTACACTGTAAGTTTCTGCTACTGGTTCCTCTCTTTGACTATTTAATCAGTGTATTGCAAATTTGCTATTGCACCAGAAAGTTCAAACTTCAAAATCACTTTGCTGTCTACAGTAAAATCAGCCACAGAATCTTGTCTGGACTAATGAAACCTAGAAATTTCATCTGAAAAGTTCTACGACTAAGATAGTGGTCCACTCCCACACCATCTTCTTTGAGTACAATATCGTTTTTACTGTTACATTAACAAGAGCTTTCCAATTATGCATACAAGGGTTTGGTGACTACACTCCTAGATCCATTAAGCTATTAGCTACACAATACTAAGATGCAACTTTCTTCTGTTTGTGTCATGACAGGGAGACAAGCTGGAGTTGGTCGTCCTGAATGCAGAGGGTATGCGTAGAGAATACATGGACCTGAGGAAGGATTGATTTGCTGTACTGTCCCTATCTTTTCTCATAAAGTATTGCTGGCTTCTATGTTAAAACTATTCTCTATGAGATTTGCTTTGGGTAGGACCTGAAATTTGGTTTCTTTGCATATCTGAGAGCAGTATGAAGGGGCTTGGATTACTGTAGACTTGTTTGTAACTGGACAAATTTAGCTCCTGCAAGAAATACTTTCTAATTTTTCCTTCATTGACGTATGTTTAAGGGATTGATTCCAGTTTAGATTCTTTTGGAATCCTGGAGGAATCTTGTTGATTTCAAAGGGGAAGGGCGAATCTGCATTGCTTTGTGCTGACTCAATATCAAAATTTCAATCATTATCGGGTGCCACCATAAAGAACAGGAAATTAACGCAATGATGTTCGGCACTATATATAGAGACGAACTTATCCAATGGTCAAAGGATATGAACCAAGTTTGAAGGTTTTTTATTAAAGTATAAATGTTATTGCAATGAATTTCCTGCTAAATTATGTATATTAGAGACTTAATATGTTAATGTCGGTTAACAAGTTAATGCTTAATTATAAGATTGAATGTAAGAGCTCACTGTAAAATCATATAATGTAGTCCATCATGTACCTGATGTGCGTCTAAGAATGAGACTAGAATCATACATACTGCTTTCATGCACGCGCCATATATACGCACGTGTTTGCCAAATCCATACAAATGAAATGATAAAACCCAAAAATCCATACAACTGATAAACCCCAAAAAAAGAGTCATCTAAAGTTTCTTAGACATTAGCATCCCCTAATTTAAACCATCCATTCCTACATCACAACAACTTGTGTACAAGGGGGCAAAAATAAGTCCTGAAAATAGATTAATTGCACAAATTCTTACATCCTAATAACGGTAGCAAGTTCTTCATATTCCTAGCATACCCTTATCTCTACAAGTCAGCCAACTTCACTGCATCCTGCAATTTCCCCCAAAAAAACAGTAAATAAAGGGTATCAAATTTGTGTAAGAATGAGTAAAAAAGTTGAGAGTGAGCTTATTTTTACCCTCCACCAGGCAGTGAAATGTTGATATCAGTAGGTTTTCTTGAATCCTGCATACTATGATGCCAGTTGGCATCTCGCCCGAACGGGAAGGGAGTGATCGTCTGCATCGAGGGTCCAGGGTTAGGCCTCCCCTGGCTGTTGCTGACGTCCTCATCCTTGTCAGCAGGAGGAAGATCAGGAGCTGACTCAGGAGGAGGAGGATTTTTGTGCTTCTTACGCTTGTGCTCAGGCTGGCTACTTGGTAGAAAACTTCCGACAATTATCTATTAAACAAAAAAGCAACTTACCCAGTTAATTTTGAATCATGGTCATGGAAAAACAGTAAAAATGTATATCTTCATTTTCTTGATCATGAATATGTAAGGGTGCTTTACCTGAACTGGAGCAGCAGCCACGAGCAAGCCAGCAACGCATCCGCCGACAACTTGACCATTTGGGCTGGACAAGGAGACGCTCAATCCGCCTGCTCTATACCTCGTACCTTCTCTCTCGGTAGGAGTGAAAGATCCGCACAAGTTTAGAATTTCAAACCGTCCCTGCGGATACAAAAGTTGAAATATTGACTGGACTGGAAAAGACTAATTTACAAATTTGCTGATTTTTTTTATCATGTTCTGTTGCTCTGGCTTATGTAACATGATTTCGGTTGGCGTTTTATACTCGGGTTTAAATTGATTTTACAGGGATTGACATGGGATTTTTCAAATACACCGTTATATTGCTCATGATTCGAGCTATAGTATATTTGTCTTGAGAATGAAGGCACTGAAAATGCATACCTCATAAGTCAAAGTACCACCAGACGATTCAGATTGGCGAAGGGTGGCATTAGACACGGTTCCATTTGCAGAAAGAATGCAAATAGCTCTTGGTCCTTGCTGACAGAATGATATGATCCTTGCTGTCACATCCTATACAGGTAAATCATATCAGAAGTACTACACAAATATTTTTGCTTTGTTGTGGATCATGAATATTAGTTATGGTACAATGAACTATCATTGAAACACCAATATTGCTACAGATTTACGATGAAGTCTAATTATCTATTGTTGGAACATTGTATGCTTAACAAGATTTTTTTTCAACTCAAAATCTTCTGACTTAATGTTTTCAGATCGGATGGTACTTCTTCATAAAGATAACATGGTCCTAACTCCTAACCAGTACTATACGAGAAGCAGACGATAACGTACAAATCAATTGATTTGGTGGATGAAGTGTCACTGTATTGATGACCACCAAAGGGTGGGTCAATATCATAAAGAGATGTCCACTGTCCAGCAAAAATTTATGTTTATCATAAAGAAGCACTCAAGAACTATGTTTGCATTCTATCTTCCTCCAAGACATAAACTTGTATCCTGACTCATGAGTTCTTACTAGAATGTAAATACACCCGTGTTAAAAGGCTTAACATACCTCGCCAGCATGTACAGTAATGACATGAGGAGTGAAATGAACACCATCACAAGATGGACCTCCTTTGCCTACATGGAATCACGAAACTATTAGAAGAAGGGATCCATAAATTAGTAAATAAGTATAGTATCCAAAATACAGATTTGCAATCTACGGCATCTATTATCAGAAAGTAATATAACCTCAACTAGTATATTATAAACCATGCACACAATAGCACATTAATCAACAAGTAAAAAGAGAATTTGACCCAAAAAGTGAGTTAGTGCAAGATAAGCAATTTCAGGCAGTACAGTACAGATATGCTTACAATAGTTAGTGAGTTTCAACATCAGGCAGGCATCAAATGATCACTCTTTTTTGTACAAATTATACCAAATAACGGAAAAACTATGCTAGATCTTCACAAAACCATTAATGTCACAGCACTAGTACACTAGCATGGATTTTGACTTATCAATGAGATACCAACTAAATAAAGCAAGTTTCAAGATTATTAAAATTCAGCACTAGTTTTCATACTCTTCTTCTCCAACTTATGATTGTGCCTCGTCTCTGAATTGCTTGATCGTCCTTTGCCCCGTTTTCCACTTGAGTGAGCGCCCGCTACAGGTGAAGCCGACGAAGAAATGGGGTTCGGCGACAATGCACCTGTAACTGAACCATCAGGGGCATACTTCCTTGGCCTTCCCCTCTTCTTTTTCTCCATTATACCCCCCATACTAGAGCTCATTGGAGCAGTCACCAAGGGCAGAACCGTCATTTGTTGATTATCGGGTCTAGGTGCTGTCTGATAATTGGACGGCACTTCTTCCCCAACAGCTCTATGTCCTGAAGTAATGTTTTCTTTGACATCCATTGCACTCTGTACAAGCAATCAATCTTGCACCTTTGTCTTGATAAGCCTAGAATTAAAAAATTAAAAAGCCTAAGATGCATACAGCATTAATAAATCCCTAGAATCATGATCTCAGTAAAACTACAATCACAATGTCATGTCTACTTTCTTCACCAAACTTATCATGCTTAATGATAGAGACTAGACCTTTAAAAAAACTACAATAGAAGACTATTCTATTTCCAAGCTATAAGTTTCAGATTCAACATTTTCCAGAGTGCATGGACCTCCACATGATGAAGGACAAAAAAGTGGTATAATCATGAAACCCAAATCAAATAAGACAGTAAAACACAGTGCAGAGAGTTTGAAATTCAATTGCAATGAGCTATTGAGCTGAGCTTATCAAATTTTGCATATTTTTCCCTAATCTCAGTCACACAACAAATTGTATAATTTCTAGTGATATATAAGAATTGAATATCTCAGGAAGTGATTAACACATGACCCAGAAATTCTATCTAAAATATAACACCAATTAAGCAGCTAATAGATCAATGGGTAAGCAGAAAAAATTAAGTGAACTGAAAAAAAGCTAGAAGCTTGGAAGGTGCAAGTTAAAAAAAAAAAAAAAGAAAGAGAGAAAGAGAGAAATTTCAAACCTTTACGCAATCACTGAGTTGCAGTAACAGTAAACCAGAGGAGGCGGAAAAAAGGAAAAACGAACAGGCCACAAAACGACGTCGTCTGGAAGATCAAGCCGACAAATCTGCACTAAAGACAAGCCTCCACTTCAAAAAAGACTTTTTTCCATGGACCAAAACAGATCTCCTTGTACTCCGACGTCTTTTAGAGCTTAAAAGGGGTCCGGAAACCGGCGTTCAGGTGGCCGGAAAACCGCTTACCGGAAATCCAGGAAGGGGTTTGAGGATGGAAGTGAGTGGGGAAGAGAAAAGAGGGAGGAAGGGAGGAAAATGGGAAAAAAAGGAAATTGATGGTGGGAAAATGTGAAAAGCAATAGTAGAAAATAAAAGAAGGGGACAAATTTTAGGGAAAAACGAAATTGTTTTTTTTTTATTGAGGTAGGAAACGTATTAATTAATTCAAGTTTTTGCCAAAACCGAAAAGAGATTGAATCGAGTTTAGCCATGTTTGGAATCCGACGAAAAAAATTGGGGAAAAAAATACAGTTGGTAAAAGTGGACATTCTTTATTTATTTATTGGTGTAGAAATAAGATTCAAATAGTTTGAGTAATAATGATTCATCTAATAAACCTTAAACTCTGCTTTAAAATAGTTATTCATATGAACAGTGTACATATATTAAGAAAAATATATTATTTATATATTACTCATATCTAGAGTTAATTATTTATTTAAAAAAAAAAATTATGATAAAGATAATTATTATAAATATAAATAAAAAAAGATGAAAAATAAGTGTAAAAGGAACTAGTATTATAAAATAAAAAAATCAGTCATATAGATAAATATTTTGAAACGGATAGTAACAAGTAGATCTCATGAGTTCATTATAAAGAAATAGACATTTGGTCATAATTTTTTTGTATAAAAACCTTTCAATTAATAGTAACCAGTAAATGACTTAATTACAAGATTTCAAGGAAACAGACAACAAGTAATTTTCTGTGCTCGAACCAACAAATAATTTTACTAGTATGTTAGGTATCGTTGTTTTATACATTAGCTTGGAGTAGTAATTAAAAAAAATATCCCAAGAGTATGATTAAAAATGTGGACTTCATAGTGAGAGTATCACATCACATTGAATGCGAGTGCGTACATTTTAATTATTTTTTTACCTTTGTAGAACCAGGTGCAGAGGTGCTTGTAGAAACTAGAGGTCAAGTAAAAATATTTAGGTGAATGTAAAATCATTAGGGGGTTAAGAACAGTTTAACGTTACGGTGTTTTCACATAAGCTGCCGAAAAAAGAGACAGGAGGGCATGTTGCTTTTACTCTTTTTAGACCTTGTGTTGTCCGCTGACTTGACACTTGTCGCTATCGGAAAAGACCACGTGTCCCGCTTTTGACCCCTTGTTTTGCAAGTTACTCCGTAATTAAGTTCCATGCAACTATGATTATATTCTTGTTTAAGAGATCAAGTTTTGGGAAAGAGATTTAATCTGTTGATCTAATGTTGACCAATATTTGGGAATCTTTATTTGAGCATGCATTGTCTATGAAGATTGAAGATGGTGAATTTTAGAATAAAATCTTGGCTCAAAGAAAAAAAGCTTGACATGTTAGCTTAACCAAGGGAAAAATCTAGTTAACTAGAAAAATGGCAGCAAATTCTAAATCATTAGTTCAACCAAGGGAAGATTTATAAGAAGTTGAGTGAAGTTTAATTCATAAGCTTGACGTGTAAGTTATACTCCATTATTGTTTTCCGCGTACCATCGATCAACAACAACAACAACGTATACCCAGGGAAATCCCGTAAAAACAAGATCTGGGGGGTCAGGACGGGGGCATTCCAAACCTAGATGAAATGTACCCAAAAACGACCCAAAGGACACAGACCGGCACACTCAACACCCTACTCCAAAAAGTTTAGAAACCAGCAGCTAACCAAAACTACTACGAAGGCTAAAAGATAGAAGAAAGGAAACGAATAAAGAATAAAAAGACTAAGCTATAACAAAGCTATACAAGAGCAAGCCCACAAAGCGAGAAACTGCCAGTCAACAAAAGAATGATGGCTCCACTTGGCTCCACCAGCAAGCTGACTAGCTGTCTACCACGCTGATCTTCTCCCTCCAACTCTTCCTGCATTGTGCCAACTCCTATGAAATCCCTAAAAGCCTGAAATCCTGTCTTATGTTGTCCATCCAACGCTTCTTCGGACGACCTCTATCTCTCCGGTAAGCCCCTAAATCCAACCGCTCGCATCTCCTAACTGTTGCGTCTGGACTCCGCCTATGGACATGACCGAACCAACGCAGTCTTGCTTCCCGCAGTTTATCTTCTATACTAGCCACCCCGAGCTTGCCTCGAATCTCTTCATTCCTAATCATGTCCATCCTCGTGTGGCCACACATCCACCTAAGCATCCTCATCTCTGCAACTGCAAGTTTCTGCTCTTGAGCCTTAGTCGTCGGCCAACATTCTGCTCCGATCCATAGAAAATCGCAGGCCTTATAACAGATTTGTAGAACTTTCCCTTAAGCCTGAGCGGGACCTTCTTATCACACAGAACCCCTGAAGCTGACCTCCACTTTTGCTACCCACTCTGAATACGCGACCTAACATCCTCATCAATACACCCATCACTCTGCAAAACTGAACCCAGATACTTAAACTTGTCCTTCGGCGTACCATCGATCAATATACGAGAAAATTTAAACTCGACTGATAATTCAAATTTGCTCTAAATCGATTAGTTTCAAGTTTAATTAAATTACTATAGAGTATTATATAATTTTGAATCACATTGAGCATCGCTTCATAGTTCAACTAAACTCAACTCGTCTTAGAAATTTATCTAGTTAAATCTTAATCTATGAAATTTTATTAGTCATTGGTCCTTCTTTTAGTTATACTACGTAATACGGAGTATTAAACAATTATAGATGTACTCATAGATATATAATAACATTTCCACCATCTAGTTCCAAAAACCATATAAATAATTTATTTATTAAATTCAATTCAATAGAATAAAATGACTTAACAAAAAAGAGATGGGACCCACTTGGGAGGTGGCGTGATTTGCTCCATTACGATTTTACGAGGAGATTTCAGGAAATGCATAGCGATAAATAAATCAATAAATAAAGCCTTTGATTTTGGTATTAGGTGTCCATGTTTTATCAATCTACCCATGTGCCATCTTCACAATTTTACTTTTGTTTGTTCTTGACCTAATCCAACGATTATACTTTATAAACAAATTTGGCAAAAAAAATCATGAATTGATGATAAGGTTCGGTGTGGCCGTATGCATAGCTAGTGGTATGTGAAGTAAGACGTAAGAAATCAAACAAATAATCTATGTATGTGTTCAAAAGTTGAAATCAAACATGATACTATACTTGAAATATGACTACAGCATGCATATATGTATATAGTTTTTTAAAAGAAAAAACCCTTTAAGCTGAGAGAAATTTCCATTGGTTTGTAAATTTTACTTATTTTATGTGAGGTCAATATTGTTACTTATTTTATGTGGTGTTTGATGGTGTTGATGATCTCAACGGCTTAACAAGGACAATAGTACGTGTTAGTCCCTAAAGATTATTGGAGATTGAAAGGCGATAAGGTGCGGTGGGGAGTGCTCAGGTGATCCAAGTGGCAGGGTCCGGCGCCGGGCTTCTACGAGCTCAATCCTGGACCTGCAGCCGGTGGCGGTCAATGACGCCTTCCTGGCCATAGACAGAAACGTATATATACAAATAAATTTATGTAAGCTACGTATACAAATAAATTTATAACTCTGAATTTTAAATACAACCTAAAAAAATTGTTAAAGTAATTCCTTTCCATTAGTATAACAAGTTATCAGTAATAAAATAAATTGCAGTTTGTTATAATAATAATGAACCTATATATAGACAAAAACGTACCGGCGATCAAACCTCAGGCAGATTCAACTTGAAAATTGAGAAAGAAATTACTTGTACGTTGAAATATCCTTCTTGTTGCCCAATGCCTTCATCTCCGTCCACGCATATATCGGACAGTGACAGGTTCGAGTGTCTCGACATATGACGAAAGCCCGATGGTTTTCCAGCACACCAAGGAACGGTTATAAGCTTCCATACAAAGCAATTCGTAAACTTTCCTATTCAAGTAAGAACAGCCTTTTCCAAGAACACGGCTGCTGCAAATAGAATGCTTCTTAGCAACACGTCCAAAGCAATCATACGAGAGCAACTCGCATGGTCTAGTTAGGAAGAACATCCGCTCAATAACAATGCTACCATCACTAACATCCCCCGAGAAAAACATGCCCAAGAACTTCTGGAGATTGGGCCCGGCCGGATACGAACACGACTCCATCTTTGTCCAAGACTCTTGGACGCCGTATTCCTTCATCACCCACACATCAATGTGCCAATCGTGGTCAGGGTCAAGACCAAAAAAAGGACGACCATAGCATTCGACGATTGCGGCAAGGTGATCGTTCAGCACGAAAACCTCCCGCCTTCTCACTCGATGAGTGGAGTACTCGTCAGACGGTCCTGGGATCAGCCCGAACTCCTCGCTAGCGAAATCGAATCGCAGGATTGAATGCTTGTCCGTCATCCAGTGGCAGCATCCGTTCAAGTTTGGGGCATGAATTCGATGTCTTGAGTGATCCTAGGAAACCGGAATCCAAACGAAGCAGGGTCAATCAACTTCCAAACACCGCGCCGTAGGCTGTACACGAAGACTCTAAACCAATCAGGATGGTCCCGATACGTCATTATCATGACCATCTTATAATCGACCACAACACCATTGTCGTCAACAACGCTACCAAACCCATAGTGTTGCTTAGCCTTTAACACAGAGAGCGCGTATTCCTCCCTGGTAATGGGTTCGGCAGCCCACAGAGGATGGAGACGATGCTCGAACACGTGGGGAGGGCTAATGAGCTGAACCTCCCCCGTCGCAGGGTTACAGAACGCCGCGGTAGAGTAGCCATAGGTTCTTTCGGCAAACTTATTTGGTCTTCTTCGTCTTGTTGTTCTTGGTCCTGTCGTCGTTGCGTACACTCGAGCAACGGCACAGAATATGCCGTTGCTCAAGGGGCCGAGGACGTTTATGAAAGGATCAAACAGCCGAGCGATCATGTCTCGAGGAAGATCGATTCCGGAGACACGGAGTAGGGTGTTCCGGAATTCGGTAGGGGTGACCGATTTCAGTGCTCGTAGTAAGTTTCTGACGTCGAACACCGGAGTACATCGAAAAGAAGAGAGATCCATAGCTTCGACGTAGGAATTGCCTGCGCATTCATCGTCAAAGAATAACAGTTGGCTTTGGTGGTCGTCGTGGCCGTGCGATTGTCGGTGCACATCGATGAAGGAGCGCGATCGGATTAGCGCATTCCAAGACTTGCAAATCAATCTTAACCGGGGGATGGATTTGGTGGGTAGCCTCACAAGGATCTCTCGAATAACATCTTCTGGAACATTGAGAATTGGTTTTGGGTTGGGTTGGTCGACAACAAGCTTTTGCCTTTTTGAGTATGGGGCTTCTTCCATTGTTTGTAGTATGAGAAACAAAGAGATCAATCTGTGGCGGGTTGTATGAAGTTTTGGACTTTTTGGTCGAAAGTTGGATAAGAAAAGTTTAGGTAATCTGACAAAAAAAAGAAGAAGAGAAGAGTTTAGGTAACTTGAAAACGAATGAAGAGAAGCTGAGATTGACAAGATGTAGGATTAGAAGCTGCACGCCTATATTATATATCAATTGCTATATATATCTATCTATTTTATCTTCTATTATCCTATATCTATCTATATCTACTGTATCTATATATATTAGCTTGCGGGCAAAGGAAAAAGAATATCTTTCAGCCCAAGTTATACAATTTTGGTAACTTTGTTGGGGTATTGGCTATTACAGTATATAAATACATTTAAAAACGAATACAGCACACACAAGCTTTCTTAATACTATAGCCCTGCAAAACCGAAAGAGAGAGCGAACAAATTAAGTTATAACCCCGAGCCAGTTTCTTTCTTCACCTAGACTTGGTCAGTTCACATATACCTAATACCTTGATATTGTTTCTTATATATCATGAAAAGATATTTAAAATTTGACAGTGGCATTCTTATGAGCATATACCTTATTCTTACCCTGAAAACATATTTGAACGCCTAAGCAGATTATCTCATCATGCCAAAGAAAAGTAAAACTAACATCAGAGGTGGCCGTGGCGGCCATGACAATGCCGTCGGAAAGAAGAGGCCATCGAGGAAGACTTGTCGGTCAGCGGACAATGCCGATGCCGATCTTGGATCCATCATTGATTCCATCCCTTTGTACTTTACCGTCAGAAAACCTAGATCAATAGCAAGGGTGATCGGGACTAGAAAGGCAGGATTGCATTGCCTAGACCTTGGACCAGAACACGAGCACGAAACCGAAACCGAAACCGCTAGTGTCGCCCCAAATTTGGAGGAAGGGAATGAAGCAACGCAGGGTCAAGGGTTAGAGTACGGGTTCGGGTTGGATTCGGCTCCTAAGAGAGTAAAGATTGAGCAAGAGGATGCGGAGTCGAATAGTACGACGATGACGATCCCAATGACCGCCACACCGACGTCCACACTTAACAGACTTTGTCAAAGAGAATGAAAAAGAAACACTCCAAGAGATCAAGGTTTACACAGACAAGCAATAAAACAGTAGAAAGAAAAAGAAAAGACAGAGGATTGGTTGTGTGTTGTTTTAGAAGCACTCATTCATTGTTGGATAGTAAATGAAAACGGCGTACATTGAGCTAGCTAGCTCATTACATACAAAGTGAGCTTATATACAAAGAGGCAAAAAGAAGAACTCAGCAGCAACTAGGTTATGGAACCCACGTGTCTATCTTGTAATTGGTTTGGATCAAACTTTTTGCTTTTGGGCTGACTTTGTTGATCTTTTGCTGAGCCCAACACACTATTGCTTAACATCCCCCCGCAAGCTGGAGCGGGATTGTACATGCCCAGCTTGGAGAGTAAGTCAGCAAATTGATGGGAAGGTAGTATCTTTGTGAGAATATCAGCCAGTTGGTGTCTTGTGGGTAAGTAGGAAAGCTGCAGTAGACCGTCCATGACTTTCTCACGAGTAAAGTGACAATCGATCTCGATGTGTTTAGTGCGCTCGTGGAAGACTGGATTTCGTGCAATGTGAAGAGCAGATTTGTTGTCGCAGTGCAGCTGCACGGGGGCGAGATCTTTCACTCCTAATTCTGTTAACAACCCCACTGTCCAAGTAATTTCAGATGCCGCTTGTGACATAGCGCGATACTCGGCCTCGGAGGAGCTCTTGGAGACGGTCGCTTGCTTCTTCGATCGCCAACAAATAGGATTGCTTCCAAGAAGAAGAACATAACCTGTAACTGAACGTCGAGACATGGGACACCCCGCCCAATCGGAATCGGAGAAGGCTTGCAAAGTGAGAGACATGCCTGCACGAACCATGATGCCATAATCTAGGGTCCCTTTAACATAGCGGAGAACATGGTGCAAAGCCGATAGATGATTGGATCCTGGGTGTTGAAGGAATTGGCTTAGAATCTGCACAGCAAAAGACAAATCTGGGCGAGTGTTCGTCAAATAATTCAGCTTCCCGATCATACTTCGGTAAAATGATGGATCATTCAGTGGCACTCCAGCATTTTCAGAAGACAATTTGAGGTTTAACGGCAAGGGTGTAACATAAGAAGAGGCATCGACTAAGTCGGCATCATTCAACAACTCCTTGGCCAGCTTTCTTTGTGACAAAATCAGTCCATTGTCAGTGTATATAACCTCAATCCCTAAGAAATAATGAACTTTTCCCAGATCCTTAATGCTAAATAAAGAGTGAAGTGTGGCTTTCAAGTGGTTTATAATTTCAGGATTGGTGCCCGTAACAAGGATGTCATCCACGTAGATTGCTATGAGAGTGATGTCTGGCCCCACTTTTTGCAGAAACAAAGATGAATCATAAGCTGACTGCACAAAGTTGATGTTCTTCAAGGTGTGAGTTAATTTTTGGTACCACTGTCGAGATGCTTGCTTCAATCCGTACAAGGATTTCTTGAGTTTACATACATGATGCAAAGGATTGGGAATGCCCTCCGGCATACTCATATACACTTCTTCTGACAACTCTCCGTGCAAGAAAGCGTTGTTTACGTCCAACTGAAACACATCCCATCCTCTAGAGACGGCCAAACTAAACAACATTCGGATGGTGGTCATCCTTACAACCGGTGAAAAAGTCTCCTCATAATCAATACCATATTTTTGAGTGTACCCCTTTGCAACAAGACGCGCTTTAAACCTCTCGACTGAACCATCTGATTTCAGCTTTATCTTATAAACCCAACGACAACCAACTGTTTTCTTGTTTGGAGGCAATGCAACAACATCCCAAGTTTGATTGTCTCGCAATGCCGTAATCTCCTTGTTCATTGCTGCCACCCAACGAGGATCTTTAGATGCCTGGCTATAGGAATTTGGTTCAAGAAGGGAATCGTGTGAAGAAGGGGGAGAATCGGAAGGAGTTTGAATAAGAGAGGTGGTGAAACCAGCTAGGAGAGGGAATTGATTTGAAAGAGAAGTGAAGTTACAGACATAGTCTTGCAAGTAAGAAGGTGTTTTGTGGGCTCTTGTGGATTTTCTTAAAGCAGGTTCTGGAATGTGGGACACCTCATCAGGCTCAATTTGATTATTTATTTCACGATCATTGGTTTCATGATCGGAGGAGGTGGGCTCAACGGACTCAATATCGTCCATAGGTGGAACGAAATCAGTGGGATCACTTGTTTCAGGATCAGTGTTGGGATCCATGATTGAGTTAGGAGTGGAATCCAAATTGGAAGGAAGTGGAATGGGAAAAGGGTCGGATGTAGGACTTGGTAAAGGAAGGGAAGTGGGAGATTGATCTTTTATTGAAAAGGGAAATATTAGTTCATGAAACTTTACGTCCCTGGTGTTGAAAACCTTTTTGGTTTCTAAGCTAAGCACCTTAAAACCTTTAATTCCTGATGGATATCCAAGGAAAACACAAGCTTGGCTTCTCGGATCGAACTTCTTTCTATGATTTTTGAGGGTTCCAACATAACATAGACAACCAAAAGGTCTAAGATGATCATATGGTGGTATTGTTTTGTAGAGAGCTTCAAAAGGGGTTTTAAATTTCAGGGATGACAAGGGAAATCTGTTGATCAAGTATGTGGCATGCAAAATGCACTCTCCCCAATATGAGTGAGGAAGGTGAGATTGGAAGAGGAGAGCGCGGGCAGTCTTGAGTAAATGTTTGTGTTTTCTCTCTACCACACCATTTTGTTGAGGGGTCTCAACACAAGTTCTTTGATGAAGAATCCCATGATTTGAGTAGAAAGTTTGGGCATGTTGGCTACAAAATTCGGATCCATTGTCGCTCCTAATGGTTTTGACCACACAGTTGAATTGCTTTTCAACAAAAGGTATGAAGGCTTCAAGAACAGGAAATGCATTACTTTTGTGGGATAACAAATGGGTCCAAGTGGTCCTAGTGAAATCATCTACAACAGTTAAGAAGAATCTATAGCCATTATAAGTTGGAATTTGATAGGGTCCCCAAATGTCAATGTGCAGAAGTTGAAAAGGATAAGTAGATTTAATACTGCTGATGGGAAAAGACCCCTTTTGTTGTCTTGCCTTAGGACACACATCACAAGCATGATTGGGTTCTGGTCTTACAGACTTCAAGAAAGGAAAGTAGCGCATTTGATGATAAGGCACATGCCCAATTCTTAAATGCCACAACTCAAAAAGAGAAACTGCAAAAGCCTGAGGAATAGGTCCATTACAAAAATCAGACTTAGTAGAATCAAAAGTAGAATGATTTGTAGAGATGTCCTTGGAGAGGTAAAGCCCATCATGCTCTTCACCAAGAACCGTGGATTTGTTCATTGAAAGGTCCTGGAGAATAAGACATTGAGAAGGGGTAAATAAGACATTCACTTGCAAGTCTTTGGATAATTGAGAGATGGAGAGCAGATTGAAAGAAAATTTGGGAACATGTAGGACATTGTTAAGGATAAGGCCATTGGGAAGCTTGATTTTGCCCATGTTAGCTATGACTGCTTTACTGTTGTCGGGCATGGTTATGAATTCAGGTTTACTAAGGGGAGAATAGGAATCAAAAAGGGTAATGTTGGGAGTCATATGATGTGTAGCGCCAGTATCGATAATCCATCGTTGAGTTTTACCATGAACAGTAAGAGAGAAAACATTACCTGACATCATTCCTGATCTGTTGCTTCCTGTATCTGATATCTCATTCTTCCCAAGTAGCGCTATTAGCTGATTAAATTGATCTCTTGTGAATGCCGGTGCTCTGTCAGCTGAACTACCTGCTCCACTGGATGATTCCGGATGAGATTGTGAGTTACCACTGACCGAGTTGCTATATCCCCCGCTATTCTGATTGTTATTTCTGTCTCCTCTTCGATCGGGGTAACCATGTATTTTGTAACATCTATCTATTGTGTGACCATGTATCCTGCAGTGATCACACCAATACATGAGCCTCCTATCACTATTGCCTCCCTGGGAAGGTCCTCCTGATGACCCCCTATTGTAACCTCCTCTGTTCTGATTTGAACCACCACGGCTTGAACTAGAGCTCCCTCTACCGAGACCATTATTTCCTGAATTGTAGGAGTTTGAGTTTTGCTGGTGTGAAGGTCCACGCCCTGAACCTCCTCTTTGCACAGCATTTAAGGCACTTGAATCTCCTCCAATTCCTGTTGATGACCCTAGCTCTCTTTGTTTCTCCTCTTGGAGAAGCGTATGATAAGCCTCTGCTAGTGTTTGTGTTGGCTTCATCATCAAAATGTTTCCCCTCACCATATTATACGCATCATTCAGCCCAACAAGAAATTGAATCATCTGCAGATTGTAAAGAAGTTGCGGAACAGTTCCTGTATTTCCACAACTACTACAAGTAGGCATCTCAACTAGCATCAAATATTCATCCCATAGCTTCTTAAATTTGGTGTAATAAGAAGAAATGCATAAATTTCCCTGACTGACAGTAAAGAGCTCCTTTTGCACTTGAAAAACTCTTGCACAATTAGTGAAACCGAACCTGAGCTTTAAATCATTCCAAACCTCGATCGCTGAGTCGCAATAGAGAAGAGTCTCCGCAATATCCCTTTCCACGGAGTGTAAGAGCCATGACATAACCATGCTGTTGCACCTCTCCCACTGAGCAAGTGTTGGTGATTCTGCAGCAGGCCTTGAACAACGACCATTCACAAAGTCTAGCTTGTTTTTAGCTTTCAAAGAGACCTCCACAGACCTCTTCCAATGATAATAGTTTCGATCATTAAGAAGTTGAGTGGAAAGAACATAGCTTGGGTGGTCAGAGTGGTGAAGGTATAAGACATGGTTTGGATCCGGTGAGCGAGTCTCAACCTCTCCAAGACCTGAGCGTTGACCCCCAGAAATATTCCCTTCATCAGCAAACAGATTTGTAAAACCAGAATCTTCCTCCATCTCAAAGATGTTAGCTTTGACAAAGATCTGCTCAGCTGAGCTCTGATACCATAACAGACTTTGTCAAAGAGAATGAAAAAGAAACACTCCAAGAGATCAAGGTTTACACAGACAAGCAATAAAACAGTAGAAAGAAAAAGAAAAGACATAGGATTGGTTGTGTGTTGTTTTAGAAGCACTCATTCATTGTTGGATAGTAAATGAAAACGGCGTACATTGAGCTAGCTAGCTCATTACATACAAAGTGAGCTTATATACAAAGAGGCAAAAAGAAGAACTCAGCAGCAACTAGGTTATGGAACCCACGTGTCTATCTTGTAATTGGTTTGGATCAAACTTTTTGCTTTTGGGCTGACTTTGTTGATCTTTTGCTGAGCCCAACACACTATTGCTTAACAACACTAGCCAACAGCCTGTGGATCGAGTCTGATGTGCTTCCGGGGCCTATCCCGGATCTGTGTCATATGTATTGGGATGAGATGATCCCTATGGATTTTTTGGGATTTTTGGAGGAATTACCCTGTGGAATCTAACCGTTACATCGATATTGTTGTATTGTTATACATAAGTATTGTTATTAAAATAGGGATTTGTTTGTTCGATGAGGGGTAAGCGATGTCTCGATAGTGTTAACAGATAATTACTTTTTCAAATTTTTAGATCAACAAAGTGCAGTTTGTTATACAAATTGGACGCATACATACACCTACAGAAAGTAACGATCAAACCGCAAATTCGACTTCAAAATTCAGAACAAAATTACTTATTATTTAAAATGAGCTACTAGTTTGTTACGAGTTCAACATTAGTAAAAAAAATTACTTGTTGAAATAGCATGCTTATTGCCCAGCGTCTTCATCTTCGCCCACGCATGGTAAGGTTCAAGTGTCTCGACATATGATGAAAGCCCGATGGTTTTCCAGCACACCAAGGAACGGTTATATAACGAAAGTGGACACCCTTTTGACATTTAATCTAATTAACGACATTTTTTACGCTACTAACTTTTTTTTGGGCATACATGCCAATACGCTAGCGTTAGACACTATTTGCAAACATGTAACGAAAGGTAAGGCAAATTTATCTACCAAATCCAGCTCTGAGCTCCTCAAATGAATACTCCACTGGCTCGCCAACAACAGCTTTGCCGCCGGGGAGTACTGAAGAACAAGGAGTGCCAGGTGTCGTGATAGTCTTCATTGGCGAAAAGAGCAAGAACGGAGTTGCGGGGACAACCGGAGAATACGTCTTTTGTGGAGTTGTGTTATTCACATGACCCAGCTCAGCACATTTGGGTTTGGATGGTGGTGTGCTTGTTGGTGTCGTCCTAGTTGCACAAGGCGACTTTTGTGGAGGAGTTCGGCTGTGGGATGATGACGTGAGCCTGTGTGGTTCTTGTGAGTTCTTGTGGTTGATCTTTTGTGGAACTGATGGAGAAACTGGCGAAAACGGCTTCCTTGTTGTTGGCATGCCTTGCTTCTTTGGAAGATGGCCAGCAATTGTTGTGCCAGTTTTACCTAGTAGCACAAAAAAAAGGTAAACAACAATGAGAAGTCCACAATGAACTAATGAAACATATCCAAGTTTCCAAATCCGGTATCTTTTCATGTGACTAAGAAGAGATAGGATATAAAAACAGAACATAAATTTGATGTTTGAACCTGAAACATGAGGGCCACGAGTGAGCTTATTGATAGGATGTGAATGGAGGTTATTTTTTTCGGGTTTTGACTTCTGCAACATTGAGCCACCGAGAGAGCATCGCCTGTTAGCTGCCGCTCCTCCTCCCATGGAGAATCTAGGAGCTCTCTTGACACTCTTTGAAGGGCTTGCCTTTGATCCAAATAGAACCTCTTGCTCTGTAAGAAGTTGTCCCTGAAGTTTCTTTTGGTCCTAAGGTATTCATGTACTTGGAAAAGTTAGCAATGCAAAAATTGTATTCAATGCATTAGATGTAAGAACAACTACTTGTACTAAAGGCATATACACATACCCTCATTCGCTGTCGCTCTAGCTCTTTTTCCTGCCTCAGAATGGTGTGCTGTTCAAGCATAGAAAGCAGCTGGACCTGAAGTATAGCATGATAATGAATAAGTTTCAAGTGAAATGACGAGGGTTCGTGTCAAAACTCAAGAGTCAGCGGTTTAAAGATATGTACAAGGAAAGATTCTTACCCCATCGTATAAGAATTCATTTCCTCTTTCTTTCTCCCATGCCCTGGTTTTTTGAGTCAAATTCTCCATCATTGCTGATTCAAACAAAGAACTTGAGAACTTAAAATTGATGGTGAGTTTTGGAATTTACACAAATGTGCTCATTTCACCTTTACACTATGTTTTTCATTAGGCATATTACCAAGAGAACTAAACACTTTCATTAAAACCATATAGCTTACAAGGAAGTTTGTTGACCATGGCACGAGCTTTCTCAGCACGCTTAAGCATGAGATGTGCACCTCTTCCAGCATTGTACCGATTGTCATCCTGAGAACATATCAAACCTGAAGTTAAACATGTGAAATAAAACCATGCATTTTAAGCTGAAGACAAACAAAGATACTTCTTCTTACCCTATTGTATTCCTCTAACCAGCTTTCTTCTTCGCATGCCGTCTTCCATTTGTCCACCCTTTCGAGAATCTCTTTTCTACTAAACGCCTCTTCCTTAGCCTCTGAGATCTGCAGGTCAATTTGGTCCAATAGATGTCCAGGATCAATTGCTCCTACAAGATTTTGGCCTATTAATGATGTTTTCTTGCATTGTAGTTCTGATGAGCACATGAAAATATGTGCAATGCCCTTCATAAGGTCTTATTGGACCACTATACTCCATTGTCTAAGCCTGAATATTCAATAGCCATTATAATATCATGTATGTTATGTCTCAAAATGAATATCATTACCGGAATCTATAGCTTCAACAGAGTATTGGGTTGCACTCCATTCACCAATAACCATGTGTGACTTCCGGCAAATCTCCTCCAATTCCAACCTCCTCCTCAAAATCAGATCTTTCATTTTGCTTGACTTGAGATTATTCAGTCTCAAGACCTCAGCCTCAGCCTGAATAAGAATCTTGTTAACTTCCAAACAGTATAACCTTAAGGAGAGACATTAGTTTTGCTACTATAAAACTAAACGACGTACAAAGTTGATGGAATCAACGCAAAGACAATTTGGCTCTGTGATTTCCAGTTCAGAAGCCGCTATCTTGGAGGTGACACTCTGAAACCTATGCTGCTCCTCAGGTGGAGTATCCATCAAATTCCACAACTCCAACAGTGTACATGCAAGATCTTGAAGCTGGCACAAACTTATAGAGTCAGTATGAGAAAATAAGGTAAAATTCAGAGTCACAGAATCAGCTGAATTTTATAATGAAAACCAACCTTGCACAGTCTTTGTATCTTGACCTCCTTTAAGCTTTCAACAGTGGCAGACAATTTCTGAATTGTACCATTGTCTATAGCTTTGGTGCCTTTGTGATCATCCAAAGTCGGATGTATCTCTCTGATTTTGTCTTTGAATTCAATACCAAGTACCAAGCACAAAGAGCTTAACGTATTCAAGTGATCCATAATCTTCTTTAGCCTGTCACTCTGCCAATATATGACATAAGTATAGAGTGAGCTTGATAAAAACTAAAAGGGCTTGAATTGAAATTCTAGGAGAGCAATCTGAATTTGTAGGAAGGAAAAACCATATTAACAACCTTTTCTTTTTGCAAGGCATCCAACTGAACATGCAATGTCTCCAAACTACTCAATGACATATCATCTAGATCTAGTCTTTGTAAGTGCAAAGCCTCTCCAGAAGACGAAAAAATCTCACTTGAAATGGTGTTTATTTGCTCAAGAACATCAATAAATTGCTTCTCTCTTTCCCTTTTCTTTTGCCTCATATCCTCTAGACGGAGAATGACGGCATTCAATTCTTCCTTCAAATTACTAGCTTTCTGATCGGACTGAACAAACAACACACAAATCAGGATTGCTGATGAAACTAAGGAAAGAACCATCGAACTACTCACAAGCCAGGAAAACGCGAGTGCCTAAAACCTGAATGATGTGCATCGGGTGGATGCCCATGGTAGAGTGGATTTTCGCAAGCTCGGCCTCAGATTCAGCAATCGCTTGACGCAGCTGAGCTCTGCATTGGTATGCATGATCCACTTTCCTCCGATACACATCCAAACACTGCTTTTCGATTTCAAGAAGCATACTTTCCTTTGTGTCATCAGTCTCTCCCACTTCATCCCATATTTCCTATATATGCACAAAACATCAAAAGCACAATCCAGCCCAGATCTCAGAAATTGAAAGCATAATTCAGTGGTTTCATCATCCAAAGTAGGACCTTTTGATACACACATAATCATGGAATTAGGGATTCATACATTCAACAGCAATATTTTTGAAACTAAAACCCTAAGCAAACCTGAAGTTCAAAGAGAAGACGCCGGCATGTTGTCTCCATTTTCGCGAGTAGATCATTGTGACGAACAGACATCGGTGACTCTTGAGAAGGGTTCAGATCAATTACCAGAACCAGTGTATATTGCAACCTTAAGTGAAACAGAAGAACAAAGACAGAGCAGAAAATCAATAATTTTTTCAGCAATAAGAGAAATTAGAGATGCAAAGACATGAAGGGGGAGAGAATTACGCGATGGGTATCAACAAATCGATTTGTGCCTTAACGTCAGAAGTAAAGGGGATGGAGTGGGCATAAACCCTAAGAATTCAGTTCGAGATCAAGCTGCGAATGAGGGATTGAGGGAAGAGCCGTTGGATATGAAAAAGGAAAGGCAGAAATTTCGGTTACATTAGCACTAATTACTGCATTTTCCAGTAGATTTTGCTTAGGAAGAGAGCGGGAAACATGTGGCATTTTCCTTATTTTAAAATTTCAATTTCCAAATTTAACAGATGAGTCGTAACTCGTAACATTGGCATAAAGTGTTGTCACATGCACTATCAATAATATGATATTATTTGAATTATAAAGTCTCATACAGGTTGCCTTTGGGCATTCAGTCCAACGGTTAAGCCTTCAAGGGTAGTACCCAGAGGTCACCGGTTCGACTCTCATGGGCAGTGCCTTCAACCCAAAAAAAAGTCTCGTACAAGTTAAACCTAGTTTTACCATCTCAAAGAAAGTTACTTTTTATTTTTGAATTTAATTATGTTTTTTTTGTGTGTTGTGGCCTTTTAGATTCTTATCCAAAATTTGTATCAAAATATATGGAAAGATGATTTCAAATTAGTAACTTTATGGGAAGTGGGGTAAAAATGTAACAGATTTTTGTGTCCTACCTAAAATAATATTTTTATAAAGGTTAATGAAATTCCTTATAGGATTTGAGTTTGTTTAGGTAGTATGCCTAACCAAACCTTGCAAATTTTCCCGCTTAATTCTTTATGTGCTATTATCAACCTTCGGACTTCTGAGTTACACAATTCCTCAATAGCACCATGAAAACAAAAGGTGCTCAATGCATATTGCTTTGTGAACTAAACATATACACAATCAAGCTCATCCAGATGACATGGATCAACATTCGTTTATTAATAAGCATGAAAAGTTGGGCATGAACATACACCACACACGACGATAAAAATCTGATAAATTATAGGTAAGTTACCACAAAGAGTACAAGTTTCTTGTGTACCTCAGAAGGTGAACTTTACAGTACAGCACACGAGCAAATAAAGCTGTAAAAGCAAGTTAGAGCCTCCAAGTTTGATCTGTTGTATTTGTACATACAACCCAACCATCTAACACAAGGTAACCCCCTATGAAAAAATTGAAAGCCACACTACACAATCTCACCATGCCGAAAACCGCTGTCCCCGCAATCGGTACCCGAATCCAGACCGCAGGGAGAATCATACCACTTGGGATTCTCTGGATAAAAACTATCTACCTGTATTCCAACTAGACCGACGTCTGTGTCTATACTCTCATCATGACTCGATGGCTTTGTTAGTTTAGACGACTCTGAGTGAAGCATACTCTTCTCGTCGAACTCGCTGCTGTTCAACCACTTCTCGGCTTTACACGCCTCACTGATCATGTCCTTTCCATTCCACGGGGCGACTTCATTAAGGGTTCGCTCAAAGCTGTCATCATCGTCGTCAATTAGATCAGTGTCTTTACCATCAACGTACATCCCTTCTGCGTGTGCATCGCTCCAGTGAGTCAAATCACCGTCTCCTAGTAGAACATCCGGGTGCGGCTGCTTGTTATTAGAAAGCAACCCAACACCAACGGGCTTCGAGGCTTCCTCTCCTAAAAACCTAACTTTATTTACAATATCATACAAGTCTCTAGACACTGACCCGAGTAACTCGTGCGGGATCTTGCCCACCTTCCCCTCAAGAAGCCCGACTTCGTTTTTCAGCTCCTGCAACTGGTGCATCACCGTGAGGCGGAAATCCCCTTCGTCTCCCCCTAAACCAGAGAGAACATCATCGCCTTCCACAATCTCATTCACTCCGTACTCAGACTCCTGTTCCATCAAAAACCCGCCTTTCTGCCCAACGACCCGATGCATAATCCTCGCATTACCATCCAAAGGACCCGGTTCATGGCCCGTGTGCACCGCATACAGCTTGAAAACCGCCATCCCTTCGTCCTGATACACAAAGCTCTTGTCTTTCTCATTGTAATTCGCAATAGGCACAATCGCCCTAATCCTAAATCCACACCCGCACCGTTTAGACGCATAGGGCTCTCTCTTAAGAGCCTTGGAAGACTTCTTCGAAGCCGGCTCTCCAGCCCGGTGACAAGCATAGTCCTTGACCTCAGCCATGAACGGCTTGTACCGAATATACTTCTGCCTTATACAGAGAACAACCTTATGCTTCTTGGCCAACTGCTGGAGCTTATTGGGCACCTCTTTCGCAGGCACATCAAACGATTCGGTATACTCGAACCGCCTCCGTTTCGGCCTGCCACCGCCAAACCCACCCCCACCGCCATCCCCAGCCCCCAACCCAGAGCAAACAGGACAGGCAGAAACACAAACCCTAATAAAGCTCTCAGGAATGCCATAGAACTTGGCCCCAACAGTCCACACCTGCTTAATCCTCTCAATCGTCTCCCTAAGCCCTAGATGCTTCAGATCGCTATCCCCATGGAAACTCATCACAATATCCTGCCACTGATCGAAATGCGAAACGAATTGCTGAGAGCTACTGTTCTTGAAGCAAAGAAAGCGGTTACCGTGTTGGTCGAGATGGGGCTGGAGCTTGTCCTGGATCCGCTTCCAGGCCGTGGTGTAGGCGGTGTCCTCGTTCCGGTCCTTCCAGACGGCCCGCCATGAGCGGAGCACGTCTGGGGAGGTGGCGGCCCGGATCTCGGGCGGGGTCGCGAGTCGGCCCTCGACAAGGCATTTGATCATCAGGGAGTGGGAGTCCTTGTTGAAGGTGTAGAATTGGGAGGAGATGTGGGTTTCTGGGTTCACGAATCCGGGTCGGGTGTGGTGGATTGGGGACGAGTTCGATGGATCGGGGGGGATTGGGGGAATTAGGGTTTGGGAAATTGGGGGGAGGGTGGGGAGGGACGGGGGCGAAATCGGAGGGGCTACGAGGTCGTCGGGATCGTCGTCGGAGGGGGGGTCGGCGTCGTCTTCGTCGGAGGAGGGGTCGCGATAGAGGAGGGAGAAAGGGGGGTCGGGGTGGACGGAGGTCTGGAAATGGCGGTGGGCGGCGGCGTCGTCCAGGATCTGGCGGTGGTGGAAGTGGCGGTGGAAGAAGGGCTCGTCGGAGTTGGAGGGATTCATGGCGGAGGAGGGTTCGGGGAGGGGGAGATTGGGAGCGTGCAGAGAGTCTTCTGACATAAAATGCTTTCCCTGGTCTGTGTCTTCTTTTGCTTCCTTTGTTTCTTCGTTCGACTTTTTTCTCTTTTCTTTTTTTTTTCCTTTTTACTTGTGTTTTTTTAATTAATATAGTTTGGTCGTTTTTCTGAAGGGGCTTCAGCTTCTCTTCTGACACGCGAGATAGAGACAAATAGTGGAGGTTCAAGTTTGATTCTTTTGAAGTTTTTTGATGTTAGATCAAGATTCATATAGTTAAAAAAATTATATAAGCTGAGAGCCTGAGACTTCAATAAAAATTGAATTGATTACGTATTTAGGGCCCGTTTGGTTTCTTTGGGAGGAAAGAAAATGGTTAAGGCATATATCTAGATATTATTTAGTTTATGGTTTATTGATACAAAGGGTAACCATTACCCCTCTCTTCCACTTTTCATGCAAATTTTGAGCAACTTCTCCTCACCCCCTCAACATGGGGTAATCATATCCCTCATACTCCTCTAACCATTACCCCTCTCTTTCCATTTTTCATCCAAAGAAGAGAAGATCATCACCATTTTCTATACAAATTTGTTTCCTTTCCTTTCCATAATTTTTATACCAAACGCCACCTTAGAGTTATGGGGTCAAGGAGTACACATAAATACATTGCTCTTGAAAGGCTTGAAACAAGCATAAAACTTGACAACAACATTAAAATTGAGTAATACTTCTGCTAAGGATAGCATTGATTACTTATGTGATCAATGTACCGTCATTTACTTACTCACTTATTATGCAAGAAGTTCACAAACTTAAAAATCACTCTTTATAACAAGTTCATACATTTCTTGAAATCAAAGATATGACCTTCTATTGTGTATTGTGAGCTTGCATCTTCAAGTTCTGGCCGAAATGTGAACTATTGAGCCGGGCTCAGTTCAGACGGCATTCCTACATGGGCTTGGGCCCAAATGCTGATTTGAGGTATGTCGGCCCAATATTTGTCTCATTTTATTTTTGCCGAAACTTCCCACATCGGCAATCAGACTCTTCAGGGACGAGTTTATATACCATGGGAAACCTGCAAAGCTTGTCTCTTCGGAGACATCTGATAAAATTGGAACGATACAGAGAAGATTAGCATGGCCCCTGCGCAAGGATGACACGCACAAATCGAGAAATGGTCCAAATTTTTTTTGCACTTTGCGTAATAGATTGTCGATTGGTTTTGGTTTATGATACATTCGGGAGTACATCAATGATTGTTTTTTTAATAGTTTGCGTTTTCATGAACTCATTTCTTCATGAAAATTTAGATTGTCGATTGGTTTTGTTTTATGATACATTCGGGAATTGATCGTTGATTGTTTTTTTTAATGGTTAATGTTTTCGGAAACTCGTTTCTTAGTGAAAATTCTACGAACGAGTGGTGTTTTGTTTTCGTATCTGCATTCGTTTCCTTACCATGTATGAGTGTCCTCCTAGCATAGGTAACGTACATCATGCAATTACAAAACATGATCTAGAATCCTAGACCACATGTAAAGCTAAGAAAACCATTCATTAAATGGTGCTTACAAGTTTTTCAGACAACAAATATTTGCCCAAAACAAAAGAGAGGGTTACATATATAGATTCACGAGCTACTCAGATGATGATCAATATTCAAATATTACAGGTACAATTAGCCATACACCATAAACATTAAAAAGAACCAAAAAATGTGAAAGAAAAAAAACAACACGAGTTGGCTGCTTTGCCCTGCCATTACAAAATACAATCAATTAGCTCCCATAAACGTTCCAAAGATGATTTAGCTTTGTCAGGCCTTAATCAACGAGCTTCACATGCAAGATTAATCCCTATACCTTTACTTAATGATCCCACGGTTAATTACTCAGACGGGAAAAACTTAGCTCCAGAGAAGTACTTGTACACCAACTCACTCGACAGCGCGTGTAGGTCACAGCCGCTATCGTCTAGGAGTGGCTCGGGCGCAGGTGGGCCCGAGCTCATGTTAGCTGTTACCAAGGCTTGTTGGGGATCAAATGATGCGGACGTGGTTGTGGTCGTAGGTAAAGACGTTGGAATGCTGGTGGGACCGTGGCTGTGGAGAGGCGGCTGAGGTGGTGGCTCGGGCGTTGGATGCAGCTGATCGTGAGGGAGGCGTTGGAGCGTGGAGAGACGCGCCTGGATGTGTGCCAATTCACCTTGCAAGTTCACAACCTGCCCAACTCCACATTGTCAAGCAATATTCAAAATTTATCATCTTCAATGTGCTTTTTTATTGTGAGCTTATAAGATTTTATGAAATTGAGAGGATTTATATTTAAGGGAAAAAATTTGTTTATTTTGAAAATTGTATAAATTTTAACGTATTAAAATAAAATTTTGAAAATGCTTAAATTTCAATATCATAGTTTCATTTTCTACCGAGGAAAAAATATCATTTTTTCATCATATAACTTGCTTGATTAGATTTAGATGCAATGCTTAAGTGTGAATATTGTTACAACAACGATCAAATAAATATCACGATCGATTAGATTCATGTTCGGAAGTCAAGACATACGAACCCTTGTCTCGAAGAATAACGAGAGGATGTTTCACCAAAGAAAAAATAGAAAAAATGAGAAACGACACGAAACAAAAGCACGAGGGAAACAAAACACTGAAATCCGACTCGGTGGCTTACTCACAAACCGACTAACGATCTTCTACCCTAATCTTCTCCGTCCAAATATTCCTACGTAAAGGAGAATGATACTACCCAAGTTAATTTAAAGCTCCATTTTTCAAAGTAGAAGTCTCGTCCTCTGTGAAATTAAAGCATGGTCGAATTCAAGGTGATAAAATAAAATTAACCGTGGCAAAATTTTCCCTAAAGAAGACAAAAGAAGGGTAAAAAACAAATCAACGAGGAACCCAAAAACAAGTGCAAAATTTGCACAAGTCAATCTCAAGACTTGAAGAGTGAAGAAGGAGCTAATTTAATGCTTCTCGAGGTGTCAAGTTTATTGCTTGCTAGTTCCGGCAAGCAATATAGAAGTACTATTCTTACACGCACACTTTGTCTAGACTTTAGACATTCAAGAAAATCTCAATTTCAATTCAATCTCAATTCAAACATATCCCTACAGATCAGTTAATAGTAGGTTTCTTTGACCGTATAATCTTTCAGACACCGAAAAAAATTGTCAATCCAGCTGGTCATTAAGTATGATATCTCAAATGGTGTTTTTAAACAAGATTAGAATAATCCCTAGTTTAATCGATCTTGCACAAACCAGCCTTTATAAAATTGTTACTAGCCACGTACGCCTTCAACTGCTACCAATTTAACACACAAACCTATGTTAATGTAGTCAACCGTTTGAGAATTACTCAAACACTACATGTTTCTAAAAAAATAAGGACTTTCTACCTTGTGTTCTTCATTTTTTAACAACATTTTATAAGGTTAAACATGGATATATGAGACAAGCTTGGTGAACCTAAAGATCGTCAAATCCCACTTGAAATACAGTTTAAGAAAACCCCTTCGTTTAATAAAGAGCGTCAAGTATTGTGATTTAACCAAACTAAGGACATACCCATATTTTCATCAAAAGGACATACCCATATTATATTACATGCAAAAAAACATAATATAATATTAAGTCAATACCAATATTAATAAGAAATAGGGGATGATGGCCAAATTGTAGATCGTCCCAAAGTTCCAAGTATTTCGTAGAGCTTCATGAGCTCCAATATTTCTAGGCTATAATCAAACGGTAAAAAAAAAATTGACCATAGATGAAATACAAAACAAACAGTGAATAACAATAACCAAGACCTCAAATTTCGTACTCTGAACCCAAGTTCTTGCATGCATTTCCCTCAAAATGAATCGTATACTACTTAATCCGAACTAGAGCGGCTCTAGCTAACCAGAATCCAAACAAATCAAAAGAGGAAAACCTTTTTATTTTTGATAGAAGGAGAGACAACACTTTCTAGTAAAAAAAACTAAGGACTCTCAAAAATGAACATAGATTTGTACCTGTTGTTGAAGAGAAAAAATATGGGACACACACCCATAAACCGGGTCACGAACCCTAGCAAGGGCCTCATAGCAAAGCGTGACCACGGCGTCGAAACGCCGCTGCGGAGGGATCCGCAGCAGCAGCTTCGACGCGTTGCTGGCACCAAACACTCGGTGCACGGCCGCGAAGTGGGCGGCGCCTTGCTCGGCGTCGAAGTAAGGCGCGAATATGCATCCCTCAATGCACTTTCTCCTCAGGTACTTGCAAGCCCCACATGGCCCACCACCACTACCACCGCCGCCGGTGCTGGTCCCCACGCCGCCGGGTACACTTCCGGCGCCGGCGCCGGCACCGCTAGTCATGTTTTTTTGTGGGGAGAGGAAGGGGAGGACTGGGGACAAGGGAATGAAGCTGAGTATTTATTTGAAGAAAAGGGGAGAAAAGGGGATTGCCTTTACGATCACACTACTTATTAAATGAATGTCATCATTCTTATATAAAGGGAGGATGGACCATCGTTTTTTTGTTTTTGATATTTGTTTACGTTCATTGTGATATCATTTTGGCATTGTGTACCCCTTCTCTTTTTGCTACACATTTTGTGCATTTTTGTTTTAGGTCCTAGCTACGTGTGATATTGTTGTGGGCACTAGTTTATGCATTTAGTTTTCAAATGTTTTTTAGATAAGTGTTTGGTGCATCAGTTTATGATTGAGCATCAATAGATTTACCATGAAGTCTCGAGTTTGAGACTTAAGGACGACGGTTTGTCCTCTTATCTTACTAACCAGCTATAATCCGGTTAGATTGATAGGTCGAATAACAAGGCGAGTAAAGCACTAGAAAGAAAGTGTCCTTGAAACAAGAGTGTCCAAAATTATGATATCGTTCGAGAAAGTATAAAATAAACCGTAATATTTCCCATTGAAATAAGATATATTCAAGACGAAACAACTTGGTTCCTATTCAAGATTAACATCATTGGGCCTTTAACTAAAGTGTTTTCCCATGCTATATTATTTTTGCTTGTTTCTTGATAACAATGTTGGTATATTATATAATTAAATACTCCAAGGCGTCACACGGAACTTAGAACAAGATGATGAAATGCTAGCTTTAGAATGAATTTAGGAAAACCCTATCTATCCAAGCTAGCAAAGCTTGTTGTTGGTGGGTCACTTATCATCTACTTTGTGGTCTATGTACATACAATCCACCCCATTTCTTAAATACATAAATCATGTATTTTTTTTAGAAACTTATTAGTTTGTGGGTGGGATGACTAGATACGAAGAGCAATAATAATATTTGCATATACATAAGTGGATGAAACTTTAAAGCTACGGCAAAAATATGAGGGAGTTTCAGAGAAGAGATAGATTGCGTGAAGCAACCTTTCTTTTTGGCGTTTTTTTTTCGAACCCAAATTAAGGGGAAAGAATTGTGCAGAATTTACAACAGTTGCAACAACGACAACAAAAACATACAGTACATATTCAAGAGAGTAGATTTTTACGTAATTTCTACGCACTCAATATTGTATAGCTAGTTTGGAGTCGGATCATAAATCATTGAACGTGTTTTGAGGGGATTAGCACTCTAGTTAATCTAGGGCATCTAAGAAGTTCCAACCCAACTCCCCGTTTTCAGTGGGATTAACTCTACGTTAAACTTACGTGGTTTATCTTAAGCTAATGAACTATGATATGAATTTATTAGCTTTCCACTAGAATCGGATAAACTCGGTTAGAATTGACCGAACTTTTGAATCACATCGACTGAATCTGATATTTTTTAAACAACCATACACGTTGTTTGTACGTGTGTCTGATGTATTAATTAGCACAATATGTGACTGATTTTTAGATTTAGGTCACCCTTTTCAATTTATGCTATAATTGAGTACGTACTTGTACTCATTTACAACATAAAGTGATGTAAGTTAATGTGAATTAGTTGATGAAAATTTGAGCTATCAACTTAGTGGATGTGATCGAATTTGATTTGAAATGTACGTACTCGTACTAATTAGTGAGTGGAATTAACATGATGGATGTGAAGTTTGTGATGATGAGTGATATGAAGTGAATTTTTGTTCAAATGTTTTGAAATAAAATGAGTTGATCGAGATACTAGTGCTCCAATTAATTAACCTTTGACTAGTCTTTCGGCCCATCCTTCTCATGTCATTTCTCTGTTGTCAATTCCATTTCACCTCCATCAAAACCATCAGACACACACGCCCATGTACATAAATGTGCAACTTTATATCTTGGTCTTCCTAGTTTTCAACATGGTTTTTCTCTATTTCATTTATTTGTACCCAGAAATTGATTTTCTTTTCGATCGGTAACCAAATAACAAAGACGAACGCTTCACATCTGGTCAAGCCTTGCTCGACCCGAACCCCTTTCCCTTTCTCTCTCCTGTGGCGATCGATATGGCGATTTTTAGAAACCCTAACTATTCAAGCCTCAGCCTGAAAATCCAGCCCCCCTCCCATCAATCCTTTAGATGGGCGTTGATCCTCCTCCTCCAAATCTCCTCTAGAAATCTTGCTTTTGACAAACCCGAACCTTTGTTCTTCGTTGCTCAAGTGAAAGCATGGAGACTTGTCTCCCCAAAATTACCCAATCTGATTTTATTCAAGAAGGGGGCTTATGATACATCAAAGATGCGCGTAGTTAACATCTGGTCAATCAATTGGAGGAGGAGACATAAAAATCAGCAAAATCAAGGGCCAAAATGGAGGAAACATTGCAACCTAACCCTAAGTGGCGAATCAGTACCCTCAAGCCGAAGAAGAAGGGGAGGTTTGGAGGGTGAACCACTTGATGGAAGGCTGGGAGCGAAGGAAGGAAGTCTGGGTACGAAGAGGGTGAGGGTGGGCGAGCTGGCTTCCCTCCCCAAATCCCACCACAACGAAGAAGGCGACCGGTATATCGTCGCCGGAAGAAATACAGTGGAACAAATCGTTCATCACACAAGGTATATTCACATGTTACACCCACTTTTGTTTACTTTGGTTGACGAACAAGGGATTATTTGTTTGATGACTACCCTTAAATGGAAACAAGCCGAGGAGGCAATCACCCAAGCCGAGGAGGCATCTAACTCAGCTGCAAAGGCAGTGCGCTGTCAAGAAAATTTCTATTCGAACAATATAAAATCTGCATCTAATAATATCGAATTGTCGCCCGATATATATACTTCTTGTGAACTAACAAATGCTTTTTGGCTTGAATCTTGGGACATTCTGATGGGAGGCTTGATAAGTGTAGACCTTATGAAAAAAAGGCAATTTATGAGCTCTAAGATGATGATGCTCCATGCCAAAACTTGTCCAATGACTTGCTGGAAACAACCTCAAAGTCCAAGGTGTATTATCTCCCCCTGTTCTACTTGCATCTTTAAATATAATGAAAAGGTTAACCTTATTATCAAATCTGTATATAAGTCGAACCCCTCTAGAAAAATGGTATATGAAAATTTCTATCCATCAAATGCACTGCAAGTGTTTGTTTTAAGTGTTCTGATAGCGTGTATGACAATATTTGCTTCAGTTTGGTGTGTTGATGATTCCATCATGAAGAAAGACAAATTTGGTATGAATGACCTCAACTCTGAAATGGTTTCCAGTAAGAAAACCTTTGTGGAACAATCGCTTCTAGCTAAAACACTTTTACAGACTGAACCCGAGCCCACTATGGTCGAGGAGACCACAAGTAGTGGTGTTTTAACAAACACATCAAAGAAGGCCGCTATGGTCGAAACTCTGACTACAACAACACCTTTGTACTGGTTTCCTATGACCAAATCTGCTACTAAGCATGCTGATGATAACTTGGTCTGGCTCTCCCTCGTCAAATCCTCGACTCCCTCCTTGGTAATTACTCAAAGAACTCAAGAACTACGAGTTTATTATGATAAACGAAGATGTGATGTAACGTGTGGTGAAAATCTACTTTTTGCTACAATTTTGGTTACGCTAGCTAAAAAGAGCATGACTCCAAGAACTTTGGGATTAAGCAGTGCTCCTATCACTACTACAATTTGGGTTACTTTTTGTTTGTGTATGACATTTTATCCTAAACTTATGCCTTGTATGATACTTATGAACCATGTGCATGGTAGTGCTTATGAAAGAAATTATTATGCTGTTAGCTCTTATTGTCCGAATCCTATGTATCATTGCATTAATTTGAACCTCTGTGTGCATAAGTTGAAATTTTGGAGAAGGCAGAAGCACAAAATAAGTGGATCTCTCCTAAAATGTGGTAGCAAAGCAACGTTCGTAGCATTAAGTATCAACATTCTGGAAAAAATTGAGAGGTTGGAGGATAAGCTCAGGACGAAATTAGTTAAATCCCTGATAATGATGGAAAAGGATTGGTCTAATGACATCAGCACACTCTTCCTAGCCATTGGTGTACAATCCTACCCGACCACCGAAAATACAAGGAGAACAACTTATAATATGAAACAAAAAAGAAACCAATGGGACAAGCCCATATGTCAAGGTAAAATAAAATCCAAATGAAAGTCGCTGTATGGAACTGTAGAGGTATGGGTCGGAAGTCGTTCTGGCCGGAAATTGACTCATTTTGTAAAATTGAGAAGATTCAGCTCATGGCTATTGTCGAAACAAAGACGGAAACACCACCAGAGGACTCCCAATGGCGCAGGGCTGGATTTGATAACCTCATTTGGACCCCGGCCAATGGAAGAGCAGGAGGGATAGGAGTAATGTGGAAAGATTACCAACTAACAAACGAACTGATTGAACCTCTAGCCCAGGAAGGAAGATTCACGATCCTAAAATATACAAACTTGTCAACCAACTATATAATAGCCATTTGCATCGCATATGCACCACCAAATGAAGCAGATAAAGACGAATTTTGGAACCTCATTACAAGCACCATCAACTACATAAATCTACCGACAATTGTAATGGGAGATCTCAATGAGATCCAAGATCCTAGTGAAAAAAAGGGAGGTGTTGAACCAAACCCATCAAGATTTAAAAGACTAACGGACTTCAAGAATGCGTGCGACCTTTATGAAATACCGACTCAAGGGAATGCCTTTACCTGGCGTAAAAATCGAACAGAAGTTAACAACACCTATGAAAAACTAGACCGAACCCTTGTCAGCAACCACATTCTGCAATGGTTCCCTTCCATTACAACGAAAAACTATGCATTCGCCGCCTCGGATCACTGCCAAATTGCAATTGAACTTACAAACTCAGAGATATACAAAGCAGCACCTTTCAAGTTTGAAAAAATGTGGATGCAACGAAAAGATTTTAGAAACATAGTAAAACAAGCCTGGCGAGTATCTTTTCCAGGGTCAAACATGTTTCAACTAGTTAAGAAAACACACCTCCTAAAGCTTCATGCTAAAAGATGGAATAAGTCAACCTTTGGGAACACATTTGAACAACTCAAAAATATAGAACAAAGTCTAATACAAATACAGAACCAAATCCAAATATCCCCCACCCCTCTGACAATTCAAAAACAAAACAGACTAATCCATAAGAAAGAATGTATCCTGAACTTCCACAAGACCTACTGGAAGCAAAGAGCAAAAATAAAACACGTAAAACTCGTGGACACAAATGCAGGATACTTCCACAAAATTGCAAATGGTAGAAGAAATAGGAAGATAATAAAGGAAATACGAACGACAGACGGTACACAAATTATTGGGGAAGCCAACATTCGAACAGAAATAAGAAGAGATTTTCAAATCCGATATAAAAAGGATCAGACCAACCAGACACTACTTGAACAACATCTTAGCCTCATCACTTCTGAAGTCTCCCCTGAAGACAATGAAAACTTAATACAACCAGTGACGAACCAGGAGATCAAAAATGCCATAATGCAAATAGGCACAGAGAAATCTCCGGGACCAGACGGGATGTCCTCTGGCTTCTATAAGAAATACTGGAGCATTGTCGGTCCTTCAGTAATCAAGGCTGTTAAAAGTTTTTTCCACTCAGGTAAAATTTTAAAACAGATAAACCATACTTTCATAACTTTACTACCCAAGAAAGATAATCCGGAATCAACAAACCACTATAGACCGATTAGTCTATGCTCAACAATTTATAAAGTCATCGCGAAAATTATAACGGAGAGATTAAAAGCGATAATGAACAAAATCACTCACCCACTACAAGGTGCATTTGTAGCAAAACGAGCGATACAGGATAATGTACTCATTGCACATGAAATATTCCATTCCTTTAGGGGGAAGAAAGGTAAAGAAGGATGGATGGCCATTAAGCTAGATATGGAAAAGGCTTATGATCGGGTAGACTGGGGTTATTTATTTACAGTCATGGAAAAATTTGGATTTTGCGAAAGATTCATGGGGTGGATAAAAGAATGTATAACGACGGTATCGTTCTCAGTGTTGGTAAACAATGGCACTACGGACCTCTTTCTCCCAGAAAAGGGCCTTCGACAAGGAGACCCACTCTCACCCTTCCTGTTCATCATTGGGACAGAGATACTAGCGAGAAGACTACAACAAATAAGTAACACATCACAAAACTCGATAGGCTTTGCTCTCTCTAGATCAGGGACAAAGATACCGTTCCTAGCATTCGCGGACGACATCATGATCTTTGCGAAAGCAACACATAATGCAGGATCAATCGTCAAACAAGTAATTGAGGAATACTGCGCGATTTCTGGCCAAAAGGTAAATTACAACAAATCAGCCTTTCAAGTGTCAAAAAATGTGAACAATCAGCGAAAACAGATGATCCAGCAAGTGCTTAACATTACGACAATGTCTAACCTTGAAAAATATCTAGGGTGCCCCATTATTGATGGGAAAGTCAACAAAGACACGTTTAAAGAAACTGTAGGAAAAACAAAGAACCAACTTGCAAAATGGAAAGCAAATACCCTCTCTCAAGAGGGAAGGACAACACTGATTCGGGCAAACTTAGCGACAAAACCTAACTACCTAATGCAGAGTTTCCTACTTCCAACTCACATACACAATGAACTAGACCAAGTACATAGAGGTTTCCTGTGGAACAAGGATGTTAACTACAAACCATTGGTTGGATGGGACAGAATCTGTAAGCCTAAGTCCCATGGAGGGCTAGGAATTAGAAAAGCAGAAAACATGAACAAAGCACTCCAAATGAAATTGCTGTGGAAACTTATTGCAGAACCTACAAACGTATGGGTTTATCTAATGAATGAAAAGTATATGAAAAATGAGCCACTCTTTTCGTATAAAAAACAATCGAACACATCGTGGCAATGGTCAAAACTTATGAGCCTACGCCCAGAGTTTGAAGAGGGTTTAAGATGGCAAGTTGGTGACGGGAAGACAATCAAGTTCTGGACTGATAGGTGGGCATTGCAAGAACCCTTGATTAAGTATGCGATAGATCCAATGACATGCAATAAACAAATGAGAGTATGTGATCTTATTACCACAGTGGATGAATGGAACACAAGCGAACTAACAAAAGTCCTCCCAATAGAACTAGTAGGATGCATTGCAGATATACCCATACCGTCAAAGGGTGTTAGGGATAGGCTCTATTGGGCACCAAGTAAAAATGGTTGGTTCTCAACTGCCTCTGCGGTTGAACTCCTTGAGAGAACACAATACCTAGACCCCAAACCGAACAATTGGATTTGGAAACTGGATACCTTTCCTAAAGTGAAAAACTTTTTATGGAAAATTGACGCTAATGGATTACCGACTAGAGCTAGACTGCGAGAAAAACACGTCCCAATCCCGTCAGGGTGCCTAATGTGTAATAGCCAAAATGAATGTTCAAACCACTTGATGGTGGAATGCCAACACACGCGCAGAATCACTTATAAAATTAACCCTGCTATAGGTAATGTCCTCCGAACTATAAACATAGACAATAAAACACCTGCTAATATCATAACTGAACTACGAAATACCCTAGGGTACAAGGACTTTACAACTTTAGCAATCATCTGGTGGTGTATCTGGCATCAACGAAACAAACTAGTATTCCAAAGTACACCAAACGATTACATCCAAGACCTTGACAAGTTCATTCGAACACAGATATCACAGTGGACTAAAGCAAAAGAATGGGATGAAGATGAGGAAACAAACTATAAACACAGAACGACGAGGACAAGAAAACAGAAACAACAAGCAAGATGGATCAAACCAGAGCATGAATGGGTGAAGTTGAATTTTGACGGGTCAAGGATAGAAACAGGTTCAGCATCTACAGGTTTCGTAATTAGGGATCACAGAGGCAAAGTCCTGAGAATTGGTTCGTCCATAAGCAAGCATAGCTCGGTCCTCCAAATAGAAGCCCGCGCCATTAGAGAGGGAATCCTAGAAGCGAAAAAGTCTGGTTTCCAAAAATTAGAAATTGAGGGTGACAACCTCATAGTCATAAACGCAACCCGGGGTCTTAGACAAAGTCCGTGGGAAATTGATATGATTATTGCAGACATTTGGATGCTCCTCCGTCATTTCTCGATGGTACGCATCCGACATGTGCATAGGGATGCTAATTACGTGGCCGATAAAATTGCAAAACTGGGCCACGATCACCCTATTGAGTGCATTACAGATAACTCAGAACTTAATGTTCTCATCCGTCAGGATGCCCTAGACCGACCCCCGTAAGGTGGGCCCGTCTAATCCTTTCCTAATCAAAAAAAAAAAAAAAAAAAAAAAAAAAAAAAAAAAAAAAACAAAGACGAACGCTCAAGATTTTGTGGTTGCAACGTAACTCTTTAAAGATGAATCGTCAGCTGATCCAAGACAAAAGTACATACAATAACAAAAGTATGAAATATGGGATCTTTCAGAGCCTGTTCTTCTTGTATAAATATTTGTATGTAATTGGTGTAGTTTATTTACCATCGACAGATAGGCCATTGCATTAAATAGTTGCTTATAGTACGTTCATACGTCAGAATGTTTTTATATATTGTACTTTCAAAAGTTCATAAATGAACCCTTTTCATATTGAACATACAATCTTAATTATATCGTAGCTTAACACTCATCATTGAACAATAATACCTTGGTTTACTCGTGCAATTTCTTGTCTTTTAATAAAAAAAAGTCCAAACTAGACACAATAGTGGGTTTTAATCATCATACCAACTTAATTAATTTGTAAACCAATCACCAAAATTTTATTATTAATAAGCCAGATCTAGGAGAATACAGAACGTTGTACGTGTATTTAATGTAAGTGTGGAAAAAGTACGTACAAGTTGAAATGGTGAAAGTGTGGGGGGAAAATGCCAAGAATAGGGCTTGTTCATTGTCCTAGAACAGTCAACTGATCTATGTTCAGCTAGCTAGCTACACATGAGTTCAGTTTTCTGGCTTCTGCAAAATTTCAGTTCATGGTGGTAGCTATCTCTATAGGCTTCACATCATTAATGGCTTCTTCTTTGGTCGCTACTCTCTACCAATATAAAGTTCACAATTATGATCTTCAACATAAATGAACTCAAACACACGCACAAAAAAAATGGGAGTATAGATCTATGAGGGTGTAATTGCAACAATTAACGATCGAGCAATGATGAGTTTAGTTGCTACGATGAGTGACTTCTTGTGCGTTTGACGCATCAGCTCACTATCTGAGAATTCATGGGTATATCATGAAATATCGGATTTGAGATTCCAGGACGGTGATTTGTGGTCTTCTCTTTAGAGTTGGTTAGTAATTAATCATCGTCTCTTGTACGTGGATGCTCTATGCGAGCTCAAATAATACTTGTGACAATCCTAATACATTACCTTATAAAAAAATGAGTGGCCTCTTGTTGGCTCTTGTTGTGGGTACGTATAAATGCGTATACATATATATGAGTCGGTTCGGAGGATATTATAAGATGCAATCCAAACAAACCCTAAGCGATAGATTAGTTATCTTTGTTATAGAAACGTTCTCGATTGATGCAAAAGATTTATATACTCTTAACACATTTCTACATGATACTACAAATTCATTTCATGATTTATCATTCCTAGTTTAATTTCATTCGTTTTTCATATTGATACAAGGTTTCTGATTCGAGGTTTCAAGCATAAAATTTAATCCACCACCATTCAAGCTAGGGCACTATCATGACTTGTGAGCCCTAAATCCAATGACATGCATTTTTACCTAGTAAGTAAAATGTAGGTGCGTGATTTTCTCCCTTTTGAAAGTGAATATGCTCTAATTTGCATGCACATCTTTTGATTTGGTCTAAAAGTTTGGTAAACCTATAAGTGCAACACAAGTAAAAAGGATCAAGCTATACATGTGATGAATAATGTATTACTAAAACATACTGTTCGTCAATCCAAGCTAATATAGAAAGATTCATCATTATTTGCTTTTTGATCGTTGTACTTATATATGGTTTGCCTTTTTTAGAAAGATATGTTTAATCATTAGAAAAAAGAGGTGGTTGTGAAATTAACCAAACCGACACCATTGCACTGTCACTTAGAGTGCACGATAAAGCCTAAATGTGTTATAGGCCATAACTCCATTAGCTGTCCCAAGAACTACAAAAGCACAAGTAGAACTTAATTATGAACTGTCTATTGACAAACTAATTATTCAAGACAGCAAAATTTTCTTTGGTTTATAGTTGAACTAAATCATAGCAACTAATCATTAAAACAAAGAACATTATATAAACTGATATATATGTATGAGTGCATATGAACAAGAAAAGTATACGAATTTACCCATGAACAATCTGTTTTTCTGGTCCAAACCAGCTAACCGACTACGGTCAAGGGTCTAATTTCGAGTACTTAACAAACTCGACACGAGTCCATTTTAGTACATGTCTGCTTTAAAGTACCATAGGCCTTAGCCATTTTCATGACTTTAGTATTTTCTAATTTTATGCTTTTAATACAAAGTTTTGATGACATAAAAAAATTAAGTTTGAGTTTTGTGACGCTTCTACATCTGGGCCGAACATGTACGTAAATGGGCTTGTATACTTTAACGGCAATTTGCGGGCCCAACTCACCAGCGCACAGATTGTAGTGACATAATACATCAAGTGCCAAAGTGTACCGTAAGTTCAAGGTAATATTACTTTTTTTGGTTGAAGGAGAGATGACACTCTCCGAGTCCTCGAGGGACATTTTATTAATTATGAAAAAGGGGTAAGTAGTCCTCACGTGGGGATAGCTCGACCCCTTAAATCATCATAGAAACGAAATCCCCTCAGGAGGGGCACACAATACATGCAATCTAATAGGAAAGGAAAAACCAACGACGCAATTTAATTAGTAACATACAACATTTTTTCCCTGAAAAAGGTGGATTAATACAGCAATTTAATTACTACATAGTTGCAACCTATTCCCTTAGTAAGAAACCTACTTTAGAAAAAAAATATTTATTTCTTTATTGATTTATTTATTTTTGACAGGTTTATATACTTCTTTGGTTTTAATTTTAAAATATGTATTGTTTTTCAACCAAAAAAAAATGTAATGTTTATCCTATGCTTTTTAGGATATAGGTTAAAAAAATATTGATTTAATTAACATATAAAAATGGTTCTATCAAGCTCAGTAGAAAAGTTACACACTTCAATTAGTGTTCATAGTTTCAAAATGTATGCAATTAATTGTATATAGTTTAGTCTAGTTTTAATCGGATTGTACTTTAATTTTGTTAACATATTATTTTGATTGTCTTTTTTTTTTTTTTTTTTGAGAGGAACCACAGACTATATTAAGATAAAAGAGAATTCAACTTGGTTGCCAACACACATGGCAATTGTGATACATGATTGAAATATACCGTTACCATAGGAGGCAAGGACAACCCAAACTGAGCAACAGAGTGAGCATTAATATTAGAGTGCCTAGAAAGAAAAACCAAATTACAAGAAGCAAAAAGAGCCAACTTCTGCTGAACAACTTGAGCAAACAAAGAAGCCGAGGTGCGAGGAAGGCAAACAGAAGAAGTAGCAGCATCAACAACAGATTTGCAATCAGACCAAGCATCCAAAAACTGAAAACCATAATCCAAAGCAACTTGTAATCCCCAAATAATAGCCTGAGCCTCTAAAATCTCTATGAAATTACTAGGTTTTAAAGATTTACTCCCTAGAATTATCAAAGAGCCATTAGAGTTGGTAAGAACAAAACCAATGGCAGTCTTACCGTCAGGGGATTGGCTAACATCACAAGTCAGCTGAACAGCGAAGGGCCGAGGAGAAGAAGGCAGCAAAGCAGGAGGAACCCGGAGATTAATCCTAACATGGAAGAGAAGCTGAGGATGATGAATTGGAGAGGAGGAGAACACCAATTTAGAGAGGACAAATTGAAGAAGACTTCGAGGACTTTGAAACACACCTTCAAAAATCCTGAAATTTCTACAAGACCACAATGCCCAAACTGAGACAGCCCAAAGATCCAAATCAGCGGGAGAAAGCACGTCAATGATGGAAATCCACCAATCCCAAAAGGATAGAGAATTTAAAGCAATCACATGCTGAAGTTGAGGCACTTGATTCCAAAAATCTTTAGCATACCTACACGTTTTAAAAACATGTAAGATCGACTCACCCTTCGAAAGGCACAATGAGCAGAGGTCATTTTGAACCACTTTCCTCCTCTTAAGAACTTGAAGACAAGGCAAAAAATCTTTGAGGCATCTCCAGATGAGATTCTTAACCTTTGGAATAACATTGAGATGCCAAATTCTATTCCAGCAAGACTCGGATGGTTCATCAACAAGAGTAGACGTTTGACCAGTAGAGAGAGATTCCAGAATAATATTATAAGCAGATTTGACCGAGAACAAACCATCTTTAGAGAAAAACCATCTAAACACGTCGGGAGTGTGCGGAGAGACAGGCCTTAGACGGTGGATGATTTCGAGATCACAAGGAAGGAGCCTGCTATTCAACTCATCCCATTTCCAGTCAGCCAAATTCCAGTCAAAAAATTCAGCAACTGAAAGATGCTCAGCCTGATTAGAACAAGGGGAAATCAAGGAGAAGAGATGAGGTCGAGGAATCCAACGGTCCTTCCAAAAATCAATATTGATCCCATTGCCAATCTCCCAGAAGTAGCCACGCTTAATAACCCAAATAGCTTGATGGATGCTCCTCCAAACAAAGCTAGGGTTAGACCCTAAGGAAGAATTAAGTAAATCTGTGGACGGGAAATAGCGAGCCTTTAAGAGCGTAGCAACTGTCGAATCAGGAGAGATAAGAATTCTCCACACCTGTTTAGCAAGCAAAGCTAAATTGAAAGCTTCAAATTGTCGAAAACCCATACCTCCAGAAGATTTAGACTCACAAAGCGGAGGCCAGCTTGACCAATGAATTTTCTTATGTTCCTGAGAGCCCCACCAAAATTTTGCAATGATAGCATCCAACTCATGACAAGTAGATGATGGAAGTTTAAAACAACTCATGATATAAGAGGGAATAGCCTGCAACACTGATTTGATAATAACTTCACGGGCAGCTTGGGACATGGAGGAGGTTTTCCAACCTTTAGTCTTCTTACGAACACGATCAACAACACTTTCAAAGATAACCTTTTTTGATCTACCAATTACAGTAGGCAGACCAAGGTATTTATCGTCGGCTTCACCTTCACTAAAACCGAATAGATGAAGAAGAGAATCTCGCTGGGCACGAGAAACGCTAGGACTAAAAGATGCTCGAGATTTGTGAACGTTCAACCGCTGACCAGAACTAGCCTCAAAGATATTGAGAAGAGATTTGATTGTCTTGGTTCATCGTGATAGATAGCCTGGACTAAAGTGTTCACTTTGACCCCTTTTTAATTTTTATAGTTTCATATCTTGCAAAACTAGACATGGAGAAAGTAGAAGCAATGGTTTAATCTATATAATTTATCCTTTATTCTAAAAATTGATAGTACAAAAGTGTATAACCTAGTTTTCTATGTGATTTCATTATTTTTAAAGTGCTTAATTTTATAACCTTGTATAATAATTGACTACTAGTTTGTGTCTCGTGTCATGGTAACATCCGGTTGCTTCGGGGGTCCAAATGGCTTCATACTTTTTGGATTATAATCACATTAATTTATGATTAGACGTTTTGATTCGTTGCTTATATATCATACAAAAAAATAAATAGCTAGTAGCATCTACGAAGTAATTTTTTAAACATGTACAATCATCAAATGAAAATTGAGTATACTATATGCATGTATTGTTCATTCATAAATCATTAGCTTATAGACCGTTTTTATCTAATTAATTAAAATGTGACACTTAATTTTGTACTTCGTTTTACTCTCGTGAAACGAGTTTTTTTTGGGCGAAATTTTGCGCACTCCGAAATTTCGGTTGCGCACCCTCATATGGACAGATTCAGAACCCGTACATAATTTTTAAAAAAAACCGGATTTAATATGGACAGATTCAGAATCCGTCCATAATTTGAGAAAAAACCCGGTCCCGTGTGCGGGTTTAGGAAACGTAGATACGGACCGGAATGTGCATAGACGAGTTTTGGACAGGTTTAGAACCCGTACAAGTATGGACAGTTTTAGAACCCGTCCATATTTTTGACTTTTTTTCTGACCAAAAAAAAATATTTTTGACTTTTTAGGTCAAAAATATGGACAGTTTTAGAACCCATTCATATGTTTTATAATCCTCAAAATTCATCCGCCGTCATTCATCCGCCTCATTCAACAACATCGTCATTCAACAACATCGTCATTCGTCCGCCGTCCATGGATCAAGCGAGAGAGGAGGAGGAAGGCCGAGTCTCGACGGCGGCCGCGGTTCCGGGTGGCTCGGAGGAAGTTGCAACCACCCAATTTTCGACCGGTGTGGATCCTGCACAAGCTTCTTCAATGGGTCTCGAAACCGTTCAAGGGTCGTCGGGTCTCCAAACCGTTCAAGGGTCGCCGGCAGAGGACGACAATCTTGACGGGTCCAGTATCGCAGAGGAGCGGGGAGGGGCGGTGGTCCGGAGCGGGGAGGGAGGTGCGGCGGTGGGGAGTGTGGAGGGTACCCGAGAGGCTGTGGGGAGCGGGGAGGGAGATGCGGCGTCAGAGGTGGCGGGCAGCGATGGACCCGATGGTGGTCCGGCGGTGGAGGTTGAATTTACCATTGTATCATATAAAATAATATATTAAATACATTTTTACTATTGTATCATATAAAAATAACAAGAAAAAAAGTAGATGTTGAATTTACCATATATATCGCTAATATAGCATAGTGATTACGCTTTAGGAAAGAAAGATCGATTTCTTAATTAAGATAACAATTCCTTATTATTTTCATTACATATTTATATATTTAATATTTAATTATTTTTTCAAAAAAAAATAACATATATACGAGATAATATGGTTTTCTATAGCTTATTAAATATTATCTATATTTTTAATATTATAATATATTAATCCAAGTTTTTATTTAAACTTATTGATTTTATTATAAAAGTTAGTTTACATAATTTAATTAAATACCGGAAGATTTGTATCAATTGTTAATAAAATGTGATAATGCATCTTATCTTATGTCATTCTTCCTCAATTATTTAAATATATATGTATATATGCATAAAAAGTAACTATATAAATAAAATTTATTTATATATATGATGATATACAAGAATTATGTCATTTTATACTCCAAAAAATAAGCATCGTTTTAAAACAAAGTATACGTATGATACTATTTGTAATTATTAAAGTAAATTAATACACGAAGCAATAAAAATAAATAAATAACACCCTCGTACAAGGTACGGGTCATCTGCTAGTTGTATCATAAAATTAGACTATATCAATTGCTATGTTTATATTTTGCAATTTGTTTGGCTCAAATTTGAACTTATCGATTTTTGTTTAGGTTGTAACTCGTTCATGAACGGATCCGTAACCCGTCCATGAACGGATTCGCCTTTAAACTTACACTTACATATATTATACTATTATGATTAATCTCACATATTAGCCCTTCAACTAGCAAACGATTCACAAGAAGTCCTCATGGTACTTGACGAGTTGAACCATCATAAAGATACTCATGGTATATGACAAGTACTATCATAAAGGTCTTCATGGCACATTACGAGTTCAACCATCGTCCAAGACTTCATGGTATAAGACGAGTTCAACCTTGTAAAAGACTTCATGGTTCATGGCGGGTTGAACCATCATCAAGGTCTATATAAAACATAAGAGGTCCTAATAGCTAGTGGCTAGCGCTTAACGATGAAGTTTTTCATGGTCGATATAAGCTATATGTGGCATCCGATTTGTAACTTAAGAACTTTTTATGTTTTAAATGATAAAACGTTGAATTGTTGTAAAAAAATGGATATAATAAGTTCTTAAAAAAAATTCAGAAAAACGGCCATCAGGGTATAAACCCTATGTACTAGTCCAGAAACCGTCCATAGGGTTTAGGGTTTAGGGCTCAGGGTATGTGTAATGCCCTATGAACGGATTCGTAACTCGTTCATGGGAAGTTTTCACACCCACCTATGGACGGATTCGTAACTCGTTCATGAGAAATTTTCACACTCACCTATGGACGGATTCGTAACTCGTTCATGGTCAGTTTTCAAACCCGCCCATGGACGGATTCGTAACTCATTCGCGGGCAGTTTTCAACCTCCTCCGAGCCACCCTTCTCCTATGGGATGAATTAACAATTGAAAAGTGAATAGTGAAAAGCACGAGACCGCATTAAAAGCCGAAATCTGTCGGCCGCATAATTGGATTTATGGACGGGTTCAGAATCTGTCCATAGGAGTCGTTCAAAAACCCTAACTTGGACGGGTTCAGAATCTTTCCATAGGTGCCGTTTTTTTCAAAATTCAAAATCTGTATTTGTGCGAGTTCTAAACTTGCCCATAGAAGGTGGTTTTTTATAAAAACTTGAACATTTTCAGAACCCGACCATATGGGCCGTTTTTTAAGCGAACCGGATGTTCGTTTATGGACGGATTCTGAAACTGTCCAAGGTTTCCAAAAAACCGGGTTCAGCTTGGACAGTTTCGTAACCCGTCCATATGGGCCGTTTTTTAAGCGAACCGGATGTTCGTTTATGGACGGATTTTGAAACTGTCCAAGGTTTCCAGAAAACCGGGTTCAGCTTGGACAGTTTCGTAACCCGTCCATACTCGAGTGCGCGACCGAGTTTGAGGAGTGCGCAAATGAACGGCCTTTTTTTTTTGTTGTTGCAAATTATAGGCGGATAATTTAGCAAAATGCTTGTAGGAATTGTAGGTGAAGATTAATTTCAAACCATTGGGTGCTTAGTGATTTAGTCAAAGTGTGTGTTTAACATCCCATAATCCTTTTGGTCTTTACCATGCATGCAAAGTGGGTCCCTATATTCAACCTTTCAACGGTCAATACAACGAGCCGAAATAACAGTCTTGATGGTTGCTACAACCACAAGTTAAAGCATGTGCTATTACTATAACACATAATCTTATATTTACCTAACTAATCTACTTAGTATATTGTACGTGTAGATTGTAAATGAGTGTAATTTAAACACGTTAAACTAGCTTGCACGTAGTATATTAACGGCTAAGGACGCATTCTGCGTGCACGATTTCGAGGGTTCGATTCCTACCGGTATCGCTATATCACGATCCTTCATTTGAAGTATGAATCCGAGTATCATGTAAGATAAGTCGGAGGGTTCGATCGAAACATACACATCCTTATTCCGATTATGTCGAGAGGGTGTTTTTGATGAACCCGCGAAATTTATATATGGCAAATTTGTAGTTTACTGCCGTCAAAGTTGAAACCAGACGTTGCTTTGGACAGAAAGCGGACGGCGCGGCCAGACGAGCGACATGGCACTGTTGAACTACATCATTCTTATGCACAATCTCATCAATCAAAACACTATCATTGTTTAATTAATCACATATCTTTCACAAAAAAAAAAAAAAACAATTTTGGTTGGGCCCACATCGATCCGAGATGGGTTGAAGTTTGAACGCGGAAATTTACTGCGTTTTGAGTTTTGACCGGGGACGGTAAATAGCTGTGGTCTATAGCCCGAGTTACTTGGATCCGCTGGATATAAAATTACCCTCAGGGCCCAATATCCCAGAGGCCTTATACCATGATGTAGTACAAAACCTAGAGAGTGGAATAACAAAAGCAAATTATATTGATGACTCTTACTCTCTGAAGATTAACTAAAGATTTTCACATCTCTGAAGATTAACTAAAGCAGATTAACTAAAGAAGAAACCCCGTGACATGTATCGTGATGTGGTTCATTTTAACTACGTATTGGTATCGTCAAGTGGTTCATTTCAATTATGTATCGTCATGTGGTTCATTTTGACTATGTATCGAGTCATGGTTAATTTGAAGTAAGCTGAAACATGTGGCTTGTAGTGCTAATCAAACGGCTGATTGGCTCGCCAAGTTTAGTGAGGATTGTATTAGAGAGTTTATGTTATTTGATTTCCCGTCCGAAGGACTTGTTCCGTCCATAGTGATAGACTCCTGAATGAGTTACAATATGTAATTTTTGGGTTAACGCCCTCCCTTTGGATAAAAAAAAATTAGGTCAATGACATTTGGTTTCATTTTATTAAATAACATTTGACTTCATATGAGAGACGTTGTGTCCTATTAGTGCACTTATCTAAAATTTCCAGTTTGTTATTACTAAGACTTGCTCTTATACGCAATTATAATACCGCTTCAAAAGATTCAAATTTTAGGTTTTAGAGCACTTAACTTTAATTCAAAAATGGTATTTTTGCAAGCATATACATTCATTACAACTTTATAAGGCTGGTCACGTAGTGTAGGGTTGATGATATCACCCTACCCAAATTCAGGAGATCCTTCTACATATTCTATGTAGTAATACTTACGTATTGTACGTCTACCCTTGTTATTAATTCGTCTTTTTTTTTATATATAATATAAAGAATAAAAAAACCAAATGAATATAAATTAAACCGCCTCGATACACCACGTACACGTAAATCACACCTATAAATATATACATACCCTAGAAAACCAATCACCTCAAACACACACACACAAAATTCCATATGAGAATTGGCACAATTAATTAATCAAAATCTATAATCGCCCATTACATCAACTCGATCAGGACCATGAGCACCACAACGTCCATGAGCGCTGGCAGCTCCGCCGACGTCGGGGCCAGCAGCGGAGCCGGGCCCGGGCCAGCATCGGGCGGAGGCGGGCCCGTGGGCCCATGCGGGGCGTGCAAGTTCCTACGGAGGAAGTGCGTGGAGGGGTGCGTGTTCGCGCCCTACTTCGACCAAGAGCAAGGCGCGGCCCATTTCGCGGCCGTGCACAAGGTGTTCGGAGCCAGCAACGTCTCGAAGCTGCTGCTCCACATCCCGATGCAGCGTCGTCCCGACGCCGTCGCCACCGTCTGCTACGAGGCCCAGGCCCGGCTCCGTGACCCGGTTTACGGATGTGTTTCCCATATCTTCGCTCTTCAGCAACAGGTCAGTACGTTTTCCGGCCATCTTAATTAATTACATTATATGTACGTGTATGCATGGATTCATCGCCTCTTTGAGTTACAAATTTACAATGCATGACTAGCTACGGTACGTGATTAGACTATATTACCTAGTGTGTTAGCAATTTTGGTCTATCATTTCGTCCACCAACGAGGTGATACAATATATGGGTCGGTTCGGTTTGATCTTTAATCCGATCTAGTCATGATGCGGGTTGATTCGGATATCCGTTGATCTTGTTATCAGCAACGAAAATCCTGGTATAGTGAATTTAATTAGATTGACTTATATTGATCGATAATGTTGTCTGACATCTATATGCATGGCAATATGATAATAGATCGATGGAGGTGAATGTAAAATTTGTCTGTAGGTTTAGGGAAGGTAGCACGACGGCATTATGCTTTACTGAAACTGAGAAACGTACCCATTTGTGGATCCAATAACAAAAAAGTTCGCATTTTTTTTACACTTTAAACGTATATATAATACAATAGTAGTTAATTAGTTTGCTGAGAAAGCAAGGCAATTGTGCTTAACGACGGAGATTAGAATAAAACTCAAAATAGTATAAATTAGACAAATCCGATCGGGAATTAAGCAGGTAATCTGGAAGTGGTCGCCAGTTTATTCTTCTTTTGAGGTTTCTCGATGACCAGCTTCCCTTGACTTTGCCTCCTCTTCTCCCTACACCCCCCATTTTCACTTGATTTCTTCTGTTTCCCATTCAACAACTTTTTAGTACCGGTCAAAAGTGTACGTAGTACCGGTCAGCAATTCATTTTATACATTTGTTTATATATACATGCATCCTCAGGTGGTAAATCTACAAACGGAGCTGGCCTACTTGCAAGCCCACTTGGCAACTCTAGAGATCCCGACACCGCCTCCACCGCAACCCATGGTGTCTCCGTCGCCGCTCTCCATCGCCGACCTCCCGTCGGCGTCCGTGCCTCCTTTGTACGACCTATCGTGCTTCCTGGAGCCAATGGGCCAGTTCCAGCAGCCGCCAACTTGGCCCATTCAGGCCCAACCCCAGGCCCAGTCCATTAATAGAGCCGGCCCAATAACGACATCGGCTGGGCCCAGTGGGCCTGGTGATTTGCACGTGCTGGCACGTGAGCTCATCGACAGACACGGCTCGAGGACGTCGACTAAATGAAGATTTAGATACTTTGCTTAAGCTTAAGCTTAAGCATTCTAACTAGACTTTGGAATGTTGCTTTATCGGTCTGAGGGACCAAATCAAGACTTTCTTTCGTAGGTTCTTGAATTTTATAGATTGTATAAACTATCCTTGGTGAAATTCTAATCTTAATTAGCGTGAAAATTTGATGATCTACCCTCTTAAGCTGAGTCAATATGGATAAGTGGACTAAGAGGGTATCAATCAATTTGAGTTATTTACAACAAAGCACCCGAATTTCCCTTTCTTTACACAAAACTAACATGTATATATATAGCTTATGCTCGTTATCGCCGTATCGGGCATGACCTTCACATCAAAGATGGTTAAATTAGAGTGTGAGTCTTGGCCACTTCAATGGCATCGGGACCTTCGCTCGGATTCGAGCTAGTGTAAGGCACCTTGTTGAGACATCGGTTGCATGTGTCCATTGCCCTATTGTAGTGCGCATGAAAGTTGGGTCGTAATATTGACCTGTTGCTGCACTAGGGAAGCGACCACCAAATTAGGGGGAGTGACCGATGAGGTGAGCCTCGCATTTTACTCGACAAGATAGCGTGCTAGAAGCTAGTTGTGCTCCTCCTCCGCCTCCTCGACTTGACGAGCACACTCCTCAACGTGGTGTACTAGTTGCTCGGCCAAGTACTAAAGAAAATAAAATCATTTAAAAAATCAAGTTCGTTATTATTATTGAAAAGTTATGGATAATTACAAAATTAATCAATCAAAAGATATATATAAATATAAATTACAAAATCATTTTAAAGAATAATTCAAAAATCAATTTGTTACATTGAAAATTTAAAAGATATAATCAAATTATTATTTTAAAGGGTTAGATATGTTGATAATAGGTCGTGCCACAAATTTCACCACGTATGTGAATTAAATCCCGGTTGAACACGTAGCAAAATAAACCACATGACGACATACGATCAAGATACTCCATCTTTAATAAATACTGATGTTAGAAATGTTGGATGAAATAAGAAAGTTTGAGATGAACTTAAAGTATCCTTAATGGATATCCATAGGGAGGGCGCATCCTGGTGTATAAAAATATGCGACTGGAGGAAGAGGTGCCAGAGAGTGATGTCACATGGGAAGATTGCTTAACTTTATTTATAATCTTGTTTTTAAGGAAATTGGGGATAATTGATAATTAGACAACTATTGATTGGTTTACCTTGAATGAATTTCCTATGCCAAGTGTGGATCCTAGGACGCCAAGCGTGGATCTCAGATGTCTCTCGGCTGAAGTATCCATCTACCAAATATTTTTGAGGCTTCCTGTGGAGTGCATTCTGAGGATGAGAAGTTCACGCGTCGTACGTACGTTTGGTGACTTCATCCATGCCTTTCATAAGACTATACCTGCAACACAACCTTAATAGGCCTTATTTGTTATGCCTTAGAAGGACAGAGGCTAGCATAAGTGAAGCCGCAACTTATAGTTTCAGAGACTCTACGTATCTTTCAATATCTCTGCTTGAGGCTGATTTGGATGGGTCACCTCTCACGTTACGGGGGATTTGCAATGGTCTGATAGTTTTAGATGTGACTCCTCCAATTGAAGATGACGGCGTGGTGAAGGATCATATCGAGCGAGAGTACATGACGCTTCTCTGGAATCCTTGGAACAACACTTTCTATTGCAGTTTCTTCCTGTTGAATCTTAATCCAGGTAAATTGCAATTCTTTAATTACCTTCTGTCCTCGTTTTTTCAGTTAGTAAAGTTTTTTCAGTTAATTTTACTACTATTTGTAACACTCTTGAGCTAATAAAAAAGCCTAAAATTTTCTGATCGAAAAAAAAGCCTAAAATTTCATAAATTTATAAGCAAGTCCTTATCCAAGAATCCAATTTCTCTCCTCTCTCACGCGTCTTTTCTCACCTTCTGATAGCATGCCGTTAATTAAAAAACAGTTGTACCAATCAATGATTTAGTTTTCTGTCTCTTTTTGGTTAAATTAGATCTAAATTATGATTTAGTCCAATTAATGTATTTGTGTTTAGTAAAGGTTTTCAATATAAAAAATTCAATTCGATCATATTTGAAGTGGAGTTCTTCTTTGTGGCAATTATCTGCAATTGATTGGCAGGGGCCAGGGCCACCCATGCCCTAGGTTCTTATACGTTTTTTCTTCAGATCCATAAATATTTTTAAGTTTTTGCTTTAGTTAGATTTCTATGTAATTTTGTTGTGACTTAGTTGTTCTCCTTTTTTTTTCGTTTAATCGTTTGATCGTTTGTAGATCCACTGTTAAAAGTTTGGAAAAGAGGGAAAGTAATTTTTTTCTTATAAAAAACAGAGAGAAAGTAAATTTAGCATTTAGGGTTTGAATGAGGGACTAATTTAAAAATAAGATAATTTTAGATTGTTTTTTTTATTATTTTAGTGTATTATGAATATCAAAGCCCTTTCTTTTATTACTTTCTTTCCTCATTTTTTCTATAAATTTTATCAATATAATGCTCATTTTTTGGTAGGTTTTGTTAATTTTTATCAATATGATGCACGTTCTTGTGTAGGTGTTGTTGTGACTTATGGCCTAGGATGCCACCACAGTGTGTTCAGTTTTGCCATGGCTTTCAAGAGTCTTCCCAATCAGATTCGGACTTTTGTAGCTGGTTTTAGTCCACCGTTTCCTAATCGGACAGTGATTCAAGATTTGGTTTTTGCTCCTCTATTGAACGAGGTAGCTATTTTTGTGGATGGCGTTCTATATTGGGTTGGACGCGTTTTCAGCAATATGCGCATGAGCCTCTACCGCTTCAAGTGTGACATCCACAGATTCGTGACTATCTCTGCACCCCCGTTCCGCCAGATTAAGGGAATTGGGGTGTTAGATGGTTCAGTCTGCTTGGTGACTCGATGTGTAGCTCCACTCACGCTTACAGAGAATTTGGTCAGGGTGCTAAGGGTGGACTTCCAGAGTCAGGTCTTCATCTCCATATTCACCCTTCAGATTGAAACCTGTGGCTTTAGCCTTTCACCGTTGGGAAGGCAAACGACCTTTTCTACGGTGTTTTGAGGCGTCAGACATGGGAGAGCCGCATCGTTGTGTATGACACGCGGGAGGAGGCGCCCGAGAGTGATACGACCTGGGAGGACTTCTTGGCCATTGCTTCTTATCAGACCTTAGATGATTTGTCTATTTTTTGACTCCTCGTTATCTCAGAACTTGTATTTCCCTAGTGCACTATATGATCTACTTTCTCTTGTGCACTGTATGATCTGCTGTCAAACTATGTTTCTGCCTAAGTAATGCAGTTGAGGTTTTATTAAAAAAAACAAGTATTCATTAAGAAAAAACATTCTTTATTGGGTTGATCCCGTTTTCTGCAATATGCGTATGTGTCTCTACCGTTCCAGATGTGACATCCACCAGTTCGAGGTTATCTCTGAACCCCCGTTCTACTAGATTAAAGGAATCAGGGTCTTAGATAGATTATTCAGCTTGGTGACTCGAAGTTTAGCTCCGCTCATCCTTACAAAGGATTTCGTCAGGGTGCTAAAGGTGGATTTTGAGAGCCAAGTCTTTACCCCCAAGTTCACCATCTAGATTGATACTATTGGCCTTACGCTTTTGTCGTTGGGTAAGGCAAATGGTCTTTTCTGCGGGATTCTGACGCGTTAGAGATGGCAGAGCCGCATCATTGTATATAACATGCGGTTGGACGAGGAGGCGCCCGAGAGTGATGCCACCTGGGAAGACTTCTCGGCTGTTACCTCTTATCAAATATTAGTTGATTTCTCGTTTTACTGAGTCTTCATTGTCTCTTATATGAACACAGAAAACAACCTACTTTGATGATATTGATATAGATTGTAATATGACACACATTCACATTATCAAGTATTAAAACTTTGTTCATTGTTGACTTTGCAAATCTACCAAAATTACAACATCAAAACTTAGAGGGCACTTGAGCAAGTATATTAATCTCATAATTTACAAATTTACAAAATAAAATTAGTGATAATTGATAATTAAAACAAAACCAAACCGAACCGCGGGAATTCGGTTCGATTTTTGGTTCGTATATTTTCCATGTATGGTTTATAAAATTATTACTTGCCACATACGCTCTTAAATTAGAGTGTGAGTCTTGGCCACTTCAATGGCGTCGGGACCTTCGCTCGAATTCGAGCCGGTGTAGGCGCCGTGTTGAGACATCAATTGCATGTGTCCTTTGCCCTATTGTAGTTGTTAGTACACAAAATATGTCGGTGTACAAGTCTCAATTCCTTCTTCAATGACCTTCTTCTCCAAGCTTCCTTCAATGACCTAGACCTGCAAAACAATGGACAAAGGGGGCGGGGACCCCCAATCCACCTCCGATGCCTAAGTCAATAGAGTATTCGCAGGGTAACTGTAGAGAGAAAGGCGCAGGGTAGGACTGAGACAAGCGATCATCAGCCCCTCTAGGGTAGTTTGTGTATATCCTTTCTACATGGCCAGACCATGTACTTATAGTGGAGAGAGAGGGCTAGGGTTTCTTCCTTGGAGCCCAATTAATAATTCTATCCTCTTAAATAGGATAGAATCTTCCAACTACCGGATAACTACCAGGATTTAAAGATATTTATTAGATATACTTACCTGGCTGGCGAAGATATTATCCTTATTTATGGCGGTAAATTACCCACCTACAAATGCCCCACCTACGTCTTAGTTGCGTAACTAAGACGTAGGTACTCTAGAATTGACTTGGCGTGACTTATATGGATTAGGAGACGGGCACGTTTGCACGTTCATGAGCGAGTATCATGAGAACCCCCGTGAGCGAATATCACGGTCCCCCCCCCCATGAGCGAATATCATGGGGGCTCTGCGAGCGAATATCGCGGTCCGCGAGCGAGTACCACGGGAACATCCGTGAGCGAGTATCACGGGATCATCCGTGAGCGAGTATCATGGGAACATCCGTGAGCGAGTATCACGGGAACTCTATGGTGGCTAGCCATAGTCCGTGAGCAAATGCATGAGAACTACCGCGCGAGCGACGCGGAAACCACCGCGCGAGCGACGCGAAAACCACCGCGCGAGCGACGCGAACAAACTCCGGTGAGCGAATGTCACGGTCCATGAGCGAATATCATGGGGATCTCCGTGGGAAACCACAATCCGTGAGCGAATATCACGGGAAACTCCGGTGACTGACTGTCACGGTCCATGAGCGAATATCATGGGGATCTCCGTGGGAAACCACGGTCCGTGAGCGAATATCACGGGAAACTCCGGTGACTGACTGTCACGGTCCATGAGCGAATATCATGGGGATCTCCGTGGGAAACCACGGTCCGTGAGCGAATATCACGGGAAACTCCGGTGACTGACTGTCACGGTCCATGAGCGAATATCATGGGGAACTCCGTGGGAAACCACGGTCCGCGAGCGAATATCGCGGGAAACTCCGGTGAGCGAAGCTCACGGTCCATGAGCGAATATCATGGGGAACTCCGTGGGAAACCACGGTCCGCGAGCGAATATCGCGGGAATCTCCGGTGAGCGAAGCTCACGGTCCATGAGCGAATATCATGGGGAACTCCGTGGGAAACCACGGTCCGCGAGCGAATATCGCGGGAACCCCCTACGTAGCTAGCATACGCAGGAGTCCGTTAGTTTGATGAACTAACGTTGCGTTTACCCTTGAGCGCGTCATTTGTTGAGATTTCAAGAAAACAAAGCGATGAATAAAACGAAAAGTTTCCCGGCCGGGGTTTTGTTTAAGAAAACGAAAGAGCACAAAAAAGCGAAGGTTTTCAAACAACTCAACATCCACGCGAGGGCCTCACGAAGAGTGCGCAATATCGATACCGCGATCATGCCAACGTGGGCCGCGGTAATGATTTATCATCTTTGTCTCGCACTGCCCCTGCCGCAATTCCGTGCTCACGGATTGAGGGGTGCGGTCACGGCTCCGCGCACCGCGGTCGCCGCTTTGCCCCAGCGAGGGGGCCTTGCTCCTGACCACTCTAACGTCCGCGCAGACGTTCGTAGTCTACCAATATGAATTCAAGATTGGAAGCGCAGGTCAATGGTCTTACCAAATCTCGAAGCAGTGTCTTGATGATCTGCACAATGGTCAAGGACATTGATCGATCCTCCAACCCTTTGGCTCAATCTCTAGACTGCGTTGTCCGTGTCCAGTTTCGACTGACTTCGAGTAGGATTCTCGCTTCGACTTCTGAAGATAATTTGTAGCTTATCTTCTCCTCTTTCCGGCGATATGTGGATCGTCCAAATCCGATAAGCGTAGCTCCCGAAACGTGAGTCGGAAGCGCGATAGGTAATCCTGTCAAACGCTCACCCGCGGTCGCGGGTGATGGACCCGCGGTCGCGGTTTCACTCCCGAACAAAGGTTTTGTTCTCTGGAGCGAAACCACGCCCGCGACAGGGGCTACCGCGCCCGCGGTTCTGCCCCAGACTGCGATTCTCTCCCTCGTCGCCTTGCCCGCGCTCGCGGGTCTGCCGCCGCGCTCGCGGTTATAGTGCAGTTCGCTCTTGGCGACGAGCGAAGGCTTGTGTGGTGGGATCGGCTCCGATCCCGAAACTCTCTTCCGAACTCGCGCCGAGTTCGTTACGACGTGGGCCCGCGCTCGCAGGGCCCTGGACCGCGCCCGCAGGTCCAGGTGTCCGATCCTGAAACCCTCTTCCGAACTCGCGCCGAGTTCGTTACGACGTGGGCCCGCGCTCGCAGGGCCCTGGACCGCGCCCGCAGGTCCAATCGTCCAATCGTTTAGGGTTTCGTCGACGGCTGCCCCCGGCTCGGCCGGGGTAACGGATCGGATCGACCACTCGCCCGCCCCGGGCTCTAGCGATCGAATCCGTATGCTCATACGTATATCCCTGCGTTACATACGCGATTGTGATTAGAGTTGCCCCCAACCTAGGGTTTCCATTGGATCGATAATCAACAATGATTTTTGATTAGGGCAACCTCTTGGATTGGCAATCCAAGGTCCGATGAGGAAATCCGAAGACAAGCCCTCGTAAGCCTCGGGATCGGCTCCGATCCCGAAACCCTTGTCTGAACTCGCGCCGAGTTCATCATGACACGGGTCCGCGCTCGCAGGACCTTGAACCGCACCCGCAGGTCTTTGAACCGCGCCCGCAGGTTCACGTGTCAGATTATCTAGGGTTTTGTAAACGGATGCCCCCGGTGACCCTCCCGCGCCCGCGGATGCCCGACCCGCGCCCGCGGGCAGTTCGGCGGATTCGGGCAAAACGCTCTGGGGATGTACCGCGCCCGCGGCCCCCGAGCCGTGCCCGCGGCTTGCGTAGAGGAATCGGGAGAAGGGTTCCGCGAGGAACCCGCGCCCGCGGGTCGTATCGTCCTCGCGATAGATCGCTCGGCGATCTTCGCGGTCGGGGCGTGTCGGTCGTCCTGTTCGGTGGAGGGTCCGACCGACCGGCCCCGTTTCTGCCCCGGCGATGGCGTGAGGGCGGCTACTCGGGGATTCGCAGGTCGCGGCTCGTGCCGGATCGACTGCCGTGGTCGCGCGCCACGCGGCGAGGTCGATCGGCCATTGGCCGTACGCGATTCCCAGAGGCTGTGGCCGTCGCGCCGATTTGCCTTGGGGCTTTCTCGATCCGGGCTCGTGACAAGCGATCCGTAGCCTCCTCAGATCGGTTCTCGTAGGAGGATAGAGACGAAGGTCGAAAACCTAGTTCGTCGTTCCCCACGGACGGCGCCAAATGTTAGTACACAAAATATGTCGGTGTACAAGTCTCAATTCCTTCTTCAATGACCTTCTTCTCCAAGCTTCCTTCAATGACCTAGACCTGCAAAACAATGGACAAAGGGGGCGGGGACCCCCCAATCCACCTCCGATGCCTAAGTCAGTAGAGTATTCGCAGGGTAACTGTAGAGAGAAAGGCGCAGGGTAGGACTGAGACAAGCGATCATCAGCCCCTCTAGGGTAGTTTGTGTATATCCTTTCTACATGGCCAGACCATGTATTTATAGTGGAGAGAGAGGGCTAGGGTTTCTTCCTTGGAGCCCAATTAATAATTCTATCCTCTTAAATAGGATAGAATCTTCCAACTACCGGATAACTACCAGGATTTAAAGATATTTATTAGATATACTTACCTGGCTGGCGAAGATATTATCCTTATTTATGGCGGTAAATTACCCACCTACAGTAGTGCACGTGAAAGTTGGGTCGCAACATTAGCATGTTGCTGCACTAGGGAAACGACCACCAAGTTAGGGGGAGTGACTGATGGGGTGAGTCTCGCATTATACTCGACAAGATAGTGTGCTAGAAGCGAATTGTGCTCCTTCGCTGCCTTCTCAACTTGACGAGCACGCTCCTCGGTGTGGCGTACTAGTTGTTTGGCCAAGTACTAAAATAAATAAAATCATTTAAAAAATCAAGTTTGTTATTATTATTGAAATTTTAAAGATAATTACAAAATCAATCAATCAAAAGATAAATATAAATATAAATTACAAAATCATTTTAAAAAATAATTCAAAAATCAGTTTGCTATATTGAAATTTAAATTATACCTTTAAATTATTATTTTAAAGGGTTGGATATGTGGATAATAGATGACGTCACAAATTTCACCACATATGTGAGTTAAATACCGGTTGAACCCGTAGCAAAATAAACCACATGACGACATACGTCAAGATACTCCTTTAATATGTATAGATGTTAGAAATGTTGGATGTAACAAGAAAGTTTGAGATGAACTTCAGATATTCTTAAGTTTTAAGAAAAAAAAAAACAAAAAACAAAAAAAATCATATTTCACTAAATTTTTGTTGTTATATGATTTATATCTATGTAAATTTCATAATTTTTTATTTAACTTATTATTGGGAACTCTTACATCCATGGTGAGTTTTAAAAAACACATATTGCCTTATTATTTTATTGAAATTTGTAAAAAATTCGTTGGTTCGAAACGGATCCGGAAAAAAATATTTTATTAATTTATAAAATATTTTCGATGTTTGGTTTCCGGTTCAATTTGATTTTTTGCGGTCGGTTTGATTTTGAACCGATGAACAACGTGGATCAACTTTATTTTTAACCATGTTTTAAAGAAAGTTAGGGATAATTGATAATTAGAGAGCTATTGTTTGGTTTGCATTGAATGGATTTCTAGTATGCCAATGGTGGATCTTATTTTTGGGACGCCAAGTGTGGATCTTAGACGTCTCCCGGCTGAAATATCGATCTATCAAATTTTTTGAGGCTTCTTGTAGAGTGCATCATGAGCATGAGAACGCCTCGTACTTTTGGTGATTTCATCCCTGCCTTTCACAAGGCTATACTTGCAACAAAGCCTTAATAGACTTTATTTGCTATGCTTGTGAAGGACTGAGGCTAGACTCTACCTATGTTTCTATATCGCTGTTTGAGACTGATTGTGATAGGTCACCTCTCACGTTACTGGGGAGCTGTAATGGTTTGATACTTGTAAAATCAAGAGATTTGTGTAATTCCCCTTGTGTATTACGTAAGAAGAGATTACAATATATAGATCAATATCTTGACCTAGATGTTACAAGATAGGATAGAATATTAACGAGGATTACAAAGAGATATTAACTTCCAAATCTATCTACAAGATATCCCCAATACTCTCCCTCAAGTTGGAGCATGTAAGTCTCGAATGCCCAACTTGCGAAGGAGATAGGTAAATTGGTGCTTGCCCAAGGCCTTAGTAAGAATGTCCGACACTTGCTCTGTAGTATGCACATACGAAGTGGCTATCAACCTGGACTGAATGATCCCGAACAAAATGAAGATCGATCTCGATATGCTTCGTCCGCTCATGGAACACCGGGTTTGCGGCAATGTGTATGGCAGCTTGACTATCACACATAAGGCGCATAGGACCCTTATGAGAATAGCCCAAAGACGTGAGGAGGGAACGAAGCCACAACAACTCACAACATGCAACAACCATGGAGCGGTACTCGGCCTCAGCAGAGGATCGAGCTACGGTCGGTTGCTTCCTTGTCTTCCAAGAGATGGGAGATTCTCCTAAGAACACAAAATAGCCTGTCAAAGATCGTCTAGTCAGGGGACACGCCGCCCAATCCGAGTCACAATCAACTGTCAAAGTCATGGAGCTATGGCGAGAGAGAACAATTCCTTGGCCACGCGAGCTCTTGAGATAGCGAAGGATGTGAATTGCGGCCTGCCAATGGGCCTCTTTCGGAGATTGCATGAACTATGACAAGGTGTGAACGGAATAAGACAACTCAGGCCGAGTAATCGTAAGATAGATAAGACGCCCGATCAAGCGCCGATATTGCTCTGATTGGCGAAGTCAGGACTTTCAACTAAGTTGAGCTGGTGTTGTTGCGGCAAGGGAAACGCAGCTGGCTTGGACGCTAGGAGTCCAGTTTCAGCCAAAATCTCGAGTGTGTACTTGCGTTGTGACAAGAACAGACCTTTGTCTCCATGGGCAATTTCAATGCCCAAAAAATATTTTAGAGGACCTAAATCCTTCATATGAAAGCAAGCATGAAGATAATCCTTGAACCGAGATATAGTGAGAGGATCATTACCAGCAACGATCAAATCGTCGACATAAACAAGGACGTGAAGAGCTGTAGAGTGCCGATGATAGGAGAAAGAGAGTAATCTGCCTTTGACTGTTGAACCCCGTACTTAAGCAATGCGGAAGCGAGCTTAGAAAACCAGTTTTGGGGAGCCTGAAGAAGACCATATAGTGATTTCTGTAAACGATAGAAACTTTCCTGAGGCGAATTATAGCCAAAAGGAGGTTGCATGAAGACCTCTTCATCTAAATCACCGTGCAAAAAAGCATTATGGACATCCATTTGATGCAAATGCCAGCCCTGAATAGCAGCTGTTGGACCCAGAAATAATCCAAGCAGGAAGCAACCCAGTACCAGAGAAGTCCCAATGCCTTACAGCTACAAGGTACTGTTCAACCCAGGTTTTAGGTGAAGAAGTATCAATACATAGTCAAAGAAGTATCAAGACCCGATTAGTACTTCTTTGCTACCTCCTCAGAGTAAGACAAGACTTGCGGCGAAAGGAAAGTCGGTTAAAGAAGATAGATTTTGTCCGAGATATGGTTGTTACAAGATAGAATCTTTCCAAGATATCCTCTGATATATGATAGATTCGCTGCCAGAATGGATAAAGAGCATCCAAGATATAAGATAGATTTTTCGGAAGACTTGTTGGTTAAGATAGATTTATACCTTGTTTAAGATAGAATTCCTACTTTTTGTCTATAAATACCTATGTAAGCCACAGAATCATAGAGGATAGATGGAGGATCATAGCATATCACATCAGATTACACACCATGGCCCTCGCCAGAGCCATGCACTGTAAACCCTAGAAGGGGGGTCATACCTTCATACATCCATTGTAAACCCTAGAACGGGGTACCGTGTTTTTACACATTCATACGCTCATCTCATCAATACAAACACGATTTTCGTCCTTCTCTTTGATTTATCTCGATCTAGGCCCGATTTAAGCCAAAGTTCTTCCTTGGGTAAATTTTGGTTCAAACAATTTGGCGCCCACCGTGGGGCCGAAGATCGATACAATCATGAAAGGGCCAAAGTCTCCACCTTTCTTGATCAAAAGACACAATATCAGGACTGGAAAACACCCATCCTGACCCTCTCACTACGGGAACGACAGAAATCATGAAAATCAAAGCACCAGATCACGAGACGAAGAGATGGCAGAACTCCGAAAAAGTCCCAAAGAAGTTCCGAAGAAGTTTCGAGCGATCAGCGAAGCCAGGAGTGGGGCGATCATCAAAGCGACATCGATGATCATCAAAACAAAGCTATGGATGATGCAATACTAGGGTTTGATCTGCAAAACATCAAAGCCACGTGCTTCGTTATCTCCTCGTCAAATTTCCAGAGCAGGGAGAATTCTTTCTCCCATTCAATTCATTATATTACGTTTCTATATTTTAATTATGAAAACCTCATGCTAATAATTGAGTACAATCTGGTGGTTTGTCAAGGGAAGCAAGGCAAACCAATCATTCGTTGTTGGCCGCTAGAGAGCCTCTAGGCAACAACAAGGTGGATCGGACCAGTACTTAGCAACCTGGATGCAAACGGTCAAGTCGATCCTTCCGGATCACGTCTTCCATCCTTCATATACTGGTTTCCTCGTTCCCTTATCTCGCAATTCATCCCGTGTTTTGCTTCTCTATTCTAAGGGTCCAGATTTCGCCTTTATCGTCGTTTGATTACAATTTTTCTAATATGCCGCTAAAAGATAGACTTTCTTTCTTAATTGCGCATATCATAACTATCAACCTTCGATACTTATACGTATTTGTTGTTCACTTGTTTCAATTACATGACACGTCACCCTAACCTGGATCATTGGTGACGACACCAATAAGGAAGATTACGAAAGGCGCAGTAGATCGGCCTAGACACGGCCATCAAAAAGAAGGTTGCTAAGCAAAAAGGCGTCATAGTCGATCAAATCACCAGGGACTGCGGCCCGTGAAACCCGAAGCATCAGACGGCTTCGAAGAATCTCCATTCCAAGTAAGCCCACATACAACGGGACCACATATCCCCACGAACACGTGGCAATATACAAGTAGAAGATGATGGCAATCGCAGTCCCCTACGATTCCGAAGAAGCTATGATGAACAGGGGGTTCGACACAACCCTAACAGGGCCATCCCTGACTTGATTCATTAATTTCCCACGCGGGAGCATTCAGTCCTTTGTGGATCTCTCGGATACTATTTCACTCTCAGTTCACCTCTAGTCGAAAGCAATCCAACGATCTCTACGAGGTACTTCTAAAGTCCCAAAGATCCACCAGAGAATTCACCAAACCGTTTCAACCACGGCCAAGTCAACATAGCCAGGGCACGATCTGCACACGACAGGAATAGGGAGCCACCACCACCTTTGCTAGACTCCCTTAAGCTCAACATCTCTACGGACAAGCTCCTACGAAATATGACCAAGCTTGGGGAATACGTAAGGTGGCCAAGAAAAGACAAGGCTCCAAAGGTTGATAGAGATACCACCAATTGGTGTGACTACAACGAGTATCATGGGCATTGGACTCGCGACCGCATCATGCTAAGAAAAGAGTTGTCTCATTTAATCATCGAGGGGCGGATCAAGGACGTAGCGCCAGACGCCCAAGTGCCCAAAGAAGTACTGGAGAATCTCCAGCCCGAGCGTTAAGAAAGGCGAGATTCTCCAACACCAGACAGAGCGGTCAACATGCAATCTGAGGGATCAAACATATGTGGTTGACATACTCAATAACAAATCTCAGTGCTAAAGAAAGCGATTTTTGGCCGACCCCGACCATCGAGGCACGCCGTCAGGAATTCTTCAAGACAAGCCATCGTGTTCGACGACACCGATGCAGAAAACCTCCCTCATAACCGGGCTGGGCACATATTGCTATCACGTAATGCCCTTCGGCATGCGAAATGCCGGGGCTACTTTCCAACGATTAGTTAATTGGATGTTCCATAACCACATTGGAAAGACAACGGATGTGTATAACGATGATATGGTGACAAAGAGCACAAGTGCTTCCTTACACAAGGGGCACTTGGAAGAAGCATCCAGAATTCTTGAAGAATACAACATAAAGCTAAATCCCCAGAAGTGCATCTTCGTGGTACCGTCTGGTACTTTTCTGGGGCACGTGGTGACCAAGCGAGGGATTGAGGCTAGCCCTGACCAAGTTCAGGAAACTGCTTCCCCGAAATCCCCTCGAAGCGTAAAGGATGTGCAAAAGCTGATCGACAAGACAGCCGCACTTAGCCGGTTCATCTGCCAAAATCCTCAGATAAGTATCGACTATTTTACGAGGTACTAAAGAAGAACTAGAGCTTCCAATAGATAGAAAAGCACGAGGGCTCATTCCAGGACCTGAAGGGATACTTTGCCAATCAGTTGCTACTGGCTAAACCAACGCCACAGGAGGTACCGCACCATTACTTAGTCGTGTCGCACAGCGCCCTAAGCTAAGTCCTCGTCAAAAAGGAAGAGGGCCAATAGGTTCCAGTCTACTTCGTGAGTAGGATGATGTTTTCGAACAAGACACATTACTCTCCAACAGGAAAACTGGTCTTAACGGTCGTAATTCTCCTAAATAAACTCCGATCATTCTTCGAGTCGCATACCATACTTGTCCTGACGAACTACCCGCTCAGGCAAATCATGCAAAAGCCAAGATTCTTAGAAAGAATGGCGAAGTGAATCATCCACTTAAGCAAGTACGACAACGGGTATGAACCCTAAAGAAGTATCAATTCACAGGTGCTCGTTGACTTCATTGCCGACTTTACCCCAACCCCCGAGGAGAACGTGAAAGAAGAAGTCCTGGCATCGTCCCTCGACGTGCCCTTGAATGAATGGTTACTGAACACCAAAGGAGACTCGAACGCAAGGGGGAAGGTCTCGGAGTCGTGCTAAAGTCGGAAAGGGGGGAAAGAGCAGCTCAAGCGGTCAGATGCAATTTTGACGCCACTCACAACGAGTCGGAGTACGAAACTCTTATCTTCGGACTAGAGTTAGCCAAGACTCTATCCATCAAGAGACTTAAGGTACGAGTCGACTCTTTACTGGTCATTAACTAAATATTAGGCATCTTCGATGCCAAAGACGACAGGATGGCAAGCTATCTCAAAACGGTCAAATCCTCGACCGAGCAATCCTAAACCCTATGGAGTACAACAAGATACTTCTCGTTCTCTTACTGCAATCTGCAATGGCTGAATCATCAAAAGAATCAAGGCTAAAGAATCACCACCCGAGCCACTCGCTCCAGATATTCTTCAAAGATCCACCAGTCCAAGGGTCGGTTCAATCGACCACTAAACCAGGCCATACTTAAACTGGTTCCTGCATGGTGAAGCACCCAAGGACAAGATCAAAGCCAAAGCCCTAAGATCGAAAGCAACACGCTTCACCATCCTATATGGGATCTTCTTCCACAAAATCTACCTCATGCTTCCTACAGAGGTGCGTAGAAAAAGAAGAGACCGAGAAAATCATGTGCGAAATGCACGAGGGAGAGTGCAGAAACCACACTGGGGGTCGAAACTTAGCCAACAAGATCCTCAAGCAGGGGTGGTACTAGCTGATTATTCACCAGGACTTAACCAGATACGCCTAGGCGGACGAAGCATGTCAGCGCCACACACCTATCCCACACCAGCCGCAAGAGATTCTCCATCCCTCGATCACTCCATGGTCATTCATGAGATGGGGGATGGACATTGACAGAAAATCGCTTCCATCCACATGTCGAAAGATTAGGAGTACCAAAAAAGATTACATGCGACAGTGGATCACAATTCAGAAGCAAGAAGACGCGCGACTTCCGTAAAGAGAGGAACATCGAACTAATCACACCACCCAAAGGGAGCAACGGTTCAAACACCACTCTCCCTAGTGCACGGATGTGAGGCCATCATTCCAGAAGAGATTAGAGTGCCCCCCGCCAGGTACTAACTCACCACTACGGAAAACAACGAACGTCAACTCGAGTCAGCTTCGGACACCGTCCAATAACTTAGGAAGCGGCCCACGATCGGTTCACAAAGTACCAATTCACCACGAGCTGAGATTACTTGAACCAAGAAACAATAAGAGATTGGCTTAACTGTCCACGGTCAGGGGTTCACTCCTCTAGTTCAGAAAAATCAGGTTCGAGCAGCTTTCTACAAAGAAGATCGCACAAGTTGGCATATCCCTAGACAATCTCTGGGCAATCTCCAATTAGTCGCTGGAAAATCTCCAAAGAAGTTTAGAAGATGGCTCCAAGGCCAAACATTTTCACCCGCGAAAAGATGTCAGGGTTGTAGCGACCTCGACACTAGAGCAAGCTACAACACCCCTCCAACATCCTTACTTGGGCAACCAGCTAGGCTAGTTGTGAAGACAGCTTCAGGGACAGACCTTGATGGTTGCAAGAAGACAACAGGGGTTGTCTGATCTAACTACGACACTCCTTGGACCCATTCTTTGGGAACGATCCAAGCCGATGACTCACTGATTGATCGCTAGATAGCCGCCAGGCCGCAGCTAGAGAATCACTATCCAGTTAGTCGGTATCCAGGAACCTCAGGTGAGAAGACAACGATGACAACAACCATTTTCACTAACATGATCCAATCACTGGAAAAATGCAGGTTCATTCGTATCACTCCCTAAAATTATTGTTTTACATTTTGCTTTCCATTTGCGGTTTCTTACAAAGACATTACTAACTTAAGCCTTGGAGGATCATTGGGGAAAACCCATGATCACCTATTTTTGACTTCTTGATCATGCATTATCCAACCATGCAAAACGTCAATGGTCAGCCACGGCCTGAATACAGTCCCAAGGCGCTATACGCCAACATTGGCTACAAGACTAAGGTACTTACTTTTACTATCTATACTTTATTACTCGTTCTCATTCTTCCTACATTCTATAATGTTTTCCCGCTCATTCACGAGCCAACGCTAACAAAAGTCGATCACGACTCACACGCGTTAAGACACACCTCACCTGAAGACGTATCACTTCTGAGTCGGTTTGTTCTCATTAAAATTCTACTCAATACGTAGCTTTGTTTTGAGACTTCTTTGAAACTTCTTTGATTCTTATTTTAATAAGCGACTCTGGGGCGCTAGCTCCCATTGTCGATACATTGTCTTTAATTCATAGTTTAGAAGCTTTCCAATTCTATTTGTGATGTTTTGCGAGAAAACAACTCTCCCACAACTCAACTACCGCTTCAAACGCACAATACGTGCTATTTTACGTCTCACCGACTAAATAAATACGTGAAAAACAACACACAAAAAACCACTGTATATATACATGGTTATACCGTCTAGAAATGGCGATGTCGTCACGCATACAACGTGGTGAAGTAACCCATAAGTTGGTTACCCCCCATCTAAAGCCAATCAATGTAGTCACATTGGATTAGTACGGGAAGGGGAACGCTATAGCACCGATACCCAAGGCCACATTCGCGGGACGCCGTGAACACATTACATCCTAAGGACTAAACTTATGGATCCAAAGGACGCCTAATCATAAGCAATTATGCACGGACCTTTGCAGTACACAAAGCGCAAAGACCTGGAAACCTTTTCAGTGTCAAATTAATGCGCCATGGGAGAAAGCCACATAACACTTTCCCCGGATGCTGATCTACTAACGCATTCATACACACACAGATGCGTCCTTGGACAATCTCCATGACCATCGCCTCCCTCTAAATTTGCTAACTAACGCAAATAGAAGGGTACTAGCAAAACAACATATATATAAGCGCCATACCGTGGCGACGAAGCTCAATACGAGTAAACATCACATCCCCTACAACGGGCGATACTTCTCTGGATATTCTCCAGATATCTACTTATACTAACATTATTTCAAAGTTATTTTATTTTAGTGCAGGGACAATACTGAAAGAAGCGCTCCATACAAGGGCGTCGAAACAAAACAAACATACACCCAATCAGGGGTTCGCTTTCGTTCACTCAACGAAGTTAAGTCAAGGGAAACAGTAGAGCCACCCTTCAGTGGCTGGGGTCGAAGAAGCTGCCTCGTCTGAAGGCTCCTCGCCATCGACTTCCTTAATTGCGCCGGCATCATCGCTGGTTAAACATACGTGAAGATTCACCAGAAATGGCTCAGATGAACTCGCTAATCACGCGTCAGTACTTCTCTGGTCATTCTTTGGTTAAATGACAATTTTATCTAGCCATGCCAAGTTAGTAATCGGTCAGCGTACGAAGATTGCACATAGATCCTGCGTTCAAAGAATCATTCTATCATCATGGGGTTAACTTAACCTCATAAATCAGACCCGTCATGACGAAGGAGGCTGGGGTCCATTACTGTTGAAGTATTAGGTACGTCAATCACCTTATCCTCATCATCTAGAAGATCCAAGTCCACCTCAAAAGAAGATCCTATGCTGGGGTGCTAAATGGATAATGCTTGACAAAGGTATCTTACTACGTTATTAAGTCCCAACGGTCGTTCTCTGCATCAGAAAAGTCTTGAAGAATCTCCAGGCGAAGCTCCATCAAATACTAACGCAACCATGCTAACTACCATGTTGAACAAACACTACTTCACCTTCATAGCTTCTCACAGCTTCACTTCCCAAGCACAGTATAACTCATCGAGTATTCGCTATCTTGTGCGGAGAATCTCCGATGCAGATCTTAAAACCAACAAAGTGTACTACCATAAGAGTACCTTCGGGACATAGCTTCCAAGACATAGGCTCTCAATCCGAGACATATATCTTCAGTTTCTCAAGTATTACTTTTACACGACAACGAGTGTAAGCTCTCGGTTTGTGACTTCAGTCGAGTCTATGCTATGGGCTAGAGACTTCGATCAGGCTAACACCCGATGCTCACGGTTATCGTCAAGTTAGCATGCCCAAGGCTACACAACTACGATCACACCAACGCTGGCGGTAAGAAGCTTCGATCATGTCCGTGCCTATAGCTGACGGCTCCGATAGAGTCCGCACCTCTTGTAAACACCTCTGTCACGAAGACGTCTGCTGTCTAGAAACTCAATCGCTTATATCAGCGAACAACTCTTGAAAGTAACGAAGATTCATGTCAAAGGCGTGAAATCCATCTTGCCCATCTCGTTGCCTCAACGACCAAGATGAATTTGGGGTATTGTTGGACCCAGAAATAATCCAAGTAGGAAGCAACCCAGTACTAGAGAAGTCCCAATGCCTTACAGCTACAAGGTACTGTTCAACCCAGGTTTTAGGTGAAGAAGTATCAATACATAGTCAAAGAAGTATCAAGACCCGATTAGTACTTCTTTGTTACCTCCTCAGAGTAAGACAAGACTTGCGGCGAAAGGAAAGTCGGTTAAAGAAGATAGATTTTGTCCGAGATATGGTTGTTACAAGATAGAATCTTTCCAAGATATCCTCTGATATATGATAGATTCGCTGCCAGAATGGATAAAGAGCATCCAAGATATAAGATAGATTTTTCGGAAGACTTGTTGGTTAAGATAGATTTATACCTTGTTTAAGATAGAATTCCTACTTTTTGTCTATAAATACCTATGTAAGCCACAGAATCATAGAGGATAGATGGAGGATCATAGCATATCACATCAGATTACACACCATGGCCCTCGCCAGAGCCATGCACTGTAAACCCTAGAAGGGGGGTCATACCTTCATACATCCATTGTAAACCCTAGAACGGGGTACCGTGTTTTTACACATTCATACGCTCATCTCATCAATACAAACACGATTTTCGTCCTTCTCTTTGATTTATCTCGATCTAGGCCCGATTTAAGCCAAAGTTCTTCCTTGGGTAAATTTTGGTTCAAACAGCAGCCACGGAAAGAAAGACGCGAACCAACGACATTTTTGCAACTAGTGTGAATGTCTCTGTAAAGTCAACGCCATCAATCCGTTTATTGCCAAAAACTACAAGCCGAGCTTTGTATCGCTCTATAGACTCATCAAATTTGTATTTAATCCGATAAACCCATTTGCATCCGATGGGTTTTTTGTTGGGAGGAAGCGGTTGCATTACCCATGTCTGATTTTTCTCCATGGCTGAAATTTCAACTGCCATAGCCTTTCGCCAAGCTGAGTGTTTCATAGCTTCATAGAAGGAATCCGGTTCGGTAGTGGTTGTTACAGCTGCTAAGAAACGAGCATGATTGGCAGAAAAATTATTACAATCAACATACTGTGCTATAGGGTAAATGGTACCCGAGGAATTTGACGGAGTGGGTGTAGAAGATGCTTGGTGGGATGGGGGGTCTATGTGTGTCGTAGTGTGACAAATAAAGTCACGAAGACGAGTGGATGGCTGTCGCTGTCGTGCACTAAGGCGAATAGGAGGATCCGGTACTTGAGCAGGCTGTTCAACAATGTCAACAATTTCAAGGGCAATGGGTTGATCAGCTGATTGTGCAGCAGCATCGGGTGCAGCTGGCGGCAAAAGCAATGGGTCGGAGGTCTCGGCGAGAGGACTCCCCTGTCCAACAAGGAGGGGTCGTCGAAAATGGCCGGAGACGCCTCGCCCTCATCGTCATACGAAGCAGAGGAGGACGCAGTATGTATGGAGAATGGAAATTTAGATTCAGAAAATACCACATCCCTAGAGTTGAAGAAGACTTGCTTCTCAAGATAAAAAACACGCCACGCCTTCTTGCCATATGTATACCCTAGAAAAATGCATCGTCGACTCCGAGGTGCGAATTTGTCTTTGTTTCTTGGAATCACGGATGCATAGCATAAACAACCGAACACATGAATATGAGAGTAAGAGGGTACCCGACCGAAAAGAAGTTTTTAGGGTGTCTTTCCTTTCAACCTTGTTGATGGAGTTCGGTTGATTAAATATGATGCACTAAGAACACACTCACCCCAAAAACGGATGGGCATGTTCGCCTGAAACCGGAGAGATTAAAAGTAATTAAAAGTAATGAGTTGGCATCCACGTGGCACCTAGGCGGCAATTTTTTTTGCACACGTCAGCAAACAAGTGTTCAATAGGTCAAAAAAATATAAGTTTAAGTATCCAATAAGTCCAAATCAAAGATGGGGTGTCTAAGTGACAAATTTGTGTAAGTTCGAGGGGCTAGATATGTTTTAATTCCATTATCAAGTATCAAAACTTTCTTCATGACTTTGCAAATCTACCAAAAATACGGCATCAAAACTTAGAGGGCATCTCAGCAAGTAAATTAATCTTATAATTTACAAATTTATAAAATAAAATTAGCGATAATTGATAGCTAAACCAAAACCAAACCAACTGCGGAAATTTGATTCGATTTTCCATTTGTATATTTTCGATGTTTGATTTTCGGTTCGGTTTGATTATCTACGGTCGGTTCCGGTGTTGAACCGGTGAACAACCCGAATCAACTTTATTTTTTTTTGTCGAAATCTGGATCAACTTTATTTATAATTTTTTAAAGAAATTAGGGATAATTAAATTGATAATGAGACAATTCAAATCCGACTGTACCATGATCTTCTCTACTCTCTAATCTCAATACTTGGTAAAAGATTCAACGAAAACCACCTCCATCTCCAAATCGGATCTCCATCCGGCGAACAAGCTCAGTCCAGATCCTCACCTCTCAAAACCCTAGCAATCTCCAACCGATCCGATCAATCCCCCTCTGAAGAACCTGCTTTACACATAGATCTCCTTCTCCGCCATCTCCAATAGATCTCCGTCGGGAATGGCTTCCTCGGAAGCCGAGTCCCGCCTCAAGCTAGTCCTCGTCCCCGCTCTCGAGAAGATCATCAGCAACGGTTCATGGCGGAAGCATTCCAAGGTCGTCAAGGAGTGCAAATCGGTCCTCGAGAAGCTCAACAGCTCAACGGGATTCACTTCTCCTCCTTCCCCCTCCGATCCGGATTCGAGCAGTTCAGTTCCCGGCCCGCTCAACGACCTATCCCTCGCCGACTCCGAGCTCATCCTCAGCCCTCTCATCAACGCCTGCGAATCCGGCAACCTCAAGATCACCGAGCCTGGATTGGAGTGTGTCCAGAGGCTCGTCGCCCATGGCTACATTCGCGGGGAGGCCGATGCGAGCGGGACGGCGCCTGAAGGTAAGCTTCTAGCCAGGCTTGTTGAATCGGTTTGCAAGTGTACTCAGATGGTGGACGAGAACATGGAGCTGCTGATTTTGAAGACTCTGCTGTCCGCTGTTACTTCCATGACTTTGAGGATCCATGGGGACTGTTTGCTGTTGATTGTTAGGACATGCTATGATATCTATTTGGATAGTAAGAATGCGGTGAATCAGACCACTGCCAAGGCGTCTCTTGTTCAGATGCTGGTGATCGTGTTCCGGAGGATGGAGGCGGACTCGTCTACTGTCCCTGTGCAGCCCATTGTGGTTGCAGAGCTCATGGACATGGAGCCTGTAGAGAGATCAGAGGGTGACCAGGGTATCACTCAGTTTGCACAGGGGTTTATTACCAAGATTATACAGGATATTGATGTGGTTTTGAATCCTGGCACGCCTGTGAAGTCTGTGGGGGCAAATGGGGCCCATGATGGGGCGTTTGAGACTAGGATTGATGCCACAGTCGAGGGGACTAATCCGGCTGATCTGTTAGATTCGACGGATAAGGATATGTTGGATGCTAAATATTGGGAGATTAGTATGTACAAGACAGCATTGGAAGATAGAAAAGGGGAGCTGGCTGATGGGGAGATGGAGAGGGAGGATGATATGGAGGTGCAGATTGGGAACAAGTTGAGGAGAGATGCATTCCTGGTGTTTAGAGCACTTTGTAAGTTGTCCATGAAGACGCCACCTAAAGATGCCTTATCTGATCCCCAGTTGATGAAGGCAAAGATTGTGGCATTAGAGTTGCTGAAGATTTTGCTGGAGAATGCTGGTGCAATTTTTAGGACTAGTGACAGGTGAGTTTTCAATCAAGCTATATCATTTTAAAGTGTCATCGCTTTATTTGACTGAAATCTGATATTCTGGACATGTTGATAGTGATTGATCGAGCTTGTTTAAAAAACCATAATGATGAATGCATAGATTCTTTCTGACGGTTTGATTATGATTTATTAATATAAACACCTGAAGTAAGATGAGATAACTCTATTCCTTATCTCCTTCATCCATATAAGTGTTTATTTATTTGATAGATACACTACAAGAGTAATTTCAGTGGTGAGAGATTTGAGCTATAATGCTATCTGCTTTGAAAACTTGTTTTTGGTATTACCTTTAGAATTTGAATGTGGGCCTGTACACTATAACAGCCATCTTAATGCTTATATGTTAGAACACGTCCTCCCAGTGGTCTTATGCATAAGCAACAAAAATAAACTCTTCTATCCCTAACTAGTGAAGGTATTTAAAGCAACATCATCAGCTTACCTCGATTTCGAGAATGCAAGTTCAAAATATACATGCAGCATTTGGTGTAGAACTTAACTGGAAACAGCACTTAGTCTTGTTGGTCAGCAGTGTGCCTCTATTTTGCCTACTGCCTCAGGCTGTTACAAGAACCAACTCTGGCTCGTGGCGTCTCACGTGTCCATGAAATCAGGATTTTGTAGTAGGGCTGTAACCTCCCCTCTTTTCTAGATTGGCCCTTGAAAGGACGCATTGTGTCAAATCCTAGTTTTATATATGTTTATGATGTTAGAACTTGCAAGATAGTTTTGTCCAATGGCTTAAGTTTTGTATCCTTGGGTGTACGACCTACTCTGACTTATTTTTCTCTTTCTCCCTTCCCCTTTGTACATGCAGGTTTTTAGGTGCTATCAAGCAGTACATGTGTTTATCGTTACTGAAGAACAGTGCTTCAACCTTGATGATTGTCTTTCAGCTATCATGCTCCATATTCATGAGTCTGGTATCAAGATTCAGAGCTGGACTGAAGGCAGAGATTGGGGTGTTTTTCCCAATGATAGTCCTCAGAGTTCTAGAAAATGTTGCTAAACCGAATTTCCAGCAGAAGATGATAGTGCTGAAATTTATAGAGAAGCTCTGTGACGATTCCCAGATCCTAGTAGATATATTCATCAATTATGACTGTGATGTGAACTCTTCTAACATATTTGAGAGGTAAGCAAGCAATGGCCTTCTCATTGTGTATACGTATATTGCTTGATCATCTTCATAAAAAACGAGCTTGGACCGATTAGGAATTATATATCCAGCATTGACATTGATGTGCTTTTGGAAATTGAGGGTATACCATTTTTCCCTTAATGTATGCAGAATGGTTAATGGTCTTCTCAAGACTGCTCAGGGGGTTCCAGATGGTGTTACTACCACACTGCTGCCCCCTCAGGAAGCAACTATGAAGCATGAAGCAATGAAGTGCTTAGTAGCCATTTTGAGCTCCATGGGAGACTGGGCGAACAAGCAATTGCGTATTCCTAATCCTCATTCTACAAAGAAGTTCGAAGCAGCTGATGCCAGTCATGAATACGCGGATTCTGCTTTGGCAAATGGAATCAGGGAGGAACCTGCAGAAGGATCTGATGGTCATTCTGAAGCTTCAAGTGAAGTGTCTGAAGTTCAAACTATTGAGCAAAAGCGAGCTTATAAGCTGGAACTTCAGGTAATAAATAGAGTTTTTTTTAGTGTTTCAATAGTAAGCTATAACATACCTGATTTTGGAGTATTGTCTTAAATAATGTAATCTGCTATACATTGCAGGAAGGTATTTCCTTGTTCAACAGGAAACCCAAAAGAGGAATTGAGTTCCTTATAAATGTTAATAAAGTGGGTAGTTCACCTGAGGAAATAGCTGCTTTCCTGAAGGATGCTTCTGGTTTAAACAAGACATTGGTTGGTGATTATCTTGGTGAAAGAGAAGATTTATCATTAAAAGTGATGCATGCATATGTTGATTCGTTTGAGTTCCAAGGCATGCAATTAGATGAAGCTATTCGGGCATTTCTACAAGGGTTTAGATTGCCCGGTGAAGCACAGAAGATTGATCGTATCATGGAGAAGTTTTCGGAGCGTTACTGGAAGTGCAACCCTAAGGCTTTTTCCAGTGCTGACACAGCATATGTTCTTTCTTATTCTGTTATTTTGCTCAACACTGATGCACATAATCCAATGGTCAAGAAAAAGGTATCTTGCACTCATAAGGTCTGTATTACGAAATTGCAGACGTTGGAATAGTGCTAATGTTTATCTGGTGACTTTTTAACAGATGTCAGCTGAAGATTTTATTAGAAACAACAGAGGTATAGATGATGGTAAAGATCTCCCCGAGGAGTACTTGAGATCATTGTATGAGCGGATCACAAAAAATGAAATTAAGATGAAAGAAGATGAAGCTGCTCTTCAACAAAGGCAATCAACAAACTCTAATAGAATCTTAGGCTTGGACAATATCTTAAATATTGTGATCCGGAAGCGTGACGAAGAAAATCATATGGAGACAAGTGATGATCTTATCAAGCACATGCAACAACAGTTCAAGGAAAAAGCTAGCAAGACTGAGTAAGATAAACTTGATATTCTCTTTTTTCAAAAAACACCTGTTATTTCTCTACATGCTGACAGGTTTCTGTAGAAGCCCTTCTATTATTCTAAGACGCTGTTAAAGCTACATCCAAGCTTATGGATCATTTTTATGCACGATATATTCATTTTAAGCTGGATATTTTTTTTGCTCCTCTAGGTATTATACATTTTATCTGCTACTTATCACTAGGAGCGGTAACTAGCCACTTTCAGCATGATCATATAGTTCGACATGACAAAATGTAGTGGTTTCTGAATTCTGTATTACCTGATTTTGTATAGGCTCTTAATATGTATTTTAACTTCTAAATGGTCTTTTGCTACTTAACAACCCTTTTTTGGACTTTATGTCTGTATTCTTTGAGTGGCCTTGCTTTCTCTCCTTTCTTTCTTCTTTCTTACCCTCTTTTCCATCTTTCTTGCTCGTATATTTTCTGTTACAAGTAAATGCTGCTCTCCTCTTTTAATCTTAATTATGTTTACATTTACTGGGTATTTGCAGGTCAGTTTATTATGCTGCAACAGATGTAGTGATCCTTAGGTTCATGATTGAGGTTTGTTGGGCTCCAATGCTTGCTGCTTTCAGTGTACCACTTGATCAAAGTGATGATGAAATGATTATATCTTTGTGTTTTGATGGCTTCCAAGCCGCAATCCATCTCACTTCTGTGATATCTATGAAGACTCACAGGGATGCTTTTGTTACTTCCCTTGCAAAATTTACCTCCCTTCATTCACCAGCTGACATCAAACAGCGAAACATTGATGCGATCAAGGTTTGATAGTTTCATAGTCTTGAGCATGCATGACTTATTTCAATGTTTATTGTTGTCACTTGATTATTAGTTTACCTTGTTTGGTCTGTATATGTAGGCAATTGTTAAAATTGCTGATGAAGAGGGAAATTACTTGCAAGAAGCATGGGAGCATATATTAACATGCGTTTCCCGCTTTGAGCATTTGCATCTCTTGGGTGAAGGAGCACCTCCTGATGCTACTTTCTTTTCTAGAAATCAGAATGATGTGGAGAAACCGAGAGAGTCCAAGATAACCATTCTTCCTGTTCTAAAGAAGAAAGGAGCTGGAAAATTTCAGTATGCAGCTAATGCTGTGAGAAGAGGTTCATATGATAGTGCCAGTATCGGTGGGAACATGGCTGGGAAGCTTACATCTGAACAGATGAACAATTTAGTCACAAATCTAAACATGCTTGAGCAAGTTGGGAGTGGTGAAATGAATCGTATATATACACGCAGTCAGAAGTTGAATAGTGAGGCAATAATTGACTTTGTTAAGGCTTTATGCAAGGTCTCTATGGAGGAATTACGATCCACTTCTGATCCACGAGTTTTCAGTCTTACAAAGATTGTTGAGATTGCGTATGAAGTCTTGCCCATATTGATACTACGTTAATAATTGTTATATGACATTATTCTTTCATCCTCTCATGATTTCTAAAATATTGTTGGACAGGCACTATAATATGAAACGAATCAGGCTAGTATGGTCCAGCATCTGGCATGTGCTTTCTGACTTCTTTGTAACCATTGGCTGTTCAGAGAATTTGTCGATTGCAATTTTTGCCATGGATTCCTTACGCCAATTATCTATGAAATTTCTGGAGCGTGAAGAGTTGGCTAATTACAATTTCCAGAATGAGTTCATGAAACCTTTTGTTGTTGTCATGAGAAAGAGTGCTGCAGTTGAAATCAGAGAACTAATAATCAGATGTGTTTCCCAGATGGTATCTTCCAAAGTGAAGAATGTGAAGTCAGGATGGAAGAGCATGTTCATGGTATTTGATTTTTCCTACTAAATTATTATATATCATGTTATTTATGTACTTACTTCTTGTTTATGATTATCAATATTCTTCTTCTAATGTTTTTATATCAGGGGAAATAATAAACACGTCTGGATGAATTTATTGTATATGATATTTGTTTCCCTTGTTATACCCAGGTCTTCACAACAGCAGCATATGATGACCACAAAAGCATAGTCCTCTTGGGTTTCGACATAATGGAGAGAATCCTCCGAGATTACTTCCCATATATCACTGAAACTGAGACAAACACCTTCACGGATTGTGTGAATTGCCTTGTTGCATTTACTAATAGCAGAATTAGCAGAGAGATTAGCCTTACTGCCATCGGCTTTCTTCGCTTCTGTGCAAGAAAACTTGCAGAAGGGGATGTTGGTTCATCAGCTAGGAACAAGGAAAAGGATGCGCCTGGAACAATGAAACCAGGGCGAGATGGAAAGCTTGAAAATGGAGAACTGCATGAGAAAGATGATCATCTTTATCTCTGGTTTCCATTGTTGGCGGGTAAGTGAACTTTTAAAGATAAAATTAAGATGTAGTATGGATTCAGTAAATCTCTCTTACCATGAAAAGCTTCGATATCCTGCTGAACGCCGTGGTATATATAATTGCAGACTATAAAATATGGATGGCTCTGGCTTATATTTGAAAAGACTGCAGGTGCAATTTACTTGGAGATGTTAGTAATAACAATCATTACCAAATGTGCTTTGACTTCTTAACTAACATAATCAATTAAATTTGCATGAAACTCCCAAGTTCTTGCCTACATATCAATCCTTTTCATCTTTATTGTTAGTAGCTTGGAGTTCATTCTTAAATGTTTCATTCTAAACTATTCTTGGTAATGCTCTTCTCCGTATCATCTCGAATGAGAGTGAGAATGCCAAACCCAAACAAATTATATTTCTTTTCATTTTGCAGGACTCTCAGAACTTAGCTTTGATCCCAGACCTGAAATCAGAGAAAGTGCTGTGCAAGTTCTGTTTGACTCTCTACGGAACCATGGTCATTTGTTTTCATTGCCTTTGTGGGAGCGTGTATTTGAATCAGTCTTATTTCGCATATTTGATTCTGTCCGACATGCTGTTGACCCTTCTGGGGATAATTTCTCTGGACGTGGGGACACCCCTGACTTTTATGAAGATTCATGGCTCTTCGGGACCTGCACAATATCTCTTGAACTAGTTGTAGATCTCTTTATTAAGTTCTATCCGACCGTTAACCCTCTTCTTAGGAAAGTGCTCACACTCTTAGTCAGCTTCATGAAACATCCTCACCAGAGTCTTGCTGGAATTGGTGTTGCTGCTTTTGTTAGACTTGTCACAAATGCTGGACATCTATTTCCTGCTGAAAAATGGTTTGAAGTGGTTTCATCACTGAAAGAAGCTGCCACTGAGACCCTTCCTGATTTTTCGTTTATTCTTGAGGGTAACATCACAGCTGTGAGCAATGAAGAAGAGCCCTTGGCTAGAGCGAATACGGGTCAGTCTAGTTTGAGTACAATGACTCACGAACTATATTCTTCTCTCACTGATGCCAGAGTCCGATGTGCTACCCAGCTATTACTGGTTCAGGTAAATTGGTATATATTTTCTTCTAAAGTCTGCATATAGATGTGTAGCTAACTAGCAAAAGAGACATCATCAGTCCTCAATAGTGAATGCTTTCATAATATTACTATGGCACCTCAAAATTTTATCATTTTTCATGATTTCAAACTCAATGTGAATTGCTCCAGCCATATTATCAAAGCTTGCCAGGATAGAACTAGTGTAATTTTGTGAGTAGCTATTCAAGTGGGTTTTTTGAGCTAAATTGTCAGGATGAATTGTGTGATGATTTGATGACATTTGTAATCTTAAGGCATGTTTTTGAACTCTGCAGGCCGTGATGGAGATTTACACAACATTCAGGACACACCTCTCTGCAAACCACATCTGCATTCTATTCGAAGCCTTACACGCCGTGGCATCTAATGCACACAAGATCAACGGCGATCAAGAGCTCTGCTCAAAGCTAGAGGATTTCAAATCATTAACCCAAATGCACAATCCACCTCTCCTACGCCTTGAAACTGAAACATACCAAATGTGTCTCACTTTACTCCAGAACCTTCTAATCGACAGACCCCCTAATCACGAGGAAACTGAAGCAGAAACCCTCCTCATCAGCCTCTGCAAAGAAGTGCTACAATTCTACATACAAAATGCAGGCAAACACATCGAAACCCTGCCAGATGGCAGCCAGCCTCAGTGGCGGGTCCCACTAGGATCCCGTAGGAGAAGGGAGTCAAGTGCACGGGCCCCACTCATCGTGTCAACCCTTGACGCGGTTTCTGTTTTAGACGAGCCTTCATTTGAGAGGAACTTGCCTGGGCTGTTTCCTTTACTGTCTGGCTTGATAAGCTGTGAACATGGGTCTAAAGAGGTTCAACGGGCACTTGGTGAATTGCTCAACTCTTCTGTGGGCCCAGTTCTGATGAGATCATGCTAATTTGGATGCAGATTGTGGTTGATTGTATGATATGAAAAAAAAAGTTTCGGATCAGGTATGGTTTCGATTCGCATTTTTCAAGTTTTTTTTATAGCTTTGGAATAATTTACAGGCAAGTATTATGATAGTTTGCATGTGTATGTTGCATTAGTAGGAGTTAAATAGATCCATTCAGAGTTTTTCCTGTATTTCTTCTTCCTCTTTTCTTAGTTATTGAATTGCTATTCGGCAGATATTTCCCCTTGTAAAGAAGGTTTTATCAATGAGTTTCGAAGCTGTCTGTTCTTCCACTCTTTTTATTTCCCTCTGATTATAAAATGATCTTTTTAATAATGCTTTTAGTTTTTATTATTGAGCTTATAATTGAATGGAGGGCTAACGTATTAGAGCGAAGCCAATGAAATTAAGGTCTATTTTTTTTAATGTAAAACAGCATTCAAACAACCCAAATAGCTCGTTTTCTGATCTGACTTAAAAGGGATGCATTTTGTCGTGTACATTTAGTGAACCCTTCGGAGTCGTTTGTGGCAACCCAACTTAGCTATTAAGACAAGAAATCAATCATAAGATTAGTTGTTAATTATGCGATTAATTGGTAGCCGTTGACAATATAAATAACGTAATTCAAACCCAGAGACATTATTCATGGTTTGGAAGGTTAGATAAAGGGGAAATTAGTTAGAATATGCGTATTCCAAATGTGTCGTTATCTAATCACATGGAGACTTGGGCCATAGTGGGTCGTTTGAGAGTGTAATTTTTAATTATTTTGCAAAGCTCCAAGCAAATTTAATTTAATAATACGGGTTTAACTGAGTCTTCTTTTTATTTAATTCTCCTTTAATTAAGCAATTAGCAACTTGCATTTTAGGTGACTAGAGTCTAGAGGTCCCCACAACCACTCCACGTACAAACAAGTGTGCAAGATCAACTCAAAGCTTAAAACAAGCTAAACTCTTAGGTTATGTTGTTAAGTCACCATAAAATTAACATTGTTGCTAATGTCCAACTAGTCTACTATAGTGTGAATGTGTGACAATTAGTAGTCTACAAAAAATATATGAAATAGACAAGGTTAAACTCATTTTGACAAATAGTATTTTTTAATTTAAAATACTATTTAAAACTTCTTCAAGATTAGATTTCTCTTAAAATTAGTTTTATAACCTTTTTTTTTTGGATAAGAACAATACCATGAGAGTCGAACTGGTGACCTCTTGGTACCATCCTTAGAGATTTAATCGTTTGACTAGAAGAAGGCAAATTTGTTTATATAACTTGTTACTAACTAGATTTTTTATGTCACAAACATTGTTTATGAGATTGGCATAACTAGTTGAAAATTCAGACTAGTTAACTAGTAAGCCATAGATTTGAAGGAAAGTCGAATTTCATGTAGCTAGCTTACAAGATAAAAGGGTCAATTGCTCTTAAGTAAGAGCTTAAATACATTTTTGAAAAGGGGTGCAACATCATGCTGGAGATTCGAAGCCAATTAAGAAGGGTGCTCATCACATGGAAGCTAATCTTTTCAAGTGGTCCCTTTGTTTCGTGCAATTAATTAATCAGGGTATTAGTCACATTCATAGAGAGTAGGTAATGGGATTCATAAAAGATAATGCCATTAAGTTGGACTAATAACAGTTTTCTAAGATTCTCAGTTCTTGGTTTTGTGCCTTGCTAGCTAGCCTGTAGGTTTAATTTTTCGAAGCTGGATCTAGGGGATTGAGTAACAGATTAACAGCTTATGATCTGATTTAATCAAAATCTATAAGTAGTTTAATTTATATGTTTAGTATGCTATTTGATTATGATACTCCAAAGACACTGGAAAATTATTGTTTCTCTATGCACCCAAAAATAAATAAAAAATATAGGTTCTCTGTACGATACATACTTTTTGTGGAATGAGTATAAGGGGAAATAAAAAAAGATAAAAATGGAGATCGATATTATAAGGTATATTAACATAGAACAGTAGAAAGTTATGTCATTGTCTCATGATCATGTAAACTTTATTTATACTTGATTGATCTACTTTGAGATTTAGTTTCTTATGAACAAAACAACCAATGATGCATAGAAGAAACTTATTGATATAGCTATTAATCCAAATGCTCTTTATAGTTGGAAGATAGCATATATATATGATTGGAACTAAGTGATTCCTAATGATCAATGCAATAATAATGGTAAAATGATTAAGGAAATGGGTTGGTGTGATGATTGGATTAAGAGGAAGAACTCTTAATAATTGTATTGATATAATTTTCCTTATTAATTTACTATCATCATCTCTATTGAGTCATTGACCGAGTATCAATTTGTTTTTTTATTGCCTTCCTCAATATACCATTTTTGTTCTGACATATACTTTCAAAGATGTATGCTTTGCAATTTCATACCAAAATTGATTATCCCTTCCCTTCGATCCTTAAAGCGCTCTCTTACATTTTAACATACGGAGTATTTTTTTAAAAAATATACTAATTAAACTCAAAATTGTAAATTTTACTCTAAACAAATTCCAATACTATTTGTCATAACTCAATCGTAATCAATTGCCTAACTACAACGACATATAAAGTGGATAATAATCTAAACCCTAAAACGGCACTTTTTATAGATCAGAGGGAGTGTTTATAAAAATGGGTTTTCTTGTCATAAGGGTGGTACATTAGTATATCTTAGAAAAGTTTTTAATTTCACCAAATGATTTTTATGAAAGAATGTTACGGATTCGATCAACGTGTTAGATTTTGGTTTTATAAGTTCATATACATCGATCTATAGATAAATATGTACGGACTATTAACAAAAAATAAACATCTACCAGAAAAATCGAATAAAATTATTACCAAAATTAGGATGATAAGGCACTTGTTTGTCCTTCGGTCGGCCTATTAATTAATCAAATAAAGTGTTCAATTCGTTGATTAAGCCAAAGTCAGTGATTGACATTTGACACACCAGACTTTCATGATCAGCAAACCGTCCAAAATTTTCTTTTATTTTAATGGAATTGTATATAATATTGTGTAATTAATCAGTTTATCCGGCCCGTGTTTCCCATACATTTTGGTATTGATCAATGTTTTCGAACTATAATGCTAGATTTTCTTTGTGGGTCTGGTCAAATTTGCAAATAATTTTCTTTCCCTTGTTTTTTTTTATACAGTATATATTTTGTATGAATGGAAACCGATTAACAGAAGTAAGAACATAATGATCAATTAGAGGAATTACGATGGAATCAGAATCAAAATGTATCTATTGTTTTTTCCCCCTTTTTTTAATTCCTAGTACGTAGTTTGTTCATTGAAAATTGAGGTAAATAGTGATGAAAAGGCGAAACATGTTTTATTCTCCTTTCGTCTTCTTTACAAAATGTATCTTCTTTACAAAATGAATGGTTGATATCTTCTTGCCTCTAGAGTCAGGTCATAATTTTAAAATTTTGATTGTACTTATATGCCGATGTGCAAGTTGTTAAAAACAACCAAGCGCTTTTTAAATAGCTTGTGAATCTTAGGAATATAGTATAGCTATTTGAGTCCGCCCTACAAATTTCCAATAACCAACGAGATCACATAATCTATCAAATTTCGGTATACCGTGTTTAGATAGGTGATATGTTGGTAAATATAATCACTTCACATAAGATTGGGATGCTGACGCAGCAGGAAGATTGAAAGGCCAGCAAGCGCAAGCCTTGATGATCAAGGAATCGCAAGCGCGAAACCTAAAACGCAAGAAAACTGGAAATCCACCAGAAAATTCAGAGAAACTCTGTAATTGATAAAAATAATGAAAGTTGTCTTTTCAGGGCTACAATCGATCTATATATAAAGGAACTAAAAACCTAAAAGATGGAAAAGATAGAAAAGATAAAAGATAGAAAAGATAAAAGATATAAAATAAAAATTACGAAAATTCCAAAAATAACTAAAACCTAACTAAAAGCCCTGAAACATTATTAAAAACCCGGAAAAGGCCTTAGATCCTCTTCTACCAGTTACGGCCTTTTCGACGAATGAGATCCTCTTCGAACCGGGCTGCCAATCTCCCTACATCAGTCTCCTCCACCTCTGAAGAACTCGACCTCAAGTTCTCTTCTGGATATAAAGCCTCATTAGCATGAATATCTTCATCTAGCTCCTTTTCACTCTGTGTCATAACTAAAAAGTTAGACTTCCTTTTCCCTGTAGGCTGATCAAAGTGCATAACAGGCGCCATAGCAATTTTGTGTCCACCCCATTTAAACATCATCACATTATCTCGCCCCTTGTACGTCACATCATTATCAAATAACCAAGGGCGGCCAAGCAAGACATGGCAGACATTCATGTCTATAACATCACACATCACCTCCTCTTTATAGTGTTTCCCAATTGACAATAATAACTTGCAAGTCAAGGAAACCCGTACCTGAGGACCTTTGTTCACCCAACCTAACTCGTAGGACTTCTCCCGGGGCTGCGTTGATAAGTTCAGATGGTTTACTAATTTCTGCGAAACCAGATTCTCTGTGCTACCATTGTCTACTATCAAGTTGCATACTTTGCCTGCGACAGAACAATATGTTTTGACCAAATTCTTCCTTTGCCCCTCTTCTGTAGAAGACAGTAGAATCCGATGAAGCACGATGTTCACCCTTGTATGCTCGTGTTATTTTGTATGCTCGTGTATGCTCGTGTAGAGTTTCACTCCCTTGTATGCTCGTGTTATTTTGTTTCTCGGGTTCGATGTATGAATGCCACATATCTCCAACATAATCGAAAACCGGCCAACACAAATCAAACTCTTTCAAAAACCTCATAAAATGTGTTTAGAAGAGATGATTACTCTCTCTTAATGATATGTGCATGTATTACAATCTTGTTGAGTATGAAACTTGATTCGATTAGGCGGGGAGAAGAGGAAATGAACCGAGGATCGAAAACGGGAAGAGAAGTCGAAGGAAGGGTGAATCGGATTGCAGGCACGAGAACATGGACAAGGGGCATGAGACACGGGCGCGCCCTGGCCAAGTGTCCGCATCTTGGCACGAGAGGACGACAACGAAGTCGCGCTCGAAAGTGCAGGCGACAACGAAGTCGCGCTTGAAAGTGCGGGCAAGGAGGGCCGAAGTGCAGACGCGCTTTGGCGGTGCTGGGTCGCGTCTTGGGAACAAAGAGTCAGTGCCCGAAGCGCGGGCTGGACTCTCGAGACGCGGTCATGTCGACCGAGCTTTGGGTCGTGTGCACGAGATCCGTCCGAAGATTCTATACTTTTTTCGGGGTTAGTTGTTTCTTAGGGAAAAATCTATCTTTTAACTCTAGTTCCTCTATTTATACCCGATTTGATTATTGTCATTGGTGTGCTTTACCATTGAGAGAAATTTCTACATAGAGAGATTGAGACGTTAGATGAGGAAGATCTTGATCAGGGTAGATCTGAAGATCAATGTTTTTGTAACCCTTGAGTCCTCAAAATCTTGTAGAAAATCTCTGGTTTGGTAGCTCCTCCAGACGTAGTCCTTGAGACGAACTAGATGAACAAATCATGTTGTCTTTGTCTTGATTACTTTATTTTCATCTACGGTAAAAACAATCCTTCAAAATTTTCTCAATATATCTGACCCCTAAATCTTGTTTCTCAATCGGGATACATATGGCAAATATGTTACTGTTATTGTTCGATCTTGAAAACTATAAGTTAAGATCATAGCCAACATGAAGACTCTAGCTAATGAATGGTTTCAAACACATAAACCCATTTTAAAAATTTGCTTACACCTACTTTAGTCTTTGATTAGTTTAGACTTTAGAGATTTGGAGCAAGTGTTTGATTGGGTAAACAGAAAGGAAAGCCTAGGGACATGAACTAGAAAAGGAGGCCTGTCTGACATGGCAACCAACAACTCAATTTCAATGCTTCTGTCTCAAGCGTTTCATTTCGATCTGCTGCCTGCAGGCGCATGGCTGCTTCTCCTACACCCGCACTACACAAACACAAACACAAACACATGCTCCATCTTCAGTCAGTGCTCAGTTTTCAGTAGTCGCCCTTGTTTTCTGTTGCTTAATTCTTTCCACTACTACCAAAAGTTTCAACCTATTTCCTTCCATTTTCAGCAACTTACGTACTAGAGCTACTATAGTACAAGTAGCATATATTATGCCTAGATCAATTAATATATACTCCGTATCTCCTTAGCTTTTTCCAAAATAAGATAGGTTCAAACGTTTGTAGTTGCTTCAAAATTAGCTGCCCTTTTCCCGCCATGATTTGGTCCAATCAATGATGGTTTTAGATTATTATTCAAGTAAAAAATTAACTTAATTAAGAAAACTATATAGGGTACCCTTCAAAGTTTGTTTGTGTATGATTGTGTAAATTGGATGTGTGTCATCACATTGGCGATAAAATTTATGCTCGGTGGTGCGCAACACGTAGACATGACGCACAGGTCAAACTGAACGGTCTGCAGACTGACAGCAGACCGAGGTGTAAAGGGGATGTGCGTCAGAGTTGAAAGTTGTTCATCACATTTATGGTAAAATGCGCAATGGTGTTGGAACTTGGAAGTATGTGCTTCACCAAACCGCTCGGACGGTTTCAAAGGAAGATGCTTCCCCTTGTACTTTAATGTGTGTAACAAAATATCGCGACCACCACTTAATTGTTCCGGCAGAAAACTCAATTTCAACTTTTAAGCCAATCCTTTAAGCATGAATAAAAAAAAGTTGAACGACGCTGATTGCTCGAACCGGTTGCCCGCACTCGATGAGGGGTCTATCGGAAATGGGTTCGACGGGTGCTCAAGGGAGGCGCGTGAGAAGCGCGTGAGGATTAGGGAGAGTGGGATCCATCAAGGAGCCACGTTGGCAATCATAAGTGCCTTGTTGTTTGTGGGCCCCACAGACCACAACCTCCATTTAAGAGTTAGAGAGAGGAGGGGCAGTGGGCCCCTCGAGCAGGAAACACGCCCCCACTGACCCAGCCGGCCCCATCTGTGTTGAGTCCGCTCCGTTTCCCCATGTCCTTAAACGGCGTCGTTTTGCCCTACGGAAACATGCTTTGCCCTCAGTGTGCTCGAGTTACCACTATAATCGTAGTTATATTCATTTGTTATGTTATCTGTATAATGCAGATCTATATGTGTGTTTGTGTGTATTTGGGGATCCAAATTTAACCAAGAAAGATTCCAAAAGTCAAATGCATGAGTTGTATATGTTTCTTAAATATTAAAAATATAAACTCTTGCAGGCAGGGTAGGTGCTTATATATATTCTTTTATTTTTTTTCCGTTCGGTCTATTAGGATCGTTCTACGTCTATACCAAATGTTGTAAGGGTATTTGGGCCTGTTTTGTACACGATTTAATTGATTTAAGCTTGAATACTCAGGGCATGTGGTGAATATATGTTTTTATTAATCTCTATGCAAGAAAATCATTCTACATTCGGATCGATCAAGTAATGTACTCGAGATCATTATAAAACGATCCTTCTGTTGAATCATATGTGTTGCTAGGGAGATTCGACATGTTTTTCATTATCACTCGTCTTCCAATGTAGTATTTTAGTACACGTCATAAAGAGATTTGGACTCGAATTCCTAATACATGTGTAAGAAAATCTGACGTCTTATCCCACTAGACCGACTGATCCGTCGTGTCTATATGATCCTTGTTTCTTCCATGGGTTGGCTCTCTCCCATTGAAATCCGGGTGTAACGCTTCATTCTCAACAAACTTCTGCATTACCTTTCACTCATTTTTCCTCCCATAAAACACTCAAATCAAGCAATCAATTAACTAATTTAGCATCCATTCGATGCACAGTAAAATCCTCTCAACTGCTCCCGAAACTGATTTTTACTCACTAAGAACTAGGAAATCTCGTCCTTACATTTCATAGGATTTACGATACATGTGATGTGACCATTTTCTATGTATGTCCATAAACAGATCTACTCAATAGCAGCTAGTGAGTATTGTAATTTAATCTATTGTCCAAATCTATGCAAGTGGTTTAGTTTAGTTTGGCCTATATGGAAATCTAGTCATGGCAAAGTGGACGTTGAGGAACTAACAAGATTGAGATTCGTGAGGCTTTCTCCTGATAGCTTATACTTGAAACTTTCTTCGGCTTATATATATCTTCTTGAGAATATAGCTGATTAACAAATTAGTTAACAATTAGGCAAAAAAAATGATTATCCTATATGGTTAATTTATTAATTAATTAACTCTAATTGAAGGCTGAAAAGGGTTACTAGTATCTTGTTCGCCGAAAAGGATATGCATGTATTTTATTTATTTACGTGCGTAAATGCTTCCTTATCCTAAGATTTCATATGCCATATTTTATAGATTTGATTTTTGATGAGCCTATTTTTGGTTGATACAAGAGGAAGTAATTGGTATATATACATAATAAAGATGGTTACAATGAATTGTTAAAATTGATTAGAGGAGCATTAATTTAGTCAACACTTATCTCTTCAACCAAAAACTTATAGAGGAGCTTGGGAGAGAAACGTGGGGCTCATATGGCGGGCCCCACTTTCTTCATAAAAAAAAATCTCAACTTGTATACTCTCTTTGGGAAATTTAGTTTTGTGCCCAAAATTTAAGAATTTTTAGATTGTTGACCCTATAAGATTTTAGATTTTGTGATTGATGTCCTTTTGGGTTCCCCAATTGAATATTATCAAAAGTGTGTGTGTTCTCATCCTTATCACGAAGAATAGACCTGTGAAATACCAAAATCAATATCCAAACCATTTGCGTTTGAACTTTCCCAACACCACCTAAAGCAATTTGAATCATTTTAGTCGTACTTCACTACCTCATTGTTTCAGACTTCAAACCACTAGTCGGAGCTATTCTGTCATCTTAGCAATCGAGTCACACTCGAGCCGTAACTAATTAAACAACAAACACCCCTTATTGATCAAGACTAGATCAAACAAAGCTCAAAACTTCAAGGACACAGTTGAAAAGAGAGTAAACTTGGAAACTCTAACCGAAATAAGTGTAAACTAAGGGTACCTAACTCAAATTCTATGAAAAAGGAGAGGGACCCACCCACCGCCCATGCGCACGCTGTCTTTACCAGAACTTAACCCATCCCTTTCCTTACTCTTCTTCTTCTCCTCTTCCTCAAACCTCCTCCTCCTCACAACAAAAAAAATATAAGAAAACCTAACCCTAACCCAACTCTCCCTCTATCTCCTTCTTCTTCTTCCATGGCTATGGCTGCCCCTTCATCCCCATTAAAATAACACACCCTCTATCCAAACTCCAACCTCCCTCTCCTCCAAAACCCACCTTCAATCTTCCCTCCCAAAAAATACCCATTTCATCTTCTCCCCAAAAAACCACTCACAAAACTGAATTTTCCACCTTCATCAAATAAAAATCCTCTCTTTAGCTTTCTTCTTCTTCTTCTTTTTAAAAAAAAAGACACCAACTTTAACAATCTCCTCAACAAGAAGAGAATTGGAATAGCTCTCTGATCATATCACTCACAAAAAAAAACAGAAAAAGAAAAATGCTTCCACCTCCGTTTCATACGAATCTCCATCTAAACCCCCACAACCAACCATTCTCCGGCCACCACCAATTCTCCGGCCACCAGCAGAATTCCCACCACCAAGCTGACCACCACTCCGAGCAAAGCGCCAGCAGCTCCGACCTCAAGCCCCCCTCCACCCTCAACCGCTCGGACTCCGGCGCCGGCAACGGCAACAACAGCGGCGCCGATCCCGCCGACAGCTCCAAGGACGGGAGCGGCGGAAACGGAAACGGGAGCGGGGGCGAGATCACGCGCCGGCCACGCGGGAGGCCGGCGGGGTCGAAGAACAAGCCGAAGCCGCCCGTGATCATCACGCGCGACAGCGCCAACGCGCTCCGGTCGCACGTGATGGAGGTCTCGTCGGGGTCCGACATCATGGACAGCGTCACCACCTTCGCCTGCCGACGCCAGCGCGGCGTCTGCGTGCTCAGCGGCAACGGCGCCGTCACCAACGTCACGCTCCGCCAGCCCGCCACCCCCGGCTCCGTCGTCTCCCTCCAGGGCCGGTTCGAGATCCTGTCGCTCTCCGGGTCCTTCCTGCCCCCTCCGGCCCCACCCGCCGCGTCCGGCCTCACCATCTACCTGGCGGGAGGGCAAGGCCAGGTTGTCGGTGGGGCCGTCGTGGGCCCCTTGCTCGCTTCCGGGCCAGTCATGATCATGGCGGCGTCCTTTGGGAACGCCGCCTACGAACGGCTGCCCCTCGAGGAGGAGGAGCCCACCACGGCCGTCACTGAACAACCGCCACAGCAGCAGCCGCAACAACTCCAACCACAGCAACAACAGTTTCTTGGAGACCCGAGTCTGCTACAAGGTTTGAATCCGAATCTCATGAACTCGAATTACCAATTGCAAAACGAGGCATATTGGGGAGGTGGCGGAGTTAGGCCTCCGTTTTGAGCAAGGATTAATGTTGTGAATTGATGGTGATATGGGGATGGTTTGAATTTGTTGTTATGGTGTAAGTTGGGAGATTAAGGGAAGAAAAAAGGTTCGAAGTTGGTGGTGCAAGAACGTACTAGCTCGTGAAATATGATCATCATCATGCAAGTAGATGGATCATCAATCACCCTCTTGTTTAAGTTCTCTTAATTTTTGTTTTGTGTTATTTCTTATGGAGTTTGTGGGTTATAATAGTTTGACTTGATGAGGATGATCATCATGCATCCCAATTGGGTAAGTTTCCTTTTCTTTTAAATCTTCTCTTCTTTTATGGATTTTGTTTCGAAAGGGATTAGGGCTAATGTGTGATGACATTCTACAGCTTTTCTTAGTCGTCGGCCTCTTATTTCTAGCTTGCATAAAAGGAACATCTTTGTTTGGAGTTAATTGCACTTGAAGGCATGTACAAAGATAGTTAATTACTGTGTTCGGTCAGTTAGTGGTGGGTGGCATGGCCTGTTAAACTTGGCTGAATTGTGTTGCATATTGGTTAATAAAATCATAATCTGTATGTGTTCTGTTGCATCTTCCATATATATGTTTAGCTTCAGAAAATAATGTGGTCTGCCCATCAATTGCAACGTCTAAATTTTTGATACATTTATAGCTAACAAAGCCTTTTGCCCGCTACATTGCATTGGCGGAAATAAATTAATTAGTCTAGTTGTGCATGTTATTGGTGTCTTCACTAATTTATGATAATATATAATATGCCTGCATGTATTAATCTGCATGCTTGTCTCTTTTCCTTGCTATTTATGCAACGTCTATGTCTGTGCACATAGAAAACAAGGTAATTAAGATTGAAACACATGATAAGGGGCTATGTATATAATGCATTACTTAATTTAACGTAAGTGTTAGTATAACTCGTTTCGGCCCCTTAACATGCATTCACACAACTTTTAAGCGTGTAGCTAGTGCGTGTTAACCGAATGCACAAAATAGCATTTTATTATATTCTACAGTAACATTGTTACATACTATACTTATAACTCAATCATAACAACACTAGGAGCATATCCATTATCCAATCCATCATCGGATTAGAAAGACAATGATAAAGGCCATACTAGATGACTCCTTCTTGTTGTTTTTATTTTTTGTTCGCTTGCTTGCTTCGGATCGATGTTTGTATTCGCTTGCTTGCTTAGGATGGATTCATATTTGTATGCTCATACTGGTGAGACGCTTATCTACCTTTTGATCCATTAAGGATGTCTGGTATATCGAATTCTTTTCTAATCAAACAAGAAGAAATGCCCTAATCATGATAGAACACCATGTCACCATCCCATTAATGGACAAAAATAGGCATCAAAATGTTGTGGGTATGTAAGTAAGCGACAGTTTGGAGGATGGTGCGATGAGTTTGAAACGAGATGAAAATGAGGCGTAGAAAGAGACTCAAACTGTAAAGTAGGTGTGGAGGTGATGGGTAACACGTGCGATGAATGACAAGGAAACAAAAGCAGAAGGCCTTTCCAAAGCAGAGACAGGCAGTGAAGACTTGCACACTAAGCCATTTTTCAATGCCCACCATTTTTATATACTTATATAGTACCAGTATATATGCAACTACAGTATGATATAGGAAGAGAGAGATTTGCATATATGGTGTGATGAATTTTGCAGTTGAAGTTGCAGTTGGTAGTGATGGTGTTGGTGGGTCTCTGACCTTGTGGGGGTGAGGGAGCCTCTCTCCTTCCTTACACTCCATCTGCACGTATTAATTTAGTGTCTTCTGGTCCGATTCTCGAGCTCACACTAACTAATTACCTAGCTAAAGTTTATTCTTTTTCCCTTTTTTCATCAACCACAAACTAACTCTTAGAGTCTACCAAGCAAAATTGGAAACCCCTTGGCCTAGATCGGGCTTGAACAAAGCAACAAGAACGAAAAAATTGAAGAAGAAAACGTGTGAATTTGTGTTGAACTCGTATATATTTGATTGTTTATGTGTATGAATGTAGATGTACAATGCATGCCCCCCTCTATGTATATATAGGGGTCTTAAAGATAGAGTGCTTTACAAGATAGATAGATAACTAGATAGATGCAAATCGTAAAAGATATAATATCCCTAGATTTGATATGATTTCGCCTATATAAGGTAAAAAGAGTCCTTAATAGATATAATTTAAATCTATCTTATACTTGGATGGTCAAATATATCGAAATTATGACTTGTTACTCGGGTCATGTTCTAGAACATCGCCACTGGGCTCCGTGGGCTTCTTGCAGGCCGCTCTAATGCGCGTCGTGGGCTTTGGGGTAATAGGGCCCAACAATAGATAGGATACTCTTCTTGATATGATAAGATTTTCTTCAATATGGTGGATTGTCTCGTGTAACAACTTTGATATGGCAGTTTTTATCTTTAGCAACAACTTCGAATCTCGTGGTTTCTCGTGGGCCTATCTAGATACACGTACGGGTTCAGTAAGGATTATGCGCCTCAAGCCTTGGGTCCAATAATACCCCCGGATCGGGTTGCAAGTCCAGATCCGCTATGGAGTTGGAAGCCGATTCGTAATATGTCGTCGAAGTTTCTGCTATCTTAAAACCTCGCTGACTTGTCCAGAACCATCGTCAAAGAGGATTCTAGAGTTTGAACGCTTGAAAGCTTATTTCTTGAAAACTGCATCCCAAAGTGACTTCTAAGGTAGCAAAACCGGTTGGTTTCGCATGTCTGCATCGGAGACTCTCTAGATCAGCTAGCGAGTACTCGATGAGTTGCACTGTACGTGCTTGGGAAGTAAAGTTGTGAAAAACTGTGAAGATGACCTAGTGTTTGGTCAATGTGGTGGTTGCTTAGTATTTGATGAAACCTCGCCTTGAATATTTCCTGAGATTTTGCTGCTGAGAAGCATGGTTACTAGGACGTAACCGCATATTGAAACAACGTTGCTATGTATCTCCACCCCAGTACCCCAGTACTAGGCTCTTCAGCAAGACATGTCTCTTGCAAACGTACCCCAGACAAAATAGTGAATATAGTGTCGTTTGAGGCCTTCCAGAATGTACTCGAACCACTGTCTTAGGTCAGAGATGATCGGCCAGATTGTGATCTTAATGGGCATGTTTTACTGAATTCCAGTTTGCTGATCCAGAAACGTTCACGAGCAGTTGTAGATCTCTTGATTCTTCAAGTACCCCTGTGTTGTTATTGTTTCGTGTGCTAGAACACTTGTCTTGAATTGACTTCGTGGTGTATGACATTCTTTAAGCTAAGAACTTTTGTTGTTGCGGTGTCGTGACGTCTTCACCTTGTAAGAGTTTCCGCGTACCCCTGTCTGGGTTCGCGTTCTTGATACGAGATCTAGAAGTAACCGTTCGGTCTTGTTCTCTTGTATCGTTTTCTAGTTGTATGGAGTGAGTCGATGTCTTAGTAATGAGAAGGTTAATCAGTACTATGATCATCTTCTAGTAATATAGATAGGCCATGTCTAATGGTTCATATTTCGAAGCAGAGAGGTATATCTCTAGAGTCTGTATGTAGAAATGATTGCTTCGCTTTTGTCTTTTGTTGAACGGTACACTCGTTCTTTGACGGTAGGGCATGGGTCGATGCATGTTTCGAAAGTGTTTTTGTGAGCTTGGTCCAGGACTGTACCCCGGACGTAAGTGTGATGCGGCGTCCCGCAATAGTGGTTACTCAATTTGTGTATGCTCTAGAGCTTCGTTAGTGCGTAAATCGTACCAGGGGGAACTGCCTGGTAAGATGTTCTTGCAACCATTCCAGGGGGAACCGCCTGGTAGGGAGTCTTCGTACCCGACTTACGTGATCGTGGTTGTTTTTAGGATGGGTATGTATTCTAGATACCGTGTCTAGAAAAGGATAGTCGATCTCTAGAGATTGTGTCTAGAGGCTTACGTGTGTATCTGCTCGAGCGGTGCATGTGTTTATGACGGAGTCCTTAAAGGTATTTAGTGCGTCTTAGCGGTCGTTTGTTGTGATTTCACTTAGAAAACAAATTTGCTTGTATGATGTGCTAACGTTAGCTTGAGATGTCAACCGTTGATAGGTTTATCTAGGTTGTGTAACCGTTTTGTTCTGTAATCGTACCAGGGGGACTGCCTGGTAGGGTGTGTCTTGTAACCGTTCCAGGGGGACTGCCTGGTAGGATTTGTTTTATGGATCCATTGTTTCGTGCGAGTTTTGCCGTGCGAGATTTGCACCACTGGCGATACATGCCTAAGTCAACTTATGGACCTAACCGTTACGTCCACGAGATTTGTGGGATAATCTGGCGATAAATGCCTAGGTCAACTTATGGGCCTATTATATCCTTTCTCGCGAGATTTGCGGGATATCTTCCGCGAGATTTGCGGGAACATGCGTTTGTAATCATACCAGGGGGACTGCCAGGCGGGATGTGTTTTGTAACCGTTCCAGGGGGACTGCCTGGTAGGATAATTTGTAACCGTCCCAGGGGGACTGCCTGGTAGGATAATTTGTAACCGTCCCAGGGGGACTGCCTGGTAGGATATGTTTGCGCAATAACGTTGTAACCCATTGCTAGTCTGATCAGGACTACTGGGTAGGTATCCTAGGAGGGGAAGACTTTGTGTCGTGCTGGCTATTGCACGACACTGTCCATGCTAAGTTTGCAAACAATCTTCAAGTATGTAATATGCCGAAAGAATTGCAAAGACTAGAAAGAACAATAGTGTTTCAACTAATGCTAAATGCTAGAACTGTTATCTAGAATGCAAAGTTGGGTGAATAGTGTACCACTTTCCTGTGAACTTTGAAGTTTTTTGGATAACCAGTGTCTGGTGCTGGCATGAGCCTTTCTTGCATAGTCGATGTGTAAGTATTCCACCTGTAATGCTTGGAAATCATATGAACATTAGCAAGGATTGCCCTTAAGGCGTTATCAGAGAACAACGTAGCCATGAGTATGGAAGTCAATCTTCAAAAATATTAGCACTAGCAACTGAGTACTAGATGAGGTAGCCAGTTTCAGAGTCTGGATGCCGAAACAGGGAAAGATCTGGAGTAGTTCTCAAACAATGTCATGTGATAGTGGTAACTTTAGATAGTTTGTCAATAACAATGGATGGAGAGTATGCATATTCCATATCAGATCTAGAAAATAAAAAGGAAGAAATTGACATGAGAGTCGAAAAATGTTGGTTAAGGATGCTTCCCTGAGTATTGAAGATGTAGAACCCTTACTAGGTCATCCGAGTATCGCATAACCTAAAGGCATGGATCCTTTGTGGTCACAAAAGGTCGTGACCTTTCGTATGTGAGGTTCCTGTCTCTTGGGCATAAGAGTAAATGTAAATCATTAGTCTAGGAGGAGTCTAGAATATCCTCAAAAACATAGATCAATCGAGCGATTTATCATCTAGGTTAGTATGGTTTCTCAATGTGTCTAGCAATTAAAACTAGCGAGCAGTAAATATGTATGAGCGTAAAAGATCGATGCTCGTAAGAAAGAGAGATGATCTTTTAGCAAAAATAAAAGTATGGAATGAATTGTGAGATAAAGGAACGAGGAAACCAGTATGTGAAGGGCTGGAATGTGATCTTGACTCCAGAAGGGTCGTCTAGGTCGATCCGCCATGGTTGTGTCCGGGCTGGTTTCGTGTTGTATTTCTCCAAGGTATGGCGTTGAAGTCGCTACGTCCCTCGATGCTTCTTTGCGACCATCAAGGTTTAGCCTCTGTGATTTTTCTAGGAGTATCTGGAAATAATCCAACGATCAGCTGGATTGGCTTGCTCTCCAAGCAAGACAGTTAGATAGGTGTCGCAGCCAGATCTGGCGTCTAGAAACTCCGATTGCGTGTAAAAACTGCGATCGCATCTAGATACTATGTCTAGGAACTCCGATCGCATTTAGAAACTCCGATCGCGTGTTGAAACTCCGATCGCGTCTAGAAACTCCGTCCAGAAACTCTGTCCAGAAACTCCGATCGCGTGTAAAAACCCTGATCGGCTGTCTGGAAATTCCGATTTCGCCTAGGATCTTGATTAATTGTCTCCGGTGTGGAAGCGTTCGATGTCAATTTGATTTCTTCCGGAGAGTCTCTGGTTGGCGCCGATAGCAAGCCATCTTGTGCGCCCCGAGCTTTCTCCTAGTGCTCCTAGTGCTGGGCGTTTCTAGCATCGTCTTGCTCCTCGATGTTGTCTTCTTGCTCCCGACATGGATGTTAATTGGACCGAAAGTTGTATGCTTTCGTTAGGAATACTTCTTCGTCTTTTGTCCATACATCGTGCGATCCGGGCAATCCGTCACGCTGGTAACTCTGGCGGCGCAACCCGGGGTCGCCTTCTGGTTCAGAGTCGTTGGATCGTGTAGAAACGAGTATATGATGTCGATTGTATCGAATGTTTGTTGCTTTCGTTTGGAATTACTTCGTTCTCAGCCCCACGGTGGGCGCCAAATTGTTAGAGGCAGAAATCTACCAAGCAAAATTGGTGACCCCTTGGCCTAGATCGGGCTTGAACAAAGCAACAAGAACGAAAGAATTGAAGAAGAAAACGTGTGAATTTGTATTGAACTCGTATATATTTGATTGTTTATGTGTATGAATGTAGATGTACAATGCATGCCCCCCTCTATGTATATATAGGGGTCTTAAAGATAGAGTGCTTTACAAGATAGATAGATAACTAGATAGATGCAAATCGTAAAAGATATAATATCCCTAGATTTGATATGATTTCGCCTATATAAGGTAAAAAGAGTCCTTAATAGATATAATTTAAATCTATCTTATACTTGGATGGTCAAATATATCGAAATTATGACTTGTTACTCGGGTCATGTTCTAGAACATCGCCACTGGGCTCCGTGGGCTTCTTGCAGGCCGCTCTAATGCGCGTCGTGGGCTTTTGGGTAATAGGGCCCAACAATAGATAGGATACTCTTCTTGATATGGTGAGATTTTCTTCAATATGGTGGATTGTCTCGTGTAACAACTTTGATATGGCAGTTTTTATCTTTAGCAACAACTTCGAATCTCGTGGTTTCTCGTGGGCCTATCTAGATACACGTACGGGTTCAGTAAGGATTATGGGCCTCATGCCTTGGGTCCAACACTAACCTCGATCGATTTCTTCACTTATCCGTTCTTATAACACATGTACATGACCTCAAGGGGTTGGTCTAGTGGCATGACAAGACATCAGTCTAACAGGTTGTAGGTTCGATTTTCCACTAGTCCCTTGGACTGGGACACTAGCTATCTCCTCACCCTAAGTTTCTTTGACCAAAAAAATAACGCATGTACATTCTAGGTGGTCCAAACGAGCGTCTAGGCGCCTGAGCCTCCTAGACGAACTAGTTAGTAGCTAGAAGGTCAGACAGGTTAGGGCTGCCCAATGTCCAAATGGACGCTAGACGAGTTTTTTGAAACATTATATGTGTAAAGGTTAAGAACTCTATTAGGTTCTCTTCAAAAAAAAAAAAGGATAGAGAACTCAAATTAACATGTTGGGTTTTTATTTAGAGAAATTTACCGGAAACCACCCGTATGATAGGCCATATTTCGCTAAACCACCCTTTTGTTTCGATATTATTTTGAACCACCTGTATGATGGTCTCTGTTAACAAAGAACCACCCCACCTTATATTCCGTCAAAAAACCGTTAACTACGCGTGACATGTGGCATTTTACTATTTTCTCTTTTCTTATAAACACTTAAACCACTAAAAAATACAAAAAAAAATTAAAAACATCAATTTCACCCCAATTTCGTTTTCCCCCAATCTCTCTTTGCTCACCTCTACTTTTCCCGACCTCCCTCCTATTTCCCGACCTCCCTCCAGATCTGAATTGCCCACGCTTGCCGGCGAAATTGTACTCCACCGGACCCGGCGACACCAGCAAATCCACCACCATCTACGACCCGCTCGACTTCTCTGGCCACACACCCGCCGGCCGGCGGTTCCCGAGCCTGCTCTCCCTCGCCAATCCTCTCGCTGCCCTCCTTCCGCCGGACTCCACTCACCTCGACCCTTTCTTCTATGCTCGCCCATCTCTCTCTGCTCCAGATCCTTTGCCCACGCTCGCCGGCCGTAACCCGGCCCCCGATGACGACTTGAAATCTCCGCCTGACCTCCGGATCTGGCCGACAATTCCGATCCTCCGCTCACCTCGTCCTGCCTCTAGATCTCCCCTCCTCAACCGCAACTCTCCACTCCTCAACCACAGCTTGCCCCAACTCCAATTTGTTGTTGACGTTGTTGTTGTAGCACGAATGAAGCTCAATCATCGCTCCTCGCCATCGCCATCGCAGAGTCGGGATTCGGGGATTTTGGGAAATTAGGGCTCTGAATTGGGATTTTGGGGATTTTCTGAATTTTGGGGGTTTTTAATTTTTTTGTGTGTAAAAGGCTGAAATAAAAAAGGCAAAAAAATTATTATCCACGTGGCCACGCGCTTTGGACGGATTTTTGACGAAAACTGGGAGGGGGTGGTTATTTGTTAACGGAGGGTATCATACAGGTGGCTCAAAATAATATCGAAACAAAAGGGTGGTTTAGCGAAATATGGCCTATCATACGGGTGGTTTCCGGCAAATTTCTCTTTTATTTATTGTGTAGGGAATTTTAGATTTTTATTTCTCTATAAGGTTTATGTTTTGTAGTTAGATTTTTCCATAAGGTTTATTTTTCTAAAAGTCTCAAACTACGGCATTAGGATACATTACAAAGACCGTTCACTTTTTTTTTGATATAGGTAAGAATTAGATAGGCTCCTTTACGGAGGCCGGTCTAGAGGATCCAGACGGATGAGAACGTTAAGTTCTGGATAGTTGGTGATGCGAGAGATAGATATGTGGCATGTGGCACATTTTGGCTATATTATTGGTCACAACATTACAATCCCTAGTCACATGTCGGATGCTAATTGTCTCAAGATCGCGGAATAGCATCCAAATATCTGCAATGAACATGTCGATATCCCATGAACTTGTCCCTATTCCATAGGTTGCATTAATAACTGTGAGATTATCTCCCTCAATTTCTAGCTTTCGTAGTCCTCTCTCTATTGCTTCTTTAATTCATTCTCTTAGTGCGCGAGCTTCAATCTGTACAATAAAGTCATATTCATTTTGTGTTGATCCCATCTCTTATTACAAAACCAGTCGATGCAGATCTAATTTCTAATTTTGATCCATCAAAGTTGAGCTTAAACCATCCCGTTTGTGGTTTTTCTCAAGTTTTTGATCTAAATCTTCTTGTTCTTATTCCAGTATGTGTAATTTTCCGAACTTTTTCTTCATCTTCTTCCCATTCTTTGTCTCTTTTCCATTGTAGAATCTGTGATCTGATATATTTATCGAGATCCTGTGTATGAAATCATTTGAAAAACCGTTCACTTAAGTGTCTAAATTGTCATAGCTCAGCCGATTTCGGAGACACGTTTTCCTTCTTTTTCTTCTTCTGAAAAAGCATGTACACAAAGTACATTTGATATATACAGTATGTTATTACTGTGCTATTTTTTGTGTGATTTTTCTTAACAAACTCACATATTTCACAAATCACCAGCTAACTCTATCGCACCATTTATTGATTAGTTATACATATTGACTAATTATTTTATGTAAATGAAGCTACATCAATGCTTCGGTAAAATACTCCTAGAATATCAACTTTCTGAAGCCAGAAAATGGGCATGCACCTTTCATATATCTAAATTCGATGTTATTTTTTCTTTCCTGATAGTGATAGCACATATATGTATATGCATGTTGTTTATACATATATATCAAGGCACATTCGCACATTTTATTTTGAAAGATGCACAATTGCACTAACTTGCACGTGATTTATATTAAAAAGGGCCCATAGCATTATTTTTCACTTAATTGGTCAAATGATATCATAGTAGTAGAGCATTGTGCGCTTTTGTATGATTTATTAGGTATGAGGTAGACTCACAATTCCAAATCATATATATATGTGTGCATTTATGACGTTGGTTTTCAATTTAAAATCCTGTAATTAAAGCGAGGCTTTATTTGCTAAGAACATGTACGTTCCAATCAAACACAAAATTATTCAAGTCCATGACTAATAAGCACACCGGAAGAATATACGAGTAATTTTCTTTTGAACCTACGTAATATTTGTATTAACAGAACATACGATCCAGCCACAAAATTATTCAAATTCATAACAGATTAATGCCAACGTAAGTATGATAATGACACTTTTACGATGCCGCTACAAGACGACTACTGACTCCTTTTTATCGAGATTAGCAAAAACCAGGCTCAAATTCAACACAACCTGATCTTGAGAAGTCATTTTCATCAGATAGCCAAATTAAGTATGGCTTCAGAAAGAGAGTCCATAACTCCACTACAGAAACCAGATGCAGCATTAATTCCATTCCTGGGTAAAAAAAATAAAACAAAATTGATCCCGGTTTCTTTAAGTAAATTCCGTTATCTTCGTTGGTCCCATAAGTACATTTATACAACTGCAAGTTTCATCAATTGGGGTCCATGAAACATCATAAATGGCGTGCTACTAAAACAACCAGGGAACAAAAAAACTACAAGGCATATTCTACTGATAGAGCACAAGAAAAAAAAAACCTTCCAATCGCTCAATGAAGCTATCATAAATCTATCCTCAATCTTCGTAGCTCAGCTTGGAAGACGGAGCTAGAAGAAAGAGTGCGGTGCGCCAGGGTTCTTATGTCTTCTCTTGAGCAGTCACGCGAAATTCGAACCAGCTCCCAGAGAGCGCCTCCAGCAATCAAGTCTCTCGCATTCACTTCTGTTGTAAGGAGAAGAAGATTAAAAAAGTTGAAGTTCTTTTCCTTTTACTCGACAATGAAATGAAGTTCTTGGAGAATGGATTACTGACCATGCTGTGCCAAATGACATAGAGCAAGTTCGATATGCCGCCTGATGGGTGAAGCTTCATTGTTTGCGTTTTGTACGATCCATGGAAGTGCACCATCATCAATTAGAAGGGATTTTCCTGGTTTTGTCCCTGTTATAATCATTAGAGGGAATTAGCAAAGATTAGTGGTTGCATGTACGGAAAGCATTATTCACAATGCAAATAATACCTTGAGCAGCAGCTCGGGACTCGCATTTTGCAAAGTTTGCAATCCCACGAGCGATCTGGGAGAGAACATCGGGATGTCTGCATCTGACCATTCCAAGCAATGCCTTAATGCCCCCTTCAGACCTTAGCTTTGCTTGCAGCTTATCTGGATAATAGAATTATAGCACAGTTTTCTTATAGCAGGAATTGTTAATGAGTTTTAAGTCAGGGATAGAACAGCGATTCACAATAAACTGAAAATCATAACATGCCAAGGCAAACTCAGATTGTCATTTTTACCATTTCCACATAGATTAGCTATAGCTCCGGCAACCATGCGCAGAGTTTGTGGATCTTCAGCATCCTCAGCTGTTATTGACAAGAGACTGATTCCGCCTTCAGCCACTATAAGTTCCTGATTGAGTTCTGCAATTTGGGTGTAGATATGACAATGAGAAACTGGGACCAAGAAATCCCAAAATTCAATGTGAAACAGACAGATAGCAGGGGAAAAAAAAGTTGGAAACACCAAAATTTGCATAAGGTTGTAGAGCATGTACCATTCATTGCAAGATTTGCAAGTGCACCAGCTGCCACGCGACGAACAGTTTCATCTTCATAACTTCTTAGAAGCATCAACAAGGAGGTAAGTCCGCCTGCTGTGACGATCCGTTCCTGGTTTGCCTCTATATTACATAGGAAGTTTTTTTCAGCGGAATATAGAATCAAACAAGTATAATCAAAAATACTTGATGAGCGAATTAGAATTATTATCTAAGCCAGCTAGAGCAACATACAAGTGAATGTTTTTCTTTTATCGAAGTGTAAAGAGAACTTTCACTTCACAAATTAATACAAACAAAGTAATATTCTCAGCTTCATATTTTAGAAGACAACTAAGCACTACTAAATTATGACAAATAAGCATTCTCATTGATAGTGAACACATTAAGGGCTTGTTCTTTTTGTTGGGCAAAAGATCTTTTTGAGGAGAAAATATGTGTTTGGGTGGAAATTTTTTACTGGGAAACGTAAAAAGTAGAGATAAAATGTGTGTATAGAAAAAAGTAAAAGAAATTTTTTGGGTGAAAAAATTGTTTTCATCAAAAGTAGAACAAGGCCTAAGACCACAGGTACTTCTAATAAAACCCACCCACCTTCAGCTGCAAGGTTTGCCACAACTTTTACAGCATGAATCCGTACACTGGCATCTTCAGATTCAAGCATAGATAAGATCTTTCGAAGTCCAACTGCAGAGGTCAAATAAGAAGTATCATTCTGTCTGCTCAGGAATGCAACACATGCATCACATTACTAAGAAAACAAGTGTATACGCAATTACCTTGCTCAAATAGGGAATTAAATGATGGTTTATTACCATTTTCCAGTTCAGAATGTCTACCCTGAGACGTGAAAGAATGTGCAGCAGAAAAGCCATTCCCAGCTCCTACTTTGTCAAGATACTTTCGCATCTACATGACATACAATAGAAGATAGATGTACAGTTATAAAGCTACAAAGTATACATTGGTTGGTCCGTGATGAGTGAGAAACAGGGTTTTTCAGGTTCTAGTCAGTGTCCTTTTCCATTGTTTGGACAAAGCCGCTACCCAGGGCCCTGCTCAGGCATCATTAATTTTAGAGTCTGTTACTCAATTTTCCCTGTTTTGCTAGTTGATTTACATGGACATAATAAACAGGGGTGGGTATAAGGTGCAAGTATGCAACAAATAGTAGACCAACATGCTACATACCTGTTCAGCCTCAATGCTCAAGTGCATCAATTGAGTTTGCAATGTTGTAATTTCCTCTTGAAGCTTCTTTTTCTCAAGTGTTTCATCTTGTAACATTTTGTTAAGCTGTAGAATCTCTGTATTTCCACCTGCCTAGTGGCCAGAAGGATCCAATATAAGAATCAATGAATATATTAGTGGTATGTAAACAACAATATAAATGATTTGTGAGCAAGCAACCCACCCCAGCTGACGTCAACTGCATAACCTGACTTCTTAGTTTTTTCACCTCCTCTTCGGCTTCATTTCGCATATGCCTCTCACTCTGAAGCTCTTCTTTCAACTCAGCACCATTGGGCTCCTATAGGTACGCAATGATGACAGGGTGGTTATAAAAATGACAAAGGTAGTACATACAGAAAACATGTCTCTCTACTCTCTACAGGTGAAACACTTAACATTCGTGAAACAATCCAGGTCTTGTGATCCTAATAATTAAATTCATTAAGCAACGGTCTCACCTTCGACACAAGATTGAGCATCAGACTAGCAGCAGAACGCGATATTATACAAAGAAAAGATGAATAGATGAACCGGCTGAAGATAACATAAACCATATTCCAGAGCCACAGAAGTTGAAGGAGAACATGTTATACTAACAATACCTCACTGTAGCATTGGCCTTCGGCAGAGCCATTGCTGTGTTGCTTTTGCTGATTTATAATCCATTTCTCCTCAAGCTTCTTGATAGATTCTAAATAATCCATTTGGCATTTTGATCTCTCTTTCTGCCATAAAGAACATTTTGTGCACCAATCCATTAACCAGAAACCTTAAATTGTGCACTAAAGCTAAATAGGAAGAAATTTATTAAATCTCATAGCATCGAAGACAAACCTCTAATTCATCAGCGAATTTCCTTTGCATTTCAGCAATCTGGTTCTGAGCTTCCATGTTTATCTTTTTTAATTCATCATCAAAGCTGTGTTGACGCCTTTCATCTTCAGCAATGAGTTTGTCCAGCTGCACTTCAAGCTTTCTAGACAGACTCTTATAGTCAAATTCTTCCTTTATTCTCACCATATTCTCTACTTTCATAGCCTGAAAAATAAGTTGCATGGTCAAACCTTGTAGTTACAAGTCTAAACAGGGATAAAACAAGTAAGAATAAGAAAATATAATATGCACTATGATTCAAAATTCACGTCAATAAACAATGCCCAGCTCACCCTTTGACCAAATAATATGGTACTTGAAGTCTCACCACGATGCCGTGGTGAGGGACCAATTGTTACAATAAGTGAAGTTCTTGCAGAGCCTGCAAGGGAAATTTGATAATTTTCTCAAATAAAGCATTGGATAAGAGCCAAAACTTATAATCACTAGTAAAGGAAGTTGAGAAGCAACGGTTAGAAAAATTGCACAACTCACCCAACCCAACTATTCAAATAAATGGTTGTATAAATCTTCTGATATTTTTTAAAAAATAAAAATTCAGGCAAATCTCATATTTTTAAAAGTGTCTAACTAGCCGGACCATCAGAAAAAGGCAAGGTAAATAACTCCTTTAGCAGAGCTAGGTCAAGCTTTAGAATGGAAGGATGAAAAATCTCACCTCCAAATGAATCTTTAAGCAATCTCGTCAGTTTCGAATCACGAACTGGGACATGAGGACTATTTTCTGCCAATGCATTTATGCATTTTCCCAAAGCACTAAGTGAAAGATTAATAGACTTGGCTTCCTCCAAAGTGTGACCCTCACTACCTGTAACAATGACAATTATTATTTAAAATCATTTTGACCTCTCTTAAACAAGTAAGGGACGAGGCAAGCACAGCAGTAAATATTGACAGTGGATATGAGTATAATATACATTGAGGTCATTACAAATCCATCCAGCTGAACATCAAATTCAAATTACAGAGAGTAAGATCTACACCTGACTTGTGCACACGCTCTGAACCTGCCAGATCCACCACAATTAATTTTCCTTTTCGTAGGAGAGGCACATCACAGCCCTTAACCGAATGAGAGCAACTTTCATCACCACTGGAAGAAGCCTCACCTCCTCGGACAGACCTCCTAACTTGTACCTACAAGTCTCAAGTCGATCTGTCATTGTGTATTTCAAACTCATAATTATACTAAGCATATCCAATAAAAATAAAGCAATCCAGACTTCACACAAGTAAAATTAATGGAGTAAACAACTTAGTAACTCACCATAAGGAGGGCATGACTCCTAGAAGATTCAGTATTCAGCTTTGTATTAGCTGCAAACCGATGAGCCTCACCCAAACGTAAAAGCTCTAAAAAATTTGATTGATCCCGAATATCTACCACAGTTGCACCAGGCAAGGAAACTTCCCCACTTTTTGGATCTTCAACAATGGGTATATTATCATTTACAGGATTGAGAAGATCCTGGATCGTTTCCATGTAAAGCTGAAAATAGATAGCCAACACCAACCTTCAATGAGAAAACAAAGCCTAAGGAATCACTGATTACATCATGTTATTAAAAAAAAAAGGATGATATATTCTTCCTGTTGCATATCAATAAAAGGCAGGAAAATGCAGTTGGCATCCATCCAAAACATATTTTATGTATGTGAATAATAAGAAATAAGATCATACTAACTTGTAGATATGAGACTGAAACAGAATCAGTTTCAGGACATATGTCGGCTAAAATATCCTCCATGGACCGGACCATAATTCCACGGTCAGAGCTATCTTCCTCTCCCAACTCTCCAAGGGTAAAAGTTTTACCCGTACCTGTTTGCCCATATGCCATTACAGTTCCATTGTAACCTCCTAATACACTCTGCAAAAATGAAAACGCACATGAGTTCAATTGAGATGCGAAATTACCTACATTACAAAAGCATACCATACCTCAACAACAGGCTTTGCAACAACTTCATAGACACGCTTTTGTGAGGCGTATTCGGTTAGCAGTTCATCAAATTCATAGGTGTCTGAGTCCCAATTATTCTTCCTGAGTTTTAACCTCTTAAGCTAAAGAACACACATAAACCAAAAAGATCAAACTTGTGAGAAAAATGAATCATAGGAAACATTTCGGAAAGTAATTACAATGCATAGTCTAGCTACCTCAGGCTGCAATTCAACACAATCAGCATAATCTGCATCAGCTACCTTCTCCTCTGCATTCCGTGGCCTCAATCTCACAGCTACTCTAACCCTCCCAGAAACTACAACAAATGCAAAGATACAAGTACAAATAAATTGAGGAAAACTGTGAACATAGAGCTTTCCTGCACTTCAACTTTAGTTTAGGCCTATAGGCTAAATGCATATTAGGTCTGCTACATCCTTGCAGTCCTAATATAAGACTATGAAAGTCAAGTCCCCTTGAAAGTGATTTTGATCCCTTGCCTTGACACTATACCCAACAGATAATTCTTGGTATCATTATAAATTGGAAATACGATACTTCCACTTCCTTGTTGATTGATGTAAGGTAACGATTTTCTTAAGTTCATTGAATTACACGAAATCATCTCCGTAAGCTGATACTGCTTTCAAAAGAAATCAGAGTTTTCAGCCTCTATGCCCTGTCGCCGTTCAGATTCTGCAGTACATAGCTGTTTCTATCTGTATCTTACATGAACATCTACTCTTTCTTCTTTCCAGATATGGATTTGAAGTAACACACGCATATGCTAGCTAAGTCATATCCATCTAATCAAAATTCAAGAGTATGAATAATCCAGTCTATTATTACTGCAACTGTTTCAGTTATAACATCTCAACAGACCATGATATCTACAACATAGAGATTATAAAATTATACTCCCAACGTAAATAGCATGGGCTGCTCAAAACAGTTTCCCAAAAAAAATATTCAATCGGATATTACAACTACTTTGCTAGCAAACAATAGCCCTCATGAGGATAAATGCCAGCAAGTGATTCTGACAACCTATAGATCAGGTGGAAGTGATGAAATCGAGACCTTTCTCCAGCCCTAGCAGAACTAAGAACACAGAAAAGCCTCATAAGAAAAGGCTTTTTTTTTTTAACTTTAGAAATGATGAAGGTCACTGATCAGTTGCTTCTTCCAAATCCTTCACTAAACTACATAACTTTTTAATCAGATTAATTTATCTCAAAGCCTAGGTAGTCCAAAATTTAAGCACTGTAATTTATAACTACAGTGTAACATACACCTTGTTTGAGCCCTAAATCCTGCCTTTTAGATAAATAATCCCATCTATCTCTAATCCTAGGTGGTCCAAAGTTTCAAGTGCTTGTGAAATTATAATTACACTGTAAGATACACTTTATTTGAGCCCTCTATCCAACCTTTCAGATGAATAATGAATAATTTATATTTGGCATATGTGATTTCTGTTTCAATTCTGTGATCTGTTCAATTTTGAAAAAGAAGGCAGACCAAGAACTCAACATTGCCAGCAGTAGTAACGTCTCTTTGAATCTACCATCAGTGAACTTTAAGGTCATTATGAGCTATGAGTCGTTCCCTTCAAATTTCAAAACCACTATAAAACCACAAGTCCTCATACTGTGCACAGTGTGTGCGATTTAAAATTCGTAGACATTCCAGATCCAGAGAATAATTGAATCAGTCAAAACTGACAAAGCAACTAATCACACATTCACTCTCTAATTATCCAATAATTGATTCATTCAATTGGAGATTCAAAGAAAGCATAAGAGTTGAACATGTGAAATCAAACAAGCAGGGAGAAGAGGACTACTCACCACCGTCAGAAGCGTATTTGCCATTAGCACCGCCAATGGAGTTCGTCCGACGTGGCGGTGGCTTCGATTTGGAAGACGACCTAGCCGGAGCCAGCGAAGAAGACCTCTGCGCCCCTCTGTGAGCGCCATTCCTATAACCACCGCCTCCGGAATTAGACATCGCCGATCGCAAAAACCAACGCCTTCGCTCAAACCACTGTCACCACCGCCGACATTACAGTTCGGTTGTTCAGAAATCTTCGAACGGAAGAGGGAGAAAGAAGCACGGAGGCCAAAACAAGTAGGAAGAAGACGAAGAAGAGGATTTGAGTTGGTGAAAAATTGGAATCGAGGGTTTCGAAGCTGTTCTTGGTTAGCAGATGTTTTTTACAGTTCTGAGTTGAAAGAGGGGCGTGAAGAAGGGATGGGGAGCGGGGGCCACATATGAACAGAAAGAGACAGATTCAGTCATGACGATTTATTGTGGGGCCCGCCAAAAAAGTGACTCCGTGGCTAACTTAAATTACGCAGTCCCGCTTGACTGGTGTAAGTTGTAATGTGGCGGTGCTTTTTTATGGCTCGAGCCACTTACTAGGTTAAATTTAAACTCAATGTTCAAAATGGCATTTAGACTTGACTATATACTACTGTATTAAAATGTCAAACGATGAATGTCGTGAAAGTCTCGTACTTTCCCAATCAACCCCTAGCTCATGTCTCCATCCCATGATCTTGATTGTTGACCAGAAAAACAAAGTCTAACTCTATGATTATGATTTACCATCAAATAGGAACAATACAACTTTTTGAAGTTATGTCAGCATAGATTAAGTTATATATTAGATTATCAAAGCTAGATTTTTGCCATTTTACTCAACTGTAACATCGTACACTTATATTAGATAGTTACGAAGTCGTGATATCATCGTTCTCGTACTTTTTCTTGAGCCTTTTCCTGTGTTTGTGTCTTTGTTTTAATTTTTTTGCTTAGTTTATTGCATTGTTGGTTTTTACGTAGACCGAGATGAAACTAGACCGCTCATCCGACGCCCACTATTTGAACTCTTTCCTAATTGAAAAATAATGGAGCAAAGCCAGGGGTCATTATGATGGGTCTACCACCTCCAATCTATGGCCTTTATTCAAACTTCAAAGTTATTGGGCTGGGTCCACAATGGCCGGCCAGCCTTCTTCCTCCTTTTAGCGGGCTGGACCCAGATGTGTACTCGCTACATAATCAATCAACACCTATAATTAACATTTTTTTTACAAGGAACCCAACTTATGTGGTAAATCCGGGATGCGTAGCCCAGTCGGTAACGATTATAGGTCTGTAAACCGGCTTGCACCGATCAGCTCGATATAGTGGCTAGAGAAATGGTAAGAATTGTATTTCCGAGTCCTACATAGGCCTTGTTCAATTTCTATATAAACAATTTTTTCCTCCAAAAATTGCATTTTACTTTTTTCTAAACTCAATATCACATCTCCACTTTTTAGTTTTCAGGACAAATTTTTCACCCAAAATTTCACTTTTCATTCTACTTCTACGGGCTTGTTTCATCTAGGTCTGAAATGCCCCCACCCTGACCCCCCAGATCCTGCCTATGCGGGATTTCCCTGGATAAATGTTGTTGTTGTTGTTCTACGGGCTTGTTTCACTTTTGCTAGTCTTTGCACAATTGCTGGTCTTCCTTTTTCGAGTTTTACTACCGTTTTTCAGGGATCTGTTTAATTGGGCCAAGCCCGGCCCATTTATTCGACACTAGCTTAGATCGGGCCCAACTGAGCGGGTCAAGTTCTTACCAACATCTAAATTCGGAGCTCCGGTTTCGTTAACCCGAACTTTCTTCCGTCTTCCTCAATCCTCTTCCTCCTCGTTTCAGCAAGAGAGGAACGCAAAATCCCCAAACTTCGACCGACATTACTCATTCTTCGATTCGCATACGCTCTTTCCAGTTTCAATTTCGTCCCACCAGGCTCCATTAATCGCTCTGTGCAAACAATCACAAGCGAGGTCTGTAATTCAAAGGTGTATTTCCGACTCAGCAGAAATTCGGCTACCTAACTTTAAAATCCCGATCGATTATCTCATAATGAACTGGTTGTTGTTTGCTTTTAATAGGAGTTTTTGCAAGCAATCGTGTTCTCCAATCCATATCTTCTTCTGATGCGGAGTTTCGAAGTTAAGAGCAGGTGAATAATTACTACTTTTTTTGCAGGCCATGGAGGCGGTGGTTCCTCACAAACTAGGTTTAAACCACTCCCAACAATTCTAAGCAACGAAATTGAATTTCAGGTGAAGAAGTCACTTTTTGAAGTTATTAGTTCTTCTGATGCCATATGCACACACTAATTGCTCTGTGCATAGATCAGTGCATACAAACTAAACTACCTTCAATTCGATCTGCATGGTATTAACTTATCCTTATTAGTGGATGCAAACAGATTTGATACATTGCTGAAACTGAGGAAATTGAAATTGCATTGCATAGCTTTGAATGAAATAGATGAAAACAAATTAAAAAGAAAGAAAGAATGATCATCTATATGATCAGGTTGGATGGAAGATGATTGTGTTGAGATAGATTCTGAAGCTGTTTGAAGAGAAGTTGATTCTCTTTGATGAGAAGAGCAGCTTTCTCTCTCAATTTCTCATTCTCCTCTATAATGTTCTGGTTCTCAAGATACAGCTTCAAGTTCTTGAACACCATCTTTCTCTTATGCACCTCCTTTGACAGTCTCTTTCTGTTTCATCACCCAAAAAACAAAACAGTTTGTAAAAACTATGCAGAAAGTTTCACAGGTAACAAGAGAAATGAAGAGGGCAACTACCTCTTCAGTCTTTGAATATGAATTGTATTGCATTTTCTTGAGGTACGTGCTTTTCTTAAGCTTATGTACATGCTGATGATCTTTCTTTTAGCTGTTTAATTTCTCTCTAGTTGATGCAGTAGAAATGAAACAACAGCTTAGGTGTAAAAACCAGGTGAATGAAAATGTGTCCTTTTTATAGTAGCTTTGGGAGCTATCTTGAGAGGAGGATGAAGAGAGAGGTGGGCTGTGGGCATTTTTGTAATCATGGCTCATGATTACAAAATAGACGAGACAGAAAATTTGCAGAGAAATGCAAGAAGACGGCTGTGAAAATCATGAAATTTTAGTCACCATTGATATTATTGCTAACAGAAACTTGTCATTTTTCCTTGTTTTTTTAGCCATGTATTTGCAATTGCTAGTAACAAATGTGATCATGTTTGTCAATTAAATCGGTGAGTCTTGGCTGTTTGTATTATGACTGCAATGAAGGTGGAGTAAGAAAGAGAGTTACTGTCTAAATCTCTGTAAGTATGTGGAAACTAAAAACATGAACATTTATTGCAAAGAAAGGCAGCAAGGTGATGTTGAAATTTCACTATGGACATCTGTTGTGTAAAGTCACTGTTAAAATGATGGGTTTTTTTTTCCTTCATCCTTTGTATTCACTAGATTTGGCCGTTGAGATCACCAAACTCATCATCATACTTGGTGGTTGAGATCATATTTAAAACTTTGAGCAATCTAAAACACCTAAACCTTTGTTTCTTACACACAAAGAAATTATACCGTACCCTACCTAGCTCTTATCCTTTCCTTTTATATAATATAAGATTAAATTTCATGTATCCTCTTCTACCATCTAAAGGCAAACTAAGCCGATTTGGAAGTGTAGAAAAGTCGATAGAAAACTATGTATTCTCGCTGTGGAGGAACACTTGTCATTTTACCTATATATTAAGAATTTCTTAATGACCCACTTAGCGATTAAAGATAATATTGGAAAATACTTAGCAAAATGTGTAGAATGACAATTTTTCCTGAAATGAGAAACTAAGTTGTATAGTGGCAACAATGCCCTCATAGGCCATTGCACATGTGTGAATGATTGTTCACATGGGGGTCCAAATTTTGTTGTGTGACTAGAGGGTAGAGAGTAATGAATGAGGGTGAAGAAAATTGCAGATGAGTAGAAAGTGAAGGCACAATGTGTATTTTGACAGAGAGCTATGAAGGCAATAAAAGAAGAGTCAATGTGGTTAGGTTCCTTCTTTTGTCGAGTTTCAGCATGTAATTGAGTGCCAAAAGGTCCCAATTTGCTGTTTTGGGTTTTTGGAAATTGAGCACGAATTGTACGAGTTAAAAACCAAAAGGAACCCGCCTTTTCCCTTGTCCTTTTCTTCTTTCCAATGCATTTCATTTTGGTATTGCCAGAACTATATGCTTAAATCAAACCAATGCCTATGATAGGAGTATTTTATTCTGAAACGTAACTTAAGTATACATACATGACCTAAATTTGGAATGATTAAGGATTAGACTTGCAAAGGTGCCAAAGGTCATAACCTGCATATTTGAAGGTACTGAGACTTTTATTAGGGGTGTGCATACCGACCATAATTTATCTAAACTGTTGAACCATAGAATATAAAGAAGGTTAGACCACGAATCAGATAAAATTGTTATGGTCTTATTATAATCCGATCCAGTCTTACTATAGAGACCAATATATCATCTTCGTTATAAACTCTTCATAATTTATATTTAAAATGGTTCATTTTTTTGATATGATTGATCATGTTTCGAACATAGAAATTAGGGCAATAAATCATTTTTACAAGAGGAAGATATTGGATACTCCGTATAATTTTTCTCAATGGAGAACATACGTTGACGCCTCTACAACGCACTTGAGAATTACTTTGAAATGTCAATACAATAAACTCAGATTCCTTTGCCAAGTAATTTTGTAGGGTTATTGCCATTGCATATCATTATGCTTGAGAAATGCAATACTCTTCATGATAGCATTTTTGAAAAAAATTGAAGTAGCCTAAAATCATACTCCGTTGTCAGGATCGGGATCCTTGGATCGGATCGGAAGGGGGTAGCAGGATCGGATCGTTAGGATCGTAAGATCCTACATTATAACTAAAAAATATACGATAACCTAATATATTGTATATTTTCTTATATATAAACTCTAAAATTTAATAAACATAATTAATTTGATGAGTAAAAATATTTTAAGATGAATCGGGTTAATAATTTAATGGAAAAGAGATATAAACTTTGAGCTTAGTAATAATATATAAATATAATAGTGATTGTTTGGGATCGCAAGAATCGCTTGTAGGATCGTTAGAATCGTGTGTAAAATCAAAATCCAATTAGAATTTTATGTTAAATCATTTAAGATCCTAATTTAATAAGATCCTACTTAGGATCGTGAATCGATTTATGACTTTTGGATCGTAGAATCGTTTGAATCGTAGGATCGAGTCGGGATTCTGATAACTTTGATTATTTTTCATGCTGATCTTTTACACGAAAATGTCATATTTGCTAAGTTTCAGCTAGCTAGTAGTTGTGTACGTACTCACGCCCAACCTGCACTATCTATAACATTAACATGAACTTGTTACATAATCGACAACGTAACGTTACAAATACTAAGCTAGCAAACTTAGTAAGAATACTTCCAGAGCTTGGAAATTGCTTTGCTATGTTTTCTTCATTAAATTTGGATCTGACAAGATGTATTTGATAAGAAAAAACATATAAGCATTGATGGTTTCACATGCATGTTATTATCAGAAACTTATGATGTGGTCCATAGTATCATCTTCACCAGCCAGTTGCTTCCAGCTCACAATACGAACCCATAACTCATGATAGATGATTCAAGATTAAAACAGAGTTAATTGTCTCACTATTTCATTTGTACGTGCATAAAAAAAACCGTTAATCTTCTAGTCCGCCTACATTTCATAGAGAGATGATTCTAAACTTAATCTAATGCTTAATCTATACTACCTATAGTATAAAGCGGAGACAATGTCTTCACAAAAAATTGCGTCACGTGTCATTCCTATAATAAAATAATCAGTTGGGCCCTCCTTTATAAAAAATAAGGTAATTAGAATCTCATATATGCTTAAAAATTATCAAAAATTATGAATTATCCCGAAAATTATAAATTATCTCTTATCAAGAATTAGTTGTAATCTTCTAATAAATATTATTTTTAATAAAAACGTGATATTTATCATAAAGTATTTTTGAACAAACACAACTTATTTATATTATGAGTTGATTTACCATCATTGGTAAAAAATACTAATCACAATAGAAAATTTAAATTTAGTAGGTAGAAAATTTGGAAATAAAGATATATTCTAATTATTTATTTTTTTAAATCCGAATTTTATTTCAAAATTATAAAGATTAAGATAAAATCAAAAAATACAACTATAAGATTATTTGTTTGGAATTTTTTATAATTTTGAAATAAAATTCTTGAAACTAATAATTACACTAAATCGATATTTCATAATTTCCTATCTACTAAATTTAAATTGCTTATCTTTTCAAACAACCATTGAAGATAAAATCATGTAATAATCTTTAAAGTCATATCTATATCTATATCTAAAAGATTAATTTCTATTTAACAATATACCTATATTATTTCTTATCGAAGAAGTTTATGAAACATATCTATATTAAATCGGGTTTATAATCGCATTACCCGTACATGGTACGGGGGTTAAACTAGTTGGGTTATAAAAGTGTTTTATTTGCCGGAGATATATATATCCACATAAACAAAATACTATTTTAATTAAATAAAAATCAAACGAACATATACAATGCTTGCTCAACCTACCATTTTCCAAAATCTAAGTTACTGACCATGGTCCATAAGGGCATATAATGAGTTTTCGAAAATATTAAACAAAAACCTCGAATCTACATAAACCGTATACAAATATATAGAGCAATCTTATATGAGAAGGACAATAGAATCCTTCTCAAGCTGGATTCTTATCCTATAAAATCCATTTCCGTCAAAGTTCCTCTTTTATCGAAAAATTACATTCTTACTTATAATCAGCCCAGCCACCTCAGCTCGCCGATTCCTGTATTTTTCTTGCCCTAACTCTCGTGTAAGAATGTTCTTCTAGCTCTGTTCATGGAGCATAACACTAACAACTTCTGGACTGACCGATGCTTGTTTTCATACCATGTGATTTGTAAGTTAGGTGGGGCAACTTTTTTTTTTTTGGTCGGGGTGGGGCAACTTTTGTAGTGTATGGTTTGTGTTACTACCTTCAAATGAATGAAGATCAGCTTGTTCGGCTAAGAATAGCATTTGTGCCCAAACCAACCGAACACAAGCCCAGGCCCATATACGGTGGAGCAGCACAATGGGCCAATAGGCAGAATATCGAACAAGTTACGTCTCATAAAGCTTAGATGTTGTTATTTGGTTGTAAGTTTTTCACATATAAATAACCTTTAAATGCCAGCATAACGTTACTACACAAGACAAGAAACAGTAAGTAAAATAATTAATCGCCCACGGTTACAATATCGATTTCTACCTTGACTACAAATTTATTTATTTAATAAACAATAGCCGGTGCGTAACGCTAGACACAATGGAATGAAACGCAGCGCTTTTAATGCATGCCCACCACGTGGTCTCATTAACTCGATGCTTTAACCCCAGCAACTCACACGCTAAGTCTTGTCCGCCAATCTCCACCGTCCAAATACCAGATGATCTCACCAGCAGTAACAAACAAATTCCAACAGTGTGGTGCGACACACCAGATAATTACTCATAATGCGAATAAAAAAATTAAAATAATTTAAACAAAAGGACCACTCACTGGACCCTCAGACCTCAGTATCTTGACCCATCATAATACCCCACTATCCATCAACACACCGCCTGCTGCTAGAATGCGCAGCAGCTTTTGCTAAAATAAACCAATGGAAGAAAAAGCAAAAGGAAAAAAAACAGACTGGAATGACCAAAAAGTACAAGCAAAAATCGAAAAATTACCAAACAAACCACACACTCTAACACAACACTACGGCGGCGACGGCGACGGCGGAGACCAGCAACGAGAGCCCCTTGAACGCCGTCACGGAAACGGCGGCGGCTTTTTCGGGAGAGGCATCGCTTGCCTTGGACGGAGCGTCGGCCGGAGAAAGATCAGGAGAAGGTCCCATCGGAGCAGGAGGAGAGGCCGTCGGAGTATCGGAGGCCGGAGCAGGGGCTTCCGCCGGAGAAGGAGTCGGAGATTCGGATTCCGGCGCCGGAGCGGGAGCCGACGAGGGAGCCTTACCGAAGAGCGCCTCCGGGAGGAGCACGCTGTCAACGGTGAAGATGACGACGGGAGGGTCGTCGAGGACGGTGGACGCCAGCCTGGAAGTTCCGACGCCGGTGTCGAGTGAGACGTCGTCGCCTGCGGTCTTCACTTTGAGGTCGTACTTCCCGGCGCCGCCGGTGGCGAGCGTGGTGAGGGAGTTCTTGGAGGTCTTGAGAGATCCCTTGGGGTTGTAGGTGTTGAGCGCGTGGAACTGGAGAAGAGAGACGAGCTCGGCGTTGGAGAGCTTGGACAGATCCGGGACGCCTTTGGCCTTGAACGCCTCGTCGTTCGGAGCGAACAGTGTCAGTCCGTCGCCCATCTGCGTCTGGTAAACCTTCAAGAAACACAAAACAGCCACAATGTTCAAAAAAACTCAAAACCCTAGGATTTCAAAAATGCAGAGAAAGAATCGTGTCAATATACCTTGAGGACACCGCTGGAGGAAATGAGAGAGGCGAAGGTCTTGCAACCGGCCTTCTCGAGGACGCCGGTGAGGTTTCCGGTGGCGGCGGAGGGAGCGGCGGCGGCGAGGACGGCGGGAGCGTTGATCGGAGAGCTGACCTCGAGGACGGAGATATTGTAGGGGATCTGCTTAACGGCCTTGGTGTAGGTACAGTCGAGCTTGGAGCCGGGGACGGCGGAGCCGAAGCCGACGACGCCGCCTTTGAGGTCGGTAATGTTGACGGAGCCGAGGTTTCCGGGGGCGTTTCCGGTGGTCTGGTAGAGAGTGGTGGAGAGCGTGGTTCCCTTGGAGATCTGGTGGAGCTTCTTGGGGTCAAAGTAGTCGAGGAGGACGTGGAGGCTCAGCTCGTTCTTGATGGCGGCGAGAGGCTTCGAGGTGAGGGAGGACATGGCGGAGTTCGGGATGGCGAGGACGGTGATGGTTTCGCGAGAGTTGATCTCCGAGTCTAGCTTCGTCCGAGTGAGGTAGTCGCTGAATTGGCTGTATTCCGGCGTGGCGGAGAGGATCTCCGTGATGTTGTGGGCGGAGGCGACGGCGGCGAGAGCCAGGACGGCGAGAGGGAGAAGAATGAGGCGGTGGGAAGCCATGGGAGGAGCTTTCGAGAAACCTGCGGATTGTACTGGAGAGAGAGACTGAGAGTGAGGGTGGTTTGTTAGAGTGAATAGAGGGAGGTTATAGAAAGGCTAACCATGGTTAGATTAAAAAGGGTAAATATTGTAACCATGGTTAGTAGCTGGTATGTGTGTCCAACGGAACAAAAGCAAAGTTATTTGTTGGGGATAGGGTTTACAGCTGGAAATTCCATGAGAGTAAACAGATAGGGGATTACGTGTAAATGTGTTACAAGTATATTTTTGAGCCATCGTAAATGACGGAAACAGAAAGGTGTGAAAATTATATTCCAATTTGGTTTTGCTAGCTAAACTTAGCTTTAAGATAAAAATTGCATAACACGCAATTAGGCAAAAAATTGTTCTAATATAAGAATTTCACTAATGGTTTGGAGTGATGGGCAGATGGGGTCGGGACAATTTTCTCATTTTAAAAAACTTTTTCCTTTGTCGGTGGTAACGGATGGTCACTCTAATTAGTGGTCAGGAATGCAAACTTTACCATAACGTGCGTACTGGTTTCAAGTCTCAACATTCAAAAACGTTAGAAGCTTAATTGTGTAACTTCACATTATTGTGCACATGTTTTCCGTAAGAAGATATCGTAGAAAATCGACACCCAAACAAATCGATATAAAAAGTTCATACAACATATATAAGTTAATAACGAATAACAAACCAAAATATATCGATGTTAGATGTAGTATGGAAGGAACACAAGAGGGATTGTCCGATGCAAAACGCCGTAAAAATAACATATAAGATGTTAACTGAAAAGGATATAAAAAGATATTTTATATAAAATCTATGGAGACCTTAGATTTGGACTCGTTATCAAAACTCCTAAGTACCTCCTGAAGATCCACGGCTTTTCCAAACCATACCGACAACATGTCAACCATAAAACCCATGCTAATGAACCTACCAAGACGATGATTGAGTATCGAGGACAAACTGTTTTCAAACCTAATCCACATATATAGTCTTATAAGTAAATTATGAAGTGAAATGCCTTCTACAAGCTACATCATATCCTGGTTGCAGTCTTTATCATAAATTCTTTATGCCGTTTGTTTTAAGAGTGAACCACACACGTACTAGATCTAGAGATTTAGGTTAACACAATTTCGAATATCAAGAAACATTTTCATGGCACAAAATGGCGCGTAGCTAGCTAGTACAACCATTGATTAACCAACTTTAATTACCTTATTAATGACATGCAAATTTATTATTCATTTATTCAGTTTATATAAACAATAGGGTTTAGGTTAAGAACAGTTGTGACTTGTGTGAATCCCATTTTCATATACGTGCCATATAGTGTGGCCAGTAGTCAGTTGTGACTATATATATGTCTTCACATTCTTGTAGGGCTAAGCAAAGTTATCCGATCCGCCGATCCGATCCGGAAAATCCGCCGATCCGATCCGAAAATATCCGCATCCAAAATGATTCGTTCAAAATTGATCCGTATCCGGTCCGATCCGCTAATTTTTCCGGATATTTGGACCGGATACGGATAGAGGTTTTGAGTCTTTCGGATATCCGAAAATATCCGAATATATATATATATACTATGTTTGTAGAAAGTGAAAATAAATTACTATTAGGTCAAAACCCTAAACTTACCTTTACCACTTTCATATTTTCTTACCGCATGTTAATACTAATTAAGTACTTATAGCTTAAGCTGGATAATAATTTTGACTTTGAATTTGATTATAGCTTAAGCATGTTAATATTAGTTATTGTTTATAACTTTACATTGAATTTCATATAATGTTTTATAGCTAGTTAGATTTTTGGACATGAATTGAATATAAAATTATACTAAATTTTTTTGCTTGAAAATTAAAATGGATAGTTTGGATATCCGGGATATCCGGCTCCGGATATCGGATCCAATCGGATAATTTTTAGCGGATATCCGGCCGGATACGGATCGGATACGGATCGAGCTTTTTGGCAAAATAAATTTTCGGATATCCGGGTTTTCGGATCGGATCGGATCGGATAATCCGAAAGCTCAGCCCTACATTCTTGCACGACACTTCAATTTCATCAAAGGTAAAAACTACAAGGGGGTGTGGGGGGGAGGTGAGATGAGTGATTCCGGAAGAACTTAAGTAATCTTTCATTGCCATGTATTCACCTCCATTGTCTGAGTATAAAACTTTTATTTTTGTGTTGAAGAAGTTTTCTACTAATGAGCGATATTTTTTGAAGATGGTGAAAGTTTCAGATTTGTGTTTCATGTAGTAGATCCAAACATACTTTGTAAAGTGATCGACAAAAATTATGTAGTATTTGAAACCATCATAAGAGTGAATAGGCGAAGTCCAGACATCAGAGAAAACAATTTGAAGGGGAAATTGTGATTCAATAGTAGATTTCCGGAACGGAAGTTTGTGACATTTATTAATCTGACTAGAGGTACAATGAGATTGCAAAAAAGCAGTAGAGCCTAAATTGAAATTGCGAATCAAATATCGAAAAACTTTTGAAGAGGGATGGCCGAGGGTGTGATGCAAGTTGGCAGGCGGCTTAGCTGTAGAGGCATGGGCGACAATGGCTTGGTGAGGCCAGACGTACACACCGTCCACGCAGGAACCTTTAAGAGTGATGGTGGTTGTGGCTCGATCCTTGACAAGAAAACAATCCGACAAGAAACAAATTTCACAGTTATTTTCAGCACAAAATTTTGAAACGGAAATTATATTTTTGGAGATTTTTGGAACTAGAAGAACATTTGTGAAGGAAAACGATTTGTGTGAATGAAATAAACTAAAAGATCCGGAGTGAGTGATTTTTAAACCTGTTCCATCACCGACGAATAGATCATCAGGACCCGAGTAAGGATGATGAAGGGATAGGGCGTTTAGGTCGTTTGTAACATGGTGAGAGGCGCCACTATCCATAAGCCATTGGGAGGGGTTTGGTAGGGCTGAGATGACATTGGCTTGGGGAAATGATTGAGAGAGAAAGCGGTTTGAGGAAGGGAGACGAACCTGGGGATAGTCTTCACGAAGGTCAGTGCATTGGTTGATGACATGGCCGACTTTGAAACAATATTGGCATCGACCCTTGAAGGGTTTGGATGGCTGCTGAGTTGGTGGAGTAGGATTGGGGCGATTTGGTTTGTTGGTGTAGGCTGGTGGTGGAGCGGATTGGTGCTGCCATGGAGCCGAGTTGTTGGACGGTTTGATCTTGTTCTTCCCTTTGTAAACTTGAGCATTGAGGGCTGTAGCCGGGGCGTTGTCAGTGGTGCTCTGAGATTGAATGTCAATCTCTTTGAGGATGAGCCGCTCATGGAGTTCATGAAAGGTGATGGGAGTCTCTCGATTATTGACGCCGTCAATAACGGATTGATAGGTGGAATCGAGCCCTTTGAGAACGTACTCGGTGAGGTCCTCTTGGTTGACCGGTGCACCAAGAGAAGCGAGAACGTCGGCTGCGATCTTCATGTTTTTCATGTACTCCACAATAGGTGTATAGCCCTTCTTCATGGTTTGAAGCTTCGTCTTGAGTTGCTTCTTGTGCCCCCGGGAAGCGGTGGCAAAAGTTTGTTGAAGTAGATCCCAGGTTGCCTTTGAGGTGGCTGCCTGAGTTACAAGGTTCACCACGTCGTCAGTGAGAGTGCCAAGGAGAGCACTGTGGACGAGTTGGTCTTGTCGTTCCCAAGTTTGGAATGGTGGATTGGGAATCCTGGAATTGTTGAGGCCGGGAATAGTCTCGGCTGGAGCAGTGGTTGTACCATCAATGTAACCGTACAGACCATGTCCAGTGAGGGTGATTTTCAATTGCGTTTTCCAGGCCAAGTAATTGGTTGAAGAGAGTTTGATAACATGAGCCATGTTAACAATGGTGAAGGGTTTTGTTGGCTCAAACGGATTGGGTAAGGGGGAGGATTGTTGAGCCATGGTGATGAATGGGTTAAAGGAATTTTGTGGAGGATCGTATTTCTGCGACTGATACCATATAAAGGGAGTAACTCTTGATAGAGTGCAGTGATTTTATTGAATGAATGATACGAGTACTTATACAGAGTTTAGCAAGAGAAATAGCCTAACCCTAGTACACTTGTCTAGCTAGAATCAAGGATGAATCTTAACAAGTAGATTACGTACAGCTGAGTTGTTGACATGATAAATACAATAATTAACTTAATTTATTTCTGTCACTAATACAAACAACCCTCCATCACCAACAAATTAAGTGTAAATCCCCTTGTAAATATACATGGAAATTTTTTATATATACTATAGCCTAAAGACCTCATCATGCGCCTCGACACACAAGAAACGGATTCTGAACCGAACTTGCTAAAGTTTGTATGTCGATACCTCATCATGCGCCTCGACACACAAGAAACGGATTCTGAACCGAACTTGCTAAAGTTTGTATGTCGATGGATTGTGGGTCGTATCCATATAGCTCTAGCACATAAATATAGCGAGATTTTGAGACCGTGGGACTAGCATTGTGTAATGGCCGGTTTTTTCCCAAACCATTGGCGAAACGGGTAGGGTCAGATTCAGGGGACCATTGGTGATTCGGGATGGGACTAGTGGAACGTTGAAGGGCAGACAAATGTAGTTGCCGACAACGGAGCAAACACCAGAAGTTTGTGTGGGTGTGGGATCGATCTCTAATCTCTTTACTATATCTTTGGCCTCTAACAACAAATTGCATTGTATAAATGTTATGCTGCCTTCTGGCAATTGCAACCATTTGTGGGTGTTTTCATCGCTGTCCTTTCTTTGCCCCACTACTACAAAATACATACACACTCAAGTTTTCTTCTTTTCTATGTCTCTTTTCTTTACAATTTGAGGAAAGGGGAAAAATGAACAACTACAAATAGTGGCATGTGCATAATTGGTTGAATGATGAGGGTTTCATTGCTAAAGTTGCATGCTATTTTTAATGCTCACAGGGGCACTCTTTTGTTCATCCGGAGTGTATAGTATATAGGAATTTGTAGGTTCCACCTTTGCACAACAATACGAATGGTTTATTAAAGCATGTCTTCAAAATAAAAAATACGAGTATCAAATTTCCATGCACGAATCTTACTATTTTATCCCATTTGGGCCTAATGGGCCTATCAAATTCGCCATTTAGGGATAATGGGCCTTTCTTACTATAAAAAGGTCATGGAATTTTCGGAAGAGTCCATTGCAGTGCGTGAAATCACGATTCTTTTAGTGAAATAGTACCTCTACCAATTGGTAACAAAAAGGTTTCGTGGTGTAGTTGGTTATCACGTCAGTCTAACACACTGAAGGTCTCCGGTTCGAACCCGGGCGAAGCCAGACTTGTGTTTTGTTTTTGAAAATTATTATTTTTGGATCGTTTCTTATAACTTCTCCAAATCAAATTCTATATGCTCAAGAGTTTTGACAGCAAACCATTCAAAGATCAAACCGAATAACACAAGTGAAAATGAAATTCTTGATCTATTTAGAAAGCCCATGTTCCCTCCCACCCCTTTCCAGCTAGGAGATTGCTATGATTGAATGCGTTCTTGATAACATTGAATAACTAAGTCTTCATTTAATTCATAGCCAAGCCATCGATCAGGCCGACCCTTCACGTTGATAATTCATTAAGCTCTGTTGTGTTGTTTAGTAGAAAGCCTAATTGGGTTGGCTGGCATATGTTACTTTTCTTTTGTACGTGTTGTCTTTCTTCACATCTCTTATACTTTATAGTATTTTTAGTCCTTGCATGGTAAACGATAGCTCTATATAATGATAAAAATATCAAATAATTTGCTAACAAATTAACGTGCACTCAAGAATGCTTATTAATAATATCACTTCAGCTACATTCACAAGAGATTTTGCTTGACCTACTATTCTTCAAGAAACAAATCAAGTCTACCATGGTCACTTTCATGCACTCTTAATATTATTTTTGATTGGTTGACATAAGCCTAACTCACCAAATCAAACACCACCTTCAAAAAAGTTGACATTTCCTATATTTAAACCAAGATGAAGTTCTTCTTCTTTGCTCAAACAAATCCTTATCATTCTACCACAATGGACTACAAAATCCCTCTCTTTGTTGCCTTTTCATGCTTACTATCTCTCCATTTCCTAATCCTCTGTTTCTCAAGAAACCGAAAACCAAGCAAACTTCCTCCAGGGCCAAACCCATGGCCAATCATAGGCAACATCCTCCAACTCTCAAACAATCCTCACCATTCACTAACAAACCTCTCAAAGATCTATGGCCCTCTAATGACTCTCAAGTTAGGGTCCATCACAACTATCGTGGTCTCGTCCGTAGACATCACCAAACAAGTCCTCCAACTCCATGACAAGTCCTTCTCTAGTAGGCGAGTCCCCGAAGCCGCCAAGGCCTTGGATCACCATAGCTATTCAATGGCTTGGTTGCCAGCATCACATCAATGGAGGAAGCTTAGAAAGATTGCATCCATCCAGTTGTTTACGAAACAACGGTTAGACGCCACTCAAAAGCTCCGTCACACCAAGGTGATTGAGCTTCTTGGTTATGCGAAGGAGTGTTCTGAGATGAACCAGCCTGTGGATGTTGGGAGAGCTGCCTTTACGACGACTCTTAATCTGTTGTCGAACACTTTTTTCTCGGTTGATCTCGTTAGCTATGGATCGTCTTCGTCTCAGGAGTTCTTGGACCTTGCTCATGCTATAATGGAGCTTCTGGGTAGGCCTAACTTGGCTGACTTTTTCCCAGCTTTGAGGCGGTTTGATCCGTTTGGTGTAAGGCGTGACTCGGAGGGTTACTTTAGGAACATGTTTGGTGTTTTTGATGATATAATCAAGAAGAGGCGACATGATGAATCGTCGTCGAAACTTTCTAGCAAGGATGATGTTTTAGGAACACTACTCAAGATTAGTGAAGAGGATGGCTCTGATTTTAGTCTTCTTGACATTAAGCACTTGTTCTTGGTAAGTTATTATCTCTTCTTTGATATATCTCTTAATATTCAAAATAGTTAATCTATGATATGTTATTACATACCGGTTTAGACGACTTAGAATCAGAACATACAAGTGGTCTAGTGATTCGTTCTTTTCTTAATAATTCTTATACTTGTTTGTACATGTTGGCTCCTTAGACTCTATTAGAGGCGGGTCCATATTGAGTTGTTGTTGTTGTTGCTGTTAACGTTGTTGTTCTTGTGTTCTGATACGAGTTCGGTTTGGTCTTTATACAGGACTTAATCACGGCTGGAACAGACACAACCTCAAGCACATTAGAATGGGCAATGACAGAGCTACTCCGGAACCCAACAAAGCTAGCGAAAGCTCAAGCCGAAATCTACGAAATCCTTGGCAAGGACGAGGGGCTAGTTCAAGAATCCGACATTGAGAGGCTACCTTACTTGCAAGCAATAGTCAAAGAGACCTTCCGGCTTCACCCGGCTGGCCCGTTGCTACTACCACACAAATCCGAGACCAAAGTAAGCTTGTGTGGCTATATTGTGCCCAAGAACACACAATTGTTAGTGAATGTATGGGCTATGAATAGAGATCCAAGAAACTGGCCAAACCCGGAAACCTTTCATCCTGAGAGGTTCTTGGGCTCGGAGATCGATTTTAGAGGCCAAGATTTCGAGTTGATCCCGTTCGGAGCAGGGCGAAGGATTTGTCCGGGGTTGCCCTTGGCTCATAGGATGTTGCATCTAATGTTGGCGAATCTTGTACATTCGTTTGAGTGGAGGCTTGAGAATGGGATGAGAGAGGAAGATGTTGATATGAATGAGAAGTTTGGGATTAGTTTGCATAAGGCTAAGCCTCTCTTGGCTGTTCCTTTGGCAAAGTGAGACCAATCATTAGTGTAATTTGTGACTATGTGATTAAGCTAATTCGGGTTAGTGTCCAAATTTTGGTTTGTTAGGTTAGCTAGCCGGCCCATGTTAGCAGTTAGCTATGTGCTAAATTAGGAAAACGATAATGTCTAAAAGTCTACAACTAGTCATCTTGAAGATCTCATGTGCTTGTGTCACGGGCTGAGACTCGTTCTCTAACTCGTGCGGCCCTTAGCTATGCCGAACCCTTTCGATGAGCTAAGTCAGGTCTTGTCCCAATAGGCTAAGATGGTCATTGTGGGAAAAGAGGAGTTTGTATTACTCAAGAGAAGATTACAAGTGTGGGTTACAAGTGTGCTTATATGCCTAAGTGTTGGTGGCTTGGTGGATGCCTTGGCAAATGAGGGGGTGAGGCCTATTTATAATGGTGGCCGCCCCTTACAACGGAGGATTCTAGATACACACGAGCCTAGACCCTTCTAGAGCTCTCCCATAAAATTTGGCCCATGAAAAGTGCACTTGGATAACTCTAGCCTCCGCTAGAGAATTCCGGAATGCCCCAGTGGGGCGCCGGCCCGCGCCGGCCCTTGTCCCTCTCTAGCGCCCTCTAGAAGGGGCGCGGCCCCTCCGGAATTCTCCGGAAGGCACGCCCGGGCGCGCCCATGCCCGGAATTCGTTGGGCGCCTCTGGAAGCCTCCGGAAGCGTCCCACTTGGGCGCGTCTTGTTCCTCATGGGGCGCGGCCCTTCTAGGTGACTCTAGAAGAGCCCGCTATGCTCCACATTAGGCGCGACCCTCCTAGATATCTCTAGAAGTGCCGGCCTTGACACGTCTTGCTCCTCTTGTGGCGTGCCGCCCCCTAGAAGGCTCGGGAGCGGCCCGGACTAGTCCCGAAGGCCCCGGAAGCCTCTAGAATCACCTAGGCTCCGTGCCTAGGTGACTTGGCCCGTGCCTAATTTGTCCGGAGGAACGCGGAGCGTGACACTTGTACGTTGATTTATACTCTGTTGGGTGGAAGTACGTTGATTTATACTATCTTTTTTTTTCTTTCGCCCGGTTTGATTAACTGGAGCTAATCTACATCCGGACCGGATACTGTTACGGGTTAAGGAAGACCCTCCCCAGTACCTTCTCTACCACAGAGAGAAATTTGATCTCTTCGAGTCTCGAACTCATGACCTTTGGGTGATCCAACCCCATTTTTAACCGCCCATCATGCAACTTGGTTTTTGATTTAACACCACCAGATATCTACAAACAGCCACAAGTTCCACAACCATCATTTAATTTCTTTTTTAATTTGTTCGGGATTTCCCATGACTGTTGTCAAATAATTTTGTTATATTACAATATGATACTCCCTCCGTTTCAAAATACATGACCATATAGCAACTTTTGCTTGTTTCATAATACTTGACCATTTCACATTTTTTTTCATCACTTTTCATCTATACCCCTAATAATTATCTTCATCATAATCATTACACTTTTTCATATTTCTCTAAACAAATAATTAACTCTACATTTGATAGGGGCAATATAGGAATAACGTTTTTTCCTTAATATATCTGCAATGTCCAAATGGTCATGTATTTTGAAACGGAGGGAGTATTTGTTTTGGTAAAAATATAATAACGGTTTTTCTATAGTGTATCTTAATGGTATATGATAATCATACCAAAAATAAAAACTTAAATCCTAAAAGAAAATAGTGAACTCGTCATAAAAAAATAAAAAAAACAATTTATTTTTTGGGAAATTCTGCCCGACAACCACGAGGTTTTGCAAATTCCGCGTGGTAACCTTGGCCTATTATAAAAAGTTATAAGTATATAAAAACCTACACATACTTTCTACTAAGTTAGACAAAACTCCCTATCTTTAGTTTAAAAAAGAACTATCTAATCTATTTTTTTATAAAGCACCTAACTTTATAACTGTAGAATTATATATATATTATTTACTCTTTTTCCATGACTATATATTGTTATTTTACAAAATCCTCTATTTTTTATTATTAAAAAAAGAACCACATTTTTCAAATTTGTGTTAAAAAAATTAAAAGTGATTTGATAGATATGTTGAAAAAATAAAAATAAAAATTAATTTATTATACCTAATGAGAAGTATCCTTTAAATAGATTTTTTCAACAAAACTATCAAATCTATTTTCTTAAAATACCTAATTAGAAGTATTACTTAATACATAATCTTTATTATTTATAAATGTTAATTTATTATAAATGCAAAAAATTGCCTAAAGTTGTACATGTCATAAAAAACCTATAATTTTTACACATTTTAATGTCATGATATGTGTACATTATGTTTAGGAAAAAAAATAGTTTTATTTTGTTTTAAAAACAACTTACTTGAACTAGTGCACTCACTTTTAAAGAACACCCCCTTAAAAGATCAACTATTTATTAAATTCAAGTTTATATTTTGTTAATAATAAACGGTAGTTTTTTTAATTAGGTATGCTTTTGTTAATTTGAAAAAGGAACAATTTGAAAATTGTGTTTTTTGATAATAATAAAAAATAGAAGATTTTGTAAAATAGTAATATATAATGTCATGGAAAAAGAGTAAATAAAAAAGTATATAATACTAAAACTATTAATTAGGTATTTTATAAAAATAAATCAGATAGAAAGATAGGTGATTAGTGTGATTAAGTAGAATTGTAGAAAGTCTAGGCAAGTTTTGATATAATTTTAACTTTTTATAATAAGCCATGGTTACCGTGCGGAATTTATAAAACCTCGTGTTACCATGCGGAATATCGAAAAACTTGTGTACCACGCGGAATTTACAAAACCTTGTGGTTACGGGGCGGAATTTCCCTTATTTTTTTAAATTTACAAAATCTTTCCATTACAAATTTCTTATAGTGTGCTCTTAGAGCACATAATAAAAACATCCATATAATAATACTATTTCGATCTATGCATGCTTTTCACACAAAATTTTCCAGCTATTTGACAAGTGGCATTAAAATATTTAATTTCATCGACCCGGGACGTGGAATTTTCGTGTGGTTGACGGGTCGTGTTAAGAAAAAGGGAAGACCTCCATCGTATTTATTTTTATTTTTTCGGTTTACTAGATTATTGTCCGTACTCTGTATGGGACACGACCAATAATATATATAAAAATAATAGATAAAATACTACATTTTATTTCAAAATATATTTGATTAATTTAAAAATTCATATGTGATATGATATAAAATGTCAAATGAAATATTTTTTCAATATATATATATATTTCATAATTAATAAGATTTTTATATGATGATAGAAATAAAAAATTAAGTTAATTATGACTTATTAACATAAATCTTTTAGAAAATATGCTTGTACTTGTAATAATATTTGTTTGAAATAAAATGAGTATATTATTATATCTTATAAAATTATAATTAATTTAATAATAGTAGAGTAGTTATAGGTCAATACAATTTATAAATGAAAATTGTAACAGAAATTTCGTTTATATATTTTTTAGATATTTTTCAAAAGTTTTTTTTAGATATTTGTTGCTTAAGTTATAAATTTATGGGACAAAAAAAGATCGATTAAAATATGACAAATATATATGATTGCGAAAAGGAAGTCTCGACAAATAGTTGATAAAGATAGATATTAGATGGAAAAAGCGAGAAATTAGAAAAAAGAAGGAGATAGATGATGAAAATTTATAAGAATAAAAAAGACTTTAAAAGTATTTTTCTAAATTAACGTGGAGGCTCAAACGGTCTCGAATTTAATATATAGTATCGATAATATATCCGAGTGGATACAAACATAAATTATATACAAAAGTCTTACACGATTTGATTCCGATTGGGATTTTTTTTCGGTTGCCCACTGGCTCACCAGAGTTTCATCTTGGCTACATCCAGCTCGACCCGGGTCGCCCACCTAGCTTTGGTGGGTTAGACTCCCAAAGGGAATTTGTTGATCTCTATTGAAGTTGAACCCCAGACCTCGTGGATGTGAAGCATGTCGCTTACACTTGAGCCAACTCCCTTTGGTAACTGGGATTTTTTTACCATATACCCTAAGGTCACACTATAATAGACTAATAAAAGAAAGATTTGTAAATCTTTCTACGCAGGGGATTAGATCATGGAGTTGTTACTTTCCTTTGATCTTACCATTCGTGCTTTACACTTGTTAAACCTTGCGTCTTCTCTATGCGGGGGATTAGATCACGAAGTTGTTACTTTCCTCTGATCTTGGCCGTACTCAGAATTATTCGTGCTTTGCACTTGTTAAACCCTACGTTCTTATATGCTTGGGATTAGATCATGGAGTTGTTACTTCTGTAACACACCCCTCCCACTGGGATAAGGGTTGTCAGGTCCGCAGCCCAATACACTCCAACCTGATACCCAAAGCGCGAAGCTAAATGGGCAGGGTGTTGTCAAGGGTCCTCGAACCCATGACCTTTGACATAACTTTTGTAACACACCCCTCCCACTGGGATAAGGGCTGTCAGGTCCGCAACCCAATACGCTCCAACCTGATACCCAAAGCGCGAAGCTAAATGGGCAGGGTGTTGTCAAGGGTCCTCGAACCCATGACCTTTGACATAACTTCCCACATGGGAGAGATATGTCAAAGGTCATGGGTTCGAGGACCCTTGACAACACCCTGCTCATTTAGCTTCGCGCTTTGGGTATCAGGTTGGAGTGTATTGGGCTGTCAGGTCCGCAGCCCAATACACTCCAACCTGATACCCAAAGCGCGAAGCTAAATGGGCAGGGTGTTGTCAAGGGTCCTCGAACCCATGACCTTTGACATAACTTCCTACATGGGAGAGATATGTCAACCAAGTGTGCTGCAGCGCATTTGGTTGACATTTTACTCCCATGTAGGAAGTTATGTCAAAGGTCATGGGTTCGAGGACCCTTGACAACACCCTGCCCATTTAGCTTCGCGCTTTGGGTATCAGGTTGGAGTGTATTGGGCTGCGGACCTGACAACCCTTATCCCAGTGGGAGGGGTGTGTTACAACTTCCATGTTGATCTTACCATTCGTGCTTTGCACTTGTTAAACCTTGTATCTTCTCTACGCTGGGGATTTGATTATGGAGTTGTTACCTTTCTCTGGTCTCGGTCGTACCCGACGCTTTAAAAAGTTACAAACTTGTGTGTGTATATATAAGAGTCATATAAGATAAGTGCGTTAGGAAAATTAATGCACTGGCCAATGCGCTTGGTTGTTTCTGTCCGGTTTAGTTGTCGGAGACTTTTAAGAATCATATGCACTTGTGAATGGTTCCCAACACCACTCTTATATCTCTTGATAACGGCCGCATATAGTGCTAGTCACTAAAAGTTTTGTCATATCCCATAAAATATGTATGATGAAAATCTTGGAATATGTGTTGTTATAGATCAATGAACCAAGTTGTTGATTGTAGTAGTGAAACTGACATCTATGTTACGATTGTCGCTACTTTTATTACTAGCATAATAGGGATAGTCGTTGTACAATCGAGCTTAGGTTTGAATAATCACGACCTTGCTAATTGACATACCTAGTAGGAGATGTATGGGATTAAATTATGTGAAGGATGGGAGTTGTTGGCTCTCATATACCATCTCGTGAAAACATCTAGGTAAAGAAATGTCATTGAATTGAGACTGCAGAGTGTTGGACCATGAAGAAATGGGCCCAAGTGCAAACAACCCAAGAAAAGGCCCATATAAGGACTAGCCCAAGAAAGGCAACGGAAGGAAGCCCATCAATTGTTTTGATCCATTGACAATTTGACATCAGCTCAAGGTTGTGGCCAACGTGGCAGTTGCAAAGAAGGTGGATACTCAGTTGAAACCAACTAGGGAGAGGGGTCCGAGATTTTAGGCTAGAAAAATATATATATGAAAGATCCTCTTGTAAGCGGTTATGGAATATCTGGCTCTCATTCAAACTCCAGAATACGCTCTGTAATCGATTAAATATTCTTGAATCAATAGCCCGATCTAGGCTAAATCTCGTCTTAATCTTGTGTACGAATTTTAGCTCCAACAGTTTGGCGCCCACCGTGGGGCGGATTGATCTAGAGTCACGTTTGTCGATTCCAGAGCTCCCTTCCCTCCAACGATAGCTATGTCTGATTCAGAGAATCCAATCGTCGATCCTCCGGCTATCGGCGACGGCGAACTCCGAGAAGAGCCGAGTAACCGTAGCCGAGAGGAAGAGATGGCCGAATTCCGGCGCCGCCTAACGGATTTCCGGAAGGAGATCAGCGATCAGAGAAGCTTCTTTGAAGCTCGCGTGGAGCGGCTCACAGCCGACAGCCACCGCCTCTCCACCGAGAACATCCGCCTGAAGAGTCAGATCCAAACTCTGACGACTGAGCGTCAGCCGGCCCGAGTCACCAGAAGGGCTGATGGCTTAGCCGCTAGGCTCGACTTCGGTGGCGGTAGAGGCATGTCTTGGACACGTAGTGGCCATGACGCCCGAGATAACTACGTAACCTCGCCAGCCACGCTGTCGGGGGTTCTCCCGTCGGGACATGCCGAAAGAGGCAATCCTCCCCCGCCAGTGGCCATCAGATCCGCCCCGGAGCCCCGCCCAGTCAGGGCGCCAGATCTTTGGACCGCTGGAGAGGACGAAGAAGAAGAGGAGGGCAACGAGCGTCGAAATCTGGTCGACCTGGACACAACCATCCGGCGCCTGGTCAGAGAGCAGGTCGGGGCTATAGCGGATCAGGTGGCACGGGGTCGCCATCCAAACCGACCAGTCGTCCCTGAAGCGCCAGACGGGTACGACGAATCTCCATTCGTCCCCCGTATTGCTCGCGTAGAGATGCCCCGAAAGTTTACCGTTCCGATCATAGACGCTTATAACGGCACCACTGATCCGGACGAGCACGTGGCCGTATACAAGCAGAAAATGATGACTGGCTTTGTCCCGTACCACTCGAAAGAGGCGGTGATGTGCAAAGGCTTCGGGGCGACGCTAGCCGGCCCTGCTCTGACATGGTTCATCAACCTCCCCCGAGGAAGTGTCGGGTCGTTCGCGGAGCTCTCTAATCTCTTTCGATCCCAGTTCGCTAGCAGCCGGCGGTTCGAGAAGCAGTCTAGCGACCTCTACCGCATTACCCAAAGATCTAGAGAATCCACCAGAAAATATCTAGACAGGTTCAACAGAGAGATGATTGCCATCCCCAAGTGTGATATAGCTACAGCTGTAGAGGCGTTCAGGCAGGGGGTGGTGCAAGACAGCGAGCTTTACGAAGAACTCACCAAGCATCCTATCACCAACTTCGAAGAAGTGCAAGTCAAGGCTCTAGCACAAGTGCGGCTAGAAGAAGACCGGAAGCAGCGGCAGAGAGCTGCCGAGCCAGAGAGACCCGAGAGGCGAGGTCACACCGATCACCGCAGAGAAAGGAGAAGCCAGCCCTACTCGAGACGCCATTGAGTACGCCTAGAGATATGAGGCCTAGTAACGCCACGCACACGAACTACACCAGCCGTCAGAAACCTTGCGCCCATCCTCTGAAAGTACTTTTTCTGAACTTGGTTCTTATTAGCTATTTGTTTTCAGTTCTCTGTTTCTTCCCGAAGTGACCTTTAGCATTAGTCATCGTGCATAGACTTGATATCGTTGTGTTTGCATGCTTGTACAAATGCACTTGCTTTGCTCTGAATTCAATGAAACGCCGTGGGGCCTTAGCCGCCTCGGAACACGGTTGTATTATCATCCCGTGCATGAACCGGTTCCGTTGCAAACGCTGGGATCAATCTCCCAGAAATCACTAAGGCATATGCCCAGCAAGCTGCCCAGACAAAGTCTCGGTAGCGCCAAAGTCGGTAGAGAATGCTAGTATCGCTAGATAACAACGCTAGAAACGCATAATATCGCTAGAAACGCTTAATAGCGGTTGAACTGCTTAATAGCGTTCAAGTCGCTAGAGAATGCTAGTATCGCTAGATAACAACGCTAGAAACGCATAATATCGCTAGAAACGCTTAATAGCGGTTGAACTGCTTAATAGCGTTCAAGTCGCTAGAGAATGCTAGTATCGCTAGATAACAACGCTAGAAACGCATAATATCGCTAGAAACGCTTAATAGCGGTTGAACTGCTTAATAGCGTTCAAGTCGCTAGAGAATGCTAGTATCGCAAGATAACAACGCTAGAAACGCATAATATCGCTAGAAACGCTTAATAGCGGTTGAACTGCTTAATAGCGTTCAAGTCGCTAGAGAATGCTAGTATCGCAAGATAATAACGCTAGAAACGCATAATATCGCTAGAAACGCTTAATAGCGGTTGAACTGCTTAATAGCGTTCAAGTCGCTAGAGAATGCTAGTATTGCAAGATAATATCGCTAGAAACGCTTAATAGCGGTTGAACTGCTTAATAACGTTCAAGTCGCTAGAGAATGCTAGTATCGCTAGATAACAACGCTAGAAACGCTCAATGACACAAGAATCGCTTCTGAACGCAAGTGTCGCTAGAAAACGCAAGTTTCGCTAGATAACGCGAGTATTGCTACAAAACGCAAGTGTCGCTAGAACAAGCGATATTCGCCAGATGTCGCAAGTCATCCGCTAGTTGCCACATGTGATCCGCCAGATGTCGCAAACTACACACCAATCACCGCCCCTGGGTAGCTCCCGTTGGAGTAGATCTTTCGCCAGCTGTCACATGAAAATCTCCTATCGACGGGTACCTAACAGTTTATCGCTAGCTCAAGCTAGCAGTGATAGATTCGCCAGGTGTCGCAAGTCATTCGCCGGATGTCGCAAGTTATTCGCCAGTTGCGGCAAGATTGATCGCTAGCTCTAGCTAGCTACAATCAATTCGCCAGTTGTCGCGAGTTTACCGCTAGCTCTGGCTAGCTACAACCGTATCCGCCAACTGTCACAAGCTTAAACGCTAGCTAATCTATCATTTGCTACAAAACGCACAAAAACTCCAGAAATCACTAGCTAATCCCTCACTCGCTAGAGATGCAAAGGATCGCTAGCGCAGTCTAGCTTACGCCCAAGGATCCAGTAAAGAGAGACCTCGACGACAACTCAACTCCCGACAGACTCGCCATCCTAGACTCTATAGTTGGATATACATACTCGATCTCCGTAGACTGGGGTACTCGGTCGAAGTGCTAGCGAATCAGATTCCGGCCAGCTTGCACAGCAGGCTCGAAACCTGATTCGGGGGTATTGTTGGACCATGAAGAAATGGGCCCAAGTGCAAACAACCCAAGAAAAGGCCCATATAAGGACTAGCCCAAGAAAGGCAACGGAAGGAAGCCCATCAATTGTTTTGATCCATTGACAATTTGACATCAGCTCAAGGTTGTGGCCAACGTGGCAGTTGCAAAGAAGGTGGATACTCAGTTGAAACCAACTAGGGAGAGGGGTCTGAGATTTTAGGCTAGAAAAATATATATATGAAAGATCCTCTTGTAAGCGGTTATGGAATATCTGGCTCTCATTCAAACTCCAGAATACGCTCTGTAATCGATTAAATATTCTTGAATCAATAGCCCGATCTAGGCTAAATCTCGTCTTAATCTTGTGTACGAATTTTAGCTCCAACACAGAGTTAGAATTATGTTTTCATTCATCTCTACGTTGGAGAGAGAGTTACTAGCTAAGTAAGATTAGGCGGTTTTCGCCTTGACAAATTAAGCGCTCCATGCCCCGACAATGCAGGCGCTCCGCTCCCCGACAATGTAAGCAATTCGCGCCATGACAACTAAGACACTCTGCGCCCTAACCTTTAGGCGCTATGCGTCCTGCTAAGTTGGGCATTTCTCAACCCGTTACAGTTTCGCACTCTGTCCCTAGTAGGTTAAAGATAGTAGCGATATCATTTCGTTGACCTTGAACCGTGACCGTCGACTCTTTGTTACGCTATGGACATTCGTATTCTGTGAAGTGAATTGTTTTCTCATATTCTATCAGTAAACGGAATGGAGGTTCTTGATATGTCGTTTTCATTTCCTGAAATATTTGGCTTCATCTTGAAACATTGAGATAGGGAGTTGGATTCGATTCAAAGAAGAACCCATTCACGTAATAATCATTTCTTAACAAGTTTCGTATTCCGTGGGAGATATTAGTGCTAGCTCTCTCTTAAGATCATGACGCGAATATGATTATTCAATGCTTGAGGGGCACTTCTGTACTATAATAGGGTACATCGATCCTTTCGACTGAGTCTCTGATAAGTGTCAAACGAAGATTATTTCGGTTGAGTCTCTTATGAGTGTTGAAATCAAGACTGAGGAGGTGTTCGATGGAGTCTCTGTTGAGCATCGAATAAAGACGAGTGATTAATCGGCTGCGCCTCGGGTAAGTGTCGAATGAAAATGATTAGTTAACCGACCGATTCTCCTACGAGTGTCGATGTTGGACACGGAAATTAACACTCTAGGTCATATTCATAGTTGTAAAGGTTTTTTTGGCCGAGTCTCATTATGAGGGCAAAAGAATGAGTGGTAGTTATAAAGGTTCTTCAAACCGAGTCTCTTTGCGAGGGAGAAGGAAGAAGTCCGGATGTATTCTACCTCAATCGGGTCTATATGAGGATTAAGGTTACCAGTTATTGACAAGATGGTGATAAAATTGTGAGATGTTCATAATTTAGTAACCCTTTGGTTATTCGTGGTTCATCCAGTATTGGATAACCTCTTTAGTCGTGATCACGGAAGTCCTAATGTAACCTTGGGTAAGGTTGAATATTGGAAGCTGGAGAGCTCATCTACCCATTAAGGGATTAAAAAAAAGAAGTTGTAGCCAAGTTGTGAACCACTTTTTTGCCCATTCTAGTCATAGTAGCATTTCTTTATGGTAAAGGCCTGAGTAATCTCAGGTTGATCTGACCTGTGATTATTGGCGGTAATACTCCTGTAGAATCGGGGGTGTTACAGAGCATATAGCACCAACGAAACAAGATGGTCTTCCAAACAACGCCTAGTGATTTAACTCAAGACTTAAGCTTATATATTCGAGCACAACTGAGGCAATGGGAACAAGCCAAGAGGTGGCAAGAGGATGAAGAAAAGGCACATGATAGCATGGTTCGACGTCAGCCAACAACACGACAAAAATTAAGACATCGAAAAAAACCTAAACCTGACTTTGTCAAACTAAACTTTGATGGCTCTAAGATAATTAATGGAAACGCTTTAGGCGGATTGATTACTAGAGAGATGGATGGAAACCCAATAACTGGAAGTGTAAGAATATTTGGCAAAGTATCAATTTTGATGGCTGAAGCGCTGACTTTGTATGGCATACTAAAGACCAAACAAAGTAATGTTCGGAGAATTGAAATTAAAGGGGACAATATAACAGTTATCAAAGTCGTTAAAGGTGTAATCAATTGCCCATGGGAAATTGAAAGAAATGTTGTTGATATTCTCTTATGTCCAAATTTCACATGAGAGTAGGCAATGTAATGCTATGACCGATAAAACTGCGAGTCTAGGTCATAGTCACTCATGGGAAGCAATTAGGAACCACCACGAGCTCCTATGTCTCATCCACTCGGATGCTATAGGTTTTCCACCTTGAGAGGGATCCCTAATCCTCACCGAGTCAAAAAAAAACTTTAAAAAATATCTGTTAAACGTAACTTTCTATCTTATAATCACAAGTCAGTTAATTATATACATATGTTACATTTTGAATGCGGGTGGTAGATTTTTTTTTGAAGAGGTAAGAATTAGGCAGTTCTCCCTACGGCGGACGACCTAGAGCATCCTTTCGGATGAGAACGTAAAGTTATAGTGATTCTGGATGATTCTGGATGGCGTCAATTGATAGACTATGACCCAACTTGGCAGCTTTATCGACCACAACGTTACAATTCCTGCCAATGAATGGAATTCTTACAGTCGTAAAAACACGGAATGAGACTGTGATGTTAGAGATAATCATATCGGTATCCCATGAGCATTGTCCTAGCTTTTTAATTGCATATGGTCAGGTTATCTCCTTCTATTTTTAGTTTCTTAATTCCTAGTTCTTTTGCTCTTTTGATCCCTTCTCCAAGGGCAAGAGCTTCAATTATGACAACTGAAACATCTCCATACTTTGTGCTTGACATAGCGATGATTTATGCATTTGAGCATCTGATTATGACCCCAATAAATGTTGTATTATTCCTTGCTTTAGAGCCATGAAAATTTAGCTTATAGAATTCGGTGGACGGTTTTTTCTATCTTTCAATGCTCTTTATTTTTTTAACCCTAATATTCTTTGTCATTCCCATTATTGCTTCGTCTTCATTCCATTGTTCCGCCCGCTCCCAAGCTTGAATTTGCGTCCCTATATTGTTGGCCAGGTCATGAATCGGCTAATTTAACTCCGTTTTGAATATGAGTCTATTTCGTTGTTGCCATATGCACCACAAACTCACTGCGAGCTCATTCATTTCTTTCCTCCTAACCCTTGTTTGATTTTTGTAAGCACCTCCTTGGTGTTTTATCTTCCTATCTCTAAAAGCTGAAGCTAAGTCTTCATAAAGGATTTAGCCACATGGCTGCACACTCTTCCAACAAGTGGCCCAATGAGGTATTGAGAACGTGGTATTTACAGTTTATCTCTCTGCCTCAAAAAAACAGTTATCTCTCGATATAATTTAACCGCGTTATCTGATGAATACGTGGACCACTAATATTCGTGAGACGTGCAACAATCAGTTTCTTCTTCCCTTGAATAAAACTTGGCTGATGTTCACCTTTTCAATTCATCTCTAATTCTTGGTTTTTCTGTCCTTTCTTCTATAGTGGTGTCCTCTTCATCGACGTTACTCTTCTTGGCAATTTCTCTCTAGCACTTCGATCTAACCTTCACAAACGTCTGCCCCGCGTGGCCCTATCCCCATTGTTGCGACTACAGGTTTCAAGCTTCATCAACGTCCTTTAGATTTTTGGGTTAGGTGCTCTCCATTTGTGTTGAATTCGATGATTTTACCCTGAATTACTCTAAATTTTGTTTTCGCCTAATTGTCTTTAGATGTCGTGCGGCTGTTGTTACTTCTTTTGTTGGGAGTTACCATTGAGAAGCTGCAATTTCCAACCGATCTCAGAAAGTGGGTGTGCGAGTCGAGTCGTGGACATAAATCTGCTGCATTAACATACCTGTACAAGGTTAGCTTCTGTTACCTTAGGATATTCGCTAGGAATCTCTACGTTTTTTTTTCAATCTGAAATTGATGATTTTTGGGTCTGAAATCGTGTGCCTTCCAGGTGTTTGATAAAATGTCAATGTCAAGATGCTTATATTTTTCTATCTGTTGATTCATATATGGATGAAATTGAGTTTATCCTCTTTGTCAAGCACGGGCAAATAGAGAATTTTGCCACAAAAGAGCTTCAAATTGATGCTGCTTTGTTTTTTGGCTGATACAATTGGTTCTTACTCGGGTTTCGATTGGTGGCTTTTTCTTCAAATTTTTGGTGGGAAATTGGTTTACCGTTGTCCTTTTTGAAGCTTTAGAATTGAAATTTTGTTATGGATTTGCTTGACGCTGGTACGAAGTGCCCTTTATTTGTCTTTGGTGTGTAAAGTGTTACATATATGCATAAATTGTTACTCAAACCGGTAGTTTCTATAGGGCCAGCATGTTTCTCAGTTGTAATTGATATGTAAATGTTTCAAAGTCTTTACCTCATCATCTTACATATGCCACATGTGTGAATTTTATATGAGATTCTAGATGCCATGATCCCAATTACAGAATCTAAATTTGTGATCCCAAAGCTCAACATATTTTACAATCACCATGGTGAGTAATTTTTATGCATTCATCCTCCTCACCTTTAGTAAATTTTGTTGAATTGGTTGTAGGATTTTTTGGGAGAAATTCTGCAGATCCATATCACTTCTTCATTCTGCTCTATTCGTCTTCAAAAATAAGGAAGGGAAAGGGATTGTTGCTCTTTAATTACATGCCTGCTTATTTACTGTTCAAGTAAGTTTAATTTTGGATTCCTTGAATTAGTTGCCTATTTGATTTGACTGTGTTTTGTTGTATTTGCTGGTAGTTTTTATTATGTGCTTTTATTTTCTGATTTGTTCTTCTTATTGGTATGCAACTCCCCTGTTTGTACAGGCTGTGGGTGCACTTTTCTTGCTTATAGCTTGTGTCCTTTTATGGGCTATACCTGTTATATAAGGTGATATTTTGCTACCGGTTTCTCTCATCTGAAGTGTACAGAATAACAGTAATCTACCTACTTGAAATGTACATCTTGCAACCATGTTCCTTTTATATTGCTCAGTTGCATTTCTTTTTGGTGATGAGAGCTTTTGGTGTATCAGAATTGGAGAAGATTAGATAATTAGATCATCAGGATTATGCAGTGTACCCATATAATAAGAGTGGTTACATTTTCTCTTATGTTGAATTTATTTGAGGAAGTTTGACATAATGACTTTCCGGTGAACAAAGAGATTTCAGATAGAAGGATTCAACTGCTTCGCAATAAAAGAGATCAAGATAAAATTTGAATGTAATTCAAAAGATCACAACTTATTATTGTATAATGACTTTCATGAAAAGATCATGCTAGTATATACATTCTGATGTGCTTTTTATTTGTTGGTAGTTAGTGGAATGTATATATTCAATGTTGATTTGAGTTCTGATTTGCTCTTCTTGGTATGTCCAATTTTATATGCTGATTTGAGTTCTCATTTGCTCTTCTTTGTATTTTCAATTTTATTTTCTAACTAGCCTATGGTATTCCCGTGCTAAGCACGGAATAAGGCTGAATAATTTTGATTGAATATAAATAATTAACAAAAAAATTTTGACATTTTTTTCAACTTTTTTATTCTTTTTGCTACGCTTCCTTTTATACCCTTTCTAAAAATGTCTTGTATTAGGTCGGAAATATCAATACGGTAACATCATTTCTTAATTTATGTTTGTAAATATTTATCTTTAGATGAATATATTGATCAAATTTAATTTTGATATATTTCTACCGTATATATTATTTTTACAATTTGGTTTTGTTTTTTATATATATCTTATACAAGTGTAAACCGTTTTTTTAAATGGTCGACGTTATCGGAAGCTAAGAAATTAGAAACCCTAAATGAGTAAACCTGAACATGGTAGTTAAAATAAGTTAGATAAAGGTTAAAAAAGGAGTGATATATGGAAGTTAATGGAATTTGAGAAGGTTGAAAAATAATTTTATTTTATTTTATTTTGACAAAAGAGATGATGGACGTAGAAGTCAATATAAAATAAATGATTGGAGATATTTTTTTGAAGTACATCTATTAAAAATTGGTAAAAGAGGGGTGAAAGTGATGATGACGTGACTTAAGGAGAAGACTTGAAAATTTTCTGTTTTAATTTATTATATCATACAAAATGGTAATAAGTTACAATTGAATGAGATTGAAATAAATTTTTGTAATGATACTTAAAGAGATTAACAGTGAATTTGAAAAAGGTTATACAATTGAGTAGAGAAAATGAGGATCTAATGGCCTGATAAGTTGATAGAAGTTAAGAAAGGTTAAGAAAAAAAAAGTCAAGAAAGGTTTAAAATGGAGAAGGAAAAGTGATGGCTGATGGAGAAATAAATAATAAGTAATCAAATTGCTTGAAAACAATGTCGAAGAATTGCGACCTTGTTGAATACGAAATTTGAAAAAAAAAAAGTTTTAAAGACATAGTAAGATAAAAAGATACTATTACTACCTGTAGTTTTTGAATATGAAAAAATAAAATAAAAATAGAAATTTAACAACATGATATTTGGGCTTTTATATAATCAATATTAACTAAAGTTCTTGATTTAAGAAAAAATACACATGTATATATATAGATTCTATTCCTTCCCGTTCCCGACCAAAAAAAATAGATTCCATTCCTTACAACTATTATTTTCAATCAAATTCCATAAGTTTAAAAGTAGTCATAGAATAAAACATAAAGTAGCATAAACTAAAATTTATTGTGTAACTATAGCGTAGATAATTAGATCACTTATTTCACATGAATAAATAAAATATATAATATGAAATTGTAGCATTGGTGGTAAATTTAAGAGATAACATACTCAACTTAATAAAGAAAAATATAATTTTTTCTTAATAAAGAAAATTATAAATTTTTTTCAAAAGAAATTAAGTGGAGTTTATGAAGGTTATGAAAGAAGTAGATTGAAATAAAACATGTGGAAGTTGAGAAATTGGAATTTAAAAAAAAAATAGAAAAAATAATTAAAAAAAGGTTGAATATGAGAAGAATGAAGACATGACATGTGATGGAAGGAAACATAAATGTATATGAAAACATAAAGAAGCGTAAACGAATAGGATATACATTCGTGGACCAAGTTTTGGTCATAAGACTAAAAAATAATAAATAAAAGAGAGATGGTATTATATTACAATATATAAAATTTAATTTAGAAAATTATGATATATTTATTATTAAAATATTTAAAAATAGTATTTTGTTATTATATTTTATTATTTAAATAATATTTTATTTAAATTTTGGTCAAAAAATTGATACTCTTGATCCGTTGGGTTGATCCGACCCGAAAACCCGAAGCGACCCGACCCAGTTTGACCCGTAACCCGATTGACCCGAACCCGAACTCAACCCGAACCCGGAACGACCTGACCCGACCCGACCCGATTGACAGGTCTACTCTTAGTGTATCGATTTTCTTAATGCGTATTATAAGAAACTAATCTTTTTTTAATGGTGAAACTTTTTTTAGGTTTATTTTTTCAAGAGATTTATTTATTATATTTTGGATTTTCTAATTTCAAATCAAGGTGTCTTATAATATGGGTTAAAATTTCCCTGTATATGTATATGCATTTTCACAAATTCATATCCGGACCTATGGGCTATGGCTATGGCCCATTGAAAATTGAACACACTTGTGAAACTATCAACATTGCAAATATTGTTAAATAAATTCACACCTAAATCACACCATAAATTGAAGAAGTACTAAAGACGGGGAAGTAAAATGGAAGACAAACATGGTAGGCAACCTCCACTAATTAAGAAGATAATCGTTGGGTTTCTACATCAAATAAAAGAATACTAATGTAGCACCCGTACGGGATTTAATATACTAAAGATGAACATACTATACTGTACAAGTTTATTTGTCCGAATTGAATGCTCACTCAAGAGATAAGAAAGTCTCTTTTTGGTAGAAAGAGAGAAGAAAGTCTCTTGATAAACACACTCTACTGTACACTACATTGGTTGAGCTTTCCAAGAGTCTGGACTTGCAAAATTGTGCAGTCTGGATGCCAAATGATACTGGAACGCAGATGAATTTGACCCACGAGCTGAAAGGCGGTCCTTCACAAAAATACCCTGATGGTCTCCCTATGAATGACCCTGATGTCGTGGAGATTATTGATAGCAAAGGGGTGAGAAGTTTGAGGCCAGATTCAACTCTTGGGTTGGCAAGCAGTGGTGATTTTGGTGACCCTGGCTCATTTGCTGCTATTCGAATGCCAATGCTTCCTGTTTCTAATTTTAGAGGTGGAACTCCTGAGTATGTGCAAACTTATTATGCTATCTTGGTCTTAGTTTTCTCTAGCTCAAAAACACGTGTAAAGGGATAGTATTAGAGTAGATCTGACATACCAATTTAGTGAGACAAAGCAAACAATATGCTTAATAATATTCTTCATGAGCGCAGCTATATATATATGTGTGTGGTTTTGCCACCAGGTGCAGCTCTGTAGCAACCATGGATGTCATTAATTAATTACAAGCAAAGGTACTCAAGATAGGTGTCAGCAAATAAACCACATTAATTACTGATGCCATATCCACAATCTTTTCCCTCTCCCGTGGAGCAAGAGCCATTTCAGGCAAGAAAGAGCTTGCACCTTGTAGGTATAACAAACCTTCTATTAGTAAACAACATTTCAAAAAATAGTTACACCTGATTTCAGAATGGGATAGGAATGTACCATGTACTGACAGACTGGCCATGTATTCTGGAGTTGCACCAATTGGCATTTGTGAATCATAGACAACCAACCCAACGTGGGGATAAAATTAAAAAGTTGATTTTTGTGAAGAAAGAAGTACATCAGCACAGACTACTAAAACAAATAATATTTACCTTGAGGGGTCATGGTTAACTCCTCTATTTAGAAGAACATCAGCCAAATGGCCCAAATGTCATTGACTTGTCTACATCAAACACAGCAATGATAATTTACAAATTAGATTAAGTGTAAGAGAGATATCAAAAGAGGAAGCAAACGTCTTGATGAGTACCCTTTAGTGTGTTGGTCCTTGAACAAATGGGACTGGGCTTAAGCTTCAATAATTTCCAAAAGCTAGACATTGGGAAGTAACTGCAACACGTACATTTTGTTACTGAAGTGCAACACAGAATCATATTATAGTAGCTAGTTTATTTTCCAATACCTCCACAAGCATATCGATCATGATTCCATTATAGCCGTAGTAGGAACACAAGCATATCGTCAATGGCCCTAGAAGCGACGGAAACATACCTCATCAATGTCGACCACAGAAGTGGAAACCATTGAGCACGACCAAAAATTAGAAGCGACGGCGACACAATTGAACACATGGACTTGCAGGCGACAGGCGGAAGTGCAGGCTAGGTTTGAATGGAGAACGACCCGAGACTTCGAGGCGACAGGCATAGTGGAGAACAACCGAGACTTGTAGACAACGAACAATTCAACCCTAACAAAGGAAAGGGAAAGAAGAGCCGATATTTATGTAGAATCCTTATTGAGCAGTTATCAACCTCTAATGATCGTGGGAGCAGTTCAGCGGTTGAAGACCTGTAACACGTTCTTGAAGCGGTTGTTTTACTTAATGGAAAAAAAAAGAGGGAAGGGGGTGGAGAGGCCACCTTCCCCTAATTTAATTATTAACTAACCTCCCTTAAAAAAAAAGTATTAATTAGTCCTTTTTATCTAATATAAAAATCTTATTTTTTTTTCTTTTCTCTCTCCTCCCTTCTGTTTCTCTCTCTTCGCCCCTCTCTCTCATCTCCCTCCCCCTGCAAATCGGACCGATCTGCTCCCGATCTGCTCCGTCTCTCCCGATTTGCTCTTCCCGCCGGAGTCGGCCCCCGCCGCCTTCTTCACCCTCAGCAAACCGGACTGGAACGCCGGATCTGGGCTCCGATTGGTTGCGGATCTCGACTTCGCAGATCTAGGGTTTCGGTTCCCGTCGCCTGCAAAAATCCCTCGCTCAACACCGTGTTCAACCTGTCGTCTCCGATTGGTGGCGGATCTCGACTTCGCCTGCGAATCTGGACTCCGATTGGTGGTGGATCTCGACTTCGCAATCTAGGGTTTCGGTTTCGGTTCCCGCCGGAGCTCTCGGAGGCCGTTGGTAGCGCCGTCCACGCCAAAATGAAAGGTCTGTTTTTCTGGTTCTTCCTCTTTGTTGTTGTTGTTGTAATTGATGAATGAGTTGGAATTCTCTCTGTTAGATTGTTTCCGTTGCTTGCAAGTGTTGGAATAACTACTTCCTAGGCTAATGAGTTGTTCACTGTTTCATTCTGCTGCTGATGAATTAATGTGAAATTAGCGTGATTTGATGTATATAGAGATAAGACTTTTGAAATGCAAGTTGGTTGAGATTTATCAGGTAAACAGGGATATGCTTTCACTTTCAACTAATCACCGTGTTGTTAGTGTCATACAATGTGGAAATCAGGCCACCGTATATATGGATGGGTAAAGAAAGTAGGTGGATGAACCTCATTCTTTGTGCTAGCATTATAGATACAATAAGCTCGTGAGTTTTATCAATCTTTTCTGGATAGTTAAGTGGATGCATTGGTATTGAAAATGAATATATGTGCCATATTTATGGAGTGGAAAATGGTATAACTAAGTTATTGAAAACAGTTAACAAAAGTGATTATATGGAGCAAACATGTGATCAGAATTCTTCTCTAAATTAAGCTATTGCAAACAATTGGACTGATTCTAAAGACTACTTATTAAGTGATTATTCAATGATCAGTTCATAAAATGGAAGGCCGTTTCACATCAAAATGGCACTCTTCTTTATTTTGTTTTGGCATTGTTAAATTTGTCTGTATATTACTTTTAATTATGGCCTATTAGCTCAAATGGTAGAGCAACGTGCTTAAGGCGTAGTAATGTGGGTTCAAATCCCACATAAGCATACTAATAAATTCTGATGACAAGTTGCATAAGTGATGACAAGTTAGGGTAATGACAAGTTTTGTACGTGATGATAAGTTTTTTGTACGTGATGATAGGTTGAGTGATGACAAGTTTTTGTACGCGACGACAAGTTTTTGTACGCGACGACACGTTTTCGTAAGCTATGACAAGTTTTTTGTACGTTATGACAAGCTTTTTTGTACGCTATGACAAGTTTTTTTATAAGCGATGACAAGTTTTCTATGCGATGACAAGTTTTTCGTAAGGGGTGACAAGTTTTTCTACGCAATGACAAGTTTTTCATAAGGGATGACAAGTTTTCTACGCAATGACAAGTTTTTTTACGCAATGACAAGTTTTTCTAAGCGATGACAAGTTTTTATACATGGGGACAAGTTGTTTTCAATCTTCCGGTGACAGGATTTTTGGATGACAGGATTTCCGATGACAGGATTTCAAGTGGGACGCGGTGGCACGCGTGTAATTTTTTTTTTTGACCAGGGGTATTTTTGGAAAACCAGCTAGAAAGCTCATTTTTTTTTGGTGCCACCTATCCGCATCCCGTATCTCCCTAAATAGCCTATAGACCAAATTTGCTCAAAAAAAAGGCAGAATTTGATTACACGTGGCAGAAGGAAAAGGCTGAAATGGGTTCTGCTTTAAAGATATAGTAGGATTTGCTCTTCTTTGGATGTTCAATTTTATTTGCTGATTTGAATAGTGATTTGCTCTTCTTTGTATATCCAATTTTATTTGCTGATTTGAGTTCTGATTTACTCATCTTTTTATTTGCTGATTTGAGTTCTGATTTGCTCTTCTTTGTATATCCAATTTTATTTGCTAATTTAAGTTCTGATTTGCTCTTCTTTGTATTTATTTGCTAATTTAAGTTCTGATTTGCTCTTTTTTTTTAGATGTAGTAGTTTCATCTTTGAGTTCTGATTTGCCACGGTGTTTCAGTTCATTCTGATTTACTCTCTGTATTAACATTGCTAGAAACTAGAATATTAATCAAAATAGCCTTTGCTTTTTTCTGAAAATATTAGCCTTTGCTGTCACGTGACTTAATTGTATGGACTTATTACGATATTAATATTAACATTGCTGACTTAACATTCATTTTCTGAAAATAGCCTTTGTAAAGTTGGCCGTTCTCTTGACATACTCGAGCTTGACAGAGCCTCCAAAGCCTTGGAGCAGCTGCTTGCATTGCCGGATCAAGTGAAAGTCTTTGTGAGGGTTGCTGGCCTGGCAATTAATAAGCGACACCGCTACCAAGGAATCCAAAGCCACGATCACTCTTGGACGCTGCAGCTGCTTTCATATGTTATTTTTGAGTTGTTGTCACGTGATGAACATAAAAAAAAAAAATCATCCTTTGTTGTCATAAAAGCAAATTAGCTTGTATAGATCATATTCAGCTGACCTGTTATCTATATTGCTATTTCATTGTTGTTGTGGTTTTGATTAACTCTACTATGTTTTAATATTGTTTTATTGTTTTAATGATAGATTTATAGACAAGTAATTAGCTTTTGAAATTCTCCAAGCATGTCATTCAGTTTGTCTTCATAGTAAGTGGGCTACCATTATGGATGTGGTGATTTTTCTATGAGAATAGAGGGTGGCCACGTAATGATGTTCCACTCTTAGTTAGATATTTTGAGTTCATTGATGGAAAAGGAGTTGACTACATAGTCTACATGGTTTCGTTTGCAGTGGCCAAACACACAACTACCAATTTATTTCCCAAATGGATTTTCCCCCTGCTCTACAGTTCATATCTAGGGTTTTTTTTCCATCATTGAATTTATCCAATGCCAAATGGGTCTAGAAGAAGTCACGTTATGAATTCATGTAGACTTTTGTGCTCAAAGGCGGTGAGTTGAATTTCAGTTCTCCAAAGTTATCAAGGTTCTACGATGGAAAGCCATTGAATTTTAGTTCTTCAAATCTCAATGACTTGCCTCACAGTTGCATCCGTGGTTCAGTTACTACCTAATTCTTCCTCTATTGCTACTAAAATATTTATCACCCCTTCCCCCTACTTTCAAATTGCCTGTAATGAATTATATAGTACTGAATTGTTTTTAAGCTTAGTTTCTCTCTCAAGCAAATTGTTTGTAGACTGAATTGTTTGTAGGGGTGGTGCATTTGCCTTTGCTGAGTTGTTTGTCAAAAACAAGAGAAGGTTTGCCTTCACTTAATTGTTTGTGAAAAACAAGGGAAGGTTTGCCTTGACTAGCAATGTTAACACAAAGAGCAAATCAGAGAGTTTGTGTCTGTACAGGATGATCATTTCACCCTTGGAGTATACTACTGTATTACTTACATACATGCATTGACAATTAGACTCCGGGAGTATAAGCGATTGAAAAACTAATTAGTCAAAACTACTAATATATAAGGTAAATTTGGAAGAGAGTATGTAAAATACAAAAAAAAAAAAAAATTTAAAGCAATCAATATAAGTAAAAAAAACATACATAAGGAAAGAGACATTTTAGAAATAAAACGTAAGACTAAAATACATATACAGAGTATAAAAAAAAGAAATATTTTATATAAACCCGTACAAGGTACGGGGATTACACTAGTTATTATAATCTAGACCTCTTAGACTTGGTTCTACTTTTGGGTTGGTTTGATTCGTTATCGTGTGCGTAAGGGCACATTCTATATACAGATGGTTAAAATCTTCATTTGTACCGTTACAAAAAATGGAGCTCCCCGAAACGGCCAGCTTTTGCATTCTCAGTCTATTCTTTGTTGGCAGACCGTCGTCAATTTTCCATAGGAAATTTTTTGACTTTTGAGAATGTATCAAGTTTTCATATCCAACTATTATAATTTATGTTATAGTTTTTTTATTTTTGCTATATGTTCTATAGCAGACGTGGTGGAAAACCATCCATTTTTATTGGGTGCCCAATACAAACGATCTTGAATTTTATGTTTTGGGATGGGTATTGCGTTTATCTTGTTCACAATTTCACGCGGAAGAAGTAGTCGAACATCATTTAATTTCCCCGGCTTTGGCAATTGGCTTTGGCTTTGGCTTTGGTGGCAGATGGTAGATGCTTTAAATTGTGGAATAAATAATGGGCTAACTTCAAAAGAAAAAAAACAACTTGTACAAAGGAGAGTTGACTTGACCGAGGAAAATCAAAGACTCGGTCGGAATTAAAATCAGTTTCGATGGCTTCCCTTCTCACTTGCTATCCTCAGCTCTCTCTTTCCCATTTTAGTCGTGCTTGTAGAAGGTGATTTCAAGGTCGTCGTTTGCCACTTTGTGAAGACTTCATACATGGGTTTACTCTTTCATGTTGTGATGGGGATCGTTGTCGGAGTCGCGGTGATGGCCGGATGGCATTGTATGATGAAGTATCGGAGCAGCAAACGAGCTTCAAAGGTAAACCTTAATTTGCTAGTCATAGATGGCATTGTATTATGTTATTCATTTTGTTTTTTAATTTCAAAATTTTGAATTTATTTATTGAATATAATTTTCTTTTAACTCTAAACTAGTACAAATCCCGTACCATGTACGGATAGCTAATGTAAATAAAACCCGAATGAGTCGATTCGATATCGAATTTTGATACGAATTCGCTTTTAACCGGAGTTCGAACCTATTGACCTATGTATGTGTACTTTTATTAATACAATGCTAATTTTAAAAATCATTTAATAAACTATTCACCAATGTGAAAGTGTTTTCACTATTCTTCAATATTTAATAATGACAAAAACGTATACTATGAGTAATTAATAAGGAAAATTGTTAAGATGTCAAAAATATCACTTGATTTTTTTTATTTATATTAGGATATAATGTAAAAAAATCATGTTTGGAAAAAATCTTTTGATATCAAAAATCGGGTAAGATGTCATATAGATATAAGAAAATCAGATAAGATATCAAGTAAATATATGAGTTAATTTTAGAAACGGTTTTTGTATTGTGTGCCCTAAGGACACTTGATAAGCATACTAAAAACTAAAACTAAAACTAAAACCCTGAAAGGAAAACAGTGAACCTGTCACAAAAAAATTTTAAAAACAAAAAGTTTAAAACTTAACAAATATTTCCACTATTACCTACTTATTGTGTGTCCTTAGGCCACACAATAGAAAAATCGTTTTAGAAAATGTGATGTAAAAATATAAAATCATTATTTTATTCAAGTTCGATGACGAAGCGTAAATTTTAACAAAACTTGAGTTCTGTTTTATACTGTATTATTAGAGTAGATATCACAATGCTTTTTTTTTGGTGTAAAAATGCAGGCATTTGACGTAAATCTACTGGCCTCTCTTGCTACTAGAGAAGATTTGAAATTTTTTCTAGGCCATATTGTTTCCAAGGAATCGGAGCGGATATCATTTCCTGTTTTCGAGCGGGTTTGCTACCTTTGAATCGTATTACTTGTCAATACTTTGTTAATCTCATGTTTTTGTACAACCTTAATTGGAAAGTTGCATACTTGCATGTGTATAATCTGTAACACTCTTGCTACCTTTTCAGGCGAAATGGATTAACAAAGAACTTTCCAAATTGTGGCCATATGTTGCCGATGTAAGTTTCCTTCCTCTTCACCCTAAGAACAAAGTTCCTTTGCTTTCGTCGGAAACGGAAAACGCTACTCTATTGGAATTTCCGGGTAACATGATTGATAGAAAAGCCTTTCACTCTTTTGGCATCATCTGACACAATATAATGTAACTTTAAATACCATGATATTCATGCAATGTCATCTCAGGCTGCTGAAATGACCATATGGAACACAGTTGAACCTCTTCTGGAAAAGTATCACCCTGCTGGCATTTCTTCGCTCGAGTTTAGCAAATTGACTCTCGGGACAGTGGCCCCTAAAATTCGAGGTAACGAGATGTGCGCGTACAATTGCCCTCTAGGAAAGCGCTCGCCTTTGTATACACCTACTTGAACATGTGTTTACTCACAAACCTCTAGCTTTGTCCATCTAGCTTCATGTTATTGACAAACTCTTATATGTAACAGGGATTAGAGTTGAAAGCACAAAGCCAGATCAAATCACCATGGATATCGACGTAAAATGGGGAGGGAATCCAAGCATTATCTTAGCTGTTACAGTTGCAAATTTTGCTTCAGTTCCCATTCAGCTGAAGGACTTGAAAGTATTCACCATGGTCCGAGTTATATTCCAATTAGCTGATGACATTCCCTGCATATCTGCTGTTGCTATTTCTCTACTATCCGAGGTATACAATACATTTGGTTTTACTAAGTTATCCACTGGTGATACACACTGTTGAGTAATGTGATCATTCTTTAATCTCTGCAGCCAAAGCGTGCACTTGACTACAACTTGAAAGTTGTGGGTGGAAGTCTAACAGCTCTTCCCGTGATCTCAGAGATGATTAATGTAAGCCCTTTTTTGCTGTTGTTTCCAACCTTGTCATTCTGTTTTAATGCACAATGTGAACTTCTGTATTGCAGTATACTATACATACTATGGTGGCAGATACACTTGAATGGCCCAGCAGGATTGTTATTCCAATTGGCAGTATTCCTGTGGATACAAGGTGCTAATGTGCTTGTACTTAGTATACTGCTCTAAGTTTCTCTTTGATTCCTGTAATTTGAAGACATGTTTCTCTGGGTGATTATACAGCGATTTGGAGTGTAAACCAAAAGGGAGGTTGACAGTGACAATCGTCAGCGGCAATGGTGTAAAGACTCAGGAATTCGTCGGAAAATCCGAACTCTGCGCTGCTCTGTACATTCGAGCGCATAGTAAGGTTAAAACCAAGTTCGTCCAATATAGCCAAAACCCGGTCTGGAACGGAACGTATGAACTGATTGTGGAGGATAAGGAGACTCAGTCACTTGTACTTGAGGTATTGGTTTGATCCTTGATAAATCTTCAAGACCCTTTTCTTGCCAGATCAGTTGTTGAATGATGGTTGCTTTCAATGCAGGTGCTTGAGCAAGGAACTGAGCAAGAAAAGCAAAAGGGAATTGCGAAGCTGCCTCTTCTCGATTTGGAGCCTGAAATTCCCAAGGAGACTAACCTGAGGCTGCTACCAGCTCTAGACGCGACAAGGGTAACGGATGAAAACGACAGAGGAAGTATAACAGTGAAGATACTCTACCATGTATTCAGCAAAGAAGAGCAAGACGCCGCAATTGAAGCAGAAAAGAAGAAATTTGACGACAGGCAAAGGCGGAAAGCAGCTGCTGGAGCCGTGGAGAGAATAGTGGATCTACTAGAAGGCGCGGCTCAATTGGTGGGGTCGGATCCTGGAGCAAGAGCCAAAATTGCACGGTTTGGTCTTGGAGTTGGGCTGTCTGTGGCCAGTGGCCTCAACAAAGCAAACCGGTTCGTGGAGGGTGTGAAGTCACGTTTTGGTTGAGGTCTTCTTGTAGTCTCAAACTATTGCAGCACTATAATGAACTTTGTACTTGCTATGTTCATCACTCCAACGTTATCAGAACCAAATCTGTCTGAATAAATGTTACTTGTCTACACTTCATAATTCTGTTATGGCATCAAGACCAGGATCTCGACCTGCTGATCCTGGTTTCGAACTTAACTCAATAGCTAAACTAAACTCAAATAGTGAGTGTAACTTATGAGGTTAATTGCTGGACTGAGGAAAATAAAATAAAGTAAACCAGGAACCTTTTCACATGGCCAAGTATTAATAATACTCCATTTCACACCCAAGGACACCGATCAACTTGATAACATTCAATAACTAACTCTTCATTTAATTCATAGTCAAGGCACCGAACAACTTCTGTCTGCCCCTTAATGTTGATCATTCATTGGTACAGCTCCGTTTGGTAATGAATTATGGAAACTTTCTAGAATAGGAAACAAATTATATATCCCATTCTCATGATACATTTATAGAAATTTCTTTCGACCAAAAAAAAAATTTATAGAAATTTCAATAACTTGTAACATCTTAAGACAATACTGTAAGAAACTTTTAAAGATTCATTTTTTTTCCTGTTTTCATAATAACTTGTACCCGTTTTCATAATGCATAACCAAACGAGCCTAATTCTGTAATTTGTTTGGTAAGCCTAATTGCGTTGGCTGGCATTTGTTACTTTTCTTTTGTACGTGTTGTCTTTTTTCACATCTCTTATATTTTATAGTATTTTTAGTCCTTGTATAGGAGTGTGATATTTGTATAAAGAGTGTGACGTGGCTTCTTGTAGTCCACTCTTTCATATTAGCTGCTTGGTCAGCTTGTATAAATAGTTAGTTTTAGCTAGCTTGTTGACTTGAGCTGTCATAATGACACACAACTGATTGCATACGATTGTATGGTTTGGCTCATCACTTTCCTAATAATCAAACTCTGATTTTCTTCCTAATTCTACTGAAGTTTGTAGAATTCATATGGTATCAGAGCATTCAGGCGATTCCTGATTTGCTGGAGATAGTTCAGATCTGTTGATTTCGGTTTCAAGAACTGAGATCTAGGTTGAAGTCGTTTTTTTGGTTGATTCAAGAATTTTGAAGAATTGCATTCGAGAATGGCTGAAGATAGGGAATCTGGAACAGGAACTCCAGATTTCAGTGTTGGTCGAAGGAGAGAACGAACAGAGATTTCAGTTTCACCTGTTCGTCGCAAGGACAAAGGGAAGCTTCCGGTGGAGACTTCGATTTCGCCGGATCTTCGCCGAGGAAGAGGAAACTGGCCGGAGGATCAATCGAGATCGTCGATTCGTCTGAAGGACAAAGGAAAAAGGATAATGGAGGTCTCTCGATCGCCAATCAGAGATCGATACAGAGGACGGGAACGAACAAGAGAGATCTCTCGGTCGCCGATCAGAGATCATTACAGAGGAAGAGATCGTTCAAAGGATTCTTCGTTTGTGGAGGATTTTGATGAAGACCTATCTTCACATTGGGACTGGATTCGACCTTCACAGAAGAGATCCAGGGATCGAGAAGAAGGAGCTCGCGCGATGCGTCGCAAAGGAGGAGTTGGAGGTCGTTATCGATCGCCTTTGACAAGAAGACAGCGAGAGAAAGAGTATGGACTGCCTGTAGGAGGTAATTCTGACTCCTATGATCCTCTCTTTCTTGCTAATTCGGACAATCCTGGCAATCAATTGGTTGCCGTGAGGTTCAATGGATCCAATTTTACTTCTTGGAGTCGAAATATCAAGATGGCTTTAGGTGCGAAAATGAAGCTCGGATTCATCACTGGTATGTATCCTAAACCTTCTAGGCACTCTACTGAGTATGAAAAGTGGAAACGTTGCAACTTTATGGTTATGAGTTGGCTTCTTAATTCCATGACTGCTGAAATTGCTGAGAATTTCATTTATGTTCAATATGCCGAAGAATTATGGAATGAATTGGTCGAGAGATATGCGGAATCAAATGCTCCATTAATTTTTCAGTTGCACAGAGAGTTGAATAACATTAGGCAGGAGAATCTTAGTGTTGGGGCTTATTTTAGCAAATTGAAGAAAGTATGGGATGAGTTACAAGCTGTTGAAGGTACTGAGATGTGTACTTGTGGGATTATTGAGCAATGTGGTTGTAGTCTCATGAAGAGGATTTATGACAGGGAAAATAAGTATAAGTTGATGCAGTTTTTGATGGGACTTTCTGATGCTTTTGAGAGTGTTAGAGGAAACATTTTGTCTATGGAACCATTGCCTAGCTTGAATAGGGCTTTCCACACTGTAGTTCAGATTGAAAGACAGAAAGATATCACTGGAAATGGATCTCAGTCACATGACGCTTTTGCTGTTAACAGATTTGCTAGTTCTGGCAGGCCTAGTTTTGGGAATAAGGGTGCTTCAGCTTCTGGTTTTGGGAACAAACCTGGTGGTTTTAGTTCTGGTAAAGACTATAAGAAGGATAAGCTTGATAAGAAGTGTGATTTTTGCAAGGAAATAGGGCATGTAAAGGAAACATGTTTTAAGTTGATTGGTTATCCTGAATGGTGGAAGGGTCCTAAGATGGATGTAAATGGAAAGCTTCTGGCGAATGTACAGGATATGAATACTGATCAAAATTCACCTTTTGATTCTGATGAAGGTATGATTGATACTGATGCAGATGACAAGCTTGTGAATGCTGTTTTCAACAGAATCATGAGGAAGATGAAAGGGAAAGCTCAAGCTGATGATGAAGGACCAAGCTCAGGGCAAGTTAACTCGATTAACTTTGCAGGTAACTTGAACAATGTTACTCATGATAGTTCTTTGTTACTTACTGATGGTCCATGGATAGTAGATTCGGGGGCTACAGACCATGTTTCTTTCAACAAGAGTCTATTCTCTGAGATTAGGTCGTTGCCTAAAGTCATTAGGATTGGCCTACCTGATGGGAGTACTACTATGGTGGAACATTTTGGGAAAGTTGTTTTGTCTGATGATTTGGTTCTGAATAATGTTCTATTCATTCCATCGTTTAAGCACAATCTTGTTTCAGTGTCTCAATTATTGACTGATGAGAATCTTGTGTTCTGCTTCGGAAATTGTGGATGTGTCCTACAGGACCATTCAACTAAGAAAGTCATTGTTGTTGGGAGAAAGCATGGAGGCCTTTATAAGCTGGTTGTTAATGCTGATGAGAAGTTCAAGAGTGATCTTGCTCGTGCAGTGCTAGAAGATCAGTTTGTTGTGTCTTCGTCTAAGATGTTGAATAATGTCTGTAGTAAGACTATTGGATTAGAAATTTTACATGCCCGTTTGGGGCACGTTTCTTTGTCAAAGTTAAAGCACATTTCAGATGCTGATTGTAGTGGTTTGACAAAGTATCCTTGTGATGTATGTAGTCTGTCTAAGCAGCATAAACTGCCATTTCAGAACAGTGTATCTCGGGCTGTTAAAGCATTTGCTCTTATTCACATTGATTTGTGGGGGCCGTATAAAACAGCTTCTTATTGTGGTGCTAAATACTTCTTGACAATCGTTGATGATTATTCTCGTGGTACTTGGACTTTTCTAATTAGGTCCAAAGATCAGGTTTTCAGTAAAATTCAGCAGTTCATAGCTTATGTTGAGACTCAGTTTGATTCAAAGATTCAGGTTTTGAGGTCTGACAATGGTACTGAATTCATGCAAAAACAGGTTGGTGAGTTGTTGGCAAGTAAGGGTATTGTTCACCAACGATCTTGTCCTGGTGTACCTCAACAAAATGGAAGAGTTGAGCGAAAACACAGGCATTTGATTGAAACAGCTCGGTCCATTAGACTTCATGCAAATTTGCCTATCAGGTTTTGGAGTGATTGTGTGCTTAGTGCTACTCATTTGATTAATCTTCTTCCCTCTAATGTCCTGGGTTGGAAGACTCCTTTTGAGCTTTTGCATCACAAGTCACCTTCTTATACTGATCTTCGTATTATTGGGTGTCTTTGCTTTGCTCTTATTCCTAAGCAACAAAGATCAAAATTTGATCCTACTGCATTGAGGTGTGTTTTGCTGGGATACTCTCCAGGTCAGAAGGGCTATAAGGTTTTGGATCTGGCTTCTAACAGAGTATTTGTTACTCGGCATGTCACTTTTCAAGAAGACAGTTTTCCTTTCAAGGATTCAAACTCATCTTCTCCTATTATTGACACACCTCCCTTGCCTCTCGTTTCCCCTGCTCCTGATAATGCATCTTCAGGTATGAGCAGTTTGCCTATTTCACATCAATCCTCTTCCAAAGTTATTTCTTCACGTTCTCCTTCATCATTACCTTTTCTTTCCTCACACCAACCCCCAAACGATTCTATTTCTGATCATGTTCCTTCTACTGCCACTGATCATGAACATATTTCTCCTCAATATGATCATAGCCCTTCTCCCATAATTTCTACAGCTTCTGATCATGTTCCTGAAATTATTCCTGCCTTACCTGATCCTGTTCCTCGCCGTTCAACTAGGGTCATTAAACCTCCTGCTCGTTTTGATGACTATATTTGTTCTGCTCTTCCTCACAAGGCTATGTTACAGCAATCAGGGACATCAGATCAGTTTGCTCATGCTTTTCACATAATTTCGTCTACCGATCTTCATGATTATTCTACTGAGTATGTTCATGCTCTTTTCAATGTATTTTCTGTTGTTGAACCAACATCTTATGCTCAAGCTTGCAAGGATCAAGGTTGGATAGAAGCTATGGATAAAGAAATCTCAGCTTTAGAACAGAACAACACATGGGAGCTTACTACTTTGCCTCCGGGGAAAACTGCTATTGGCTCTAAGTGGGTCTATAAGGTCAAATTTCAGCCTAATGGACAAGTGGAGAGACTCAAGGCTCGTTTGGTAGCAAAGGGGTTCACACAAATCAAAGACAAGGATTATAAGTACACGTTTTCTCCTGTTGCTAAGTTCACTTCAGTCAGGGTTCTTTTTGCTCTTGCTGCTGCTAGAGGTTGGCCTATTTTTCAATTAGATATAAACAATGCATTTCTTCATGGCTATTTAGATGAGGAAGTATACATGGTTCCTCCTCCTGGCTATTCTAAAGCTCAAAAAGGGCAGGTTTGTCGGCTTACTAGATCATTATATGGCCTGAAGCAAGCAAGTCGTCAATGGAATCTTGAGCTTACTAAACATCTTCTCAGTCTTGGTTTCACTCAGTCAAAACAAGATTACTCCATGTTCACCAAGGTTACTTCTTCTTCTATGACAGTAGCTCTTGCCTATGTTGATGATTTGTTACTTACTGGCAATGATGAATCTGTTATTGAGGCCACAAAATCATCCCTACATGCTGCTTTCACTATTAAAGATTTAGGCCTGGCTAGATTCTTTCTTGGCATTGAGATTGCAAGGTCTGAATCAGGAATTAGACTGAATCAACGCAAGTATGTGCTTGATCTGCTTTCAGATGCTGGAATGCTGAATTGCAAAGCTGCATCTTTTCCTATGCAAAAGAACTTACGTTTACAGCCTGAAGTTGGGGAATTATTGGAAGAACCTGAGTCATATAGAAGGTTAATTGGCCGATTGTTGTATCTCACATTGTCACGTCCTGATATTTCCTTTACAGTTCAGCAGTTAAGTCAATTTGTTGCTTCTCCACGAGTTCCTCATATGGATGCTGCCATTTATTTGCTTCGGTATTTGAAAGGTTCAGTAAACTGTTCTCTTTTCTATCCTGCCAAGTCAGACTTCTCTTTAGCAGCATATTGTGACGCCGATTGGGGGAGTTGTGCTTTTTCATGCCGTTCCATTACTGGATATTGTGTTTTCCTGGGCACATCTTTGGTTTCTTGGAAGACAAAGAAACAGAAAACTGTTTCTAAATCCACAGCAGAGAGCGAATACCGAAGTATGTCTCATGCTGCTAGTGAACTTGTCTGGTTAGATGGTCTTCTTCATGATTTGGGTGTCTCTATACCTCGTCCTATCCCTCTTCATTGTGACAATAAAGCCGCTCAGCATCTTGCAGCCAACCCCGTCTTTCATGAAAGAACCAAGCACTTGCGCATTGATTGTCACTTCGTTCGTGAGATGGTTCAAGCTGGTTTCCTGGCCACAGTTCATGTTCGATCCAGTTTGCAGCTTGCTGATATTTTTACAAAGCCTCTTGGTGCACAACAACATCATTTTCTTGCGTCCAAGCTTGGCCTTGATTACTCATGTCCAGCTTGAGGGGGGGCTATAGGAGTGTGATATTTGTATAAAGAGTGTGACGTGGCTTCTTGTAGTCCACTCTTTCATATTAGCTGCTTGGTCAGCTTGTATAAATAGTTAGTTTTAGCTAGCTTGTTGACTTGAGCTGTCATAATGACACACAACTGATTGCATACGATTGTATGGTTTGGCTCATCACTTTCCTAATAATCAAACTCTGATTTTCTTCCTAATTCTACTGAAGTTTGTAGAATTCATACCTTGCATGGTAAACGATAGCTCTATTTAATGATAAAAATATCAAATAATTTGCTAATCAAACGTGCACTCAAGATTGTTTGATAATAATATCACTTCAGCGCTCTACATTCACCAAGAGATTTTGCTTGATCTACCATGATAACTTTCATGCACTTTTAATATTATTTTTTATTGGTTTACACAATAAAGTTGACATTCTTTCCTCTATTTAAACCAAGATGAAGTTCTTCTTCTTTGCTCAAACAACTCCTTATCTTTCCACCACAATGGACTACAAAATCCCTCTCTTTGTTGCCTTTTCATGCTTCCTATCTCTCCATTTCCTAATCCTCTGTTTCTCAAGAAACCGAAAACCAGGCAAACTTCCTCCGGGGCCAAACCCATGGCCAATCATAGGCAACATCCTCCAACTCTCAAACAATCCTCACCATTCACTAACAAACCTCTCAAAGATCTATGGCCCTCTAATGACCCTCAAACTAGGGTCCATCACAACTATCGTGGTCTCGTCCGTAGACATCACCAAACAAGTCTTCCAACTCCATGACAAGTCCTTCTCTAGTAGGCGAGTCCCCGAAGCCGCCAAGGCCTTGGATCACCATAGCTACTCAATGGCTTGGTTGCCAGCATCACATCAATGGAGAAAGCTTAGAAAGATTGCATCCATTCAGTTGTTTACAAAACGACGGTTAGACGCCACTCAAAAGCTCCGTCACACCAAGGTGACTGAGCTTCTTGATTATGTGAAGGAGTGTTGTGAGACGAACCAGCCTGTGGATGTTGGGAGGGCTGCCTTTACAACAACTCTTAATCTGTTGTCAAACACGTTTTTCTCGGTTGATCTCGTTAGCTATGGATCGTCTTCGTCTCAGGAGTTCATGGACCTTGCTCATGGTATAATGGAGCTTCTTGGTAGGCCTAACTTGGCTGACTTTTTCCCAGCTTTGAGGTGGTTTGATCCGTTTGGTGTAAGGCGTGACTCGGAGGGTTACTTTAGGAAAATGTTTGGTGTTTTTGATGATATAATCAAGAAGAGGCTAACTGACGAATCGTCGTCGAAACTTTTTAGTAAGGATGATGTTTTAGGAACACTGCTCAAGATTAGTGAAGAGGATGGCTCTGATTTTAGCCTTCTTGACATTAAGCACTTGTTCTTGGTAAGTTATTCTCTCTTCTTTGATATATCTCTTAATATTCAAATAGTTAATCTATAATATGTTATTACATAACGGTTTAGATGACTTAGAAAAAGAACATACAAGGTCTAGTGATTCGTTCTTTTCTTAATAATTCTTATACTGGTTTGTACATCTTGGCTCCTTAGACTCTACTAGAGGCGGGTCCGAATTGAGTTGTTGTTGTTCATATATACGAGCTCGGTTTGTTCTTTATACAGGACCTAATCGCGGCTGGAACAGACACAACCTCAAGCACATTAGAATGGGCAATGACAGAGCTACTCCGGAACCCAACAAAGCTAGCGAAAGCTCAAGCCGAGATCCACGAAATCCTAGGTAAGGACGAGGGGCTAGTTCAAGAATCCGACGTTGAGAGGCTACCTTACTTGCAAGCAATAGTCAAAGAGACCTTTAGGCTTCACCCGGCTGGCCCGTTGCTACTACCACACAAATCCGAGACCGAAGTAAGCTTGTGTGGCTGTGTTGTGCCCAAGAACACACAATTGTTAGTGAATGTATGGGCTATGAATAGAGATCCAAGAAACTGGCCAAACCCGGAAACCTTTCATCCTGAGAGGTTCTTGGGCTCGGAGATCGATTTTAGAGGCCAAGATTTCGAGTTGATCCCGTTCGGAGCGGGGCGAAGGATTTGTCCGGGATTGCCCTTGGCTCATAGGATGTTGCATCTAATGTTGGCGAATCTTGTACATTCGTTTGAGTGGAGGCTTGAGAATGGGATGAGAGAAGAAGATGTTGATATGAATGAGAAGTTTGGGCTTAGTTTGCATAAGGTTAAGCCTCTCTTGGCTGTTCCTTTGGCAAAATGAGACCAATCATCAATGTAATTTGTGACTATATGATTAAGCCAAATCGGGTTAGTGTCCAAATTTTGGTTTGTTAGCTAGCCGGCCCATGTTAACTATGTGCTAAATAAGGAAAACCATAATGTCATCTTGAAGATCTCATGTGCTTGTACGTTGATTTATACCTAACACCGCCAGATATTATCAAAAACGTTATATTCACCGATTTTCACTACTACAAACAAACAACTATCCTTTAATTTCTTTTGGAATTTATTTATGATTTCCTTTATTGTTCCCAAATAATTTTGCTATATTATAATATGATATTTTCTGGTAGAAATAATATAATAATAGAATATTGACGATGCATGATTTTCACACAAATTCCAGCTTTTTTTTTGAGCCAGCACAAATTCCAGCTATTTAACAAGTAAGTGGCATTAAAAAATATTAAATTTCATCGACCCGGGACGTGGAATTTTCGTGTGGTTGACGGGTCGTGTTAAAAAAAGGGAAGACCTCCGTCTTAATTGTTTTTGTTTTTTTGTTTATAATATTGGTTTATTTTATTATTATTATTATTATTATGTTTATTTATTATTCAAACCCGAAAGGTTTTATAAAAAATTAGTGGGAAGCCGAGATACTATCTGGGTCCTCACTCCTTTAGCCATAGCAAAACCAATCCTAGTGAAAATATATGCGGCAGCACGCGCCCCAACATCTTGAACCTTCGAGAACTTTTGGATGCGCTTAAGCAAGGAAATAGCATCTGCCACTAACTCTCCCAATGAGGAGAAAGAGAAGGGAGAAAACTATACTCAAGCGCCCCACACTTATCTTGATATTATTATTATTATTATTATTATTATTATTATTATTATTATTATTGTTATTGTCGTTGTCGTTGTTGTTGTTGTTGTTATTATGTGTTCTATGGGTACACATAACAAACCACAGGACCCTTGTCGCATCAGCTCACTGGTTGAGCACTCATGGTAGTACCACGAGGTCTCGGGTTCGAGACTCCAAGGCGGCAGTTTGCCCTATTATCTTTAGAGTTGGCTCTCATCCCTTGAGGCTCTAGGCGAGCCCAAATAGTACTTGTGGTGACCTAACTCCTTTCCTTATCCAAAATAAATAAATAACAATACCAAAAGTAAAAACAAAAACTTTAAAAAGGAAATAATGAATCCATCTTATCAAAAAATTAAAAAATTAAGATTTATAATTAAAAAGAAATGTTATATATAAATATATATATATATATATATATAGAAATGTTACCTGATTTGATTCCACCTGTGGGCGGGCAAAATTCCCTATCAATTAGTTAGCATTTAATTCTCTATCTTATTTATTTTGCTATCCATATTTATTATGTTATATCCTTTAATAAGGTAGTTACTCTAGATAGGATATTATTTATGGAGGAGAATCTTATCCTCGCCCGGGATAGAATATTTGGTTGACTTAGGGAGCAAGGCATCGCCCTAACCCTAGGCGCGCGCCCCCTTCTAGTCCCTCTCCTCTATAAATACACATGTATACCATGTGAAAGGTAAGTTCTAAGTTCTAAGCCATCGCTTTGCCTGACGCCTTTGATCAACATTGCCCTTACTGACTTAAGCATCGGAGGTGGATTAGGGGTCGCTCGCCCCTTGGTCCATTGTTTTGCAGGTTATTGAAGGCGAAGAGGCTAGGTGAAGAAGCTTGGAGAAGAAGGCCATTGAAGAAGGAGTTGAAACTTGTACACGACATATTTTGTGTACTAACATTTGGCGCCGTCTGTGGGAAACGAACAGGTTTTCGACCTTCGTAAACCCTACAAGAACCGATCTGAGGAGGCTATGGATCGCTTGTCCACGAGCCCGAATCGAGACAGCCGCCGGACGAAACGGCGAGACAACCCTGGGGCAATCGCGCCATGCGAATCGCGCGATTCGCTTCGCGCAGCCCCAGAGCCACGACCGCGGGTCCGTCGCCCGCGACCGCGGGTCGAGGCCAGAACACACCATCTCCAAAAAACGCTCAGAGAACGAATCCCAACGCGCGTTGAACCCGATACTCACTCGGGATGATGGACCACATCGCAGTCAGACCTTGGATTGTCAATCCAAGAGGTTGCCCTAATAAAAAATCATTGTTTTTTTTTGGTCAGAAATCAAAAATCATTGTTGATTATCGATCCAATGAAAACTCTAGATTGGGGGCAACTCTAATGACAATCGTGTGTGCGTAACGCAGGGATATACGTAGGAGCATACGGAGCTGATCGCTGGATCCCAGGACGGGTGAGCGGTCGGTCCGATCCGTTACCCCAACCGAGCTGGGTCACGCCGTCGACGAAACCCTAAACGATTGGATGATTGGACCAGCAGTGCGCGGTCCAGGGCCCTGCGAGCGCGGGCCCACGTCGTAACGAACTCGGCACAAGTTCGGAAGAGGGTCTCGGGATCGGAGCCGATCCCACCGCACAAGTCTTCGCTCATCGCCAGGAGCGAGCTGCACTATAACCGCGAGCGCGGTGGCAGACGCAGGCAAGGCGGCGAGGAAGGAGGAGCTCGCGAAGAATCGCAGCCTGGGGCAGAACCGCGGGCGCGGTATCCCCGCCGTGGGCGCGGTAACCCCCGCCGCGGGCGCGGTTTCGCTCCAGAGAACGTAACCTTTGTTCTGGGGCAAACCGCGACCGCGGATCCATCACCCGCGACTGCGGGTTGGAGACTGACAGGATTACCAATCGTGCTTCCGACTCACTTTCCGGGAGCTACGCTTGTCGGATTTGGACGATCTACATATCGCCGGAAAGAGGAGGAGATAAGATACAAATTATCTTCAGAAGTCGAAGCAAGAGTCCTACTCAAAGTTCTTTTGCCTCGCACTGTGGACGAGCGCGCGGTACGCCTCCGGCCCAGTCGAGCCCTTCACCCGGCTCCTGAGTAGTTCCGCGCCACCGATCGAGCCGCGATACGTGGAGCCGGATCACGTAGGAGCGGCGACACCCATTGGTCCGCACAACACGATCGATCGCTAGAGCCCGTTGCGGGCGAGCGGTCGGTCCGATCCTTTGCGACGGCGCCCATCGGCCCTCACGACGCGATCAATCGCTAGAGCCCGGTGCGGGCGAGCGGTTGGTCCAATCCATTGAGGTGTATGACGCAGGGGCACGACGAAGCAAGTGTTGGATCTTGGGAAGGCTCGGAGTCCACCGGGGCAAGAGATCGTGAGCATGATCGTTCGTCCCTTCGCATCCAAGAGCCTTCGCATGACCACGATAGCTCGCTAGCCCACCAGAACGGTGTGCGCGGAACGAGAGAGGTGGTCGGGCTGAGGGATGTGGCGGGACCAACGAGCGATATGATGGGAAGAGATCGGGCTCATAAGGTCGAAGGGCTTGATCGCCGCTCAACGATCAACGCGGAACCTACGATGCTGTAATAGTCCGTGTGAGCTCCACGGTGGTCGGAACGAGATGATTCAAGAAGCTATGGAGAGTAGACTCCGAATGCTACGTTTCTCGTTCACACATCAGAACTGGAGACTCGCTGCATCCGGGTCGAAATCGCGCCGCAAGAGACCGCAACCTGTTTCACGAACAGGATGGCGAGGCAAACTTCCGACCAGTCGTCCAGGAGCTACGCACATCGGAATCGGACGATCCATATATCAATGGAAAGAGGAAAGAGCTATATTCAGGCCATCTTTAGATGACAGCCCCAGAAACTCTCTCGAAGAGGGTCAAAAGGACGTCCGAAGGCTGCTGTCCTGCAGAACGCGCAGAGCAGGGAAGCCTGCTTCTAGCCCCTCGTTTGGGAGCTAGAGATGTCGAAAAATCGCGGACTTGGCATCTCTAGAAAGCTGAAGAAGTCACCTACAAATCTTCCCTTAACATCCAGACCCGAATCGCACCCCAACCGGCCCGAACTCGCAGCCTAAGACAGAGCAGTCTCGCTCTAGTGTCAGCAGCGCACTGCTTTGTTATGCAGGCTCGTTCGTGAGATACGGTTGTCCGATCGGGACGATCCAAGATGTCTTGGAAAGCTAAGAAAGCATACTACCTTTCGTCTTCAGGAGCCAATGCTGGAAACTCGCTCCAATTGGCTCAAAATCGGGTACGAACCTGTGAGTCCCAAGCGCCCCCCGGAATGACGGTGTGCCCACAACGAAGTAAGGACTCCAACGCTTACGTGATCGAGCGCCCGACTCCCGTGGTAACCGCTTGCCCGCTCCAATCTCTGCCGACGAAGTCGAACCTCTTCGGTAGAGTCATCAGGCGGTCCATCAAGCGGGGGCGTAAGACGTCAATTTACGCACCCGGAACCAACACTACGATACCATCCGCTTCGATCTCTGCTGTCAAAATCGGGTCTCTCAGAAAGAGTCGCGGGATGGTCTGTCGAGCGGGGGCAGTATGACGTCAACTTACATGCCCGGAGCCGACATCAAAAGACTGGTACCAACCGACTTTGTTACGCGATTCCCTACCAATTCAAGTTTGACGGCAGGATCAGCGAGACGACATCGAAGGACCAGCCTTGACTACCTCGAAGCACGCTATTGGGTTTGAATCCGGCAACGAGATCCGAGGGCGCGGGACCGGGAGCCGCGGGCACGGGGAACCCCCGAGGAGCCTTGATTAGTCCTATGGAACGAACCGCAAGCACGGGCGGCACACCGCGAGCGCGAGGCCGCGACTGCGGGTCGCCAGGCCGCAACCGCGGGTCGCCAGGCCGCGACCGCGGTGGGTGCAAGGGGGAAACCACCAAGACGTGCCGAGCGTCCTACGGAGCGCCATTAAGTGGGTTATGTTGCGATGCGCACACCCACGAGGGCCACGAACCTTCCGAATTGGCAACGCAATGCCTCGATTGGCCATGGGGAGCGCATCCCGATAATGGCAAGGCTCGGAAGGGTTCGTGTGTTATGGCTGCGGAATCAGGACAGGGGCATATGGGCTAGTGCTTTGCACTTAAAACATCGCTATAAAAAGAAATTCTACCCTTGAGAAAAGTGCAAGGATCATCATGCTAGTAACGGCGCGCCGCCTTTTTTGTCTTCTTTTTGTTTACTCTCGTTTCAAACGATTTCGTCTTTAAAATCCCGGGAACTCTTCTTTTTTCATATCTTTTTGATTTCAAATGTTTTTCTAGCATGGGGGACCGAACACTCGACTCAGGGTCGGAATGGCGCCGTGTGTGCACCATCACACGTGTGGCGCAGGTCGCGCGTGGACGCACGCGTTTGACCTAACGAAGGCCCTACGATACGCATGCGTAGGAGTTGCACGGATCCCGTATTTATGAAATACGGATGTACGAATATACGAATATATGAATATACGAATATACGAATATATGAATATACGAATGTACGAATATACGAATGTACGAATATACGAATAAGAGCATCCTAATCTGCATGGCCACTCACCGCTTAAGCTCCGGCCCCTATACAAGGGATAGTACGAGGTGTATACGAGTATAGGTTCCGGAGGGGGCAATTGTGGGCGGGCAAAATTCCCTATCAATTAGTTAGCATTTAATTCTCTATCTTATTTATTTTGCTATCCATATTTATTATGTTATATCCTTTAATAAGGTAGTTACTCTAGATAGGATATTATTTATGAAGGAGAATCTTATACTCGCCTGGGATAGAATATTTGGTTGACTTAGGGAGCAAGGCATCGCCCTAACCCTAGGCGCGCGCCCCCTTCTAGTCCCTCTCCTCTATAAATACACATGTATACCATGTGAAAGGTAAGTTCTAAGTTCTAAGCCATCGCTTTGTCTGACGCCTTTGATCAACATTGCCCTTACTGACTTAAGCATCGGAGGTGGATTAGGGGTCGCTCGCCCCTTGGTCCATTGTTTTGTAGGTCATTGAAGGCGAAGAGGCTAGGTGAAGAAGCTTGGAGAAGAAGGTCATTGAAGAAGGAGTTGAAACTTGTACACGGCATATTTTGTGTACTAACACCACCAATTGGTTTACATTAAGTTTAAACTATATATAATGTTTTTTTTTTCAGCTAAGCCATTTTGCTATCGTTCAAGTTATAGCTAATAGAGTTCCGGTGCGAACACGTACATTAGATGAACATATACGATATACCACATAAAAGCATTAAAAAATATCAGTTAAAATTTAACTTTCTATCTTATTATTCAAAAAATTAAACAACTTGTACGAAGGAGAGTTGACTTCCCTAGCGAGACCGAGAAAAATCAAAGACTCGGAAGGGATTAAAATCAGTTCCAATGGCTGTCCTCAGCTCTCTCTTTCCCATTTTAGTCGTGCTTGTAGAAGGTGATTTCTAGGTCGTCGTTTGCCACTTTGTGAAGACTTCATACATGGGTTTACTCTTTCATGTTGTGATGGGGATCGTCGTCGGAGTCGCGGTGATGGCCGGATGGCATTGTATGATGAAGTATCGGAGCAGCAAACGAGCTTCAAAGGTAATTAATCTTTGCTAGTTAAAGGTGGGTCCGGATCGGTTCGAATCGGAAAATCACCGATGCCCAAACCGTTGGAACCAACTCGATCTCCCGAGCTGGAACCAGCTCGGGATATATTGAAGTCGGTTCTAAGGTTCCGGTTCGAGATATTTTTTGTTGATAGACTACATGCGCATTCTTATTAATGTTATATTCATTTTGTTTTTTTATTTCAAAATTTTGAATTTATTTATCCAATATAATTTTATTTTAAACTTAAATATTACAATGCCTTTTTTTTGGGAGGTAAAATGCAGGCAATTGACATAAATCTACTGGCCTCTCTTGCTACTAGAGAAGATTTGAAGAAGTTTCTGGGCCATACTGTTTCGAAGGAATCGGAGCGGATATCATTTCCTGTTTTTGAGCGGGTTTGCTACCTCTGAATCGTATTACTTGTGTAGTTGTGTCCAATGCTTTGTTAATCTCATATTTTTGTACAACATTGGAAAATTGCATACTTGCATATATCATGCGTATCATCTGTAACGCTCTAGCTATCTTTTCAGGCGAAATGGATTAACAAAGAACTTTCCAAATTGTGGCCATATGTTGCCGATGTAAGTTCCTTTCCTCTTCACCCTACGGAAACGGAAAACACTACCCTATTAGAGTTTCACTCTTTTTGCATATGACCCAATATAATGTAACTTTGAAAACCATGATATTCATGCAAAATATCATCACAGGCTGCTGAGATGACCATATGGAACTCAGTTGAACCTCTTCTGGAAAAGTATCACCCTGCTGGCATTTCTTCGCTCGAGTTTAGCGAATTGACTCTCGGGACAGTGGCCCCTAAAATTCAAGGTAACGAGATGTGCGCGAAAAATCGCCCTCTAGGAAAACACTCGCCTTTCCATACACCTACTTACATTTCCGACGGTACCATGTGTTTACTCACAAACCTTTATAGCTCCATGTTATTGACAAACTCTTACATGTAAACAGGGATTAGAGTTGAAAGCACAAAGCCAGATCAAATCACCATGGATATCGACGTAAAATGGGGAGGGAACCCAAGCATTATCTTAGCTGTTACAGCTGCAAATGTTGCTTCAATTCCCATTCAACTGAAGGACTTCAAAGTATTCACCGTGATCCGAGTAATATTCCAATTAGCTGATGAGATTCCCTGCATATCTGCTGTTGCTATTTCTCTACTATCTGAGGTATACAATACATTTGGTTCTACCAAGTACGTTTTGGCTAGACCTGTCCAAATGCGGGCTTGGGCCGGGCCTGGGCCGGGCTAAAACTTTTTTTTTGCCCGTATGTGCGGGCCGGGCCAGGCCCGGCCCGCAGAAATGGGCTGAAAATGCGGCCCAAGCCCGCCCGACATTGCGGGCCGGGCTGGCCCATGGACAACCCGGCCCGCAAAAAATCTAGCATTTGTTTTTGCCAATATGCAAACCTATACGAAAAAAGAATGGCGACCGGGAAGACTAGGAACGCCGAAAAAAATCAAAAGACTACCGACCGACTAATGCTAAACCTCGAAGAGAATGGCGACCGCCGACCGAGAAGAGAGTAGATCGGGAATGGCGTGAGCGGTGCGTGAGCGAGGACAAAGAGGCAGATCGGGAATAGACTCCTAGAGAGGGAGATGGGGAAGTGAGCGAGAGTCTAAGAGAATAGAGAGATGCATCGAGTCTAGGAGGCTAGGTTAATTTCAGAAGGCATGAGGTGTATAAAATATATTTCGATATATATATTTTTTATAAAATGTTATGGGCCGGGCCGGGCCTAGCGGCCCGCATGGGCTAAACCGTCAGTCCATACCCGGCCCGGATTAAATATGGGCGGGCCGGGCCTGGCCCGTAGGGCCTGAACCCTTGTCCAAGCCCGCCCTTATTTGCGGGCGGGCCGACCCGCGTTTGGACAGGTTTAGTTTTGGCCTATTGTTTCTGAATGCACTGCTGATACAAAATGTTGAGTAATGTGATCATTCTTTAATATCTGCAGCCAAAGCCTGTGATTACCTTCAGGTTGAAACTTGTGGGTGGAAGTCTAACAGCTTTTCCCGGGATCTCAGAGATGATTAATGTAAGCCCTTTTCTTTTGTTGTTCCCAACCTTGCCATTCTGTTTTAATGCACAGTGTGAACTTCTGTATTGCAGTATACTATAGATACTATGGTGGCAGATACACTTGAATGGCCCAGCAGGATTGTTATTCCAATTGGCAGTATTCCTGTGGATACAAGGTGCTAATGTGCTTGTATTCTGTATACAATTCTACGTTTCTCTTTGATTCCTGTAATTTGTATACATATCTCTCTGGGTGATTATACAGCGACTTGGAGTGTAAACCAAAAGGGAGGTTGACAGTGACAATCGTCAACGGCAATGGTGTAAAGACTCAGGAATTCGTCGGAAAATCCGAACTTTGCGCTGCTCTGTACATTCGAGCGCATAGTAAGGTTAAAACCAAGTTCGTCCAATATAGCCGAAACCCGGTCTGGAACGGAACGTATGAATTGATTGTGGAGGATAAGGAGACTCAATCACTTGTACTTGAGGTATTGGTTTGATCCTTGATAAATCTTCAAGACCCTTTTCTTGCCAGATCAGATGTTAAATGATGGTTGGTTTCAATGCAGGTGATTGAACTTGAGGAAGCAACTGGGAAAGAAAAGCAAAAGGGCATTGCAAAGCTGCCTCTTCTTGGTTTGGAGCCTGAAATTCCTAACGAGATTGAGCTGAGGCTGCTACCAGCTCTAGACATGACAAAGGTAAAGGACGAAAACGACAGAGGAGGTACAACGGTAAAGGTACTCTACCATGTATTCAGCAAAGAAGAGCAAGACATCGCCATTGAAGCAGAGAGGAAGAAACTAGACGAGAGGCAAAGGCGGAAAGAAGCTGCTGGAGTCGTGGAGAGAATAGTGGGCGCACTAGAAAGCGTGGCTCAATCGGTGGGGTCGGATCCTAGAGCAAGAGCCAAAATTGCACGGTTTGGCCTTGAAGTTGTGGCCAGTGGCCTCAACAAAGCAGACCGGTTTGTGGCCGATGTAAAGTCACGTTTTGGTTGAGGTCTTCTTGTAGTCTCAAACTATTGCAGCACTATAATGAACTTTGTACTTGCTATGTTCATCACTCCAACGTTATCAGAACCAAATCTGTCTGAATAAATGTTACTTGTCTACACTTCATAATTCTGTTATGGCATCAAGACCAGGATCTCGACCTGCTGATCCTGGTTTCGAACTTAACTCAATAGCTAAACTAAACTCAAATAGTGAGTGTAGCTTATGAGGTTAAGTGCTGGACTGAGGAAAATAAAATAAAGTAAACCAGGAACCTTTTCACATGGCCAAGTACTAATATTATATTTCACACCCAAAGACACACGATAGTTGTCTTCCAAGAAGCATCCTCATAAAGGGGCCAGCAAACTCCTCCTGGAAGGTCTCTGAGACAAAACGTCGAACACCTTCAGGGCAAACCTTCCGCTACGCTGCAAAATGTCCATTTCGTACCTCGCCGTCGTAGCTGTGCTGATCGGCCTCACATCGTTCGCCGCCGACGTCGCCGCGTACACCAACCACACCGTCGGCGGGGACGCCGGGTGGTTCTTCAACGCTAGCACCAGCGCCACCTCTGCTAACTACTCCAATTGGGCCGCCAAAGAGACCTTCGGCCTCGGAGACTATCTGAGTAAGTATAATAGCAAATAGCAACTTACTAGTGTTTCCTTTCAGCTCTTGATCTGTTTGGCGGTGTTGAAATCTGATGCTTCCGATTTGAATTCGCTGAAAACTTGTTCATTGAAATCCGAATTCATGTTTGCCTAATCTGTATCTCGTAGAAACCGTCTGAGAAACGGATTGATTTCCATTTGCGTTGGATCGATTCGCATAATTTGAACTCTAAACCCTAACACCTTCTGAAAGCTGCTAATCTGCTATACTTGCCTTGTGAATCTGGACAGTTTTCAACACCAATACGAACCAAACGGTGGTCCACACCTACAACGCCACCACCTACGCCAATTGCACAGCCGATTACGCAGAGGACGACGACACCTTCGTCTACAATGGCGGAACCGCTGAATTCGGCCGTCCGTTGACACTCAAAGTCCCGCTCACCATCGAGGGGAACAACTTCTTCTTCTCCGACGCCGGCGACGGCTTCAACTGCGAGCGCGGAATGCGATTTGAGATCAAAGTCGTCCATGGCTCCGGCCTGCCTGCTAGCCTCAGCCAGCCGCCTCCGCCGCCTTACACCCCCGGCCCTGCCTACGAGTCTCCGCCGGTGGTTATTGGAGGAGACGGCGGCCAGGGGCAGGAGCTCAGCGGATGTGGACTGCAGGTTGGCGGTGGCGGATCCGCCATCGCCGCCGTGGCAGCGGTGTTTGGGTTGGTGGTTTTGTTGTAGACGGGGGAATGGCAATGTGAATTAGGATGGTTAAATTGGACGGATTCGAGGGGCATTTTGGTAACATAAGCGTCGGCAGAATAATATTTTTCCTTTTTTTGGTTTCCTTCGGTCAGACTTCAGTAGTACTGTAGTTTATTCGCGCTCAGCCGCTCACACTTCTTAATTTTTTGATATGGAAAAAAAATTGTTATTTAAATGTTTTTTATTCTTGTTAAAAGTGAATTTTTCATTTTTATAAAGATTTTACATAATTAATTAAAATAATTGATTTCATAATTGAAATTGAAAAAAATAAAATATATATTGGTTAATAGGTTAGAATTTGGGTCTATCGGGCTTAAATTGTAAGTTCTCGAATAAAAAACAAGCTCGGATAGTCGGATCAAAATTTTCAGATAGATTAAGTCGGGTTTATATTTAAGTTACTAGTTGGGTTTACATGTGTATATAACTTATTATAATACTTTTAGGGTAGTTTGAAAAATATTATAACCAGAAAACAATTGAACTTTGTGTTGTCCACGTTACGTAAGAAAGTTGTATTGAAAGAAATGAAAGAGTTGTTTGTATCTTTTTTTTTTTTGTTTTGTATTGAACGAGTTGTGGATCATCAAGGTGCTTAATTGTATATTTGTCCGTTCGGTATTTGCTTAAGAATGTCTTATTTATTGATGTGTAGCCGGGAACTTGAACTCCGATGAGGGAAGCTAGGGACCTTAAATTGCCATTGAAGGATAGGTTCCTTATTCAAACACTAACACCATCAGAAGCCGCGAGCCAAGGCTTAGGATATTGTGAATGTGAAGGGTGTGATCGACAAGAAGGCGTGGCCTTACGTTTCGCGATGACCTCCGTCTCAAGGTGGAGTACCTCCATTATGATCCTGACACCGTCATCTCCTCGAAGCCCAAAGACGAGAAGAAATCGCTCAAGGATCTCACCGGCAAGCTCTTTCAAGAAAACAACAACGTAAGTGCTACTACGTTACGTTTGCTTGCTACTTGTAATATATTCGTCTAATTAGTAAAATAGGGTTGCAAAATTGATTGTACATGAAAAAATTAACAATGTAGTTGGACTAGGCTGCAAAGATGAACAACAACCCAGATGCTGAGAAGTATTACGCCACGACGGTGTCTACATTGAGCAATGTTCCTGCCAATTGAAGTCCGCGTTACATATTTGCACACCTGGTTAAGCATTCAAATTACATAAATACCCCCGCCTCTGTCAGACCCAAAACCGCGAACCCGCAATTGAAGTCCGCGTTCCTTCCCTCTCTCAAACTCTAACCTAATTTCCTCAATCACATTCACCATCCTCTCTCCAATGGCGAAGAAAATCCACGAAGCCGAACCAGTTTCGCGCTCGTCCGATGAGTCCGATTCAGACTCTTCTTCGTTGTCTTCCGACGGAGAAGGCTTGTCGCCCCCTTCTCAAGCCACCACTGACAAAAGGCCGATTTCGAAGCCTCGAGCGGCTACTCCGATGAAGAAAACGACGACGAAGCGTCCGGCCACGGGGGCGGGGAAGAAGGACGGAAAGAAGTTGAAGACGGATGGGGAGGAGGAGAAGAAGAAATTTGTGTCGATTCAGAGGCTATGGAGCGAAGATGACGAGGTTGCTATCTTGGAGGGGATGATTGCCTTCAAGGAGAAGAAAGGTTGGGATCCATTGGTGGACTAAGTTGGTTTTCATAGTTTCGTGAAGGATTCGGTGCGTGCTAATGTGGATCAGAAGCAATTGGTGGACAAGGTGAGGAGGCTCAAGTACAGGTACAAAACTAGCTTGCGGAAGAAGAATAAGGTTTACAGTAATCCCATTGAGAGGAAAATTATTGAGCTGTCAAAAAAGATTTGGGGGCAGAACTTTGGTGAAGAGGAGAAGCTGGAGAACTCTGGTGAAGAGGAGAAGGTGGAAAGTTCAGTGCGATTCCTTGGGAAAGCGAGTGTTATGATGGGCTTGAGCGAGGCGGTTGTGAATGCGGGATTGGCATTGGTTTATGAGGATAAGAAGGCTGAGCTTGTGGAGAAATGGAGGAAATTACACTTGGAAGATTGTGCTCTCTTTTTGATGAAGTTGGAGTTGGCTACCTTGGAGATGAGGATGATAATTGAAGCCCTCAGATCAACTTATAAACATTAGGAATTCTTGGCTTGCACTTATAACATTTTTTTCTTCCTTTTTTTTCTTCATTTTTCTCTCTCTTTTTTTTTAGCTCGAGCTTACATGGGGTCGTGACCGACCCTATTTAGGGTCGGTCCTGAGACCTTATTTTCTTGGTTTAGGTCGAGATCGACCTTCTTGGGGGTCGATCCTGAGGCTTTTGTTCGAGCTCTCCTTTGCCTTACTCTTTCTTCTTTTCATTTTTTTTATCAATGTGCTTTCCAAGCCAAGAATCCTATTACATTACACTTTAACAAGTTGTTTTCTACCCTTTAACAATGTCACCACTTCCAAACCCAACTCGAATGTCACTCAACAAAAATTGTTCCCAACACTTATCATCCAAGTTCAATTCCCGGAATAGGGTCAAGCTATTTAGCTAGGATAATTTTTGTGGAGCTTCAAACAAAAGGCTAAGGCTAGAACGGGGTTTCAAGCAAAGACAATTCAAGGTAGGTATGGAATAATATGGGCTAAAAATATAAGTTCTTAATCACAATCAACATGCATGAACAATCTCATAGCGGTTTCAAGAAATAGATAACCATATCAATGACAAGAGACATATGCACAAAGAGAGCAAAATCACACAAACAAAGAAGAGGGAATCAATGATGTTCTCCCTATAAGGCCAAAATTTCTCACTAGATAAAAAATTTGTTGGATTGCAACTACCTTCACTCAAGACACATATGCTCAATTTCATCACAAGTCACATTCACAATCAAAAGCAATTTCTCAAAAACATGGGCTACACTATCCAATTATGCCAAAGGAATTACATGACAAACATGAAAATTAATTTTCATCATAGGACATCTAAGATGGAATGCTCTTCTATCCTAAAACAAAACACACAAATATTTTTGGTTTTTTCTTTGACATTTTGCAATTTTTTTGGATTTTTGACATTTTCTCAATTTTTTTGAATTTTTCTCAATTTTTCTTAACAAGGCAAACTACCAAACAAACAAACAAAGAAAGCAAGCAAAGACTCAATTATGTACAACATGTGAGATTTCTTCTTCCCCACCCCATACTTAAATCATGCAATGTCCCCATTCATGAAAACATATGAAAAAGTAAAGAGAAGAGAGGAGAAAAGAGGAAGAAAACCCACAATGAACTCTTGAAGCTTGGAAAGGAGGTGGACATAGAAGACATAGTGTGCTGGCACGACCCTCTTAGAGTCTTAGGGTCGAGAACGACCCTCTTAGGGTCGATCCTAAGAGGTGCATGAGGGGGAGGTAGAGCAAGGGGGAGGTCGTGATCGACCCTCTTAGGGTCGGTCCTGAGGGCTTATGTACCTCGTGTCAAGTTGTCTTCTCCCGTCCTTTTTGAGCCCGTATTTGCAACTTAGAACCCTGCAAAAATCCGACAAAGATCCTATCCCAACAAATGAATTCTATCCTAGTCTAATCTAAGAAAGGTTAGAAAAATCAAATCTAAAAATCAAAATAAAAACAAAGAATCTAATCTAAAGACCGGGTTGCCTCCCGTAAGCGCTTGTTTAACATCGTTAGCTTGACGAGAAGTACCTCAACTAGTTGGAGGATGTGAGTGCCAAGGTGGCTCGGATGTCCTCATCGCCACCCCATACTTAGAATGAGAAGAGAGGGTGGAAGAAGGTGTAGAGAGAGGTGTACCACAAAGCATGCAAGTAGAGTGAGAATATTGACCTGTATCGACCGGAGGACGGGTCGGTGTCGAGTTGCTTTGTCCGGAGTCAAGCTTCTCTTGTACATCACGTGTGGTCGGTCTTGACCCAGGACTGGTCGTGACCGATCTTGTATGGGCGACATCGAGCCTTAACACCTCGCCTTTCCAAAGGTCCTCTTCCGGATGAAACTTGTTAATGGGAACCACGTCTTCGGACTCCATGATGCCCCCAATAGGTAGCCGAAACTCTACCACCTCATCACCAATTCTGAAGGTAAGGAGACCCTTCTTCACATCAACCTTAACTCCGGCGGTTGCTAGGAATGGTCGCCCAAGGATAATTGGTACGTCGGGATCTTCCGGCATATCCATGACAATAAAATCATTAGGCACGACAAACTTGCCGACTTGGAAAGGGAAGTCGCCGACAACACCGGTAGGCTTCACACAAGAACCATCCGCCATGTATAACCTCATGTTCACCGGTACTAATGGCCTCATGTTGGTCTTGGACCAAATTGAGAGTGGGAACAAGCTAGCACTAGCACCAAGATCACACAATGCTTTGAACCGATAAGCTCCAATACCGATAGTAATAGCAAACTTCCCGGGATCACCGAGCTTCTCGGGAAGGTCCAATGACCTCACCTCATCCGTTAGTTCCGACAACGATCGCTTCCTAGACAAAATCTCCTTCAAGAACTTGGTGTAAGCGGGCAGTTCATTCAAGGCCTCGGCGAAAGGAATAGAAAGATTCAAGGCTTGAAGCAACTTAACAAAGCGCTCAAACTTTCCTTCCGTCGAGTCCTTGGGTTTCTTAGAAGGGAAAGGAAGTATCTTAGAATGAGAAGAGGAAGGAGTGGGATCGGGAATGAGCTGAGGAGAAGGGTTAGAAGACTTTCCTGGTGCAGAGTGGTCGAGCTCGACCTCAGCAGGGTCGATCGGCCCTTCGTCCGCATCATCAATCGCCTCAGGATCGACCATTGAGGGGGTCGAGATCGACCCAGATGGGGTCGGTCCTGAGACAACATCCTTCACCGTTTGCCTTGGTGGATCGGGCAATGCCTTGCCATTCCGTAGATTCATGGCTCGGATCTCGCCATTACTTGCTCGGCCTCTAGGATTCTCTTCGGGACGGCCCGGGAGTTGTCCTTGAGGTCGTGGAATTTGAGCCGCTAGATGACCAAGTTGGGAATCAATATTCTTTTTCCATGAGTCGAGGTCTCCCAACCTTGTATCCAGCTCGGTCCGCATCCCTCGCATGAGTCCTTCTTGTAGCTCTTGCATCCATTATGGCTCCGCTTGATACCCGGGAGGTCTATAAGGAGGGGCCCTTTGCTCTTGCGGAGGAGGTGGATAACCTTGGCCTTGGCCATTGTTATTCCATTGAGAATAGTTGTTGTTGTTCCTCCCCGCATAAGAATTGTTTTGGCCTCGGTAGGGATCCTCGCATATAGTTAGCCTCCGCATATGCCTCGGCAGCCCGCACTTGCTCCACATTTGTACAAGAAGCGGTGGTATGAGATTGAGAGCCACATTCTTGACAAGTTGGGGCAACGGATATGTATTTCCTCTTTCACTCTTACAAGCTCGTGATTGCAAACTGTTAGATAAAACTTTTGAAGAATTTCTATGGATATTGTTTAGTCTAAATGGTGACATGACTTGACTTTACTTAGGATCAACATTTGTTGGTTATGATCATTAGAGTGGATTATATCAGTGGATGTTGCATTTTGATATATGTGAAAGATTTGTTGGGTTATGGCGTTTTGATATATCTAGTATTATGTTACAAATGTAAATGGTTATTCCAGAAAATACATATTGCTCATCGAAAAAAAATTGCATATATAAACCAGATTATAATGATCTGGAATATAAGGTTGATGTGGGAATCAAAACGCCTGGTATATTTTTACGTAATTAATATGCCGATGATACATGCTTTGGTGTATAAGGTTTGTTCATTTAATAATCCGGACATCTTTTCAACCGGTGTATATAGTCTACCTAATAAACCGGATAAAGGGAATTTTATATCTCGGATAAATTGCGAACCGGTGTATAAGATATATCAAATACACCGGACATGTCTCCTGCGCGCCAAATTTGGACAAAAATCAATAGGGAATATACGCCGGGCTTGGAAATTTAACATCCGGTGTATGTAAATAATTACAATATATACCACTAATCTATATGCCGGACTTACTCCGGACTATATGATGCGAAACGCCCGGTTTATATTGTCGTTTTTGTAGTAGTGGGACTTGTAGTAACTCACTTGCTTCTCGAGCCGGTTGATCTTATCTTGCATGAATTGAAACTTCACATCTTGATCAATTGGCTCGCTATTTGGATCATAAAGCTTCTTTGTTTGAATCCGGATGGGTTGTTGGGTCCCATACATGGCTTCATAGTTAGTGAGTTTGTCCAAGAGAGCCCACGCCTTATCGGGATCCATCACAATGAAACCGCAATCGGTGTGAAGATTGATGCGGTCCTTTGTGGCGGCATTGATCCCTTGGAAGAATATTTCTTGAAGAACATAAGGAGGTTGTCCATGAGTAGGACATTGCCGAAGAAGCTCTTTGAATCTCTCCCAAGTCTCAACAAAAGTCTCGTTGGGAAGTTGATGATAAGAAGTGATGCGCTTCCGTAGCTCGGTAGTCTTGGCTGGTGGAAAGAACTTCGTCATGAACAAGTCGTGCAAAGCCTTCCATGTAGTGATCGACCCAGCGGGCAAACTTTCGAGCCAATGAAGTGCCTTCTCGGTTAGAGACCACTTGAACGCCTTTAGGAGCACATAGTCAAGTGACACACCATCGGCGGCGATGGTGTCGCAAAGATCGGTGAAATTTTTGATGTGCTCCATAGGGCATTCGGATGTCTTGCCTTCATATTGAGACCTCTTGATGAGAGTGATGAAGTGGGACTTGATCTCAAAGGCACGCTCAATTGCTGGGAGCACAATAGCGGACTTGGGAAGCTCCGGGTGCATGTATTGCTTAGCGTTCCTTGGAATAGCATCTAGTTGTTGTTGGAGACGGGCAACAACCTCTCTCTCTCGGTGCAAAGCAGCCTCTTGAGCAGCACGCTCCATTTGCATGCGCTCCATCTGAGCACGGAGTTGTTCCATCTGTTGAGCAAGAGCCTCAGTGTCGGCCATTGCTCGTCGTTCTCGTAGCTTGCGGTGAAGGGTTCTCTCTATTTCAGGATCAAAGGGAAAATAGTCGATTTTCCTTCGTGAACTAGAGGGCATACACCTGCAATCACAAACACGGGAAAACGAATTAGTAACACACAAGGGGTATGGGCTATTCCCAAACCCGAATATCAACTAAACTCGGCACTATTGCACACTCCCCGGCAACGGTGCCAATTTGTTGAAGGGTTTTTTGAACAAATAAATTTGTAGTCAAGACCCCGCTGAGTATAGCGAAGTCAGGATCATCCACGAGAGTGAGAATAGTGCTAAGAATAGTCGAAAACTACGAAAAGCAAAGGAAACGCAAACAAAACGTCTCAAGATCGACCTGAGGAGGGTCGATCTCGACCCTAAGGGGGTCGGTCCTGAGATAACACTCACACAAACGCACACGAAACACTAGCAAAGGCTCGAGCACGACCTAGGGAGTCGGGATCAAGGCAAAAGACACGAATTTCAATCAATATAAAAGGCAAATCCTAGGGCTAGGGCTACCACAACAACAACCATACATGCTTTCAACAAGAATTCACAACTATCATGCAATCTAGATCATGGAAAAGTTAACTTTCGCAAACAATTCAAGCCATTCAATCAACTTTCGTAAATCAAACAACTTTCTATCTATCCTTCAACCTAGGAATATTAACTTTCGCAAATAATCCTATTAGAACTAATCAAGCAACTAACTTTTCACTTTCGCTATAGTCAATTACAAGACATGTCTCAACTTTCATCAAGGACTAAACATAGGATAGGTTAGATATGATCCTTAAGCATTCAAGTCATGAATTCAAGTTTTAAACATGCATGATTGTGTTGGGTTTTCACCCAACCCTAGAACTTAAGAGGACTACTCACACATGGCAAAGAGAAACAAGGAAGAAGAAGAAGACATCATCAAAACCAAACTAGAATTCAAATTAAACAAAAGATCAATCTTACAAAGTCTCCAACTTGTTCTTCAAGTCTTCTTTCTAGCTCTCCAAGTCTTGATTGATTAATTGATTATAAAAACTAAAGGTTCAACCTCCTTTTATAGAAGAAAAGAAGTCCTAATCTAACTTGGAAACTCAAAGAAACAACCTTCCTTAAATACAAACTAGAAAATTCTACAATAAATCGGGATAAAGGAGAGTCGGTCGCCTAGCTCGACCCAAATGGGTCGATCTCGACCCCATGAGGGTCGATCCTGAACGTGCAATTCCTTGGCCTTCAAGTTTGTTGATTTGGCTCGAGCTCGACCTGCCTTGGCTCGATCCTGGGGTCGTGTTCTTCACTTTTCCTCTTGATTTGCTCCTCTTAGCCCTTCTCCTTAGCTTGTCCACTTGAGATCTTCTTCCTAGCTTGCCCATCTTCTTGCTCCAAACTCGTCTTCAAGCTTCAAAACACCTACAAAACGACACAAATATGCGTAGTTTTCGAATCTCTAGGAAATACGAAAACTCATGCAAAAAGACTCAAAAACACAAGACTCAACCACGAAAAACAACTTAAACTAACCTATCTAAACCCTAAAAATCTACCTAAACGCGGACATCACTAAGCAAGAGAAGGGAACCGAAACACTTGACTCAAACCAGCCCGGATCTACATGGTCTCACCAACTCCCAATTGAACGGGGTCCAAAACGTGGTCCGGCCATGCTTTTCTAAGCGGGGATGCAAGCGACGAGGGTTGGTGGCCCGATAAACCAAGAGGGAGATCGTTCCACGAAAGAGATGGGAGCTCCTGGACAAAAAGGCTAGCTAAGAAAGCCTTCAGTGATAAGGAACTGGAAAAGAGATGAGCATAGAAACAAGTGGGGGACAGCATGTACAAGGGAGAAAGAAACGTGGCAACCTTAGGGAATCGGAGCTAACGAATAAATGACGCAGAGGGAAAAGTCATTGCGTATGTATTCGACTCAAAATTTACCCGAAAAAAATATTTAGGGAAATTTGTTTTTATTTATTTAATATTGTTATTATTTTTAATTAGTCCCTGACTGCTGAGGTTATCAGTTAATTGTTCGGAAAAATACCGACTATTACACTAACAGTCTATAAAACACTAACAAATCTAAAACATCATTCATCCCTACACACATTGACAAATTGTTTTTTTAAGTACTTCGTCACAAATTCACATTCATCACTAACAATTTCACAAATCCAAACACTAACAAATTCACATTCATCAAAAATCCAAACATCAGTCTATAAAAAATCCACAAAGTTGCCATTGTTTTTTCAGTGAATACACATATTTATGGGTACACATATTTATGGGTTCTTACATTCTTAGTGCTCAAAAGTGTTTTCTTTTCTTGTAGGAAGATGAGAGGATTGAATTTACGAAACTACTATTAGTCCCGTGTCTTAGAGGTACGGATTTGATTTAACTAAAAATTTAGTTTAAATTTTATGTAAAGTTATTCAAAAAATAGTTTGATATAAAATCTTGTGTTATTTTATTTAATTTATTTCTTATGAGATTTATATTAATGATACAATATTTCTACTATAATATATTCTTTTAATTGAATAAAGATTTGTAGAATTATAATTTTTGTATAAAAATTGAATACTCTTAAGATTTATAGGATTTATTTTAATGTTTATGGACTATAATTTTAAATATATATTTAAATTGGAGTTGACATATATTTATCTATATTATTATTTTAATTTTCAATTGAGTATATAGTAAAATTAATTAATCATATATTTAAGGAAAACTTATAGATACAATTACAATGATATATATTCTTTCATATTTTACATATCGGGGTTTAGGTGGATTGCAAATTGGCGGTGGCGGATCCGCCATCGCATACCCTCCTCCGTCCATTAAAAAGGGATGGACGGTTCATACATGACCAAAGAAAATAGATGGACAAGTTAATATTGTCCATACATTTTTAATGGTTGAGTGTTACAATCTTAGTTCAAGAACCTTGTCCAACATTTTTCTATGGACATTAAATTTTCATCCATGACAAACATATGGACCGTTAAACAATGTCCAATAAAAAATGTTGGACAATGTTCTTGAACTAAGATTATAACACTCGACCATTAAAAAGGTATGGACAATATTAACTTGTCCACCTGTTTTTTATGGTCATATATGAACCGTTCATGCCTTTTTAATGGGCAAAGGATATGCACTATAACGAGATTCGGATATGCGCTAAATCGAAGAGCCGTTTTGTTATAGATGGGGGAATGGCAATGAGAACTAAGATGGTAAAATTGGACGGATTCGAGAGGCATTTTGGTAACATAAGCGTCGGCAGAATAATTTTTTTCCTTTTTTTTTGGTTTCCTTCAGCTCAGACTTCAGAGACTCACGTAGTAGTTTATTCGTGCTCACATTTTATTATTACTTTTTTCAAGGACATTATACATAGATCTACATGGCCATGGTTTTTGTACACAAGATGAATTTGTCAAAAAACAGAGGGGCACAAAGTTTATGCTTTATTTTATACAACCACGATAGTTTTGCTATTCCATATATTTTGACAAATGGCCACTTTGTAGAAGCATACAACTGTAACAAGTGAGTAGTAACGACCAGGGTTGTGAAATGTCCTGTTATCACCGTCAAATTCGTATGGTTGTGTTTAAAAGGCATAATTTTGTATAAACTTTTAAACTACGGATGAACTTCAAAAACAAAAATATCAAGAACAGCGAAAATGACAATGACGAATAATAACAAAAATTTATCATCATTTTTTCAGCCAGTCGTATTTCCATTATTTTTCGGATTCAACAATTCCCAAAGCCCAAAAGACAATTGGATTTTTTTTTTTTTTGGGAAGAAAGACAATTGGATTATTGGTGTTATAATAATAATACCAAAAAGGATAATGGTGGTACATAAATAAAGGCCCTTTCATTTTGGAACACCCCCTAAATTTCACCTGAGGACACCCTATAGTAGTATAAATTAAAATTGAATCAAAATTACATTCCAAACCACATTTCATTTTCTTCCTCTCCTCCAAACACTCTCTTCTTCTTTTCTTCCCTTCTTCCTCCTCCTACTCCTCTTCTTTCATAACATCAATTTCTCCATTCAAGCTTCTTCAACAACGAAATTCCATTAAATCTAACAACAAAATATGTATTCTTATCGAATTGCCCCTTTGAATTTGCTAAAAACGTGCTATATATATGGATGAATCTCCATTTCGAATTTGTTTAGTTAGTTTTTAGGGTTTATGTGTAAAATCGAAAATTGCTCCATAATACCACTCAAATCTTAACAAATTCATTCTATAATAGTGCAATATTACTAGATTTAACGTTTGTATGCAAAAAAAATGGGCGAAATCGGTGCTCGCAAACCTCCGGCGAATTCACGACTCGAGGTTGAAGACGACTCAGCCGTTACGGCCGAGGCGTCCCGGGCCGTTATGGCCGAGGCGTCCCGGGCCGTTATGGCCGAGGCGTCCCGGGCCGTTATGGCCGAGGCGTCCCGGGCCGTTATGGCCGAGGCGTCCCGGGCCGTTATGGCCGAGGCGTCCCGGGCCGTTACGGCCGAGGCGTCTCTGTTTCCACTTGAACTTTTTCGTCTTTTGATTATTTGTTTTAGTCAGATTGTTTGGTTTTAGTACTATAGATGTTGGATAGATTTGCACGTAGGAATTGCCGTGTCGAGCTTAGGCAATAGGCCAACTCGTCTCACCCGGCTTTGTCGGACAGTGCCGCTGAGGAGGTCGATACGGTTCCTGCCGCTTCCACGAATGTACGTTACGAGCGGAGGAGGCGTCGGCAGACCACTACGACATCACAATCACAGTTTGAGGGGGGGGGAGCAGTTCACAAGCGGTTGCTGCACCTCCTGACCACCCACCACCAGTTCACAGGTGGTTCATTCCGCGTACTCATCGATATGTTAGTCCACCCACCACCAATCTACAACAGGTATAAAGTCGGTGTTTTTACCATGTTCAGATTAGACAAACTCGCAATAACTTATTTGTTGCTATAATGATATGACCTCTATTCGGCTTTGGGTTATTTATCTCCGTGGACGACAATGCAGATGTTATGCCACCGAGTTGCATGCAGGACATCATGAAGGCTTATGAGTTATTGATTCGACATGTGCATGACGATCATGATGTAGATGACTGGAATCATGTTTGATGATGTTGTGTCCGAGATTATGTTATGATTATGTTGGATGATATATGTTTTGATTATGTTGGATGATGTTGTTTATTTCCGTTGACACATTACTATGTTTGTTGGAATATTATTTTCGATTGAATACCTAAAAATTTGGTTAGTCACTAATGTTTGTTGTAAAAACATAAAAACTAGGTCAAAATGTCTTATTTAACAAAGCGCAAGCGCAACAAAAGCAAAATACAACGATGAGTTTGGCCTAATTTGATAACGTCCCTCAATCATGATTTTCATCTCCTTTGAACGACCATGTACTTCACATCCCCATCAAAAGTACCTCGTTGTCACATTTAAGTTTCCACATGTTCCATTATAGTGTGGAAAAGCACCATTGTTATCCATTAAGAGGAGGAAGAAGGGTGAAGATGGAGTAGGAAGGTTGTGTGAAATTAGTGGAAATAGCGAAAGAGGAAGAGTAGGATATGAGTAAAAATAGGTAGTGATAAATTATAATAGGTAGTAGTAGGTAGTAATGAGGGGTAATAGGGAGTAATAGACGGTAGAAAGTGATTACTTGGTATTCAATGTCGTTTGTTGGTAAAGAACTGGGTCGTAACGGCCGAGAGGGACTGGGCCGTAACGGCCAGAAGTGCTTTAGCCGTAACGGCTGGATGTTGGTTTGCCATAACGGCCGTAGGGTGCGCTGAGATGAAATATAGGGGGTGCGCCGAAATGAAACGGCTTAAATAAAATGATTTTAATTTTCTTAATATTTTTTTATTCGCAAAATGATAGTTTTCCGACATTAAAAAAAGGCCATGAGATTTTTTGGTAGCAGTTGAAAACTAGACAAGGGAGAAAATCAAGGACTCGGGCAAGAATCAAGATCAATTTCAATGGCTTCCCTTTGACGGATGTCACAGACTCACAGAGAAGGAAGTTTTTGCATCGAGAGATTCGCTTTGAGAGAGAAGAGAGGCAAAAGGAGACGGACAGTTAATGCGTGACTGCATTAAAGTTAGAAAGTGACTTTGGTTTCTTGCATTCTAGTCTTCGCTAGTCTAATCCCATTATTCCCGTCGTCTTGATCCGTTACTTGTTCCTGTTTCCATGTAGCGTGCTCTCCTTTGATCTCTTTCACTTTGCTTTCTCCGTCTTCTTTCCGATTTTAGCTTTTGCCTGTTTGTTGTTTGCAGAATCGGCTTTGAAGATTGAGGTCTGAGAAGCAATTACGAGAAGCTATGGGGTTAATTTCCGGAGTGGTGATGGGGATGGTGGTCGGGGTTGTGCTGATGGCCGGATGGCATCGTATGATGCAATATCGGAGCAGCAAACGTATTTCCAAGGTATGCTTCACAAGCACAGTTCTTCCTTTGCTTCCTTTCTGGTCCAATCCTGAAATTCGCTTTCTAGGGTTTATCTTTGGTGCAATTTAGTCGCTTGTAATAGTAGTTACTGTTGATTTGCTGTGGCTGTCCTTCGGATTTAATGAATATATGTCAGTTCCTATGAGAAAGGGGAATTTCGAATCTACTGATATGTTATGTAGAGAAAGGGGATTTCAGGGCTAGATGGCTGATGTATGGTTTCAGACTTGTGAGATGAGGTCTTTAATAGTCAAATTGCTTGGGCTTGGCCATGGCATTTGGCTCATTCCATATCATCCATCCCAGAGAGCTCAAGAGAGTTCTGAGTTCTGAGTTCTGAGTTTTTTTCAACAGATATTTCGATTTTGACTGGATTACCTTGGTTAAAATCAGGTTTCCTGGGGAAGCTTATGCTTTTTCCAGTTCTCGTGTCTGCATAAATGGAGTTTCAGACAATTTAAAAAGGATAGGGCCATTGTACGTTTTGTAGGCATATAAGTTCTAAATCATTGATCCTTTAGAAGGATCTCCATTAAGATATTAGGAGTGTGTTTTATGCATGTACTGATTGGGTAAGTTCATCATTAAGCTGTAGTTTATACCCGCTGATGCGACTTTAGGAAGGTGGCAATATATATCATTTATAGGGCTTGGTAATTTAGTTTGTCAGAATGATTTAGTACTCTGATGTTTATTGTTCTTTTTTGGGTGTGATGCAGGCTGTTGACATAAAGCTCCTAGCCTCTCTTAGTAGAGAAGACCTGAAGAAGATTTGTGGCGATACTTTTCCAGAGTGGATATCATTTCCTGTTTTTGAACAGGTTCCCTAACTTTAAGATGTTTTACTTTGTAATCTTCAGATTATTGCACATCCTTTCCGTTTAAAATTATATCAGAGTACCCAAAAGTGATCATTGTTTGGCTAAATTTCTGATGTAGGTAGGGGTTAGGGGATTGGGTGGGTGATGAGAATCTGTTGAATTTGGGAGAATTTTGGATAAAGACACAAGATGGCAGCCTTAAACTGATAAGATAGATGAGAGTTTCTCCCCCTCTATGTCGCAGACAAGAGAGCTAAACTGTGTGTGGACTATAATGATACTCCTTTATTTTCATACTTTGACCTGTAGTTAAAGTAATGCATGCGTATTAAGATATCTCATAGTTACCACTAGCAACATGCTCAAGGATTAAATTTGAATATTGTGTATCATCTGTAACTGTCTTACTATCTTTTCAGGTCAAATGGCTTAACAAAGAACTGACCAAATTGTGGCCATTTGTTGCTGATGTAAGTTCTGTTCCTTGCCCTCGATGCTGTGCACTATATCTGTACAATGTGCTCTAGAACTGCATCCCTGTTGAAGAGTTTTACTCTCCTTACCTGTCAATAACTCTCCGGCTCTTTAATATTATGATACAAAATAGAAACTTCCAATTGACTTCGGCTAACTTGGCCATTGCTACCTATCTTCTTGGAATATGGACTTTTTTCCACGAATACCCTATTTGTAATAAGTTGTTAATTGCTACCACTATCATTTCTGACCTAGAAAATAGTCAAAATACCAGTACATGTTTTGAATGTCAGCCTTCTGGTAAGTGGTATTACTGTTAACATTTTTCTTGGCCCCTTCCCGAATCAAGGCTCACTAGGGCAAAATAGAAGTGTTAAGCATAACAAATCCTTTACCAGGTGCTCTAATTTGAATACTATGATTTTAATGCAATACCAGGCTGCTGAATTGGTCATAAGGGAATCAGTTGAACCTGTTCTGGAACAGTACCGGCCTGCTGGAATTTCATCACTGAAGTTTAGTAAATTGACTCTTGGGACAGTGGCCCCTAAGATTGAAGGTATCCCCTAACTCTCTTTCTTGTGATTAACTGAAAATTGTACATGCTCAAGCAATTAACAATGTACAATCACCATTTGGGAAACGTTGCAGGGCCATTGCCCCGATGCTTAGGCGCTACATAAGCTTCTAGACACCACTTTTTATTCAATGACTTAAAAGTTATATTGTTTCATACTATCATGTCTTTCTGTCAAATTTTACGTTTCACCTTTTTGCTCGTTTCTTTGGTGCATCATGGGCAAATTAAATTATCATGTAGATTCTTATTTAGTGCTTTAATGCTAAAAAGTGTATAGGCACCACCATGAATTCTTCTAACTGGAAGTCAAAGTTACTTAAATCTTTTCCTAGCTTGATTGAACTTCTTGCTTACAAGGAACAGTCAGCCCATAAGAAAATTGAATACTAGGAAAGTAAGAGTTACTCGGTGTACATACCACTATCTTGGTTCCTTTTGCTGTCTTTCCCCTGCAAGTATTTATTGCCTGAGGTGCAATAACTTGTTATTTTTCCGTGTTACTAGTATTATTTACTCACAAGCTTCTAGTTTGTATATCGAGCTTTATGTACAACTATTGAGTTCTTAAATGGACAACAGGGATTAGAGTTCAAAGCATAAAGCCAAGTCAAGTCATCATGGATATTGACTTTAGATGGGGTGGTAATCCAAGTATCATCTTAGCTGTTACAGCTGCACATGTTGCTTCAATTCCCATTCAGGTTTGGCTTTTAACTCACAAGGGGTTGTTAACATACTAACTTTACTTTACTTTATAACCCAGTGGAGTTCCCCTTCCGGGGAATCTGGGGGGTCAGGATGGGGGCACCCCTGGCTTACGCAAAGGGGGTGCGCCCGAAAGACCCAAAGAAAAGAAAAGAAAACTGAAACTCAGTTATGTGCCAATCATAACTGAATTTAGTTAAAATGCACCAAAATTGATGTAGAGGTCATATCCAACTCAAAGGCACTATAACAGCCAAAGAGCATGAGGATTACGCAAAGGGGGTTGTTAACATACTAACTTTCGACAATTCGGTAGTCTAAATCAAGTATTTCTTGTCAAAGTGCAGTTAAAGGATCTGAAAGTATTCACTGTGATCCGTGTTATATTCCAACTATCTGAGGAGATTCCCTGCATATCTGCTGTTGTTGTTGCTCTACTAGCTGAGGTATATATTACTAAATCCAAGATTCTTTGCTGTATCATTTATGATCTACTTGCTAAAAATTGATATATTTTTTTGGTAAACATCTAGTGTAAACTCAATTCCTATGTGCAATCTATGATTATGCTGAAATAATTGGTGAAACTAGTTGAGGAGAACAAATAGGATCTGGAAGCTTAGCAAATTGTATCCTTTAGAATTGTCAGTTGCTTCCTATTTTATTTTTTTTTATTTTTTTGCCAAATGGTAAAAAAAATTATTTCAAAGAGAAGAGAAAGACAGAGTTTAAAAGCTTACAATCTGAAAACAAAACAACAAATACACAACAAACTCCTATGACTTGCTCGAACATCTAGCAAGGATTCAAAGAGTGGGTCCACATGTGAACCACTCATCACTTCTGAATCATGATGCCATCAACGAGGATTAAACCGTTTAGCTATATCCTCATGTGTTAGCCTCAGCCAAACACACTCCATAGAAAACGAGAGAGGAGCAAGCCTTACAACAGCACTACCCAAACAAGAGGCACCCAGCTCAAAGCGAGAAAAAAAATTAAAAAACAGGAAATACTACTTCGAACACCCTGCAAGGACCATAAGAAGACTCATTGCCACTCCAGCACACAAGCTCCCTATGGTCATGATGCATGAACGAAGGTCAAACCCGCCCTCGCGTCCTCATGATAGCCAAGGCCAGAGCACTCGGCAATAGGCGAAGAGAGGAAGTAGCATTCCAAAAGAAACAACCCAACCCCACACCCAATCCCAGGAAACAGCAGCAGATCTTAGATGCCAAGCCTATTTCTCAAAGCTTTGCCTCTTCTACCATCAATCTTGAGCTTAACCAAAATCCTGAGCTTGCACTCATCAATAATCCTCATGGCAACAGACATGGCATTAGGCTGAATCTGTCTAAAAATAAGCTCATTCCTTGCCATCCACGTAAAAGAAAGAACAGCAAGCACTGCCAAGAGCTTAGTAAGATAGATACTTGACTTTTTACTGCTGCATTGCAAGAACCATTCCCACCACTCTTTCACACAATGACAATGAATGGTTAATTGAACATGGTTAATTGAATGGTTAATTGACAATGACAATGACAATGACAAGAACCAACAACCATTCCTATTTTAGGTTAATTGAACATGACAATGAAGAAAATGAATGGCTAATTTCTAAAGAGATGTTGCTTTTCTTTTCACTGTCAATAGTTGTCACACTTTTATTGCTTCATTTTGGTCATTTTGATGCTCACAAAGAAGAATTTTAAAAACTCATATAAGAATTTCCTCTAATCTATGTCATGCATGCTATCTTCATTTTTTTTAAATACAGTACTGAGAAAAGTCAGTTGGAAATATTTGATTTTGTGTGCATAATGATCTAACTGTACCTTATAACCTTAAACAATGAATGTTCGTTCTTTAATGTCTGCAGCCGAAGCCTGTGATTGACTACACTCTGAAAGCTGTTGGTGGGAGTTTAACAGCTATTCCCGGGATCTCAGATATGATTGACGTAAGCTTTTTCGCCATTGTCATTCTGTATTTTCAATTTTTATTTGTTTTTTGGTTGATCATAAACCATTTTAACGCACAATGTGAACTTTTCTATTGCAGGATACTGTAGACTCTATTGTGAACGACACACTTCAATGGCCTCACAGGATAGTTGTCCCAATTGGCGGTACAGTGGATACAAGGTGCTATACTGTGTTTGTTTCATGAGTTACCCAATTTCACTTGCTGATGAAACTACCTGCATGCAATTCAATTTTTAGAAAGTCTTAATATTCTTGGGTATAAAACTCACCAATTAAACCGATTTGTAAGCAGCTAATGTGGTCAAACATTGGTCAACAAAGACGAATATATATTTTCCACCTAGATACTACCAGCATTATCTTGAACTTGATATCTATGTTTCTCTGTGATTCTTATGATTGTATTCATTTCTTTTCTCTCTTGTTTCTTTGGGTGATATGCAGTGATTTGGAGCTTAAACCGCAAGGGATTTTGACTGTGACAGTTGTCAAAGGCAATGAACTGAAGAATCAGGAATATGTCGGAAAATCTGATCCTTACACTGTTTTATACATTCGACCCCTTTTTAAGGTTAAAACCAAGATCATCCAAGATAACCTAAATCCAGTCTGGGACGAAACATTTGAAGTGCTTGTAGAGGATAAGGAGACTCAATCACTTATAATTGAGGTAGTTGATTCTTGCATATATTATTGTATCTTATTCCTTTTTAAAGTTATGCTATTCTCTCTCTTGTAATGCTATAAAGACTCGTGTAAAATTACTGAGTTGACAAGGGTAGAATGATGGTTTCTATCCATGCAGGTATTTGACGAAGATATTGGGCAAGACAAGAAAATGGGCATTACAAAACTGCCTCTCCTTGATTTGGAACCTGAAGTTGTTAAAGAGGTTGACCTGAGGTTGCTACCAACTCTTGACATGACACGAGTGAAGGATAAAAAGGACAGAGGATCTGTAACAGTAAAGGTATCCTCATTAAACTTAAAAAAAATTCACTTGATAAAGGGGATCAGACATTGGCCATGCTTTCATGGTATTAGCTTTGATTCTTCCAGGTACTCTACCATGAATTCACTAAAGAAGAGCAAGATGCCGCTGTTGAAGCGGAAAAGAAGATATTAGAGGAGAGGCAAAGGCTGAAAGAGGCGGGAGTCATAGGGAGTACAATGGATGCACTAGGAGGAGCAGCTGGATTGGTTGGGACGGGCCTTGGAGCAGGGGCCAACCTTGTGGGGTCAGGCCTTGGAGCCGGGATGAATCTTGCAGGGTCTGGCATTGGGGCCGGGATGAGCATTGCTGGGTCTGTGGGCAGTGGGCTCACCAAAGCCGGGCGGTTCATGGGCCGGACTTTTACCGGCAGCTCTGGCAGTGCATACCGGAGGAGCGGGTCAACCACGCCTTTGAACCAGCCGACTCCAGAGGGTGTTGAAGGCGAGAAGCAAGCCTAGGCCCTAGTGTTTGTTTGCAGTAATTCTTTAAAAACAGGTGATTTGTTGTGCTCTCTGTAACCACGTTGTGGTTTGAGTGATCTTCTGGGTTTTTTGTTCAAATTTGTACACCAGCTTTCCTTATGTGCTGCAAATCCTGGATACTGTTTTGCACATTTGGAAACTTGGAATTATACCATCTGCTGTATTTAGCCATTTGGTTTGTTTGAAAAATCGTTTGATGGCAATCATGAGATGCCTGATTCTCTGGCCCGGTTGATCAACCCTGGCCCGACCCTAAGGCCCGGTCAGAGTCACGTGGACTGCACGTGATATCCGGATTCATCCGCGCATAATACAGTACGTTATTACCCCCCATATTAAGCATAACTAGTTGAAGACCCGTACCATGTACGGGTAATGATCATTTTTTTCGTTAATTTGTGTATCTAATATAATATATACTATATATTAATTCTTATATATAAATAGATTAAAAAGGTAATTAAAAAGTTAAGTTAATTAATATGTATCTTTTATAGAAGGAAATTTTAAAAATAGATAATACTGTTTCAAAGATAGATATTAGATGAATAAGAAAAAGGATAAAATTAAAGATTAGATAATTAAAGAAATTTTAGATATAAATAATATGCCTTTAAAGATAGATATTTGGTGGGCAAGAAAAAAGATAAAGTTAAAGATTGGATAATTAGGAAAAATAAAACAAATAAAATTGTTAATCAAGTGGGGTCAGAATTAACGTGGAGGCTCGAAATTCTCCGGCTTTAATATATAGTATAGATAGATAGATAGATAGATAGATTATTTCACATAGTAAGGTTGACACATCCTAAGCTACTAGTCAAGAGCAACTAAGCTCTATTCGTCTTCACATTTAAGGATCTTTATTTTTCTATTCTCAAAGCCACACGGGCCTTTTTAGCTCGGCCCATATAAATGAGGCCCATAGCGCAGGCCTAGTATAAAACCCAACGTTCTAAAGACAAAAAGCGCAGTTTCTCACCAAGTTCAGAGAGATTTTTGGGAGAGAGGGAAGAAAAAAAAAGGCGGGAATGGCTGCAGCGAATAGAAGAGGAGGAAGACTGCCACCGCCACCAGGACCGCCGGTGAGACTTCCGCCTCCTCCTCCGTTGCCGGCGCCAAGGTTGCAGTCGGTTGTTGATCGCGAGAAGGTTGTGTTCTATCGAACTCTTTTTTTCATTTTTGCTTTCTCTTTAGTTGGCCTTTGACGTTTCTAGGGTTTATGCTTAAATCGCTTCATGATACCTTTGTATATGAAGTTATTTGATCTCTATGCTGTGTTAATTTGTGTTTGTTTATGAACTGGAAGAATCCAATTGTGCGTCTTCTAGTTCTAGGGTTTTCCGCTCATTCTAGCACACAAGTAGTTGCTAGAATCTAGGTACTTCGAGTTAGGGTTTTGTTAGAAGGAAATTAACTTATTGTCTCTTATGTTGGTGTTGAAATAGAACTTGTTGTATCGACCATTCGTGTATATGTTTCTGAAGCTTGAGAAGGTATTCCTTGAATTGATCTTTGCTTAACATGCAACTGATACTTTGCTCTTGAATGCAGACCTGTCCTCTGTTGCTTCGGGTCTTCACTAAGGTATGAGTAACCTTTTTCCCACTTTAATCCACGGTCAGCTTCATCTTCATGTATATGCTGTTGAGTGCTGCCCCTTTTCTTTCATTAACATGTCATTTGGTAATTCGTCACTGCTCCTGTTTGTCTCACTGGTTCAAATGCTATGCTAGTGCAGGAGACTAGGTTCAGCACTTTCTAGTTTTGAGTATGACTGCTATTATTCCTTCTGTAAGCATTTTACTTTATGATTGAGTGGTTCTATTTCCTGTAAACTATCATATTTTAAATTGGTCTCCACCCTCCTTGGTGGAAAAGTTGCTGGAGTCAAATGTTGTTACATGGGTTATTTCTCTTTCCATCTGTGATTTTGTTTGCACCAAATAGGTTCAGGATGCAGAAGATGTTAGCATACTCCTTAAACACAGAAACTTGTATTTTGGATGCTATTGCTGTAAGTTTGTAGTAATGCAGCAACGTTTCAAGTGTTTTGCTTGCTCTATTCTGCTTTCATAAGTTTGTTTGCTCTTTCTTTTTCATTTTTGAAATTCTAAATAATAAAGGTTATACTTTGCATGTATGTTGAAGCTACACATCAAGTGGATTGCTGAGGTCTTAACAATTACTGGTTTGGATATTAGTTCTTTTTCGGTGGAAAAGCTAGTCTAAAATGGAGAAGTTTTAACATCCTTCAGGTTGGTGGCCATCATGTGATGCAAGACTTTGCAGTAAGAGGCAAGGAGCCCAAGAATGAGTTTCAAATCTACACATGGAAAGATGCTACCCTTCGCGAGTTAACTGACCTGGTGAGTGAAGCCTTTTTTGTGTGCCGGAGACTGTGCTCACTATGCATGAGTTTTGATCCCTTATTTCTAATCACATGTGCAGTCTATAATTTTTTCAAACTCAATGGCTCATATACATAAAATTCTGGTCTAATAAGATGTTTACTGTGTAAAAGCTTTCATGTGCAAGTTATGCGTGCTTTACATTATATGATTTTGTTTGACATTCCTTTTTGTCATGCAATTGTATTTATTTTATCCATTTGTTTTAAAAAACTAGGAATAAAGATTTGGAATTAGACTGGAAATGGAAAAAAAAAAACTGAATGCTATCAGGTCTCAGATATTTATGTTAGGGAATGTAGATGATTTATGCAAAAGATATTGTAAACTATATCTTCTGTTTATCCTTTCCTAGTGGTGAAGCTGAATTGCTCAGCTAGTATTCTTTCTCATGTGTGTGCATTTAAGAAGTATTTGTGCTATGAATATGTTTTAGGTGAAGGAGGTAACTCCAGAAGCTAGGAGAAGAGGCTCAAGGCTGTCCTTCGCTTTTGTTTATCCAGATAATCGTGGCCGTTTTGTGGTCAGACAGGTATGTTTACTTCATTTCCAGCTTAAATAGCCGTAGTTGATTTTATTCAATTTTTACTGTAATGGAATTTGATGACGTATAACTGCATAGGAACAAATAATCTAATGCTTGCATTCTGGAGTTACCTACTTAACCTATAATATTGTTTACTTCAAACAGCCCTTATTTTGGGGCAACAAGTGGCACACTACACCTATAATCTATTTTTGTAATCTCATCAACCCTCGTCATTAAGTTCTGGTATTATATATTTGGTGAAATTCTCTTTCAACCCTCTTGATCTCATCTTTGTAGACACAGCTTAGGGTAAGATAGTCAGATTTGTCGGTACACCCCCTTGATCTCTTCTTTGTAGGAACTTCAGGTCATACATCCATGTGCACATAATACTTCAAACATGATTTATGTATCTAAACGAGCTATCCTATGTAGTTTCACATTGCTCTACACTTGCACACGAAAAAGAAGTCCGTAAAACAACTAATTTATTGTTCCCCTATTGAAGGTAGGGGAGACACTCGCATTTCCAATTCACGGGAGGGAGCTAGATGATAACCTGTCATTAGGCGCTCTTGGTTTTGAGGTTTGCTAAATTCACCACTTCTCCCGATCAGGTCGATATATTTGATAACCGATCACATATTGATTTGCCCAATTATTTGCTGTGCAGACGGGTGACTACTTGGATGTAGCAATTGTGTAGACAAGTTGCTCATGTGACGTTGCAATGTATGCACTGATGTGATTCATTCACATTACGCGTAACCTTGTAAACCTGTAAAGACTGGGAAAAGCTTGACTTGGTAGTATGCTAATCTGCTTAGGTACCCTTGTAATTCCCGCCTTTTGGATTTTTATAACTTCTGTCATTTCCGTTCCATTTGGTAAGTAAACCCAAATTGTATGTATTTCAACTTCATTGAAATGTTTTGCTAGGCTTGTGTGCCTGTCAATGGAGTTGATTCCGATAGTGATCAGCAGAGTAGCCTGAAATTTGATGTTAGCTGGTTATGAATATTAAACGATGAGCTTATATACCTTTGCCACAAGCAAGATTTTAAATCAACTCTATAAAGTTTTACAAAAGCTCATTCATTCTACATACATGTTCATATTTTTACTAGATATTATTAGTTGTAAATTTGTAATTATGTCAATCATATGATTGATCAGGTATGTGGGTAGGTCCGTAGGTGTTAGTAAAATTGTACGATTTATTCTGGCTGTCATGGGATTGCACTCAAATTGTGAACCATATCCAACTCATCAAACTAATTTATTTTTACATATTTTGTTAACCCTAAAATATTTACGACGTTAAACTATGACTTTTTTTTTTATCAATTTAAATATTTCTTAACCTAAAATTTCATAAATTTTCAGTATACCAAATTTATTTTTATAAAATTCACTTTGGGACGAATTAAATTTTGCTCTATAAAAGTAATTATAATTCTATCAGATTTAATGTATTTTTTTTGCAATATTGCTACCTGATAGGCTGATACGGAGTTATTTTGAAATGTATCAGTATACTAGAAGTGGCGGTGAACTGTTCATTCAATATCACTCCAAATCCAACCCATCGAAATCGGAACATGGAAAGAAAAATCTCCCGCGCATCCGAAGAATTTCAACAAAGCTCTCTCAATTCTGATTCTGAAGCCTCTCTCTCGAGCACCATTCATGATTTAGCTTTCGTTTCGCTCTCCCTCTGCGTTGAAGCTTTGATTTTGTTTCGTAATTCTCCAATTTCTTCTTTCACTTTCGTTCTTGCCGATAAACTTAGATTCTACTGATCGTTGATGATTTGATTCTGAATTGAGCACCAGTCGAGTTCGATTTCTGTGTACGTGGCTCAATCTCGTTGATCTTCTTTCGTGTTTCTGCAGGTTCTTGGCTTTTCTGATAATGGATTTAAGGGGGATTTGGAGAGAATTTGGGCGTCCTCTGGTTTCGGCTCTGAATCGCAAGTGCCAAGAACATCGGCGTTCAGTTCCGCTTCTTTTGTTTCTCGTCATTAGCACCTTGATCCCCGTAGTGGAGGCCTTCGTTTGCAAGTCGAGAATTGATGGTTAGCGTTTTTTTTCTTTCTTTTTTGGGGACGATTGCTCACATCATCTGTTCATTGATAATATTTCTGGGACACAGACTGTTACAGGTTCTTGAGGATGAGTACATTCTAAAACATATTCATGACTTGGGTTTTTAGGTTGAATTCGTCATATAGAGGCTTTTATTAACCAATTTGGAGTATGCTAATGCAATGCAATATTTTCTTCCAAGTAAATCAATTTGACCTTGGTAATGGATAGTGTAGAGCATATTTGGGTTGGATTCTGGATCAATGAGGAAAGTGAACGTGAACTTTTCCTTCTTTATCTTTCTTTCTACTTCACGCTTTATACAAAGTTTTCAATCCTGGCAAGTTGCTTTTGACTGTAGTTTTGAACAAACGAAAAAATTCAATAGATCTCTTGTGCTCCTGAACTCAAGAGTGTAGGGCGTTGAGGCTTTCTTTTTGCACAATGCTTAGGTGATGATTACCTGTTTTCATAATTTGCATTATTCCTTCTATGACCTAGTTGAACTCATTGTTTTTACCCTCTCTGCAGATTGGGCTGATAAACCAGTCGTTTCAAGCAATAAGGTATGCAAGTTGAATTTCGTGCTGTGTTCTCATTGCAATTTGTGCATGATAAGTAATCATATTAGAGTAAATGGCGCAGAATGTACATTGGCTAGAGAGGCAAGCTATACAACACTTGGATTATCTCTTCTCAAAAAAGGCAAGATTGCATACCTTGTTCCTCAAAATTTGTCCTTATCTCTATCTCAAATAGTAGTGAGGTCTAGTATTCCCCCTCTCATAAATCTTATAATCTGTCCTTATGCAGGTTATTGATGTTATTTCTGCTAACACAAATGATCTAGGGCCACTGAGCCTTGAGTCTTTGAAGAAGAGTAATCTGTCTGCTACATGGATAATCATGGGAAATGATAGCTCTAGTAACATGTTCTCAGAGGTACATCCAAGTAGGATTAATTTTGTAGTCTCAGATATATCAATGCCTGTTTTAATGGTTGGATCATACTTTTGATTGAAAACAGGTGGTCCAAAAAGCTCCTGAAATTGAGAAAGACGAGCAAGCAAGTGAACAAGCCCAACTATCAGGTTAACCAGTAATTCAGCATACAGAATGTTGCTGAGAAAAATTCATCTCCAAGACTTGAATTGTCATTAACTGCTTCTGGATTCGTCTGTTTTCAGGATGTGATAATGATGGTACCTGTGATTCACCAGAGATGCAATTTCGCAGAGTATGTCATAAATGCTTTTTATGATGTCTAGTTTCCATGCCCCAGTTACCTGTGATAATGATGTTTTGTCCCTTCTTTTTTCCTGCAGCAACAGAGGAGATATAGACGTGAAGAACGTGCAGCTGAGTTGATTGAACAGGATATTGCAAAACTTGAAGAGGATGCAATTAAGCGAATGCTTGAAGCAGCTGTAGATTCTGATGCCAAAATAGATAATGAGAAAGCTGGCTCTACTAGAATGTTGATGAGGGGTCAGATAACCATGGTTAGAGTATACATGAGCCTTGCTAAAATGATGAACAAGACTGACCTGGTTGAAGAACTGCAGAATAGGATAAAAGAGAGTGAACGTGTAGTAGCAACTTTTGACAATCACCTGCGTCGAAGGTAATTGACAATGCATCCCAACTCCTAATAGAATTTTGCGAAGCTTTCTGTTCTTTACATTTTTGTCCTGATCCATCTATAATGTTACAGTGCATCTGAGATAATAGGAGCCATGGGCGATGTCCTTTTACAAGCAAGACGTGATTTGTATAATTGTAAGCTTGTGAATAGAAAGCTTGTGGCAATGGTTCAATCTGTTGATGAACGAGTGAAGCAATCAAAGAAGCAGGCCTTATTTCAGAACCAGTTGGCATCAAAGTCTATGCCCAAAGGAATACACTGTCTGACTATGCAATTGACCCTAGACTATTATTTTCTTCCTGAAGAGGAAAAAACATTCTATGGGAGGTTGAATCTGGAGAATCCTGATCTATATCATTATGCCATCTTCTCTGATAATGTCCTAGCTGCATCAGTTGCTGTGAACTCAGTTGTCCTGAACGCCAAGGTGATATCATCAACTTTGACACAGTTCCATTTCTATGTCAATTATGCTAATTTTATGCTCTGATTAGTACGAAACCTTGAATGAATGTTGACATCTTTATTATGCTTTTTGTTCATGAAATTAGTTTTCTTCTTTTATAGGGGACTTATAGCTCCATGTTTCGATCTTGCTCTGATAATGCAAACTCAGAGCTTACTTGAGTGTCAAAATCTATCATGGTGAAGACACAAACTTGAATGAATGTTGGTATAATACCCTGAAATCATATTTTTCTGACTGAATAATCAACTATACTTCATGCAGTGATTTTGTTGAAGATGCAAACTCAGCTCTTACTACACAGAAACTTGACATCTGTGGTGTTTGATTTGTTTCCCAGGAACCAGAGAAGCATGTGTTCCATCTTGCTACTGATAAACTGAATGTTGCAGCAATGAACATGTGGTTTCTACATAACCCTCCTGGAAAAGCAACTATTCAGATTGAAAATTTTGAGAGCTTCGAGTGGCTAAACTCCTCATACTGCCCCGTTTTGAGACAACAGCAATCCACAACCATGAAAGAATACTACTACAAAGCAGATAAACCAACCACTTTGGCAGCTGGACAGTCAAATCTTAATTTCAAGAACCCGAAGTACCTTTCTATGCTTAATCACTTGAGGTTCTATCTTCCACAGATTTATCCCCAGTTGGATAAGATCTTATTTCTTGACGACGATGTGGTTGTCCAAAAAGACTTGACACCCCTTTGGTCAGTGAATCTTCATGGGAAAGTCAATGGGGCTGTTGAAACCTGTGGGAAGACCTTTCATCGGTTCAATAAATACCTCAACTTTTCAGACCCGCGTATTGCAGAAAACTTCAACCCAAAAGCATGTGGATGGGCCTATGGAATGAACATATTTGACCTCAAAGAGTGGAGAAAGAGAGATATCACTGCCATCTATCACAAATGGCAGAACCTGGTAAATCTTAATAAGCACTGTATTACTGTGTTTCAATTTGGTAAGCTGTTTCAGTTTTGGTAAAATGAGTTGTTTGGCTGATTGGTTACACAGAATGAAAATAGAACACTCTGGCAGCTGGGTTCGTTGCCACCTGGGCTGCTGACGTTTTACGGGCTTACACATGTACTCCACAAGTCATGGCACGCGCTCGCCCTGGGATATAATGCGAATATAGACAGATCGGTTATCGAAAATGCAGCTGTTATTCACTTCAATGGAAATCTGAAGCCATGGTTGGAGATTGCATTGGACAAGTACAAGAGGTACTGGACAAGTTACCTTAAGCATGATGATCCTTATATTCAACAATGCAAGCTCACTGATAATTTCTGAAATCTCCCTCTACTTCACACACTGCTTATTCTTTCTAACCGTCCAACAGTGTATAGAAAATAGTGTAGTGCATGTGCATAAGTAGCTTGATCCTCAATTAGTACTCTATCTGGTGGATTTATGAACGCTTGAGATTTTACTTGGAGTGAGTATTCATTGTATATGCATATAGCTAGTTTACTTCTGGGAATATCAGCTTCAAATGTAGTACAACTCTTCTTATAGTTTAGTTTGAAAGAATGCTGTCTGGTTAAATGATCTGATCAATAGAAATTGTGTGCTCTTATTATTGTCCCCAAGAATAGAATTAACCAGAATATTTGCAAGTAGGTCATATAGTAGCCTGTATATTCTGTCTCAGTCTTCAGAGTTACAACATGAGATAAAAAAAAATGAATCAAACACATCAGGCCACCTCCACTAGCTAGCAAGAATGGAAACTCAGTTGGAACGAGACGCTCTCTTGCTTCGGCTTTCCGGAAGGCCAATGAAAAGGTCAGTTTCTACATCATCTGATAATTGACTCATGTCTTCAGAAGGAGATTCCTCACTAGGCTTGCTAGCAATAGGCATTGGTTGTTGCATATGACACTGAAAAATTTAGAGTAAATTGTACTTAAACACAGAAAAAACAGATACTAATGCTCAGGGCTAATGATAAGATCATGGGTTTTTTTTTTAACCTTTTCAGCTAGTCTTGCATGTTCAGCTGCTAGAAACCTCTCCTGAATTACAAACGTCAACCACAGACAATGTTAGTGAAAACAGATATATTAATCAAGTTTTAAGGGTCCGTTTGAATCACACTTTAAAGTGTCTTACCTTACATTGTAATGCAGGATTATTGCAATGCAATATGATGCACTTTAAGGTGCGATCCAAACGGACCTGTATCGTTGGCATTTGATATTCATGCCTTAGGTTGTTACCTAACTTCCATAGAGTTTATTCTTATTGTCATATATAATGCTAGGTAATCTCATACCCAGGTGAAGTTTTAATGTTATCATCTATACTAATCCACTAGATAATATCGTGTATCGAAAATTTTCACAAAAATAAATCACCATTTCGCTCTTCCATCAATGTGATCAATAGCTTATGTACACCTACACTAATCCACTAGATATCTTCCACGTTTTGCTTAATTCCTTCAGAGTCTTCTTTTAATCATATATGACCCTCTAGCTCAGGAACCCTAGTTCTCCACAATATCACCATATGATATTAGTTACCTAATTTAGATATCCATATATGCTCAGTTTAACCCTTGTTTTGATTTGGCCTGACACGACACAACTATCAAAAAGAAAGATTTCGATAATCTAACAAAACATTATGGACAAAAAAAAAAAACACACATTTAAGTATTGTAATTAGCCTTATAATCATGTGTAGTGATTTGCATGCATGTTTTCCCCAAAAACTTACCTTTTCCTTTAACTGCCTTATGTGCTCTTTGTAAACATGATCCTGGTCAAGACAAAATATAGCAACAACACTCATGTCAAACCCTACTTAGATCTGTTAATATCAAAATACACATTGACATTGTAGGATCAGGAAATGGAAGATATTTGAATTTGAAGATAAAACCTTTCGAGCTCGGATCTTGAGTACACTTTGCTCCAACTGGTACTCTAACTGTTGCAACTCTTCCAGATTGCAAGAAGTCAAGCCTTCTCCCAAGAGTCTCCTAAGAAAAACAACAAAAATTTCCTTAATCCTAGGGGAAAAAAAGATTAGGGCTTTAATGCCATTTCCAAGGAAATGAAGATTTAATTAAGCAATAAGCATCATACCGTTTAGAAGCTTCCACAATCTCTATCTTTCTCATCAATTCTGCCGTTTCACTCTTCAATTGCTGTCAATAAAGATCAGTGCAAGTGTCTAGGTCAGACAAAGAGAATGGTAAACCTAGAACATCAACTACAAAGGAAATGTATAGTTCATAACCTAGAATCCATTCTTTTCAAGTTATTATGGTTTTAACTTAGTTATTTCTTAGATAGCTTTGAGTTGTTTAACCCTAGAATTTTTAAGTCAGATCATTCATGTTAAGACAAGTCTATGTAGCAACATTTCAAATATCAACTACAAGTCTACAAGCAATATATCAAACTGATTTCCTATTTCTCCTACCTACAATACAACCTCTAAAAACTTGTAACCAAGAATGATAGACCTAATACAATAATCAAAGAATGTAACTCTAGATACTCAATAAAGTCTCATTTGCAGATAAAAAGAAGGTTGAAGAGGCTGAACCTGCATCTCTTCAGCCGATCTATCATCGGCTTTGACATCCTTGGCCTGCTGTCGGTATCGCTCTATGGTATTCGACATGCTGAAGTTATTCAAGATACATATTATGCATCATTAGTATTTTTAGATCAAGTCTATGAACAAGTGTAGAAAACATCTATGCATTCATTGTTAGTACTTAAAACATAGTTATACAGTAGAAAACAAGACACACACTTGTGAATTGAGTCAAAATTTTACATGCAGTGTGACCTGACAAATTACCTCAGTTAAAAGTTGTAATGTGAGAGTGCATGGTCAAGTATAAATCCTTGAGACATTAACGTACATGCATGCAGTTAAAAATGGTAGACCACTCACAATAGAGTGATTAATCATGCACACCAGTAGTTATATTATCCACTTAAATTTCAATAAAAAGGAATAAGGCCAAGATTTCAAAACCAACACAAGAAAACAAGCACGTGATCAGCTAGTACGTTTGACATATGGATAATGACAATCAAATCTAATTCCAGCAATGAGGCAAAGTTTAAACTAAAAATAAAAAAGATTAGAGAGCATATGTTGATTATATTTTAGAGATAGTCATTTTAGCTTTTTGATAGAACTATTAAGTTCTGTATCTGTTAACTTTGACAAAAAGCTATAAATTTATCGCCTACTCATCTCAATTATTAGTCAAAAGTTTCAATCAAAGAAAATTATTAGTCAAAAGTTAAAGAAATTTTCCATAGAGTTAATATTTGCAATTTCAATAACAAAACTCCTTACTCACATTATTACCTAAAATTTTAGCACAACAAATATTTGATTACAAAATTTGTGGACTGAAATGACAAAATTCTTCAAAGGGGTTTAGTTTATAACACTGCAATTGAGTCACAACTCACAATCCACGGAAAAAATGGTGTGCACACATAAAATTACACAGAGTAACATTTTCAATTTTTCATAGTACATACATTAATAAAATGCTATGCATTTCTAGTACATGTTTGGATTGGAGCCACGTGTACATAGTTTGAACACTGCTGATGAGGTTTAATGTTTTAATACTCAAAAGTCAAAAGAAATTAAATTATCAAACTTTTCCCGTTTATAGGAGACCAACCAGACCTCACCAATGGAAGCAGTTCAGAACAAACACATCCATAATAACTTTATTGGAGTACTAGAAATGCAAAAAACTATGTAGCTTTGCTGGATCTCTCATACCAAAAAATCTTGGTTATAGTTAATGAGGTGATACATCGTACTGAACCCACTAATAGAGTAGTAGTACATCACATGATTATTAAAAATCAATAAACCTAGAGATTAAGCAAAACCCAATATAATGACTTGATAAAGGAATCAGAGCTTATCCTTAATTCTGAAGTATGAAGTAACACAATTATTCTGAACGCCCAAAGCCAGACTTGATCATCAAGAACATTGTCATCATCATTTTGATGCTTCAAAGTGGTAATATGAAAAATTGGAACTTAATAATTTGACCAAAACATAAATAAAATTCAAAAAAGACGTGTATTTAGCTATTGAATTTTGGCTCTACTTGATTCATCTCAATAAGAAAGGTAGCATCTAAATTGGTTTAGGAAGGTGAATACATCGGTCAACGAAATTTCTAATCTTGCGCACTCATTTTCAACCGACACGAGATCCGTCAAGAACTTCAAAATCTCATCCGTAAAGATGCTAAGTTAATTCCCTTCGATCTTGGAGACATTCTCAATCCTCAAAAAAATGAATATAGATAAAGTGCAACATAACAGCTAGCACAAGTGGCCAATTGGCCACAACCCTAAGAATTAAAGGTAGTAGTTGGCCAATTGGCCAACATAAACTGCAAGCTTGCAAAAAAGGGGACAAGCTCAAATCAGCATATGAAACCCTAAAAAAAGGCACAGAACTTGACACATACCAATTACTTGCAAACTCATAGAGTTTTCCTCTGGCAGAGAAGATGATAAGAGCAACCTCAGCATCACAAAGAACAGAAAGCTCAAAGGCCTTCTTCAGAAGCCCACTTCTCCTCTTTGAGAAAGTCACTTGCCTACTTGTTGAGTTCTCAATCCTTTTCATCTGGGTCTTTCCTCTCACCATCCTCAGTTAATCTCTGTTCAACCAATTGAGAGTCAAACACAACAATCAATTAAGCAAGTGATCATCAACTCAATCTGGGTAATCACACAACAGGTCATAAATCACCACTTCTTGTGTAATTCGGGAAATTGACCAATAAGACAAGAAACCCACAAAAGGGGATAAAAAAAAGCTTCTTCCTTTGAACCAAAATTTCACAAGAACTCTGAAATCTGGATTTGGGTGTGTGGGAAATTTGAAACCCAGCTATAAAAAGGAAAGATCTGAGGTGGGTAAGTTTTTTTTCCTAACGAAGAAATTAGTTGCATAAACTTACATCTGTGCCTCTGTGGCTGTATTTGTGTTGTGTGTGAGTGATTGATTGGCTTGCTAGCTCCTCCTGCTTTTATGCTTAACAAGTTCCCTTTTTTAGGTGTATATGCCCATCTATGGCTGAAAACACCTCCACAGGCTACAACACCCTCGTCTTTCCTTATTCATATATCTTCTTGTACTATATGCGCATTAAAGTTAAAATAAAATGAAATACAGTAGAATAAAGAGTTTTCCCATCTCCACTGTACGCTATTGGTCCATTGAAAAGGAAAAAAGATAAGTATCAAATCACAGACCAATGAAAACAAAGAACCAATGAAAACAAATTAGGCTAGCCCATATACGTGCGTACTAGTTATATATTAATCATATTTATTGCTGTAGTGATACGTATCTTTGGCATAAAATAAGGCCTTCTTGTTTTGCTTCTTATGGTAAATAGATGTATTTATGTGAAACTGGAAAAGGAATGGAAAACGAAAAGGGAGGCATGTGGGTGATGTGGAACTATTTTGTATCGTTTGTTCTTTGTCTTCTTTCATGAACTCCCGTGTATTTCGTGGATGTTTCGTTACATAGTTAAACGCCATAATAATTACTTTTATTAAGGATTATTATTCCTCAAGAGCCCAGAACTTTGATCTTCAAATTTTACAAATTAATATACAAATTTTAAATATCTTGTAAATTACTGTAGTAAAATAGGAGTACAATCTACCAAATTGGTTAAAAGTCAAACTTCTTAGCTAGAAATATATTATAGTAAGATGTAGTTACATTACAATATCATAAAGATGGTTTATTAAAAAATCTTAATTCTTTTAGTTAATTATCACATCGGACCGGAGTACACATTATTATTGGTAAAACTATTTTAAAATGGGTGAAAAAGAGTGCATCACACATTGTACGAGTTATATTTTACTTGCATATTAAAAAAGAAGAAACAATATTTGAAAGCCACAATTTACATATAAACAATTTATGAGAATATTTAATTCTCATACAAAGAAGGAAAAAGTGAAATGTGAGACATTTGAAGAGGGTAGATAAATTGTCGTATTCAGTCCGTACAACACAGGAGTTTAAGGAGCCAATCATAGTTCGACAACATATTTCCTTGGCTGCATTATTTGATAAGTCTATTCCTATCGTATCTTTTAGTTATTGCAATTTGGACCATAAAAAAAAGGGAAAGAGAAAGCTAGCTACACATATTATTATTTTTGGTAAAATGCTACCCTTTTTTATGGTTTTTATTTCTATTTTTCGTACAACGTATCCATATTTTGCATGGCCTTAAAACAGCATGCCCCGCATTATCTTGGCCCCCGTTCCTATTCAGAAAATTGCCATTCTTGTGAATTTTGTCCACTCGTAGCAATTTAGTGTGCAAAAACAAATACTCCGATCAGTGACGGATCCAGCAACTTACATCGTTAAATAGTTTAATTTAAGTATAATCATTAAAACAAGTTAGAAACTTTTTTTTTTTTTTTGGTCGAAAAAACAAGTTAGAAACTAGAAGTTTAATCAATGTATTCATAATTGGAATTTGAATAAACTCGAAATAGTTTAATCTAAGTATAAAATTAGCTCTAGTTTGAGTAAAGAAAATGAAACTAATTTAAGCTTTTATTTAGCCAAAAGTGGATCTCAACAAATATTATAAAAATTCATCTCTTGTTTTAAAGATTTAGCTAATATATAATATTTTTCACTAAACATATGTTTCACCATCTTTTTCTTATAATACTTTTACGAACAAAATAACTTCATTTCAATTAGGTGTATGAATAATATGTTTGTTTATATATGTTTTTTTAATACTCCATCCATTTTAAAATATTTATTCATAACACCACTTTTTGTTATTTCACAATATCTGTCTATTTTTTTTTCCATCTCTTTACATGTACCCCTAATAACTAATTTTATCATAATCATATACGTTTTTCTATATTTCTTTATACAAATAGTTAATTCTATAGTGATATCGGTAATATAGGGAAAACAGTTATTTTTTAATATATATACAAATTTTATTTAAACAATTATTTCGAAACGGAGGTGGACATATATATTAAAAATTATAAAATCCCAGTCCCCCACGTACGTCCGCCACTGCTCCTAATGGTTTAACATTTCAATCTGAAATTAAGAAAACTTATAAAATTACTTAATCATATTTATTAAATTATTTAAATTATTAAAACTCTAAATCAATCTTTCTTTATTCTATTCTATTAATAGTTTTTTTCGGTCGAAAATTCTATTCTATTAATAGTTATGGAGATAATCTTGTGAAAAATCTATAAAGAGTAAATTTGGAAAAACGTGTATATTAAATTGTAGAAAATCAAAGATTTCTTAGCAAGTAAAATAGACTAACACGTGAAATATAACCAAGCGGAGGTAGTATTATTTATCTTGACACTTACATCAATCATATTTTATAAGTGTATAGAGAGTAATTTGACTATTGTTTTTAAGATCTTAATAAGGAGAAATTAGATGAGGCTGTGCGTTGCAAGTAAAATGGATGAAGGCTCATTATTTATGCAAGTGTTATAAGGACTTTCATGTTTGTTAGTAAACGACAACAAGATTAGGTTAGTAGTAGTAAAATAACCTCAAATTATTATTTTTGGGTGATCAAAATAACCTGCCATAAATTTTAAAGGTGGTTTTCTCGAACTCATTGCTCGATAATACTAGAAGGTATGCATTGGTTGTTGGTTGATATGAAATCATGAATGAATGGCGAATATGAGGAGACCCATGAGAATGGGCCTTTCCTTTCCTTTCTCATTTATTGTTTGTTCTCACCTGGTCCGGAGTGGGGCGCAGGTAGTGATGGACACGGGCCGGGCTGGGCTGGGCCGGGCCGGGCCAAGGAATCGTGGCCCAGGCCCGGCCCGGCAAATTACCGGGCTGGGCCGGGCCGACCCACCCAGGCCCGTGCCGGTTTTACCGGGCTGGGAGTGGGATGTGGGCCAGACCGGGCCGGGTTGGGTTTAACATTATATACTATACTTTTTTATTTTTTATATAACTATATACTTATATAATATACAATATACTTAAAAAAAATGAATATGCACCCTATACTTACATTATATACTATAATTTTTTTTGGATGAACATTATATACTATAATACTATTGTAAAAATATAGTATATATACTTAAAAAAAAAAGAATATGCACCGGGCCGGGATGGGCTGGGCCGGGCCGGATTGGGCTGGGCCGGGCTGGGCCGGGCTCCTGGCCCGTTGACCAGTCCGTTGACCGGCCCGGCCGGGCTGGTCTGGAAAAGTCCGGCCCGGGCCCAGCCCATGGCCCACCCGGGCTTGGTCCATCTGGCCCGCGGGCTGACCGGGCCGGGCTTTTTGGGCCCATGATGCCGGGCTGACCGGGCCGGCCCGCACCGTTGGCCATCACTAGGCGCAGGCTTATTGAAAATTCACATGTAAGATGCTTTCAAGTTGTTTATCATTATACGGACTACGGAGTATATAAGACATGTTGTTTTGGTGGTACATGGTAATCAATAACAAATTAACAATCGATTTTTTTTAATTGTGGGTAGTAAAAGAGCATGTTACCATGGTACTAAATATATAAACTAAACTCTAAAAAGAAAATAGTAAATCTGTCGGAATAAAAAAAAAACAAATTTAAGATTCAGCAAAATTTTCTAATATTAACTTCCAGCTAATTCAAGTAAATTCCGTTGGTATAGCTACTACATCAAGTTTGATCTCTTTTTATTTTTTATTCATCTTGTGTCATTATATTTTTTTCCCCGAATTTTTCTAACATATATACTCTCTATATGTTGAGAATGATTTAGCTTGATCTACTTCGCAACCTAGTGCTAAGAATTATGAAAAGTATTTGGAGGGCTTTGAATTTGAACTCATTCTTCTGTTACAGGAAATAGCATTTTAAAACAGAGTGATCCTATGGTATTGAATGTGCCACGTGTTTTAATCCTGTACGTTTACTTGAGAGCTTAAATAGCTAAATCAAGTTGTAACAAGGGATTATCCAGAAATGAAAATCATTCTCGTTTTCCTCTCAATTGTCTGTCTCTTGTTCTTGAGTGATTTGTACTGTTGATCGTGTTTCTCTTTCCATCGATCATCAGATAAATCGACGAGTTGTTGTTCTAATTAAGAACATTAGCTCGTGTTACTATCAAAGAAATCAATAATACAGATTTACTGTATTAAAGGTATCAGAGCCATTCTTTCCTTGGTTCGACAATGGCGGATCTAAATTTGCGAATTGAAGAAACTGGTTCTTGGATGATTTCATCAATGGCAGATCCCAGGTATTCAGCGAGTGCTTCCATGGAAGAAGACCCGATTTACAGATTGAAGAAATTAAATCAAACCGGGAGCATCAAGGATTACTACGAAGAGTTCGATTCGATTCGGAGATGCATCAATTTACCGGAGGAATTCTTTATCAGTTGGTTCATTGCGGGATTAAAGATGGATACTCGGAAAGAGGTGCAATCCATTCGACCGCAGTCGGTACTTCAAGCTTATGCATATGGCAGACTGTATGAACTCGCTTATCCGAAAGGGCGTCTACTCCAATCGAATCCTATCCCAAAATCTCCTTCATCAAATTCGTGTCTTTCAACCCCAATTTCAGTGTCGCAAGTTCCATCACCGTCTCCAGATTCAATTGCGTTATGTTCGTCAGTGATGCAGGACGGAGACCATGTTCTTCAGTCAGTTCAAGGTGCTCAAGAAGTGGTTGATCTTGACCCTAAATCTGATGACCAAGACGAAGAAGGAGCCCAGTCTAAAACCGAAGAATTTATGAAGTTGGTGCACATTGGAAAGGCTCAAGAACCGAAATCCGGGCAAATGGTGGAATGGGTGGAACTAGAGGGCCAATCTCCAGATGATGCGAGATCATTATCGAGGGGAATTGAGCTTGTGGAGTTGGAATTGGGCTCAAAGGATAATGCACATACATTGTTTGATGAAATGCCTGAACAAAAAAGTGAACGCCTACAGCCAATTTCTTTAATTAAAAAGCAGGGGACTGATGCTTCTAAGCTGCTTGATGAAATTCCCAAGCAGGAAGCTGCGCATTGTATGAAGTTTATCCACACTTCAATGGCTGATGGTGGAAAAGTTTTTAAGATTTCAAACACTCAAAGCTTTGTTGATCATGTGGGTGCAGTGAATAATCTGGTTTTCAATTCGGGTGGGAGAAACCGGGAAGAGGCGCCTAAAGAGATGATGAAAGCTGATTTTGATGAGTTCATTCTTGACGATCGAGCTATGGGTGAGCCAAGAGAATTCCAAGTGTTTGATAAAATGTCTAGTAGAGATTTCAAGGGCAATGAGGATACATTAAGATTGAACAAGGCTCATAGTTTCATGGATAGTTGGATTTTTGATCCGGATGATTGCATAGAGAGATTGGGATTCACAGCTTCAAGCCAACAATTGAGCACGCATGAGCTGATTTTTGGTGAGTTGCTAGTGGAGCTAATTTCATTTGGTAGTGGGCATTCAATATTTGTTACTGAGAGTAATGATACATGGCATGATTTGTTTGGAAATGTGGCTGCATATGTTGATGGTATTTGCTCAGATTTGATCAGACTTGAGCCATTTCTTCCTTATGATAGAGGAAAATTCAACCTTACACTTGATGACAGTGATGCTACCTTTGATGCTAATTTTGATGCACAAAGTTGGCAATGGGATCCTGGAGGAGAAGTTGTGCTACTTGGGCATTTGGATCAAATTAGAATTGTGAAAGACAATTCTCAAGCAACTTTGCATCTTTCAGGAAAAGCAATGTCCAAAATTTTCAAGCTTGAAGATAACCTTGTGGTCAAGGTTCTCTAAAAGGGGGAGATGTGTTACAGGAAATAGCATTTTAAAACAGAGTGATCCTATGGTATTGAATGTGCCACGTGTTTTAATCCTGTACGTTTACTTGAGAGCTTAAATAGCTAAATCAAGCTGTAACAAGGGATTATCCAGAAATGAAAATCATTCTCGTTTTCCTCTCAATTGTCTGTCTCTTGTTCTTGAGTGATTTGTACTGTTGATCGTGTTTCTCTTTCCATCGATCATCAGATAAATCGACGAGTTGTTGTTCTAATTAAGAACATTAGCTCGTGTTACTATCAAAGAAATCAATAATATAGATTTACTGTATTATCTTCGCCCATTGACATGGACGAAAAAAATAAAGTTTTTCCGTTATTTTTTTCCACCTAATTGAGTCAGCCAGAGCAAGTTGATTTACCCGTTCTTATTCTTTTCCGATTGATTACACGTATGTAGATTAATAGATCACCACCAAAAGTCATTTGCTAGTCATTAAAAAACAAACAAAAAATGGAGTATATAATTTTAAGATATTTATAGAAGTTATATTTTTTATGATTTATTTTTAGGAAAAAACATTCTCACCTATGCTCAGAAGAATCGTCTTATTACATTATAGTCTGATAACATTAAGTCAATGTTTTTTATATGTTAAATACAATTTGAAAAGTGTAAGCTATGAATGATCGTTGAAGTAGTACCAAAGCAACCAAAACAGACCTTTGAGAAATTGGGTGATCTTTTTCGGAATAAACTATACAGTAGGGGCAATATGATAAATCTTTCTTGGGAGTGGATGACACTTGTCACTGGCTTATTGGGTACGGACCCCCACGTGTCTCCCATATATTGGGTAGAAAAAAACCAGCCATAGTCACGAGACGTGCCCACGTCCCAATAAATCTAGGATTCGGATCCAACGGTCAAGATTTCCTATGCAAGGCTCGAAATCAAGGAGGTTGGGTTTTGGAAAATTTGCACTTTAGGGCAACATTTTTAACACCGGATCTAAAGGTGATTGGTTTGACATCATCTTGCATTAATTTTAAAAGTGGGCAATGTATTTACTTGATTTGATAATCAACACTAGCTCGTAAGATAATGGTGCTTATTACTTATTATTCTATGCCACCTTATCATCCATAGCTTGGATATTTCTTAAAGAAATGAAATCTATTGTTCATAATAATTGAGTTGTTGCCATCTAGTGGAATCATCCATGACTATAGCTTGGTTATCATTTTGGCTGTGCAACATATTCAACGGGTATTTTTTCTAATAGTTTTATTTTAAATAAGAGATAAGTGTCTTACAAAATTCAATAGTGATGTAATTAGGGAAATCACAAAGCACATACCTTTTTTTTTGCTATGAGTGTCGAACGGATGACTTATGGGTTTGACTAAATGTCCGAATGTCATAAGCACAAACCTTTGGCATAATGTACTCTCATCTTTTTTATTTCATTTTCACAATTAAAGCTCCCACAAAATTACTCTAAATGGAGGTGTGCACGAAAAGTCTTCAAATGTATTTATTACTACAATACAAGGACTAAACTTTAAATCGCCGATATAATGATCACAAATGTAACCATCTATGAACTTAACTAGCTATGTGCTCTCATTCGTGTTGTTAGCTAAGCTCATGTTCATGAATTTGCTGATAAAACAAACGAACATTGTAATCATTTGCTTAGCTTACTAAATTACTAATATTAAAAACCTTGCAAAATGCCAATTTGAAATTTAATGATACTATAGAGCTTAGTAATTAAGGCGCATTGAAGGGGAAAGAAAATTACTTAATAAAATGGTCCCTAGCTATAACTAATTTTGTAGACTTTGTCCCCTCTAACAATTGATATTAGCAAATCATGCCAATTTTCCTAGCTAACGTTTACATGTTAATGTACTTTTCTTCCCTGCACTATACGTAGTTACGTACTTAGATGCTGTAAAAATGAAATTTGAGAACTGGATTTATGCTCAAATAATATACTGTGTACTCAATTACTCATACTCCCTACTCTCAGCGAAAAGATTTCATTGCTAAAACAATTTCATTACAGAACTAAAATTGAATGGGCTTATTGGCCCGTAAATGAAATGGTCTGGCCCAAAAGCCCATTTCATATCCCCAATATTTATTTCATTTTCACTTCGCGTAATATTAATTTTCACCGGTTCTATCGTTCAAACTTCAAACCATTTATCCAAGTTAACAGAACCCCGTTTTCACCGTGAAAAATCCCAGCGAGATTTTGAATTTTTCTAGATTTTCAATTCAAAATATTTCAAATCAAAATGACGAAAAACATTGCTATTTTTCGCATCTTAATAACCTAAATTCATGCACTAGTTTTGTAAGTAGTTGAAGTTTTCTCCACTTACATTTCGAGGACCAATTTTTGCTTTGTCTTTTGCATTGCACAAGTTGGAATACAATTTTTTTTTTTTTGAGATCAGAATACAATTGATTTCGAGCATGATTTTAACTTCAAAACATAATTCACAAGGACAAACTTCAATTGCTATAGACAATGTACCTATATATTTATAGAAAAACAGTAGTGTTAGAATATATAGGAATTCATTGTATAACATAATTGGTACAAAATTCACTTGCAGTAGAAGTAAAGATAATATGGTTGGTGAAAAGCTTGATTTATGGATTTCTATACTTACGATTGACTTCACATCTAGATAAATTTCCTGATTAACTCATGTCTTCAAGTATGAACAAGGACTTGCATTTATCTTATTCCAGACTTATATGCTTGATTGTGAATATATCTTATATTCCTTTAATGGCCAGTAATTATTGATTGTTGCTTGTTCAATTGCCAAAGTCAATAAAAATATCTCAATCTAACCCACATATAAATTAAAATGGCTGAACCCAAATGGCAAAACCAGCCAAAATCTCTAACTTCTAGCTCCTCTCTTCATAGATTTGTTCTTCAACTATGACAAATTATAGCTATGAATTTTTGAGGATTTTTCTTCCTTTTCTTCTCTTCACCTTCACTGCCTTAGCTTCTAAAAATGAAGATCCTAATCAAAAGGTTTTCACCTTTTAATCAAAACCCATGATCTAGTTTCTTGATTTATGACTGATGGACTAAGGTTTTTGTATGATCATTGTTCTTAGGATTTTTACGTCGTTTACTTGGGCGATCGTCCGACGAATCAAGCCTCTGCAGCTAAAACTCATGTCAATCTCCTCACAAAGCTGAAAGGAAGGTATTATAATCCATCTATTCATGCACAAAAATCACATTTTGATATCATAATTAATAAGTATACATTTATATGCAATTGTCATTTGATGATAATTAGTGAAGACATTGCAAGAGAATCCATGGTTTACAGCTACCACAGAAGCTTCAATGCCTTTGCTGCAAAAATCTCCCAAAATGAAGCCAAAACATTGTCAGGTAAACTTAGAAAAGTTGTCCTTTTTTTATGAATTATGATCATAAGGAAAAAACAAACTTGTAACATAAAAAAAGAAGTTTGGATTATTGATCTATGGGGCTTGCATTGTGCAGACATGGGTGGAGTTCTTTTGGTCTTCAAGAACCGCTATCACAAACTGCACACAACAAAGTCATGGGACTTCATTGGGTTTCCTCAAACAGCAAAGAGGTCACTCAAAACTGAGAGCAATGTCATTGTTGGTTTCTTGGACACAGGTTTTTGTTTTCTTGAAGCCATCTTTTAAGCCATTGTTCATTCATAATGCAACAAGCAACTTATGATGAATGGTGATCGAGTTTTATTCGTCTCGGCAGGGATCACTCCCGAGTCTCAGAGCTTCAAAGACGACGGCTTTGGCCCTCCTCCTTCCAAATGGAAAGGAACTTGTGGTCACTATGCGAATTTTTCGGGTTGCAACAAGTATGTAAGCAATGTTTGTCACTACTTTCTTAATGACAATCTTTGCATCTTAAGTACTAGTTGTATTGTATGATTAAGTGCCATTTTCAACACATATACTTAATCAATACCTATGAAAATCTGTACTATAGTATAGTTTATAGCAGAGAATCATTCTTAATAAATTTTGTAAGGAACTTTGAACTAACCCTTTGTTGATTTTTCCTTTTGAAATCCTCAAGTAAGCTTATTGGAGCAAGATACTTCAAACTCGACCGGACAGAAGACCCAGACGACATCCTATCACCCATAGACGTAGACGGCCATGGGACACACACTTCATCAACCTCAGCAGGCAACCTTGTACCGAACGCGAGCCTATTTGGGCTAGCCAAGGGGACGGCAAGAGGAGCTGTCCCCTCAGCTAGGATAGCCATGTACAAGGTATGTTGGGCTAGCAATGGCTGTGCTGACATGGACATCTTAGCCGCCTTTGATGCAGCCATAGCTGATGGAGTCGACGTCATAAGCATATCCATTGGTGGGGAGGTAGTTGACTACACGTCGGATTCGATCTCTGTGGGCTCCTTCCATGCTATGAGGAAGGGTGTGCTTACTGTCGCGTCCTCTGGGAACGACGGACCCACCTTGGGAAGCGTAGCGAATCACGCGCCTTGGTTACTGACTGTGGCTGCTAGTGGCATTGATAGGCAGTTTAGGAGTAGAGTTGCATTGAGCAATGGCAAGAACATCTCTGTAAGTACAGTTATAATTAAGTCCATTCAACTTTGCATAGAGATAGGTAAAAAGAAGTTTTTTCACTTATCCACCCTTGATCTTAAGAGTTTTACACTTGATCATCTCTTACTTTACTTTTACCAAATATAATGTGGCCATTTTTTTATTATCAAAAATCATCCTTTTCATTTACTTTTTCATCAAAAGAATAACAAATGTGCTTGTTTCAGTTCAGCATTGATGTAACTCATAGAATTGTTCAGATGGTGCAAAGCATATCCCACTTTTAATTGCAAATATTATAATATAAGCATGTTTGTCTTAACCAGGGGATTGGAATAAGCATGTTTGATCCAAAGGGAAGATCTTACCCACTTGTCACAGGTGAAGATATAGCCATAAGCTCAGACATGAAAGCAAGTGCAAGGTAAATTCTCATCTTAATCACCTGAACATCAATCCATTGGAAAACTCAGAAGAGCTTCTTTTGTGTTTTTGTATTGCAATGCTATAGGTATTGCAATGATGAATCTCTAAGCCCTGCAAAGGCAAAGGGCAAGCTAGTCCTTTGCGAGTTGGCGTCGTCTTTTGGGGCGGAACATATCGTAAAGCAAGCTGGTGGCGTCGGTGCCATCATTGCAAGCGAGTCATTCCTCGACACCGCGATGATCTTCATGGCTCCCGGGACGCTTGTGAGCGAGACTGTTGCCAAGACACTTAACAATGACATCCATTTCTCAAGGTATATACCAAGATAATGATTTTGTGTACATTATATCATTTCTTACAAGTTAGATGACACTGAAATTGAGCTCTTCTGATGTTGTTCAGCACACCATCCTTGAAAGCAACCATGTACAAGACTGAAGAGCTGAAAAGCAATGCACCATTTGTTGCTTCCTTTTCATCTAGAGGTCCAAATCCCGGCTCGAAACGAGTTCTAAAGGTAACAAAGACAGTTTAATCCACACTACATTTCATTGATTGTACTTGGGTGATTTCTACTAATATGATCATGATGAACTATCTTTTGTACAAAAACTATACCAGCCTGATATTACAGCACCCGGGATCGACATCTTAGCTTCATACACGCCACTCAAATCGCTTACCGGGTTAGAAGGCGACACCCAACACTCAAAGTTCACACTAATGTCAGGAACTTCAATGGCATGCCCTCATGTAGCTGGAGTTGCTGCCTATGTAAAATCTTTTCATCCAAATTGGTCTCCAGCCGCTATAAAATCCGCCCTCATCACTTCTGGTAAGTTATAAACCACTTGTTATGTACTGAGCTTACATATGCACGGCGTAAAATTCCAAGACCTAACTAATTAAATGTCATGTCACTCAAAACAGCTACACAGATGAGTCAAAGAACAAACAAGGACGCCGAGTTCGCTTATGGAGCAGGGCAGATCAATCCATTGAGAGCTACAAACCCGGGCCTGATTTACGACATGGATGAGATGTCGTACGTGAATTTCCTATGCAAAGAAGGCTACAAGGGCTCGTCACTTTCGCCTCTAGTGGGCACCAAGTCCATAAACTGCTCATCTTTGATCCCTGCAACATTTGGGTACGACTCACTTAACTACCCAACTATACAAATGCACGTGCACAACAAGAAGGAAGGCAAGACGACGACGTTTAGGAGGCGGGTCACGAACGTGGGGCCCGCTCGGTCTGTTTACACGGCGACCATTAGAGCTCCCAAGGGTTTGAACATAACGGTAAAACCTACCAGCCTTGTGTTCACGAAGGCTTTGGAGGCTAGGAGTTTCAAGGTTGTTGTGAAGGCGGAGGGTAACTTGCAAGCCAAGATTTTGTCAGGGGCTTTGATTTGGAGGAGTCCTAGACATTCTGTTAGGAGTCCTATTGTGGTGTTTTAGTATTGTTGAAGTTTGGAGGGATTGTAAGGGAAAGTCCTGTTTTTCATTTCATGGTGTTGGCTGTAAAAAATGTGATACTCGTAACAAATTTGATTAACTTTAGTCTCGGCTGAAATTAATTTATTATATTGCACATTTTGAGTTTCGAAAATTATGTTTTGTCAATTAAAATAATCCGAAGAACTTGTGCTGTTAGGTGCACAAAATGCACAATTTTCATTCATAGAAACAAAACAATTCATGCATTGCTTTTGTAGATAGTTGGGTCAGTTCACCTTTGTGATTGACCCAGATAAAATTGAAAATAAAATGGAGCGAAAAGTAAACCAAAAATTGTAAAAGTATCCTAACTTGAAGGGAACATACAAGAATACGTATATATCATAATAAAGGGATGTCAATATGTCATTGTACGTTATATATGTATGTTTTGGTGTTTCTTCCCTCTGTCCTTGAAGTTGGAAAATTTATCGTTTTTTTTCTAATATTTTTAGTGTTCTTTCCTTACCGACAAATGAGACAAGTAATACAAAATGAATATTTTCTATTGTTTTATTAAACGAAGGTAAAACTACCTTTCATTTTTCTTCTTTTCACATGGTATTAGAGTGATAAAACCACATGTTAGACTCTCTGGTATATAATTTCATTTTTCCTAAATTCCATTTATACTTTATTTTTATTCGATGGCTATGAAATGAGTTTAAATAAACTACTGTATATAAGAAGGCATAACTTTGAATATAATAAGGAGAAAATTTGGGGAGTAGGCTATTTGGGGAGTTTTGTGGAGCGGATAGGCTGCCTTGAAAATTTATGTGTTAACTAGTCGTTTTTCCAAAAATACCCCTGGTCAAAAAAAAAAATTACACGCATGCCACCGTGTCCCAGTTAAATCCTGTCATCGGAAATCCTGTCATCCAAAAATCCTGTCACCGAAAAATTGAAAAAACTTGTAACCATGCATAAAAACTTGTCATCGCTTAGAAAAACTTGTCATCGCTTAGAAAAACTTGTCATTGCGTGGAAAAACTTGTCATTGCGTAGAAAACTTGTCATCCCTTATGAAAAACTTGTTATTGCGTAGAAAACTTGTCATCCGTTACGAAAAACTTGTCATTGCGTAGAAAACTTGTCATCGCTTATAAAAAACTTGTTATAGCGCACAAAAAACTTGTCATAGCGTATAAAAAACGTGTCGTCGCATACAAAAACGTGTCGTTGCGTACAAAAACTTGTCATCACTCAACCTGTCGTCATGTACAAAAAAAACCTATCATCACGTACAAAACTTGTCATCACCCTAACTTGTCATCACGTATGCAACTTGTCATTAGAATTTTTTAGTATGCCTATGTGGGATTTGAACCCACATTATTGTGCGTTAAGCACGTTGCTCTACCATTTGAGCTAATAGGCCATAATTAAAAGTAATATATAGACAAATTTAACAATGCAAAAATTAACCCATAAAAACCACCTTGTCATCCCAAAACTCTTAAAACAAACTTGTCATCACCCAGATTCGTAAAACGAACTTATAATCATCAAAACACATCAAAACGAACTTGTCATCACCCCAAACCCATAAAATCATCCTAAAAACTTTTAAAATCATTCAAATCGAACTTGTCATCAGTCAAATCCGTAAAACTAACTTGTCATCACCCAAAATCATCCCAAAAAACTTAAAACAAACTTGTCATCACTCAGATTCGTAAAACAAACTTATAATCACCAAAACACATGAAAAACAAACGTGTCATCGCTAAAACCTATTAAAAACAACTTGTCATCACTCAGTCCCATAAAAATCATCCCAAAACCCTTAAAAAAAACTTGTCATCAGTCAGATCCGTAAAACAAACTTAAATTGCTTAAAACTCATAAAAAACCACTTGTCATTACCCAAAATCATAAAATCATCCCAAACCCCAAAAAACTGAACTTGTCATCCTAAAACCCCAAAAGCCAAAAACTTAAAAACCCAACCCTAGATCTAGCTCGTAGGAGCCTAGATCTGGCTCGAACGAGTCTAGATCTAGCTCGTAGGAGCCTAAATCTGGCTCGTAGGAGCCTAGATCTGGCTCGTAGGAGCCCAGATCTAGAAGAGAGGGATGAGGGGGAGGAGAGGGAGAGGGCGAACGAACCTGAAATCGACGGCGGTGGCGGCGACGGCGGTGGCATAGGTGGTCGGAGAGGGCGACGGCGAGGAGAGGGAGGGCGACGTGAGGGAGAGACGGATTGGGGTGGGCGCCGGCGAGAGGAAAGAGAGGGAGGGAAGAGAGGAAAGAAAATGGAGATGAGAGGGAGAGAGTGATGAGTGCAAAAAAAATGAAGAGGAGAGAGAAAAAGAAGAAAATAGGGAGTTTTATATAAGAAGAAGAGTCTAATTAGCTAATTTATTTTTGTGAGAGATTACCTTCTTTAAATTTCCCCCAAAACAACCCCCACACCCCCTTCCCTCTATAATAAGAGTATGGGATGCGTGATATTATAAAGTTATACTCCGTATTAGATTGTGAACTAGTATATATGATATCTATATATAAATCAAGTCACGTGAGATCACCTACTAAGAAATTTGCCTTTCCGGTAAGCGTGCTACCGGCGCAACCATACTCGAGAACCAGATGACATAATTATTAAAATTCAGGATGTAGAGCGCAATTATCCGTAAAGCTGAGGACTACTTTGCAAATTCCGAAAATTAAAGCAGAGAAATCAGAGACTCTCCATACATCATAAGAACAAACCATTCACTTCCAAACTCCCCAGGCTATAAAAACAACACGATGGCTTTACCCTCTCTTCCCCATGCCCTCGTCGGCTTCCAATCCAACCAGAAATCGCAGATCCGGAGGCATTCATCGTCCAGGAAGAAGAAGAAGAACGCCAAATCCTTACCAGAAGCTAGGGTTTTCCGGTCGACGACCAATTCGATCTGAAACCGAACGAATCGGCACTCAATCGGTTAATTCCTGTTTCTCCCCTGCGTTTCTCGCCGAGGATTGCCTAACAGGTTCGTACGATTCCCCAAAATTATCTCAAAATTTCCCGTTTTCGTGTGGTTCCATTAATGGCGGTAAAGTTGATTTCTTTCTAATTTTGTACGTTTCTTGGTCCCTCTCTTCAGAGGTTTGAAGGATTTGCCCTAAATGTCATGGCTCAGCAGCCACAGAACCAATCGTCGTCGAGGCTCAATCGCCTCCTCACCTTGCTCGACACCGGCTCCACTCAGGCCACTCGGTTCGCCGCTGCCTCCCAAATCGGTGGCATCGCCGAGTCTCACCCTGGCGAACTCGCCTCCCTGTTGAAGAAGGTCTCACACTACCTCCGGAGCCGGAAGTGGGACACTAGGGTTGCAGCTGCCCATGCAATTGGCGCCATTGCCAACAAAACGAAGCTCACCTCCCTGCCTGACCTCATCTCCCTGTGTGGAAAGAGGATCTCCGACGCCGGGGTTGTTTTTGGTGGGAACGATGTCGTGTCGAGCCTCGGATTGAGCCTGAGCAACGCCCCCAGCCTGTCGTTTCGGAACTTCAGTCTCGTTAAAGTGTTGGAGTATGGGGCGCTCTTGGCATCTGGCGGGCAGGAGTATGATGTTGCCGTTGACAGTTTGAAGAGTCCCCGGGAGCGGTTGGCGAGGCAGAAGAAGAGTCTCAGGCGCCGGTTGGGCCTGGATGTGTGTGAGCAGTTTATGGATGTGAATGAGATGATATCAGATGATGACCTCGTTCGTGGATTCGAGTCTCCCATGGGTGGTAGCGGCAATGGGGGCCGTAATTTCAGATCAAACAGGCCCAGTGCGAGGGAGCTGAACCTCCTGAAGCGGAAGGCGAAGGGGAATTCGAAGGACCATGTTGGGAAGGGATGGGCTGAGGGGCAGGAGGCTACTGCAAATGCAGGTGCAGGGGCACCTAAGAGCTCTGCTGCAGATTCATCAAGCAATAACAGCAAGGTTAGTGTGGATTCTTCTTTTGATGAGGATAACTCGGATAATGATGTGGAGGGGCAGTGGCCTTTTCATAGTTTTGTGGAGCAATTGCTTGTTGATATGTTTGATCCTGTTTGGGAGATTCGCCATGGTAGTATCATGGCTCTTAGGGAGATTTTGACCTATCAGGGTGCCTATGTTGGGGTGCAAACTCCCGATTTGAGACTGGGCACTACACAGGTGTTAGGTGATAATAATGTGTTGAGTGTTCCTATAAAAAGAGAGAGAGGAGAGGAGCAGGAGCAAGGTGAAGATTGTAAGAGACTAAAGGCCGAGGGTGATTTAACAGAAACTGTGAATATGGCTGACGTCCCTGGTAAAAGTGTAGATCTTGACCCAATTGCCCAAGTTAATGCTGCTGGGTATGTGAGCATCAATCCTGAGGTAAAATCTGATGATTCCAAAGGTGTGGAGTTGGATATGGCAGGGTTGGTGAGCAGTAATGAGGGTCCAGATATGCTGACAGTTGTGTCGAGAAATCCCGACCTGTTGCAGATGGTTAGGCTAACACAACAGTCTTGGCTGCAAAACAATGAGTTTCTGTTAGACTGTGCCATCCGTTTTCTGTGTGTACTGTCTTTGGACCGTTTTGGAGATTATGTTTCAGATCAAGTTGTTGCCCCAGTTAGGGAAACTTGCGCTCAAGCTCTGGGTGCTGTTTTGAAATTCATGTCACCTGAGTTGGTTAATGAGACGTTGAATATTTTGCTCCAGATGCAGTACCAATCAGAATGGGAAATTCGCCATGGGAGTCTCTTGGGTATCAAGTATCTGGTTGCTGTACGGCAGGAGATGATGTCTAGTTTGCTGGATCGTGTTCTTCCTGCATGCAAGGCCGGGCTCGAGGACCCTGATGATGATGTTAGAGCAGTTTCTGCTGATGCTCTGATCCCAGCTGCCTCTTCGATTGTTGGCATGAAGGGTCGTACCTTGTATACCATCGTGATGCTGCTTTGGGATATTTTGCTGGACTTGGATGATCTTAGTCCTTCAACTAGCAGTGTAATGAACTTACTCTCAGAAATCTATTCTCATGAAAGCATGCTTGATGTGCTGACACTTAAGGATCCGGTGCTAGACATGAATGGGTTTCCTGCTCAGGAAAATCTGCAAGGAGTAAGCATGTCTATGGATGATCCATATACACTATCTGCATTGGCTCCCCGTCTATGGCCATTTATGCGACATAGTATCACATCAGTGCGTTATTCAGCTATTCGGACTCTGGAACGACTTCTTGAAGCTGGGTATAGGAGATATTGTGTCACTTCAGTGCACCATTCATCTATCCGGACACTGGAGCGTCTTGATGTTGGATATAGTGGACAATTTGCTGAGCCTTCGTCTGGTTCATTCTGGCCTTCTTTTATATTGGGTGATACTCTTAGAATCGTTTTTCAAAATATGTTGCTAGAGTCAAATGAGGATATATTGCAGTGCACCGACAGAGTATGGAGGCTTTTGCTCCATTGCCCTATAAAGGAGCTGGAAACTGCTGCTCGGCCATATGTATCTTCCTGGCTGGACCTTGCCACCACTCCTTATGGTTCAGCACTGGATGCTTCAAAGATGTTTTGGCCTCTTGCCCCTCCTCGAAAAACTCATGATAGACCAGCTACGAAGATGAGACCTGTAAGATTTGACAATGAGGCCTCTAGAAGCATAATCTTAGATTTTTCTAGAGGGGCTGTTGTACCAGGTGCTGTCGTACCGAGTATTGTTGCACCACAAGAAAATGACGGGCATGCTTCTTCCAGCTCGTCTAAGATAGTTGTTGGGGCCGATTTGGAGAAGTCAGTGACTCATACTCGAGTTTTTGCAGCTACGGCCTTGGGGGTTCTTGCATCAAAGTGGCCTATGGACTCACTCCAGTGTATTGCTGATCCACTATGGAAAAATCTCATCTTATCAGCTGGTGTTCAACGTCAGGTGGCTTCAATGGTTATTATTTCTTGGTTCCAGGAAGTTAGATCAAGAAAATTTTCTGGAACATCTAGTGCCAATCATGTCCTTCCTGATCAGTTTAAGAAATATTTGCTTGATTCATTATCCTGTGTGGATCCTTCTAGACCCACAAAAGATTCCTCTCTTCCTTATTCTGAGTTGTCTAGGACATACTCAAAGATGCGTGCTGAAGCCAGTCAATTGATGTATGCTGTTGAATCCTTGGTAAAAACCGAGAAGGATATGTTGCCTGGTAGTCATGCTGATACTGAGAATTTAGGAGTTGATGATGCAATTGAGTTTGCTTCAAAAGTTGTACAGTCCGATAAAGATAGAACAGGGAAAGATCCAGTGAGGGATCGTGTGTCTAGTGATGTGGATTCCTCAAAACACCGATTGCTGACCACTGCTGGCTACCTGAAGTGTGTTCAGAATAACTTGCACGTTGCTGTTTCTGCCTTGATGGCTTCAGCAGTTGTTTGGATGTCTGACCTGCCTGTGAAGCTTAATCCTATTATTCTGCCCTTGATGGCTTCTATTAAACGAGAGCAGGAAGAAGTTTTACAACAGAAGGCTGCAGAGGCCCTTGCTGAGCTCATCTTTCAGTGCATTGCACGTAAACCGGGTCCCAATGAAAAGTTAATCAAGAACCTTTGTAGTTGCACCTGCTTGGATCCACTAGAGACCCCTCAAGCTGGAGTTGTAAATTCTGTGGAAATGATTGAGGAGCAAGATCTACTCCCATTGAAAAGTACAGCTGGTACTCAGAAGCGTAGGGGTCGGCCATCTGCTTCCAGTGGTGGTGAGGACAGGTCAAAGATGGAGGGCTTTGTCAGTAGAAGAGGTGCTGAGCTTGCACTGAAGCATTTATGCAAGAAGTTCGGTTCTGACTTATTTGATAAAATCCCTAAATTGTGGGATTGTCTTACTGAAGTGCTTAAGCCCGTCAGCGAAGGTGCAGAGGAAAATAAGATTTCACTGGCTATTGAATCTGCTATTGATCCACAGACCCTGATAAACAATTTACAGCTTGTACGCTCTATTGTGCCACTGTTGGATGATTTGGTAAAACCAAAGCTTCTCTCTCTTCTTCCTTGCATCTTCAAATGTGTTCGTCATTTCCATGTTGCTGTCAGGTTAGCTGCTTCAAGATGTATTTCTTCTATGGCAAAGTCCATGGCCGCCACTGTCATGGGACCTGTGGTAGAAAGAGCTGTTTCTATGTTAGGTGACAGGGAATCTGTTCCTGCCAGACAAGGTGCTGGCATGCTAGTCAGTTTGCTTGTACAAGGGTTAGGTGTTGAGCTCGTCCCTTACTCACCAATACTAGTTGTTCCTCTCCTGAGATGCATGAGTGACTGTGACTCTTCTGTAAGGCAGAGTGTTACTCGAAGCTTTGCTGCCCTTGTGCCTCTTCTTCCATTGGCAAGAGGACTTCCTCCACCTGCTGGACTGAGCGATAGTCTTGTAAGAAATAAGGAAGACGTCAAGTTCTTGGAGCAGCTGCTTGATAACTCAAGTATTGAGGATTACGAGCCCAGTACTAAGCTGAAGGTGACGCTGAGAAGGTATCAACAGGAAGGTGTAAACTGGCTGGCTTTCTTGAGGCGGTTTAAATTGCATGGAATTTTATGTGATGATATGGGGCTTGGTAAAACGCTTCAGGCCTCTGCAATCGTGGCATCTGACATTGCTGAGCGCCAGTCGGCCGATAATAATGAAGAGCTTCCTCCGTCTTTAATTGTTTGTCCATCAACTCTTGTTGGGCACTGGGCTTATGAAATAGAAAAGTACATTGATGGTTCTTTGATCAGCACTCTTCAGTATGTGGGCACTACCCAAGACCGGACGTCTCTTAGAAGTTACTTTGAGAAGCACAATGTTATTATAACATCATACGACGTGGTCCGTAAAGATGTTGATTATCTTGGGGAGCTTCACTGGAATTATTGCATCTTAGACGAAGGACATGTCATCAAGAACGCAAGATCTAAAGTCACTGTAGCTGTGAAGCAGCTGAAAGCCCAGCACCGCCTTATTCTTAGTGGGACCCCAATCCAAAACAACATCTTGGACTTGTGGTCACTTTTTGACTTTTTAATGCCTGGATTTCTTGGATCTGAGAGGCAATTTCAAGCTGCTTATGGAAAACCACTGATTGCTTCAAGAGATTCTAAATGCTCTGCCAGGGATGCTGAAGCTGGGATTCTGGCTATGGAAGCGTTGCACAAGCAAGTGATGCCTTTTCTCCTTAGACGAACAAAAAGCGAGGTGTTGTCTGATCTTCCAGATAAAATCATTCAGGATAGATACTGTGATCTTAGCCCTGCTCAAATGAAACTTTATGAGCAGTTCTCTGGCTCACAGGCAAAAGAAGAGATATCCAGCATTGTTGAACTAGATGAATCATCATCTGAAACAAAAGAAAGAAAGGGTCCCACCAAAGCAACTACACATGTATTCCGGGCACTTCAATACCTCCTCAAGCTGTGCAGCCATCCATTGCTTGTTGTTGGAGATCAGAGTCCTGATACACTTAGATCCAACTTGACACCGCTTTTTGCTGACAGCTCAGATCTTCTTTCCGAGCTCCATAATCTTCACCACTCTCCTAAATTAGTTGCCCTTAAGGAGATCTTGGAAGAATGTGGAATTGGGGCGGATGCTTCAAACTGTGAAGGAATGGAGAATGTTGGACAACATAGGGTTTTGGTATTTGCCCAGCATTTGGCCCTGTTAGACATAATTGAAAAGGACTTGTTTCACACACATATGAAGAGTGTGACTTACTTAAGGCTTGATGGCTCTGTGCATCCTGAGAAGCGTTTTGACATTGTGAAAACCTTCAACTCAGATCCAACAATTGATGTTCTACTGCTGACAACACACGTTGGTGGTCTGGGTCTGAATCTGACATCAGCTGACACCCTTGTTTTCATGGAGCATGACTGGAATCCTATGCGTGATCTTCAGGCAATGGACAGAGCACACAGGCTCGGTCAAAAGAAAGTAGTCAACGTCCACAGGCTTATCATGAGAGGAACTCTTGAGGAGAAAGTGATGAGCCTGCAGAAATTCAAACTCTCTGTTGCTGGTGCTGTCATCAATGCAGATAATGCAAGCCTGAAAACAATGAACACAGACCAGCTGCTTGATCTGTTCACTTCTGCTAAAGGAGCTACATCATCTGCACAGACTCAAGATGGTAGCAGTCAAAAGGCATCCGGTAAAGGTTTGAAAGCAATACTCAATGGGCTGGAGGAGCTTTGGGATCAATCACAGTACAGTGACGAATATAATCTTGGACAGTTCTTAGCAAAACTTAATGGTTGAGAATGACTGACTTCAGGTATGCCTTTGAAAGCTAGGTTTTTTCTTAACACTGACGAATATAATCTTAGATAGTCTCAATTACTTACCCTGTTTCTTTCTTTTAATTTGATGCTTTTCAGGACATAAAACATCCAGGAGATGCCAGGAAGAATCTCAAATGAGTAGTGGTTAGTTTATGAGTTTTTATTCATTTGGTTCTCTGATAATTCATGTAGCATGTTTTGATTTTTTTTCTCTACTTGCCATTTTGATTTTGTGGGATATTATGTATGAAGAAATTCACTTGGGCAATCCAAGTTTATCTTTTAGAACCTTCTCCAAAAAATGGCTGTTTTATAAACAAAATTTTCAAGCATATATTTATATCAAATTTTTGATACTGTAAATGACTGCAATATTTGATAAGTTTGTTGAATTTATGATGAAAAAGATCCTTTTATCCATCGATAGGACAACATTCAGTTTTTGGAAGTGAAGTGCATTGTCTATGATTCTGTTTCCAAATGTCATTGGTGCTTGTGTGAAGAACTGAACTTTTTCTGCTCATATTTGTCTCCTTTGTTTCATATTTATACAGTATCTCAGGAAGCTCTTTTTTTTCCTCATCTTTCAGGAAGTATTGGCATTCTTGCTTTATTGGCAAGTAGTTTTTCCCTTCTCACAATTATGTACAAGTGAGTTGGCAAGGCCGCTTTGTTCAGAATCTAACTGTTGAATGATTTTCGGCTGAAGGTTTGGTTCACATACCTGATGCTTTGTCACAATCAATTATATTTCAGTTGGAGCTTTTGAGTTGTAATGAGCAAATTCATCTTCTCTTCTGCAGTGAAAGGTTCCCAACTAAGGGCCTTGAAATGTGGAGTGGATCCAATTATATCTTCTCTTCTACATTGACGGAACAGCATTAGGATTATTATTAGTGTGAACCGAGAGCCTCAAGAAGATGGATCCAATGACATCTCTAAAATGTGGAGTGGTGTACAAACTAAGGGCCATTTTAGTTAGGTTCAAGCATCTCCAGGAAATTTGCCAGCTCGTTTTGAAGGTTGTTATACCTGTGAATAATGTGAGACGTGTATGCTAATAATGCTAATCTTAGACGCTTCACACTTGGTAGTTTTGAGATTTCTTTTGCACCTCTTGTTTGTAGACCCGGCAGAGAGTGACCCGGACCCGAAACCCGAACCGAACTGACCCAACCCGAACCCGAAATTTGACCCGAACAACGAAAAATGAACCATCCGAACATGACCCAGACCCGAACCGAACCCGAACTGAACCGAAATGACCCGAACCGAAATGACCCGAATAAAATGTAAAACGAACTGACCCGAACCCGAAATGACCCGAACCCGAAATGACCCGAACCCGAACCGACCCGAACCCGAACTGACCCGAACCGAATTGACCCGAACTAAATTGACCCGAAGTAACCCGATCCAAAATGGGTGAAAAAAGAAAACTTTAGGGCTCAATGAGACGATGACCCGCACAATAAGAAAATAAAACAAATGAAAAAAAAGAGATGGAGTTTCGAACAACAGATCATTTACAACATTTCTAAACTCTATACTAATATACTTTATAGTCTACTCTACAGTCTACACCACCAAGTAGGGATGAGCAAACGGATTATCCGATCCGATCCGAAATAGCGGATATCCGAAATTTGACCAAACTTAGATCCGTATCCGATCCGTTATTAACTGGATATCCGATAAGAAATACCCGTTTGGATCGGATATCCGAGACTGTATATTATGGATATCCAAATTATCCGTTTTAGCATTCTTTTTCAAATTATATTATTACAAAAAAAGAAAAGTTATGAATAAATAAAAGATATAACTATCCAAATTATCCAGATTTTATCGGATCGGATCGGCCGGATGGGCGGATCGGATATTTTTGTTCACCCCTACCACCAAGTCTAGTTGTATCCCTAAATCTTACGTAAAACATTTGATATGTCGGGGGCCCTACTTCATCTAACCAATTGAACCGGGTAATTAGCCGGATCTGACACTAATTAACATAGTTAAATTGAGACGCGTATTAAAATATATAGATATGTCATAAATGTGTCAATGATATGTTATCCAATCTAATTAATGATTTATGATACAACATAAGTTTGAATGTGCCCGCAAGTATATAATACAAATAGTAAATTTTTTTTAATTAACTAAGTAGAAATTACATCTAAATCTTTGTCAATAATATGTAGTAACTATGTTTTATTACAAGACACATTAAAGTAGCCATTCAAGTGCCCAAACTTTCAACGTTAAAACTCACCGTTGCGGGTGATCTTATAATTTTAAAAAAAATGAATCCAAATAACACCCGAATCCGAATTGACCCGACCCGAAATGATCCGGTTCGAAGCAATCCAAAAGGACCCGAACCGAACTAGGTCCGAACCGAACTAGACCCGAACCGAAATGACCCGAACCGAAATGACCCGAACCCGAACTAACCCGAAATATTATGACCCGAAACAACCCGAACCCGAACTAGACCCGAACCCGAACATGACCCGAACCCGAACCGAACCGAACAAGACCCGAAATGACTGTTTGACCCGAACGGACCCGACCCGAACGACCCGATCCGAATTGACCCGAACGACCCGAATTGCCAGGTCTACTTGTTTGTAGTATTCACATAAACATTAGCCAGCCATTCTGTTATTAGTTTTTACTAGGTGGGTCATTTTTCTTGTGTTTTTGCTTTATGCATAGCTTAGCGTCATCGCAGGCTAACTTCTAAAAATGTTGTAAAAATAGACTGCTTTGTGACATGTCACCCTTTGTTAAGATGTGTCCCCTTTAACTAAATAACCTATTATTCTAGCTTAGACTCTTAATTGGCCTATTGAACTTATGTTTAGCTCTACGCATGTACCTATATTTTTTTCCACGTGAACCGTTGTGCAAGTGCAACAGACATGCAAAAGCCTGAAAGACAAAAAATAGTTTTGTTATAATGACTTAGCTATATACCTCCACGAAATAGATGATCACAATCTCATAGGCAACTCCAAATGCCACGAATCAAATAGATGATCTTAATATAACAGATAGCTCCTATTGCCACATTCGCTTTTTGTTTGTTACTATAGCAACACAAATGCCTACAAAGCTATTGAGTCAAAGAAAAATGCCAATTAATAAAGAGGGAGGAAAGGGTAGATTGTGATAATTCAGAAGAAAGCGGGTTGAATACGTAATTTACTCAAGTGTAGGGGTACTTCATGTAACATTCTGCCTTTGTATAAACCCGGGAAAATATCTCATTACAAATGCAAACGCTAACGGTCCAAGAACAGGATTTTCTCTTCCATTGCAAATTAACGTCGCTCTTTGCTTCTCTCTCTTCATCCTCGTCTGAATTCAATATCGCCATCTCCTCTTCCTTCGTCTGAATCTCCTCTTTAATTTGTTCGAATTGCTCATGGTTTCATTAGCATCTGTTTAGATCAGCGATTTGTTGCCAGATCGTCTTCCCCAATTTTGATCCCGACGAGGTAACCAATTTCTCATCTTCTGCTCGTGAAAGAATCTCGTTTGCGATTGGCTTTTTGAATCAATTCCGAGCTTCAGTTACGCTCATGTGGGGGAGAATACAGTTTTGTTCAATTTGAGGTTTCAAGGACAATAGGAAGAGAGCAAAATCCCTAATTCTGGTGGATTCTGGATTGTTCTGAATTTTCGTTTATCTCAATTAATCAATGTAAAACCGTAAACTGATGTGTGGTTTGAGCACGATTTGGCTTTCGGTTTGATGATTTGGAAGGTGGAGAAGCTGAAAGTTTTTCGTTGTTAGGGATTTGAAAAAAAATCATATGGATGAAAACAACCCTACACTACAAAACCCTAGCAATTCAAATGAAGATGATAGAAGTCAATTGGTTTCTCCCCATTCCTTCCTCGAAGAGCCAGATGAGTTTTCGCCATCAGAATCAGATTCTTGTTCTCCTCTGAGGACCAAAGGGGATGATGATCAGTTGCTTAAGCCTGATCATCCTAGAAATGTGACTTTCAGCAAGCGCTGTTGTGGCGCTAGATATTCTGAATTGGATGAGCTCGTGAATGATCTGGTCTTACTTGACAATCCTGAATTAGTCCCACCCCAAGGCCCCATAGAAAAATCAATCCATCCATCTTCATTGCATTCAGGGAAAATCGATTACCGTGGAGATTACAATGGGTTTCTAGTAACTTCTAGTTTGGATAGGTATTCTGCAAAAAGGATTAGCTCAGAAGTTCTCCCTTCTTTGCGCCGCTCAGCTTCGTTCGATCATCCAAACCTCAGTTTACAGCAGTGTTCACTTCTTCGTCGTAGTCAGAGCTTGCAAATTGTACCTCACTCTTGCAATAATATGCAGCTCGTTTCATACACACGTCTGAAAGCATCTTTGAAGGTTTTGCTTCTCCATGGGAATTTGGACATATGGATTTACGAAGCGAAGAAGCTCCCAAACATGGACAAATTCCACAAAATTGTTGGAGATATGTTTGGGATTTTTCCAGGAAACGGGAGCAACAAAGACGAAGAGAAGATGATGCATACCCCAAAAATCACCAGTGACCCTTATGTATCGATTTCCATAGCAGGCGCTGTAATTGGACGAACTTTCGTTCTTAGCAATGAAGAAAACCCGGTCTGGATGCAACATTTCAATCTCCCTGTGGCACATCATGCATCTGGATTAAAGTTCACAGTGAAAGACAGTGATATTGTTGGTTCTGAACTGATAGGATTTGTAACAATACCAGTGGAGCAAATAGTCTCTGGAACCAAGATCAAGGGTACTTATCCTATCTTAAATAGTAGTGGAAAGCAATGCAAATCTGGAGCTGTATTAAGCCTTTCAGTTGAGTACATGCCAATGGAAAATCTAGACATTTATCATCACGGGGTAGGCGCCGGTCCTGATTATCATGGTGTTCCAGGTACTTACTTTCCTTTGAGGAAAGGTGGATCAGTTACTCTGTACCAGGATGCTCATGTTCCGGATGGGCATCTACCTAGTCCATGTCTTGATTCAGGAGTGCCTTATGTCCATGGAAAGTGTTGGCAAGATATCTTTGATGCAATACAAGACGCAAGAAGATTGATATACATTACGGGTTGGTCGGTGTGGGATAGAGTTAGATTGGTTAGGGATGGTAGTTCAGCATCGGATTGTACTCTTGGAGAGCTTCTTAGCTCGAAGTCACAAGATGGAGTTAGGGTTCTTTTGCTTATATGGGATGATCCTACTTCTAGAAGCATCTTGGGATATAGAACAGTGAGTAGTTCTGATTTTTTTTCCCTTCTAAAATGGTATTTGGATGTAGATTTGGCTATGATAAACTATGTTACTGTAGGATGGTCTTATGCAAACACATGATGAGGACACACGCCGTTTCTTTAAGCACTCCTCTGTGCATGTTCTTCTGTGTCCACGGATTGCTGGAAAGCGTATCAGCTGGGTTAAAAAGAGGGTAGGTTTGCTTTACTTTCCACCAAAGATTTTGTTATTTCAGTTGACAATTTAATACTGATATTTTTCAGGAAGTTGAAACGATTTATACACACCACCAGAAGACAGTGATAGTAGATGCTGATGCAGGAAACAATATGAGAAAAATTATAGCATTTTTGGGCGGCCTTGATCTGTGTGATGGTAGATATGATACTCCTCAGCATGCTTTATTCAAGACTCTTGATACTGTGCACAAAGATGATTTCCACAACCCTTCTATTCCGGTAAACTGCTTACTCCATCATATTTGCCTTCAAACAGTTATGGTTTATTTTATAAAACTTTCTTTTATATGCCATTACTTGTTACTTGATGTGTTGGTTTGTACTGTTGAGGGATTTGTTTGTATTAAATTGTTTTTATTATATTCATTAAACAGAATAAATCAGATGGCTGTCCAAGAGAGCCATGGCATGATATGCATTGCAAAATTGATGGACCGGCTGCATATGATGTTCTGACCAACTTTCAGGAGAGGTGGCTGAAGGCATCTAAACCAAGGGGTATCAAAAAATTAAAGGCTTACAATGATGCATTACTGAGGATAGAAAGAATAACTGACATTTTAGGAACCTCTGATGCTCGTTATTGCACCGAGGATACTCCAGAGTCATGGCATGCACAGGTAAATGGATATGCTATGATCTCTTTGTATCAGATTGTCATTAAATGCATTTAGGTAAAGCCAGCTCACCATATTTGTGGGTGTTCAGATATTTCGTTCCATTGATTCACATTCAGTGAAAAAATTCCCAAAAAACCCAAAGGAAGCTACTAGAAGGGTATGTCCTTCATTAGTTATTTTTCCTGTTGTTTTTTATGGAAAGTCAGATACATATATACATATTTCCCTCAGAATTGGTTCATGAGAGACGCTATTGTTTGCTTTTGCAGAATCTAGTGTGTGGAAAGAACGTGCTTATTGACATGAGCATACATTCAGCATATGTGAAGGCTATTCGATCTGCACGGCATTATATTTATATTGAGAATCAGTATTTTATTGGGTCCTCATTCAATTGGAATCAACACAAAGATATAGGTAACAAACTACCATGAAAATAGTAGCAAACATTAGCTTTACTATTGGTCCTCAGACCAACAAAATTTTGATAGCTTGGCCAGTTATCTTGTACATATAACTGTACATTACTTGAAACTTTTCTCAGAATGGCAGGCAATAACTAATCTATATAACCAGAGAAATTCAGGATAAAAGCATAAACATACTTGTAACTTTACTAGAGAGAAGCTACAAAGTTATATAATATCCATTTCACCAATTACATATACTGAAATTTATTCTTGGTGACAGGTGCAAACAATTTGATCCCCATGGAAATTGCTCTAAAAATAGCCGACAAGATTCGAGCTCATGAGAGATTTGCTGCATATATTGTCATCCCTATGTGGCCAGAGGGTATCTCATCAGGCGCTGCTACCCAAAGGATTTTATATTGGCAGGTAACATTTCATGTCCCAAGAAATGTCAACTTCCATCTTTGGCTACTACTAAACCAAACAAATTAAACTTTATTACAGAAAAAGACAATGCAAATGATGTATGAGACGGTTTATAAAGCTTTGGTGGAAGCCGGGCTCGAGGAATTATATACACCACAGGATTACTTGAACTTCTTCTGTCTTGGCACTCGTGAAGGTGTCAATCAAAGTCGGGAGTTAAATTCTACTGAGAGTCCTCCTGTACCAAATCCTGCCCAGGTATTATTTACTGTGAAAATTATATAAATGCTCAAATATTGGCATGTCTGAAATTGATACTTTTTTTTTATAATTTTGAATCTATTCAAATAATGCCTTCTTGTTGAATGAATATTATATATGTTTCAATTTTCAGGCAATGTGTAAAAGGAGCGGAAGATTCATGATCTATGTACATTCAAAAGGCATGATAGTTGATGATGAGTATGTAATAATAGGCTCTGCAAACATCAACCAGCGTTCAATGGAAGGTGTAAGAGACACTGAGATTGCCATGGGAGGATATCAACCTAATTATACCTGGGCAAGGCAATCAGCTCCTCCCCGTGGGCAGGTAAAACTTGATATGGATTTAATTGGTGAGATGACCTCATTATAGTCATAATTTTGCATTTTATCATACCCAGCAACACTTCATCCTGCTAATAAGTTTTGTAAGAGTTCATGACATGAGAATGATAGTGAAGATAATATATGCTGTTTGATGAATGATTCTATAGTACTTTTATGATGAAAAAGAAAAGTTCTCAGATTTATGGTGATTCTGAACATATATAAATCACTGATGTTTTTGAAATGGCTTTGGAATTTTGTGATCAGCTAAAAGTGTGTCTATTCTTTGGTCGTGTAGATTTATGGATACAGGATGTCTCTGTGGGCAGAGCACCTTGGAGACGTTGAAGACTTGTATAATGAACCAGAGAGCCTTGACTGTGTGAGAAGAGTAAGAACACTTGCTGAGAAGAACTGGGAACAATTCGCTTCCGAACAAGTATCAGAGATGAAGGGTCATCTTCTAAAATACCCAGTTGCAGTTGATCCAACTGGCAAGATCAAACCCCTCAAAGGATGTGAACAATTCCCTGATGTTGGTGGAAATATTTGCGGTTCCTTTCGTGCCATTCAAGAGAATCTTACCATTTGATCCCCTACAACAAGTGGTTAGGTTTATTGTTCATCGGAGTAGTTTTTGGGATGAGATTAGGCTTTTGCTGCCCAGTTTTGAGATTTTGGGCGATTGAAATTGATCTAAAGATCTCATGATTTATGTAGAAATTAGCATACTCAAGTGTAAAGGTTCTTTATAGAGAAAAAATATAGGTGAATGTGTAACTGTACACATGAACAGTGGTTATTATACGGTGAATACATACCTCCCTTACAAAGTAACTTCAAAATAGGAGTCACTTGTTTTCACAACATGAGGAGAACAAGACATAATAATCAAAATTTGTAGTAACACATTGAACAATTGTGAAAATCAGACACAATCACATACACATTACTTCTACTCAGTGATATTAACAAGCTTAGGTTGTCGAGTCTGAGCATCCAGTTCTACTCGGAGACCAGCTTTCAAGAGTTCAGGCACATCAACAGAACCCTGATACTGCAAATCACCAGCTAGCTGTCGATTTTCTTCATTATGTAGCAGTAAATTCCTTGCTGTCCATAATCCCCACTCTCTTAAATATGGGTTATCGTCATCAAGTACAGATTGCTGAAGAAGCAGAAAGATCCCATTCTTTTTTCTCACTTCATCTTGCACAAACTTCTTTCTATAAGCACAGTTGCCAATCACTGAAACGATGTCTCTCCTAAAACCCTTATATGGGCAAACTTTCAATGGAGATACAGACGCTGCGTTCTGGTTCTCATCTTGTTTGGCCATTTTTCTGATTAGTGATGGAGGCTCAAGCTCTCGAAGCAAATTTAACAGCAAATCCAAAAGCCCTTCAGAAAGAAGCAACCGCACAATGCCCTCAAAACTTTCATCGGCTTCATGCCCTATTAAGCCATCCTGTGCACATATATCTCTCAACATAGTGATTGAATATCCAAGAACATCAATTGCAGCAGAGCCTGTTGGAAGACTAGGCTGGCACCGAGAAGAAAAATCAACAGCTACCACAGCTTTCTTAAATACATCAAGGATAAAAAGTGCCAAAGAGTTCTTAGCACGAATCTCTTCAATTCGTTCATGCAGAATCTCAGAAACGATTTGCAGAAGAAATGCCTGAGCAGATGAAAAGAAAGCTTCTTCTCTACATTCAGAAGATGAACCATCTGGCTTTAGTGCACCAAATAGGCCAGGGAGGTGAGATTCTTCTATGCAAATTCTTGACAGTAGCAATTTAAGCCAATCTTCTCCAAAACCAACTGAAACAATGCAAAAGGGTAAATTTCAAAAAACCAGTATGCTATACAGAAATAGCAAAGTGATTAAAAAAAAGTCTGAATGCTTACCAATTGAAGAATTTGAGATCAGTTCAGCTATGATAGATAGTCCTGGTTGTTCACAAAGCTCAGAGAACAGCTCATTGCTGCCATCACAGCAAACATAAATTATCATAGCCAATGGATCACAAGTTTCCCTTCTTCGAAATCTAGCAATTTTGACAAATTCAGCAGGAAAATGATGTTTCCATATAGCCAGCTGATGTCTTTCTCCGGCCAATGAAGTGTTAGCAAGGACTTGCAAACCAGTACGAACAATCGCGCAATCCGAATCCCTAAAATCATCCCCAAACAGCTTGATTGCATTGGAAACAATCTGAACACCGTTATGATCAATGAACATGTCCTGATTTTTCGGTTCACCAGCACACAGGTTTCTGAGGAGCCTCAATGGCGATAACAGATGAGTCCTAGTGGATGAAGAAGAAAAAACCTGAACAACGTGGAGGACAATGGGGAGAACGGATTTGGAAGCGAGATCGGAGCGGCCGTCATCAGCTCGGGAAGTTTGGATGAGATTTTGCAAAGCTTCTTCTATTGAAGACGAACATGAGATCTTCAGCAGAGGCTCCAGAACACTGTCTGGAAGGCATAGCTCCTCCATTGTTGCAAGAGCTACGTAGGGTTAGGGTTTAAGGAACTAAAGGAAGTTCCAACAGAATCGTAAATAGTGAATTCCCAAACCATCAGACAAATTATAAAATGCGGCCCTTAAAATAGGGTTCTTTACAGAAAACTACCCATAAAACGGAAACTTTCACAAAACCACCTGTATTATAAACATTTTTCAATCAACCACTCGGAGCTCACAGCTTCTATAAAAAGAATCTGTTTTTTTTGGACGACTGCTGAAAAAGAAGTTGTGAATCTTGTGATGATATATGATGTCTTATTCTTGTTGATATTCACTCGTATGATATGTTTAGCATAACTTGACATTCACTAATACGTGTTATTTCAGGGTTAAAACCAAATTGCAGTATCTGATCTAAAGTAAACACACATGGTCAGGTCTTGGAAAAATTGCCATGATAGTGCATAAAACACGTTGTCTAAACCATGTGCTATGCATCCAAGCACACTTGCAAAAGCCTAATACAGACCAATTAGCTTTCTAGCCCAGGCATGCACTTGGAACCTTTGCAGAAGTATATGAAGTTTCATTATTATTATTATTATTATTATTATTATTATTATTATTATTATCATTCCTCCAAATAGAAGATACAAAAATATGAGCTCGTGTTTGCCACTTCAAAGAAAATCCTGTGTATACTACTAAAAAGTTACATGTTGCCAATCTGAACAGCAGAAAACCTCAAAACGTTACTCAAACAGCTTCATTGACTTGCTATTATGATCCCGACATGTAACCATATCGGTTCTGTGCTCCATATATAAGCTCAAACAGTCTCTCTGCAAACACCAAGAGAAGACAGATAGATTAGTTATAAACAGTTTGATTAATGAATCCCAAGTACAAGATAAATAACAGTAGTAAGTATAGTAGATTGAACCTGCGAGCATTCCAACAATTGGAACATGTTCCAACACTTTCTGGGTGCTTTCAAGCCTCTTCCTACAATAGATAAATGGAAAACCATAAATAAAGATATGCAAAGGCCATGAAAGCAAGGAAAACCGACATGGAATAGGAATATATGAACCTGGTGTACTTGCAAAAGAAAGGATCCCTCATCACATACAGAGCCCATAATACTTTTCGTCTTTTCAGCTGCATCAAACAACGAAATCTATAAGCTGATTTTGCAAATGGGCATTTTTTAAATGAGTGGCTAGATTCAAAAGTTTTGAATTCATGAGCTAAATTTAAGGCATTGAAGAATGTGATGTTAACCTCGTCTTTCTCTGCAACTGAAAGATGAATCTGTGTCGTGGAGTTTTGCTTGGATTTTGTGGTATGTGTTATAAAACCAGTTCCAATCAGATCAACAGCTAGGGATGCAATCCATGGAGTCCAAGACCGACGCCCGTATTTTCTAATGAATAAAACATATATGAACGGTCTCAAGATAAACAGGACCTCAGCTGTTATAAACAAACCTCCAGTAAGACCTTTTCCAGACAATATAGAAGCAAGAGTTGGCTTCTCTGGAGCTGCAAAAACACAACTTTCCCACATTAATTTTTTTTCCCAGAAGGTTCAACTAATAATTCCACGAATTCTATCTCTTAGAAAGCACTACTAAGTCTGTCCAGTAAGTTAAGCTTAATGTCGTTTACCAGTAGCAAAGCTGCATTTCAAATTTATGCACAGATGTAAAAATGAATTTACCGGGAGGCTCAATAATAGGAAGTGGATGCTGCATTGGGTTAATAAATGGTGAGCCATAGACCGTCCTTGCATTTTCTCCTAGCTGACTTAATGCGGACATTGCTCTGAAACCAGGGCTCTGAAGCCCATTGGAATTCATAAAAGGCCCTCTATTTTGAGTATCTGAGGAGTTCCTTCCACTCTCGGTATTTGGTATTTCCCCGCCATGCAAAAGCATCTTGTAGCCACTTTGTTGGAACAATGCTAGCCTAAGCAAAACCCTGGATGGTTCTAAGAGAAAAATATTAACCAACTAAAACAAGAAGATTAAGGGGAAAAAAAAGGGACCAAACAAAAGTAAGTTTCTTTTGCATACTTGATACCCTCTGTGGCCGCAATGAAATTCCATTTTCTATCTTCACCGCGGTAATTTTCTGCAATCACTTCAACCAAGATCTCTAATTCCTTCACAGACGATATCCACAAGGAATAAGGGAACGAAGAATGCTGCTGTGGGATTACAGGGTAATGTCTAGGGTTTGTATCAATTATATGTTGGTTGATAGCAGTGACGATTCCAACAATCGATGAGACTGCGCCAAAAGATTAAAAACAACATAATCATCAGAAAGCATTTATATCCCCTTCCAGGAGGAGAATGAAGATGACAGACGGCACCGGATAAGAAGAATGCAAATGTTACCAAAGGTTCACAAAACCTGCTTCAAGTCCAATTTCTGAGGAAGAAAATCGCTCTGGAATAAACCATGTCAAACCCTGCACATGAAATGCTCAATCAAGTTGCAGATGATGGAAGTGGATAAAAAAAATTCCAGCAAATGAGGAATAGAGAGAACAAATCACCCTCTAGAATACCATAAATCTAATCATAGGAATCTCAGATTCAGAGTGTCAAACATTTTGAGTTTAAACTTATATGCTTGAATGACATGAGAACTTCCCTGTTAACTTGTAATCCATTGCTTTGGTAGAATGTAGCTTGCAATGTCTTAGTCAATATATACTGTATCCAGCCATAATCAAGAGTAATATCCATATGCACAAGAAATGTAACTACAAATTCTGAAGCATAGATAAGCTTAGCATATTCCATAACTAGAATAGAAATGCTTTCCAAGATTCACATGAAGGATAAACAGCAAGAAGGAAGCATGCTAATTGAAGCTGCAAAAGTAATTGGGAAATCAAAACCAAAAACTAAAGCAGAAAGCCACTGTATAATCTAAAGAACAAAAGATAAACCAAATTTTCGGTTTATAACAAAAGGGCAAATTGCAGGATTTCTTACATTAGCTAGAGACTCCAAGGAGTGAACGTAGTCCTTGTTTTGACGAACCCAGGTCTTGTAAGCCTCCATATGTATCAGGATTCGGGAACTCTGGAATTTGGAGCAAAATCAATTTCAAATTGAGGGAACAGAACGAATCGGCATCAAAACCCTAAAATCACAGGATCGCCCAAATATCATTCCTCCTAGCGTTTCCTTCTTCCTAGTGAGTGTTCTTTTTTGGGGGAAACTCGTCGGACAGTAATCTAGCATGAAATTTATGAGAGCTACCACTCTATTGCAATTTGAAGTTGAACCCTAAAATTTGGATTTTTTTGTGTAGGAAATTGTTTAGGAAAATAAGGTTACAAAAGTGACAAAACTGTCTTGAGATGGGGACTTTTGTTTGGATATAATTTCCACATGAATTTGGGATTCTGTAAAAACTAGGCTTAATTTTGTATATCTACTATATAATCTATTCTATCACAGTTATCATAACTATATATTATAATGGAGATTAAAAGTACTATTTAGCGCATTACGTGTCGTTTTTCTCATTAACCACATCACTCAAACAACAACAACATTTACCCAGGGAAATCCCGCAAAAGCAGGATCTGGGGGGTCAGGATGGGGGTATCTCAGACCTAGATGAAATACGCCCAATAAAACCCAAAAGGAAGAACTAAACCGCCTAAAAGCACCAACTAAAGAAAGAGAAATAAAAGGTAAACAAAGGGAGAAATAAAAATCAAACTTCAATTGACAAAAACTCCACAGGAGAAAACCCGCTCTACCACCCAGCTGGCTAACAGTCTACCACTCTGATCTTCTCCCTCCATCTCTCTCTGCTTTGAGCCAAATCCTCTGAGATCCCTAACAAGGCGACATCCTGCTTGATGTTATCTAACCAACGCTTTTTCGGGCGACCTCTACTCCTCCTGAAAGCTCCCAAATCCAGACGCTCGCATCTCCTCACTATGGCATCTGGGCTCCGCCTCTGAATATGGCCAAACCAACGCAGTCTCGTTTCTCTAATCTTGTCTCCTATGCTAGCCACCCCGAGCTTACCTCTGATCTCTTCGTTTCGAATCCTGTCCATCCTCGTGTGCCCACACATCCATCTGAGCATCCTCATCTCTGCGACTGCAAGCTTCTGTTCTTGCGCCTTCGTCGGCGGCCAACATTCTGCCCCATACAGGATCGCCGGTCTTATAACGGATCTGTAGAATTTTCCCTTAAGCTTAAGCGGAACCTTCTTGTCGCACAAAACCCCTGAAGCCGCCTTCCATTTCTGCCAACCTCTTTGAATACGGGACCTAACATCCTCCTCAATGCATCCATCACTCTGCACAACCGATCCCAGATATCTAAAGCAATCCTTCTTCGTAATCACTTCCCCTCCCAGTTGCACCTCACTACTGAGCTCCTCTGTCTGACCGAAAGAGAACTCCATGTATTCTGTCTTGGTCCTACTCAACCTAAATCCATTTCGCTCCAATCTCTCCCTCCACACTTCCAACTTTCTATTTACCTCCTCCCTAGAATCTTCCACCAAAACGATGTCGTCTGCAAACAGCATGCACCCCAGCACCTCGTCCTGGATGTCCTTTGTCAGCTCGTCCAACACTAGTGTAAACAGAAAGGGGCTCAGAGATGAACCTTGATGAAGACCCATCCCTACTGCAAAGTAATCTGTATCCCCTCCTAGCGTGCTAACACTTGTCCTCGACCGCTCATACATGTCCTGGATAAGCTTGATATAAGTGTCTGACACCCCTTTGGCTTCCAGACATTTCCAAATCAAATCCCTTGGCACCCTATCATAGGCTTTTTCTAGGTCGACGAACACCATATGCAAGTTTTTCTTTCTCTCCCTGTGGGCCTCTACCAATCTCCTCAACAAATGGATAGCCTCTATGGACGAACGCCCTGGCATAAAACCAAATTGGTTCTCTGACACCTGCACTAGCTGCCTCAGTCTCAACTCAATAGCCTTCTCCCACACTTTCATTGTATGGCTAAGAAGTTTTATACCCCTATAGTTGTTGCACTGCTGGATATCCCCCTTGTTCTTGTATAAAGGGATCAACTTACTGAGTCTCCACTCCTCTAGCATCTTGCCCGACTTGAAGATAGCATTGAAAAGCGATGCAAGCCAATCCAAGCCTCTCACGCCCAAGCACTTCCAAATTTCAACTGGAATATCATCTGGACCCACCGCCCTTTTTCTGCCCATTCTTCGGATCACTTCACTGATTTCTGCACTAGAAAACCGCCTGAAGAGACGATAACTGTCCTGAAAAACCGCAACCTGAAGCCTCTCTGCCGACTCACAACCCTCATTAAGAAGACCGCAGAAGTACCTCTCCGACCGCTGTCTGATATCTGCATCATCTACTAGCACACTCCCAGATTCATCCTTGATGCAACGCACCTTGCCCAGATCCGAACACATCCTATCCCTTTCTCTCGCAAGCTTAAACAAAAGTCTCTCTCCTCCTTTTTCGTCAAGAGCCTTATAGAGGCTCTCGAACGCTTTCTCCTTTGCACACGCCACTACTCTCTTCGCTTCCCTCTTCGCTGACCTGTACTCTACTGCTCTCGCCTCCCTGTCTGAGTCGCTACTCCTCACCCACGCTCTAAAAGCTAGCTGCTTGCTCCTAACTTTCTCCTGCACCTCTTCGCTCCACCATGAGACTGACCTCCTGTGCCCAGATCCACCTCTCGATAAGCCCAACACACCACACGCTGCTCTACGAATGCATTCTGCCATCTTACCCCATATCTCATTTGCATCCCTGTTTTCTTGCCAGGCTCCTTTAACGGCGGCTTCCTCCAAGACCCTCTCTTTCAAACTCTAGCCATTCTCTTCCGAAAGGCGCCACCATCTGATTCTCGGTTGCGGTCTACTGACCAACCTTCTCTGCCTGCCACAACCCTTAAAATCCAACACCAGCAACTTATGTTGCGTCGAAAGGCCTTCAAAAGGGATCACTTTACAATCTCTGCACCCTCCTCTATCTGCTCTCCTAACCACAAAGAAATCAATTTGCGTCTTACTCGAAGCGCTCTGAAACGTGACCAACTGCTCTTCCCTCTTCCTGAACCAAGAGTTAACTACAATACAACTAAAAGCATCCGGGAAGTCTAGCAAAGCTCGCCCACCCTCATTTCTGACCCCAAAACCGAAGCCTCCATGCACCTCCTCAAAACCGTCTCTAGCCTTACCAATGTGACCGTTGAAATCGCCTCCAACAACTACTTGCTCCGAGCTCGGAATACTCCTCATTAAGCCATCCAAATCATCCCAAAACCTTCTTTTTTCCTCCGAACTCAAGCCCCCATGCGGGGCATACGCACTGACAACATTCAGAACCTTCTCTCCCAAAGCAATCTTCACCAGCATAAGACGATCACTCGAGCGAACCACTTGCACCACCTGATCTCTCCACTTCCTGTCGACTAAAATACCAACCACATCACTCATCTTTATTAAAATAATTTAATAGATTTAATTAGTTGAAATTGAAATCTAGACCCCACATTAGAACTCTTCTTATCTACTATTTTCAATTTTAATTTTATACTTTATACATAATTTAATTGGTTAATTTTATATCTATAAAAAAAAACTTTACATTTTTTTCTATAAAAATAATATTTTCACGCTTATGTAAAATATGAAAAAATATATATCATTGGAATTGTATCTATAAGTTTTCCTTAGATATATAAATAATTAATCTTAAAAGAGTAATGAATTAATTCTTTTGAATAATTTTATATACTATTTAAACTAAGTTTTTAATTAAATCAAATGCATGCCTTCAAGGCACGGGACTAATACTAGTTACTATATACATATTTAATTAAAATATCTTATCAATTTTAGTTTTAAACTTAATCCTATACATATTTAATTAAAATATTAGTTCTATCTTAAAATTTAAGTTGATTTTTATCATAATATATAAATCTCAATCTTATTGTTATATGGTTACCAGGTAATGTATTAATTTACCCTAAATATTTTATTTGAAAAAAAATCATTTTTAGCAATTTACTTAAATATCATATTATTTTTCGTACTTTTGTTATAAAAGTTAAAATTCGTATTAGTAATCAGTTCCTATCCCTTGTAGATGTTCTAGGCGAGCCTAAATACCACTTGCGGCGACCATAATCCTTATCTTATTGTCTTAAACCAAGGCATTAAACTTGAAGGACCATCTCAATCGGGGTATCAAAACCAAGAAATATCTTAAGTGAGACATCAAAATACAAGGTGACCAACAACGAACCTTGAACAAACATAAAAAACCGTGGGATTAAACCAAGATGAATCATCCTAAATAGGGAGCCAACTTATACCAAGGTGTCAAAATTGAGAGACCATCTCGAAACAAGGAATTTAAAACCAAGAGGCTAACTAAGACCGAGACATCCAAATCAAAGGGGCCTACTTAAACGAAGGTGTTTGAAATGGGGGGACCAACTTAAACGAAGCATCCGAAACTATGAGACCAGCTTAAGCACAAGGCGTTTAAAACCAAGGGACCAACTTAATTAAATATAAATTGTCAGGAATCAAGGCTCCGACTAACATACGAGTTGTCCGAAATTGAGGCTTCGACTAAAATAAGAGTTGTTCGAAATCGAGGCTCCGACTTAAATACAAGGCGTAAGAATTGAGGAACCTCCCCAAAATACGATACATCTGAACGAGGGACCATCTTAAATACGAGGCGCACGAACTAAGGGGATTATCTTAAATACAAGGCATAAAAACCGACGGACTATCTCAACAACGAGGCACCATATAAAAAACAAGGCACACAAATTGAGGCATCGTCTTAAAAATAACGCCAAAATTTAGGTACAATCTTAAATACGAGGTGTCATAACCGAGGGACCGTCTTAAAATCGAGGGACCGTTTTAAATAAGAGGTGCCAAAATCAAGGGACCATCTTTTAAATGAGGTGCCAGAATCGAGGGACCGTCTCAAAACACGAGGCACCAACACCGAGGAACCGTCTTTAAAATACGAGGCACCAAAACTGAGGGACCGTCTTAAAACACGAGGCATATAACCCAGGGGAAATCTTTAAAACGAGGTGCCAAAACCAATAGACCGTCTTAACATACAAGACATCAGAACCGAGAGACCGTCTAAAAATAAGGCACCAAAACTGAGGGACCGCCTTAGATACTAGGGGCCAAAACTGATGGACCATCTTAACATATGGGACATCAAACCGAGGGGCTCTTAATACGAGTTGTCAAAACCGAGGGGCTCTTAATACGAGTTGTCAAAACCGAGGGGCTCTTAATACGAGTTGTCAAAACCGAGGGACCATCTTAATACGAGTTAACAAAACCGATGGACCGTCTTAATACGAGTTGTCAAAATCGACATACCGTCTTAATACGAGTTGTTTGAGTCGATGGACCGTCTTAAATACGAATTGTTAGAGCCGAGGGACTGTCTTAAATACGATTTGTCAGAGGTGATAGACTGTCTTAAATACGAGTCATTGGAGTCGAGGGATCGTCTACGAGGCGTCTAAATTGAGGGACCATCTTAATACGAGCCTTAAAAAGTGAAATATTGTCTTAAATACGAGGCGTATAAACCGAGGGACCATCTTAATACGAGACGCAAAAACCAAAGTATCGTCTTAAATACGAGGCGTCTAAATCGAGGGACTATCTTAATACAAGGAGACAAAAACGAGGGACCGTCGTAATATGAGGCGTAAGTACCGAAAGATCGTCTTAAATACGAGACGTCAAAACCAAGGGACCGTCTTAATATGAGGTATCGACTCCAAGAGACTGTCTTAAGTACAAGGTGTCAAAACCAAGGGATCGTGTTATTACGTGTTATATTCCGTCTTAAACAAAGGTATCAAAAAATTATCCAAAGCATCAATTGTATGTATTTTATCTTAAAGGGGTTTCTGGAATTGGCGTACAATACTTCTCATAGCTTAGCAAACCTTGAAAATCAAGCCGCGTGTCACCTATGTGAAAGAGGAAAGACTGGAAGAGTCAAAGCGTCGGTAGAGAAAGAGAGTAGTGCTTTCTAACGTGAAAAAGAAGCATTCAGTACATCAAGTGGTAGAAAGATATACTTTTGTAGCGCATCTTCTTGACCTCTATCTAAGTTGTAACTTCTCAAATATATTTTGACATTGGAGCTTTGCGTTCTGAATGATTTTTTTCGCCAGCGTTTGCAATTGTTTTTTTAAACAGGCCGACCATCTCTATTTAATCTACTTGTATTCCTTCAGTTGGATTTCTACCCTTCTCCCAAAATCTGATTTAACACGCTTCATTTCATTTAACGTGGACTTAACTCTCCTTTTTCATTTAAACGGGCCCTTCGTACAGTTTATTGACTTGGCTATCTAAGGCACACAAAACCGACATGCTTAAATCAAGAGACCAACTCACATACGAGGCGTCAAAAGTCGAAACCGTGGGACCAAATCACTTTCGAGGCTTGCAATCGAGGGATATCCAACTCATATACGAGGCATCACAAGTCAAAACCTTGGGACCAATGCTTCGAATCAAGACACCAACTCAAATACGAGGTGTCAAAAGTCAAAATCGTGGGACCAACTCACTTTCGAGGCTTCCAATCGGGAGACGTCCAACTCATATACGAGGCATCACAAGTAAAAACCATGGGACCAAATCAGTTTCGAGGGCCAACTCATATACGAAGCATCAAAAGTCAAAACTGTAGGACCAACTCACTTACGAGGCTTCCAATCGAGGGACCAACTTATATACGAGGCATCAAAAGTCAAAATCAAGGGACCAAATCACTTTCGAGACTTCCAATCGAGGGACCAACTCATATACGAGGCATCAAAAGTAAAAAACGTGAGGCCAAATCACTTTCGAGGCTTCCAATCAAGGTACCAACTCATATACGAGGCATTAAAAGTCAAAAACCGTGGGACCAAATCACTTACGAGGCATCAAAAGTCAAAAACCATGGGACCAACTCACTTACGAGGCTTCCAATCGAGGGACGTACAACCCATATACGAGGTATCAAAAGTAAAAACAGTGGGACCAAATTACTTTCGAGGCTTCCAATCGAGGGACCAACTCACATACGAGACATCAAAAGTCAAAAGCGTGGGACCAATTCGAGGCCTCCATTCGAGGGGAAAACTCATATACGAGGCATCAAAAGTCAAAACCGTGGGACCAAATCACTTTCGAGGCTTCCAATCGAGGGACCAACTCATATACAAGGCATCTAAAGTCAAAACCATGGGACCAAATCACTTTCGAGACTTCCAATCGAGGGACCAACTCATATACTAGGCATTAAAATTCAAAACCGTGGGGCCAAATCACTTTCGCGGCTTCCAATCGAGGGACCGACTCATATACGAGGCATCAAAAGTCAAAATCGTGGGACAAAATCACTTTCAAGGCTTCCAATCGAGGGACCGACTCATATACGAGGCATCAAAAGTCAAAATCGTGGGACCAAATCACTTTCGAGGCTTCCGATCGAAGGACCGACTCATATACGAGGCATCAAAAGTAAAAACCATGGGGCCAAATCACTTTCGCGGCTTCCAATCGAGGGACCGACTCATATACGAGGCATCAAAAGTCAAAATCGTGGGACCAAATCACTTTCGAGGCAGATAATTAAAGGACCGACTCATATACGAGGCATCAAAAGTCAAAACCATGGGGCCAAATCACTTTCAAGGCTTCCAATCGAGGGACCGACTCATATACGAGGCATCAAAAGTCAAAATCATGGGACCAAACCACTTTCGAGGCTTCCAACCGAGGGACCATGTTATTACGTGTTATAAATAGTCTTATTGCTGATCAGGCTCATCCGGAAATTGTAAACTGCATCTTCACCACTACAAATCTTAGTGCAAAGTAGTCGAAACAAAATATGTAAGAGAAGTTCACAGAAATGCCCTAAGATTATCTGAATGTCACTAAAAACTAAGCTTCATGTAATACCAAATTCATACCTTAATACACTGTGCAGTGCCCATAGAAAGCATTCCTTTAAAGCCAAGAAAAATGCCTGCCGATCAGCACTAGAAGGATGGTATGAATTCCACCCGGCCCATAAGTTTTGAAAGAATTCAAGAAAGAACTTTTCCCCAGCTATTGCTTCTAGAGGTAAAGTGTCTATGAACAAAACTAAAACTGGGTAAGAAACATGCTGTGATCCATAGCAGCCATTCCTAAGAAAGTGCCAAAAGCGGTTTAGCATGGTTTTCTGGATTTTTATGTAAGACCAGCTGGCAGGAAATTGTTTCGAAAATAGCACAATTGTCTCCCACATTGATGCTGTCTTCAGTCTATGATGGGTCCTCAAATTCAAAACTGAAGGGATGAGTGCAAACGGGTTCGTCATTCTCAAGTCGTGCAATGGGGCCAAGTATGGATGGCACAATGCCTCTTCAACTGCATGATTGGCACCATGAAACATCCACCATATCAGAAATGAAGTGCTTGTTTGTATTCATAATACTTGATGCAGTATAAAAGTTAATGCATATATATCAAATACTGCATCTTGAATTTTAACGTCCGATAACACGCAAGTGTTTGTTTACCTGTTATCCTCCTGTTTGGGTCAAAGACAAGCATCCTCTCTAGCAAATCCACAGCCAAGGGAGAAGCTTTAGGAAATCTGAAGGGAAAGTGTTGCTTTGGGTACTGCGGTAGCTGGTTAACTTATCTACATGCATTATCACTCCGTAGGAAACCGAGACTAGAGTCATCTGGTGAACCTAAGAGCTGTTTAAGCAAATGTAAAATAATAACGAAGGTCAAATTGAAGCCTATATCAGATTTAATGGCTAAGATAATACCACTCTACAAGAATGACTATTTAGCCAACTGTTTTCCTACCACATCAAGATCAAGATGACTAGCTGACATCAATCACCCATATTTATCTATAACGAATCTGTATTGCATAATGCACTTATATTCATCTAACTTATGAACAAGTTAGTGTCCGCACATAATTGTCACTAGAATGACTGACTGACTACTAGTACTAGTTCTTATAACTTCTTCACAGCTGACCTAATATGGCATAGACTAACAAAAGGAAACATCACAGTAGCTTATTCTAATGATGAATGCAGGAAATGGCACATAAAAGTGAAAAGAGAACACAATCTTTTCCTTGCTTCTGCATTAAAATAATGGAAATATGTATCTACTTCTGGGTCGGCATTAATGGATAACCGATGTTATATTCAAGAGCTGACTCAAAGCGTACCTCAGTAATAAGCCTCAGCTGATGAACTTATTCTTTGCCAGGGAAAAGAGGTTCTCTGGTGATTGTTTCCCCGAGTATGCAGCCCACTGACCAGATATCAATGGCAGGCGTGTATTCTGAGCAATTTAGGAGTAGTTCTGGAGCTCGATACCAGCGAGTGACAACATACTCGGTCATGAAATCTGTTTCACATGTAGTTCTTGCTAGACGGAAGTCTCCAATCTTAAGGTCACAATTAGCATTCAGCAGTAAATTGCTTGGTTTCAAATCGCGATGCAGTACATGTAGTGGATGTAATTCAGACCTTGTAGCAATTGATAAAGAAAATACTGCAATAGCATCATTGAGATTAATGACTAATTGAGATCTATAGGGGATTTATTTTCCCCAGCATTTTTCCTGTCATATATTAAACTTCTAGGCCTAAGTTTAAGCTCACAATTCCTAGGCAGAAATGTTTATTTTTAGCCTCTTAGTAAAAAAGCTATTAGAAGTCCTACTTGGCTTTTGTAATGATTATTGATATACTCCGTACCCGGGTATGATCATCAGTGAGTAGCTCATTGGATCGGATTATCCGGTGGAGATCAGTATCCTTGAACTCATAAACTATGTAACCATCATTGAAGTTCACCTTTATCGGAGGACGTATAATATCTTTGTTGGCAACCACCTGCATTGTTAAGAAGTGAGCAATGAGCTACTGATAACAGCAACATGGACTACCCACCCATATAGAAACCAGCTAAATCCACTTATACCCACTTTCAAAGAACTGCTGGGCTCTGCTATGAAACGATACAGCTCGAGTTTTATGCATATTCAGTATTATGGGAAAAATTTACATTTAATATTTACCCTATCAATTAAGGGAGATATCACAAGTATGAAGTAAACCGTACTTCCGAACGCATAAGACTGATATTACATAATTGCCATTTCAACAACATGTTTCATCTTCTCTTACTTCGATAAACTGTTGCATTCATCTATCATGCTATGAGGAATCAACATGCAAGATTTGTGAACTATTTCTATCATACCAGAATAAAATTCTTCAATTGGGAAGTAGTAAGGCTGATATAGTTCCTCAGGTTAAGGATATCATTACATATATTAGGAAAAGGAGAAAGACAAGTAATTGTGGAAACTAATTGTTAATCTCTATATTATTAAGTAGTTACTCCCTCCGTTTATTCCTTTGATGAAACTTGTCAAAACAGAATATACAGCTGACCGTATAGCTGGACTTGGGGAGCTCAGAAAACCTAGGAAGCATTTATGAACGGAAAATAATTCTCCAACAGACGAAATATACCTGTTGGTACATCTCTGAAAACTCATCTGCTACCGCTGCTAGATCAGACATGCTTTGTGGAGTAAGCTTCAAGTTATCTCCCAAGTATAGGAATATCTCTCCTGTGCAAGCAAAACATTAGGCCATCTAATCTCTTCTCTGGTGTTGGAAATGCAACCTGTCCCATCATTCAACAATCCACCAAGTGATCAGCTTCAAACCAAATATATCAGTTTTGCATATTAACTATAAGTACAGATCATTACTTTGGGGTTTTAAGATTTAATGTCATTGACTTTGCTAAAATTAAAAGATCAAATATTCACAAACAAAAGATGAATAACAGACCTACGTTTCCCCTAAAATGATTCAGTGTTATAGAAGAATGAAATATATGAAATGCAACTAATTTTGGCATCAATATAAGATTTCAGTTAGGAGTTTCCCCCTGACAGTTACTTTATGTTTTGAAACCTATGGTCCGTTTAGATTGCCAATTTCATGCACAGAGTTGCATTATACTGGATTAAATTCATGAATTAATGCAGTTTAGAGTATTAAATTTGACAATTCAAATGGATGCCTACTCTAACAACTACAAGAAAAAAAGATGCGCTATACCAAAGCTGAAAATCGTATTAATTTAGAACGTGGCCCCAGGACCCCCACTTAGCAGGACAAAGATTAGAAATTAGTGCATTTCTAAGTACAATAGGTCTGCTGCCTTAGCAACTATGTACATGAGCAGCTCACGACGAATTCGCAGTTAGGATCTAGCCAGATGCAGTAGGCTATATACTAGAGAATAGAGATATCAAACTAAGGGTACATCTGCAGTAGGGAAAATATGTGCTATTTTGGGTTACAGACAAAGTCAACAGATACACGAAAAGATTGTTTGGCAGCTTGTGAAACTTCAGGAAGTGAGTCAAATTGGGAAAATCACCATGGTCCCATCAAAGACTTCAGATGAGAGTAAAAGAAGGAGCTTTGAAAGTAGCAGTAGAAGAACTAGAAGGAATGCATTCCAAGATTAGCGGATAACTAAAGAGGCAATAAAGTATCTTTCATATGGTTCACTCATATACCAAGCAGCACTATGAGTTCGATTGTATTCAGATACATATGGAATTAAACAGCCCAGTATCCTGAATAAGAGGGTCGTTCAATTTATTTCTAAAGCATCCACGGCCTGTCAATTTCTTTTGGTTTTATGGCAGATTGTGTATGGTGGTTAGGAGGTGATACTTCTCTCTAGCGTTTTTAAACAGAATACTTGGCCATATGTCTATAACTTCATAACTAAATGCTGATCAAAGGTTATAACTATGCAGTAGATTCCTTCTTATATTGATCAAAGAAAACCTAAGAATCAGATGTACCAAACACTTAAAAATGATATATACAAAGATAGCTAAAGAGATACGAGCACAAACCCAATAGCATCAACAAGACTGGTCATGGTTTCATGAGTTGATCGTCGCACCTCTCTATTGTAGTCCATTAGCAACCTGCAACCTCTTGTATTCAAACCCCTAAAAATGATTTCGATAGGAGAAGGGAGCAAGCAATTCACCATACAGATCTACATCCATATATAGAAAAGTAGTATAGATAAACAGCTGAATGATCTGTTTTCTCACTGGGGTTTGCATTTGCTTTTTTTGCAGTAATTCTCTTTTCTTATACTGTAACATGCTTGCTTTCAAGGAAGTAGAATAAGGACAGTAGAAGCTGTCACAGTTCTTTACCTGCTTATGAAGACTTGTCAATGCAGTAAACATGCAATAACCATACCACTGAAGTTCAGAAATACTTGTGTCCTTCCTTAATACCTAGTTAATGATGAGGCGGATTCACGTGAGCATAGAAAAATCTAGTAAAACAAAGGGGAAACGTACAGTATTTTAAAATGCATACTTACGTCTGGCCTGTCATGCTCAACATGCTTCAGAACCAAACAATCTGAGTTTTCACTTTTACAGGAACCTTCATATGTTATTACAAAATCCTTTCCCCTGTAAAAACAAGATATATAGATAAATGTTTACCAGATATCATTGTAACTTCAACAAAAATCTGCAAAGATACGTACCCAAACCGTTTAAGCAATTTCCTCTCATCATCAATATGGAATTTGTTAGCATTTGGATGAGGATCTGCACAAAAAAGCAGAGTGGAACTACACAGATCAGGAAAAAGAACTTTTCAATGATTGAACTGCACAGACGTGTCAGACTGTCATCATTACCCTGATTAATATGATGCGCTAGACCAAGAAACATTAGTTAAATATGTTATGAAGACCTGCTTAATATGACACGTGTCAGACGTGTCAGACTGTCATCATTACCCTGATTAATATGACACGTGTCAGACGTGTCAGACTGTCTTCTAAAATGTACATGCTTATCTAAATTTTGGACAATCACCTTCGACCATTGGACATATAGCTCCTTGAAGAATGAGAAAGAAAAAAGCAAGCCTAAGAAGATGTGGTCGCATACATTTGATTGCAAATCTAAAACCATCACTTTTCCTTTGTGCTTGGCTGTGCTATAACCACCTGAACTGAAACATTTTGATTAACAAAAAAGAGCCTTCTAATGCTTCTCATTCAAAATAAAAGGGGCTAAAGCTCATGGTACCTGAGCCTTCTTCATCCTCTACATTATAGATGTCGAATTTTGGAATAGCTTTTGAGACAACATGATCCTGTAAGAAGAACTAGTTCAAAAATAGTATATTTGGATAGAGAGAAATTATTTGACTAGATATCAACCAGCTGACTTGGAAGTACAAGTACAACTGACCCTTTCGACCATAAAAAAAAATAAGTACAGCTAACTGTTCCATAGAATTTGCATTTCTTTATTATACACATATAGATGCAATAAGGGTTACACTTCATTATATAAATTCTTACAAAACTGAAGATAGAGGCACTATAAATCATAAGGAAGTCTTTCCATAAAATATCTGCTCATTTCACGGTTTTCATACAGTACATAAATTACCTAGGGAATCAACTTCCAAACCTTCCTCTTGCTCTCAAACCACTAATATTCATAACTCCCAAGTATATTTATTGAAGACACCTATATCCTATATGTTACTAACTTCATATATCTTAAAATTGATTTATTGAGCATATCAAAAGTTAAAAGATAATCTTCTTAAATTTCATTGATAAGAAATAAATGCAATGCTTTCTGCTGCTAAAAAGCATAAGATTAATGAACAAGGTTTCGGTTCAATGTTGACTATGGCACATGAGAAAAAAATTAGTTATAAAAAAAGTAATTTTGCTAGACATCTAACCATGACTTCAGAGATAGGCTGAAACTTCTTATGGCGTTACCATCAAAACAAAACAAAACAAATTCTCAAACGTCTCACAGAGAAGGGGTCACTTGAAGCATGATATTTCTAGAAACCAGGAGTACGATGCAGATATATTACAAAACATAAGAACAAGGAAAAACCTAAGGTTAGCTAACGCCAAAACTTACACTTTTCACTTGAATAGAAGGTAACTGCTTGGCTTTATTCTCAATAGGGAATGCACCTGCGCCAGTCAAGCATTTCTGAATATCATCATCTATTTGCTCCTTAGACTGCTCCTCAACTTTTGGCAACTTTAGATCCTGCAGATGCTTCATGGTCTTGGCATGAGACTTTCGCTGTAGATTCTGGGAAATAGTTCAATTGAGGCATAGCACCAACAACATGAAGAAGAAGCATTACATATTTATAAATGATACTAAAGAGAAACAAGAAAGTCACCAGAGCTACATACCTCGGGAGCCCGGAACCCTTTGGTTCCACAGCAGGTGCCTTCCTTTTGCTTTTTGCTTTCTGTCAAGATTTGAAATATAATTAATAAAGAGACATATAAAGCGATAACTTGTACATTTACAATCAATACTCATAATAGAGAATACCTCCTTCCTCGAAGAAGCCTGAACCAGGAACAGCTATAGCAAAAATGAATAGATCCTCCATCTTTGTTTAAATCTTATTGTATTACTAAAGTTGGATTTCTTCCCTTCTCCTAGAAATCTGATTTTTGATTGCCTGATTCCATTTAACATGGACCAAACTCTCCTTTTTCGTTTAAACAGACCCTTCATTCAGTTTATTGACCTGGCTATCTAAGGCACACACAACCGACAAGCTTAAATCAAGAGACCACCTCATATACGAGGTGTTAAGGCACACACAAATCAGTTACGAGACTTCAAATCGAGGGACCAAATCATATATGAGGCATCTAAAGTCGCAACTTTGGGGCCAAATCACCTTCAAGGCTTCCAATCGGGAGACCAACTCATATACAAGGATCAGAAGTCAAACCCGTGGGACCAAATCATATACGAGGCATCAAAAGTCAAAACCATGGGACCATATTACTCACGAGGCTTCCAATCGACGGACCAACTCATATATCAAGCATCACAAGTCAAAATCACAGGACCAAAATCACTTTCGAGGATTCCAATCGAGAGGCCAACTCATATGAGGCATCAAAATTCAAAACCATGGGACCAAATCTCTTTTGAGGCTTGAAATTGAGGGACTAACTCATACAAAGAGGCATCAAAAGTCAAAACCCTGGGACCAAATCACTTTCGAGGCTTCAAATCAAGGGACCATGTCAAATACTACCCTTCAAAAGTCAAAACGGACTAAATCACTTACGAGGCGTCCGAAGTCAAAACCGTGGGACCATATTACTTACGAGGCTTGCAATAGAGAGACCAACTAAAATATGAGGTGTCAAAACCCATGGACCAAATAAAAACAAGGCATTAAACCTGCGGGACCAACTAAATACGAGAGATATCAAAACCGAGCAACCAATTGATATAGTACGTCAAAACTGATGCACTGTTTTGAACCGATGCCTTCAAAAACGAGAAACCCACTTTGAACAAGATACTATAAACCAAGGCAATTCAAGAATGTACCGAGGTTCTATCCAAAAAAAAGAATGTACTGAGGCATTACCAAACAACCTGAGCATAGAACGGGCAAGGGACCAAGTCAAATTCGAGTCGTCAAAAGTCAAAACCATGGGACTAAATCACTTACAAGGCGTCCGAAGTCAAAACCGTGGGACCATATCACTTATAAGGTGTCAAAACCCACGGACCAACTAAAAAACGAGGCATTAAACCTGAGAGGAACCAACTGAAATACGAGAGATATCAAAACCGAGCAACCAACTAAAATAGTAGACGTCAAAACTGATGGACTGTTTTGAACCAATGCCTTTCGAGGCAACCAATTGATATAGAACGTCAAAAACTGATGCACTGTTTTGAACCGATGCCTTCAAAAACGAGAAACCCACTTTGAAAAAGATACTATAAACCAAGGCAATTCAAGAATATACTGAGATTCTATCAAAAAAAAGAATGTACTGAGGCATTAAAAACCAAACAACCTGAACATAAAACGGGCAAGGGACCAAGTCAAATACGAGGCGTCAAAAGTCAAAACCGTGGGACTAGATCACTTACAAGGCGTCCGAGACAAGCAATAGAGAGACCGACTAAAATATGAGGTGTCAAAACCCACGGACCAACTAAAAAACGAGGCATTAAACCTAAGGTACCAACTGAAATACGAGAGATATCAAAACCGAGCAACCAACTAAAAAAGTAGACGTCAAAACTGATGGACTGTTTTGAACCAATGCCTTCAAAAACGAGAAACCCACTTTGAACAAGATACTATAAACCAAGGCAATTCAAGAATGTATTGAGGTTCTATGCAAAAAAAAAAAAAAAATGTATTGAGGCATTACCAAACAACCTGAGCATAGAACGGGCAAGGGACCAAGTCAAATACGAGGTGTCAAAAGTCAAAACCATGGGACTAAATCACTTACAAGGCGTCCGAAGTCAAAACCGTGGGACCATATCACTTAAAAGGTGTCAAAACCCACGGACCAACTAAAAAACGAGGCATTAAACCTGAGGGACCAACTGAAATACGAGAGATATCAAAACCGAGCAACCAACTGAAATAGTAAACGTTTGTTTTGAATCGATGCCTTCAAAAATGAGAAACCCACTTTGAAAAAGATCCAAGGCAATTCAAGAATGTATTGAGCTTCTATAAAAAAAAAAAAAAGAATGTACTGAGGCATTACCAAACAACCTAAACATAGAACAGGCAAGGGACCAAGTCAAATACGAGGCGTCAAAAGTCAAAACCATGGGACAAAATCACTTACAAGGCGTCCGAAGTCAGAACCGTGGGACCATATCACTTATAAGGTGTCAAAACCCACGGACCAACTAAAAAACGAGGCATTAAACCTGAGGGACCAACTGAAATACGAGAGATTTCAAAACCGAGCAACCAACTAAAATAGTAGACGTCAAAACTGATGGACTGTTTTGAACCGATGCCTTCAAAAACGAGAAACCCACTTTGAACAAGATACTATAAACCAAGGCAATTCAAGAATGTACTGAGTCATTAAAAACCAAACAACCTGAACATAGAACCGGACATCCAAACCGAAGGGGCTGACAGGGCGTTATGAACAGAGCCTGAATATGAGTCATTTAAAAACAGAGGTACCACGTTGAAACGAGTAAATAAAACATGTCCAACTTGAGATAGGGCAATGCGACTGGAATTGTAAACACAAGTACTTCCGACACATATACAAATCCAAGAGCTAAACTGATCGAAATAATGAAGTAGAGGAAGGAGATTTCTATGATAATACAACCTCTAGATATCTCAATGTAACATAACTTTAGGCACAACTTTGTTCAATTCTTCAGATTAAGGGTCTGGTAAATCAATATACAATGGAATCGAAGGAGCAAGATATCGAACCTCACTAAATTTTTAACGGACAAACTCGATCTTAAAGCCACGATCGAGATCTGACGCTTGCTTTGCCAACTCCAATTCCTCCACCGAGAACTTGCCTTCTCCCCCCACTACATCGCCTCTGTTTATTGCATACGCGGAATTGAGATTTCGCGCAAATACAAAGAACCCTAACTCAGCCAATCGTAATTCAGGACAGATCTAGGGCTCTTTGTAGAAAGATTTCGCGGAATTGAGGAGGGAGAAGGAAATCTAGGGCAAAATTGGGGCGAAGGCAATGAGGGAGAAAGAGGGAGCACTCGGTGAGAAGAATGGAGAGGCGGTCGAGTTTGGCTAATTGGCTCTCTATTTATCTGATTGTAAGGCGGTCGAGTAATCTCTCTCGCCGACGTAAGGAAGAGAGTGTTTTCCAAGCTACCATGAGATTTAAATTTTCTAAACCGACTTTAATTTTCTAACGGCCAAATCATGATCGTGGGTGTATGGTTTTATTGATTTTGAATTTAAACGAAGAAAGGTCGAGTACTCTTTAATTGTTGATAATCGATTTTAATTTTCCAAACTGACTTTAATTTTCTAAAGCTCAAATCTGATCATGGATGGTAATTAAAGATGGTTTAATTTAAACGGATTTTGAATTTAAGTGAAGAAAGGGAGTTAGTATTTAATTGTTTAAAAATAATAATTATTTTATATCATTATTTTGACTAACGTAAGTTATTTTACTTATTGTTTATAATTATATTTAATTATAGATCCATATATAAAAAAAACTATTAATATGTATATAATTTAAATTTGGATTTTTAAATAGAACTATAAAATTAAAAGAAATACTTGTTAATAAAACAAATATTCAAGGAATAGATGTATCATCAAAATAAATATCACGAGACTAAAATAATACAAGATTTATATCTATTTACTATTTTATGGACAAATTTATACAAAATCTACCATAATTTTTTTATTTAATCAAAATACTCTATCTTCAAGATCCGAGCACGAATATTAAGGGTGCGTTCGGCGAACATAAAATAAGTAGTTTTTTTGCTAAAATACGTTAAATGATACTTATAAGTATTTGGGAGAGGTGTTCAGCAATTTAAAATTTTAGATACTTATTTGTCCAAATAAGTATTCTGTTACTTATAAGCACCTAAAGAAATAAGAAGCTACCCCACATCTTATTTGAAAATAAGTATACTTATTTTATGAAAAAACAACTAATCAACAAACCTTCCTACCGAACACTCACTTTCAACATCAGTATCATTTAACTTATCAACATTAGTACCTAAAATCAGTATCAGTATCAATATCATTTAACTTATCAATATCTGATTTTATTTACCGAACGCACCCTAATACAAAACTATTAACAGGATGTAAACCAGTTTTTAAGATGGCAAGTACATTATGCAAAATGAACAAGTAACTAAACCGGATATAATAACAAATATACTTAGGAAAGTAATCTCACATTATAATCTTAATTAAATTGATTGAATTTACTTATTGATCAAAGATAAAAATATACATTATCAAATCAGATGTGAATCTATTTGGACTTCGGGTCAAAACTCAATCTCATATCAATTTAGTCGGTTTTATGTTTACGTTACCGGCACATGGTACGAGATTTGTACTGGTTCGGATGTAATTATCAATATTGGTCTTTTTATGATATATAAAGTATTAATCTAGTCTAGTTTATATACTCTTCTCACACTGTAAATTACAATTGTACTTTTAGTTAGCTAAATGTCTTTTATTGCACTATTATAATACTCCACAAGATTAGATTCTCTTTGTAGTTTGTACCTTGTTAAAATTATACTTTTTATCTAACTAATTGCCTTTTACAAGAAATGTTTTACTGCTTCGTTATTAAAAGATGCATGTAGCAAAAATGTGTTACAAAAATTTATTGTAATTTTGTCAAAGCCTAAATTGAGCAATCTTTAACGAACAAAGTAGCAATCTGTAGTAAAGATACAAACGATCATCCAAATTATCTTTCACCAGCAAAAGAAGCCTGACATAGTTTACTACAAAAAAAAATCAACTTCAAATCTACAGAGCTGGTATAGTTTTCATGTCCAAAAAAGACCCAAAAGGAGAAATGCAACATCCTCATTCGAGTGTGCTCATAATCTAAGCAGTCAGGCTTTGCACTTCTTGGGCTTTTCCAGTGACTGACAGAAAGAGGAAAATGAGCTTTTCAGATCCATGGGAAGTGGGAAAGCCAAAGAGGAAGCTGCATTCTCACGTCCTCTACCAGATTCGAGAAGAGGGTACGAGAGCGCTAAAGCTCTCTGCTGCCTCCTGTTGAGCCCGTCGAATATGAACGAGAAGGCGCCGAACGTTGCACAGCTCTGTAAAAGAGCCTGAGGAGTACCTGTTTCGCAAATCAAACTGAGTCAGCTCTCTACGAAAAACCAGTAAACGAAATTTCATAAATATGTTACCTTGTGGCAGATTTTTGCATTCAGTATGAGAATCCAAACTGGGGAATTATTAGCTTGCCCAAAAAAATATACATACCCTAAGTGAAACTGATTCAGCTCTCCAGGAAAACTAGCAAACAGATTTTCATAGATAGATGTTCTAGTTGTAAAGTTGCATTTAGTGAATCCAAATTGTGAAAGTATTAGTTTGGCTTGAAACGCTAACTGAATCAAAACCGAACCCAATTTTAGATTAACAAGAGTGTTGTGCAAGTACTCTACCAAAGTCATTCGAAAGTTGCAACCGTATCACGTACCAGGAAAGCTAATGGCAAGGCCAGTGCAGCAGCCAGCGATTCCAGCATTAATGGCTAAGCAAAAAAAAAAAAAACTTATTATCAGAACAGAATCTTCAAGCAACCACAAAGACATACAGAAAAACAAACAGATAGACAGAGTCGGATACCGTCATCTTTGCCTCTCAGCTTCTTCAAGAAGCAGATCACAAGGCTGTGAACTCCGGATAACACAGCAAATGTCTGTCACATACACAAACAGAAAATTTCAGTTTTCAGCATCGAAAAGGCGAAACCACACATTCTGAAGCCATTGCAATGTACCTTAGCAGATGCCGCAGCGTCTACAAAGGATCCCTTGAACCCCTTTTTGTTCATCAACCCAGACCCTGAAAGATGCAGCCCTTTATTACATATCAAGAAAAATGGCTCTAGCTTTCCTGTCTACAGCCCTGCCTTGGCTTCCTATCAAAACCTAATGTACAATTCCAACTTTTCCTCCAACATTCAGTATAGCATAGAGATACTAATTCATGAATTCAAACCCCATAAACTGCTCATACAAAGAGGGCACCAGAGAAGTCCCTTGGACAATTACTAAAACAGGTGAAACAACAAGTAAGTAAGAGGAGGAGAATAGCTCACCATAACCGAATATCGAACCCATAAAAGCGCCTCCAGCAGAATCAAAGCCAAACCTAACGAGACACATTGCAGAGGAAACTGGCTGATTAGCACCAACAGTCATTGCATTGGGCGAATTGAGACTGAGAGTAGGGCTAGGGTTAGGGTTAGGAATAGGGTTTTCATCGTTCTGAAGGTCGGAATCGGCGTCTGGTTTAGGAGGAACAGAGGGGTCGGCCATCGCTATCGCTCTCGCTCAAAAATTGGTATCTTCTCTCTTGGCTGCCTTCTCTGTGAACACTATCTATTCGGGCTGGTATCAGTCGCCCCCTTTCCTATTGCTCTTGGGAAATTGAACACTAAACGACGCGTTTTCGCCCATCTCTCTAAACGTCGTCGTTTTAGAAATAGATATTTTTGTAGACTCCGATCGTTCCGATGTAATGGGCCGGTATATTTGGGCTGGGCTTGTTCAACGAATGTGCAACTTTGAGCTTTTTTGGATTGTCATTTGTTCATGTTTGGCATTTCGTTAGCCAATGAACGGGTGATTATTTATCAAATCTTAATACTATGTTTTTTTCTAAATATTGTTTTAGATATTTTAATAATTAGTATATTGTAAATTTTCGTTAAATCTCAATGTATATTTTGTACATTTTTTTTATAATAGTGTTAATCTTTGGGTCAAAATTCAATTGGGTAGCTAGAAAATGTTGTTAATCAAAAAGTGTATGAGGAGTTTTATACATATTTAAGCATGCTTTTTGTGAACCCGAATCTTACAGAGGCGGACCAAAGTGGGGTCCTGTGGGGTCCGGTGACCCCACTTCGCCCCTAAAGAACAGTGCTTCTACCCAGTGGTATTCCGGGAGGACGGAGGTTGGGACCCCTCTCTCGGCGGCTAAATACCGAAGAATGGTGACGGCGTGTTTCAGGGTTTCAAGGTTGAAGAAAGTGAAATTGATCTGTTTTTCCTTTTTTTTTTAAAAAAAAACGGAAATTTCACGTGGTAACCCCGATGTTTAACATTATTCATGAAGTGTACCAAAGTTTGACATATTTCATGCGGTAACCTTGAGATTTATACGAAATTCATGGAATAACCCTACAATATATACAAAATTTGTCAAATGCCCAAAAGGTTAAAATTTGTATTAATCTTAAAATTATTGAAGTTAAAAAGAAAATTGAAAAGGGTTTGATGATTCTTCAAGTATAAATTTATCCGATATTAATATTAAATATTAAATATTATAATAAAATAAATTTATTTTTCCTATTCATATTATTATCTTATAAATTTATGAATAAAAAATAATCAGATAGTTTATTTTTAAATTGAAAAAACTAAACATTTCATTATATTACTTAATTGTTTTTTACATAAATAATTTCGATTGTAAATAAATTTCAAATTTTGATATTTTACATTATTTCTTTTATGAGGAAAGAAAAAAATTATAATATAAATAATGAAAATTTTTCAGTGGTCAATTGGTCATTGATGAAAACTTTAAAATAGTTATCAACTCAAAAATAGATGCATTGTATTGCCTATTATTTTGTAATAGATTAATAAATAAGTTTAAACTATAATGATAAATTTAAATATATTTATTTAATTATATTATATAATCTTAAGGTAATATATAAGGCTGTATTACAAAAATCTTATCACCTTTTAAACTAATATCTATAAAAAACCTTTTAAATCTATGTAAATAAATTAAATAAATGTATTACATGTTTTCTTGAATTTTCATTGATCACGTTGACTAGTGAATAGTTAAATTATTCATATTACCAAAATTAATTTACCTCATAAAGGAAATAAAGTAAACTGTAAAAAAACTAAAATATTTACGTTATAAGTTATTTGTACAAAACTTTCCTTACCTAAAACAATAGGAATTTTTAATTTTAATTACTTATATCATCAAAGTTTTTAATGTAAATTTAAATTATTTGATCATTCTTTGTTAAATAAAGAGGTTATATTATTTTGATGAATGAATTTTTATTTTAAATAATAACTCAAATACGAAATTTTAAATTGTACGAGTACAATCTTAAGATTTTTTTTTTAATTTTTTAAAATCGTTTTTCACAAGTTTAATATTTAAAATTAATATTGACTTTTTTGGACATATGATAAATTATGTACATAACATAGGGTTATTACGTGAATTTTATATAAACCTCAAGGGTACCGTGTGAAATATGACAAACTTTCGTACACCTTATGAATAACGCTAAACCTCTGGGTTACCGTGTGAAATTTCCGAAAAAAAAAGCTACCCAAAACGACGAGACTTGGTATTTGAAGAGCTTTTTTCTTTCTAGTGGGTCCAGCTCAAAACTTATAGGAACGACACCGTTCTATTTCTATACATACGAAAATTACCAAATTAAAAGTATAAACTTTTATTTTACAGTCGTGTATGTTTGTACCCATTCTAATTTTGCAAACACCATACCTTGTCACGGTGAACAAGTGAACAAATAGGATCCCATTCTTGATAATGATATCCATATGTTGCCTTCCCAATCCCAGATTAAAGTATTTTTTTTGGGTATTTTTCTTGAATTGTTTTTTATGGGTTTGGACTTTTGATAAATTGATAAAAGTCTATACAGTGTGTTTTAGATTTATTTTTGATGTGATTCTTGTATATTTTGTTGATCTTATTTGTATTTGATTAGTTTATTTGATTTTATTTCTAGGGTTGAACTTTATATATAAACTAGTATATCTCGTACCATGTACGGGTAATGTAAATATAAAAATGAATTCATTGATGTGAGATTGAATTTTGATTAGAACTTACTTAATTAACACAATTGACACGTCTAATATAGTAGATTAAATATTTTTCTTATTGTTATTGTGACCCCCCCTTCTCATTTTTCTGCGTCCGCCACTGGAATCTTATAGCTCTTACGTTGGGTATAAATCTTATGTCATCAAAAGGAATTAGATGTACAAAGTAATGAAAGTATTATAATGTCGGTAACAAGTACCTTTCGAAATTAAATGGCCTTCAACAATGAGACGATTGTATAGGTAGGAGTGTAGGGCCACAAAAGGAAAAGAACAAAAAACAACGATGATAATTTGTCAAGAGGATACTAAATTGGTTTAAGACTTGGTAGCTACTAACATAAGGGCCATCTTCATGATTTGAAATCTGTCTACTTAAACTTGAAGGCCGCAATATTAATACTCATAATGAACACGATGATCACATAACCTTACCACTTAAATTAAGTCGATAAAAAGATAACATGCTTTTTTTTCTGGTAACCGTGTTTATCGATAATACACATTTACAAAATATAAATAAAAAGCGTGTAAAACTCAATCGAGAATTCAAGATTCGGCATATTTGTAAATACTTCGAATAAAAAAATTTGGTTAATATTCAATACAACTGTCAATTTTCTCAAATTAATTCGTAAGTACACCACTTTCTAACCATGAGATTACAAATCAGAGTGTCCCTTCTCTCGTTATAAATTGAAATTTTGTTCTCTTATAATTCAATGTAAAGATACAATTGTAAGCCCAAGTTCACAACTTGTATATTGGTGGCAAGTTTGACTAAAGCGTCCTATAATGTAGGGTTTAATCCGATTATGTAGACTACTTAGTGTTGAGATTAAGTATCTATCCCACATCGGGAATTAGATTATAAACCACCCACCATATAAGTACATGGGCTACTCCCCCTATTGTCAATTGGTTTTAGGGTGGAACCTCACGTGCTTATGTGTCGGACTTACCGCGCATATGCGCACGAACCGACGTGTGAACCCCCCCACGTCATGTATGGCCCACCGACATTTAACATGGTATCAGAGCCTGTTCGGTCTGGGTCCGACTATTCTGGTCTAATGGGCTGGCCGGCTTTAAGGCATGAGTCGTCAAGTGCAACTGGCGTATTGCGGGGCCAGGCAGTTGCACTTGAGGGGGCGTGTTGAGATTAAGTATCGAACCTCATGTGCTTATGTGTCGGGCTTACCGCGCATATGCGCACGAACCGACGTGGGGGGTTCACACGTCGGTTCGTGCGCATATGCGCGGTAAGCCCGACACATAAGCACATGAGGTTCGATACTTAATCTCAACACGCCCCCTCAAGTGCAACTGCCTGGCCCCGCAATACGCCAGTTGCACTTGACGACTCATGCCTTAAGGCCGGCCAGCCCATTAGACCAGAATAGTCGGACCCAGACCGAACAGGCTCTGATACCATGTTAAATGTCGGTGGACCATACATGACGTGGGGGGGTTCACATGTATGACCCACCGAGATTTAACACTTTGAATATATTATCTTACTTTATAATACAAGATTTAATGTAACTATTCATAATCGAGTCTAAATAATTGCTGAAAAAAAAAGAAGATAAAAATTAGCAATTGGGCCAGGTGTCCACCTTGGAAAAAAGGAAGAAAAGAGGGCCCACCAAGCAAAGCCCATTACTGAAAAAACAAAGGAGTCACAAGAATACTCATCCTTTTTCTTTGTTTTACTTCTTTTAAAAAAGAAAGAGGTCACAAGCCAACTTTGTACGAATAGATTTAGCAAAATTCCAAAGGGGTAGTTTGGACTTTGGAGGATTGGAATTGAAATAGTAAGTGGTATAGTGACTCATCCATCTATCTCACCTCTTGTCTTGTGATTTGTGAGTTTCATTTCATTTCATAAAGTAAAGGCTCCTTAATCCTTTCCCCACCATTTCCGTTTGCCCTAATTTTTGCCCACTTTCTTTTTTCCCATTTTTAATCGACTTTTTGGATGGATTGAGAATTAGGGTTTGTGGCTCGGTAGAAGCTTTAGTGCTAAGCTAGTTTGAATTGTCCAAAGCACTAGTTTACATTGGTTGAAGATATTTTATTCAAACATCTTAGTAGGCATTATCTTATCCCTTTTCTTTTAAGAGAGTTCGAGTTATCATCGGGGGTAAACACCAAATTCGTAGCCTAGTCTATAAAGGGCATGAATCATGCAAATCAGCTTATATTGATCGCTTCGACTTGGTGGAACAAATACGATGATGAGACTCGGTTCTTCATCCAAGTATACGAGCGACGTCAAACACGAGACACATCACTAAGTTTTCCATACATTTCAGTAGTTTATCACTAATCTTGTGTACTAATTCAACACTATGAAGTTTTTTTTTTCTCAAAATGTGCACTTTTAAATTTGGAATTCCTCAAAAGTAGAATAGCATGTTTCATTCAAATTAAATTCCCCGAAATTAAATATATATAGCTAATTTTTTCAGATATATAGGTTGTGATAGTTTTAAATAATATAAGAGTAATGCATTATTTATTATTTAGCATTATAAAAATCAAGAAAAGTGTATTTTACTCATGTAGTGAGTGCAATTTCTATGTTGGAGGAATCATAACTTTAGGTAAAAATTTCCATAGATTTAAAATAAATCAAGCACAAGGAAAAGCAAATAGTACTTCCTAGAAATTTTGACTTGAATTAAACTACCAATCCTTGCTTTTCATACTTGTTAAGTTTTTTTTTTTGATTGTGGAGCTACTAGCTCGAACAAGCCAAAATTAGGCCCCCTTTTAGTTACAAGGAAAGCCTAAATCATCGCGACGGATGATTTTTAAAAATTCAAACAGCGAGGGATGTTGACTCAACAAACACCTCGACTGCGGTACAAACAATTCTGAAACATTAACGGACGAAGAATGAAAAGGAATGGCTGCAGAGAGACTTTGAAGGTTGACGTTTCTTCTTGCCAGGAAATCAACAGCAGCATTAGATTCCCTGAAACAATGATAAAAAATAACATAGGGGATAACCGAAATAATATTTCTAATGTCTTCTATAATTGAATAGAGTTCCCACGGAATTTTCCATAGACGATTCAAAGAATTAATAACAATTAAATTATCACCTTCAATTATGAGATTCTGAATGTGGGCAACATCAATATTCCTAAGGGCATGAAGTAGTGCTGAAGCTTCTGCTTTCACTATTGTCATGGAAGGTAGCTGTTGTCGGCCAATAGATCGAATGAATCCATTGTGATCTCGTAGAACGAAACCAGCATGAGTTGTTCCTGTTTTGAGTCTGGAAGCATCAAAGTTGAGCTTGTACCAATGAAGAGGTGGTTTTTTCCAAACTGTATGATTTTTCCTTTTAGGTTTGTTTGGTACTGTTGTTTTTGAAAACCCACAACCTTCCCAAGCAAGCGCCCCGGAGAAGGCCACATCCGAGGGTAATTGTTTGGGGTTGATTCTGGCTGGGTCAAAAATCTTTGCATTCCTGTGAGCCCAAAGAGACCACCAAAGGAAAGCAAGGGATGTGCTGTTTCTGTTATTTGTAAGAGTTTCCTGAATATTTTGATGGAAAGTATACGAAGTCGTTATATTGAAAGAGTAATTTAGTAGTTTTTGCAGTCGATTAATCATAGATTTCGTAAATTGGCATTCAAAAAAGAAATGATTCAGGCTTTCATCTTTTAGATCGCAAAGGGAACATCTGTTTGGAACTGAGTTATAGTAGCGATTAATTCTATTTGTTGTTGGGAGGCAGTCTGCACATGATTTCCACAAAAAATTCTTAATTTTTGGCGGTAATTTAGTTCTCCAAATCCAATCAAAATTAGCAATGGAAGGGTCAATCGGGGTAGATAAGAGAGTAGATGCAAAATTGACGGAGAAGACCCCATCTGTTGCAGGCAACCAGACGAGTCTATCCGGAATATCGGTTAAAGGGATTCTAATATCAATAATGATATTAACAATATGTGGTGGTAGAAGTTGGGCGAGCATAATTGTATTCCAAGATCTATTTGGAAGAAAGAGATCAGCAACCCTAAGGTCTGGCTCTTTTGAGTCAATAAAAGGAGAAAGATCTATATTTGGTACCCACGGGTCATTCCAGACCCGAATGGATTTTCCATCCCCCAACTGCCACCTAAGGCCTTTGGAGAAGATGGATCTAATGTTCATTAGTCTCCCAAACTGCCAGGAGCAATTGTTTTTATGGTAGTTAAATAACGAGTCGTTGGTTAGATACTTTTCTTTTATGACTTTGACCCAAACATTTTGCGGTTGTGTACAAATTTTCCATAAAAGCTTCATTTGTAATGAGATATTAGTACTTTCCGCAGAGCGAAGGCCAAGACCCCCACACTCCCGCGGAGAGCAAATACGATCCCAACTAATGAGAGGGTGATGGTTCGGGATAAATTTGTTCCAAAAGAAAGATTTACAAATGTCATCAATCTGTTTGAGCACACCTTGGGGTAACATGAAGCTTTGCATGAGGTAGTTGACTTTGCTTATAAGACATGATTGGATAAGAGCAACCCTACCCGCCTGTGAAATTGAATTTGCTTTCCATTGGGACAATTGTTTTTTAAGATTGGATATTGTATTAGAAAACATAGAAATTTGAACTCTTCCTTTGAGAATCGGAATTCCAAGAAATTTTTCCATAGAGGAAGTAATTTGAATGTTAAGAATGCTAGCCAAAGCTACAGATGTTGGTTGGGTAATATTAGCAGAAGTTTTAAGCGAGCTCTTATGATAGTTGATAGATAATCCCGAGACCTGAGTAAATTTATGGAGAGTATTTTTGATAAAATCCATGTTTGCAACATTTGCGTTTGCAAAGATAATAGTATCGTCAACAAAGCTGAGGAAAGGTAATATCGAACCATTCTTAGTGAGTTGGATTCCTACGTGGTTTGGTGTCATCGAAGCTTCATATTGTAGGGTTCTAGTTAGGTATTCCATACACAAAACAAAGATAAATGGTGACATTGGGTCTCCCTGTCGGATTCCACACGAAGGCGAGAACTCCGAGCCAGGCTCATTATTAACTAATACTGATGAAGACGAGGTTGTGATACAAGTCATTACAAGATGAATCCATTTTGGGTGGAAACCAAATTTAGTCAGAACTAGCTGAATGAAATTCCAGTTAATCTTGTCATAAGCTTTTTCTAGGTCTAATTTGATGGCCATCCAACCGACTCGTCCTTTTTTCCTTTTGTGAAAGGAATGAAAAATTTCATGGGCAATGAGCACGTTATCTTGAATCAGACGACCTTTGACAAAGGCACTTTGAAGGGGGTGTATAATTGTTGGTAGAATATGTTGGATTCTGTTTGCCAAAACCTTAGTAATAGCTTTATAAATGGTATTACATAAACTGATCGGTCTATAATGGTTTATTGAGTTTGGGGTATCTATTTTGGGAATCAACGTAATAAATGTTTTGTTTGCTGCAGTCAACATAGTTCCAGAATGGAAAAAAGCTACCACCGCGCGCACAACCGATGCACCCACGGTAGGCCAATAATTTCGAAAGAATTCTGCGGTGAATCCGTCAGGACCCGGAGTTTTATTAAGAGCTAAGTCGAAAATAGCAGCTTTAATTTCAGAAAAGGAAGGTTGCTTAGATATTGCTATATTTTCACTATCCGATACCAACACCGGAATAATCTCGAGATCTTGGGGGGAAAGAAGGATATTTGCATTAGATTGGAATCTAGCTGACAGCTCAGCAGTTATATTTGTTGAAATGGAGTCATGGTCAAAAATAACCAAGCCGTCATGAGTCTGAAAAGAAGTGATGTTTTGTTTAAACCTGCGTATTTTGGAAATACTTTGAAAATATTTTGTGTTTTTGTCAATATTCTGTAAGTGAGTAGTTTTAGCTCGTTGAGCCCAGAATTTGTGATGGAAATCCATGAGAGCATTATATTTATTGAGATGTTGTTGTAATTTAGTTAGGGTAGTCATATTATAAGGATCTCGAAGAAGTATGTTCTGTAAATGCTGCAGCTGTTTCTCCGATATTTTTAATTGTTCAAAATTATTATTTATATATTGTTTGGCCCAATCTTTAAAGTATTTTTTGAGAAGTTGCATTTTCATTGTAACTTTGAACATAAAGGATCCTGTCATTTTATATTCCCACACGTTTTTAACCAATTTTGCATAAGATGGTTTATCGATCCAAGCGTTCTCAAATCTAAAGGGGTATTTGATAAATTTGGATTTGATATTTAAATTAAATGAAATTAAACAATGGTCAGATGTTGTAAACGGATGGTGATGGACCACCAATTTAGGGAAGCATGAAATAAGGTCTCGGTGGATCAGAACCCGATCGAGGCGTTCAAAAATGTTATCAGAAGAATTGGGGCACTTCCTCCAAGTAAAAGGGAAACCAGTGAATTTTGTATTTAAAGTATTCATTTTGTTATGGAAGTTGAGTAAACGATTAAATTTGCTCGGCAGCGGGGCAACGCCACCAAATTTGTCGAAACTATTATCAATTTCATTGAGGTCTCCAATTAATAAAAAAAGGTAAGCAATAGTTTTGAATTGTGTTTTCAAGGTCTGACCAAAACGCCGTTTTATTTTCCTCTCGCGATGGAGCATACGTAAAGATTAGTAGGTATGGGTGAAAGGGATGATCGACTCTCATAATTATTAAATTTGGTGTTTGTACTAGCAATCTACAAGTCTTTGTAAAATCTGTGTGATAGATGAATAAGGCCATTCCCCCTTTGGAACCATCCGAAGGAGACGAAATGCAATTGTGGAATCCGATTTTTTTAATAATAGTATCTGATGGATGAGTATCTGTCTTGGTTTCAGTTAAGCATAGAAATTGTAATTTATGTAATTTTCGAAGGAAGGCAATTTCGTCCCAGAAATTAACCCTCCTAATACCCCTCACGTTCCAATAGGCACAAGTCATAATAAAATTGTCGTTTGAGAATGGTCATAAGAAGTGGTAGATCCAAAGGTTAATCTCCAATGGCCATAGCTTTCAACCGAAAGCCACAACCACTGAATATATACTTGAATAAAAAATTGAAGCTCAACCCTAAAAAACTACTGGTTGAAGCCCACATATGTAACGTTGTTGGTTAAAACGAGAATATGTAATTCGAAATGTGATCGAGTTGATAACGGGTAGAAAACAGGGCAGTTGTGAAGGAACTCATGATGCCGTTTGATACAGAAAGCAATAAGAATAACACATTGCAAAATCCGCACAAACCAGCAAATAATTTTTTGGATATTAAGAATTTTATGCAAGGCAGTACGGACAAACATCCAACCAGCCTTAGAGTAAACAGAAGTGGTATGGTAAATTAGTAACAGCACAGACTTGGCATCCCTAAAAACTGCACAGCAGGTAGGGAGAAAAGCCCAGATAGTGGCACTAATATGCATATAAATTTTGATAAAAATTACAAGTTATAGTAAGTAGCATAAAAAGTTGAAACTTGCCACCACTGACAACCGTTTGAATGATCATAAATGGAACAAAGAGTTACATAAGTAATATTTAACCATGAAATGTTCAGGCTTTCACACAAGGAAACATCAGAGTGCAACCAAAGCATGAAGAGGGTGAACAGAAGATATAGAAGAGACCTACTAATAAATTTTCTTAACAATTGTTGACATCGATATGCATAGAAATACATATACAACCAGGTATTCATAAACATTTGAATAGAATAGTGATGTAAGAGCTGAGATGTAGTCCAGTTTGCATGATATTTGAGAGTGATTGTGCAGGCTGTGGTATATAGTTGTTGGCAATAGTTAAACTGAGCCCTGAGGCGCCTGAGACACAAGGAGTATGCAGTAAAGGTATGAGAACAAATCATAGGTTTAGTGGTCAAACTAAGGTGTGCAGTAATGCAAAAGAATGCAGCATAAGACAATGGAAAGTAGTTATAAGTAGTAGCTTGTATTATACATAGAACTGGCAGATTGACATCATAAGTTGGTACTACTAGACTATTATACAAGGAAAGCATAGTCGTCTGAGCATTTGAACATTCAAAAACAGGTCCATAATAGGTAAACTTGTTGAAACAAAGAGCTACAATAGTCAAACCAAGGTTGAAATAATCAACAAATTGTATAAAACAGTCCGTGAAGAGAAACAGAATGAAGGATGAAATTGCATAGATTAGTATTATACAAGAAGCTGCCACAGAAACTACAGGCTTTAGATCATACAAAAATATTGTACTAGGGTGATCTAGCTGAGGCATAGAAACACCTCCAACAAATGTGAATGAGTAAATTGAGTTGAAGTTGTCATATAAGGTTTCATCGGGATGTGTAGAGTGAAAGTTCATACAAGAGATTGGATCATAGTAGTGTTCAATCACCCCAGTTAGCCCAAAAAAGAGCTCTACCAGTCTGCACGGATGTACAAAAACATCCCTGCAAAGGCAAAGCCCCAAAATGGGAGACCCCAGGATGATAAGTTTTGGAGGAAGGGGAGAAGGAAAAACCTTACCCTTGACAAGTAACCCCAATGGCAGGAACTTCACAAAAAAAAGTTCAACAAGCCAAACTAGTAATTGTTCATCAGAAGGGAGAAATTTGTCATACACCTGCAACCACAGACATCCAAAAGGTAGCAGCAAGGTGCAAAAATTAAACTTGTAACCAGGAAAATACAAATTATCAAGGGAGTAGTAGCATAAGATGCAACACAGATTAAAAACTATAGTAAGAGAGAGGTGGTTATGGTTTAAACTTAGTATGATCGGTGAGAAAACAGTGCCAGTAAAGGATATAAAGCGATTGTGAACACATAGAAGTATAAAATTATGAGTAGAAGGAGGTAGCTTACCATCAAGAAGATGGAGACAAGTCATTTTGCACAATTTATTCATGTGGAAATTGCAATAACAGGAATGATTTAGATGTTGAGTTTGTTTTGTGAAGTGAGTAGTAACAAGTTTCATTGTCTTAAAGACAAAGGGGTCACAGTAAGTTTCAATCACCCTAGAATTCCAAAAAAACAACTCCACAACCCTACAAGAATGAACAGACCCATTCAAGTACGAGTGAAGCAATCGTAATGGAATAGAAGGGGAAGGATAGATTAGAAAAGTAATAGGGCAAGGGGTATTACCATAAACGTGAGTAAGCCCAAGGTCCAGAGGAGCCAGAGGGAACTGGTGCAGCAAACCGACACAACCAAAACCAACAGTCCAACCCGCGAGAAGCCAAAAGGAACCCTGCAGCAAGGCAAGACACAAGAAGCGCACCAGAGAGCACCAAGAAAAGACAAAGACGCAACAAGCAGAAAAGGGAACAAGAAAGAGCAGCAGCACAAAAGGATAAGAACCAAGGAAACATGAAGAGTAACCCACACAGAGGAAACGAAACCAAAGTTCCCAAAAAATCAAACAAAGGTGACAGTCAAACGGAAGAAAAAGGAACAAGAAATTGGCAAGCATAACCCAAAGAGAGACACAGCAAGAGAAGCAACGCAAGCAGCAAAAAGCAAAGCAATTAGTAGATCTAGCCAAAGAAGAATCAAGAAGCGAAAAGGAAGAACTAAAATTGACAAACAAGATACAAGAATTCAGATCTGAAATCGGAAACGACAGGAAAAAGAGAAGGGAGGAGAGTAACGGGATATCAGACCAGATCTGACACCAGGGAGCAGAGGATACGTCGGTAAAGGGGCTCAAGCCATGCCAAGTACACGAGATGCTCAAAGAAGCAAAAACAACCATACACCAGCAAGCAGAGAAAGTGAGAGTAACTGGAAATTGAAAGTCAAAAAACAAAGGGTTAGGCGACTTACCAGGGGAAGGAGCCACAAAGTTAGAGGAAAAGGGTTCATAGAACCCCTCTAACTCCGACGAAGAAGCAAAGAGGTTCCAAAGGTTGGAAGCAACGCCAAGATCCACACGCTCAAAAGAGATAGCGGAAGAGGCATCACAAAGGATGCACAGCGCAGCAACGAGATAGCCAGCAAAACACCACCTCCGGGCCAACGGACGGACCATTGGGAGGAGAAGAGGAGGCCAGCAACCCACAAGGGCAAAGAAAGGGGGCAAGGTTGTGGCGGCACCGAAGGGGAACTAGGGTTGAGGGAAAAGGAAAAGAGGTTTTTTTTTTTTGAGAGCGTTTGGTTTTTCTCGGGGTAAAATTTATTTTCCCACCTTCAGACCTTCTTGATGGGGATCTTTTCATACTTGTTAAGTTAAACGAATCTAAAGACGTACTCTAGAATGAGAAATCATTTAACGTGCAATAATCAGTTTCTTTTTTCGTATGTGCACGTAATCAATCATGTTTTAGGAGGACTACATGAACAATTTTAGTGGTAAAGCCATTTAACATGGAGTGAAAATGAAATGTGTATCCATAAATATGAAGGATAATTTACCAACCGTTCAATCACTGATGAAGGATATTTTTCAACCAATGGTTGTATTCTGCGTTTTAAATCACCAATATTGTTTTAACCTCCATCTAACATCATGATTACTATACCAGTATACAATATGTAGCTTGCAGACATTAGCTAATGTTTTTTTATATTGGGTGCTGTTGGGAAACAATTATCTATCTTTACTTCACAGTTCACATCCAAATTAATTAATCACTAGTAATAGTACCTGTGCCCGGGAGGGAACGACTTGTATTAAATACATGTTCTATGTATCATCAATTGTTAATATAAAGTATCGTTTTTCAATTATTTTATTTTTTCATTTAATTTTGTGCATATCCAATTTCATTTAGATATATCTAATAAAATAAGTTGTGTTTTACAAGAATTAAGAACTTTTGGTTATTTATCTATAAATTAAATGATATATATCTTATATATTTAATATTTAAATTGGATATATTATAATATAATATTTTAATCAGATATGTCAAAGCATAGTTAACAATATAAAATTTACATAGATAAAATATTTAGTAAGTTTTTTTATAATACTCAAGTTCTTTTTCTGGAATATTTTAAAATACTTAGCGATCAAATTTAAACAAAAAATACTCATTGAAAGATCTGATAGTTACTAAATCAATAATTTTACGAAACTAATTTATCGTACTCAAAGATATTAATTAAAAATTCTACCGTATCCGATAATATAATTTTAATACGTACTAATTCCCATTATAAGAAATCTAATGGCATGAAAATTTCATACAGATAGAATTTATAATAACTTATTGATACGGTAGAATTTTAATTGAATTCTAATGGAAATTCTTATCGATAGAATACAGATATCTAGCCATCCATTAGATTTGATTATTGATAGGAATTTGTAAGTTAGGATTTTTTTTTTTTTGAAAATTCTATATCTTGTTTTATTAAATTTTAATTAATTAAAATGAAAAGTAGTAGATAAGAAGAAATTTAATATGGGGTCTATAATGAAATTCCAAGCAATCAAACAAATTGAATTGTTTTATTAAAGATGGGTGACGTGGTCCAATGAGAAGGTACCACGTGTCGGACTAAATATTAAATCTAACCTCCGCTTTAGTATATAGTTATGATAGGAACCTTATTAAATTCAAAACCACTTAATTGTCCTAAAACCCTCATTTTCATTTCCCCCTTATATTATAAAATACTAATATTTATTTATTTTTAAAGTTGAGAAAAAAAGTCCATGTAACGGGACCCACAGGTACCAAAATTTTTCATAAAACCAATTTAATATGAAAATATGAGGCACAAAGGTGAAAAGTGATTGGACTGGCATGGACTGTTGAGGTGGTCGGTCCTAAACTTGGGTCCCCCATTCCATTTACATTTATTTATTTATTATACTTTAATTCCATAAAAATTAATCAAGTCATTAATTATCTGCTTAAACTACACTTATTCTTGCATGCTACGACTCTAATCTGTGTGGAATATAGTTGTTAGCCCTTTTCTAGAACGAGCACAAACGAGTTTTGATGTTTTAATATTAAACCGCCATTAGAGAATCAATGAATGACAATGCAAAGTTCAGTACGGAGTCATAATGGACATTTTAGTATTAGTTTAAACAATAAGGAGTATACTGAAAAATTGTAATTAAAATGATATAAAATATACAAAATCACTAACACAACCACACTAACAACAATATAATATATAGAGACATTCCACTTTTTTCACTAGCATTTTAATAAGGATAAAATATGGTAAGAGTAAATATGGGATAAATGATACTGTAGTTAAATGTGATTTTATGATTAAAAATATAAGTAGTTTATATTTTGCATAAATCATCTATCGTGCTCTCTAACAAGTAGTTCATTTTATAGTATGAGAATGTAAGAAATCTTGGTGATGTGTTGTTGCAATACAATGATGTTTAGTTCAATCACCATTTTTTGAATAAAACATGAGAGTTAAGATAAAAAAAAAAACGATATATATGATGCTTAGTCTAATACCATTCAATTAAAAAAAACATGAGAGACAATATATATATATATATGAAATTTTGTACAATGCTTAAAATATGGTCGTTATCTTTTGTAGGTAGTTTTTGTTGTCGCTCACAACATTTATCAAGTTAAGGTTATTAACTTAAAAAAAACAATTTCTTCACTCCTATAGACTATTTTGCTTTTCTATACAACCAAAATCCACCGACACTAAGTTAACATTAGGATCATTTATGATAAATACAAATATATGCTTATAGCAAACGACTAAACATACTCGATTATTATGGTGTTCTCTCTAAAAATGGCACTAAGGAAAATGTCAAAAAGACATAAAAGCAAACTTGAAAACTGCCATCCATTTGATTATCTTCATATATAAAATAAAATTAAAAAAAAACTGAAAAAAATAACTTTTGCCTTTTAAAAAATCTGCGAGCTTTTCCCATTTTTTTCGCCCTAAAGAATTCCTCGTGGGATCGAGTGTTCATACATACACAGACTTTTCATACAAAAAAACAGTACTAGACAGTTCCAATATTCCTCTTCTGTGCTCTACTCTGGTAACTCTGCTACATTTCCACTCCCATAATTCATTTCATTCACTTTTTTAATCACCCACAACGCAGATTTCGAGTTGCCTTGAGCAATTCTCTGCCAACATCGCTCATTTCTGAGAAATCAATATTGTATTTTGGGCCAAAATGGAGTAAGAAAAAAGCACAGCAACAGCGAATTTGAAGGCACGCCCTTCTTGACCACTTGTGCTTTTTTACCCCCAATCTGTTCATATAATAGTGTTTTGTTTCCTCTTGAATGATTGTGGTTATGGGCTTTATAATTGAAATTACAAAAGCTGTCTCTTTTATCCCTTTTTAGGATCTGGGTTATTGTGCTCTCTCTCCTCTCTAAAATCCACCATCTTTGCCCTTGGATTCCGGTGCTTTATTTTGCTGGTTTCTGCAACTAGCTGCTAACGGTTTAAAGGAGCTTGCTTGCTTGCTTGCTTGCTTGTGTTCATCTTCGTCTTATTGTTGGAGTAATTCGGAATTAAAGCTACTCAGGTGCGTGTCTGTGGCTTTGCTTAATTCTGTTTTTTTATTTGTATTTGTCAGGGAATTTAGAGCTTTCTTTCTGGGACTTTGTCACACTTTTTGGGGTTCTTGCTATTAGAAATTTTGAGTGAGTTTGCTTCTGATGCAAACAATTTTGAGCTGGGCAAGCTTTTTTTTTTCTATAGGGTTTGTGTTCTGATGTGAAATTCAGCTGCTTTAGGTTTGTAGGCTTCTGGTTTTAAGATTTTGTTGCAGGGTTTTTGGAATCATGACACAAGTACCTCAATTATGGAAGGTTTTGTGCTTAGTGCAGAGATGGTTTTATGAATTTTTGGTTTGATGTTTTTCCCCTATCTTATATTTGGTATATCCAGCTTAGTTTGTTTTGGATTTTTGATGTGCAGTCTGTATTAGCTCAGAATTGGTTTTGGATTTGTGAACTAGGGTTTTGAATCATCATTCTTGGACTTTGATTTCAAGTTGATGAAATCCATGTTTGCAACTTGTGGGGTTTGGTCCATGGTGGAATTTTGACTTGCCAAAGTTGGCCATGATCAAATTGGTTTCAACTTTGACGTTTCACACAATATAATTCTCAACTGCTTGTATTTATTATTAGCTCAGGAGTACTTCAAAGTTCAAAGTCTTACTGATGATGTCGCAGTTTTCTGCATTTTAGTTGGCTTTCATTGAAGCTGGTTGATTATATTTCAACTGTTCTTTTTGCTGATAGGTTTCAAAAAAATGGACTCTCCGCAATCCGTTGTGTCGCCATTCAAGAACCTCTCTGTTACCGGTGAGACAGAGAAGCCGAATTCCGAAGTGTACGATCAGAACTCTGGCTGCTCGTCTAAGGGCACAGAGGTCCAGAGAAAGGGGACACAAGTCTGTAACACGAGAGACAACAACTCGGTTGGCATTCTTGATGTTCACATACATCAAGCTAGGGACATCCACAACATCTGTATTTACCATAAGCAAGATGTCTATGCAAAGATTTGCTTAACTAGTGACCCCGAAAACACAGTCTCCACCCAAACCATAAATGGCGGTGGAAGGAACCCGGTCTTCAATGAAGGCCTTCGGATCGACGTACGCACTGTAGACGCTTCCTTAAAATGCGAAATCTGGATGTTGAGTCGCGTGAGAAACTATCTTGAAGACCAGCTACTCGGGTTTGCTCTAGTACCGCTTTCTGAGGTGCTTGTCATGAATGGAAAGTTAGAGAAAGAGTTCTCTCTTTCTTCCACTGATCTTTATCATTCCCCAGCTGGGTTTGTTCAGTTATCTCTAAAATACTCTGGATCTTCACCTGAACTCATGGTGATCCCTAAGCTTCCAATTTCAAATGCTGCTGATAGTGGTTCTTTTGAGGAATCTGAGCAGGAAACGAGCGAGTATGATAAGCTCGAGTTTCCTGATCCCAACATTGCTAATGAAAACCAAATGATGGTTACTGAGTACTTTGGCATGAATGGTAGCAGCTTGGACAGTCATAGCACACAAAGTCATGTTTCTTCGGAAACCGAGAACCAATTTAGTTCTGAAACTGTTGCTGTCCATCCCGAAGAGTCCTTTTCTGCCAACTCCGTTGAATCTGCACAGATTCCAAAGATGGATTCTCCTATCAGCGTGTCGACCATTGGGGTTCGCCCTGCTAGCTCTCAATCATCCGAAACTCATCAAGAAGAGCACATTTCGCCTCTTAAGGAGGACAAAGATCAGGAGAAGAAGAAGAAGAATGATGATTTCACTGCTGAGCATATCCCGGATCAAGAAAAGAAGGGAGATGAGAAAAGTGAAGGTTCTAATGGCCCGCAGAAAGAGGAGGCCTTTAAACCGGTAAGTTTCAATGTTGAGCCACCAGAGGAGAAGGTAGTGCAGCAGGATATTGTGGACATGTACATGAAAAGTATGCAGCAGTTTACCGACTCTTTGGCACAGATGAAGCTTCCAATGGATCTTGAAAAGAATAATCCAGCAAAGTCTGAGACTTCGTCGAGCTCTGATGCAACAGCACAGACACCGAAGACTCCTGGGTCACGGGTATTTTATGGCAGCCGAGCTTTCTTCTGAAGGCTTTTCGCACTCGTGTGACAGGTGACTTGTTTAGATGTTTTAGAGTCTTTTATGATGGTTTTAGTAGTTCATGTTACGATGATAATGATGACTATGCTAGTGTCTTTTATATGTATGTTTCTTTACTTACTAGGTGGATGGGGATCCAAAAATCATGACACATTATGAACTTACAAGCTTTGTTTTGGTGTAACTCTCATTTCCAGAATACATGAGTCACTTTGGTCTTTCTCTAGTTGATCTTGTACAAGCCAAGCCTATCTTTTATTTTTAGTTTTTTGTTGTGCAATTCTTAAAATTCCATGATCATGGAGTAGTGTTCTTTGGATTGAGGAGTATGCCTATACATGCTCTTGAATTAAGTTTTATCAATTATGATTTATGTCGCTCGCACTAAAGAAAATGTGTACAAGGTTGACACTATTGCTGAAAGAGTATTATTGAATAAAGTTTTATCGTTTATGTCGCTTTTCACTAAAGAATAGTAATGAAGAATTTTAATATCCAATGAACAGTATTGTGTGATGCTTGTTGTTCTTACGGCTTTGTTTATTGATACATGCTCGAACCTAGATTGACAATCTTGTCATTTAGGTGGGAGATGGTCACTTGGGATTTGAATATAGATTAGGTCAATTTGTATTTTTGGTCATTACTTGTGTCATGCCATTTTTTGTAGTTTTTTTTGTGCTTATCATTAAATTGTATTTAATAATTAAAATAATAATATAAATATGTTAAATTAAATTAATATCATTTAAAAATATTTGATTTATGTTTCTTTTCATATATAATTATTTTTTTACCACTATGTAATGTGAAAAATGATATGTTGGTATCTTGTGATCGGTGTAACATTTTCAGATGTCACATGTTTCTCGGCTGGAAATTCGGACAATATGCAAGATTTTTGGAGGAAAAACGTGTGTAGCCGAAATGCGGCCCGGCTCCAGCAGAGTTGAGTAAAAACTCTATCTATAGAGTTGGGAGAATATGAGCCATTGATCAAAATCAATGGCTTAAATTAATTAGCCAACACAATTAAAATCTAAAATGAAAATAATTCTATAATCAATCTAAAAACCTATAGAATCTCGGGAGAAAGCGTCCTTCGCCCTCGCCTTCACCTTCACCTTCACCGTCGGCATACCATGTCTGCCTCGTTGTCGGAAAGTCTCCAAAACTGATCCAAATTGCCCCTTGTTTTTGTGTCGCTGGCGCCTGACCGACAACTCCAGATCGCCGCTGATGAGAAACACGTTTGATAGAATAGACTAGACTGTAGATGCTAGGCTGATTTGTGCTTGTTTGGATTTGGAGGTGTTTATTACCGAATTCAGCAACACTATGTTAGACAAAAAATTTGAACCCTTGACCAGATGACAAATGCTGGTGAAACTGAAGGCATATTTGACAGTTCTCTTTACCCCGGTTCCTTGACCGCTCTACGGTATTTCACCAGTGTAGTCGGTGTAGCCGTTTCATTGAGCATGTCAGAGTTATCAAATCGAAGGCATATCTGACAGAATTTGTTAATTTGTTCTAATGATAATACATTTGGTCATACTGTTTGGTCTAAATTGTTGTTAAAAGAAGTCTGTATGCTTTTGGTAGAGTAGATATATAGATCTTGAAAGAAAATTACAAGGCGATTAATAGAGCTAAGTACACAAGAGGATAAGTAATTTGCAATTGGTAGGGCTTTTATTTAGATTGACCTCTTCTCTTAGCATGGTTGTAAGATAAATTCAGCTGTGGATCGAGTAGACTAGGAAAGCTAACTTGATTGTAATTACAATTGCAAAAGCAAAGCAACTAGTCATTATAAGTTCATAACTCCTGCATAAGAAACTAATCACGAGTTGATAATGCGCTGATTACGTACTATGTAATTGCCAATATCTTTATTTTCTGTTTTTTCCATTTTAAATCAATTTCAAGCTATAATTTAGGAAGGAGAGAGAAGAATAAGAGATTCTATAGGTTTTTAGATTGATTATAGAATTATTTTCATTTTAGATTTCAATTGTGTTGACTATTTAATTTAAGCCATTGATCACAATCAATGGCTCATATTCTCCCAACTCTATAGATAGAGTTCCTCTCAACTCTACTGGAGCCGGCCGGTGTAAATGTATTTGATTGTTGGGCGGATGAGAATAATTTCATAAAAAGTGGGTGCTTTACCCCGCCGACGATTCGAACGTTTGTTTTCTTTTTGTGCGAGAATGAGTTGTGTTTCGTAGCTTACAATCTTGAATAGCACCTACACAAGTTGTCAACTTTTTGACCAAATTGCCAACGCCAAACATGTCTAACTTAACTATGGCGTATAATAACAGCAAAGAACAGCGTTTTGTTGTTGTTGCTGTTGCTGTTGTACAGCTAACAAATGACCCACAATTAGTCAAACATACAATCTCCAATTCCCTTAATCTGACTTTTCAAATTAATGGAAGAACAATTTTGAAAAACAAAAGAATAATACCCTATTCACATCTCAAAAGCCAACAAATAAGGCATCAACGAGAACAATGCTAGCTATCAACAAACAAAGGCTAGCTTCCCCTAAATTCTAACCCTGCTAGAAAACAATTAAAGACAATTTCAAACCCTTTCAACCTCAATATCAACTCTTATCTAGGTATTAAACAACCAAAAAAAACAGTTGTCATGGAAGAAGGAAGAAGCTACATTGAACCTTCATTTACCATCTCTCAATCTTCATTTTCGTCATCATACACCCCGTCGAAGAAGCGGTCCTCCAGGAGTTGCGAAGCAGAAGGCCTAGACCTTGGCTGACCGATGCACTTCTCAATGAAGGCCTTGAATTCGGCATCCTTGACCTTCTTCAAGGCTTCAGGCCTGACCCCAGTGGTCACCTTCTTGTATATCTTGGCCACGCTGTTGCATTCACTGTACGGGATTTCAGTGGTCACCATCTCGAGCAAGCACATCCCAAACGAGTATATGTCCACCATCTCTGTATAGTTCTCATCGTACAGCTCTGGTGCCATAAACTCGGGTGTGCCTAGAACCGAATGCGCAGCATGGCTTCTCCCCACTGTTGCTGCCAAACCCAGATCACCAATTTTCACCTACAATAGACGGAGACAAAAGCTTCAATATGACACATACATTGGACACAAACACATATTGCAGCAGAATGTGACTCCCTACCCAAAAAAAGTAATAGACATCAAAGGGAAGCTACATTTTGAGTAAATCCTACACAGACAGACATTAATGGTGAGAATTCAGATACCTGCCCTATGTTGCCATTAACAAAGACATTGCTGCAATTGAGATCCCTATGGATGATACAAGGCTCATGAGTATGCAAATACTCCAAGCCTTTCAAAATCTGCTTGGACCACTTCTTCAACGCCTTCAACGAGACATGCTTGTGCTTCCTCCTATACTCCCTCAGATTCCCTGAAGTGCAGACCTCAGTTATGAAGTTCAACGTGTTCTTCTCATTGTCCTTCCAGAAGTAGTAAAGAGAGATGATGTTCCTGTTCTTCAGACTCCTCAGAAGCCTCACTTCTGAATAGAGCCTCTCAATCATGGCCTTGTCTTCGGAAAAGTGCCGAAGCTTCACCTGATTCCACGCCACCTCGATCCCCTCTTCCTGGTCAAAAGCTCTGTACACTTTCTTGACCGCACCCGAGCCAAGGAGCTCCTTGTACCGCCCATACCTCCCCGTTGGGTCTACCTCCTCGAACAGCTCTGAATCTCTATCAGTATCAGGTGGTTCAGATACCTCTTCGCTTGTCATCTGAGATATTGTTACAAAGCGATCAAACGTCAGAATTAATCACCAATTGCAATCACAAACAGATGAATTGAACATAAACACTACAATATCTCAGATTATCACGGATCTAAGACAATTCATCCACAAATTCCAATTCATTCTGGTAGAAAGCGAAATCAAACTCTAGGTTTTCGGTCAAGCCTGAACTACGAACGAAATTGAAAGATAGCTTAATCTTAACTACAAGTAAAAAGTCTCGAAAAGTCAGAATTTCGAGCCGATCAATCAGAATCCTAGAATCTTCCAAATGCGAAACCAAAGAACACCGACATCAAACCATATGAGAAGACAACAATTCACAATTATGCGAACGAGCGTTCAACCTAACAAACCACTACATTGAAGTGCATGGAGCAATCGATTCAATTCCGGAAAAAAATCAACCAAATCAAAGAAGATCAAAAGTCCATACGAGTACCTCTATAGCCAAATCCTCAAATCAATTACAAAAACAGAGCGGAAAGAGATAGAACCTTGAAAGTCGGAATTGCAGAACGAAGCGTAGACTCAACGTGAGAAAAGGATCGGAAGAAACCGAAAGCGTAACAATGGAAACGGGAGCGGCAGGGTTTTTGGGCTGTGATTAATCGGTTATTTATATAGAAGAAGGGATTTTCGTCTCCAGAATAGGAAAGCAACAAAAAGATAAAAAGAATTTGCGCGTTATCTTTTTTTTTTCGAAATTGGGCCGTTAGGGTTAGGTAGAATTTTCCCTGATTCGAGACTTCGGTTTTACTGTTAATCTTCATCGTTGGATCACCACATGTAATTAGCGATTTGGATTGTGGATTATAACTGTTACTATTTTTTACTATGAGGATTTGATTTTGATAGGATTAGAAAATAAGTTTTAATTTTACTACGTATTGATTAATCAGGGGTTTGTACACTTGTGCATGAAGTCATCGTACCCTACAAGTTAGGAGATATAGAATCTGATTTAATTAATCCATACATATATCTTATAAAATTCTATATATTCATAAGTTTAATATGATTGCCTATTTTTCGAGAAATATATCACATGGGCTGAGATATATTATGATTCGGTTAAAAAACTTCATATATATTAGTAGATTGTAGATTTTAAAAATTTTGGATTATGGATCGAATCAAATCAAGATAAATCATCTTTTAAAACGATTTAACCTTAGCAAAACAAGACGGACAAATTTTCTTCCATCATTGGAACTTCTATATTGGAAAAAAATGGCAAGTTAACAATTTTCATGTGTGATAACATCTTATTTCTAGCATATCCTAAAGTATAAGAATATTATCCACCAATTGTCAAATACCTAGTCAATATCAGAATTGTCTCGATTATGCCTTTATTTTTTTGCATATATATTAATCAATCAACAAAATCTATCTATTACTATATACTAAAGCTGAAGCAAATTCTGCCACCATATTGCGCCACATCACCCCCTTTTTTAAAATCTATCTTATTAAATCTTGATTCTATCATAATCTTATAGATACTTAATTAAAATATTAGTTCTATATTAGAATTTGTGTTGTTTAACTAATAACTCTATCCAAATATATAAATCTCTATCTTATCATTATACACACTTAATTAATACATAAATCTATCATAAACCTTTTATTTAAAAAAGTATTTTTTCGTCACAATCTATAAATCATAATTATAATATTTTACCCATATAATTAAATATCATATTAAATTTAAATTATTTTCGTAATTTTATTATGGTATTTTTTTTAAATCATCAATGTTAGCAAATTCTACCACTATATTTAAGAATATTAATCATTCTATCAAAATAATATATTAAATACATTTTTTCTATCATATCATATTAAAATGTTAATAAAAAAATTATATGTTATATTTAACATATATATCACTAATATTGCATATTGATTACACTTTAGAAAAAAAGATGAATTTCTTAATTAAGATAATAATTCACTCAGAAAAAATAAATATATATACGAGATAACTTGGTTTTCCATTTAACTTATTAAATATTATCTATATTGTTAATATTATAATATATTAATTCGAATTTTATTTAAACTTATTCATTTTATTATATAAGTTAGTTTTAAGTAATTTAATTTAAATACCAAAAGATTTGTATCAATTGTTAATAAAATATGGTAATGCATCTTATTTTATTTCATTCTTCCTCAATTATTTAAATATAGGCTTATATTTGTATAAAAAGTAAATACACAAATAAAATTTATTTATATATATGATGATATACAATAATTATGTCATTTTATAATCCAAAAAATAAGCGTCTTTATAAAACAAAGTATACATATGATAATATTTGTAATAGTTATAGTAAATTCATACACAAAGTAATAAATGAATAAATAACACCCCCGTACAAGGTACGGGTCATCTGCTAGTTATTTGTAGAATCTACACATGATATCAGTTAACTTTTCTTATAATTGTATCTCTAGAACACGATCACTTCAACGATATCCACACACGATTGACTTTTATTTCTCTTACTAGCGATCAGGCCCGTGCATACGCACGGGTTCATATTATAAACAGATTTTATATATAGAATTTTAGAATTATTTGTTTTGTTAAACATAATTAAGTATATTGAATTATTTTACATATAATTTAATTTAGTGTATAATTGAATTATTTAATAAAATTTTAGTATTTTGTTTTAACAACCTCTCTTGCATTTAACTGCACTTTATGTTTCAGTTAATTGAAAAAGACAATGAGTTGAAGGACAGTTTCAAAAGGTTATTGAAATTTCAAAAATCTATTTCTTTTATCGTATAGTTTGTAAAAAAAACATATGAATATTAGGTGTTATTTTTTTTGCCTAGTCTATATGCCTCTATATCGATTAATAAATAGATATATGTATATATATTTAATATTTTAAAAAATAATTTATTAGATTTGTGTTATGAAATTCTAGTTATAGTAATAAGTAATATATTCAAAGTAAATTCAAATGATCTATAATATTGAAAGTGAACAACAAATATTGGCACCTTCCTACATTTTTGTAATATTATAATATAAAAAATATTGGAATATCTTTAGACATTAAAATGATGCACCAACAATAAATTAGATTAATGATTAATATTATATATGTATGCAAGACAAAATGAAAATGATCTATAGTATTCAACGTGAAAAATAATATTTGTCTACCTTTGCAATACAACTTAGGTTTCCAACTAAAAATTCTAAATTATCTATAAAATAATTAAAATGTGAAAAATTAATTTTCATGTGTGATAGGTTCAGAATTTAGAAGTTTTTTTAACCATTAAGTTATGCATAAATATAGAAATAATTTTAAATTATAAGTGCATATAAAAATTTGTGACCAAATACATCATATTGATTACTTTTTTCATTCTCAATATTTTTCTATGTTTTATGTTCTCATGTAAAGATAATTTTCTTTATTCAGTAATATTAATATTAACATTAATGTATCATGAAGACATTTAATATCCCCTCATGTATACAACTTTATATATGTAGTATACATAAATATAGTTTTCAAATGGTCACTTTTTGTATTCACTTTTTAGTTTTCTATAGGAAACAAAATACTAATTTATACATTCTAATACAATAGTTTGTTTTTTAAACCAATTACCTTTTTTATTCACTTCTTTATGCTCATTAATGTGTCATGATGACATTAAATACCTCTGTGTTGATACCAGGAACCGTCAACGCGGTAAAACACCCCACCAGAACAAAATATTGCAAAGTATAAAACCTCTCAAGGTGGCGTCAGGCCCAAGAGCCCTGCTCCCATCGTGATCCGAACAATAAACCCCTGCCAAAGCGTAGTCCGAAGAGCACAACCTGGTTGACAATGTACGCATCGCGTACATCGCCTCCCAACCGCGAGGAGAGGAGCCCGTCCCATCCATGCAAGTGGGCGGGCGGCAACGTCCCATCAGGCGAGCGGTGGGCGGCAACGTCCCATCCGGGCTTCCGATTGGCCGGTTCCGCGGCCACCACCCCAAGAGCCAATCCAAGGGCGACACGTACTCGGGCGGCGCTCGTCCCACATCGACGTCTCGGTCGATCTCGGCCCGAATTCGCCTATAAATAGCGGGCTCCGCACACCAAGGGGGAGATCGAAAAACTCGTGAATCACACACTCACTGGATCTCGTGCTAAGATCATTGTTGTAACCCGATACACCTAAACGCGATAGAGAATCTCAGTCTATTGTAATCCAACGAGCTAAATACAAAATATCCTTCATATTACCCTCACCGCGTTGAACACCACTAGCGACCACATACTTTCCATCCCTACGTCTATTGATTCGGTTGAGTTCAAACATTGTGCTCTCATCGCGTTCAAGACATATCGGTGTTTTCGGACGCCAACATTGGCGCCGTCTGTGGGGACGCCTCAAACTAAGCAGGCACCGTTTCAACCGACGCAGTGATGGACGCTAACAGCAACAACGCTTACTACGCTGACGGCGCAGCCTTCGGGATGCAGCCGCCACCTCCGTGGTATTACGGGTCACCACCCGTACCGCAACCACAGGCCATGCCAGGGTGGAACCCGGGCTTTCAGCAGGGTTTCCAGCCGCAGGTCCCATTCCAGGGGTACGTCCATGTGCAGTACTTTCAAGAGTACGCACCCGCGCAGGAGCCCTACGTGGAGGAATACGCCACCACCAACGGGAGTTCGACGGGGCAGGAGGTGGAGCAGGACACTCCCAACGCGTTGTCGCCTCCCAACCCTCACTTTCAGGGCTACGCCCCTGCGTACCACTACGGCCAGGGCGCGTACCCCATGCCGCATGGGCGCACTCGAGACACGGCCACGCCGCTCGCAGTTGCATAAAGCCTTAAAACATCAAAAACTCCACAGACGTTAGGGAAACCCGAGTTGCCGTCCTCGCTCGTGGTTGACCGCTAACGCGCGCGATGCGCATGGGCGCACTCGAGACTTACGGCTACGCCGCTCGCAGTTGCATAAAGCCTTAAAACATCAAAACTCCACAGTCGTTAGGGAAACCCGAGTTGCCGTCCTCGCTCGTGGTTGACCGCTAACGCGCGCGATGCGCATGGGCGCACTCGAGACTTACGGCTACGCCGCTCGCAGTTGCATAAAGCCTTAAAACATCAAAACTCCACAGTCGTTAGGGAAACCCGAGTTGCCGTCCTCGCTCGTGGTTGACCGCTAACGCGCGCGATGCGCATGGGCGCACTCGAGACACGGCCACGCCGCTCGCAGTTGCATAAAGCCTTAAAACATCAAAAACTCCACAGTCGTTAGGGAAACCCGAGTTGCCGTCCTCGCTTGGGGTTGTCCGCTAACGCGCGCGATGCGCATGGGCGCACTCGAGACTTACGGTTACGCCGCTCGCAGCTGCATAAAGCCTTAAAAACATCAAAAACCCCTCATGATTTTCTGCTAATGCGCACAACCCTATTCTACTCGCCTGGTGTCAAGCGCGGTTCTAGCACCTAGCTTGGCATGGGGTTGGGTATGGCGAGTAACCTTTTATAGTTTCTAGTCCGTGTCATACGGATTCGCAAGTAGATTTTGGTGGGTGTGGTATTTATTAGTTGCAAAATCACGAGTGGCTATGGAAGGCAGAGAATTTAGATGAAAAATAACTCAGCAACATGTTCAAGAATCCAAAAATTGATGTTCACGGGGGCTCAAATTTGCAAGACAATGATTATGCACAAGTGAAAGTAGGCGTAGCTTTTTTCATGAGTGGAAGGTGGGGATGAGAGATGCTTTATCTTTGTACCCATCTAATCACAAGTTAATGAAACCCAAAATTCGGGAAAGTTAAGCAAATTCTTTGGATTTTTAATATAATTACAAGTTTTAGTTTAAACAATTTTGTGTCGCCTATGATTGTGTTCTTTGAAGATTGTCCAAGAAAGCTAATTTATCATCATAATAGCATAGAAATACCATATTAGTAAGACCTTCTTCACTTTCACCCAAAACAATTAATTCCTCTAAAAAAAAATTATTTTACCTCGTTATAATATACATATCACATCTCTATATTTACGTTTTTCAAATCAGTTTTTTCATCCAAAACATATATTTCATCTAAAAACTATTTTTAAGCAACAAAGTGAAACAAGCCATACGTTGTTTTAGGAGAGTCACCCATCCTAATATTTTGGAGATTGAAGACGATCATTTTTTATCATTAACGATGTTAATAATGCTTCAAGTCATCCATGAAAAAATAGAGATAATTGTTGATATATGCTGTATTTCTTATTAGGCTTTAGGCCTTTTTTTTGACCACATTTGTTTATAAAATCAACAAAATAACCAATTTCATTATCACAAGATGTGTATACTTGTGGACCTGTGGTCCTTATGAAATCATTCATACCTAAATCGAAAGAATGTCATAGAATACATTAGAAGTGCTGTCTTACATAAATGCTTATTTCATTTCATCAACAATTGTATACTAGATCTAAGTATACGTTGTTATACCATGAATCTCTTTCACAAACAACAAAAGCTAGTTGTTGTCACAATTATCAATTACCCAAATTGAATGCAAATGTGCGCACACATTTTTTTCCGGGCAAATGACACAAGTAGCAACAGCAACGATAATGACAATAGGCCCCTCCTGAATAAATAAATAAATAATCCCAAGCTCATAATTCTTATTTTGAAAAAAAAAAGCGTGAAAAACCGTAAAGATTGAAAAATAAAATAAAATAAAATAAAATAGACGGCCCAATTGCCGTTCAGATCCAACGCAAACGAGAGAGTCAACTACACTTCTCCGTCCTGAAAAAACAGTTCCTTCTCTCTCGATCCCTCACAGACATCTAGTAGCAGTCCACTCCGCAATTACCAATTTACCCTCCCCCAGCCCCTCCGTTGCTCGTCTCCGGCGATAATGGAACGAGTTCGGAGCTCCGACGACAGAACGGCGAGGGATTCGGCTGAGCTGGACGCCGCCGGCAATGTTCCGGAGTCGAACGGCGACGATGAGCCTGGAAGAGGCGGATCTAGCAACGGCGGTGGTGCCAGGTACAAGCTCATGTCTCCGGCGAAGCTCCCGATCTCGAGGTCGCCGTGTCTGACCATTCCCCCGGGGCTCAGTCCGTCTTCGTTTCTCGAATCTCCGGTTCTTCTCTCCAATTTCAAGGTTAGCGATGTGCTTCTTTTTGTTTGCTTGCTCTGGAGTGCGATTTTGGCTGGTGTTTGATGATCTGTTTGGCTTGGTGAGGAAACGGAGGACGAGAGATGTGGAAATTTGGATCTAATCTGCGATTCGTTGTGAGTAGTAGGGTTGAACTTGTCTTTTGATGTGAGAGGAATCCTGTGCGAGGAATCGGACCTTTTTTCTTCAATTTTCTCGATGAATTGATCCACTAGACGGCCTGCTCACCGTTGATTTTCTGGAGTGTATTAATATCTATGAGAATTTATGTAGGAATTGTTTAGAAATATCTTGGCCTTTTAAGGGAATATAATCACTTTCGAGCTTTCTGAGTGTGTTATCTGTATATGCGCTTCTTTCCATCCTACTATAAGTTTGTGCATGACAATGTCTAGTGGGGGAACTTCTGGGAAGCCATGATATATGTTTGATTCTATTACCTAAGAAAAGGTTTCAGAATTGGGATTATTATATGTCATTTGGTTGCATCTGTTCTCTCATGTGCTTCTTGATGCTTTTATTTTACTGTCAGATTCTGATGCTCATCAAGGAAGAAAAGGAAAATTCTTTCATCAGAACGGTTCTTTATGCTCATCAATCAGCATAGGTTATAGTTTACCCTGTGATTCTCTTAGCCTCTTAGGAGAATATGGCCTAGCCTTTACAGTTTACAGTATTCAAGCTTTTTCTTCGTTGCAAATCAGAATGTGTGTTGCTTTTACTTTCATTCTTTAGCTTTTCGTATTTCTGCCAAGTTTTGGAGATTTGATAAGCAGCCAACTTCATGTGCTTACTGTGGGAAGTTGAGCAAATCATGGATTGTCCCTATGATGATTTGTGTAGATTTAAAGTTCTTAAACCACCTTGTGAAAAATCTTTGTATGAAGAGGTTTTGGAAGTATGAGAACCACTTGTACTATCATTTTCTAGGATTTCTCTTGAAGGTTTGATATATATAAGTTGTTAGCTTATTGGCTAAGTTCCTTGAACCAGGTCCAGATGTGAATGCTGCTTTCCCCTTGTTAGCTTATCGTTTCATTCCCTATAAATAAAGTTCCACTTATTTTTGTTGGACGGTCTGGAATTGAGCATTTTTATATCACTGTATTCAACACGAGGATAGTATCAAAAGCTCTTTTTAGCCAAAAAATGAAAGAGTGTTGCTTATTGCCTTTTTTCCTAATTTTCCAGGCAGAGCCCTCCCCCACTACTGGCTCTTTCTTTAAGCCTCAAATGCTGCATGGATATGGAGGCTCCACCATATTCTCATCAATTATAAATAGCTGTAGTGCCATGGATGGGAATTCAGTAAGCCGCTTTGAGTTCCAACCCACTTCAGGATCAAATTCTGCTGCAGGCCTCTCTCTTGCAGGGCAGTCGGTAATGCCTTAAGTAAACCATTTCTGCTGTCACTGAAAAGCTTTATCATTTGAATTGATGTATAGGTTATCTAAGTATTGATTTATAGGTTATCATAAGTCCACATTGTCATTCGGATAGCTTAATTTGCCTATTTTTCTGCTTTCTGCATGCAGATTATAAGTTAGAATTCCAATCTGTGTTTACAGCTGATGTTTTTTTCGGAAGAATAAAACCTTAAGATGCTTTTTTTAGGTTAAAAGGTGTCGACATACCCATTGTGCAGTCATAGAAGAATCATTTGATTGACATAAACCAAAAAGCATATTCCTGACATTAATGAGGTTATGCACCTGTATATGTATCTGCTGCTGTCATACTCTACCTTACTTTTTCTTCTGTAAACAAGGCTCCTGCAGATTCAAACAATCAACAAACTGGACAGAGTATACAGGTCCAAGCACAGAGCATGCCTCGTTCGTTCGCTTCATCTGCTGCAGTCAGAAGTGATGTAGCAGCTTCCTCGAGTGAACTGAGCCTCTCTGCTCCTATTCAAGAGTTCGTCCCAAATGACACTTTACCTGCACATACTGATTCTGATGAATCAAATCAAAAAATTCTTGAAGCTGTACCACATACTGACCCCAACGGGGTAGCTTCATCCATGAATGAGCGCACATCTGATGATGGATATAATTGGCGTAAGTATGGACAAAAGCTTGTTAAAGGGAGTGAGTATCCTAGAAGCTACTACAAGTGTACACATCCCAACTGTGAAGTCAAAAAATTGTTCGAGCGTGCCCCTGATGGAAAGATAACAGAGATCATCTACAAGGGTACACATGATCACCCTAAACCTCAACCTAATCGACGTTTGTCTGCTGGTTCTATGTTATCCATTCAAGAAGAAAGATCTGATAAATTCTCTATACCTGGTGGTCAAGAAGGTAACTAAAACTATTTAAGTTTGATTTTTTTTTTAAATTTTTGAAGGTTCAAATTCTTAAATGTTTTGTTTGCCTCTGTGTTGAAGACAAAGCTTCTACAGTATCCGGCCAAATAGCACAAAACAAAGATTCTGCTGTCACTGGTGAACCGTCTGCTACTAAAGCTAATGAAAGCATTGTAGAAGTTGGACTCTCACCTTTGAACAGAATACCAGATGATGCTGATGACGATGATGACCCCTTTGCAAAGAGGAGGTATTATACTTGTTTTATAAAGCTTATTTTCTCTAAAAGATTTTTGGAACCTGGACAAATTCATAATCATGAACAATAAGCAGGAAAATGGAGCTCGGTGCCATGGACATCAACTCAGTGATCAAGCCTATTCGGGAGCCACGTGTTGTTGTTCAGACTCTGAGTGAAGTTGATATTCTGGATGATGGCTATCGTTGGCGAAAATATGGGCAGAAGGTTGTGAGGGGCAATCCCAATCCAAGGTATGCTTTATAACCATCTTTATTGACAATAGTCATCTTGGGCAACTCTACTAAGTTTATGCATTACTAATCAACTGTGGGACATGTCTAGCCTCTGTTTTTTCACTAATTGGGAATGAGATTTTCTTGGTGAACATGGGCCAAATATAAAATCCGTGTCTGTAAATTGTGAGATCTTTTGTCCTTGCAATTCTGTTCTGTTTGTGGAATTGGATCTTAATTCTGGTTGCAACTGATCTCACTCTTGCTTGAACCTATCCTTGATACTGTTGTCAATTTGAGGGGGGGGGGGGGTTGTGATATTTGACTCAAATTTATCTTGGCTTTATCTTGGCTCATTTCGAACTTGGCTTATATGGAACTTGTTGTGAATTCAAGTTTGTAAATCTTCCTCTCAACTTTTTCATCCTTTCCAGGAGTTACTACAAGTGCACCAGTAATGGATGCCCGGTTAGGAAACATGTGGAGAGAGCGTCCCATGATCCCAAAGCAGTCATAACCACATACGAGGGAAAACACAATCATGATGTCCCTACTGCAAGGAACAACAACCATGACACAACGCCTAGTTTGGCATCTCGGGCCAGGCAACAAGATGGTGAATCAGTGAGCCTTGATCTCGTTGTCGGTACTAGCTCTGCTGCTGAAAACGCACCTGATCAACACCATTCAATGGAAACCGAGCGTGCCCTTAGTCATCAAGCCCAGATGAACAGATCAAATCTGTTGCTTCTTCATGCGGGCCAAGTTAATACTTATCCTGGATATGTAAATGGCGCCATGGTCATGTATGCAAACCATGGGGAAGGGCTTAATGTTAGAAACCAGCCATTGAGCCATTCCACACATCCTTACCCACAGAACATTGGCAGATTACTGATGGGTCCTTAAAAAGGGTAAAGTTTGCCATACTAATAAAAGGGATCGAGGAAGAACGGGAAACTGAAAAGAGGCGATTTTGTTATGTAATTTCCCCTATGATGAAAAATGTCAGTAGAATGGCAAGCTTCTGCAGGTTGAAGAAATAGTGTTGTATGATCATCCTGCTTGCCATGCTTTGTGATGTTTCTAGTTATTAAAATAGCTTTCTTATAGTCTCTGTATATTCTCACCAGAGCTTATTGTACAGAAAGTTCCAAACTCAAAACAAAGTATTAAGTTGCCTAAGAAGACAACTGTAGAAGCTCTTGCAATTTGCTAGCTTGAACACATCGGTGAGAATTGAGAAAGGATTGTATATGTTTTTTCAGGTAATGCTATGAGTATCTATGTTTTTTTATGAATTGTCATTTGTGGGTGAACATTTTGAGTAGAATTACCTCTTTTTAACTACATGCTGGCACTTTCTCGCGCTTCCACTAAGCTGTATATTGAAAACGACATGGGTACATATGAGAGAATGCATCTGAAAAGCGGTGTCATTGTCTGAATTGGCTGTGTTTTGGGGGAAAACGAGAGAATAAATCCATGGAAGATCCCATCAGAAAATTGTCAATATGCATGTGAAGGACATTCATTTAGGTGGTAAAGATTTGTTGTTTGTTTTCTTCCTCCATTCTTCTGTAGTAACAAGTTTGGACTATTAGAGCATGTTTTGGTGTCTTATAGCCATAATCTGTGGTTATTATAAGGTCAATCCATCATCCCTCTACGGCTTTCTTCTTCCTCTTCTGCTAATAATGAGTTCAATATAGTTCCAAATTGAAATTCTACATCCCCATTACACTGACTTTTTGTGATTTTCCCAGCTGTTCCTTTCTTCCTTTAGTGCTAGCAACAATGCCATTTAATGCATTGCAGGCAGTATACAAAATTTATAAATTCCTCAGTTTTGTCATCTCATCCTGAGGCTGTACACTTTAAGTTCACACTGAGACACGTTACTGCAAAAATTGCCATTGAAAGCAGCCAATTTCAAGTAGCTGACATTTTCACAGCACTTTGGTTAGTGTACTCCTAGCATTTTCCAACAAAAACATGCATGCAATCTGGGTTTCATGGAAGAAGACTGTAAACTGTGGGGATAAGTTAAAAGATGCTGTACAGCCACTACAGAGAGCAAATTCAGAAGAGAAATTTCAAGTCACTTCTGAGCTGAAGCTTATTAGAGATAGCTCTAGAAAGGAAATCTGCCGGAATCGCTATCATGGTAAACTCTTAATTTCACAAACCCTGTCTTAGAAACATTTTTTTTCCTTCTAATTCAACTACAATATTTTTCAGAGCTCAAAGAGGGAGATCCTTCTAGGAGTGTGATTGAGAAGATACTAAGCACGGCTTGTTCTTCCAACACCACGACAAACCCTCCTCAGCAATCTATAAAGATCAAACAGGTCCTAAGGGTGAAGAATCCACAAGAGACAGTTGAGAGATTTGAAAAGTACAGAGAAAGGGTGAAGAAGAAAGCGAGTGTAGATCAGCTCAAGCAACACCCACGAAGCGTAGTGGACGGAAACGAGCTCCTCTGCTTCTATCCAACCACCATGAATTGCTGCATCACAAGAAAACCAACCAAATCAAGATCTGGTGATTTGTGTGAGGATTATTGGTGCAGAGCTTGTAGGATTATTGAAACCAGGTTCCATGTGGAGCATTACAAGAGGAATGGGATAATCCAAATGAGTATAACAAACTGTACGAGTCCTATATGTTGGAGTGGTGATAGTATTCAAAAGGGGAAGAAGACCGATGATGTGAAGAGAGCTGTACTTATCTGTAGGATGGTAGCTGGTAGGATTATGAATCTGGTTGATGGTGAAGGTTGTGAAGAAGATGAAGGTAGTTATGATTCTATAAGAGGAGAAGGGTTTTCACCGTACTCTGAGTATTTGATGGTCAGGAATCCAGATGCTGTGCTACCTTGTTTTTTAGTTGTGCTTTGAATCTGAGCCTTTGGTGCAATATGTATAATATTGAAATTCAATGCATTTTTCAGTTACCTGCTGTTCAAGGCTCTATCTACTTGTCTAGAGCCCCCTCAGAATTTTAGTTTCTTAAAATTGCATTGGACAAATAAGATCAACAGAAACTGATGAAGGAAAATCTGTTCTACTCATGAATCCTAACAACACTCTGCAAAAGCAAGAGAACTGAAGTTTAAAAAAAAGAAGAGAAAAAACAAGTTATTCAAAATGAAACTATGCACATTCTTGTGCTCACATGAGCAAATTGTGGCAGATGGCATACCGGTGTACAGACAGAAGAGTAGAGCCAGAATACAATGGCCTGCTAAAGCCACAATCAAGAGAAAAAACTGCAATTAAAGTAGTGATGACAGAACCATCACCAAGGAACACCTCAGAGCATTGCATTGCATTGCATTGCATTGCAATGAATATCAGAATGCAGTCATAAACTCCAAAGCTACTTGATAATACTGAATACAGTTCAAACTAGCAAATGCTTCACTGAGAGCAAAGGCTGTCACTCTTCCTAACATTCTAATTTACTTCCTAACCAACATCTTTATGCTAAAACAACATGAGGTGCAGATTGTATCTAATCTCATACCACATAGCGATGTTTGAATGATAATCGGAGAGATTTGATCATTCAGCAAAGTGTATTAATCTATCTGGCATTTGGAGGGAAGCACCACAACTAGTTGTTATCAAGTAAGCACAGACAGCAAATGTAAAATCCAATGTTTGGATGCTCAACATTATGATCACAATGCTAGATAATGTTAGATGTGCTTTATAGAATAGCATTGGCAAAGCAACTAAATCTCTGTGATAACAGAACACACGGTAAATGAGAAGCCATAGTTTTACATGTAATCTCAAGTCTCAACCAGATAATCATAAGTTCCAGAAATTATTCAAACAGATTCACTGAAACTAAAACCCCCATGGAAAAGGAGAATGCTTCATACAAGACCTTGAGAGGAAGGATTGTTCTTCAAAAAAACAAACTTCTCCCTAATTCCAAGATTCACTTTTTCAGCTTCTTGTAGCGAGCTACCTCGTCTTCATTAGGGAAGAACCCCATCAATCGACCAGCTGAGTTCTGGTAAGCGTACATAAACCCCCCCATAATCCCAATCAATCCGCCAGTCACCATGGACGGGCCCCTAATCCCAGGCTTAATCCCTAAAAAAACACACACACACACAAATGCACCAGAAATCAGAACATCGGAAACGCGAATCCGATCAATTGCGAACTGAAATCGCGATAAAGGAACGAAATATACCGGACAAGTAGCCGACGGTGACGGAAACGCCGGTAATGGTGGTGAGCCGGAGGTAATCGAGGGCGCTGAAGTTTCCGACGACGGTGGTGAAAGGCGGATTCCGATCAATTACCGGATATTCAGGCTTCGCCGAGGCGGTGATGTCGGTGTTCATCTTCAATCTCTGGGAAAGCTCTCGATCTGACCTCGATTAGCCGTCAACCCCTTTCTCTCTCTCTCTCTGCCCAGGATGCCTCTGTAGTGTTGTACCCTGATCTTGCCCATGGACCAAAACGCGGCGTTTTCGTACTAAACCACAACCACCCTTGAATAGGGTTATTTTCAACAAACCACCCATATAAAGTGCAAGTGCACAAAACTGTCCTTGCAAAAGAGATGTTAGGCATATGATGAGCAAGACATGAACCTAAATTCAATGTGCATAAATAATGGATTAGGTTAGGTACAAGGAATAAACCTCAAATTAATGAAAAGGAAGGCTTTTACAAATAAAGCCAAAATCAATATAGAGAAGTTTAAATTGAAACTTAATATAGTGAACGATATTCGCAAACTTGAAAACAAGTCCATAGATCCAAATGAAAACGATGAAAGAAATATAGTAATTAATAAATATTTAGCATGTTAATTCAAAAGAAATATTGCCAAAAAAATAGTACATTTATTGTCTAAAACATATGAAATTTGGTTAGGCATTTAAATTTAACTTTGTTAATATGACATCAATAAGTATGATATTTATTACGGAGTACCATTTTATTGTCTAGATGTTTAAGGAATTTATTATAAGTTTGGGAGTAAATAATGTATTTTAATACGGAGTATTATTTTAACTAGATGTTTAGCTTCCAAAATCATTTTAAAAAACATTTTCATTTATATAATCCTTAAATTTAAACGCTTGAAAAAATAGGAAAAAAGAAACCCTAGTACGATCACCGGCAAGAAAAAATAACCCTCCACCCAACCGGAGCACCGCCTATTCGCCCAAAGGCGGTGAAGCAAGTATAAATTCCATAAATTCCAACCCAATTTCCTTGTGCTCCACGCTTCTCCCCTATATTCCTCGCTTACCCTTCTCTCCATAAATAGCCCACCACTTCGCAAGCTGTTTCTCCTGCCCGCCTAAGCCTCTCTCCGGTGAGTTTTCTCCCGCCGTTTCCTCTCTGTTTTCGCCGATTTTCCCAATTATGCGTTGTTTCGAAACCCTAGTCTAATTCCGGTCAGTCTAGGGTTTATCGATCGTCCGACTATCGGATCTGCTGCTTTTTTGATGTCTTAACGATTGCTTGTGGGTTTGTTGCTGTGTTTCTTAGTTTTGCAGGTTGATTACGGTTTTTGATTTTGGAGTCCGGGAGTATGTCGAACATGGGTACGTTTGAATTCCGCTCTTTAGTGTTTGGTTGAGAGAGATTAGTAGGTCCTGTTTTGCCACATCGCCATGCAGATAGCTTAATTCCATTCAGTGCTAGCTTTTGTCGTGTCAAAATTGAAGTAGCAGTAATTTAGTTGTGAAGTTGGATGATGAGTAGGTCTGTTTGATTTTTCCTAGATGAAATACTCTCTGGATAGTTGGTATTAGAGTAGACAATCATGGAACTGATGCTATTGATTAGACCCTAGAGTGATGTTATTGATTATTCATGAAGTCATGATGTTGCATGATGAATGTTAACTTTGAGGCTAAATTCTTCTACTTTTCCTGATTCAATTTTTTTTGGCAGATATTGCGGCGGAGATTCGTGCTTTGCAGCTTGATTCAGCAGGTACTTGCTTACAAAGCATGTGATATAATATGTGCATAGATTCATGCATGCTTCAGTTTTCCTTAATATGATTTTCTCTGGTGTGTGGTTGGTTGGTATTCTTGCTTTAAGTAGATGATAATGGTGCAATGAACGTGGAAGAATCCAGTCTACAAGAAGCTAATCAACATCATGAAAAGATGGGCAAAGGCAATACTTTTTTTCTCCCATAGTAGTATATACTCTCAGAGTCAGCGCAGAATATATATTTGGCAGTTTGTTGTGCTGCTTAATATCTCCTTGCTTTGTGAATTATGTTTCTTTAATACGGTGTAATACTGTAATCTGATATATATTGACATTAGTTGTGCAACTGCCTTTGTCTTTCTCAGATACAGAAGAGTCTCATGCACAGCCTGTTGAAGCAGAACCACAGCATGAAACTTTTGTACCAGAAAGTGTGGCACTAGGTAGTTTAAAGATCACACTTTCTTGTTGCTTGATTGCCCTATTCATATTATGTGATTTGTTTTACTATGATGTATTATCACTTTTTTTAGTGAAGGAGAGGAATGCTTCAGCAGATGAGAATCACGAAGAAGTAGGTGATAAGGAAGAAGATAACGCTGAGAAACGGCACTTAAATGTTGTATTCATTGGTCATGTTGGTAAGTTCCTCTTCTTAGCAATCCTATTTTATACTTGTACTGTTAGTGCTCTCTTTATAATGAAATCTTTGTAATGGAAACTATGTGATGTATTTGTTTTGCAGATGCGGGCAAGTCAACAATAGGTGGCCAGATACTTCTTGTAAGTGGCCAGGTTGACGAACGTACTATTCAAAAGTTTGAGAAGGAAGCTAAGGATAAGAATAGAGAAAGCTGGTGAGCCCTTTTGTGTATTGGTTGAATTGTCTTTAACAAGCAAGTACTTTAATATGAAATGGGATTGTTCTGAATATTTTTGCTCTTCTTATCAGGTACATGGCATACATTATGGACACAAATGATGAAGAGCGTACCAAGGTTATGATCAGGATTTGTTCCTATGTTCTTTTTTGTTCTGTGAAAAATGCAATGGATTTGAAGTGTGAACAGTTAAATCGATTTGATAATATATTCTGTTCTTGTATACAGGGGATAACTGTTGAGGTTGGAAGAGCTCATTTTGAAACTGAGACAACGAGATTTACCATTTTGGATGCTCCGGTAACTCTACTTTCTCTGTATTTTGGAAAAGTTTCCTTGGTGCTACTAATCTTTGAATGGGCTTACTCGCATTTATCTTGTAAAAAGAACCAGAGATCCCCCCCCCCCCCCCTCTTTTTCCTTGCTTTCCTGTATGCTTGCTAAATATTCTTCCATCTTTCTATACCCCAGGGTCACAAAAGTTATGTACCAAATATGATTAGTGGGGCTTCACAAGCAGACATCGGTGTTCTGGTATAGTTGTGGGATTTCCTTGCTTGTCAAAGTCTCTTTCTTTTTCTAAAGACTATGCCTTATCAATTAATTATTGTCTAGGTAATATCTGCGCGAAAGGGGGAGTTTGAAACTGGATATGAAAAAGGTGGACAGACCCGAGAGCATGTCCTGCTAGCAAAGACTTTGGGTGTCTCTAAGTTGGTAATAGTTGTGAATAAGATGGATGACCCTACTGTGGATTGGTCAAAGCAGAGGTTCTAATTGCTTACCCTACTTTTGAGTTTATGCTGTAGCACTTTGACAAAATTGGATGCTTACTGTAGTACTTGTTCTTAGTGATTATGTGCTATGTTTCTAGTAGGCCCTGATGTTTTACTCTAATGGCTGCTCTTTCCAGATATGATGAAATAGTGTCCAAAATGACTCCATTTTTGAAAGGATCTGGATACAATGTTAAGAAAGGTAGTGGGAAGGCTTTTTTTAATTGTTTCACCGAGGCTTATAATGAAAGCAATTTGCTGTCTACATTGTACGGAGTAGTTTTTATTTTGGCGTTTAGAGGTTTACTCGTGACCTTGCGCAGATGTCACGTTTCTCCCAATCTCTGGTCTGCGAGGTATGAACATGAAAACAAGAATGGGAAAGAGTGCATGCTCTTGGTGGAATGGTCCATGCTTGTTTGAAGTTCTTGATTCTATTGAATCTCCACCAAGAGACCCTAATGGTCTATTCAGGTAGATATATGTTTTCATATGTTATCTTCCATGTACATATGTTGATTTTTAGTGCAAGTTCAGAAAGTTAGCAAATGCATTGTTTAGTGCAATGGTCTATTCAGCTAGATATATGTACTTCATTCTTTCTTGCACTACAGATTCTGCTTAACTTTTTATAGCTGCTCGTTTTGACAAATTCTTTTAGTAGTTATTGGTACATGATTTCACCTGTACTCAAGATTCACAGTTGGTGAATAAAAGTGAGAGGTTTTACTGTGTGGGGTGTATTCAATTGGTCTTTGATTCTATCTGCTAATTTTATATCTGAAGCTGCCCAAGTTGGTACCTTCTTGCTGTCTGATCTTGGAATTTTGGTTTGTAGGATGCCCATTATGGACAAAAAGGAGAAGGGGACTGTTGTTATGGGAAAAGTTGAATCTGGGAGTGTTTGTGAGGGAGATTCATTGTTTGTAATGCCCAATAAGGTATTTTTCTAGTTCCTTTTTAATTTTACGGTTGGAGATTTGGGTTTTGTTTTTGAGTTGATAATTGAGGCTATCAGACTGATAAAAAAAACCAAAAGAGGCCTAATGGCCCTTCGTTTTGTTTCTAGCAACTTTAGCAATTCTTCTTTGATCATTTTCTTTTCAGGTTAGGGTTAAAGTCATGGGAATATCCATTGATGAGAAGGAAGTTAGATGTGCTGGACCAGGCGAAAATCTTCAAGTTAGATTGTCTGGGATGGAGGAAGAAATATTGTCGGGTTATGTCTTATCTAGCATATGTAAGTGTTATGTGGACTCACTTTACTGGGCTTTTTCTCTTGATTATTTTCAAATGTCCTGGTTGTTGATTAGATTATTGTTATGGTTGTGTAGATGATCGTTACTTCATAAGCCCTTTAACTTGTTGTGATCTTGGTGCATGGGACATAATGTTTTGCTCAATTTTTAGGAAAAATGACATTATTGTTATGGCTGTGTAGATTATTCTATGCAAATTAAAATATGTCTGTTTAGTACCTTTTTGTTAACTGTGTTGGTTGAATTTTGCAGCAAAGCCGGTAAAGGCTGTTCATGAGTTTGTAGCTCAACTGCAGATCCTGGAGTTACTGGATAATGTATGCTGTTTTCCAAATTTCAAACTCTCTATCAAAACGTTTCTTATACATTTTCCTTTGGATGGAATTGAACACTTAAGTATATAAAGTTTTCACCGATGGATTTTTAATTTTGAAACACTCTTGCTTTCTTAAGGCTATTTTTACTGCTGGGTACAAGGCAATCTTGCACATTCACTCTGTTGTGGAGGAATGTGAGATTACTGAGTTGCTCCATCAAATTGACCCCGAGACCAAGAAACCAATGAAAAAGAAGGTTCTTTTTGTGAAGAACGGAGCCGTTGTTCTTTGCCGTGTTCAGGTTTCATATCTTTATATTTGATTGACTATATTAGTCTATATTATGAACACATGCTTGAAATACTGATATTGCTTTGTTGTTTTTACAATTTTAAATGTTCCCAGGTAAACAATTTGATATGTATAGAGAAATTCTCAGACTTTCCTCAGCTTGGCAGGTTCACTCTCCGCTCCCAAGGTAAGTAACTAACTCTACAGAAATCAGTCCACTTCGAGCTGCCATATATTCATTAAATGCAGTAATCCAAATGCGCCTAAAATATCCGATCCCATATCTGTTTTGCAGGAAAGACTATCGCGGTTGGGAAAGTTACTGAACTTCCTAGCGTGAATGCTTAGATTGTCTAGGAGTTTTTGGACTTGAGGGGTTTGAATCATTCGGCGTCTTCCCAGTTTCTTGATAGTGTGTCAGCCGTTGAAAGATTTAAGAGTACACAGTAATCAGATCCATTCGTATACTATTGTTGCATATATTTGAGATTTCCATTCTTAGGGGACGTATGAATTGCCTTTACCTATTTGAGGTATGAGAAGAGCTTACGAAAAAATTTGATTTTTTTTTGAATTTGACAGTCATGAGGATAGTATATAGTGTTGCGAGATCTTTATGGGATTTCATATTAGAAATTTAGTAAAGAAGGTTACATCTTAGTTTTTAATTTTGTCTGTGCAAATGGAAATCAGAAGATTCAGATTAAGCTTTTGCCTCACACACACCTTATAGGGTTGAAGTCATCAGTACCTAAGCATGACATGAGAATAACATTATGCCGCACTTGTCAGCTACGGAGTAAATTGTTTGTGTACGTAGGGGCTGAGGCAAAGAATTGGGGTGTTTTGGTAAGGTTTGAAGAACCGTCCAAATCCCGCCACTATTTTTCTACTGTGGTTGCAAAACAACTAAAGTATGTTTATGACTTTATGGGGTCAATTAATTACTCCCTCCGTTTCAAAATACATGGTCTTTTAGAAAATTCACGCATATTAAGGAACTTTCATATTACCTAAATTACCCTTGTAAAAGTCATGCATTTTGTTTATCAAAAAGAAAAAGCATGCTTGCATGTTCTACTTTTTCAATAATTGAGGTTATCATGAGGGGCATATCTGGAGGGGCATATCTGGAAAGAAGAGGGAAAAAATGTAAAATGGTCATGTATTTTGAAACAACCTAAATTTTCTAAAAGGCCATGTTTTTTGAAACGGAGGGAGTATTAAACAAAGAATTGGGTGTTTTGGTATGGTATTAAGTATTGAACGTCCGAATCCCGCCACTATTTTTCTACCGTGGTTACAAATCAACTAAGTATGTTTATGTGGTGAATTAATTATTAAACAAAGAATTGTGGTGTTTTGGTAAAGATATTACGTATTAACCGTCCGAATCCCGCCACTATTTTTCTACCGTGGTTACAACTTACAAGTTGTCTAGATGAATCACGCTAGTCTTTCTTCCAAATGTGACTATATAAACTGCTGATCATCCGACTAGGTAAAGTACCATGCACCAATTCCAATTGAACCAAACATGACCATTTTGATCATCCAATTACTACTACTACTACTACTCTGCCTTGCTTTCCACGTTCCTTTGTTTGTGAGCTCCTCCCCTGCCTCTCCGAATGAACTGATCTCAGAGCAGCTATGCCATGACGACGAGCGCGAGGTCTTGCTCGAAATCAAGGTGGGATTCACCATCAAAAACGTATCCTACCCCTCAGGATATTGCTCATCGGATTATGCAAGAATCGGTTCGTGGAAGAACGCGACCGATTGTTGCGAATGGAGCGGAGTCCTTTGCGACCCCAGCACAGGCCATGTGACCCGTCTCAACCTCAAGTGTAGCTTCCTTTCAGGAACTTTCCGGCTGAGCAAGCTCCACAGGCTCCCAAGCTTGAGTCACCTCATCTTATCTCGAAACTACTTGTCCATCATCGATGACACAATGGCCGGATCCGGACCCGGGTCCACCTCTTCTTGGCCTAGCTTCCGGTTCCTAGATCTATCCTCTTGTAACCTCGGTCACTTTCCAAGTTTCCTAAGACAACAGGTGAATATTCAAGTATTGATGCTCTCCAACAATGGCATCCATGGGGTGGTGCCTGAGTGGCTTTTGGACCTCGGTAGCACTTCCTTGTCTATCTTGGACCTCTCTTACAACTCGTTGACGGGTGGCTTAGAGGTTCTTCCATGGCCGAACATGGTACAAATCGACATCCGTTCCAACATGCTTCAAGGTCCTCTGCCTGTTCCATCTCCTACAACAATTTATTTCTGGGCCTCGAACAACAACTTCAGCGGAGGCATTCCTACATCTTTGTGCGACATGGGCGTCCTTGCCTTGCTTGATGTTTCGCAGAACAACTTGACGGGCAAACTGCCTGACTGCTTGGCTTACCCCATTAGCCGATCCATGTTCATACTCGACCTCAGGCAGAATCAACTTCAAGGTGTGATCCCCTCTTCTTTCTTTGATGGAGGTTGTCCTGAGCTGTTCACTCTTAGCTTGAGTGACAACCGTCTTTGAGCAACTGCTTGAAGCTGCAACTACTTGATCTTAGAGGCAACGCCCTCGATGGCACCTTTCCTCATTGGTTAGGCGTTCTTCCGGGTCTGGAAGTCCTCATCTTGGGCTCAAATCGCTTGCAAGGCTCTCTAACGTGGTCAAATACGACGTCAACCCCATTCCAAAAGCTGCGAATACTCGACATCTCAAGCAACCGTCTCACCGGTGGCCTGCCAAGTGGTCTGTTGATGAGTATGAAAGCGATGGTTGAGGGAAACACTCAAAATGACACTTGGCCATACATGGGCGTATCTTATTATCAAGATTCAATCTTGGCATGGGTCAAAGGCAAAGATCGTCGACTTGATGCCATCTTGAATACATTGGTGCTTATAGATGCCTCTAAGAACAAGTTCAATGGACCCATCCCCGAAGCCATTGGGGGTCTCGTCTCCCTCCGGTGGCTAAACCTAGCTCATAACGACTTCGTTGGTAACATTCCGTCGTCCATGGCCAAGTTGACTCTATTGGAATCGCTAGACTTGTCATTCAACCGACTAGACGGGCACATTCCTAGCGAACTCGTGAATCTAAACGCTCTCGAGTTATTCAATGTTTCCGAGAACAATCTAGTCGGGTCCGTGCCAACCGCCAAACAGTTTGGCACATTCTTGGACAGCTCCTATCTTGGAAATCCAGGGTTGTGTGGTGAGCTTTTGACGAAGAAATGGGCGAAAAGGAATGAACCACGAAATTCGACATCGGTTGAAGGTAATGATCTTGAAGCATCAGGTTTCCATTTGTGGGAGTTTGTTCTGATGGGATTTGGAAGTGGGTTTTTTGTTGGATCTGTCTGGGGATTCCTAGTCTTTTGGCAGAGGACTCCTAACTGGCTAGGTAGATTGATACTCAAAGTAGAAGCACTTATCATGTTGCATTAGTACGTGGAGGAAGAGGCCTACGTACGTTAAGATAAAAGAAATTATCGTACCATTAATTATTGCTCGTTGTAAAATAATTAAGTTGCATTAGAACTGAAGTTACCTATCCATGTGTTGTTCTGTATTATATACATGTTCTTGCCTTGAAGACTTGAGTTTCATAAGGCTTTGAAAAAACATGCATCAAAAGTGAACGTTCCTTATACTGTAGTTTGTCCTAGAAAATAATTATGCACTAGAATACATCATAAGAGAAATGGTTTTACTTTCAATCATGTTTCCAAATGTATTTAAGATCGTCAAGTACTAACTATAGTTTTTTGGTTTTGGTTGAAAGTACAAAGTATAGTTTATATTTTTCCTAATTGATACTTTGTGACCCCTATAGTGGCCAATCGGCTTGACTTATGATAATGTACTATACCTACGGTTAGAAATGTAAACTTTATTACCAACTACTTTATAATTGTTATTAATAACCAAAGTACTTGACCCTATAAATTAGTTGGGCATGTACCATCAATTAGTAAGTCTAAAATCTTGATAACCAATAACTTAACCCTATAGATTATGGAAACCGAATTATAGCTTGAAAACAACCAACAACGACGACATAACATTAGCAAGCTTGAACATTAATTTACAATTAATGCTAGCTATGTACATAGTTGTTGATGCTCATAATTAATAGAACATGTTCATAGTTATGTCGAATCCAAAGTTCCATTCACCCATCCAATAAGCTCCAATAACTATTTAACCAATTGTGTCGCTTGAAAGTAAGTCAACATATCTCCCACATTTTCAGACGTCTTTAAAATGTAAACATAGTGGTACACTATTAATTAATCAAATTAATGTTTGGAGGTATGTAGGCACTAATCTTTGGTAATAAATAATGTAATTAAATTTTTTTTTATATACTGATTTTTTTGTGTAATATTTTTTGGTTAAAGGAGTGTCGATAGTCTCCGTACTCTCGAGGGAGCGTTTTATGTTTTTGTGTAATTTTTTATACTTATTGCTATTGGTTATAAATAACGTGATTGAAAAACTAATATTATGTGAGTTTAATGATTGAATTCTTTAATTGCTGTGTCAAAATAAAAAATGGCCATAACGAGTGAACAAGCGTCAGTATGAAAAATTCGATCGAGACAAAGAACAAGAGACCATTACTTTTCACATTCATGAATCATTTCCTATTATTGATTCAGTCAAAGCTTCATTAAGAACTTCATCTCTTATAGTCAATGAATCATTTCCCATTCGACCGAAAAAACAATGAATCATGCCGGTTCCCAGTGTTGGCAAAAAGGTGATACGCTCACCCCAGGCGCCCCCACCAGCCCTGCCCTGGGCCGTTGGAGGATGTAAATCACGGTGCATAGTGTGAGTTGGACGGGGGATCGGTCCGGTGGTAAGCGTCACCAGAGGGACAAGAGAAACTGTCACATGGATAGCCCCTCAAAATCCCCCCTCTGCTCTCAGCCGGATTCGAACACGGGTCTATTGGCAACCCCCACCACACCCAACCGCCACGCCAATGCCCTGGGGGCTGCCAGTTCCCAGTGTTGATTCAGTCATAGCCTCCAAAACAGTAAATGAGTTTGAAAATTTCAACACTTGTGTGGTGTGGTGTGTGGATTTTATAGCAAGTAAAATTGATACGTTACGTTTGTTTGACTTTCACAAGTATATGTATATATGCATAATATATAAAAATCGATTAATGTAAAATCCTCTAGCACTAGTATGACAAAAAAGTCTACTAAAAAGTCTTAAAGTTGGACTACAAGTCTAAAAATTCTCCGAGCTAGTTCTCGATCAACCAAACCATAATCTCGATTGCCCTTTATTTAAACCCTTGATCCACCTCTGCTAATTCACACAACACTAGATTGATATATTCTTCTACCACCATTGCCAAAACAAAAATCCTCTCATTTCCCAATCACATTAAACATGGTGTTGTTGATCAATCTACAACTACTACTCTTGGTGGTTATAGCTTCATGCGCCCCTCCAATGTCATTTGGCGGCTCATCAGGATCCTCGGTCCCGTTGTGCCACGACAATGATCGTCAAGCCTTGCTCGCGCTCAAGGCGGGCTTCACCATCAACAACATCACTCGTGATGATTTGAGGTTATGTCATAGACCTCACACGAAAACGGAGTCATGGAAGAACGGAAGCAACTGTTGCGAATGGGACGGAGTCACATGCGACCCCTCATCGGGTCACGTGATCCAACTCGATGTTAGTTGCAGCCTCCTCACCGGAAGCTTCCCCTCTAATAGCACCATGCTTAGTCTCCCTCACCTACACCATATCGACGTTTCGTATAACAAGTTAACCGGGGTGATACCACCTTGGGTTTTCGCTCTTCCATCGTTGGAGTACTTGCACTTGGATCATAACCTCTTCACGGGCATCGCTCAATCCCAAGTTTCCAACTACAATGCTAGCTCCTCAATACTAAAGGAGTTTAGTGTTGGATGGAACCAGCTCCAAGGCCAAATCCCAGAAGTTGTCTTTGGGCTTCAAAACCTTAGCGTTCTTGACCTTCAATGGAACAGCTTGACCGGAAATATCTCCCTCAACAAGCTTCACAACCTCCAAAGTTTGGGTACCCTTCGGTTGTCTTATAACAAATTTGTCAATCCTCAATGACATGGGAGTTGAGTCGGCCTATTCTTGGCCTATATACTCAGAGCTACGGTTGGCGTCTTGCAAACTTGACCACTTTCCGAGTTTCCTTAGACGACAAGAAAATCTAACAACATTAGACCTCTCCAACAATAACATCCATGGTGTCGTGCCCGAGTGGTTCTTGGACACCGGAAGGACTTCACTACGAGTCTTGGATCTCTCTCATAACTCGTTGACTGACGGTTTGGAGAGTCTTCCTTGGGTTAACATGGAGGAACTTGACATTAGTTTCAACATGCTTGGGGGTCCTCTTCCTAAGCCATCTCCCCACACCTCTGAATTCCGGGCCTCAAACAACATGTTTGTTGGAGAGATTTCTTCTTTATGTCACATGTCTTATGTCATGCTCGATTTGTCTCACAACAACCTGACTGGAAGTATACCAGATTGCAACTCTTATCATCGCATGGATATACTAGCTCTCGGCTCAAATAAACTTCGAGGTGAGATTCCTTCGGTTATCTTTGAAGATTGTCGACAGCTAACCACGCTTAGCTTGAGCGACAATCTCTTGGAAGGGACGATACCACACTCTTTGACCAACTGCAAGCGGTTGGAGTTGATTGACGTGTGCATGAACAATCTCAATGACACCTTCCCTCATTGGTTAGGCGTCCTTCCGAATCTAAAGGGACTCATCATTGGCACCAATAACTTCCAAGGCCCTCTAACATTGAGCTCCAACGTGACAAACTCATTCTCCAAGCTACGAATTTTCGACATAGCAAACAATGATTTCTATGGTGAGCTACCGTCTAGCCTATTGACGAGCTTCGAGGCAATGGCGGAGGTAAATCCCATTAGCCCTTTGCATCTACAATACATGGGGGTGACTACATACCAAGATTCAATAACAACATGGGTCAAAGGGGTGTATCGCGAACTTAGCAAAGTCTTGGATAACTTAGTACTAATAGATGCCTCTAAGAACAGACTAGAGGGCCCCATCCCTGAAGTGTTTGGAGATCTTGTCGACATTCGGTGGCTAAACCTAGCTCATAACAACTTCACAGGTAATATCCCATCATCCTTTGGCAATCTAAGTCTATTGGAATCTTTAGACCTATCTTTCAATAGACTTGATGGGCACATTCCTAGCCAATTGGTAAACCTCAACGCTCTTGGGTTCTTTAATGTCTCGGGAAACAATTTAGTTGGGCATGTACCGGAAACCAATAAACAATTTAGTACATTTTCAGATAGCTCCTATCTTGGAAATCCGGGTTTGTGTGGCGAGTTTTTGACAAGGAAGTGTTGGCCAAGGAATGAACCGCCAAGTTCAACACCGACTCAAGACGAGGGCTCATTGTCGTCGGGCGTAAATGTGTTGGAGATTGTTGTAATGGGATTTGGTTGTGGCTTGTTTGTGGGATCCGTTTGGGGGTACTTCATCTTTTGGGTAAGATATGGTTATTGGGTAACCAATTTGGCTTGCAAAATTGAAGGCTTCATCATGCTAAGTTCAGTAAGTTGGAGGAGGAAGAGGAGTCAAAACAACAAAAACTGAAACAAGCTTCGATCATATATACAACATGGAGTGATGGTGATGGTGGAAAACAATAGTTCCCTATGGTTATGTACATGTGTACTTCATCTATACATTTGTTTAAGTTGTAGTGAACCATGCATGCAATATATATGTACTATGTATGTAGTCCTCGGTCTCGACATGGCCACATGTTTCTTACCTGTACCGCTATACGTCTAAATGTTCAAGGAGTAATAGTCATCGATCTATGTATAATATATCTCATAAGATTGATAAATATATGGGCTTTGCATGGATGTTTTACGGACTCATGTATTTTTTTTTGTCGAAAGACTAACGTATATTGATATAGAGGTGTACTTGTACAACTCAATTCTATAGACCTTACTTCTATGAGATTTAAGGGTCTGTTCGGTAATATTAGCTGAAGCTGAATTAAGAGATGGATTCAGATTAGTTCAACTTTGTTAAGCTTGGGGGAGGCAGCTTTTTATTTCCAGCTTAATTCACTTAAATTCAGCTAGATAAGTTCTAGCTACAATGACCCTCCGAACTCCAAACATATTTTATTTAAAAAAAAATTAAACTTCAACAAGCTCCATTAAGCTTCGCTAAGCTGCGAACTGAACGGACCATTACGCGGAGTCAGAGCGAAACGGATGAGGGAGCCAATTTTTTTAAAATTTGGTATAATAAATTACAATTAAAAATAAGAACATAGAGATTACTATTGAAATGTATTACCCCTCAATGCTTGTACTTCATCTAAACATTATTTTTGTACTCCATCCACTAAGTGTGTATATATATACATATATGTGCCTCTCATTTTGAAATTAAACCCGAAAATGGACAGATACTATGTTGTTTAGTCTGACAGAATATGCAATTCAAGTTTGAAAAAATCAAGCTGATAGTTTGAAATAGTCATCAGTTGTGCTTTTGGAAAAAAATTAGTTTTGACACGACTAGGTCAATTAGCACAAAAGTAATGTACCATGGTAATAAACTAATAATTGGTGGGTTGTCACAGTAACACATGAGAAGAATCGCCTCTACAATTATTTGTGGAGTATACGATACTCTTACGTCTATAAATCAAAGTCCATATCCCTTTAGTACGTTATCTTGTAACGCACAGATAATTTGCATATTTACACAACTATATATGCTACAATCATCATCAATCAATCAATCATCAATTCAATAAACCTATAAAAAAAGATTTTTAGCGTAATTAATGCTAAACATTTTATACAAATTTATATAGTTTTCATTCATAACAAAGTGTAATAAATACACATAGGATTCTTAGTAAGATAAATAAGAAAAAAAGAAATTATCCAATTCAATAAAAAAACGTTACCTATGGATGAATTTAAAAATGGTGAATGTGAAGAGATTGACTATAAAACATGATAAGACTGAATGAAGAGGGTTATTGTATAATTAATTACACGTCGATTAATTTGATGACCATTCAATTGGGTTAACTTATCTTTGGCGTTTTTCTTTCCTCCGTTGAAGACGGAAGGACGCCAATCACACCAATAAAACCGCCCTGCTCCCCAAGATCACTTCTCCAAGATCCTCGATGGTCGCCGCCCCGCTCCCTAAGCCTTCCTCGCCAGGTGCTACCTCCAGCGCTCCGCCGCCTGCCGATCTGCCAGAAGAATCGCCGCCGCCTGCCGATCTGCCGGAAGAATCGCCGACGCCAATTATACCCTTGCTCTAGAGCCGTCCTCTGTCGCCACGTTAATCGCACTCGCTTCCTTATTCGAGCTCATCGGCTACGTATCCGACTCCGTCCAAGCACGCGAAGCTCCTCCTCAACTCCATCCTTTGAGATCGAAAGTTGCCTGACGTCCTAGCCTGGAAATCGGCCTATTCCGCCACCGGATTTCAATACCGCGAAATCCCTCTACTAAGGTCTCCGCCATCGGCATGTTCAAGGTAAATATGAGTAGGTTATGTGTAGTTATAGGTTGTTTCTTTGCTCTTGATTAAGCTTCTTCATTTCTAGGTCTTCCACGACGAAGAAAAGGAAAATCCGACGCCGTCAGGCTTCCAATTGCCGGCGTCGGAATCCCCGGACAACGCTCTCTCACTCGAAAGTTGGTGAGCAATGGAGGTTACTTTTGTAATCCAAAGCGGCCTTCATGCTCCTCCTAAATTCGGCATTGTGCTCAGTAGAATGCCTTCAATTTCTGACCATTTTCGTTCCAGTGATTGGACTAGGGTTAGGTTTTCCCACAATCGAACTCGAATTTTGACCGGTAATGTGCGTTCTCTTTTTCTATAGACCTTTGCTGATTGCTAGGGATTGTGGTTTTTACTTGGTAATTGTCTGCAGCTGGTAACTCTGGCCAAGTCCGCAATCTTCCAATTTTGTTTTCCAAGAGTACCAAGGAAGAAAATGGTATATCCACTACTTCAGGTTGTCTCAGGTTCCAAATCTTGAGCTAATGACATTGCAAAGTTTCATTCCACTCAAATTGCTTCTAATTTGTTGTGTAACTTGCAGGATTACAATGTTGGTGCCACTTCCATACCATGTTTAAGCTCTCTATTCTTTCGTTTCCTTTCTATATTGATGCTTTACTCTATCTAATCTATAGATATGCACATAATTAGGAGCACAGGTTTTGAATGTGTTTAATGTCATTAGAGTGGGAAGAATTGGAGCTCAGGACTTCACAGGTTCGTCTTTCCCTCTAAATCCTCTATTCCCATTCAAATAGGTGAAAATTGTTTAAGTTTCATTCCTAGCTCATACATGTTTGTATGCTTGGCCTTTGGTGATTGATTTTGCAGTTTATCAAGCTGTTAAAACTCGAACCTCCTGTCCTGAATAAAGTGCAATGACTTGCTGGCCATTGTATCCCTTCGGGAGTCAGTTTACACGGCATGAGTATGCTTGAATTCTTTTGCTTGAATGAATATGGTTGATGTGCCTTTTTTTTTTCAGCGACAGTGTCCTGTCTGCCTCAAGAACTACTCCTTGGAGAAATGTAACTATTGATCCATATTTCAATCGCATGGTGAAATTGGTAACCAACCCTATGCTGATTTTATGTTATGCCTTTTAATTTGATTTTTCTTGCAAATAATTTTGTTGACTGTGTTTTCCTCCCTGTATTTTTGAAAAAAGATGCGAGATTGCAGAGAGGAGATAAATGAAATTGAACTGAAGTCAGATGTATCATGGGTTGTTATTAATGCAGTTGCGATTAAGGATCTTTCTCTATGGCACTGCCCTGATGGCTCATTGTCAGTATCAAGTATGAATAAAAGTTCATCAGGGAAACATGATAATGCTATACCTGGTAATCAAAAAAATACAATTGCTAGGTCTGTTGGTGACGTATCCCAAATCCAGTCATGAGTAACTCTTCCTACTTCAACATGGAAAAGGGGGCCATATAGTCAATTTTTCACATAGCAACTTTACCTTCCAGATCATCAAGTCCATATAATCTTTAAAATGAAAATAGAACTTCTTCTTCTAGGATTGAATTCTCTGATCAGCAAAAGAAAAAGAGAGAGAGCCAATGCACTCTTTGCATGGTTGCGTTCTCCCTAGAAACGTGTGGGAAGCCTGTCCAAAACTTGGTAATTTGGCTGAGGTTTGTAGCTCTGTTCAAGAATGGGCAGAACGGGTTTTTGCTGATTGTAAGGAGGAAAGTGGGCATTGCTGTTACATGGGATTTGGAGAGCTAGGAATAAATTGTTGTTTGAAGGTATCAAGGAAGACCCTATCTGTTTAGTTGAATCCAGCTTTCAGGCCCATAGAGAATTTGTGTGTGCTAATAGGGCGATGGTTGTTTGTCCTGATGTCCGGTCATATGAACCACAACGCTGGAAGCCTCCACCGACAGGGTGGGTGAAACTCAATTGTGATGTAGCGGTGTATGATCGAGAGTGTGGTGTTGGAGTGATCTGCAGGCCGTCGTCAGGAAAAATTTGTTTCGTTGGATCAAAGAGAATTCAGCCCGGATCATCGGTGGAGATGGCGGAAGCGGAGGCAATTCGATGGGGGCTTGAAAGAGTTGCATCTATTGGACTAACCCATCTGGAAGTGGAATCAGATTGCCTTGCCGTTATAAAAAAAACTCCAATCATCTTCCCTCCCGAGGGTGGTGTTGGGGACGGTTATCGCCATGATCTTGGAGTTGAGTATGAACTTCACGGAGTGCAAATGGAATTTTATTCGGAGGGAAGCAAACAAGTTAGCTCACTACTTGAGTCAATGGCGTCCAGCTCTACCTTTCCTGTTATTTCAAAATTCTTATTTTCCTCTTGAGCTGTATAACTTACTTGAAGAAGACATGTATGCAGTAAATATTCAATGAAGTCGGTTGTTTTATCAAAAAAAAAAAAGTAATCATAAAGTAATCCTATGTCATGGAAAAGGCAGATACAATATAATGAATAATGAATAATGAATAATGAATGATAAACCAATCTTTCCCTAAAACCCTACTACCTACCTTAATACACGGGAGAAGTAAGATAGCAGACTATACACTACCCAGTAAAGAAGCCAAGCTGGCCATAAGAAGGATCAACTTAAGCTGAGAACTAACCATGGTTTGATCAGATTCCTCATTCCAAATTCCTTGGAAAATGAATGAGAGTAACCAATGAATGAGAGTAACCGCTGCTTGATACCACTCAAATAAGTAGTGTTTACGGAGAACTAATCTCAAATTATGATATGATTTATGATATGATGACATAAATCATATCATAATGGATAACATTAATATGCTGTGTTCTATAATAATTTCACTTCTATATAGTAGGTTGATTTATAACTCATTCATTATAATCCAATTCAACATTACATGCTACAGTTGTTTCAAATTTATTTTTATTTTATCAAAATATACAAATAAGGACATAAAATTCAAATATAGAAAATAAGGATATAAAATTCAAATATAGAAAACAAGGATATAAAATTCTTGCCCCGTATGGTACACACGGGCATATCTCTTAGATAGACGGATACAAATGAATTTAGCAATAAATCCCTACTACAGGTCTATCAAGAAGAAGTGCAATTGTCGGGCAAAGAGAATAGAACATTCAACTAAATAAACGAAGTAAAAATAGAACATAAAAAGGTACTAAAGGTCATCAATTTAATGCCTAACAATGGATTTGGTTATGTTTTACTAAATTTCTTATGGTGATCGATATATCACCTAAAAAAACAAATATATATATATATTTATATATATATATATATCACAAAAATAAGAATAAAATGCGATGTTCTGAAATTAGTTTTCTATTGATATTCACACATCCATAGTACGTATAAAAAAAATCATCTAACACATAAATCTCAAGCTTCATGCTAATTAAATGATTGCCCACACCTCAAATAATTGATGCAAAGCTTCAATACACTTTCTTCCTATAGACGTTGCTTCAAAATTATTTGATACAATTAGTATTTAAAATGTTCAAATTTGTTTTGATATTTCACAAAAATGATCATTAGTGTTCTATTGTATATTGATATTCACACATCGATAGTATGTATAAAAAAAACTAGATTATTGCCCGTATCCTGTATGTGACACGATCAGTAATATTTTTTCAATGTACTATTCAATTGATAAAGAAATGTATAATAATATTATTAGGCATTAGACATTGATATCATCTTTTTTATTCAAAATCATTACAATATTATGTTAATCCAAAAGCGTGATTTGATGTTAAAAATAAATTTGAATTTGAATTTTATATAATATGACTTAAATAAAAAATATCGATCAAATACTATCATTTTATTTCAAAATATATTTGATCAATTAAAAAATCATATGTGATACTATATGAAATCTCAAGTGAAATGTTTTATCATCATCGAGAATTACTTACGGTGCTACATACTTTCTTACTTATATATCCAAACAAATTCTCAGTAAAATAATGAGTACATGCAAGGTACCCGTTGACCCGTTAGTTATTAGTTCTGAATGGCTTCCATATATACATATAATGTACCGTAATAAGAAAGGCTTAAGAGTTAAGACGCACTATAACTCTATCAAATGTGTTTCTACATTTAAATTAAATTACATAAAGGCCGTATAAAAAGAGCGTTACCCCCTGCCGTAGGCAGGGGCCGGAAATACTAGTTTCGTATATAATGGGGCTGGAAACAACGACCCAATCACCTAATTGACTTGATGAAAATATTATAGTCTTAGACCCTACTTTTTCTTTGATAAGGTAAAGATTAGGGACCTATAGAGTTACTTACTGACGGACCTATAGTCTTTAGTTTATAGACTATCTTTTTAAAACTATATTAGTAATGTGATAGAGATATAATACATAGACTAGACTTTTTTTGGTTGAAGGCACTGCCTATGAGAATCGAACTGGTGACCTCTGGGTACTACCCTTGGAGGCTTAACCGTTTTGACTAAATGCCCGAAGGCATACATAGACTAGACTTGAACACTAGACATCTTAAAATTTAAATTAAACCAACTAGACTATTAACTTTTATATAACTAATTTACATTTGTTTAATTATATATTTTATAAAAAAAGATTTAAAATAAAAATAATAAATTACAACCCCGACGGGAGTGGGGACACGTGCCCCCACTGGCCCCCACCTCCGTCCGCCACCATGCTCTCAGTATTCATGAATGTATTTTTTCTTTTTCGTGAGAGCATTGTCCATGAGAGTGAAAATACTAGTCCTTTTTTTCGGAATATCTAATCAATCTCTTAAACCTCTAAAAAATAAAAATAGTACGAGAGATACCGCACGCTCTCGATGAACACTATTTACAACCAAAAAAAGTAGCGCGTTAGTTTGCGTGTACATCTCGTTACTAGTCTTTGTTTGGTCTTCTCAGTTTCCACAACATGTCGGTCGGACCATCCCTTTCGGATGGAACTTGATTTTCATATATATATGAATGAGTTGTCAGTTTGTTTGTATGTTTCACAGAAAGTCCATCATCCCCCACCATTACGCCTGATGTGTACATGCATTTACTGAATTGAGAGACTTTGAAAAGTAGAATTGGTAGCCTCTCAAGAACTTTAACCAAGTGTTTCCTCGGATATAAATTCAGGTTGATCCTTGAACTATTCGATCGATCACATACATCACACACTACCACCACCACTACAACCAACATACATATTGTTGTACTTGTTGATGCAACAAGATGTTGCACTTGTTGATGATCCAGCTGCTGCTACTCTTCATTCATATTGTTGTAGCTTCACATCCTCCTTTGTATGATGAGAGTTCTTCCCTTGGCCCTCCGCAATCCACGGTGCAGAGTTCGTGCCATGAAGACGAGCGCCAAGCTCTGCTCGCATTCAAGGCGATCCCGGTAGAGAAGCTCAAAATCGACAATCCCGACTACGATTACTACATGTCTATTTGTCAAGGATCTTCTGCAAAGACCCATTCATGGAAACTTAGTAGTAATGGGAGCAGCAATACTAATTGCTGCCACTGCCAATGGGACGGAGTCACGTGCGACCCAGCTTCGGGTCACGTGACCGAGCTAGACCTCAGCTGCAGCCTCCTCAACGGGAGCTTCCCCTCCAACACCACCCTCTTCCGCCTCCGCCACCTGCGTCGGCTCAACCTCGCTTTCAACTTGTTCAACTCTTGGTCGATACCTGACAGTATCGGCCGGCTTTCCGAGGTCACTTACCTCAATCTATCTCGATCAGGACTCGGAGGCCAAGTCACAAAAGCTATAGGTTGGCTCTCTCGCCTAACCACCCTTGACCTCTCGGAGAATGATGTCATGATGTCGGACTTCAACACGATCATTGCCAATCTAACGAATCTTAGAGATCTCGATCTCTCTTCTGTGAGCATCAACTCCACTATGACACCAGCTAGTGATTAATGCGAACCTCTCAAACCTGGAGTCCCTCAAACTGGCAAGGTGTGACCTCCAAGGAAACTTGCTATTGTCGAGCATTCTGATGGCCATGCCGAGACTGCGTGCTCTCCACCTAGGACAGAATTACCACATCAATGGTGCCTTCTCCACTTCGAAAGTACTACAATGGAGAAGCCCACTCGAGTCAGTGTACTTGTCTGATTCCAACTTCAATGGCCGATTGCCCGAATCCATAGTGCCATCCTCCAACTTACTTCTCCTTGCGATCAATGTATATATCGGGGTGTGGATTTTACGGGAGCGTCCCCGATTGGATATGGAACGTGACGGAAACCATTAGACAACCGCCTTTCTGGCTCCTTGCCTGCAACAATGGAGAGCACAGTCACGCTAGCTCGATTGTCCGCAATCGAGTTGGACGGTAACAGCATCACAGGGGAGATACCAGCCTGGGTGTTCGCTCTTCGCTCGTTGAATTTCTTGAGTTTGTACGATAACCAACTCAGAGGAACAATCCCGCTCAGCAAGCTCCACAACCTCCACAATTTGGAACACCTGGATTTGTCTACTAATAAGTTGTCCATCATCGATGACTTAAGTGCTAACTCCACTTCTTTCTTCCCTACACTTTCCACCCTCAGATTGTCGTCTTGCAACCTCGGCCACTTTCCAAGTTTTCTAAGACGACAGAACAATCTTGATGCATTGGATCTCTCCAACAATGGCATATGTGGCCCTGTGCCTGAGTGGTTCCTGAATGTAAGTACGAGTTCTTTGACTTTCTTAAGACTCTCTCTTAACTCGTTGACTGGTGGCTTAGAGCATCTTCCATGGAAATATGCAATTGAGATTGACATCAGCTTCAACATCCTTCAAGGCAATCTTCCAATTCCACCCAAAACTACATGGTATTTCTTTGCTTCACACAATCTCTTTACAGGAGGGATTCATTCTTCTTTCTGTTACTTGTCATTTGATGTAGTCTATCTATCTTACAACAAGTTGACCGGAATCCGACCAAAAAAAAAACAAGTTGACCGGAAACATACCCCATTGCTTCATACAACTCATAAATCAAGGGTTGTCCATGCTAGATCTAAGGCAAAACCGACTTGAGGGTATAATCCCACCCGTCATCTTTGAAACTCAATCCATCCTCAACTATGAAGGTTGTCCTGAGCTAACCACGCTTAGTTTGAGTGGCAACCTGTTAGAAGGGCCAATACCACATTCCTTGATCAATTGTAAGCAGATAGAATTGCTCGACTTGGGGAGCAACAGACTCAATGACACCTTCCCTAATTGGTTAGCTGCTCTTCCAAAGTTGCAAGTACTTATGTTGGGATCAAATAACTTACATGGCTCCCTGCAAACAAGCTCCAACATGACAACACCATTTCAAGCGCTGCGGATTCTTGACATCTCAAACAATGTTTTCACTGGCGAGCTACCTTGTGACCTCCTAATGAGCTTTAAGGCAAGTACCGGGGGTGGCATAGGTACCGACTCTTTCCAATTGTCGGGTAAGCAATATTTTCTTTTTTCAGGTTCAATAAGTGCATGGGTGAAAGGTTTAAGCCGAAAATTTCCCGAAATCTTTGACGACTTAGTGCTAATAGACGCCTCCAAAAACAAACTAGAAGGTCACATTCCTGAGGCCATTGGAGATCTTGTCGCGCTCCAATCACTAAACCTTGCTCATAACCACTTCACAGGCAACATTCCACCATCCTTGGGCAATCTAAGTCGGTTAGAGGCTTTAGACTTATCCTTCAACCACCTAGATGGCCACATTCCAAGCGAATTGGTAAATCTAAACTTTCTAGAGTTCTTGAATGTCTCGGAAAATAATCTAGTAGGGCCTGTACCAACAACCAAACAGTTTGGTACATTCTTAGACAACTGCTATCTTGGAAATCCGAGGGTGTGCGGTGAGCTTTTGACAAAGAAGTGTGGGATAAAGCTTAAACCGGTCGAAGATGTTGGCTTTGAAAATCCTTCCATTTTCCAGGAGTGGGAAATTATTTTAGTGGGATTGGGATGTGGGTTGTTTGTGGGATGTGTTTGTGGATACTTCATCTTTTGGAAAAGCAACTATTACTGGATCGTGAGATTGATTTGCAACATAGAAGTCTTCATTAAGCTGAATCGGAGGAGAAGGCTTCAGAAGAGAAGGAATTGAAGCAAAAAAAGGTCGTCTCAAAAGCATCCGGGTGCAAATCTCTTCTGGAAATTTCTTATGTGTTGTGTTGTTCGCTTGTGTAATACGTAGTCATGTTCACATTTCTTATGTGTTTTCAACTTCAATCCCATGTTGTATTGCATTGTATTGTCTCAAGACAGAAGCATATGTTTCTTATTACTGTATTTCCAAGTATAAGTTTATGTACCACCTAAATCTTTCATAAAGAATTTGTTTATTTATCAAATATAATTCCACGAAATTAACATGGGAGATAACCATTTAAAACTTCCACCAACCACAATATATATGACTGTTTTCCTAAAGCCACGCAGCAGCAATGAAATAATCAAGAAAATTGAATTCATACAAACTGAACAAGAATGAGAAACATGGCATCAAGAATAGCTTATACACTGAACAGGTTTACAATTAATCCAAGGGGATCCAAATTAATCGGAAACACCCCTAAAATTATAAAAATAAAAACAAGAAACATCCCAAATTGCATGAACAACATAAGAGCCCCAATTTTGCCTTGACAGTACGTTTTGACACTAAACCTCCACACCCCTCATTCCAACCGAAACTGGGGTTGGGTGCATCATCCACAGCCCTAAAATCTCCTACAATGAAGTAGAGATATATGCATGGACAATAATTTAGAATATGCATGTGAACTATAACATGCAAAATAAGTTCTTCAAGATTGATGGAGTTAAATAAATTTCTGAGCATATAAAATAATTGATCACGAATTCATAACTAGAAGTTGCATTTTGTCAGTTGCTCATACTAGGATGACCCGATTCAGCAAACTTGAACCATAAGTTTTCAACTGAGCATACCATTGTTGAATGCTGGAATTTATTAGTATATCAAGCGTACCTGAAGCTTTCCACACCCATCGTCATCATCCACATCGTCATATTGTACCTTCAACCGTTTCTGGGAGACCTCCAATACAGTGCATCTAAACCAACAACCTCGGATGCCACTGTCTTGGCACAGCAACTCTATCTTAACACCATCCTTCAAAAGCCAACCATGCCAGCTTTGGGATTTATGACTCTTCATGTTATGACAAAGTGAACCAAACATGATCTTCTTTACTTGTCTTCCAGCAATCCGTGGTCCAGAATGAACCGTCAAGAAACTTTGCTGCTCCCCGTAGTTTATAGTCCTCTTAGTTCCCCACGTCACATTTTCTCCAGCATCAAAATCCTTAATGGCATCAGTTTGTAAGGAATGGCAGAACTCATCTGGCTTCAGAAAGGATCCGGATTCCAAAGCAGAGAGAATTGGCTGGCTAAAGTATCCCTTTAATTTGCTCAAATCAAATGGCTTTACTTTGTTTGTTTTAAACTGACGAAAGCAAAGGTTAACTCCAAGCCACCTGATATGAGTATATGGATGCCTCAAGCCTTTTAAATGGTTGTTCTGGTAATTAAAAGAAGACCAGGTTAATTCTATTCAAAGTATAGATTTGAATATCAAAAACAGACTTCTTACTGAAGGAATACCATTTAAAGTGATACATGGATTTGTGGACCGTCTAATCCAGTATCATACTTTGAGCTGAATCCGTGGCATGTCCAGTTCCGCCTCTTGGTGAATCTGTTACATGTGTAAAGTAAATTGATGCCTACATTATAATTTTTAAATAATTTTTATTTTGGCGTTTAGAGGTTTACTTGTGACCTTGCGCAGATGTCACGTTTCTCCCAATCTCTGGTCTGCGAGGTATGAACATGAAAACAAGAATGGGAAAGAGTGTACGCTCTTGGTGGAATGGTCCATGCTTGTGACTCTATTGAATCTCCACCAAGAGACCCTAATGGTCTATTCAGGTAGATATATGTTTTCATATGTTGTCTTCCATGTAAATATGTTGATTTTTAGTGCAAGGTCAGAAAGTTGGCAAAATGCATTGTTTAGTGCAATGGTCTATTCATGTAGATTAGATATATGTCCTTCATTCTTTCTTGCACTTTCAGCTTAAATTTTATAGCTGCTCATGTTAACACTTGTACTCAAGATTCACAGTTAGTGAATAAAAGGGACATGTTTTACTTTGTGGGGTGTATTTAATTAGTCTTTGATTGTATCTGCCAATTTTATATCTGGAGCTGCCCGAGTTGGTACCTTCTTGCTGTCTGATCTTGGAATTTCTTGCTGCCCGAGTTGTTATTAGCAGCTTTAAACAATACTTGTTTGATCGTTTTCTTGTCAGGTTAGTGTTAAAGTCATGGGAATATCCATTGATGAGAAGGAAGTTAGATGTGCTGGACCAGGCGAAAATCTTCGAGTTAGATTGTCTGGGATTGAGGAAGAAATATTCTCGGGTTATGTCTTGTCTAGCAAATGTAAGTTTTATGTGGACTCGCTTTACTGGGATTTTTCTCTTGATTATTTTCAAATGTCCCTGTTGCTGATTAGATTATTGTTATAGCCCCCTTGGTATGATCTTGATTCATGGGACATGATGTTTTCCTCAATTTTTATTTCTCATACATACATGCCCTGTTTTCTCATTCTTTGTTTTCTTTTGTAAAGATTGCTTTTAATTGCTATATATAGGGTGTTTGATGGGCTAGAACAGAGCAAAATATCCATCCAGTATCCGAGATCATAACCTACCCTCTAATATTCTGCTGCTCTTTCTGTGATATTGGAATTTTAGGATGCTGTATCATGTTGCTTTTGAATTGCATGATGCGCTGTTGTTATAAAGGTAAAGGATTGTGCTTATAAGTTCACACATTCTATGCAAATTTTTATATTTCTGTTTAGTACCTGTTTTTTTCTTAACTGTGTTGGTTGAATGTTGCAGCAAAGCCGGTAAAGGTTGTTCATGAGTTTGTAGCTCAACTGCAGATCCTGGAGTTGCTGGATAATGTATTCTATTTTCCAACTTTCAAATTCTCTATCAAAACGTTTCTTATACATTTTTTTTTGGATGGAATTCAACACTTACATATATAAAGTTTCCACCGATGGATTTTTAATTTTGAAACACTTGCTTTTTTAAGGCTATTTTTACTGCTGGGTACAAGGCAATCTTGCATATTCACTCTGTTGTGGAGGAATGTGAGATTACTGAGCTGCTTCATCAAATTGACCCCATGACCAAGAAACCAATCAAAAAGAAGGTTCTTTTTGTGAAGAATGGAGCCGTTGTTCTTTGCCGTGTTCAGGTTCCAAATGTTAATATTTGTTTCACTATATTGATTTAGTCAATACTATGAGCACATGCTTGAAATATTGATGCATGACTTTGATGCTTCAATTGAAGCATTCTACAAAAAGTAAACGGTGTGTAGATGGCAGAATATAGAACGATCTTATACTCAAATTATGATCAGGTGACCATGTGAAATTTTCTAGTCAAATTATGACCAGGTGCCCATGTGACATTTTAGAAGTTGTCTAGTTGAATCCTGGTTGAATTTAGGATGGATCAAGGTGGGTTGGTATTAAATTAAATAAAAAGTAAAATAGTTTTTTAAAAATTTAGTTTTTTTTTATATAATCATTAAAAAAAGAATGAATTTGATTAATCATGTATCTTTCAAAATTACAGGCTTTAAATTATTTAGAAAATATCAAAATTTATCTACACAATATGTACTAACTTATATATTTTTATTTTTTTAGAAATAAAATCAAGGTGGGTTGGAGCCTACCTCAGCCAACCCATGGTGGGATGAATCATACTTGGTCTTTCGTCCAAATGTGATTATATAAACTACTGATCATCCAACTAGTCAAAGTACCATTCCACCAAAAAAAAAAATAACAAGGCAAAGTACCATACACCAAATCCAATAGAACGAACATGATCATTTCGACCATCCAATTACTACTACTACTCTGCCTTGCTTTCCATGTTCCTTTGTTCGTGAGTTCCTCCCCTGCCTCTCCAAATGGACTGATCTCAGAGCAGCTATGCCATGGCGACGAGCGCGAGGCCTTGCTCGAAATCAAGATGGGATTCACCATCAAAAACGTATCCTACCCCTCAGGATATTGCTCATCGGATTATGCAAGAATCGGTTCGTGGAAGAACGGGACTGATTGTTGCGATTGGAGCGGAGTCTATTGCGACGACAACACAGGCCATGTGACCGACCTCAACCTCGAGTGTAGCTTCCTTTCGGGCACGTTTCGGCTGAGCAAGCTCCACAGGCTCCCAAGCTTGAGTCACCTCATCTTATCTCGAAACTACTTGTCCATCATCGATGACACAATGGCCGGATCCGGACCCGGGTCCACCTCTTCTTGGCCTAGCTTCCGGTACCTGGATCTATCCTCTTGTAACCTCGGTCACTTTCCAAGTTTCCTAAGACAACAGGTGAATATTCAAGTATTGATGCTCTCCAACAATGGCATCCATGGGGTGGTGCCTGAGTGGCTTTTGGACCTCGGTAGCACTTCCTTGTCTATCTTGGACCTCTCTTACAACTCGTTGACGGGTGGCTTAGAGGTTCTTCCATGGCCGAACATGGAACAAATCGACATCCGTTCCAACATGCTTCAAGGTGCTCTGCCTGTTCCATCTCCTACAACAACACGTTATTTCTGGGCCTCGAACAACCGGTTCAGCGGAGGCATTCCTAGATCTTTGTGCGACATGAATGTCCTTGCATTGCTCGATCTTTCGCAGAACAACTTGACGGGCAAACTGCCTGACTGCTTGGCTTACCCCATTAGCCGATCCATGCTCATACTCGATCTCAGGCAGAATCAACTTCAAGGTGTGATCCCCTCTTCTTTCTTTCATGGAGGTTGTCCTGAGCTATTCACTCTTAGCTTGAGCGACAACCGTTTGGAAGGGCCAATACCGCCGTCTTTGAGCAACTGCTTGAAGCTGCAGCTACTTGATCTTGGTGGCAACGCCCTCGACGGCACCTTTCCTCATTGGTTAGACGTTCTTCCGCGCTTGGAAGTACTCATCTTGGGCTCAAATCGCTTGCAAGGCCCTCTAACGTGGTTAAATACGACGTCAGCCCCATTCCAAAAGCTACGAATCCTCGACATCTCAAGCAACCGTCTCACCGGTGGCCTGTCAGGTGGTCTGTTGATGAGTATGAAGGCGATGGTTGAGGGGAACACTCAAAATGGCACTTGGCCATACATGGGCGTAGCTTATTATCAAGATTCAATCTTGGCTTGGGTCAAAGGCAAAGATCGTCGACTTGATGCCATCTTGGATACATTGGTGCTTATAGATGCCTCTAAGAACAAGTTCAATGGACCCATCCCTGAAACCATTGGGGGTCTCGTCTCCCTCCGGTGGCTAAACCTAGCTCATAACAACTTCGTTGGTAACATTCCGTCGTCCATGGCCAACTTGGCTCTATTGGAATCGCTAGACTTGTCCTTCAACCGACTAGACGGGCACATTCCTAGCGAACTCGTAAAGCTGAACGCTCTCGAGTTATTCAATGTTTCCGAGAACAATCTAGTCGGGCCCGTGCCAACGGCCAAACAGTTTGGCACATTCTTGGACAGCTCCTATCTTGGAAATCCAGGGTTGTGTGGTGAGCTTTTGACGAAGAAATGCGCGAAAAGGAATGAACCACAAAATTCGACATCGGTTGATGGTAGTGATCTTGAATCATCAGGGTTCCATTTGTGGGAGTTTGTTCTGATGGGATCTGGATGTGGGTTTTTTGTTGGATCTGTTTTGGGATTCCTAGTCTTTTGGCAGAGGACTCCTAGCTGGCTATGTAGATTGATACTCAAAGTGGAGTCATCCATTAGTAAATGGAGGCGGAGGCGTACACGTTCAGATAAAAGAAACCGATCAAGCATGATGAAATAATCGCAACATTAAGCAGTGCTCGTTGGAAAATAGTTAAGACACCTATCTATTTTTTTTTGTCGAAAAAATTTAGGGTGAGGGGATGGTGCTCCAGTCCAAGGTCAGGGAAGACCCAAGGGCTCAGAGAGCTCTTACAAAAGGATTTACATATGCCTCACCTCAAGGAGACTACGGGGGATCGAACCTACGACCTGTCAGACCGATGCCCTGTCATGCTCCACTAGACCAACCCCTTGAGGTTTAAGACACCTATCTATGAGTTGGATGTTCTGTGTCATATACATTTTCTTGCCTTGAAGACTTCAGCTTCACATGGCTTTGAAAAATCATGCATCAATAGTCAACGTTTCTTAATTTGTAGTTTATACATTGTCCTACAGATCGAGTACATGTGCACCAGAATTGAACATTACGTATGATAATTATACAATACCTACGGTTAGAGATGTAGCTAGAATTTATTACCAACCATTATTTTATACTTGTTATTAATAACGAAAGTACTTGCTCAAAAAAAAAAACGAAAGTACGTACTTAGCAGTTAATAATTCTAATAATCAATTAGTAAACTCTAAAATCTTGATAACTACTAATAAATTGACCCTATACAAATTATGGAAACCGAATTGTAGGTTGAAAACAACCAACAACGACCGGTATAACATTAGCAAGCTTCAACACATTAACTTACAATTGATGCTCATACATAGAGCCTGTTCATAGTTATGTGGAATCCAAAGTTCCACCCACTCATCCCATAAGATTCAATTACTATTTAACCAATTGTGTCGCGTGAAAGTAAGTCAACATATGCCCACATTTTCAAGCGTTTGTAAAATGTAAACATAGTGGTAAACTATCAACTAATCAAATGTTTGGAGGTATGTAGGGACGAATCTTTAATTTATGGTTATAAATAATGTAATTAGAAATGGCTATATGCTGACTTTTTTGTGTAATTTTTTTTATTGGTTATAAATAACGTGATTGAAAAACTAATATTATCTGAGTTTAATGATTGAGAGGGACGCTCAAATACAATAGATGTAATTAGAAATGGGTATATGCTGACTTTTTTGTGTAATTTTTTTATTGGTTATAAATAACGTGATTGAAAAACTAATATTATCTGAGTTTAATGATTGAGAGGGACGCTCAAGTACAATAGATGTAATTAGAAATGGGTATATGCTGACTTTTTTGTGTAATTTTTTTTATTGATTATAAATAACGTGATTGAAAAATTAATATTATCTGAGTTTAATAATTGAGAGGGACGCTCAAGTACAATAGATTTTGCGGTGCAACATGCGGATTAAGAGGGGACGTTGGATCAAAGTTATTCAATGGTGATTAAGTAGGCAACATGATAAGAAAAATAGGGAGGGGAGATTGAATTAATGGAAAATTAATTTTAAAATGGAATGTAGCAGATTTTTAGGGGAGATTTGATTGAAGATCCACATTAAAAGCCACATTTTTTTAATGGAAGTTCCATGATTTTAGGGATCAAGAATTAAACGATTTTCATGAAAAAAATTTATCGTAAAATAAAAAAACCGTTAATTTTAGAAAATCTATTAATCAGTTTTGAATAAATCTGTACGGTGGTTTAAATAATTACAAAGTTGAACATGTTTTATTTCTTTGTGAATCTTTTTCTAATTTGATGTGCTCATATATTACTAAAGTTGAATAAGTATTTGTTTTCACATGAAAAACAATTCATTATAAGTTGAATCATTACATATTAAAATAAAAATAAGAACATTATGTGACCATTGAATATGTAAATGTAATGCATTGAAGAAGATGAAAATAAAAATTGTTACAACTAGAACACATATCCACCATTTAAAAATCATGCACCTTATTTCCCCTCAATATCCAGAATTAATTAACCTCCATCTAATGGTTACAATTGTACTGCATGTTTTACTCTAATTGTGTGTTTTACTAGAGCAATATTCTATGCAGATATACATATAAATGTGAAAGTCAAACAAACGTTACGTATCAATTTTACTTGCTATAAAATCCACACACCACACCACACAAGTTTTGAAGTTTTCAAATTCATTAATAGCATATCTATTAAGCAAAATAGTCCAGTCGAGTTGTTTTGTGGCAATCAAGCGGCTATTTGATTGCCATTTGGTCCGAGACAAGGTGTTGAAGAAAGAGGTGGAAGCTAAGTACATTAGCGCAAGGGACCAACCTCTAGATTTGTTCACTAAAATTGTAAGTGTTGATCAAAGCAAGAAGTTACTATCCAAGCTAGGCATTATTAATGTGTACCATTTAATTGTACCTTTCCCCCTCAAGCTAAGCATTATTAATGTGTTCTGTAATGCTTAGCTTGAGGGGGGAAAGGTACAATTAAATGGCTTCAGCTTTATTTCTCTTTTAAGTAAATCATGTGCTAGTCAAATGTTTGTGAGCTAGCTAGATGATATAAATAAGTTGTGTAATTCAATACTTTTTAGTTGAATGAATCAGAGCATGTTTGCTCCCATTCTAGAGTGTTCTCTCTTCTCCATTCTTTCAATCGCTTTCTTCTCAATCTTCTTCACTCAATATGGTATCAGAGCAGAGATGACGATATGCGATTTCATTTACTGATTCTCCTTCTTTTCTTCTGCGTAAGCTCATTCAGAAATTCAGATTTATTGTTTTTTTATTTTAAGTGAGGCGGCTGTGTTCCCAAATGTTTCGATTCTCAGAAAGCATCTTAGATCTAGTGGATTTTTTTAGTGTTTTCCAAGTCGAATTTCATGGAGAATGTAAGTCCGGCCAACTTATGAGAGTGGGATCCCAACTTATATATGTCGAATTAAGTAAAATTATCGTCGGACGGTGATAATAATATCGTTCTTAGTGTTTAACTGTTTAATTTTCATTTTTTTGTTATTAATAACAAATGTTAAATCTTATAAATTTTACAATTTATGAAAATAGTCTTTGGTTTATAGCGTACCTATTAAAGTTGCATTATTAGCATGGTAGAGATGGAATACATATATAAGTTTTTAATCTCGTTAAATGCCTAACAACTAGACGACCTATACAGCTCCCTAGGCAGTCAAGATGGATGCTTAAACGGGATGATACCACACTCTTTAGAAATCCAGGCATCTACAAGACAATGTCGAGCTAACTTGAAACCGTACATCGAGCCTCCATTCGGTTTTGAGGAAACGGGGACGTTTCCAAGCCAAGAGGGGGAGCTACCGTCTAGCCTATTGTCGAGCTTCAAGACAATGGAGGAGGTGATCAATACCATTAGCCCCAGGCATCTACAATACATGTGGGTGACTACGTACCAAGATTCAATAACAACATGGGTCAAAGGAGTGTATCGCGAACTTAGCAAGGTCTTGGATAACTTAGTACTAATAGATGCCTCTAATAAGAATAGACTAGACGGCCCCATCCCTGAAGTGTTTGGAGATCTTGTCGACATTCGATGGCTAAACCTAGCTCATAACAACTTCAAAGGTAACATCCCATCATTCTTTGGCAATCTAAGTCTATTGGAATCTTTAGACTTATCTTTCAATAGACTTGATGGGCACATTCCTAGCCAATTGGTAAACCTCAACGCTCTTGGGTTCTTTAATGTCTCGGGAAATAATTTAGTTGGGCATGTACCAGAAACCAAACAATTTAGTACCTTTTCAGACAACTCCTATCTCGGAAATCCGGGATTGTGTGGCGAGTTTTTGACAAGGAAGTGTTGGCCAAGGAACAAACCGCCGAGTTCAACACCGACTCAAGACGAGGCCTCATTGTCGTCGGGCATAAATGTGTTGGAGATTGTTGTAATGGGATTTGGTTGTGGGTTGTTTGTGGGATCCGTTTGGGGATATTTCATCCATTGGGTAAGATATAGTTATTGTGTAACCAATTTAGCTTGCAAAATTGAAGGCTTCATCATGCTAAGTTGGAGGAGGAAACGTAGAAACAACAAAAACTGAAACAATCTCCATAGTGGTGGTGATAGTGAAAAACAAGGTTGTCTCATAATAAAGCTCCCTATGGTTGAGTTATATATGTTTGTACTTCATCTATATGTATCTTTATGCTGTACTGAATTATGTACTATTTAGCGTGGAATCTTGATTGACATGGCCAAGTGTTCTTGCTTTCTCAACATAGTAACAGTACTACTCCTAAGGGAAAAACTAAAGCTAAATATTGGAGGAAGAAGAGCAATAAAATCAGTGAAAAAATTGTTGATTCTAGTGTGGCCCCTTTGGATCCAATTCTTGAAAATCCTAAGGAGACTTTTACCACCGAGGTGCCTTATTATTCTAGCGATGGGGACTCTAGCGAAATTGATCCTCCTAGTGACGGTCAGCCAGGGATTGAACTTAATCTGGATGTTTCTTCGTCTGTGGAGGAGTCAGAGACATCGGATAGTCATGGGGGCAGTTCGGATAATGCTCCCAAAATGGCTCGTGGAAAAAACAGTGTTATCGGGGCTTCTTTTGAGGTTGTTAGATCAAATTCTGTTAAGAGAAGAGATAAGAGAGACATGGCTGCTTCTGACAGTGATGACCATGGTTCTCCTCTCTTGGTTGATGCCGATCATGGGTTTGAGGTGGAAGCTGCTTTCGAAACTGTGAGATCCAGGTCTGGAAAACGCAAGGATAGAAGGGCTAATTCCATGAAGGATGCTCCCGTTTTAGGTATCAAGGCTATCTCTAAGTGCCCTCAATCCCAAATGCAAACGAGATCGTCTAAGAATGCTAAGCGTGATTCTCGTTCCTGCCCTTCTATTTATGCTACGGTCAGGTCAAATTCTAGACCGACACCTTCTGTTTCTGCTAAGGCTGGGCCGTGTCATACTAAGAGGGGTTCAAAATGAGGTGCATCTCATGGAATGTGCGGGGATTATGTCATCCCCGGAAACAAAATGGCGTTAGCAAGGTAATTCGTCATTTTGATGCTAAGGTTTGTGGGATTTTAGAGACTAAATGTGGTGGCTACGACATGAACAAGCTTGTTAGTCGTATGGTTCCGGGCTGGGACTTTGCTACAAATTTTCATTTGGATGCTCGTGCTAGGATTCTTGTCATATGGGATCCTATTTTTGTTGATTTGAATATTGTTAACATGTCTAAACAACACATCGGATGCATCGTTCGGTGCAAATCTTCCGGAGTGTCGTTTGGTGTTTGTTTTGTCTATGGTTTGCATACCGTTGTCGACCGTAGGGGCATTTGGTCTTGTGTGGGTGGGTTGCTTAATGCTCATCCTTTGCCGTGGATTGTTCAAGGTGACTTCAATTGTGTTATGGCTGCTGACGAGAGAATCAACGGGGATGCGGTTACCATGTACGAGTCTCGGGATATGGTCAACGCTTGTCAACGTCTCGGCCTTATTGATGCTCCGTGCACGGCTAGCTCTCATTTCACATGGACAAACCACACTATTTGGAGCAGGATTGATCGTATTTTGGTAAATCATGCTTGGCCTAATACTCCTTTCCATTGTGTTGCTAAATTCCCCGATATGTGGCACTTGTCAGATCATAAGCCTGGGATTGTGTCCTTATGTAAGCCTTCGGGTCCGGGGAAGAAGTTGTTTAAATTCTTCAACATGTGGGCTGAGCATCCGAACTTCAATGATTGTGTTCGGGAGGGGTGGGTGAGCAACGTTAGAGGCACGTACCAATTTCGATTGTGCAGGCTTCTTAGTGGCTTGAAACCGCCTCTTAAGAATCTCAACAAAACTGAGTTTTCTCATATTTCTCAAAGGGCTAAAGAGGCAAATGTTGATCTTGCTTGTGTGCTTGAGCAGTTAAGGTCTAATCCTGATTGTGAGGATGTTAGAAGACTTGTGGAGCAGGCTAAACGCAAAGCTCATCGCCTTAATGATGCCGAGGAGAGCTTCTTCCGTCAACAAGCTAAGTCTAAATATATCCTTAATAGTGATCGATGCTCTAAATACTTTCATGCTTTGATGAGAGCTAATGGGCGTCGTAACATTATTTCGTCTATTATCTCGCCGCTTGGCGACTCTCTTGATAATGAGCAGGATATTGCTATTGCTTTTGTCGACTATTATAAGGGTCTTATTGGCACGCCTTGCAACATTGTCTTGCCTAGCCCGGATTGCTTTGCTCCCGGCTCTTCTCTTACTATGACAGATTGTAATGCTCTTGTGGCTACGGTTTCCATTCGTGAAATCAAGAGTGCTCTTCATGCTATTGGTGATGAGAAGGCTCCTGGCCCCGACGGATTCAACGCAAAATTTTTCAAGGCAACTTGGGATATTACCGGTCCAGAGTTATGTGCGGCTGTCAAGGAATTTTTCGTCAATGGTAAGCTCCTTCGACAGCTCAATCATTCTATTATTGCTCTCTTGCCTAAAGTGGACAGCCCCTCTTTGCTTGAACACTATCGGCCGATCTCTTTGTGTAATGTCGTGTATAAGGTCATCTCCAAGCTCATGACGACTAGGCTTTCTAAGTGTTTGGCTAAGCTTATTGATCCGGCTCAAAATGCCTTCGTGGAAGGTCGCTTGATGTCGGATAACATCTTTCTTGTTCAAGAGTTGCTCCGGAGATACAATGTCAAGAGGGACACGAGGCGTTGCTTTCTTAACGTTGATCTTGCCAAGGCTTACGATACTATTTCTTGGGAGTTCCTTAGGTTTGCCTTGGTTCATATTGGTATCCCTGATACGTTTCTTGGCTGGGCCATGGAGTGTGTCTCGTCTGCTTCTTACTCGGTCAAAGTGAACAAGAACGTCCATGGTTATTTTCAAGGCAAACGTGGCTTACGACAAGGAGGGATTCTCTTTGGATCCGATGGGTGCACCATAGATATCTTGGTGTGGATGATGCTCTCAGTTGGGCTGTGCACCGCCGTGACTCCTCCTTAATTAAGCACATTATTCAGGCTCGGGATCTGGTGCTTAACCATGTTGATGATGATTCTAGTATTGAACAAGTCATGATGTCTTGGTGCTTAGGTGGGAGATTCAACGTCGCTAAGGCCTATGATGATATTAGAAGGAGGGCTGGCGTCGTGAGGTGGTCCAAAGAGGTTTGGAAACCTCATAACACACCGAAACATGCCTTTATTCTTTGGCTTGCCAACCTCAGCAAACTTTCCACTTATGACCGCTTGTTATTTCTTGACGTGGATGCGGGGTGCCGGCTGTGTGGTCATGTGTTGGAGTCCCATGAGCATCTTTTCTTTGATTGCTCTTATGCTAAAGCTATTTGGAGGGAAGTCCAAGTCAAGTTCTTTATTCCAGCGCAAGTTTTGTCCATACCGACCGCTCTTAGGTGGCTGCGGCGTTCAAGAAGGTCAAGGCGTGCTCTTCGGGCCACTCCGCGGGATTGCACTGATTTATATATATGTACAAGTGTACAACTCGGCTTTCCGATTTCCTAACGCTATTCGTGTGAAGTTTACAGGCTAGATGTTGTTGAATTGCACTGATTTATATATATGTACAAGTGTACAACTCGGCTTTCCGATTTCCTAACGCTATTCGTGTGAAGTTTACAGGCTAGATGTTGTTGTCGTTGTTGTGTTGGTAAGTGATGAGTAAGTAAACATTAGTCGTCCAACGATTTAATTCAAGTTGAGCAATCCAACGACATAGTTTGAAAGGATCAAAACGTAAGAGACATGATATTACACTGAGTTGGAGCTTGCCACCTACGCAAATTAAACGTGGGAACCACTCTTCAAGTCAAACAAACAGTTTGACTTTGCCCCCTGCATGAGAAAAATCGAATCTACAGTTATGAGTAGGTGGAAAATGTGATACTCTACTCCGAAGTCCATATCCCTCTAGTACGTAAATTGATTTGAACGTGTATTCTCACACTAACGTACAATTTGCATAGTATATTTTCTAACAATGCCATGCAAATTCACAATGACCCTATTCGCCCTTGATAGTAGACACGACTAGGTCAATTAGCACAAAAGTTATACATGTACGTACGAAACATTGGTTACAATTGTGATTTGTTCGTGTCTAGCTAGTCACACGTACGACTCACACTCAGCCCGATTCAAACAATTTACATGTACATTTCCACATCTAGGCTAGTTTCCTTTTTCTTTCCCATGGGCCCGGAAACGACGACTCAATTACCTTGAAAAAAATTTCGACCAAAAAAATTTACCTTGAAAATTTATACAGCATATGATTATAATATGTTTGTGCATACAGTATATGTTAGCATTAATTAATTAGCTAGCTCGATTGCACAGTGTCCAAAACTATCATAAGTGTAATTCGACTTACCTTGCATACTCATAATTACCGTATTTCATGTAACATCCTTACTAATTTTTTGATTGAAATAATATCATTATCAATTAGTAATGCATGCACCATAACTAACTATTATCTAACTTTTTTTTTGGGTCAAGTATGAATCGGAAATATTGAATACTACCTTAAAACTTAACCGATTGATGATACGGAGTATATGACAGGTGTACGGTTTATATATAATTTTAATTTACGTGTAAGAACGATACACTAATGGTAACCTAGCTAGCTCATGACAAACGTTTCTTGCCTAAAATTGATCGAAATTGAAACAATACTCTTCTTTCAAACTTAGAGATAATCCCTCAATCCACGTACATTGTGTCACGCTTAATGTTTACAGTGCTGAGTTGTCCCTAAACGTCAAGGGCACGCAGATTGAAAATTCTTAGTTTTCGATCAGCCAAACTCTTGATCATTCTACAACTACTCTTGATCATTCTACAGCTACTCTTGATCATTCTATAATCTCGAGTTGCCCCATATTTAAACTCTTGATCGATGCACCCTCCTTTTCATTATTCACACACATACTTGACATGTTCTTCTACCACCATTCCCAAGCAAACATTCCTCGATCGATCTCCACACTCTCAATCCGTTTGAACATGGTGTACTTGTTGATCATTCTACAAGTACTCTTAGTGGTTGTGGCTTCACACGCCCATGTAACCTCGTTTGGCGGCTCATCCGGATCCTCGGTCCCGTTGTTCCATGACGACGAGTGCCAAGCCTTGCTCGCGCTCAAGACGGGCTTCACCATCAGCAATATCACCCGAGATGATACGAGGTTATGTCATAGACCTCATGCGAAAACGGAGTCATGGAAGAGCGGGAGCAATTGTTGCGAATGGGACGGAGTCACATGTGACCCCACGTCGGGTCATGTGATCCAACTCGACGCCAGTTGCAGCCTCCTTGCCGGAAGCGCGCTTCCCCTCTAACAGCACCATGCTTCGTCTCCCTAGCCTACAACAGATCGATTTTTCGCGTAACAAGCTAACCGGGACCATACCAACATGGTTGTTCACTCTTCCATCGTTGAAGTACTTGTACTTGGATCATAACCTCTTCATAGGGATAGCTGAATCCCATGTTTCTGACTACCATGCTAGCTCCTCAGTACTAAAGGATTTCAGCATTGGATGGAACCAACTCCACACGCAAATCCCGGATTTTGTCTTTGGGCTTCAAAGCCTCCGAGTTCTAGATCTTCAATGGAACAACTTGACTGGAAATGTCTCCCTCAGCAGGCTCCACAACCTCCAAAATTTGGATACCATTCGGTTGTCTTACAACAATTTGTCCGTCATCAATGATATGGGAGTTGAGTCGGCCTATTCTTGGCCTATATACTCGGAGCTACGATTGGCGTCTTGCAACCTTGACCACTTCCCGAGTTTCCTAAGACGACAAGACAATCTTACAACATTAGACCTCTCCAACAATAACATCCATGGTGTCGTTCCCGAGTGGTTCTTGGACACAGGAAGGACTTCACTACGAGTCTTGGATCTCTCTCATAACTCGTTGACCGGCGGCTTGGAGAGTCTTCCATGGGTCAACATGGAGGAGCTTGACGTCAGTTTCAACATGCTTGGAGGTCCTCTTCCTAAGCCATCTCGCCACACTTCTGAATTTCGGGCCTCAAACAACATGTTTGTTGGAGAGATTTCTTCTTTATGTCACATGTCTTATGTTATGCTAGATTTGTCTCACAACAACCTGACGGGAAGTATACCGAATTGCAACGCTTATCATCATATGGATATACTAGCTCTCGGCTCAAATAAACTTCAAGGTGTGATCCCTTCGGTTATCTTTGAAGATTGTCAACGACTGACAACGCTTAGCTTGAGCGATAATCTCTTGGAAGGGACGATACCACACTCTTTGACCAACTGCAAGAGGCTGGAACTAGTTGATTTGTGCATGAACAAGCTCAATGACACCTTCCCTCACTGGCTAGGAGTTCTTCCAAACCTAAAAGCAATTATCCTTGGTACCAATAAGTTCCAAGGTCCTCTTGCATTAAGCTCCAACGTGACAAACCCGTTCTCCAAGATACGGATTTTTGACATTTCAAATAATGACTTCCATGGTGAGCTACCATCTAGTCTATTGGCGAGCTTCAAGGCGATGGCGAAGGTGAATACCATTAGCCCCATGCATCTGCAATACATGGGGGTAAGTACTTATCAAGATTCAATAACAACATGGGTCAAAGGGGTGTATCGCGAACTTAGTAAAGTCTTGGACAACTTAGTGATAATAGACGCGTCTAAGAACAGACTAGCAGGCCACATCCCTACAACCATTGGAGATCTTGTCGACATTCGGTGGCTAAACCTAGCTCATAACAACTTCACAGGTAATATCCCATCATCTATGGGCAACCTAAGTCTACTGGAATCTTTAGACTTATCTTTCAATATACTTGATGGGCACATTCCTAGCCAATTGGTAAACCTTAACTATCTTGGATTCTTTAATGTCTCGGAAAATAAGTTAGTTGGGCCTGTACCGGAAACCAAACAATTTGGTACATTTTCAGACAGCTCCTATCTTGGCAATCCGGGATTGTGTGGTGCATTTTTGACAAGGAAATGCGGATCAAGGAACGAGTCACCGGCTTCAACACCGACTCAGGACGAGGGCTCATTGGCGTCGGGTATGCATGTGTTGGAGATTGCTGTGATGGGATTCGGATCCGGGTTGATTGTGGGATCCGTTTGGGGATACTTCATCTTTTGGGTAAGATATATTTATTGGGTAACCAATTTGGCTCACAAAATTGAAGCCTTCATCATGCTGAGTTGGAGGAGGAGGACGAGGAGACGTCAAAGCAACAAAAATTGAAACAAACTTCATACAATGTAGAGTGACTAGTACGTGAGGATGATAGTAAAAAACTATGCTAGATTGTCTCAATCCTTCCCCCATGGCCGAGTTATGTTTGTACTTCATCTATATATGTTCTTAAGCTGTACTGAGTTATGTAATATGTATTCTGTAGTCCTAAATCTTGGCATGGTCAAGTTGTACTAAGTCATGTGTAATATCGCTTATAATATAAATTAAATTTTAAAAAAAATGGACTGCATATTGTACTGCCTTATATTATGGGTGTGTACAATTTGTATTTTCCAAACCCGATAAATTCGAGTTTTTTTTCTAATTAATGAGTAAACTAAACATTAGTCCGACAACAGAAAATTCTAATGAGCGGTTATTTTTTTCTTAGTCCGATGAATTTAAGTTGAACAACTCAAGTTAACAGTTTGATGTAATTGTTTAATTAATCAACGTAAATAACAATCTGACATGATACTACATTATGTTAGACTTGTCAGATACTGATAGTGCAGGTGCTATTCTTCCATTCATCAGATTTAAGATCGACTCTTTTTCTTCTACCCACAAGTTTAAATTTTAATTTCTTTTATACTTCATTATTTTAATTACTTGGATTGGATTTTATTATTTTAAAAATAATAAATAACTTTTTAGAATTTAATTTAAAAACAAACCGGCCGGCTACGGATAGAATTAGATAGTACTTTTTTGATGAATAAACAAATAGAATTCGGTTATAATGATATTTTTCATGTAAATATTAAATTTACAAAAATTATACTACTATTTAAGTTAGTTACTGAATTCTTTAATTGTTGTGTTGTGTCAAATAAAATATGAGAACACTGAGTAAACAAGTCAATAGGACATCACTTGGAAAAATGCACGCATGCATAGCTTTCAAATGCCACAGATCGATCGAGAAACGAGATAGAAAACAAATAAAAGACCATAAATTCTCAATCGTTTCCCAGTATTAATTAATTGATTCAGTCAAAGCTTCAATAAGAGCCACCAGAGTCTCAATCTCTTAGCGGTATACATATTCATCCTTAGCTATAGTTACGTGACCAGCGGTTTTAAAAGAAAAGAAAAAAAAAAAAAAAAAAAAAAAAAAAAAAAAAAAGAAGATGTTTGCACTTATTATGAAAATAAAATCGAAGTACTCGATCGATCATAACTCTACGTTCTTCTAGCGTATTTGACGTATTTAAATTCGACTTTGGTTTTAAACGCCAAACTTATATACAAAAATTAAAGTTACTTTTATAATTAAATTTCTATGGGTCGGTGAATCGGGGTTTTCACACTTGGAGAGTTGTATGCGCAGGCCGATCAAAATAACACGTTGGTTTGCAGTTCAAATCTTCTGTGTAGATCTCGTTACTGCTCTTTGATTGGTCTTCTCAGTTTCCATAACACGTCGGACCATCCCTTTCGGATGGAACTTGATTTTCATATATGAATGCGTTGTCTCTGTTTGTTTGTATGTTTCACAAAAAGCCCACCATTACGCTAGCTGATGTGTACATGCAAAATTGAGAGACTTTGAAAAGTAAAATTGCTACACATTCATGAAAATCAAGTCGAAATCCTAGCCTCTCAAGAACGAACTTTAAGCAAGTGTTTCCTCCGATATAAATTCACGTTGATCCTTGAACTATTCCATCACACCACACTACACCACCACTACAACCAGCATACATATCCGGCCATACACAAAACCTCCTATATATAACAATTCCGTAGCTAGCTAGCTATATGCAACAATTCAAGATGTTGCACTTGTTGATGATCCAGCTGCTGCTACTCTTCATCAATATTGTTGTAGCTTCACAGCCTTCTTTATATGATGAGAGTTCTTCCCTTGGCCCTCCCCGATCCACGATGCAGAGGTCTTGCCATGACGACGAGAGTCAAGTTTTGCTCGAGTTCAAGGCGATCATGACGACACAGAAGCCCGAGCCCAGGTTTGTTCGTCCAGGATCTTATGCAAAGACGGATTCATGGAAACTTAGTAGTAATTATGGGAGCAACACTACTAATTGCTGCCACTGCCAATGGGACGGAGTCACGTGCGACCCAGCATCGGGTCACGTGACCGAGCTAGACCTCAGCTGCAGCCTCCTCAACGGAAGCTTCCCCTCCAACACCACCCTCTTCCGCCTCCGCCACCTGCGTCGGCTCAACCTCGCTTTCAATGACTTCAATTTCTGGTCGATACCTGAGGGCATCGGCCGGCTTTCCGAGCTCACTTACCTCAATCTGTCTCGATCAGGACTCGGAGGCCAAGTCCCAGAGCAAATAGGTTGGCTCTCTCGCCTAACCACACTTGACCTCTTTGTCTACAATGATGGTCTAAGAATGCAACACTTGAACACGATCATCGCCAATCTAACGAATCTTAGAGAGCTCGATCTCTCTGGTGTGAGCATCAACTCCACTATTACACCAATGATTAATGCGAACCTCTCAAACCTGGAGTCCCTCAAACTGCAAGAGTGTGACCTCCAAGGAAAGTTGCTGGTGTCGAGCATTCTGATGGCCATGCCGAGACTGCATGTTCTCAACCTAAGATACAATTTCTTCACCGATGGCGCCTTCTCCACTTCGAAAGTACTACAATGGAGAAGTCCACTCGAGTCAGTGTACTTGTCTAAATCCACCTTCTCTGGCCGATTGCCCGAATCCATAGTGCCATCCTCCAACTTCTCCTTGCGATCAATGTATATATCGTGGTGTGGAATTTACGGGAGCGTTCCCGCTTGGATATGGAACATGACGGAAACCGTTATTGCCGTAGACAACCACCTTTCTGGTTCCTTGCCTGCAACAATGGAGAACACAGTCACGCTAGCTCAACTGTCTGAAATCGACTTGGGCAGTAACAACATCACATCACAGGGGAGATTCCAGCCTGGGTGTTCACTCTTCCATCGTTGAAATCCTTGATTATGGGCAATAACCAGCTCACAGGAACAATCCCGCTCAGCAAGCTCCTCAACCTCCAAAATTTGGAAACCCTGAGTTTGTCTTATGATAAGTTGTCCATCATCGATGACTTGGTTGCTAACTCCACTTCTTTCTTGCCCAGACTTTCCGAACTAGAATTGTCTTCTTGCAACCTCGGCCACTTTCCAAGTTTTCTAAGACGACAGCACAATCTGTCTATGTTGGATCTCTCCAACAGTAGCATCCGTGGCCCTGTGCCTGAGTGGTTCCTAAATACAAGTACCAATTCTTTGAATACATTGCACCTCTCTCATAACTCTTTGAGTGGTGACTTAGAGCATCTTCCATGTAATACAGCTTTTGAGATTGACATCAGCTTCAACATGCTTCAAGGCAATCTTCCAATTCCAGCGAAAACTATCAACTATTTCGTTGCTTCACACAATCTCTTTACAGGAGGGATTCATTCTTCTTTCTGTTACTTGCAATGTGAAGTACTCGATCTATCTTATACCCCATTGCTTCACACAGCTTATAAGTCAAGGGTTGTCCACACTAGATCTAAGGCAAAATCGACTTGAGGGTATAATCCCACCTGTCATCTTTGGAACTCAAGTCCCCATCCTCAACTATAAAGGTTGTCCTAAGCTATCCACTCTTAGTTTGAGAGGCAACCTGTTAGAAGGGCCAATACCACATTCCTTGATTAATTGTAAGGCAATAGAATTGCTGGACTTGGGGAGCAATAGGCTCAATGACACCTTCCCTCAATGGTTAGCTGCTCTTCCAAGTTTGGGAGTACTTATGTTGGGATCCAATAACTTACATGGCTCCCTACAAACAAGCTCCAGCATGGCAAAACCATTTCAAGCTTTGAGAATTCTTGACATCTCAAACAATGATTTCATTGGAGAGCTACCTCATGACCTCTTCATGAGCTTTAAGACAATTAAAGATGTCGGCACATATGGTTACCACCCTACCGGAGTCTCGGGTGACTTCGGTCCTCCTATTTATGCAGATTCAATAAGTGCATGGGTGAAAGGTTTAAGCCGAGAATTTCCCGAAATCTTTTACGGCTTAGTACTAGTAGACGCCTCCAAAAACAAACTAGAAGGTCACATTCCTGAGGCCATTGGAGATCTTGTCGCGCTCCAATCACTAAACCTTGCTCATAACCACTTCACAGGCAACATTCCACCATCCTTGGGCAATCTAAGTCGGTTAGAGGCTTTAGACTTATCCTTCAACCACCTAGATGGCCACATTCCAAGCGAATTGGTAAATCTAAACTTTCTAGAGTTCTTGAATGTCTCGGAAAATAATCTAGTAGGGCCTGTACCAACAACCAAACAGTTTGGTACATTCTTAGACAACTGCTATCTTGGAAATCCGAGGGTGTGCGGTGAGCTTTTGACAAAGAAGTGTGGGATAAAGCTTAAACCGGTCGAAGATGTTGGCTTTGAAAATCCTTCCATTTTCCAGGAGTGGGAAATTATTTTAGTGGGATTGGGATGTGGGTTGTTTGTGGGATGTGTTTGTGGATACTTCATCTTTTGGAAAAGCAACTATTACTGGATCGTGAGATTGATTTGCAACATAGAAGTCTTCATTAAGCTGAATCGGAGGAGAAGGCTTCAGAAGAGAAGGAATTGAAGCAAAAAAAGGTCGTCTCAAAAGCATCCGGGTGCAAATCTGGAAATTTCTTATGTGTTGTGTTGTCTGCTTGTGTAACATATTGCCTTGTTCACATTTCTTGTGTTTTAGCTGCAATAATCCCTAGTTGTATGTTTCTTATTACTGTATTTCCTAGTTTAAGTTTATGTACAACATAAATCTTTCATAAAAGATTTTCTTATCAACTATAATTCCACATATCCTGGGAGATAACCAGTTGAAACATTCACAACCATAATATATATGATCTATATTGTTTACCTAAGGCCACACAGCAGCAATGAAATCATCAAGAAAACTGAATTCATACAAGCTGAACATGAATGAGAAACATGGCATCAAGAATAGCTAATACACTGAACAGGTTCACAAATCCAAGGGGATCCAAATTAATAGGAAACACCCCTAAAATTATAAAAATAAGAAACATCCCCAAATTGCATAAACAACATAAGAGCCTCAATTTTGCCTTGACAGTACGTTTTGACACTAAACCTCCACACCCCTCATTCCAACTGAAACTGGGGTTGGGTGCATCATCCACAGCCCTAAAATCTCCTACAATTAAGCAGCATCACCATCCTATATTATATGAGATCTATACTAGCTCTATACACTTCAACTACACCAGTTCATTGCATTAGAATATGAATAATTGAACAACTCTGAACAAACAAACTATTCAGTTGCAGGCTCAGGCTGTTCAGGAGGATTATCATTTACCTGTACACCAGTTCCAAGATCCTCTGGATTTGAGTTACCCTCTTCCTTCTCTTCTTTACCTTTGGCATCCAGCTTGTCCGAATCGCCTTCATCTTTAGTTCCGGCTACACTCTCAACTTCGTCATTGCTATCCTGCACTCTTGATTTTATATCACTGAGATCATGGTTGTTTCCGGAATTTCCAGCATTGCCTAACTCCTCCGGCTCCTGTGTGTTGTTCACATCATCCATAGAGTGATCATTGACACGATTTCTTTCCCCGTCGTCAGCTTCTTTATTAGCAGGACATGATATAACTGAAAGTATGTCAGGCTTTGGCTTAAGACCCATCCATTTACCATCCACCCAATCTCTGGAAACCCTTAGGTCCTTTCTGAGTACATTTATGGACATATTCTCCCCTGCCAGATTACAAAGGAGAATGAGAAACAACAAACATCAATAAAGGTGGGATGATGCTTAAATATTCGCCTTTCTTTGAACTTGATATAACTGAAGTGAAGAAAAGACGTGTTACCTGGAACGTAAACCTGAAGCTTTTCTTCTTCATTGTTGGTCACTCCAGTTAAAACACCTTCCCACCAGCCATCACTCCACCATGCATCAACAGGAACTCCTACTTCAAGTTCAATGGAGCTAGAGACGTCGTTATGGAGAGGCTGTGGCCTGATTACAGGTCGTCCAGCGCATCTCAATCCAAGTCTATCAGGTGCAGCCAGCCTGAAAGCTCGAATCCATTCCTACAACACGAGAAAATGACCATGTATTATAAGATTATAGATATCTTCCTCATAAAGAAATATGCCTTCATACATTACAATTCAATAATGCCGAAAAAGAGCCTACGTTTGGTCATCTACAATTTAAAATCCATTTTCTTACATGGCAAGCAACATGTAGTTTTCAAGTTGTATCAGAACAGCGACAAATAACTACTTTCTTTCTATGATGCAAGACTATCATGTAGTAGAGGATAATGCATGGACAATAATTTAGAATATGCATGTGGAGTATAACATGCAAAATAAGTTCTTCAAGATTGATGGACTTGAAAAAATTTCTGAACATAATAAATAAGTGATCAGGAACTGAAAACTAGAAGTTTCATTTTGTCAAATGCTCATACTAGGATGACCTGATTCAGCAAACTTGAACCATAAGTTTTCAATAAAGCATACAATTCAATGCTGGAATGCATTAGTATATCAAGCATACCTCAAGCTTTCCACACCCATCGTCATCGTCCACATCGTCATATTGTACCTTCAACCGTTTCTGGGAGACCTCCAATACAGTGCATCTAAACCAACAGCCTCGGATGCCACTGTCTTGGCACAGCAACTCTATCTTGACACCATCCTTCAAAAGCCAGCCATGCCAGCTTTGGAATTTATGACTCTTCATGTTATGACAAAGTGAATCAAACATGATCTTCTTTACTTGCCTTCCAGCAATCCGTGGTCCAGAATGAACCGTCAAGAAACTTTGCTGCTCCCCGTAGTTTCTAGTCCTCTTAGTTCCCCGCGTCACATTTTCTCCAGCATCAAAATCCTTATTGGCATCAGTTTGTAAGGAATGGCAGAACTCATCTGGCTTCAGAAAGGATCCGGATTCCAAAGCAGAGAGAATTGGCTGGCTAAAGTATCCCTTCAATTTGCTCAAATCAAATGGCTTGACTTTGTTTGTTTTAAACTGACGAAAGCAAAGGTGTACATTGCCCAACAAATTACGAGGAAAACGATCCAGGTATTTTTCATAGTGGTTCCGAGTAAGTACTATAGCAGGCCCATCAACGCACTCAGCACTTATAACCTGAGCATAAGGAGTGAAGAAAACTTCTTGGCTATGGGCATTTTTAACTCTAACTGTACCCTTGACTTCCTGACTGTGATGAAACCATCTAACTTTGACTTTCTTTTGCCCCTTCTTGTCTTCATACATATCTTCTATATATGCAAGGTACCGATGCTCTTCTTGAGCCATCACAAATACAAAGGATTCAATCTTGGTTTCACAAATCAGTAGAGAAATAACGTCAGCCAAAATCCTAACAGCTCAGCAGACCATCAATCCACATATTTAACGACACTTACAGAAATATATTTAATGACACTTACAAAAATAGTTGTCTCGTTCCTGCAAAATGATTCGTAGTGTTTTAGCTGCTTACTACATGGGCGTGGAGTTCCTAGCCACCTGATATCAGTATATGGATGCCTCAAGCCTTTTAAATGGTTGTTCTGGTAAAAGAAGACCAGGTTAATTCTTTTCAAAGTATAGATTTGACTATCAAAAACAGACTTCTTACTGAATGCATACCAGTTTAAGTGATACATGGATTTGTTGACCGTCTAATCCAGTATCATACATTTGAGCTGAATCCATGGCATGTCCGGTGCCGCCTCTTGGTGAATCTGTTACAAGTGTAAAGTAACTTTAATTGTTTGGATCCATAAACTTTTTTCCTACACAAACTCTTGCCATTTGGAAGTTTATATTGTTGTCAGATCTCTAGCAGGTTGCAGAATACAAACTTATTAGAAATGATAATTGCGAATAAAATTGGTAACACTGGACTTCCTATTGAAAAAAGTTAAGCATGGTATCTCAAACACTAGTCAAGGAAGCCCATGCAAAAGAGAAGTGGTACGATTGGAATACACATATATACAGATAGTTCAAACAGGCTGGACAAAGGTGAAAACTCTTCATTTAAGGAATTACATGAAATATGATGCATGAAAGTAATCTCAGTGGGAAAGACATCTCTCGGATCTAAGCTAGTAATTAGTAATTCCTTCTTAGACAAAACATATGTAAGGCCATACAGTGTTGTCGACAATAACTTGGCAAGGTCTTAAAGATAACGATTACACCCCAAAGTTCATTCTATCCAAGTAAAATGATACATTTTACACCTCAGCAAGGCTTAAATGGAATTTTATGTCAGAAATCATTTCACTTATACAAAGATTATCAACCCCACCACCCGCACCTGCAAAAATGATAATCAATGAAAAGAATTAATTGAATACAGACATTAATATTTACCAAAGGCCTGGAGCATACAAAGAAATCAAGTATACAACATCAAATACAAATGAAATCGGTGATACTTAAATGTACATTAGCCCTAGCAAATCGAGAATTTTGACAAAACCGATTAACTACCCACATATACAAATACACATATAGACAAAAAAACCTCCATATATGAAACTGTGATAAGCAATATCAAATAAGCAATGCTGTGATAAGAAAAGGGCACAAGAAAAACACACACCGGCATACCGGAAAAAGCGCAAGCAAACAAACTACAACTTAACGAAAAAGCATTAGCCGGAACGATAAATTCACCTTGCAATTTTTGCTTACAGAGCATGGAAGTAAGCCAATCAACAACCTCCCTTCTTGATCTCCATTTATACCCGCCTCTTCCAGCATTTTCAGACCCGTACGCACTCAGAAACTCATCTGCTACTACATAAACCATGTGCCTTAGGCTCCTTTCGGTGCCGACAACAGCAAGAATCGACTCCCCAGAAGAATCCTTGAACAAATAATGAACTACACGACTTCCCCTTTCCTGTGAAACAAATTCCTCTTTCCATTCCACAAAAGAAAAGCCATTTCTACCCATCTTCTCTACTTATTCCCAGAATCACCACAATGAAACCCTAAAATTGACCAGCTATAGCCATCACACCAGCTTCCCAAACAAAACTAGCATACACGACAATCAGGTCCAAGAAAAGCTAGAATCTACACAAGAGCTGAAACCCGAAAACCCTAAATTTCTTTTGACCGCCGAAAACCCAATAAACCCAGAAAAATCCTATGCTGAGCCCAGGAGAAATTGATGAAATTGAAACCTGGAAGTCTCCCAAATCATACAAAAAGCTCAAGGAAAACACACAGATCAGACGATCTAGAGCTAAAACCGGCAAATTACCAAGTGGGCTACGAGTCACAGCCTCAAGAAATACCACAATTTGACTTTGGCGGCGTCTGCCTTAGAAACCATGAAAAGGGAAACGAAAAGGGGGAAAACCCACTTGCACCGTCGAACGACGAAAACAGAAGCTTTGATCGCAAACAAAGACGGACTTGAGGCGGTGAAGACGAATTGATTGAAAGGCCCACTAAAAGTCAGCTCCTTGTTCTGCTGATGAGGTATTTCGGAAGCTGGAGAGATGAAGAAAGGGAAATCAAGACCGAAGATGGCGGCCGTGGGAATGGCAAATGGAGCGGTTGCACTGTTGCAGGGTTTTGGGAGTCTCTGAACATGCCATGTAGCTATGGGGAGAGAGGGGGAGAAAGAAAGAGGAGGTGAAAGAAGAAGGGGTTGGTACTTGGTAGGCAGAAGAGAGTTGAATTAAGAAATTTTTTCCAAAGTAGGCAGTTTTAAAATTTTTATTCTGAAAATAGGCACGGATGAAAATTTATTCCGAGAATAGGCACTTTTAGGTTCGGAGACGCTGGCAGGGACAGCGTCTTTTGCTTTTCGTTGCCTCGGGATAAAGACGCTGGCCCGACCAGCGTCTTCCTTTACAAATTTTAATATTTTTTTCAAAATTAAAATAATATCATTAAAATAATATTTAAAAAATAATAAAATAATGAAAGACGCTGGTTGGGCCAGCGTCTTTAATAGAAAGACGCTGGCCCAGCCAGCTTCTTTCATTATTTCATTATTATTTTATTATTGTTTTATTATTTTTAATATTATTATAATAATCATTAAAAAAATTCAAATTCTTGACCTGTTAGATCGACCCGAACCCACACAATAACCTATCAAGATCCGATCCGACTTGACTTGTTTTAATGATTAATGATTATTAAATAATACCAAGAATCCACCCGACTTGACCTGTAACCCGATTGACCCGAACCCACACTCAACCTGAACCCGAACCGAAATCCACCTGACCCGACCCGTTTAACACCTCTAAAATATATATATAAGATATACACAAGTTAGGTTTTTATAACGAGGAATATAATTGAACGAGATAACGTCTTTTGTTCAAACATGTAAGTATACCGGTCTTTCCCTTAAACCATAACAAAAGAAATATACAAAATTTTATTAAATCATTTGGGCAAATAATTTGAATTAATTCATTTTAATTTTATTAAAATTTAATATTAAAATAATACTAAAATAATATTTAAAAAAATATTAAAATAATGAAAGACGCTGGCTGGGCCAGCGTCTTTATGAGAAAGACGCTGTCCCAGCCAGCGTCTTTCATAATTTTATTATTTTTTAATATTATTTAAATAATATTACTTTAATTTTGAAAAAAATAATAAAATAATGAAAGACGCTGGCCCGGCCAGCGTCTTTATCCTAAGGCACAATAAAGCAAAAGACGTTGTCCCAGCCAGCGTCTCCGAACCTAAAAGTGCCTATACTCGGAATAAATTTTTATCCGTGCCTATTTTCAGAATAAAAATTTTAAAACTGCCTACTTTGGAAAAAAATTCTTGAATTTGGACCCTTGTGAGTATGGTGATCGTGCTCATAGATTCTTTTGGCGTCGTAGGCCCAAATTCGATATCGCCATTGGATCGGAATTCAGGAGAAAGTAAAACAAAGTACCATCTCGTCATCTGAATTGTGAGGTTTGCTTTGGGTGGGTTTGGGCCTCATGTTTTTCTTGCTAAGGGATTTTCTTGTATTGGAAGGATGACGTCAGCATTTTCTGTGAAAATCAGAAAATCTACACTTCATGTAGTGTATCTTAAAGTACGTTTATTATCAGTTTTTACTATCACAAGTACATGAAATAGAGGTTTTTAAAGCCTAATAAGAAATTTTAATTGAAAATTGTAGGAGATTTTTTAGTGAATAACAAAGACTTTTTTAGAACAAGGGAAGGTGAATCAATGTTAAATAGTCTTGCGCTTGTTGCATCAGCTCACTGGTTGAGCACTTATGGTAGTACCATGAGGTCTCGGGTTCGAGATTCCAAGGCGGCGGTTTGCCCTATTTCTTTTAGGGCTGGTTAACCAAACTATCTTTAGATTATCCGTCTAAACTATTGTTGCGATAATAAGTTAAAAAGTTAATCATGGCTTAATATTTCCTTTATCTCGTTTAAAAACCTAATATCGTCCATTTAATATTGGCCAATGGAAATCAACATCGAAGACTACTAAACTTCTATATTACCCAAACTTCATTCAAAATTACTTTGCCATATTTTCAAGACTATGTTTAAAATTCATTCACCTTGGTCTAACTGATTTCATCATTCCTAAACAACGAATAAAAAGGAATCAAGAAGCGGTCCAACATTATTCAAACCGGACCAACCCAGTAATTATTTCGGGTGGCCGGTTTAGTCCAACCCGATTCAGACCGGTCTCAACCCTAATTTCCTTTCCTCTCTTTTTCCCACGGGGTCTGACTCCAACTCGGATCAAACTATCAAAGAGTTCAATTCACGTGGACATTTCTCTCATCGACCTTCAATTTCCTCCGACAAGCCTTCCACTTCTCTTCGACTCCCCTTCTTAAATCTCACCCTTGTACTCTTTCTCCTCCCTCTCCATCGATCCTCACTCCGTTCTGAGCTGGGCTTCTTCATCCTCTGCCCAATTTCTTCGTAACAAACCCCTCAAAAAAAAGCGCGATATGTCGGGAATCGCAATCATACTGGATCTGCTGAGGAAAAACCCTGATTTTGTATCCAGGAATTTGCATTCGTATGGCTCCTTCTCCGCTAAGGTCGCTTGTTCCGCGGCCGCTGCCTCCGCCGCCGCCTCTTACCCCTTTGCCTTCAGAGCTTTCCTCAGGTACCTATCTCTCTAAAGATCGCTCCTTTTTTATCTTCTTCTATTGGATATGTATGTAGATCACTATTCGATTGAAATCGACTACGAGCAAATTGATGGGTAATTGCTGAGTCGAAATTAGGGCACGAATCATGTTCAAAGTTGGAAACTTTATTGGGTGGCCCTAATTAGTGCTTTTTTGTAGTAGTACAGTAGCTAGCCGTTGATTGGATTGGAATTCGAAAAGAATTCATGTCGTGTTTAGTTGTAGTACATTGGGAATGTATTGCTGTTTAATGTCGAATCCGATGAATGATTATGTGCAGCAATTCAGCGATTCCAGTTGCTTATTGTGATGCTGCTCCAGCATGGAGTGAGGATCACATACCTAGTGCCATTAATCTGCCGGGATTCGGTGCGGTTAAGTACACTCCGAAAGAGTACAATATCGAGCTGAAGCCCCTTTACTCTGCTTTCGAGTGGAAAGCGTTAACAATGACGACTCTGAGATCGTTCCTGATGTATTATCTGCCATTGCTGGAGCCACAAATGAACTCGGATGAAGAGGATGATGAAAACTTTTTGCAGGATTACAGTTCCGAAAAGAAACGTGTGGACTTGGTCACCCCGTTCAAGAAGTCGGTGAAGCAAATTTTACGTGAGGTTCGGATTTTATTAGTTATTCCCCTGCTTAATGTGAATTATTGGAAGGTTTTTTTGGCCAATTTTAGACCTTTTGATCGGATGCTTAATTAGAATGGATACAGATGTAGATCATATTCTTTATACTGTCATAGTGTTAGAATTATGAACAATAGGAAACGTGAATCCGAACTAAGCACCAGAAATAAAGTACTCATATAAGATAACTTGTATATGGAGGGAGAATGATTGAACTTACCCTAGTATTTGCCAAATACCAAAAACAGAGAAGCTAAATTGTTGTATAAAGTTAGGTGTGTATACAGTGTCTTTTGAATGCATTGAATCTTCTTGTGGGTACTTATTCCATCATCCTCTCCTTCTTTTGGGATATCAGTTTTGAATTTAATTGCCATTGTCTAGCCTCTTAAATAATTTGTAAGGCACTTGGTTAAAATACTGCAAAGAGCTTCGATTTCGGTGTCCGACCTTCTGTTATGAGCACTGACATGTCACTTATGATGTCAGACTTCAGTGGTTACGACCAGGCGGGTTTTGGAGAGGTTGGCTGTTGCATATATCTCACAGCGACGGGCATGGAAGCTTCTTAAAGGTAATCTAGCTTCAGCTTAATAGAATAACCATTCAAAATCTATAATGTCTGTTGCTTAGAAATTTTTTTAAAAAGAATTGTTTTTATGATACTTGGCAGATGCTCCTAAATCTGCAATTCGTAAGGCCCAAAGGAATTTCCCAACCACAACATATGTCTGCCGTGTTAGTAAAATGACTTTCAGAGGTAGGATCTTCATTGTTATAACACTCTTAACTCTTGAGCTTTTTAGCTGAACCTGACGAATTTTTTTCTTGTGGGTTTGAGCAGCACATTTTCTTGCGGTTGCTGCAACATGGATTGTCCAAGTTGGAATTGAGACTTATAGAAGCCTCACCCGTTTGTTCAGTTCGAAGGAAGAAGAGTTGGAAGATGTTGAAGCTAAAAAGGAGATGCAGCTTTTTGCTAGGAGAGTTTTTGGTATTACTTTGAGATGTGGGTCATCTCTAGTCTTTGCTTCCATTGGAGCCGGCATTGGTGCAACTATAGTTCGTCCTTCGGCTGGTCAATGGATTGGTAAGAACTTCTAGAAAATGCAACAGTTTACAAACCTCACTCTGTTCACTGAAAAATGTCATAATTTTGGGGAGCTAAAATTTCAGTCTTTTATTTTATACTCTTGTTTTGGCTGAATTGATCTTTTTCTTCATTGGCTAGTTTAATTCTCAATAAGTTTAACTCTTGCAGGTTGTGCTCTTGGGGATTTGGCTGGCCCTATAATCATAACAGTTTGTTGTGACAAACTCCTTCATTATCAGCTGTAGAAAGCCTGCTCAACCTTGATGTCTGCAATTTTCTTTCTGCTGGCGCAAGAAAGTACTGTCATAAAAAAGGATTTCAAAAAATGTTGCCAATGCATATTTTTGGTGGTGCTGATATGGATTCATTTCCCTGAAGACGTATCAAGTGCCATAGCCTCTTTGTCGTCATAAGCTTTGAGAACCATAAACTTGAGAGTATTTTTCATTCTGAAATCTGATTGATGTTGGTTAAAAAGATTTTAGAGTGGATCTGTTGTATTTTTGTAGGTGTGATTTATGAACTCGTAGAATTGGTGACTTTGTTCTATTGGCCAGTGCATGAATGCATGATACTTTATATGATTAAAAAAATTAACAATAATAATACGTATCCTGAGGTTTGATCTTATGAAAATGGCCAAGTAGTTCACTTTGATCAAACTTGTCAAATGGACTTCTTTTGTTCCTTTGCAAGCTCTGATATTGGTCTTGAAGAAGCCAAGGCTGTAGCAAATTTGAAGTGTTTATCTGCCTTCCAGTGCCGTAACTCTCGGTATAAACTGTCCTCAATGGAATCTAAAAAGTGAAAAAGTACAAAGCCAATGAAGTTGATCTAAAATTCCTTACAGGAAGAGAGTGAGAATCTAATAACATGGCCTGATATAAGGATTTGGATAATTCTGAAGTTTCTAACTTCTTGTAAGCAAAATTTTTGTGATGCTCTCGAATTTCCTTAACTCAAAAAGGCTTCAAATACAAGCCTTATCCAGAAGCATTTAAATTGATCCATACATGGATGGTTAAGGTTTGCTTCTGTTATTCCACCAAAATCAGTTCTATTCTGTGCAATGATGCCAGGCAAAACTAGAAAGAGATAAGATAAGGAATGAAATCACAGATCATGAAGAACTAGAATGGCATGCATGCCAAAGTGTTTGGTTTCAGTTTGAGGAAGGAGAAAAGCGGCAAATATTAGAAGGTGCAGGCTATAATCATAGGGGCTTTTCATCATCAAGAAAGCACTTGATTCCCTATTCCATTTGATGGCTTTAAGCCCTTTTTTTCACATTATTCCTTGTTCCATTTGATGGCTTTAATCCCAATTTTTGATAAAAGACAAGCAAGTGCAGGATTCTTATATGGATAATGGGGTTTCTGAAACTGAAAAATGCAAGAAAAAAAAAGCATAAGATTCAGCATGAAAAGGAGGGGAACAGATGCCTTGTGAATTAGATCACTGGTTTAGTTTACTTGCAAACTCTGAACTGTGTACTAGCCTAGTAGGAGTTCTTTGCTCATTTATCATTTGTTTTTTAATTATGACAACTTATTTGTTTTAGAAAAAAAAATTAAATCTTGAGCATTCCAAGTTAGAACCATATGTAATGTCCTGCGCCTTTGGACATTTGATTCGAGGGTTAAAACCTTAGGTTACCGATTTGAATCCCACGGACAACGGTTTACCCTTTCCTCTTATAATTCGTTAGTAACCAGTTCTCAAAAAAAATGCATTGACATGCAGAAAAATATCCAAAATTTTGAACTAGCAATCTCATTTATCCATTACCCTTTGTCATTTTCCTCCTATATTTTTATTCTTCTTTATTGGTCCCAAGCCTTCAATAATCCACCAAAAAAGCAAAACCCAGTGATCATTTTGAAAGCAGACACCATAGAAGACCACTCTTGCTCTCTTACTATAATATATTGAAGGGTCGACAGCAAACATGTTAGAAAGATTACAAGGCTAAGAAATGCATGTATTCCCCTTGAAAAGAACTACATCCACCAAGGAAACAAAAGTATTACATAAAATAGAATGAGGTGCCATTTGTTCTGCCCTACGTATCAATCCATAACAAAGGACATTTTTGTCAATTCAGTCAGTTTCAGTTGCTATATAATGGGAAAACAGATCAAGGCTTCTAATACTACTACTACCTACTGCCTTGAGCATTTGACAAACCCAACTCAAAAGACCCTTTTTAGATCAAATATCTACAAGGCTAAATCTTGATTAGTTCATTATATGTTCTTCATTTTCCTCCCGAATCTTGTGCGTTTAAGGAGAGGAAGAAGGAGAAGGAAGGCGAGAAAGAAAGAAGAAGATAATGGGTTCATATTACACTCAAGAAACTCATCAAACCTCAAGTAAAGAAGCCACATATGAGCTTGCTAAGAAGCTTGGCAGGTTCATCATGTGGTCTTCTATACTCACTTTCTTCCTATCAAACCCATCTTGGGTTTCTTTGTTCTTCCATTCCTTCTTCGCTCATCTCTCGAGTTTCCCGTCCCTTCTCATCGCCCATCTCAACAACAAAAACTACATATTCCTCTTGTGCAATGGGATCCTAGTGATCCTAGCCAAGTCGTCGAGGAAAGCAAAGGAGGAGAACCCGGACACAAGTGCAACAACCGTCAATGAGGCGCAGCCAATAGTTGAACGAGACGAAGAAAGGGAGATAAATATCCCGCTGTTGCAAAGTCATGGGGTGATGATACAGACGACGGAGCTACAAGTCAAGGAGGAAGAGTTCTTGAAGGAGGTGGAAAGCGAAAACCATGAACAAAACAAAAGCAATGAATGTTGTGTTGAGGTAGAGAAAGACTTGGATGGAGAAGGGTCCATTGCCAAGATGAGCACGGAAGAGTTGAACAGAAAGTTTGATGAGTTCATAAGGAAGATGAAAGAAGGGATCAGAATTGAAGCTCAACAACAGCTTATCATGGTGTAAGGTTGCCTGGGGACTCAATATCAGTATGTCATCATGCAAAACCTTGCAATAACCTTGTAGTTATAGGTCAAAACACAATATGATCCATGTATATTATGTTAAGGCATATGAAACCGGTTGTAAACGGCGGTGTAGATGATATGATACATAGTATGTGATCTCATGTATGCTGATATATCTCTGTGGCAACAGTTTTTATGGGCAGGCTAATCTATATGGTAGAAAACAGAAGATCTGTTACTCAAAAATGTTACATTTCTAATTAATTAGGTTAAAGTCACAAGATTAGGGTTAACACCATTTTCTATCACTTCCAAGTTAGGAAAAATGAGCTGGCTTTTTCTTCAATCCCCAGTCGAACCAATCAAATCTAACAATTACAATTGTAACAAATTCTGAGATATTTTTGCATCCTTAATCTTAAAGAACAATTCTTTCTAACTGAATTGATACTATGAACCAAATCCAGAGCAGTTAGGGTTATCTTAATGAAACGGGCAAAATCTCAATTTTTCAGTTCATGGGTATTTGGTACACCAAATTAAACAGTAATGTTCAAAGATTGTTCAATAGATATTCATGCTCATATTGACATTGGATGTAGCTCCAATTAATACAGATCAACATTAGAAGACGTGGATCCAGTACAATTCTTTCTAACTGGAATTATACTAAGAGCCAAATCCAGAGCAATTAGTATTATTAATGAAACGGCCAAACGGGCTAAATCTCAATTTTCCATTCATGGGTATTTGGTACACCAAAATTAAAAGTAAAAATTAAACAGTACAGTTCAAAATTAAGTACAATAGACAAATGTGTATACTCATATTGACATTGGATGGAGCTCCCGTTATCACATATCAACAATACAAGACGTAGATCCAAACGAACCCAAAATACAACTCCGGCTTCAGAATACTCACAATTGACGGATCTGCATATTCCATAACACCTGCAACCAAACAAACAGCTAAAAGCACATCTCTTTAATTTGAATTCAGTAAATTAAAACCTAATATTCGGATCAAGATCAGGGAAAAAAACTCACACAGGTTTGCAATTCAGAGAATAGTCCATTATAATTATAGACCGTCACTTCTAGAATCGTTGGTAGCTTGTTCTGCTTTGACGTTCTTGCACAGCAAACTCAATTTGGATAGTAAAAAGTCTGCTATGCAAGAAAGGCAAGGTAGAACAGGCAACCATGTTCTATAATTTACAGTCAATTATGGCGAAATCGAGCGAGTACAGGGAGAGCTATTTTGCCTAGAGCGGCCACATTGAGAAAATTGTGTACCCTAAGCGAAATTTATAATGGGTAATTAGGGTTTTCTTTTCTTTCTGAAATTACACCACATGACCTTAAGTTTTTGTTTATTCCGTCTGATGTCTTGGATTTCTAAATAATTTTGCATAGTTGGCCTGAAGTTTATACAATGTGAATTCGCCCCCTTTTGTGAAAACTTGATAGATTGGGACATTTGTGTAACCTCTTAAGTTTTTCGACAATTGGGTGTCTAACCGTTTTGCTAAAAGCATTAATATATTATCATAATCCTAAATAAGCTCTCAAAAGTTAACCTAACTCGGCCCATGTAGCAAAAAGTTGAGGATGCGTCGAAAATACCCAAACTCAATTGCATTGAAACCCAAATCTATTGGGATTTTTTCGTAAATTACACCAAAGACGTAAATAATTTGATATAGTAGCCCTAGAAGTTGTACAATACATAATTCTTTTCTTCTTTTTTTGGTTGATTGTAGTTGTGAAAATTAACAAAGCTTGTGGATGGTACAGAAATTTTAACCAATTATTTACAAAGGTGCAACAACAACAATAATACCCAGTGTAGTTCCCCTTAAGGGGAATTTGGGGGGTCAGGATGGGGGCACCCCTGGCTAACGCAAAGGGGGGCGTCCAAAAAAAAAAACCCAACAGAAAAACACTAAGCCAAAAAAACCAATGCCCAAAACAAACAACCAAATAAAACAAAGCACAAAACAAACAAACAAAGGCAAGACCCAAAAACTAAAGCTTGCTGATCACAGGATCTAGCCATCCATGACGTGAATCTTCTCCCTCCATCTATCTCTGCAAACTGCTAGCTCTGTCGAGATACAAAGGTGGTAATTTGCTAATGGAAAACAACCTATTGGGCGGTTAAGTGTTAAAAATAAAAACTAAGTAGTGATGTGCGTAATTATGATTCCTAATTGCTATGAGGTCCTCCTGGACTGAGCTCACGGGCGGATTTTTCAAAGGCCCAAACTTTTGTACTAGTCTGCCTAAGTTTGTAGTCTACACAAAGACGTAATACTCCGTTATTTGAAGTAAAACCAAAAAACATTGAAACAGGCACAACTTATTGATAGTATACATTTTTGGGGAGATACAAGCCACTCTTTGTAAAACCAAGGGAACAGCAATACACCAGGAGACAAATAGTAGTATAGGCCTCTTTGGTTAGCTGTGTTCATTCACTGAGAGCGAGAGCGAGAACGCTCGAACTCAGACTCGTTACAGTGTGGATCGAGCCATTCCCTTGGGCAGCCTTTTGGTGGTGCACTGCCAGGGTATTTGGCACTGCTCCCTACTAACTCTCTCAAGCTTTCTACCTTGTTCTCTCTCCCGGGTCCACCCGTTTTCCAGTCGGCTTCCTTCAGTTTCTGCCTGAACCGCTGCTTGCGGTTTGGAGGATTCGGTTCTTGGTGTTTTGATTGTGGGGGTGCTCCATGTGGTCCTAGGTAGATCTTTTCCACTTTATCCTGTTCACACATTGGAGAATCATGAATCCAAATTATGCATGAAATAAACTTGCATTCAAAAGATGATGGTTAGACTCGAGATGTTTACCTTTAGAGTCGGTTTTTGTTCTTCTGGTTGTTTAACAGTTTCAACGATCTGATCTTGAGCAGGTGGAGGTGGTTCTATTCCCAAGCTCGGGATTTCGAATCCTTCAGTATCTGCAAGACGAAACATAAAAGTCATGATGCGGCCAACAAACTACCATCCATCTTCCCGGGTTCGGATGAATCTCTTTTACAATGACGGTAGTGATACGAAGAAGGAGCATAATAAACCATTTTGATTACAATTCATAATGCATGAACAAGTGTGAGTCAAATGCTCCCTAACGTCTGTTAAATTTTACAGGGCAGAAAGATACCACTAAAGCAAATGCTGCGGAACCTCACCAGCGTATTCCAAAAGAGAACAAATTGACAATTTAGTTAATGAAAGCACAAATTGATCAGTGCGGAGTAAAATCTCAAGCATTATGTAGCATATATGTAAAATGTCTCACAATTCAAGGTTAGTTGGATTTTATCATTGATAAGCTTTCTTGACATGTGTAAACGAATGGACAGCTTAAATCTGCTACCAATAAGTTGTGAGATGCAGCATGATAACATTTCAGCACCATTATCAAGTTGATATCATCTTACAATATCCCTAGCATTATTAGTTATTAGAGTTAAACTCTTAAAACAACTTAGCGATCCAATAATGTGAAAACTCATTTACTCAGAGAAGCTAAACTTGCACAAAGAGGGCATAACACAGTAATGCTGGAATCAAGCTTGAACCTTTGCACTTTTCTGGTGCATCCCTCTTTCTTTTCACTAGCTCAAATCAGAGTACCACCAACTTCATATCAAGATGATTTCATCAGGAGTAATAGCAAGTCTCATCCTTAGAAGAACAAGCCTTATATAGTTGCTCTGTTATCAGGATTCAACCTTAAAGTCTAGCCATATAATTCTTAGCATGTTGACTGAATGAATCACTATGCTCAACAATGTAGCGCTTAATCAAAACTATTCTATTTCAAAGAGCTACCATGGATTGCAATCAGAAGCAAACTCGCGAATCATACACACAACCATACACACCAACACATTGAATCAAACACCAAAAAAAGGAGCTACACCCCCTTCACAACCGATCAAAATCTACACTAAGTTGAATTAGCCTACTCAACAAACCAAAGACTGATTCTTTCTCCATAAACACAGATAGACAGAACAAGAGAAATTACCCCACTCATCATCTTCTTCGACCAGAGGATTGGAGTGCTCGGTGTCCATGGCACAGTGACGATCATCTATCTGCGAAACTTCAGGCCGATTAAGCCCGACAGATTGCGCGACGCTGCCCCAATGCAATCAATCGATACGAACTTTCAACCGGAATCAATTTTTGTAATTGGGAAAAAACGAAACCCTAGAGGATTTTGTTCCTCAGAAAGGAAGAGAGCGGGGGGACGGCGGAATTAGATGCTTCATGCAGCGAATTGTCTAGATTGCCCCCTTATGAGTTGCAAATCCGTCGAACTCCCACAGATTAACAAGGGTAGTTTAGTCAAACCAGGCTTTTGCTCGGAGAGTATATGCTTTTTTTAATCGCGGGATCCCTTACTTTTGCTTTGTTTTTCACCTAACCGCCTATATTTAATATATTGCATAAACTACCCTTTAACTTGAATTTACATAAATTACCCGATAAGTTATATTTTGTTATTTTTATGGACATTTTGGCGACTCCTCTACTTCTATGTGGTCCACAGAGCTCACGTGAGGATATCCCACAGGCCTGCATATCTACAAGATTGGATTTTCTGTGTTACATGTAATCTGGATTTTGTGTACGTGTACATGTAGTTTTTAACATTAGTGGTAAGTTTAATGCTCTCGTGTTTCTCAAAAATGTCAGAGTTTAATAGCCTAAAACAGTAATCCATGTTTATTTGCTTTTTTGTTTTTTTTGGGTTGAATGTTAAGTTGTTTTTTAGTCCAGTCCTTTGTTAGGGAACAAAATACCACTTGTATTTCAAATCAATCTATCGGAAAAAAAAAGTTGTAATCCCAAAAATATACATGAGCATACAATAATTGGTGAGTTCATTAATCTTTATATCACCACCATAGTAATCTTATTTTACGCAAAAGGTTTTAGAAAGACCCTAATCAACTAATCAAGGGACATATTAAATATTGTGAATTGCGTGATTAAATATATAGTACTTTTGGTACTAGGGTCGTTCATATTTTAAAGAATGTATGGATGTATGGAATGGAATATAAGTTTTTTCACGGATGATAGATAATAGTAGTTGGTTTCTTAATATCCAGCACAATGAGCAATTTTATAACTTGACGTACAATGAAGAGCTCCAAAGTGTAGACTTACAATATACAGTATTTTTTACTAATAGTTACGTGATTATCTATATTTGGAGAAATTCTACCAAAAAAAAAAATCTATATTTGGAGAAAGTCTATATGGGCAGGGGCGGAGCTACATTGGGGCCGGTGGGGGCCATGGCCCCCCCAATCCAAATTTTTTTTACCTTATACTGTTCCTCTCTTTCGGGGCTTCGATTTGATATATTATATGCCTTAATCCGATATCTAAGCAAAAGGTTATGAATATTCGAAAATTAAACCTTTGTAAACCAATTTTAAGTCATCTATGTAGTATAAGTTATAAATTTACTATGTTTATCTAACATAATCGGCCCCCTCAATATAGTCGGCCCCCTCAATACTTCTATCCTGCCTCCGCCAATATGGGTAACTCATATATTCATAAAATATTAATAATTATTGTCTTCAATCAATTTTTGATGGTCATCGTCCTTTCAAAGTAATCTCAAAATAATCCTTCAACTTGTACTGTTTTTTTTTTAATCACCCCCAATTTCCCAAAATGAACGTGACATTGAATTTCCGGATAAGAGCTAGCAATATTTAAGCAAAAAAAAAAACAGTAACTCTCTCTATCATTGATACGCAACTAGACAAATTATTAAATGTACTGTCCGATTATGCATAAATGTGTGACGTGTCCATTAAAACAAGCAAAAAGTACATCGCTTGTCTTTCCATTCAAACAACATGGCGATTTAGGGACGAATTGAATATTTTGTGATATGGCGAAGGAACGTTTAGCTCATCCGACTTCGAAGAGCCATCAAAAAAGAGTCGCTCACTATTCATCCTACTTATTGTAATCATCGCTTTTGTGGTAATTATAACTTGTTTAGCTCTAGATAATGATGTTTGTCCCCTCCTAATGATACTCAATCTTCAACTCTGGAAAAGCGATAAGCACAAAGCAACCTAACATTTTGTATATATAATTAGCTTATTAAAAAAAAATAATAACTCGTACTTAGCTTTATCCACTACAAAATTATATTATGAATAAATTGCTAGAATTCTAAATAAATTATTAAAATTATATTAAAATCACAAAAAAAAAATAGAAGGACTAAATGAATTTTATCCATTTATTAAAAATTAATTGAAATTTTATTAAAAAAATATTTGCAATAAATTAACCAAAGTAAAGCATTAATTAAAAATTACGCATTTTTAATCAACTAACCAACTTTAAATTGTGGAAAAAAAATGGAAATGATTAAAAAAAAAGCCCACATTGTCATTGGTAGAAACTAGAAAGCCGCGTCCCACTGCAAAAAATTTCCCTATATAAATACCCATTATGGATAAAGTGTTGAAACACAATAGCTGTAAACTAAAGTGCAAAACTAAGAAAAGCCCTCTTTACATATAAAAAGAAATGATGATTCAAAGGCTAGAAACCTGCATAGAGCTTATGAAGCTAGCGGTCGAGTTCGTGATAACGGTAACCGAGGCTTTCCAGAGAGCGTTTCTCCTGCCCGATGGCGGTTCGAGGGCGTCGTCTTCGGCGTTGGCCATGCCCTCCGACACAATCCCGTTCCCGTACCCGGGTTTGATTCTATGAGGGGCTATGGACACGAAAGAGTTTTGGGTATGACAAGATTGTGTGTTCTTGTTTTTCTAATTCTCGTGTTTTTGATGTTTTTGGCTCCCGGTTTTGTTCATGTGTTGGTGATGTATATAGTATAGGGTTTTGTCTTGCACATAAGAGTAAAGATCTTGTTTGGTTCAATTTTGTACCAGGAATTTGTTGAATTGTTTATGGTACGTCTAAGCGACAAGATGTTTAATCCGAAGGATTACTTGGGTAATTAATTCCGATGTTTGTTGTCGGTCGAACGGTTAGAGCATCTCCAACAGATGCTCCATTTTCTTGGAAACTACAAATTTGGAGATTTATGGGTGCTTTTTAGCCCCAACAGATTCTCCAAATGTTTCTCCAAAATGGAGTAAATCTCCAAAGTTAGAGTGACATTCTCCAAATTTGGGGATCTCTCCAAGTTTCTCCAAATCAATTCATTAGCTATATTTTTATTTATTTTTTCTTTTGAAATAAATCTAGACTTTTGATTGGAAGATATAAATGTAGTATTCTCCATAATAGGGAAATTGTTGGAGTTTGATCACAATTTTTTTAAAGAATATGTCTCTTATTTCCCCATTTTGGAGAAAAATTTGGAGAAACTCTTGGGGTTGCTCTTATGTTTTAGCTGATCAATATTGGTTAGACTATTGCTATCAAAAACTATTGGTTAGACCATTGAGATTTGAAATTTCTGGTAGTAAAGAACTCTTCTTGATCCGTTTAAAGAGAGATTTTCAAATTTACCCAAAAAAAGAGAGATTTTCATCACAAGTAGTGATGGATTCAGGATTTAGGGGTTCATTAGGCCAATCAAAGGCCTGCTGAGGTACAACATGTACAATTAACACAAGTGACCAAATTTAATAGGTACATTTTTTTGGTCATAATAACAAAGTACATATTTAAGGATGCCATTGAAATCATTGCGTATCTTGGATTACATTTCTGTGAGTGTTTTTTTTTGGTTGAATTTCTTTGAGTGTTTTTATCATTGTACGAATTTGTAACTTCCATATTTTCATTATTACCTTGCAAGTAAGAAATTTATATACTTAGGAAATAGTGGTCCTGTAAGACCGTTTGGAAATAGTGATCTTGTAAGAGTGTATTTATTGGTAGATCAAAAAATTTGGCCATAGAATTAAAATAATAATATATTTTTTATATTTTATATTTTCTTTTTTTTCAAATTTTTATACTTTACCTTATATTGGACACTTGTCCTTCCCACAATGAAAGACCAAACTAGAGTTTTGGCCATCACCATGACCAGAACCACACTCTCTCTCATCTACTTTCTTCTTTTATACTATATTTTTTTAATCTATGACCTAAGTTTTGGCCAACCATTGTGAATGTTCTAAGCCCGTTTGGAAAGGGCAACTCACTTAGGCTTGGAGCAAAGGCCTTGGGTCTGTTCCTGTAGAGTCGGACTCAAAAGCTGCAATTTGGCTTATTGAGAAGAAGATCTGCTCAAGTCACCCGGCTTCCTAAAACAAAATTGGAATGTCCGTTTAACTCATGTCTATAGGGAAGCGAATAAAACCGCCGATTCCCTTGCAAGACTAGCTTTTACGTTCCCGCTTGGCCTTCATTTTTTGTCTGATCCGCTTGCTTGTATTGTTTCGGTTTTAAATGATGACTTAAGGGGATCGGCTACAACCCATCTTTGTTCCTAGCCTCTTTTATTTGAATAAATGTGGTAAGGGCTAGCCGTTTTTTCGAACAAAAAAAAGGAAAGGGAAACTCGCTTAAGATTAGGTGGGTCCAATAAGAGCGTGCATGCATAGACTCAAATTAAATCGTAAACACAATTTTGAGAAAAGTTCGTTAAATTTTATCAAAATAATTACATGTCGTTATAGTACATTGTATGATACTCATAAAAAAACATTTCGGCAAAGTTTCATGCCATATGTGCGCGAGGAAAGGGTTGGGGATCATCGCCCCCTTCCCATGCCTAACAAACGACTATAGCCCCGTCACAATGACTACATCTCAAGCGAAGAGGTCCTTATCAAAGGCCATTGCACATTAGACATTACAATGACTACATGTCATGTGAAGGAACCGAAGCATTGGTAGGATTGCACAGTGTTTCAGCCCAAACGAGGTCGTTTAGGGGCGATCCAAACATGACCCAAACCTGATCCACAGTTTGTGGATAACCCGATTCACAGACAAGACACGTGTGCAAGGTGTACCTTATCCCCGTCCAACCTCAACCAATCAGCACCGTGACATCCACCACCCAAATGGCCACCCTCTCTCTCTCCCCTCTCCCGCTTTCTCTCTCCTCCCACCCCTCTCAACGACGTCGTTTCACCCTTTCCCCCAAAGCCACTCATTCTAGTCCCCCTCCCCCTCCGGTTATCGTCGTCGGCGCCGGCCTCTCGGGGCTCGCCGCCGCCGTCAAGCTCCACTCCCAAAACACCCCCTTCCTCCTCCTCGAATCCTCCGACTCCGTCGGCGGCCGCGTCCGCACCGACTCCGTCGACGGCTTCCTCCTCGACCGCGGCTTCCAGATCTTCATCACCGCCTACCCCGAAGCCAAGAAGCTTCTCGACTACGACTCCCTCAACCTCCAGAAATTCTACTCCGGCGCCCGCATCTTCTACAACAACCGATTCCACGCCGTCGCCGACCCCACTCGCCACCCCCTCGACGCCGTCGGGACTCTTGCGAACCCGATCGGGACCATCCTCGACAAGATCCTCATCGCCGTCGCTCGGATCCGAGTCCTGACCCGATCCGACACCGACATCTTCTTTTCCGACGAGATCCAGACGATCCACCTCCTCAGGAGCCTCGGATTCTCCGATTCCATCATCGATCGGTTCTTCCGGCCGTTCTTCGGCGGCGTCTTCTTCGACCGCGACCTCGAGACCACCTCCAGACTCTTCAATTTCGTCTTCAAGTGTCTCGCCACCGGCGAGAACACTCTCCCGGCCGCCGGTATCGGAGCAATTCCTAACCAATTGGCCGCCAAGTTGCCTCCGGAGTCCATCAAGCTGAACACGAGAGTCGTCTCGGTGGACCTCGACAAGCCAGACGACGAGGCCTTCTCACTCCGCCTCGAAAACGGCGACGTTTTGAGGAGCGAGAGCGGCCTCATCTTGGCGGTGGACCTTCCAGAGGCGAAAACTCTTTTGGCGGGAAAATTGCCCGAGGATCCGATCAAAAAGATCCGGCCCGTCCGGAGCACGGTCTGCTTATACTTCATGTCGGACCAAAACCGGATCCCGGACTCCGACCCGATCCTGTACCTGAACGGGTCGGGTAAAGGGATCGTGAACAACATGTTCTTCGCCACCAACGTGGCCCGGACATACGGCCCGCCCGGGAAGGCGCTCATTTCCGTGTCCTTGATCGGGCTCTACGATGACGTGGCGGATGATGAGCTGGCGGGTCGGGTTATCCGAGAGCTGTCGGGTTGGTTCGGCGAGTCTGTGGTTAAGGAGTGGAGGCATTTGAGGACGTACAGGATCCGATTCGCGCAACCGAATCAGAGCCCGCCCACGGATTTGATGCGGAACCCGCGAATCGGGTCGAATGTGTATTATTGTGGGGATTATCAGACTTCGGCCACTTTTGACGGGGCTATGGTTTCGGGTAGGCGAGCTGCTGAGGCCTTGCTTGAAGATCGAGCGCTCACCCGAGCTGTTAAAACGACGAGTTGAATTTGTTGTTCTAATTGAGATTTTTGTTTGTTTATTTTTCCTAGTAGTAGCAAATTGTAATTTGTATTTTTTTCCTCATTGATATGTATTCGGTGAAATAAAAAATAAATTGCTAAGACCAATATAAATAAAATAGCATATTTTTTTAGACCGTGGATATATTTATTTCGATTTGTCAAGTAGAACATAAGTCAAAAACACACTAAAAATTATAAGATGCCCCTATATTTTAAAGGCATTACATGACTTTTTTTTGTTCAACATGTTCATTTATTTTATACACTTATATGGTGGTTAATTATCTTGACAAAAGCTTAAAAAAAGATCACCGAAATATCTATTTGATTGACATTTTGCTTTAGAATAAGGATCTTCTTTTGGATCAGTTTAAAATCGATATTCTCTTGCATATTTTCAATGGTTGAGAAGTGAGATGGCATCGATTCCATTTTTTACTGGTATGGTTTACAATATGGGATTCAAATATTGGAAAAAATGCAGTACGCTATGGTACTAGGTAGACAACATCTTCAGTCATTACAAGTTAACAATCTTTTTCATCATATTTTTATGTTACTAATTTGAATTAATGTTGCAAACGGCATGAAAAAGGAGAGGCTCAAGATATTTTGGTAGCTATCTAAAAATTTGATTAAACCCGATTTTCAATTCGATAGAATTTCATTAATTGGGCCAGCGCCAATTGACTATTGACCCGCGCTTAGGGCCAACCCCGAAAAACGACCCAATATAACACGTCGAAACGGGTGGACCCCATTTCCCCCCCTACCCACGTGCCATTGTGCTACGTAGCCTAATTTCAACGCTCCAGATTTCTCCATCACGGTCAATCCAACGGCTCCCAGCACCCCTCCCCCACTTACACTTATCAGAAAACGAAGGTGGAGAACCATCCACGTATCGCTTTTAATCGCGTTTTTATTTCCACCGCCCACCCAATCCAACGGACGCAAACCTACCAAATATCCCCCTCCAAAAAGCAGAGAAAAAATTCCCCCGTTTTCTCTCTTCAATTTCCGATCGATTTCATACCAAATTCTGTAATCGCCAGGCTTTTCGGTGCCATCTGATTCGCGTAGTGATTTCTCCTTGTTGTTTTTCTGCAGAATTATGTAGAATCGGCGGTAACGAGGTTCGTCTTCGTCTTTGTTTTGTTGACTCAACGCACTCTCCATTCAATTTTATAATTCTCTGATACGATTCCGGATCGAATTTCGATAGGAAGAGTAGATTAAGTCACGATTGAATTCCTGTTAATGCTCTCAGCTTTTGTCTGTGATTTGCACGGAAAGATTGATCTGATTGTAGTGAATTAAATTGTGAGAAAACGACTAGACGTTCTGCAACTGCTTGTGATTCGGTTGATTGATTGAGTTCGGTAAACCTAAAAAAAAATAAAAAGGTTGATGATCGTTTCCAATTTTTCCAGATTTGCAGCGAGAGAGAGATTGAGATTGATTAGGTTATAGGAGGAGTTGTGATGGCGGATTCGGACAACGATTCGGGCGGGAAGAGCACGCCGACGGGAGGAGGATCGTCACGGGAGCACGACCAGTTCCTGCCGATCGCGAACGTGAGCCGGATCATGAAGAAGGCGCTGCCGGCGAACGCGAAGATCTCGAAGGACGCGAAGGAGACGGTGCAGGAGTGCGTGTCGGAGTTCATCAGCTTCATCACGGGGGAGGCGTCGGACAAGTGCCAGCGGGAGAAGCGGAAGACGATCAACGGCGACGATCTGCTGTGGGCGATGACCACGCTAGGGTTTGAGGAGTACGTGGAGCCGCTCAAGGTCTACCTCCAGCGGTTCCGGGAGCTCGAGGGGGAGAAGACCACGGCCTTGCAGGGGAGGGAGCGCGACCACGGCGGCGCCGGCGAGAGCGTCATGAGCGCCGGCAGCGACGGCGGGGGGATGTATGGGAATGGGGGCATGATGATGATGGGCCATGGAATGGGCCACCATCAACAGCAGCAACAACAACAGCAGCAACACCAGGGGATGTACAGTCAGATGGGGAGCGGGGGTAATAAGGTAATTTCGCCGCATGGTGGACGCACTAGTGTTAATGGCCGGCCTAGATGATGGTGGTTAACTTTTAGGGTCCATTGAAAACGTGAAAGGGGGGGAGTTGGATGGATTTTCATGTGTAAATTTTGTATTTGGGATTAGTGGGGGAGGAAGATGATGATGGGGGCAGGTAGAGATGATGATGCCTTTAGTGGGTTTATTTTTGTTTTCTTATTGGCCCCATTTTGATCTTATAGCTTGTGATGGTGGTTTTATATTTTTGGTTTTGCTTTGTTTAGTCGTGATATATGGTAGTTTTTCAGTAGCTCATACCAATGACCAACTGAAATATGAATTGTGATAGTTCTCACTTTCAGTTTATAGTACAGTTGTTGTGGGAATGGTAAGGTGGCGGGTTTTCACTTTGGTGGTCAAAATTTGGTTTAAGAATATCTCTGTCTATTCCCTTTTCTAAATTACAGTCTGAAAGGGATGTAAATTATGTAATACTTCTACAAAAAACAATGTTTACATCTCACCGTTAAACAGGCAACTATCTTCAAAGGCATGTGTAGCTCAGAATGAAATTTGGTCTGACCTGGTCCATATACAATTTGGGGCTGAATAGTTAAGATTCAAAGTCCGCCCAGATTTCATCTTTGGGCTGGTCCAGTTTCAAAGAGCATTACGAAAATTGAATAGGACTCCTCTGACACATAGGATGGAATAACGGTTTTTAATGTTGGCTGGCTGGCTACAAATTTTCCATACATCCGAAGGATACTGAGTTTGACTCTCTGAACATAGGCTGATATGCGTATTGTAATTTATAGATAAGTTGACGTTGTAAATTGAATAAGTTTTGACATATGGGTAACTGGGTAAACATTGAAGTCATGATCTGACCCTATTTTTTCAAGTCCTAATAATTGTTGGATAGTCATTTGTTCTCATGGGTAACAGTCGTTGGGAACAGTTAGACCGTTACCAAGTCAACAATATTACTATCCACAAGATGACGTTTGAAACAGGGAAACAGTTACACTGTTACCTCCGGGGAAACAGTTAACTGTTACCATGAGTTCAACGCCATCATTCTCTTGTTTTGACGATGACAAACTCTCTATTTTTTAACCTTGTGTTTGAGTGTATTGATTACAGGAAAAATAACCAAGGAAGAAAGAAAGTTGTTGTGAGGGAACAGTGTGAGGGAACAGCAACGTCTGCAGAGCAGTGCCTTACTATACTTAGTAAGCGCGTAGGGTTTTCAACGGAAACCCTAATGAGTCGTGTTTATGGGCTTTTATGGGCCTGGAAACACGTGGGAATAACAAGAAGATCTCATCCAACAACTATGAAAAGATTTGGGAAGAAGATAAGATCAAGAGAAGATATGATAGAGTTGTTGAAGATATGATAGAGTTTGTTGAAGAAAAATCTGATTATTTGTGGGATAAACACACGTGGATATATGAGTATGGGATCATATCTCACGTGGGCTTAGACTATAAATATGATTGAGTTGAGGTTGAGAAAACCACCGATTACGAAAAGAAGAGAAGAGAAGAGCTTGAGAAGAGAATTGCTCGAGAAGAGCAAAGAAGAAGAAGAAAAGCTTCGTTGAAGGTTTTTGTAATCACTCTTAGTTTTTGTTATACTTGTTTCTTAGGCTGAGAAACTAGGGTTTGTAGGTGCATAATCTTGGGATTGGATTAGACTCCTTGAAGTCCCTGTTTGCCTTGAAGGAACTTGTAATTGGCATTAATAAAAGTGATTGTTCAAACTCCTCTAACGAGGGAGTGGTTTTTCTCTTGAACAACTAGTTGGTTGTTTGAGGGTTTCCACTATAAGTAATCGTGTCAACCCACTGTTACCTGCTTGTGTTAGTATTGTTTTACTATTTCCGATGCCCAGTTCACTGTTACTCCCTAGGTAACAGTGTCTGTATACTAACACCGATCCTAACAATTGGTATCAGAGCAGGAAAAGCTCTAGATCGTGCTTTTGCAGGATAACAAGATGTCTACCTCACATGATGTTGGGCTGAACAACCAGAAGCCTCCCCTTCTCAAGCATGGGGAGTTTCAGCATTGGAAGGTGTTGTTTGCTAGTTGGATGAGGAGTAACGACTACCAGGCTTGGTGTACCATTACTGATGGTGACTATGAGGTTCCCGCTGCAAAGAAAGATGACAAGAAGTTATGGGGACCAACTGAGTATCAGGGAATGGAGAAGAATTTCAAAGCTCGCATGTGGCTCATGAATGCTCTATCACATGAGGACATGCTCAAGGTTGTCAACATCGACTCCTCAAAGGAGATGTGGGCAGCTCTTGAACAAATGCATGTGGGGAGTGCTGATCTCAAGAAAGGGCAAATCACTCAGGCTAAGTGTGAGTTCTATAACTTCAAAATGAAAGATGAGGAAACAGTCAGTGAGTACCAAGCTAGGTTCCAAAATCTTTGCAGCAAGATGAATGCTCTTGGTATTGATGACAAGCTTGTGGATCGAGAGGAGAAGATTGAAATCGTCTTAAGAGGACTTGCTCCCAAGTTTGCCTACACCAAAGGCTTGATCAAGGAAAACCCAATCACCAAGACTTCCACTCTATATGAAGTCTTTGGGAAGATCACTGAGTATGAGCAGTATTATGTTGATACTAATCTTACTGGAGTAAATTCTACCGCGTTCAAGGTAGAACAACCCAAGAGTATAACATTGAAGATAAAACAGGCCTATCATCATGTCAAGGAAGAAAAAGAAGGTGAAAGCTCTCTGGATGAAGAAACAACCCTGATCACAAGGGCTATGAAGAATCTCTACAACAAAGGCAAGTCTAGAGGTTTCAAGTCCCAAAGCTATGAGAATGCCAGAAAGGACCTCAAAGACATCACTTGCTACAAATGTCAAGCTAAGGGTCATTATGCTAAGTATTGTCCCCATGGTGACGATTTTGGAGATGATGAAAGGGAAGCTTGCTTTGCTGCGTGGGGAAACGACTCTGATAGTGATGATGATCCTGAAGGCTGAGTTAAGCAGAACATGTGTGCCATGACCATCAAAACCAAAACTGTCGACCAAGAGGTAAATCATTCTGACTTTCTTGCATGTCTTGAAAAGAGTAATAGGAATAGTCTTATTGCTTTATCAAAAAGATTGTATGAAGAAAACTTATACATGCAAGATGACCTAGACAAAGCTGAGGAACAATGTCATATCATGAGTAAGAAGATAGACAGCATAGGTTACAACACTTCTATCACTGTTCCTTGCAAGTCATGTCCTGAATTGAAAGATCAATTGAACATTGCTAAATCCACTGAAAATGATCTAAGGAGTCAAATGAGTGATCTTAAGTCAGAATTGAGTAGTATCATGAATGTTAATAGTGAGAAACAGTCAATTCCATTTGTCCCTGTTAGACATGGAATAGGATACACAAGTGACAAGGGAAAATCAATTGAACCTGAATTGACTATAGATGACATGATTCTTGCTAGAGATAAGGAAATTCAGAGTCTTAGATCTAAAAATGAAAACCTAAAGGAAAGGATTAGTGTCTTGGAAAGTTCTGATGAAGATCAATGGTACACGGATCAACCTGCTCATAAGATGTTTATAAAACAACCTAAAGGTAAAGAACCTAAGGATTTGAATGTTGATCGTATCAAGGAAATAAATCTTCAAAAACCTCACCCTAAGTACTATCTTGGTATGTATTATCAATTATGTAGGCAGTATGGTAAGGGAGGTCACGACCATACCCAGTGTAAGAAAAGAGAAACCTATCACAAGTTTAAGGGTAATAGAGGTAACAGTCAGTCAAGCCATAGTAAAAGTGAGAGTCCCAGGAGTCGAACCAGGCTCAGTCAGTCTTGTCAGGGAGGTAACAGTAGCAAGAATGGAAAAAGAAACAACCGACATCACTGGCAGGGTAACAACAATAGAAATAATCAACCAACTTTTGTTCCACCCACTAAAGTTTAGGCTAGTAAATATGTGAAGGAGGGGAACAATGAAGGAATTGGAGATGTTAAAGCTAATATGGTTGAATATTTTGTTGCTAGTCCTAGGGAACAACACTACTATTGTAACACCCCCTTTTTCTGTAGGGATATTACCGCCAGTGACCTCGGGTTAAAACTCCCAAAGTCACCCTAGGCTTTACAGTTATCACAGAAGACGACAAAACTTTAATGCGGAATTAAAATGATTAAATAACAAAGGTCTTAATCGTCGATTACATATGAAGTCGGGAATAAAACTGGTATTGGATCTCACATCTCAAGAATCTCAACACTAAAACTAAGTTCAAAAGTACTTAAGTGCGGAATTAAGATAAAAGTCGTTAGAAAGAAGCTTGAGCCCTCATCGCCTCCTTCGACTAGTCCTTGATTACGAGTCCTCCTTCTGATGTGCCGCGACGGAAATTCGGTGGACACCAGCCGACCATGCAAGGAAAAGAGGTGGTCGGTTAGTCTTGTGACAGACTAAACAAATAGGTTTTTGAAGGTGGTTCGATTAGTGGGAATGTGTAATAACTGACGTCGAACTCCGAATAAAAGCCGGGCGACGATCTAGCTACTACACACATCCACGGAAAACGGGGATGACTTTAAAAAGGTGAGGATATCACGAGAGGCGACATCCTCGTTAAAACTTCGATGCAAGATTGTTGGGAACGTATTATCACACAGAGATTTTTAGTTTAATTAACTGTCTTCGTTGAGTACGAAGATGAATTTGATTTAAATTGCGCAACGCGCTTATCTTTATTCCTTCCTTAACCACACAGAGGATTACACTTGAATTATTAAGGTGCGTTAATCGCGGATATGAGTGGCTTGACGCCTTAAAGGGATAGAATCCTTAAACGACCCCTCAGCGGTTGAGGAGGCCATGGTCATGACCTTACACCAGGGAGTACTCCCTCCGCACTGGTGAGATGAGCAATTAAATAAATCTACACACAACTACCAACCAACGTGGCACTTACGTCCACACACACATCGAGACCTAGTTCGACTAGCGCATCCTACGAGGTACTAGGAATAACAGTTATTAAATCTAACAGTAAAATCCTAGGTTCATTTTAACACACAATTAGTCCCCAACAATCAAAAACTTCATGATTCAATTATAAATCATGCTTTTAAATCATATGCGTAAAGTTGAACCATTCCACTTGCCTTGAGTTTCGATAAAGTCGGCTAAACGATCGGAAGGTAGGTCTCAACGACGAATCCTTGTACCTTCGATAAATTGACACCGGAAAGAAAACATTTCAAAATAAACTTAGCAATTTATTTTGAGAAGGAAATTGCTAAGGTTCATATCCTTCATGAACCTAGATCAATAATAACCCTTTAAGTATTTATGAACTTTATGTTATTTTATTTTATTGATATTACTTCTAAGATACAAGTTGTACTTTATCTCAAAATAGTGAGTATATACGATACTTGATGAGTTTATAAAATAACTTCTTAAAATCATTTTCATAAGATCTTATATTAACTTATAGTGAAATATAATTAACCATTAATACCTACATGTATATATATATATATTAATAACTTAGGTAATTTGATAAAATCGTATTTATATCACTTAAGTCCATAATATTGAAAACTTATAATATAAATACTCCATATTGAAAATAAGTTTATAAAATAACCTATTAAATCATAACTTACATTATATAACTTGTGGAGTGGTTTGATAATAATTTCATTCAAGAGATGAATATATATCTACCCATATAGTATGTTAAAAATAGTCACTACTTAGAATTTATAAAATTATAATTACACTCCATGATAATATATGATCAATATATTTTATATATATATGAACGTATCCTTTAGCCTAAATATACTAGATATCATTACTTTAATCCAGGTTATATCATAAGCTTAGAATCCACTATCGTAATTCTGACATAGTATATATTATAGACATACACTCCACTTTAATCCATGTTTATCATAAACTACATTCTGTATAAACCTATAACTTAATCTATAAGTGGATTGTTATAATTTATTTATTTATTTCTAATCATTCCTCTACTCATCCTTCCTGCTACACTAAACAAGGCAATTGATTTACAATTTCAAAGCCAAGCAACGAAAGTTACAAACTCTGGTTTTTGAACTTACAGTTCACGCACCAGAAACAGGGGACGACGGCGAAGAACTAAAGCGGCGGTGCGGCGGATTCCAGAAACGGTTCGAGGCGTCGAGTACGGATCTGGGCACGTCGGCGGCTCGCGAAGCTATCGGTGGTGGCGGAGTCGCTGTTCGTGGTCGGACGGTGGAGCACGAGGCGGTCGAACTCGACGTCTCCAAAACAGGGGACTCCGGGCTCCTCGGGCTTCTCCGGCGATTCCGGACAAAATCGAGAGCTTTCTGAGAGGAATTCTTAAGAGGGAATTTGTGGAGTGAGTTGTGAATGACGAAACCCCACTCTTACCCCTTTTATACCCATCAATTCGAGCCAAAACGTTGAATTCCCTTCCGGTTTCAAAGCTCAAACGACGCCTCTTTTGCACTCGATCCAATTCGAATATACCCCGCGTATTAATCCAGTTTAATCCCCTATTTACTTCCTCATATCACCACGTCATCGGAGAGTCTAAGAGCCGCCCTTATCTGCTCTTAATTAACTCGAATTTGATCGAGTTACCGTCGAAGAACCCTAACCCGAGCTGACCACTTCCAACCCGATTTCGACCTTGTTTTTGGTTCAAAATCTCTAAATCGGTAGAGGGCTATGATAGAGGACGAAAAGAGGAATCCATAGCATCTTTTGGTTTCGATTTTCATGAAGAAACGACATCGAATTGGTCGATCGAACACAACCCATCCTTACTAGTTACTTCCATCGGGTTACAAAAACGAATTTACTCTACCTTTCTTTTCTTTTCTTGTATTTTATGTCACCCATAACTATTTATACACTTTAAGAGATTAATGTATTTATTAGGTAATACTTAGGAATTAATCTCATGACATGTAATAAAATTTGTACACTTTAACTTAGGATGACTAGTATTATATTATATAGTGATATAGGTGATTATTATTTTATAAATGATAAACTAAAATATCATATTATTATTATATATAATGTTTGAAAGGGTTATTATTTTATAAAGGACAAATGACAATTTTGCCCTTACGGAAAATTGAGGGTTATTACAACTATTTTCCTAACCGGCCCAAAAAGGCAATGCTCGCCTGGGTCGCAAAGAGCTTGAATTGATCTTTTGCAGAATGAAGTGAGGGGGAACGGCCAGTGGTATTGCTTATACCACATGACAGGAAACAACAGGAATCTATCCTCGCTTCACAAAAGCACTAAAGGGAACCTTCCTTTGGTGACTAAGGACAAGGATCAACCATGGAAACTAGCAAAGCTGAACCTGATGATGAAACACCTGGTGGTAACAGTGATGGAGGAAAAAATGTTGTTGCTGATGATAACACTCCATTCACCCCTGATGATACCACTAGAGATCGTTTTGATGATGTTCCCACTACATCACACAAAGATGAGCAAGAACAACCAGTAGAAACTCAAGACTTTGACAAGGGAACAGTCAAGTAAGTTTTTCATTGTTCAAGCTTATGTCATTGATATTGTTCTTTGTTCAACTGCCCCTACACTTGTAGAACAAATTAAGACCTTGATGTGTAGTGAGATTAGAGTGACAAGACTGAAAATCGGGTGGCTAACATACTCACCGAAGCATTGGACAGAAAGCCCTATGAGTATCTCTGTATGCTTCTAGGTATAATCACTCTAAGCTAACAAGTCCCGGTCCTTTAATTCCCTCAATGACTGGCTAGTTGCTCACTTGTATATAGGGAACGGTATGTGTTGTTACTACCATTTCGGATAATGCCATGTATTGATCTTTGCTAGTTGTAGTACTTGTATCTTCATGAATGCATGTGTATATTATCTAATGCTTGTGGTAACAACAACTTGAGCATGAAAAGCATATTTCTTTCAAGCCCAAAACGACACTTTGATCTATTTTAACCCTCCCTACAAGCTGAAATGATAAGTGGTCGTATAGCCGTCCTAGCCTCATAATGTTCAGGTAAACGCCTTCTATGAACACATCTTGATTGTTACACCTCTTTTACTGAAGGTAATTGCCTGGATATCTTAATGTTCCCTAGCCATTTTTGTTTGGATATTGCTTTTATATGTCTTTACCCATGATATATCCAAACTAGCCTTTTAATCCATTCATGGTATCAATGAAGGGAATAGTGATTCTCAAAAGCTCAAAAAAAAAAGGAGAGAAAAAGAAATATGATTTGAATGGAGTAAAAGCAGTTGAGTGGTCGATTTTGTGGCAGGCTGTGTTTAAAAAAAAAAAAGGTCTCTTAGGCAATATATATATTAAAAAAAAGGGACGTTGAAGGAAACAAGAAGAAAAATGGCCAAATGAATGAATGGCTAAATGATCATTTGAGTCATGATGGTGCAGTTGTAGATGAAAGATGAGAAGAAAAAGAATACCTGATTTAAAATCATGAATGGATCCCTCTTTCAATTCCCTAGCCCATCTACCCCCACAAAAATATTTTTTTGCTTTTGCTGTGACTGTTTGTTGTTTCCCTGAGTGCTTAGATCAATAAAATTGATTGCTTTGTGATGTTTATCTTGTACTCTCTGCATAATTAATATCAATGGTTATTTGATGATTTGCGTTTCAATGTACTGTTTTCTTCCTATACTTGTTGAGTTTTCGATGATGTCAAAAGGGGGAAGAAAATGGAAAAATGTAGAGATGCGTTGGTTTAGTTTGATACAAGTATAAGCCATTTGCTGAGGGGGAACAACGTCGCCTGAGAAGTAAGTCCTCATCTCAGGGGGAACAGTCTATGTTTTATTAAGGGGGAACAATGCTCTTGACTAATCATTCCTTGATCTTCATATTATGCATGTTGTAGCCTTTACAGTTTTTAGGATGATTTTTCCCTATGAGTTTGCCATCATCAAAAAGGGGGAAAATGTTGGATAGTCATTTGTTCTCATGGGTAACAGTCGTTGGGAACAGTTAGACCGTTACCAAGTCAACAATATTACTATCCACAAGATGACGTTTGAAACAGGGAAACAGTTACACTGTTACCTCCGGGGAAACAGTTAACTGTTACCATGAGTTCAACGCCATCATTCTCTTGTTTTGACGATGACAAACTCTCTATTTTTTAACCTTGTGTTTGAGTGTATTGATTACAGGAAAAACAACCAAGGAAGAAAGAAAGTTGTTGTGAGGGAACAGTGTGAGGGAACAGCAACGTCTGCAGAGCAGTGCCTTACTATACTTAGTAAGCGCGTAGGGTTTTCAACGGAAACCCTAATGAGTCGTGTTTATGGGCTTTTATGGGCCTGGAAACACGTGGGAATAACAAGAAGATCTCATCCAACAACTATGAAAAGATTTGGGAAGAAGATAAGATCAAGAGAAGATATGATAGAGTTGTTGAAGATATGATAGAGTTTGTTGAAGAAAAATCTGATTATTTGTGGGATAAACACACGTGGATATATGAGTATGGGATCATATCTCACGTGGGCTTAGACTATAAATATGATTACGAAAAGAAGAGAAGAGAAGAGCTTGAGAAGAGAATTGCTCGAGAAGAGCAAAGAAGAAGAAGAAAAGCTTCGTTGAAGGTTTTTGTAATCACTCTTAGTTTTTGTTATACTTGTTTCTTAGGCTGAGAAACTAGGGTTTGTAGGTGCATAATCTTGGGATTGGATTAGACTACTTGAAGTCCCTGTTTGCCTTGAAGGAACTTGTAATTGGCATTAATAAAAGTGATTGTTCAAACTCCTCTAACGAGGGAGTGGTTTTTCTCTTGAACAACTAGTTGTTTGTTTGAGGGTTTCCACTATAAGTAATCGTGTCAACCCACTGTTACCTGCTTGTGTTAGTATTGTTTTACTATTTCCGCTGCCCAGTTCACTGTTACCCCCTAGGTAACAGTGTCTGTATACTAACACCGATCCTAACAATAATGTTATAACGTAAGCCACTTGTGAGCAACTCGGTGTTCGGGTAAGTCTCGCTCATGTATGGTTTGGAATATAAACAAGCCGGATTGAGCATAATCTTAATGCTCCAAGGATGACTGAGCCAATCTTAAGTACAAGAGAATTTAGCATGTTTGTTCGTGAGAATTTTTATAGTTTCATTTGCTTGCATGGATGATCGGGTTAGCAAGTTTTTTCACAGGTTGGTCTCATGAACAAAGTAAACGAGCGCTTCGCAAATCAAGCTCGAGCCTAATGAGCCTTTAAATGAACCAAACTCAAATAAGGTTTTGAACTCGAACTCACACCCAAGCTTAAGCAATTCAATGGTCACCTTGGTTTGACTCGATCACAGCCCTATTGCAGACTTGTAATGGAGATCATGGAGGTCACACGAGAAGACACATCCATGGAGAAGCGAGTTACACCACACGATATTTGGTACTTCCAAGGGGTGGTGATATGTTTTGTTACTTCAAATGCTTCACTAAAACAGCATCTTGATCCATACATGTTTCATTTCACAAAACCTTCATGACATACCTTTCATACAATCAAGTGCCATTCTTTGTCTCCTTACCCTATACAAGAATCAAAACTCAAAAGTGTAAGCTAAATAGATTTTGATTCTTATTTAGTTCGACTGGTATCAATTGGACCACGTTGTTGTAAGATTTGACAATACTCTCAAAGAGCAACCAAGGGTGCACAATCCCTTAACAGCAGTAATTGTAACCAAGCTAGCTAATTTTTTCACTTCACATTTATTTTATCCTTTTCCTTAAAACAAAACAATTTCAACAATTTCCTCTCTCGCTCTCTCTATTCAGAGAGCCTTTCCCCAATCCAGACTTCACTCAAACCATCAAAAATGGCCACAGCCTATCTCCTCTCCTCCCCAAATCTCACCTCAAATCCAATCCACCATTTTCCCTCCTCTTCTCTCCTCCCACCCAGAAACCATCCCTTCCATTCAAACCCCATCACACCCACAAACCCTAAACCCCCCACCAGAAGACCCATCTTCCATGTCCAATCCCAGAAGAACAACAAGAACAACAACGAGACCGATCTAGCCGACGGGCCCGACAGATTAATCTCCGCAATCTGCTACTTCTACCCTTTCTTCGACGGGATCCAATACGGGAAGTACGTAATCAACCAATTCGCCCCAATTCAGGTCTTCCTACAGCCATTGATCCCTGCAATTAGGGTTTTCAAGAGCTTCCCCCTTAATGGGTTCCTCGTGTTCTTGACCCTCTACTTCGTGGTCGTCAGAAACCCTAATTTCAGCAGGTACGTGAGGTTCAACACTATGCAGGCGATTGTGCTCGATGTGCTCTTGATTTTCCCTGATCTTGTGGAGAGGACGTTCAATCCCAGAGATGGGGTTGGGCTGGATTTGATGATGAGTTTGGATAGTACTGTTTTCTTGTTCTTGTTGGTTTGTTTGGTTTATGGGTCTTCCTCTTGTGCTCTGGGCCAAATCCCTAGGCTTCCTATTGTTGCTGAAGCTGCTGAGAGGCAAGTCCCTTGATTTTGAAGATGTAATGTAATTTGATTATGATATTTGTTCTGGAAAATTGTAATCTATAATTGGATTGAAGTTGGGAGGAAGGAAGGATTACTTGTGTTCTAGCAACTTGCTTTTGAGCTTCAATGTAATGCATTAATGGAATTTGGGGTTCAATTTTCATTGGATGGGCTGTTTTGCACTTACTACGTACTCATCATATAAGTTTCGTAGTACATTAGAGAGACCGTTGCTGTTTTGCACTTACTACGTACTCATCATATAAGTTTCGTTGTACATTAGAGAGACCGTTGCTGTTTATGTAAGAGTAGCACACTAAGCATTGTTCGCCATGATGCTCGGTTCGTTTAATGATGCAGAGGTATGTTGTTCATGAGAATCCGACTAAATCCTCCATGTTTTATGTACATTTGCATGATAAAGGAAGGATTAGGAATATGAATCGTATAATCTACGCATTCGGCATTCGTCATAGATTCATAGTGGAAGCAAGATTCAATGATCAAGTTGGCATGTCACAAATCCTGAAAAGTGGAAGCAAGATTCATGGTACCCTAGGAATATCCCAATGAAAAGGCTAGCTAGAGCTTATACGAAATGCTCGAAGGTTGATTTGACCTGTTGGTTAGCCCCATCAAGCTCCCTCCAAAACATTTGCTTGTTTCCATACTACTCCCATGTTCTATGAAAAACCTTTGTAGTGTGATTCCTGAAAATAAGCATTCTTTTTCGGTTGCATACCCCATTTCCTGATTGAGTACTCGGCCCAATTTACTTTTGGGCCTAACGGTGTGACCCAATAAGCATAGCCCAAATAATTTTTCAGGCACCGAGTCAATACTACTCTATGACTTCCTGGGTAGACTTCCGTCGGTGCTGAAGTAGTTTAACCAGTTTTCACCGGATACGGAAAATTTACAGTAATAACGGTTTTAGCCTGCAAAAATCGTTATACTGTGCCCGCCATGAACGGCCTAAATTTCCACAATTCATCCATCACTCAAATTGAATTAAGTAGTCAACGTCTACATTCATTATTGGAGCTCGTGGACTGTATTCTGACACTTCAATTTCCACAGAGGTCTTAATCCCATTTTTCGGTGCCTTTGTGAAACCTATTAACATTATTTAACATTATTTATCTTACGTAAGTAAAAAATACTGTACGTAGTAAATTAATCGAAAATTTAAAATGTGTTTAATTAAGCAACTAACCATTAACCGAGAAGGATTATTGACCAGAATTAAATGATGGGTCGAGTTGGAGTTCCCTGGAAGCAGACGGATCTCAACCGTCGATTTCCCCCACGCGTTTCCAGCCACACGATGTGTCGGTGGAGCATCTTAAACGCTGCTTCTTTCGTTGGTACACTCTGACAGATGACGTGGCACTGGATGTTGCCAGCTTGGCACTTTGTTGCATTTGTGGACACAGATCTTCTCACCAGTCACGCATTCATTTATGAGAATCTATATATAAATAATGTCTACCCACCTTATATTATACTCCCTCCGTTTCAAAATACATGACTATTTAGACACTTTTTCTTGTTTCATAATACTTGTCCATTTCACATTTTTTACCCATCTCTTTTCATTTATACCCCTAATAATTGCCTTTATCATAATCATTACACTTTTTCATATTTCTCTACACAAATGATTAACTCTACATTTGATAGGGGTAATATAGGAATAACATTTTTTTCTTAATATATGTGCAATGTCCAAATGGTCATGTATTTTGAAACGGAGGGAGTATTATAATGTTGTAAGGTATACGTTACACATTGCACTTCATTATTAAATACATTTTCTACGGGATTTGATATTTCAAATCTCAACGGCACTATAATTTTTCCTTAAGATAAAGCTTTACTGATTCAATATGAACGCCGAAACAAATTAGTAGTATAACCTACCCTTACCTATAAAGTGGTGTCGTGTGTGGAATTTGAATTAGAAAAGAAGAGAGGAGACCACTAAAGTCATTGTTCTAAGAGATGTATGTCTAGGTTTGGCTTAGGCATTGGACATCTTTCAATCCGTCTAGTCTTTCGACTCATCTAAACAATCGTCTATGACTACGAGGGCTAGGCACTAGGTAGATCCTCACTGCAGAATGATTATCCAATATGATTTAATATGCTGTCATAATTTTGGATTATTGTAGATTTCATATGTTTCTTGACTAGGCATTTCAATCAATGTACTATGAGTTAGGAAACAATGTTAAAAAAATGTTAAGGGGTCTCTTGACCAAGAGTGACTGTCGATAATCTAATTTGGATGCAAAGCTAGATGAGTATGAAACTCTTAACATTCGCGCTCTAAATCGATCATAGACGGAATTTTCAGTAAAAAGTGTTTACGAGACCATGATAGTATTACATAAATTATATATACATTAACATAACATGAATTTTTTATAAGTAGAAAGTAGTATCAAAGTATTTTAGCTTTATCATAACCATTACTTGTAAAGGTAGAGATTGGAATAATGATTTAGCAAAATATACCATAAAAAGGAACCTTTGAAGAAATGTAAATATTAGTACCTTGCTTGTAAAAGAGGCAGGATCAAAAAAGGGTGGATTCGTTACTTGTAATCAGGTGTTTGGCATTATTGCTACGTAGTCATAAAGCTAAATAATCATACAACTAACCCATTTTGTTTCTTAAGCATTTTTCTCCAAAGTACAACTGCCTTCATTTATTATATTGGTATCTCACATGTAGCCGTTTAGAAGACTTCAAAAACAATCATGCTACTATATAGAAGTTGTATCACACTAGTGAAACGTCCATTAAATCCTGAACAATTCTACATATTTCTCTACAATATCCTTCCTCGAGCCCGTTGGCGTATTGTCTGTTATGCTAATTTGTCCAATGATTAGTTTATCGTTCTCTCGATCTATCGGGTTTAATCGAACTATACAACAAATGACATTTGAGGGGAGGTAGTAATATTTTTTTTCATAGGTTTGTTTTTGTTTGATGTGAAGCACAACCGATGTTCTAAAAAACGATAGACGGTTTCCGTCTCACGTTTAGGTAGCCTATACAAATGTTTAGGCGTCTCAAACGGACACCTACACATTGTCTAGACGGGTTAAAGGGTTAGACGAACATGGACCACATAATGTTTAAACAGGATCTAAGTGGGACCTAAAAAGAGATTGTTAGAACACTACATAACTCTAAGGTAAAATTTTAATTACAAGCTTTTGCCTTGTTTTCATAATAAGTGATACCAAAACCATGTGAGATGTTCCCACAGGCTTCTTTTTTTACAACTTTAACACACTTTACAACTAGTTTATTCACTGCATACCAATATTTTAATGTAGTTGTTTGCCCATATTGTGATGACATTACCAAAATGTAACCAACTCATTGAAAAAGTACCTTCCTAAACTTTAAAATTTATGGTTTGTTTTTAGTATTGTGCATTATAAGTTATCCGGATTATGAGTGTCGGTTTGCTTATTCTAAATTGTAGATGCAAAAGGGCATTAAAAATGTGGAATCATTGCATCAGCACAGTGGCTTACTTCATCTGGAAAGTCAGGAACTTGAAGCTGTTTGATCAACAAACTATAGAAGTTGATGAGTGTAGCTTGATTTGCCAAATGCACATAAGAAATAGCTGTAATGCTAGATGGAAGAAAAGATCCAAGGATCTTAGAAAATTTTTAGAAAGAGTTGAGAGTGGTGAACATGTAACTAGCTAGCATTAGTCTAGCATTTTTGTAACTAGTCCTTTATCAATACAATTAACCGTTTAACTTAAAAAAAAAAAAAATGTGCACGCATTTAGGGTGCATGCTAGTCCAATTATTGAGCATAACACAGACTCATACTGGAGTAATTATGATCAAGTCTAATAAAAACCATAATGAAGCATAACACAGACTCATACTTGCAAACATGTGGAGTAGTTGCATTCGTACATCAGGACGTCTGCTTTGGCCATCTAGTCAAACGATTAAGTTTTTAATGATAATACCTAAAGGTTATTGGTTTGACTCTTGTTGATAGTATTCTAAAAAAAAATTAACATGTAGTCTACAAGTGATAAGGGTAAAAAAAGTTGCCAAGCTCTTGTTAATTAATTGGTTTTTTAATGGCAAACTTTAATCGATCAATATTGTGCTTTGATTTTTCAGATTTTTTTGATTTATGGTCCAATGTCCATGACGTACAAGTGGAAGAACATTTTTCAATTTAAATTAAAAGGAATGAGGATATAAAAATACAATATGTATTCATTATTTTTGGAGATATAATATATAAATATGAGTTGTTGTTTTTTGTAGCCTAAATGTGAATATGAGTTGTCCAAATTACTGAAATCTATAATATGAATAGTTTTGTGGGTTGGTTTATGGACGTTAGGTGTCAAAATTAAATGAAAGTAGCCGTACCCGTCGTGCCATGCACGACAATGACTCACGATTAATAAGTGAAAACATTTAATATAATGAAAATTTTAACATATGAAAATGTTATTTGTTTCTCGACGAAAAATATTATTTTTTCAGATTTGTAGTACCGCACATATGAGATTATTAAATAGAAAACATATTCTAATTGTAGAAAAATTTAGTAAATAAAATTCAATTACTTTTTCATCCTTCAAAATTTGTCTCTAATGGTTAATATGTAGTATTGTCCCTATTATCCTAATTTTGAGACATTATAAGTCAATATATTATAAATGAGATGTTTTAATTTATTATTTTGGTTTGATCTTATTTTTTATTTTAATTCTATAATTTATTAGTATGAGATATAATTACTATGAATTGTTATTTAAATAAAAATATTAAATTATAATATCAACATTTAGATATATAAAATGAGTCCAACATTATTCTAATAACTTTATATATTGAGAAAAATAAAATATATTAATCAACGGTTATTTCATTCTGTAAGATAAAAGCTAAGTTGTTATGAAAATGATAATTTAGAAATCAAGTAAAAGTTGGAAAAAATAAATTGATTTAATATTAAAGACAACAATAATAATTTAACTATAAAAAAGGGATTCTATTTTTAAATATTTTTAAGCACTTCATATATATAAAGAAATAAAAAAGATAACTAATATATCAAAAAGGATATAATATATTATCCAAATTCAAAAAATATCTTTTATATGAATAGATAATAAAGAGTGTAATTAGATTAACCAAAATAACATGAACAGAATATATTTATGTTTAATTATGAGAGATAAAGGCTTAGTTATTAGGAACATGATAATATATAATTTAAGTAAAAGTTAATAATTATAAATTGATTTAGTATCAAAGATAAAAAAAATCACTATTTATTTATAAAAAGGGGCTTCCACATTAAAATTTATTTTTAAATTCGAATTTCTTAGATTATTTCTTACATAAATAGATTAAAATGGTAAGTAAAAAGATAAGTTAATTAATATATATCTTTTATAGAAGAAAACTTTAAAGATAGATAATATTGTTTCAAAAATAGATATTAGATGTGTCTGAAAAATGATCAAGTTAATCAATTAAAAAAATTTAAAAGTAATAATAAAGATGTTCTACTAACTTATTGTCAATGCATGAGTCGTATGAAAATAAAGATATCAAGTTTAACTAATAATTTGACGTGAACGATTATTAAATTAGTTTGATTAATTGGAGCGATCAAGCAATGGAAAGTATTAAGTATGTGGTGATGATCAACTTAATATTCGATTGGTGACCACTGACCAGAGAATTTGATAGTTATTTGAAATTAGGTTCTAAAGTTACTCGTAAATTATTAACTTCTTATTATTTTGATAAAAAAACCTAGCCTTCATTGTTTTGGGATCAAAATTAATTATTAAAGATAGATAGTATTGTCTTAAAGATAAAATTGGGGATTAGATAATTAAGGGAAATACAAGATATAGAGTTGTTATTATCAATTTGAGTTGAAAAAATAAAAATAAAATCAAGCGGGGCCAGAATCAACGTGGTGGCTCGAAAACGGTCGGCTTTTATAATATATATATTGATTTCTAAATTCCGAACCATATACTTCGTATGAAGTCTTAAAGTATTAAAATATCTGATTAAGATCATCTTAAAAAGAGTATCTAAACATTCAACCAAAAAAAAAAAAGAGTATCTAAACATTCTCCATAACGAAAATTCATAAACCAAAATTTCTAAAAATTTGTACTTAAATTTTAACCGTTTCTATATTATAAAGACATATCTATCTATTACTATATACTAAAGCGGAAGCAAATTCTACCACCATATTACGCCACATCACCCCCCTTATTAAAAAAATTATCTTATCACATCTTAGCTTTATCATAATATATAATCTTAATCTTATTTTTATTTAATTAAAATATTGGTTCTATCTTAAATTTTGAGTTGCTTAATTAATATTCTATCTTAATGTATAAATCTCAATCTTATCATTATATGATTACCTATTTATTTCATAAATAGATTTATCTTAATCTTTTTATTTACAAAAAACTTTTTTACCCAATTATTTAAATAGTATATTATTACTAAGTATTTTTTCGTAATTATTTTTTAATATTTTCTAAAAATTATCAATAGTAGAAAATTATACCAATATATTTACAACATAATTTTATTATTATTATTAAAATAGCATATTATTTTTTCTATCATATCTTATTGAAATCAAATAAAAGTATTAATAAAAAGATTAGATAATATATTTACTCTGAATATATATACAAGATAATTTCATCTTCTTTTTTATCATATTAAATATTCTCTATATTTTTAATATAATCTGTAATATTATATATTGATTACGTTTTAGATAAAAGATAGATTTCTTATTAAAATAATGACTCATTAATAGAGGTGTCAAACAGGTCGGGTCGGGTGGATTCGGGTTCGGTCTTTTCGGGTTCGGGTCAATCGGGTTACAGGTCAAGCCGGGTCGGGTTTTGACAGGTTATCGTGCGGGTTCGGATCGACCTAACAGGTCAAGAATTTGAATTTTTAATGATTATTAAAATAATATTATGATTAAATAATAAAATTTAATAATAAAGTATTATTTTTAATAGTTTTTATAATAATATTTTTATTTATAATAGGTTTTATAACAAAATATATTATAATATATACATTATAGTATATTTATTCTACATATATACAATATATCGGGTCGGTCGGGTCGGTCTCGGGTTTCAACCCAATCGGGTTCGGTTTTTTTCTTTGCTCGCTACTATTCGGGTCGGGTTTCAACCCAAAACTTTTCGGTCGGTTCGGGTCGATTTTTCGGGTCGGGTCAGGTTTTGACAACTCTACTCATTAATATTTTTAATTTATATTTATATACTTCTTATTTATTTAATTTTTTACAAAATAATAAAATATATACAAGCTAGATAATTTCGTTTTATTTGTTATCATATTAAATATTCTTTATATTTTTAATATAATACTATATTAATCTAAATTTTTTTTTTTACATTGTTGATTAATTTATATAAGTTAGTTTATGCAGTTTAATTTAAATTCCTCAATTTTTATTTATGTATAAAAAGAGCTAATATATAAATATATGAGAACTATATTATTTTATAATCTAAAAATTACACGTCGTTTTAAGAAAAATAGACATATGATGATATTTGTAATTATTATAGTGAATTCATACACAAGATAAAAAAAACAAAAAAACGTCCCCGTACAAGGTGCGAGTCATTAGCTAGTTTATACAGTTTGTATTAAGATGTATTTTAGATAACATGATGAAATAATAATTAAAACTCAAAACATGCAACATTCCCTAAAAATAAGAAATAGGATGCCATCATTTTCTATAAAAAAAAACACTAATTACCGTCGTCTTTTCTGTCCCAAATCCGTAATACTATCCAATTTCCAAGGGCATTTTCGTCCATAAAATCCCTCACTCATAGCTACCGCCAGACTGCCAGTAGCTTCTTCACTACCCTTGCTCTGCCTCTTTAACACTCCCCCCTCATCCTCACATCCCTCCACTCACAAACCCTCACTCTCCACTCCCCACTCAAACAAACCCCAAAAATGGCGGGCACCACCGGGAAACCGGCTCTTCCGGTGGCTCTGCTAGCGCTCCTGCTCACCCTGACCGCCGTCCACGCCCACAACATCACCCGCATTCTGGCCGACCACCCCAGCCTCTCCACCTTCAACCACTACCTATCCCTAACTCACCTCGCCGCCGACATCAACCGCCGTCAAACCATCACCGTCTGCGCCATCGACAACGCCGCCATGTCCACTCTCCTCGCCAAACACCCCTCCATCTCCACCATCAAGAACGTCCTCTCCCTCCACATCCTCCTCGACTACTTCGGCGCCAAGAAGCTCCACCAGATCACCAATGGCACCGCCCTCGCCGCCACCATGTACCAGGCCACCGGCGACGCCCCCGGCTCTTCCGGTTTCGTCAACATCACCGACGTTAAAGGCGGCAAGGTATATAACCTAATTTCCTTCCAATTCGGGCTCACATCTCTCCAATTGTCCAGATCTGACTATTTGCGGGATTTTCCTGGGTAAATGTTGTTGTTATTGTAGGTCGCGTTCGGAGCCGAGGACAACAACGGACATTTGAACGCGGCGTTTGTGAAATCCGTGACGGAGATCCCGTACAATCTGTCGGTGATCGAGATCAGCCAGGCGCTGACCTCGCCGGAGGCGGAGGCGCCGACGCCGGCCCCGGCGGAGATGAATCTGACGGAGATCATGTCGTCGAAGGGGTGCAAGGTGTTCGCCGACACGCTCAAGGGGACGGACGCCGAGCAGACGTACCTTTCCAGCCTCGACGGCGGAATCACCGTCTTCTGCCCCGGCGACGACGCCTTCAAGAAGTTCCTCCCCAAGTACAAGAACCTCACCGCCGGCGGCAAGACCTCGCTCCTCCTCTTCCACGGCGTCCCGATCTACCAGTCCATGGCCATGCTCAAGTCCAACAACGGCATGATGAACACGCTCGCCACCGACGGCGCCAGCAAGTTTGATTTCACCGTCCAGAACGACGGCGAGGAGGTCACTCTCAAGACGAAGCTGGTCACGGCCAAGATCACCGGAACCATCAAGGACGAGCAGCCGTTGGCGGTCTACACGCTCGACAAGGTCCTGCTTCCGCACGAGCTGTTCAAAGGCGAGCTCGCTCCGGCTCCGGCTCCGGCGCCGGCCAAGAGCAAGAAGAAGAAGAAGAAGGGACACGCTCCGGCTCCGGCTTCGGATGATGGATCCGACTCGGACTCGCCGGCTATGTCTCCGGACGGTGACGTGGCGGATCAAACCGCCGATGACAACGCCGCCGGAAGTTTCGCCTGTGGATGGATAGTGTCGGTGGCGATAGCTGTCTGGACCGGGTTCGCTCTTCTCTAGAAATTACTCTCTTTTTTTTTAATTTGTTGAGTGGGAAGAAAAAAGCCGAACCGGCACACAGTAAATTACTGGACACCGTTAGTAGATTTGCCTTTGGTTTCGTACTTTTCTGTTTTTTACTGTCATTGCCAAATTTGGGCGGTGAAGATTGAAGGAATGGGCATGAGGGCCTACAAAAAAAATAATTGCTTGTAATTTATGGCTAGTTTTTGTTTCTCTTGTTTTATTTATATATTTATTTTTGTGTATTTTGAGTGTCATTGGCCAATTGTGTGTGTGGTTTTTGGTTTACTACGGTTCGTTTTGTCTTTGGCCTGATATTTCAGAAATTGTAATAATTCCCTTCATACACTCTTTTGTTTGGTTTCGTGTCTGCAACTCTATGGATTCGATGAGTATGGATTTTGGTTTAAAGGAATAAGTTTAGATAGAGGGATCTTGTAATAAATCCCACCTACATTAGAAAACACATGGGCTTGAACTTAATTATATAGAATCTAATTCTTTTTAGCAACATGTAATTATATTCCTTTGTGAGATTACATTACCTGAACTTTTGTTATTAGCATATAAAAAATTGTGGTTGGTGGGAGAAAGAAGAAAATGCAGAAGGGATCATGTGGGATAAAGATTGGGTTCAAGTGGGATTGCGTTTATTGATCTCTAGCTGCCATGTGGGGATGTAAGAATTGCTTACCAAACAAACAGCCTAAAAGCCAAATTTTCAAAAATTGTTTACAGCTTTAAGATCATCAAGGGCGTAGCTGTACGTATAAGCCTGTTTGGATCTGAAGTACACTAACCTAATTAATGAAGGTAGATATAAATCAACAAAGCATTTAATTAGGTAGATCCAAACAAAACCGTACTCTATGCTCTACAATGATGAAAGTTTTTTTTGGTCAGATACAATAATATGAAAGTTACTACCTAGCACAAACATATATAGTACCATCTTGAGCATTATATACCTCCAAACAACGTACGTGCCGAGATTAAAATAGTTGTTGAGGTTAAACAGTTTGTATATTGCGTTGTTGGGCCCATCTTGTATATTGCGTTGTAGATTGCTAATGCTTTTCAAGCTCAAGGGCAAGCGGTGTGATTCGACTATATGTCCAGGTCACTTTTAAGAGTTGAATCTTACTAATGTAACAATGATGAACACAACAATGAACATGCATACGGTTAGATAAAATACACATTCAGATCAAGTTCCGATTCAACACCAATCTCACACCCATAAGAATGCAGATCTTCAACATACACATTGGTAAATTAAAACACTACACTGTTAGATTATTGAGTATACTTCATTACTTAGTCTTTGAAAATTATCTAAGATATGCAAAAAAACAAGACAAAAATCAGTGACTGAACATGAGTATGTATACAGTTTTATAACAATGATAAGAGGAAATCACAAAATGCAATCAGCATTAAAGTGTAATCAACAGCTCAATGTGTGGATTTAGTACTACTTCAAGGTTGATCAGAGGAACTCGACGAGTCTAACTCGATTGGATTTACATAAAAGCAACTCGTTCTCTGTCTCAAAGAAGACGTCGTTTGTACCGGTTTAAATCCAGGGTACTTATTCTCCAACTTGGACTGGCATAGTTTAGCTATTTGCTTGAAACCTCCATGTTTCTCGACGATAGGTTGGCTTGCAAATTCTTCGATTGACATCCACTATGACAACAGGCGACGCTTTTATTAGACAATTTGCTGGCATTACACTGTTATCAGATCGTGCAAGCGGCGAAAAAAGTCGCTTACCTGGGCTGCTTCAATCTCTAGCTCCTGAATTTGAATGTCGAAAGATAAAGGACGCATGAAGCAAACAAAGAACATATCTGACTTCTCAAAAAATGCTTTGTGGGATTGCCTGTGCAGTTTAACAGTACAAATTCTTAGTTGACAGATGAGGTTATAGGAAACTTGCATATGCTTGAATGTATGTTTAAGGATGGTCAAACAAGATTATTATGTAGGGGTTTTACCTGAATGCCAATATCTCAATAAATTCTGTATCAATCTGCAGAAATCAAGTCCTAGCTCATGTTAGTCAAGGCAAGAACTAGTGACACTTGATTTTTGTTTATTTGTTTTCATCAAAAGTAATGCTTAGCATACCCCAGTTTCTTCTTTCACTTCTCTAACTGCTGCTGTAAAAATATCCTCTCCCTTTATACACATACAAAAAAAACACAAAACTTCAGGTGCATTCGCTCCATCTATTTCAAAGGGGATGCTAAAAGCCTGAAGCTCATTACCTCCTCCGCGATTCCTGTAGGGATTTTCCAAACCCCCGATCCGCGAAGCACACCAGAGCATTCTTGAACAACAAGCAACTGATGCGTTACGAAAATGAAAAGTTACAATTAGTGGGCAATATGAATACAGATCATAATAGAAGCTTCTTTGACTCATTCCACTTTGTACTTTGATTGGTTCCACTTTGTTGGTCTAATAGGAAATATGTGAAGTCATTATTAGTCAAGAGAATATGACAGTAACAAATTACCTGTCTATTCTCAGTCATGACTATGGCACCAATTCCGACCCGATGTGTAGCGTTTGACGGAATAGTGCTGTTGATTTTGGGGATCCATTGAACAAGCATCAAGTAATTTGGCTCTGCATGATGGTACCAAAATCCCTCCTGAGATCAATACGTTGTCTTTCAATTTGGAAATCAAAACAAACAAAGAGACATCAAAATCTTGACTCATTTACCAAATCTTGGCTAACTGAGAATTATTACCTCAACTGCACTTTCAATAAGGTTTGCTAGTTTGATAGGCAACTTCAGCCAAACTCCCCTTTTCCCCTGAGGTACATACCAAACAAAATGATCAATTTCAAATTTGGTCTTGTTCAATAGCACAATGAACTGATTATATGAAACACACAGCAAAATCACCTCTTGACTCCATTTTGACATGGACGCTTTGAGCATAGTGTGAAACAATTTGCAGTCCATTGGATCCTTCATCTCAACAATGACACCTCCGAATTCGTCATTAATCGCGGAGAGTATCCCGACTCCGTTTTCAGAAATAGCTCCATCCATTCTGAAATTCACTATATCAATCTCAAATTTGAGCAACTTTCTGCTCAAATACAGCCAAAATCAGTACAGATTCTACGATTTCAATCAAATTGAAGAGCTTCGGACTGAGAATCGGACTTGTTAGACGACTTTAATAGCAGGAATTAAAACCAAGCGAATAACAAAAAAAGGAATCAATGAGTTTGAAATCGACGATTAAATTTGCGGAACCGAAGGCGATTGGGGGAGAAATTAGCCACTTTTACCTGCAGAAGTTGAATTGCTGGTCAGAGAAGCTTCGATTTTGAGCCTGAGTATTGCGAACTTAATTTCGCAGAAAATCAACGGGAAGAGAGAAGGAGCTGGACGAAATGTGGATGAATGGGAAACCGGGTGAGAGTTGAGCGAGTTTTGCGGGAAGATATTTGGGCAAAGATCCTCTGCTGCGAGTGCATAGTGACGTGTATGTGGGCGCGATGAGGTGGGCCAATGTGAGCTGTTCGATCGTACGGCTAAGTCGTGGGACCCACTTTCTTCGGCTGGATTACCTGCTCGAAAGCCTGTGATTGGTTGTCGGTCGCCCGTGGGGACCACTTTCGCTGACTCGTTACACGGCGACGTTCGTGTGGGTCCACTGGTATGGTTATTTGAGCACGCAATTTTTTTTCACGGGTTTTAAAACTTTGTTTTTAAACAGTTAGCCTAATAAGAGCACCTAGGGTCTCTCACATTAAAATAAGGGCGCTCGTTTGCGCACTCCTCAAATTCGGTCGCGCACTCCAGTATGGACGGGTTACGAAACTGTCCAAGCTGAACCCGGTTTTCTGGAAACCTTGGACAGTTTCAGAATCCGTCCATAAACGAACATCCGGTTCGCTTAAAAAACGGCCTATATGGACGGGTTTTGAAAATGTTCAAGTTTTTTTAAAAAAACCAGCTTTTATGGGCAGGTTTAGAACCCGCACAAATACAAATTTTGAATTTTGAAAAAAACGGCACCTATGGATAGATTCTGAACCCGTCCAAGTACATAGGGTTTATACCCTAAGGCCGTTTTCTGAATTTTTTTAAAAGAACTTATATCCATTTTTTTACAACAATTCAACGTTTTATCATTTAAAACATAACAAAATCTTAAGTTACAAATCGGATGCCACATATCGCTTATATCGACCATGAAGAACTTCATCGTTAAGCGCTAGCCACTAGCTATTAGGACCTCTTATGTTTTATATAGACCTTGATGATGGTTCAACCCGCCATGAACCATGAAGTCCTTTACAAGGTTGAACTCGTCTTATACCATGAAGTCTTGCACGATAGTTGAACTCGTAATGTGCCATGAAGACCTTTATGATAGTACTTGTCATATACCATGAATATCTTTATGATGGTTCAACTCGTCAAGTACCATGAGGACTTCTTGTGAGTCGTTTGCTAGTTGACGGGCTAATATGTGAGATTAATCATAATAGTATAATATATGTAAGTGTAAGTTTAAAGGCGAATCCGTTCATGGATGGGTTACGGATCCGTTCATGAACGAGTTACAACCTAAACAAAAATCGATAAGTTCGGATTTGAGCCAAACAAATTGCAAAATATAAACATAGCAATTGATATAGTCTAATTTTAGGATACAACTAGCAGATGACTCGTACCTTGTACGGGGGTGTTATATTATTTATTTTTATTGCTTTGTGTATGAATTTACTTTAACAATTACAAATATTATCATACGTATACTTTGTTTTAAAACGATGCTTATTTTTTGGAGTATAAAATGACATAATTCTTGTATATCATCATATAATATAAATAAATTTTATTTATATAGTTACTTTTTATGCATACATAAATATATATTTAAATAATTGAGGAAGAATGACATAAGATAAGATGCATTATCACATTTTATTAACAATTGATACAAATCTTTTGGTATTTAATTAAATTATGTAAACTAACTTTTATAATAAAATCAATAAGTTTAAATAAAAAATCAAATTAATATATTATAATATTAAAAAATCAAATTTATCTTGTATATATGTTATTTGTTTTTGAAAAAATAATTAAATAATAAATATATAAATATGTAATGAAAATAATAAGGAATTATTATCTTAATTAAGAAATCGATTTTTTTTCCTAAAGCGTAATCACTATGCTATATTAGCAATATATATGGTAAATTCAACATCCACTTTTTTATTGATATTTTTATATGATACAATAGTAAAAATGTATTTAATATATTATTTTATATGATACAATGGTAAATTCAACCTCCGTCGCCGGACCACCATCCGGTCCATCGCTGCCCGCCACCTCTGACGCCGCATCTCCCTCCCCGCTCCCCACAGCCGCTCGGGTACCCTCCGCACTCCCCACCGTCACACCTCCCTCCCCGCTCCGGACCACCGCCCCTCCCCGCTCCTCTGCGATACTGGACCCGTCGAGATTGTCGTCCTCTGCCGGCGACCCTTGAACAGTTTGGAGACCCGGCGACCCTTGAACGGTTTCGAGACCCGTTGAAGAAGCTTGTGCGGGATCCACACCGGTCGAAAATTGGGCGGTTGCAACCTCCTCCGAGCCACCCGGAACCGCGGCCGCCGTCGAGACTCGAGCTTCCTCCTCCTCTCTCGCTCGATCCATGGACGGCGGATGAATGACGATGTTGTTGAATGACGATGAATGAGGCGGATGAATGACGGCGGATGAATTTTGAGGGTTATAAAACTTATGAACGGGTTCTAAAACTGTCCATATTTTTGACCTAAAAAGTCAAAAATATGGACGGGTTCTAAAACTGTCCATACTTGTACGGGTTCTAAACCTGTCCAAAACTCGTCCAGGTAAATTCCGGTCCATATCTACATTTCCTAAACCCGCACACGGGACCGGTTTTTTTCTCAAATTATGGACGGGTTCTGAATCTGTCCATATTAAAACCGGTTTTTTTGAAAAATTATGTACGGGTTCTGAATCTGTCCATATGAGGGTGCGCAACCGAAATTTCGGAGTGCGCAAAATTTCGCCGTAAAATAACTAGTTTTATACCCGTACTCTGTACGGGTTTTTGACCGTTTAATAGGAATTAATAGGAATAATAAGATGCATCGCCGAGGTACCCCGTACTATGTATAAGATGTTTTGAAACCCTGCGTAACTCTACATACAAATAATCAGGATTTGGGTTTATGTCCCGTAATCTTAAAGTGGATATTATTTAGAAATAATAAGGATTTGAGTTTGCTCATAGATCAATTCACATATAATTCTACATATGTGTCCGTAATCCTAAAAAAACAAATTGATTGAGTTGAAGTTGATACATTTTCTCTTTTTAGTCTTTTCATTTCTCTTTACGTGATTTTCAATTACAATCCATTAATGTGTTAATATTTATAGACTCTAAGGATATAAATCTAGATTGTATAGATAGATAAATTTTGGATAGTTTATTATATACACTTTTCACTTCTCTTTATGTAATCATGTGTTAATACCTTCATGTTAATTCTGACCCCACTTCATTTAAGAAAATAAAATTTAGAAAAATAATTTTAAAGTCTTCTTGCTCTTATTAATTGTATATCATCTATCTTTTTCTTTTTCTAATTTCTATATTTTTCACCTAATTTCTATCTTTTTCAACTATTGGCTTAGACATTCTTTTTTGTAAATCAAAATTATAATTAATTTTGTTAAATTTATTAGTCACTCTGAATTTTTGTTTTTATTGTATTTTTATAATCATATACCTTCACCATTTTTCTTTGTTAATCTTTTTTGTCCCATAAGTTTATAATTTAAGCTACAGATAAAATATATTTGAAAAATATCCTAAAAATATATAAACTAAATTTGTGTATAATATTCATTTAGAAATCATATTAATCTATAATTCTGTTATCATTAAATTAATTATAATTTTATAAGATCAATTCAAATATTCATTTTATTTTAAAAAACATTATTATTGGTTATTTTTCTAAAAGATTTAGTTAAATAAGTCATAATTAACTTAATTTTTTATTTCTATAAATCTTATTAATTATAAAAATAATTCACTTAATTTCACCTACATTAAATCTTATTAATATTACTAACATGTTTGTTAGTATATTTTCGTATAAGAAATTATTTTTCATTAATGGATTCATATAATTTGGTTTCATGGAATATTAGAAAATTTTAATTTTTAAATAATTGATTGAGAATATATTATTATGCAAATCATGGACTTATATTTATAGTCAATAAAACACATTATTGTGCAATTTATCCTTACTTATATTTTAGTATGCAAAATACCAGCTTGATATACCCAAATTAAACATGTAGGTATTTTAAGCATAATATTTAATGAATAATATTTTTCCTCTATACATATGAATAGACCAAAAATATCTTATTAAAATATAATATATTTCAAAGATCATAATATGCTGGATCTAGAAAATAGTTGATATAGAAAATATTAGGAAATTAATAGAAATTGTTAACAAAAATTTATAAACAAATATAAGGTGGGGTTAGAATAAAAGGTTTTAAATAAGTTTTAAAGTTTTATGAATTCATAAATTAATTTAATAAACGTTAGTTATATGACTTCCAATTGTTTTATTCAAATACAAAAAATAGAATATAATGGCTTATTGATTCTATTTCTATAGGAATAAATAATAAAATAAATATTATCAAACTTCCAAAATTCAAAATTATTGTGATTGCCTATTTAAGGAAAATAAAATTAAAGATGGATATTAAGGAAAATAAAAGATAGAGCATAAACCCAATAAAAGATATTAACCATCCATCCATAAAAGAATCAAGCGGCCAATGACTAATATATCAAAACGGACATATAATAAAAGACAATTCGCATCAATTGTTAAAATTATAAAAGATAAAATCAATTGTCATAATATTATCTATTTGAGTCATGCATAATATATTTTGACATACACACATATGATGGATATTATTGTAGTGAATCATGCATATATAATATTATGTTCCATAATTTTCATTTTGTTTTACGTTTTCATATTATTGTCATTCAATTGTTTCCATCATTGTTTATGTCATATATTTTGTTTTTTTATTGATTCTATATTTTGTGCTTTTATTAACCACCCATCACTTAATTTTATGCTCTATAAAAGATAAAATGTTTAAGGAAAATATGATTAAAGATGGTGATTAAGGTTTTAAAGATAACATTGAAGATTAGATATTTAAGAAAAATAAAAGATATAAAATTGTTATTATCTATTTGAGTGGAAAAAAAAATCAAGCGGGGCCAGAATCAACGTGGATGCTCGAAATTCTCCGGCTTTAATATATAGTATATAGATAGATGTTATTTTTATAATTAATTTAATTTATGAGACTTAGTGGGTTTTAGGACTTACATTAGTAGAGACCTCATATCTTTTTTTTATTTTTATTATTTTATGTCAAATTACATATATACTCTCAAATAATATTATAATAGTCTTTTACATCCTAAATAATATCTATATAATATATTATAGTATTATTTTTTTATTGAAAAGGATTTTAAAAATATGTGTATATATTGATGACATATGATTTCAATATAACTCATTATTTTTTTCTACCAAAAATATAAATTATTACACTAATTATATTCATCTTTTAATAATATATATAATTTTTTATGCAAAACTTGTGCAAAATGGGTTTGTATAGATAGAGAATATAATTTTATACAATTTCAAAAATTAATTAATTAAAATTACAAACAAATAAGTTAATAAAAAGTTTCATGTTTTTTATATTTACTTTTTATTATTAAATCTTATCCGTCTAGATCATAACACGTGACGCATATCTAACGGACAGAATAAACTAATCCGGTGGCGCCACGTACGCGTCCCTCAAAGTCCCTCACCCTCACCCATTCTTCATTTTGTTTTAATTTTCTTTTTTTTTTGGGCTGAGGGTGGGTGCCCTAAGACCTTGCTAGACTTCTAAGCTAAAAGTATTTTTATTTGTGTGAAAAATATAATTTTTTTATCTCAAAATGTGTGTATTCTACTCTTTCTGTCTCATAATGCTTGTCCATTTTTTCATTTCGGTTGTCCCAACAAGTTTGTACATCTTTCAAACTTTCCATTTATACCATATTTTTCTTACCATATTACCTTTATTTAATCTCATATATTACCCCCATTATCCAATTTTTTCATCAACTTTACCACTTTTTCCTATAAAATTATAAAATTACTATTATCCAATCTTATATATTACCCTCAATTATCCACCTTTCAAAATTACTCTCATTTATTCTTATATATTACCCTAATTAATTAACTTTTATTACATACCGTGTCGGTTGTACTTTATAACTAAACGTTTTGGAGCGGAGGGAGTAATTACTTTTTACGGTTTTTGAAATAAGAAAGGTATATATGTAAAATGTACTTTTACCCTGAAAGTGTAACAAGACCTAAGTTGTATCGGCATGTACCAAGACCTAAGCTGTACCAACAAGTCATCGGTACAAATATGATAGCTCGGTGATTAGATGAGTGCTCGAGCACTCATGGTCATGGGTGATAACAGTGTTCTTAACAAAAAAACATGATGACTGTTTAGGGTGAATTAACTGTGTAAACACGTTACTTCGCTACAATGAGGGACTCCTAGTCACAAAGTCGTCACGACGTGTTAGGAATAATGAACAGAAAGTAATAGCAGAAATTATAAGTATAGAAACTAGAAAAATGGCGAGAATTGTAGTGTGATTTGTATTGATCTTCTTGGATGTTGATCTCGGGTACAATTGAAAGAATTTGATCACAATATGCTTCTAAAAGGAAAAGATTGCGATGAGATTGAGGAGAGAATGGCAAGTATTGCTCGAGAGATTGTGAGTGTAGAGTCGTGTCCTTATTTGAGCTTCGTCCTCCCTTTTATATCGAGACTTTTTTCCTTAATCGAGCCGTTGATGAGCGTATAAGAAATCCCGGAAAAATCGCACTCGCCGTTACAGCTTGACGTTGGAAGATCTTCACCTTGCTACAGTCAACGCCTGCTTTCAATTTGAGAGGCGAGAATCACGGGCTTGATTTCGCCAGAAGTTAATAGTGGCATTCATGGGCCTATCCGTTCAACGTTTGTGGGCTCAAGTTTTGGACGGCCCAACAATACCCCCTCAAAAAGCCCAGGAAACTCCCGCGAGCGGTTTCCTTAGGGTTTTTGAATTTCGAATTTGTTGTTTTGGGAAGTTGTAGCGTGATGGCGTCACGTCCCATCAATCTCTATTTAAGAAGCGCGATGATGGCCTGCAACTTCACCTGCTCTATTTTCTTCCAAGGTACGACCTTTCTTCTTCAATTCCTCTTCCTGTTTGCAAATTTCTTCAATGGCTTCTTCTTGCAAGAAATCTACCTCGCCTCCTTCTCTTTCACCTTCTAAGATTCTTACCGACGCTTTTCAACGGAATTCCCTCTCTGACTCCTCTTGGGAATTCGCTGTTTCCGTGGGCTTTCCCCTGTACACCGAAATCTTTTTACCTTCTCCTGGAGTTTTCGCCGATTTTCATGCAAGCGATTGGGTATGCTTTCATGAATACCCCTTTTGCATTGGGCATCGCTTCCCGTTTTCATCGCTAGTTGTTGATTTTCTATCTAAGATGGATGTCTCGCCGGGACAACTCCTCCCTCAGGTTTGGAGGCTCCTGCTTTCTGTTGAGCGACTATGCTCCACTCATGACATTGCTTTTCAAAGCGAGGACTTTTTCTCGAACTATCGTGTTTTTAAGGGTGGTCCGGGGCGGATCACACTAAAAACTTTTCGGACAAAGTCTGATTTGGTGTTTAATATCCCCAAATCCGACCGAGGCTAGGCGGATAAGTTCTTTTTTGTGAGAATTTCTTCTCTGAGGGGCGATACTTCATTCTTGCGAAGCCGTTGGAGGCCCATAGGTAGTGTTTTTCCCTTTCTTGCTTTTACCTGTTCAAACCCTAACGAGTCCCCTGGTTTTCTTTGGCAGAGGAAGTTGCCTCTCTTGTTCCACGCAAAGGTTCTGCTGCAGTTATTTCCCAGATCGAAGCGCTTTTCGTTGCCGAGAGATCCTACCCCGATCTGGGTCCTTCTTCTTCAACAAAGTCCGACGAAATCGAGATGTCGAGTAAGTATCTCTGTAATTGTATATCATATTTTCTTTTTCTGCGTGTTTGTTTAACGCATTTACATCTTTATGTGACAGGTTCCAGAGCTACGCGTTCCACCGCCTCACTGACCACGGCCGAACGCTTGGAAGCGCGAAAGAAGTGGAAGGCTGAAACTGCTTCTAGTGCCGATACCGAAACCGTACTTTCTCTTCCCCCTAAGGCTCCGGAACCCAAGAAGTTCACCCCGCCAAAGAAAGATTCAGGTGTTAAAGTTACTGACCTTCCCAAAACGATGATGTCTCTGGATATGGATCCTATGAAGTGCCTCTATTCCCTTGCCGCCCTAAAGGTTGATTGCTCCTCGGGTGGTCTCCAGCGGCAGCCCTCTTATTCCGAGCTGTTTGGAGAGATGCGCATCTTTTGTATGTTATTTGTTTTGCTTTTCTCTCTTTGAATTGTGGTATGTTAACTTCTTCGCTCAGGGTCTTCAAATTTCTTTCGCTGCTTTCGAGAAGTTCAAGGACCTCCCTGACCAACTGGCTATTTGCAACATGAATCTTCAAAACGAGAAGAACAAATCGTCTCTGCTGGCCGGCGAGAAGGCGTCCCTAGAATCGAGGGTTGCCGATCTGCAAAAAGAACTGAAGATGATCCAGCAAGAGTCCAAGGTTTACTAGGAAGAACTCGAGAATGAGCAAAAGAAACCCGCTGCCCTGGCAAACGAGATTGAAGAGTCCGCCGACTTCTACTCCATCAAGGCTCGGGTGGAGACGATGGAGGATCATTTTGCAGGAAAGTCCGCTGGCTGGGACATTGCAAAGGAGAGGGAGGAGTTCATGTCAATGTTTCCTGATGCGGCTGAAACCATGAAGAACCCATCCCCCATGGATGACATTGTGAGGGTGGCGCAAGAAGTGGCGCAAGTGGAGGCAACGGAAAAGGACTCTATGGAGGTTACTGAAGATTGATTTCACTCGTTTTGATTTTAAAGACTTCTTACTCTACCCCCAGCGTGTTGGGGTTCCTAAACTTATTTCACCCCTTTGTGTTTTTGGGGTTATTTTGTAAGACTTTGAACGTATTGGCCGCTAGTTGTAGGGCCTTATGACTGCTTGCCCTTTGCTTTTCAGGGCTTTTAATTACTACTTCTGTGCATATTTGCTTTGGTTTTGTCTGCGTTTGTTTTGCAGGTTTAGAGTCAAGCTGGAAGCATGAGAGTCTGATTGAAGACTCAGTTTAGTATAGAGATCCCTGTGTAATTTATATAGCGCTAATTAAGTATGTAAGATGCAACTCTTGAGGGTGAAGATGTAAAGGAAAGTTGTAACTTGTATTAATAATGATCGAATGTACAAGTACATGAATAAAGAGCTTCTTTGTATGAAAAAACTCTTGTTTGTCTCGTTCGCCTCGTGCATCTGAAATTCTTGACTAGTCAATTTGCGTGCACTTATTGCTTGTTTGTAAGGCTTGGGCCTCTTGTCTTTGCCTGTAACGTCACAAGGCGTCCCTTGTTAGTTTTTATAGAACCGTGTATCTCAAGGCTTGTGTAAAGCCGTAATGTAATCGAGTCGAGTAACGCGTAGGAATGTAAAAGTAATTTTGTAAATATGTACCTTGCTTAGAAATGATAGAGCTTCAAGTTCATCGCGTTCCAACTCCTGGGCACCGTCTTGCCATCATGTGATTCTAACTCATATGCACCTTGGCCTATGATTTTAGTAATCTGGTATGGGCCCTCCCAATTTGCTCCAAGTTTGCCTGCATTTAGTTCCTGAGTGTTTTGAAAGACTTTTCTCAACACCCAATCTCCGACTTGAAATGCTCTGGAATTAACTCGTTTGTTGTAACTTCGTGCTACCCCCTGGTTGTATGCTGCTAATCTTACTGAGGCTTCATCTCGTAACTCGTCCACCGTGTCTAGGTGATGTAACAAGTTAGAGGTGTTGGATTCTTCTGTAGTAAGACCGTATCGAGCAGTGGGCAAGGATACCTCAATTGGTAACACAGCCTCACACCCGTAGACTAGGGAGAAAGGTGTGTGTCCAGTTGCGGTTTTGGGCGTTGTGCGATCTGACCATAATATGAGTGGTAACTCGTCTGCCCACTTTCCCTTGGCATCCTTAAGCCGCTTCTTGAGATTGCTAAGGATAACCTTGTTACTTGCTTCTGCCTGACCGTTTGCTTGTGGGTAGCGAGGTGTAGACATAACAAGTTGAATGTTGTATTGCTGGCAAAAGGCTTTGGTCTTGTCATTGATGAATTGGGAGCCGTTGTCGCATACTATAGTGGATGGTATCCCGAACCTGCTTAAGATGTTTCTGCGGATGAACGAGATAACTTGAGTATCCTTGACCTCTTTGAAGGCTTCGGCCTCGATCCACTTAGAGAAGTAATTTGTCATGGCTAAAAGATAGACGTGTTGCCTTGAAGCTGGTGGGAGTTTCCCGACGATGTCCATCCCCCACTTCATGAATGGCCATGGTAATTTGTCACGGGCTTGATTTCGCCAGAAGTTAATAGTGGCATTCATGGGCCTATCCGTTCAACGTTTGTGGGCTCAAGTTTTGGACGACCCAACAATGACAATTATTCGGACGTTAAACATCGGTAATCTTTACTTTATAACTATGATAGCCATGAATATGATATCACTTGTTATAGTCAGGGGTGTTCATAAATGGATATTTGGTCTGATTAGGCTAATCGGATCGGATATCCGGTAAGAAACTTTTTTTAAATTGATATCCGTATCCGGTCCGGATAAACTCGGATATCCGATCCAAATAACTCGGATCGGATAATCCGACCGGATATCCATTTACGTATAAAACACCTCATTTGAAAATTGAATATGTTAATTTACAAGTTTCAAGTTACAGTTATACATACAAAATGAAGAATACTTGGGGTTGTAGCAAATTTGAGTCGAACTCTCAACATTTAGATACCATTGGAAAGAAAAATATAGCAAAATTAATTGACTTTCTTTGAAATTATGTAATATTTTCCAAACAATACATTGTTATTAATTTATACCGGATATCCGTTGGAAAATGAATTCATTATATATCCGGTCCGTTAATCCGATAACTTTCACCGTATCCGACCGGATTCGGATAATTATCCATTGGACTCGAATAAACTTGGACTAGATCGATCGGATCGTCGGATCGGATATTTTTGAACAACGCTAGTTACAACCGAAGATAATTGATAATTCTGTTTACCTAAATATGGTTTTGAAATTGAAAATAGATTGATTATTTATTTTTTGGGTCTAAGTATAGTATTTATTACAAATTTATAATTGATGTATACCTAGTGATAATGACATATCATTGGTACGTTCAAATCTACCTAACCAGAAAACTTTCTGCTTGATATGAACCCAACAAACGTAGATTTATGAAGACCTAAGTAAATAGAAGGAATTACAAAATAAAAGAAAAATGTTCAAATTGCCACTGCCAGGTGGCAAACTTGGCCGGCAAACATACGCAACCGAAGGTGCAATATGGGCACATTAACAAGGCTATTTTAGTCATTTACCGATCTGCTGTAAATTTTTTATTTTAACACCGCTCCAGATCATAATTCCTTTGCTCCTTTTGGCACTTGGGGGAAGAAGTCTTTTGGCCTTCCCATTCAATGGAAATAGAAATGAACGTCAAGGGAACCATACGCTTCCATCTTTCCTTTTCCTTGATCAAACACTTGGAGAACATAATAGATTAGACCAAACACAAAAGGGGGAAGAACTGGTATAAAGGAGAGGGGAAGAAATAAGGGTTTTTTGAGGGTTTCTAAGAGGACCAAAATCAGCCATGTCTTTGGGTTATGCAGAGAAGCTTTCCTACATAGAAGATGTGGGCAACGTCGGAATGACCGAGTTTTTCGACCAATCTCATGTTTTGAAGGATAAAGTAAAGATCTTTAGTCGTTTATATTCTGCATCTCATGCCTATGTTTTTAGTAGTTCTGTTGCATTTGTTGTTGTTAGTAGCGTTGCGATGACTGTGATCTATAATATGCAATGCTCAAGTTTGGGGTTAGGGTTTAGTGCTCTCGTTCAGTATGGTGGAATTGCGCTGTAAATTAGGTTATTTGTCTTTCTTTATGCTTTGAAGTTTGGAGCTTTTGAAATGGGTATTTTAACATTGGGTTTCGCTGGAAATAGATGGTGTTTTTTTGGCGAGTTTGTGGGTATTTTTGAAGGAGTAGGATAGTAAAGAACTATATCAAGTTATGTTTAGGTTGATGGGCTGAGTTCTATTCAATTTTGTAGGTTGTTTCAAATTTGAAGTTTGGCACTGCCTTTTTAATTAGATTGAAATGGAAGGGTGATCATATGAGCTTTGCATATTATAAATAGAATGCAGTACGGATTCCAAGCGCATTACGATGTTCCCTTGTTCTTATCGCCATGATTTTGCATATATACTCAACTCACTTGGTTTGGAGATTTTTTCCACTTATGCTTGTTGGGGTGTAGGTTGGAATTAGGGTTCAATTTGGCTAGTAAAGACAAATAACTCAAGTTATTTGAAAAAGGAGTTCAGAAGGATATTTAATAGCTGAGAGTTGTTTCCTCTTTGCATATGAGCAACCAATTGCGAGACCGAATATTATGAGAATGTCCTATTCTTTATGCCTTTCCGAGAGCTTGATAAATGCCACATTTAAGGCTTTTCTTATGCTGTTCTCATTGTTAACAATTGCAAATAATATGCGGAATTAACAGAATGTAGAATTCACCCTCTTTGTCGCTTTCCTTCCTTACTAAAGTGGGGGAAGGCCATCACTCCTGCCCTCTAAATCATGGACAGCCAGTATTTCCAGCCATTCAAATAAAGTAATTGTAGAGTTCCCTGAGCCTTTTACTAACCTGGTCGCATAGAGCCTCTAAGATGTTATAAGAAGGGATGATAATATGTAGGATATTCGGTCATTCTAGGCATACAATATTCAAGTCTACTTGTTATCGGCTTTATTTTTGTAACTGGAGAAATCTATTATGATTCTTTTAGCTCTAACATGAGACTTTATGCCTTTTATTTTCAGATTGAAGAGCTTGCTATGATGATTAAAAAGGTTTGTGCTTTAAATTGGACATTTTATCAAGAATATATCTGTTAGCCATCAAATGTCAATACATGGTTCTTTCTGTGTTCTCCTTGTAGAGTAAGCATCTTGTGGTGTTTACTGGTGCTGGAATATCAACATCTTGTGGTATACCTGATTTTCGAGGTCCCAAGGGCATTTGGACTCTTCAGGTATGTGCCTTCCAAGTTTTAGCTGGGTTATTATTGATGTGATAACGTAAGAATGAAGGGGAAAACTTTTAAATTATTACGCAAGCATTGTGATGATAATGCTGACTTGTTTTTTGACCTCAATACCTTGTGACTTACTACAGTGCACGACTATGTGAAATGTATTTATGAATCCTTAAAAGGATATGAGTAATTATTTGCCCACTTTAGCTTCCCATATATTACTTCGTATATTTTTGAGAGTCATTGATCCTTTCTGCACATAGAAGTATTCTTATACGGACTTAAATCAAGTAATGGCAGCTGGGGCGTTATCTTTGGCAACCTGCCCCTTAGGAGGGTCTATTCGTTAGTCCACTTTCTTCCCCCTTTAAGATATGGTTCACATTCTCTTTTAAGAATTAAAGGATAGGTTGTTGTTTCTATATACGGCAGAAATCTTATCTTAGTCCACTCTCTTTTCTTATGCTGTACCGATCATGGCTCCATTTACAATAATTTCCTTCCTATACATTGTAGAGATTTCAACATTTAAAACTCGTTTGACAAACCTGTTCCATGATTAGTAATTTTGCATGGTAAATATGGTTAAACAGATTATTGATATCACTGTAATTGTTTTGGGCATGAGCATGCATTTTGGACGTGTAGATATTTTACAGAGTGAAGAAATTTGTGTCTTTCATCAGCATCACTCATAAATAGTAAATCATAGTTGGTTTGTACTATGGAATTTTGTATGCAAAATTAGTTTTATCATGAAGAGCATGAGTGAATACGATTGGCTTACTGGAGTGGAATGTTTAATATTTCCTATTTTGACCTTGCTTGGTGATTGTTATAAAATCTTTAATGGCAGCGTGAAGGCAAGGCTCTGCCTGAAGCATCACTGCCATTTCATATGGCTAGGCCTGGTATAACTCACATGGCCTTGGTTGAGCTAGAGAAAGCGGGCATTCTCAAATTTGTCATTAGTCAGGTAAGCAAAGTTCTAGATCTTTTCAATGTTGTGAAAAGGGGAAAAGAAAATGCTGAGAATGGTCTTGATGATGCTAATGTTCTTCCCAAGTCTTGAGGTCATTTGTTGTTCATTTTCTGGTTTCCTACTCTTGTTTATTCTGTGATTTTATCTGGTAGTATACTGTGCACCAGTAAGTATTGATCTAGAAATTCTTGTAGAATCAGTCAGTCTCTTTTTCACAATTCATCTTTAATTATCTGTGATGTATGGCTAAGTCACCTTCTATTAGATGCAAAAATATGCAATATTGACATTGTGTCACACTTTCATGTTACCTTTAATTAAAGTGAATCAAGCAGTATCAATGGTGTACTGAATACCATTTTTTTTTCAAACGAAGAACATTGATGGGCTTCATCTTCGATCTGGACTACCACGGGACAAACTAGCGGAGTTGCATGGGGACTCTTTTATGGAAGTGTGCCCTTCTTGTGGAGCTGAGTAAGATCCTTATGTCAAATCTGTCAACAACTTCAAACAGACCTGTCCTTATTTGATCATCCATAATAAGTTTGCGGTCAACATTATTTTTGATTGATTCTTCTGCTTGTATTTGCAATGCATGTGAATTATTGGAAACTATGAAGGTATGTGCGGGACTTTGAGGTGGAAACCATTGGATTAAAGGAAACATCCCGCCGGTGTTCAGATTCCAATTGTGGTGCAAAATTAAGAGATACAGTTCTTGATTGGGAGGTATTTTTTCTTTCTCTTCTCCTGCTTGCCCTTTTTAGGTTTTTAAGGGAAAAGTTAAAATACACGGAGCGATTGTACAATATCTTTGAACTTTGCTGTGATATTCCTTATTAGGTGATTTTCTCTCAGAATAATTTCACATTGTTCAGAACTCGTGAACAGTTCTTTGCGCTTGTAGGAGCATTGGCATAGTAATTGCTCATTGATGAATGATCCTGATCATTGGATGCTTATGTTTGCTTAATGCATCTTAAAGATTATAAAAAAAAAACTGGTCAGTAAAGACAGTACATTATTTTCAGGATGCATTGCCATCAAAGGAGATGAATCCTGCTGAGAAGCACTGCAAAATGGCTGATATCGTTTTGTGTCTAGGAACTAGGTAAGTGCAGGATTATTTGATAATTGTCTCCCCTAGTTATATTGGTTTCTCACATGCTACATTAGGCAATTCATACTAATGGCTGAAGGCAGCTAGGATAAAACCTGCTTTTATCTGGCCCATTTTTCACTCTTTGCATTCATTTATTCTTTCTTGAGGGCTTGCATTTTGCTGCATCCATTCTTATTCTGGTGTTATGTTTCTGGTGTATGTGTTTTCTCATGATGTTTTCTCGGGGTTGAATTTAGCTTGGCATATTAATTTTCAGGATGCATTTACTTACTGAAATGATGTCACTTTGTACAGCTTACAGATTATTCCAGCTTGTAATTTGCCATTAAAATGTCTGAATGGAGGAGGAAAAATTGTAATTGTGAATCTTCAGGTACAGTCACCCTGAAATTGAAGTTTCGGTGTAAACTTATTTGCTAGGAACTTTTTTGCATTTGATTTCTTATGGACTATGTATCTTGTTGCTATGTCATATTATCATGCAACATAACTCTGTTTGCTTGAATGGACTCCTCCTGCTGAAAACTGAAAAAAAGAAAAACTGCAAGTTGGTATAATCTAGTCCATTAATAGGTCTCTGGTAGCACCATTTTCTGATGACTTGCTGAAGAAGACAGACAAGTAAACATATCTTAATTAGCACATCCGAATAATAGTAACTGGTTTCTGACTTGTTGAAAAGATGAATAAAAAGCATCTTGATTTCCTCTATTTTTCCATTGCAAATAGTTTTCATTTAACCTTAAAATTGCAATTTCCGTTTAAAGACCGATTCAAGTGTGATTCCCATTTCTGCTACATTTGAAAACCAAACATTAAGAAGGCAAAATTTTGGAAAATACAACTTCACATCTTTCCCTCTTCTCAGAAATTCAACTTTATTGTTGCTTTACATATCCTAGCTGTCATTGCTGGGTCTCTCTTGCTCAGTTTGTGTAATATTTATACTTTTCTACTTCTTGGTTTTCATACAGGGCACTCCAAAGGACAAGAAAGCAAGCTTGGTTATTCATGGTCTTGTTGATGAGGTATGATTACTCACATGAAAAATTAAGCAAGCAATTTGTATTGAGGGAAATGACTTACTCAAAAAGGTATACAGGTAATTGCTGGTGTCATGGACCATCTCAAGCTAAAGATTCCTCCATATGTTAGAATTGATCTTTTCCAGACCTTTTTATCTCAGGTGTTAAGTTCAGGTACTCACTTTGTATATCTGTTTGATCCAAATTCTAGTGTCATATGCAACTGGTATTCTGGTGGTTTCAAGGACCTGTCCATTATTATATCCTCTTCTGTTGGCATTGCAGATAAAAGACACATGAACTGGAATCTTAGAGTATCAAGTGTTCATGGACTAAGATATCCACTTCCATTTATTAAGTCTGTTGAGGTGAGCTCCTTTTTCTAAGACTTCACTCTCGACTTTCTTCATCATAAATCCTGAATTTTTTTGCCATGAACATTTAGTTTAGCCCATCTTTAAATTTGATGTAGTGTAGAAAATAGAAACGGAATCTACAACTAATTTTGTATGCTTTATTTTCAGGTGTCATTCTCAAACAGGCCAGAGCTCAAAGCGGCTACTTTGGACAAGCAACCATATGTTCTGAAAAGGTAAGGATCTTTTTTCTTGAGCTCGTTTCTTTCGATGTTTTCTTGAAAAAACGTTATCGTTTCAAGATATAATTTTATTTATTTATTTTGTAAGTAAAGCTTGTATTTTGGTTAATTCTGATAAACCATTTGTTTCTCATAATTTGTTGTAATTGATGTATGTATCAGGAGATCAGTGAGGACTACTGAGCCATTTAAAGTGATCTTGAAAATCATCTTTGTTGAGGGCTCTGGATGTCCTTCCACTCATATTACTGTCCCTGTTAATTTCAAAGTAAGTATTACAATAAACTCGAAATTTCCTTTTCCCTTCTCTAACATCTAAAATTGATAAGAGCAATCAAAATGCTTGAAGATTGCAAGGAAGTGTCCGAAGTACGACAAAGAAGCCATCTTCCAAGGCCTAAGAGATCAAGCTCTGCAAGAGTCCAAATCTGGCCAACGTGAAGTCATTGAGCGACGGGCCAACTTGAGACCAAAGTACGATGCGACGGTTTATGCAATAGTCACGAATATTGTCACATATGAGAACAAGAGACGAATACTACCAAACCTAACACCCAAAGGCATCTCCTCCAACGGCGACATAAAGGTGAAGAGCGAGAACGGTAGCACAAGCAAGCGTGTTAAGGCACGGAAGCGTAAGAGTAGATTGTAAGATGCTATGTACATATAGAGAACATATATGACCATTAGGTTGAATATTTAGAGTTGAAGATGACATAGATGGTGGATGAAGAAAAAAAAGAAGATGAAAGGCGGTGGAAATGGTTCGTCGTTGTACGAGGAATGGGGCCAGGTGAATTTTGTTAGTGTTCACTACGCTTGGCCTTGTCCTAATATTGAAATGCGGATGATGTTTTTCTGGGTGTAATTGTGTGTGTTAAGTTAAGTAGCTAACTGATATACAGGGACAGTGAAAACGCCTTGTATTTTGTATAGGGTGGTTTTGCCTGGACAGTACAGTATTCTTTTTGTTGCCTAAGTGAGTGAAAAAAGTACAGTTTTTGTGTAAGATTTGCTTTGGTAGTTGCCTATTCTGTATTGCTAGTTTTATGTGAATGCTTGAAATGTTTTTCTTTTGTTACAGATGTTAGGGAATGTAACAAGGAGTGTTTCAAATTATGACTTTCTGAACAAGTTTAATATATAAAACAGTAGTAATAACTTTTTTTTTCCTGTATGAAAATCCCACCCAATGATGTATTTTGTTACTTGATTTTGATTTTTGACTTAAATTAAAATTTTGGGAATGTTGATTGTATAATTGGCCTCCTCTAATGGGATTTTTATTGTATTATGTGAAAATTAAAAGAAATGTAACCAATAAATTTGAATCTGTATTGAACCCAAACGACGTCGCATTACGTTGACGGGCACTCGGGTCGGGTCAATGGGTCATTCTCGGTTTTACACCTCACAGCCGATTCACAATTTCCCCCAAATTTGAATCTTCCAATTCCCCCCACATTCTCTCTCTTCCCTCTTCCGCTCCACTCTCCTCTCCCACTCCACGAGCGAAGAATCAGAAGGTTAATGGAATCGATTTGAAAAAATGTCCACAATCGAGAAGCTTTTCGTCCAGATCTTCGACCGGAAGAGGCAAATTGTCGAGCAGTTGAACCATCAGAAGCAGCTCTACGACCAAAATCTCGTCTCCAAGCTTCTGATTCAAGGTATCACGCCACCGCCATGGCTCCTCAACTCGGACAAATTCGCATCTTCTTCGGCATCTACCTCAGATCCCAAAGGTAATCTCCCTTAAGCTTTGAAGGTTTTCCGATTTCTTGTGAGCACTTTTGTTTATCTGCTTCGACGAAAGCATCTAGGGCTCCACTACCTAGCCGAAATTTCAGAAAATTTGAAAGAAATAGTTCGTCTACTTGCTATTGCACATGAAAACGCTTATGACTTGTTGCTCGCCTTAGTCTGTTGAAGAAGTATTTTGTAAATTTTGAGGGAAACGCTGAGTTAATTTATGTTTTGCAAGTTGTTGTCCACATTTGAGATATGATGGAGCCCTGCTTGTTTTTGACTTCCTTGTGGAAATTCACGGTAGACAGGAAACCAGAATTTGGAGAATGGTTTATTTTACTGAATTATAAGCCAACTTTCTGAATCCTCAGTAGTCAGCACTTGATGCATGCAATAGGATCCGAATTTGAACCTTTGTGCTGTGCGCATCAAATTGTAGACAAGTTTCCTTCCACTAATGAAGATGCATTCATTTTAGTGCCTGAGGGTTGAATATCCCTCACTCCAAGTTACTATTGCTATGAAACAAGCTGGTATTTTACGTTGCCATGACGTTTCATATGTGATCTTTAGTTGTTCATGGTCTTTGAAATTCTCAATTTCAATGATTCTGTGTAATATGCTAGAGAGGCAAGAAGATACATAAAAGATTATTGTTTCTCTAAATGTAGTAGCTCTGTGGTATGGCAACAGCTGAAGTTTTCTTGATGTGCATGCTTTTTTTTTTCCAGATAGTGTAGCTTCTTCTCTATTGGTTAGTTCTGCTTTCTGAATGTGTTTTGGTCACTCATTTCTCACCAGAAGCTTAGAATGTGGGATTTAAATCTTGTTTTTTTATGTAAAACATGTAAAAGGTAGGATGAAATATAAGATTATGTGTCATCTAGCTATAGTGGAACTCGCTGCCCCTGTAGGACTGATAAACTTTAGTCCTAATGCTGTATGTCAGTTCGTTATATAAGACAGGAAGAATTCAACAATATGTTACTTTGAAGTACCCTATAACTTTTGGATTTGCTAATTTACATGGAACTGTACGACAAGAGCATTATTTATTTTTGGGCTTTTCTGTAATCTGTTATAGCAGTGCCATTTTCTGTTTGGTTCTGGTGGCCTTAATTCCTACGTGACTCTGATGGTCTTTTCCATTGCAGGTCTTAACAAAGAGGAGCTAATTTCAGGACTTCTGCTTCCATGCCCACAACCACTACCCTTTTATTCGAATGCTACCCATTTGTATGGTAAACCGCTTTCAACAGTTGGTGATGGTGAACTACAACATGAGCTGTTCAATGACACCAGTACTGGGCATAAAGGTTTGGATGATTGCAGACCTGGAGTTTTGCCTCAGTGTCTTTTTAGAGGCCTTGAAGATGTACATAACCATGTTACAGAGTCTTCTCAAGAAAGGGTTGCATCAGACACTTATGCTGGTCTAGATCAGTCACTGGCACGAGTACAAAGATCAGAGTCTCGACAAAAAGCTACCCATTTGTGTGGTAAACCGCTTTCAACAGGTGGTGATGGTGAGCTACAACATGAGCTGTTCAATGCCACCAGTACTGGGCATAAAGGTTTGGATGATTGCAGACCTGGAGTTTTGCCTCAATGCCTTTTTAGAGGCCTTGAAGATGTACATAACCATGTTACAGAGTCTCCTCAAGAAAGGGTTGCATCAGACACTTATGCTGATCTAGATCAGTCACTGGCACGAGTGCAAAGATCCAAGTCTCGACAAAAAGCTTGTGAACTTCGTAGTAGTAGAAAAAAGAGTGTGAAGTCTCAATTAGAAGAAAATCCTTCTACTGGACCTAGAAAACAAGATGTGCTCAAAGAGGGAAGTGAATTCATTGCTCATGGAGTTTTGAGCTCATCAAAAGTTGAGTCTTTACCAAAGAAGCTGGATCTTTTCAGCAAGGAAGAGAGAGAATTAAGGTGCACTCTAAATGAAACTTCTGGTGGAGTTTTGAGTTCACCAAAAGATGAGTCCTTAACAAAGAGGCAGGATATTTCTAGCATGGAAAAAGGAGCCTATACATGCTCTGCACTTGAAACTACTGGTGCAGGTTTGAGTTCATCAAAATATGTGTCATTACCAGAGAAGCAGGATATTTCCAGTAAGGAAGGGGGAGACTTTAGGTGCACTACAAATGAAACAGAGGCTCCAACCAATTGTTTGTCTCCTCACAGTAATAGTCGAGATTTGTCTGTGGAATATTCTCTAGCAGCAGCAGACAGTGTTTCCAGCAGAGAAGGGATGTCTAGGCATCTTTCTAAAGAACCAGTTGTTGGCATAAACGGATCCTTTGGAAGAAAGCGTGCAAATTCTAACCTGCTGACAGAAGAGTTAATCGAGAGCCAGGGTTGCTCCAAAGAAGATGATATTTCTTTGTGTCACACCAAACAATTAGATGCTTCAAGTAATGTAGAATCTCCTGAAGATCATTTATCCCAGCTTGAAATAGAACAACCGGACTCTCTTTCTTCAGAAAGGGTGATACATGCTACTAGTATCTCTGGAATGCAAGAAGTGCTAGAAAAATCACCAGCAGAAGGGGCATTGGTTGATATTGCAAATTCTAACATGTTGACAGAAGGGTGTTTGGAAGAGTGCCAGGGTCTTTCTAAAGAAGATGAATTTTCAGGAGCAACTGCAAACGAACAGCCTACCAGTAGTTCAGAAGATGATATGAAACATGCATTGGTAATGCAGAGACAGGAAATGGATGATCCTCAAACCCAAGATGAGGAGCTAACTGAATGGCCTGGAACAACTGAAAATGAATTAGGTACCAGTAACTCAGAAGATGATGTGAAAAATGCTTCAGTGAGGCAGATACGAAAACTGGGTGATACTGAACCCCAGGCTGCGGAGCAGCAAGCCATCTGCTTCTCCAAAGAGAAATTTTCTATTTCTCCTAAATTGCTTAAACTTCATACTCCGAATTCAGCATCTGGTGTGGGGTGTTCTTGGCCTCAACAAAAACGGAGAAAAATTGAATCAGCCATCAGCAAATCTGCTAGCCCACATCTTAGACTTAACCCTTCAATCTTTTCTGATGAGGTTGATGTTACCAAGTCATGCACTGGTGATTTGTCTGCTACAGAGGCTCAGAATAGCATCATTACACTGAGTAATTTACTGGAGCATTCTTCTATAACGGAGCATAAAGAGGTAATTTTTCTTTGCTCATATTACTTTGCCCATTCACCTGGTATCATTGTGGGAAGCTCTTTTGTTGCAGCTCCATGTGAATGCTACTAAGTTTTATACAACTTACTATACACTGTACTAGACAGATTTTTGTGTCTGAAAATGATCAATTTATCCTTTTTTCTGATGTGACTCCTGTGCTCCTCCATTTTTCTATCTGATAGGAAAAACATAGTTGCCAAGGCAGCCATGATGTTGAAGCAGAAAAAATGCAAGTTTCCAGCATCTCATGCTTGACCCAACAATTCAGTTCAACGCCTCAGGAGTGTTTTCGTGAAGTTGATCTTACTAGGAAAAAGTGTGATTTATCATTCTCTATCAGTAACGTTGATGCTGACAATACAGACAACATATGCCATTGGGAAAACTCTTTGGAGTCAAAGAAGACATATCAGGAAGGGGTTGAGCCTGATCTTGAGTGTTTTGTTTTTGAGAAGAAATGGAACTATGCTCAAATCATCGGGGAAAATGATGTAAACATGGATGATAAAGTTGATGATAGTGTAGCAGATATTATGAATGGCTCACCAACAGCCCGGTGCCAACAAAAATCTCCGCAGATAGTTAAAGATTTTGATTCTTTCATGGAACATATGAATACAGCTTGTAGAAAGACAGTTGTGGCAGATCTGCAAAACTTTACTTTCTGCTCGAAGTCTGATGACACTCACCATACTGGGGATCTAGAGAGATCAATTGCTATTGACCTTCCAAAGAACACAATTGACCGGGCTGAATTTCTGGAGCGACTTTGCAGATCTGCAAGCTTGGGCGTTCCATTATCCCGTTTTCATGCTTCATGCAGTTCTGAAAGCAAGGTGGATGCATGTCATTCTGTACCTGTTGGGATTTTGGAAGAAACAGATTTGAGAAACACTTCAGCAATAAATGACGAGACTTGTCAGCTACTGAATGCCAGTCATACTTTCACAAAAAATGTGGAAAATAGTGAATTTGAAAGCAATTCATTTTCTCATTATTCTCCTACTCCTAGTACTCCGTTTGCTTGGGATTTCAAAGGACCTTGCATGTCTCCTTTTGGAAAGTCAACTGATGGGGTGACTACTAAATCTCGCAGTTCTAGTAAGCGAGGAAGCTCAAATCCAGAACACATTTGCTTCCCTATAGAAGAAGCCAGTGAAGAAGATGCTGATGCAGATGACAATGATTATAATGACCCAGAAGAAACTGGTGCTTCAGAAGAGTATATGAATACTGTGGCTTTTGATCCTAGCTCCAACATGGTTGACGCAGGATGTGTCAGCACAGAAACTAGCAGCAGCACTTCTGATAAGCGAAGGTGCTCTAGTCCAGAATTTTCTTGTTCTCCAATAGAAGAAAGAACTGAACAACTTGTGAATGAGACTGCAGCTCAGAGGTGCATGGAGGAAAGTGGTTCTGCTAGACAACCACTTTGTGACATTTCTGAGAACACCACTGCTCAAGCTGTACATCCTTCATCAAGGAGGGGCACAGAGTCTTTCAGCATGGCAAGTAGTACAGGTATTATAAATAGAAAAATCAGTCAGAATTCTCAGGCCAGAACTCTTCAAAGTGGACGCTTAAGGAAGAGGAAGGAGACACATAATAGTTCACTTGATGCTACTGGTAAGAAGCACTTTGAGGCACGTCAAACCAGATTTAGTAAGGCAAAGGTATTAGTGAAATCTGGTATGGAGACTAGGGGTGGAAGTTTCTCTGTGAAAGAACCCAAGCCAAATAACATTGTGTCCAGCCTAAAATCGTTCTTGCCTCTTGTTCAGCAAAAACAAGCAGCTGCATGTGCTCCTGGTAATATGTGTTATGAATTGTTTTTTTTTGTTACCAATTGTTCTTTGCATATGGACTATACATCCTTTTTAACCAGTTATGGCTCTCAGAGTTTTATATAGGTCGCTGGAAAAAGTTATTAGAAATCTATAGTCCGGCAATGTGAGGGAATATAATATTTAGAATTGAACAGTCAACAAGAGCACGTCTCAGGACTTAATTAGTGCATAAGGCTGCAAGATATGTTTCTAGCACCTCATTATTTGAATTTTGTATCTCATTTTACAGTGAAAAAAGAGGTAAGAGTAAAAGCTCTGGAAGCAGCACAGGCAGCAAAACGAGTTGCAGAAAAGACAGAAAATGAGCGCCTGCAAAGGAAAGAAGCTATGAAGCAGAAGCGAGCAAGAGAAGAACAAGAAAAATTGAGGCAATTGGAGTTGCAGACGAAAGAGAGGAAGAAAAAAGATGCTGAAATTGCAGAAAGGAAAAGACAAAGGGAAGAAGAAGAAGATAGAAAAGAGAAGGAAAGAAAAAGGAAGCGTGTTGGAGAGGCACGGAAACAGAAAAAAGGACATGAAGATAAGGTTCCAGTGGACAAAGAGGACTATAAATCACACGCACAAGTAGGTTCTTTTGTATTATGAGCAACTTTTCATTTAATTTTTGTCTTTATCATTGCAGCAGCAGCAGCATTAACTTGTTTTTTTTAATAGTATGGAAAAACAGATAACCAGGCAACATCAAGCGCTCTACCAATCACGTCTGGAGATCTAAAGACAAACGAACTCCGATTGTCATCTGATCCTTGTCAAAAACAGAAGGTACATGCTGATGCCCAACTATATTATGATGGAAGTTGAGAGATTGAAACAAAGGAACAAAGTTATGTGATATGTAAAATTTATTAGTAAAATGGAAGAATGTAGCATGAAGTTCCAGAAAACATTCCTAAATAAAACCTGCAGCTCCTTGATACAGCTGTAATGCATGATACATGTGTTTGAAAGTTCCTGGCTAAATTATTGTGTCAGCCATAATATTGGTGAAAATATACCTCAGCCAGTTTCATTCATATAGTTCCACTTTTTGTTTCAGGTTTCAGTAAGTGTGGCTGGGTGCTCAACTCCAGTTCCTTATTTGTCAGCTACCCAGACAGTTATTGAAAAGTCATATGACATATCACCATATTGTTGCTCAGACGATGAAGGGGATGAAGACGATGAGTTACACAACAACAAATTCATCCCAGCATGGGCCAGGTTCATAACCCAGTCTCAGTCTATGATTTGTCATATGAGAGATTATATATATTAATGTTGTTGTGTCTATTAAGATAATTGAGCAATTTTGACGGGTCTTCTATACTTGTTGATTATGTTGTGTGTTTATGAGTGTATGAATTCAAAAACTTAAATACTTGACAACTTTCCTGTCACTGGTCGAAGTTCTCTGCTCTCTGCACGACCAACTTTCCCATTCATATCCGTATTTGCTTGTAGCCTAGTAGTTGAATTCATGTTAACGTGTGCTATTTTCTGCAGTAAGAGTAGTATGAAGGCGGCCCTAACCTCTTTCAATACATCAGATCCCGATGTGATATTTCCACCAAGTAGCTTTTGTAGCTTGAATGAAGGTAGTCCCTTATTTTCAATTCTTAACTTTGTAACTTCAAGTCATGTTTGTTTCTTATAACTAAAGTACCCTTTTTTCTTGTGCAGTTCTTCTGCCCAGGGAGCTAAAGCAACGATAGGACACATCATAGACAAATGGCAGATTCCTTGTAAATTTATGGTTGTTCACAGTGGCGGAACCAGGAATTTGTGTGGGGGGGCTAAATTCTTAGTGGGACGGAAGATTTGCGTCCATACAAGCATGCTGAACATTTTTATGACAGGTTCATAGCAAGGTTAGGCTCACATATAAAGCTCAATGATAGACTTGTGGCAGCTTAGGGAGTTACTTTATAGGAACACAACCATTATCAGCCTATATAGAAATACTTCTTATCACTGCCCAAGGAATGCAACAAGGATAATTCCCTAACTAGCTTTCCTGCCCGTAGAGCTTTGAGCAGCTATTGGTGGACTCAGAGTCTGCAAAGTCAGCCATTTAAACCATAACCTCATCAGTGATTATTTGATAAATCCAAGCATTCGTCATAACCTAACACTTCTTATACAACATTATTCTTTTTCACAAATATAAACTGTTTGGGGGTAAAATTTCATGAATTTTAAATTTTCATGATTTGACCAAAACGATATAATTTAGAGCATGGGTATATTTTTAACCTATGTTTTGAATTGTAGTATTTATGTAATTGACCAGTCTTATCCCAATTTGGACCCAACATATTCCACGTTCAAAAGTTAATTAGTGGGCTCTTTCAATTTCTTTAGAGAATTGAAGACAAAACATAGATGTTTTCTCAAATTAAGGCCCATTTTCTTTTGAATCATACAAAATAAAATAAGAGAAGGAGTTGGATATGCAACGGTCAAAATGGTAGCTAAAAGGGCTGATTATGTAGTCATTTATCACCATTAACTAGGAGAATAAGTCCGTGCTATTGCACGGGACATGAGTTTTATATGTTATAATTAAGACATGCTTGAATTACGATATATTAATCCATTCGGAGATTGTTGATGTAATAAGTAGTATAATAGTGACTAAAAGGTAAGTATGAACAACAATTAGAAATAGCTAATAATTTTTCCCGTATTAAACTCAAAAGACATTGAGTCTCTTATATATAATGAAATATCTCAATTTTTATAAGTTACACCTCATCCGATCGATCTCATTCTCTCGCCCACAATTTGGCTCAATCTTATCTCCTGCCCCTCAATTTTGATGCCATTGAAACACCATCACAAATATAAACATATGGTTCATCCGATCAGTGTATCCTCCCCATCAACAAGTTCATTCCTGCATAAGTATAGACCCGCCTTAGTCTCAAAAGAGGGTCCACTTGAGTATGACTCTCATCATCTAATTTTAAGTTTTTATTTATAATAAATCAGTTGTACACAACTTTATCTATATATTTATCAAAATATTTAATTTTTTAAAAAAGTCATTTACCTGTTTTATATTTAAAGGATGGAATAACTATATAACACTTTTTACATTTATAAATCACTTATTATTATAGCTAGAAACTTTCATCAAATTTTTTTATTTATGCCCGTCTTAAGAACGTACGGACTTAAAATAAAGTATCTAAATATTTATTAAGGGTAAATATAGATAATTAACAATTAAATTTCAAACATGTACATTTATATATAGAAGGCGCCAATTATATAAATAAACATTTGAAAATATCAACAAGTGCGTGTTATATTTTTGCAAATAAACACTTCAAAGAAGTGATCTAGAATCATATCTAAATTGTTGCCAAAAGGGAGCCAGTGCCCTTGACATAGTGATAATAACTTTTTGTGAAGCAGCAAGAACGTATTGAATATACACGATATCTTGGTCTTTTAAGGAACTTGACAGCAAATAAGAGATCGATGATCAACAAAAAATATTCAAATATAAACACAATCAACAGTCATAATAAGAGGATATCCATTGAACTTCCCCACCTCTCGATCGGGTGTAGTGTGTAAAGAAATACCAAACCAAATTGATGGAACAGTAAAAAGCACAAGAAAGAATTACAGGAAGGGAAAGGTTCTGAGTATTAGGTAGAAAGGTAACTTGGGAAGAGCTCCCAATCAATGACAAAGTAGGGCTTCATTTTCATACATTGAAAGCTGCGTTCATTACAATAGAAATGAAACTATTTATATGGCTGCGCTAGCTAGCTACAAGGAAAACCCTGATACACATATGCCCTGATTTTTAGCTGTCATAAAATGAGCATTTGTGGACCAAAGCCACATCAGCATTTTTTATCCATGTCACTCTCTAACACCCCCCCCGCAAGCTGGAGGGTGCACTTGAAGCATGCCCAGCTTGGAAAGAAGTTGATTTTGCTGCTTGGAAGGTAGATTCTTAGTCAATACATCAGCAAGTTGTTCATGAGATGGCACAAAGAGAAGTTGTAGAAGACCTTCTATGATCTTTTCTCGTGTGAAGTGAACATCGATCTCTATATGCTTCGTTCGTTCATGGAAGATGGGATTGTGAGCAATCTGTATAGCTGAACGGTTGTCGCAGCACAACTCAATTGGCTTAATGATGTTGACTTGCAGTTCTTGAAGCAATCTAACAAGCCAAGTAATTTCTGTTGCAGCATGAGCTATGGCTCTATACTCTGCTTCTGAAGAGCTTCGACTCACGGTGGATTGCTTTTTAGACTTCCAACTTATTGGTGATGAACCAAGGAGGAGTAAGTAGCCGCTTACAGATCTTCTAGTGACATTTCAAGCTGCCCAATCAGAGTCAGAATAGGCTGTAAGTTTTGGTGTGTCTAGCCCATGAAGTAAAATGCCTTGTCCTGTTGTGCCAGCTATGTATCTGAGTGTGTGATGCAGTGCTGATAGGTGAGGAGATCGTGGATTTTGCATAAATTGACTGAGAGTTTGCACAACAAAACTGAGGTCTGGCCTTGTATGAGTTAAAAAGTTTAGCTTGCCAACTATTTGTCTGTACAGAGAAGGATCTTGGAGAGGTGCACCATCAGTAGTGTTCAATTTGAAGTTGTATGGGAGTGGTGAGCTGACTGATGTAGCAGATGAGAAACCTGTGTCTTGAAGAAGTTCCTTTGAGAATTTGTGTTGAGTAAGAGCTATTCCCTGAGGCAAATAATTGACTTCAAGCCCAAGGAAATAATGCAAGAGACCAAGATCTTTAATGCTAAAGGCCTGATCTAAATACGACTTGAGGTGAGCAATGGTGGAAGGATTTGAGCCAGTGACTAACAAGTCATCTACATAAGCAGCCACCACTGTAACGTGAGAGGACTCTTTCTTGATGAATAAACTGTAGTCGTTTTTGGATTGAATGAAACCCAGCAAAAGTAGAGCACTTGTCAATTTCTGGAACCATTGCCTGGACGCTTGTTTTAAGCCATATAGTGATTTGTGCAAACGGCAAACAAGATTGTTAGGATTGGGGATCCCCTCAGGTACTGTCATATATACTTCTTCCTTAAAGTCACCATGCAAAAACGCATTGTTGACGTCAAGTTGGAAGATTGGCCAGCTTTTAGCAGAAGCAACAGCAATTACAGTTCTTATGGTCGTCATTTTAACAACCGGAGAGAAAGTCTCATGGAAATCAATCCCCTCCTTTTGAGTGTACCCTTTGGCAACAAGCCTTGCCTTATATCGTTCCAAGGAACCATCAGCCTTTAACTTGACTTTAAATACCCATTTGCATCCCACCGGGTGTTTACCTGCAGGTAGAGGAACTAAAACCCATGTTTTGTTAGCTTGTAAAGCATCTATCTCCTTTTGCATAGCAACTAACCAATTTGGATCTTTGGATGCTTGGGTGAATGAAGTTGGTTCAGAATAGGATAAAACATGAGCAACAAAAGCATGATGTGAAGAGGGTAATTGAGAAGGAGAAATAACTCCAGAATTGTTTTTACTGTAAGAACAAATGTAGTCTTTGAGGTATTCTGGTTGTTTGGAGGTGCGAGTGGATTTTCTAAGAGGAATGTGAGGTGGGGAAGGTGGTGGAGTTGGTGAAGAGTTGTTGGTTGGAGGAGAGGGGGGGATTGTAGGGCTGTCAGGAATGGGGGGAGACTCTTGTGTGGAATTGTCAATGGGAGTGGTTGATGGTATAAAAATATTAGGTGGATAATCATGTTGGATTGTTGGAAGAGGAATTTCAGCGGAAGATAGTGGGGATTTTGAGTGAAAAGGGAAATGAAATTCATGAAAGGTGAAATCTCTACTGTAGGATATTTGTTTTGTCTCTAGGTTAAACACTTTGCATGCTTTCTTACCAAACGGGTAGCCAATAAAAACACATGGGGAAGCTCTTGGCTGAAATTTATCTCTATTGTTGTTAATAGTACTGACAAAACACAAGGATCCAAAATTTTTTAGGTGAGAATAATCAGGGGCTTTTTGGAACAAAAGTTCATAAGGTGATTTGTTGTGGAGGGAAGGCAGAGGAGATCGGTTAATGAGGTAAGTAGCTGTAAGGAGGCAATCTCCCCAAAATTTTAATGGTAAATTGGATTGGAAGAAAAGGGATCTAGCCACTTCAAGAAGGTGTTTGTGCTTACGTTCTACAACACCATTTTGTTGAGGGGTGTAAACACATGATGTTTGATGAATAATTCCATGGCTAGCATAAAATTCTTTGGCTGAATATGAACAAAACTCAAGGGCATTGTCTGATCTGACTATTTTGATTTTAGCATTAAATTGGGTATGAATCAGGTTAACAAAAGATTTGAAGTTAAGAAAGGCTTGGCTCTTGTGTGTAAGAAGATAGATCCATGTGCATTTAGTATTATATATCATCAACTATTGTGAGAAAAAATCGAAAGCCATCATAAGTTGGTTCTTTATATGGTCCCCATGTGTCCAAGTGGACTAACTCGAATGGTTTGGAAGCACAGCTAGTGCTCAAGGGAAAAGAATGCCTTTGTTTCTTGGCTTTAGGACAAATTTGGCATATGTAATCACTTTTAAAAAATGCTGATGTGGCTTTGGTCCTCTTCCTGGAGCACAATCTGATAAACTTCACTTAAGTTTGGGGGTGGGCTGAACATGAGAATATTTCCTCTCACCACATTGTAGCTTTCATTAAGACCCATCAAAAATTGAATTACATGCTGGTCTTCAATGATTTTGGTTACAGCAGCACTTGAACCACAATCACACACACAACTTTCAAGCATCAAAGAGTGTTCATCCCATAATCTCTTGAGCTTAGTGTAATAACTAGTTACTGGTGTGTTTCCCTGAGATGTCAAACTAAGCTCTCTTTGCACTTGAAACAACCTAGTTCGACTAGACTTCCCAAACCTAGACTGTAACTCGTTCCAAATCTGGCTAGCAGTGCGACAATAGAGAATGGATTCTGCAATATCTTTCTCTACTGAGTGTAATAACCAGGAAATTACCATATTGTTCACCCTTTCCCACTGAGCAAGAGTCGGAGAGCCCGCGTCTGGCCGTTTGCAGGTTCCGGTGACCATCCCTAATTTGTTCTTGGCTGCGAGTGAGACTTCTACTGAGCGTTTCCAATGCCCAAAATTTTTGTCATTGAGCAGACTTGTTGACAAGACGTAACTTGGATGGTCCGAATGATGTAGGTACAGCTCGTCATCTCCTTGCTGTGAGACCTGTGAAGCTGTTTCCCCATTTGTGTTTAAAGTAGTCATGGCTCTGGTACCATGTAAAGAAATACCAAACCAAATTGATGGAATAGTAAAAAGCACAAGAAAGAATTACAGGAAGGGAAAGGTTCTGAGTATTAGGTAGAAAGGTAACTTGGGAAGAGCTCCCAATCAATGACAAAGTAGGGCTTCATTTTCATACATTGAAAGCTGCGTTCATTACAATAGAAATGAAACTATTTATATGGCTGCGCTAGCTAGCTACAAGGAAAACCCTGATACACATATGCCCTGATTTTTAGCTGTCATAAAATGAGCATTTGTGGACCAAAGCCACATCAGCATTTTTTATCCATGTCACTCTCTAACATAGTGGAACAGAATACTTATCCAAGGAAAAACCATCAGATCTTGGCAACATTGGTCCACAGGTTTAGATACACCCGCTGATGCATTAGGACTCTCTGAAAGTCTACATTCCAATTGATCAACGTTGTTAGAACAATCATACGTACTCAAGAAAGCTTTGGACAGGCTCACAAAGATTGATAATTTTCTCCCGGTCTACATGTGACTGATTGGATGTGCTGATGCCACCAGAATGTCCAAACAACGGAAGCAGCTGGCTGTCATATTCAGAGCTATGGAAAATTAAAGGCCTTCTTTTTGCCTGCAGTTTTAAGTGACCAGAAAACAAACAAAGATGAGGTTCTACAAATTGCAAAATGTTGAATATTACTTGAGTTACAGATCTTTTTGAATCCTAACGGAGCAAGATAGAGTAGTGAGTGTTCATTACACATTTTCTAAATACAAGCTCCCTTTATATTATATTTTTGTGTCAAAACAAACAGAGAGGAAACACAAGAAACATTTTGCAGCCTCAACATACAAAAGAGTAAAGAGTTGCGATTTTCAGTAGCCATTAGACCAGGACAGAAATTCAAAATACAGTATATGACATCGTATACATACACTTAATAGTTTATACACTCAAGAAGTAGATAGACTGAAAAAAAGGTAGTACCAGGCAGAAGTAACGTGGTCTGGAACAAGGTCACCACATCCAACCAACCAACTAAAAGTTACCAAACATTCCAACCATCTGCTTCAGCATCACCAAGTGCACACTTTTGAGAGCCTTTTTCAAAACTTGCTCATAATATCCTAAAGACATGAAAGAGAGACAACGGAAGTGCATATCAGTACTTACAAATTACAATAGATGTGGTCTTTTAAGCTTCCATTTTCCAAGTATTCAGACATTAGAAACCTGCCACAAAAAGAAATGATATAGAGGATGAGTTTATATGCAGCTCGATTCAATCAAATGGAATACCAAAAAAAAAGGAGCAATCGGGGAAGGAAATAAACGGTGCAATCGAGAGCGAAATCTTACACTTTTTTTGGCGGTCACCATGGTTGTGATCGGGAGGAGATTCAAGAGAAAAACCGATCTAGTAAAAAAGGGCAACCTCTGTAACACGTATTAATGCCCTATGTAACTGACGTTTGAATTTGCATTCAAAGCAAGCAATGAAAGACGCATGAATGTGGTCAACAACTAAAAAACAGATCCATCCTGTTACAGCGGGATTCAACCACCGGGTACTATTCTCAGAGTCATTAAATGGCTTCAACCGTTACTATACCACAAGATTGCCAAAATCGTCCGTGATTTATGCCGCTCTTAACCGTTGCCAATTTTTGCCATTCAATCCCCCATTAACCACATGCCATAATTTCCCCCATTAATCACCTGTTTACATACAAGCCTTAATAATGTAAAAAAAGTTATATATAAACTATGTGAATTAGATAGAGGCATGAGAGTGCTAAAAAAAGATAGAGGCATGAGAGATAATTTTTTTTAGGTACGAGAGACGTTTTCTTACAACTACTAATTTTATGCTCTATAGCTTAAAATAAATAAACTTGTGACAATACTTGTTATTATATCAAAACCACAAAAATGGAGTTTAACACATCTCTTAAGATTTGAAGCTTAAACCTCACCATTACTCTAAATCATGTAACCATTATTCTATGAGATTAATCTTGATTTTCATTGAAAATTTAAAACAATATAAGATTTTATGCATAATATAAAAATGGATGGCAATGGGGTTCGAACCAGGGATCTATTTGACAAATGAAATGGTCTTAACCGCTATGCTATGGTGATGTTGTTGACAAATTATATACCTACTACAATATGAGTATAAGATTTGTCTTGTGCATTAAATGCGTTTCGTACACAACTTTTTAATGTATTATATAGATTTGTGATTAGGTGTAATTATCCTCACCCATTTTCAATGTAACGTCTCTCCCTTCTTTCTTTTATATATAAAGTAGATGGAGGGGATGGAAAACAGAAAGGGGTGGAGATCGATGAAAGGAACAAAAAATATGGGGATTTAAAGGTTAAAGCAAGAGCTTTATGTTAATCCTCTTCTTTCTCTACGTAGATAATCAATATCCTTTTCCTCTAATTTCTTCATGCCTCCTTTTTCGTTCATATTGTCTCTGCATCTTCATCTCACTGTGAAGCAAACAAATTGAAGATAGCAAAAGAGGAGAGCTACATACAATCCTTGCGTACAAGATGATACAAAAACAGAAAGCACAAATAAATCATAGAAAGAGTAACGGGAGCATACAAGATCAAGGAACAAACAACAAACCACATGCTGTCCCACGATCGAGATCACAAATTTAAGTATCTCTCTTCTTGTTGATTTTCTTTACGTGCTATATAACTTTTTTGTGTTTGGACCGCATATTATTCGTACAAAACAGGTCGGGATATAATTCAAAGAACCACTGTTCATTAGTTGGTTTGGGGTCACCTCCAAGGATGGTTTCAATATCATGCCAAAGGCTCGGTCCGACACCATGCCAGGAGACCCATTCTACATCAATGGTAGTTGGCTCGAAATTCCGTTTCACCGCTACAACGGAGGTTGTTCTTCCCACCACGAAAAGGTAGCCATGGAGGAGACCAAACAACTCGTTGGAAAAGCACTTGCGAGATGAGTGGACGCCACCCGTTTTGATGAGAAACATTCCGTTTCGTGTCTCTTATGGGTGATCGTGTGTAGAACGATGACCCATTCTATGTCCGTGACGGATCGCATTGCACCAAGGCGGGTACCGTGGCTATATATGGTTGGATATTTTGCAGCCTAAATGGAGTGCTTTATGACCCCGATCTAACGTTGCCCCAGGCCGAACGTCATCCATGTTGAATGTCATCCATGTAGACTTTATGAAGTCCATAAAGAAGTTATACTTGGTGCATTGATGATGAAGATTCAAAACAAATCAACATGGTTAGGCAGGTGATATAATTCAAGACCTTATATTCACGTGTATGAACAAGAAACTTGGAGGCCACCCGTTACGAGGAGAAACATTCCGTTGCGAGTCTCTTACGAGTGATCGCATCTACAACTCCTCTACAATGATGGCTAGTGCTAAGGAACGGTTTGCATCAAGACGGTTACCTTGACAGGCCTTGTCGTCCATCTCGAGTTCCTCCGTTGAAGAAAGCACCTATGGCATGATGACAACTCAAGCTCAACGCACCATAAAAACCGCAAAATGAAGTGGCAAAAAGGAAGACTAAACTACCAACTGTAATGCATCACGATACAAGAATCTACGCAATGACAAATCAAGAACGATACAGTGACAGTATACTTACATATATCTATATAAGATATTGCACTGGTGTTGCCTACCAAAGTCACAAGGAAGGAGCCATATACCTGCGTGTGGAAGGAGGTCAAGAACGCTTATATATCTAAATTATCATTGCCATGATGCCAACGATGTTAGGCAGCGGCCGGGCTTCGATCGAGCTCAAGTGACCGGGCTAGCTTCAACCAAATTAAACTTTGTCAAAGCACCTATCATTAAGCAATTAAGGAGGAGGAGTTTGAAAACAAAAATCAGTGGGAAGGCTCCACAAATATATATATATAGAGGTGGGTTCAAATAAGACAACTCTTATAATGCTACACAGTGGATAAATCTGGACCGTTGATCTGTATGCATGATATAACACGTCATATGCATGATTTTAATGAAACAAGTTAGTTACATATATGCATGATATATCACGTCATATGCATGCTTTTAACATGCTATATGCATGATTTTAAAGGTTATATGCATGATGTTTTGCTAGTTATATATATCAAATCCTCAAATCTCGGAATTATAGGAACTAAAATTAAGTTACCTATATGCATGATATAACACGTCATATGCATGATTTTAATACGTTATATGCATGATATAACACGTCATATGCATGATTAAAATTGTTATATGCATGATATAACACGTCATATGCATTATTTTAATACGTTATATGCATTATTTCTTTTATTACGTTATATGCATGATATAACATGTCATATGCATGATTTTAACACGCTATATGCATGATTTTAAAGGTTATATGCATGATGGTTTATTAGTTATATAATGAATACTCAATTGTTACATTGATACACTATATGCATCATCTAAGGTATATATATGCATAAAATATTATTGTATATTCATATTAAAAATTACCGCATGCATAAAAAAAATACTTGTAAACCTAGTATTCGCTTATAACAAAAGACTTTGTTTGTTTAATCATGATTAACATTCCATTACAAATGTTCACGACCTCATGAATCAATTGTCAAACAAGATAGCTAGAGCCATTCTTTTTTTTGAGCGTAAAAACAATCATTCATTAATGAGAAGCATCATTCAAAACAAAGTTTTTAAGTTGAAGGCAAAGAAGAAGAAAAACAGGAATTGAAAAGTAAACAATCAGAATAACAAGTTGCAAGGAAATTTGAACATGGATCCACTGGCACTCTGCAAATTCTCGATCAGCATTTGAATTAAATTCTGTCCAACACAAACTCTCCACTGCGTGTTCTTCCTGAGCTTTGCAGTTACAAGCGGACAATCCGACATATCAGCCATCAGTAATCGAAACCCAATCTCCTGATTTTAAATTCCTGATTTTAAATTCATGCAAAACAAGTGCTTGGATCAATTCAACCATCAGTAATCGAAACCTAATCTCCGAGAAGAACTGAGGACTCCTAACCCCGCAGATCCGCCTTCGCCTCCTCCGCGTTTCGCTCGCGCTCCGCCTCATCGTAAGCGGCCGGGATTCACTTGTTTGCCGAGTCCGACCGGTGGAGGAACGAGATTTCCTGGAATTTCGCGGAGCGGGATCCGAATCAAGGTGCGAAACCGAGTGCGGAGTACATCCGTCGACGCTCTTGCTAGGAGAGGAGTAGGAGAGCGAGATGGAAGGGAAGAAGAAAACGACGGTGTTGAAGAAGATGAAGAGCGGAAACGGCGGCCAGGAATCTGCGAGGCGGAAGCAGAAGGCTCCAAATATGCGAGGATGAGAATGTGAAGGGAATTAAGAGATTTAATCATGTCCATTGATCTTGCTTACATCCAATGGTTCAGATTTATCCACTCTGTATCACCCTAATATAATGTATCACTAGAACCTAATTCTATATATATATATATATAGGGAGAGAGGTAGGTTCTACAGTGAACAACCTTCTATAAAGAACAAATGGATGGTGAGATTTACATCACAATTAACAAAAATAGGAAATATCAAAAAAAATCCAAAATAGGTTGATTTGCATCCACAATAACGTGATTTACTCCCTGATTTGTAACTACCATATTAAAATTATTTTTATTTTGGAAAAATCAGCAATACAACCTACCTCCCATAATTCACGTTAGTTTCAATTCTACGCTGTGCAAATTGGGAGATTTTGACGCTGTGCAGAAATCCATCCCATAAACCTCCGGCGAGCCACCACGAGACAAGCCTCCGGCAAACCACCACGAGAGAATCCTCCGCCGAACCACCACTTCGATCAGCATCGTCGGAACCACCAATTTGTCGTCGGAACCATCAATTCGGTGGAAACCGGCCACCAACAACACAAACCGGCGTTCAAAAACCGTGGAAACCGACCGTCAAAAACCGGCCACCAACAACTCGCCGGCCTCCACCACTAGGTATCGTCGTTCACCTCCTTTGCGCCGGCCATTCACCGTTGGAAGACACCAAGTCGCTGAAACCACCACATCGAACCACCACGTCGTCAAAGGCACCACGAACCACCACGTTGAGAATTACTAATAGTATAAATATGACATCAGGTAAATTTTGTATATAATTTTTTCATTATGTATATAATTGATTTGATTTTGTATATGTCGTGAATTTATGTGTAAATTGTTTATTTGACCTATTCATACAGATCAAGATGTATATATGTACATTAATAATGTATATGACAATCTGATAAACGTATATACGAAATTTGTTGTGGCTGGATTATTTATGTGACATATTCCTATAGATCAAGATGTATATATGTATAGTAATAATGTATACGAAAACATGAGGAATGTATATACAAAATTTGTTGTGGCTGGATTTTTTATTTGACTTATTCCTACCTATCAAGATGTATATATGTGCCGCTATTTTGTATATAATAACCTAAGGAATGTATATACAAAATTTGTTGTGACTCGATTGTTCATGTGACCTACTGCTACAGATAAAGATGTATATATGTACAGTAATTTTGTATATAACAACCTGAGGAATGTATATGCGAAATTTGTTGTGGCTGGATTGTTTATGTGATCTTTTCATACAGATTAATATGTATACGAATTTTGCCGAACCACAACTTCGCCACCGGTTTAACCACTTCGCAGAACCACCACTTCGTTGGCCTCAACCGTATTTCGCCGGCCACCAGCATTGTTCCGGACACTAATCTCACCACCACATCGAACCACTATTGCGCTCGGAATAACCACTTCGCCGGTGTAACCACTTTGCCGGCCACCACCATTACGCCGGCCACCTCGAACCACCATTGCGCCGGCCGTCGGAACCACCATATTGAACCACCACGTCGCCAAAGCCACCCACCACTAACACCACATTGCCAATTATTGTATATATGTACAGTAATATTGTATATGACGACTTGATGAATGTATATACGAAATTTGTTGTGGTTGGATTATTTATGTAACCTATTTCTACAGATGAAGATGTATATATGTACAGTAATATTGTTTATGACAACCTAAGGCATGTATATATACGAAATTTCTTGTAGTTGGATTGTTTATGTGACCTATTTCTACAGATATATATTTAATAATATTGTAAATATAGTGTATATAATGATTCCAGGATGTATATACAAGACTATAACATGTATATATATTTAATAATTCGTACAAGACGTGTGGATATCCAATATATAATTAACACTTGCTATAATTACGAGATTGAGTTGAAATTTGAAAATTAAGTAACACTTGCTATAATTAAGGGATTTCTTTTTGTGATTTTTCTATAAATCCGAAAATTAATTAACACTCCCTATAATTAAGGGATGAGGTTCAAATTTGAATTTGGGTCAAATTTTGATATGTAATCTGGACCATCCATTGGAATAGTATCTAAAGGCCTACAATTGTTCACTTGTTCACTCATATTTAATTGTTCACTATTGAACTTTAATATATATATATATATATATAGGTTTTGGTTCAAGTGAGGACTACTCTTATGGTAAGGAGTGATCTCATTCATTAGATTTACCTCCTTATTATATAATGAACGGTCCAGATTTTTTTTTAAAAAAATATTTTCAGGATAGAGTTTTTTTTTTTTTTTTACGAAAACGATAATTTTTTTTAACTATTAGTTCAATTTTTTGTTCTATGAGTTCAACTTTTATATCTTTTGAGTTCATTTTTTGTATAATTCGATTTCCACAAAAATAAATTTGTTTTAGTTTAATAATTTATTAATTCAAAAATATTTTTCTATAATACATAAATAAAAAATAAAAAAATAAAAAAAATACCTTTCTTCACAAATACAATGATTATAACCCTGAAATGTGGTAGTTCAATTTTTACAACAAAAGTGTTGAATTTATTATGTTAAAAGTTCAATTACGTGTACTAGAAGTTCAATTTTGTAATTTATAGTTTTGTACGGGTTCAATTTTTTGTACAATAAGTTCAATTTTTTCTTAGTGTTAGTTCAATTTTTATTAAAGTAAGTTCAATTTTTATATTATTCGATTTTTTTGAAAATGAAAATTAATGAAAATTAATTAAAAAATTAAATTTTTTTTTGATTTTTTGAAAAATACAAAAATTAAAATAATATGGACCATCTATTATAAGATAAGGAGGTAAATCCAATGGATGAGGTTACTCCTTACCGTAAGGGGTTGTCCTTACCATAAGAGTAGTCCTCACCGGAACCTAACTCTCTCTCTATATATATCCATACGTACACGTGCAAGAGCTTTCAAAGCATACCATATATATATACGGGGTATGTTCACGTGATATGTGTTAATGTGTGTATATATCATTCAAATGGAGAGCCCACAAGACATGTTTTGGTGAATAGATGGAATGAACACTTACCATTTAAGAAGAAAGGGATCGAGTTGTCAATCGTTTTCTTTATGTTGTGCAATCTTCGGAGCCAAGTCGACCCTTCATCGGACTCTGATTTACGCCAAGATTCTATGGATTTAGTACCTCCATTAACAGGCATGATTTTGCCACTAATTAAATATGCAAATTAGTGGTCTATGAAGTGTAGGATCTACGTGTGTGAGAATACAGACGTTGATCCTTCGGAGGGATCAACGAACTGGGCAGCGGAATAAAAAACGATTCAAACAAGTAATTGTTCACACAAAGAGATTCAAATCAAGCCAGTCTTTTGTTATTACCAAGTATGAACTTACAAACGCGAATCCTTGATCTTAAGGTATACACAATACCTTCTACCCAGACCTAGATCCCTCAGCGTCGGACACACTCGTAATTCGACTCAACAGACTTGACCCACACCTCTAACCCTCGTACACAACTCGGCTTAGAGTACTTCGTGTGTTCTTGCTCAAGCACACAGCTCTCTCAACCTTTCTATGCTCGTTAAAAATAACCTAGTACATGATTCCTATTTATACTAATAGCTAGAAAGATTCTATCTAAAAATATAAATATAAACCAAATCAAATTTTATCTTATCTTGGGAAACAAGATAAAATCTTCCTCCAACTAACATATCAACCAAATCTTCATAAGACACGTAAATTGATTCAACCAATCCATCCACGCGTGTTTCCTTATATAGTGCACAACTTCCGCGTTGATCCAACCTTCCATAAATAGCTCCAGGCCTTTGCGTTGATCCCATGATGATCCTATCAGGAATCAGTGAGCTCTTCAGCTATTCTCTTGTTTCCTTGGTTGTTCCTGCTTTTGTTTCTTGCTCAATCAGTCCTAATTGATCCTGAAACACTTAGCAAACATATTAAATACTTTACAAGTGTTCCATCATCATCAAAACTCTTTGGGATCGTTATTGGGATCAATCACAATCCCAACATGAAGTATCTTAAGCCACTAATTTATCATGCAAAATTTGGTGGGATGGTGTGGAAGAAGCTACATATACATATTACATATATGTAAATGGTGGTCTCAATTCAAAGTGGTGCTGTACGTGTGTATATATGCATGCATATGCCGTATACAAATTCACTATAAAGTAAAAGAATAAGAAGCTGGGTACTCTTGCATGAAAAAGGCACAAAAACCTCTCTTATCTCAGGTGTGTGATCAACCAAAACATCCTCTCGTATAAACGGACGAGTTGTGCCTCGATGGCCTATTGTATATATATATATATATAGTAGGTAAATTAATAATCGTCATGCATTAATCGTCCCATGTATATCCATACAAATATAAAAGCGTGACACTTAACGGCAGGGATCTTCTTATTTTATAGTTTTGCTAAAAAATATTGATTTTGTAAATCACAACCGTCCATTCCCTCACCACCTCATTCTACCGCCACCTCCTCCTTGTGCGTCCACCTCCTTCTTTGTTGGCTCCACATCCTGCTTCTTCAGTGTTTGCTTCCCATCCTCCACCTCATCCTTTGCTGCATACTCCCCACCTCTTGCTTTCTTCCTCCTCTATCCTCACCTCTCCCTCTCTGCAACCTTATCGGCAATCCACTCATTATTTGGATTCCACACACCGCTTCTCTGATTTCCGTTTTTTTCTCGCCTTCTGCCAACAATCAGTCGTCTCCTCGTCCGCCTCTTTGCTGCCTTATCCCTAGCCCCGCCGGCGGTATGCCCTTCTTCATGGTGAGGATTTATCATCCTCTTTGCACTCTCTCATTTGTTGTTGTAGACAAATGAAAGAAGATCCTCTTTCAAAGAAGATTGCTTAAAATCCTCTTTCTTTAGAGCATGTGTAAAGGCGAGAATAATAAATACTCTCTCAATTTTCTCTCTTTTTCCCTCCATTTGACACCTCATATTCTCTCTCATCCACCTCATTTTCTACTTTTTCTTTCCTCTTACTCATCCTCTTCCTTTAATTTTCTCTACAATTTTATATTTCCTCACCCATTTTATTTGTATATACCTACTCCATATTCAATATAATCAAGTGTATGATAAAATTAATTACTCAACTTAATTAATAATTAAACTATATTTAATGGGTCTTGGTTGATTAAATATGTCAAACATGGATTGGAATTGAGGATTATTATGAAAAAGATTTGGATCAAAAGGAATACATTTGGATGATTTTGAGTATTTGGATGATTGTGTAAGTTAGTATTATTAGGATGAGTGTGATTATTTATGGAATAGTGAGAGAGTGAGATGATATAAAAGATGATTCACGTATAAATGATGCAATATTGGACTCAATGTATAGAGAAAAAAATGATGGAAATTAGTTAATTTATTTTTAATAAAAATGTTTTATTTTATTATTATTTTGTTAGTAACTTAACAAGTTATAAATTTGAATGAAATAAATGAAAACAATTGTAGTGGTAGATAACATATGTCACATGATAATTGGGTAAAAGTTAAAGTTTGGCATAAGAACCAAAATTTACAATCCTTGGTAGAAGGAGGATTACTTTCATTCCTCCTTCAAAAGAGGATCTTCATATAACTTCTACATCAAAGAGCATATCCTCATAGAGGAGACAGAGTGCTAAGAGGATGTGCATTAATTCCTCACCATTGCACATGCTCTAAGGATTTTAGTTTTTTATCCTATATCTAGAAAGACTAATATATATTTTAAAAAGAGTTTATATATTGTGTGAATTTTTATGCACAATACCTAAAAAGACTGCAAGAAGGTAAATTAAGGTGTGGGCTCATGTTACTAATATAATAATAGAAGTAGATATAGCTAGGCTTTTCTAAAGGACAATTTCAATAGATTTGCTAACATTTTTTCTAAGACAAAACCAATATTCTCTATAATCTTACTAATACTACTACTATTAATATTACTCAATCCACTCAAATATGCAAGTCCTGAAATATTGTCATGTTATACTGAACATTTGTGCATGAATTTCAACAAATAAAAAAGCACTTATGCATAAATTTCTAGGCTTTGAATTGTTAAATCAAGACATGAAAACAACAATAGATTAGAGGCCAGAGAAGTTCAAATACATTGGCTAACCCAATTGCGTAATCTGTGTTGAAAGAAAAAAAAATACACACAACTCATAAACTACACAAACACAATTCATTCATCATTTATACCATCACTACACACGCTGCCAAGCGGCTCATTGTGATCATCATTATCGCTGTCATCATCAACTTCATCATCGCTGTCATGCCAACTTCATCGTCTGTCGGTATCAAAACATCCTCTTGATCGACCCATACATTTTTTATGTGTTTTATCTTGTCCTTAATCTTACCATCATCCTCCAAGCAATTCCCTTTAATCAAAGGACATTTTTCTATTATAAAAATTCCAATGAACTTGAAAATTGTTTATCATCTACAAACTCAACCCCCACACAACTACCGATCTCCAGGCGCTTCAACGAGGAAAGGTACACGAGCGACGGAAGCTCAAAAAGGTTGGGGAAGTGCTTTATGGTGACCTCAACAAGGCAAAGGGAAGTCGCCATCTTCACCTTCTTTCCAAGTATTCAAACGGTCCATCTATGTGACACTGTTTAAACCAACCAACTCAAGATGCGCTAGTGACGGTAGATTCTGCATAGCTGGGAGCATAGAAAGACGCTCACATTTGAACAGGGTAATGCTAGCAAGCTTGTGAAACAAGTCACTTATAATCCAGCTTGGGAGATTGATACCACCATAGCATCGAATTAGTAGCTCCTCCAAGCCTTGATGTGGACAAAGATTCTTAAGTACACCTTCATCTACATCTTGCGCACTCCTTTTTTTTTGGTCATCTTGCGCACTCCTTTGTTGCAAAGGAAAGTCGCTCCATCGTAGGTCCAATGTTTTAAGATCATTCTTGGTGCTTAGAGATGCCATCTCAGCTTCACCCGCACTCTGCACATGTTCCAACCTTGTAATGCAAAATTCACCTGTGAGGTTGTTCAAGTCTCTCAATTCTTTGTTCTTACCCCCTTCTTGAGTGCTGACAATAAAAGCTGCTAAAGTCCGAAGGCTTACAAGGACACCCATCCCTTCGAGCATGGCCCCTAACTGGCCAAGGACGTCAAAATCCAGATGTCGAAGCACAACAAGTTCTTTCATTTCTGTTGGTAGTTTCCAAAGACGAGAATAGCCTCTAAGTCTCAAAGTTTGAAGCCTTAACAAACGGCTTATTCTCTTAGGCAAAAATTCCATCAATGTCCATGAAAGATCAAGATAACGTAAATGGATCATCTTCAAAGCAGAACTTGGCAGCTCTTTTATATCTGTTCTGCTCAGGTCAAGCACTGACAACCACTCGAAACACTGGAACAAATCGAGTGACATTTGCTCAAGTCTAGAGCTGGATGCAGAAACAAACAAAAGAGCCCTCAACTTGTTAAAATTCCTTAGCGTCTTGAACATCCCATCACTGATGTCTTTTCCTACCACAGAAACATGCAAAATTTACGCAGGTGCAACATCCATACTTTGGCTTATGCTCTCTAACCTGAGGTAGCTTGACATGTCTCTAATCTTATCAAGGTCATATTTGACCTTTTTAATGTTCACCTTGTACATAGATTTACATTGAGAGTGCAATATGTATCCTTGGGACACGAGCTTTTCAAAGTAGAAAAGAGAAAATAAAGAGGATTCTCTTTGTTGTGGATGAAAATAGAGAAAGTGAAAGAGGATGAGGATTAACATAGTGGGAAATGAAGTGGATGAAAGAGAAGATGATGTGTCAAGAGGGGAAAAGGAGGGAGAAAATTGAAAGAGGAGTGGACCTCCTCTCCATTGCATATGCTCTAAGCTATGGGCATGTGTCTTTTAATTCTAAGGCTTGGGTCATTTATTCTTTGATAAAATATGTGCCTCATAGTTGAAACGGAAAAGATCACAAACTTAACTATTGTGCAAGTCTAATGTGAAAGTGCTCTCTTCGATCTGTAGAGATATTTGACGGCTTTTGCGCAATTCAAAATAATTTTTCTCCATGTACTAAACCAATTTGATCCTTCATCAGGCAACAAGCACCAAAGTGTTACACGAATGTCTGCAATCTATACATTATTATTAGCTTTCTTCATTCTATAAATACCTCCATCAAATTAAGAAAATGTGTTTTCGAGTCTTTAGGTAGCAATGATGATGTTCAAGGCATACTATATGCTGCAAATGTAAGGCCCAACATTTCACTGGCTAGATTTCTATGAATTCTTTCATTTGCTAATGTAGTCTTTGTTGAATTGTATTCGCTTATGCATAGTTAGTTTCATTGATTTTTCTAGGGCTAAGTTTGAGTTTTATACATGTATTTGGATTAATTTTTTATTTAATTGATTGAATATTTTGTTAGGAGATTAATTTGACTACTTGATTTGATTGGATAGACTAATCAAATTGTTGAATGAATTCTTGTAGGGTGACATTTGTGTATTGGGAGGAGCTCATGAGTTTTAGACTTTTGGGTGCCAATTGGGAAAAAAACTTGAAGAGTAGAGTTTATATTAACAATTTTTTTTATAAATATTAATATAACTTATTTATTTATTTATGATCCCTCTAACAAAAGTCTCTAGCTCCACCACTAGATAACGTTATTGACCTAGATGAACAATCATAGTGACTTTGCTATAGTTGCTTTGCTTTAATAGCTCTTGGCAAACTGCTTTTGGTTTTGCCATGCATTACCTTTGGAATTTAAGGTTTGAGTAATTCACCTAACAAGTTGATAGTAAGTTTCACCAAATAACTAAGAAGCTGATCACAAACAAGAAGCTTAGAAATGATCACTAATTGAAGGTCTAAATTACTGTGAGTCCAGAATCCAATACCACAACACCTAGGAAATTAAGCACACTGCACTTCAATGGAACGGTTTGAAATTTTAAAGTTCATTTGTATTCATGTTCAAGATACATGTTTAATATACTAGGGTAAATCATTCATCATCAAACTGGTGTTGTACACATCATCATCATCACCAACTTGAATATCCAGCAGAAAAGAAAGAAGATGAACTATAGTATAGTATGAAACACATTTTCTTAGTGTACATTTCTTCTTTTTGATTGAGGGTGTAGTGAGTGTTAAAACAGCCAAAAAGGTGTTCGTTGCAAAATTATTATATGAAAGGTTTTCTAATAATGTTGATCCACTAGAATTTCATTTAGAATTTGCTAAAAAAAAAAGAATTTCATTTAGAAAATTGTTTGATCTAGAACAACTAATTTTTAATATCAATGCAAAAAATGGAGTACAGCTACTTTGCTATTATATTATTACCCTTTAGACTGCAAACTTATTCAGCAATCCTATGCTCACATTACTCAAAACTTATGCTAATAACAACATAAACACTAGATAAGCCCAAATTTTAACTTGGAGTACTAAAAAAACTTGCTCTGATACTGATAATATCTCAATGCATTGTAAATTAGGGTCTAATACTCATCCCAAAGTTGAATTTTTTTTCAATTTTCTCCATCTCTAGTGCAACCTCAAAGATTGCACTTAGTGTATCTTTGTCAAACTACTGAGCCTCAATCATTGATCTGATCTAAAACTTGTCTCCGTTAGGAAAGGAATGCGCTTTCGCAATTCCTGTTACACGAGAGCAAACTCCGGCTCCATTGACACTCAATTTCAAGGCTTTTCGCAATTCCTGTTAGTAAAGAAATTTTTTGAATAACTTGTTAAAAATTAAAATTTTTATATTTATTTTATACATACAAGCAGACCTGTCAATCGGGTCGGGTCGGGCGGGTTCGGGTCGGGTCGTTCCGGGTTCGGGTTGAGTTCGGGTTCGGGTCAATCGGGTTACGGGTCAAATTGGGTCGGGTCGTTTCGGGTTTTCGGGTCGGGTCGGGTCAACCCAACGAGTCAAGAGTATCAATTTTTTGACCAAAATTTAAATAAAATATTGTTTAAATAATAAAATATAATAACAAAATATTATTTTTAAATATTTTAATAATAAAATTTATCATAATTTTATAAAATAAATTTTATATATTGTAATATAATTAGAACCTTTATGTGCACAATTACCCGTCAATCTGTCATTTCATTATAATAGAGTGTATTCTAAAATAAGTTTTCCGCCTTATAGATTTCTTGACCCAGCGGGTTTGACCCTGACCCTAACCCTAAATTTTCGGGTTTATCGGGTTCGGGTTGAAACTGGGTTTCGGGTTCAAATTTTCGGGTTGAAACCCAGAAATTTCGGGTCGGGTCGGGCCGGGTCGGGTTTACGGGTCGGGTCAGCTTTTGACATGTCTACATACAAGTAAAAATGAGTGAAAAAGTAAGGCATACCAAAATTATTACAATTACAATATATCAAGTGACTATTTAGACAATAATGCATAAAATTATCTAATAAGACATTCTAATTATACAAGTATTATTGTATATTGCATGATACACTAAATATCTAAATACAAATATAAAAATTCTAATGAACTAGTGAGTCAAAAGAATGATATTTTAGAACAAAAATGGCAGAATACATGTGCGGCCCCTCGAAGTTGTAACTTTTTTTCAACCAGACCCCTAACTAGTTTTTTTTTCTCTTAGACCCCAAAATTTACTAATTTTGTTCGATTGAACCCCTATTGCGGACATGGCATAGCGCGTGTGATACACGCCGATCTTGTCGACTGAAATATTGTTAAGGCAATATTTTAATTAAAGACTAATATTAAATAATAAAATATTATTGTTATTTATCTTAATAATAAAATACATTATAATTTTAAAAAATAAAATTTATACATTGTTTAAATATACTATATCGGTCAACCCAACAAGTTTTGGATTTCAATCCATTCGAGTTCGTGTTAAAACGGGTTTAGTTCATTTTTGGTTTTCGGTTCAAATTTTCGGGATTCAACCCTACAATTTTTCGATCAATTCGAGTCGACTTAGTAGGTTTGATTAAGTTTTGACATCTCTACTAATCAATCATCTAAGAGTAATCCTAGATCCGTTCGGTAAAAAAGTTAACGCCAATGTAGTGCGACTAAAAATATTATAAAATAGTATTTTAATTATGTAATATTATTTGATACTAAAAGATATTTTTATTTTAATGATAACATACATATTATAAAAACATTATTGCGTGAGCTAAATCTATTATTGCGTATTTTGTAGAATGAGTTGGATAAAAAAGTATATATAAATTAATAAAATAGTTTTTCCAACAACGCCACGTCACCGCCACATCACCACCATGTCAGATCCATATGACAATGACATGGTGCTAACGTGGCACATGACGCCTGAGGAGGGCCTAATTGAACAAAATTAGTAAGTTTAGGGGTTTAGTATAACATTTTTTAGTTGAAGCTTGAGGGGTCTGGTTGAAAAAAAGTTACAAGTTCGGAGGACCGTATATGTGACCAATTTTTTTGATAAATAATAAGATTAGGCGCGGTAAGAGAATCCACTTATAATACAACTTTAAAAAACAAATCCCAAGTACATATTACGCCTCTTACTACCATGCTTTTATATACACTTTAATTTATTTATAGTCAGAGACGGATGCATGGGTGGGTTGGGATGGGCTTCAACCCACCCTGATTTTTACAAAAAATAAAAATAAAAATAAAAAATTATTAGTATTTTGTTGATAAAATTTGACTTTTTCTAAAACTTTAAAGCCTAAAGTTTTGAAAGAAGATCAATGATCAATCAAGTTTATTATTTTCTTTATAATTGTATATAATTTCTTTGTCTATTTACTAATTAATTGTTCTTATAATTATATTTAGAGGTCTAAAAAACACAGAAATTGTTTTAAATTTTTTTTTGTTTAATACAACCCACCCTGAATTCAAATCCTGAATCTGTCCCTGTTTATAGTGTATACTGTATACTGTATAATTTATTTATTTTTGAGGGCTCCTAATTTAGAGCATGTTTAGTGGTAGACCAATATTTTGGTCATGGATTAAAAAATTATTAAAAGGGGAGAAAGAAAGTGGAATTTGATGAGAGAGGGTGTTGGTTTGGTCATGGTGATGGCCAAAACAACATGTTGGTCTTTCAACCTCATAGTGACAAGTGTCACTTGAGACTAAGAGAAAAGAATGAAAGAAAAAAAGAAATTAAAAAGAAAGAAAAATGTGTGATTATTTTATTTTGATGACCAAATTTAATGGTTAACCAATGTATATACTCTTAGAGACTCTATTCCGTAGTACTATATACACTTTAATTTAGGGACTGATTCAAACAAACAGAAAAAACCCACGTTCAGCTGCCCAAGTCCAAACGTGTAGTCGTGAATTTAGACGCTCGAAATTTGGGTCAAACTTTTTCAATTAACATTAAGCTTTTTAAATTAAAAAAAATCTTCCACTTTCTCTCCCCACTTGTTTGACCACTCGGAACAATATAACTAACATAACCGCTACTTCCCCACACATTGTATAAAGCCCATAGGAAATTCGGATTCTTCTTCACCTGTGTTCTCTTCTGTGCTTTCTGCCTACAAGCTATATACAACTTCTATTCAAGGGCAAAAAAATGGGCTTTGTGTTAGCCGCCAAAATGTGCACTTTCACTCTTCTTGTTTCTCTCTTCATCTTCATTTCAGTCTCTGGCTACCAGTTTGAGGTTGGAGGTGAACGAGGATGGGCTCTTCCTTTGGGGAACGAAACCGAAACCTATAACGAATGGGCGGAGCAGAACAGGTTTCAGATTGGAGACACCCTTTGTAAGTCACTAAACCAAATCAATTAGCTTCAAGAGGTTTTGCTCTTTGATTTCACCATTTTTTGGGCTTTTCTTTTTGTTTTTGAAACTCTCAGATTTCAAGTACCAAGAGGACACTGCTCTGTTAGTGAGCCAACAGGACTACGAGAACTGCAACGGGTCAAGCCCGATTGAGGGGTTCGGGGAAGGTGGGGCCATGTTCGAGTTCAACCGCCATGGCTTCTTCTACTTCATCAGTGGGATCCCGGAAAACTGCGAAGCGGGTCAACGGGTCATCATCCGGGTCATGGTGCAAGATAGATACCATCTTAGTTACCTTGCACCCGCGCCTGCTCCTGTGGGGCCCATCTCTGCTGGTCGTGGAGTTTATGGTTGGCATTCGGGTGCAGATTCGGGTTCCCGTTCGGTTCCTGTCAGTTCAGCTACCATGGTGTCAGTGGCCTCAAGTCTCATAACTGCCATTACTGGAGTGATGTTCGTTGGAGTTGGGTTTTACAATTTTTTAGGGATTACTGTTGTTGTCTTTTAAGTTTCTAGGGTTTCTGTTTTTTTCATGATTGATTTGTAGTTAAGTATTGCATGGCTTTTGTAGAAGAACGTTTCATCGTTTTGATGAAATTATGGTCAGTAATGATCAAGTATTTGAATCTGTCTGTTTCTCTACTCGGTCACAAACATAAATTATCTGAAGCTGCTATTTACAAATTTTCATACAAAATCAGGCCAAGAGAGAGAATAAGATGAGCAAATAGACCACATGAGAGAGTTGGCCTGCAGTTTGCAAAATTTATGTGGTAGGAAAATTGCAACAATCTTGCTTCCTTGGAAGTTGGTCTCAAATCTTTAAGCTTGGTCTTCAAGGTGTATCAATGGAGTACAGAAAGCAAATCTGGTGCTTAAATACTGGTATAGAATCTGTTTCTGATCTGCATGAAAATGAAAAGAAGACAGAAACCAAAAAGAGTCATCATCTTCAAGTGAAATGAACAGTTTTAGCAGGTGTGTTCTAATGAGATAAGTCTAGCTCTATTCAATGTCAATGAGTAACAAAAGCTAACTTACTCTGATCTCAGCTTCCAAGTAGAATTCAATGCCTAATCCCCTTGTTGAAATAAAGATCTGGTGAGGACTTCCAAAGAATCACACTATTGGAAGTGTGTTCATGAACTACGTACAAGACGTGCTGCAAAAGCCCCATCCATGGAGTGCTTTACTGGACATGACCGGTAAAAACCGAGCTCGGTTACAAAGTCAAGCGGGACATATCTGTCAACTGAGTCTACTTGGAATTCCTGTCAACCAAAAAAACACAAGGAGATTCATGTTTCAGCTAAAACATAGTACAGACTACAATAAGAATAAAGTAGAACAGCAAAGATGGGTAACCTGATGCCTAGCAAGAAAAGCAGCAACCCTATCCTCGTTTTCCATAGGGTCTATCGAGCACGTGCTGTACACGAGCACTCCACCTGGCTTTACCAACCTGTCAACATAAGCTCAATCTATCAACAATAATAATTCCAGGCTCAAGGCCATTGGCAAAACTATGCAAGTCTAATAAATCTTGCAAAGAATCAAGATAAGTGGGTCAATATTTAGTCTTTAGAGTATCTCATCAAATTTAGGATGGGCAACACCATTGACTAATCTGAATTGCATCAGAAAAAGATCTCACATGGAAGCAGCATCCAAGAGCTCGTCTTGTAACTTCTTGAGCTCTTCCATGTCCTCCAATGATCTATTCCACCGCAAATCTGCTCTCTTTCGCATACAACGAGTTCCCAATAAGATTATGAGATTAACACCTAAGTTACCTTAGGAATTTCTAGTAACACAACATGGTTAACTTACTTTGGAAAGAACACCTAGTCCAGAACAAGGAGCATCCAACAACACTTTATTTGGCTTCACATGGTCAAAATCCTAGCACAGATGGAATAACAGAGAGAACGTGAGAGCTGAAAAATATAAAAGATGGAGCAAATTTGGAAAAAACTAGGTTAACTTACTTCAAGGCTACGGAGATCAGCATGAACAGCAGTGATTGCATTGTCAACTTGTTGTGACTTGGCTGTCTCTTTTAGGATCCTCAGACGGCCTTTGTTAATGTCAACTGCATATATCATACCTGAAGCCAAGATAAAGTTTTAGTCAAAGTCAAAAAGAGTAGTGAAAGTATAAGACACAAAAGTTCAGTAAAAAGGAATACCTTGACCACTCAAACGAGACGCCATGAAGAGAGTCTTTCCACCAGGAGCAGCACAACAATCAACTATTACATCACCAGGCTCAGGGTCCACAATAGAAACAGCCAGACCTGTGAGTAGAGAGATTGGATTCAACACATTAAGTTTATGGATTTAATTACATTTAATTTTAAAGATAAAAGGAGGAGAGAACACCAAAAGGGGTGTTTACCGGCACTCTCATCTTGAACTGAGCAAAGACCATCTTTCAGTAATCCTGCTTGTATGACATTCTGTATAATACAAGAGATTCAACTCAGAACTAGATCCATGAGAAAATGTAGGTTGTTTAGTAGTGTAATTCAGTGTCAGTCACATTGAATAAAAGGAAGCCAAAAAAAGGAATCCTGTAATGGATTGATTTAAGCTGTTTCCAAGTTGTACCTGCATACCCGTTTTGATACGCACAAAATCATCCAAATGTGACGAAGGGTCATGCACAACCTAAAGACCAACAATACATATACGTAAGAAACGTTAGGGCATACACCGAAATAAAAGGGGTACAATGCACTTACAAATTTGGGCTATTTATGATACTTATTGTTTCACACAATTCAGATCTATATTACCTACACATAAGTTCTGTAAATCCAAGCTAAAACTAATTGCAAGACACATAATGCACATTGCATTCTGGTACAATTTCAAACAAAATTAAGCACCTTTAATTCATAGAGCCGATTGATGAGGTCAGATCGTGTGAATCCTCTTCCAGCATTTGCTCTGCCAGCAGAGATTGATCAATTTAGTTGTGATCATACTTCTTGAAAGCTAGCATCATTTCAATGAACAAATAATAGAGTCACCTCAGGCTAAAGCAAGGATCACTGTTATTCCACATCATCAATTTGACAGCAGCTTCCTGACCAATTAACTTTGTCCATCGCCTTACCAGCCACTGAGATATAAAATGATCATAGCTAGAATTACACTCTATCATGAGATCACAGCTAACACAAAAACTATTGTACCAAACTTACAACTGGATGAGAATGAATAGTAGCAAGAGCACGTGCTTGTGCACGGTCATCACCATCTAGACTCGGAACAGGAATAGTGTTACTTTCCTGCCAGACAAAGTAAAAACTGTATGGAAAATTGATACAAGAAAGAAATCAAATTTTGCTCAATTAGGGAGGGGAAGTACTGAACCTTGAGCGAAGCTAGCTTCCGAAGAATGCCATTGACCATGTTGCCTGCACCGGTTCTAAGAGCAACCTTAGCAAGATTCACATTCTGCAATTTTACAACCAAGTCAAATCCCTTATTCCAATCTCCTCCCAAAAGGCCGAACTGAAAACTAAGCAGATTACTTTTACATTTACCTCATTCACAACAGCATGGGGTGGCATCTCAAGCTTGACAAGCTCATAACAGCCTATCCTGAGTATCTACAAGCATATGTTAGGTTTGTAATGCACAAATCAGGATAAATACAAGTTATAGAAGACTAGAGAGGAATCAAGACGCGTATACCTGTAAGAGAAGAGGCTCCATGGTACTAAAAGTTCTCTCATCATGGCATAATGAAAGGATTAGATAATCAAGGTATCTTTTCCATCTAATTGTGCCTCCTACAATGTCAGTGACCTACATTATGAAGAATCAATGTCAACAAATGAAATACATGTGAGCAAAACGAAATGCAAATCAGGGATATGAATGAGGTTGGAGTTTATAAAGTAGGAGACAAGACACAAACCAGCCTGAAATCTCTATTCTCTAAATCCTTGGTACGAAATCCAAGTGTTCTCTCAACATATTTCAGTGAATCCTTGTCTTTATCATTCAAAAGATCAGCATAAGCACCTCCGAGTTCTATCCGCATCAACCTCACAGCAGCCACTTTACAGTACAGCATACATATGAAAGTCTCAAAGTACAGTTAAAGTTGTCTAAAGCTGCTCTATAAAGAATCATTCATATTCACTAAAATGACAGCATAAATCAACATACTACTAGCGGACACCAAACATGAACTGAACACCAACCATGAATGCATAATCCATAATGAAACACTTGACAGACAAATACTCATATGGAATCTGAATTCTCAATGTTACCAGCTCGATGGGTTGAAACGGCCAGATTGAGGTTCTGCAATTTGTCAGGAGGATCGGCCACGCCTGGTACCAAATCAACCACCACAAAAAAACAAAACCACAGTATGAAGCACATAACTAAGCAATTCAAAGCTCTTCACTTTTTACGAAAAGCTAGCCAATTTTGAATTCTTACGAATTCGACGACTAGGGGATTCGTTGCCTTTCTTCAAGCGAGGTTCGTGCCTCTGCGCAGAATTAATAGCTCGAATTGAGAGCGGTAGAGCTGAGAACGAAGGTTTGAGAATGGTGGATTGGAGGTTAAATGAGGAGAGAGAGTTTAGGTGGTCGGAGATTAGCGATACAGGTTGAACGCCGGCCATTTTTTTTTTTTGCTTACAGTTCGCCGGAGAGTTGAACTCTTGAAAGGATATATATCTGTTGGATTGTTGGTCTAATAGATTTTTTTCAGTTGTCCAAAAATCACCCTTATTTGTGCAAAAATTGCAAAAAAAAGGCCAAACTTCGTTATGGATCAACTTTTGGCGGGACCCACAAATGACAAATGATCGACCAAGAAATAAAAATAAGTTGACTTAATTGTTTAGGCGTTTTTTTCATAGTAATTCAGGTTAATGGATTCCAAAAACACGGCATTCTTAACTAGTGGGAAGAATTTGTAATATCTATGACTAATCATGTTCAACAGGGTAAATTTAAGCTAGATTTGGTACATGTATAGAGAAACAAGCCAAGAACAAAGTTTATGATGTCCTATTTGAAATGAATTTATGATTTTGGACCGTCAAACAGCCTTTGGATGCATGTTTCTAATAGTCTCAAAAAGAGTGACTCTCATCATGTCAAAATGATGTCCTGTTCTCAAGAGCCTTCTGAACTTTGCTGATGAACTCATCAACAGGCAAAATCTCCATCTCGTTTCCAAACCTCGACCTCACGGTAAGCGTTCCAGTCTCGGCTTCCCGGGCTCCCACTGTTGCCATTAATGGAATCCTTTGCTTTTCCGCATTCCTTATAAGTTTCGCTAGACGTTCCCCATGGCAGACTTCAGCTCGAATGCCGCTAGATTTCAGCTTTTGAAGGACCTCTTGACAGAAATCGAGCTGTAAAGATTGCAGGTGAATTGCTAGGTTGTTATCATTCAAATAATGTGGATGATGATTGCATTAAGAAAATGGTGTCTTTGGTATACCTGGGTGTCCGTGACAGGGAGAAGCCGAACTTGAACCGGTGAAAGCCATAAAGGAAAGTCGCCAGCGTAATGCTCTATAAGGACACCAAAGAATCTTTCCAAGGAGCCAAGAATTGCTCTATGGATCATGATTGGCCGTTTCTTTTCCGAGTTTGAATCTACATATGTGATATCAAAGCGCTCTGGCAAATTGAAATCAACCTGTATACAAAAATGTGAAAATTAGACTTAAAATGGTAATATATAAATGTGAAACTGTGGTTTTGAAGAACCTGACCTGAACTGTTGAACATTGCCACTTCCTTCCAAGTGCGTCTTCAATTTTAAGATCAATCTTTGGCCCATAAAAGGCGCCCCCACCTTCATCAATTTCATAGCTCCATCCTTTATCATCTAAGGCAGCTTTAAGAGCAGCTGTTGCTTTCTCCCATATGTCGTCTCCACCCACAGATTTCTCAGGCCTTGTAGAGAGGTTTACTTCATACTGGTCAAATCCAAACTGCAGTAAAATTTGTTCTGTAAGATCCAGGACCCCCCTGATTTCATCTTTGATTTGATCTTCCAAACAAAATATATGTGCATCATCCTGAAAAATAAACAAATTGATTACTTTATGGTTGCAAACAAAGGGCTTCACATTAATGAAGAAAGAAGGTAAACATGAGATATTTCAAAAATCCTATACCTGTGTGAAACCTCTGACACGGAAAAGACCGTGTAAGCTTCCAGATAACTCATATCTATATACGGTTCCAAGCTCTGCAACCCTAACGGGAAGATCTCGATAAGAATGCATCTTCCTTTTGTAAAGCAAAATATGGTAAGGGCAATTCATTGGTCGGAGCTGATAAAGTTCATCCTCGATGTCCATTTGTTCAAACATGTTCTCCTTGTAGAAGTCCAAGTGACCACTTACTTTCCAGAGTTCTGCCTTTGCCACATGCGGAGTGTATATAAGGTCATACCCATTATCTAGATGTATCCTTTTCCATGTATCTTCAATAATGTGCCTCACAATAGCACCCTTTGGATGCCAGAATACCAGACCTCCACCAGATTCTTCCTGGTATCAAAAACAAGATAGGCTTCAATTAATTATCCATCAGATGTACATGTGCTTGGGATATTCATATACAATATGAAAAAAAGGAGACTCCCTACTTAAGAGCTTCAACCCTGTTTGACTTAGTATATACTGAAGTCAACATTTATTTTGAATCCTGAAGCTTGTCGTACATGTTACCATCAAAAGCTATTCCACACTACTGATTATAAGCTGAAGAATTTTAAGCTATTCCACACTACTGATTTCACTATTTCTTGCTTTCATCTGCTTGGAAATACCTTTTTTTAAATTGAAATGTTTTTCAAACTTAAGCTCGGGATATGAATGCCGTGCATATATTCAAAATGAGCAACAAATTGCTAGCCAGATATACCTGGATAGAGAACAAGTCAAGATCTTGGCCAAGACGCCTGTGATCCCTGCGTTTAGCTTCCTCTTTGAAATGGATGTATGCTTCTAATTGTTCCTGACTCTCCCATGCTGTCCCATAAATTCGTTGTAGCATTGGTCTTTTTTCATCGCCCCTCCAGTACGCACCAGCAACAGATTCAAGTTCAACAGCCTTTGCATTAATGTTTCCCGTAGTGTCAACATGAGGACCAGCACAGAGGTCCCACCATTTATCCCCTGAACAGGATAACAAATCTCAAAACCATGAATTCAGACTACTTGTAACGAGTTTAACTTCTTCTCATTCTTTGAGTCACATTGTCATAGCACATGAGAAAGGCCACTTCAAAAGAAACTTGCAATGCAATCCCCAGAGTAAAAGTTAAAAATTGACTGGCTTATCAAGATGCAACCATATATCAAGCAACGTGAATTTTCTAAAGGGCCTGCAGACTAGGTCACTTAAAAACGATCATTCATGTGAACTAGGGCAATGAAGAAATTATAGACATTTCTCAGATAGAGGGAATTATGACACGATCATAATCAATTATTAATAATCATGCAAAGGAAACATACTAAAAACTGGAATATGTCAATTCAAACAAACCTAGAGAACAGCATAAAGGAAATAAAATGATTTCAATACAAGGACCAGTAAGCAGAACTTAGATGCACTGCAAGTTTGCAATCTATGGAGTAACAGAACAAGAGCGTACTTCAAAATATCACGCAAAGCAACAAAGCGAGCTCACAATTCGGCTAAATATGAAGCAGCTGAATACAATACTTCTAGGATAGGATTAAACATCAAGTAATCGCTTTTTCCCCTTTATCAGTAAAAGTAGACACTAATGCCATGTTAATAAATCACCATAGTAGGTGGAGTAACATGAATAGAAAGAGAAAGTATTAGCAGGATAGGATAATGGTCACAGGAAAGGCTTTAACATACAAATGTAGGAAGACAGAATCACTGAAGACAGAAACCAGATAGACTCAAAGAAAATGAATACTTCAACAGCATAAGATATATGCATATTGTACACAGTAGTTGATGTTATAAGGAGAACCCTTCTCACCAATATGATAGATAGTAATGGGCTCCTCCTTAATACCGTCCAAAATTTCCAGTTTGTAAGGTTCATTCAGAGCCTCTATTCTCTTGTGAGCTTCCTCTCTAGAAACTTCTTCTCTAATCAAGGGCAGATTTCGACTAATTATGCGATCCTACAGATGATATTACAATTAAATTTTGTACCTTGAAATCAATTGGCAGTGAAAACCTTACATCAGCATAAAGATGACAAAAGATAAAGATCTGAACTAACCATCTCCTTCTTAATCCTCTTCAAATCCCTGTCTGTTAACGGTTCCATATCAAAATCATAATAGAATCCATTATCAATCCAGGGCCCTATAGTCACCTTGGCATCAGGAAACAGCTTTTGCACAGCCATTGCCATCACATGTGCACACTACAAACCACCACATTAAACACCTCAGAAATTTCAATTCCCAGCTAAAAATCCAATCGAATCAAACTCTCAAACCTTTTGCTCAATGCCACAGTCGCACAAAGATGAACAATCAGAAACCATACCGTGTGACGAATCCGGAGGAGCCTCTCCGACGAGTCGTTGGTCGGAAGCACAACTTTTCCGCCAATGGACGACACTTCCTCCGATTTCTCGGCCACGGCGGAGGTGCAGAAGCCATTGTTGTTCCCCAATTTAGAGAGAGAGCTCAGTCCTCGGGTCAAACCCCTTCTACTACTTCTCGGAGCAGCTGAGGAGAAGAAGACCTTGAAAGGAGGAGTAGAGGAGCTCGACGGGGCCGATTTAGTGAGGAAGCGAACGTAGCCACGAGAGAAGAGGGAAAGAGAAGTGGCCATGGTAGTCGTCATCCTCTGGAAGGCCGCCATGGCTGCTCCCCAAAGTTGTGTGAGCCGAGTTGTTGTGGTGTGGTGTACTACTGGTGTTGGTTGGGTCTACGATTTTATTAAATTGTCTTAAATCGCCCTTATTTATAAAAAATTGCAAAAAAGGGGCCCAAGTTCATCAATTACATGATGATATAAATCCGTTTCCGTTTCTCAACTGGACTCTTCCCCTTTCAATTTCGCTTTGCTCTATTTCAATCTTAGCTAGCTCAAAAATTGCGAGAAGTCGGGAATTACCTCGTTTCTTTTGCAGGTTCTATTCGGGTACTCCAATGGCGGCGGAGAACTCTTCCAGATCAATAAAGCCTCGAGGTTTTTGTTTTTTTTTAATTCTTTTTTCCTTCCGGTATCATTCTAGGGTATGTTGCCTAGGTTAATTGGACGATCGTGTGAATATTAGGGATCAAAGATGATCATAGATTGCGAAATCAGCTCATGAGTTGTTTAGAATACTGTGAAGCTTTGCTAGCTGTAATTATTTCTCAATTGGAATTGTGAGGGGGATGAGCCTGCTTGCTTGCTTCTGTGCAAATTAAGCTTGATATTGATCATCTGTTTAAGTTTTTTTGGGATGAACTAATTGGACCTAACTTTGTTTCTGACTCGTTGTATTCTAAAGATGGAATACCTATGTAGCATGTATGATTTGGCTGGAAAGGCTACTCAATTTTGTCCATGTATGCAGTGCAAAAGAGAAACTCGAGGGAATTTTGGTCTTTGAACTCCAATGACATGGTTATAGGATGTGTCTGAGATTTTTTTTCGGTAATTGTAGATGTCTGCATTGTTGGTGTTGCACGGACACCGATGGGTGGCCTTCTCGGTACACTTTCATCAGTTTCAGCCACCAAGCTTGGTTCTATAGCTATTCAGGGTAACATTCTCTTACCGTTTGCTACTTTGCTGTTCTTCCTAGCATGTTCAGAGTTGTAATTATGGGTGTTGATCTTTAGGAGCTCTAAAAATGGCAAAAGTAAACCCATCACTTGTTCAAGAAGTGTACTTTGGCAATGTGCTTAGTGCAAACCTAGGACAAGCTCCTGCTAGGCAAGCTGCATTAGGTGCAGGAATACCGAATTCAGTTGTTTGCACCACCATTAACAAAGTATGCTCTTCTGGAATGAAAGGTATGCCCCTAAATAATTATTGTGATATTTCATCGTTAGTCTTTCGAACCTATTCCCTATTGTTCTAGGATAAGAAACCATATTTAAAGACTAGCCATGTATAACTCTGGTAATATCTTTCTGAAAAAAAATAAGGTTTCTTATCATATGCTCTTAGGCATAGGTAAGAAAATCGTTTCTGTTATATTTTAGTTAAGCTCATATATGACATTTGTTTTTTAGCAACTATGATCGCGGCACAAAGTATCCAGTTGGGTGGAAATGATATTGTTGTTGCTGGTGGAATGGAGAGCATGTCGAATGCCCCCAAATACTTGGCCCAGGCAAGGTAGTATCTGTATGTTAATCCCTTTTTTGACTTCATTTATGCAAGATTTCTAATCATTATGAAGTTGATAGTGCAACTGACTTTATCTGTTTGCCAAAAAAGAACAGGATCTCGATTTGGACATGATACCATAATTGATGGAATGCTGAAAGACGGACTGTGGGATGTTTACAATGACTTTGGTATGGGAATTTGTGCTGAAATATGCGCTGATCAACATGCCATTTCTAGAGAGGAGCAGGTACTAGTTGGTTGTCATGCAATAGAAATCTGTTCTTCTATGGATTTTTTTGAAGTTGAACTGAGACCTCATAACTATTCCTTCCTTTTCTTTAAGTGGGACAAGCTATTCTGTCACTTTGTCCTTACTTTATGCATTTCTTTTTTGTGTTGCACTGAGTAGGATTCCTATGCTGTACGGAGCTGTCAGCGTGCTCTCTCTGCACAAAAAAGTGGCGCTTTTTCTTGGGAAATGGTTCCAGTAAGAAACCACCAGTATGCATGCAAAACAATGTTTGTGATCATGAATTTGAGCTTTGCTTATTATGAGTAATTTGTGACACTCAGGTAAGTATTTCTGGAGGGAAGGGGAAGCCAGATGTGGTGGTTGACAAGGATGAAGGACTAGCAAAGGTGTGGATGAATCTGGCATTGTCGTTATACTCATTTCTGCATTCACAGTTGGCATAATGCTGTGTTCCATTTGGAGTTTTCTACTCAGTTCCTGTTACAGTATCATAGCTCGACCTACCTATAATAGTTATGTGTTTCTTTCTTCAGTTTGACCCTGCAAAGTTAAGGAAGCTTTCTCCAAGTTTCAAGAAAAACGGTACTGTAACTGCTGGAAATGCTTCACTTATAAGGTAGGAACATTCTGTCTTAATGAGATGAAGCAGCCTATTTTTACTGTCTTCTAGCAATGTCGAAATTTGAAACTGGGTTTAATTTCAATTATATAATTTGAACTGTTTTATGTATGAGCTTATAAGGTGTTCGTTTGTATTTTGTCATGCTTTCTGAGGAAATTCTTCCCTCAATAGTTACGAACTGTTTTTCCTTGTTCAAAAATGAAATTCTGACTTTAACTTCATTTGTTGCAATATAGTGACGGAGCAGCAGCACTGGTGCTTGTGAGCGGAGAAAAGGCGTTGGAACTTGGGCTACAAGTAGTTGCAAGGATCAAGGGCTTTGCTGATGCAGCTCAGGTAGTTATATATTTGAAGCTCTATTCTTCTCACTTGTTTATGTATCAATAGTGAATCTTTCCCATTCATGTATCATATGATCGACTTTACAGGCGCCCGAGCTGTTTACAACAGCACCGTCGCTTGCAATACCAAAAGCTCTTTCAAATGCTGGTTTACAGGCTTCAGAAATCGACTTTTATGAGATCAACGAAGCGTTCTCTGTGAGTAATCAATCTGTGTCCACACGGTCAAATGTAAACAAGAATATCTAGTCGTATTGTGCTTGATTTAAGACTTGTTTGCTTAATAATGCAGGTCGTTGCTCTTGCAAACCAGAAGCTGCTTGGCTTGGATCCAGTGAGTCGAGATAAATACACTGTTTTTTGGATTCCCCATGATAATGCATTAAATTCTGATTTTTATTGAAAATGTCTTCTCGTTTGCCTGATTGTTGATTTATAGGAAAGAGTGAATGTACATGGTGGAGCTGTTTCCATTGGACATCCTTTAGGCTGCAGTGGAGCCAGGATATTGGTCACCTTGTTAGGAGTAAGTCTCTAACTTTTATCATTTTTTAACTATTACTTTTTATATAAATATTTCCCAGAATACTAATATTAATTTGATGCATGTTATAGAATAATACAAATGAGATTCTTGTCATTGTTTTACAGGCTCTTCGAAACAGGGGAGGGAGATTTGGAGTTGCAGGTATTTGCAATGGTGGTGGTGGATCATCTGCCCTTGTTCTAGAACTCATGTAAGTCTTTTTCCTTCCTTTTTTTTTTTTTTGTTTTAAACTTTGACATTCTAATTCTATTTTACATTTGGGGATAAACACATATTGGAGTATATGAGGAGATTTGAGTATGGCTTCTTGTATTATACAGGCCAGTGACTCGGTCGGGTCACTCAAGGCTATGATGCTGATTTCTGATCATGAAATGTGAAAATTACTCAAGTTTTTTCACAGCTTGATCCTTGATCTTGACCTCTGGTGCGTTCTGTTCGAATGAAAAGTTGTTTGTAATCATATAGCGATGATTTAAATTTTGCAATGTATGATTTATATATGACCCTTGTTTGTTTGTTTTTTGAGCCCTTGATTGTTATTTTAATAGAAGTGGTTTATATTTTTTTATTTTTTTTTTGAATCGGTGATGATTAGGAACATGCCTTTAGGGCGGGTTACCTAGGGCATCCTTTCGGATGAGAGCATGAAGCTCGTGGTGGTTCCAAATGGTTTCCCATGAGAGACTGTGGCTCAGGAAAGCAATTTTATCAGCCACAGAATTATGGATCCTACTCTCATGATAGAATCGTACTGACTCGAAGCCCCGTAGGGATACGAGAATGTCTGTAATAATCCTTTCTATTTCCCATGGGCAGCGAATTTCTCCGGAAAGAGCCTTTATGACAATTATGTTGTCCCCTTCGATCTCGAGTTTCCTTACACCTAGTTGCTTGGCCTTTTTTACTCCATCCCCTAGTGCCATTGTCTCCGCCATTAGCACCGACACTTTCCCAAATGTTCTGGCCGATCCACCAATTGGTTGCCCGCTTTCATCCCTTATAATCGAACCTCCTGCTGCATTTCCATTACCGATCTTGGATCCGTCAAAATTTAATTTAACATAGTTTTTAGGGGGTTTCTTCCACTTTCCTGCTTTATTTCTCGACTTAAGTTTTGAGCAAATCTTCTTGTCTAGGTCCTTCTCTTCATCCTCCTGCCAATTTCTCGCTTTCGTCCACTGAGTCAGCTGATGACGGATATACTGGCAAAGATCTTGAATATGGTCATTTGTGGTTTCCTGGAAGAGTAATTTATTCCGTTGATGCCAGATGCTCCACCAAGCCACTGTCAATTCCACTAATTCGCCTTTCTTTAACTTGTTGTTAAGGTCATATAATACCTTCCTTGGGTTCCTATGTGTTGCGTTATATTCGCTCAGCACCTTTTCCGTATTGGCGTTAATTTTCTTCACTATTTCCCGCGTATGGGAGCACTCTAGCAGCAGATGTGTCGTGTCCTCATGCGTAGTGTTGCACAAAAGGCATCCCTGAGGAATTGCAATTTGTTTTTCAATGAGTCTTTGCTTCGTAGGCAACCCATTCATATCGATTTTCCAAAGAAAATTTTTCACCTTTGGATATATATCTAGTTTCCAGATCCAGGCATTAGGGTTCGGGGTCATAGTGTGTTCTTTAGTTATTAAGCTTATTGCTGAATCTGTGGAATACCATCCGTTTCTACTCGGGGCCCAGACCAATTTATCCTCAATATCATTTACTGGGATTGGAATTCTTAGAATCTTTTGTAGCACCTCATCAGGGACGACATGTTGTAAGTCGTTTACTTTCCATGTTTTATCAGCCGAAATAAATTGTTCCACCCTGATTTCCAGGTCCATCATGTCGTCCGTACGTCTTTCGTCCCTAAGTGGCTCACTTGAGAGTCATCTATCCTTCCAAAATTTGATGGTCCTTCCGTTTCCTACTTGCCACTTTAAGCCTTCCTCGAATTCTGGCTTTAGTTTCATCAGTTGTTTCCACTGCCATGAGCTGTTCTGCTTGACTTTATAGTCTGTCAATGGGGTTCCCCTTAAATATTTTTCTTTAATCACTTGCACCCAAATATTTGTTTGGTCAGTAAGAATTTTCCATAAAAGCTTCATTTGGAGGGTCTTATTCACACATTCTGCTTTTCTGATGCCCAATCCTCCATAATCTTTTGGTTTGCATATTCGGTCCCAGCTAATAAGTGGCTTATACTGTCTATCCTTGTTCCAGAAGAACATTCTGTTTATGGCGTCTATTTCATCTGTAACATATTTTGGCAACATAAAGTTTTGCATTATATAGTTCGGTTTTGTGGAGAGATTTGATCTGATTAATACTGTTCTCCCTAGAAGTGGTTTATATTATATTGGTTGATGACTGAAAGACGACAAATCATGTTCAATGGGTGTTGACGAAACTAGACCCTTGGTACTTGGAGCATGAGTTTTTGGTACGACTATGCTTTATTGTCTTATATTCCCTCCTTCCCACTATATTTGTCCGTATTTCCATTTCGGACGTCCCGTATAGATTTATATGCAAATTCTCTTGGAACTAATAGATTGATTTTGGTGAGAGAAGCTAATAGAACCAAATGATTTAGCTAGTTTAATGGATTGAACAAAATTCATTATTGCTAAATATTGATAAAAAAAAAGGTTTTCCAAATGACGATGAAGAATTGAAGAGTATCATACTATCATGTCGTTTAATCCTATTTATCTACCAATCATCCTTTTTCAGGCCTCGGTTGGTTCGATTCCTTGCAAATCAAGAATGAGAATCGGGAATAAATGATTTAAGTGTATCATTCAGAAATGATAGATTTGGAATCAATTTAAGCGTATCGTTCCATAAGAATATATTTGGAATCGATTTCACTGTGAATAATGTTTGATTCCAAACTATAAACAAATATTAACTCTTAACCCTTAAATTATAAAATTCAGATATTTAAAATCTTAAATAAGAATCCTGAATCTTAAGAGACTTAACCAGTGATTATCATTGATTATCCATTTTGACAGCATACCAAAACACATGTTGTAGGAATGGTCCATTATGATTCCAAATACCAAAACAAACGAAGCTTTAATCCCATTAATTTACAGATCTACACTATTCACAAGAAAAAAATCTCCATTTTTTAATCTCAAACGAAGATTACTAGACCACCTTTTTCCAGGTAGTTTGATCTCAACTAGGTGCACCCGTCGTGTCATGCACGACAATTACTCACGCTTCACATTTTAAAATTATTTTATTTATAAATAAGATGTTAATAATTGAAAACATATAATGAAAATTTTAGTATATGAAAATGTTCTTTTTTTTCTAGACGAAAAGGATTATTTTTTAGATTTGTAGTACCGCACATATGAGATTATAAAAATATAAAACATATTCTAATTATAGAACAATTTAGTAAATAAAATTTACTTACTTTTTCATCCTTCAAAATTTGTCTTTGATGGTTAATATATACCAATATCCCTATTATCACAATTTTGAGTCAATATAATATAAAATGAGATGTTTTAATTGATTATTTTGGTTTGATCATATTTTGTATTTTAATACTATAATTTATTAGTATGAGATATAATTAGTATGAATTTTTATTTAATTTAAAAGTATTAAAATATAATATCAAAATTAAGAAATATAAAATGAGTCCAACATGATTCTAATGACTTTATATATTGAAATAAATAAAATATATTAATCAACAATTATTTTATTATGAAATATATAAGCTAAGTTATTATGAAAATGATAATATATAAGTTAAGTAAAATATAGTAAATATAAATTTATTTAATATTAAATATAGGAATAATAATTTTGTTATAAAAGATGGATTCTATTTTTAACTATTTTAAATTCAAAATTTGTTTAAATTACGTCCTACATAAAGAGATTAAAATTTTTAATAATACATTAAAAAGGATAGAATATTTTATCATAATTCAAATAATATATTTTACATAAATTGATAATAAAGAATGTAATTATTATAATTAAAATCACATAAAAAATAGTTGTTTAATTATGCGAGATAAAGTCTAAGTTAATAGGAGCATGATAATATATAATTTAAGTCAAATTTAATAAATATAAATTGGTTTAGTATCAAAGATAAAAATATAATTTATTTAGAAAAAGGAGCTTCCATTTTAAAATTATTTTTTTAAAATCGAAAATTTTAAATTATTTCTTACATAAATAGATTAAAAAGGTAATTGAAAAGATAAGTTAATTAATATGTATCTTTTATAGAAGGAAATTTTAAAGATAGATCATATTACTTTAAAGATAGATATTAGATGAATAGAAAAAAGGATAAAATTAAAGATTAGATAATCAAGGAAATTTTAAAGATAAATATTATGCATTCAAAGATAGATATTAGATGGGTAAGAAAAAAGATAAAATTAAAGATTAGATAAATAAGAAAAATAAAACATATAAAATTGTTAATAAAGTGGGACCAGAATTAACGTGGAGACTCGAAATTCTCCGGCTTTAATATATAGTATAGATTATGTAGGAAATTGTATATTATAAACTTGCTGAATAAAAATATTATGGGAGACTTTTATGTCATTAGTTTAATATATTCAATAGGAGAAATTGAAAGATGAAATTTAAACATTATATAATCATATCCTAACTCAATCCACAATCGAATTACTTTTCCATATCTACGTTATGCTAAGGGCCCGTTTGGCATCCAACGGCGGAAACGGAATGGAATGGAATAGGAACGAACCTAGTCCATATTAGCATCATGATACATGATGAGTCACCTCAATTTTCATTTAAAAACTACCGCAATCCCCCTCGCGACACTCAATTTGATTCCCTAATCTAAGGGTGGGGTAACAAAACACCTCAATCATTCCCTTCATCCCTTCTCTAGACACACAAATCTCAAAGTTTCAAATTAAAATATTTTTTTCAATTAATGTAGAGTGACCCATAGTTGGACTAGATTATTTCCATTCTATTTCATTCTATTTCCGTTTCCGCCGTTGGATACCAAACAGGCCCTAAAAATATGACATTTTTATAAACCTGACCGTTGCTTTATAAAGAGCAGTTGCTGAAGTAATCCTACTCGTGCATTGCTCGATTTCTTCCCATACTCCACCTCTTTGTTTCTTCTTCCGTTCATCCACCTCCTCCGTCGCTCCATCCACTACCTCCATCCATTTTTCCACCTCCACTAGTGTCGGTCTTTTACCTTGTTGGGCTAGGGCGACGACCCAGTGCCTTAAGGCAATAGGGGACCCCAACCCAGGTAGTATTAGTATTAATATTATATATTTTTGACCTATAAATAAATAATATGCTATTAAATAAAATGATACACAAAAGAAAAATAATCTATTGTATTAATTAATAGAAATCGAAAGATCACTTTACAGGGAAAGAGAAAGTAAATTTAGAGAGCACAAAGAAAAAAGAGGAAATTAAGAAAGGAAACTCAATTTATCCTTATCAAACTATAGGTAACTCTCCGTCTTCTCTATTTCCCACCACCGTATTCATTAATACCACAATTGTTGTTGTTTTTTTGTTGGAACCAACCACCATTATTGTTCTTGGATACAATTTTTTGAAGGAACTAGACATCTACTCTCGGCGTTGCTCGGGACGATTCTTTGATAATATTTTGATCGTTTTGTATGGTTGTTATTAATTATCTTATGTTTTCACTGCTTTTTTTATATTTAAACAATATATTGTCTTGTTTATATTAATGGAATGACATTATCATCTTATCTTTGTATGATTAAGATTATAATGCACTGAATATCAAAATAGTATATCCTTAATCTATAAGTTTTTAGTTATAATAGTAACATTAATTATTCAAAAACAGATTTAATAGAGAAATTAAGAAAAAGATATTATAATTTTTTTAATATAATATTTAATATTAAATAAGAAAATCTAAATCTAAATGATTATTATGGAACTCATTGCCCTAAAATAAAAGTTTATGATGCATATAGGGAAAATATAATTCAATAACATATATAGTCTAAGCTAATAAAAAAGATATGAATGATTATGAAATAAACAAATAGAATTTCCATTTTTAGGCTGCGTCATTTAATCAAAAATGTATTCAATAAGATAATATATAAAATATATCTAAACACTTATCACTAAGAGTAACATATTACATTTAGTAATGACAATTTATTTAATAGAAATTTAATAAGGAATAAATGTAAAAAGATAAAGTATATTATGTATAGTATAAAATGATAACAATATAATCATAAATTAATTTATTGAGATAATATATAGTATAAAATAATAATAAACATTATAGTATAAAGTAATTATGACAATACTATATTAGATTGAACATAATACAATTTAATTTAAAAAATTAATTTGAGGCATTTAATGCAAAAAAAATTACGGCTTTTACATGTCGACTTTACATGTATAGATAGATAGATAGATAAGGTAGATAAAATAAATATATAGTAGCATGTATAATATATAAGATGAAGAAATAAATTGGAGTGGAGACAATTAATTCCAAAAAGTTCCAAGTTTACATGTATGTAAGATTTACATGTAGATACTAGATAGATAAATACATATGTAGTATATATAAGATAGATAATATATAATGACATAATAACATATATACAAACAACAACATAAACCCAGGGAAATCCCGCACAAGCAGGATCTGGGGGGTCAGGGTGGGGGCATTTCAGACCTAGATGGAATGCACCCAATAAAATATATACTATGACATATTATGGAATGAATTGAAATGGGCAAATAATGCCAAAAGTTTCAACTTTACTATTGGCAGAATACATCAACGGACCCCTGTACTTGTTCGTTTTTACTATTGTTCAAATAGACCCCTGTACTGCCCCAATTTTTACCGATTGAACATTTTTGCTTACGTGGATGTGCGCGTGTTTTCCAAACTTCTCAGACGCGAGTTATGCTACATTTTTTTGCTGACATGGAAATTGAAAAAAAATAAAATAAAAAATTGCCACAATATTTGGCTGCAGCTTGATTTCGCACATTCATCTTCATAATCTTCATCTCTTCTCCCCTTTCTCTCCAATCTCAACTCTTCCTCTTAAATCTGTTATCTTCATCTGATAACCTCTCATATTCCCACATTCGACTTCATGGCATACTCGGATGTGCGAAGTTCCCTGCCCCAATTTAGCTAGGTCGGGGTTGTGGCCGGTGAACTCAAGAGAGAGGGAGAAGGGTTAGGTCGTGCTCGGGGTCGCAGATCTGGAACAGAGGAGTCGGGGATAGGGCAGTGCGGGGTTGCGTCGGAGATGGCCGGCTTGGCTGCTCGAGCCGTCGTCCGCAAATCCGAGAGGGCTGGTGGCTGTATCGCGCCAGGAAGGGGCCGGCGAGGGTGTGCGAGAACCCAGATCTGGGCCGGAAAGGTGCGGGCGGATGGCGTCTGGGCAGGCCAGCGAACGTTTTTTCCTAGGCCGGAAAGGGTTAGGTCACGACGGCGGTGACGACGATTCAACATAGAGCGGCACCATCGAAGAGTGGAAGGGAATAAATCAACACAGACTAATTGCTTTCACTGAAAAAACTTACGGAGAAGATGATGACTTTCTCAAAGAAAGCTTTCATTTTAATTTTTTTTGAGTTATTACATGGCTGGCAAAATATGCTTAGGTGGACGATTAAGTGTCATTTTTATGCTTAGGTGGAGGATTACGTGTCATTTTTTTTTATTACGTGCTGACAACTGTAGCGCGTGCGAATCACGTATCGATGTCGGTCCCCATTTGTGTTTAATAGGCAAAAATAGGGATAGTACATGGGTCTAATTGCACATTTAAAAGTACGAATGGCTGATAGGAAAAAACGTTCAAGTACAGGGGTCTGTACATGTATTCTGTCTTTTACTATTAGGTTAGATTTTGCTCATGATAGTTGAGCCATATGCTAACTTTTCAGTAAGACCATACTTAACTTTTTAATAGAATTGATTAATAGATTAGTTATTGGATTTAAAATTGGTTGATTTTGGTAGTTTAATGGTGTTTTAGACTAGTTTGATTAAAGGTGGTGATTTAATAATTTGTTTGTGCTTGAATTAGTTCCTTGCTACTAGCGTAAACTTAGGGGCTGTTTCATGAATTTGATTATGAATTAATTAATTTGTGAGGGGAATTCAATAATTTGGTGCTTAATTAGTGTTGCTTTTATTAGTGCATTTAAAAGTTATAATGGAGCAAACTAAGTTCAAATGACCATATTTGAATACTGAAAGTTATCATTTTTTTCTATATAGGACCTTCAATTTATATTTTGCCAAGGGCCTCTGAAATGTTAGGACCGGTCCTCGGCTCCACCTTCTTATCTTCTCATTCTCGATCCACATTGATACAAGAATGATAGAGAAGATCATGAACCGACAAGCTAGGCCAAGACCGTTCCATAAGTTGCGAGCATTCAAGTTCAAGAAGGATGAAACCATTCAAGTCGAGCTAAGAAGTCAAACCAAGAAGACTCGACGCCTAGCCAATGTTGACCAAGACATGGTCTATGCTCTCAGGGTCGACCCTGAGAGGGTCGTAAGAGGGTCGAGATCGACCCACCTTGGGTCGATCCTGAGGGACGCGGGTGATCCGAGTAGCGGGATTTCTTCAACTTTCCTTATTTCTTTGTTTTGGAATTCCTTATCTTGTATTACCTAATTAGTTTGGATATTATCTTATTTTTAGGATAGATTTTTGGGAACCCTAGATGTTATGCAATCCTATAAATTGCATTAGCTTTGCTTCTTTTATTTTCGACGTGGAATAGAGAGAGAACCTTGAGTTTTCTCTCCTGTGTCAATCTTGCTTTCTTAGTTATAGTTTGTCATTGTTGAGACATTATTTGGTTGATTAATTCAAGTGTTCTTCAGTTTTCATACTTCAAGTATTTCTTTCAAGTTTAGTTTGGCGTTATCAATCCGAAATCCACACCCTGTGATACAAGAATGATAGAGAAGATCATGAACCGACAAGCTAGGCCAAGACCGTTTCATAAGTCACGAGCATTCAAGTTCAAGAAAGATGAAACCATTCAAGTTGAGCTAAGAAGTCAAGCTAAGAGGACCCGCAAGCTTAGCCAATGTCGACCAAGAACACGGGCTACGCTCAGGAACGACCCTAAATGGAGTGGCTGGCAAGAATTAACCGCCGGCAATGTGAAGAGACTCACACTTGGTCAAGAACCCAAAGGCCTCACTTAATCAATTAATTAGCATCATTCTTGATATTAATTTGGAATTTCATTGAAGGGAGGGATTTGTAACATAAGGAGAGGATGAGGATAAAGGAGGGAAAAACACCATGGTAGAGGGGATCACAATCTGGAGAATTCCAAGAACACCGTCTTTGTAATTTCTGGCCGGAGATTGGTAAGCCCGATTTTGCTAAACTTAGTTCTTTCTCTTGAACCGATTTTAGCCCAAACAATTTGACGCCCACCGTGGGGCCACGCCGATCCCAAAGTCAGTTTGCAAAGTCTCGACCCTAGTCGTCCGACCATGTCCGATCCAGAAAACGCTGTCGTGAACAACTCCGGTGATGGGAGTCGCACCCAGGAGCAAGAGATGGTTGAGTTCCGCCGGAGAATGGCCGACCTCTAGAAGGAACTCAACAACCAGAGGAGCGCCTACGAAGCCCACCTCGAAAAACTCACCAGTGAGAACAGTCGCCTCAAGAGCCAGAACCAGCTTCAAACAACCGAGTGCCAACCGGACAGGGTCACCAGAAGGGTTGGCGGTCTAGCCGCAAGGCTCGAGTTTGGTGGTGGGGAAGGCACATCTCGGACTCGTAGTGGCCGTGACGCCAGAGATAACTACGTCACCCCACCGGACGCCTTGCCTGGAGCTCTCCCTTCAAACTAAACCAGGGGGAATGCTCCGCATCAGGCCCCGCCAGAGGAACTAAGGTCCGCTAGCGACCCCCGACCCTTCCGCCTACAGAACACATGGGCCGCGGAAGGGAGCAATGAGGAAGAGGATAATGACCGAAGGAGGCCAGTCGACTTGGACACCGCTATCCGGCGAATGGTTACCGAGTAGATCGGTGCTATCACGGAGCAGGTGGTGCGTAGCCACAACACCTTTCGTCCAGTGGCCCCCGAAGCGCCAGACGGCTATGACGAGTCGCCATTCGTCCCCCGGATAGCCCGCATAGAGATCCCGAGAAAGTTTGTTGTACCATCCATGCTGGCATACAACGGAACTGGTGACCCAAACGAGCATGTGGCCGTGTACAAACAAAAAATGATGACCATCTCTTTCCCGTACCATTCGAAGGAATCGATGATGTGTAGAAGCTTTGGGGCGACCTTGGCAGGCCCCGCGCTAGCGTGGTTCATCAATCTCCCCCGAGGGAGCGTTAGTTCTTTCGCGGAGCTCTCTGATCTCTTTCGCTCTCAGTTCGCTAGCAGCCGACAGTTCGAGAAGCAATCCAGCGACCTCTACCGCATCACCCAGAGATCTAGAGAATCCACCAGAGAATATCTAGATAGGTTCAACAAAGAGAAAATTGCCATCCCCAATTGTGACGTAGCTACAGCTGTAGAGGCATTTAGGCAAGGGGTGGTGCAAGGCAGCGGGCTCTACGAGGAACTTACTAAGCATCCCATCACCAACTTCGAAGAAGTGCAGGTCAAGGCTCTGGCGCAAGTGCGGCTAGAGAAAGACCGGAAGCTGCGCCAGAGAGCTGCTGAACCAGAAAGACCCGACAGGCGACATCACGCTGATCACCGCCGAGAAAGGAGAAGCCAGCCCTACTCAGGACGCCGCTGAGTACGCCTAGAAATGTGAGGCCTGCCAGCGCCACGAACTACGCTAGACCTCGGAGACCTCGCACCCATCCTCCGAAAGTACTATTTTTGAACTTAGTTCATATTAGCTATTTGTTTTCAATTCTCTGTTTCTTTTCGAAGTTACCTCTAACATTAGTCATCATGCATAGACTTGATATCGTTTTGTTTGCATGGTTGTACGTGTGCACTTGCTTTGCTTTGAATTCAATGAAACGCCGTAGGGCCTTAGTGGCCCCGGGAAACGGTTGTATTATCACCTCGTGTGTGATCGATACTCACTACAAACACAAGGGTCGATCTACCAACGACTTACTAAGGCTTAAGCCCAACGTGCTACCTAGACAAAGTCTAGAAAACGCAAGTTTCGCTAGAAAAAGCAAGTTTCTCTAGAAAACGCGAGTATCGCTAGATAACGCAAGTATCGCTACAATACGCAAGTATCGCTCGAAAACGCGAGTTTTGCTAGAAAACGCAAGTTTCGCTAGATAATGCGAGTCTCACTAAAAAATGCCAGTTTCGCTAGAAAGCGCAAGTATTGCTACCGAACGCAAATGTCGCTAAAAAATGCGAGTTTCGCTAGAAAATGCGATTTTCGCCAGATGTCGCAAGCTATTCGCTAGATTACGCGAGCTATTCGCCAGATGTCGCAAGTTACCCGCCAGTTGTCGCAAGTCATCCGCCGAACGTCGCAAGATTATTCGCTAGTTGTCGCAAGTTATACACCAATTACCGCCCCTGGGTAGCTCCCGCTGGGGTAAATCATTCGCCAGATGTCGCAAGTTATTCGCCAGCTGCGGCAAGACTGACTGCTAGCTCTAGCTAGATACAATCGATTCTCCAGTTGCCGCGAGTTAACTGCTAGCTCTAGCTAGCTACAACCGATTCGTCAGTTGCCGCGAGTTAACTACTAGCTCTAGCTAGCTACAACCGATTCGCCAGTTGCCGCGAGTTAACTGCTAGCTCTAGCTAGCTACAACCGATTCGTCAGTTGCCGCGAGTTAACTGCTAGCTCTAGCTAGCTACAACCGACTCGCCAGTTGTCGCGGGTTTACCGCTAGCTAAAGCACGATATATGCTAGACACCACGAGAAATCACTGGAAACAACACAAGCAATATCAAAAGTTTGAGTTCGTTAGAGACGCTAGGGATCGCTAGCGCAGTCTAGCTTACGCCCAACAATCCAGTCAACAGAGACTTCGACAACAACTCAGTTGCCGAATGATTCGCAATTATGAACTTTATAGATGAATGCATCCATTTGATCCTAGTAGGCCGGGGTCCCCGATCGAGGTGTCAACGAATCAGATTCCGTCCAGCTTGCCCAGCATATCCGAAATCTAATTCGGGGGTATTGTTGGATCCAGTCAATAGAAAGCCCAAGATGAAGGCCCAAGCAAGGCCCACTGAATTGGAGTGGCTGGCAAGAATTAACCACCGGCAATGAAGAGACTCACACTTGGTCAAGAACCCAAAGGCCTCACTTAATCAATTAATTAGCATCATTCTTGATATTAATTAGGAATTTCATTGAAGGGAGGGATTTGTAACGTAAGGAGAGGATGAGGATAAAGGAGGGAAAAACACCATTGTAGAGGGGATCACAATCTGGAGAATTCCAAGAACACCGTCTTTGTAATTTCTGGCCGGAGATCGGTAAGCCCGATTTTGCTAAACTTAGTTCTTTCTCTTGAACCGATTTTAGCCCAAACAGGTCGTGCCCGACCTTGCCTTTGTTTTACCTCTCAAGACCGACCCCATGATGGGTCGTTTTAGGGTCGTTCCTGAGCGTAGCCCTTGTTCTTGGTCGACATTGGCTAAGCTTGCGGGTCTTCTTAGCTCAACTTGAATGGCTTCATCTTTCTTGAACTTGAATGCTCGCGACTTATGGAACGGTCTTGGCCTAGCTTGTCGGTTCATGATCTTCTCTATCATTCTTGTATCACAATTTCATAATTTAAAAATATTCAAGTAAAATTTTAGGACTAGAAGCAACAAATAATCAATCACATATAAATGAACATTGACAATGGACTCCCAAGTTATATGACTTAACTACAAGATCCATAATTAACCTAGATATTCATTATACGTATTTGTTGCATAAAGAGTATACTCCATAATTAATCAAATTTACTTAGATAAAAAAAAAGATTAAAATGTGGAAGAACAAGTCATTTATATTAACATTAAGTATTGAAGAAGAAGACATTTATATAAGCATATGTGAAAGAGCAAGGTAACGTACCAATATTTTCATTGCCTTGATTGATAGTTAGATCAATTATTGGGTCTTCGATCTCTCTTTCAATCTCCTCGTTAGCTTCCGAAACTATATTCTCATGTGTGTTGGCTTCATCTCCTTCATGATTTGGAATTTCATTTAGATCAAATAAAAACTCTTGTAGAGGGGAATTCAAATCAATAAAATTGTTGGATGCCATTAAGGAGAGTTTGGAAATTTGAGATTAATCTTCATGTTCACTATGTGTGTATATATATATATGCCTCTAATTTTAACTACTTCAAATTTGGCTCCAAAATGAAAATCTAAATTTTATTGTTTTAAATGAAATGATTTTTTTTTTGTCTCCATAATCAGTGTGAGTTTTTGTCTCTAAAATGGCAATAATCCCTCCAAAATGAATGTTAAGAGAAGATCAAAGGTTGAACAGGAGTAAATTGGATAAATCCGTGTGTCCGATATGTATATATGCAGGCAAGGAAAAGATTTAAAAAACACAAATGAATGCTCTGTACAGTGGAGTACTTACAAAAAAAAGCATAACCTTGCATGCTTGGAAAGTATGTGTGTGTAGCTTGTGAGCTAGTCCTATAGGAATATGATTAGTAGTACTTCTCTTTTCACTTTAAGTTTACTTTTCTTAATTGGAGTGAAAAGTATAAAACGTCTTATAATCTTGATCGGAGGGAGTATTAATTACCACAATTATGTGTACTCCTACCACATAATTGTGGTAATCCTACCATAATTATGTGGTAGGAGTACACATAATTTATTGGAGTGAAAAGTATAAAACGTCTTATAATCTTGATCGGAGGGAGTATTGATACCACAATTATGTGTACTCCTACCACATACACTAGTACAAAAACTTGAGTTTATATCGCCAAAATATTTAAAAGATACATACCGGTTTCTATAAAATGCGGTATAAAAGTAAAAAGATTAATGTTTGATACCGGTTTTTAAAAAAACCGGTATGTAAACCCTCCTACCCAGACACACGCATACCAGTTTTATTAAAAACCGGCATGTAAGGGCCTTTTTTTAGAATAAAATAAACTTGTATCATTTTTCCTGTAAGCTGCATACGGCATACCCTAGTCCTCATCCACCGATTCCCCCAATTCGAGAACCCTAGCTTCTGCCACCGATTTGAGCGATCGAGATAAAGGACGACAGTAGATTCATCAGCAACGAAGACAAAAACCACAAGGAAGAGAGGGAATTGAGTGACTCAGAGTTGTTGATTGTGCTCCAGAAGGCCAGAGCTCAGAGAAGCCAGAGCGCGAAGTCGGTGAAGAAGAAGGCAGGATCGGCGGTCTCCGGTGGTCGTTGTGGAGGAGGAGCGCCTGCGCCGGACTCCGATAGCCGTGATTTAAGAACGCCGCTGAGATGTGGAGCGAACAATTAGGGCACGAAGGCGACAATTATAAGTGCGTCGATTGGTACCGCTCTGAAGTCGATGGAAAATAAGTGGCCTTGTAGTTTTTCTTGAAATTCAGTTCACTGATTGAGAACGAGAAGTCTATATCTTCCATTTTTCAGCTTTTTTGTTGCTTTGTATTGGCTGATGATGGGATGCGCTAATTTGGTTGGAATTGTAGGGAGTAGAGGCTATGGTTGATGGTGTTTTGGGGGGCTATGGACATGTGAATGATGCTGATGTTAAGGCCAGTGAGGCGTTTCTTCAGTCTCTCCTCTCTTACCTCTTCGTTGACAGCGGCAAAGACCGCCATCTTGTCGCTCTTGGTACTCTGCTCTTTCCTGTTCTATGTGTCTTCTGTAGCTAAACCTTATTGTGCCTGTTTGTTTGACAAGACTTTGGTTGAGTTTGTTGTAGTTGATTTGGAATGGTGAAGATTGAAAACCACTTCTACATTAAAAAAAAAAAACAGACGAAAGGAACCAGATGAAAAATCTTCTTCCAATTCTATGCATAATTCCAATAGAGTGTAGCAGTTTTCTTAATGTATGCAGACTACTTCTGTTTTAGGTCCCACTTATTGAATTTGTAATGTTGGACAAGGGCATCTACCAATTTCCTTGCTTGTCTAAAGTCTCAAGATGAAAAAGGTGTGTACCATCACTTCTGATTTTGTTTATCTTCTACTCTTTACAATTTGTATCCTAAAATAATGGTATGTGCTGAAGCAAACATTGCCTAGATACTATTGCGTATATGATTTCTGCCATATTACAGTGCATATATGCTCACATCCGTTGTATGATACCTGATACCGGCAATTTATTTATTGGGGGTTGATAATGATCCTCCGCAGAAGGTATGGTTTTGACGAGTTTTATGGGATCAAGAATGTAGCTATTTTTGCTAAGATGTATGCTGAACTTTAGTTTTTGAATGCTAGATGGGCGATTCCTCAATTGAAGTTACCGACGAGTAGTGGCGGAGCTAGAGATTTTCGAGAGAGGGGGCACAACATGGTAACATACCGACACGACGAATGAAATAGAGTATTATTATTATGATTTAATATGCAATTATAGATATTTATTATTATTATTATTATTTTATAAATATATATATATACCAAGTAAATTATAATTTAGGTGAGTAAATAAGATAATATAAAATATGAAAATCTTGTTTTTTCTATAATTAAATACTCCATATTTATAAAATTACATGGCAAAATAAAAGAAAAAATGTAAAACAAAATAAATATGTAAAGATGGATGTTAATGCCCAGTTTCGAACGTGCGTGGGTGGGTGGGGTGGGGGGGCACGGGATCAAAATGCTATATAAAACCATTGGGCCAACAGCTACTTTGTGTTCCATTAAGTAGGCTAAAACATTTTAAACACAAGATGGAGAGGGGGCAGGGGACCCCCCAGGACCCCCCCTGGCTCCGCCCCTGCCGACGAGAATCGTGACTCTGCACAAGAGTCGAAGGGCAAAGCTATGGAAGCCATCTCGGAAGGTGATTGTTGATTGTTATTGGTGCTTGTTTCTGGTTTTTGATAGGAGTCATAGAGCTGTGTTTGATGATTCTTGTTTGTGTAGGCAATCTGGAGGAAGCGCTTGGACATTTGACTGAGGCCATCACTCTTAACCCTACTTCTACTATCATGTATGACACTAGAGGTAATACTTTGTTATGAAGTTACATATTTTCAGCTGCTTGGATGTGAGTTGGGTTTAGCTTTCATGGTTCTGATGACTTGCTAATGCTTCTTATAGCTACTGTTTATATTAAGATGAAGAAACTAAATGCTACTATCCGAGATGCCAATGCTGCCTTGGAGGTAAATATGTTCTCTATTCCAGATTACTATAATGTTATAGCTATTGTGTGAAATAACAGTGGGGCTCAATTTTTAACACTTACCGTGACATTGGACTATAATTTCCTCCCTTTCTATGTCTATTCCAAATTAATCCTGATTCGGCGAAAGGGTACAAGTCTCGTGGTATGGTTAGAGCAATGCTCAGACAGTGGCAAGAGGCTGCAAAGGACCTTCATTTGGCTGATAATGATCATATTATATGTAATTATTGGGGGCTTTAGATTGAATATTGGGTGAATTAGTCGTGGGAGTGGAATTTAAAAAAGGGCAGGTGCAAAGTGAGTGGGGGTGGGGTGGGGTGGGCCAAGCTGTGAGATTTTTTTTTTAAATTTGTAATGACTGCATACCGGTTAAATGAAAACCGGTATGCGATAGCGTATATTTTTTTTCCTAATAGAATGACATTGATACCGGTTTTTTAAAAAACCGGTATCCGTCCCATTTTTATACCGGTTTTTGAATAACCGGTATAAAATCTTTTATTACGGTGAAGTTAATACCCCATGAAAAACCGGTATCCGCTTTATTAAAAAACCGGTATTAACTAGGGTTTTTGTACTAGTGATAATTGTGGTAATCCTACCATAATTATGTGGTAGGAGTACACATAATTTGGCTAAGGGCCTCTTCTTTGGCTTTGACTATTTGGTTATCCATATCAACAATCAAATTTGAAGGGTCAACATTTTCGCAATCAACAAGTGCCAAGATTCCCTCCTAGTAGCTTCAGCATCAAATTCTATAAGTGCATGAGAATAAATCTCCTCATGTGGCGCTTGCTTTTTATATGCAATCTCTTTCATTCTACTGAACTGGAGTGCATCAAGTCTGTTTACTTCCACCTCAAGCTTTACATTTAAACATTTCATAAAGTTATAAAGCCAACAACAGCTGATTAAAATTTAAGACTTGCAACATCAAAGTAGAAGCTAAACTTACATGATCTATTAAATCAAGGGCAAGAGCCTGAGGTACGGCCACTTCTTCAACTGTGTCTGAGATGTTACGCATTACATGTTGAAAGTGATAACGATCTTCATATGGGGTATCCATTAAGTTCCAAAGCTCGATTAACTGTATAGGTAACATTTGAAGCTGCGGAACAAGTTATCTTTACATTAGAATAAAAAGACCAACTTTTGCACACATAATAAGCAAGGAGTTTTTCTATGTGATGTTTAATGCGCATATCCAAAGACAAACATCTATTTTTGGCCACTTTGTGATATCATAAATAAAAAAACAACGATAAGAATAGCGTGCTTAAGTCTTGGCATGTGACCACTTAGTGAGAATTGAGGTCTTCACCTTTTCAAGCCTCATCTTCTTATCTTTTTTCATCGATAAGACTGTTTTGGTCAGCCTAAAAAGGGTTTCGTTGCTGATGCTTTTTGACTGTGCAACAGTGGAGTCATTCAGGCTTGAATGAACTTCAGTGACTGTGCTTAGGAATTCCATATGCAAGGACAGAGCAGATATCATGCATGGTGTCTTGTATCTTTCAAATTAGCTTCTGTTGTGAAAACAAAGCCCATAAATTGCCTCTTCCATTCTTCAAGAAGAGGGATAGAGTCAAATTTCTTTCTCTTATTTACTTCTACCCCACCAAGGGGGATCCCAAATACTTCATGAACCACTGCATCTGTGATATGGATGTTGCCTTTATAATTTATCTTCAGCTCACAACTTCCGGGATCAAAATGATTAACTAGCCACAAAGCAAGGGGATATTTGTAAATTTGAATTGTAACAATGAACCAAATCCAATTCACTGAATCACCTCCTTCTACACTACATTAAGCTTATGTTGAAGGGTTTTCTTGAATAAATAAATTTATATTCAAAACCCTGCTGAGTATAGCGAAGTCAGAATCGTCCACAGGAATTAGTAGAAGCTAAAATCTAGCAATCAATTCTAACAAAACAAAGCAAAAGAACACAAAAACACAACTTCATGATAGGTCGAACACGACCTTGTCAGGGTCGGGCACGACCACCTACATCACCCTCACAAACACACAAGTGTAGAAAATAGAGTAGGTCGGGCACGACCCTAGCGAGGTCGGTTCCTACCTTGGTTGGGTATGAAAAAGCTTCGAAAATTCAATATGGAAAAGATCTAGGATGAAAGATCCACCACAATTCAATTATGCATGCAAACAACAATCAATGATCAACCAACCAATAATCTCATAGATGACTTTCGCCATAAATTAATAAGTCAAAATCTCAACTTTTATAAAGATTGAAACTTGCAATCCTACTTGTTATATAAAGGTTTTAACTTTCGCTTCAAACCCAAGTAATTATTCAAATTCATAACTTAATCTTTCAATTCAATTGCAAACAAGAACATGCCTCAATTTTCATCAAGGAATTAAGCACAACAAGATGGATAAAGAAATAGAGATTAAAGATTAAGTTTTGATCAAAGATTCCAGTTTTAACATGCATAATCATGTTAGGTTTCACCCCAACCCTAGAAAAGGGGACTACTCGCTAATCATCATGGATTCATCAATCAAAGAATGAGAATAAGACATGATTAAAAACAAGCAAACTTCAATTAAAAATGGAAACAAACTTACAATCCTTAAGCAAATCCACAATCTTCTCCTAGAAATCCCTCCAAGTCTCTCTCTAATTGTCCAAGAGCTTGGATAATATGAAGCATAATCCTACAAAAGGGCACCCTAAGACCCTTTATATAGAGGGAGACATGTTCTTATAAGCAAACTACAATCTATCTTCAAAGACCATCTCATCCAACTTTCCTTCAACTTTTTTAAAGACAACTTTCCTTTTTTACCTTCATAATCACTTTATTTTCACCCATCTCATCCACAACAACATCCACAACTCCACTCTAAGTCCTAATTCCAACATTAATGAGGGTCAAGCTTATCATGACTAGGATAATTTTTGTTGGGCTAAAAATAGGCTTTAAGCTCAAACAATAGAGCTACAAACAAAGGATCATGCATAGATAGGAAAAAGGAACAAAATAGGCTAAAGAAATAAGTTCAAGATCATTTGATTCAACAAGTAATGAGCATATATATCTTCATTGGTTTCAAATTCAAAATAACCATGTCATTGATAAGTGGTAAATGCATATAGAAGAGCAAAATCACACATGAAAGAAACAAGGAATAAGACATACATTCCTTATGGCCAAAAATATCTCACTTAGGGTCAAATTTGTTGGATTGTTTTCTATTAAAAATATGCATGCTCAATGTTCATCATAAGCTCAAAATTCAAAAAGCAAAATCATGATTTAGGCAATCTATAAAGCATGCTATAAGGATTTACATGATGAAGCAAGAGATTAATATCTTAGGACATCTAAAAAGGGCATTTATCCATCATATAAATAAAAAAAAAGAAAAGAAAAGACTCAAACACACACTTAGACACAAATACACATAACACATGACTCAAACAAGGGCAAACATGCAAAAGACACAATCAAGCAATTTCCTAAATCACCCCATACTTAAAACATCAATGTCCCCATTGATTAAAAAGTAAAGAGAAGGAAAGAGAAACTAATTTGGACTTTGGGAGCGTTGGGTAGAGGAGAATCACTCGCGAGGGGGAGAAGGTGGTAGTGGGTTGGAGCAATGACGAGCAAAAAGAGCTTATTTTAACAGTAGGTGAGGTTGTACCCGACCTACTCAGGACCTCGTTTATAAACTCGGGTGTTTCTCGTTATGATATTTCTTTTTCCTAGCCTGGTCCCTAATTCAATAGAGAAACAAGAAAAAGGTAATTGTCATTCTTTCATTTGTCGTTTATATAATCTCTTCTCATTCTATGCCAAAAAGGAGGGAAAAGAACGTTCTAGATATTCTCCTATAAAGATGTCTCTATCATAGTGCAAAATATGTAAAAAAAAAAACAATTACACAAAGTTCAGGTTAAATAAGTAAATAGAGAAACTTGCAATTAAAGTTGGCTTAGGATGTAATGCATATTTTAAATTCACTAGAGTTGATTCCTAGCCAATTAAAGTTGTTATTTATCTATTTGAGTTGGATAAGAAAAATCATTAATTTAAAATATAAAGTAGGGCCAAAATCAGTGTGGTGACTCGAAAATGGTTGCGTTTTGTAATATATATTGATTTCCACAATTACGTGTACTTCTCCCACTCGATTCCTATGTTCAATTTGTTCCTTTTTTTTGGTTAAAACTCCTATACAATGGGTTTAAGACTTTAAGGATTAGATTTTAGAGTTAATGGTTTCCGATAGAAATGGAATTTAATTTGGCTTAAAGTAATTAATAATTGGTATGACCAATATATCCAAACGTCTTATCTTCAACCAATTCTATATTAAATGCACTTTTGGATTCAAATTATCTTTACAACACCTATTTTTGACTTCCTAAGTCACGTAAATGCAATTTCTTATTAATTTTTTTCCCCCTTTTTCCCCTTTATTCTTCCAAGACTTTAAATTGTCCCTCTATTATCAAATAAATGTTGAAGATAGATGAAAAAGAAAACTTCTTAGAGAAAGTTATAAAAACTTAATATTTTACTTTGCATAGTTTTTGTTAAAGAAAAATGTCGTAAAATTTATAATTTTACTTGATTTTCTTCGATTTATAAAACCAATATTTAAAGACTTTTTCAAAAGAAATTCAAGAAATATTGACAATTAGTTATATATTTCTTTTTAAGAATTCTCAACTTTCTTTTTTCAAATATAAAATAGAAGTTATGGACTATATGAGAATATATTGTAAAAATGTAAAAAAAGTCATTATCTACTAACTACACACAACATTTTTGAAATGCACAAAAAACCATATTGATTTAAATTTTAATAAATTACAAAAAATCATAATAAAGTTAAGAAAATACAATGCATACAATATATTGGGCTACAAAGTTGATATGCATGCAACGATTAAATAATTAAATTATTTATATAGATACACATTTTAACATTATGATTTTTTGTTACACAATTAATTAGGGTATAACATAATACAATTAAGATAACTCTAAACTAATATACTTATATGATTCCATAAACTTAAATATGTAAAGGCTTAATATATATATATGTATATATATATATATGTATCTATATATAATACAAACTTTGGGATTTAGCATTCTACTGTAGTACTTTAGAAAGACTTGATTTTTTTTTACAAACCGACATTGTAATTTTTCTTCTTCAGACAAATACCGAAAATTGCATCCTCTTTACAAAATTGTGCAAATCTTAATCACAAGGTAACACATAGAAAAAAAAATTAAAATCTCCTCGTTAGTATCCCGTTGCCCCTTTCTTCTCCTCTCTCTCCGTATATATAGTTCCCACCTTAGCTTCATCAGTTGGAATTTCTCTGCCCTCTCTCGCCTTCTCTTTCTCTCTACTTATCAGTGCGCGATCTCATCAACAAATCGAAACCCTCGAAATCGAAAACCCTAGAAACGTCAATCGGGGATAGAACCGAAGATTTGTCAGTGATCAATTGACTCTTGCTCCTTTGCGATCGGATCTTTGTGTATAATTCGCATTCAATTCCCTCGCTAATTCTTCCCCCTCTTGGAAGCTGTGATCGATTCAAGAATTCGACACTTGCCTGCTAACACTTCGTTTCATGGTGGTGGCGTCGGGGCGAAAGAATTGAAAGATGAAATTGAAGAGGCGGAGGGCGTCGGAAGTGGTAAGTTTGATTTACAATTGATTGAAAAAAATTCTCTCTTTAGGGTTTGGAGTGATATTTGTTATAGGGTTTAGGTAATTTTAGGAAATCTTGTGTGTTTATGTTTTTTGCCACAATATCCAATTAGGTTTTCTTTGTGTTTAATCGTCTTTGATGGAGCCTTTAGCATGTTATGGCGAGCTCTTCTTGTTGGTTTGGACCCCCGGATTGCCGGACACTAAAGATATAATTCTTTCTTATTATCTGGAAAAATTGTCTATATAGAATTGGTTTACTGCTCAAATTATGCAGTTTCATTTTTTTCCCCCTACCTTAGGGAGTCATGCTAGGTACTTATATAGACAAGTGATTGCATCATGTAACTGAAAACATTGAGCTTTTTATCTTAGCATTGTTTATCGTTGAACTTGTCAGCCTCCGAAAATAAGAGATTTTATCAACAATGTCATTGCTGCTCCCCTGGAGAGTATCGAGGTGCCTCTGAAAAGTTTTGTGTGGGATTTTGACAAGGTACATGTTATGTTCTTTTTTCTCTTTTTCTAGCTGACAAGTTATTGTTCAGAGATATAGACAAATATGTGATTGTTGCTTTGTCTTTCAGGGAGACTTCCACCATTGGGTTGAGCTTTTTACACATTTCGATTCTTATTTAGAAAAGTATATCAAGCCGAGGAAGGATTTGCAACTCACAGATGGCTTTTTGAATTCTGATCCTCCATTCCCTAGAGAAGCAATTCTTCAAATCCTTCGTGTTATTAGGACTATTTTGGATAACTGCACAAATAAACATTTTTACAGTTCTTATGAGGTAGCTTTTCTATTCAAGTTATCTGAATTTTTCTGCTCTAATCCATCAAGTGTGTTTGCATGCATGCTCTATTCTCTACATTTTTAGTCATTTATATTCATCATTATCTGTCTATTAGTATGATTTAGCAACACTAACACAATGTATTATTGTTTTCTTTGTAATTGCTCATGGATGCATTTAATTCAACTGTATTCTTTTGTTTTTGGACTTATCTTAATAGTCTTATAATTCTTTCGTCAACTATGTCTAATGCAGCAGCACCTTTCATCTCTTCTTGCTTACACTGACGCGGATATAGTTGAAGCTAGTCTGCAGACATTGGTATCTTTTTTAAAGAAAACTATTGGAAAGCATTCCATAAGAGATGCTTCCTTGAACTCTAAGTTGTTTGCCTTTGCACAAGGATGGGGTGGGAAGGAGGAAGGGCTAGGAGTAACTGCTTGTGCTGTGGAGAGTGGATGCGACTCCACTGCTTATCAGTTAGGATGTACTCTGCATTTTGAATTCTATGCTTTGGATGATATACCTGGTGAATTTGTATCATCTCCTGGTTTACAAATAATTCATCTACCTGATGTTAACAGTTGTACAGAGACTGATCTAGAGCTGTTGGATAGATTGGTTGAAAAACACCATGTCCCTACTAATTTAAGGTTTCAATTACTCACTAGACTGCGATTTGCTAGGGCTTTCAGCTCTCTAAACTCACGACAGCAGTACTTGCGTATCCGAATATATGCTTTTCTGGTTCTTGTTCAAGCTAGCTCTGGAACAAATGACTTAGTTTCCTTTCTGAACTCCGAGCCTGAATTCATTCATGAGTTGGTGTCCTTGTTGAGCTTTGAAGATGCCATTCCTGAAAAATTGAGGATTTTGAGTCTCTTATCATTGGTTGCTCTTTCTCAAGATCGGTCTCAGTATCCTACTGTATTAGCTGCTGTGACATCTGGTGGTCATCGTGGCATCTTGTCCAGCCTCATGCAGAAAGCTATCGATTCTGTCCTCAGTGAATCTTCAAAGTGGTCTGTTGCCTTTGCTGAGGCCTTATTGTCGCTTGTTACTGTTTTGGTCTCGTCATCATCAGGTTGTTCTTCAATGCGTGAAGCAGGATTTATACCAACACTTTTGCCTCTTCTGAAAGATACAAATCCGCAGCACCTTCACTTAGTCAGTACAGCTGTACATGTTCTTGAAGCTTTTATGGATTACAGCAATCCAGCTGCGGCGTTGTTTAGAGACCTGGGAGGTCTAAATGACACTATCTCTCGACTCAAAGAAGAAGTGTCTTTAGTTGAAAATGGCTCTAAGCAACCTTGTGAAGCTTCTTCTTCTGGGAGGACAGATCAAGCTGGTGAAACCTCTTCTGTTTCAGATGATGAGGAACCCCTTTATTCAGAAGCTATGGTTACTTATCACAGGAGGTTATTGTTGAAGGCATTACTACGAGCTATTTCACTTGGAACATATGCCCCTGGAAGCACTTCTGATATTTATAGTTCAGAAGAAAGTCTGTTGCCTCAGTGCTTATGTGCTATATTTAGAAGAGCAAAGGATTTTGGAGGTGGGGTGTTTTCACTCGCTGCTACTGTGATGAGTGATCTGATTCATAAGGATCCTACCTCTTTTTCTGCTCTAGATGCTGCTGGGCTTCCATCTGCCTTCATGGATGCTATTACAGATGGTGTACTTTGCTCCGCAGAAGCTATAACATGCATACCTCAGTGTTTGGATGCTTTGTGTCTTAGTAACAATGGCATCCAAGTTGTGAAAGACCGCAATGCTTTGAGTTGCTTTGTGAAGATATTTACATCAAAAATATATCTGCGTGCACTTGCTGGTGATACTGCAGCATCCTTGTCTAGTGGGTTAGATGAACTAATGAGACATGCATCTGCCTTACGTGGGCCTGGGGTTGATATGCTGATTGAAATTCTAAATACCATTGTGAAAATTGGGTCTACATCTGAAGCTGCGTCCTCAACTGCCGATTTATCGGCCTGTTCTGCACCAGTACCTATGGAAACTGATGCGAAGGAGGCTGATGCTGTGTCAGTTGGCGGTGATGATTTGATCAGGACAGAAAGCAACGATCCTAATGATGCGTCTTCTGATAGTTCTTCAGCAAGTGATGAATCTTTCCTTCCAGATCTTGTTATAAATGCTTCTCGGCTTCTTGAGACCATTCTTCAGAATTCGGATACATGCAGGTTATTCTTTGAAAAGAAAGGAATTGATATTGTTCTGCAAGTATTTACGTTGCCACATTTGCCTCTTTCATTTTCAGTTGGTCAGAGCATTTCTGGTGCTTTTAAGAATTTTTCAACTCATCAGTCTGCTTCCCTTGCTAGGGCTGTGTGTTCCTTTCTGAAAGAACATCTGAACAGAACAAATGAACTCCTGGATTCTGTTGGAGGAATTCATTTTATGGAGTTAGATGCGGCAAAACAGTCAAAGGTCTTGAGATGTTTTTGGAGTCTTGAAGGCATTTTATCCCTTTCGAATTCATTGTTGAAAGGAACTGCTACAGTTATTTCTGAGTTAGGTGCAGGAGATGCCGATGTTTTGAAAGACATTGGTAGGACTTACAGAGAAGTGTTGTGGCAGATCTCTCTGTCTTGTGATTCAAAGGTGGATGAGATCAGAAATGTTGATATAGAAACTGAAAGTGCTGATGTAGCTTCGTCTAGTGGTGCTGCAAGAGAGAGTGATGATGACTTGACAATTTCTATGCCCAGATACACAAACTCTATGAGAAGTAGTTCTGAGTCACAGTGGATGCCCGGTGGTCGTGATCGTGACTTTCTTTCGGTGATTCGGTCAGGCGAGGGATTGAGTCGGCGTGCTCGTCATGCATTAACGCGCATACGTGGTGGAAGAATTGGTCATTTGGATGCTCTGGGCACTGATTCTGATATCTCAGCCAACTTGCAGGAAACTTCATCCTCAAAGGACACAAGAAAGAAAAGCCCTGAGGTCCTGATGTCTGAAACTCTTACAAAGCTTGCTACAACGCTGCGCAGTTTCCACACAGCACTGGTGAAAGGATTCACTTTACCCAACCGACGCAGGACGGAATCAACATCAGTACAGTCCGCGGCAAAAAACATCGGAGCTGCTCTAGCCAAGGTATTTCTGGATGCTCTTAGTTTCTCTGGACATTCTACATCTACTGGGGTGGATATGTCATTGTCTGTGAAATGTCGCTATCTTGGAAAAGTCGTGGATGACATAGCAGCTGTTACCTTCGATAGTAGGCGTCGGATATGTTATACGGCAATCGTGAATAATCTATATGTCAGTGGTGCTTTTAAGGAGATACTTACTACTTTCGAAGCTACTAGTCAACTGTTATGGACACTACCTTTCCCTGTTCCATCATCAGATGCTGAGCCTGAAAACAGCGGGGAAAGAAAATTGCCTCATGCTTCCTGGTTGTTTGAAACTCTGCAGAGTTATTGTAAAGTGCTTGAGTTTTTTGTGAACTCCTCTCTTCTTTTATCTCCAACCTCCACATCACAACCTCAGCTGCTTGTTCAGCCTGCTGCTGTTGGGCTGTCAATTGGATTGTTCCCTGTTCCTAGAGACCCGGAAGTGTTTGTTCGAATGCTGCAGTCCCAGGTGCTGGATGTGATACTTCCTGTTTGGAATCACCCCATGTTTCCTGGATGTAACCCAACATTCATTACGTCTATTCTTTCACTTGTTACTTGCATATATTCCGGTGTTGGAGATGTTAAGCGTAATCGAAGTGGTGTAGGAGCAAGCACAAATCAGCGAGTGGTTCCTCCACCCGATGAAGCTACAGTTGCTACCATAGTTGAAATGGGATTTTCAAGGGCTAGAGCAGAGGAAGCATTGAGACGCATAGGCGCTAATAGTGTGGAGCTGGCCATGGAATGGTTGTGTAATCATGTTGAGGAGCCTGTCCAGGAGGATGATGAATTGGCACGGGCGCTTGCATTGTCGCTTGGAAACTCAACTGAGACATCTAAAGCTGACAGCTCTGATAAGTCAGTGGATGTCTTGGATGAGGAGGGGAACAAGCGTGTACTACCCATTGATGATCTGCTTGCTGCATCTATGAAGTTGTTCCAGAGTAGTGATTCCATTGCGTTCTCATTGACAGATTTGCTTGTGACACTTTGTAACCGAAATAAAGGTGAAGACCGTCCGAAAGTGGCATCGTATCTTGTTCAGCAGCTCAAGCTCTCGCCTTATGACTTTGGAAAGGATACTAATGCTGCAGCTACTATATCACATATCTTAGCTTTGCTTCTTTCGGAAGACATTGGCACTCGAGAAGTTGCTGTGCAGGATGGCATTATTTCTGTTGCTATCGATATTTTGAAAAGTTTCAAGTTAAAAACTGAGTCCGCAACTGAACTTCCATCAACAAGATGCATTAGTTCTGTTCTTCTTATCTTGGATAGTTTGCTGCAGTCAAGACCCAAAATTTCCACTGATAGCAAGGAGGTGGCTGTAGCTGGGTCTGTACCTGATTCATCTGGGAAGCAAGTGTCCATTTCAATTTCAGAACCTGTTTCAGAGAGAGAAGTGCTATCAGATGGCTGTGAGAAAGAATATGGCTATCAGTTTTCCAAGGTGTTAGGAAAGACCACTGGGTTTCTTTCTCTAGAGGAGAGTCAAACAGTGCTGTCGATTGTCTGTGATCTATTAAAGCAGCATGTCCCGGCTGTAATCATGCAAGCAGTTCTACAGTTGTGTGCTCGTTTGACCAAGACACACTCTTTGTCCTTGCAGTTTCTTGAAAGTGGAGGTATGGCTGCACTTTTTAATCTTCCAAGAACTTGTTTTTTTGCTGGGCATGATTCTCTGGCATCAGCCATAGTGAGGCATCTTCTGGAGGACCCTCAGACCCTGCAAACAGCCATGGAATTAGAGATTCGACAGGTTTTGAGTGGAAGCCGACATGGTGGTAGGATTCCTGTCCGCACTTTTTTGACATCAGTGGCACCTGTAATATCAAGAGACCCTGTAATTTTCATGAAAGCTGCATCTTCTGTTTGTCACTTGGAGCCATCTGGAGGGCGAACTGTTGTTGTGCTCTCTAAGGAAAAAGACAAGGAAAAGGACCGTGCCAAGGCATCTGCTTCTGAAACTGGATTATCTTCTAACGAGTCTCTGAGGATTTCTGAAACTAAGGCAAGTGAAGGGACAGGAAAGGCTCCCAAAAGCCACAAGAAGATTCCTCCAAATTTCAGTCAAGTATTAGATCAACTCATAGAAATAGTTATGCAGTTTCCTTCGGTAAAAGGGGAGGGTGATGTTTCAAGCTGTGTGATACCCATGGATGTTGATGAACCGGCCACAAAGGTAAAGGGTAAATCAAAGGTTGATGAGGTGAAGAAGATTGAGGCAGACAGTGCACCTGAAAGGTCTGCAGCACTTGCTAAGGTGACATTTGTCCTGAAGTTACTTTGTGATATTCTTTTGATGTATGTTCATGCTGTTGGAGTCATTTTGAGGCGAGATTCAGAGTTGTGTCAGCTGCGGGATTGTTCTCAGCTAGATCTGCAAGGTCATGACGGGATATTGCACCATGTAATACATAGCGTCCTACCATTTTCAGTAGATAAATTGGGTGGTCCTAATGAGTTAAGAGAGAAGTTATCTGAGAAGGCTTCATGCTTTCTTGTAGTTTTGTGTGGACGGTCTGCCGAAGGACGCAAAAGAGTGGTTAATGAACTGGTGAAAGCCTTATCATCTTACTCCAGTGTGCAGAGCAATTCCACAAGAAGTAGTGTGCTACCAGACAGGAAGGTGCATGCTTTTGCAGATCTTGTATATTCCATTTTGTCCAAAAATTCTTCTTCCAGCAATCTACCTGTTTCTGGGTACTCACCAGATGTTGCTAAATGCATGATTGATGGAGGGGTTGTTCCTTGTTTAACAAATTTGCTTCAGACTATTGATCTGGACCACCCAGATGCTCCCAAGGTTTCCAATCTTATTCTCAAGTCCTTGGAACTGCTAACTCGTGCTGCCAATGCAAGTGAGCAGGCCTCCAAAATTGATGCCCTTAACAAGAAAAAAGCTGCTGGATCGCAGGGTATATCAGATGATCATGTTAATGCTCCACCTGTTGTTGCAGCTGAGGAACATAACCAAGGCATGGGTAGTGATCAGCAGGCTGCAGGTGAGGAAAATGATACAAACCACCCAGAAGGAGCTCAATCTACTGAAGTTAATCTCGATGTAAATCAAGATAGATCTGTAGCACAGGATATGAGAGTGGATGAAGGAGCTGTGAGAACCAATACACCTACAGAGACCACTTCTGAGTTCATTCGAGAAGGCACAGATGATGGTGGTGTGATTCATAGTGTTGATGAAATCCATGTGAACTTTCATATGGAAAATCGGCCTGAAGATGACATGGGTGATGAAGATGATGACATGGGGGATGAAGGTGATGAAGAAGATGAGGAGGATGATGAAGGCGAGGAAGATGAGGACATTGCAGAAGATGGTGCTGCTTTGATGTCCTTGGCTGACACTGATGTGGATGACCATGAAGATGAAGGTCTAGGAAACGAGTACAATGATGAGATTATTGATGAAGATGATGATTATAATGGAAATCGAGTCATTGAAGTAAGATGGAGAGAAGGATTGGATGGTTTCTTTAATCAGCTGCAGGGTTTAGGGCAATCTGGATCAGGTTTTATTGATGTTGCTAGTGAAGCCTTTGAAGGTGTCAATGTAGATGACCTCTTTGGTCTTCGAAGACCTCACGGATTTGAGCGACGCCGTCAAACAAATAGGTCATCTTTTGATCGAACTAACACTGGAGTTCTTCAGCACCCTCTGCTCTCGAGACCTTCTGCCACTGGTGATATGGCTTCTCTTTGGTCATCCAGTGCCAATATGTCTAGGGATTCAGGACCTATTTCCGGTGAGCAGCTTGATGTAGCTCAGCTTTACATGTTTGATTCTCCAGTTCCATTTGATCATCCTCCAGCTAGTCTTTATGGTGATCGTTTGTCAGGTTTTGCTCCTCCACCTTTGACTGACTACTCTATTGGAGTGGACTTATTGCAATCTAATGGACGAAGAGTGCCAGGTGATGGTTGGTGGGCTGATGATGGTCAGCCTCAAGCAGGTGGGCAAGCTTCTGTGATTGCACAATCTGTGGAGGATTTATTTACATCTCTTCTGCAAAACGATAGTTCTGCAAGAACTCCTCAGGCGGCTCAAGTGGAGAACACAGGACAGCAGGATAAAGGATCAGATGCCGCTGAGAATATTCGTGTTTCCGAACAGGAAGCGAACAACTCAGGTGCTCAACCTCCTGAGCTTGACGTAGATAACGTTGGTGTAACTGGCAATGATCAAAATAACTTGCACCGTGCTGATGATGCGTCAGTTCAGGCTCATGTTAATTTAGAGGAATCCTCTATGGAGGAAGCAGATGTTCATTCACGGGAAGATGAAATATTCTCTGGCAATATAGATGTTCCTGATAATGGTGTTGATGCCAATGATAGCATGGATATTGGTGATGCAAGTTGCAATCCCGAGGAGCAGACAGAACCACTTAACCACGTTTCATCCTCTGTGAACCCTCACAGCACTTCACAGCTTGGAAGCCCCTCTCAAATAATCAATGATGATCAGGATGTACCTATGGAGGGAACAGGTCCTGATATACATAAACGAGTTATTAATATATTAAATGATCATGAATTGTTTGATGTGTCTGATCAGTTTAATTGTCATAATGCTACAGGTACTGGTACTGATATGGTGGATGATGGCAATTATGATCAACCAGTTCAACCACAGCATCATATTCCTAATACTCAGCCAGATGCTAATGTGTCTGGAGCGGAATCTTTGGTAAGGGAAGATGCTAATAATTTAAACCATGCTTCCATGGAAAATGAAGCTCCTGCTCCCAATGGAATTGATCCAACCTTCCTAGAAGCACTACCTGAGGATCTTCGAGCTGAAGTATTAGCTTCACAGCAATCCCAATCAGCTCCAGCCCCACCGCCAGCTTATGCCCCATCTCCGGTTGAAGACATTGATCCTGAATTCCTAGCTGCTCTTCCTCCAGATATCCAGGCTGAGGTTCTGGCTCAGCAGCGGGCGCAGAGAGTGGCTCAACAGTCTGAAGGGCAACCAGTGGACATGGACAATGCTTCAATAATTGCTACTCTTCCTGCTGATTTGCGTGAAGAGGTTTGTACTAACTCCCTAGTTTGAAATTTATGGCGCAATACTGTTTTAACTAACTTGATCTGTTTGACTTTAGGTGCTTCTGACATCATCAGAAGCAGTGTTGTCAGCACTGCCTTCTCCGTTACTTGCTGAAGCTCAGTTACTTCGGGACAGGGCAATGAGTCATTATCAGGCTCGAAGCATTTTTGGAGGTAGCCACCGACTAACTAGCAGGAGGAACGGTTTGGGGTTTGGACAACAATCTGCTATGGACAGGGGTGTTGGTGTTACAATAGGCCGAAGGATGCCCCCTTCTCTTGGAAGTGACAGTATGAAGGTGAAAGAAATTGAAGGCGAGCCGCTATTTAATACAGATGCTTTGAAAGCTTTGATCCGGCTCTTACGTCTGGCTCAGGTAATGTATATAGATTAGCCTATTATAAGCCAATTCATGATATTAACTATTAGGATGTCTTGCAGTCCATCTTATTTTAGGAGTGTCAATCACTCATAGAATGGTTCAAAGGTTTGGAAATTATAGAATAAGTACAATTAACTACATAATCTGAATTTTAAGCTTTGCTGTATATTGTTGAATATGTAGTTTTAGTATCTGACAAGCTGATATTCGTTCTCCTTGCACAGCCTCTTAGCAAAGGCCTGCTACAGAGACTCATGTTGAACTTGTGTGCACATAGTGTTACAAGAGCTGCTCTAGTCCATCTTCTCCTCAATATGATTAAGCCTGAATCTGATGGTATGGGTGGAAGCCTTGCGATGGTGAATAGCCAAAGGCTTTATGGTTGCCCATTAAATGTTGTTTATGGCCGATCACAATCGATAGACGGTGTGCATTTTATTTATTGAACTTTTACTATTTAATCATTCTAGAGCTTTCCTCTAATTGCATTTTTTCTACAGGTCTTCCCCCATTGGTGCTACGACGTGTTCTTGAGGCTTTGACTTACTTGGCTACGAATCATTCAGCCGTTGCAAAAATGTTGTTCTATTTTAATCCGTCACCGGTATATGAGCTTTCCATGCCAAAGAAATTAGAATCCAGGAGTAGCAAGGGAAAGGAGAAAGTTGAAGAGGATGGTCCAATTTCAAATCAGCTTAGAGATCCTCAAGAAGATATTCCTTTTGTCCTGTTTCTCAAGCTATTGAATCGGCCCCTTTTCTTACGCAGCAGCGTACATCTTGAGCAGGTAGGTTTGTCTCTTGTAAATTCCATCTCTCTTTTGGTCATGCTTAAATTCTGATTCTTTTTTTGGAGCAGGTGATGAGTCTGCTTCAAGTTGTAATTTGTACAGCGGCATCTAGACTAGAGAATGAGTCTATCCAGGAGCATACTATCGTGGATAATAACCAAGAAGTATCTGTGAATAGAACTTTTGATCCTACACTCAGTGATGTACCATCAGAAGATGTGGCATCCAATCCAGAGAAGGCAGAATCAGAGTCGAAAAGGGAAACAGAAACTACCCATGGAAACCCCACTTCCTCTCAGGGAATATGCAGTCATAACGTTAAGGACATCTTTTTGCAACTTCCACAAACTGATCTATGCAATCTTTGTCGCCTACTTGGTCGCGAAGGGTATGAATTTTGCTATCTAAATTGTGTAAACTTTGTATAAATTAATCATTTTTTATGTAGATTAGTTTAGTTTATTATTTATTTGTGGGAAAATGACATAATATATCCTGGACTTTGAGTTGATTGCACTATGTACTTACTTTGAGCTTTAGAAATTACAGTCAGTCATTACATGTTGTTGATCTTCAGGCTTTCTGATAAAGTGTATACACATGCCGGGGAGGTGCTTAAGAAGTTGGCCTCGGTTACCCCAGCACACCGCAAGTTCTTTACAGTGGAGCTTTCAGATCTTGCTCAAACTTTGTGTCAAACTTCTGTTAGTGAATTGATGACCCTGAAAAACACCCAGATGACAGGCTTAAGTGCCAGTTCGATGGCTGGGGCTTCAATGCTTCGGGTTCTACAAGTACTTAGCTCACTCACATCTGCTGTTGATGATAATACATCTCCAGAAAGCACTGAAGACGAAACAGATCATGCCATATTGCAGAAGCTGAATGATGGCCTTGAGCCACTGTGGGAGGAACTTAGTGACTGCATAAATACCGCAGAAGCTCACCTGGGTCAAACCAGGGAAGCACCCATTATTGCAACCTTGAGCGTTTTGGACAATGTACACAGTGCACCCTTATCCTCTCCACCTCTTCCTCCTGGAACTCAGAGACTCCTACCTTTTATCGAGGCATTCTTTGTTTTGTGTGAAAAAATACAATCAAACAATATTACAATGCAGCAGGATCATGCCAATGTTACAGCTAGAGAAGTAAAAGAGTCCACAAGTACACTGTCTGCTTCAGTCTCAACGAAGTGTGGTGGAGATTCTCAGAGACGATTTGATGGCGTTGTTACCTTTTCAAGGTTTGCTGATAAGCATCGTCGTCTGTTGAATGCATTTGTCAGGCAGAACCCTGGCCTCTTAGAAAAATCACTTACCATGATGCTCAAGGTGCCACGCCTCATAGATTTTGATAACAAAAGAGCATACTTCCGTTCTAGAATCAGGCAACAACATGAGCAGCATCTTACTGGCCCCCTTAGAATAAGCATCCGGAGAGCTTATGTACTTGAGGACTCATATAATCAGCTCAGAATGAGGCCTAATCAGGACTTAAAGGGACGTTTGAATGTGCATTTTCAAGGTGAAGAAGGCATCGATGCAGGTGGCCTTACAAGAGAGTGGTATCAGTTATTGTCGAGGGTTATCTTTGACAAGGGAGCTCTTCTTTTTACTACTGTTGGGAATAATGCAACTTTCCAGCCAAATCCTAATTCTGTCTACCAGACTGAACATCTATCCTACTTCAAGTTTGTTGGTCGTGTGGTAATAATATAAAAAACCCTCTTGTTGTATCTATTTCTGCTTATTTTCTTCTTTTGTTTGGCTCATTTGAAGGGAAAAGTCTTAAAAGTAAACACACTTTTTCTTTTGGGGCTTTGGTTCTGTACAGGTAGCGAAGGCTCTATTTGATGGACAGCTTCTGGATGTGTACTTTACTCGATCATTCTACAAGCATATTTTGGGCGTTAAGGTGACTTATCATGATATAGAGGCTGTGGATCCTGATTATTATAAGAACTTGAAGTGGATGCTGGAGGTTAGTGCTACTTTGCCCATTTGCTGTGCCTGACTTCTATTCTAAAAGGCAATGCTAAAATTTCTGGTTGTTTTGGGTTTGCTTTCCAGAATGATATAAGTGATATTCCAGACCTTACGTTCAGCATGGATGCTGACGAAGAAAAGCTTATTCTTTATGAGAAAACTGAGGTATCATTTGTTAATGATGTGGCACCTCGAAACCAAATTTTGGATTTTGAGACCTTTTTCATCTGAAGTTTGCTTTGTCACCATACAAAAACTGCTCCTAATTCCTGGTAATTGGTTTTTGGTGCTTAAAAAAGGTAACTGATTTTGAGCTTAAACCCGGAGGAAGAAATATACGAGTGACAGAAGAAACGAAACATGAGTACGTTGACTTGGTGGCTGATCATATTTTGACGAATGCCATTCGTCCCCAAATCAATTCATTCCTTGAGGGATTCAACGAGTTAGTGCCACGGGAGCTTATTTCTCTCTTTAATGATAAAGAGCTTGAGCTCCTTATCAGTGGACTTCCGGAAATTGACTGTAAGTTAGTGTATCTTGAGCTGTATTGACTAATTAGGACAAACTCTGCACCTTTCCTTCCTAACATTTATCATGAAATATCTTTCTTCTTAGTGGATGATCTGAAGGCGAACACTGAGTACACTGGCTATACAAATGCATCACATACCATTCAATGGTTTTGGGAAGTTGTTGGGTCTTTCAACAAAGAAGATATGGCAAGGTTGCTACAATTTGTCACTGGAACGTCCAAGGTATATAATTTATTGCTTTTTAGGCTGGATGAGAATTCACTATCCTTCTGATATATAATATTTTTGTGATATACACTTACTGAAACCGAATTCGTCTCAATTTCTCAAATTGCATTGATGAACTTTCCTTCATAATGGAATCTGTTTAGTCAACTGCATGTTAAGTTTACTAACTAAAAGTTCTTAGCGATTCAGGCTGATGTTGATGATCCATAGTTGCATTGTCATTCCATTGACTCTTTTTTATACTAATAAATTAAGCATTAAATTCTGCTCTTCTGACTCCAGATTCCTTTGGAGGGTTTTCGGGCGTTGCAAGGCATCTCTGGCCCTCAGAAATTCCAGATTCACAAGGCATATGGTGCCCCTGAGCGTCTTCCATCAGCGCACACATGGTAAGCTCTTTAACTTCTGGGCAAGTTATTCTATCTGATTATGACTAAAATCGTGATGTTTTTGACGCTTTTTTTCTTTAATATAGTTTCAACCAGCTGGACCTACCAGAGTACTCTTCCAAGGAACAGCTAATGGATCGATTGCTTCTTGCAATTCATGAAGCTAGTGAAGGTTTTGGCTTTGGGTAATATTCAATTGTCATTCTGCAGCTGCAGTTGCCTAAGAATTCGGCATCAAGGTTTTGTCAGTTTTTTGGACATGTAAGTTGGCACACTTTTCTTATATCTTTGCCCATATCATTAACCAAAAACTACCTTTTTGAAAATATTCGCTCATTATTTTTGCATAATTATTTTCTCGTATGTCTCCTATACTTATACATAGATTGAAGTCTGTATATATACAGAATAAGAGAATACCAATAGGACCTTAAATCTAAATAAAGCATAAATGAGCAACTGTACCATGAGTGTTCCTACTTTCTTTGCACTTGGTTGTCAAATTACTGACACAGTCTCATTTCAGTAACTGCATCGGAGCTCAAGCAAGAATAACAACCGAATGCCAAATGATCTCAGTCGCCTCTGCGTTATTTCTTGTGGGGGCAATCATGGCAGAGTTCAAGTGCAAACTAGAGGGAGTCTTCTTCATAACTACAGAACCTTATCATTTTTTGCCTGTTGGTCATATACATATGTGAAACACACTCCCCTCTTTCTCTGATTAGCTTTGTCAGCTCCTTTCTTTAGAAGTGGCTGGGGGTTGTTGTCTATAGTAGGACTCCCTTGTTACCTTAAGGAGCTTTTTTGGTTTTTTGCGCTGTAGTGTTAATTACTCTCTATCTACATAACAACTTTATGCATATATATGAGATAGCCCTATTGGCTTCCTTGACAGTAGATTCTCATCTGTTTTTAGATTTGTTATATAATGATGGGTTGAAAGGCTAGTGTGTGTATGAATGATGATAGTCTTAGCTAGAGCTTAGCTGTTTATTGTAGTTGAAAATGACAAGGCCCATGATTGCTCAGTTGCATGAAAGATTGGAGCTTTCAATTATATTGGTATTGCAATTGTGATATCAATCAGCATTTACATATTAACAGTTCCATCAGTTTGCCAGACATTGCTGTTGTATTCTACTGCTGTACACAGATGATGATGGTGCCAAGTATGAAAAACCATTTGATGATCAAATATTCAGCAACTTGGAATTTTCTTAACTCCCAAGTGTTTATTAGAAGTTTAGGGTTCTATCCTGCTACTGCTAGTAGTCAGTTATTGAGTATGATTAGAGAACTTGGTTACAACATTAATGAGAATGACTTGCAAGTTGAGATTATGGTGTTTGATGTGATTGGGAGATTTGGGCTTCAGAAGTTCAATGGTGGGGGTTGAATAATTAATTTTGGGTTTCATGTCCTAATTGGACATAATTTAAGTTGGTTGGTGATTTAGGATAGAAAAACTATGGAAGATGAGGAATATGTGGTAGAGCGGTTTTAGAATATTATGTCAAGTGGGGATAACAGATGTGTAATATCAAAATATTATAATGTAATGATGGTGTTCATGGATTTAATAGCTACACTATTAGATTTTAAACAGCTATTAGAGGGCTAGCATAACTATAATTATAATAATCAACTTGTTTAACCCAAAAATTTAAAGAAAACGTATAAACTTGTGCAAATCTAGGTGTAAGAAGAAGCTGAAGTTTGAAGTTAGTTGTTCTTTTGAGGCATTTCAGTTAGTTTATGTCAATATCTGTTTATCAACATGATCTTCCCTTAAATAACATTAAATAATAAAATATAAAATAAGATAGCAATTGGAAACGCCAATGCCAGCTAAAGATTGCTAAGACCCAATTAATTCCCAAGACCCAAGATGCAAATACAACTGTTAATCCCACCCTAGGGTTTCTAATTACATAAATTTTTGCTATGTACCACGTACATTAGTGTCAAATCTTGATTAACATTACTATAGAGAATAACAACAAAGTGTTGTATTTTATAGTATGTTGTTAGGATATAGGATATAAATCGAATAATAGTTTGATCCTTAGGTGTGAAACCTCCCGAACATTCTGGATTATGCGGACGATTCTATAGAACCCAAGCACCTAAGGCCAGCTAATCAGGTATATAAGACAAATTAATTAATTAAATGGCTGCACATTTTCACATAAACCCATTGCCTTAATGCTAGTTTCTTACCTGTAAAGAGTCTACATTCTTGGAATGTTAACCCCTACTTAATTAGTTTAAGCGATTGTTTAAACATGATGATTAAAATATTAGTTACTCTGTACAATGTAGATGAGAATCATGAGAGGACTACATACTTGCATTTGCAAGAGGACAAACAGGTGATGGTAAAATTTTCATTTCTTTTCATTTTTATTCTTAAAAAAGAAAGAAATGTACATTATTTGCAAAGTATTTATATTTGCTTAGATGGACTCATTGGTGGCATGACCGGTATCTAGATTTGCATGGGTATACATCATGTGTGTTGGATCAAAATATAATATAATTAATTAATTAATGAACGAAAAAGGAATAATATAATTTCTAAGAAAAGAAAAGTAAGAAAAATAAATAAATACTCAAAAGGCAACGCCTATAGAAAAATTTGGACCGTTGTTCTCCATTAATTTACGGCACAAGAACAAACATCGGTCTCTCTCTCTCTCTCTCTCTTGTCCAAAAATTCTCTCCGAGAAATCTCGTTGTTCCTTCTATTCATGACGGTATGATGATTCTCCTCTACTTTTTTTCGCCCCTTTTTTCGCTTTAATTCCGTTGTGTTTGGAGTTCCAGTAGGACGAACCCTAGTATGATTTGTCGTTCCTCTGAGTTGTGTTCGTTCTTGTGAAATTGGGTGATTGATGAGTTCTCTAGGTATTCAATTGTGCAAGTTTGCTTTTCGATTTCATTTCTCGGTCTTCTGAGGCCGGATCGGTCCATCTGATTTGTTTGATAAGCGATAATCATCGGCTGTTGAAGCTTGAAATTGGAATTTGTCGTTCATTTGGCTGGGAATTGCATAGTTGTTGCTTGTTAGTTGTGATTCCTATCAACTACGGAATGAAGTTTGTCTTCCTGAAATTGCGGGTGCTTTCACCTACTGTAGCTTCCTCGCCAGATGTTTATCAGTTTTTAATGCTGATTGACTCCGGTATGGAATAAATTTTATGTCTTTCGGGCTAACCTCTTTTAGTTTCTTCTGTGTCAATTTTTTGGGTTTTGTTGTGATAAGGTATGAGAATCTAAGCGATTCTTTCAATGCTTATTGGTTTTCTTTTTCAGTGTTGTGGAACATGCTGAATATGAACTGCCCTTTCTTACTATTTATGCTTTACAAAAAATTGTCATTGATCTTCTTAGTTTTTCTGTAACTTCTGTGGATTTCTTTTGTGTATAGATTCTTTTGATGCAACCTTGTTTGCTAGAGGATTATTTTAAGTTGCCTTTTTTCCTCTTTGATGATGTATTATGGGCATGAAACTAGTGTCTCAAATCTCAATGGATGTCTTTCTCTGAGCTTCATGTTCTGTATGCTATGCCATCTACTTCATGTATTGCAAAGAGCATTTCCTATACATGCTTTGGTCCCCGTAGACTTTTATCTTCCTCTGTATTGGCTCATTTAAGTTTACTGTATTAGTCATGAAATTTATACATTCATGTTGAGGGCGATGCAGTCTATGTTGGATATCTTAAGGTTTGATGATTAGCTTGAATGATTGGTGTTGATACTAGGGTTGATTTATGAACGAAAGTAAGTTAACCTTTTCATGAAGGTATTTAGAGTATTTGGTGATGATGGTAGAGTGAGTTATTTATGTTGGTCCTTAGTTCTTGCTACAGTTTTTCTTGAAAAAGGCTCAGTCACTAGGAGTTTATAGATTAACTTGAGAAAGCTCTTCTCTTTGAGTTTTACAGGACAAAGGTACACCGTTGCCCAAGTTTGGAGAGTGGGATGTAAATGACCCTGCTTCAGCTGAAGGGTTCACTGTCATCTTCAACAAAGCTAGAAATGAGAAAAAGACTGGTGCGAGTACTGACTCTCCTGGAAATAGCCAATCTAACAATGCAAAGCCAGGGATTGAGCCGAGCAAGTCCCAGCCTGTAAGTCCTGTGCTCTGCTTCTCTTTCAATCTCATTTCAAAAGTCTGTAGTTGTCTTGTTTAAGCTTCACTTTCTCTGGATTGACGTTCTCATGTGTTTGGTATTTATTTGATAATACTGAGTTGTTTGGCATGTGCTATTAAGTAATGAGGTCATTGAGCCAAATAAATCTGCTCCCTTCGTTTACTAAAGTTTGTCATTTTAGCCTTGGTGCGAGTTTGCTACTATTAAGGATTCAATGATTCTATGACTATAACCCTAAAATGACAAACATTTCATGACAAAGTTATAAAACGAAAATCTTTTCTCAAAGGGGATAGTAATTCATGATTGTTTCATAGGCTATAGTCTGTCAAATCTGTTTAGATCCGAGGGGATGCTTTCATTGCTTGGCTCATTTGGATCTGCATATTAATCATTCTTCAGTATCATCAATTTTTTGAATAACATAGTAAAGTTATACTCAGATTAGGAGATTTATTTCATGAATTGGATTTTGGAGGAACTGCTGTGTGAGACGAGTCCTTGCTAGATAATTATTTCTTATGGTTGGTTTTGCAGAAAAAATGGTTCTGCTGTGTACAAGCCCCGAACGCAGAATCTTGAGAAGACGAAGAAACTTGTATGTGTAGTAGGGGTTTTGGATGAAACCAACCCAACTTATTTTCCTATACCACAACTATCGACGTTGTGACGGGCTCTTCATAACTTGGTTCTCTGTGGTGTAGGAATGAGGTGGTGGTGGTTTGGAGAAGAATTATGAAGGAAAGAATCTGGGGAAAAAAATTGTTGTATCTGTATGTATTGACTTGTCTGGGTCATATCTCATTATTGAATTCTGATTTTACTTCTCTGTCTTTCTTTGATTCTTACTTTGTGATTTTTGGTCTTGTTTGAAGTTGTAAAGCTTCTCTTGCTTGTGACTCTTTAGTCTTGTTGTCTTTTGCCTAAGAGTGGAGTGGATTTGGTCTTGTTGGCACATATTTACTTGATTCTACAACTTTGATCTAAGATTTGCATTTGTAGATTTACTTTCAATTCTTTGATCAATTCCTTGACAATCATCTTATTTTGTTTTTTGATTTTTTCGATGGGATGCTTGTTTTTCAGTGGACTAGTGAATTATCCTTCCAAGCAAATGAAACCTCTACATTTTTTATACTTTCATGATCGCTTTTTTTTCCCTTAAATTCCCTTTAGCACTCACCCGATACGAGAGGACGAATGTATTTCTGTGTGAATAATTTAGTTGTTGATATGATATTTGCTTTTTTCTTTTGCACAAATCCCTTGATTCTAGTGCTCTCTATCTATCTATTTATCTCTCAAAAAAAGTGCTCTCTATTTGAAAATGAAAAAAAAAAGTCTTTCGCCATACAAATGTACACCACCATTGTGAAAACCATAGACTTTGTATGCGGATGAAATTTGTAGCAACATCTTAGTCCCATTTATACGACCACATTTATTTTCATAGAGCCAGTGTACATAGAAAATGCTCTTCAAGCCATGAGGAAATAAAGCTAGAAGTTCAGAAAAAATATGAAGGTTGTGTCTTTAAGTAATATAACAGTGTAAGCTTTGTTACCAAATGGCTTCTTCTTCCTTCAGTTTCCTCTTCTATTTTGACGTCTCCTCTGACGGCGGCGACGAACCATGATGAAGCCTTCCATTTTTATAATCAACTTGGATACCCAACTGTAATTTCTTTCCCAAACGACGAAGTATCCCCAAAATGATCCGATGAACATCCCACATCCACACCCCATCAAAACAATCTCCCACACATGGAAATCTGAAGATTTAAATTCACTGCCTGTTGTCGTTGTCGAGTTTGGCAGCCATTCGTCCTTTGGTCTGCATTTCTTTGTCAAAAGATCACCGCACAACCCTGGATTTCCAAGGTAGGAGCTATCCGTGAACGTGACAAACTGTTTAGTGGATGGCACACGCCCAACTAGATTGTTTTCCGAGACATTGAAGAACTCAAGTGAGGTTAGATCAACCAAATTGCCAGGAATCTGCCCTTCTAGCTTGTTGGAAGACAAGTCTAAAGATTCTAGTTTACGCAGATTGACCAAGGACGTCGGGATGTTACCAGTGAAGTTGTTATGAGCTAGATTTAGCCACCGAAGGGTGACGAGATCTCCAATGGCCTCAGGAATGTGGCCTTCCAATCTATTATTGGACGCGTCTATTGACACCAGATCAGCAAAGATCTCATCTAGTTCACGAGTCAAACCTTTGAACCGCGCAACTATTGAGTCATAGTAAAATATTTGATGGTTATATGGTGGTAAGTATTGGCCACTGGTATTGTCCATCATTGCCTTGAAGCTTGTCAATAGATCACCCGACAGCCCACCCGTGAAGTAATTGTTTGATATGTCTAGAATGCGCAGACTCGAGAACGGAGATGCTGTCATATTTGAGCTTTTTAGAGGACCCTGCAGTTCATTTGAACCTAAGATGAGCAATTGCAAGTACGAAAGGTTACCCAACCAATGAGGGAAGGCACCCATGAGCTTGTTTTTCCCAAGATCAAGGAACCCTAACGAGGCACAATGATTTAAAGACTGTGGTATTGGCCCTTCGAGTTGGTTCCCGCTCAAGCTAAGAGTGTATAACGACGGACAATTTTCAAAGATAAGGGAGGGAATTTCGCCCTGAAGGCGGTTTTGCTGGAGATCAAGTAGGAGCAAAGACTTGTTGATAGGGGAAGCCAAGCATTTGGGCAGTTTGCCAGTGAAGTTGTTGTGCGATAAATCGAGCAGTTGGATTGAATCAAGATTGCACAAAAAGGAAGGAATCTCTCCGGTGAACCGATTCTTGGAGGCCCAGAAGAAGGTAACGGAAGGCGATGGGGCCGGGATCGCGCCTTCAAACATGTTGGAGCTGATGTCGATGTAATGCATGTGCCTCCACGGAAGATGACTCAAACCTCCGGTGAGAGAGTTACTAGAGATGTCCAAGGTAATCCATGAAGTCGTGGCTACATCAAACACCCATGCAGGCACGTGACCACGGATGCCGTTGTTGGCTAGCATCACTGTTTTGAGATTCTCCCTCTCTCTCAAAAAGCGCGGGAAGTGGCCGAGGTTGCAATAGGACAATGCGACGTTCTCTAGGTTAGGCCACGAGGCGATATCGTCATCGCCCAGGTCATCAATGACAGTGAACTCGTTGTCAGACAAGCCGATCGATCTAAGGTTGTTTGAGAGTTTCCGGAACTGGCTTAGAAAGATGGTCCCGTTCAAGCTGTTCAGTTGAAGGCTCAATTCCTGGAGGTTGCGGAGCTTGAAAATGGCGTCGGGGAGCTGGCCTCGGAGCTGGTTATCGTATGCTTGAAACGACACCAGCGATGAGCTGGCATTGGTGAATCCTTCTATCTCCGTGAAGAGATTGTATTGGAGGTGCAATGTCTTCAATGATGGCAGAGAGAACGCCCACGCCGGTATCGTTCCGGTCATTAGGTTAAATTCTAATTGGAGCATGGAAAGTCGTGCTAGAGTCGTCGTGTTTACTGATGTAGGCAGTGAGCCAAAGAGGCCGAAATTGAAGCTCAACCTAGTCGACCGAGTTACACCAAAAATAATCACCATTTATATGTACATCAGTATACATGAGCCAACCCTCTTTCAATCTACGGTAAATTGTTTAATCTCTATTTATTCCAAGGACTTTAGGCTAGACTATTGCAATGAAACTAATTACGGAATATTATTAATATTAGTAGTAGTAAGGGTAGAATGACACACAAATGGCCAAAGTAACCCCTCAAGACAAGTATATTTATTCATAAACAAAAACTCGATCAAACCTATACTGGTTAAGCTGACTTTTGATTTCCGGTCAGGATCTTCTATGCCTCTCGGTGCTCCATTATATTATTTATGTCATAAATCAAATCATATTCATATTTTATATGATAAGTTTCATATATTTATACATTTTTATTATAAAAAACATTATTAATACTTTTATACATTAAAATGATGAACAAAATATATATATTTTTACTATTACAAAAATATTACCTAAACATTTATATCACAAAAATCTAAAATTATATAAGAGTAAATAGTTACAATATGAATATATTTTTGAAAATTTTTTATAACATTATTTTATGGCATAAATAATAAAATGGAGTACCGAACGTTACACCCAGAGGCATAGAAGATCCTAACTGATTAATTTCAAGCAACAAAGGGGAAGTAAATAAAGGAAAACACCACTAAGCCCATCACTGTATGCCGAATGACACATTATAAATATATTAAATCAGAAAACTATGCTCCCCCGTCCCTTTATGTTTGTCCTCTTTTCATTTCCGTCGTCCTAAAATGTTTGTCCCCTTTTCTTTTATATCAATAATTTCTCACAATACGACCCTTATTCAATCTCACTTTTTACCTCCATCATCCAACTTTTCCTTCTATTTTTTCTCCTTTCAACTTTTTACTCATATAAAATTACAAAACTAACTCCATCTAATTTCAACTTTTACTCACAAGTCACATCATCTACCTTTTTCTTCTTCCAATACAGCTTTATAATTTCCTTAATAACCAAAAAATAGTGCTTTATGTTAAACAAATAGGGACGGAGAAAGTATATTAAAGAGGAAATAATAAATCCTGAAAAAAAGAAAAAAAAAAGAAAAATTTTAGATTAAAAAAATATTTCTAATATTATGGATCTTATATAGTCCCTAGGGCACATATAAAAATCTTTCTTATATTAAGAAATGATTAGCACACAGATAATTTACATTTAATTGATTCCGATATTAGTGATGATGATGTGTGAACAAAATTAAGTGTTTGATCGAGAAGATTGAACGAGTCAACGAAACCTTATTTCTTCCGTCACGTTCCACATCCAACTGGGAACACGTCCGTGAAAGCTGCATCTTTCGACGTTGACCGATCGGAGGGACAGCGATCCGTTGACTCCGACAGACTCGGGTAGTTCTCCGGTGAAGCTACAGTAGCTGAAGTCGACGACCTCAAGCGGGCCCCTCCACTCCTCCAACGAGAACTCGCCGTGCAAGCCTCTATTTCCGCCGACGTCTAGCACACGTAACGCCGGCAAGCTGAGAGCGCTGGTCACCGGGAACTCGCCGGTCAAGCCACATCTCGCCAGCCTAAGGGTTTCCAGCTCGGACAGATTCCCGATCATCGGAGAAAGAGCGGAGCCGACACCAACGGCGCCGGACAAATCGATCTCCCTCAGACGCGTGAGATTGGCGAAGATTTCGTCCGGGAGCCGGCAGGCGATCCCGGACTCGGAGAGGTTGAGGTGAGTAAGGTCGGAAAGGCGGCCCAGACCCGGGGGGATCGGGGCCGCCAAAAAGTTGTTGTAGGCGAGGTTGAGGCGGCGGAGACGGCGGAGGCGGAAGAGGGTGGTGTTGGAGGGGAAGGCTCCGGTGAGGTAGGTGCAGCTGAGGTCGAGCTCGGTCACGTGACCCGTTATGGGGTCGCACGTGACCCCGTCCCAGAGGCAGCAGTCACCGTCGACCGTGCTATTGTTCTTATTCTTCTTCCATGTCTCCGTCTTTGCGTACCCGCTTCGACAGGGCGACACACGATCGGGGCCGATCGTGAAGGCGGATATGAATTCTAGCAAGGCATCGCGTTCTTGTGCATGGCATAAATTTCCATTACTCGCGTGCACGAGTGGAGCGTAGCCGTTGAGTAAGAAAACAAGTTGGATGTAAATGAGGAGAAGCATGTTGAAATTACTTGATGGTTATGTAACTAGCTAGTGTACGTACGTGATGGCATATATACACGCTTACACACACTTACACACACTTACACACGTACGTAGTCTAGAAGATAAGGACATAGGGTGACTAATGAAAGTCTTGTGATGGCATATTTACAATCTCTGTCGTCCGCCATTCACTTTCGGGTATTGTAATCCGATCCGCATTATCATACATTTCTTTTTCTCCACAATTAAGCTCGCTCGTGTCATGGAATCGCTTACTATATATTCCCTTTCCTATGACACCCTACTCGCCCACCCCACTAGCTGTTCGTGGTTATTACGTGTGGAATTTTCAAAACTACATGCATAGTCAACATTTGAATGGGCGTCGTCGTCGGGATGCGATGGGTTTTGTTTTGGAGCAGAAGACCGGAGGTCGGGTCTTATGGGCATCTATGGCTTTATGAGTTGGAACAATACTAATTTTGTACATTTTTTGTCAAGAAAATTTAGGATAAGGGGATGGTATCCCAGTCGGATACTAGTGGAGTATCGAACCTGAAATTTGTCAGATCGATATTTTGTTTTGCTCCACTAAACCAACTCTTTAAAGTTAAAGACAACTTTTGTAATTAGTATAGAGTCTCCTAAAAAGTTGTCCCTTAAAGTTAATAAATGTTTTTTTAAATCATTGCTTTAGTTATTAAAGGTAAATATTTTTAGAGGTCTTTTGTATTCTTATATATGCTTCTAGTATGGTGTATATATCCTTTCAGTCCTCTTCGAGATTGACTCGTTGCTTGTGGTTTGTCTTCTGGACAAGTGCCTTAGTCGGTCTCACCCCCTTTTTCAGCCTGGTCCACAAGGCCAGGTCCAAGGCTTAATTACCCGACAGTGGAATGTTCGGGTTTCTCACGTCTTCAGGGAAGCGAATTCCGTCGCTGACTCCCTCGTCGCCTTTGCGTTTTCTTTGCCTTTAGGCTTACATATCCTTTCTAACCCGCCTATGGGATGTATTAGTTTAATTTCGGATGACTTTAGAGGACGGGCTTGCCCTCGAAACGTTTGTACTTGAGTTCTAGTTCTCTTTTCGACCAAAAAAAAAGTATGGTGTATATACAAACCTCTAAAATTCACCTCTCATATATATAATTTACCCACTATATATACATGCACAAGTTCAAATCTCACTTCTTCAGTATACACAAAGAGTACTAATAGCATGTCACAAAGAGGCTTAAACATTACATTTGTCTTCTTTTACAACACTTATAAACCTTAAGTATAAAAGTTTTTGAGAAAAATCCAAAGATAATTCTCTTTTCAATTATCAATTCCAAAACTACACCTCTATCTGCTACTCTTTCCAAAACTACACTTTTAAATTACAAATACCAAAATATATCTATTGACTAAAAAATAATAGATACATCACTATTTGAAGAAATTATCTCATCCAAAATACGTATTAAAGAGAACCCTTCTTCACATACCGCCAACGATTATATATACCAACCTACTGCCGGGTTCCGACCAACGACGATACATCTATCTATCTATTACTACATACTAAAGCGCAAGCAAATGTTGTCACCATATTGCGCCATTTTACCTTCTTATTAAAAAAAATTATCTGATCAATCTTAGTTTTAAGCTTAATCTTATGCATATTTAATTAAAATATTAGTTTTATCTTAAATTTTGGATTGCTTTCTATCATAATATATAAATATCAAGCTTATCATTACATGCTTACCTATTTAGTTAATATATTAATTTATCCTAAATTTTTTATTTAAATTTTTTGAAGTAACATAGCAAAGCTATAATCAACTTATATACATTTTATGAATTGGATTTTGGAGGAACTTCTTTGTGAGTCCTTGCTGGATAATTATTCTTTTTATGGTTGGATTTGCAGAAAAAATGGTTCTGCTGTGTACAAGCCCCGAACGCAGAATCTTGAGAAGATGAAAAAACTTGTATGTGTAGTAGGGGTTTTGTGTTGCTTTTGATTGAGAGAATGCAAGAGAAATTTGCCGAATTGCTTGATTGAAATAACTGAAATGAGATAGGCTTTATAAGCCATTACATAAACAAATGCAGAGCCACGTTTACACTAACATATCAGCCTAGAAACGTGACCAACAAACTCATAAAAATAGCTAACAATAATGACCAAATCAATTTCCTAAAATTCAGCTAACAACTTTGACTCAAACAATAATAATAATTATTCCTAGAACAATTTCAAACTGACTTCTTTAACGGCTAACTTCAGACTTGAGCTGCAAGCTTGAGCACTTCATTCAACACCTCCCCTTGATCCAAGCTTGCACATTCCTATCTTCTCCATGAAGTAGACATGCTTGGCTTCATTCAGTGCTTTAGTGAACAAATCAGCATTCTGAAAGTTGGTTCCACAAAACTGCATACTAATCTGTCCATCTGTCACAAGCTTCCTAATAAAATGATATTGAACCCCTATATGCTTTGTTCTAGCATGAATCGCAGGATTCTTTGTCATAGCAATGGTTGACTTGTTGCCACACCAAATCTCCAATGCTTCATCCTGCTCACATCACAAATCTTTCAAGAGTTTCTTCAACCACAATGCCTGTTTAGCTGCAGCCCCTGCAGCTAAATACTCAGCTTCTGAGGAAGAAAGAGCAAATGTGTCTTGCTTCTTGGAACTCCAAGTGATGGCACCTGAGCCAAGATCAAAGACTGAGCCAGAGGTGCTTTTTCTGTCATCTACACACCCTGCCCAATCACTATCTGTGTACCCTCTCAACCTGAATTCTTTCACACTTTCATACCAAAGGCCAAAGTTCAAAGTGCCTGCCACATACCTCAGTATTCTCTTAGCAGCTCCTAGATGTTGCTTGGTTGGACAATGCATATACCTTGACATAACACTCACACAATAAGCTATGTCTGGACGTGTGTGTGTCAAATAATTGAGCCCTCCAACCATGCTCTTGTAGACATCCTGATCAGCTTTCTCTGTCCCATCCTGCTTTTGCAATTTTTCATTTGCATTCATAGGAGTCTTTGCTTTCTCACAATTCTCCATATGGAACCTCTTGAGCAGATCTGTTGCATACTTTCTTTGGCCTAAGAATATCCCATTCTTTTCTTGCTTCACTTCCAATCCAAGAAAGTATTGCAAGAGCCCCAAATCAGACATCTCAAACTCATCCATCATAGATGATTTGAACTCAGATAGCATAGTATGTGAAGAGCTAAAATAAATGATATCATCAACATAAAGACACACGATGATGAAGTCATTCTTACCTCCTCTCTTCACATATAATGTAGGCTCATTTTCACTTCTATTGAAACCTGTCTTGATGAAGAAATCATCAATCGTGCTGTACCATGCTCTTGGCGCCTGCTTTAGGCCATAAAGAGCCTTTTTGAGCTTGTACGCCATTGCTTCCTTGCCTTCTCTTACATAACCCTGAGGCTGCTCAACAAACACTTCTTCCTGTAATTCTCCATTCAAGAATGCAGACTTCACATCAAGCTGAAAGACTTGCAATCCCCACTGAGCAGCTAAAGCAAGGACAATCCTGACAGTTTCAAACCTTGCAACTGGAGAGAAGGTTTCCTCATAGTCTATTCCTTCTTGCTGAGCATAACCCTTAGCCACCAGACGTGCCTTGTGCTTTGAGATGCTCCCATCAAAGTTGAACTTTGTTTTGTACACCCATTTCAGGCCTATAGCATTCTTCTCCTTAGGCAATTCCATGAGCTCCCAGGTTTGATTCTTCTCAATAGCCATGATCTCATCATTCATAGCTTTCTTCCACTCAGCTTGAGTGTTTGCTTCATTGAACCCTGTAGGCTCAATTGAAACAAGTGCAAAATCACAAGCCTCTGTGTGCTCATAGAGTTCTTTGAGAGTTCTCACCCTTGAAGGAGGAGTTTCACTTGAGGATCTTTGCTCTCTTGGTGGTGAATCATCATTGTCTGAGGAAGAACTTGAAGATGATGATGAATTCTGAGCTGAACTCTGACTGCTAGATGAATTTGGTGGAGTTGATGGAGGAGTCTGCTCATTTGTGGTAGTTTGATCATCATCAAATGCAACAGACCTCTGTATTTCTGTTGTAGCTTGTTGCTTGCTCCAGTTCCAACTCCCTTCTTCATCAAAAATGACATTCCTGCCAATAATAATCTTGCCAGAGATAGGATTGTACAACCTGTAAGCCTTGGACTGTGTTGAGTAGCCAACAAAAATGCACTTCTCAGCTTTCTCATCTAGCTTGGCTCTCAAAATTACAAGTGTGTAGGCAATGCACCCAAACACTCTCAAATGACTTACAAACGGCTTCTTTTCTCTCCAAGCCTCAAATGGTGTACAATATTGGACATCTCTAGTTGGTGAGATATTCAGAACATACACTGCTGTTGCCACTGCTTCACTCCAAAACTGATTTGGCAAACCTTTTTCTTTCATCATGCTTCTGGCCATTTCTACCACAGTTCTATTCTTTCTCTCAGCTACTCCATTTTGCTCAGGTGTGTAGGATGCAGTGAGCTCCCTCCTTATGCCTTGTTCTTCACAAAATTTCATAAATTCCTTTGAAGTGAACTCACCACCTCTATCAGTTCTTAGAGCCTTAACCTGCTTGCCAGTTTGCTTCTCAACTAAAGCCTTGAATCTCTTGAAATTCTCAAAAGCCTCAGATTTGGCCTTTTGAAAATACACCCAAGACACCCTGCTAAAATCATCTGTAATCAGCAGGAAGTACTTACTTCCTCCTAGAGATTCTGTTTGCATAGGGCCACATAAATCAGCATGCACCAGCTCAAGACATTGTTCAGCTCTCCATGCCTTTCCACTAGGAAAAGATCCACGTGCCTGCTTTCCATATATGCAACCCTCACACAGTTCCAAATCACCAATTCTTGGCAAACCATGAACAAATTCATTAGTGCTCAGAAATTTCAAACTTTGTATGTTCAAGTGACCATACCTGAGATGCCACGGCTTGGCACTCTCATCTCCTTTTACCACAAGAGCATGACTTGAGTTGCTCTCCAAGTTCAGAGGAAAAACCTTGTTCTTCCCCATGGCTATCTTCATAAGAGCCTCATTGCTCTTTTTCTCCTTGATCTTACACATGTTGTCCTCAAACACCACTGCATAGCCGCCATCAACAAGCTGTCCTACACTCAGCAAATTGTGTGCCAATTTTGGCACATACTGAACATTGTGAAGCAACTTGGTTCTCCCTTGCTCAGTTTGTAGAGAGATGGTGCCTAATCCTTCCACAGAAAGTCGCTTTACATCACCAAGCCTTACAAAGCTTCTCTTGGACTCATCCAGCTCCTTGAACATGCTTCTTAGGCTTGTCATATGATTGGAGCACCCACTATCGACATACCATATGGAGCTGCCACCATTGTCACAGTTATGTTGAGCAAGAAAAAGGTTCTCATGCTCAGCATAATTTGACTTTTGCTCCAACTTTCCTTGCTCCCTGTCCTCATCTTTCTTCCAACACGATGCTTCTTTGTGCCCTGGCTTGTTGCAGTAATAACACTTTATAAAGGACTTGCTATTACCTTTAGAGGACTCTTCTCTGCCATTGCTAGATTGGCCTCTTCCACGGCCCCTTCCTCTGAATCCTCCTCTTCCTCTTCCTCTGCCAGAGTTTTGGTTTGATTTCTCCTTGTTGGAAGCTTCTCCTTTAGCCTGGAAAGCTTTTTCTTCCTTCTTGTCTTCACCCTTGGTGAACCTCTCTTCATGTGCCCGAAGAGATCCCTTAAGTTCATCCCAAGTGTATGATTCCATGTCTTTGGATTCCTCTATGGCTGTCACCACATGCTCATAGCGTTTGGTGAGACTTCTGAGCACCTTCTCCACAATTTCAAACTGACTTCTTTAACGGCTAACTTCAGACTTGAGCTGCAAGCTTAAGCACTTCATTCAACATTTTGGATGAAACCAACCCAACTTATTTTCCTATACCACAACTATCGACGTTGTGACGGGCTCTTCATAACTTGGTTCTCTGTGGTGTAGGAATGAGGTGGTGGTGGTTTGGAGAAGAATTATGAAGGAAAGAATCTGGGGAAAAAATTGTTGTATCTATATGTATTGACTTGTCTGGGCCACATCTCATTATTGAATTCTGATTTTACTTCTCTGTCTTTCTTTGATTCTTACTTTGTGATTCTTGGTCTTGTTTGAAGTTGTAAAGCTTCTCTTGCTTGTGACTCTTTAGTCTTGTTGTCTTTTGCCTAAGAGTGGAGTGGATTTGGTCTTGTTGGCGTATATTTACTTGATTCTACAACTTTGATCTAAGTTTTAATTTGCATTTGTAGATTTTACTTTCACTTCTTTGATCAATTCCTTGATAACCATGTTATTTTTTTTATGGGATCCTTATTCTTCAATATATCTTCAATTCTTCATTCTTCAATTCTTCAATTCTTCATTGAACTAGTGAATTGTTCTTTCTTTTCCAAAACAAACGAAATTTGTACCTCTTTTTTTGTCGAAACGAAATTTGTACCTCTTGTTATACTTTCACGCTATCCGCTTTTTTTCATTCCCTTTAGCACTCACCATTTATGAGTGGGCGAATGTATTTTTGTGTGATTTGATTAATTGTTGATATGGTACTTCTTTTTCGCTTTTGCACAAATCTTTTGGTTCTTGTGCTCTTTAATTCACAAGTAAAGTAAAAAAATGAATCAATTGTTAGAGATCTCGGATCTCTGCATTGGCTTCAATAATTTATCATGCCCATATACACCACCAATTCATTGTGAAAACTATTCACAACCATGCTCTAACTCTTAGGGCTCGTTTGGTGGCACACTATGGTAACGTAAACGGAAACAAAAAGAATTTTAATCCACTTTACTGCTACGATACAATAACACAAATAGGCTTGTTTCCCATACCAAGGGTGAGTTTCAAACTAGTCATTTCTTCTCTCATCTAGACACACAAGTATTAGATTCACAAGTCGAGATAAAATAAAATCTGTCAATGTATTATGAGTCTATGACACTAAAGTAGATTATATTCTTTTTTTTGTTTACGCGCGTTTTCATACCTTGTAACAAAACAAACTCTACGTCTAATTTAGAAGACATGGAAAACCCAAAAAATAATCCCTCATTTAGGATGAAGCATACTAATGTTACAATTAAAAAAGTGTGTACATTGGACAAGGATGTTAGTAGATTGACATGAAAGAGTCTTATTTCGACCGAAAAATGAAAGAGTCTTATTGCACTTGTGTGATTTTGATGAACTAGCTAGTGGTATACCATATAGTCCGAATCAAATTAATTAATGGCGGTTTTGTTTTTTTATTCATTTTAATTAGTTGCGCAGATATTTAATCAATCACGTTCAAACCCTTTAAGATCCGTCCCGTTTTGAAATGACCAATATTAATCGGCTTAAAATATACGCAGCCCCCTGAACTACACATTAGTCAATTTAACACCTCAATTCATCGGGTATTCACTTTAGCACCTCAACTCAACGTTTTGTGACCGATTAGCCACTCAGACGCTGACATGACAAAAAAAATTGCCACAAGAGCACCGCGTCACGTGCCACCTCGTTACTTTAATAAATAAAAAATCAATAATAGGTACAATTTAAAAGAAAAAAGGAAAAAAAAAAACATCTTCAACCTATTAACCTTGACAGTCGTCCGCCTCTTTCACCCTCCCCTGTCTTGCCTTCACCGCCTTCAATCCCTGGACCTCCGCCGGAATCTCCGTCGCCGGCCGGAATTTCTACCCTGTCCTCTTCGCCCACGCCATTGTCGTCTCCAATCTGGCCCTGATCACATTTGGGTTTGAGGGGAGAAGGTGGATTCGCCTCCATTCTCAGAGCCTGTGAGCTCATCAGTGGTAGAGGAACGCCTACTCTGGTTCTTGCTATGCCGGCGAACCTCGCCATGGCGGCCGGTGAGGTCGTTTTTGGGTGCCGGATTTTCGGCTCCGCCGCCGAGGAAAGACCCGATTGGGCGGTGCTATAGATCCGATTTTCAGCAACGACGGATCTCTCCTCCCTTCCCTGTCTCTCTCCTTACTCCTTCTCTCCGGCGGCGGAGGTCGTCGAGTCCAGCGGCCGGGAGTCCGGGACCCAGATGAGGGCGCAAAGGAGGGATGGATTTGGCCGGAGGAGGAAGAAGGTGAGGTGGAAGAGATTAGGGGTTTTAATTTGTTTTCCTTTTTCCTGTTAATTTGTAACTATTATTGATTTTTTATTTATTAAAAAAACAAGGTGGCATGTGACGTGGCGTTTTCGTGGCATGTTTTTTTGCCATGTCAGCATTTGAGTGTTTGATCGGTCACAAAACGTTGAGTTCAGGTGTCAAAGTGAATACCCGATAAATTGAGGTGTTAAAATGACTAATGTGTACAAGTTAAGGGGGTTACGTATGTTTTAAGCCAATATTAATCATGTAATCAATCACATCATCATATATTAATTGCAAAACTATGAACCTGAAAATGCCTGTTTATTCTTGCATGTATTATATGTGGATTCTCAATATTTGTTTCAGATATCTATCATATTCTATTAATCTATTATACAGTTTTGTGTTTTTCATTGGAATGAAATGATTATTTGATCATAATCTAAAATTAAACCTCAAAATAAAGGTAACTTTTATAAGTTGTGAATAGGATCACAGATCAATTCTACCTTAATTTCATTGATCATTTTCAAGGTTCAACCTCATGTTTTATTTAAGTCATGAAACATCTAATAATCTTAATTATAAGTAGATATGAAACAAAACTTGGTGCATTATATTATCACCATCGTTTTTCGGGTCAATATATGTTGGGAAAACTCTTCTTTTCCCTCTTCGTGTGATTAAGATGGACAAATGGAACAACTAATATACAAACTAATTTTTATATATTTTGAGGAAAAAGGTTACAAACACTAATTAATTTTACGTGGAAACACTCACCCGAACTCGATCTTACTTACACTCTCACCCACCCGAGGGCTTACTCTTAAGACACACTCACTTATATACTTGATTGATTGCTTGACTTGAGTGGTGACTAAAATGCTACACATACATGCCTATTTACAGGCTTTGATGTTGGCTTACAGGTTCTAGAATTCTATACCCACATTCACAAATATCAATGTTGATATGTGCTACAAACTTTCTTTATAATTCTAGAATAGCCCACATAATTCAATTAATTAATTCTAGATTTTTCATGTAATCTCATATGCTTAGCAATTCTAGATATTTCTTCTAACTTCCATTTTTGCTCCTTATGAAAGGACCAAGCCAATATTATTTCAGATCATAAGTTCACTTCCAAATAATTAAGGAGGGAAACCCAACAATATAAGGAGGGGTTTAAAATGACGATATAGCATATATGATACGTCATCACTTACCAACTAAACTTAAAAGGTATCCTTAATGTATGTCTTTCACTTCTTGCAATGTTCTAAAAATTCCTTCTAAGCTCCGTCTAGGTCCCCTCTAGACGTTAGTCGGTCGCTGTCCACTTTGCCTTTTAATCTGCTTAGGCGATGTCAAGGTGTCCATTTATCCGTATAGACAACCGTACATGCTGCTTAGACACTAGACGGTCCTCCTCCGCTCCATCTAAAGGTCGTCTGGCTTTTTTTAGAACACTGACTCCTTGGTAAGCCGGGAATATAACAACCATAATATTTCAAGGAAGAAAGAATATGATAAGATAAAAGCAAAAAAATGTGTTGAAACACTTGCCTTTTTGTCGGCAATATTAATGTACTATTACAAATAAGTGATGGGTGAGATTTGGATGCTTGGAGAAAAAAAGGTTTCATGTCTACTTGGGTTCTTGAGAGGAGAATGATGGGCACCTAACCAGTGAAAAAGACAACCTCGTCATTTCGTCAACAATGGTGGGCGCCTAATTAAAAGCCATAGCTTTGGACATCGAAAGACAGTCCTAGTGCCCTACAATCTACAACTTGGTTGAGAAATATCATTAGTTTTTACATTCCAATTTTATTTCTTTATTAATTTGTCTTATATTAATTGTATGTTACAATCAAATTGCAACTTTAACCAAGATATTGGGTGTATTGTAAGTCTGTAACATTAAGATTTTTCATGGTCGCTTAGTCTCTAAAAAATGATACGGGAAAAAATAGACAATCGACAATTGGACAAACCGACATGAAAAAGCAAACATATATAAAAACGAGAAACAACAACTAGATGGTAGATAGATGATCCATTCGAAATTGAAGAAAGGGATAAAAGAAGATGGTAGAGCGCCGCAAGAAAAATAAAAAATACGATTATGGACATTTTAAATTTTAGACTCACTAGAAAACGTTTACGATTTATCAAATATTCACAAAATTTTCAAACAAATAGGGTCAAATCATCAATCCCAAACTCACTCAAAATAAACCTATAAAAACTTCCCAAGTATTGGGCACAAATCTTCATCATTTTAAATGCTAAGGCTCAATTGATACTTGCTGTTTTTATATGTCTAACATACCTAAAAGTTATATTTTCCCTTTATTTAAAAATTCACGAATGTTAATATATGAAGCAAATGAATATGTTCAACGATTGAAACCGGCCTCAACTCTGAATTATTTATCTAAACAAAGTAGAAAAAATTGCCAAAAATATTTATAAAAAATTACAATACGTAAAATACCAGATACTTGGAAAACGACATTAAAAATATTTTTTTTATCGAAATTAATTAGCTGGTCTTTCTTGGACGGATGGTGTAAATAGACTTGCTGACCTGGCACCCTCCTCTTTCACTCGCCAGTCTCTCTCTTTACTTCCTCTTTCCTCTCTCGCTCTTCATTTTCCTCTTCTTCCCGTTAATCTTCGTACCCTAGAAATCTCCAATTCATCATCTTTTCCCTAAATTCCAGCTTTATTTTCTCCAGATTGCTCCCCAAAACTAATTTCAAGCTGCTATTGCGGATTCAAGCTCCGAAATTTCCGATTTTTTCGGTTGATTTTTGAGAAATTCGATTGCCACTGTGCTACTTACTCCTGAGGAGTTAGCTTGAGCTGAATTAGGCGATCAAGGAGCGGTTTTTATTGACCTTTGGGATTTGATGGCCTGTGGCCATTATTGACAAATTTGAAGGAGAAGTAAAATTGGCTTAGGTTGCTGGTGCTTTTTTGGCTGATCGTTCTAGGGCTTGCTCTGATCGCTCGTCTTTTATCGAATTCCTTGGCCTCCGAGATCAGTATCACTTCTAGGTATTGCGAGCTCTTGCCTTGTGCTTTTAATTGTGGAAGCAATTCGAAAATGGCACGTAGTTTGCTCATTTCTGCTTTCTGTTTGCTCCGATATTTTTGCTTCTGTTTAATCTGCCACTTTGAAGTTCAATTTTGGCGTGTTTTAGGTTTCTGGGGGGATGAATTGGGTTGAATTGAAGAATAGTTAAGGATTCTAGTAATTCAAAGCTGGTTGGGTGCATTTGGGTTATGATCATTTTAGGCCAACTTGTAATGGTCAATTATCTATTTCGCACTAGCTTGGAGGATTGTACTGGTAGAGTGGTATTTGCTTGATTGTAAAATAACATTTATATTACCACAAAGAAGTAAAGATGAAGTGTTATGATTAATTACATTAGTTCTGTTGCAGATACAGCAAAAATAGGTAATCATGTTTTTTTTTGTTCTTCTAAATCTGTTGTGACATCTTCTAAACAATGCAGAAGTACAGAGTATTATCATTTGAATTTCTACTCTGATGCAAGATGTGTTTCACATAAATGATAGGGAATGTAACATATTTGATAAGATGCATTTTGGGGTTTTTTCAAGGAGTTTGTGAAGTTTCTGTCTTGTCAAGGTTTACTCGGATAAATTCCCAATTGTTGGGTTGAAAACTTGAAAGGATAGATTGAGTGACCAAGAGCGTACAAGTGTGTTCTTTCTGTTATGCTTACATGTTCTTTGCGATGTCATAAAAACCGATCACTCACACATGTTATTATTGCGCAGAGCCTTGGTAAAAGATTCAAAGATAGCATACCCGGTAAAGAGCTCAGTAAGAAAATTGCTTGAGCAATGATGGATTTTGAGATTGAATCTACTTTAGTTCCAGCAAGTTAACCTAGGCTTGAAAGCTCAAGTATTTTGGATAAAGCACCAACTAAGGCGGGAGAATCTTCTGACAATCAAATTATGTCCATCATAAGGTAATGAGTGCACCTCGAAAGTGGATCCTGGAAAGAGAGAGTTACATGACTGCAATTCGTGATTTCAACAGCTCAAAGCAGAAACCAATGAATCTATGTGAGAGCAGTGGTGCATCCAGGGTAGCTGAGTCCAGTACTTCTGAACATGAATCAGTAGCTGGTTATGTGATTATAGAAAAAACAGTACGAGCTTCTGATTCCTCAAAGGAGATTTTAGAAATAAAGCAAACAGTTGACCAGGTGAGATTGAAATCACTTACAGGTCAGGAAAAACAAGTAAAAATCCTTCCCAAGAAGGATATGGTAGGGCACTTTCATCAAGCTTGCCCGGAAGACTCCGCCAGAAAATTTCAAGCAATGAACAAAAAGCTTGATGTTGAAGTCAACAACGATGGGAAGGTTCAGCTGGCTGAATTGGCTACCATGGTGAGGGCTTTAAAAAAGGAAATGGAGATTGTGGAGGCTGTTGAGGTCGATGTTTCTAGAGAGTCACTCTGGGGTATGGTAAAAGAGGGAAGCTCTCTCCGAAGCTTACTAGAGTCTCTTGAGCTGAAGCTGGAAACATTCTTAACCCAGAAGCCTGAACTGAAAGATGATAAAGCAAGCACCGTTAAGATGCTTAAGAGGGGATGTGAGTTTGAAGCTTCCCTTGAAGGTGGAATTCCCAGGGAAGGAATGGCCGAAGAAAAGATTAATGCTGATTTACTAAGAACCAAATCCTGCAGAGCTGCACTTCAAGCAGCAGAACAACTTACATTAGCAGTTGAAGAAGCTTATAAAGATGAAGCATTCCAGGCCAGGAAATTGAATAATATGGAAACCTTATCTGGAGGAATTGATGCTGTATGTGTATCAAACTCTGAATCCTGTGCCAAGATCTTGACTTCTGGAGAGTCCTCTAGAGAGAAAGAAAAGGGGCCAAGCAAGTTAGCAGGGGGAGAAGTGGATGCCGCCTTGTCACAAGCTGGTGCAGATCTGACTGAAAGCTCCTTTCCAGAATTTTCAATCAGGTAAAAATTTGTCTTCTGATCCCACTGCTTTGGAGGAACAAATAGAGTTAACTAAAATTCTTTAGCTGTCTGTCGTCTTTAGCTTCTCTAACTGTTGTTTTTAATTGATTGGCAAGTTCTCATTTGGTAGAAAGCTCCTTGCTGGAGTCTTCAGAAATGATGAAAAGCTCCTTTTTAAAATCTTCACATATCCATTTCTTTCATGAGATGAAAGCTGGTTTTAAAAGTTCTTTTATTTAGTTTTTGTTGTCTTTTGTGATCCTTGTTATGCTTTTGCTGGGATTCTTCTTCTTCTGACCTTCTCTGTTGTATTGGATTGGCATAAAAATATTGGGGTTTTTGGTGCAGAAATTTTGTTTCTACCGCGCGCAATAAGGACATGAAAATTAATTGGCCTTTTTCAAGGAAAAGTCTGAAAATCTGCTTGAAGAATGGAGTAAAGAATGTGCTACCCCCCTTTCAGAGTTTTGATTCTGTCCGAAGCAACTTAGATAAACATTGCTTGGCTGAGACAGCCTCGCCTGCTAAAAGTAGTAGATTGGATAAGAATCCTTGTTGGCTAAAAAACCACCCAGTGCCCGGCTCAACTTATAGTGGGTCCGATCAGAAATCTGCACTTCATTGCACAGATTCAAACTCAACCCCATCTGGGCCACCTGCCAACCAATATTCTCAATCAGAGATGGAGTCAGTATCTACTAGCAAGATCCCTGTGTCTGAAACATCAGATAAACAGGGAGCTGCAGGTTCTGCTGTTAGACAGAAGACAAAAGTTACACCAATATTCAATCCCAATAAAAAGCGTAAGTTGGTGGTAAAACTGGGTGCTAACATGAATCGAGGAACAGCAGAAGATATGGCTTCAACTCGTAGTCTTCCTCCTGAAACAGTGGCGCCAAAAACTTGTCCTGTTTGTGGGAACTTCTCTTCACCATCGAATACCACATTGAATGCACATATTGATCAGTGCCTTTCAGTGGAGCCCACTTCTGACTGTATGAAAGGCTCTCAGACAGTTAAGCCTAGAATAAAGCCAAGAAAGATAAGGCTCATGTCTGATATTTGTGCCACAGCTCCGTGCTGCACTCTGGAAGAGCTGGATATAAGAAATGGTAGAATCCCAGTTGCAGATGCTGACCTGGCAGATCATACTAACAAATCTACAGAGAGTAGAAGTCAGAGAGATTCCTTAAGATGTATAAAGGACAATGGTGACGACAGTGCTGTTTATGTTGATGCTAATGGCACAAAAATCCGTATCTTGTCAAAGACTAATGATACATCACCAAATCTAAAGGGTCAAAAGGATTTGAAAACAAAGAAGTCACTGAAGAAGAAAGGAAGCAAGTTTCTTTCCTCGAGTAAAAAGCATCTCGCAAAATGTTTCAATTTACGTGAGGCTAATATAACCAAGGTATGCCATGCCCCTTTGGACACTTAATCGTTTCTGTGCTAATCCAGTAATTTGGGCTTTAATTATTGTTATTAGATTTCAGCACTTATTTTGCTAGTTAACGATAGAAACATTTTTGTTGTTATACCTCAGAAGTTCAGGAATGCGGGTGGATTGATTTTATTTTATTTTTGAAAAATTTAGTGAATTAATATTGGAGTGATCTTGTTTTCTAGATCTTATTAAGCTAAACTTTCATCAAATATGTTTTCTAAACAATATCATATTTAGTTTGCTTATGTTACGTCTAATACTTCATAGATGCTACATCATATGGAGTTTGCCTGAAAAGGCTGACTTTAACAAGCTGCCTACCATATATAAGGCAGAGTGATGACAACTTGGTGAATTAATATGCCCACTCTTTCCCCATTTCAATGCTTCTTACTGCTTGACAATGATTTACCATCTCTGGCTATGCATTAGTAATATGACTGCAAATATGTTTTACTGGAAAAGAAGAAAAAGTCTTGCTTGTGTACTTTACACCACTTTTGGTCTTTAGATGGATGGAATTTTATGCCTACTCAGCTGTTTTCTTTTCTCCCTTACAGGCTTGTGTTGATGGAAAAGTAAAACATCGGGATGAAGAGTTGTTCCCATCTTCCAAAATCCGTGAGCAAAATAAGGTTATTGAGTCAGGAAACTCCATGCAAGCTTTGTGTTCAGGACGCGCTTTATTGAGTGAGAACAGTTGCATTAAACGCAAACGTGGACGGCCCAGATCTAAAGTGCAAGCTACCAAAGACTTGCTTGCTGTGAGCTGTAAATTTTCTTCTGCTAACAGCAATATACACAAGGAAATTGAAAACTCTACTACAGTGAAGACAAGTGAACCGGTTCCTAACAGCATAAAAAGGAAGGACCAAAAGAGTGTGAACCAATTTACTAGAGAAGATTGTCTTGTGCCAGAAACTTCAGAGACTACCCAAATTCATTCTTCTCCAGATGAACTTGCGGTTGACGCTACTGACATTCCATTGAAAGATTCCAATGACACTTTCGCCTTTTCCAGAGTTGAGAGGTCCCGTCTCTGCAGTATAGATGAAGAAGCCCCAGTTCCCTTGTCTACTGAGATTGGACAGCAATGTAATTCAATGGAAGCTGAAGCTGTTGACCACCAATATGATAAGAATGAGTTAATCGGTACTAGCTCATCTGCTAAATTGCCCTCTTCAGATCCTGAATTGCTGCAATTTTCTGGGAATCTATTTGGTGCTTCATCAGCAATCCATTTAGACGACAACGAAATCGACGGAATGTTTAAAGCCACTGACGATGCTGGACATGGACTTTCGTTTCCTCTGGTCGAGTCAATATCAATTCCGGGTCCACCAGGGTCATATTTACCAAGCTTTAGAGATTCTTGCTTTGAATTTCTAGGGGGGAGCAGCTCAACTTTAGCCAATGGCTGGGCTCAATCTTCTCAAGATGCTGGTTTAGGATCTCCTACTGAAAAGCCAACGATTTTGGTCCCTGAATCTGTGGAACAAAATGCTGAAGTTGAAAAGCTTTCTTCAGATGTGGCCAGTTTGAAAGGCATTGCCTTGAATGAGGAATTAAATGTGCAAGACTCTGAGCTTCTAAGGCGAAGGATGGGAAATACAAAAGGAGAGTTCTCAGTTAGCAGTTCTGTGAAGGAGCTTTGTGAGCATCTGCCAAATGCTTCTGTAAGATCTGCTTGTCTGTCTCCTTCAGTTCTTAGGTTGTTGGGGAAGGACGTCATGGTCTTTAGCAGTGATAAAAATGCAACTGCAAATTGTAACAATATATGAACAGCTCAAAACTTGTTCAATAGCTATAATGTTATGTGAAGTGTCTCTGACAAATAAAGTACAAATTTTGAAACTGAGTTTACTTGATTCTACTAAATATAGTGATCAGGGTTGTCCTAATTACTAATATTTGATGGGTTGTGTGTGTTATTATACTCAATGAAGCTGTCTTTCCAAAAAAAAAAGGCAGAATTTTCTAAATTGCGGGATTTCCACATAAGTAATTGAAATTTTCACACTGAGTGCTTAAAAAATTCGACTAATAATTTTTCAAGTAAAGATAACTTGTAAATTAATTACACGTCAGCATTAATGAGTTATGACAGCCTTTTTGGATGTGTGACATTTCTGACGTGGCACACACTTTCTTTTTCTGGTTTGTATTTCCACTTCTTCAAATCTCTCTGTCTCTGTCTTGATCTCATGCCAAATTGAATGCGCTTTGATCAATTCGACAATTTTCCGGGTTCGTTTCCTGCAAGTTCCCATCTTTCTCGCGTTCTGTTGCATTGTCAATCAAGTACGTTTTTTCATGGCGAACTTCTATATCTGTAGTACCTGTATTATCGGAAAGTTTGCCTACCCTCTGTGAAAAAACGCAGATTTACGTCGACGATCAACAGCTCTCGCTAACTAGCTGGTGTGAATTTTCAGTGTTCTGTCAAATTAGGGATTTGTCTATATGTTTTACCCTGTTTTTTTGGGCTTTAATTGGTTAATTGTTCTTTACTTTTGGGTTGTCTTTTGACCCTGAATTCGAAGATCTGTTAGTCAGACGAATTTGACAAGCATTGAACTTTGAATTGAGATCGGAGTAATGGAGGAATTACCGATTATGTGCCCTGAATTCCTTGGCAAAATTGATCTGAAATTATCATCTTGTGCTTGTATTGTAACATAAAATTTTGCTTGTGGTATTGCCTGTTGTTCCTGACAGATCTTGGGGATCTATAAATTTCCCAAGAAAGTGAGGAAGATATGAACAGAAAGGAACAACCAAAGAGTAGAGGCTACCCTAAAATTAGGGTAGGAGAGATCGACACAAGCGTGCCCTTTCAGTCTGTCAGAGCTGCTGTCAACTTGTTTGATGAAGGTGCATTCTCAGGGAAAAAGCCTGTCATCAAGAGGGTGAAATCACATTCTGCTGAGGTACACCATTTTTGTTTTATCTTTCTGAATCCTTTCTTATCTTTTGTGTCACAAAAAGTTGAATGTGCAGCTTTTTTTTCTACATATTAAGGAAAATATATATGTCAGAGACACAGAGCTTCTTATAGCTGAGATAGAGCTCACGAAATTGAAGGAGCGGCTTAGAAATGCTGAGAATACGAAAGTGGAAGCCGTTGTAGAGCTTGAAAAGGCGAGGCGAAAGGCTGAGGATCTGAATCGGAAACTCAAAGCTGTCAATGAAGCGAAAGATGCGGCGAAAACTCAAGCTAAACGGCTTGAAGGGGAAAAAATCAGGAGCCTTGTTCTGAACAACGCTGATTTACAGCAGGAATTGGAAAGTGCAAGAGAGCGGTATATGAATGTACTAGAAGAACTCAGCTCTGCAAAGCAAGAGCTAACAAAGACACGTTGCAACTTGGATACATTTCGCAAGGAAAAAAGTAGTGCTGTCAAACAAGTTGAAGAAGCAGAAAACACAATGATAGCTAACAAGGAGAGGGCTCAGGAACTCTTAAAGGAAATCTCGAAGGCGAAGGAAACAATTGAGCAAGTACATCAAGCAACAATGAGAGCTAAACAGGTTTGGGCATTGAAGGCCAGCTTAGAAGAGTCTGCAAAGAAGTTGAAGGCGATGAAGAGTGAGTTTGATCCCGAAGTAATCAAACTTCTACAGAGCCAATTTGCTGAGAAAATGAGCAAGATTAGTAGCTTGCAGAAGGAAGTAGATGAAGCAAAAGCTTCAGAAAGGGAGATTCAGAGAGCAGTTGCATCGGAGGTGTACAGTGCAAATGAGTCGCTCCAAAGGGTTCTTGAAGAGAAGAGCGGGCACTGCAAGTTGGTGGAGTCACTGAAGTTAGAACTGGAGAAAATGAAAAAAGAGCATAAGGAAATGAGAATGAAGGAGGCGGAAACTGAATCGGATGCAGGGATTCTGCATTACAAGCTCGGAAAGAGCAAATCTGAGCTTGAGATGTGTCTTGCAATGGAAGCTAAAGCTAGAGGGGAGCTAGAGGAAATGATGACAACCCTTAACCAGGTTGTATCAGAGAAGGAGAGTGGTCGGCGGGATATAGAGAAGACGAAGATGGAGACGGAAGAATTAAAGAAGGAAGCCGAAGCAACAAGAGGGTCTCTGCAAGGAGAAAAGAAGCTTCTGGAGGCTGCACTTGAAGAAGCTCACCTGGCAAAAGATGCTGAGAAAATTGCACTTGAGAAAATCAAGACCTTATCAGAGATAACCAAGACAACGCGCTCTTCAACGTCAGAGTCAGGTGACAAGATTACTCTTTCAAGAGATGAGTTTGAGTCTCTGACTAAAAAAACAGAAAAAACAGAGAAGCTGGCATTGTTGAAGGTGGCTGCTGCAATGGCGCGAGTGGAAGCCGTGAAGGCTAGCGAGAACGAAGCATGTAAGAAGTTGGAGGCTGCTGAGAACGAGAGACGAGATATAAAAGGTTTAACTGATGGGGAACTGAAGAAAGCAGAGATGGCTGAGGCTGCAAAAAAGGCGGTTGAAGATGAGTTGAAGAGACGGGGAGAGAGAGAACAGAAGAAGGCAGCTGAAATTGTGCAAATGGATAGAGAGGTACCAGCCAAGAATTCTCCAATTCACCCTAAGATTCAGAAGCAGAAATCAGAGCTGTCAATAGTGAGTAAGAAGATGGAGAGGAGGAGGACTTTTATTTCAAGGAAACTAATGAGGCCCAGTTTCAGTAGCATTTTTCACAGGAAAAACAGTCAGATTGATTCCGGGTCTCCATCTCATCTACCTTGACAAATTAATGTTTAATCAAAAAAACAACTGATGTTTTATGATGAAATAAGAGAATTCATGAAGGATGTTTGAAAATGAAGTCCATGAGAATCATGAATACGTGTGCTTGAATCTGCATATGCCTTTTCTTGTTGAAATAAAGCATAAAGGAGCAATGCAATTACATTAGAACAATTGGACTATGATATATCATGCAAGTGAGCTAAAAAATAAGGAATTGTATATTCATCCAGCTGGCTGTTTGGGGGTTTTTAACTCTGAATTTTTGAAATCCATCAGTTAACCAACCTCCATGGAAGTGTAGAATCCCAAGAACAAGGAAAAAGTACCCTTGGATATTAATACTCATACTAGGCTATGATTTTTACCAATTTCAAAAAAAATTAACTGCGTGAGTATGCCAATCCAAACGGGAAAAAAATAATAATATCAACTAGTGAGTCAAAAGTCTACATTACTGAAGGGAGAATTACATCTACCCCATATATATTGAATCCTTTGCATTGAGCTGATGCAAAAGACATGAATAAAAGCTGAAGTTGTAACACAATACGTAGAAGTTCAGTAGTATACCTCTGCCCGGAACTAAGGGGCTGCCATAGCGGAGATCTCACCGCCTCGTACAATCTCTAGAAACATGCAGCAACCGTGTAACAACCCTCCATTTGGGTCATTAGTTGATCTTGACGTTCAGTCCATTAAATTGCTCAGACACAGTTCTAGATAGCATGCCCTTGTCCTCAAGCTTATGAAACTCAGTCTCTATGGTTTCAGCAATCTTGGCATCCTCAGGATCCGGATCCGGGAAAGCCACATGGACTGACCCTTCTTTGGGAGGGGTTTTTGAGTCTAACAAGGCAGCTTGATCCTTGGTGTAGTTGTAAAGCTGTTGGTGGAAACCGTGGTCCAAGGAAAAGCAGTTTTCGGTTGTTCCTCCATTCCTGGAATGTCGGGACGATCCAGAACCTTCCTTCTTGCAAAAATGAGGAAGGGATGCGTAGTCCATTATCTAATGCAAAAATATTGCCAGCATAACAAAGAGTTAGCCCATCAAACAAGAATTGAATACACAATGATGTACAGATAGCCTAATATGGAATAAAATGAATCCTGAAAAACGAGCATCTGGCTATTTTACCTTCAACAATTCATCCTTCCCACAACCTTGCAAAACTTGAATTCTCCTTCTTGTCCTTTCATGAAGAAGAGGCTTGACAACCTGTGCCAGTGGAAATTTTAAGTATTATGCCACAATGTGTAGAATGGTAACCCAACTGAAGATAAAGAGCAAACCTTCCAACATGCTGAAAATATGTACGGGGCATTGACTACATAGTATGTATCAGTTTTCTCTGGATAGTTCAAGTCATCAATGGTAGATATGACAGTAAGCAACTGTAAGGAATGCAGGCAGTGCACAATATTGTCAGGAATATCTTCGAAAACGAAGGCAACAGCTACAAGAAATTATGAAAAAGCTTAGGAGAACTAGAAATCTTGTGATAAATGCATCTATATTATTCCTGGACTTATACTTTTTTCATGTTTTCAACAAATGGGCAGTAATAATATCAAAAGTTCATGGAACTACCTTTAATTGGCTTAGCTGAGACAGCTTCAAACCCGACATGTCCAAAATCTTTATACAGGTACAAATAGGTCGGCCATGGTCCTTTGATGCAAGGGGCTGAAGCAACACAAGTGAAGGATGATAATTGATTAATGTACTAATTGCTGAGATATGTGAAATTGTGAATCATATATGTATATATATGTGTATATATATATATATATGGAAAGTGTGCTTACCAGTATTACTCGGTCTCTGTATTCATTTATTTGTATGTGAGACTGCACGTAGTAGTTGACCTGATATGGAAAGCCAAATGTAGAAACTGATCAAAACATGATAAACACATAAACAAAACTCAATATATTGGTAGAAAGGAGCATGTAATGATGTAAGTGGTTTCTATCATTTGAAGTCAAGGTAGGTAATGCTAGATCGGTTTAACAGAGAATGATCACAAGTCAACTTAATTTAGTCAGGAAAAAAAGGTAGGACAACAAATAGATGTTAGACAATGTGAAAAGAAAGGAACTGAGAAACAGATATTAGACAATGTGAAAAGAAAGGAACTGAGAAACAGATATTAGACAACAAACATGACCTACAAATTAAACTTTTACTTGTTCATGTAATTTCCAGAGACAAACCAAAATGGATTCGAAATGGCCATAGAGTGTTAATCTGTATAAAATTTAAATACAGAAAATATCCTTACAGAAGCCTTGTCGTACGTGCTATGCCCCACACCAACTGCAATGACAGGAAGACCCTGATATATGTGGGAAAGTGTAAATTTTAAATTTTATGCATAAATACATTTTAGAGGTAAAAGGAGAAAGGTTGAGAAGAAATCATACCTCTTTGGAGTATCCTGACATTCCTAGAAGTTGTGAATCACGTATTGACCTATACAAATCACTCGGAATGATTGGCTTCTGCACCACAGAAAAGCAGCAACACCACTTAGTCAGCATACATGTTTATGGTTTAGTTCACAAATACATTGTTGAGAGGACATCAAAGATCTTCATTCAATATGACACTTACCGCTAATATAATATCAATCTCATTTTGCACCCTCCAGTTTAAACAATCAATCAACTGAAAGGATTACAAGATTAGGAAAAATACATCACAAGCAAATACCATGCACTCGAAATTTGATAGGAGATGACAATACCATTTTATGTGCCTTGTCAACATTCCAATCTCTAGCTCTTAGAAATCGCACTAGAGTTTCTCTTACCAACCCTTGATGCAGACACTGAAATATACGAAACCGAGCTACAATCAAAATTAATTACCAAACACTTCAAAAGCTTTTCCAACCACTGTTTTTTAAAAGTTCTTTTGGGTTCATATACTATATGTATGCTTATAGCAAGGCGATCACGCCTAAAAGCATTAGAATGAGTGATATTATAATCAAACAACTGATTATGAATGGTCATCCAGAGCAAGAAAATTCTAGATTTGAGCAATATAATCCAACAAGACACAAGATCCAATCTTTTTGGCCACTAAAAGACATGGAGAAAGAAAGTTAAAAAGCAGAAATCTATGCACTCAATTGTGGGTAAGCTAAGAAAGAACAGATCTAGCAAATTGAATTCAATGATCATGATCTGATGAATCACAAGCATGTGATACAATCAAACTGAGAGTGAAAAGCATGAATCTTTGGGGAAATCCGTACTTGCACAGCCACATTCAGCTAGTTTAGCAATGTACAGACAAAAAAAATGGATAGAAGGGGTGAACTTCCGACAACGTTTGTTAAGCCTATATATAGTAAGAAACACAATTGGGCTTCAGAAACAGCAATTGAATCCCATGGCCATTTGAAATCTTAAACAAATTATCATGATCAACCAACTTAGAAGAAAAACAACTGATTAGCTTGAATAACAACAACAACAACAAAACTATTCAGGAACAGTGAATCTAACCCGGAAGGTATGCTTCAGTGGAATCTCAACTGCATCAAGAGAAGAAGAACAACAAGGATCAGTAGATCAGCAAAATGAGAGTTACCCACTTCAAAATGAAACTCAAGGGGAGATCCAATCCATCAAAAAAACAAAAAAGGTAAGAACTTTTTTACTGACCACCATCCATCAATGTCTGTAGCTCCTTGATAGCACCCTCATTGAAAAAATCCATCTCGGAATTTCAACAGAAATCCCCAAAATCGGAAGTTTGTGAACACCCCAGAAGGCTGATCTGTTGAAATTGTGAGGGAACTTGGTTCTTGAGTAGCACCCTTTTCAGAGTGCTGGTGAGAATTTAGAAATTGATACCAAACAAGGGGGATATAAAACTTTCAGGGGTAGATTTGGGATGTTAAAATGTTGAGTCGTCGTCAATGAAAATACAACCTACAATTTCTCGTGTTTCTTCCTTCCTTTCACGGCTTCAAATCCCTTCCCAAAAAATATTTTATTTCCAAAATGGACGTGCTTAAAAAAAATGGAGTAATGTTGTTGATTTTACCGTATGATGCGCATTGGACAAAAACGCAAAAAAGTTTACGTGGATTGATTTTGACATCATACAATGGTAGTTGCGATCATTGAAAATCTTAAATACACTAATGGAGGCACTATGATTTTGAATTACCGACATAAAAAGAGACTACATATAGTATTTATTACGATATGTATTTCTAGACATACATCTGTATTTGCAAGATAATCTGCAAAAGGAGGCCCTTGTTATATTATGACTTTTATTTCTTTGCGTTATTCTCTTCATTTAAAATAAAGTAGAACCAGGGGCGGAACCAGAATAAATATATTGAGGGGGCCAAATTTTTTTTTAATTAAGTATAACGACCTTAAAACTTATAATAATAACATAATGATTAGTTTAGTTTTTAGCTAAAAAATTACTTTAATATATTATAGAGAATAATTTATTTCTTAACTCTATCAAAATCTCTAAATAATTTTCTAAAAAATCGATTATACCTCATTTTTTTTAATAGTAATTAGGAGCAATGTTATCAGAATCCCGACTCGATCCTACGATCCTAACGATTTTACGACCCAAAAGTCATAAATCGATCCACGATCCTAAGTAGGATCTTATTAAACTAGGATCTTAAATGATTTAACATAAAATTCTAATTGGATTTTGATTTTACACACGACTCTAACGATTCTACAACGATTCTAACGATCCTACAAGTGATTCTTGCGATCCCAAACAATCACTATTATATTTATATATTATTACTAAGATCAAAGTTTATGTCTCTTTTCCATTAAATTATTAACCCGACTCATCTTAAAATATTTTTACTCATCAAATTAATTATGTTTATAAAATTTCAGAGTTTATATATAAGAAAATATACAATATATTAAGTCATTGTATATTTTTTTAGTTATAATGCAGGATCTTACGATCCTAACGATTCGATTCTACGATCCGATCCTGCTACCCCCTTCCGATCCAATCCAAGAATCCCGATCCTGACAACTATGATTAGGACCATAATTATCTTCGTTTTCATTGTAAAAGCCTAAAATATATTATCACCGCTTAATCACCACTTGTGTATAATTATCATCGTTTTTATTGAAAAGATACCAACATGTTTAAAAAAAAACGTGTATGATTCAATATATCTCACCAATAACATATTGTTTTGAAGCTAATATAAAAGTATAAGGTTTAGGAAAAGAAAAAAATATTTAGAATAAGTAAATAACTTTTAAAAGTGGTTTATAGAAGTCCAATCTTTCAATGTGCATAACTTTTTGCTCAGATGTCAGATTAAAGCGTATAATATATCAAATCGAAGGTCTCGAAAAGAGAAACATATATACCAAAAAACAAATTGGATTGGGGGGGGGGCATGGCCCCCACTGGCCACAACATAGTTCCGCCTATGAGTAAAACAAATAATTTATTAGATAAAACACAATTTTGAAAAAATCAACGCATCCTATTATCTGTTATAAGAGAATTTATAATTAAAGGCATAAAATTTAAAGCTTTTAAAATTGATTAGAGTGATATAATTAAGTTTGTAAGACAAAATAATTTTATTGGATTACTAACTTTTTATCTAAAAGTTTTACGTTCTAAAGGTATATGATACTATAATGTCGAAACTAGAAACTAAAGCTCAAATTTAAATTATATTAAATTTTAACAAATCCAAATTCATTAAACAATTTTAAAATTTGACTCCAAAATTAATCCTATACTTTTAGAATATAGGATTAACTAGGGTACATAATTAGGATATGAAAAAGAAAGATAGGTGTACAACTATCTCAAATATACCCTTATGACATGATATGATTTGATTATGAGTGAGCCTAAAAAAGTTTGCTCTACCACACCTACTTTACAAAAAAACACAAGAATATACCCTCATCATTATCAGGATATCAACTCTTCGTATTAGGTTACTACCACATGATACATTTCAGCCATATTCGACCACTTTGATTCATATTAATGCGTTTTTCCCCGAAAAATTCGGCAAGCAATAGCTCATATTCTTGTCAAATTCACGTCGTGGACTGATAATGATGAGGGTATATTCTTGAAATTTTCTAATGTGTGACCCTAACCATGTAACCAAAAGGTAAAAAAATTGTTTTCCGATCTAATAATATTTGGTTATAAAACTTGTCCTCGGATCGAATAGGAGACGGTCCTCTTCGTTATCTATTAATATGTAATTAACATCCAAGCGAAAAAAGAAAGAAAGATGAGTCTTTTTTTTTTCGAAAAAACGAGGCTACGTCCTTGCAGGCAATGGAAGAGCTAACACATTGTCAATCTAGGGAGAGTCGAGAGCCTAACCCCCAACATCATCCAACAAGAGAGAAATAACATCATTAGGCTGTTCGTCAAGAAAATGTGAAACAAACGGAAATGAAAAAACAGTCCTAGCTAGGGGGGTGGCTGTAACGCTCACTTTCCTGAAGACATGGGTGACACGGGCGTTTGAAGCCTGTATAAGTAAGCGTTGACACTCTCTGATCAAGCTAGAGAGGGGGTGGGTCGAACATGACGATTTCACGATTAAACCCACCTCGAGCAAAGAATCAGATTCTAACCAAACATAATTCACTTTTAGAGAATCAAAAATTTTAGTCACGATTAAAATGGTCGAATATATAGCTCATTTATAGTGAAATATCATAGCTACCTGAAAAGGAGGCTTCTCTAAGACAATTATGTGGTGTTAAGTATTCTTAGCTAATTGTTTAAAAGAGCCACTTACGTACCTCTAAGACAAATAACTAACAATTGGTACTTTGAGCCTTTCACTGATGTCTTCATATAACGTCATTTTATATCATTTTTTAATCTGGTCAAATAATGACCATTTCACTATATATAGCAGTATATATATCATCTAGGACTAGAGGACACATAAAAAAACGAGTATGGGTCCTATTATTTTTTGTAGAATGTACATATTATATGTCTTCATTTGTTTTGTTGTCACTTGAATTGGCATGTCGTGACACTACACATTACACAAGGTCGGTTTTGTCACTATATATCCACCTTAGTGGATTAAAAATATCAATCTTGTTCAAGTTATAATTCAGAGTTTTAGTTCACATCTTAAAAATATCAGTGGGAAGCATAATTGAATAGGGTTAATTGATATGAACACAAGTTAGAAATAACAACAACCAAGTAATTTTATAGTAGTAATTTGTTTGGTTGAAAATTTTAATACGGAGTAGTTTATTCATATATGTACAGTATGTATACAGAGTTGTACATGAAGTCTTTTTTTTTTTTTTTATCTGAACTCGAGAGCCCTGCTCTCAACTACTCTAACGGGGAGTTTACAAGGCAAAGACGGGAGGAGGCCACCCCTAACCCCCTGTTTGGATGGGGGTTTACAAAGGGAAAGTAAGAGAAAGGATGACAGGGGAAGAGAAGAGAAAGTAAAGGAAAGTATAAGAATCTTAATAAATATTGTTTGGAAGGAAGGGAAAGTAAAGAAATTGATTTTACGTACGTTGTTTGTGTAGGAGAGGAAAGGAAAGGAAATCAGGTCAAAAAAAATTAAAACATTTTGATCTTTTTCTTTTAAATTAAATCATGTTTCACAATCCACCCAAATCCCCTCAATTTTGGGGGAATCCACTTTCCTCTCCATTCCCGTATAATTTTCCTACCCTTTCCTGGCACTTACTCTCCAATCCTTTTTATTAATTCACCCAAACACCTAATTAATTTTCCTTTCCCATCCTCTCCCCCATTATCCTTCTCAATCCCTCCTTCCAAACAGAGGGGCCGAACAAAACGAAACGAGGCCAAGGGGCAACGCATGCCCAAGTGTGGCGAGTCCATCGGCGACTCTATTGTCCTCCCTAAACACATGTCGGGTGTGGACTTCCCACTCCCTACCCAAAAAGCCGTGGCACATGTGCACCAGGCTCGCACAGGGATGTGACGCCCCCCCCCCCCCGACTAGATCATCTTGACCGCGAGTGCCGAGTCCATCTCGAGGTTGAGTCTTCGACACCCACTGTCCCAGGCCAAGCTCAGCCCGTGAAGCGCACCCCATCCACCGACCCTCGTCATCGCCCCTGTCTCGTGGTGATCGTGCACCACCCCTCCCTCGGTCTCGACCACGCGATCAAGCGATCTTCCGCTGATAGTGATAGGATCTCTGGCCAGATGCCGTCGCACCCTCTCCGCGTTCCTCATAATACGACCTTTCCTCGCTAGCCATAAGAACATTCTTATCCTCTCTGGCACTTTTATCTTCCAAATAGTCTCCCAAATTCCCCTTCTTTGTGGTTGGGCCTCACTCTCTCTCCAGGATCCCCACCTATACGCTGAGCTAACGGTGTAGGTTCCCGTCGATGACCCCTTCCAGATCAGCCTATCCTCATCTTGCTGGTCGTCAGTGATAGCCGTCGCCGCCAGACGCAATAGTACCTCTGATGGGAGGAGGGGCTCGATGGCCTCCCAATCCCAACCCCTTTCCGGGCACCACATATCTCTCACCTTCTTGTCTTGAGATCCCTCCTCAATCACACCTCTCGCGAGCTCACCTAATTAAGGGTGTTTCCATCAACCAAGCATCCTTCCAGAACCTGACCGACTTACCATTTACCACCCTCCATCCTATCCCTTCTCTAACAACCTTATTGAAGCCCCATTCAATGCTTTTCCAGGTCGACGACGGAGCTCTCTTAGCCCTTCTAGCTTAATATGGAAGGCCAGTTTCAAGACTAAGCAAACTACTATATTCACTTTATGTAAAAAATAATGGCAAAGTATAATATTACATTGATCATATTTAACCACCCAAAAAAATACAACAACAACAATAGTTTTCAAGAGCCCGAATCGTTGGGCTATTTAATGGCTCTCCAATAAAGTTCATCGTATTTTCTGGAATTTGATTAATGGGATCAAACTTTCAGAAAGAATAACACTTGTAGAGTGATTCTACAATATTGTTTTTGATTGATTGTATAAGGTTAAAAGTGTTTGATTACAACTTAAATTAGGATGCAAAAACTCGATTTTGACAAAATCAAATTCCTTATTCACATTAAAATCACAATTCATAAAAAGCAAAGAATTCTTCTCTTCACATTCCCTTGAATCACCAAAGCCAAAAAAAAACAAGTAACATCAAACTAATAAACCAGAAAAAAAAATCCCCATCAATTCCTGAAGCTTACAATTTCACATCCTTATTTGTGCTTCGGCTCCAAGAAATCAACAATTCCAAACCCAAATCCTTTCAAGATTTCAACTTTTGGGCTTACCTTCTTCAAAAGAAATCAAATTCCAGATAATTCTCAGGTCCCTTTTGATCAGGAGGAGCATTATTACCACTAGAATTCATACCCGCCATGGCATGGTTTCCACTTGATGATGAAGCCGACGACACAGGAGACGGGATCGGGATCCGCTCGAACTCGACGGGCCGAGGAACTTCCGGTGGGCTAGCACACCGAATCAGTGCCCAGTTCACACCTTCAAAGAAAGGGTGTTGCTTAATCTCCGTTGCCCCGCGCTTATAAGCCAGCCTATGCTGAGGCTCCTTGACAAGCAAGCCTCTTATGAGATCCCTCGCCTGAAAACTGACAGCTGGCGACTCCGGGAACCTCAAGGGCTGGCCCACCACATTGAACAGCGTGGCCCGGTTCCCGGACCCCTTGAAAGGCGTCTTCCCGAACAGAAGCTCGTATAGGAAGATCCCGAACGTCCACCAGTCCACTGCGCTCCCGTGGCCCTCACCCTTGATGATCTCGGGGGCTAAGTACTCGTGCGTCCCGACAAACGACATCGATCGAGCCCCCGTGGGCTCGGCGATGAGCTCGGGGAGCGGGCTGACTTGGTTCCCGACCTCGTTCGGTTTCGGCTTTCGGTCTTTCTTGGGTTTCTTGCTGGAGAAGAAACGGGGTGAGAAGCAGCTTGTGGGGACCGCCGTGCATGAGGGTTGGATGCATGAGGGCTCGATGCAGTAGCCCGAGCTCTTTTTTAGGCCGTTCGAATCGGGGTTTGAGGACTTGACGAGGGTCGGGCTGACGGCACAGCGGAGGGAGAGGTCGAAATCAGAAAGCATGATGTGGCCATCGTCTCGTACCAGGACGTTTTCGGGCTTGAGGTCGCGGTAGATGATCCCAAGCATGTGAAGGTATTCGAGAGAGAGGAGGACCTCTGCTACATAAAACCTGTGCATGATACGACTAATAAGAAAGATGCCCACACAACAGCAAGACATATTCCTTTTCTGGATTTTACATAGCAATTCAACTATTCTAAGAAAATTAAATATCTAAGACATGTGTTTAAAGATTGTAATCAACAGAAGAAAAGAGTAGGCTTATACATACATAGAAGAAAGATTCTGAACCTCTATTGACATTTATCACTGCACAAACTATTAAACTTGAGATGAAAAACATGATTCAAACTAAACAAGTTGCAAATTCCTGCAGACTAGCACAAATGCACAATTAATCTCCTATAATACCAATATAACTTTTTTTAACCTTATATTGTAGGATTAAATAGAAAATGGCAAGACATAGGTTAGGAAATTTACAGCAAACCATATTAACAAGTAGCAAATAAGTATTCCAGCAGACTAGCACAATTGAGACCCCCTATAATTACATGAGTAATTTGGACAAGCATATATTTTATCATATTGAACAATTTCAGCCTTACTAAACAGGGTAATGGTCAAATTTGTAGGATGTCAAAGATGTACACAAAACATGGATATGGTGGAACTTGTAAGATAATGGAGTAGATGTAGATAGCTAATAGAAGATAGAGATCATACTTAACAGCTTGCTCGGTGAAGTACTTCCCCGGTTGCCTCTGCCTTAAAGTGTGCAAATCTCCTCCAGGGCAAAACTCCATAACCAAGCACGAAAACTTATCGGTTTCAAAGTGGGTATACAGAGTTGGAAGAAAGGGATGATCCAAAGACTGCAGGATTTCCCTTTCAGTCTGCGCCCTCAGCAGCTTTTTACGGCTTGCAAGGGATTGTTTGTCCATTACTTTCATGGCAAAGTAGCATTTAGTTCCTGTTAGCTCTGAGAGGTAAACGCTCCCAATATCACCACACCCCAATCTCTTCAAAAGCCGAAAATGATTCAAGCCCAGATTCCCGTCTTTTGACCGTACAGCTTGAATTGCTTCCCACCTCAAATCCTGAGATTTGTGAGGCTTGTTCACACTGCTATTTAAACTACTGCAAGAGCTTTCATCGCTCAAATCACTGCCGGTACTCCCTCTACACAAACTGCTTTTACCGCTGGTCTTTGCAGCGCTGTCACTAACTTTAGCTGAAGATGAACCGATTTCTTGCTCCGTCACAGCCATTGAGCGAGCAGTTGATTCATCATCACTCAGCATCAACTTTGAACTGACTTGGTCTGCTAGCTCACTAGGAGACGATCTGTTTTGACCGCCATTTGTTACTACCTGCTTTTCCGAAACTTGTCTGAAATGCTTAGGTGGTTTATTGGGATCTGATTTACTACTGGCCCTTGGAAACTGTAAAGGTATAGCTCTCGTACCGGATTTTGTGGCCATTGGAAACTACGCAAAAATTTCTTGATAACACAGATCAAGCATGCCCATCACCGATCTTCAAGGTATCTGTCCCACAAGTTGTATCCACAAGAGATTTGGCCTCTAACGCCATCGAAATCAGGCTACCCTTCTGCAATACAATAAAGAAAAACCTTCAAATATCTAGTTATGACAGGCAAATGCTGCTCATAAGAACAGTGAAATTATACTGCTAGAAGTTATATTACAGACCAATCAGAGGTAGCTAAAGTACAAAGACAGCTTAAATGCCCCATCACCTGATCAGATAAATTTGCAAATACACAAGACATGGACAAATCTCATTGTTGAAAGCTTGAGAAAAGTTGTACAATAAAGGAGATAAGTGTCAACTACATAAATAATAAAATATGAAGTCTGCAAATAAGAAAGAGAGAGAGCCCTTCCAAAAGATAGAGATTTGGAGAGTGTTCAAGCAAAAAGATCACCATGCATACAAATAACTATCCTTTGTCCAAAAATCAAGTGGAGGGAATTCATACACCAGCACAGATCATCATCAGAATCACAAAAGCCCAACAGGGTGTTTGTTGCTACAATTGAAAAGTCAAGAAAAGGGGTGAAAATCATCTCAATCCAACCACTGTTAACAGTGATCAGTCAATCAAAAGCCAAACAAAGAGCGACAAACGAACAGAAACAAGAAAGAAAAGGGCAAGAAACGAACAATCAATCAAACCGCAAGCAAGCAACAAATTCCGTCAAATCAAAAAAAAAAACACCCAATTCGCCATCAAAACCCTAAAAGCTGGACCCAAAGACAGAACCTATCAATTAGCAAAACCCCAGATGCTAGAATACAAGAACAACGATTAGAGGAGCAAGACCCATCAAGCGAAAGGCCCGAGCAATGGGAAATTGACAGGAAAGAAAGAAACCCAAATGGGTTACCTGGCCGAAATCGCAAAGATCGAAACTTTAGGTCTTGGCTTGAAAGTCTGGGTCGAAATGGGAGAAATATACAAAAATGAAAAATGGGAAGGAGTATGAGAGTAGAAGAAAGAGAAGCGGGCGGGAGAGAGAAAGGGAAAGCTGCTCAACTAACGTGTAGAGAGAGAAAATTAGAAGAGGGAGGGAGAGATCGAAGATAGTGTTTGTGGGCTACCATCAAGAAGAGAAGAGGAGTGGAAACTCCAAAACAGAGTGGTCAAAGCTAAAGTAAAAGCCTTTTCTCTATATTTTTTTTATATTACACTAGTAATTTGTTTATAAACTGCATAAAATCACTACTTTAAGTACTTTCTAATAAAGGTTGTATTTTTCTACCAATTATAAAATGAGGATAGTATTTGATCAATTTTTCTGAATGCCTTACTCTATGATATATATGTGCATTCATTTATCCTTTCTAAATGAATGTAAATATAAATAAAATCTCATTTTAATTTTTAATTAAAATTAATTTTTTGAAATAGTGTTCATAAACTTATTAGTTTTATAAGAATCTATTTGTCAAACTTGTGCTCAATTATTTAGACTTTATCTTGTTCCAAACTGAATCAACATTTGGGCCTCCTAGTCCCAGGGTGCTCCAACTCCAGCCTGTCTTTCATGCTTTCTATGAATATCTTAGCTTAGTATTAATTGTCAATGTTTTTTTGTCAATTTTTTGTTCAATTATTTAGTTGCTGATCTCAGAAAATATCTTAGTTTTTAATAGAAAAATGCATAGATTTTTTTTAACTAAGCAAATGGAAAAATGGATATAATAACTAAGCAAATGGATAGATGCAAAACATGGTTTTACTTACATACATGAATTCTTCCACTAATTTTTTAAACTTTAGTGCTACGAATAAACACCTACATCATATATTAATTATATCCATAAAACCCTTCAATGTTTTCCCATTTCAAATGATAAGTCTGCCCTTTTCTGAATTATATACAATTATGAAGAGTTTATATCTCAAATTGAACCATCAAAAACACTCTTGAGAAACTTAAATAAAAGAACATACATTTGATAACCTTTAGTTATGAATAAGATGGTGACCATTGGCCACCATTCAAATCATTCATTCATTTAATTGCAATGTATCAATATTTGGTGCATTAAGAAACCATAGCCATACATATCTAACCAACAAGTATGTGGGTCTCATGATACAGATAGATGCATAAATAGTGATTATCCAAAATTGATATTTCAGCTAAAAATCATATTTTAGAATTGTCATTTGTAATATATAAATATATATGGCTTGCATAAGTCTTAAAAATAATAAACATACGTGTGGGTGGGTCTTGATTATTTATTGTCCATATACTGCAATATATGATATTTAAAAAGATTTTTCCAAAAAAAAACCTTTAAATTCTGTTAGCATTGTTTTTATAATTGCTTTAAGCTAACACATGATTATTTATAGTCTCTAGGAAAATCCTCACACTTGAAAAATGTCACCCCAAACTAATAATTACATCAGTTTTATTATCATAACCCTAGAAGAAGAAGAAGAAAAAAAAACCAATCAATTTATACAAAAACAGTAAAATACTTAGCTTAAAAAATTATCACAAGCATAAATGAGATGTAATTTGACTAATATATCGAATTTAAGCTCACATATATATGATCACCATCACCTTTCCACATACATCAACAAAGCTATTCTTTTCACTTTTCAATGATCTATAATATTTACAATAATTGTTAATCTTTGTTTTGGTGGACCTCTTGGGAGACACATGAGAATGTAGGTTGAGTGGACACTGCTCAAGGTTTAAAAAAAAATGAGATTAACCATCTAGCTCTTATTTCTTGCAATTTGCATTGCTCCATGTGCTCCAACTTCCTATTGCATCTTTGTTGATTCTTGCAAATAATCATATGAAACATAAATCTAAGTTTTTTACATACCCATATCACCAATCTTCATATAAAAAACTATATCTTATAACATCTAGTCTAGAAGGAGGAGAAGGAGACTGTTGTTTTATGTGCAAGCTAGCAAAAAAATAATAGATTCAAATCAATCTTACAAGCTTAGGAGCTCTAATTAATTAACAATACATAATGTGTCATTAGTTTTAAGCATCCGAGGTGAGATATCACATGCAAATGCATGTGCATTGATTTGTAGATGCAGAAATATATATAGAATGGCCAGTTTTGGACTTGAGTATGGTCATGTACTTATCCCTAAATCTAGCATCAATTATTTTTGTTTAGGTTGATAAATGATAATACATTCAATAATTCAGAATGAGCAAATTACGGTATGAATGGACAAAACAGATAGAGATCAGGGCAAATTAATTAAGCCTACCTCCATAGATATATGTTTGAGTAGGGTTATGGAGCTTGCCCTAGATTAACAAGCTGGTTCTTGCTGTCGTTTAGTTTAAGTATCTTAGTTCATTGGGGGAAAAAATGATTTTAAAGGTTTGAAAAAGGCAATTTTTTTTTTCCATTGACAAGAACTTGAGAAGTTGTCCAACTTTAACACTTTACAGAGGAGTTCACATACATAATTCTAGGAAGAAAAAAGGCTGTATATCTTTCTTTTCTTCCTCCTTTATGAGAAATCATTTTTTCTTTTTAATGGCGGATTGTAGTTTAAAAGCCTAAAATTGGGACCACATTTACACTATAATCAACTTTAGAAGGTTGTTTGATTATGAGCATAATATATCATGTGATCCACTATTTGTTAATATAAACAAAGTATATTTTCCAAAAGATTCGAATCGAATTTACTATTATGTCACTTACTTAGGGCTAGAGTGGGGTGAACACGAGAAAGCATAATTTTCAAGGAAATTAATTCATCAAAAATTATTTAATAGAATTTGTATTTCATATATTGAGAAATCATATTTGATGTATTTTCAAAATTATGCATAAGAATATTTTACCTACTTTCCTCTAAGTAATTAAAATGATCATGAAATACAAGAATTGAAAGATCTCAAGAAGGTAAATAATGTTAAGGCTCCGTTCGACAGCATACCGAAAAAAAATATGTTATGGTTGTTTGATTAATATGAAAGCTTATTAAAGCTTATCGGAGCATACCGAAAAAAAAAGCTCGTGAATATGTATTCAGTAAAACTAGCTTATCATACCTTATAAAAACTTATGGAAGCTTAAATCTGTCAAAAAAATAAAATAATAAGTCTTCCCCAATATTATGAGAGCTTATGAAAGTTTATTTATTTATTCCATTTATTTTTTTTCTATCTCAAACACCCAATTTAAAAATAATTTCAACTTCAGCATCAACTATAATTTCAGCTTCAACATCAACTACTATAATTCCCACTTGAGCTCATATAAGTGCAATGTGAACTCATATAAGTATATAGTTTTCCGAACAAAGCCTAAATCTTCCTCTTATATATAGTAGTAATGTATGTTGTTATTATGGACAAAGGATAAAAAACAATGGACTTAAGTTCAACTCCATTGTTGAACTATTGAATTTTCAAAAAAAAGAAAAAAAAAAGTAGATAAAATACATAAAGAGCCATACAACTATTATGCACATGGCAACCAATTTAAGACCTAAAAAGGCCCTTTTGATTACTTTAGTGTGTGTACCAAGCTGGGACTGGGGTCTGCAAGCCATAACTTGTCTTGCTGTTTGTATAGTTGTTGGTTAAGTGGCCCTTTCAAGAGGAAGAATGCACTTCATCAAGTACAAAAGCTGTCAATTTTTCATTCTATGTTTTAATCACTCCTTAAAATGTACTTGCATTGCATATACCCTTAAATGCTCTTAACCAGCAAAAAAGCTGGCCCTAGAATCAAACAAATCCTCTAGCTTGCTTCAGCATCAGGAAATAAAATTCTCTTCCCAGATGGGTTTTGTATCTTAATCTTCTTATTAAACAGAGATTAGGTCCAAATTGTTAGGTGAAACACAAGCAGACTGCAGACATCAAATGGAGGAGATTAAAGAATTAATTAGGACTCCTCTTTAAGCATCCATCTGCTATAATGAGAAAAGTCAAGGCAAGACCAATCCAAACTGGCATATATATTCACAAAAGACCTGTCCACTGCCCAACAAAAGCACAGGAATCCTAAGCACAAAAGGCCAAAAAAATATTCCTTTTTACTCGTAAAACTAACAGAGCATAGAGGCAAAAAACATGTGAGAGCCATAAAACTCAACAAAGAATCCTTTGGTTCATACAAAACCTTGTGTCAATGCCAGTTTTAATTTCTTCTTGATCATAAAGACAATCACAGAACTGAAAGAAAAGGTGACATGAGCCAAAAAGGGTACTACTACAAATATTTCCAAGGGACTAGTAGCACTAGTACAAAGCTGATGACTAAAACTAGGATGATGATTTCTTTAAAACAAAATCTTGGATCTCCATATGAGCACATATAATTATCATAAAAAATGTAGACATTATTAGTACGGGAAAGACATGGAAAAACAAACCCGTCTGATATACATTAGTATCACTGAGTGCCTCGTAAATGCGCTATCTTCCACTAATCCATTCTTGAACTGAATCGTGAATGATCATGAAAGCTCTGTCATTACACGTTCACATTTGGCCTCCAAAATCTTCACAGCTTCAGTGAAGAGCACCTCCGGAGGTAAAGCACCCGTTGATTCAATGGTAACTAGGCAGCACAAGAAACAAATATTAGATGACACACTCTAGATACATGCAAGGAAAAACTTTTCACAAAATGTTAGTATATAAAAATTGCAGCAATAGAGCAACACATGCTCAAAGTGTGAATGAAGAGAACAAACACAGATGAAATAATTAATAATATCATGACCACATCTACCAAAGGAAATATATGGCTTCTACAGTGCATTAACACATGCAAATGTAAATCACAAAAAAATAAAAAAAATCCACCTACAATAGTTTTATACTTTTACCATCGTATTTGTCCTTAGAAGAGAAATGTTCAAAATAACATTAGCACAGAAATCTCCATCATATGACCTCCTTTAGAATGCCACCACTATTCTGTATTAAGGATAGGGGTAAATATGACCATACATAGAGATTGGATCTCATTTTTAAAGTAGGCAAAGCAAACTAGTCATTTGACATTCAACTTCCAAAGATCAGAACTAAATCTCATATGTCAAGACTTGAACACTTATTCTGTTTTCCCAACGGCATCCAACTTGTTTTTCACAAACCTTGTGGAAATTCCAGAGCCATTCTCTCATAGCAATCTCATAAAATCATCATCTGAACAAATTTTCAAAACTTACCTAATTTCATATCATTAGAATAAAGAAATTTTGTACCCAGCTCCATAATCAGTTTACTCATAGAGTGTGTTTTTCTAACATTGGAAAAACTATGGTAGACAATGATATCCCTTCAGCCTATGCCAGTATTTTTCGGTGATGGACGGACATGGACAATATATATAGCTTAATTTAGTGTTCCTACAGAAGTTGTTAATACAATGTACATACATATATAATTACTAGTGAAAATAAAGTTAGCCTTCCCCTCAGAAAGAAAAGATTTGGAAGGAAAAACGGAACATACATATAAAATGATCTTTCTTGCGTCTCAGAGCAACATATTTATCCCATCCTTCCTCTCGAATGCACTCCCTACAGAGTGTGCAGTCCCTGGGCCGAGAAGCTGTTGCCTTTCTACCTGTTCAGCAAACAAGTGATAAACATGCAACCGTGAGTCCTTTAAAAGAGCAGGAAACATGAGACAACTCAACCAAGCATATATTTCAGGAAAAGATGGATGATAAAAGATAGTTTTTAATGAAAAGGAATGTTGTTACCAGTAGGAGTATCTTCTATGTCAAACACATTCTTTGGGCATTTCTTAACAAGCGTTTCTGCTTGTTCATCACGGACATCTTGCAATAGAACAACCTATTCACAACAAGAAATATTAGTGTATAGAAATATCTTTTGATGTCTGCTTGTAAACATATTGACGCAAACAATAAGAAAATCTTGGGAACCTAATCTACAATATATTCAACTTCAACAAATTCAAAATAATCAATACACACCTCGGGGAGCATCCGGTACCAAGCAGTAGCAACGGGAGACCACTTAGCATGTTCTTTACCCATACCTTTAACAGCATGTACTTCTAGCTCAATTTCCTACATCAACAAAGGAACACTGTGATTAGGATATGGAAATATAATCTAAAGGTCCAACAAAATAGATAACATCATTTTATTTTATTTCCAGTGACACTTCGCAAGGCATGAAAGGAACAAAATATCTCAAAATTGATGGGATCCTCATGCTTTACTGTTAGACTAATACTCCATAAGGAAAAGATCCCCTTTCAGTAAAAATGGGCTCATGTGTCATGATCAGAATAATGATATTACAAAGTACAGGAAGCAGTTGAGGGTGACTCTATAGTTGTTAGTTGTTACCTGGCCTGGACCAAGCCTAGCAATGTTTATATCTGGATGCGTAGGGCGGATTGGATTTTTTGAAAATTCAGGCATTGAATCTTGGCTGCTGTTAAATGATGTATACGTTTTTTCCTTTTGGTTTTCCAACAGGAAAGCACTCCCATTCGGTAACCACTTCAGTTCATCAGTTTTTACTGCAACATAATCAAAATGATCACCCCTTAAACTATCACAACAAACTACAATGTCTAGTTATAAGAACAAGTAATGAAACAAAAGTAGTAAATACCTGTTCGACGTTTTGATTTAGGTTCACAGCGAGCATGGAGTCCAAAGACAATTGTATTTTTTTCATTAGGCAAATCCTTGTCTGGCAGGTTAAAGATAAAGGCAGAAAATTAATCCCCTCGCTACTGGTAATAATCATCTTCATAATCTTGTCATTGAACAGTTTCCAGAATTTGTACCTGATTTGTACTCAAACAGCCTTGGGTCAACACTTAATGGAATGAGACCCAGCCTATGAGAGAGAACCTCGTCTTGAATAACCGATGTATTGTTTGCTATGAAAACCTTTTCAATCGCCATTGTTGGGACCTGTAAAAATTGCATGCATACAATACTGTAACTTTGCTACTTAAAAGAGCAATATACAATAGATGAAGGAACATTAGATGAACCCTCCCACCAGCCAGTATGTGATAAATCAAGTAACTTCCTAGTAACCTAAAAGAAATATAAAATGGCTGTTTATATTGAACAAGACACAAACTTGAAACTTCCATGTGGAGCATATGATCAAATGAGCATATAATGTAGGTACAATCAAGTGTTAGCACATCAATACCAGCTTAAAAAATATATCAACCACATTCAAGATTCAAGTATGGAACTTGTAAAAATCTTCATACAAACTTGATGCAACACAGCACAAAGAGGAAAGAGTTAAGAGAACACCTCGGCAATTAGGATACGACGAAAGGCATTGGCGAGGGCAGCATCAATTCCAATCATGTCAAACTCAATTGCTTCATCGTCCAAACTATTTACTTTGACCTGGAAATTCTTAAAAAAGTTTGCTAATTGGGTATTGTCAACCCCACGCGAAGCATAGGAGCCAGAGTACATCATGGAATCTGTCTACAAAGCCATGAACAGACCCAAAAACACACACAGTTAAAAAACCCATTACAAAAGTGAAAACAGAGAAGAAAGAAACAAAGTTAAATCCCCAAATTCCAGAACATACGTCAATGGGAGCATCGAAATTGCAGGAAACTCGAGTTCGCTTGAGCTCGAGGTGCTCTGGGAGCTGCTGAGCCATCTCCTACTTTAACAATAGCGAGACAATTACAGGATTATCATAAGCACTTTTTTTCTTCTTCTGAAACACAGATTCTAAATTGATAAATGGAAGAGGGGAACGATGAGGCTTACCTTGTTGTAGAGAAGTGGCTGGCCGGCGAGCTGGTGTTCGGCGACGATGGCGGGAGCAAGTTGGTGAGACGGAGGGTTAGGGTTTTAGGAAGACGGCTCAGAAGAGTAGAATTTCTTTTTATATGTTCTTTTGGTTGAAATTTTTTTATATTCATATGTTCTACTTTTATACTCCGTATTTATCACCATATTTCATGTAATATTCTTAAATATTTTACATTAGATTTCTTTTTTGTTAATAGGGCTTCTTAATTTGTTTTCGAAAGGTAAGGTAGGGTCGAGCATCTACTCGGGTCAAAAATCGTATTAGATCGACTAAAATCGAACCGAACCAAAAGTTAAAATATTTCATTCAAGACGGAAAGAAACAAGCCAAATACATTTCTTTTTACGTTTAAACTAGTTTGGGATGGACAAAAGTCACAAAATTCAAAACTCTACCGTCTGAATAACATCAAATTAAACCGGAATAAGAATCGAAAATGAGATCTAGGATACACCCCAACCGAGGCTTTGGTTCAATCCAATTTTCCGGTTTGCATCGACTCAGGCTCCGCCCTAGACATAAGTTATAGCCCACATTACATGAAGTTGATGTTCTTAGTGGCGTGCAAGACCGGTGTTTAAGTATTTCAAGTGTGTGTTCGTCTGCCCGAGTTCGTACTTCAAGAGAAGAAAATTAAATTTCAAAGAAATCGCCCAAATTTTGGGCTATTTAGCAAAATTAGCCCCTCTTTCTTCTTTTTCCTCCCTCAACATTACTGCAAATTTGCCGTGTTATTTTTAAGGTTCAGTAACAAAAACAAATCTTTTGTGCAGTAATTCGACTTAAAACAAAGCTGTTTTTCTTTTCTTTCTTTTTTTTTTTTGAGGAAAAAGCTGTTTTTCTATACATCCATTAAGTATAAATTGACAAGTTTTTTTCTCACATTATTCACTTCCTTCATCCCATAGTTTCTTTGGCATATAGGTGCTCGGTTGGCTGAACAAGAGATTCAATTCTTACAAAATTAATTCATGCAAGAAGCATTTATAGGACATTAAATTTCATGTACAAATTGAGTAAATGTTTGAAATAAGAAAGATTTCTTTTATTTAGACTCGTGAAACATTTGAAAAGATAAGACGTGTCTTCTACAATTGAGACATTTATTTTCAGAATCATAGAATGGACAATAAATCGATTTATTGTTGCAAATGAAGAAATTATCGGATGTTTGGTTGTACATAGTTGGGAAATGGGAAGATAAAAGGTATAACACTTACATTCAACAAAAGTAGCTGACAACAACTATAAACATAAATACACATGATACATGAGGAAGAAAGTTAGTCCAAAATTATTTACATTTACTGCCATGGTTCTTTACTTCGACAGGGTACAAATATCTAAATTTGATATTTTTAATAAAAAAAGTTCAGGATCACTCACAAAGCAGGCATCTAGCAACTAATGCAAAAACATTAGTAAAATGCACTCAGAAACATCAACACATTACAAAACCCAGCATGTATAAGCAGATGAAAAAAATTATTCACATTACATGATAAGCAGATGATCTCATCTTTATTTAAGAGTGAAATGAACACAAGCATGAATAGCTAAATTAAATGAAAAAATTAATCTATTTTCAGTCAAAACTGTTAATAGCTATGTTAGGTTAATAAACTTGAGTTTAGTAAGATGAGAGTTAAACTAAGGATAAACCTGAATTGGTCTAAATTTCAACCTATACATCAAAAACAGTCTACACCTGCGAGTGTAACAAAGGGATGCACACTCAGAATGCTAGATCATGTCTCATAAAATACTGGAGTATCTATCTGACAAAGCACTCAAGATATAAAATACCAATTGTGTCTATCTATCTATCTGACAAAACCACTAATGATATAGAATGCCAAAAGTAAATCTTAGTACTACAAACCAAACTAACAGAAGACAATGTCGAGAATGCACACTAAACAGCTTTCTAATCCAAATACATAAATGCAAGATGAACTAATGCAGGTCTTGAAACTTCTAAGGGGGCTTTCCTCTGGCAGTGAGAGAAGGAAACATCTCTAGTACTGGAAGCTATCTATCACGCACGAGAGAACTACAGGAACCTGATTGGAACTTCTATCTCGAGATTAAGCACCAGCACTTAAGGAAGGATTTGTTCTTTCTACCTTGCGTAAGGATGGTAACGACTACTTCCACTATATCCCCCCTTTCCATACATGCCACCAGCTCCACCATAGCCAGCACTAGGGCCAGACTCATAACCGCCGCCATAACCAGGACCTCCATAACTTCCATAGCTATCACCTCTTCCATATCCACCTAAGTTGCCACCATATCCCCCACTAAAGCCTGCACCGTAAGATCCATAACGACTAGAGTAACCAAGGGCAGGGTCACCACGATACCCACCTAAGCTACCACCTCCATATCCACCATAACCACCGGTGAATTCAGGACCAGCACCATAACCTCCATATCCACCAAGCCTACCAAGGCCTCCTGGTGGTGTCCTATAGGGGCCAGGGCCAAATCCGGCATCAAAGCCCCCATAAGGCCCACCATGATGACCACCAAAGCCTTCACCAAAAGACCGACCCCTAGAGTTGCTACCATATGCAGGACCTGAAGGTGGGTTTGAACTTTTCTTTGGTTCAGCTTTCTTGATCTCCACCTACAACAAAGGAACTAACTTAGTTAACCTAGGCTCAGTATTCTGCAAACTATAATGCGAGTCCTCCCGCCCAACAGAAGGTACACCTGAAACAAAATCTCCATCTAATATAACATATAGCACACACCAATATATAAACTATATGTAGCTGGAAATTGAAAATCGATAAGCAATTGATGCCAACATGCATAAACATTTAACAGTGAATGCACAGATGCACATTGCATTCTTGTTGGATTTGTCTTTACATGTATAATATCTTCAGCTACTACTACTAAGCTCACCTGAGTACCAGCAAAATCAATCATATTTCCTTTGGAAAGCAACTCATCAACAACTTCTTCATCATCAAATACAATAAAACCGAATCCTCTAGAGCGATTTGTTTCATGGTCACGTATGATCTGGTGTTCTACTATCGTTCCAAATTTAGAAAAATAGTCTTGGATGTCATCTGCAAAGTAAAATTGAAGGAAAAAAATCATCAAAACAAGGAATCTAATGCCCTACCAACTTTGATTCAATCTTAGCAGTTGAAAACTACTTCAATGTATATGAAAGCACAGCAAGACAACTCACAGCATACCTTCAGTAACAGCAGTAGGAATACCCCCAACAAATATTTTCTTTGTTTTGAAGTCCTTCTGCTGTCCAGCACCTTTAGGAATAGTTCTCTTAATTTCAACCTATCCGTGAATATGACATATAAGCATAAGAATTCCTGAAAACTAAAGACAACTGCAAATTTTCCAATTAGAGTGCTGTAAATATAGACACTATGAGCACCATTACCTGCTTTCCATTGATAATATGATCCTCCTCCATAACCTTATCGACCACGTTAGGATCAGCATAGGTGATAAACCCAAACCCCCTAGGCTGACCACTGAGCCGGTCTTTCATAATAACAGAGTCTACGATCTCCCCATACTTCTCAAAGTGCTTGTTAAAGATTGCTATTTGATAAGAAGAAACAAATAAACTTGTCACAAAGCACTCAAATTGACAGCTCAGGGTATACTAATGCAGTCATGTATGAATTCAAGACAAGATTTTACTCAAATCTGATACACTCAATTAATGTAAGCAATCTCGAAACGCAATTTTTCAACATCCGGATCTAGGGTTTGGACAAGCAATTAAAGTTTTGATCGCCAAAAAACTAGTTCAACTACGAATCGGAAGCAGCTTAATAAGAAACCATAACAAGCTAATCAGGAAAAGGGGAAGAAGACTGACCATTGGTAGTATCTTTGGGAAGACCTCCGATGAAGATTTTGCTGGAAATCGACAGGCAAACTTAGGTAAGACACAATCAAAGAGAAAGGAAAAATGAAACGAGAGAAAGAGACTAGATTACCCAGGACTATCGCCATGAGATCCATCGCTCTTCGACCTAGAACCCATCGATGTATAATTGAACTGAATCGTGCAGGTTTCAAACTACAAAAACAACCGAGAGAGAAGACGATCGAAGGCAAAACAGAGAGAGAACGGAAGCTTTTGCCCGAGAGATTTCAGATTAGGGTTTCGATTATCTGTGAAAGAGGAATCAGGATTTCGCGGTCGGAAAGGCTAGCTGAACATATAAAGGGCGAAAGAGTAAAGTCGGTCAAAACAAGAGTTCCTTTTTTCTAAGCGAGCTTAAAGCGTGAAACAAATTGGGCCTATTCAATTGGGCTGGTATTTAAGAGTTTGGCCCAAAACTGCGTTTAGTATTTTGATTAGCCAAAATTATAAATGACGTAAAAACTATATGGTTGGTTTCATAATTTTGCACCAAGTTGTGAAATTTTATTAAAAAATTGCTCCTTTGTAAATTAAATGTACTTGAGGTAAATGAATAAGCCTGTCATAAGCTTGTCTTGAAGGTTTGACCATATGTTATCACATTTGGGTATTTCTGGTTGTACATTATAAGTTAACAGTAATAGTCTAATACCATGCTTATTGCTTATAGCATTATTATGTTATGTTGATTATAAAGTGGCACGTTCAAATGGGTTCATCAGGTAAAGGATATACAGTACCTAGATTGTAATTTGGTTAGGTTGATTCTTTTGATCACGTTCTTGGCATTGTCAACTTAATTCTTTCTAATGACCAAGAGAAACCCAAGAACAGAAAAACAATGAGTATAATGTATTTTTAAAAAACATCAGCAAATTTGCACATGAAAAGGCCAATGTCTAACAACCCAGAGGCTTAAATTTGATATATAGAGAAGCTTTTGGTACTTTGTAGTTGGCTTACAATCAACACACTCCAAGGATCAACTCATCATTCATATTATACTGACAACCTCATTCAAATCACAACTTTCTCAAAAAAAACAAAAAATGGAAACAATGGAGATTGAAAGGGAAGAAGAGATCATAGACATCTCAATGTCTAGATCCATGCAAATTTCAGCTGGAAATAGTTTTGGCCATAGCATAGATCTCATGCCTCAGAGCTACGCTAGAAATTGGAGCTCAGGAAATGAATTTGACAATGAACAGCCTTCCTCGAGCGTCGATCGCCCTCTCCCTATCTTTCTCAAGGTAAATCCTCATTTAGATGAACAAAGAGAATCAGTTCCTGTTAACTAATTGATTAACACATGTTCTCAGTTTGAAGATGTGCAATATAAAGTCAGAAACATAGCTCCAATGGCTAATCCAGTGAAGGCAGTGACGTCGTCACAGCTCAGCACTAAGCCAGACAAGTACAAGCATATTTTGAAGGGCATTACAGGAAGTGTTGGACCAGGAGAAATCTTGGCTTTGATGGGTCCTTCTGGAAGTGGTAAGACAACCTTACTTAGGATAATCGGAGGCCGGTTACAAGAAAATGTCAAGGGGACAGTCACTTACAATGACACTACTTATCATCCTGCCATCAAGAGAAGGTATGTGTCACAATCTTACCTGTACAATTTCCAGTTTGTGAAAATATGACTGTGTTTTGTCATGCTTGTTTTGACAGGATAGGATTTGTGGCACAAGATGACATCTTGTATCCACAATTGACCATTGAAGAGACGCTGGTTTTCGCTGCGTATCTTAGGCTTCCTGGTACCATGAGCAGGAAACAGAAGTTTGAAAGAGTTGAAGTGATCATCAAGGAACTTGGTCTAGAGAGGTTTGTGTTTCTATAAAACCATAGTCTGCATTGTGTTGGTTTTGTCACTAACTACTATGAACATTACAATAGATGCCGTCACACGAAGATAGGTGGAGGACTAATGAAAGGGATTTCTGGTGGAGAAAGAAAAAGAACCAGCATTGCCTATGAAATTCTTGTTGATCCTTCTTTGTTGCTTCTTGATGAACCGACTTCGGGCCTTGATTCCACGGCTGCAAACAGACTCCTTCAAATCCTTGATGGAGTTGCAAAGGTATTTCTCTTGGAAGAATAGGGTCCATTTGCACTACACTTGATAATCACATTACAATGCAATGTATATTTCATTATGCAATACAATACACCAGGACTATAGCTTATAAAATGTCACTTATTGTTTTGAAAAATAGGCAGGAAGGACACTAATCACAACAATACACCAGCCATCGAGCAGAATGTTTAACACATTCAACAAAATCCTGCTTATATCAGAAGGTTATCCTGTATATTATGGCAAGGCAAAAGAAGCCGTAAATTACTTTTCTTCCCTAAGATTCATACCTGAGATTCCCATGAACCCGGCTGAGTTTCTACTGGATTTGGCGACCGGGCAAGTAAATGACATCAGCATCCCTGAAGACCTTAAGAATTCTATAGTCTGCTGTAATGGTACCTCTGAAGCTGATATGGCTGTTATAAATGTAAGGCGTTTCTACAACTTGTTTGTTCATAAACTTATCTTTTTCTGATTATTTTTTTTATTATGTTTTCATAGTATCTACAACTTAAATACAAAGCTGAATTGGAGCCAAAGGAAAAACAAGTCCTCCACAGGCCAACCAAGATGCCTGAGCATCTTCAAGTCGCCATTCGAGTTAAAAAGGATTGGACTTTGTCCTGGTGGGAACAATTCTCATTGTTGTTTAAAAGAACATATAAACAAAGACAAAGGGACTACTTTGATAAGCTGAGAATGTTTCAGTCATTTGGAGTTGCAATCTTGCTAGGCCTTCTTTGGTGGAAATCCACTGATCATACCGAGGCTGAGCTTCGCGATCAGGTACAAATACAATCCGAAGTCACAATTTTTTTGTTTACAAAATCTTGAAACTTAATGTGAAATATTTTCATTTTTTTACTAGATTGGTTTGATGTTCTACCTCTGCATATTCTGGACTTCCTCATCACTCTTTGCAGCGCTTTACGTCTTCCCGTTTGAAAAACTCTACTTAGTGAAAGAAAAGAAAGCAGATATGTACAGGTTAAGTGTGTATTATGCTTGCAGCACATTAAGTGATATGATGGCTCATGTTCTATATCCTACAATACTTACAACAATTGTGTACTTCATGGCTGGCTTTAAGAGAACCATTTCTTGCTTCCTCCTCACCCTTTTCGCCATTTTACTCGTCGCCGTTACTAGCCAAGTAAGCATTCTTTTCAATCTCAATAATTCACTTACATAGAATCTTTTTTCCAAACAAAAAACATAAAATCTTGTGTTGCCATCAAGGGTGCAGGAGAGCTCTTTGGAGCAGCAGTTTTGAGCATCAAAAGAGCTGGCACAGTAGCCTCTCTTGTGCTGATGTTGTTTCTTCTAACTGGTGGCTACTATGTACAAGTAAGTGTAACCTTATAACACTAGACAATTACATTACATTACATTGTGCTTTACAATACAGGGTCAATGTGGGTGTAATGGATATTTTTGTAGTGCCAAGAACTTATCCATTATAAGATGTCAAATTCAGAATGCAATATTTGGTTTCATGTGACCAAAACATTATTTCAATGTATCATAAACCATAATATTTTGGGCTTATTGGACAAACAGTAATTTATTTTGGCTTTAGAATGCCTAAAAACATGCTATATAATGCATCATATAACTATGACCAAAAAAAAAGTCTAAAAGTAGCTCTTAGAGTCTGCTTGGATTGCGCTTTAAAGTGCATTGATACGCACTATACTGCATGATTAAAGTGAAATTGTTCATTTTTTGCTAAGAAAACATGGATAATAAGTGGTTAAACATGAATTTCCATCAGAAAGGCGATTGACCCAGATCTCATTTTTGTGAGATCAACCCGAAAACATAAGCAAACCAACCAAAACTTGCCATAGATAACTACATTTTATTTGTTTGTTAGTCGTGGTACTTACTTGTTTTGTACAAAATTCGCCACAGCACATACCGCAATTCATGAAGTGGCTCAAGTACGTATCCTTCATGTACTACGGGTTCAGGTTGTTGTTGAAGGTCCAATACTCGGGAGACGAGTTGTACGAGTGTAAGGGTCCAGGTGGATGTCGGTATCTTCAGAGCTCTCCTTCATTTGACACTGTCAATTTGGCTGGTGGATTGCAGGAAGTTTGGGTCCTCATTGCAATGTCAATTGCTTATAGAATTGCGGCTTACTTTTGCCTTAAGAAGAGGATCAGTGGTTACAGTCTATGATCTTGATTTTGAGTTGATTATGTGAAATTTGAAAAAACAGAAGAGCATGCTCATTTTTATTTGGTACAATGTGGGCAGGATTGGTATGTTGTTAACTTATGAATAATGAACGGCTATTTTTACATTGTTAATTTCAAGATTTGTGCTTTATTGCTTCATTATGCATCAAATACCCTTTCTAATCCGATCTCTCATTCATGATTTTGTCCAGCTACTACAATAAGGACAAGAGTCTAAAAAGCTAGATTTATGCACCCTTCATTCTTTGAAGGGGCAAAATGTCATAAACAAATTGAAAAATGATAAACTCAACTACTATAATGGTAAACTAAAAGTGACTTTTATGTGACTTCATCCTGCAATATTTTCTGAGATTATCATTGTTCATCATGTGCCTTACTCGTTCTGCTAGTGAAATGGCTGATTTCATTTCCAAACAAGGGTGTTTTTGTCAGAAAACTAGAAAAGTTGGGTGCTTTTGTCAGAAAACCAGGAAAAGTTGGGTTCTTTTATGAAGATTCATCATCACACACAAAAATGGAAGCCTTTTTCTCTTGTTGTGTGTATATTTGGGGGTGAAAACCATGTTGACAGTGTTTTGACAGCCAGAATCACTCCATAATTGGCGGGCAAAGGAAAAAAGACCTGACCTTTATGATCGAGAATCTGAAAGCCAAAGTCTGCCCAATCATTCTCACGTTCTTCCCACGCCGACATCCCACGTGTCTCCTTTCGCAAACATGCTTACAACTCACACACCACCACCATCATCAAAATCTCAGCATAATTCCCCCCAAAAGCCAATCAATTTCACAAAGACAGTTCCTTTCTAATGGAGTTGGTTCCCTATTCAGACCCAAATTCCTCATCTTCAAATCCTCCCTGGCAAGACATGTTCAAATCAGCCTCCGCCCGGAAACCCACTCCGCCGGCGCCGGCGAGGCCTCCGCCGGCGTCAACACCTCCCGCCGGCGACAGCCAGGTAAAACTCGCACTTTATATAGCCATGGCACATGGGGGCCTCCTCTTCACCATTTTGACCCTTTATGGGGTCTGTAAATTGCTCGAGGAATACCTTAGGCCCCTGATGTGGGCTGTTCTCTGTTCAATTCCATTGCGTGGGATTCAACGGACCCTTGTTGGGTTTTGGTCCGAGCCCTTGAAATTGGGGCTCACGGAAACCCTAATGGCCGTCCCCGTCGCCGTTTTCAGAGTCTTCGTAGGCACGATCGTCGATTTTAGGGATTTGGTCTTCCGGGTTTTGCTCAGAAAAGGGAAGGGTTCGAAGGTTTGTAGGAAGAAACGAAGTGGGTTTGCCAGATTGCTCAGGTGGCTGATGTCGTTTAGCGTAATTGTCATTGCTTATGAGCGATTGGGTGCGTTTGGGGCTTTAGGGCTTCTGGGTTTTGGGTTTTTGTTTAGCTCTAGCTCTGTGGAGTCTTCAATGGATGCTGTTTCTTCTTTGAGGAATAAGAGCTTCATGAAGAGGAGCAAGATTAGTGGCTTTTTCACTCGTAGGGTACTTGTTAGATTGGAGACAATTGTTGCCATTGGTCTGATCCTTGTGATGATTCTTGGTTTCATTGCTTTTGGGATGTTCTTCTCTTACAAGATTGGTGTTGAAGGTAAAGATGCAATGTATGCTTTGAAAACCCGGGTTGAGGAGAGCAACTATGCAGGGTTTAAGAGTTGGATGGAGGAGAACGACGTGCCCGAAATGGTGGATAAGTACACAACTCAAATGTACTTGACTGTGTTTGATCATGTTGATAGCCTAGCAATGCAGTATAATTTGACCGAGTTTGTGGATGGGATTAAGCATTTTGTGGTGAAGCCCACAGATTCGCTAAACCAGTCGACGTCTCTGGTGTCGCCTTCTCCTTACACCGAGAAATTCCTCAGTTTGAAGACCAAGTTCAAGGAGAGGGACTGGTGGAAAATCTATCCTGAGCTTGAGATTATCTTTAGAGAGTTGCTTTCCACAAGACTCGATTTGATAGAGAAGGCGAAAGCGTTTGCTGTCCAAGGGCTTGATCTGTCGCAACGGGTTTTCCTAAGCAGCAAGTCTGTGTTAGGTGGAGGCGCGAAATTCATGTTCACTATAGTTCAGTCAATTCTCCATGGAGCAGCTGGATTTCTCAACTTCTTATCACAATCAATGGTGTTCCTCTGGGTTTTATATTACCTAATCACGTCAGATTCGGGCGGGGTCACTAAACAAGTAGTAGAAATGCTTCCTCTTTCGAATGTAACAAGGGGGCGATTCGTTGAAGTTCTTGACAACGCGATCTCTGGTGTTATGTTAGCCACTGCCGAAATTGCATTTGTTCAGGGTTGCTTAACTTGGCTACTGTTTAGGCTGTTTTCTATACATTTCTTGTACATGTCAACTGTTCTTGCCTTCATAAGCCCTCTATTGCCAGTCTTTCCCTCTTGGATCGCCTCGATTCCGGCTGTTCTTCAGCTTGTGTTAGAAGGGAAGCTAGTTTTAGCCGTCATTTTGTTCGTTGTTCATCTTGCTTTGATGGAATACGGCGCGTCGGAGATTCAAGAAGACACGCCTGGGCACAGCGCGTACTTGACCGGGCTCAGCATCATTGGTGGAATGACCTTGTTCCCATCTGCATTAGAGGTAAACAGTTTGGCAGTATTTTAATACTAATTGCAATGTTAATCTTGCAAACTTGTTCTTGTCATGAACTTTTTTCCGGGTTTTGTTGGATTGTAGGGAGCTATAATGGGTCCTCTTATCACCACTGTTGTGATCGCTCTCAAGGATTTGTATGCAGAGTTTGTGCTGAATGAGCCAAAGGACCAGACGGAATGAACTTGTGCATAATAAGATTTTCAGATTTTGAGTATAGGAAGGACATAATCCTAAGTTAAGGTTTAGCCGTACAAAGAGATTGAAGTTGTTCTTTGCTTGGTAAGATTGTAATATGAGGCTCAGAGACTGTGTTGTTCTTTGTTTGTTAAGGTGTAGCTATGCAAAGCATGAATATTCATTATTTACTTTGTTACTTTGAAAATACAAGGATTGGAGTAAAAACACTTGACATGTCACATGTAGGTTTTGTTTGGTGATGTTGCAACAATACATTTGTGAAAATGTATACTATATTTGTTGGATCATTGTCATAGACTTTAAGGAGGTTTGAGAAATTGTAATCATAATTGATTATTTTTAGGTCAAAAAATCATAATTGTTTTTTATTTTAATTAATATTTTTTAATAAATATAAAATTAAAATCTATTTTAAAAAAAACTTAAAATGTTAAATATTCAATTGAATTAGGAGAGTTTAAACTAGCTACAAAGGTGGGTAATAGTAGTTTACTTCATATATGATGATACTCATCCTAATTAACGAATCTTTTACCTTACATATAATAATAATGGGTGCAAAATTTGATCGAGACTAAGGATATAAATTGAATTCTATTGGTAAAACAGACTAAGATCGACTTGAGTCATGAATAAATATACCCATCAACCCACGTTTTTATTTGCTGGAAAAAACATTCACGTTTAACATTAAAAGTTTGTATGTAGTCTACATACAAACTTTTAATGTTAAATCGACCAAGAAAAAAAAAATAATGTTAAACGTGAATGTTTTATGGTAAGTATACAAATCCCCCCACCTTATACTATTTGACTACACGAGCACAGGTAGAAACGGCCAACTTTGTAGGACCATTACTCCCGAATGGTCAAGTGTTCAAAAGTCGATATAATTTGGACGTAACTGTGGCAGAACCAAATATTTATGTGATGTTATAGAAAAGATAATACTTATGTATGTATATTAATAAACTTAAACTTTGTCAAATTATATCAAATTATGTCAACATGTAACGTCTCTGTGCCTGCCCACATTATTAGACTATAGACTATTGATTCCCGCCTTACTTTCACTGTACTACATCAATAGAAGTAAAATACTCTTTCCCTCTACTTTTATTTGTTCTTTCGACAATTTATACATATATTAAAATAAGTTTTATTTTTACTAAAATACTCTTATTAAATTATCATTAATGTAATTAATTCTCCTCACATGCTATAAACTTTACGATTACCATAACAAATTACTTAAGGATAAATTTGAAACTTATTGAATAAAAAACGTTAAAAACCAAAATAGAAGTAGACAAACATCTGAGTCTAAAAAGTCAAATAGAAGTAAATGGAGAGAGCATAAAACTATATCTTCCCCGCAAAAACTGTATATCGTATAAAATTTCTACGCATCTTTTGTATAATCTGATCTTCAATAAAACTTTCATATCCTATACTCCAACGTCCAACCTTGTACTAGTTTTTTACTCTCCCAACGGGAAAAGAAAACAATTAGTTTGATTATGATCGAACAAAGGGGTGTTCAACGGGTCGGGTCGCCCGCAACCCGCAGCGACCCGACCCGCACATAACGGGTCGGTCGCGGGTCGATTTTTTTAGTTTGCGGGTTGCGGGTCGGGTCGGGTTAAACCCGCGGGTTTGCGGGTCGACCCGTGACCCATTACATTTTAAATATATATATATTTTTATTTTTTTATTAGTATTAAAATATATTTTTAAATAAAATTATATGTTTTGATACTAATATATTTTGTTTTATTAGTTTTAAAATGTATTTTTTAGGATTAATATTTCTTTTAATAGTTTTATTAGTATTAAAATATATATATTTTTTGAAAATTCACCATATTTGGGTTCGATTTACAATTTATTTTCTTATTGCAAAAAAAAAGCCAGCTTGACCAAGTCAAACGGGCCAACGGGCCGACCCGCAAACCCGCGGGTCGGGTCACGGGTCGGGTCGCGGGTCACTTCTTGAATTTTTTGCGGGTCGCGGGTCGGACCGCAACCCGCACTGCGGGCCGCAGGTCGACCCGACCCGACCCGTTGAACACCCTAGAACAAACCACCAAATTTAAAATATTAAATATAATCATGAATTAATGTCCGCACAATCACATGGACTAATATAAATGAAAATCTTTAATAAAAAACATTTACTATTGAATAGTTTATTATTATCATACAAAAATAATTGAAAGTACTATTCAATCTCCACTGAAATCATGTGTTTCTGCAAATCGCAAGAAAATCTCATATGGGTCCTATCTTTTATGTTATCAAGCCCCACTTTGTACTACTTATATTCAAGCCATCTCAACGTCAATTTTCTTCCCACTCTTGCATTCCTCTTCCAATTCAAACAGTCAAAAAATTCAAAGACATGCTCACACATTTCAAACATTTTGTCTGCACAAGCAAGTGTTTTAATACTACAAGCAAGTACAATTATCTCACTATAAATAATCACCTCTTGAACAATTACCACATTGCATCAAAAAAGCCCTTGATCTTAATCAGAGAGGAAAAACCAGAAAGAAAGATGAGCAATTTGAAGGAGAAATTCATGGAGGTTTACTCAGATCTCAAGTCTGAGCTTCTATGCGACCCTGCTTTCAAGTGGGACGATGCCTCTCGCCAATGGGTAAACCAGGTAATTAACTAACTCTCTTAAGAAAATCATCTGGGTCTTAATCATGGTTTCATTAACTTCAAAAGAGAACTTATCTTGGTCTTAAACAGCTTCAAAAGATAATTTCTGTTATAAAAAGAACTTATCTTGGTCTTAAACCTGATTTCATGTATATCTTTTTGTCAGGTGTTGGACTACAATGTACCTGGAGGTGTGAATTAAACCACTCTCTCTATACAATTTTGTTCTTGATTTTTGTGTTTTTCATGTGTTTGTGAACCATTTGTCTTGCATAAGTAAAAATTCAGGAACTTGAATTGAAAAATTTATGCAGGTAAGCTGAATAGAGGTGTTTCAGTTGTTGACAGCTACAAACTGCTCAAAGGAAGGGAACTCAGTGATGATGAGTTCTTTCTTGCCAGTTCCTTAGGCTGGTGCATTGAATGGGTATATATTGTAATCTATACATATGTTTAGGAAGATTTCTGTATAAATGTTTGTGTTGTTAAAATTTTGATCTTTACCCCCTCATTTGTACTAATTACAGTTTCAAGCCTTTTTCCTCGTCTGTGATGATATAATGGACAGCTCTCACACGAGGCGCGGCCAGCCTTGCTGGTTCAGGCTTCCTAAGGTGTGCTTTGGATCTCTTGGACTGAGCAAATTTGTGATCTTTTTGGGTTTAAATAATTTAACTTATTGATTGTTCTGTAGGTGGGGTTGATTGCTGTTAATGACAGTGTAATTATCCGGAATCAAATCCACAGGATACTCAAAAAACACTTCAGAGGAAAACCATACTATGCTGAGTTGGTTGATCTGTTTAACGAGGTAAAAATGATGCATTTTTTAAACACCAAAGTGATTACTTCATTTGATTATTTTGTGACAACTAATCCTGTTCTTTGTGTTTTGGCAGGTGGAATTTCAGACTGCAACTGGTCAGATGATTGATCTGATAACTACTCTTGAAGGAGAGAAAGATCTAAACAAATACAATTTAGACCGGTATATCATAACAAAAAACTTATGCTAATTGTATCAGTTAAATGTAATCCTTTTGACTGACAATGCCTTTCCTGTTTATGCAGTCACCGTCGAATCGTTCAGTACAAAACCGCCTACTACTCGTTTTATCTACCGGTAAGTTTAACGTAACATACATGTCTTCATAAGACAAGTTTCTTCAAAATCCCTACAATCATCATGATAATGTATTGATATGTGAATTGCACAGGTTGCATCTGCTCTTGTTATGTTTGGTGAGAGTTTGGATGATCATGCTGATGTGAAGAAGATTCTGATTGACATGGGCATTTACTTTCAAGTTCAGGTGAAAAACATTCTTCAGTTGGCTAGCCAACTTTTGTTTACCTCTTCAAAGTTTTGACCACAGTAAGTATGAAAATTGACCTCTCTTTTTTCTTTTTTTTTGTAGGATGACTTCCTTGATTGTTATGGAGATCCTGCATTCATCGGCAAGGTGTGGTGTCTAGACTAATTGATCGATTGACAACACGACGAAAAAGTTATGAGCTTTGATCGTCGTTTAACGTTTTTCGTTGTAATGTCGTGTTCTTTCAGATTGGGACGGACATCGAAGACTTCAAGTGTTCTTGGTTGGTAGTGAAAGCACTAGAGCTATGTGATGAAGAACAGAGGAAATTGTTACATGTGAGACTTGTGACATCAATTTGTTTCTACTTACACCATTTTTCATGACATAATTGATCATTATACTTGATTTTTTACAGGAGAACTATGGAAAACAAGACCAGATATGTGTTACAAGAGTGAAAGAGCTTTATAAAGAGCTTAATCTTCAGGTTTGCTCCTTTTTCTCCATGGATTTTCTCTTTCCTTTCTTTCATTGTTTGGATTGCTGTCTTAGACTTTTAGTTTAATTTATAACAGGCGGTATTCGAGGAATACGAGAGCAAGAGTTACGAGAAGCTTTGCGAGTCGATTGACGCTCATCCTAGCCAAGGAATCCAGGAAGTTCTGAGATCATTCCTTGGAAAGATTTACAAGAGGCAGAAGTAAAATCTGCACTCCATTGTATGTCAGTAATAATTTGCTGTTAATGTGTAATCTGAACTTAGCAGTTAGTACTGTCTTGAGGGTAAAAATATCCCATCAAGCCCAATGTTTGTCCTAAAATATTTGTGATATGAGTTCTGTTTACCCTTGGATTCTGTAAGATGTTTTGAGGGTGATTAGTCTATGGATTAAAACTAATTCATTAGAGGATAAACACCAAGATTACATCACATAACCAACTTACAAAAGAGCAAGTTTGATTTATAAAGGTCCTGAAAAGCTTCTCTTCAAGCTGGGCTTCTCATGTACAATTTCCTTGGGCGTTGTCACATTGGCTGAAAGAACCTGTTAGGGAAAAACAAAAGAGTATTTCTTCAGAAAAGATAATTAATGAATACCAAATCTAAGCTTATGGGTTGTTTGTGTTTAATTAAGTACCTTAATGGCCTTTCTAAGGAACTCATTTTCCTTCTTCAGCTCCTGGATTTCCATTTGCTGTTGAATATTGTAAGCCTGATATAACACCACAAAAAGTGAGCTACAAATAGCTACAATAGTGATCAGATTTTTCAGTGCCCCTTTCATTTGGTTTGTGGTTGAATTCCATGAAATTCTTACAAGTTTCCTAGCTCGGGACCTGGCCGCCGATTCCCGATTCTTGATTTTCCGACGCTGTCGTTTCTCGGCCACCTCAGCGCCGCCACGAGAGCCGCCTTTGACCGCCTTGCCTCCGATGTCGGAACAGCCCTTTGACCCACTGCCTCCAAAGGCCACAGAATTCAGACTCCCAAATCCAAAGCTGGGTTTTTGGGCAAAAGATTGGTCTTTTTCTCCATGAAACCCCGCCATTAAACCGGCAAAATTCTGGTGGCTGTTTGTAAGGTTGATCATCTTTTTTAAAAGTAAAAGGAATTTCAATTGTGCAAGAAATTTGTGAGTGAGGAAATGCATGGGGGTGTGAATTTGGCCGTGGGAATGCCTGATTGAGGTTTAGCTTTGTGTCAGTGGAAGAGGACAAAGAGTAACTGAAATCTTGTCCAACTGCCTAAGGGAGATAATTTTTGTTCGGTCAAATGAAGGAGATATTTTATTAGCTCTCAACAATTTAATCATTTTCTAATCAGTTGGAAGTTTGGCACACTCTTTGGCATCAAGCGCTCATTAGCAAAGAAAGTCCTAATGTCAAAGACATGGCCATGGTTCCTTTTATAGTACTAGCATACACCATACTTGAATAGAATAGATATGATTTATTATTCAAAAACAACCTTGCCTCCGGTTATAGTAGTTGAACAAAACATATGATGCTACGAGTACGAGAATGCTAGAAAAACCTGAGGCAAACCCAACAAAGAGCCCATCCATAAACAACTTCTTGTAGTCATGACTTGCATTTGTTTCTATAACTTCTGATCCCGACAGAGCACTAGAACAAGAGTGATTTAAGGGTTCACCAGAATCACCACACAATCAAGGATTACCTTCAAACTTGGATGTGTTTTAAATGAACCAAACTGACCCCCGGTTGGCATTGGACCTTCGAGATCATTACAGGCCACATTAAAACACGACAAGAAGTTAAGACTTGCTAGTGATGTTGGAATCACCCCGGTAAGTTTGTTGCTAGATAGATCTATAGTCTTTCTAGTCTCTTTAACTTGGATACACTAGCCGGAATGTGACCCGAAAAATGGTTGTGCTCGAGATAAAATTGTTGAAGACTTTGCAAGTTGCCAATCTCTTCCGGTAGAGTACCACTAAGCGCGTTATCTGAGAGGTATAGCCCGCGTTAATAGCTTCCCTTGGACCGGATGGCAGCAAAATGGTTAACATTACAGCTCCACGAAAGAAAGACGGGTAGCTCAAACTGAGAGAGCATGAGGTCTGTTTGAGCCTTTTCATAGATGAGTGCTGGCAATTGCCACAAGTTAGGAAGAAGCTCACCACACAAGCCGTTGGATTCTAGGCTTTCTAGCCATAAAGAGAATAGGTTCGGTAGAGTTCCCAACTCACTTGGAACCTGGCCTGTCAATCTATTACTTCTGAGGGCTAAAACACACAAACTCTTCAACAGCCATTCAGGAATTGGACCTGGTTTGAAGTTTGCAATATCCAAGTGAAAAGAATTGAAGCTTTGGAAAGTCACCTAAACTTATGAGGTTCATTTCAATTGGTACGGATTCATCATAATATGTTATCTTGCACTATAATGCAGGATTTAATGCAAAATGCAACATAATGCATTATGGGTCTTATTAGACGTGTGGGTGACCCAGATACAAGTCCGGTTGGGTTCCATCCTAAAACCAATTGGCAATAGGAGGAGTAGCCCACCGTCTTATATACTAGGCAATTTTGTTCTCAACTTTCGACGTGGGATAGTTTTGTATCCCAACACGCCCCCTCAAGTGCAATTGGACCGTCCCAGTTGACACTTGAAGAAACGGGCCCAGACCGCCCGTTCTGATACCATATCGTGTGGGTGGCCCAGATACAAGCCCGGTGGGGTTCTATCCTAAAACCAATTGGCAATAGGAGGAGTAACCAATTGGCAATTTTGTTCTCAACTTTCGATGTGGGATAGTTTTGTATCCCAACAGGTCTGATCCAAACGCACCGTAAATTGTTGGACACTAGAGTCAGAGAGTATACCAGAAAATAATTATTGATGTGGCCATCACTGTCTATAGTGGTGAGAGCCTCATCGTACTGACCTTCCTGTTTATGATTCTAGTGTCCAACATAATTATTGATGTGGCCATTCAAGATCTGGATCTTGCTGGAAACAGAATACGGGTTCACTCCGATACTTCTCAAATAGTCGATATCTTCTGGAACCTTAAATTCAGAGTCATGTATGATTTCATTAATGTGTTAAAAATTCAAGATAGGAGCCTAAATGCTGAATTCAAAATAGTCAACATATATTATGCAGTATATTCATTGTTTGATACATTGTTTTGATGGTGTTAGTGGTTGAACTATTTGTAACGGGTGATTGATCCTGTATCAATTGATGAAAAATCAATATTTCACATACTCAAATGCTGAACTCCACATATAAATCAGCAGAGTTAAGAGAGAATGGCCTGCCTTCTCTGAGTTTCCCTCTTGTTCACTAGGCCCAGCATCATTTTCTGTTGGGCTCCTTTGGAACTCCATAGGAGATCCATGCATCCCTGAGTTATCCAGGGGGTCTGTTCTCCGTGTCACCAGACGACAACGGCGGCGAAGAAGAACTCGATTGTGCGGAAGATCTTCACGATCTTGCTGAACCGGAGGTATCGGTGAATCGCTTTCTCCTTCTCGGTCTTGAATTCGTACGAGCTCATTATATTGTTGTGTGTTTCGGCGATGATGATTCTTCTCTTGTGTAAGGATTTCGAAAGAAGAGGGAGGCTTTGAGTGTTTTCAGTTGGTACGGAGTGCGAGAGAGGGAGAGTTTGGATTCGGGGGAATAAGTCGAGGGAGATGAGGATTTTTATAGTGAATGACATATCACTGTTGATATACAGAGAGACGAGAGAGACGAGGGTAAGATTGTAAATTTGGTGTTTTAATAATTATGGGGTATCTGATTCGAATCGCCCTTTCTGAAGCGGGAACGCCAGAAAAAAAATGAAAGATGTGGTATTAAAAGTCATGTGATCCGAATCGAATCTTTCCGTTTGAGACAGTGGCCACGCATTAAGGATACGGTCATACAATTATTACATGGCTCGAACCAGAACCGCAGATTTTTTTGTTCAAAAAGCAGCTGGAGATTAAGGATGCGGTTTGGAAGGAATATGATTCGAATCTAGCATTTTATCATTGTATAGTAATCAGAGTCTAAGGATGTAATTATGGTGAAAACTTGATCGAATTTGGTGTTTTAATAATTAGTGAGATTTACGTGGTATCTAATTCGAATCTGGTGTTTCGCCCTTTCTGAAGGGGGAGTGCCGGAAAGAAAAGAAGGATGTGGTATGAAAAGTCATGTGATCATAATCGAATCTTTCAGTTTGATACGGTGGTCACGCATTAAGAATGCAGTCATACAATTATTACACGGACCGAAGTAGAATCGCAGATTTTGTCCTTCAAAAAGCAGCTGGAGATTAAGGATGCGGTTGTGGAAGGAATATGATTCAAATCAAGCATTTCATCATTGTATAGTAATCAGAGCCTAAGGATGTTCAGTGATAGACGCATAATGGATTTAAGGGGGGGGTACAGTTCGTCTATGAGATCCAATGATTCAAGCATAATCGATGAATTTAGCTACTCAGTACACTTAGATAGTAAAAGTAGGTACTCATTTCTCAAAAAAAATTAAATTATGTATGAAATCTAATTTGTGCAATATATGACTCTTTTTTAAAAAATAATTGGAGAGAAATGCATTAAATGTGAATAAAAAAGCAAAATGGTGCTATGGGGAATTGAACCTTGGTGGAATTAAAACAAAATTGAGTAACAAACCATCCATGCTAGTTGATTTTCATGTTATACTAATACAAATTTATTTAAAGTATATTCATATTTAATCTAAAATTACATATATATACCAATAATTAACCCGACGGGAGGAGGGCCACGGGCCCACTCATGACCCCCTAGGTCCGTCTATGGATGTAGTCATGGTAAAAAACTTGATCGAATTTGGTGTTTTAATAATTAGGGAGGTTTAGATGGTATCTGATTCGAATCTAGTGTTTTGTCCTTTCTGAAGCGAGAACGCCGGAAAGAAATGAAGGATATGGTATGAAAAGTCATGTGATTTGAATCGAATCTTTCTGTTTGAGACAATGGTCACACATTAAGGACGCATTCATACAATTATTACACGGACCGAATCAAAACCGCAGATTTTATTTTTCAAAAAGCGGTCGGAGATTAAGGATGCGGTCGTGGAAAGAATATTATTGGAATCTATCATTTCATTTTTGTATAGTACTCAGAGCCTAAGGATGTAGTTATGGTGAAAAATTGTCTAATGCTTCATCTCTAGAAAGGAGTAAGAGGTTCAAGATATAGAATGGTAAGAAATTGATAGAAACTTGGCTTACAAAGTGTTTTTGTTCCAAAAATTACATTTTAGATTTTCTAAAATGAATGACATCCCTCAATTTTTTACATTCTTCTAGGTATATAAAATAAATAGTCACCCAAAACATATTTTCACCATAGACCAAAACAAGCCCTTTTTGTAGGGGTATGTTTGAGAAAGCGATTAGATATTAGTAATGTCTACTTGTCTATGTTGGATATTAGCTTTTTAGTCTTTAGAAAGTGATCAAAGGTTGCCCGTACTATAATAACAATTATATGATTCGAATCTAACATTATATCTTTAGAATGTAGTAAGATTTTTTTCTTAAAAAAAACAGGTTTAGCTAATATCTGATTCAAATCTAATTTTAGAAGTTTTTTTAAACACAAACTAAAGAAAAATCACGTCAAATATCTAATTCAAAGTTAATAATACGACTATGGAAAGTGGTAAGAAATAAAAGACGTAGCATAACTCTATAACTCGGATCATCACAAAGTTCTTCGAAACGAAACTTGCTAGTATACAGGTATATCATCAAGCTAAGATCTAATACTTTATTGGTAGAAAGTGGTAAGAGATGAGAATCAATCTTTCAACATAGTCAAAGTTGTAAGGGATTGCAATGCAATGTGAACATAAGTGTTAATCGAAGGCTAAAAGGGTCAAGTCTTCATCAATAAAGAAACAAAGAGGAGTGAGAGTTATAGGGAGACGAGGGTGAGATTGTAAATTTGGTGTTTAAGTAATTAGGGTGATTTAGGTGGTATTTGATTCAAATCTGATGTTTCGCCCTTTCCAAAGTGGGAATGCCGGAAAGAAATGAAGGATGCGGTATGAAAAGTCATGTGACCCGAATCGAATATTTTAGTTTGAGACAATGATCACGCATTAAGGATGTTGTTGAAGTCCGAAAACACCGATATGTAATGAACGCGATGAGAGCACAAGGTTTGAACTCGACCGAGTCAACAGACGGAGGGATGGAAAGTATGTGGTCGCTTGTGGTATTCAACGCGATGAGGGCAGTACGAAGGATATTTTGTATTTTAGCTTTGTTGGATTTACAATAGACTGAGATTCTCTATCGCGTTTAGGTGTATCGGGCTACAACAATGATCTTAGCTCGAGATATAGTGTATGTGATTCGCGAAACTTCGATCCCTCCCCTTGGTGCGCGGAGCCCGCTATTTATAGGCGAATTCGAGCCGAGATCGACCGAGACGTCGATGTGGGACGAGCGCCGCCCGAGTACGTGTCGCCCTTGGATTGGCTCTTGGGGTGGTGGCCGCGAAACCGGCCAATCGGAAGCCCGGATGGGACGTTGCCGCCCACCGCTCGCCTGATGGGACGTTGCCGCCCGCCCACTTGCATGGATGGGACGGGCTCCTCTCCTCGCGGTTGGGAGGCGATGTACGCGATGCGTACATCGTCAACCAGGTTTTGCTCTTCGGACTATGCTTTGGCAGGGGTTTATTGTTCTGATCGCGATGGGAGCAGGGCTTTAGGGCCTGACGCCACCTTGAGAGGTTTTATACTTAGCAATATTTTGTTTTGGTGGGGTGCTTTACCGCGTTGACGGTTCCTGGTATCAACACAACCCCATGGATCGGGCCTTGATGCCCCTTTCGAGGACGGGTTTAAAAAAGTACCTTGAACCCGAAACGCGGTGGTCGGAACGAGTGGGACGGTGAGGGCGAGCACAGGGGGAGAGTGGCGATGAGGACAGTTGGGCCGTATCGTTTAATGGGCCGCTTGCGAGGCTTGGCCCATAATCCCGCGGCCCGGCATGAGTTGACATAAAAAAGAGCGGCAACCGCTCCGTCTCCCCCACTTCGTCATTCTCAAACACAAAACGCTGAAAAACCTCCATTTTCGCTCTCAACCGCCTCCGCCTTCTACCGCCGGGCAACGCCGTATCTTCAGTGCCGTCAGCGCAATCCTCCGTCGCCTTCCACCCTTTCCGGTACGCTCTTTCTCCTTGCCCTCTCTTCTTTCCCTTTCCGCCTTTTTTCTGGTTTTTTCCGGGGGCTTTCACGGGGAGCGCCCTTGCTTCAGCGGCGGGACCGCCGCTGGGGTGTGGTGGCGCCCGGGGCAGCCCTTTCCCGAGAAAGCGCCCACCGCGGGGCGGGCTTAGGGTTTCTTATTTTTGATTTGGGGGACCTCTGGGTGGCGGAAAGCGGCGAACGCCTCCGCCCTAGCCCCGGCTCGGGCTTGGCCGTGGCGGAGTGGCCGAGGAAAACCCTTTGGGGGAGGCAAACGCCACGGGAGGTGAAACGCCACGGGGGGCGGAACGCCATGGGAGGCGAAGAAAGCGCGCTTAGCGTGACGCCACGTCCCACCAATGTCCCGTCCCATCAACGTCCCGTCGCCCCGGTCTGTTCCTGGAGACGCGTGTCGAGAACGGCGGAATGTTCCTCTGACACCCATCTCGCGCGCCCCCAGGACTTCTTTGACAGGACTTCTTGCCTTATTGCGTCATGACACCTGCCCGTGGTTGGGGTGTCGCGCTCATTGCCTTTTCTTTTGTTTTCCATGCTTTGTCGCGTATGAGCACCATCTTTTACTGTGTATTTATCGCGCTACATGTCTCTTTCTTTTTTTGCTTGTCTTTCCTTTCCCGTACATATTATCCTTCTTTTCTCTTCCTCCAGGAGCCTCTTTGCTTCCGTGCCCTGGATTTGGGGTTTTCCAACGATACCTGCCCTTCAGGCGTGGATCGCGGTGATCGTATAGTGAATTTGGAGGAGTTCTACGCGCCAGATCCCTCATTGGAGTACCCGGGGATGTCCGCGAGCGATTTCCAGAACAACTTTCGCGAGCCTGCTGGTTTGAGCAAGAGCGATCCTACTACGGTGTCCGAGGCTCGTACCAAAAGCGAGTCTTCATCGCGGCCCATGGCCCGCTGCAGGCCTTTCGACCCCCACGACGAGGCCCCCGGCGACGAGGCGTCCACGTCTGGGATCGCGAGGAGCTTTCCCTCGCGGTACCTGCCACGCGGTAGGGCGGCCGTCCCTCGCTTTCGTCAAACCAGGCCTGCGAGCCTGCCTGACTATGAGAACCCGGAGTCACTGGCCAAGGGTTGCGCGTCCATCCTTACCCTCGAGGAGTTGGACGAGATCGCGGTGGGGTATCCTTGGCCAGAAGGGGTGGAGCTCTTGTTACCTTCGGACGGGGGTAACAGCTATGCCGCCTACGAGGCGGGGCACGTGGTGTACGCGGCGAGCCTTATCGCGGGCTTTAGGATCCCGCTGCCGCCCTACGTGTCCCAATTTTTATTCGATCTCGAGCTCGCTCCTGCCTCGATGACTCCTAACTGCTGGAGCTATATCGCGGCGTACCACATAAGGTGTTTGGAGCTGAAGTTCCCCCCTTCCGCGGGGCATCTGCAACAGATCCTCACTATAAAAGCAGATAAAAGAGGCATTGTTAACTTCAGCCTTACCAATTGCAATCTCATTATCACTACCTCCAACGTTGGACCGCGGTGGAGGGAAAAATGGTTTATTGTGCACGACTTCGAGGGCGACGTTATGCTCTGCCCCCTCATTGCTGATAGGTTCCGCCCCTACAAGCGTAGGCGCGGTGCCACGCAAATAGCCGCCGCGGCTAAGAAAGCCTTTGCTGCGCCCCACAAGAGGGAGCAGCAGGCGTGGCTGACCCAGGAGCGCCTTGAGCGCGCGGGGCTCAGCCTGAGGCCCGAGCCTCCTCGGGAAGTTGAAGCGCCCCCGTCAGACGCCGCGTCTCCGGCGCATACGGGCGAGGGTATTTTTGTTTTCCGGGGCTTCTTCTCGTTTTTGTATGTTATTCTTTTGTTTTGACCGCGTTGGTTGTGATTACTGATGGTTTGTTTTGCAGATATGGACGTGTTTGCCGCCCTAACCTCGGGTAAGTCGGCCCCTGCCACCTACGGGGCTCCCTCCACCGCCAAGACTGGAGGACTTAAGGGGAAAAACGCGAAAGCGGGGGATGAGGCCACCGCGAAGGGTCGTGCCGATGCCAAAGGCAAACGGGTGCAGGCGGAGGCCCTGAAGCGTAAGACCGCGGAGGACGTTGCCCGCGAAGAAGGGGTGTTGGTAAAGAGGTCCAGGCGGGACGCCGGCGCGACTGGGGATCGACCTTCTTCCCCCTCGAAGGGACCCGCCCAGATTACCACAGGCGCCGGGAGCCGTCGACACTGGTCGCGGAGGGCGGAGGTGGCGGGCTTCGCGTGCCCTGGGCCTGCTTGGGGTACTTTTGAGGCCGGCCAGTATGGGTATGAGGAGGAGAGGGAGTGGTTCCAGACCCTCAACGCGAAGGAGGTCAGGGGGGAGTGTCAGAAGTATGGCCATATGGTACGCGGTCTTTTCCTTTTTTCGTGTTAACTTGCTATGGTTTCCATCTTCGGATCTGTAACTTATGTCTTGATTCGTAGGTCAATGCGTGGGTAAACTACCTCCCTGACCGCCTGGTGGAGGAGGAGGAGCGGGCGGAGGCGGCGGCTAAAGCCAAGGAGGAGGCGGAAGCGGCGCTCCAGGAGCTGCGCGCGCAGGCGGAAAAAGATGCCGCGGCGCTTAAATCCGCCAGGTCCCAGGTCGCGGCGCTGAAGAAGGAGGTCGAGGGCCATAAAGCGCGGAACGAGGAGCTGAGTTCACAGCTGGAAGCAACCAGCAAACAGCTGGAGAGCGCGATACCCGACTTCCTCGAATCGTCGGAGTACCTGGAGAAACGCGTCGACGATGCGCGGATCGTCCAGGCCCTCAGCGCGGTTACGGCCGCTCTCCAGTACTGCGAAAAGTACAAGGTGAAGTATTTTGCCCCCGACCTTCATCGCCAAATGGGAGTCATCTGGGAGGATGGGGTGGCGAAACCGCCCCCGGGGATCGAGGAGGTCAACGCGGAGGGAAACGACGTCCCGCCGGCTCATCCCGAACCCTCCGTGGCCGAGGTTGACAAGGATAAAGCCCCTGAAGACCCTCCCGCCTCTGAGACCGCGGTCAATGCCTCCGACGCCTGAAGCCCTTCTGTAAAGTCTGAAGATTTTCTTTTTTTTTGTTTTTATAATTTTTGCTGAACTTGTATCCCACCTGGCCCTTGGGGTCCAAACAATATCTGTTGCCGCGATGCGGCTGTAATTTGCATTTTGACCATGACGCGAAGTCTCGCGTACTAACATCTTTTTGCCGCCACGCGGCCTTGTGATTATTTTTCCTTCATCTGTCTCTTATCCTTAGATTTTGTTTATTTTTTGGAAACTCTGTGTCCAACCCCATGCCAAGTCAGGTGCTAGGACCGCGCTGATAGTATGCGCATATAATTTTTTGTTTTTGCGAAAGCTCGCCGTACTCAACCCCATGCCAAGCTAGGTGCTAGGACCGCGCTTGACACCAGGCGAGTAAAAATAGGGTTTGCGAAGACTCGCCGCACTCAACCCCATGCCAAGCTAGGTGCTAGGACCGCGCTTTGACACCAGGCGAGTAGAAATAGCTTTCGCGAAAACTCGCCGCACTCAACCCCATGCCAAGCTAGGTGCTAGGACCGCGCTTTGACACCAGGCGAGTAGAAATAGGGTTTGCGAGTAGAAATAGGGTTTGCGAAGACTCGCCGTACCCAACCCCATGCCAAGCTAGGTGCTAGGACCGCGCTTGACACCAGGCGAGTAGAAATAGTGTTGTGCGTATTTAGCAGAAGACCATGAGGATTTTTTGATATTTCGTGGTTTTATGCAACCGCGAGGTGTGGATCCCAACTCGAGCGCGCCTAAGCGTATCGCGCGCGTTAGCGGACAACCCCGACTGTGGAGTTTGATGTTTTAAGGCTTTATGCAACTGCGAGCGGCATAGCCGTAAGTCTCGAGTGCGCCTATGCGCATCGCGCGTGTTAGCGGACAACCCCGAGCGATGAAGGCAACTCTGGTTTCCCTAACGACTGTGGAGTTTGATGTTTTAAGGCTTTATGCAACTGCGAGCGGCGTAGCCGTAAGTCTCGAGTGCGCCTATGCGCATCGCGCGCGTTAGCGGATAACCCCGAGCGATGAAGGCAACTCTGGTTTCCCTAACGACTGTGGAGTTTGATGTTTTAAGGCTTTATGCAACTGCGAGCGGCGTAGCCGTAAGTCTCGAGTGCGCCTATGCGCATCGCGCGCGTTAGCGGACAACCCCGAGCGATGAAGGCAACTCTGGTTTCCCTAACGACTGTGGAGTTTGATGTTTTAAGGCTTTATGCAACTGCGAGCGGCGTAGCCGTAAGTCTCGAGTGCGCCTATGCGCATCGCGCGTGTTAGCGGACAACCCCGAGCGATGATGGCAACTCGGGTTTCCCGTAACGATAGATTCATTATTTGGACAGTGCACGACTGTTGTCTCGTTTTATTCACATTAGAACAACAGGTGGGATCAGGATATTACAAACGACCGCTACGCGGTGATGATACTAGCTTATTTACACATAGTATCGGTGATGATACTAGCTTATTTACACATAGTATTTCTTTAGACGTGCCTCATTCCATGTCTTGGCCAGAGTTTGTCTCGTCGTTGGATCTGTGAGTTTGAACGCCCCCGGGACGACCTCCTTGGAGAGGCGGTAAGGGCCCTCCCACTTCGCGTCAAGCTTGCCCCCGTCGGTCCTTCGGAGGGCTAAATCGCCCTCCTTGAGGCCGCGGGGCTTGACCCTCTTGTTATAGTACGCCGCGGTCCTTCTTTTGTACTCAGCCGACCGCAGCTCTGCCGCCTCTCGGCGCTCATCGCGGAGGTACATTTCCACTTTAAGAGCTTCGTCGTTGGTGAACTGATCGTACCCCGCGACACGCTCCGTGGGTAGCATGGACTCGACGGGTACGACGGCATCACTGCCGTAAGCCATCGCGAACGGTGTTTCGCCTGTTGCTCTGCGCGGTGTGGTGCGGTTTGTCCATAAAACAAGGGGCAACAGCTCTGCCCATCGGCCCTGTACGCCTTCCAGCCTGCGGCGGAGGTCGTCGAGTATCCTTGCGTTCACATTTTCCACGAGTCCGTTGGACTGAGGGTGTGCAACCGAAGAAAACTTCAACTCGATGCTCAAGCTCGCGCAAAAGTCCCGCGTCTCCTCACTGTCGAACTGAGGGCCGTGGTCTGTCATTATCGCGACGGGGACGCCGAAACGACAAACCACATTCTTCCAGAGGAAGCCGCATACCTTCGCGCTTGTGATCCGTGCCATGGCCTCGGCCTCTACCCACTTGGTGTAGTAATCGACCAGGACCAGGATGAACTGCACCTGCCCGGCGGCCTTAGGGAAGGGACCAAGGATGTCCATACCCCACATTGCGAACGGGTAGGCCGGCTGGATGGCGCGCAGCTCTCGCGCTGGAGCGTGCTGGATGTTTTCGTAGCATTGGCACTTGTCGCACTTTTGCACGTATGCCGCAGCATCGCGGCGCAGGGTAGGCCAATAGATCCCCATCCGGACTATCTTGTGGACCAGAGTCCGCCAGCCCGGGTGGCCTCCGCATATGCCCTCGTGCACCTCCTCGAGAACCTCGGAGACTGTGGCCTCGTCTACGCAGAGCAGGTTGGGCTCCGCGTAGCCGCGGCGATACAACCTGTCGCCTTCGATGCAGTACCGCGCCGCACTGAGCTTGAGTTTGCGCGCGCTCATGGCATCGTCCTGGGGCAATTCCCCGGTTTGGATATATCGGATTATGGGGGCCATCCACCCGTCCGTGGCCAGCGCGAACACCGCGTTGGTCACGCCGCGTTGCATCTTTCTCTCGATTCCGACCTTGTTGCCGACCTCAGGTGGGAGGGCCGAACCCAACCGCGCAAGCGCGTCGGCCTTGGCATTTGCCGCACGCGGTATGGATTCAATGGCAAAAGTCTCAAGGCACGCGACCAACGCCTTGACCTTGGCGCGATATTGGGGCAGAAAACCCGTGGTACACTCGTACTGGCCGCCGACCTGTCGCGCGACGAGCTCGGAATCTGTGAAAACCCTTATTCTCCGCGCGCCCACCAGTAGGGCCATCTCAATTCCCGCGATCACTGCCTCATACTCGGCCTCGTTGTTGGTTACTTCAAAGCCGAAGTTGAGGGCGTTCTCGGACGCGTAGGAGGGTCCCTCAAGGACCACCCCCGCACCCGACCCCAGATCGCAGTGCGAGCCGTCAACAAAGACCTTCCACTCGTCGGGGCTCTCGTCCGTGTCAGGGAAGGTGACCTCCACCACGAAGTCCGCAAGGGCCTGCGCCTTGATCGCGGTCCGCGGGTGGTACGAGATGTCAAATTCTGACAACTCGACCGCCCACTTGGTCATTCTTCCCGACAGCGCGGGCTGATGCAGGATTTGGCGCAGAGGGAGGTCCGAGAGGACCTGTATGGGGTGCGCTTGGAAGTAGGGGCGCAACTTTCTCGCTGCCACCACAACGGCCAGAGACATCTTCTCCGCGGGTGAGTATCGTTGTTCCGCCGGCTGAAGCACCCTGCTGGTGAAATACACCGGGTAACTGAAATCGCGGGTGAGGACCGCGCTGACAGTATGCTGGCTCACGGCAATATATAACTGCCAATCCTCTCCCGGGACGGGCGGGGAGAGCGTTGGAAGATTGGCGAGGTAGACCTTCAGAGCCTGGAACGCGCTCTCCATCTCCTCTGTCCTGTTGAAGGTGGTGGTGCTCTTGAGTCAAGAGAAGAAAGGGAGAGCGCGGTCCGACAACCTGGAGCAGAAACGGCCAAGATAATTTACCGCGCCCGCCAGTCGCTGAACCTCGTTTCGCGAAGCCGGTGAGCGCAGCTCCAGCACCGCGGCGACCTTGGCGGGGTTGACGTCTATGCCCCTTGCGCTGATCATGAATCCGAGGAACTTCCCAGATTTCACCCCGAAAACGCACTTTTCCGGGTTTAGGCTCATTCGGTGGGCGCGCAGGGTTTGGAAAACCTCGGCCAGATCGGCCAGGTGCTCCTGCGCGCTATGGCTCTTGACCACAATGTCGTCGACGTAAGCCGAGACACTGCGCCTCAGCTGCTTCCGGAAGACATGGTCTACCAGGCGCTGAAACGTGGCCCCCGCGTTCTTCAAACCGAAGGGCATCACCCTGTAACAGAAAGTCCCGCGTTGAGTGATGAACGCGGTGGACTCCTGATCCAGGGGATCCATGGCTATCTGGTTGTAGCCGGAGTAGGCGTCGAGAAAGCTCAGCGCGGTATGGCCGGCGGTGGAGTCGACCAGATCATCGATGGAGGGCAGGGGGTAGCTGTCCTTGGGGCAGGCTTTGTTGAGGTCCTTGAAGTCGACACACATCCGCCACCTCCCGTTGGACTTCTTCACCAAAACGACATTGGAGAGCCAAGCAGGATACTTGACCTCGCGGATGAAGTTGGCACTTAGGAGCTTCTCAACCTCCTCATTTGCCGCGCTGGCGCGCTCCTCGTTAGTCTTCCGGCGCCTTTGACAGACGGGCCGGGACCCCGGGCTTATTCGGAGCGAGTGTAGCGCCACCTCGGGAGGGACGCCCTTCAGGTCCGTCGCCGTCCACGCGAACACATCGCGAGAACGGGCCAATAGATTTTGCAGGCTCTCGGCGTCCGCCCCGGTCATGCAATCCCCGACATAAAGTTTCTCGGCTGTGTCGGGAAAGGGGGTGACGGCGACCTTCTCGAAGTCACCGAGGGGCTCACGCTCCCGCTCTTGTCGCACGTCCAACTCCGCGCCAGCACCGCCCGCGATGACATACGCGGCGGGGCGAGCGCGGGTTGACGCTTCATAGCATTTTCGGGCCTCAATCTGCTGGCCGTGGGCGACGCCGACCCGGTCCTCCACGGGGAACTTCAGAACCAGGTGATAAATGGAAGCGACAGCCTGGAACTTCATCAACGAGGTCCGTCCCATTATCGCGTTATAGATGGAAGGAAGCCGGACGACGGTGAACTCGATGGGCTCAGTCCGGCGGGCGTCCTTACCGTCCCCCAGGGTCATGTCCAGAGTGACCAACCCTGCGACGTCGACCTCATTGCCGGAAAAGCATGTGAGCTTTCCGGCGTAAGGCAGGAGCATGGAAGGGGAGATGCCAAGCTGTGCGAACGCGTCGTAGTACAGGATGTCCACCGACGCTCCCGTGTCCACCATGATTCTCTTGACAATCTTCGTGGCGATCACCGCGTGCACCACCAGCGGATCCGTGTGCGGAGTGATGAGCTCGCGGGAATCGCCAGGTCGGAAGGTGATGTCAGCGTGAGGAACTCCCGACGCGCCCAAACTATTGATGGAGGCCCCGGAGGTCAAAGCGCGAGCATAGCGCTTCCTTTCCCCGCCACTAGACCCCGCGAGGGGGGAACCCCCAGCGATGGTGTTGATGTAGAGGTTGGGATCGTTCTGGTTGACCTCCCCCCTCGCGGGTGCGGAGCCGGCCAAGGTATTTGCCTGCGCCGGCCGTCCACTGTCGTTGCGGGGCCCGAGGGCGGTGGTGTTGGCCCCGGTGTATGGGTCGTTGTTGTATGGCCCGTTGCCGCCGCGGTTGTTGCGTGGTCCGCGGTATCCCTGATACCCGCGACCACGACGCCCTCCACCCCGGTTATGGCCACCGCGCTGTCCACCATGAGGCTTTGTTGACGTGGTGGATACGGTGAGGGCCTCCGGGGTGGTTTTGGCCTTTCCCTTCCCGCGATCCTGTGTGGGCCTTCCTGCCGCGTCCTCCGCGAAGACGCGTTTGGTGATGGCGTTGCAAGCGTCCTCATAGGTGTGCAGGGTTTTCCCGCACATCTTGACCTTGAAGGTCCCGTCGCGGAGGTTGTGGATTAGCATGTCGCGGGCGGATGTGTCGTTGAGCTGAGGCACCTCCGACGCCGCGTTCACAAACCGGGTGAAGAAGGCTGCCAAGGTCTCCTCCTCGCCTTGTGTCACGCTCATGAGATCCTTCGTCGTCTTCATGCGCGTTCGCGACCCACTAAAGTGGGACATGAACCGCCGCGTTAGATCTTTGAAAGACGAGATGGAGCCCACGGGGAGGTTTGTGAACCACCTCATCCCGGCGGTCTTAAGGGTGGAGGGGAAGACCCGGCAGTACATGGCGTCGTTGTAGGTGTTGAACGTCATGTGGGCGAAGAACTGCCTAACGTGCTCTCCCGGGTCTTTCATGCCGTCGAACTGTAGTGCCGCTGACGGCCTCTGGAATCCCTTCGGCATAGGTTCCTCCTGGATGAAATCAGCGAAGGGGCTGCCGTAGGTGGTGCCGCGATCGTCCACCAGCATGTTGCTCCGGGAGCCGGAGCGTGTGGACAGGGAGCGAGAGGTAGAGCGTCCTCGCGATATGCTCATGTCCTCACTCGAGCCCCCCGGAGGCGGGGTGTGGTATACCTGGCCCGGCCCGTATCCCGCGGCGTAAGCAGGCACATACGGCTGGTGGGGCATTGGGTAAGCACCCTGCCCATGCGGCATGCGGTATGTGGTCGCTTGTGGTATTCAACGCGATGAGGGCAGTACGAAGGATATTTTGTATTTTAGCTTTGTTGGATTTACAATAGACTGAGATTCTCTATCGCGTTTAGGTGTATCGGGCTACAACAATGATCTTAGCTCGAGATATAGTGTATGTGATTCGCGAAACTTCGATCCCTCCCCTTGGTGCGCGGAGCCCGCTATTTATAGGCGAATTCGGGCCGAGATCGACCGAGACGTCGATGTGGGACGAGCGCCGCCCGAGTACGTGTCGCCCTTGGATTGGCTCTTGGGTTGGTGGCCGCGAAACCGGCCAATCGGAAGCCCGGATGGGACGTTGCCGCCCACCACTCGCCTGATGGGACGTTGCCGCCCGCCCACTTGTATGGATGGGACGGGCTCCTCTCCTCGCGGTTGGGAGGCGATGTACGCGATGCGTACATCGTCAACCAGGTTTTGCTCTTCGGACTACGCTTTGGCAGGGGTTTATTGTTCTGATCGCGATGGGAGCAGGGCTTTAGGGCCTGACGCCACCTTGAGAGGTTTTTACCCTGACTATGTCCTTAGGCTCTCATTACTATACAAAGATGAAAAGTCATGTGACCCGAATCGAATATTTTAGTTTGAGACAATGATCACGCATTAAGGATGCAGTCATACAATGATTACAAGGATTGAATTAGAACAGCATATTTTATTTTTCAAAAAGTGGCCGAAGACTAAGGATGCGGTTGCGATGGAATATGATTCGAATCTAACATTTCATCTTTGTATAGTAATCAGGGCCTAAGGATGTAGTCATGGTGAAAACTTGATCGAATCCAATATTAGAACCGCATATTTTATTTTTCAAAAAGTGGCCGAAGACTAAGGATGCGGTTGTGAAGGAATATGATTCGAATCTAACATTTCATCTTTGTATAGTAATGAGAGCCTAAGGACATAGTCAGGGTAAAAACTTGATGGAATCCAATATTTCATCCCTAGAGAGTACTCGAGTAAAAGGTTAAAGATATCATGGTAAGAAATTGATAGAAACTTGGCTTAAAAAGTAATTTTATTCCAAAAATTACATTTTAGATTTTTGGAAATGGATGACATCCCTCAATCTTTTACATTCTTCAAGGTATATAAAATCATTATTCAACCAAAACATATTTTCACCCTAGACCAATGCAAGCCCTTTTGAATTATGTTATTAGAAAGCGATTAGATGTTAATGTTGTCTACTTGTCTATGTTGGATATTAGACTTTTTAGTCTTTAGAAAGTGATCAAAGGTTGCTCGTACAATAATAACAACTATCTGATTAGAATATAATGTTTTCTCTTTCGAATGTAGTAATTTTTTTTTTGAAAAAAACAGGTTTAGCTGATATCTAATTCGAATCTAATTTTATAAGTTTTTTTTTAACACAAACTAAAGATACAATCACGTCAAATATCTAATTCAAAGCTAACATTAAAAAAAAATTACTTTAGTTTGTGTGTTGTGGGGTTTCTATTTTTTTTCCAAGAAAATTGATCTTGTTTGTGTGTTGTGAAGGGACTCATGCACATCAGCTCTTTCATTTGCAATCACCTAATCATGCTGAGATGAGTTAGCAACTGGAATTTGTTGTGTGCTTGATTTTGAGAAACCTGGTGAAGACGTATTATTAGCATTTGTCTTGGATTACTTCATTTGATTATTTTGTGATAATTAATCCTTCTCTTTGTGTGTTTGGCAGGTGGAATTTCAGACTGCAACTGGTGTGATGATTGATCTGATAACCACTCTTGAAGGAGAGAAAGATCTTAACAAATACAATTTGAGCACAAAAACATACATGTCTTCATAAGACAAGTTTCTTCAAAATCCCTAGAATCATCATGGTTATGTAATGATATTTGAATTGCACAGGTTTGGTGAGAGTTGGGATGATCATGTTGATGTGAAGAAGATTCTGACTGACATGGGCATTTACTTTCAAGTTCAGGTGAAAAACATTCTTGTTTATCTCTTCAAAGTTTTGACCACAGTAAGTATGAAAATTGACTCTCTTTTTCTCTTTTTTTTTTGTAGGCTGACTTCCTTGATTGTTATGGAGATCCTGCATTCATCGGCAAGGTGTGACGTCTAGACTAATTGATCGATTGACAACACGACGAAAAAGTTATGAACTTTGATCGTCGTTTAACGTTTTTTGTTGTATTGTCGTTATTGGGAGGGACATCGAAGACTTCAAGTGTTCTTGGTTGGTAGTGAAGGCACTAGAGCTATGTGATGAGGAACAGAGGAAATTGTTACATGTGAGTGACTTGTGACATCAATTTTTTTCTACTTACATCATTAATCTTGACATAACTGATCATTATACTTGATTTTTTTTCCAGGACAACTATGGAAAACAGGACCAGATATGTGTAACTAGAGTGAAAGAGCTCTATAAAGAGCTTAATCTTCAGGTTGCTCCTTTTTCTCCATGGATTTTCTCCTTTCTTTCTTTCATTGTTTGGATTGTTGTCTTAGACTTTGAGCTTAATTTATAACAGGCGGTATACGAGGAATACGAGAGCAAGAGTTACGAGAAGCTTTGCGAGTCGATTGAGCCACTTGTATTGCTTTCTTGATCACTTATGTGCTTTTTTCTTAAAGAACCCTTCTAGGTTGCTTTTGTTTGTCTGTGCAAAAAAGATGTAGAGTAGCTTAAGTATAGTAAGCAATACATATATCTCTAATATGATGATGCTGAACAAAGAAATTCTTTCTTAATAATGTTAAATTAATAAAAATCCGATAATGCTGCTAGATTCTACAAGTGGTTTACAAAGGTGATTGCTCTTGTCTCGATCGGCTTGGTTTAGCTAGGGCAGACTACAATTGCAACTAAATTGAATGCTTGCACCTTGTATGATGTGCAATTATTGCAACAGGCAATATGAACATTTCAATAAGGTTTGTTGTACTTTTTGGATTACTAAATTGAAAGAAGGGATGAACTTCAATGTTCAAGTAAAAGCTCAGGTATTTGATTTTGATAACAACCTAAACATTGTCGGAGAGGGTATAAAGCCAAGTAATATAATCTGTTGGGGACCTTTTTCTCCTATAATATCATTGGGCTCCTGAGAGAATGAAAAGCATGGTTTAACACTTTAACTTACCTTTTTTTTCTGATAAATGAGGTCCACTAGAGTTTGGTATCCTACTTGGTTTCCTTCTAGATTTTCTTGATGGTAAATTTTCAGCGGTTATCAAATCATCCTCAGTTCTCTCTTTCAATTTAAAGCATTTAACATAGATTCGATTCGGTTGCCTCGTATAAATTCGGTCCCTCGGATTCGGTTGCCTCGTATAAATTCAGTCCCTCGGATGTTCAATTGCCTCTTATAAAGTAGGTCTCTTGGTTTACGGTTGTCTCGTAAAAAGTCGGTCCCTCAATTTACGGTTGCCTCGTAAAAAGTCGGTTCCTTGGTTTTCGTTACCTCATATGAAGTCGGTCTCTCGGTTTTCGGCTGTCACGTATACATTCAGTCTCTTGGTTTTCGGTTGCCTTGCATAAATTCGGTCCCTCGGTTTTCGGTTGCCTCGTATAAATTCTGTCCCTTGGTTTTCGTTTCCGTCGTATAAATTCGGTCCCTCGGTTTTTGGTTGCCTTGTATAAATTCGGTCTCTTGGTTTTCGTTTGCCTCGTATAAATTCGGTCCCTTCCTTTTTACGGTTGCCTTGTATAAATTCGTATAAATTCGGCCCCTCGGTTTTCGGTTGCCTTGTACAAATTCGGTCACTCGGTTTTCGGTTGCCTCGTATAAAGTGGGTACCTCGGTTTTTTCCTATCGGATTTTATCATGCACTGTTGGCTTACTGATTGGAAATTTGCACCACTTATGCTGAGTAAATGATTGTTTTGCTGAAGCATTAATTTATTTACTCACTGATCAGAAAAATTGGTGGTGATTGGACGTCCAAAGATGAGATATACTATAGAGTAGTAATTGATTGTGGCATTACTTTTTTAAGTACTGTTTCAAGTAAAAGATGAGGTATCCATTTTGACGGCAATCCACACATTGTCGGACAGGATATAAAGCCAAGTAATATAATCTGTTGGGGACTTTTTCTCTCATGCTAATACCGTTGGTGCTCCTGAAAGAAGGAAAAGCATAGTTCAGCTCATGGACTTGGAAAACCTAGCCTACACTTACCGTCCTCGTTATCAGAATTAAGGTACCTAATGTTTCCCTTTTGCTACAAAAGTTTCTTGAGAATCATCATGATTGGCTAGAATTTTACCATAGTCAGGTGGGTTTGAAAGAAGTGTCAATTATTGCTTGAAAGTGTAAATATTTTTTTTGCATAAATTGAAAGTCGATATGATGCACAAAATGTAGCCTTTCTTGAGATTATATGGATGAGAGTTGAAATGCAAGGTCTGAAAACCATTGATTTTGTATGGGTCACTGGTGTTTTGTAGCTGTGAGTGACTTATTTGGCCATTATGTTGAAGTCTAGAACTCTTGGATATTTGAAGTCACTGAAAATATTTCGGTAGAACATATAATAAATGAGGTTTTTAAGAAAGGTAATACGATGGATCACTATGTTAGATAGTCCACCAAAGTTTGGTATGCTTGGTTTCCTCCCGGATTCCCTTGATGGTAAGTTCTTAGTAATCAAATTGTACTCAATTCTCTCTTCCAATTTAAAGTATTTAACGTAGATCCCGTCCCTTATTTTTCATTTGCCCCTTATAAATTTGGTCCCTCAGATCGGTGATTCAGGCTATTTTGTATAGGATAACTCTTGTATTTTGAGATGATTTAGTGAGTGTTTAGGTTAGAGTTTGTGCGTAATTGTAATACGAAGACCGAAGACACAAAGTGTGGAGAATCAAGAGTTAAAGAGCTTAAAGACGAAGATTCGCCACTGCATGGATATCGCGGTCGCGTTGTCTATGACGCGGGCGCGGTGGCGTGAAGAGACGAACCAACCAAGACCATGAAGACCGCGGTCGCGTTGTCTGTGGCGCGGTCGCGGTAGTAGCCGACTCAGCGATTTGACCAAAGAAGACCGCCGCGGGCGCAGTGGTGACGCCGCGGTCGCGGTGATGGCCGACTTTCACGCGGACAAGATTCTATCGTTTCTATCTTGTTTCCTTTCTTATCTTTCGGTTTCCTTTCTTTTCTAGTCCGAAAAGGTTGATCTTTGGGGCTATTTAAGGGGAACCTTTCTAGGTTTTAGATTCATTCAACTTACTTGTTAATCAATTGTTCTTTCAATAAAGTTTAGAGTTTTCTTTGTAATGGAGAACTAGCTCTCCTCTTGAGTTTATTCAATCAAGGAAGCTTTATTATGAAGTTGTGAAATTCTGGTAACCTCTTTATCCCTAGGTCTTTATTGATACTCTTGTGCTTCATCCCATGATCTATGTTTGATTTTATGAGCGTGATCAACTTGTTTGATTTAGGATTGGTTGTTGTCTATGCATCTTTCCTATTTCTCGAAACAACTCTATTTTAGGACCGTGGACTAGTTTAGGGAAGAGTATTTAATGGTTTAATTGTGCATGAGACTCGTAGCTTGATTGCATGATTTGATTTCCTAATATCCCTGTGCTCTATGCTAATTCTAGGTTAAGCGTCCTTGCCTAGGGTTATAGAATTGCTTGGACCGTGGACTTGCGATTGCTAATGATTGGGATTGGAATTGACCTAGGCATATGAAGAGGTGGATGAGTTCATGATCAACGGACTAATAAAGTGGAATTGATTGGATAAACTCTACTTGATAACCTTTGATTGAAACCGACTTTCAAAACCCCCCCTTTGATTACTTGCATGAAAACCATAAAATCTGAATAAAACTGATTCCTTTGGGTTCGACCCCTTGCTTGCCTACTATACTGTTGTTTGCATGTTTGGGATTTATTTTTGATACGGGAACAACGACTTTGTGACACCCTCACACCCCTCTGACGTATGCTATAAATAATTTACTTATTATACAAACATATAATACATATAAGGTCCAACTGTTCACATAAACATATAACGAAACTCAACAACCATAAGTTAAAACACACAGATACACACACTTGTATCTAGTTACTTCTTGTACTAAAACAACTCTCTGACTTCTATTACAATACATATGTCTACGATGCAAAATGAGGAGGAGAAGGTTCCATAAGGCATTAGCCGGCTGACCTGTGCATATGTGACATCTAAGAGATATAAGCTAGTAGAACTAGCTAAACCTGAAAAAAATAGGTTTGCGATTTACGTGAGTCGCATACTCAGTGAATATAAACCATCATCAATTATTTCACTCATAGTCAATTCAATTAATCCCTGTACATATACATACATATTCCATATGAATAAACTTATGCATATGCAAATGCTCATGTGTCCAATTATTATTTTGTGAATTGTGCAAGCCTGAATCTGTCCCGGGTTTCCTGTGAATGGACTCTTTTGGTCCTATGTGATTTAGACCCGTAGGTCTCATATGAATTGGCCTTTTAGGCCTCCTGTGATATGACCTTATAGGTCCCATGTGTTTAGACCTTATTTTAGGTCTCCTGTGATTACAAATTCAGGACAAGACAACCACAGAGCCTTTAATCCCATGTCAATGTGATATGCTCAAATGCATCATATATCATGTATCATTTGCAATTGCACAATCTATGCAAACAATCATGGACATTCCAGAGAACACAAATCACACACATATATCCATATAATATATATAGCACATAGCATATATATACACATAGTAACACATCATATAACACATAAGGTTGAATCTCCGGTCTATACTCACCTTCTAGGAAAGATTTCTGGGCTCGGACTCCTTCCCCTGATCACGAGTTATCCCTCGTGCTCCTATATAATAACCCAATGCACTTTTAGCCTATAAACTCTTACAAACTCTAACCCTAAATGCAATGAAATGCCAAGATGCATTATAACTTTCACTATATAGCTCCAATTACTGTGAAATTTTACCAGCATATACTAGGCATATAAAAGATCATCTTTCTAGTAGAAAACCCTTCGAAAATCTTGACCGAAGGCCACCGAAATATCGTTACAACGAAACCCTAAAACCACTTTCAATTCTTTAACAAACTATATAACCATCATTGAAAACACCCGTTGATATCTATAATTCAACCGGTTTCCAGATCAATATCAATTATAAATCTAGATCTGAAAATTAACAAACCCCAAAAAAACTAATAGCTAGTTAAATCTTATTGAAATTACTAATCAAAACTTACCAAATAGTAATCCTTGTACTTCAAAAACGATAAAATCGAACGAGGAAACTGATTAATTAGAAGGGAATCATGGAGTGAGCTCTCTGCTTCTTCGTACGTTCTCTCTGATGGAGCACAAACACACAACTCCGTACTAACACGTATCAACACATATCAATACCTATACATATCCGCTTAGAACTTCAAAGTCGGCAATTGACTTTTGGAAAACTACAACTTACACCCTTAAATTTCCTTTAATACAAACCTTACCCAGAAACTTTAATTAATTAACTTTATCTTTAAAAACTTTTAAAACGTAAATAACTTTAATTTGAAAACGAGTAATACTTTTTAAAAATTTATCACGTACTATGCAAATATGCCATGCGTATGGAATGAATGCACTATGACATATGCACTTTGGTCGAGGATGTTACAGACTTTGCCCGAGTCAATCGGTCCCTCGGTTTCCTCGTATAATTTGGTCCCTCGGTTTTCGGTTTCCTCGTATAAATTCGTCCCTCGGTTTTCGGTTGCCTTGTACAGATTTGGTCCCTCGGTTTTAGGTTGCCTCGTATAAATTCGTCCCTTGGTTTTCGATTGCCTCGTATAAAGTTGGTACCTTGGTTTTTCATTGCCTTGTAAATAGATGGTCCCTCGGTTTTCGATTGCCTCGTATAAATTCGGTCTCTCGGTTTTCGATTGCCTCGTATAAATTCGATCCATCGGTTTTCGATCGCCTCGTATAAATTCGATCCCTCGGTTTTCGATTGCCTCGTATAAATTCGGTTCCTCTGATTTCGATTGCCTCGTATAAGCTCAGTCCCTCGGTTTTGATTGCTCGTATAAGCTCGGTCCCTCGATTTTGATTGCCACGTATAAATTCGGTCCCTCTATTTACGGTTGCCTCGTATAAATTCGGTCCCTCAATTTTAGGTTGCCTTGTATAAATTCGGTTCCTCGGTTGCCTCATAAAAAGTCGGTACTTCGGATTTTGGTTGCCTCGTATAAAGACGGTCCTTCGGTTTTCGATAGCCTCATAAAAACACGGTCCCTTAGTTTTTCGGTTGACTTGTATAAGTAGGTCCCTCGGTTTCGGTTTCCTTATATAGTTGGTCCTTTGTTTTTGGTTGCCTTTTAAAAAGACGAGCCATCGGTATTCTGTTGCCTTTTAAAAAGATAGTCCATCCGTTTTTGGTTGCCTCGTACAAAGACCGTCCCTCGGTATTCGGTTGCCCTATAAAAATTCCCTCCCTCTATTTTCGGTTGCCTCGTATAAAGTTGGCCCCTCAGTTTCCTCGTATAAAGTTTGTCCTTCAGTTTTTGGTTGTCTAGTATAAAGTTGGTCCCGCGGTTTTCAGTTGCCACGTATAAAATTGGTTCCTCGATTTTCCATTGCCTCAACCGTCCCTTAGTTTTTGGTTGCCTCGTATAAATTCAGTCCCTCGTTTTCGATATGCTAGGTCCCTTAGTTTTTGGTTGCCTCGCAAAAACTTATCCCTTGGTTTTGGGTCACCTCGTATAAATTCGGTCCATTGGTTTTTAGTTGCCTTGTAAAAAGACAGTCAATCGGTTTTTGATTGCCTCGTGTAAAGTCGCTCTCTCGATTTTCGGTTGCCTAATAGAAATTCGATCTCTCAATTTTCGGTTACCTCGTACAAAGAAGGTCCCTCAGTTTTCGATTGCGTGTACAAAGGTGGTCCCTCAGTTTCGGTTGCCTCATACAAACTTGATCCCTCGGTTTTTGATTGCCTTCAACAAACTCGGTCCCTTGGTTTTTGGTTGCCTCGTAAATAGTCGGTCCCTCAGTTTTTGGTTGCCTTGTAAATAGTCGATCCCTCGGTTTTCGGTTGCCTCGTACATAATCGGTCCTTCAATTTTCGGTTGCCTCGTATTATGTCGGTCTCTCGGTTTTCGGTTGCCTCGTAAAATGTCGTTCACTCAAATTTCGATTGCCTCATATTATCTCGGTTCCTCGGTTTTTAGTTGCCCCAAATAAATTCAGTCCCTTAGTTTTAGGTTGTCTCGTATAAAGTTGATCTCTCGGTCTTCGATTGCCTTGTATAAAGTTGGTCCTCGGTTTCGAATGGCTCGTAGAAAGTCGGTCCCTCGATTTTTGGTTGTCTCGCAAAAACTCGTTCCCTCGGTTATGGGTCACCTCGTATAAAGTCGGCCCATCGGTTTTCAGTTGCCTTGTAAAAAGATGGTACATTGTTTTTCGGTTGCCTCATATAAAGTCGTTCCCTCGGTTTTCGGTTGCCTTGTAGAAAATATGTCCCTCGATTTTCGGTTGTCTCGTATAAAAATGGTCCCTTAGGTTTCGATTGCCTCATACAAACTTGGCCCTCGATTTCGGTTGCCTCGTCTTCTATTTAGGTTGCCTCGTACAAACTCGGTCTCTCAGATTTCGGTTACCTCATATAAAGTTAGTCCTTCAGTTTTCGGTTGCTTGGTATAATGTCGGTCCTTTGGTTTTAGATTGCTTCGTTTAATGTGAGTGCATCGGTTTTCGGTTGTCTCGTATAAAGTGGGTCCTTCAGGTTTTTGTTATCTAGTATGAAGTCGGTCTCCGATTTTTGGTTGCCACGTATTAAGTCGGTTTTTTGGTTTTCGATGGCCTCATATAAAGTCAGACCCTCGGATTATAACAATGTGTTGTATTAATTCATTATCTTGTTTCTCAACTTTCCACGTATAAAATCTGGTCCCTCGATTTTCGATTGCCTCATATTTTTATAATTACGAACATACAAAAGATAATATAGTGTAAAAAGGGTGCATGTTTTATTGTCTGGAGAATTTAGAGTGAAGGAATAATCTCCTAGTCGAAGTGTCGGGAAGATCTTAGAGCTTAGGAAGGTCTTATAAGGGAATTTACACATGTTTCACCCTCTCCGATCAACTTTCATAGAGTATAACGAACTATATATAGCTTAACTTTTAGGCTCTATATACACTAATCGCAAGATAAATTACCCTGAATAACGCAAGGGCGGGGAGAGATTATTGGGCACCAACCGTTTTCTCCTCTTTTTACATGATTCCGTAATTTGTTTCTTGTGTTGATTGGTTTCTTTTCAGCTCTTAATCAGGTTTTTGCATGATGTTCTAAATTAAATCCTCTATCGTCAAGGATTCAAAGGCATGCTAAATCAATCTCAAATACTCTCTCTTCATCATATAAGCTTTAAGATAAAGCTACCAAATTCCGGTTAGCCCCTCAATATGACTTCGATCTTCGATAATTTACATCGTTTAGCTTCTTTATTATATGTTTAACGTTTACGTACATTTCGTGCATGCATGTTCATAGACGTGAGCATTCAATCACGTACACCAATCATACACGATATAATGCGTTAACTCTTGCGTTATAATACAAGATAATACATCATTTCGTGCGATTCAAACATAGATATAACAGAGTGTCGTCGATTAAAATGAACAATAATCGACGCATATAACATTACTTTAGCTGTGTAAACACAGATTCGCTTAGGAAAGACCGAGACGAAAAGTAATATGGATGAAAGAGAGAAAGACTCAAAGCCGCCGCGGGTGAAGTCCAGATCGAATCTGCTAAGCCTAGAGGCTAGCGAAGACGCCTTTATGAGAAGGCAAGAGAGCCCGAACAAGAAATCGTCTATGAAATTCGACATGATGCAAGAGAGCCCGAGTAAGGGAGCCATGAACTTTTTCAATAAGCCAACCAACTGTCTGTGCTCCCCGACCACCCACGCCGGCTCCTTCCGTTGCCGTCTCCACCGCCACACCACCACCACTTTGGGTGGCATGCGACGTGGCTTCTCGGTGGGCTCTAATCTTTCGGAGATGGGAAGCAAGAAAGAACACCATGCTTCTCTCTCCTCATTCGCAAGAGAAGCTTAAGTTCAAATGTAGTAATTGATAGATTGTTAATTATCTCCATTCGGGAAAGATTGTCAATTGATAATCGACGAGATTTGTTATTGAAAATAGCACTCGTTGTCTTTTTTCTATGTAAATTGTTCTTATTATGAGTCTATAAATGAAGTAAATAGTTTATAAGTTAAGATATTCTGTGTGAAGCATGTTATCCCATATTATACAAATGAGAAACTTTCCACTAATATTGACCCAATGATCTTGACGTTTTAAAAAAAAAAAGTGTAATGTTTTAGTTTAATAACGACTTCTTTAACAGTCAAAGTAAACCTAGATGGCAATTTTCAATGAACATAGACTTAGAAAAATTGTTGATCTATTGTTAACAAGTGTGGTTTCACATGTTCGCTAGTCACCTATTAACTACAGTAGTAAGACTTAGACTTCACAAGCAATTTTAGTGGATGTGAAAGAGATACTGTTGTTGAGAAAAATTAACACCTAGTTACTATTGACTACTACAATTATCGAGTTTCGGTTACTAATAAGTAATAACGGTAACTTCGATTAACTGAATTTCAAATATGATGTTCAACTGAAAATCTAATAATCAAGAGCTATAAGAATTGGGCCTTTCTCGGCCCAAAATATAAGTCCAGCCCAATCTACACTCACCGGCAACATCCCGACGGGAGTCAGAGAGAAGCTCGTGTGTTAGGGCTTTGTAGCTCACTCAACAAACATTGAGAGGAAATTGAGAATCAAATGTCAATCTTTGGAGGGAATTTGATCGCCAAATCTTCCTTCCATCTCCATTCCAGGCTCGTTTTGCTTCCATGGTAGGTCTCGTCATTTTTCAACTCCAGCTATAGTCTGTGTTAATTTCCCCCTTTTTCGAGCTCCTCCGAATTTTGGCTTCTGTTACTTGATTATCAACTAACTTTCCAGAATGCAATTTCATTATGTTTGAGATTTGAGTTCGCTAAGAGAAAGAACAATTTCCTGTGAAATTCGGATTTCTGAGTAGAATTTTCCTGAAAGCTTGCTCATGCCTTTCAGGTTGAAGAGGAGTTGTAGTGTAAGGTGCTCGAAAGATAGAGAGTATGGCTCTATGCCTGTCAGATACATACCTAAGAAGCTTCGAGAAACCGGAAAGCCCGAAACCTCTTCTGCTTCAGAAACTAAAACCCCAAGCAGACGCCTGAAATCTAGAGGGGTGGAGAAACCTAACAATTTAACTTGGGCTGATAGACTAGATTATGACAAGTTTGATGGCTCAGTCTCTAGTTCATTCAGACACGAACATGCTCATGGATCAGGCTCTAGTTCATTCAAACCTGGTATGTCTTTCTTTCTTAGTTTGTAGGAGAGTTGCTGCTTGGTGAGTGCTTGTTCATGATAGATGTCCTACATTATGTTAGCTAACTCCTGAATGGAATATTCAGATGTCAATGAAGGAATAGGCTATGACATAGGAAGTATGGATTCTCAGTTTATGGAGGAAATTGATGAGGTTGATGAGGAATTGGGAGTTCATAATGTCAGCTCTCAAGTTGAGCAGAGGCTAGAAGAATCTAAAACTAAGAAAGATGCTGGGAAAGTGGCAGTGGAGTTGCTAGCTGCAAGGTTTCTTCTCTTCCTTTATCCGTGTGCTTATAGCTGTTAGATCATGTGTGTTAAACATTGTTGCTCCTTCGGCCAATCATGTTTGAGGTCCTGAGTATGTATGTTGGTGTATACTTCTAGCCCAGTAGTCTTCATTACAGAGAAGTTGAGTGCAACTAAGTCCGGATATTTGTTTGCATTGACTTGATCTTCACTATGTAATGAGTTTATGCATCGTTTATGTTACGGTGCTATAATTATGCAGGGCATATACAGCCATGGAGCTAGGAAAGAAATTGCAAGCAAAGCGTTTTCCACCTAACATTATTGATGGAGTCCTGGGTGATCTTCAAGAGAGGTACTTGCATCAGTTTATGGATTAACATCAGTTCATAGTAAAACTAAAATTTGATATGTTATTTTTCTCAAGTATTATCTTGTTGTTATGTAGAGGCATACTCAATGATAGCTTGTATGCTGAAGCTTATTCTCGGTCTAGATGGACATCCTCATGTTGGGGTCCAAGACGAATCAAGCAAGTAAGTCAAATATATACTTGAGACTCCTTCAAATACTATAGAACATATTATTATTAAAGCAACAAAACTAAAACATGGATCTTGATTTCAGGCACTGTTTAGGAAGGGAGTTAATCCTGCTGATGCCGAGAATGCACTCAAAGAAGTTTTTGAGGGTGAAGAAGATGGTGATCAAGATTCAAAACTCGGCATCTCAAATGCTTCATTGGATCAATTATACGCGCAGGCAACCAAGCAATGGTTAAGATCCCAGGATGCCCCCAGGGATAAGAGGAAAGCAAGGATTGTTCGGTGGCTTCAGTACCGAGGTTTTCACTGGGGTATTGTTAGTATCATTCTGAAGAAACTAGAATCTCAGCACCCTCCTTAATTCAAATATCAATCTTTCTACTTAATGTACTTATAGCTAGTTAGTTAATGATCAATACAAGTTCTATCACCCCTGGACCTGGTTGCCGACTATGTATTGATGATGGTCATCGCTAATCCTTTTCGCCTTCAAGTAGATTGTTCCATCTGTGCTGAACGTCGTCGACATTGCCAGATTGTCGCCAGCTGTTTTTAATGTTAATTGGGGGCAACAACTTCATATTTACTTCTGAACTAGAAAACCTGATAGAGTGAAAAGACTGATGTGGATGAGTGGAGCTCAGCTGATGATCATACTGTAAGTTTTGCTGCCATTTTCATGGACCACATATCCCATCTTTCTTAAATCCCACACTGGGACCAAGACTCACCTGCCCTTTTCCCTGAAATTTACTCCCATGAAATCATTGTTTCTCAATCTTGTTGGGAATTTTTGTTCCATGCCCATAGTCCAAACATTGAGCTGTACTTCTAGATTTTGTCTTCCAACCAAATTTCCCTGTACAGTGTAACCTATCTAGAGAATCAGGCTGTGTTTGATTGAACTTCCATTATTAGGTTGGGATCTAATGTAATTTGATGTTAATTCCCCATTATAATACTTTGATGTGTGATCCAGAAAGGACAGTTGATAAGTAATTAGTTCAATTATCATTACATGCTGTTGGGATTCTTTGGTTACTTCTAATTTTAGTGCACCCTTTCTTAATTGCCTGTTCTAATCATGTGCTTCACACAATACAAGAGATTATTTCATCTAACTTAAGATTGAATCTTTTTGAGAACTTTTATTGTGTTGTCTGATGCTTCAAAAGTATTGAACCAAACTTTCAAAACTTGACATGTGCCATCAACTTATTTCTGGGGACCATGTGATGAAAACACATGACACAAGAGAACAGATAGATAGATATACACAAGCAGCAAGAGGGCATTGGAATCTCACTTCCTTGCATTAAATTCTAATTACATAAATCCAAGAAACCCAATCATTTCTCCCTTTCCAGCCTCTCTAACATGCCCTTGATCAGTCACTTTCTGAACACACCCCCACCAAATTACAAAACACTCAAACTCAAACCTGTTATAAGTCACTTTCTCACACCCAGAAATAACTTACACAAACACACAAGCAAACCCAAAAACAAAAGTTACCCTTCCCTATTACTTATTCTACTGCTTGCAACATTTACATGACAACGATACCCTTTTCAACCTACTGAGCTTGTTTCCCTTCAGCACATGGACTCGTCTGAGAAGGCGAACGAGCAATTGGATGAGCCTTGACAAACCAGGTTCCTATGAGGAGAAGCTTCAGTGACCAAGGATTGAGGCTGTCCCTTTGTCAAGTCAGGCTCAAGCCTGGTTGTCTCCACATGCCTAATCTCCTTGAGCATGGCCACGACATCTTTCATTGTGGGCCTATCGTCTGCACGGCTGCTGACACAGAGGAAGGATACAGCTAGGGTTTGTAGCATCTCATGCATTTGTGGGTCAGCTCTTCCTCTTAGCTTTGTGTCCAAGATATCACTCGGGTCGCCCTTTTTATGCAAATGGTCCCTAACCCATTGAACCAGATTCCCTCCTCCGGGCAAAGTCGGGTCTAATGGGTGTCTCCCTGTTAAAACCTCTAAGATCATCACTCCAAAGCTGTATACATCACTCTTCTCGGTCACCTTTTGCATCGAACCGAGCTCTGTAAACAAATTACACAACTCCAAACTATTAGACATAAAAAATTTGAATTATGTAAAGGAACACTAAAAATGAATGAAAAAAGGATTGTACCTGGAGCCATGTATCCATAGGAACCGGCGAGATGAGGTCTTTGGCTCAACTTAGTATTGTCACCAGAAGGATTAACAAGCCTTGCTAAACCGAAATCAGCGAGGTAAGGCTCAAATCTTGAACCCAAGAGAACATTCATAGCTTTTACATCTCCATGAAGTATGGCAGGCACACAATCATGATGTAAGTAAGCCAATGCATGACCAACTCCAAGAACAATCTCATATCTCGTTTCCCATTCGGCTTTTCCTCTATTTGCACCGTGCAAGAGCGAGCTCAGGCTTCCATTAGGTAAGTAGTCATAGAACAGCATCTTCAAGCTTCTGCTTGATCCCCATCCAAGAAGCCGAACGATGTTCTTATGGCGGATTGATCCAAGGGTTTGAATCTCAGACCGAAAAGCTGATTCACCGATTTCCTCTCTCGCCCACATCTTCTTGATTGCTAGTGTCTCACCACTGGCCATGATCACTCTATAGACCACACCCGAGCTACCGGTGCCAATGACATTAGCTGAGGTCAGATTCTTGATGACATCATCAATTGAGAACTCCATCTTTTGGTAAAATGTGAGCTCCCAAGTGTCGCCTTCTCCCATTGAAGCGTTTTCAGCCGCCTTTGCACGGATTAGCATGTAGACAGCAAGAAGAATCAGGACAGCGCTCGTGCTGACCAAAACCGACATGGCTAGCTTCAAGGTTGAGCTGGATTTATGCCCGATTCCATCCGCCGGAGTTGCGATTCCACTATCAGTCACGTACAAGTGCTCATTTCCGGCTAAGTTGCTCACGGGAAGTCTCTTGAAAAATGGTGTGTTTGGCACATCACCAGAGAAATCATTGTAAGAAACATTTAAGGAAACAAGGTTTTGGAGTCCACCAAGAACGTGGAGGTCTCCTGAAAGCTTGTTGTGTGAGAGATCAATCACTCCAACTCTACTGAGCCCAGAGAACTGAGCTGGGATTTGCCCTGACAGCTGATTACAGCTGAGGTTCAAAGAGATTTCCAAAGCAGGCAATGAACCAATCTCTTTCGGTAAGTCTCCTGTGAGCCGATTCGCGCCCAGATCAAGCAACTGAAGCCTAGTGCAGGTGTGAATCTCAGATGGGATCTGTCCGGTCAACCAGTTTTTGCTCAGCACGAGCTTGGTCAGCTCATTCATTGAACCAATACTGGAAGGCAAAACACCTGACAACATGTTGTCAGACAAGTCCACAAATTGAAGGCTTCTTGGAAGAGCACCAGGAACTGATCCTGTGAGCCCATTGGAGTGGAGGTCAAGGAACTGCAAACTCGAGCACCTGGAGACCGATGACGGGATGGAACCGGTTAACCGGTTCCGGCTCATGTCAAGGAAATTGAGGCTCTTCAGATTGCCAATTTCCAATGGAACAGTACCCGAAAGCCTGTTTCCATTGACCCTGAACCGGTAAAGATTAGTGCACTCCCCAATCTCAGCTGGGATGAACCCGGACAAGTCATTTGACAAGAGCAGCAGTTTGGTCAGGTTTTTCAACCCGAATAGCCGACCCGGTATCGACCCGGATAGCTGATTGTAGGAAAAATCAACAGCTTCTAGCTCCGGGCAGTCGGCAAGGCTGACCGGGATTTCCCCGGTCAGCTTGTTCTGCCAGGCAAAGAACAGAGTCAGGCTCTTCAAGCTCCCAATTCCCGCCGGAATCTCGCCGGAGAGCCCATTGTTGTCGAGCTCAAGGTGGGTCAGGGCAGTGCAATTTGTAATCTCCGGCGGGATTTCTCCGGTCAGGTGGTTGACGCTGAGCTGGAGCTCCTCTAGGGCGCTGAGCCTGCCCAGCCTGCCCGGAATGCTGCCCGTGATCATGTTCTCCGACAAGTCCACAACGGTCAGCTGCCCGCAATTGCCCAACTCCTCAGGTATCGTCCCCACCAAGCTGTTCTGCCATAGAAGAACACTCTTGAGCTTCCTGAGCTCCCCAATCCTCCTCGGAATCGAACCCGAGATCGAATTCTGGTACAAGTACAGATCTTGAAGCTCCCCACAATCCCCAATCTCATCCGGGATTGATCCTGAGAGCTTGGATGTGTAGATTGCAATCGTCTTGAGCCTCCTCAGCTGCCCGAACGTCCCGGGCAGGCTGCCCGAGATGCTCGTCTCTGCTAAACCGAGCACAACCAGATTAGAGCAGTTGCCGATTTCAACGGGGAGCTCTCCTCTGAGATTCGAGTTCCCCCCTGCCCGGAAAATCTCCAAGCTCCGAAGCTTTCCGATTGTCGCCGGAATCTCGCCGGAGATTTGATTATCGTAGAGAGTCAGATTAACGAGACTTGAGAGATTCCCAATCTCTAAAGGAATTGAGCCTTCGATGGTATTTGTGTGGAGAGCTAGGGTTTGAAGTCGCCGGAGATTGCAGAGCTCCAGCGGAATCTCGCCGGAGATTGAGTTATCGCTGATATCGATCAATGTGAGCTCATGGTAGGATCCGAATTCGATGGGGATTTTCCCGGTGAGGTTGGTGGAGACGAGGGATAAGGTGGAAAGAGACGTTAATGGCTGAAGAGTGGAAGGCAGGGGACCCTGTAAATCCATGTTGTGGAGGCTGAGCTCCACAACCCGGCCTTGTCCGTCGCATTTGACCCCGACCCATTTGCAGGGATTCGGGTCGGACTGTGCCCAGGTGGATAGAAGGTCGGTGGAGTTGAGCTGAGACTTCCATGAGAGCAGAACTTGGCCTTGGTCATCAATGGCGGAACAGGGGAGGAAACAGGGGAGGAAGAAGAGAAGACAGAGGAATGTGAGGAGATTGTTGGGGTTGATTTGGGGAGCAGCCATTGCTGCTGAATGAAGAAGAAGGAGAAGAAGAAGAAGAAGAGAATAAGGGGGAGAAGAAGGGGGAGAAAAGAACCATCTGATTTTGGGATTGTAGAGGGGGAAACCCCATGTTTTGTTTATAGATGCAGATAATAATAATTTGCAGAGCAGATCTGAATCAGCAAAATCCACTTGCTCTCTACTGCATATTTAATTAATAGTTTTTAATTTATTTATATGATATAATATCAAATATTTTAGGTCATTGTGGGAGAGGATAGTGTTACTAGTACTAGTGAAGTAATGGATTTTTTTTGTAATAAATAATATAATTTGGTTTTTTTAATAATTGAGATTGAGGTGAGTTTGTGTTGCTGTGTAGTTTTTGTAAGTTTGTGGTTTTCAGGGCTTTCTTGTATTCAGTTGTATCAATGTCAGGGTATGGAGGAGTGTAGTGAATGTGTGCAGTAGCATTATGCACATACCACACAAACATGAAGAATAGAAATTGACTTGTGATTGATTTCCCTTGTTGTTACTTGAAGAAGAACACTTGTCAATTCATCACAATTGAGTTGTATGTGGGAGTTGATTTCAAAAGAAAAAACAGAGTTGTATTTAGGAGTTTATAATGGATTCACGGGTTCGAGCCTCGTCTCGATGAAAACTTAATTGGTCGGGTAGAAACTAGGATAGGACGTTTGACAATTCACGGATTTTGACTCCTAATGTATAAAAAGATACATTAGGTATAATGAGGGTCATATTCTCAAATTGGATCCTCGAGCATTTAATCTAGACTTATAACAATTCTGTTTGGTTGAATCGGACGTGTTTAAGATTAAATTACGCAAAATAATTGCACACATTGTACAATAAGATTTTTCTAATATGTGCATATGAGCACACATTAACAATACTAAGTTAAGAAATTCTGGTATTTTTTTCTAATTTATGGAATAGTTCAAGTATCTTTTCTAAATTTGATATTTAAAAAACGTATACAATACACTCGACTGAAATCCTAAAAAAATAGAAGTGATGCTTATTTAAGAAAAGAAAACATAGATATTACTTTTATGTAAGAAACGTGTTTTATCCAAGTTTAAACTTGCGTCGTATAATTGTAGATTATAGTGGAGTTTAATCAAACATGGCAAAACGTGAACTACAATCAGTCTGTGACAAGCATATGCTAAAAACAACTCAATCATATATACCCATTAATAAGATAGATTATGAAGCAAGAATAGCATGAAACTTGACGTTTTAACACGATATCACCAATCGGGGCAAAAAAATGAGTCCATCATGTGACACATGATATGTGTCCAAACAAATACTATAAAGTATAATCATAGTACAAAGTTTTCATTTATGTTACATTAACAAGATTAAATAATACAAGGGATTGAGCAAATGGGCCAGCATATTTGGAGGGTGAATGAGTTGGCCATGTGTTTAGGGTTTTGTTTAGTTTGCCCTCGATCTCCCAATACAATTTAACTTTCTGCATTCAATGGGAAATTCTTGTGCTCTTTGAATGTTTTTTTCTCTTAGAAATTTGCGATCGATCGGAAACTTTCTTGATCAGGCAGTAACTTGAGAATTCAACTACATACATAAAAGCTTGTATATACTTTATGTCATTATAGATCTCGCCTGTGTTATAAAAAGGTTAATTAAGTTTCGGCCCAAAAAAAAGGTTAATTAAGCCACTATAAATTAGTCATTTTTTCATTTAATTGATTTTCAAACTCTAATTCTTACCGTATCAAAAGAATGACTTTAATTTTTCGGGTCAAAATTACATTTTTTATTAAAAGGTCTTTAGGGCTTGACCAAAAAAAAAAAAAAAAAAGGTCTTTAGGGCTAACAGAAATAACGATTGTTTGGATGGAAACTTGCATAGAACATTTGATTTAGAAAAATATAAAGTCGATTAACATGAACAACGTACTTTTCTACCGTACGCAAGTCACAATTCAATGTTGTTTTTAATTAACTCATCATTCATCAACCATCTAAACTATACGAAGATATATTATCTTATTTGCTAGACTTACCAAAACCAATTGACTAGTTTTTTCTTAACATCTTATAGTACTAATTAAATAAACACATATTATTTGTGTGTAAAATCTTGTCAATTGACATCAAATCTGAAGTTTAGCAAGATGGTGAAGTAGATACATTTAATATGGTGTATAATTTAATGCAAATTCTAGTGGTATAAGGTGGGATCTCTGACGAAGAAGAAGAAAGTGAAAGCACATGCATTATGGAAGCAAAAAGACACTGACCGTAAAAAGAAATATTATTGTAGATTAATTAGAGTAATGATAATGATTAAAATTGTGAAATTCCATTAGATGTAAATCTGGTCAGACTTGTCGGGCGGCCTTGCTGGATTTTAATTTAAAATTTCATAAACCAAAAAATAAGGAAAAAAAAAATCAAAAGTATAATTTTTTAAGGATTGAACATATGTTTAATTATGCTTGGTAGTGTGGCTCCGGTGGGGAAACAACGTCACAATCTGAAAAATTAATTTGTAATCAAATCCATGTGAATGGTAACAAAAAAACCACAGTTTTAAATTTGATTACTTGTGGGATCACGGGCTGATCCTGGCAATTAAGATTTAAAAATGTTCTTAGTATTATAGAACATCATATTTTAGAAGTTATTAACTTATATCGGGTATTAAAATTTTAACGATTCTCAAGAATAAAAAAAGAACTTGTGAACAAGCTCATGGATAAATGTCTAAATTTGTTTGGGTCTGAAGTTATTATGTGTGTAAATGTGTACGTAAATTGAGATTCTAAAATATGCAACTATTCTTGAGCAAGAGTTGGTGGAAGAAAAGTAATGCTTTCTCATCATATTAAATTCTGTAAACAAGGCTATATATACAGCATTTGGCTCAAATAGAGAGACGACACATGTCTAACAAGAGAATACTCTAGAACCTAGTACAGGATTATATTTTTGATACATATCCAAAAGGGTAGAATAGACTATGTGCTAGTAAACTAGATGAATTGTTGTGTACTATACAAGTGTTGTGTTTAAACTTATTGATTTAAATATATGTCGTATAATCCTATCCCTTAAATATATACTCCGTAGTTTGCTACCAAAACCATATGGATCGATCGATATCAATATGAATGTTGATGTAAATGTTTCCCCTCACTATATATAATCAACTAGGTGTACCCGTCGTGCCATGCACGACACTTCACATTTTAAATTTATTTTCGTTAAAAATATGATATTAATAAGTGAAAATATATAATGAATTAAAATTTTAGCATATGCAAATGTTATTTTTTTATAGATGAAAAAGGATTATTTTTTTCAGATTTATTGTACTACACGCATGAGATTCTAAAAATATAAAACATATTCTAAGTATAATACAATTTAGTAAATAAAATTTACGTACATTTTCATCTTTCAAAATTTGTCTCTAATGGTTAATATATATCATTGTTCCTATTATCAAAATTTTAAGACATTATAAGTCAATATAATATAAATTGAGATGTAAATTGATTATTTTGGTTTGATCTTATTTTTTATTTTAATACTATAATTTATTGGTATGAGATATAATTATTATGAACTGTTATCGAATTAAAAATACTAAATTATAATATCAAACTTTAGAAATATAATGCGCCAACATGATTCTAATGACTTTATATATTGACATAAATAAAATATATTAATCAAAAACTATTTTATTATGAAAGATATACGCTAAGTTATTATGAGAATGATAATATATAAGTCAAGTAAAAGATATTAAATATAATTTGATGTAATATTACAGATAAGAATATTAATTTAATTATAAAAAGGGCTTATATTTTTATATTATTTTATATTATTTTAAATTCAAAAATTTTAAATTACTTCTTACATAAAGAGATTAAATAGATCACTAATATATTGAAAAATATAGAATATCTTATCAAAATTCAAAAAATATTTTTTACATAAATTTATCATAAAGAATATAATTAGATTATTTAAAATAAATGAAAAAGTTTTTATTGTTTAATTATGAGAAAAGCTAAGTTATTAGGAACATGATAATATATAACTTAAGTAAAAGTTAATAAATATAAATTGATTTAGAATCAAAGATAAAAAATAATAATTTATTTTGAAAAAAGGGCTTCCATTAAAAAATTCTTTTTTAAATTCGAATTTCTTATATCACTTTTTATATAAATAGATTAAAATGGTAAGTGAACAGATAAGCTAATTAATATGTATCTTTTATAGAAGGAAATTTTAAAGATAGATAATATTGTTTCAAAGATAGATATTAGATGAGTAAAAAAAAGATAATATTAAAAATTAGATAATTAAGGAAATTTTAAAGATGAATAATATGTCTTCAAAGATAGATATTAGATGGGTAAGAAAAAAGATAAAATTAAAAATTAGATAATTAAAAAAGAAAATAACATAAAAAATTGTTAATAAAGTGGGGTCAGAATTAATGTGGATACTCGAAATTCCTTGGCTTTAATATATAGTATATAGTATAGATATATTGATACGGATAGATAATATGCAATATTGGTTGAAAATTAGATAATATGCAATTTTGGTTGAAAAATCTACGTAGTGGTAATTTAATATTTTATATCTACGTAGTGATAATATGCAATTACGTAGTGCCATAACTACCATTATTATTGTTTGTAAGTATTAGCATATATTAATGGGTCCGGATCCGGTAGGAATGATTATTATGGTAGGAAATATGAATGAATCATAGCCATTGGATGAGGAGAGATCAAGGGCTCAAGAAAAGAAAGGGAAAAAAACGACACGGGTGTATTTTTCGGAAAACGGCACGGGCGTCCAGATTTGTGCAACCGTATGACCTATTTGTGCAACCGTATTTGTGCAACTCTATGGCCGATTTGTGCAACTCTATGGCCGATTTGTGCAACCATATTTGTGCAACTCTATTGCTTATTTGTGCAACTCTATGATCAATTTTGCATTCATGTCATATTTTATAGCAGTCGAAGTTCGTATAGCTTGTTTCGCTTTGACAATTTGTGCAAGTTTATTGCCAATGTGTTGAATTCTATGGTCAATTTATTCATCAATATTTGTGCAACTCAATGGTCAAATTTGTGCAACTCAATGGTCAAGTTTGTGCAACTCAATGGTCAAGTTTGTGCAACTCAATGGTCAATTTGTTCATTCATATTTGTTCAACTCTATTGCCAATGTGTTGAATTCTATGGTCAATTTGTTCATCAATATTTGTGCAACTCAATGGTCAAATTTGTGTAACTCAATGGTCAAGTTTGTGCAACTCAATGGTCAATTTGTTCATTCATATTTGCTCAACTCTATTGCCAATGTGTTGAATTCTATGGTCAACTTGTTCATCAATATTTGTGCAACTCAATGGTCAAATTTGTGCAACTCAATGGTCAAGTTTGTGCAACTCAATGGTCAATTTGTTTGCGTGGAGCAACATCCATGTGAAAGTTTGCATAGCTGGATGGGTTCAATAGATAAATTTCTAGCAAGTACGACTAACAAAATAGCTCTTTTCAATGGAAGGAGTCAAATCCATGTCTTAATTGAACAGAAGTCATATTTCTATTGCACAAATTCTTCTCCTAGTTAAACAAACTGCTATCTCAATTGATGAACTTAATCATAAGCATTCACAAACTCACAAATTTCATACAAACAACAACCGATCAGATCTAGGCATAAACTGAATTAGAATGTATTGATAAAGCGATCGTTGTCTTTTGATTGAACATACCGTTTCCGGAAATCATCAATTGCAAAAAGAGAATCCACAGATCAAGTAACAAAATCAGATAGATCAGAAAAAACTTGCGAGAAACCAGAGGATCGATCGACCGAACAACAGTCAATCAGCATCATGAAGCGCGTGACGTTGCCGGAGTCGTCTTGGATGACGTCGGCGAGGATCTGGCCGTAGAGCTCGGCCGAAATGAGAAGCGAAATGAGAAGCGATTTGCTATCGGGAACCCCCACAACTCGCAATCGCATGCCCTAGCCAGTCAAAACACAAGCCGAAACCAACACTTATCAAATCTAGTTATAATTCAAACCGCTCTAAAACCTAGAACACAAAACGAGAACGAAAATCCGAAAGAGCTACATTTACGATCGTGGATTGAGTAATCAAACCTGCTTCGCATAGACAGGTCTGCAGGCGATAAGGTGCTGAAGAAGTTGTCGTCCATCATCGCTCCAAAACTGAACTAGATCGTGGATTGTGCGATTACGATCGAGGATTGTGCAACTACGATCGTGGATTGTGCAACTACGATCGTGGATTGTGCAATTACGATCGTGGATTGTGCAATTACGATCGGGGATTGAACTAGATCCGACCAGATCCGGCGACGAGAGGCAGAAAGGAGACCACCTCTTCTGAGAATGTCGCGGCGGCATTGTCGGTTGGACGGCGACAAGACGCTCTACTACGCCGGCGTCGAGTTCGCTCCGGACTACACGAGATCCAAACTTTGATCTGGAAAAACAAGAGTGGTGGACCAAGTTCCAGCGACAAGGAGAAGGCAGAGAGGGCGGTGTCGCCGCCTTGTACGCCACCATCATCACCAGGTTCAGCTCCACCAGAAAAGCCGACCAGATCGCAGATTCCACATCAAATTCAGCAGATCTGAGCACACAAGCAAAGCCTCAGATCTGGAAATCAAATTCAACACACAAATCATACAATCACTGAAAATTCCATCTCCGACTCCAACTTCCGCATAAAGTCCATTAGATCTGAGCACACAATCAACGCCAGATTGGAGTCAAAAACTTCAGATCTGGAAAAAACCAGAACGTCGTAGATCGGAGAGAAGACGGCGCGGTTAGGGTTCCGGACAGAGACGTACTCGGAGAAGGTGAGGTTGGCGGTGCCGTTGGCGACCGTGAACGACGGGATCTGGACGGTGTTGACGGCGATCCATGGATCCTTGGCCTTGAAGAGGGAGAAGTAGACAATGAACGAAGAAGAGGAAAAGAATTGAGAGGACGCAATCATGCAGGACGCCAAAGTGGAGGAAAGATAATAATAAAATGAAACAAAATCCTAACCGTACAGTTCGGGTTTAATCCACGGCACACAATCATTCCTATTTCCTACCGTAAGACTCATTCTTACATGAGTCTTTCTCTATATTAATATGAATAGATATTAGGATAAATATGGATTGATAATATGGATAGATAATATGCAGTTTTGGTTGAAAATTTACATAGTATCTAAGTATGGATAGATATTGTTGATAAGGTAATTAATTAAAAGATTGAAAACTTATGTAGCAAAATTATGGTAGTTAATTAAAAAAGTTTTAATTTTTTTGGTTAAATATATGGTGGGGTCAGAATCAACGTGGTGGCTCGAAAACGGTCGGCTTTTATAATATATATTGATTAGCAAGCCAACTATTGTTTTTCTAGCAATCATAAGCAACAAATTGACAAGTAACAAGAAATTTTTGTTTATTTGTTAAGTTGTACGGTAGATACTTACCTTCTTAGTTTATATTTAGGGAAAATTGATTGATAGATCAGCTTTTATTTCATAGTAACGATCACATAGTCATGTAGCACTAATAGGATTTCATTTTTGCTTTAAAAAGTGATTGATTCAAGTGGATCGAAATCAATACGGAGTATGCTATAGTGTATATATATATAAAGAATAAAAAAGAGGTTTAAGAGATTATTTATATGAATGAATTATCTTAAACTTAACAATATATTTACTTTTTCTTTGATCGGCAAAGAAAGCAAATGACACAATCTCCTTTTTCCGGATGTACAAAATTGACTGAGAATGATGTTCGATCCAATTGGAATTGAAGACCCACATGAGATGAAATATAGGAGCAAAAGTTAACTCAAAACTCGGATTGCAATCATGGAGTTACCTAAAAAGAAGTCCTTGTTTTAGTGATCTTGCTAGCCAACCAAAACTAAAATAACATTTAATCATAAATATGGGAGACATGTTATAGCCTATAACGCATTTATAGCTTATGAATGCACATAAGTATCGTCATTTCGTCACATTATTGGGATGATATTTTTCAAGAAAATAAATTTGATCATGGGTTATATATATGGGTATGCTTCATATGTTATCCATGTGCACGTACAAGAATTTCAGTGTGTATTTTCTATGCATATATTTTTTATTTAAACATATACAAATACAATTATAATTCGTTTTTTTATATAAAAAAATAGCATACAAAGTTAGAAATTAGATCCATAAATTAAAACAAATTAAAAAACCCTAAAACTAAAATTTGCTAAAAATAGGATCTTGATATAGATCGAATAGAAACGCCCTTAATAATTTCATGTGTTAGGCAATAAATTTTGGAGCATTAGCTCGGATCTTGCATGATACATCTAGATGAGATCGGATCTAAAATGAACAATTTAATTTGCACGTAATTAGAATTTGGGAGTATTAGCTCACTGACTATTATGTACATCAAAGATCGGTCATGGGCTCGCATGCTATCACATGATCACCTATCCAGGGGCGGAGCCAGGAGTCGAAGAATGGAGGGGCCAAAATTACTATACAATTTTTTTCGTTTTGTTTGAGGGGGCCGGACCCCATAATATCACTACAAGATAGGTATATAAAATATAAAATTCATAGAAGCATAACTAAAAAAAAATTTTTTTTTTTTGTTTGTGGGGGCCGGGGCCCCCTCTGGCCCCACAATGGCTCCGCCCCTGCACCTATCTATTTACTAGTACGTGCAAATCTAATCATTGGCAGATCCAGGAAGGGGCAGAAGTATGTGCGACACCGCACTCTATACCAGGGCTTTGAGATCCTCCCCCATCGGGCGGTCTAGCTAGGTGGAGGCGGCGGTTGGACGAAGGCGGAGCTAGAGTCGCTAGATGTTTTGCGTGTCTTAGTTGTTCTTTAAGTATGGATAAGAATTGTTCTTTTTTTCGTTGTCCACTAGTTCACCAGAATTTCGTTTTGGCTATGTCCAGCTAGATCCGGGTCGCGGATGTCGTGGATATGGAGCAAGCCACTTACCACGTGAGTCAACTCCCTTTAGTAAGAATTAATGTTCTTTTGACAATGCCTAGCTTGTTAGATAATTTGATTCAATTTGATAACGCCAATAGTCTTGTTGCATAATTGTTTTTGTCCTAGTTTAGGATCAATCTTACATAAATATTTAACCAGTATACTTTTGGGTTCACCATTCCGTTGATATTTCATTCGTTTATGATTGTTAGAAGAAGAGTCATGGATTTCTTTGGATGATTACTACTCCGTAACTTGGTAAATTGATTGATATTTAATGGGGAAAAAAAAAAGACAAGCTAAAGATGAAAAAAGACTAAAAGATGCATGGATAGCATCATATACAAAATTCGAATGTTTTTAATATAGTTAGTTTGGAATTAAATGATTGTTATGGTTGCACGAAGGTGGCACGTTAAGAGTGTATATAATAGCCATCACAACTTAAAAAAAATAGTAGCAATATGGAAATGTCAGCTAGCTGCTGTTGCATGCCATGAAAGATGCACATGATCACGAGATCGAGAGGCATTGAATATTTGAATGTCCCATTTAATTAAATTATTTATCAGTTTGCATACATAATTAATTAGGTTATATGTTTTTTCATAAAAAGACTGCAATAGTACCACTACTATCCAAGCCATTAATTTGTTGAATATTTTCTAATGGACATCTTTTGTCTAAACAAAAAGCTCCCAAACATGCATGGTATAAAATTACCGAGCAATATTATTCTTTTAATGATATACTACGGAGTATTATTCAAGCCATATTTTCTGATGAAAAAGGTGGATTCTTCTATGTATATATGAAGTAAAATTAATTACCGTGCATGGTTTAAAATTTCAAGCACACAAGCCTGGCCTGATTTATTCGACAAAATAATAATAATATAAATAATACTGCTTAATGTACATTATATAAACTTTATTTTAATTACCATTATTTTGTGTTAAGACAAGAGGGAGATTGGTGGGGGGACTTGCACATCATAAGGGCCTTCACTTTTCGAGACCAAAAAAATGTACACGTGCACACGATTAACATTAATACTGTAATACTTTGAGTATTGTTCATTGGTTTCTCATTAGTTATTGTTAATCTCTTTTTATTGTTGAAATTGCCGTTTTCCCTGCTTCAATATCCAACTTTATGTTATTACTTTGAAGTATATAATTGTTTATAAAAGTAGTTAACACTTGTTGAAACTTCATATGTTTCTTTTTGGTACGTGTTACACACTTAATTACAAGGCAATTAATAGGAGTATAATTTTTACTTGTATAGTATTATATTATATACTATTGAGTATTGATTACATGATTTGTATAAATAAATAGTGAAACTTATATACCTAAGTGAATAAATAATTGACCGAATTTGAAAAAAGAGCTCTTTCTTTTCTCTTAAAAAAAGTATTCAACATATATCTTCCATATTAATGTAAGGGGATTAGAATAATTGATTAAGTTAAAAGGAATAATATGATTAAGATGTTACGTTTGGAGTTAAGCTAATCTTCTCATGTAAGCAAAACATATTATACAAAGCACGTCCTCTAGCAAAAGTTTATCAATATACATATGGGGTCAATTTTAAAAACATATATTACTCTTTTAATGCCATCTTTTCAACCCTTTTGAGCTTACTTTGGTGGGCTTTCTAGCAAATTAAGGCTCTAATTTGCTTTCCCACAAATCAATAAAAGTAGTACAAAAAATAAAAGGGTGCTTTTTAGAGCTTAAACCCCGGATTAAAGGTCATATCATGTTCTTCTCTTCTCCAAAAGGTAGTATTGGTGATTTCTCCTTTTGACACTTCCCTGAATTTCAGGTCATTGCCTCACAATTAGTACATTTTTTCTTCTAAACAAAAGATGATTAAATTTGACTAATACTGTACAAAATAAAAGTAATAACAATTGATGTGAAAGGAGAGAAGAAGCCATGACCAAGAGACACATGCACCACGTCTTTATTTGCAAGCGCTCTTTCATTCTCTCTTTTTCGCCTAAAAACATATCATAACTTTTTAGCATACATGAAAATTCCTCTTCAATCTTATCAGGTGACAAATTTGTTTTGTGTACCACTAAACCAAGTTGTCTATTTTTGTATTAAGCAAGAGCGAGAACAATCAAAGCTTTGAAAAATATGTAAGCTTGAATCGTTTAACCAAAGCTCCGTCACGTGTGATGGATAGGTTTTCAAATCTGGATCACGTTTGTTACCAAAACAAAGTTGGGGCATGTTTAGTAAGCTATTTCTTGCACTATTCTTTAAAAACGATTGTGTCTCCAACTAACACAAGATTGTAATTGTGTTATATACTCTTTCTACTTGGATCGTTTAAAGGGTTGTTAACCAAAGCTCCGTGTAATTTTGCACTATTCACGAGCCTTTAGTTTCAATATTAATTAGTCGTTCTACTTGGGCTCAAAAAAATTACTTGTTATACTTTTACGTTAGTTTATTCATTAAGTGAAGAGTATGAAAATTACAATCATACGATAAGGGTCACGTATAGAAAGCTACTTCTTGCAATATTAAAGATAGGGAAAAATGGAAAATCACAAACCAAATGCAATGGGTCAGATTTGGTAAAGCTCTCCCTTGTCACTATCCACCAATATATGGGCACTTCACTGAAAAAACATACTAGGGTTGTTTCTAGCTTTGTGGATTTCTTCACAAAAAATGTCAAATCTTTTTGTTTTTTTCATTAGAAACCATGTAAAGGCAGGTCTATGATCTCGATTTGGGATTCTCGTATAGATCATGGTTGGTTATAATACCATATTGAAAGCTCTAATAGGACCCTATTTATTTAGTGGTTAAGAAGGGTTTGATCATGTGTAGAATCATATTTATTAAACGATGCATAATGAATGATTGTAATTAAGTGTGCTATATATGTAGGAAGAAGAAAGGTGGATACTTCAATGCTCAAAAGTTATTCCCTAAGCACGTGATACTTCAATTCTATAGCTCAATTGCAATTTGAAGAGATAACGGTATGATTCGTGCCAGAACAATGAATAATTGATTCTTGTTTTGAGTAGTTTGTGGGTCTCACACTTTTGGTCTTTTTGTATCAATTTGAAAAACAAAACCAACCTATTTGTAACAACAACAAAAAAGTCGGTTACGTTAGGATTTTTCTTTAGCATATAGTTTTTTTAAGTAGCAAATTCACATTTGATGATCATCTATTACTATATACTAAAGCTCTGAAGCAAATTCTGCAGCCATATTGCGTCACATAACCCCCTAATTAAAAAAATCTATCTTATTAAATATTGATTTTATCATAATCATATACATACCTAATTAAGATATTAGTTCTATCTTAGAACTTTAGTTGTTTAATTAATAATTCTATCCAAATATATAAATCTCTATCTTATTATTATACACATTTAGTTAATACATAGATTTACCATAAACCTTTCATTTAAAAAATATTTGTTTCAACATAATCTATAAAGTAAAATTATAATATTTTACCCATTTAATTAATATCATATTTACTTTAAATTATTTTTCGTAACTTTATTATGGTATTTTTCTAAATCATCAATAGTATCAAATTCTACCATTATATTTAAGACAATTATTCATTCTATTAAAATAATATATTAAATACATTTTTACAATCATATCATATTAAAATATCAATAAAAAATTAGATTTTATATTTACCATATATATCACTAATATTGCATATTGATTACGCTATAGAAAAAAAGATATAATTCTTAATTAAGATAAGAATTCGTCAACATTTTCATTACATATTCATATATTTATTATTTAATTATTTTATCAAAAAACAATAACATATATATGTTGAAGGGTTTCTTGAACAAATAAATTTATATTCAAGACCCCGCTGCGTATAGCGAAGTCAGGATCGTCCACGGAAGTGAGAGTAGTGCTAAGTTTAATCGATAACTACGAAAAGAGCAAAAGAAACGCAAACAAACAGAGTCAGGATCGACCAGAGGAGGGTCGATATCGACCCTTAGGGGGTCGAACCTGAGAGCAAACTAGCACGAATCACACAAAATAGCTCGAGCACGACCTGAGGGAGGTCGAGATCAAGGAAAAATCACAAGTCTTTAATCAAAATAAAAGGCAAATCCTAGGGCTAGGGCTACCACAACAACAACCATACATGCTTTCAACAAGAATTCACAACTATCATGCCATCTAGATCATAGAAAAGTTAACTTTCGCAAACAATTCAAGCCATTCAATCAACTTTCGCAAATCAAACAACTTTCTGCCTATCCTTCAACCTAGGAATATCAACTTTCGCAAATAATCCTATTAGAACTAATCAAGCAACTAACTTTCACTTTCGCTATGGTTAATCACAAGACATGCCTCAACTTTCGCAAAGGATTAAGCATAAGATAAGGTAGATATGATCATCTAGCATTCAAGTCATGAATTCAAGTTTAAAACATGCATGATTGTGTTGGGCTTTTGCCCAACCCTAGAATTTAAGAGAACTACTCACTCATAGCAAAGAAGAACAAGGAAGAAGAAGAAGAAGACATGATCAAACCAAACTCAAATTCAAATAAAAACCAAAGATCAATCTTACAAACCTCAAACTTGTCCTCCAAGTCTTCTCCCAAATTCTCCAAGTCTTGATGATTAATTGAATGACACCAAGCATCCAAAGCATGAATAAACTAAAAGTTCAACCTCCTTTTATAGACAAAAAGGAGTCCTAATCTAACTAGGAAACACAAACAAAACACCTTCCTAAAATACAAACTAGGAAACTTGCACAAGATATCCGGAATAAGGAATTCGGTCATGCGCGTTCGACCCTCCATAGGGTCGATATCGACCCCTTTAGGGTCGATCCTGAGCACTTTTGTTCCTTGCGCTCCAAGTTCGGTCAAATGGCTCGAGATCGACCTCCTTGGGCTCGATCTTGGGGTCGATTTCTTCACTTCTTCTCTTGATTTTGCTTCTCTTTAGCTCCTCTCCTTGGCTCTTCCACTTGAATCTTCCTCTTCTCTCATCCATCCTCTCCAAGTCTTGCTCCAAACTCGTTCTCAAGCTCCAGAAATACCTACAAAATGACACAAAAGCGCGTAGTTTCCGAATCTCAAGGAAATACGAAAACTTATGCAAAAAAGACTCAAAAACACAAGACTCAACTACGAAAATCAACTTAAACTAACCTATCTAGACCCTAAAAATCTACCTAAAAACGCAGACATCAAAACACCCCATACTTAGACTTGCTTGTCCTCAAGCAATAATCATGCAAATCAAGACCAATAACACAATCTTCAAGCATAGCCCTTGTCAAAACAATTTAAACACAAGTGAAAAAGAAGACAAGCAATTTTAACGTCATCACATATGTAAGAGTCTCAAGTTAGGCAATCACAATCCAACCTCACAAGGGATATAAATGTGTTTCTCTCAACTCTCATGTGTTTAGGCTTAACAAATCAACTCTCATCTCAATCTTTATACAACATCTACTTTATCATTGAGACTTATATCACCAATCTCTCTACCTAGAGAAGTCAAAACACATCAATCTTCATAAGAACTTAGGCTCAATGAAATCTTCATAGAAGACTCATTCGGCCGGGTTGTAATGGGGCTCGGTAATAACATAAGGTAGGGAGTATTTGGCCATGTGGTGCTAAATCCGGGAATCAAACTCCTAAATACAACACTTCAAACCAAAACAACTCTCTTCTTCTCTTTTCAACTCATAACCAACCACTTCAATGAAACTCAATACCCTTCAATTTCTAACCCAAACTTCCATAAAACAACTTAGAAATACTGGGAATTCTTGGCTTTGCACTTATAACATTTTTTTTTCTTTTTTTTTTTTCTGCTCGAGCTTGCTGAGGGTCGAGGTCGACCCCTGGGGGTCGAACCTGAGTACTTTTGGTCGAGCTTTTCCTTACTTCTCTTCTTCAATTTTTCAACAATGTGCAATCCAAGCCAAGAATCCTATTACACTACACTTCAAAAAGTTGTTTTCTACCCTTTTAACAATGTCACCACTTCCAAACCCAACCCAAGTGTCACTCAACAAAACTTATTCCCAACACTCATCATCTAAGTTCAATTCCCGGGATAGGGTCAAGCTAATATAGGCTAGGGATAATTTTTGTGGAGCTTCAAACAAAAGGCCAAGGCTAGAACGGGGTTTCAATCAAGGATATATCAAGGTAGGCATGGAATAATATGGGCTAAAAAGATAAGTTCTTAATCACAATCAACATGCATGAACAATCTCATAGCGGTTTCAAGAAATAGATAACCATATCAATGACAAGAGACATATGCATAAAGAGAGCAAAATCACACAAACAAAGAAGAGGGAATCAATGATGTTCTCCCTATAAGGCCAAAATTCTCACTAGGTAAAAATTTGTTGGATTGCAACTACCTTCACTTAAAACACATATGCTCAATTTCATCACAAGTCACATTCACAATCAAAAGCAATTTCTCATACACTTGGCTACACAATCCAATTATGCCAAAGGAATTACATGACAAACATGAAAATTAGTTTTCATCATAGGACATCTAAGATGGAATGCTCTTCTATCCTAAAACAAACAAAGAAGCAAATAAGTTTTTTGAATTTTGACATTTTTTCAATTTTTTTGGATTTTTCAAGACTTTTCTTAACAAGCAAATCTATCAAACAAACAAAGCAAACAAAGACTCAATTATGTACAACATGTGAGACTCTTCTTCCCCACCCCATACTTAAATCATGCAATGTCCCCATGCATGAAAACACATGAAAAAGTAAAGAGAAAAAGAAGAAGAAGACTCACAAAAACTCTTTGAAGCTTGAATTGGAGGTGAAGTTCCTCATGGAGGAGGAGGTGCGTCTCGTCCCGTCTTTTTGAGCTCATGTTTGCAATTTAAAGTCCTGCAAAATCATCACAAAGATCCTATCCCAAGCAAAATATTTCCTAGTCTAATCTAAGGAAGGTTAGAAGAAACAAAAATCTAGTCTAGAAATTGGAAAATCAAAAATGAAGAAAATAAAAAGGAAAATCTAATCTAGAAACCGGGTTGCCTCCCGTAAGCGCTTTTTTAACGTCATTAGCTTGACGAGAAGTTCCTTAGCTCAATCCCTATGATCGGACATCGTCAAGGCTCTAAGTAACCTGTCAAAGTCTTGTGAAGACACCTCATGAAAGCATAAGTAACATATTGATAAATTGAAAACAAATGATATAGCACTCAAAGATCGTTTCAACTTATCAAAAGCACAAGAATAACTTTCGTGAGAAGAGTAGGGATAAAACCAGTTTGGTGGTTGTGGTGGTGCCTCACAATACTCAACAAAGGGATCCTTGTAGGTCCGTAGCTCCTTGCGTCCTAGCTTGAAGGGAAAATGATAGAACTTGTAGGCACCCTCAGGCCTATGGACCATGATTGACTCAAGAAAGTCGGAAGGAACTACGGTAACGATATTCATCTCTTCATGCTTGGCCCGCTCCTTGCTAGCATCCGGGGTCAATGAAGGTCCAAACCCGACCACATTTTCTTCACATTCCTCCATAATTGGGTTTGGTTTCAACATTGGTAGCAAAGACCCCATCCATCCTTCATCCTCTTGGGCCCTAACCTCCTCAATTTCGCCTTCTCCTAGCAAGAGACTCTTATCCTCAGCTTGGGTCTCGACTTTGTTTTTCTCGGCCTCATCTAGCAAGAAATTCTCTTTCGGGTCATCCTCCGAATTCTTCATCTCCTCTTCACGATTCTCTTTCAAAGTATTGTCGAAGTGGACCTCTACTTTCTCTTCACCACTAGAATATGATACGAGTCCCTTCTTAAGATTTTTGCAAGGCAGGTCGATAACGACTAGAGGAGGCTCGCTAACGAGCTCTTGAAATTGATGTTGAGCCAAAGCGTCCGCTTGGAAGGCGTTGAGTTGTGCTTGGAGGTATATTCGGGCTTCTCGTGCTCTTTGAGCCGCATAAGCCTTGGCATCTATTTCTCTTTGGAGGATTAGCATTTCGAGACGAAGATCGGCCAACTCTCTAGCAAGGGTCTCATAGGTCGCCATGGCTATATCTAACCTAAAAACAAAAATAACACAAAACAAATCAAAAACACATAAAGGGTTTGGGCTAGTCCCTCACCCAAATATCAACTAAACTAGGCACTATTGCACACTCCCCGGCAACGGCGCCAATTTGTTGAAGGGTTTCTTGAACAAATAAATTTATATTCAAGACCCCGCTGCGTATAGCGAAGTCAGGATCGTCCACGGAAGTGAGAGTAGTGCTAAGTTTAATCGATAACTACGAAAAGAGCAAAAGAAACGCAAACAAACAGAGTCAGGATCGACCAGAGGAGGGTCGATATCGACCCTTAGGGGGTCGAACCTGAGAGCAAACTAGCACGAATCACACAAAATAGCTCGAGCACGACCTGAGGGAGGTCGAGATCAAGGAAAAATCACAAGTCTTTAATCAAAATAAAAGGCAAATCCTAGGGCTAGGGCTACCACAACAACAACCATACATGCTTTCAACAAGAATTCACAACTATCATGCCATCTAGATCATAGAAAAGTTAACTTTCGCAAACAATTCAAGCCATTCAATCAACTTTCGCAAATCAAACAACTTTCTGCCTATCCTTCAACCTAGGAATATCAACTTTCGCAAATAATCCTATTAGAACTAATCAAGCAACTAACTTTCACTTTCGCTATGGTTAATCACAAGACATGCCTCAACTTTCGCAAAGGATTAAGCATAAGATAAGGTAGATATGATCATCTAGCATTCAAGTCATGAATTCAAGTTTAAAACATGCATGATTGTGTTGGGCTTTTGCCCAACCCTAGAATTTAAGAGAACTACTCACTCATAGCAAAGAAGAACAAGGAAGAAGAAGAAGAAGACATGATCAAACCAAACTCAAATTCAAATAAAAACCAAAGATCAATCTTACAAACCTCAAACTTGTCCTCCAAGTCTTCTCCCAAATTCTCCAAGTCTTGATGATTAATTGAATGACACCAAGCATCCAAAGCATGAATTCAACTAAAGGTTCAACCTCCTTTTATAGACAAAAAGGAGTCCTAATCTAACTAGGAATCACAAACAAAACACCTTCCTAAAATACAAACTAGGAAACTTGCACAAGATATCCGGAATAAGGAATTCGGTCACGCGCGTTCGACCCTCCATAGGGTCGATATCGACCCCTTTAGGGTCGATCCTGAGCACTTTTATTCCTTGCGCTCCAAGTTCGGTCAAATGGCTCGAGATCGACCTCCTTGGGCTCGATCTTGGGGTCGATTTCTTCACTTCTTCTCTTGATTTTGCTTCTCTTTAGCTCCTCTCCTTGGCTCTTCCACTTGAATCTTCCTCTTCTCTCATCCATCCTCTCCAAGTCTTGCTCCAAACTCGCTCTCAAGCTCCAGAAATACCTACAAAATGACACAAAAGCGCGTAGTTTCCGAATCTCAAGGAAATACGAAAACTTATGCAAAAAAGACTCAAAAACACAAGACTCAACTACGAAAATCAACTTAAACTAACCTATCTAGACCCTAAAAATCTACCTAAAAACGCAGACATCAATATACGAGATAATTTGGTTTTTTATTAACTTAATAAATATTATCCATATCTCTAATGTTATAATATATTAATCTGAGTGTTTATTTAAACTTATTGATTTTATTTTATACGTTAGTTTAAGTAATATAATTTAAATGCCAAAAGATTTGTATCAATTGTTAATAAAATGTGATAATGCATCTTATCTTGTGTCATTCTTCCTCAATTATTTAAATATATGTTTATGTATGTATAAAAAGTAAATATATAAATAAAATTTATTAATATATATAATGATATACAATAATTATGTCATTTTATAATCCAAAAATAAGTGTTGTTTTAAAACAAAGTATAGATATGATAATATTTGTAATTGTTATCGTAAATTGATACACAAAGCAATACACAAATAAATAACACCCCTGTACAAGGTACGGGTCATCTACTAGTATTATATAATCTTATAACTTCAGTTCCAAGTGTAACAAAGGCTACTGAAGTCATGCCCTTAGTCTTTAAGTGCGAGATAATGTTGACCATCACATATTCAAGATCATAAGCATATCTATCAACAAACTTGAAAGTTTCAGAGGCATAAGGACAACTGCATAGAGAACGAACTGCATAGTGTATCTTGAACACCACTAGTCTAACAACACTATTGACAACAACAACAATAATAATACGCAGTGTAGTTCTCCTTATGAGGAATTTGGGGGTCAGGATGGGGGCACTCCTACCTAACGCAAAGGGGGGCGTCCAAAAGACCCAACAAAAACACACCAAGCCAAAAAAAACAATGCACAAAGCACAAAACCAAAGACAACAAAGCGCAGAACAAAACAAAGGCAAGACCCGAAAACTTAACTTGCTAATCAGGACAGGATCTAGCCATCAATGACGTGAATCTTCTCCCTCCATCTATCTCTACAACCTGCTAGCTTTGTCGAGATCCCCAAGTGGGTGACATCCTGCCTTATACTGTCCCTCAAACGTTTCCTCAGTCAGCCTGATGTAGGCAGATTAGCGACCCAATTCGAAGATGATCTCAGCCGTCGAAAGGGGCGTCACCGGCAGAAGTGATCTCGGCCGTCCGATGTCTGTTTGGGGCGCACAATACCTTTCCGGGTAGGGAACGCGCTCGCAAATCCAACTCAGTTTTCGCGCTAACGTAAGGCCTTTTTCGGGCTTTTTCTATCGTTTCAGGGCTTTTAGTTAGGTTTTAGTTATTTTTGGAATTTTCGTAATTTTTAGTTTATATCTTTTATATCTTTTCTATCTTTTAGGTTTTTAGTTCCTATATATATAGATCGATTGTAGCCCTGAAAAGACAGCTTTCATTATTTTTATCAATTACAGAGTTTCTCTGAACTTTCTGGTGGATTTCCAGTTTTCTTGCGTTTTAGGTTTCGCGCTTGCGATTCCTTGATCATCAAGGCTTGCGCTTGCTTGCCTTTCAATCTTCCTGCTGCGTCACAGTCCCTCCCTCTACGAATAACTCCGAAGTCTAGACTTTCACACCGGCTCCTCAGGACCCCTCCTTAGAATATGCCCAAACCATCGCAGTCTCGATTCTCGAAGTTTATCCTCTAAGCTGACCACTCCCACCCCCCTGATCACTGTGATATCCGGTCTCATTCTCGTCCCGCTTCCGTTCCGTTTCTTGACCCGTAAGCTACTCCGAGCCTTGGGGTAAATTAACTGAACTAATTAGCCATTAAAATACTTAATAATATGTTGTTTCTCGTTAGTCTAGGAAAATTTATCAAAACATGAGTTGACTAGATCATTATTCAATTTGGGCTGGGTGTTGTGTAAGGTCGGTGCAGATCAGTATAATTAATGGGAAATCAGAGGCGCCCCACTCGGATTATCGAGGCGCCTCGCCTTTAATTCCGACGGGTCCCACCGGAACACCCTCTCCCGGCCACCTACTTCGGAACAAATTTTTTTTATTTTTTTTTAAATGCTTTCGAAGTTGAGAGCAAGCCATATCATAATTATCAAGAAAAGTCAATGTTTTTTTATTTTTTGTAAATTGTACTGTAGAGGTGAAAGGGTAAAAAAAGAGAGCGTTGTACAGCCTGTACTCTGTACTGACTAGCCTTTCAACTTTATCTTCTTCCTTGCTCTTTCAACTTTATCTTCTTCCTTGCTCCCTCTTTCTCTTTCTCTCTATCTCCCTATTGAATCAAATTAGTGCGATTGCGAGTGCATATTGTGCATTTCCATGGGGAGGGTTTTTAGTGGTGGGTTCTGGGACATTTTTCAGAGGGGAGATGTGATTGAACGGCCAAGCTCAACGTGATTTTCTCCCATTACCTCTATTTACAACTGTTTTTTGGTATCACCCCAAAAAAAAACCCTGGAAAAGGAAACTCTGAAGACACCAAAGTGAAACCACCATTTCTATTCCTCAGTCTGAGAAGTGGAAAAGCTTGTTTTTTCTCAACATCCAACGCCCATGGAGGAGTAGAGGAAGAAGGGTTTTTTTAAAAGTTTTTTTTTTTGTTTCCGGTTCCGGCAATTGGTTTCGGAACACATCGGGGGAAAATATTTGGGAATTGTTCCCGGCTGGTGTGTTCGGAATGCTCAGACGGGGGCGCCAAGAGCGTCAGACGGGGGCGCCTCAGCGACACGATAATTAATTGGGTTGAGGTTGTTAGTTTTTGATAGCTTGAGGTTGTAAGTTAAGTAGGTCAAGGCAAGGCAAACTGAATAGTAAAAGCGCCGTCCCATCCTTCTTTCTAAACCAGAAGTCTCGCCGTCAACCTTCCTCGTTGGATTGCTGTGTCGCCGCCTCTGAAATTTACCGGTGAATAACCCCGTCGTCCATTTCAAGACTCCGTCGTTTCCCTGTCGTTCCTCCGTTGTGGAGATTCCGTTCCATCGTCTTCCCGCGAGCCTTCGTCTTCTGTCGGTGAGTGGCCTCCGGCCTTCCAATCTTCTGTTTTACCAGTGCTCGGTCGGGTAGGTGTTCAGAGAGTGGATCGGGTATGGGTTTTAACCGAGATAGGACCTCGAGGGTTCGGTGGCGTGGGTCGTTGTATCAGGCTGGGTCGGGTTCCTCGTTACTATAGTCTGCGAGAGGGTCGAGCGAAGGGGGTAGTCGGGCATAGGGTCATAATTTTGGCTACGTGGGGGGTTCATGGAGTTTGGGGCTGCTAGAGTACGGTTGTGGGTGGCTCATCTCTTGTTCGAACAAAAAAAAAAGAAAAAAAGCGGGTTGTGATCGGCATCAATAGGTTGAAGGTGAGGAAGCTTAAGACAAATATACAAATGTATATCGTCAGGAATGTGAGAGATAGGAAGAAGGGTCAGTTGAATGAAAGGAAAAGGTGATTAAAATAAAGTGATTAGTCTAAGCTAATTAAGTTTAGTTAATTAAAGAAACCAAAGTCATAGTTGGAAAGAATCTGGATCAAAGGTAGAGGATGCATGGTCGGTTATGTGTTCGTGGCTTTCATATATTGCTAAGTGTTATTAAGTGGCGGTGTAGGGGGAAAGTGGGTAATTATATAGTAATTTGTGATCGAGCCACCTTGGGCTTGGTTGGGGTTTGTTCTGGGGTTTAATTCTTTTGTTTAGAGTAAAGTTCGTGTTAATATTATTTTTATCGTGTTTAGGAGATCGTTTCAGTTCGGATCCTTGATATTCCTTGTTCGTAGAGAATCCATTCACTTCGAGGTAAGTCGATTTTCGACTTGCTCAGTCCTGTTCTAGCCTGTTAGGGTTGCGTGGTAGTTATGAGATTGATTTTGGGAACTAGTCCCGATCGATCTTTTAAAATGTTTTGATATGTGTGCTATGTGTAAATGATTTTGGAAACCTGTTTTTGAAAGTTGTTATCAATATACGCATATTTTCGTCGTCGTTTTCTCTATGTTGGGCAGCGCTCTAGTGGAGGCTGATTGTGGATGGTTGTGATGGGATGGCCGGTTGGAATGAGGATGGATGGTTTATTGAGGATGGTTGTGATGGGATGGACGGTTGTCGCGTGCAGTGTTGAGGCAGGGCTGCAGCATAGGTAGCGTAAGGTATGCGGTGTTGAGGCAGTGCCCATACCATAGGTAGAGTTTCTGATTGCGTGTTTTGTGTGGAATTGATTGAGTGACTAACTGGACCTAGGACTGGACTAGAGATATGTGTGTGATTGCGGACTTGTTTGCTGACCTTAGAAAAACGGTTTTGAAACGTCTTGTAACTCCCATGTTGATTCTGACTTGATAGGATAGGATCTGACCCCTCGGGGAACTATTTTTCATTCCAGGTAATCAGGATCCCGTGACCGAGCCTCTGCGAAACGGTGGTGCGGAGCAGTAGTGCGCGTGTCATAGTATTGGGGTTGAATGTTATTATTAGTATTGTTAGTTTTATTATTATTTGACTTTGAATTATATTAAGTGAAAATTTCAGATGTTTGTCTTTTAGGATGAGTTTTGGAATTTGAGTGTTTTAATACGGATTTGATCTTGGGGATTAGTGCATGTTAACTTGTTTTAAACTATAAATGTTATTTCATTCAAATACAAGTTGGATGTTTTCTATGTTTTCTCGCCGTGCCCGCGTTGCAAGATCCGAATGTCCGTTGTCGAACCGGCTTGGTAGTGCCTCGTGAGGTCTACTACCGAGTAACGCCTTGTCAGAAAGACCGGGTGTTACAATCACTTCATTCCTGATTCTGTCACACAACGTATGCCCGCTCATCCACCTCAACATCCTCATCTCGGCTACTTATAGCCTCTGTTCTTGAGAGACCAAGAAATTGACTAATAACAAAGACCGGCAGCTTTGACAATACAGTAAAGGCTCTTGGTACGAATAGGCGTGCAATATATACCCATTAAGTAGAAATGTCATTCAACAACTTAGAGCAGGCAAAGGATTCCAAGATGACCACTCACATCAACAAATTCAATCCCTTCTTTATAAGCAAGGCTTCGACCAAATATGGAAGCAACCTCAACTTCAGTTTCCCACTCTTCCTTGAACATATAATTCCAAGATAAAAAAATTAAGGTACTCGAAACCTTCATATATAAGAGGCCAAACTTTGTATATCATTTTCATAACATGATTTGTGCAAACCCCCACCAGGACCAAATGGAATCAACTTGACTTTTTGATGATTTGCCTAAACAAGGTAAGTGTTGGATTAAGAGCTAGGAAGCTCAAAGAATCCAACTACAGCACGCTAGGGTCAGCGAGATTCAAGAACTCTAATCGAAAAACGTATTGTGGGATTAATTGATTGTTGAGAGATTGAAGAAAGAGTTGATTTCATTGATAATCTGAAAGAGAGCTACAAACGAAGCTTAGTGAACCGGATGTCATAAAATGTACTAATTAAAATGAACCCAATCGAGTTTACAATTAAAATCAAGGGAAATTCCGCGTGGTAACCACGAGGTTTCGCGAATTCCGCGTGGTGCCCAAAGTTTTTTGAGATTCCGCGTGGTGACCCTAAGGTTTTGCAATTTCCGTGTTATAACCTCGGCATATTCTAAAAAGTTAAAAATATATAAAACTCACCCCTAATACTTACTTAATTACATAAAATCACCCTATATTTTATTTTTTCAACAAAACTAGCAAGTCTTTTTTTTAAACACTTAATGATAACTATCACTTCATACACATAATATTTATTATTTTTAAATCTTATAAAAATTTGCCTAAATTTGTACATGTCATTAAAAACTTTATCATTTTTGCACATTTTTTCATGTCACTATATATGTACATTATATTTAGAAAACCAATTTTATATTATTTTAAAAATAAGTTACTTGAATTAGTGCACCTACTTTTAAAAGATACTCCCTTAAAATATCAACTATTATAAAATTTGAAAAATGTTGTTCTTTTTTATAATAACAAAAATTGATGGATTTTTTTAAAATAATAACATATAGTGACATGAAAAAAGATTAAATAAAAATATATGATTGTATAATTATAAACTTGTTTTAAGGAAATAGATTTGCTACTTTTGTTGAAAAAATAAAATATAGGGTGATTTTATGCTATTAAGTAAATATTAGGGGTGAGTTTTATATATTTTTAACTTTTTAGAATATGCCGAGGTTATAACACGGATTTTGCAAAACCTCATGGTCACCACGCGGAATCTCATAACACTTTGGGCACCACGCGGAATTCGCGAAACCTTGGGGTTACCACGCGGAATATCCCTAAAATCAAATGTCATCTCAATCCGCACACGGACAAACATGATATTGGTGACAAGGCTGATTTGACTTAATCAGGCTCTAAGTTACAAAGGGACTCAACATATCCTTTGGCGACAAAGACAGCGGATGTGGATGAATCCAGTACATGGAGGACTTCGCCGGTATTTTTTATAACATCCCCTTTTTCTATAGGGATAGTACCGCCAGTTACCTCGGGTTAAAAATCTCCAAGTCACCCTATTACAGTTATCACAGAAGTCGACAACCTTTAATGCGGAATTAAAATACAACTTTATAATGAGCAAAGACAACTTCTTAAAAGTCAATTACACAACGTAATTAGTCAAGTCTTGTATTAGTCCCCACACCACGGGAATCTCAATACAGAAACAAGTTCAAAGAGTCTAAAAACGGAAAGAAAGAAACGACTCGACTTCTTGGCACCACCTTTAGTCTCGAACAAGAACTCCTTCACTTGATGCGTCGCAACGTAAAAACGGTTGACACCAGCCGACTATGCAAAGGAAAAAGGGTGGTCGGGCGAAAGACTAAGCAAATGAGATTTTCAGAAATGGTTCGGTTTAGAGGGAGAATGTAGAGGTCGGTTACGAAATTCGAATGAAAACCGAAGGTAACCTATCCCCTGCACTCAACCTTGGATAATACGAGGTGAATTCTAAAACGGACGAAAGAACTAGGATAGGACATTACCAAAGTAGAGCTTTTTGACAAAGGAATGGAGAATTTGTTGGGAACGTATACTTACATACTTAACGTCATTCTTTGTAATTAAACTCTCGTTGATAACCTATGCCTCTACCAACCTCATCCTACTCGTAAGTGCCAACGGGGAGGTGTTCACGAAGACACTTAAGAATCAAGCTCATCTTGCCATTTTATAGGCGTTGTAACAAGTCGAGTAGACATTTAGATTGGAGCTAGACATAAAACTATCTAAGAGCGAGGACAATATTCCATTTTGTACTAATAGGGTACATTAAGGTGTGCATAAACACTTATCTTGGTTTCTTTTAGATACACACGATAATTACACTTTAATTAATAAGTACGTTTTACGTGAGAGAATAGAAATTCGAGCACCTATGTCCCATGGCGACTTGGAAGTGCGAACACCACTTAGCGGTTGAGTGATAAAGGTCATGACCGAAGGCTAGGTACATAGTACAACAAGCCAAATACAAACAAGTATATAACTTTGAAATTAAACTACGTTAGATTCATAATATTCACACATAGGCCACACACATCGAGACCTAAATCCATAACTAGTGCACACTAGAACAACCTACAATTAATGGTCGATAAATCTATAACAATAGATATATCCTAGGTTGACTTTATTAACACATTTAGTTCCCAACAATGATCATGAAAATATAATTTAAATAAAATCATGCAAGTACAAAATCACGATGAAAAGAACCAAACCACTTGCCTTGAAATCGAAGCTTGATTAAAATGACTTGACGGAAATGAGTAACGAGAAGACTTACATCTTCGATAACGAACAAACAGGAAAGAAAAGATAATTCAAAAGAAATTATTATAATTTATTTTGGAGAAGAATGTTAGAGTTCAGATCCTTCATACACTTTAACTCAATAATAACCCTATATTCTTAAAATAATTTGTATTATATTATTAACAACCTTGATTCTTAATATATTAACTTTATTAAGAAATTCTTTACTTTGCAACTATATGACTTCTTTATAACTTTGATAATCATTTCCCTTAACTATATTAATAATTGCATACTTAGTATAATATCTCATCAACTTATTATACTTTAGTGCATATAGAAACCTAGTTATAGAATCCCAATCACTATAACCTATAACCCATATTAATGTTATTATCATATTTCAAAGGGTATCATATTATCAAAATTTTATACATATACATACATATCATTAGGTCAATATATTAAAGCATATACTATAAGAATTTACAATAGTTTCCTAAGACTTATTTATACCCCATGAGTAATCATAACTATATACTAACGTAGAGGTTAAAAATACTAATTAGTACAACACGTGTCAATTTTTGATTGGACCACATCACTCATCTTTATTAAAATAATTTAATTGATTAATTTTGATTGTAGATCCCATATATATGTAAAATAGGAAGAATATATATCATTAAAATTGTATCTATAATATTTCCTTAAAGATATATCTTAATATATACTAAATTAGATTATAATAATATACAAAAAATATCTCAACTCCAGTTAAATATATAATGAAAATTATAATCCATAAACACTAAAATAAATCCTATAAATCTCAGGAGTATTCAATCCTTATACAAAAATTATAACTTTACAAATCTTCATTAGATTAAAAGAATATATTATAGTAGAAATATTGTATTATTAAAAAAAATCCCATAGAAAACAAACTAAATTAAATAATACAAAATTTTATATCAAACTGTTTTTTTAATAACTTATATATAATTTAATCAAAGTTTGTAGTTAAATCCAATTCGTGCCTTCAAAGCATAGGGATTGATACTAGTTTATTATGTACATTGGTGAATGGTGATCATAGATTAATCATTTTAACCCTATGGAACAACATATAAAAACTTCATTTTTTCAAATAAGGTACAATATAAGTCACTATACTATTTTCTAACATAATTTTATTATCACTTACTAGTATAACTAATATCATTATTACTAATTTAATTTATATAAATGATACAAGTAAATGTAATTCAATTTTTTTTTTAAAAATGGGATCGAGCAGGTCGGCCGGGCCGGGTCGGGCCTGACCGCTGCTCGGGTTTACGCAGCCAAATCACACAGCCACGTTAAACAATCATTTAATTCCAAACTAACCATATATTTAAATTGCTCAAAAAAACTATATATTTAAAACATTGGAATTTTTTATATGATGCCATGCATGCATCTTTTAGTCTTTTTTCATCTTTAGCTTGTCTTCTTTTTTTATTAAATGTCGATCAATCTGCCAATTAAGTTAGTATATTGGTTAAATTATGTAAGATTGATCCTAAACTAGCTAGGGCAAATTAAATTATGCAACAAGACTATTAGCGTTATCAAATTGAATCAAATTATCTAACATGCTACGCATCATAAAAGAACAATTCTTATCCATACTTACGGAACAACCAAGGCAAAACATCTCGCGACTCTAGCTCCACCTTTGTCCAGCCACCGCCTCCTAGCTAGACCGCTCGATCCGCAATGGGGGGCGGATCTCATAGCCCCGATATGGAATGCGACTTCGCGCATCTATCTTCTCCTCCCTGAATCCGCCAATGATTAGATTTGCACGTACTAGTAAATAGATAGATGATCTTGTGATAGCATGCGAGCCCATGGCCGAACTTTGATGCACATAATATATAATCAGTGAGCTAATACTCCCAAATTCTAATCATGCATCCGTCTTCATTATCTATTAATTCTATTCCCAAACAAGGGGTAAGTGTTAACTTCTTTTAAAGCCAACGTTTGTTCAAGTTTTAGGGCCCGTTTGGTTTGTTTGGAGGGAAAGGAAATGGTTAAGGGATGTATCTAGACATTATTTAGTTTATGGTTCATTGTTTAAAAGGATAACCATTACCCCTCTTTTCCACTTTTTATGTAAAATTTGAGCAACTTCTCCCCACCCCCTCAACATGGGGTAATGGTTTCCCTCATACTCCTCTAACCATTACCCCTCTCCTTTCATTTTTCATCCAAAAAAGAGAAGATCATCACCATTTTCTATACATTTTTGTTTCCTTTCCGTTTCCTTTCCATAATTTTTTTACCAAACGCCACCTTAGAATAGTTTTACCTAAAACACCTTTAGAAAATAAACAATACCATAAAACCAGAATATAGATAAACAAACAATACCATAAATCCAAATAATCTGATGATTGCATAAAGTCTGGAAAATAGGTGACAAAAATGTCATATAGCTGTTCCAAATGGCTGCCATAAAAACACAAACTAGTCTTATAATAGAACAAGGAACACATTGAAACTAAACACGAACTCCCATTGTGAAAATGCATCTACTTGATCTTCTTCTTGGGCCTCAACTGCAATAGGAAAAGCAAACATCAAACATTCACCTATAAAAACTCATTTCCAAATTTTTTATGCAAGGATAATAATATTAAAATCGAAGTGTACCAAAAGACAACACTTCAAATGTACCAAAAGAACAAAGGGCTTTCTAAATCCTATAATGTCTTTGCATCCATTTTTTCAATAAAACTTTTAGAAGCTATTTCAGAATCAATGTTATATGTAAGAAGTTTGGTAAGCAAAATTGTTGATTGAAACAACAACCGGCCAGTAAACTTCTCAGTAATATAGCTACAACCTAAAAGGTCAAGAGATTGAGTACAAAATCAACTCCTCTCTTGGTACATGTAGCAAGACATTCAAGCCAATTGTAAGTCTAATCTAGAAGGAAGAACATTAAAAGATATACCACATTGTTATAGTTGTTTCTCAATTGGCTTGAATGTCTTGCCACATTGTTATATTGACCCTAATAAAAGGCCATCACAACCAAACAAATTGAAGACATTTATAAAGTATGGTAACTGCTCTCGGATGCAGACGAGCGTAACACCTAGAAATTAAAAAACAGTACACATAAGAAACCAGCTCAAGGAAAATTACAGGTTACAGACAGCAAGTAAATATGGAGTGCATGATGAACAGCTGAACACAGTCAATTTATTATTTCAATATCTGAATAAACCCCTATGAAACAGCCATTTCTTTCCCTTACTCAGCTCATCTGTTCGTTGCTTCATTTTTTTTCTTCCTTGTGTTCTGCACCGACCTGTTTGGACTGCTACGATCGAAAATTCGTATCTCCCTCGTTTCTCACTCAAAATTCACGAAACAAGTCTCCAGATTTATATTGAAGGGTCCTCTTCAAGTTTTGTGTTGTGAGTTTGGCAAGAAACCAGCTCGAAGTGGGATAATATTACCATTGAAGGTCGCGGACCTGCTTGAGAACAGAAACTCCGATCAGTCTCGGTAATTAAACTATATCTCTCTCGTTTCTTGCTGGAAAATTCCCAAATCAATTCCTGAGTTTAAGTTAAGCAGTCCTCTTCAATATTCATGTTGTAAGTTCTCCCAAAAGCTCAACGTAAATGGGTCGGATTAATTGTTGAAGTTGGTTGCGCAGTTTTTTCGGTTTCCGGCGACTTGGAAACTCAGTTGATTGGGCCATGATTTGAGCTTGGAAATGCTCCAAATTAATTCTTGAGGCAGGTGAGGGTTTAATATACTTGGATCTTCAAACAATATTGTGAAAGTCCGTTCGAATTAGTTGATGGGATTTTTTCTAGAAAAATCGAACTCGTCGGAGATTCGCCGGAGTTCCGCCGGAGCACCACCAGCCACCCCTGCACCACCAATGGAATCTAATTGAGCCAAGAATTCCATATCTGACCTTCTCCTGCAATTAGAAGGTAATTCGAGTCATCTCGATTTGCGTGCCTCGATTCATCTCGTTTTCCTGGAAGATTTTGCCTTAGATTTTGAGCCTCGGTAACACCTCGATATTTGTGTCATCCCGTGACTTAGAGGCTTGTAAGGATTGGGCATCAACTTTCTCGTTTTCAATAGCTCTTCAAACGTTAAGGCAAGTGGACGTTTCTTCTTCCCTTGTTCAATTAAACGAGTTATCTAGTTCCATGTGATTCAATTTGTTGGGATTGATTTATGTGCAAATAAAAAGAACTAGGTTGTTAGAATTAATGACCTTGTTGTTATTTTCAGTATTGCGATAGAATTGGATTTTAGGTCCGCTATGTGAGACCTTGTGTGTAAATATGTCTCGTTTGAGACATTGTTATGAATTAGAATAGTTTGTAGGTAATGTTTCTGGGACGGGGCCTGAGCGTCTGATAACATCTCTTTAAAAGATTGTACTGAGATGTCCCTATACCACGGTACTCGAGTCATGAATCTGCCCACTCTGTCCTTGAGGGGTGACGCACTCTAGCTAAGTGCATTAGCGCTACGCGCTCGGAAAGTTGATCAAGGATCCAATATCAAATTGAATGCTTTGGTTGAAAATAATGTAAGATTCGTGTGTTATACACGTAATTAAAATACCAGGTTGGTGAGTTTGAGCTGATTGTTCGGTGGATGATTTCTTTCAGTATATTGATGTGAATAAAGAATCCCAACAAATTCTCTCATGTCTTCCTAAGGCCGCTCATCGACATTCTATCGTTGAGGTTATCTATTTTATTTTCTCTTTTAGGAAGAGGTGTTAAAGGGTGAAGTACTAATGAAGTTCGATACCAACTTTTTGGGTTATAACGTTGTGAACCTTAGCTACGTTCCACTTGCTTAGTCTTTCATAGACTAACACGTCCATTTTCTTCTTTTTCTTTTCATGAACCGGATGCGGCTAGCAGGATTCCAAGGTGTTGAGCTAAAAGACTAATTTGTCAGAAGACGAAGATAAACAACAACCTGGTTTGTATACTCTTTGGATGATTGTAATAGTCTAGATTGTCTTTCCTTAAAAGTCCTCTTTGAGGCACCGGTCTATATATATTTCCTTTCCATCGTCGCTTTCTAAGTTAATCCTTTTCCATATGCTCGTAAAAGCAACGACTTGCGTTTCCTTGATCGTGGTGATTTCATTTTTAAAAGCTTGAGTAGTTTTGGATTAGGTAAATCCGAGATTACTGGCGGTTGTACTCTCGTAATAGGTAGAGGGTGTTACACCATCCATGAAAATCAATTGTATGAAAAACTAAATGCAACTGATAAAGTTAAAGGATGGAGTTCTTATAGGGACAAAGTAATATCCTCTTGCCAATTTCAACAGTTCAAAAGGTTAATTTCAAGTCCCATCAATTCACAACAAAGGCGATATCCAATCACATAATAGCAAAAATGAATCGATTACAAAATATATTGATCATTACAATGTAAACTAGACAAATACGAATTCAGATAAGAGGAGCAGAAAATAGACTTGACTAGTGCTTGTGAGAATGATCAAAGTGATTCCGGCCCTTGGTGCTATACTGACTCAGTCAGGTCACAAATAGAGTGAACAAAACCTTCGGAAACAAATATCACATCTGTGAAGGTATGTAACACACGAACGACCTCACCAGTGCTGCTTTCGAGCCAAACCAAATGGTACCTCCTGTCCACTCTTCCCACCTCCTCTTCAGGAGGGTCCATCAAAACCAGAGCCCAATTCGCTCCAACGTCTGCTCCATTCGACTTCTCGAACAATGAGATGGTGAACAACGTCTATGTCCCCAGTTTGAAATTCATTTTGAGAATCCAGCCGCCATCTTCCCTTGTGTAAAGCACGGCTTCTTGTGTCCATGGATCAGTAAAATGAATTAATCCCAATTGTCCCCATCTCAAGAGGAGGGAAACCCTTAATCCGAAATCTTCTCTAGCCCCTTGGGGAAAATCAAACCAGGTCAGCTGGGAACTTGTGAAATTGAATGATAGGCAACACAGTGTACCCAAACTTTCAAACACAATTCAATAGCTGCAGCCCTCAAAGGTAAGAGTAGGTAGCGGTTTGAATGAAAGATACGGTGGCTCTTGGATTGTCCGATCAAATTGAAACCCTACGGGATGCCAGGCTTCGAGTCTCGAGTCGTACAAGACACATCGGCTCTGATAGTAAGCAGGGCCGTCCAATGGTTCGTGGGGGCCTTGTGCTATTTTTTTTACAAAAGTACAAAATTGAGTAAATATTTGCTCAATAGAATATTATCATTAGTAAATTTGTTGAATCATATAGTTTTATTACTGGTGAGTAATATAGTTGTTGAGAATTTTTCTGAAGATAACTCGTTAAAAAGGAAACAATATGTACTAGATTGTACAAATACAACGAGTAACTTCTTTCGAAATAAATATAGACTATTATAAGTTTGTTTAGATAGTATTTAATTGTATATGGTTCAATTCCAACTTGGAGGAAAACTGGAGGCCGGAGGGCGCATGTTGGTTGATAACTCTCAAAAATTATATACAAGATATTATTTCATTATATATTTATTATTGATTGATAAATCATATAGTGAAAATGTAGACATTTACAAAATTTACATGTATTAGTAATCTAATTAAAAGGTTAAAATTAATTAATTTATTGATTTATATTTTTTTAATGGAAATAAGATCTTTAAATGATAAGTCTGATACGTACAAATTGAAGCCCAACCATCCAAAAGTTTACATTGAAAGAAGGAAAAAAAATGATATTCATGGAAATCGATTTCCCACTAAACATGTGATACATTTAATAAACTCCAAAACCATTTGTGCTAACTAATCAACAATCCTCTATATACTATGCTTGTAAATATATACATTATTAATAATTTGGGGACCCTTAAAATATGGGGGCCATATTCCATTGGGCTCTTTCCACAAGCCAATGGACAGGCCTGATGGTAAGACACTACCTGGAAGTCTTCTGATCCCAATTCCATCCAAAATCCGGTCAGATCTGATCCTCCAACAGGCAACCGGACTTGCGGACAGTGCGAAGGGCAGGGTTCTAAAGCGTAAAGGTGTGATCGTTGATGACACACAAGATACCATTGCAGGTCCCGACCTGATGCAGACCATGCACCAATGACTCCGCAAGAGATCGAGGACCCAGTCTGAGTCCCCTTCGATGGACCAATCACTAAAGATCGAGCCTAGAAGCTAAGAAAAGCGACAAGAGTTATTTTGACGCGCATTCCAGTTATGCTCGAGTCATATGGGCCACAATGGACCACCCTCATCTCTCATGTCCCGAATTGATATTTGGGCATGCCTATCTTTGAGTTCTTTTTAGGATTAGAGAAGTTTTGCTAACTTTGACATTTGCCTCTTTTTTCTCCCTTCTATTTTTATCTAAGTATGGACAGCTTGTGGCACAAGGAAGACACACGCCTTAGGACGCGGTCTACACACGCATTGGACGCGGCATGGATAGGGGCGGATGAAATCCACATTACTTGGGCCGCAATTCATTCATTTAAAGATAGATAGAAGTTTGTTACTAGTTGTTATTTTTAACTAGTTGTTAATATAACATTTATATTAAATAGTAGTATTTAATCATACTATTATTATATTAGAGGTTGATTCCGGTGAAAACTTTTCTTATTCTATAAACTTAAACCATGAACAAAATACATAAATATGTGAAAAATATGAAAAAATATGTGACCAAAATCATGCTTTTATTATGGATCGTATTAATTTATGTAATAACAAACTTTCTCAATATCATGTCTTATGGATCAGATCGATTACTACACATAATAACACAAAATCACAAACATTTTTAAGGTTCACGCATTTCCTATTTTATGTTCACGTATTTCTATTTCATGTTCATGTTTTTTAGCTTATAGGTTAAAAAAAGGTTTCATTTGATTCAATCCTATTATAATAATCTTAACAAATTTGACATTTTTTACTCATTCAATCGAACAAACTTGTTTGACAGGTGTGAGTGTATTCATGTCATTAATAAGGGTAACTTAGTTTTGGTCATTGCATCTCTAATAACCGTTAATGTATAAAGAGAAATTTGCCGAAAACCACCCGTATGATAGGCCATATTTCGCTAAACCACCCGGATGTTTGGATATTATTTTGGACCACCTGTATGATGGTCTCCGTTAACAAAACACCACCTCAAGTCAGATTCCGTTTAAAAAACGTTAAAAGCGCGTGGACACGTGGCTTTTCTTTATTTCCCCTTTTCTTAAAACCATTTTTACAACTTGAAAAAAAATTCTATTTTTATTGATTATTACACAAAAAACCTAAAACAAGGACGCTTTTTTATTCTAAGCAAAATTCGTTCTTAATGCTGCCATTTAGCAACCCCAAAGCACACAAAATGGATTGAAGTAGAGAAAATGGATTGAAGAAGTACTGAACCAACATAAAAATCAAAATAAGGGCAGGGTTCTTTGCATCTGAATAGAGAAAATGGATTGAAGAAGAAGTACTGAAATCTGAGCACAAACATCGAATGGAAAATTTCAATCTGAAGATCAAAACCACAGAGATCAAGAAATTGCTAACAAAAATCACGCGCATCAACCAACAAATTGATCGATCAAGGGCTCAAGCCTCAAGGCTGCCAATCTAAAGCAAAACAAAAAAAAAGGCGACCAAGACAGCCAGGCTAGTGAACACCGTCGCCGCCAGATCCCGACACTCGTCGGCGCCGTGGCGGAGGACGGCGACCATCCGGGAGCCGGCGACTTCAGCGACCAGGCCCACCTTGTTGTCGTCGTCCAGGCTGAGGCTGAGGAGGAGGGAGAGGGCTTCTCTTGGAGGCGGGGATCTTCGGAGTCGACGGCCTAGAGGGCGGAGGTGACGTCGCCCAATTCGGCGAGTCTCCGGCGGGAGCGGGTGGGGTCGGATTTGAGGATGCGATTATCTCGAGCGAAATCGGGTTCTTGAAGTAGTCGGGCGGAGCTACTATCGTAAAGCTTGGAGCTTGATTATCAGAGAATCGAAGATGGTGATGGTGGTGGAGGAAGCCAAAAGAGAAGGATATGGCAAATTCTATAAAGCCCAATCGACTTCTTCGTTGCTGTTGCCCTAGGATTGCAAGCTCAATCGCAACTCTTCTCAGATTAGGGCATCGCTCGTTCAAATCAGGGCAAATGTTTTGTACCAATTTGAAAATCAGATAAATGAGTTTTTGGTATTTTTTGGGTTTTTTTGGCATTTTTTACGGGTTGAACTGTGTAGAAGAAAAGGGGAAATAAAGAAAAGCCACGTGTACACGCGCTTTAACGTTTTTTAAACGGAATCTGACTTGAGGTGGTGTTTTGTTAACGGAGACCATCATACAGGTGGTTCAAAATAATATCCAAACATCCGGGTGGTTTAGCGAAATATGGCCTATCATACGGGTGGTTTCCGGCAAATTTCTCATGTATAAAAGAGTCAAATTATAAGTTTTTTTATAAGGAAATAAATACGCTAGACCTATTATAAAGGTATTATCCTAGAGTATTCTTTCAGATGAGTCCTCCAAGGACCGGATTAGAGTCCAATGAATGTGAATGAATGTCACGGAACGACACCGCAATGTGATGACCAACCTTGTTAGCTTCCCTAAAGATATGCGCAAAATGCCAACTCTGAAACTGCCCAGGCAGCGACTAGATGTCAGTATGCAGCATCTCCACCTCCAACGGACAGCTCCAATCACCCAACACTTCATTCACCAGCTGCAGGTTGTCACCTTCGATCATCAAATGGGGAATGCCACGACGGATGACCTTCAAAATCTTCTGCCGAAGCGCGAGCACTTCAGCCTGCATTACGGTCCGATGTTCGAGAAATCCGGCTTCAAGGGACACGGGGAAACCTGTAGAGTTCTTGATAGAAAAACCATGCGACGCAACCCATAAGAGTTAAAAGCGCCATCAAATTTTAGTTTGAAGCAATTATTTTGGGGTTTGACCCATTTTGCTTTTTTCCTTTTTTTTTTATCATGTTGGTTTTTTTAGTAGTTTCCTCCTCTGCATCTACTTTAAATGCATGTTTCCATCGTGCTATTTTTTTTCTTACTCGTCTCCTAATTTTTTCTTAGTCATCTCCTTTATGGAGTTGGGGCTAGGCTGATTTTGAGCATCCCATCAGAAATGCATTTGTTATGAAAGTACCATGAACACCATCAAACACGTATTATTGTTTCGATTTCTTCCTTGAAGAGTAATTTGTGAACTTCTTCAATGACAACCCCAACGACCAGATCCTCTTTCAAGTTGACGGACAATCTCTTCAATCACAGCCCCCAGGTTGACGGTCCAACTTCTTGAAATTTCATACATATTTTGCAGGTTCTTTATCTTTCTTCGACAAGGTAAGTTTCAAATTGGGTGTTTTTTAATCAATCGATTAATGCTCAATTCTTATTTTGAGTATATTATCTTGTTCTTCTAACACAATTTTACAAAAAAAAATTATTTCTCAAAAACAATTGTGGTCGACGAGAAGAGGGATCGAGTCAGGAAGGGAATCGCAAGTGAAGCACTCAAGCTTTAGGGTTTCAAAATGGCCATATTCATAAAGCGTCTTCTCCAAGTAAATTCAACTGTCTCCAACGTAGTTACATTCGTTAAGATCCGATTTGGGTTCATGTGATATGAGTTCATGATAAAGACATGTATGGATGCAACCGGTCCTTGGCAGGCTCTTTTTGTGGAACCCTTCGACGCGCTAGTCCATGAAAATTCCGCTACGTGGACCTTGGGCTGGCTACAATTTGAAGCATTGTGGCTTCTGGATTGACCCTTCAACCAACGAATTCAAAGTCGTGATATTTAGGCCTATGGTACGTAAAAGTGCTATGCTATTCTCGTCTACGAAACCGGGGGCATGGACCGAGGTTGATGGAGGCCAAACCCTACTTGGTTGCTCTCCAATCTATAGATCCCTCCCGGTCCTGATAGGCGATGTGGGTCACTGGCTAGTATATATCAACTTTCGTACTCCTAATACAGAAAAAATCATATTGTTCTTTGATTTTAGGCAGGACAAGTTTGGAACGATCAAAGGCCCCGACCCAACCCAGCTCTCAAAGCAGGCTCGTCAAGCGAAACTGAGCAAGTGGCAAGGCTGCTTTCGCTTGTGAACTGGAGGACCAGCCGCCCTTATCAATGTGATATGTGGGCACTGCGAAACGGATCGTGGAGTATGATGTTCAGCTTTAACCTGTTCAAGGGCATACTAGAAGTGCATTGTGTGTTGGAAGAGTGGGGCAGGGTAGTAGTGTCGGATCATGATTGTCTACCTCGTTCTATGGACCTGTTGTACTATGATTCCAAACAGGGGTGCACCATCCCGTTCGAATCTAGATTCGTCAACTATGGTGCAACTTTTGTTACTTTTGAGTTTGTTGAGAGCCTAGTTTTCCCGGACCCATAAGAACTATTGTTAGTTGTATGAGGTTTCCCTTGTAAGAATTGTTTCTCACACATAATAAATTATAGCTATAGTATATGGTTCAGCTGATAGCAATCTTAGCAAAAACAATAAGATCAGATCAAACCATGAGGATTCCTCATTAATTTCCTATAACCAATTCTCGAAATGTAATCCATAATATCCAACAGCAACAACAACATTAGCTCAACTAAAATCCATAATATCCATTGATCTAAAAATCCACATGGACAATCTAAGAAGTTATTGCACAAGCTTGTCTATAACTAGCTTGTGCACACTTCCAACAGCATTAGCTCAACTATCAAGTAAGCCGGTTCATAGAACAGTGCAACAAATGTGAAGAGTGCAACACATGTCAGAATAAGTCAAAACTTTGGCCTTCATCAACCTTCTTCATGGTGCTTGTTTGGTTGAAATTATAATTGATGGGAAGTCCAAAAATATGGTTTTGTAATTCATAAGAATTCAAATCTTGTATTTTATTTGGTTAGACATGGTCGTAATAATTGAAAATTCAATAAATATTTGAGGCTGTAAATTAAGATCTTTTAGAAAAAAAATGGAGAAAGACAATCTTACTCACCTCTCACTAGGTAATTGTAATTTGTATGATACGAAGGAAGTCAAACAATGGATTTTTAAATCAAAACTTTTTGAACCAAACGCATATAATTACTACTAAATCATGAAATTTTTTAATTCATTGAAAATTTTAAGAGTAACCCAACGACCACATGATATATCGATAACACCATTTAAATTGTACGTACTCCCTCTGTCCCCGAAAACTTGTCCGTAAAGCAGATTTGCACGCGGATTAATGAAAGTGGTAAAGTTTGATAGGTGATGTGAAAAAAGTGGTAAAGTTTGATAGGTGATGTGAAAAAGGGGATAAAGTTGATGAAAAGGGTAATAAAGTTGATAGGTGATGTGAAAAGAGTGGGGATAGTTTTGTAATTTTATTTAAAAAAGTGAAACTCCCTCCGTTTCACAATAAGTGTCGTTTTAGCACTTAAAATTTGTTTCATAATATGTGTCGTTTTAGGTTTTCAAAGTGATTTATTAGAGGTAATGATGATAACTTTTATTGGAATGTGTATTTGTTGACTAAAGTTGTTCATTCATTGGCAAAAAAAATGTAATGAGTGGTAAGATTAAGAAAAAATTGTAAGTTTTAAAGTGAATGATTGCTTTTCTTATAAATTGTGTTGAGAGCTAAAACGACACTTATTATGAAACGGAGGGAGTAAAGTTGAGGAGAAAGTTAGAAAATGAGTGTAAAAAAGAAGTGATATGAATAGAAAGAAATGGAGGTGGACAAAGTTTTGGGGACAACCAAAAAGGAAAGACGGACAAGTTTTTGGGGACGGAGGGAGTATAAAATATCATCGAGTGTGATACTTCAAACTAATCCATCAAGGCAAGAAGAATTCAATAAAATTACAGTAATATTTAACCAACCCCTAGGAGTAAAACAAAATACATTTAAAAAAAATAAAAACAGATCCTTGTTTAATTCTAGGGTTCCTTTTTTTTCCCTTCCTTGAACATAAATCGTATTTATTTTTAGGAATTAGAAGGGGGAATTGATTCCCGGAGTCGCAACTCGACAACCACGAACGCGAAGAAGGCCTGAATTGGAGTGAAATCGCCGATTCCACAAACCAGAAACCAGACCCACAAAGGTCCGACCCCGTTTCCTTCCTCGCCTGTAAGTTTCCTTTACACCCTTGCCCTCTCGCTCTCTTCTGCTTTGTATTCTCCATCTGGGTTTTCGAGGTTTTTCCCCCTTCTTCTTTTGAAACCCTTAATCGATGTGCATGTGCTGATTTTGCCAACTTGATACTTTCGCTTTGGATTGGTATAGGGCGGTTTTGTATATGGGTTGTGGTTAGTGGCTTAAACAACAAATGTGGCGGACTGATTGTTCTTCTCCCCTGTGGCTGTGTGTGTTTGGTGCCTGCTTAGCTAGGTTGAATCATTGATGGGTAGCAATTTTTATGTTTGATCTAGTCTTATTCAATATAAAGTGCCAGTCTTTTTGTGATATGTGATTTATGGGTACATTTACCAATATTGGGCTTTTCCAATTCTAGGTTATGAGCTCCTGTGTTGGCATGTAGTCCCTGGGTTTGTGCACTGTTTGTTCAAGAGTGCAAGTTTCTGCGAGAAGAAAGAGTCATTGCAAACAGTTAGGATTTGATTCAAACACCCCCAAGTTTGGAATTTGTTTCTTCTATGTTCTTGTCTGCAAAGTGCTTACGGCTCTACAGCGAGCTTCCCTTTTGAGTTTCCTGGATGATAGGTTAGCCTTGGAAGGCTACCTGGAGTACGCGGTCCTGACGTTTGGTTTGAATAAGAAGTCTGGTCTGTCTTGTGTAGACCACTGAACCTGTTTGATTACATGAAAGATGTTTAAACAAATTTTTAGCAAAATTCCGCGGAAATCATCCAAGTCGTCTGAGCACCGGGATCATAGAGGAGGGGATGCTGCAACTTCTACTGCATCGACCAGTGTAAGAAAGGGTGACCTGGGTAGTAACAGGTCTGGGAAGCCCAATCATGCCTCTCCCCCTGTGTCTCATGGTGGTTCAAAGCCAAATCAGAATCAGGCAAATAAAACACCGAAAGCTGCGGATTCAAAGATGAATGGGTTATCAATGTCATCTTATGAGGCATTGCCCGGTTTCAAGGATGTTCCAAGCTCAGAGAAGCCCAACTTGTTCATCAGAAAGCTGTACATGTGTTGCGTTATATTTGACTTCACTGACCCAACAAAGAATCTTAAGGAGAAGGAGGTGAAACGCCAAACATTGTTAGAACTGGTGGATTATGTGTCTTCAGCAAACTCAAAATTTTCAGAGACTCTAATGCAGGAAGTTGTAAAAATGGTGTCATTGAACTTATTTAGGTCTTTTTCCGCACAGTCACGAGAAAACAAAGCCATTGAAGCGTTTGACGCTGAAGAGGATGAGCCCTTGATGGACCCAGCCTGGCCTCATTTGCAGATTGTCTATGAGCTCTTTTTGAGATTTGTTGCCTCTCCAGAAACCGATGCAAAATTGGCTAAACGATATATTGATCACTCGTTTGTGCTGGCACTGCTGGATCTCTTTGACTCCGAAGATCCTCGAGAGAGAGAATACCTGAAAACAATCTTGCATCGGATTTATGGGAAGTTTATGGTACATCGGCCTTTTATTAGGAAGGCTATAAACAATATATTTTATCAATTTGTTTTTGAAACCGAGAAGTATAATGGAATAGCTGAACTGCTTGAGATTTTGGGCAGTATTATCAATGGATTTGCTCTTCCACTCAAGGAGGAACACAAACTCTTCCTTGTTAGAGCACTGATTCCTCTGCATAAACCCAGGTGCTTACAAATGTACCATCAGCAGCTTTCTTACTGCATAGTACAGTTTGTTGAAAAGGACTGCAAACTTGCTGATATTGTCATAAGAGGTTTGTTGAAGTATTGGCCTATCACAAATAGCTCAAAGGAAGTTATGTTCCTCACTGAGTTGGAAGAAGTGCTAGAAGCTACTCAGCCTCCTGAGTTCCAGCGGTGTGTGGTTCCGTTATTTCAACAGATAGCCCGTTGCCTGAATAGCCCACACTTCCAGGTTCTAACTTATTTACTACTTATTCCTGTCCATTATGTTGCTCATTGTTTCTATGTATGGGAGCAGTTCATAATTTGCATTGTAAAGTACCCTCTTAAGGATGCATGCTGAGTAAATTAGGTACAAGGGTGTAGACTTACGAAGCTATGTTGCCAAGGAAGAGGCTCAGTCTTTTCCACTTTTTAAATGCACAGATAGATTGAGATGAACTATATTTTTCCGCTTTTCCACTCTCCGAGAAATCTCTCACCTCCTAATAAAAAATCAAGGCTATGCTAGAAACTGATACTTAAGTTTACCAAGCAACCTGAACTCAAGTCAATTTTACCAAGAAACCTGATACTTAATATTATGTTTTTTGTCTTACGAAAAGCAAAGTCCTAAATGATGATTCTTGTGCTATTTAAATCCAGTATCAATGACTATGTATGAATTATATTTAAGATTCTGAACCGTTTTTTGTGGTGTCTTTTTTCACTCCTAGGTGGCGGAAAGAGCACTGTTCCTTTGGAATAATGATCACATAGAGACTTTAATCAGGCAAAACCTCAAAGTCATTCTTCCTATTATCTTCCCTGCACTGGAGAAAAACGAGAGAAGTCACTGGAATCAAGCTGTCCATAGCTTGACGCTAAATGTTCGCAAGATTTTCTCTGATCTCGACCCTGAACTATTCGAGGAGTGCATGCTCCAGTTCCAAGAAGACGAATCAAAGAAAGAAGAAATTAGAGCAAGAAGGGAAAACACATGGAAAAGGTTAGAAGAAATAGCCGCCAAGAAAGCTGCGAGCAACATACCTGTGCTCGTTTCCTGCATCACTCCCGCTCGAACGACATCAGTTTAGGTGCGAGGTAGTAGTGGCCTGATTTGCATGGGGTTCATATATCTGTTTTTAAATCTTTATTGCCATCTCTTTGTAGACCTCGTGTACATGGATCTGCACAGGAACTAAGCTTCTTGTCTCTTTCATTGATGCATTCAGCATTACAGATTCTGCTAAATACCTTCTGGTAAAAAGCCCTTGGTTCTTAGCTTGTTATATTGTTTAGGGGAGTTTTAGTGAATGGGCCTTGAGGTTTTATGCAGCTTTGTTTTTGTCCTAAACTTCTTCACCCTATGGCTGTTGATTTATAGTCTTAATTGAATGTTCCTTTCTTCTCCTGTGTCTTGTCATCTCCATGGAAAACCAGAGCACATCATAGTCTTAGGCATGGTATTGATTGCATCAGCTTTTTATACATAACCATTCATGCAAAACAATCATCATATTTGATAGTATAATTGACAACAAGACTACTTTTTTACCATCTTACCAAAACAATCATCCTAAACAAGTGTTACAAAGACTTAACTTTTGTATGTTTCATGAATCATAAATTTTCCGTCGATTTCTATTGTTGTATTAGGTCGTGTACTTGTGTAATCCCAATTTCTAACTGGCCCAATTTCTATTCTCGGCCCATATAACTTTCTTCCTTCCTCCTCCATTGATTGGCATCTTCTGCAACTTCACTCAAAATCCTTTCTTCCTGGTTCCAATTTTCAAGCTTCTGCATCCAAAATCTCACACCACGAATCCCTCTATCTCCTCCGCCATGTCAATCTCTTTATCCGTAAGAGCACTCGCATTCAAATTCCCCAATCAATTCGTGACCTTCGCCCCCAATTTCCCCCTCCGCAAAACCCTAATTTCTTCCCCTCTCTTCAAATCGATCTCCTTCGAGAGGATCTCGACCACGAAACCAGTAAACCCCCCACCACAATCCTCTCCGTCTTCATCATCTTCTTCTCAATCCATTGAAGAGCTTCCCCCGAAGCTCCGAGAAATCGTCAAACTCTTCCAAGGCGTGGAACAGCCCAAGGCCAAGTACGAGCAGCTCCTCTTCTACGGGCGGAACCTCCCTCCTCTCGACGATCGCTACAAAACCGGGGAAAACAAGGTCGAAGGCTGCGTTTCTCAGGTCTGGGTTAGGGCTTACCTCGACCCTGACAAGAACGTCTGGTTCGAAGCCGATTCGGACTCCGTTCTCACCAAGGGCTTAGCTGCTCTCCTCGTCATGGGGCTCTCGGGCCGACCCGTGCCCGAAATCATCCTCGTCTCGCCCGATTTCATCACCCTCCTAGGCCTCCAACAGAGCCTCACTCCTTCAAGAAACAACGGGTTCTTGAACATGTTGAAGCTCATGCAGAAAAAGGCCCTGTTTTTGGCCGTGGAGGATCAGAAGAGAGAAGAGAAAGGCGAGTCCTTTATCGAAAAAGCCGAGGAAAATGCTGTGATTGAAGAGGAGGAGGTAGAAGGGTCGAGCTCGAATTCGGGGTCCGGGAATGTCAATGGAGGTGTTGTTTTGGGGGGCAGGGCAGAGAGGATTAAGGAGAGGCTAGAAAGAGAGCTCAGCCCTATGGAATTGGAGGTTGAAGACGTGTCGTACCAGCACGCCGGGCACTCGGGGAATCGGACGGGCGAGGACGGGACTCATATTAATCTGAGGATCGTGTCGGGCGAGTTCGAGGGGAAGAGCGTTGTCAAGAGGCATAGGATGATTTATGCATTGTTGCAGGATGAGTTGCAGAGTGGGTTACACGCGCTGTCCATTGTTGCTAAGGCGCCAGGGGAGGCTGTTTAATTCTTGCCTTTTAGAGGGCTAATGAGGTTTTTGTTGAATTCTTGCCTTGATGGTGATTGTATTTTATACGTACCTGGTGTTATTTATATACCATGAATAAGGTTGATGAAGGCCAAAGTCAGTTTTGACTAATCCTGACATTGATTATACCTTTCACATTTGTTATACTGTTTTGAAGTAGTTTCTTGATTGTCAAGGTTGAGCTAATCTGGTTGGAAGTGTGCACTAGTTCTAGACAAGCTTGTGCAATGATTTTTAGATTGTCCTTGTGTTCATGGATTTGTCTTACTGCGGATTGTTAGATCAATGGATTACATTTCGAGAATTGTTTTTAGGAAATTAAAGAGGAGTCCTTTGATCTTATTGTTTTTGCTAAGATTGCTATCAACTGAACCATAGACTATAATTTAATTTATTATGGTGTGAGAAACAGTTCTTACTAGGGAAAACTCATACAACTAACAGCAGTTCTTATGGGTCCGGAAAAACTAGGCTCTCCACAAACTCAGAAGCCACAACAGTTGCACCAGTATTGTTGAATCTAGATTCGACAGGGATGGTGCACCCCTGTTTGGAATCATAGTACAACAACAGATTCGAAGGGACATCATGATTTGATACGAGTAGCCTGCCCCACTCTTCCAAAACACAGTGCACCTGCCTTATGCGCTCGATAAGGCTAAAACTAAACATCTTACTCCACGATCCGCTTCGCATTGCCCACATATCGCATTGATAAGGAGGGGAGTTACTCAAGTCCACGAGCGAAAGCAAGCCTTGCCACTTGCACAGTCTCGCGGCAAAAGGTGACTTTGAAAGTAGTGTTCGGGGCGCCTTAATCACTCCAAACTTGTCCTGCTTAAAATCAAAACACAATATAATCTTTTCTGGGTCAGGGGTGTCATATTTAACATATGCTAGCCAGTGACCCGTTCCGCCTATCAGGACCTGGAGCGAGTTCTAAAAGACAGCGCAGCCTAGTGGGATTCCATGTGCTTGGAGCTCAGTCCATGCCCCGGGTTTCGTAGACGAGAATAGCGATCCAGTTCCGCGGAACCAAGGCATGAATATCACTACTTTGAAGTCGTCGTTGGAAGGGTCCATCCAGAAGCCACAATGCCTGTAAAAGTATTCATCCCAAGGACCACGCATAGGAATCCTCATGGACTGGCGGGTCGAAGGGTTCCACAAAAAGAGCATGTCTGCATTGTTATAGAGACACAACACGCCATGAACGCCTCCAACGGCTACAAAGGATGAGTTGCGATTTCGAGTGAGGAACTGATCCGGACAACTTAAGCTATCGCACCGAGGGAGGGTGCGTGTGTCGAGGAGAAGATACTTGTTATCGCCGTTTTGTGCGAGGAGACGAGGCCTTTGCCTTTGGGTGGCCAAGTGGTCTAGGACGAAGCGCTTGGAGGCGACGATCTCTTTCCATGATTTGCACACACACCGACATCGCAACAGGGTTTTGACGGGCAATCTCTTGAGGATCAAGACCTGTAGGTCTTCGCAAATTGCTTCAGACATTAAAGCTACCTAGCCTGCCATGTGTACCAAAAACAAAGAGCATTAAACTAAACTAGCAAGACCAGTGTGTTCATTTGACGACGATTAAATCTGAGCTATTACCTTTCTAGTCGACTTTGACGACCCGGGGAAGATCTGTCACCGCCGGCAAAGAATCGCTTCTCAGCAGTCGTGACTCTCTCTATCTCTCTAACTTTGACGGACCCGTGTGTCAATTTACCCTGCGTGACAGGTTACTAAATTTTTTTTATTTAATTGATAATTAATGAAAATTTTTTGGAAAGAAATTGTTTTTATTTACTAAGATAGATAGGTTGTTGGATATATAAGTAGAATTACGTGGGTATTTCCTTCAAGATATGAGATTAGGTTGTTGGATATATAATTACGGTGCTATATTCCATGAAGGTTAATTTCGATTGTCGTATTGAGTCGTGTATTCATGTTGATCATTTTGGGCCCAATGGACCATCAAAGGCCCAAATACATGTGTATCGAAACGGAGGAGTCCACGTTCAAATTTTAATAAGTGTTAGCTAATACATTGTTTTATGTCCTTGCAAATCATTTCGTTACTTTATCTTTTGCTTTCATGGTATTCATGCTTGACTCCATAAAGCGGCCTGTCTTCTCCTTTCTTTCCCGGATTTCATTACAATTACTTATTAAATCCCTTTGAAAGTCTCATACCCTAGTAGTCCCATGTGCAATTTGATGTGGAAATAGATTGAAACATAGAAAAGCAAATCAAGCAACTTTATATTTGATACATATCTAACCTATCATGCATGATAGTATTAGACAAGTTATTTCCAAGACGTGAACTTCCTAAATTAGATCAAACAAATCTCATATCGAATCCCAAACTTGGCAAGAACTTGTGAAGCTCTCATACTGCATATTCGACGAGGCCAAGTAATGAAGTAAGTATACCATGAAAACAAAATTTCTTGTACATGTAAATTTCATGTGTCATATTTTTCATAGCTTTGATTGATATCGTTTGAGGTTAAAAAATTGCAAACAACATCATACCGTACCAAATCCCCAATCCTCCATCGCTACACCATAAACCTTTTTTGTGCTCCTTTTCCCCGGGAAACAGCCTAACGGCAAATTTACATACATGGATCGCAACAATAAAAAACTTATTTCAAAAAATATATAAATTTTTTTAAACTGAAATTGGTCTGTTCATTTTCTGGTGGTGGAGCAGGTCCGGGCGACGAGAACGCCGTTGGGAGGCGCCGTCATCTGGAGCAAACACCGAGATCGCAGCCAATACGAGTAGCCAAGCCCACTCGCAAGCTTCGCCCTAACCCTAAACCTCCCCGTAACCTCATACACCACCCGATTACTCGCCACTTTCCTCTGGAGCTCCATGGCCACCTGCAATGGCAGAGCCACGACATGGGACTGCATCCTGACGACTCCGACCATCCTGCCGCCCCTCCGCCGGAGCCTGAACCCCCCGGCGAACCTCACTCCGGAGATCACGCTCCCTTCGAAGGCCAATTGCAGATCCGCCGACCTGAACTCCAGATCCAGGCGATTGTTAGGGTTTGTGAAATTGGCGACGAAGGCGAAGTCGCCGTTCAGGTAGGGGGAGCTGATGTTGACGGCGGAGAGGCTGGCGCTAGGGATCTCGAAGCTCGGGAGGCGGGGGCGGACCACCAGGAAGGCGGCTAGGGTTGTGAATCCGGCGAGAATGAGGAGCACGGAGAAGGCCAGGCACACGAAGGCCCCGCACCAGATCGCAGGGTGCGTTCTGTAGCGCGGATCGTGGAGGATTATCGGCGTCGTCGACGGCGTCGGAGACGAGTAGTTGGACGGCGTTTTCGGCTTGAAGAAGTTCGGCGACGGCGCGTAGTAGGAGTTGTGGTGGCGCGTGATCGCACGCGCCGTTTTTGAGTGTTGTTGTGGCGTCTGGTTGTGGTGTTTTGGTGGCGGAGGGAGCGGCGGGATATTCGCCGGCGAGACGTTGGGCACCATTGTTGTTGTGGCTTTATTGGTTGAGATTGATTTGTTGGAGTTTGAAAGTTGGTTTTGGAATTGTGAGTGGATAGTAGTGCTGAGAAATGCAGGCACCATGGAAAGAAAGAAGAGGAGGCCGGTAAGGGCTATTTATAAAGTGGAGAAGGTACACGTATGATTTGCAGGATCTGATTTGGCGGATTTTTTAAATCAGGGTGAATTCAAGCAATTGTCCCTTACTTTTGTTGATTCGCGCAAAATCGCCCACACTTTTCCAGGAAGGTGATTGAGTGGTGGTTGGTTTGTTTTGTTGTGTATTTGAGGCTACGTTATCAACAATTCAGAAGGGCTCGAAAGATCTTCAAGGTCTCGTCGAAGACTGATACGACTAGTTCTCTTAGGACGACATGTTTTTCATTAAGTGATTTGCCTAGCTCATAATTCTAAATTTTTACATCACATATTAAGGTATTTATGCTGAAGATATATTCGATTGATCAAGTTTAACACGAAAAATATATAAGACACACTAAATCCGTTATAATGAATTGAAAAATTCAAAACCGTAGTCTAATAGTTAGGGTGGGAGGACTTTGAGTTTGACAAATGAATAGAGGTTAAATGTTAGGAATGACATCATATGATTTTTTTTAATAAGAATTAATTAACGGTAGTTTTGTGTGGATTATCCCTTAAATTGTATAAGTATAATGTTGTGTGTGGTGTGTAGTAGTGTCTGGAAGCTATAGGAAAGATGCAAAAGTGTTGCAAAAAGGAGTTAAAGCTCAATTGTGCTTCAAACAAGATTCAAATTGTATAAAATTACAAAAATTCAATAACTATGAGAAACTTTTATAAAGGGATAAATACTTAAATATAGCTAACCAATGTGTACTATTTTTCTCTACAATATGACAAAAGTATGAAAGTGTTATACATGTACACTTTCATGAGTACAAATAATGCGACTGAAATTCTACGAATCTGGAACACAATTTAGAGAAAGAAACGGCCCGAAAATGAAAAAAGTGAGAAGAGAGAGCTTTTCTTTTAATTTTTAATTTAATAAAGTAGTGTTTGAGGCTTTTTAGAATGACAATCGACAGCCAAAAAAATAAATAAAGGTGGTGGTAGATGAGTTGAAAAATTGAAACCAACTGCATTAAGCAATGTGATATGATAATTGGTTAGTAGACACGTGGCGTACCACAGTGCGATCTTGATTCCAGACCAGAAAATTTGGACGGCTAGGATTCCGCATGCCCATGATAAATTTGTAGCCACCAGTATATACCTAAATGGCTTTTTGCATGTAAAATTTAGGACTTGGTTAAGATCAATCAGCACACCAAAAAGTGATTTGTGGCTCCATAAGCTATTTTAATTAAGAATGGATTAAGCAAAGGTAATCTATAGAACACAAAAAGGGACATTGGAAGGAGAATTTTGACTTGAATATATGGTGTAATTCTTAATCAGCAAGCTAAAATGCCAACATGAATTATTTGGTAACAGGGATTTTGAACAAGTACACTAGCTTTAGTACGTGAGTGGATCCTACATATAATCATGTGCATCATCAGCTACATTTAGTAACTACGTACATGATAATTCGTGTTTTGGTTAGGTTAAAAAACGAATTGGAATAAAAAATAATAAATCGGTTTCGGTTTTGTATATTTACATTTTTGATATAAAAAAAAGGAATCGGAACAAAAAATGATGATTTGATTTTGGTTTCGGTTTTTTTTTTAGGGCTTTTTGGTTGGAAATTTTTATAGGGTAACTGTCTGTTTATTCAAGAAATATGATTTTCGAAGTTTTCTACGGAGTAATGAGTATTGAAGTACGGTTGGCTTGATATATTATTGAAGAGATATATAATACACTTGATAACAATCAAGGCTAGTGTACGCTTGCCTCAAAAAAAAAAAAAGGCTAGTGTACGCTAGGTGCGAGTCTATTTCGAGTGAGAAATGCGTACTACTAATGGTTATTTATCGTTCATCATAGTATATATTGATTTTTCGTATGATTAAAAGAGTTATTCAATTAGTTAAAACATCTAGAATCTCTCTTTGTTCGGTTGTTCCTGAAATGGGGCACTAATCATAGTTGAACTTTTTTTGAAAAAGTAATAAACATGGATGATGGGCTTTTTTATGTTGTTGAGAGTTGTACCTCTAATGCTAAAGATGTCCATAATCAAGTTTAATAAAAGCCCAAAACTTGAAATGAAGGAGGTTGTAACCAAAGCCCAAACTCTCTGTCAGTTGATCTGAAGTTGAAGGATGAAAAAGCTTGAAATCTTCCATCTAATTGTATCGAAGGTCTGTTTATTTGGCAGATTGGCGAACAAGCTAATATTTGCTTGGACCAGGTTTTCCACGTCCCTGACTTATTTTAAACCGGGTTACTTTTTGTGTGTGGTACCAAACCCGGTCTAGACCGACCAAGTCAAATTGGCAGTGATGAGCGTTATTGAATCTTTCTAATACTTGACTAAAATTGAGGCTCCAGGATTTTTTTTTTCTTTTTTGATAACAGAGGCTCGAGGAATTTCAGTTGAACATAAAAAAAAAGTACATGCTGTCTGGATGGGCAAGACTTGGAATACCGTGATAAGAAACTTACGAGTTGTTAATCTTGATAGACGTGCGTGGACCACGTGGTCTCAACGTTCTTTCCATAGAAGCTGTGAGAAATGTAGTAATATATGCACCAGTTGCCATAATTCAGTTACATTATTATAGCACGTCGCTGTGTGGTTGACTTGGAATGCTTCCTTGTGTTAGTCTAATAAACCCCCCTCCTTGAATGCAAAAATATTGACATGCACTACGTATACGTATCGGCGCCTACGTTTGAGAAAGCATCAAACACATTGATTACACAAACACCGTACCATCTCTCTTGCTGAGCTAATTTGTTGAGAATGGCAGACCTTATTGACCTCGTGAAAAGCACCATCTCTCTTGCTGAAAAGATCTTTGACTTAGCTCGCAAGGGAGAGAATTTGTATCTGAATTTTGCAGGTGAAATTGAGGAAGTAAAATGGAATCTGGAGCTCATTCAATCCAGTGTGAGGGACAACGCGAGCAAGGCAGACCAGCAGCGGGAAGCCATAGAGGGAGCATTGAGGACGCTGAGTAATGAGCTTCAGCATGTGCTTGATCGCATCACGCTACTGCACCGAAGCAAGTTCCTCAGCAAGGCGTATCAATTAGGCCACAGTCTTGGTCCCTGTGGTCCGACCCGCGGAATCCAGGACAAGATCAAGCAGATCCAAGGTAGGGTGGCCCGGGTTCACCGAACTCTACAAATTCCCCGACTTCAATCTCAAAGCTCAAGTACAGAACTGGCCCATCAGGTACCGTCACTCCCCACAGACGCTGTTGTTCTGGGTGTTGAGGAGCCGATGCGGAAGCTGGTGTCGCAGCTCATCAATACGAGGGACAAGAATCTGAGGGCGGTTGTGGTGGTGGGACCTCCTGGCTCCGGGAAAACGGCTCTTGTGAGCCTTGTTTGCAGCTCCAAAGAGGTGGTCCGTCATTTCAGTCGTAAGCTGGACGCTCGTGTTTCGCGCCATTTCAGGGCGACAGCCATTTTGTCCCACTTGGAGTCGAAATGCCGTGGTAGGAAAACCGTCCTCACGAGCGTCGTTTCGACTAATCTGAGGAACAATCTCAAGGGGAAGCGCTATCTTGTGCTTCTGGACGACGTTTGGGACGGAGAGGATTGGAAGGCAATCAAGAATGTGTTGCCTGATGAATCAAATGGGAGCAGAGTTGTTATCACTACCACCAAGGAGGATGTGGCGTATTCGATCAGCGATTCTGGAAGCAGCCACACCCACAGAATGGAAGGACTGAAACAGAAGGATTCATGGGAGCTGTTCTGCATCAAAGCCTTTGCAGCCGAGAAAAATAAGACTTGCCCGTCAGAGTTGGAGGCGTCTTCTAGGGAGATCGTGCGTAAGTGTGAAGGCTCGCCTCTTGCGATTTCAGCAGTTGGCGGTTTCATGGCTCGGGTTAAGAGATCGCCAACGGAATGGGCACAGGTGGCAGGGAATCTCAGAGCAGAGATGGCGAGCAGCGGGCCCCAACTGTCAGGCCTCAATAACAGCATGCAGCAAAGCTATGATGACTCGAACAGGGACCTGAAAGACTGCCTCTTGTACTTCGGCCTCTTTCCTGAAGGGCGCGACGTCGAATGGGGAAGGCTGGTTCGGCTGTGGTTGGCGGAGGGAATTGTGAATCCGACGGGAGAAAAGCCAGCTGAGAAAGTTGCTGAGGGATATCTTAAGGAGCTCGTCGGGAGGAATCTAGTCGTCGCCAATGAAGACGTTGATGGATGCGTAAAGAGCTGCCGGGTGAACAGCTTTCTGAGCTACTTCCTCACAATCACGTCAAGGAAGGAAGGCTTCGCTGATGTGCTTGATAAGCCAGGAATGAAAGGCGTAGAGAATGCGCACCGACTCTTCATTACTGATGCTTTCTCGAGAGGCGGAAGGGAAAAGGTACAAGGCAAACGCTACACCTCTGTTTTGTTTGGAGGAGTCTCCCTTTCTCATGTCAAGAAGATCTGCAGCCAGCACAAGTTTTTGAAGGTCCTAGACTTTCAAGGTGCACCCTTGCAAGAATTTCCTGAGTGTGTTGTAAATCTCGGGCTTCTACGGTATTTAAGCTTGAGAGGCTCAAAAGGTATTGACAGAGTCCCTAGCTCAATCAAAAATCTCCACGATCTTGTGTTCTTAGATCTCAAGAACACTTCTGTCACTCACCTTCCCAAGGAAATCTGCTTGCTCAAAGATTTGCAGCATCTCCTGGTGTACTTGGAGGATCATGAAAACCGTACTTATGAGACTTTTCAAAGTGTTCAAGGTGTGAAGATGAGTGGACAGATTGGGTCGTTGAGCTCTCTACGAAAGTTCACTCTTCTGAAGGCTGCTAAAAATCATCTGGGGCAGCTAGGAAACCTCACGCAGCTGCAGAAGCTGGGGTTGATTGAGCTCAAGAGTTTAGACGGAAGTGAGTTGTTTAACTCCCTTGCCAAAATGGAGAACCTTTCGGTTCTTGATCTGAGGTCCGTCAACGAGCAGGAAACTCTTGATCTTGATTACCCACTGCCGTCCAATAACCTCAGACGCGTGTATCTCAAGGGGCCCCTAGAGAAGCTGCCGAGGTGGCTTATAAGCCTCAGAGGTTTAGTGAGGCTACATCTAAAGTGGTCTAGGCTGATGTCGTCTAGCTCCATCGACGAGCTCCAAGGCTTGAACGCTTTGACCGAGCTGCATTTGGTTGACACCTTCACTGATGCTAAGTTGGTGTTTCAAAACAAGGCGTTTGAGGGTTTGAAAGTGCTGAGGATTGAAGATTTTGCAGAGCTGACCACATTGGAGATTCGTAGGGGGTCAATGTGCAGGCTCGAAAAGCTCACTCTGTGCAGATGTAAGAAGTTGAAGACGGTTCGGGTTCACAATCTGTCTCAGCTGAAGGAGCTAGTGCTGCTCGATATGCCTGTGGAGGTCACGAACAGACTTCGTAGAAGCGGTCTGGACAACACGAGGATTAAGGTATATAATCCTTCTCCGCCCGATGCTGCGCAACCTACTTGGCCAAAACACATTCATGATATGGTTCTTCCACTAGTTCAATCTGTTAAAGACCACCTTGCATCTCGTTTTATGTAACTTTTTTTTCTTTGATCGTTTTATGTAACTTATTTGTGCAAGTGTGATGTGGGTGTGAGTTTAAGTACTGTATTTGTGTGGTTAATCCATGTATTTGTGTGATCAGTCCATGAAAAGAGCAACAAAGTAATCCGTTAAATAACGTTTTGTTCATCGGATGCCAAGCTTATCATATTCACCAATGAATTTGATCTATATAATTAAAATCTAAAATTTATAGAAATCCTAGAAAGATGAACGTGCAATATTGTCTCTATATAGTATACTAGCAAATGACCCGCACTTTGTACGGGGGTGTTTTTTATTTATTAATTAATTTTTATATGAATCTATTATAATAATGTCATATGTCTACCTTGCTTTAAAACGACGTTTATCTATAGGATTATAAATAACATAATTATTATATAACATCAAATATTTATAATTTATTTTATTTATATGTTAACTTTTTACACATGCATAAACATATATTTAAATGATCTAAAAGATGAGAATACATTATGGAGGCGGAAGTAATAAGATAAGAATTCTATAAGATCATAATGTATTATCTATAAGATAAGAATGCATTAAGATCGAGATTTATATATCATGATAACTAAAAATCTAAGATACAATTAAAGTTTTAATTAAATAAGTATAAGATTATATATTATAAAACAAAGGTTAAGGGGTGATGAGGTGGCGCAATATGGAGGCGGAATTTGCTTCCGCTTTAGTATACAGTAATAGATAGTCATATTGAGAGCGTTATGTTGATGGGGTGTGGATTTGATCTAGATGACAATGATAGTCAGAAGCTTTGTCGGGTCAATCTGATCTAGTTATATTGAAATAGTAAAATCTGCAAAGCTGAATCTTTCAACCCCTTTGTGGCTGAAAGACTTGTAATTGACTTGAAAAGGAATATATTGTCTTTATCTTAATCAACTCGTTGTTTTTATTTTTTATGTTTTTGCTCTAGTGGCAGAGTGCTGTTAGCTTTCAAATATGAAGAACTACTCGCTCCGTCCCATTGAGTTTGTCTCATAAGACAAATTTTGCGGTTTTTAAGGAAGTGATAAAGTAGGTATTGAGATATGGAAAGTGGGTAAAAGTTGAAATTAAATGAGGGTAGTTTTGTAATTTTATATGTGTAAAAAGTTGAAAAGAGATAAAGTAGAAGGAAAAGTTGGATTTTGGGTGTAAAAAGTGAGTTTGAATAAATGTAATATTGTAAGAAATTGTTGATATAAAAGGAAAGAGGACAAACTTAAAGGGACACCTAAAATAGAAACGAGACAAACTCAATGGGACGGAGGGAGTAGTTGATTTTGATTAATGATTTGCAGGTTATGATTCTAATCCCCTCGATTATGCAGCTTGAAATTGGGAATACAGTAAACAATAGCGTCATTATAATAGTAGTAAACACGCCGTTGACTTGGAACCTTCCCTTGTCTACGAGTCAGCTCCATGTTCAACGGCTAAAGCCTTCTTTCTTCATGGAAACTGCTATTCATTGTAGCCTACATAACTTGACCAAAACAAACTGTAGCCTATTCAACAACAAAAAAAGACAATAAAATTGTAGCTTACATAATGCGTGTTTACAAGGGCTGGACATTATCGGCAAAAAGATCGTTGATGGGTGAGGCGATGGACCAGTGAAATGGATTATGGATCGGATATGGGCTATATTTAACAACTATTCCATCCGACCAATCACCCTTCACACATCAACTATTTACCACCCATTTCACCCACCAATTTATGTATTCTTATTTTTGTTGCTTGAAAGAACATTTCTAATTTCTAGCTTTTAAATAATGCAATGTATTGATTTCGGTTAGTTATGGTTGGAAATATTTCCTTTATCATTAATGTAATTGAATTTTAAAACTATTTTTTTTTTACTCTTAGAGTCAATCGAGTTTTAAGTAATTATATTATAGAGTAATTCGAGTTTTAAGTAATTATATTATAGAGTAATTTGTTTGTGATATATTCTAATTATAGTTCATAGTAATACTACCCTCCCTGTTCCAAGAGATTGATAAAAATACTCACCTCCATATACAATTAAGAGAAATTTGTCGGAAACCAGTATGATACGTCATATTTCGCTAAACCACCCGGATGGTTGGATATTATTTTGGACCACCTATATGATGGTCTCCGTTAACAAAAAACCACCCCAAGCGAGATTCCGTTAAAAACCCGTTAAACGCGTGTGGTATTCTAATATTTTTTTTTCTTTTACACATTTTAACACTTAAAAAATACCAAAAAAACCCAAAAAAAATGGAAATTTTTATTTTCTTTTATTCCGTTTAAATAATTATTTTTCTTTTTCTTTTTCTTTTTTAATCTTTAAAATTTTGAAAATTCCATTTTCACAAAAAAAACCTTTTCACCAAAAAAAATAAAACCCAAAACACCCAACACCTTGACCGGCACCGACATCCTCGCCCCAGCCTGCGACGACGACAAAGATCTTGTGGCGCGATCCGAGGGCGGCAGATTCGGATTTGAGAGAGGAGCACCACCGAGGTCTAAGTAGAGGAAGCGCCTTGGTCGCCGCCCAAACATCCGACATGGTGTCCTTGAGAACACAGGGACCGTCGTTCGCGACTCCGCGGCCCGCAAATCCTTCTTCCCTCACCCCAGCCACCACCTCGCTCACTCCACCTCCGCCTCGATTCCTCCCGACCCCTTCTCGTTCATGCCCCCTCCCCCTCCCCAGCCACCACCTCGCTCACCCTACTCCGCCCTGATTAAAAAGAAAAAAAAAGAAAAATTTTAAAGATTAAAAAATAAAATAAAATGAAATAAATTATTTGAACGGAATAAAAAGAAAGTAAAAATATCAAAAAAAAATTTGGATTTTTTAAGTGTTAAAATGTGTAAAAGAAAATTAAACTAGTAAAATGCCACGTGGCCACACGCGTTCAACGGTTTTTTAACGGAATCTCGCTTTGGGGTGGTTTTTTGCTAACGGAGACCATCATACAGGTGGTCCAAAATAATATCCAAACATTCAGGTGCTTTAGCGAAATATGACCTATCATACGGGTGGTTTCCGACAAATTTCTCTACAATTAATATCAAATTTAATTTTTCATATACAATATTAGTGTCTATGAATAGATAAAAAAAACTTATGGATTATGGTATAGTTTTTTTTTAAAACCTCGAAATTGCCCAAAAAAAGACAATATATAATATATGCTAAGTAATTAATCTCATTTGCCTTGCCCATGTTGAGTATGTAGCCGAATTGGCTGGTTAAAGACCGAAGAAGAGGAACCGAGTCAAGAGGCGAGTTCTTGGGCGAGAGAGAAGAGAAACTCTGGATGGGCTCGCCGAGACACAAGTCTCAAAGCGCGGGCAAGGGTGGCTGAAGACGCGCCTGCGCTTTGGGGGCCGCAGCCCGTGGTCTCGAAGAGGCTCTCTCGGCACGGCTGAAGACGTGAGCAAGGGCATGCAAGACATGCCCGCATCTCGGGGATGCCAGTCCGCATCTCGGGGCATTGTCCTCGGCGGCCATTCCGCGGCTTGAGGTGCTCGTACCGCGCCCGCGCCATGGAGAGGGCACCCGCGGTTTGGCCCGTGCCACAGCCTAGGGTTTCCGGGTTGTACTTTGTCAGGTTTCTTTCAGGGCTTTCATATAAATACTCAATTGTAACGAACTAGATCAACAATCGATTGTGTTCTTTATTGTTTTTCACTTTCAATTCATCGTATTGCTCGAACGATCCGCAATTTTCCCAATAATTGGTATCTAAGCTTCAGGTTCCTGCAATTGAAAATGAATGTCAATAAGATTCCTGTTAAGAAGTTTGATTGCTCAGACTTTGGATATCGGTACATGCAAATTGAAGAATACTTGTATAGGGCTAATTTGCATGCCACTTTGGGAAATCAACCGGCAAAGATGAACGCGAATGACTGGAAGCTATTGGACCGAAAGGCGATGAGCCTGATCTGCTTGTTGTTGTCCAAGGATGTAGTGTGTCATACAATAAAGTCGAAGAGTACTAAGGAGATGTTGCAGACCTTGTCCGATCTCTACGAGAAGCCATCGATGATGAACAAGGTGCACATCATGAGGAGATTGTTCAACTTGAGGATGAAGGAAGACACTATGGTAGCCAAGCATCTGAATGAGTTCAACATGACTATAGCACAATTAAGCTCTATGAATATTGACTTTGACGATGAGGTACGTGCCCTAATTCTTCTCTCTTCGTTACCGGATAGTTGGGGTGGTACAGTTATTGCCCTAAGTGCATCGGTGGGCAAGGAGAAGCTGAAGTATAAAGACGTGGGAGATCTGATTGTCAACGAAGAGATTCGCATGAAGGAGTCAGGTACTGCGTCAGGTTTAGCGTTGAATGCAGGGAACCGAGGAAGGACTGAATCAAAGAAGAAGTCAAACAGAGGTAAATCCAGGTCTAAGGGAAAGGACAAGGAAAAGTCTACCAAAGACAAGAGCAAGATAAAATGTTGGAATTATGATGAGTATGGACACTACAAGCGTGAGTGCAAGGCACCGAAAAAGTCTGCGAATACAGTGGCCGATGATAATGGTGATGCATTTATTTTATGCGTTGGGAGTCAACTGGACTCATGGGTGTTAGACTCTGGAGCCTCGTTTCATTCTTGCAACGATGCATATGTAACGAAGAATTATAGTGCAGGAAACTACGGAAAGGTCTATCTTGTTGATGATGAGACCTTGGAGATCGTAGGCAAGGAAGAGGTGGATGTGAAGACACCGAATGGATCGATTTTGAAATTGCATGGAGTGAGGCATATTTCGGGGCTGAAGCGGAATTTGCTATCAATTGGCCAACTGGATGATGAAGGTTACGAGGCGACCTTTGGATGTAGCACATGGAAGATCACAAAGGGGGCTATGGTGATAGCTCGAGGGAAGAAAGACGGTACATTGTACTCTACAACGGAAGTCCGTGATCGTGTGTCAATTACTAATGCTAATGGCGATGTGAACTTGTGGTATTGTCGATTGGGTCATATGAGCGAGAAGGGGATGAAGGTTCTTTGCTCTAATGGTTTGCTACCTGGTCTTAAGTCTGTTGAGGTCGGGTTGTGTGAGGACTGTGTTCTTGGCAAGCAGCGCAGGGTCAGTTTCTCTAGAGATGGCAAGCTTTGAGAGTGCAGAAGTTAGAGCTATTTCATAGCGATCTATGAGGACCAGCGCCGATAACGTCCCTAGGAGGAGCATCCTACTACTTCACTTTTATTGATGATTGCATAAGGAAGGTATGGGTTTACTTCTTAAAACAAAAGTCTAAAGCCTTTGATTATTTTAAGAAGTGGAAAGCTCGAGTTGAGAATGAAACAAGTCTCAAAGTGAAGTGTTTGAGGTCTGACAATGGTGGAGAGTATGAGCTCCGGGAATTCAAGGAGTATTGTGTAGTGAATGGGATCAAGATGGAGAAGACTCTGAAAGGGACTCCTCAATAAATCGGGGTTGCAAAGCGCATGAACAGAACCCTGAATGAGCGTGCTAGAAGTATGAGGCTGAAGTGTCGGCTGCCAAAGATGTTTTGGGAAAAAGCTATCAATACTACAACGTTCTTGATTAATCAAGGACCATCAACTCCTTTGGAGAATGGCATTCCCGAAGAGGCATAGAGCGGCAAAAAGGTAAATATGTCCTTCCTTCGGATCTTTTGTTGTACTTCTTATGTGCACATTGTTGATGTTGATAGGAGTAAGCTGGATGCCAAATCTGTTAAGTGCACATTCGTTGGATACGGTGGTGATGACTTTGGATAGCGTTTCTGGGATGAACAAACCAAGAAGGTTATTCGTAGTCGGGATGTCGTGTTTGATGAAAAGGTGTTATACAAGGACAAACAGAAGGCACCTGAGGAGAAGAGTTTGAGTTCGGAGAGAGTTGATCTTGATGTTGATATTGATATTCCGAGTTTAGGTGGGAGTGATGAGGCTCAAAAGCAAAACGGCGAGAGTAGTGAGTAGGATGAGTCGTTGGACAGTGACAACGAGCAAGTGGCTGACAGTGAGCCGAGTACTCCACCGGCAGAGTTACATCGGACAGTCAGAGATCGCAGATCGCCTGGTAGATATTCGCCTTCTAATTTCTATCTATTATTGACAAACAGCGGTGAGCCTGAAAGTTATGCTGAGGCTTCCAACAAAAGAGATGTGAGGAACTGGAAAGTTGCTATGGATGATGAGATGAGCTCATTGAAGACGAATGGTACATGGGATCTCGTCAAGCTTCTAAAGGGCAAAATGACGTTGCATAACAAATGAGTTTACAGGGTAAAGTAGGAGGCAGATGGGAATCAGCGTTACAAGGCCAGGTTAGTTGTGAAAGGTATTCAGCAGAAGCATGTAATAGATTGTATTGATGTCTTCGCTCCTGTTGTGAAGATGACCACCATTCAACTAGTGTTGAGTATGGTGGTTGTAGAAAATCTAGAGTTACAGCAGATGGATGTGAAAACAACTTTCTTGCATGGTGATTCGGAGGAAGAGATCTACATGAAGTAACTAGAGGTATATGTGACCATAGGTAACGAGCAGATGGTGTGTAGATTGAAAAATAGTTTATACGGGTTAAAACAGGCTCCCAGGCAATGGTACAGGAAATTTGATGCTTTCATGCATGAAATTAAGTATGTCATATGTGAAGCTGATCATTGTTGCTACTTCAGGAGAATTGGACAGGATTACATTATTCTGTTGTTATATGTTGATGACATGTTGATAGTAGGTACAAGTGCTCGAGAAGTGAGAAGGATGAAGGAGCAATTTTCCAGTTGGTTTTTTATGAAAGATCTTGGAGAAGCCAAGCAGATTTTGGGGATGCGTATTGAGAGAGACGAGAAGGTAGGAAAGGTGGTTCTCTCACGGGTTGAATATGTGAAGAAGGTTCTACATAGATTCAATATGGAAAACGCCAAACTTGTTTATGTTCCTTTGGGTACCTAGTTCCAATTCTCAAAAAGGGACAACCCTAAGAACAATGAAGAGTGCGCCCTAATGGAGAAGACTCCCTATGCTTCAACGATTGGCAATTTGATGTATGCAATGGTATGCATCAGGGCATCAGGCCAGACATTGCACATGAGGTGGGAGTTGTGAGTAGGTCCATGGGCAATCCCGGGAAGAAGCATTGGGAAGCAGTGAAGTGGATTCTGAGGTACTTGAAGAGTACCACAAGCAAGAATCTTTGTTTCCAGAGGAAGAAAGTTGATCTTGCAGGATACGTTGATTCTAATTATGCTTCTAGTGATCGTGACAAGAGGAGTACTACAGGATATGTGTTTACAATTGGTGGTACTGCGGTCTCTTGGGCATCTAAACTGCAGAAAGTTGTTGCTTTGTCTACCACAGAAGTTGAGTATATTGGGGTGATAGAGGCGAGCAAAGAGATAGTATGGCTATGGAATTTCTCGAGTGAGTTGGGGAAGGTGTATTGTGACAGGGTGCTCTACAGCGACAACTAGAGTGCAATTCACTTGGCCAAGAATCCAACGTTTCATTCAAAACGAAACATATAGAGATGAAGTATCATTTCACAAGGCATCCTATAGTGAAGAAGGTGTTGCAGCTAGAGGAGATTCAAGGAGCTAAGAATCCGGCTGACATGTTGACCAATTAAGGTGGTACCCTTGGAGTAGCTAAAGCTTTGCATGGCTTCAGTTGGCCTTATTATTCGAGATGAAAGGCCGGCACTACCATTACCCAAAAGGGGTTTAGAATTCGACAGTTGCAATTAGGCTCCAGGTGGGAGATCGTTGAGTATGGAGCCGAATTGGCGGGTTGAAGACCGAAGAAGAGGAACCGAGGCAAGAGGCGAGTTCTTGGGCGAGAGAGAAGAGAAACTCGGGATGTGCTCGATAGCTCGGCCGCGCCTTGGCCGGGCGTGCCCGCGGTACCACAACCGAGACACAGGTCTCAAAGCGCGGGCAAGGGTTGCTGAAGACGCGTCCACGCTTTGGGGGCCGCAACCCGCGGTCTCGAAGAGGTTCTCTCGGCACGGTTGAAGACACGGGCAAGGGCATGCAAGACGCGTCCACGTCTCGGGGGGTGCTAGCTCGCGTCTCGGGGCGCTATCCTCGGCGGCCATTCTGCGGCCTGGGGCGCTCGTACTGCGCCCGCGCCATGAAGGGGGTGCCCGTAGTTTGGTCCGTGCCGCGGCCTTGGGTTTCCGGGTGTTACTTTGTCGGGTTTCTTTGGGGGGATTTCACATAAATACTCAATTGTAAAACTTGTAATTGTTATCCACAATATTGAGAGAGTGAAAATCTCTGGCTTATTAGTGGCCCCAGACGTAATCCTTGTGATGAACTGGGTCAACAATCGATTACGTTCTTTATTGTTTTTCACTTTCAATTCATCGTATTGCTCGAACGATCCGCAATTTTCCCAACAGCTCACTACATGAGCGACACGTGGCGTTCCTTTTATTTCTCCAAACTGTAAAGTCGATGTAGTTTTCTACTGTTGTGGGAGGATCACACGACTGATTTACTATTTCCTTCGTTACCGTTGCATTCTTTGCAACTTTTTTCTTGGGACATCCACCATTTTATTTTTCTTTTCAAACTTTGACACTACGCACCCCCTTGCAATTATCGTTGTAAATGCTCTAAAGACACACTATAAAATATCAATATAAAGAAAAATTATAAATCGTTAATTCTTGAAATTTTTTAATTTTTTTGTCACGGGTTCACTATTTCTTTCTAGTATTTAGTTTCTTTGTTAAATATCCTTATAACATGCACTTACGAACACACGTTGTAGAAACGGTATATTGATTTCCACCAAAAAAAAGAAACGGTATATTGAAATAGTAAAATCTGCAATGTTGAAGTTTTCAAACCCTTTGTGGCTGAAAGACTTGTAGTTGAGTTGAAAAGGAATATATTGTCTTTATCTTAATCAACTTGTTGTTTTTTTGTTTTTTGCTCTAGTGGGCAGGTTGTTGTTTGTTTTATTGTAGGAAAGAACGTGCAACGCATACTTAGCTTTCAAAAATATGAAGAACCAGTTGATTTTGATGAATGATTTGCAGCTGAAGAATCAAATCCCCTTGATTATGCAGCTTCAAATTGGGAATAAACAATAGCGTCATCAATTCATCATAATACTGTAGTAAACATGCTATTGACTTGGTCCACTTGGAACCTTCCCTTGTCAACGAGTCAGCTCCGTGTTTAATGGCTATCTATTTCTTCTTCAGCTCTTCGTTATAGCGTACCCCCAAATTTCTTTATAGCGCACCTCTTTTGTCCATTAAAAAGCGATGGACGGTTCATACATGACTACAGAAAACTAGTGGACAAGTTAATACTGTCCATACATTTTTAACGGCCGAGTGTTACAATCTTAGTTCAAGAACCTCGTCCAACATTTTTTAATGGACATTAGATTTTCGTACATGACAAACATGTGGACCTTTAAACGTTGTCCATGGTATTTTTATGGACATATCGCGTTTCTCCATTTATTTATAATGGATGATTTGTCAGAACGTGGAGTTCGCCGTTCGCAAATCCGAAAATCAAATCGAACTTAGGGTTTATACTTGGAGGAGGTGGGACGGCGGCTGGTTGGTGGCTAGTGTCGGTGCGCACGGATCGGAGTTGGAGGAAGAGGCATCGGTGCTCTCTGGAGAGGGCGGAATTGGAGCTCGGTGGCTGCTGGTTCGTCGTTCGCCGTTTGTCGTTCTTGAGCTGTGTTGAAAGAGGGATACAAAGAGGAGGGTATTTCTGTAAATAACCAGCTTTTACATGCGCTATAAGGAGATTCAAAAGATTGACCCTTCTTTCATGGAAATTGCTATTCATTGTAGGCTACATAATGCGTGTTTAGGCTTGAAAAAGGTATCAAACTACCCTGCTTCCTTGCTCCAAGAGATTGATTAAAATACCCAACACACAAATTTGCCAACCAAGTGTCAAAGACCAAGAGCTTGCTGAGAATGGCTGATCTAGCCATCAATTTGAGCATCTCGCTCGTCGAGAAAATCATTAGCCTCACAAACCAAGGAATAAACCTCCAACGGGATGCTAATGATGACATTGATGAAGTGAAAAAACACCTCATCAGATTGCAAGCCATTGTGCAGAGCAGGGAGTCGAGTTCGCCCCGAGTGACCCAAGTCATAGCCAAAGATCTACGGTCGTTGGCTCATCATATCGAGGATGCTCTCGAAAGCATCATGCTACATGGACCAAGTCACTCTCCAACCCAAAGGCAGTTGAAGATGGTTTACAATTTTTTCCACCAGATTCGGCACTGGCGCCCGTTCCACAAAATCCACGAAGAAATCCGGTTGATTCAACAGGAAATGAAAAAAGTATTTGAAGCTATAGACACAAACTGGGGGGATCATGGGGAAGATGCAAGGGCAGATCTTCAGCATCATCCATCACAAACCCTCCAAGATTCCGAGATTGTCGAAATCGAAGCGTCAAAGCAGAGGCTCATGTCACAGCTGATCAACAACAACGGAGATAAGGCTTGTGGTGTAGTTGTGGTGGTTGGGCCTCCTGGATCAGGAAAAACCCTTCTTGTGAACAGTGTTTACCGTGCCAAACAAGTCACCCGCCATTTCAGCAGCCAAGTAAGCGCTCGTCTTCTTCGCCGTTTCGATGTAGGAAAAGTCTTGTCCCTCTTGTTTTCACAGGCTTCTTCACATTGCCGTGATAAGAAAACCTGCCTGACTGACGATGTGGCGACAAATTTGAGAAACAACCTCAAAGGGAAACGGTACCTAGTCTTTTTAGATGATGTGTGGAGTGAGAACCATTGGCGGGATATTAAGCTTGCTCTGCCGGAGGAGTCCAATGGAAGTAGAGTGTTGTGACCACGACTAAAATGGACGTGGCGGCTTCTATTGCAACCTCCGCTAGCCACATCCATACGGTTGAAGGGCTCAAGGAAGACGAGTCATGGCAGTTGTTCCGCAGGAAAGCCTTTTCCAAGGACAAAGGTGAATGCCATCCAGATTTGGTGGATTTGTCCAAGGAAATCTTAGACAAATGTGAAGGTTTGCCTCTCGCAATATCCGCAGTGGGGAATTTCTTGGAACATAGACCGCGATTGCCAGCAGAATGGGACAAAGTGAAAGAGAATCTCAGAGCAGAGGTGGAAAGCAGCCCTCAATTCTCAGACCTCAATAGTAGTGTGGAGCAATGCTATGTTGATTTGAATGGGAATCTGAAAAGCTGCCTCTTGTATTTCAGCCTCTTTTCTGAAGGCGGCTACATTGAGAGGGCCAGGCTGATTCGGCTGTGGGTGGCAGAGAGATTTGTGAGCCAAACGGGCGAAAAGCCAGCTGAGGATGTCGCGGAGGAGTGTCTTAATGAGCTCATCAGGCGAAACCTAGTTGTTGCCATCATGGACTTTGATGGAAGGGTAAAAACCTGTAAGGTAAGAAAATTCCTTCACTATTTTCTCAGAGCCAAGTCCAAAGATGAGGATTTTGCTGCAATGCTTGACCAGCCGAGCACGAAGCCAGGAGAGAGTGTTCGCCGCCTTTCAGTTGCTGCTGATTCTTTGTCCACTTGGCAACTGAAACGCGTCCGCACTTGCATTATGCTTGGATGGGCCTTGCCTTCCGGTATCATGAAGCTGAGCGACCATTTCTCGAACCTAAAGGTTATGGATTTTCAAGGTGCACCCTTGCAAGACTTTCCTAAGTGTGTCGTTGATCTTGGGCTTCTTCAGTATCTAAGCTTAAGAGGTTCAACTTCAATTTCCGAAATTCCTAGCTCAATCAAAAAGCTTCGGTATCTTGAGTTCTTAGATCTTAAGTACACATCAGTCACCCGCCTTCCCGACGAAATCAGCTCGCTCCATAATTTGAGGCATCTCTTAGTGTACCACTACTGTAAGGGCTGCTATATTACTTTCGACACGTCACGCGGTATGAATATGGGCAGAGAGATTGAAGACTTGACCTCTATACAAAAGCTGACTCTTCTAAAGGCTCAAAATCACCCCAAATTCTTTGACCAACTCGGGAGCCTAACGCAGCTGCAGAAGCTCGGTTTGATTGATCTCAAAAGGTCAGATGGAGAGTCCTTGTGTAAGTCTCTTGCCAAGATGAGACGGCTTTCAGTTCTTGATCTGCAGTCAAGGAACAACTCAGAGTTTCTTGATCTTGATCACCAAGATTCCCCATGCAATCTGCTCCAACGCGTCTACCTCAAAGGGCCACTACAAAAGTTGCCAAGATGGATAAAGAGCCTTAGAAGCTTAGTGAGGATTCATTTGAGGTGGTATAGGCTGGAAACCAGCCCAATTGATGAGCTCCAAGGATTGAACAACCTGGTTGAGCTGCACTTGGCTGATGCATTCGTTGGCGAAAGCTTGAAGTTTGGAAGGGGCGCGTTTCAGAAGCTGAAAGTGTTGCAGCTTGAGGAGCTCGCGGAGCTGAGCAACGTGGAAGTTTCTTCTCAAGGCTCAATGTGCAAACTTGAGAAGCTCACCCTATGCAAATGTGGGAAATTGATGAGGCTTCCTTCACGCATTCGACATCATACTGAATTGAAGGAGCTAGCTCTATATGACATGCCTGATGAGCTCACTAACAGCCTGCGTAAAGGTAGTAAGGATCCATCAAAGATTAAGGTCTATACTTCTGACGCTGCAAAACAAAAATGGTTACCCCAAAATCCTTAAGAAGTTCCTGATCCGGCTCTTGAATTGCAATATTAGTCATTTTGATTTTAGGTTTGTGTAGTGAGTTACAACGATTGTCTTATATAGTGTGATGTGAGTGTGATTTATTCTATCAAGTTAAGAGGTGTGGGCGAATTTTTGGTGCAAAATGTTCATAATGCATGTCTTCATTTTCTTATTATTTTTTTTTTTTGGTTGAAGGAGAGGCGACACTCTCCGAGCCCTCAAGGGGCGTTTTATTAATATTCGAAAAAATGGGCTAAGTAGTCATCACTTGGGGGATAGCCCGACCCCTTACATCATTATGCAAAATATTAAAAATCCCCTCGGGAGGGGCAACCAATACATGCAAACCTATAGGAAAGTTAAAAGCTAAAGACGCGAGGGAATCCGCAACAGCATTCGCCTCGCGGTACACATGCCGGAATTGGATTAACCAATCCCTACTAAGGAAGCCATGGCATTGCATCACCAGGCTAGCAAGAGGATGATTCTTGTTGATGGGCTTCTGCAGCAAATTAATCATGAGCTTGGAGTCCGACTCGAGCTCGACCTTCCGGTAACCTTTCTCCCAAGCTATCTTGAGACCGTCCAAAACTCCCCAAAGCTCCGCCATAGGAACCGAGCACGAACCCACATTGCGCACATAACCTCCCAGCCACTCGCCAGCGTCGTTCCGTAGGACACCCCCCGCAGACGCTAACCCATTCTTCACCGCCCCATCCGAGTTTATCTTAATCCAGCCTTCGTTCGGTTTCACCCAAGAAATTTCCTGCACAGCTCTACTTGAACTAGAAGCCATAGGAAGGGATTTACCTGTAGCTAACCTGGTTTCTTTAGCACGTTCAAGGACAAAGGCAGTTTTGTCTTGCACTCCTTCCACTTCTCCAAAGACAGCTCCGCACCTCCATTTCCACACCCACCATAAAATCGTTGCAAAAAGCTCATTCCACGCCACCGACGCAACCTCTTTCTTCACCATCATATTCTCACGAAACCAGACCGAGAACGGCACCTGAAAGAACAAAGGGACAGCAGCCAAAGCATTCAAGTTAAACCAAGTAAAGCTAACCTTGACGCAATCCCGAAAGAGATGTTCATAGCTTTCCTCCGCACTCCCACACAGCGCACAAGCCGAGTTACTACTGATATGGCGTCTACTTCTCTCACTGTTAGACAGCACGCCACCCTTAATGGCTAACCAAGCAAAATGGCGTATCCTCTCCGGCACCATCAAGCTCCAAATATGACGATAAACCCGCTCATCGATCTCACACCTATCCACATTCCCCTGAATGAGATCATAGCCCGAAGCCACCGAGTACATACCATCCGAAGTATGCATCCAACAGAGATCATCGTCCCGCATCCCATCATCCTCATTGATTGCGCAGGCAGCTAACTTCAAGAGATGCCCTGGCTGAAGCAGAGGAGAAAGCCGAGCCCAATCCCATCCACTGCCCGCAATCCAATACTCAGCAACCGACCTCTCCAAATCAGGCTCATCAATCTCATCCCTCGCCACATCTATAAGAGGTGTGTCAAGCAACCAAACATCCAGCCAGAATCGAACTAATTGCCCATTACGAAGATGTCTTCATTTTCTTATTGTGAAATGTGATTAGTGTTTTTAGTGCGTAGAATGAGAATGTTTCGTCTCTTGATTAATAAGAATATTGACAATCTTCGTCGCCAACGCCACCGGAATCACAATCGACCTCATACACCGAGACTCCGAACGCTCTCCGCTTGCCTCAAGCTCCCCCGCAAGGTACTTTAGGTAATATTAGCGGTGAGCGTTCGGTGTCTCAGTGGATCGATGAGGTCGATAGTGATTCTTTCGGTGCTCATGACGGAGATTATAGTGAGCTCGATCTATAATTAGTGAGAGTAAATGATGAGTGGCAGGCCATGAGTTTGTTTGCTTGTTTGTTTTGGAGGTCAAGGTTCGTGAAACGAGCGAGTTATAAAAATTGTCGTTTTGATTTTAGCTTTGGGTAATGGGTTATATATATGTAAATCAAGATTGTATGAGTGTGATTTATTCGACCAAGTTAATTCTACAGGGTGATTTTTTTCTGCAAAATTGTTTATAATGTTTTGTCTCCATGTGACTTAGTGAAGAACGTGTTTGATGTGATACAAGAAGTTTATGAGATGTATGAGTTGGTGGGCCGTTGTTAATGTGATATACCACGTTTATAGCTACGATAATTTTGTTGTCACTTTCTTTTATGCTCAAAAAAATAAAATAAAGTGTTGTAAATTTGTAATCAGTTTGGAATTGGCAGAAAAATACATGAAAAACAGCATTTGATTTGCCCACGAAAACTGTCAGTTCATCAAAATGTTGTATACTTTGCATTGCTAAAGCAACATTAACAAGGATTTTTTGTTTTGTATTTTCTCTGCTATATGCCATATATATGAAATAGGGAATTCATAAATAAAATAATGTTCCAATAAAACTGAGATCAAAATAGCTCGGTTTCCCCTCAAAGTACATACAGTCAAACAAAAAAAGAGTATAAAAAAAATTAGCGAATCTAGATAAGAGAAATATACCTGGAAAATTAATCGAATAAATATATGTAAGGGGAGTTTAAAGGGTTTGAGCCAAAATGGATCGGACTGGAATGTTGAATCTGGTCCAAACCGATGACCAACTAAGTTATATAGTCCCAGTCCAAAGCGACGGCCGGTTACGTTTTGACAACGATGTACTATAATGTTCTTGTAAAATAAAACTGAATAACGTACGTGGGCTATGGTCATTGGCCAGGCTCTTTGAAAACTAAAGAAGAAGGAGATGGAGGAAGAAAAAATCAACTCTTGGAGTTATCAAGTAAGCAAGGCCGCTTAAATAAACTCTTGAAACTGCAATTAGTGCATGATCTGACAACATACATCCATACCAGTTAGCTAGCTCCCTGCGCAATATGCATGCAGGTTGTAACTTGTAACAGTATATTTTGGTGACATTTGTTGTATCTATAAACAAATTAAACGGATTGAATCATGCACTAGTAGCAGGAATAAAAATGACTCCTCATTTCAAAGGACCCGAAGACAAAACATCTGATTAAGACAACAGCTAATCAATCAATCAAAGTAACACTTAATTAGCAAATTATAGCAGTGACCAAATTCCATCACTACAACATTCCGCAATGAATTGATCTACATACTAAACTAACAAACCCTTCAAATTAAAGGACTAAAATCAACAAGCAAACAATTTCGCTTGGCGCATAATCATTAAATCTCGGATTCAAGACTTCAAGATGGCAGTTTGCCCTTGTAATGTTCTAGACGAGTCCTAGTATACTTGTGGCAAACCTAATTCTCTTCCTAATTAACAAAAAAAACAAGCAAACAATTTCCAATCAAGTCCAATTAGAACAATCTATATATATATATATATATATAAGCCGTAAGGATTGGAGTCACCACGTTGTGCCACGTCAGCTTTTTCCACATGTCGATCCCACATTACGCCACCGAGAATTTTGCCACGTGTCATCGTATTATTAAGCCACATCATATAATTTTTATTTACTAATTAAGCCATGTCATATAGATTTGTACACATCATATTCATGATTTTTTTTTAAATCCATGTCATATTTGTCTAATTTTCTAAAAATATATCTTACCATTTTAATACCAAATCTTATTTATTTTCTATAAAAATTACATTTCGAAATTAAAAAAATAGTGTAGTGATGAAGATTAGTTTCCATAAATTGTGAGATCTTTATGATAAATACTAGACAATTTGATATCATATTAGGTTAGAATAAATATGTATGATTTATTTGGGAAGATTGACCTAATATCAATATTTTTAAATACAAAATTTATATTTAATTATAATAAAATCTGCATTTTAAAATCATAATATATGTAATGTGAATATATGTTATTTTGTTGTGATTCCTTCACTATATGACCTAACTCTAATTAAATCAAATATTTTTTATGGTCAAAATTTAGCAAAAAAACTTTTTTTTTTTTGAGGAACAAAACTTTTGTTTGATTCCGTGTTTTTAATCAATTTGGATATTCCATATCTAAGCTACAATCAGTTTTGATTAGATTTGATTTCCCAAAAAAATTAGTTACGTAGTACTACTTTGAATTTTGAAGTTGAATTTTGAATTTTGAAGTTGAGCTACGTAGTTACGTTTTGCTTTGATTTTATTTTATTTTATTTTGAATTTTGAAGTTGGGGGTGATAGTTACGTAGAATTTTGAAGTTGAGCTAACCATATCCATTAATATTGTTATTTAGTTGATTACGTCCTCTTTCTTTCCTATTTTGAATATTTGCTTTTCGTAAAATATCTATTGAACAATAAATTATCATCCCCAAATATTTTTTAAAAAACTTTACAACATAAAATTATTTTTGAGAAGTCCAATTAACCAAAATAAAGCTCCAACTTTTTAGGCATTTCAACATATCAATATCACAGATAATATTGATTAGTGATTCCAAATAATACAAACAAATGAAAAATTAAATTGATGAAAAAGTATTACATTAATAGTAAAGACTCACTTTTCTAATCATAGTAATGTTAAAGAACATAGTTGTTAAACTTCACATAATTTTTTTTTATCGTCAAACCCTATATATCTTGATTGATTGATATTGATTCCCTATCTTCTTATAGTTGTACATTAAATGATTTTTTCTAAAATTAGATTATAAAACGCGATCGTTTTCGAGCCATAAAAGTTTATTTTCGCCCCACTTTATTAACAATTTTATATCTTATATTTTTCTTAATTATCTAATTTTTTATTTTATCGTTTTCTTACTTATCTAATATCTATCTTTAAAGTCATACTATGTACCTTTAAAATATTCTTAATTGTCTAATCTTTAATTTTATCATTTTATCTTTACAATTTCTCTCTATAAAAGATACATATTAATTACATTGTCTTTTTATGTTTTAAATCTATTTATGTGAGAAGTAATTTACAAATTTCGAATTTAAAAAGTAATTAAAAAATAATTATCATTTTAAATCTTTACAATATTATCGTTTTTTAATCTATTTATGTGAGAAGTGAAATTTTTATTTACTAAACTGTTTTATAATTAAAATATACTCTATAATCTGGTACATGTAAGTACAAATCTGAAAAATATTCTTTTTTGTCTAGAAACAAAAAATAACATTTTCATACCCTAAAATTTTCATTATATATTTTCGCTTATTAATATTTTAATTATAATAAAAATAATTACAAATTATGAGATGTAAGTCGTAGTCGTGCAAGGCACGACGGGTACCGCTAGTAAGGTAACAATATATATAATATCCGACGTTAGCGCCTAGTTCTACTAAACCGGCCGGGCAACAAGTTGCATCCATATATAAAGCTCTATGGTACGTAAGTGCTGCAATCAACGGCCTTAATCGTCACCGTCTTCCCATCAAGATCATGACCGATGAGGAAATCCGCCTGAGCCAAGTTCCCGACTATAGGGAATATATCGTGGAGCGCTGGCAACATCGACAAGCAATTCACGTTCTTGGCCACCTCAACGAACGTGTTCTTGATCGTCAATCCCAAGTCCACCCCGGGGAAGTGGAAGGTTATCTTCGGCACCTCGATCGCCCCCTCGTAGCAAAGCCAAAGCACCGATCTCGGGTCGTGCACCATCTTAGCCTTGATCTGCTTCTTCAACTCTGACAATAGCCCGTCAAAGATCTCCTTGGGCAAGAAAGTTAGGGTTGTCCCGGAGTCATTAATAATGTTTCCTTGGCCAACATCCTCATCGTCCAAGCCCGACCCGTTCCTTGTCGTCTGGTCCCCCACGCTAACGCCCTTTAAAGTGAGGATGTAGGATGCATCGTCCGATACAACCGGGGTCGAGAACGCGTTGTCTCCGGACACGGAAGCATCATTGCCGAAGCTAAGCTTGCTATGTACATTCTCATTGAACCCTCCATTGAAGGGAATAAGGCAATAAGAGAATCTCCCACCGAGAGCCGGGGTGCTTTGCGTTTGCGACGCGAGCGATAAAGGGCCTTGGCCGAGCCCGAGGATGCCCGTCATGTGCTTAGTGAACGTGCCCTGGTTCTGGTGGCCGCACCCAAACACAAAGTTTGTAATCTTGGCCGTGGCCGACGACCCGAACCCGAGGGTCAGAGTCTCGGTGGCCAGGTCGCCAGAGGTGGAGTCCATGTTATCGTAGCCTTGCGCGTACACGCACGTGTTGCTCGAAGTGCAGGCTCGGAAGTCGGACGGGACCGTGTTGCACGCGTCGGAACCGCACTTGACGGTCCTGTACGAGGTTGACTCGCTGGGGTCGAAGGTCGGGAGGTCTTGGCTAAAGCATTGCGAGCACGGCTCACATTGCGTCCACATGAGGTCGCTTCTGGTGTCGAGGAGCCCGAGGACCCGCTTCAGGGGCGTCCCGATGCCTAGGTCCACGACGTACTCCCACCCGTCAGGGTATACCGGGGCGTTGATGACTGACGAGGGTATACGCTCCATCCTACGCGCGCGTGTTATCTCACGCGCGCGTAGGATGGAGCGTTGGAACGAGGCGTAGAGTTTGTCCACGTGGCTAGTGGCGTTTGAGGAGAATGGCGAGCGTGGGGAGTCTCGGTGGATGAGGTCGACTGTGATTCCGGCGTTGCTGACGATGGAGATTATAGTGAGAGTTATAAAAGTCGAGAGGAGATGATGAGTAGCCATTGCTTTGTGTAATGATGTAGTTATAATTTCGACCAACAAAAATGATGTAGTTATAAAACTCTGTTATTGTGATTTTGATGTAGTGTATGCAAGAATTGCCATGAATGTATAGAGATACGGGTCACTTTATTCGACTTATAATTAAGGCGATATGTGAACGTACGTGGGTTTCCATGTTTGTAACAAAAAGGATTTACATGTTTGGAGCATACGTTTGTAATGAATATTAAGAGAATCCGTGAAATTGATAATGATTCGATCGAGCCAATATACTGCATATATTTCCTCTTAATTAAACCGGGATAATGTACGATTACCTAAAGGTATTATTATTATGTGACCTCTAGCCTAGGTGGACCCGCTTCGGGCCCGTATGATTACCTGGGATAATGTACGATTTTGAGTATGATTTTGGTTGATTCTGTGTGTTTAAGCTGTAACGAACTTCAATCCGATGATGGTAACTGGTAAGTCTTGCAATCCCTGGGCTGAAACGTGATCGTCTGGGCAACAATATCGAAGCCCACGAGGAAATTCTCCTGGCCCCTGTTCCCCAATATACCCATTCCAGGCAACGGTGATGGCAACATCTCTAGGCAACTTACATCCCTGGCCACGGTCATGAACGTGTTACTCGCAGGCAACCCCAGGTCCATCCCGTCAAAATGGAATGCTATCGTCGGGATCTCGACCGCCCCCTGGAAGCAAAGCCGTAGCTTCCCTATCGGGTCGGTTATGGTCGGGGCCCTGACGTGCAGCTTCAGGTTCAACACCAACTCATCAAACATCCCCTCGGGCAAGTACGTCAAGTACGCGCCCGTGTCGATGAGGAGGTTCACATCCTCGTCCGATCCCGGACCACCGTTTCGTGGAGTGCTCTTGATGAGTACGTCCCCCAGGCTAATGCCCTTCAAACTGACTAAGTAGGCGAAGCTGCCGTCTGGGTCCTCCACCATGGGAATCGAGACCGACTCGTATCCGGACACGACCGCGTTATCCCCAAAGCTAAGCTTGCTACTTACGCTCTCTACCTCCCAGGGAACCAGGCAATAGGCGAATTTCCCCCTAAAATAGGAGCTTTGTCTCGTTTCCCACGGAAGCGATACCGGGGCTTGGCCGAGCCCAAGGATGCCCGTTGCGGTGGGCGCGAAGATGCCTCGGCTCTTGTGGCTACAGCCAAACATAAACTTCCTAAGCTCGGCCGCTATCGGCTCCCCGACGTCGAAGGTCAGAGTCTCGGTCGCAAGGGCGCCGACGGTGTAAGACTTGTCGGCGTAGCTAATGTTATACGCGCACTCGTATTTCGCGCTGCAGCTTCGGGTGTCTAGCGGGAGCATGCTGCAGTCTCTCGTACCGCATTCGATGATCCCATACGAGGCTGACTCCTTGGGGTCGAAGATCGGGACGCCTTGATGGAAGCATGAGACGCACGGCTTGCACTGCACCCACGTGAGGTCGCTGCCCGTGTCGACAATCAAGAGGATCGGTTTCGGGGGAGTCCCGATGGCCAGCTCCACGAGGTACGCGCCTCCCGAACGGTATACGCCTGCGTAGCTCGATGAGAGGTTTGCGATTGTGGCGCGACGTGCTATCTCACGCGCGCGTAGGTTCTAGCGTTCAATGGCGGCATAGAGTTTATCCGCGTGGCTTGTCGCGTTTGAGTAGAACGGAGACCGCGGGGAGTCTCGGTGGATGAGGTCGATTGTGATTCCGGCGACGCCAACGACGGAGATTGTAGCGAGGGCTATGAAAATGGAGAGGAGGTGATCAGTAGCCATGATCGAGCTACGAAAAAAAATGTTGTGATATTAGGCTTGTGTATTGTGAGTTACAGAAGTTGTGTTATATGTAGAGATATGGCATGGGTGATTTCTTCGACCAAATAAAAGAGATGATATGCGTGATTTTTTGTTTCGATGTTTGTAGTAAAGAGGATGTATATGGACCATGGAGCGCATGCATATTTGCAAAAATATTAAGAGAATGCATGAATTTAATTAGTGTATATGAGGCAAATAATGATTTGAGCCAATAGTATACGTGCACAAATTAACTACACATTATTTCATTTTTTTTTTTGGTTGAAGACACATTATTTCATTTTTCAAACTAGGACTTTGTCACAAAAAATATATTAATTTGAAATTATTATTACTAAACTCAAATGATCTATAATAATTCAACAGTTTCCCCGCTCAACATCCGGGTCTACTCATTGAAGCCCAAGCCCGACCCGTTTTGTCTAGTCTCGAAGGGAACTCAAGAAGAGGTTCGGGAATATAATAATGCCTGGCTAGGTATAACTAGTTAGAACAGAATAAATAAATAATAATGGTCCGAAGGACTTAGTTAACGTAACAATATATATGTAGGCCTATGGAACGTAAGTTCTGCAATCAGTGGCCTTAAACGTCACCGTCTTTGCATCAAGATCATAGCCCACGGCGAAATTGGCCTGAGCCATGTTTCCGAGCATAGGGACTCTATCAACCGCCGGCAACATCGCCAGGCAATGTAAGTTATCATCAGCCTGCATGAACGTGTTCTTGGCCGGCAAACCCAAGTCCAGTCCGTCGAAGTGGAATGTTATCCTCGACACCTCGATCGCGGCCTTGTAGCAAAGCTGAAATCCCGGGTCCTCCACGGTCTCCGCCTTGATCTGCTTCTTCAGCTCCGACACCAACTCGTCAAACATCTTCTCCGGCAAGTAAGTCAGGGTGGTCCCTGAGTCGATAATGATGTTCCCCGGGCTATCATCCTCATCCAAGCCCTGGCTCTGGCTCGGGCTCGAGCTCGTTCCTGACCGTGTCCCATTCCTTGTAGTCATTAGGGTGTGACCCCCCACGCTAACGCCCTTTAAGGTGAGGTGGTAGTCTATTTCTTCGCCCACAACGGGTGTCGAGAACGCGGTGTCTCCGGACACGACTGCATCATCGCCGAAGCTAAGCCTGCTTTGTGTGTCGATTGATCCGTCGTCGACAAACGGAATCAGGCAGTAGGCGAATCTGTAACCTTAAACCTTATCATGATTAATATTAGGATCTTCGATCATGCCTTTAATTACGAATACATACCAGTAGACATCGTGATTGAGAGGACAAGGATGATGGGATCCGATCCGATAATCACAATACACCGAGCAATGGAAATCGCCTTCTCTCTCTTAGCCTCTTAACCCTAATATTTTGTGAGTTATGCAATACGTAATAATGACCTAATGATGAATCTTGGGTCACTTATATAGGCAGAGAAAGGGGCCAAAATCCTCTAAAGATATATTTCAACCTATCATCAAAGTTGTTCAATAATAGATATATCTTTACTTTATAGAAAATCATATCTTCTATCATCATCCTTATCTTATCAAATCAACATGTTTCATAAATAAACCTAATGTGATATGGACCACATAATGAGATCTTATTAATATTTATTAATATCTTACATTCTCCCACTTGGTCCATATGACAAACACTATAGTGGTCATATAGGAACAAACATAAGGCGCGCATAAATGCTGAAATGATATGCTTAATAGGTTTATCTTAATTACCCTTAGTTGATTTGAGTCATCAATCAGGATCATAGCGGTTCTACATTAATTAAAGAATGTAGTCCCTTCCATGTACCACTGGCTGACAGTCAAAACAACTAAGTCTGTATAAGTAGAAGTAAACATAATGGTCCCCATTAATGTCTTGAAGAAAGACTAGTTCTGTTATCATGCATTTGCTTTAGTATGTACATAAATAATCCATAATATGAAACAGAAATTTCAGAAGTTGCAATAATGAATATTCAAAACCAATGTCATAACAAAACACGTGGCAATCCATAAGGGAGAATGATATTAGTGACCACCCTCAAGACCCATAGCATCAACATGTTGCTTAAATGTCTTAGGGGGTAAGCCCTTTGTTAATGGATCTGCTATATTAGCACGAGTGTTGATGTGCTCAATTGACACTTTCTTCTTCCGAACTTCATCCTTGACTGATAAGTATCTCAACTCCATGTGTTTTATACCTTTAGAATACTTATCATTCTTTGAAAAGAATACAGCTGCGGTGTTGTCACAATGAATTTTCAGCGGCCTAGCAATGGAATCCATGACTGTAAGCCCTGAAAGGAAATTCCGCAACCATGATGCTTGAATTGATGCCTCAAAACATGCTACAAACTCGGCCTCCATAGTGGATGATGCAATGATGGACTGTTTGGAACTTTTCCATGAAACAGCACCGCCCGCTAGCATGAACACATAACCAAAAGTGCTCTTCCTAGTGTCCACACATCCAGCAAAATCTGAATCCGTATAACCAACCACCTCAAGATGATCAATTTTCCTAAATGTGAGCATAAGTTCCTTGTAAGTATCTCAGCACTTTCTTTGCAGCTTTCCAATGATCAATACCTGGATTGCTTTGATAGCGACCCAACATGCCAACTGCAAAACTGATGTATGGTCTAGTGCAAACTTGTGCATATCCCAAACTCCCTACAAGAGACGCATAAGGGTAGTTTCTCATTCGATCACGTTCTAACTCAGTTTGAGGACATTGACTTAAGCTGAACTTGTCCCCTTTCTGAATTGGAACTGCATTAGGATCACATGACGCCATGCCAAAATTTTCTAAAACTTTTGAGATATAGGCATTCTGAGACAATCCTAAAATCCTACGTGATCTATCACGAAATATTTCTATCCCGATCCCATAGGAAGCGTCTCCCATATCTTTCATTTCAAAGTTTTGAGAAAGAAAGTCCTTGGTTTCCCGTAATAAGCCAAGGTCACTACTTGCTATTAGGATATCGTCAACATATAGAACCAGAAATGCAAACTTACTCCCACTGATCTTCAGGTATATACACTGATCAACTATGTTTTCAGTAAACCCAAAGGTGGTAATGGTATCATGAAACTTAAGGTACCATTGTCGAGAAGATTGCTTTAATCCATATATTGACCTTTTTAACAAACAGACCATGTTTTCCTTTCCATCTAAGTGAGAGAAAGATCACTCCTAAATGCAGCCGTTATCTTTGGGTTCAAAACCTTGCGTGCTCTTCGTTTGGTCGATTTATAATTTAATTGCTGCAATGCAATAGGTAAAACTTTATAATTGTGCACCAGTTGCATAGCATCAAAAATAGCTTTTTGCCGCCTTAGAAAGTAGGTCTGAAGTCTTCTGGCTGAGCCATATAGACTTCTTCTTCTAAACTTCCATTCAAAAATGCCGTTTTCACATCCATTTGATGTAACTCTAGGTCAAAATGAGCTAGTAAAGCCATAATTATCCGAAGAGAGTCCTTCTTAGAAACTGGAGAGAAGGTCTCATTATAATCGGTGCCCTCTTCTTGATGGAATCCTTTAGCCACGAGTCTAGCTTTATGTCGTTCGATTTTACCAAGAGAGTCGCGTTTGGTCTTATAGACCCACTTACAATCGACTTTCTTGTGTCCTTCTGGTAAATCGACTAACTCCCAGACTTTATTTGTGGCCATTGATTTCATCTCTTCAAACATGGCATCCATCCATTTTTCAGAATTTTCACTTTTCATGGCTTGTGAATACGTGGCCGGATCTTTCTCCAATCCCATGTTAAATTCACATTCTTGCAAATACAATATAAAATCATCTGAAATAGCTGGCCTTCGTGGTCTTGAGGACCTCCTTAATGCTACTTCAGGTGCTGCATTCACATTCGGTTCTATGGTGATAGGCTCATGATGGAGTGCATGATCATTGACATTTGGTTCTACATTATTGGCTGGGCCAATAGCATTAGGTAGAATAGTGTCAGTCGAAATCCCGGGTACAGGAATTGGTATTGGTGCCCGAATCTCTCTAATGACCACTTCTCTGACTTTATCACTCCCACTGACTTCGCCATTCTCAATGAATTTAGCATTACCGGTCTCTACAATTCTTGTACTATGATTAGGACAGTAAAACTTATACCCTTTTGACCTTTCTGGATACCCAATGAAAAACCCACTTATGGTTTTTGCATCGAGTTTCCTTTCATGTGGGTTATAAATGCGTGCTTCTGCTGGACATCCCCAAACACGTAAATGTCTTAAACTGGGTTTCCATCCTTTCCACAACTCAAATGGTGTCTTAGGAACAGCCTTACTTGGAACTCGGTTCAAGATATACACAGCAGTCATAAGAGCATGCATCCACAATGATATGGGCAAATTAGAATTACTTAACATACTCCTAACCATCTCCAAAAGTGTACGGTTGCGTCTCTCAGCAACACCATTCATCCATGGCGAACCAAGCATTGTGTACTGAGGTACAATCCCTAATTTTTCAAGAAGTTTAGCGAAAGGGACCAGGACGTTGTCCTGACTCATCATATTTTCCATAAAATTCACCACCTCTATCAGACCTAATGATTTTCACCTTTTTACCTAATTGTCTCTCAACCTCTGTTATGTAGGATTCTACTGCATTCACAGATTGAGACTTGTCATGCAAAAGGTAAAGATAACAGTAACGTGAACAATCATCAATAAAGGTAATAAAGTATTTTTCTCCACCAAAGGATGGATAATCGAAAGGTCCGCATATGTCTGTATGTATAATTTCAAGCAGTTCAATGCTTCGTGTGGCTCCTTTCTTGGTGTGTTTAGTTTGCTTACCCTTAATGCAATCTATACAAACCTCAAAGTCAGTGAAATCAAGACTCGGAAGAATCTCTTCTTTCACTAATAACTTAACTCTTTCTCTGGATATATGACAGAGCCTCTTATGCCACAAAAAAGCAGAATCTTCACTTGACCTTTTATGTTTCAAATTCACTTTAGGATGCAAGGTTACTAAGGATTCAGAAAAGGAGTTATCAAGAGTAATTTGATATAAACCATTAACTAAAAATCCTGAACCAACTAAATCATTATTCTTAAACAAACTGAAACGTCCATCACCAGTAGATGAAGAAAAGCCATCAAGATCAAGTTTAGACAAGGAAATCAAATTGCGAGAAACTGTAGGAACATAAAGAGTATTCTCTAAATCTAAATGAAAACCAGTACTTAAAACTAAACAAAAAGTTCCAATGGCTTCTACTGGTGCTTTCATCCTATTTCCCATGTAAAGGTAAGCTTCATTTGGACTTATGTTCCGGGTTGTAAGGTATCCTTGCATCGAGTTTGAAACGTGAACATTAGATCCAGAATCAATCCACCATGTATTAGAAGGTGCTTCTACAAAGTTTGATTCAAAACACACAAAAGCCAGAGGCTTACCCTTCTTTTCGAACCATTCTCTGCGCTTTACGCAATCCTTCTGAATGTGCCCATTCTTTTTGCAAAAATGGCAGTTATCATTCTTCTTAGCTTTCTTTGGTGCAGATTGACTGGACTGGTTGGAAGAGTTATTCTGATTGGAGGAACTTTTCTTAATGTCCTTCCAATTTTTCTTTCCGAATTTGTTCTTCCCATTCCCATGCATGTAGTTTGCGTTAGGCACATGGTTGCTTTGTTGCTTAATTCTAGCCTCTTCTTGAACCAGCTTATTGGTCAACTGATTCACATTCCACGTTTCCGTAATCGTGTTATAATGAATCTGAAAAGGATCATACTGTTGAGGCAAAGAGTTGAGGATAAACTGGACTAGGAATGAATCCTCTACTTTCATGCCCAGTTTAGCCAATTTTGCAGCCAATTTAGCCATGTCAAGTACATGTTGCTGCATGGTCTTAGTACCATCATAACGGGCAGTGGTGAGTTCAGCCATAAGTTTTCCAACAAAAGCTTTGTCGCCAGGCTTAAAGCGTTCAGTGATTGTCTGTAAGTACCCCTTAGCGGTTAAGGTATCACTTTCAGGAATGGAAGACTTAATGTTGGATGCTGTGGTGAGACGTAGGAACTTCAAGCACAGTTTATTGGCTTTAGTCCAAGCTTGATGGGCAAGTTTCTGTTCATCTGTGGACTCAGCTGTAAGATCAGCTGGTTTATCCGCAGTCAAGCCCGAGTCTATCTCAAGCACACCCAAGTAAAACTCCACATGTTCTTTCCACTCATTATAGTTAGTCCCATCTAGTTCAGGAACTGAGTTAACAAAGGAGTTAAGCTGTGCAGGTTGAGGAACTGCAATATATAAAGGAATCATCTCACAATAATTAAATTTCGAGGCAAAATATAACATACATGACTAAGATTTGAACATATAGGAATGATTTACATCCTACAATTAAACAAGTATGGTATCTGTGGATATCCTATACATGCTCAATCGCATAAAAAAATCATCCATTTAATGGTTATATTCTACTTATGATGCATAGTCTACCTGTGGGCATACCATTATGCTAAGAAATAAACCAATCAATAATATTACTTAGTCTAACATCCAAAACATACTTTGAATCTACTGTGACAGATTGCAAACAATAATATGAATGTCATTTAATGATAGAATACAATAAACACATATGATTTAACATCCAAGACATGCTTTGAATCTACTGTGGCAGATTGCAAACAATAATATGAATGTCACTCTATGATGAAATACAATATACATGTATTGAATTGTTATCACTGTGGTGAATTTCAAAACAATATAATATGATATTGTATATCAGAATACAGAAATCCCAGTATTGAGCATGCATAACAAACAAGCAATTAACCAAGACGTTTTTTTTTTTAGACTTTACTTCATTAGGTTATACATGTTACCAGGATCAATAAGCAATTCGTAAAAACATCATACGAATTTTCTATCATCATAAAATAGCATTACAATAATTGCCGAAAAGTCGAAAAACGCGATTTTGAGGGCTTAAACGATGGAATTCGGCTAAAATCCGGTCTACTCATTGTATGACAATGACCTTGAAAGATCTCTCCGTTTCCGATCGACCATGCAAATTTCGTCAAATTCCGACATAGAAAAAAACAACATCGACAGATTGCGGAAAAACCCTAATTTTCAGTCGATCCTAAACTTCCGGTTTTTCTTATGCAATTTTCGGCCATAAATTCATATATTATACATAATACAAAAACATCATGCAAGAATCAAACTAAATAAAAGCGGAAAACATGATACTAGCAAGATTCTTCTATGATTTCGAACTAAAAGAATGATCTTCAACCTAAAACGCTCTGATACCACATGTAACCTTAAACCTTATCATGATTAATATTAGGATCTTCGATCATGCCTTTAATTACGAATACATACCAGTAGACATCGTGATTGAGAGGACAAGGATGATGGGATCCGATCCGATAATCACAATACACCGAGCAATGGAAATCGCCTTCTCTCTCTTAGCCTCTTAACCCTAATATTTTGTGAGTTATGCAATACGTAATAATGACCTAATGATGAATCTTGGGTCACTTATATAGGCAGAGAGAGGGGCCAAAATCCTCTAAAGATATATTTCAACCTATCATCAAAGTTGTTCAATAATAGATATATCTTTACTTTATAGAAAATCATATCTTCTATCATCATCCTTATCTTACCAAATCAACATGTTCCATAAATAAACCTAATGTGATATGTACCAATATTTATTAATATCTTACAGAATCTCCCGCCAAAATCGGGATTATTTTTAGTTTGCGACGGAAGTGACAAGAAGCCTTTGCCGAGCCCAAGGATGCCGGTCATGGGCTTCCTAAACAAGCCTTGGTTCTTGTGGCTGCACCCGAACACAAAGCCCGTGATCCGAGCCGACCCGAGAGTTAGAGTCTCGGTGGCAATTAAGGTTGCCGATGGCGGTAGACTTGTCAGCGTACACGCAAGTGTACGCGCACGTGTGGTTCGCGGTGCAGCCTCTGAGGTCAGGACGGAATGCGTTGCACGCGTCGGAGCCGCACGCGACAGTTCCATACGAGCTTGACCCGTTGGGGTCGAAGATAGGGAAGTCTTGCTCGAAGCATAGCGAGCACGGCTCGCATTGGGTCCACGTGAGGTCACTGCCCGTGTCAAGGATCCCAAGGACCTGCTTCGGGGGCGTCCCGATGCCTAGGTCCACGAGGTACTCGAATACGTCCGGGTAAAAGAGGGCGCTTACTGACGACGGATTGACGCGAGTGGCACGGCGTGTTATCTCACGCGCACGTAGGCTCGAGCGTCGGAAGGCGGTGTAGAGTTTGTCCACGTGGCTAGTCGTGCTTGAGGAGAACGGAGACCGCGGGGAGTCTCGGTGGATGAGGTCGATTGTGATTCCGGCGACGCCAACGACGGAAATTAGAGTGAGGGCTATGAAAGTTGAGAGGAGGTGATGAGTAGCCATGAGAGATTGGTTGATTTTGGAGAGGCCGGGTTTGGTCGTGTAATGAACGAAACCTTGTAAAATTGTCTTTGTGATTTTTAGGGTTGTGTGTAGTTATAATTTATAAACATTCCCATTATATAATTTATATAGAGATATGTATGGATCATTTATTCGACCAAATAAAGGTATAAGGTTTTTTTTGTCAGAATAAAGGTATACGTTGAGAGGTCGGATAATTCGAAATAAATATTAAAAGAATGAAATATTTTCCGTAGTAGTGTACGTGCATATATTAGCCAAATATTGAGTTGATCGAGCTATATATGCAAATGTATAATATTTAATTTACTATTTTATGTCCGTTAAGAATTTAGATTTAGGAAATAAAAATCATTTCTTGTTTTAGAAAGCATAGATTCTCTTAAAACATAGTATTTTTTTTAAATCAAAATATATAGTAATATATAATTTCTTTCCCTCTTAACGGGTCCTCTATTCCCATATTTGAAAAATCTAATAATATTATGGCGTATGAGCACGATTTTGTTTTAATCGGCGTAGAGTTTGTGATTTGTAGGGTTTTGTAAGTACGTATATATTGACTAGTGAGTTATAATATATTTAAAATTATATGTGTCACATATTCGAACAAATAGGAAGAGATATACCCACAAATTTAGATATATTCGCATGGTAACCCTCAAATTCTGCAAATCTTCAAGTACGCTTAATGGGTCTTATTGTTTGGGTTTTCAATCTGATTAGAGATTAAAAGTATAGAGATTCTAAAAACTTGTTAAAAATTAAACTGTATTTAGGGATTTTGAAAACTCTTTCCTGGATATGAAATATTTGGGGCTTCTGATAACATTGGGTTGCAACCTGCATTTAATTGCACTGATTAGATATTGAACTCTTCATGTGAATTGCACTACTTTCTTGTTATGGTCGTACCCTAATGTTGCATGCCAATGCTATTCTCGTAATTTACTGATTGAACTTTTGAACTACTTATCCGTAAATTTCCCAATTAAACCTAAAATCCATAACCCCAAAATACAAATTAAGAACCCTAAATTTGGTACTTGAAATTATATATCTTAAGAATCATGTGTGCTTGGCCATCCCGTCATAAGAGAGACAATTGATTGCATCGGGCAGCATCGTGTTGGAGGCGTCTTCTCAGACCACCCTCAACCCATCAACGTCTTCTTCATTCTTCCGTGGATTAAGTGAAAATGCCCTCTCTCTCTCTCTCTCTCTCTCTCTCTCTCTCTCTCTCTCTCTCTCTCTCTCTCTCTCTCTCTCTCTAAGTTTGTGGGTATATCGCGAATTAGGCAATACTACAAGGTCACCACACGAAAAATTATTTATATATGTTTTTTTACCAGAAATCACCCTCCGAATAGGCCATATTCCCCTAAACAACCAACCTCTGATATGCCTATTTACCGTAGATATATCTATATATGCTTTTTTACCGGAAATCACCCTCTGAATAGGTCATATTCCCCTAAACCACCCCTGATATGCCTATTTATCGAAAACCACCCCTCCAATGCTCTCCGTTACGTTTTTTCCACCCAATTATGATTTAGGTGAATATGACCTATTGGGAGGGTGGTTTCGGTAAAATAGCCAATATATATATTGTATCTTTGAGCCTAGGCTTTGTTACGTACTTGGAGTCCAAGTCAATGATGTAACACTATAAACATTGAAAAGGATGAAATTCAACATACAATCCAACAATCTTCAATCAAATCAAACTAAAAACCCTAGCTCCCACGTAAAAAAAATCTCAGTAAGATCCTCCGTAACAAACTCCAGGCCAAGGAGCATAATATATAAATAAAATACTGTAATAGATAAATAACGGTATTGTGATAAACCCGAACAACAAACTAATAACATTACGTAAAGTATCTATTTAAATGAAAAAACTCAATCTAGCACGTACTAAATAGATAATATTGCATGTAGAAGATATTATAATCTACTATATCTTATATATGATCAATAGCGCCCGCTGTGCACAACGTACCCGCAGCTGCCCAGGATCTGGCTAGTTAACTAGAGTCTGGGCAGTGAGGGTCTCCTCAGCCGGTGGTGTACAATATATGTGTCGCGGTAACTGGGGTCGTAACATACGCCTTGAAGCCGTACGGGTACGTGACCATGTCGTATAAGCTGGCTGAGTCGTTGGGATCAAAGATGGGGAGGTCTTGTCGTCGACGAAAGCATCGTTCCAGTCAACCTCGATCCTGATCCCGAAGTGCTGGATCCCGTCCCGTGGGAAGAATGGGGTGCTGCCAACGACCGAGATTATAGCGAGGGCTGTAAAAATTAAGACGAGATGACGAGTAGCCATGAGCTTGTTTCTTTTCGGAGGCTGTATGGAGGCTATCTATGAACTCAAGTATGTGACTTTCTTAGAGAATAATTGAGAAACCCTAGTGTAATTCGAGTATCCATACGAAACCCTATAATATATTGGTACGACATCTTATCTATCTATCTATAAACCTATAATCAAAGGTTTTCGGAGTAATTAATGACCCGCATTTTATACACTGAATATATAGTTTTGGGTGTATGAAATGATACGTGATTGAATACCAGAGTTGTAACGTCTGCTATTAAGGGATAGTTTTATTAGGGTGTGAATGAAATGCTGCTAATTGCTGCTAATTGCTTTGTAACAGAAAGCAAAAATAAAACGGTTCTATAATTAATTTGGTATTTAACCGTTCGACCAAAAAAAAATTTTGGTATTTAACCGAATAGGGCAATAAAACCATATACGTTACAGCCCCAAGTGCATAAAAATTGTACTACCCCTTCCTTCCTATTTCAGATCCTCTCACGATAATAGATTTCAGATCCTCTCTCCACAGCGGCATCGAACCGCCCTCCGCCCCCATCACCCACGCTCCGCCCCCGTCGCCCTCACTCGTTGTCGCCCTCACTCACCGTCTCCGTCGTCATCGCCCCCACTCGCCTCGCTCGCCGTCGCCCTCATCCGCCCTCCGCCGGCCTAGATTCGCTCCGCCCTCGCTCCGCCTTCGTCAACTCGGCGCCATCGCCTGTCTTCGACTGGTCGCCTTGGACCCGGACGTTCGGCTTTGCTCCTCGCTCTGCCCTCGGTACTGGCTCCGCCCTCGCTCCACCTTCGGCCTCTCTACTGGCTCCGCCTCTGCCCTCGCCGGCGATAGCCACGATAGCGATTTCTGGCTCCGCCTCCGCCTCCTTCTCCAACTCCCACTCTTCCGCCGGCCACCACCACTCCCGAGACTCCTGCTTCACGTACTCGCTTCTCCGGCTCCCTCAAGCCCGGATCTCGCACGATCTCCCTCAACGACGCCGCCGTCGACCCTGTTCTCCCGATCTATTTGTGGAACAAGTCAGTTTGAATCTCCCTCCCTCCCTCTCTAATTGTATAATTATGACTTGATGAATCCGAATCCATCAATGATTGATGAACTTTTGTTTCTAAATGCGGTGTGCGATCTGTATTGGAGGCGATTTTCTTGCTTCTGTTTGTTGTTTCCGGTAGATTGATAGTTGAATCGTTCATCTTAGGGTTGGGATCGGCCATGACGATACCAGATTCCGGGCGCATGTTGGAGAATGGGGACAGTTGCTTGCCATGTACACCTGAGGAGGAGAAGAGGATCATCTCTGAGTTGACATCCAAGGCGGACTCCTATTGGAAAGAAGGACATGTGTTTTATGTGGTACGCCAATTTTGCCTCAATTTTGCTCTTTCAAGTCGAATCGAAACCCTCGCAGATGGCATGCTTTATTGAATATTACCCTAGATTTCTTCTTTCATAGTGACTGTTTGTTCTCATTGGTAGCTGGAATTTTGAATGCAAGACAGAGAAACGTTTGTTGCTAGAATCGGTTGAGTGCTTATGAATTATGATTTCCTTTTTTGCAGGAGAGAACGCAATAATGTTGAAGTGGAGAGAGCCCATCGTATGAAGCAGATTCATGATTTTCAAGAGCATGTTCAAGAAAAGGACAGGCAGATGATAGAGCTGCAGGAACAGGTCTGTTTTATCTACTAAATATGTTATATCATTAACCATTTCTCAACATGGACTTCACAGTGATCAATTTTCTAAATCATTGTGCACTTTGTTTTTTACCCACAACTTTGTATCTTTTGGCAAATGTTTTGTTTCTTAGAACGTCAAGCAGACAATAGGATCACCCTAAGATTGATACACCAACACCTGATCCTGTTGCTGAGAATGTAGATGCTAACTCAAATGTGGTTGAGGATGCCAACAACCAGGATGGGGAAGGTATTACTAAGAATTTTTTCTATTGGTATCATAAAGTGTTTGATTTATTATATGTGGTATTCGTGTTTCTTTGGTGGTGCATGCTATATACTCTGTTTGTGAATTAATAGGTAGAGGTTTCTCCATCTATATAAAGAATCTTCCATTGAATTTTGGGCCTGTTTTGGTGGAGGAAAGCTTTCAAGAAATTTGGTGTCATAAAATGTAAGAGCAACCCCAAGAGTTTCTTCAAATTTTTCTCCAAAATGGGGAAACAAGAGACATATTCTCTAAAAAAATTGTGATGAAACTCCAACAATTTCCCTATTATGGAGAATACTACATTTATATCCTCCAATCAAAAGCCTAGATTTATTTCAAAAAAAATAAATAAATAAAAATATAGCCAATGAATTGATTTGGAGAAACTTGGAGAGATCCCCAAATTTGGAGAATGCCACTCGAACTTTGGAGATTTTCTCCATTTTGGAGAAGCATTTGGAGAATCTGTTGGGGCTAAAAAACACCCATAAATCTCCAAATTTGTAGTTTCCAAGAAAATGGAGCATCTGTTGGAGATGCTCTAATGGTATCCAAGTTCAAAGCAACAAGGTAGTACTAAAGCCAGATTAAATTATACTGTTGGCCTTTTTTTTTCCTTTCCTCTCATTAAATCTTGGTGTGATGCAGGGATTCTGCTTTGGGTTTGTAGAGTTTGAAACACCTGAAGCTACTCAAAAGGCAATTGAGGTATCTTCTTATGCTCCCTTATTCTTTTTATGTTTATCTTTTCCACAAGGAGGTGCCTGATGATCATTGTTAGTTTGGAGATCGGAGAGATTGGAGTTGCAGATAGTGAATGCCGTTAGTCTGGAGTTGGAAGCTACGATAGAGCTGCTGACGAGGGTTTGTTATGGCTTCCATGGGACCTTCATCAGAGTAGAGGATTTACAAAGTCAAGTTTGAGAGAGAGACAGTAGTAGAAGAAGAAACTGTTGTGGTTTTGCAATTGAGGGCCTGCTTCCACGTCCCCGGAGGCCCCTCTCTAAAATTTTCTTACTTTTGTTTTTAGTTTGAAGGGTTTGGGGAATTTGGTGGGAGCTAGCTTGAAGCTGTTTTTTTTTTCTCTATTTTGAGTTTAAAAATTAGGGTTTAGAGATGATGAAGCTCAGTTGGTTTCTACCAACTTTCTTTCACTGTGTATGGAGATGTATATAATTTGATCCAGTCTTCCTAATAGACCAGAACGTTGCAGTCTTTATGATGAGTTTGTGTTTTTTTCTACTGAGTTTAGACTTCAAAAAACCTAAAAATCGGCAGTGAATTTCGTAGTCACAACCATAATGTGTGTAATGTTTAATTGGCAAAATAGTGTACGCATGATGATGGGGTGGCTCGCTTCAAAACGTTATGCTTCATTCAATCAAGTAGCCAATAGAGAGGTGACAAGTAGTTGCATCATGGCATCTTCCTCGCATAGTGCAAAGGGTGGTCACTATCATTTCTAATTCCATTATAAGATATCATTCATCCTAGAGAGAGCTCTTGGAGTCTGGTCTGTTTGCAAATAGCCCCCATATATAAGCTTAGATCTTGATTTTATGATTACAACAGACAATTGTATACATGCAATCCGTGGTAGTGTTTGTGTTTGAATGTGCTCCCCTGGCAATTCCAAATCATGTGGTAACCCCTACATGTACATTTTGTATACGTATCATTCATAATATAAAAATAATACCCCTACATGTACATTTTATAATATTTCAATTTGGTACACATTCAATAATAAAATATTGTTTTTATAATAATATATATAATAACCTAATATTATTATTTGGTATACAAACATATAATAATTTCAATTCGACATAGTATGTTGATTTATAATCTTTTTTTAATCAACATATAGAAAATATGTATATAGAATAGAGTAGCATATCCAAAGGAAATCAAAAACCTATTTAATGGAAAAATTGTTTGTAAAATATACATGTTCCTAATATATAAGCTAAGTATCCATTTCGGTGAATTTCAATTCTTGGAAAAATGACCCACGGTATAAACATAGTCCATTAACTTCTAAAAATTGAATTCCCGCTGAATTTTCTCTAAAAATTGAATGTGCTCCTCTGGATTGTTTTGTTCCTTTATAAAAATTGAATTTTCACCATTTGGACCCATTTTCTCTATTACTATATTATCACTTTGATTGTTATATGCAAGAATCATAAATTCCATTATGCCTTTCCCATAATGCACTCTATACTTTTTATTACTGGTCATTGACAATCTGGCAAAGAAAAGGAAAACTAGCTTCAAAATTTATCTTCATATTAAACAGGATAAAAACTAGCTTCGAAATTTGTTATGATTAATATCTTAAAATTTGGTACAGGACAATGTGTTTAATTGACGGGAGTATGGGTTGCAAAATTCGTTACGATGCACCGTAACAAAGAAGTCTTACTACACATTATAATGTCACCGCATACGTTGCTACATTTAAAACAAGTTATACCAGACCCATGTATGACAACAACTGCCCCCGTGCCGTAGGCACGGGCAAGAAACCTAGTATACATATAAGATTGGGTTTTGCCACCATTTAATGCCCTCATTAACTTTGCTCATAAAATTCCTATATAATTACTATTGGTAAAAATAAATCATAAAAATGTGTTAGCATAGTGGTTAGAGTGTTCCTTACTAATCAATTGGTCATGGGTTCAATTCTCTTTGCTAACACTATTATAATTTTTTTTTGTTTTCATTTCCTCAATCATAATTTATGTTATGCATCATCACATATATATTTACACGAACTCTTTTAAACCAATAATACAATCTCTTTCTCATATTAATATGAAGTTTTTTGCCCTGTGCGTAGCACGGGCATCATCACTAGTAGTAATCTAAAATTCAAGTATTGTTATCTAATACTGTTATCAATAATATTCGAGTTACAAAATCCGTTATGCATATAATGCATTTTAAGATTTGTGTACGTTATTCGAGTTACTGAACTTCCAATATTGTTAATTATCTACATCCGATCTCAAAAAAAAAATCTATCTACATCTATTATATTATAATATTAATATAAAGCAGAGGTCAAATCTTTGCTAAATGATTTTATTTTTTTAGCTATATCTTTTGAAATTATCAATTATATCCCCATGATATTTTATTCAATATTTAATATATTACTTAATTTTGGTATATTAAGAAAATATATTTTTTATTTAAATTATTGATACACTTTGTATTTTAGGTAAAATAGAAAAAATTACTCAAAATAATATCAAGTATCATCTTTCAACCAAAAATAATCTCAAGATTGAAACTCATCACCAACAATACAATCTATCGTGAAATTAACCAAGAACGATTCAGAACGTTTTTCAACGAGTTTTCCGGTGGAATGAATAATGCGGGGATTGGAAATCAGATATATATAACAACTTTATATTATGGTTGAAACATTTTTTTTATCGTCGTATCAACGATTGTACCGAAAAACTACTCCTAGTAAACAACCGAGAAAAAACGACTAAAAAATTCCTAATGACTGGATGGTACGTAAGTCTCACAACGAGTGCCCTTAAATGTGATCTTCTTGGCTTCAAGATCGTAAGCCACTACGGCATTCGTCTGAGCAAAGTTTCCGAGTAAGGCAAATCCACGTTCTGCAGGCAACATTGCTAGACAATATATATCGTATCTCATCCTCATGAACGTGTTCAACCTCGGCAATCCGATGGTGCCCTCAGCAAAGTGTAATGTTATCTTCGGCACCTCAATGTCCCCTAGGTAGCAAAGTTGCATCTGCCCTGTTGGATCCCCTATGGTCGGCCCCCGAATCTGCGACATCAGCTCCGATACCAACCTATCGTACATCTTCTCCGGCAAGTAAGTCAAGGTCGACCCACAGTCGACAATCAAGTTCCCATGGGCACGCCTTAACTGATCATGATCCTTCACGTTTGAACCCGAACCCGAGCTCGGACGGCTCTGTGACTCGAAAGGAATTAGTGTTTGGCGCCCCACACTAACGCCCTTTAAGCTGAGGTAGTAGTACCTGTTGCTCGGGCCCGGTGTAAAGGGGATCGATAACTTATTGCCTCCGGACACGACGGCGTCGTCGCCGAAGCTAAGCTTGCTTTTTAAGCCCTCTCTGAATGCTCCTTGCGTAGGAATAAGGCAATAGGCGAATTTCCCGCCGAATTTGTCGATATGTTTTGTTTGCGACGGAAATGACAACGGGCCTTGACTCATCCCGAGAATGCCTGTCATGGGCGTAATGTATGTGGTCAGCTGGTTTCGGTGGCCGCATCCAATCGGAACGTGAATAAGCTCGTCCGTGGCCGACCGCCCGAACCCGAGGGTTAGGCTCTCAGTGGCGAGGTCGCCCATGGTGAAGGACTTGTCTAAATAGGAGTTCCTGTACGTGCACGTGCTCTTCGTGCTGCAGCCCCGATTAATATCCCGGAGCTCGTTGCACAATTTGGAATCGCACGAGACGCTCTTGTACGAGGTTGACTCGTTGGGGTCGAAGTCCGGGAGCTTTTGCCCGAAGCATTGCGCACACGGCTTGCATTGCGTCCATGTGAGGTCACTCCCAGTGTCGAGTTCCGCAAGGAACCGCTTCGGAGGCGTCCCAATGCCTAGCTCGGCGAGGTAGGAAGCATCGGTGGGGTATACGGGAACGCTGGGTTTTGCGCCTCTGGCGCGGAGAGATATCTCCCGCGCACGTGCATTGGAACGTTGGATAGCGGCGTAGAGTTTGTCCAGGCGGCTAGTGGTGTTGGAAAAGAATGGAGAGCCCGGTGAGTCCCGGTGAATGAGGTCGATTGTAACTCCGGCGGCGTTAGCGTCGGAGATAATGGCAACGGCTATAACAAGTGAAAATACACGATGGGTAGCCATGGGAGAGCTAGATATTGGTTTGCTTTGGGGGCTAAAGTTCGTGTTACAAAAAAGGCTAATGTGGTTTTAGGTTTGTGTAATTGATGAGTTAAGAGACTACGTTTCATGTATAGTGATACGTACGTGTGTGAGTAATTCAACGAAGTAATGCAAGAGATATGGGTGCAAAACGTTCTTGACATGCTTGTCTTCAAATATTAGTTAGTTTGATATGTGGTTACTTTGTTGGTAGAATGTGTGTGACGCGTTCACAATGTGAATGTGGGTGAGATATGGGTGCAACATTACTAATTTACTATACCTACACATACATGCTGCAGAATTTTATTTTATTTTGTTAAGTATTGCTCTACTCTGGTCTGAGTTTGTATATCTCGAAAACAACGGGGGATTAGTGGTGGTTAATATTTAATAATGTTACATTAACTAAGAAAACCAAGTAAGAAAAATCGATATGGATTCCATATGACTATAGGAGTATGATTTTGGTTGTTTATACATCAATCAATTATCAAAGCCCGTGGTATAGCAGTAGCCAAATTCCTTCACTACAATAACCAGAGCAATGAATTTGATCTACATCACTAAACTTACAAAGCCCTAAAACGATCAAAACCAACAATTAATGTCCAGTTCAATTAGGGAAACCCTTCCACGTGGTAAGAATCTCCATGAAAACCTCGGTAACCAACTCCTTATCAGAGCGTGCTACAAACGCGCCGAACTCCTCGGTCAAATCGCAAACCTTCCCAAACTTGACCAAGTACCTCAAACACGCGCTCTTGAGCCCCTCCAGGCGGTACATCCACGCGCTCTCAAGCCTCTCGAGAACGTTGTCCACGTCGATGTCCTCAATCAAGCTGACGTGGCAGGCCTCCTTGAGGTCCGCCACGTCATACCTGTCAGCGGCCCTGAGGAGGCCGAGCCGGTGATGGAGGAAGTCGTCCCGGTCAACGCTCCCGTACAGGCAAGACAGGAAGACCCGACACGTGTCGGATGACATGTCGGGAAACGTTACCGCGGTGGAGGGGCGGTTGTTATGGAGGGAGAACATGGCCCGGAACTCGGGGGATCGGGCCCCGAGGATGGCCCGGTGGGCCAAGTAGGTCCCACCGTCTGCCAGGTTGATGGTGAGGTCTGTGAGGATCGAGTCGGTTAGCATTCGGCTGAGGGCGGATAGTGCGCCGGAGTTTGAGCTCCGGTGGGGAAAGAGGCCTTCTTCCCATATCGAGGTGAATTCTCCTCCCTATGAATTTGGATTTGGGTTAATAGTAGGTTGGTCAATCGAATTTAGCTTATAGGGAGTATTCGGTTATAAACTATTTGAATATAAATGAAAAGGAAACGAATCTAGTTTATTAGAACACATGTTTAAGACGAACTTACATTAGGAGATGTAGTCTTTAGGTCAAGAAATTCAACCTCGATGATGAACCTTCCACTTAAAGGCAAGTCAATCGTCCAAATGAAGTCGTCATTGTTCTTGATCTGCTTGTCCCTCACTTCTGCATTCAAATTATTAAGTTCAATTTACAAGGTTCTATAAAGTTGCACTATACTTCGTCGATTTTTAGTGCTGCATAAAGTAATTTATCATTGATAAATCGTTTCTATGTTTCTAAAGTAGAGTAGGAAAAATGGCTAGTTGCACACCAAAATGAAGCTGGGTTATAAACCGAGAGTACTGGTCACAAATTTTAAAGCCAAGGCTATTTTTCGCAATTAATCCCAAAGATAGGGTCATAAACTGCAAATTTCCCAAAAAAGACATCCGGAAATATATTTCTCCGTACTAATGTTTAGAGTCATTTTAGTGAAACAATACATTGTAGATTTGTAGTGACATCTCCTTAAAACCAAGTCAATTAAGCAAAGTCTGTCGACTAATCAAAGGTTTGATTGCCTGACAATTAATATCGTAATCATAATTAACACGTGGAAGTACATTTTATGTACAGGTAGTCAGGTAGACACAAGGGCGAAAGTGAAATAACCCATTGGTCATGGCAATACGTACCGAACGTGACAAACAAAAATATTATTGGCAAGCCACCTGTCTGCAAATTCTCACCAAAACCCCCAACAAAAATGTATGGGTCTCACTTTGGACTTGTGTGGACTTGCCAATTAATGCATCGGGTTAAATCCGACCCAAACTGCACAGTAAATCAATCATTTGGATTTTTGATATTTTTCATTTTGAGCTGATATTTTGTACTTGAAGAATTATGTCAGTCTCATTTTTGTATCTTCATCTTTGATTCGCCTGATTCAATCAGTCAATATTCCGATATACCTATATTTTACGATACTACTAATATCATGTTTCGCTTGATTTTAGCGAGTATAGTACTTCGACCAAGTCTTTGATCATCTAGTCAAAACGGTTAAGTCCCTAAAAATAGTGCGAAGAGATCATTGATTCTATAAAATGATCATAGTGCCTGGTATAGGCAGATTGGATGAGTTTTTGCACTATAAAGCATTTGGTCGAATAAAAAATTAATATGGCAGACACCGGCGATTCGGCTATTAATACACTAATAGTCACCTAAATAAAACTACAAGTAAAAATAAAGGAAAATGGTTAAAAAGAATTACCGGGATGCAACAGGGGCTTCCGGTCGCCGGTGGAGCAGAGCAGCCTAATAACGAAGCTGGCAATCGGCGGGTTCTCCCTCGTCAAACTCGACACCTCCGGGAACAGTTTCACGAACAGAGCTCTGCTTTTCTCCACACCCAAATGCCTTCTTCCCCCCCAAATTAAAGCATTAAACCACAAAACAATCGGGAAAATATGAAATTGGACCAGAATAATGAACATTGAGAGGCTCAAATTCGAGTTTCTCACCAGTTCCACTTGCCAATTTTGAACGGCTCAGATTTCCGGTACGTGTAAGAGGCCAAGTGACCGATCCTCCATTGGGCCAAACGCGACGTCGTTTCGACCTTGTAAGCGAAATCCGTTGTCGTCATTCTGGAGGTGACGGCGCCAAAAATGTCTTTGATTTCATGAATACAGCCCAAAGCCCCTTCTAGAAACTCCCCTGTTTTCCCCAGCTTTCCTCTGTTTCTCGAATCTTCGATTTATATCATCACCCAGAAACTGTTGTTGAAGAAAGATTTGATCTTTTTTTGAGTTGATGGGCAATCGAGCCTTGAACGGCTCGATTCGAGGGAGTTTCGGGCACGCAAGGTATTGGATTCGAGATTGTGATTTGAGTTTTTGGATATGGGGTTTGGTGTGGGGATGGGGGGAGTGATTTTTTGGAGGCTTTCTGGTGAAGATTAGCTTTGCAAGTAGAATGATGGGGGTTCGTGACTTCGTGGGGGGCAATATATTGGGAAGTTGTTGCGTATTTAGATTTCACCTTTTTCTTTGTTTTTCAATAGATTGCATTCAAGTTACTGGTTAGCTTTGAATTTCATACTCCCTCCGTTTCAAAATACATGACCATTTAAACACTTTTTCTTATTTCATAATACTTGTTCATTTCACATTTTTTATTCATCTCTTTCCATTTATACCCTTAATAATTGTCTTTATCATAATCATTACACTTTTTCATATTTCTCTACACAAATGATTAACTCTACATTTGATAGGGGTAATATAGGAATAACATTTTTTTCTTAATATATGTGCAATGTCCAAATGGTCATGTATTTTGAAACGGAGGGAGTACAAAGTAATGTGGGAAGGTGTGCCATGTGTAATGTGTAGGGTAGACCGTGGACCGGGTTCGGGTCAGGTTTGATGCGAAATTTTGGTCCATTGGTATAAATGGATAGTGGGTTCCGGTCGGATTAGCGGGTCGGGATTTACAAATTTCTACGTTGTATGGGTGAGATGGATGAAGAGATCGAGTCAATCTGAACTTGTTCAGGTCTAATGTATGATCTTAGATTTTTAACCTTTGTTTATGTCGATAAAATTTTATACAATTCAAACAATCGGGGTTTTACTATTTCGTGTAAAATAGCACTAATGGGTTAACTTTTGGTAAGGTTGTAGTAAATAGAAGAAACACTAGGTGGGCAAAGCTCAACATCTTTCCACATCCTCCTTAATCGAAAAGTATTTCAAGCGTGACTAGTCCGAATTAATCAAACACATCATCCTTGTTTAAATCTGCCTCAAACAATTTCGGGATCGGATTTTAAATAGATCGTAATTAGTTGAGAGATGAGAAGTTACATTATCATTTTATTTATCATTTCTATATATCAAAATTCACCTTTCAAATTTTAAATTGTAAGTTAATAGATAGAGGGTCATTTTCCATTGTCTACAATCTCAAACTCTCCACAAAAAAATCCAACAAAAGAATACCTTGAAACAAAGAATGGTTAATTAATTTCCTAAAAGCATATGTGTTTCGACTTTAATTCAACTAAAGTTATTGATATGAATCCTTTAGACCCGAGTTGAATTGTGGCAGCTTTTGGATGTTTGGTCTTTGGAACAAAGAATAAAACTTTGAACTACATTTTTTCTTAACTTGCTAAAAACGTAACACATAGGCCAACAGAAACGGCTTAGTAATACGGAGTACATTATATATGTATGTAAGTTACTACATGATTTATATGCATATATCCAATTAGATACCGACATGAGGCTACACGTGGCAATGTGGGTGTGGGTTTAGATCATTCCTCCTAATCAACACTTAAGACTGGGCTCAAAAAAAAAAAAAACTTAAGACTAAGAAGGGCCGTGTTTGGTTTAGGGAGAAAGCTAACACAAGAATATGAAAATGACCACTCACCCAACTATCTTCTTCCAATCACAAGCCAAACACTGCCATCCACATCATTCGAAATTTCTAATACTTTATCTTAATCTCAGTATTTGAATTGCACAAAACGAATACTCTATATAAATATAATATTATACTCCTCACAATTTTTGGAAAAGAATATATTTTACCTGATATTTAATTTATCTGCAGCAAGTAACGATGAACAGTTATTTAGACTACAACTACCTAGTTTGGTGGGGAATTCAGCCGCCTAAGAAAGTTAGAAGTAATTTGTCGGACACTTTTCGAGGTCACAATGTTAGTGCATGTTTTTAAAATGGTTTAAATTACAATTTACAATTAGTGGAATTCTTTATAATCATGGATACTATGAATAGGGGAATAGTAACTTTTAGCATCAAATCACTCCAGCTTTTAAAGCTATGAATAGGGGAAATATTTTTAATAGATAGTTACGAAATACGAATTGTCTTCAAAGGTTTGCTAAAGGTGTATTTCTCCAAGCTGATTAATTACAAAAATTTCATACGGACTATTAACTTTCTAAACACAAATTGTTAGAGTATCCTTACAAAAATTCAGCCATGAATGTCTATAATTGCCTTGAATTGTTTTTTTTTAAAGTGTAACTAAATTGATTAAGATTTAGTGTTCAGATTAATAACATTATTTAAATAAAACTATAACTGATTTTTTTAAGGTTACGATTATTCTTTTAAGGTTAAAAACACCTTAAAAAGGAATTGGCTAATATTATATAGTGTTAAAGGTTATAGTTATCTCAACCTACTTACAATTGATATTTTTGATAAAGCTAGAAAAATCATTATAGATTTATTTTGGGAAGGTTAGAATTACATTAGAGTTAGAAAACTACCATTTAACAAAGTTGTAACTAATTGTTGTTATAAAAAAAATGAAATTGTGGGGAAGGTAATATTTTGTAAAAGAGAAAGATTTAGAATTTGCTTATTGAGTAAATGTGAGATTTTGTAAAATAGAGAATTTAGAATTAACCTGGTGTTTACCTAAAAACGACTTCTCTAATAAAGAAATCAAACAAAATTAAGGCAGTCTACAAAGATATAAAAATCAACAGTAATAATGAATTCAATATAAATAACATAAGTTAGTTGCTAAATATCTTAACAATATTTTATTTTATGGTAAATATAAAAATACATATCTAAGTATTCTATTCACTACTTTTAAAGATATTCCCTCTTATTTGGTTAACTAATAATAAAAAAACGCCCCGGCTTTTTGCACATCGTTTTTCGACTTTTTGCACCACGCCGTTTAAAGGCGTCGCCATTTAACGGCGTCCGATTATTATATTAATTAAATTGTGAAAAAATAGAAGTGCGAAAAATTGTTCGCGTCACCGGACGCCGTTAGATGGCGCCGCCGGACGCCGGTGGAAGGCGTGGAGGGACGCCGGTGGACGGCGTGGAGGGACGCCGGTTGAAGGCGTGGAGGGATGCCCGACGCCATTAAAAGGCATCTAGATTTAAAATATATTTTTATCAAAACCTCATTACTTCATAAAGTCTATTTAGCCCAGTTGGCAATTACTCACCTCAACTTTTAAAGTTATCACATAGGTTGAAGGTTCAAATCCTCTCAACTTCATTTTGCACTTATTTAATATCACTTTTTAAGTGATAAAAAATGTGTAACTAATGAGATTTGAACCATGGATCTCATGTGCACAAATAAGGACACTTACCAATTGTGTTAATGAAGATATTTGATACTTTATATTCTATTAAATATATATACAAAGCTAGGACCCGACGACCTCCGACGGCGGGCGAATACGCCTTCTCACGGCGTCCTATGGCGCCTTCCGATGGCGTCCGGCGGCGCCTCCGCACGGCGTCCTGTGGCGCCTTCCGATGGCGTCCGGTGACGGCGTTAACTTTTACCGATTTAAAATCTATTAATATTATATTTGACGTCTTTAAACGGCGTCGCCTCTAAACGGCGTGGTGTAAAAAGTCAAAAATGTTGTGTGCAAAAAGTTGTTGCCTAAAAAAATCATGAGTATAAAGTTGACATGTGGATAATGAAGCTGGAATAATATGTCATTTGAAATATGAAGTGGAAAGTGTAATTAATTTATAATTATTTTTGGACCAAGGATATAAATCATGTGACAAAATCTTATAAAAACACCAATCTAATCCTAGGTGCTACAATGTGGAGACTTCAATCTTTAGTGGTTTTAATATATATATATAAGATTGACCGATAATATCAACTAAAATTAGATAATAGAGAGATATGCTCTACAAAAATATATTTTTTATAGAAAACTTTCTTGGATAAAAAAAAGTAAATGTTAAAATGTTATCATTGGATTCATTGCATCATATAACAGATTATTTTAAAAAATACCACCGTTGAATCGTTCACATATATATACCAATCGGTAAATTTATATTCCGTATAAGAAAAATTGCAAAATCAAAAGGTCAAAAATTCCTTAGCAACATAGGGAAAAATCAAAATTAAACAAATCAAAATCAAAATTTGCATTCCGCATATCTAATTGTAAATTAGGGAAAAAGGGTTTCAAACAATTCTACTAAACCGATTTCAATTGTATGTCTCAAACAAATTGACTCGGTCATATTTAAATATCTCAATCAAAACTACTATATCTCAATCAATTGAATATTTTTTATATCCATTAGGTATTTGAAAAAAAAAATTATCGAAAGCTTAGAATGTTATGTAGAATTGAAAAGATAAACTAAAATCATAATAATTAGTTTTTTGGTAAATATGTATATGATGGGAAGATATATACACATATATAAACTGATTTGATATTGATTAAAGAAATGATTCTTTCCTAATCTAAATGATATCTAATTTGTAATCATATGTAAATATGAGGTATTATTTTTAGAAATTATAGATGTGACTTGTATATTAGGTGGACAAAGTGTACATGAGGTGGCTTAATTAGAAGATAAATATTAATGACGTGGCTTACTAAGAAAATGACACATGTAAAAATCTTAGGTGACCTAATATAGAAGCGCCATGTGGCGAAATCCTACGTGGCGCAATGAGCAGACTTTAATTCTTAACTAGCCGAAGACCCGTACCATGTACGGGTAATGATCATTTTTTTCGTTAATTTGTGTATCTACTATAATCTATACTATATATTAACTCTTATATATAAATAGATTAAAATGAGAATTGAAAAGTTAAGTTAATTAATATGTATCTTTTATAGAAGGAAATTTTAAAGATAGATAGATAATATTGTTTCAAAGATAGATATTAGATGAGTAGGAAAAAAAATAAAATTAAAGGTTAGATAATTAAAGAAATTTTAAAGATAAATAATATGACTTTAAAGATAGATATTTGATGGGAAAGAAAAAAGATAAAGTTAAAGATTAGATAATTAGGAAAAATAAAACATATAAAATTGTTAATCAAGTGGGGCCAGAATTAACGTGGAGGCTCGAAATTCTCCGGTTTTAATATATAGTATAGATGACTTTAAATATATATAATAGTTTAAACATTGTGCTAAGTGAAATTAGATAACGCTCATGTTTGGGCCCTAATACCCTCATGTTTATGGGTCTGGCTCGATACAGAAAATGGGCTAAAAGTGAACAGTCATTTAATGGCACCGTTTGTACGTAGCTACCTTAGGCTATGTTTGGTTGGGAGGAGTTGGGGTGATTTTAAGGGAAGGGAGAGGAGGGAGGGAAAGGGAGAGGATTGTATGAAATAGAGGTGGAAATAATGGGGGAAGGAGAGGGAAGTTGGATCCTCTCAAATTGGTGGAATTTTGAGAGAAAATTTGAACGCAAACTTAAAAGTCAAAAGTACAAATTTCTATTATTTTTTATTTTTGTTCACCTCTCATCAGATACGTAAAAAAATCTTCATCTACCATATTTTTTTAATTTCTATTTACACAATCAAACTTCATAACCTATTTATATGTAACTAACTAACTATCCTATAAATTAAAATTTAAATAGTTGAATTAATTATATAGGAATGCATTTGGGTGTTTGTTAATTTAATATGTTTCTAAAGCAAAATGCGTAACTAATTTCTACCATGTCTGTCAATTTGTTACAAGTAGATAAGATTGAGTTAAAATTGTCAAATTTATATATATATATATATATATATATATATTTGTTACGTATAGTCAAATTGAGTGTTTGAGTTTGCAAATTGAGTTTGTTACGTATTTAAAGTAATATAATGATATTTTAATTCTATATATATTATGTGTTTTGTATTTAGATAAATAATGTAAAAAAGTAATATAATGATAGAACATTAATATATTATATGACACAACCCGTCTATAAATAACATATTAAAATGAAAAATTATAGTTATGGCCAAAATACTAATAACCTCTTTGATGTATTGAATATTATTGTTATTATTAAAAATAATATAAAAAATAAAGCCATAATAATTGTTTATACTATCCAGTCTTTATATTTTAATAAAGAATAAAAACACGATATACAAATATACTTGCATACAATAAGATAGTTAATATTTTAATATAGTAATAGATTTTCTTCTCTTTCCTTTAAATTGTAGATAAAAATCTAACCAAAAGATTAACATTGCCTCCCTTTTAACCAAACATAATTTAACAAGTTTTCATCCCTCCCCTCCCTTTCCTCTCTTTTTAATTTTCTTCCCTCTCCTCTCTTTCTCTATTTCCTAGATGTACCAAACACTACCTTAGCTATGTCTACATTTCCAAATCAAATGCAAGGATTCTCCAAGTCTTCACCAAATATTCCTTCAGAACTTCAGAATCTGTTATATAATCATTACATTACATATCAGTATCACAATCCCTTTCTTCTCTTTATCCGTAATAAGAAATGGAAATTGGACCTTCAACAACCAAACTGAAATGTTGCTGGAATTTTGCCTTATTTTACATGATGATAACGATGTGCATTGCTTTGTTAACAATACCCTTTTTTCCCCTTTTAAAACATATATGTACCAATAGTCATATGCATCAATTTCATCAAAGCAATAACCAAGAGCTCATTAAACCTATAACAAATGAAGAGATCCACCGAGTTGTAATGCAAATTGGTTCTGACAAGTCCCGGGGCCGGACGGGATGTCATCTGGATTTTATAAAAAATACGGGGACATTGTAGGGCCCACCGTAATCAAAGCAGTCAAAAGCTTTTTCCACTCAGGGAAAATCCTCAAACAGATTAACCACACTTTCATCACACTACTTCCGAAAAGAGACAATCCAGAGTCGACAAACCATTTCCGACCCATAAGCCTATGCTCTACTATCTACAAAACCATCGCAAAAATTATCACTGAAAGGCTTAAAAGAGTCATGGAGAAGCTTATACACCCTCTTCAAAGTGCTTTCGTACCCAATCGAGCAATTCAAGACAACGTACTCATCGCACATGAAATCCTCCACTCTTTTAAGGGTAGAAAAGGGAAAGATGGATGGTTGGCCATTAAATTAGATATGGAAAAGGCATATGATCGCGTTAACTGGATATTTCTTAATAAGGTTCTGCAGAAATTCGGGTTTTCTAGCATTTTTCTCAACTGGATTAAGGAATGTACTCAAACTGTATCCTTTTCTGTGCTTGTTAATAATGGTCCTACCGAACCGTTTACGCCAGCTCATGGGCTCAGACAAGGGGACCCCCTCTCACCCTACCTATTTATCCTAGGTATGGAAATCCTAGCGAGAAAACTACAACAAATTAGTAATAGACCACGAGCCCCGATTGGTTTCAGCCTAGCGCGTGGCGGCACTCCAATTCCATTTCTCGCCTTCGCAGATGACATTATCATTTTCAGTAAAGCAAACCAAAATGCATGCGATCAGGTAAAGGAAGTAATTGACGAGTATTGTGCGATCTCAGGGCAAAGAGTAAATTTTCACAAGTCTACCTTCCATCCTTCCAAAACAGTTGACAACCAAGGAAGAATTAGAGTTCAACAATCACTGGGTATAACACAAATGTCGAACCTCGATAAATATCTTGACTGCCCTATGATTAATGGAAAAGTTAACAAGGATACATTTAGGGATATCACAGGAAAAACTAAAGCACAACTCACAAAATGGAAAGCAAGTGGCCTCTCACAAGAGGGGCGTGCTACCCTCATCAGATCAAACCTAGCCGCGAAATCGAGCTACGTTATGCAAAGTTTTATGTTGCTCACTAGCATCCACAATGAGCTAGACCAAATAAATCGATGTTTCTTGTGGAACAAGGATCGAAAGTACAAGCCCCTCATCGGATGGGACAAAATATGCAAGCAGAAAGAGTTTGGTGGTCTAGGAATAAGAAAATCTGAACATATGAACAAAGCTCTTCAGATGAAGCTTCTATGGAAAATTATTGCGGAACCAAACAACATATGGGTACGAATAGTCACAGAGAAATATATGAAGAATGATGAGCTATTCAACTACAAAGAACAAGCAAACACGTCGTGGCAATGGGCACAATTAATGAAACTAAGATCTGAATTCTTTGAAGGGATAATCTGGCAAGTTGGGGATGGAGAAACCATTAATTTTTGGACAGATAATTGGGTGACCAACAAAGCATTAAAGAAGTACGCTCTAAACCCCAACGACATAATCGAGGAAACTAAGGTCAAAAGATTTATAACTAACAACAAAGAATGGAAAACGGAAGAACTCTCACAAAATCTCCCACATGATATAGTAGACAAAATCAACACAATCCAAATTCCAAATAACCCACTACGAGACCGCTTATATTGGGCCCTGAGCAAGAATGGATGGTTCTCAACAGCTTCAGTTGTAAACCTGGTAGCAAAAACGGATACGCTTAACCCGAACCAGAGTAGATGGATTTGGAGTCTAGATACATCCCCGAAGATCAAGAACTTTCTATGGAAAATAGACATGGATGGTCTACCAACCAAGGATAGATTGCGAGCAAATCAAGTGGCAGTCCCCCAAACATGTATACTATGCGATGGAACAAATGAGGACATCGGACATCTGTGTGTAAATTGCCCACATACACGGTACATAGTTCAACAAATTAACCCAAATACAGCGGAAGTATTACAAAACTACGATATCACGGATAAAACACCCAGAATCATCTTAGCAGAAATTCATCAACTCATTGGCACAGATATGTTCACGGAGCTCGCCACTGTATGGTGGTACTTATGGCACCAAAGAAATTTAAAGGTATTCCAACAAGACCAAGGTAATGTCATCACAGACATGCCCCAATATATTTGAAACCAAATCAACAACTGGAAAAGAGCAACAAAATTCATAGAAGAAGAGGAATCTGAGGTAAAAGGACAAAGCATGTGAATAGGGCTCTCAATGCTGTGGCCGATAAAATAGCGAAATTGGGCCACGACCTCCCTATTGATCACATTGCGAATCACCAAGAACTTATTGTTCTCATCCGAAAGGATGCTCTAGGTCGTCCCCTGTAAGTGAGACCTCCTAATTCTTACCTTTTCAAAAAAAAATAACAATAATGATCATATGGAAAAATATATACTCATTAATGTAAGCAACTTCAATTTACACACATATGTTTGATGATCATCATTACACATATTGTTATTGACTCATTTCCCTTTACCTAAATAAGCATATAGCAATCCCCTTTATAAAACCCAGATGAAAGCATAATATCATCATCATATGCATAATTACGATAACTAAATTAAAAACAGACGTGAGTATGTAGAAGTAATTAGAAATCGGTAATTAATTGTATTGATATGAGAAGGCCTCTATATATAGAGGAAGTACAGCTTGTGATCCAAGTAATCCAATAAATCAATAAATCTATCTATAAACTATAGCTAAATAAGGTAAAAGAATAAACAAACTAAATCTACTAGATAGCATCCTTAATAGAGTAAAGATCAATGCATCACATGATAATGCAAGATGGGTTATTGTTGATGTATGACACGCCTAGGATACTCCTTGGAAGTCACACAATCGCGAACGGAACCGATGGATCTAGACCTTGCACCAAGTATAGCCTTGAACTTCTCGAATCGTAACACAATCAACGAACTCACAAGATCGAACACTTGAATGAATCAAAACCAAAGCTTGCATAAATCAAACTCAATCCTCAATGTCGTGAGTCACAATGGCGCAGGAAGAGAACTCTGTTCTCTTCTTAAAATACGCTCAAAAACAAATAAGGGAAAACTAGAGTATTTATTCTATCCTAGAAAAAAAATCCTAAATTATTATCATAAGATATAAATAATATCTCATAATAATAATCACAAATCTAGAAATCCAAAAATATGGAAATAGTTCGAAAACAATAAAAGGAAACAGCTTGGGACACAAGCTACACAAGGAAACCAGTCGGACGCGTTCGGACGGACCTCAGGCTCGACCCTGGGAGGGTCGATCTCGACCCCCTAGAGGGTCGATCTCGACCCCCTGGAGGGTCGATCCTGAGAGGATCTCACAAGCCCTCAGGCTCGACCCCCTGGGGGGTCGATCCTGAGGCTTCTCTTGGTTTCCGACGGCTTTGTTCTTCTTGAACTTGAATGCTCGGGACCTCTTGTAAGGTCTAGGCCTTCTTCTTGTTCTCGTCTTCCTCCATGAATCCTTCTTGAACTTGAATGCTCGCAACTTGTGGAATGGTCTTGGCCTTGCTTGTCGGTTCATCATCTTCTCCACCATTCTTGTATCAATTGTGAGCCATTGTTGTATCATAGACATTCGCGTGAGGGGGATGGTGTGCGTACGGACAGCTCACATAGCCATGATCATTTTCCTTCTTGTCCTCCTTCTTCTCGGTGACACTCATAATGTTCGCCGGCCCCACCTTCTTCCTAAGGGCATGGACTAGGCAAATGAGATCGAGTCCATCTCCGATCACGACAAGCCGGTCATTCTTGTATCCTTCCATGGAACACGTCTCCAAAACCCCTACAAAGATGACATGATCATAAGATAAAAGCGTAAAATGAAGGGTTTTAGGATCATATGAAGATGAAGTCTTTAAAAGGTTTAACTTTTATCTCAAGCATTTAAACCCCTTGATCAAGGCCGTCCAATGGTTTGTGGGGGCTCTATGCAATTTAATTTTATAAAAGTACAAAATTGAGTAAATTTTTGCTCAATTGAATGTTATCATTAGTATATTTGTTGAATTATAAAGTTTTACTATTGATGAATAATATAGTCGTTGGAAATTTTTCTGAAGATAACTTGTAAAAAGGGAAATAATTATGTACTATATTGTACAAATAAAATGAGTAACTTCTTTGAAAATAAGTATAGACTACAACTAGTTTGTTTACATAATATTTAATTATATATGGTTCAATTTCAACTTGGAGGAATGCCGGAGGGCGCATGTTGGTTGATACATCTCAAAAATTAGATAGAAGATAGTATTTAATTATATATTTATTATTGATTGATAAATCATATAGTGAAAATGTAAACATTTATAAAATTTACATGTATTAGTAATCTAATTAAAAGGTTGAAGTTAATTAATTTATTAATTTACATTTTTTAATGGAAATAAGATCTTACAATGATAAGTGTGATACGTATAAATTGAAGTCCAACAATCCAAGAGTCTATGTTGCAAGAAGGGAAAAAATTGTTATTCATGGGAATCGAACTCCCACTAAACCTCTTATACATTTAATAAACTCTAAAATCATCTGTTCTAACTAGTCAACAATCCTATATATACTATACTTTTAAAAATATATACATTATAAAAATTTTGGGGCCCTTAAAATATGGAAGCCTTGTTCCATTGGACTCTTTACACAACCAAATGAACGGGCTTGCCCTTGATTTAATCAAAATAGATAAAACCTAAAAATGAAATTAGATTGAACCGGATGTGTTGGCCATGGCAATCTTGATAGCCTTTCTCTTTTGCTTTTCACATCCCAAGTCCATGCCGATAACGATCTTTTGCTAACAAAACAAGTTAGATGGTTAGCACGGAAGATTATAAAATTAATAAGAAGTGAAGAGAAACATCTTTTAAATTATAAAATCTTTCTTACCTTCATGCCTAGTGCCAATGATGAAATGTGAATGTTGAATTTGTGAAAGAAATGAATGTATAAGGCCATGAATATCAATGAACTCCATAAACCCCATGAACCCTTATTTTTTGTCATTTCTCTCTCATCAACATCATTCTCTCATTTCCCAATTTTATTTCATCTATTCAAATAAATATCAATGAACTCCATGAAATCTATGAAACTCACTTTTTGCTTTTCTTAATTCCCAACAACTACTTATTTTTTTATATATATATATAATTATTATTAAATTCTTAATTTAATGATTTAAGTATTTTTTACTTATTTATACATGCCTTTTTAATATTAAAACTTGACTAACGTTAGTATTTTTGAGTTTGTAAAAATATTTTAAAAATAATTTTTAATTAAAGTCGTATTAAATAAAAAAAATAACGACCAATTATTATTTTTGTGTAACTTTGTAAAGTTAAGAGAATGAATTAATTTAAAAAGCGGTTAAATGTGTTTTTGCTCTAATATAGTCCAAATATTAATTTAATTTTAAAACAATCCAAAGATATATAAAATTAGTGTCTATGAATAGATAAAAAAAAATATGAATTGTGATACCAATTATATTTACTTTTACTAAATTAAATTTGATAAAAAAACATTAATTACAAATTAAGACAACTAAATAAAGTGTATTTGTGTGGGGGGTGGGGCCCAATAACTTGCCAACAATACCCCATGATACGGGTTTAAGATATGGGACTCAATTAAGGCCATGAATATCCATGATCCCCTAACACCCAAAAATTCATCACTTTTTACATTTCTCTTCGCTCCACATCATCTCATACTCCCTTCATATTATTTTGTGATACCTACTTAAATATCAATGAACCTCTAAAACTCATTTATTCACTTTTCGACTTTCAAACACTTGTTTATTTACCTATACACATTTATACTTATTCCCTTAATTCACAATATTTATTTATATAATTAAATATCACTAACTAATTCAAAGTTTTTTCTAATTAAACAACAATATTCAAATCTTTATTTTGACAAATAACTATTTTTTTACAAGAATAAAACATATACAAAATCGATGTCTATGGGTAGATTAATTTTTTTTAAGAATGATAGTATATTATAAAAACTTGATAAAATGGGCAAAAATACCTTAATCTTTATTTCACCTTCCATGTGGGACCTCTTCCTCTTTTGCAATTCCTTCCTTTGGCAGTTTCGTTCAACGATCCGTATCAGCCTATTTTTCTTTTTCTTTTAATTAACGTTGCTAATGATTCCCATGTGATACGGAGGCTGATACTCCGATATTCATGCTCTAAGGAGTTCATTCCCTTATTTCTGTTTTCTTTTTTTTTTTGTCCTTGAATTTCTGCATGAACTCCAATCTAAACCTGCCAATATTCATGCCCTAAGATATCTAGAGAGGGGGAAATAGTGATTTCACTGATTTGTGAAGATGACTTTCATTCACTTTCAGCACTTATTATATATTGAAAATATGTCCATGTGAACTAGTTGGGCCACGGCCCAAATGAGTCCGGCCCAAAAGTCGACTCCGTGGCATATAATGAAACCTTGGGGCGGTCTCTGCAATTTTCGCAATTTAAGTACACCAAACGCGAATTTACAAAGCCCTAGTAGTACAAAGAGTTTTGTCCTGCCCACTCACATTTCTTCCTCTTTCGCCGCTATCAATATCCAACCTCTCTGCTCCGGTCTGCTTTCTCGGCGTTCTTCATCGAAGGTGAGCTAATCTTCTCTCCCTATAGATTTCAATTTCACTTCGGATCAATATACTTGTTCTCGTTTCGTGTTGAAATCGAGTGTTTGTTGGTCTCCTACATTGAAATCTATGGTGAAAGTATAGGGTTTTAGTTGGTTGATAGAGTCATTGTTGTCGGATTAGATCTGTGTATTTGTTCTGGTTCGAATTTGGGCGTTTTTCGTGTTGTAAATCGATTCGCTTAGCTGGTGATAGAGAATTTAGAGCTTATTCGGTTTGATGAATGCTCAAAATTTCGGTCTTTACATCTTGTTGCTTGTGAATGCTATTATTTCTGTTTGATTTGCAAACTAATTAGGTGAAATAGTCTGTGGCTTACTGGCTTTGATAAGCTTAGTGGTGAAATAGTCTGATTCTAACAAACAAATTTCAAGTTGAATTCATTCAGTATGACTGAGTATTTAGCTTAGGTTATGGATTGTTGAATTTGAATTTTCTGTGTGCATAGCTTCAGTATCGCTTTAATCTTACATGAGGTGTAAATGCTAGAAGTTTCTTAGCTCCAATAGGTTTGAAGAATTCAATATGGCATAAGCTTGATACTGACTTGATTTGAAATTTCTGAAGATGCTGTTTTGTTGTAGTTTCTGTTTCGAATCTTTGTCTGTTAATATATATTGATCAGCTAATGAATGTTTCTTGTAGTATTCAAATTGGATTTATGAAATCCATTTTTCCCTGAGCTTTGTTTCAGGTTGATCTTATATTTTACTTGAATTCTCGATGTAGATGGTGGATAACAAAGTGCAGTCCTTTGTTTAAGTTGATCTTATATTTTACTTGAATTCTCGATGTAGATGGCGGATAACAAAGTGCAGTCCAACGGAGAGACGCATTCGACAGAGAAACTTGCCAGCAGGCTTGATGGATTATCAATGGAAGTTGAGGCGGCTCCATCTGCTTCCCTCCCAAAAGCACCAAAATTCGCACCCTTGAAAGCTCACGAGATGTCTGACGGTAAAGTCCAGTTCATGAGAGTCCCCGTCCCACCTCACCGCTTCACACCTCTTAAAAAATCCTGGATGGAGATCTACACCCCAGTCTTCGACGAAATGAAGATTGACATCCGCATGAACGTCAAGACCCGAAACGTCGAGCTAAAGACCAGATCCGACACGCCTGACAGCACCCACCTCCAAAAGTGCCGTGACTTTGTTAGTGCCTTCATGATGGGGTTTGAAGTCAAAGACGCCTTGGTCCTCCTCAGGGTGGACGAGTTCTACGTCGACTCGTTTGAAATCAAGGATGTTAAGAGACTCCAAGGCGAGCACTTGTCTCGTGCTATAGGAAGACTCTCTGGTAAAGGAGGCAAGACAAAGTTCGCTATCGAGAACGCTACGAGAACGAGGATCGTGATTGCGGACCAGCACATTCATATGTTGGGCGCCGTTATGAATATGAAGGTCGCGAGGGACTCGCTTTGTAGTCTCATCATGGGATCTCCTGCTGGAAAGGTTTACTCTAAACTTAGATCTGTCACTGCCAGGCTTGCAGAGAGGTTCTAAGATTTTTTGGTCAAATCAAGTCTCTCGCCTGTATTGGTTTGTTGTTGAGTGAAATTTTGGCTGCTGATATGTTGTTCTGAGTTGAATCATCATGAAGATTAAGTTGAAATTGGACTTCAGTAATGGAGTCTAGAAGAAGACCTTTTGACATGATACATAGAGCTTCATTTTAGATTGTGGTTTTCTGTTTTTCAATATTTATGTAGCTTGTCCTCTTAGGATTGAAGTTAGTCTGCATGATTGTTGCTTTGTGGTTCCTCTTATATTTGGTCTATAATGCTGGTGCCTGTCACTTGGTATGATGCATGAATTTCTTGATTTAATACATGTTTGAATGCTTGGTTCCAATTGATCAACTATAAGCATTTAAGCTCCGTAACAGGATTTTGTATTTAGTGAAAATGATGGAGAAATAGTATTTAATGATAATAGATTGGAGTCCAAGCAACTCCTTTTATGAGTTTTATCTTACATAAATTCTGAGATAAAACATGGATGAATAAGAAGAGATTCTAATTTCTTCATACATGTGTCATTTGATACATGTGCTAAACTACCTCGATGGATAAAAAAATACCTCACTTTCCTGTTTTGATTACGAAGCTCTAGAATCCTAAAATACTAACATAACTGTTGTCATTCGCACCTAACACCTAATTTTTTTTCACATGTTAAATTTTTTTCCTACAATATCCATCATTAATTTCTTACAAAGATAAAAGTTTTCCTAAAGCAATACTGGGAGAAGATGATAAAAAATTCTAATATATTGTTTTCTTATTTAAATTTATATCTTACCATCTTTGCATGATAAATTTAAAATTATATCTATGGTTTATTATTTTAATGATTTTAAATTATTCTTATTTTGGTAGGGTTTAATGCTCGTAAATTGTTAATTCTATGTTTATTTTCTATTTTTTAGTCCAATAATTCTATTTCGTATCTTTATTCTTTTGTGTACCTACTATAAACTTGTATTTTATTTTATTTTTTGTTTTTCTACGTCAGTAAATACATATGAATGAAAATTTTGAAAATTAAAGTAATAGTGAGAATTTGGGATTATGTTTTAAAAATCAAACTAGTGCACCTTGTACGGTTTAACCTAAATAGTATTTTTTTATGGTAAATATGTATAGGAGATTAGAGGAGGATTTAAAAAAAAAACCATTAACCCTTTCAGAGTCATCAAAGATTCTAATACTTTGTTCCTTTTTCCCAGTTACATTGCTTTCATCTATGTTTCCAAGAGGTTAATAAGTCCATTTCACCCTAAACTAAAATAGACATAAAATTTTCATGTGTTTTTGGTTTGTGGATATGGAAAAAGATTATTAAAAAAGCATACAAGCGATAAAATTAAGTATATCCATGTAAATGGTTTGGATTATTTTTGGATAGGTTATAAAATCTTGAAACCTTTATCAGATGTTTTTGCCTGATCTCATCTCACAATCAAATTTCAATGTAAATGGTTTGGATTACTTTTTGTAAAATAAATTGGTGATTCAAACCTTACATTCAATCTTCATCTATTTGGATTAACTGAAAGCTCACAAACATAATTGTTTGGTCATTATATTCCTCCCCAAACTAACAAAGTAAGATACATCTACCAAAAGGAAGATGCTTGTGTGAAAAAAAAAATCATGCAAGACCTAAAGCTAATGCCACGATTGGATCAAAATCCATAACTGTCACATTGTTATCAACCCTATGATTGTCCAAGGTGCCTAAACGCATCACACATAGTTCTGGATACCAATTAAACCCATAATCGAGTAACTGATTAATGAGAAATAATAATAATAGTTATAATAGGAGTAAAATACTTGAGATCAAGAAAGCCTCAAGTGATACAATTAATCTCATTCACCTATAAAAAGAAAAACGTAATTTGGAATCCGAAGGTTAGAAACACAAACAAAAACAAATCTTTCATAACAGATCGAGGCTTTGACCCAAACAAACAATGCCCAAAAAAACTTAAATTGATAATTAAGTGAAAGTTGTTTACGTGGAAATTCACCATTTTCTGAATATGCTGACGGGGAGCATGTAAGTAGATTTATATAGCAAGTCAAACTTACATCCAAAAATAACAATTCAAGATTGCAAATAAGTGATATAACATGTACGTTGTTCCAATTGTTGATTGTGTTGTTCGAATCTCCTTATAGTAGTAGTATGATGATTCTTCAAATGTGTTGATTCTGCCATGAACTCTGGTGCATATATTCTCTGCTATCTCCCTCCTACAAGCAATGAGCTAATTAGTGAACACACAAAAGCACGAGAAAGCAGAAAATGGAGTACCTTCTACACGAGGCCGCGAGCTATATATCATGTATGGCGAATGTTCCAATGCATTTCACATGAACACAACTTCAAAAATACTACTGATCAACCATTTTAACTACACAACTCTTAATGTAAGAGAATGTTTTTCCCAAACCCAACGAATCGAGCCTCTTACCTAAAAGAGGCTACATATATTGCATATAACTTATGATATCTTCTTTGGAATATAAACATAGTCTGAAAAAAAACCACATCCATGCATACTGGTTTGGATGTAACACATTACTCACCTCAACAAAAGGCAGAGTAGCATAAGGATTTAGGACCTCGTACAGTTTTTGGTAGATATTGACAAACGCATTCCCAAATACTGCAATAGTACAAACCAACCAACTAAGCTGTAGAATCCTCAACTATGATCCACCTTTAAACAACAATCTATATTCCAGATGCGTACCTCTTGTGCTTTCTGCAAGCTTACACCGATTCTTCAATGACTAATTGACGAACAATTGCACCCGATTGACGAATGAGCAGGACTTGCAGGCTAGGCGGAGGCCGAGTGAAGGCAACCGATAGTTGCAAACTCTCAATTGAGGAACAGTTCACTCATCCCCTCATTTTGTGACAATATTGTGTTAATCAGGTTACAACTGCCAAGATTAATCGAAGGTTTGTAGAGCAATTTTCAAACTTAATGGTTGAGAACGCGTCATAGGCGGTTTAGCTGCTAAAGCTCAACAAATATAAAAAAACTGTAAAAAAACTGATAAATACAAATGGTTAAGATCACGTTTTATAAATTTGATTGGTCCACTTGTTGGCTAAATAGACCACCACGTGGGGAGTTTTACAAATGAGAGATAAGAAGATGGAGTGAAAAAAGATTAAAGTGGGGAGTTTTAATATTTGAGATTTAAATAGAGTTAAAATTTCTATTAAAATTTCTACTTAAACTTTTAATATTTAAGATTTTTGAGATCTAAATACACCCCTTATATAGCAAACCATATAAACATAAAATACCTTAACATACATTCTTTCTTTAACTTTTGTTAATATATCTTAAAATAAAGATATTATTGTAATTTATGGGTCTGAACCGTGAATCTTAGTAATATAGTTTGAAGAATAACATCGCCCAATACTAAGTAAGCTTTAAACTCGTTAAATACTAAACCCTAACCCTACACTTTATGTGCGACGTTATATTTTCCATGATCAGCACAAGAATATACTTAAATGAATTTCCTTATTAATATTTTGAATTTTCGTGATCTGTTATCATAATTTCTCATGCAATGCTCCTAAACTTCTATCCTTATTTGGAATTTATTTCCTTTTTATATATTTGGAAATGTACATTTTATGTTGGATTTTTGGACTCAATAAGATGCAAATCTTGACTAATGTGCTATACATTGCGCTCAAATGAAGATACTTGCCATAAATAAAACATAAAACATACAGTAAAACATAAAACTTACCAAACTTACATTTACCGTAACAAACTCTTATAAATTCAAATAAGATGTAAATCCGCGACGTACCTTGCTCCAGTAGTAGAACAAAGGCGGTTACAAACTCCCATATATTTCTTCACACCACAGTTCTACTTCTGGAGTAGCCTTTTTCTGAGCTTCGTTCGACTTCGAATGGCGATTGGCTGATCACTCATTCTCTCCACGATCTCAGAACAATCCGGTAATCTCTTCTCCTCTCCTCAGTTGAAAATCGATCCCTAGGGCTTGCATCCGGTTTCTTGACTTGCAATCCGGATTGAATTTTCATATTCTTGGATTTAGGACGATTTCATTGATTTGATCGATTGATTGCTCGAGAGTTTCTCTCCTATGGCTTCCACTGGTAACCACAACAATCAAGGCGGTGGTAGTACGGGTACGCCGTTTGATTTACGCGCACTCTTCAAGCCTGAGAACATGGCGGCCCAAAACCCTAGCAATCTCGGAACCCCGTCGTTCCCTCCTTCATCTTACACTGCTCCAAGCCCTTTCCCATGTCCTCCACCACATAATCTCTCACCTCTATATCAGCCTAACCCTAATCCTGGTGCTCGCCTGATGGCACTACTTGGTGCGCCTCCAACTAATCAATCCAACGATTCTCCGCCTCCAATTCAGCCTCCTTCTGCGCAATCGGAGTTTCCGTTGCCTACTGGTGTCCCGATTTCACACTCGGAGTTCCCATTGCGCATGCCAAGCCGTAAGGTCCCAAGGGGGAGACACTTGGCGGGGGAGCGAGTGGTGTATGACGTGGCTGTTAGGATTCAGGGCGAAACTCAGCCTCAGCTCGAGGTTAATCCCATCACCAAGTATGTATCTGATCCAGAACTCATCCTGGGGCGCCAAGTTGCTGTCAACAAACCGTATATTTGCTATGGGCTTAAAGCCGGGAACATTCGTGTGCTCAATAGTTATACTGCTTCCCGGTCTCTACTTAAAGGTCACACTGAGGTTTGCTCTCTTCTACGAATTCTGTGTAAATTGTTGTAATGATTTTGGCGCTTGAGATGTAGTTAATCTGTGTTGTTTTACAAATAGTTTATGCTCTGTGATCTAATTATGTTCTTGATTCAGTTTAATGCATAGTTGAGGGGCAAATGTTGTATAGCATGTGATACATAATACACCCTGTTCTGTAATACATTATAGTATAGAATTAAGCATGTAATTCACCCTGCTCAGGCAGAGGAGGTTTGTCTTGGATTTGAGCCTATATTCATATTTTCAATTGTTATCAGTATGATATGTATTTGTTCTTGATATAAATGCCTCGTTGTGGTGGATTCCTGCAACTGTATGTCATTGGCGGTATTAGGACAGTTGCTGTCGTTTTACTTTGCGTTTGTCATCTTACTACAAAAATGTAAGTCAAAGTGTCTATTGTGAACATCAGTCCATGACAGTATGTGTTGCCAAAGTGCTGTATTTGAAATTTCAAGATAGCTGTATAACTATCTGAAAAGGATATGACCCACAGTTAAAAGTTCATTCATCTTTGTGTGTACCAGCACCATTTTAACAATGTTTCTTGTCATTGGAGTTGTATATTGTAATATAGCGAGAACAACAAACTCTCTATTGCTCAAGAAATACGGATCATTTTCTGGATCACAGAGCATGGAGCAAATTTACTTTGATGTATAGAAAAACAGATGTGGTTGTATCTCAGAATCTTCGTTTGATTCCTTTTATCAGAATTTTCATTTTTTGTTGGTGAATCTAGTGCTATATTTCTGTACCTCTATTTTCCCGTTGAGTAACTTCGTTGGTTAACAACCATGTGTAATTACTTTTCCTCCTTCCAGAGAGTCACAGACATGGCCTTTTTCTCCGAGCATGTTCATCTTCTTGCCAGGTATTTTTCTAATCCAGTAAATTCATTTCTACAGTGGTTTTCTCCATGCACTAGCTTATAGGATTCTTTGCAGTGCAAGCATAGATGGAAGGCTGTACGTGTGGAAAATCTCTGAAGGTGCTGATGGGGAAGGTAAGCAACAAATATCAGGAAATGTTGTTGTTGCCATACGTATAGTTGGTGTGGAAGGATCTGTACATCCTCGGGTTTGTTGGCATGGTCATAAACAAGTAAGCCTTTTCATATATATATTAGCACTTCTATAGAAGTTCTTTTATTAATGAATAGTGATTGCTTCCCTTAACTCCGACACAATTTCTCACTAGGAAATTCTGGTTCTTGCAATTGGAAAAAATGTTCTAAGAATTGATATTACAAAAGTTGGCAAGGGTGAAGCCTTTACTGCCGAGGAGCCTCTCGAATGTTCTCTCGACAAACTGATTAATGGTATCCAGCTCGTTGGTAAACATGATGCTGAAGTGACGGATCTATCTATGTGCCAGTGGATGAAAACCCGATTGGTTTCTGCCTCAAAAGATGGCACGGTTTGTCCTGAACTCTTTTCAATCTTTTTCTTTTTCCTGTCTGAATAGGAATGAGGTGTTCCTGAGAAGTGAGAACCCCTAAATAAATGGAGAATTCAACTCAGGGTGTAAACTTTAAAATGCTAAAACTCCATAACTATAAACGATGAGGCTGCTTAGTCAATCAAAGACCTAAAAACCTCTAGGAATAATACACTTATGGTGCATCTGTCACTTAATGCGTAGTAACACGTCAATTGATATTGTCAGGGCAATCATAGCATTAACATCCTAATACTAGCAGTGCCATTTCAAGACTTCAAGTGTTTTTTTGGGTCTTCTTAATCTTACATGTTTTAAAGTGTTGTAATGGTCCATGTAACTGAAAAATTCATGTTCACATAAACATAAATTTGTTATTTTCTAATGCAATATGGACCTTCATCTGAAGCTTCAAATTTGAGGAGGAATTTGCTCATTAAAGTTGCCGAGGAACTTTTTTTTTCTTTTCTATTGACAAGTTTTGCAGCTGGTTTTTCTGATTGAATTCTCTGACCTCAGATCAAGATTTGGGAAGATTGCAAATCACAACCGCTTCTAGTGCTGAAGCCTCATGGTGGTCTGCCAGTCGATGCAGCTATCTTTGTAACTGCTCCTGATAGACCTGATCATATCATTCTCATCACTGCAGTATGCCCATTTACCTTCTGCACTTTTTTCTGTTTCCTGTTGAATAATACTCTCTTTGTAGTTTTTCTTTTTGGCCTAAGAAAGGAATCCTTTCTTTACTTGTTCTGGTTACTTCACACATAACTTCTGTTTCTGCTAGCTTCAGATGTGTTACATACTCAAATGTTAGTATCATTTTACAGGGACCACGGAATCGGGAAGTGAAATTGTGGATTTTGTCAAGCGAAGAAGGCTGCTTGCTGCCTAGTGGCACTGAGTCATGGAACTGCACACAGACCCTAGAACTATATAGTTCTGCTGAGCAAGTTGAGGATGCATTCTTTAATCAAGTTTTAGGATTATCACAAGAGGGCCTTATTCTACTTGCAAATGCTAGAAAGAACGCTATATATGCTGTACACCTGGAGTATGGATCTAATCCTGCTTCTACTCGCATGGATTACTTGGCTGAATTTACCGTGACAATGCCTATTCTGAGTTTTACTGGGATTAGTGATGTATTGCCCCATGGAGACCATGTGGTTAATGTATATTGTGTCCAAACACATGCAATACAGCAATATGCTTTGGACTTATCTCAGTGTTTTCCCCCACCAATGGAGAATTTTGGTTTGGAAAAGTCAGAATCCAATGTTTCTCGAGATGTCTCTGGTTTTCTTGAGAGCTCTCCTGAGATCAAGCTAGCATTGGGATCTGCTTCTTATGCTGCAAATTTGCATGAAATGCCCACTTCAAAACCGGATTCCAATATTATTGCCTCGTTGGTAGTAACTAGCCATGTTGATGTACCTGCTGCATCATCATCTCATCCTCTAAGCCCAAAATTGCTAAGGAAACCTAGTGACTTTCTTGTTGACCCAGCAGTTACTGACTATTCAGCTGCTAGACATATAAATCTCAATAGTTTACCTTCTACTTGTAGTGATAGCATGGTAGAACGTGCAGAAGCTAATTCTTCTGTCATGTTCAAGCACCCACTTCATACAATAACTCCTTTAGAATTTATTAGGGCTACATCATCCTCAGATTCTTACTGTCTTGCGGAGAGTAAGAGTGAGGTGGAAGCTAAGATTCAAGAAGTGGGGGTCACTGGTGGTGCCAGATCTACAGGATTGGAGGTTAAAGACGTGGGTGAAGCAAGTTTTTTACAGGAAAGTAACTTGAGCACTCAAGTAGAACCTCAAATCCGTACAGATAGAACAGAAAATTCCTCTTGTTCCCAGGCATCAGATATTGGAGTTGAAATCAACAGAGAATCTGGGTTGGCATCCTCACCTGAAATCCTTCATAGCTCAGCAATTGCACTAAATGATACTAGTACTGCTTCAACTGCACCCTCTGCTGAAGCTACCCTTACGCAATTAGTATCTATGCAGCAGGAAATGTTGAATCAGGTAATCTTTTATTATCTTTTGCAAAGAGTTTTGACTGCCCTTCTCGCCATAACTTCTGATGAGTTTTCTATGTTTTGTGTTATCCCTGTCATCCCTCCAGCACCTTGGAAACTGTCAAAACTACATGCCAACAAATATTTCTCCTTTATGGACACTAATGCAAACCCCACATAATGGAAAGAGATGAATGTTTATCTTGGCATATGCAATAGGGAAAGTATAGACATGATGTTAGATCTTACTTTTCATGTATCTATGTTTCTCTGTTCTAATGCTGCTATTATTTGTGGCCTTTGCTTTTGTGCAGATTCTCAGTAACCAAAAGGAAATGCAAAAACAAATGTCAAATATGATTGCTGTTCCTTTTAGCAAAGAAGGTAAAAGGTTGGAGGTTGCTCTGGGGCGGTGCATTGAGAAGGCTGGAAAGGCCAATTCTGATGCTATGTGGGCTCATATACAGGAGGATTTTGCAAAACTTGACAAATCAATACGGGAACATACACAGCAGATAACAAGTTTGATAGTAAATTGTTTCAATAAAGATTTTATGCCTGCGCTGGATAAGACATTAAAGAAGGAAATGGCTGCAGTGGCTACAAGTGTAGCTCGTACAGTCACTCCTGTTATGGAGAAAGCCATTTCTTCTGCCATTTCCGAGTCATTTCAGGCTAGTCATTTTGAGCTGTAATCTTTGTTAGCAAACTTGTCTTTTCAGTTCTTGCAGTTGCTAACATGAGGGTTCAATTTCATATTGCAATGCAGAAAGGAGTTGGTGACAAGGCCATCAATCAACTAGAAAAATCAGTGAATTCAAGAGTTGAGGCTATAATTGCTAGGCAAATACAAGTACAGTTTCAAACTTCTGGGAAAAAAGCTCTTCAGGTATAAATATAATTGGCACCATTGTTTCTTGTCTCATTTCCAGCAGGACAGTCCTCTTTGATATAACAGTATTATGATCCTAAGTAACTATTCGCACTCGTCTTTTGTTCCTTCTATTTTTTTTAAATCAAATTGCTGTATTCTCTTCATTCTCATTACGATCCTCTGCACATAATCTCATCATTCTATTCATATTTCCCGCTTCAAAGCTTTCTTTCCCTATTTCCCTTTTGTTCTTGTTGCTCTCGATACCTCATTCTGTTTGAAATGAGACAAGAAAAGACAAGAAAGGGCAATGGTATGTATAGGAAGAGAACCTTTTAGCTTTCATACATCTGGATAAAGTTTTGGCAAACCAACTAGAAGACTTATACATTCACTTTCCCAGAATACAAAGTATAACAGAAATAAATTACTTAAATTGATATAAAAGAATTCCTTTATTGCTTCTTGGATTAGCACACAATTGTTTATGAGAAACTTTACTCTGCTGGCAGGAGGGGCTGAAGTCCATTCTTGAAGCCAGTATCATCCCTGCTTTTGAGCTATCATGCAAGGAAATGTTTCAGCAAATAGATACCTCCTTTAGGAGTGGGATACGTGAGCACATGACAGCTGCCCAGCGTCAAATTGAGTCTGCCCACTCACCTTTGGCTATTACCCTCAGTGTATGTATATATATGTTTTTTTTACTATTCTGTAAAGTTTGTGAAATATAACGTGTTCCTTTTTATATTGAATGATTACTGTATTTGTGTTTTTCTTATGATTTATCAGTTTTGGAGTGCTGCTGTGAATCTAAAAATCGATTCTCAAGCGTTTCAAAATTATCTGTCATTTTGCTTTCATACAAGACGAGTATTTTGGATAATAGTATAATTTTCACTCACGTTATTCTATGATTCTTGTTTTACAGGAAACACTCAACTCAGCATCATCAATTACTCAAGCCTTGCACGGAGAATTGGCTGAGCAGCGAAAATTTGCAGCTTTTGCAGCTGCTGGAGGAAACGCAGAGCCATTACCACCCCAACTCATCAAAGGGCCTTTAGCTGGTCTACATGTTAAGGTTCTTTTCTTTTCTTTTTACATTTTTAAATTCTTTGTTTGGACAGAATCTCTTTCCAACGTGTTGACTTCATTGACTTTATGGCTTACTATAGGTTGAGCAACCGTATGATCCTACTAAAGAACTCTCTAAGCTAATATCCGACCTCAAATACGAGGAAGCTTTCGCTATTGCTTTGCAAAGGAGTGATGTGTCCATTGTCTCGTGGTTATGCTCACAGGTATTTCCCTTGGGTTTTAGTGAGAATACTTGAATCATTTCCCTGTCAATTTTCTTGTTTTAAAGTTGAGCTGCCTTTCTTCTCTTTGAATTAATTTTGCCAGGCTGATTTGCAAAGACTATTATCCACAACTCCACTGCCACTGAGCCAAGGAGTTCTACTTTCTCTTCTTCAGCAACTTGCTTGTGACATCAACAATGAAACCCCGAAAAAATTACTCTGGATGACAGAAGTGGCAGCTGCTATGAACCCAGGAGACCCTACGATTTCCATCCATGTCCGGCCGATCTTTGAGCAAGTGTATCAGATACTGAGCCACCGTGTTAGCCTCCCGACCACATCAGCCTCGGAATTGCGTAGCATCCGTATCATCATGCATGTCATCAATTCAATGTTGGTGGCTTGTAAGTAGACTTGAGCAAACACGGATTCCTCTTTTGTAGCCTGTTTTGCTGTTTATCAGAACAAAAGGTAAAAAAAACAACATAGATCCCTGCAAATTTTTGGTAGTGCCTTAATGCTAAGCCATTTTTCCCTATATCCAGTTTGATTGAATCAATAAATTTATATACAACTATAACAACACAAAAAAGAGCTCTTGAACAGAGGATATAAAACATACGACTTGATAAGGTTTGGCTCCTTTAGAGCAATTAAAAGCTAGACAGCGCTCATCAAGGTAAATTGCGTAGATATGTTGATGAATTTGCATGATCATTTAGACGTGAAATTTTCATACTTTCTATAACTACAGTATTTCTGAACTTGCATGATATGTTGCTTGTTACAAGGTTTTGACTTTCTAACCATACTTGGAATTGAAAATATCTACACTTATTGAAATAAAGTCCAGGTTTGCAGACTGCTTTTGATGGCCTATATCCACTTGGCTAGTTTAGTGTTATCTCTTTTTCTCAGCAGTAAATTCCTTGTGGAAACAATAACCGTGTTGGTCAAAATGTAACTCATCCGAATTTGGTGTATTTAGAAATTTCTGAAGTTTGTCTTTGGATTGTTTGTTGGATTTGTGTAGTTCAATTTGCCAGTTTGTATATGCTTATAAATCAGAACATCGTCCATCAAAACAAACTAACAATTGCACAAGGAAGATTGAGGACATAAATCAGTGGATATTTTCTCTATACAAAAAAAAAACAAACACAATTAGTCAATTGCCTTCACAGATTCAAGCTCTGCAACAACTCGAGCAACCACAGAGGAGCTGAAAAACGAGGCGACTAAACCAAAACGAAGCGAAATCGGATCGAAGACAGCCTACCAACACTGATCACTTTCCCATCTCCGGGTGGTATAAAACCCGGGACGCGACGAAGTTGAGCCAGCCGATCTGGCCACAATCCGCCTCCCAACTAAACCTAACGAAACATCATACACAGCCCTAGCGTTCGGATCCGAGAGCGTCTCGTACGCGTTGTAGATCTGGATGAAATCGCCGCCGTCCGGCGAGCTATCGGCGTCGGCGTCGGGGTGGTAGATCTTGGCCAGCCTCCGGTACGCCTTCTTGATATCGGCCGGCGAGGCGGTCTGTTTCACTCTTAGCACCTCGTAGAGACTCGTCGCCGGCGAGGCCACCAGACATCGGGAGAAGTCGTCGACGGTGGCGGATCGGCACCGGACGGAGGATGAACGGCGGCGAGAGTGGACGGAGGTAGGATTCGGCGAGGGATTGACGATGGCGAATGAGAGGGATTGAGAGTGGGAAGGAATGGCTAGGGTTTGGAACATTGGAATTGGGGGCTTTAGACGGTTGGGATTTGGGGGTAAAATTTGATTACAACAAAATTGGAGGGAGATGGGGCGCCCTTTTATATGCGGCGTTGTGAAGCTTTGTGGGCCCGGTTTTTGCTGCCATTAATTAGATTGATTAGATTGTATTTTTAAATATTTTTATTTTATTAATAAAATACTAAAGGGGCTGAGAAAGAGACGGCGGGAGCCGGCAAAAGAGGGGACAGACGTGTGAGCCAGCATCATTTCCGGCCTGAGAGTTGCTCTATCTTTCTCTTTTTATTACATTAAATCCTTAATCAAAATTGTATTAGTGGTCAATTATTTATTTATTCGAAAATTAAAATTGTTTATTCACTCTTCTTCTCAAAGATCTAAAGGAAGGATTATTTTTTTATTGTATGTCCTCGAGGACACACAATAAAAAAAACAATGTTTCTCAATATCATGGTTTATGGATCAGATTTCTAATACATAATAAAATAATAATACAAACAAACAACAACATTTACCCAGGTAATCCCGCAGTTGCAGGATCTGGGGGGTTAGGATGAGGATATTTTTTTTTAATAAAATAATAATACAAAATCAAAAATATTTTTAGAGTTCAGTTATTTCTAATTTTGTATTCACGTATATCTATTTCATATTCACGTACTTCTACTTCATCTTCATAGTTTTTAATTTACAGGTTAAGAAAAAAATTCATTTAATTCAAATCCTATATTTATTTATAGGGTAATAAAAGAGATTATTAGAATTCAAACGATAACTTTAGAATATTACTTTAGTGTCTTAATCCTCAAATCGGATTACCTAAGGCATATATTAGACTTATCACTTATATGATACTCTTGTGCTATAAAAGAAAAACGGATATTTCACGTGGTAACCCCGAGGTATTGCTTAATTCACAAGGTGTACTAAAGATTGGTATATTTCATACGGTAACCCTAAACTTTATTCCAATTTTGTTTTGTACCCAAAACATTAAACTTAACGTTAACACATGTTTGTTGTAAAGGTTAAGCTTTACTAGATTATTTCCCGTACCTTTTACGGGACATGATCGATAATAATTTTTTGATATATTATTCAAACATAAAAGAATGCATAATAATACTATTAAAAAATTAGATATTATCGTTTATTTAATCCGAAATCGTTACAATATTTTGTTAACCCAAAATCGTGATTTGATGTTAAGAATAAACTTAAATTATTTATTTTATATAGTATGACTTAAACAAAAAGAATAGATAAAATATTATCATATCATTTCAAAATATATTTGAGTAATTAAAAAAATCATATGTGATATGATATGAAATCTCAAGTGAAATGTTTTATTAGCGTAGATATTTTTATGATTAATAAGATTTTTGTATGATAATAGAAATCAAAGATTAAGTTAATTGTGACTTATTTAAATAAATATTTTAGAAAAATAGACTTGTATAAGTAATAATATTTTTTGAAATAAAATGAATATTTTAAGAGATCTTATAAAATTATAATTAAACTAATAATAGTAGAGTTATAGATCAATAGAATTTATATATGAATATTATAACACAAATTTAGTTCATATTTTTTTTTAAGATATTTTCAAATATATTGTTAGATATTTGAAGCTTAAATTATAAATTTATGGGACAAAATAAGGCAGACAAAGAAATATGACGAATGTATATAATTATAAAAATACAATAAAAATGAAAATTCAGAGTGACAAATAATTTTGACAATATAATTATAATTTGTATTTATAAAAAAGAATGTCTAAGAAAATAGTTGAAAAAGATAAAAACTAGGTGATAGAAATTAGGTGAAAATGATAAAAATTAGAAAAATAAAAAGGTAAATGATAGACAATAATTAATAAGAATAAGAAAGAGTTTAAAGTTATTTTTCTAGATTTTATTTTCTTAAATGGAGTGAGGTAAGAATTAACGTGGAGGCTCGAAAAGTCTCGACTTTAATATATAGTATAGATTATCTAATTCCACTTTTAATTATAAAAAAGTTAACTATGAAAAGTTAGGTTTAACATTTTTGGATATAGGATGAAATTGAAATAAAGTTTAGGGTTACCATATGAAATATATCAATCTTTAGTACACCTTGTGAATTAACAATATCTCAGGGTTACCGTGTGAAATATCCGAAAGAAAAACCAAACTAAAGTTGTCTTCTAGAAGGTGAGGGCCCACCCATGTGGGTTGTGGTGTGGTCGACATCTTTCTTATCCCCTAATGAACCCAAGAAGACTCCAACCTTTTGCTTCTATCATGAGATACATCCATTTTTATATACAACTTGCATTACCACACTCGAGTTGAGTGTTACACTTTACCCAACTAGTACTTTCTTATTGAGTGACTAAAGTGAGATTAACGCCTTTTTAATGACTATTCTTAACAACTTTAACTAATTACCCATTTTTCATTAATTACTGTAGTTCTTTCCATGCATGCATCTTATCTCATGTAGCATGTTTTTGGCTCTATTTCATTAGCTTTTCATCACATCAGCGAATTTGGACTTCATACCTAAGCACATGCAACGTTATGCACAGATTGTATGTTAGGTTTATTTGACCAAAAAGTTATTGTATGTTAGGTATGTTTGATCACATCATAGAAGTATAGAACTATGAAATTTGATATTCTGGTATAGATATACCAAGCTATATTTCAAGAATATTTAGTTATATTGGGTCTTTGTTATTTAATTTTGCAAACAAAACCGATAATATAATGATTCAGTATATATATCTGTATGTTTAATAGAATTTTTTATGTGCAGATATTCTTTGGGGTGGTATGTTATTTTTTGATTGACCTCTGAATAAATAAACATTTAACAAGCGTCAACCAAAACAAAACCATGTCAAGCACTGACCGACTTGATTTAAAATTAATTTAAAGTAATTAATTTGATTAGTCATTGCAGGCAAACTTCCAATTCTTTATTTTGAGAAGCCAAAAGCGTAAAACTATATGTAATTTCTTGTGAAAAATATCAACGTAGTACTCTTTTTGTGTATATTGCTAAAAGTCACATGTGATACATGTATACACTTACCTAGTTACATTAAATGAAAGGTAAAGGTCAAAACTAGAGAGGTAGTATTCTTTCGACCAAAAACTCGGCCATTAAAAATGTATGGACAATACTTGTCCACCTGTTTTCTCCTCGAAAGTGTGTAGAAACTCGTTGAAACGTTCTGGCTCGAAGGAACTGTTTTCTTTATGAAGAAAACGGGGAGAACTCTAACTAGTAACTAAATAAAGAAAAAAACCCTAAGAGTTCACAATGTACGAGGGGGCATAACCCTACCCACAACATCATCGATCATACAAAATATGGAGGATGTTCAAAGGCGTCTCCATAAGAACATGAAAACCAATAGAGAAAGAAAAAACAATTTCGGTGAAGCATTCGACGACCATATTCGCTTCCTTGATGACATGAAGAAGTCGGGCCTCCCAGGCCCGCCTGACTAATGGAGTCCTAGCATCTAGAACCCGGTTATAGAGGGGGTGAGGCAGGCTTATGCATAGTTGGACAAGCCCAACAATGACATATGCGAGAATAATGCGCCGGTAGCCTCTCGACCAAGCTAACTTAAGGCCGTCCACTATGCCACATAACTCAGCCATCGAGACGGTACATCGCTCGATGTTATGCACGAATCCAGCAATCCAACTCGAAGGAACTATCATAAACCACATGGGCCCGATGTCGAACTCGTTCCGAACAACAACTCGACTCGGCTCGGGATATTTATGGATCAAGCACACTTTGGGAGACGAACAACTATCTAAAAAGTGTGACAAATTGACAATTCATTTTGGGAAATTTGCTCAAATGATTATCATAAACTTTGATGGGCCTGTAATAAAATTAATGGGCCTTAGTATCCCAAGCCCGCGATGACCCATTATGTTAGGGCTGATTAAAAAACAACTCCAAGCCATTCAACCGATTAAAGGAATGCTTGCCTCAAAAAAAAAAAAGATTAAAGGAATGCTAATCTGCAATTTCTTATAAATCAATGTTATTATATTAGTACTTCGCCCAAATTTGCATATTATTACGTAAAACGCCCACTGTTTTCCTACCGCTGAGTTTGATCCACAGATTCACACACGTCTCAGGCTTGCTCGCCACTAAAACCAAACAAAGAAAAGTGCAAAAAATAATACTCCCTCCGTTTCAAAATACATGACCATATACTCACTTTTTCTTGTTTCATAATACTTGACCATTTCACATTTTTTCTCATCTCTTTCCATTTATACCCCTAATAATTATCTTTTTTTTTTCATAATCATTACACTTTTTCATATTTCTTTGAACAAATAATTAACCCTACATTTGATAGGGGTAATATAGAAATACCATTTTTTTCTTGATATATGTGCAAAGACCAAATGGCCATGTATTTTAAAATGGAGGCAGTATATTTCCTGGTTAATTGGGCAACGGGTCGATTTGGGGTCGTAAAACGAAACGGATCTTTCATCAGCCTCCGAACCGAAAGAGATCCTTAAACCCCCATTCCTGAATTGAAAGCAATCTGTGAACACTAAACCCAGAGAAAAGGGAGGAAGGAGATGTATCAGGGGAGGCTAGCGATGTTTGTAACGAGCAAGAACAAAGCTTTAAATCAAATTTACAACCATCTGAAAAACCCACCTTCTAATGGAGGAGGAGGAGCTTCCAGAATCTTCTCTTCAGCTTTCCTCGGCTCGGCTTCTTCTTCTTCTTCTTCGTCTTTTTCTACGTCTGCCTGTGGCAGAATTGCATCTCTTCATGGTTTCAGATCGTTCTATAAGGTTGTTTACTGTTACTTCCTCAAATTTGCTTGCACGATTGATCTGGTTTCTTATGAAATTTGTTTATATTTCTTGGATTTGAGTTTCAGGAACTTGGTTTTCTCCTCATTTCCGCTGGCATTTGGTTTTTAATTTCTGTTATAGAAATTGGAATATAACTGGAGAAAATTCCATGCCTGAGGGTTTTTGAATGGTTAGTTCATGTATCAGTTAGTTTTAGATCAATTGAGCTTACTAATGAATGAGCGAAATCCAAATGGTGGGTTGGAAGACACGGAATAGCAAAATGAGAAAGCTGGCAGCTTGATCTCATGGGCATTAAGGGTACTGTATCCAACTGGGTACTAAAAATCATTCTTATTCATAGATATTGGGATTTAACAATATATACTTCCCCGGGGAAATTTCAAGCTCTTATGTATTGTGATGTTTTGGTTATGGACCAATGTAGGGATTTAATCCAAAAAGTTCAGTTTGGCACTCATTAATCCTGATGTTTTGATAATGGGCTAGTGTAGGGATTTAGTGCACAAAGGTCTGTTAAGAATATGTGCACAACAGCGGCGGCGGCTTCTGTTACTGCAGAGAAGGAAGGTTTGAAAATGTTGGTGACTGCTGGGCCTCATGCTCGAAAGATGGTGGGGATTTGGCTATTCGGTTCAGCTGCTTGGGTCTTCAGCATGGTTATTCTTGGTGGCGCTACCCGTCTCACCAGATCGGGGCTTTCCATGACAGACTGGAAATTCACAGGCAGCCTCCCACCCTTGTCTGATGAGGAGTGGTTGGCTGAGTTTGAAAAATACAAGCAATCACCTGAATACAAAAGGTTAGCACCCAGATTTATATGTGCAACTCTAAATGGATGTGAAGATTCATGTCTTTATTGCTAAAAGATGGTATTTTCTTCATGAGTTAATCTAATATGTGCAGAATTAACAAGGGGATGAGTGTTGAAGATTTCAAATTCATTTATTGGATGGAGTATGCTCATAGAATGTGGGGTAGAGCTCTGGGCATTATGTTTGCTTTGCCATTTTCGTATTTTATGCGTAAAGGATATATTACTTTACGTCTTGGTACTAGACTTTCTGGACTCTTTGCACTTGGTGCTGGGCAGGGGCTAATTGGTTGGTGGATGGTGAAAAGTGGTCTTGAGGTAATAAAAAATCAGACCCCACCGTATTCTTGAATCCACAAGGTTAATTTTAATCCATATTAACTCATGCATTTTTTTCTTAGGAGCCAGCAACTGAATTCAAAGAGCCAAGAGTGAGCCCTTATCGGTTGGCTGCTCATCTTACATCTGCATTTGCTATATATTGTGGACTCTTTTGGACTGCTCTTTCAGTAGTTATGCCTGAACCACCAGCTGAGTCGTTAGCATGGGTGAAAGGCGCAGCCAAAGTGAAGAGATTAGCTATACCTGTGAGCCTTCTTGTTGGTGTAACCGCTGTTTCTGGAGCATTTGTGGCAGGAAATGATGCTGTACGTTTACATTGTTCTTCACTTTGTCAAATTCATCGTCTCAATTTTAATGATGCTTTATTGATTGATTCTTCTGATTTATACACAGGGTCGTGCATTTAACACTTTCCCTAAGATGGGTGATGTTTGGATACCGGATGATATTCTTAGTATGAAACCAATGATTCGCAACTTCGTTGAAAATACTGCAACTGTTCAGGTAGTAACTCTACTGAACTTTTGCTAATTCTTCTGCAATTTTGAGATGCAACCTTGAGAAAATGGTTTAAAATAGTGACAAGCTACCATGACCTAAACCCAAATCATCTTGGCAAGCATATTAGTTGGAGATTTTCACAATATGCAGATAAATGTTGTTAAGTTTCCATTCATATTGACATCTTAACTCCAATAAATTTGCATCAATCATCAAATTTCTCCAAATTGACACCCTATTGAACAAGCAAAATCCAAAAAATTCCTGACCTTGAGAGTCAACCTGAATTTTGATTATTTCAAAAAAAATCAGGCGATTTAGTAGAATTTGTCAGTCTTTTTGCACAATAGTTTGGCTACTCAAACTCTGGGATTTAAATCGCATTGCAGTTTGATCATCGAATGCTAGCAACTGCAACTTTGGCAGCAATAGGAGGTTTGTGGTGGGCTACAAGGAAGCTGGACATTCACCCAGCTGTTAAATCACTAATTGGAACCACATTGGGAATGGCTTCCCTTCAGGTATATACACTCCTCTTTATTGTCTTGACAAGTTACATTAGTTATTTCCACTTTCTTATGGAGTTTTAATTGTTCTTACAGGTTACATTAGGTATTTCCACCCTGTTGACATACGTTCCAGCGTCGCTAGGCACAGCTCACCAGGCAGGAGCATTAACGCTGCTGACACTGATGCTTCTGCTCACTCACACTGTCAGAAAGCCGTCCCTTGGCCTCTTAAGAACTCTGCCTGCAGTTGCAAAGTCAGTATGATGGTAGCATAGTGTCTGAAGATTTTACCGAGAGTAGTCATTCCTTAGAACTTACAATGTTGTTGGATTTTTTTTGTGTAATTTTGATGGTAAATTGGCTGCTTTGGCACCTGGAGGAACTCAGGTCATTCACAAGAATGTTAAGGACATTGTCCATTTGTCCGTATCTATTTCTTCTCATAGACAGAAGCAGATTTTCTTAAAGACCTCAGTTTAATCTTTTAGGTGATATAACACCTATTATTTGCTATAATTATACTGCATCGATTTGTAACAGACTGTCTAAATAATGATTTATCGGTTTGTTATGAGATTCGTTATTGGATATGCATGTATTGACTCTTTCTAGGTAAATTCTTCATCCATTGGTTACAAATGGAGTATTTAATAAATTGTAATTTTATAGTAATTAATAAAATATAATTCCTTGACAATATATACTAAAATGACAATATTTAGTGATGAGGAAGTATAACTATTTGTCTGGAAGCTGGATTGCTTTCTGCATGACTTCATTAAGTTTTCTCTGAAGCCAACCAAAGAAATATGATTGACACAATTGCACAACAAAATCAGAAAAATAGCAGATAGTTGATAATATATCTGTAACATCAGAAAAATCAGGTAGATGGTTGATAAGAAGTAGCATAACATAGATTAACGACAATAGCAGTAGGCACAAAATCTTGATAAAATCTAGGCACAAAGCTGTTTTTCACCAAAAGGAACCTGGCAGAAAGTTTGATGAGCTAGTTTGAAACACTCATACTGCAACACTGTTTACACATCGAATACTAGTTAAACCTTCCAAAAATTTAGCGGCCTCTTCCACGTCCACGACCTCTTCCACGCCCTCTACCACGTCCCGCTGCTCTCCCTGTAACAACAGTTTTATATAAATTTCCATATGTTTCAATGTAGATAAGATTGTTTGATTCAATGAAAACTAGGTAGTATTTATACCTGCAGTAGGCTTCTTAGGCTTCACTCTAGGAGTTTCTTCAACCAGCAGAGTCTCAAGATTTAAACTGTCGGGCAGGATATAATAGCGGATGTTGTTTCCCCTTACACTAAGGTGATCCAATGTAACAGGATTCTTCCCCTTGACTGTTAGCTTCACTGTCTTCAAGTGTGTGTTCATGCTGATGTCAACCCCTGTCATTAATGAACAAAATTTCAGCAAAAATCAATGCATAGCATAGCATAACAACTAATGCAGGAATTCAGGTTTAAGTGTAAAACAAGGGGACAACAAGAAAAAAGTAGAAAATCCAGATCTTTGAATTAATAAATATATCTAGTTCATAAATTATGTTAAGAGTTGCTAGCAACAAATGTTTTCTAAGGAAAGGCGAAGGAATAATCATGAGAACAAGAATCAGGATACATAAAACTGCCAATCCATAAATATGTTTCAATTAGGAACAATTACACAGACACATTTAAGCATTTACTAGGAACCAAGAAGCCAACTTCTCAGTCTATTTTGCACATCATCTAAGCATTATGTTTATATCACTTGCATGGTAAAAAGCTGCTAAATTTTCCAACATCAAGTAAAGGACACCTATTTAAACCTACAGTTAAGCTAGAAAATTCATTGTACTAAACCAATTCACACTCTGAGGCTGCTTACTCAGCAAGGAAAAACACGCATACCACTAAGAGCAAGCCCTAATGTAGCAATGTCATTTATTTACTATGAATACAGAACTAATCATTAGCACCAAATGCTGATGTACATCCCGTCATTAGTGAACAAAATTTCAGCAAAAAAACATAGCATAGCATAAGAACTAATGCTGGAACTAGTTCATAAATTCATAAATATGACTAGTTCATAAATTATGTTTAAGGATAGCTAGGAACAAAAATCTTTTAAGGATCAGCAAAGAGATTATCACAAGAGCAAGTATCAGGGAGACATAATAAACTGCAAACCCAAACATCTATCAATTAGGAACAATTATACAAACACAACTATGCAGAGCTAGGAATCAAGGAACCAGCTTCTCAGTCTTTTTCTCCACTACAATACATCATTCATTTGGAAGAAGATAGTTAGACGATGTACATTGCCACTAAGCCAGAGAATTTTACTCTTCCAATCGTTTCTTAGCATAATTCCCCACCAGTAAGGGCACATAAATTTGGTCTGACAAGTAAGCTAGAAAGTCGCTGTACTGAACCCATTCGCACTCTTGACTCTGCTAAGCCAACTATCAAAGTAAAGCCACACACAACACTAAGACCACATTCATCAACAGATAGAAGAGACAAATCTAGGGTTTTACAAAACCCTAGATCAGCACAGGACAGATTAAGCAAACAAAAAACTGCGCGGACAAGAGAGAAAATAAAAAGGAAATGAGAGGGGAACCTGTGATGGTGCCATGGACAACAGTGCCGTTCTTGAGCTCAATCGAGACAGTTTCGTTGTTCAGCTTCATCAGAAACCTGTTCATTCACCCCGCATCCGAAGGAGGTTTGTTAGTGCTAAAACTTCAGCGAAATACACAGACAAATTAACACGAACGGAGAACGAATCGAACCTAACGAGCTTCATCGTGGCCGGAGACGGTGGCGAATTGAAGGAAGTGGAAGTGACGGTCGCCGGAGAGTAGCTTTTGTGGAAGAAGGGATGCGAACCAGCGGGCTTTTGCTTCGAAGCCGGAGGAGGAGAGATGTAGGGTATTAGATCTCGACCCTTAACCCCTTGCCTTGCTTTGAAACGACGCCGTTTCTGCGCCCCCCTTTCAAACGACGTCGTCTAGTAATGAAATACGACCGCCCTTCATCGACCTTTATTTGCATAATAGCACCCTTTTATGACACTTTTTGTACAAAAACGCCCTTTTTTTATTTATTTATAACCGTCTACACATTTCACCCGCTGTAGTGATTGGGTTTGATGATCTGTATAGTTTACACTATAGGGTTTTAACCGTTTTAACCCCCACCACATAATATTGTTGACTAGTCAGACTGGCAAAGTCATTCTACATCCAAAAAATTAATAAAATTATTCAAATAAAGGGTGTTCAACCTAGCCACATATATGCAACTTTTCCACGCCAAACTTGAAATAGGAAACAAGCACATGCAGAAAGATCATTAAGAACTTGTTACAATGCTCGAACCATCATAAAAACAGCACGTGCGAATGATGAATCCCCACGTTCCTTACCTTTTCAATGTTACTAACACCAAACAATGCAGAAAGATCAAAAAATGGCCTCTCGCCTTTGTTTGCTGATTCTAAAGCATCAATCTAAGAGCATAGTACTACAGACTCGCAAATTATATCTTCCCAATGTTAGATTCGGGTACTAAGCACTATCAAATCCAAATATGCGGAAAACACCTGCCATAAGAAGCAAACCCAGAATAAGAGATTAATTCCAGTCTTCAGCTTTTGATAAGAACCTTTATTTATATAAAGAGCAGGAGAAGGGAAACTCTTACCCTCGTCTGCTTGATACTTGACCTTATCTTCGCCCGCGTATGCTAGCAAGTTATACTTAGGGTTCCATTCGACACTGTTCATTGCAGCCTTGTATGGTATTTGATGGACAGAGCGTCCACTTTCAACATTTGCCTGTTTAGCATAGAGATAGACCAAGTTAGTCCAAACCAGTCATATAACCAGTTTTCCAATTAATCTTTCAACTCTTCATTTGCTCAACCCTCATAGTATATTTTCATTTGGTATACAGAAATGCAAGCCGATTTGGTCTAAAGACAGCTAACAAGTTCAGGCATGATCCACATCCCTGTTTAGGAGACCATATGCCAAATTCCAGGCAGCTCGCTCTTTTCATAAAGAAAGCAATAGTATGTATCTCTCATGATGAGGCTTGTTTTGAAAGTACTACCAACACGACTTACTATATCAATAAACAAGTCTTCACTGGCAGAAGCAATATATTCTCCAGTGTGATTGAAGCTTATTGTTCGGACTGGCCACCTGAAAAAGGAATCAACAAACCCTCATTTCCAAAATGTGATGTCTAATAATGTAAAAACAACCCTACCGGATTTCCACAAAACAATGCTTTGATCAAAACAGCTTACTCAAGTTTCGTAAAAGTTCGGACACAGAGCATCTCGGAGATGTCCCAGAGGCTGACCAAGGAATCAGCGCTCCCTACAGCAAAATATCTGCCACAATCAAAAGTGGTTAGCTAAAGACAGCGGATACAAATTACCAATGAGTAGTGAAAGTTAAGCACAAAAGAAAGCATGTGCAGTCAAAATATAAATCATTCTTCCATCCAAATCATTGAGCTCCAAGTAAACAAGTTTTAGATCAAGCAATAAAGTACTAGTTGAGACATCTCAAACAACAAACCTTCCCATCGGGTCAATTGCAATGCAGTAGCATCCAGCTGTATGTGCTGTAAGAGTGTCCACTGCTTTTAGAGATGGGTATCCTAGAACTTCAACAGTGCCTAATATGATCACGATGAATGAGTGTCCTAATTATCAGTATTTTACAGAGAATAAAAAAGGCATTGATTAAAACAAGCTTAGAGGCATATCCAAAACTGAACTCACCAAGTCCAGTAGTCAGAAAGAAGAGATCTCCTGTCATGTTCCATGCAATCTCATTAACCTGTGGATAGATGAAATTTGCAGCTCATGAGGCAATAGGTATTTTTTTCTTGCTGAAAGGAAGGATGAAAGTGAGTGGGATTAAGGAGAATTGCAGCATACCTCGTAATTAAACTTACGATGATGAATTGCCTTAAATTTCCTCACATCCAATATTGTCAGTTCATCTTCCTGCAGTAAGTAAGAAGCGAAAGGATCAAATTAAGCTTGGAAGTTAGAAGAGCATGCTATCTGCACACAGATTGCTTACTGCATAATGCTGACTGAAGCTAATGAAGATAAAATGTTCTATTTAGCCAAGGATCATACTACTTAAGAGGTAAAGATGCACAATACCAAAGCATGTACATCTAGAAAGTGGCAATATTTACCCTGTTACCAACAGCTATGTGTGTCCCATCTGGTTTGTATGTAATGTTGATGTTTTCACCACTTAACTCTGCTTGTTGTGAGCATTTTCCACCTACATAAGGCAATCTGAAAGTTATAAGCGTATTTTCAGAAGCAAAACTGAAATGGCATGCCAACGTCTCCAAATTTAATTAAGATGTCAAAAGAATTACCACAATCCCTCTTGTTTTTCATTCCTATATTATACATGTTGTGTTCATAATCCTCCATTTAATTACAATCACTTCCACTCTTAAAATACTCATGTTAGAAAGGTAGAATCACTTTCTTTGCTGCTCAACTTGGAAATCTAGAACTGCCAATTTTGAATGCTCCATGAGATCTAAGAGTCGCCTATATAGGATATGAGTCTAAAGTAGACAATCATTCACTTAAGGTCTAGCAGAAAAAATCCATGATATGCAGGTCGGCAAGAAAATGCAGAATGTTTCTTCCCATTTGAATACGGTCAAACTACGGTGCTACCAATGCATAAAAAAAAAGATTAGAAGCACAAGAACAACATACTGCGAGCATCCCATACACGAACCGTCTTGTCACCAGAAGCGGTGGCAATCAATTCGGAATGCTTTGGATCCCAACACAGCTGGTCCACACTGTCCGTGTGCCCCTTCAATTCAATGTCTTTCACCTTTCCCTACACCAAACACCAATTGGACTATTAGCTACAATGAAACCTGAACATACCGTAGACTACAATATAACTTCAATAATCAAAGACAGATAACCCCTTGATAATGGTATGCATATAGTAAATTTTAAGGCAGGAAAATTAATCATAGCAATAGAATTATATCAGGAATCCTAATCGATGAGTGGAATTGGGGAAAAAACTCACATGTCCATGAGGCTCGATAGTCCATACGCGAGCTGTTTGATCGACGGAGCCGGAAGCGAGCTTCGTCCCCGTGCAATTCCAAGCCACAGAGTGAACCTTCGAATTCCCAGGAGGTGGGATAAACGCATGTCAGTTCAATCAAACCCAAGGCTCCATATTTGAAAATCAAATCAAAATTAGGGTTTCCAATTCGAGAGCCTAATAAGAGAAAAACGGAGATTGGAAAGGGGAAAAGGAGTAAGATATACCTTCTTCTTGTGGCCAGGGAATTCTCTGATATGGAGATTCTTGAAGGGAGTGCTTTCGTCCTTCTTCGCGGAGGCGTCCATTGTTACTCCTCTGCAACTCCTACAAATCGCTACCGCCTCCCAAATCGCAGCGTTTTAGCGGGAAACGGAACTATACTGCCAAGTTGGCGACAGTAACACGGGATCACGTACGTTGCACGTGCACAGCAATTTTGTTTTTAAATGCATGAATATTTAATTTTTAGCAGACTATATAATATAACTAAATAAAATGAGGGTATCCTATGAGAATGGGCCAGTTATATTTTTTCCTTTTAATTATTGGAAATGGACAATAATTCCAACCACTTCAATTGGTATCAAACAAATCCTATTTTTTTTGGGTAGCGTCCAACAAATCCTATTTAAGATCCAGATTAAGTTAGTTTGAAAATTGTCATACTATAAAACATAGTGAAAAAGATTTATCAGATGTACATAAATAAGTTAGTCTGAAATTGTCAAGACAATGAACGTATTATAACAAATATGTATACATGATTAAATAAGGGGCATTAAAATGCAATTTTCTTAAGATGAGTTACTTTCACTTGTATTATTTATAACAAATAATTGTTAGTAATATTGATAGTTTCATATAATTAAGCCGATTTGTAGTCAAGTCAAGGCTTTGAAAATGAAGGTGAACGTCCACGGGGCCACTCCCATAGACTCAAATGATATGTTGTTTGCACTTGGAGCATTGTAGCGTGCTGATCCCTCCAAGCAATGAAAGCTAAGAGAAAGAATGAAAATATTTCTACCAAAAAAAGTTGGTGGGTAAAAGTTAAATAGACCTTTTTTCTATATTTCCCCCCTAAAATAAAATTAAAATGTTATCATATTTCTATTTTATTTTCAAAGTCAAAATCAAAATATTATACCCAATAGTTCATTTATATTAATAGGTCGGTCCGTGGAATAATAGCTCAAACTTGAATAATTGCAATCTAAATGTCTTTATTTCGATACATTAATACTCTCATTATTTATACCTATTTTGAAAAATCGGCATTAAAATTTTCTATTTTTCAGCATCTACATTTAAGTCATTACGGTTTTATTATCAATAATTGACATATAAATAAATTTGTAATAAAATAAAGCATCAATAATCAATAATTGACATATAAATCACGAGTCATACAAAACAATCAAAGAAACAAAAAAATTTAATTTTGAGATGGAGTAAATATCTAACATTAACACCAATAAACAATCAAGGGTAACTGTGTGTAATTTACATGTTTTGCAATAGTGTCTATCAAAAAAGGTTTTTTTTTTGATGACCCAAAAAAAGAATTTTTTTTCTTACAAGTTTACCTAAAGAAGAAGGCGATGAACTGATGATTCCACATAAATAGAAATAGAAGTACCGTATAAATTTAAAAAAAAAAGAAAAAGAATTCTGGTAATGGCAGCTCATTGACCGCTGTAATTTAAGCATACAGTGGCAGATATTGATATAAGTAGGTATAGGTGTCTCTCTCCCCTTCAATAAACACACACCCCCAACCCAACCATCCCACCTTCTCCCTCCCCCACCCTCTCTTCTTCGCTCCGCCGTCACCGTCGCCGTCGCCGGCGTGGAGTTCCGAGCTTCTCCGTCCGCTTAATCAGTCCGTCGACTCAGCAGCAGGAGGATCTGGAAATCATGTCTTCAGGCAGATTCATGGCGTACTCTCCGTCTCCTTCCACCGCTCCTCACTCTCCTCACATCGGCGGCCTCCGCTCCGCCTCCTCTGCTATCGCCGAGCAAGAGAAGTAATTCCTCTCTCTTTTCTCTTTGCATCGCTCGTTATTTATCAGATCTTTCTTCGCCGTTGTTTGTGTGTGGACTGGTGGTTGCTTATGTGGACTGGTTGGATGATTCGGATTTGCTTTTTACTGTTATCAGTTTTTTTATGTGCCTGAGATCTCTGATTTGACTGATAAAACTCTGATTTTTGTGTGCCTCTTTCATTGAATTGGTCACGGAGAAGTTCAGTTTGCTTTTCCATGATGCAGAACTATAGTTTGAGTTTTGTTGCTTTCGTTCGAGCTTTCTGTTGTTGATGCTTATACAATATAGATACACATGTTTGTTGATCTGTGAAAAGGAATTAAGTAGAGCTGTTGATTCAAAGTGTCGTTTATGAATGAGAAAACTGATTTGTCAGCTGCAGATTCAATCGTGCTGCTGCTGTTTTGCTTGCCTTTCAGTTCCTTTTGATCTTTACATGACTTCAATCTGCGTAGTAATATTCGTGATGTGTTCCAGAGCTGAACGATCTGACAACATTTTGTATTCCTTGGCAGATATCTCAATGAGCTGTTGGCAGAGCGTCAAAAGCTTAGTCCTTTCACACCGGTGCTCCCAAACTGCTGTCGTTTAATAAACCAGGGTGAGTTTTCATTGCATTTCACACTTAAAGGATGAACTGCTCAGGGTGCTTTGCTTTATCTTTCTTCTTGTTTTGACAGCAAGGGAAAGATGGCATTGTGTTGCTTTTACACTAGAATCACTTGTGATTATTAAAAACATCGAGTGGATTTTTTTTGTGACAAGTTTAATAAAAGTCTAATTAATACTCTTATGAAGAAAATTGAGCATTCAGATTTGCTTCTAAATTTAATAGGTTTAGGACAGAAATCTTTGAAGTGTCTTGGGCTCAGGAGTAGGAGTTTTGTCTATTTTTATCACCTTATGTCCAAAGAAACAAGTACAAACCAGGTTCAGAAATAATATTGTAAATCTAATATCTTCCTTCTCTTATCAATGAGATGTTGAGTGACTCCCTTCAATGTCAGTGACATCAATCTTTTAACATCTCTATCTCTTCAATGACTCCTGCCCGTTTCTACGGCTGACAGAATGATAACCTTTCGTTATGTATTTCTTCATACTGCTGCACACAGGACAACATAAGTTGTTTAGCTTTATAAATACCTGCTAATTTACTCTATATTTCTAGTATCTTCCTAGGGTACCAATTATGTCATCATCTTTATATGTGATTCCCAACTAGTATCCTCCCTTATGTGTCTCTAAGCAACTAATTTCCTTACTTTGAGAGAAATTAAAAAAAACAGTCGTGTCCAAGTGCTGATGCCAGTTTAATAACTAGTTTGCCCTAAAGAACTGGATTTATTGACTAATTTGTGGTGGCGGCTAGCTACTAATTTCTTACCACATGCTAACTGGTACGTCTTGTTATAAACTGACATTTTTGGAGCAGAAATATTACGTGTAACTACACTGTTGGGGAATGCATCAATTTTAGATCAGACTGGGCTTGAACATTCAAGGCCCCTGCCTTCTGGAGGATTATTTTCGAATGGAGGAACAGAGGTGAATGTATGGAGTCCACAATATCAATCAGAAGTACGGATACTAACCATTGACATAACTCTTGTTTCCATCTAATTTACTGTACAAAACTATTTCTGACTCAATCTTGCTCATTTTATTCTAACTTGATTATTGTTAAGTGTTTATTCTTGTTAGGATTACCCTCCAGTCATAGATGAAGCTAACATAGTCAGGAAAAGATCAGATCTTTTATTAGATCTTGATTATTCCATGAATCTGTTTCTCTTTGAAACACAAACAGAACTTCTTATCATCCAGTTAACCTAGAGGGTTTAATCGAGATTCATTGCATGTTTTAGGAGGATAAAAGGCATAGGACGATGGTGTTGTAGTGTAGTAGGCTAATGCTATTTCCTTCTTGTAAGAATGTACTTTCTTGCAAGTATCTGGTCTCTAGTTGCATTTAATTGATTGTATGTGATGCAGTTTCCTGCACTCATCGTGCATTTTCTTGAAATTTCTATGGAAGGAATTGGTGAGCATTCGGACTTCTGTAAAGCTTTAGTTGGTTTTGTCTATTTAATAAAGTGTGATAGAACTTTGTTTTATGGTTATGAAATCAGTTTACGTTCTAGGTTTGCAATTATTAACACATACTATCCTACTTGGATCCTGCAGATACCAAATCTTTTGCAGCATTCACCATCAACACCAAGCTGGCTCGGGTCTCATAATAATACACCATCTGGCCTTATTGTCAAGAGAGCTATCCGGGTTGATATTCCTGTTGACAAATATCCAAATGTATGAACTACATTTCTTCTTACTGTAGTTTGGCAGTCTACTTATTTTACATTCTCACCTCTTATATTTTCTTGTAATTGCTTCCTTTTGCAGTTCAATTTTGTTGGACGTCTTCTTGGTCCAAGGGGCAATTCCCTTAAACGAGTTGAAGCTGGCACTGACTGTCGTGTTCTCATCAGAGGTCGTGGTAGCATCAAAGATCCGGTTAAGGTACTAGACACTGAATCATCAATAAAATTCCTTTTTGTTTGGTGATTCTTCGAAGTGGAATATTTAGTAAAATGCTGCCATCTGCTCATCTTGATGACCAGAAAACTAGCCACCCATTGGTGCTTATGTTGACTCAACTAAGTTGAACGGCAGTAAAAAACTTATGACTGTAACAACTAACTAGCCAGGACACTTTTATTAGGCTAACAAAGATTTATAGTTCCGAAATGTATGTTAATAATCTATCTTGAAAGATTATGATATATGTCCACGTTTTGTGGATCAAATCTATGTATTTGATGTGCTCATCCTTGCATGATGTATAGTTACACATCATGGAAGAAGAAATTTGCTATGCAAATGTACAGTGCTATTAATGTTATAAAATCTGTCTTATATGGTGTGTTGAGTCATAAAATTTATAAAGTTGTTGTCTTCTGCGATCATGCCTTTCTTTAATTTCATGTGGGGCTCACTTGTAGGAGGACATGATGAGAGGAAAACCTGGATATGAACATCTTAATGAACCTCTTCATGTTCTTGTGGAGGCTGAGCTTCCCGTTGAAATAATTGACAACCGGCTAATGCAAGCACGGGAGGTACTTGAAGAGCTGCTTAGGCCCGTGGTAAGTAATACATTAGCCCTGATCCCAATCATTGATAAACTGCTTTTTAGCTTAATTGAAATGAAATTAGATTGTAATTGCACCTTGGACTAGAACATGTACTAACTAAGCACTACTGATTTAAACCTTCCAGGATGAGTCTCATGATTTTTTCAAGAAACAGCAGCTGAGAGAACTGGCATTGCTAAACGGTACACTTCGTGATGATCCCTCGCACATGTCTGGCTCTGTATCTCCTTTCAACAGTCTGGGCAATACAAACATAAAGAGAGCCAAGACTCGGGGGTGAAAACTTTCCCAGCTCAGTTTAAAGCCACAATATGCTCTTGGTAAGTGGGTTACTATGCGTTTGTTAAAACCGAGTACGTATAGCAAGTTCCCGCTGGATACTTACTCTTACTCCTCCCAAGTCGTCGCCACCCTACTGCCATCGGGGCACTAGCACTCTTCTGAGTGTTCAGTTCTTAACAACTTCGTTTCCTCAGTTTGGTCTTCATCCAATCTTCTTCAGTGGAGGTCCGTGGACTTTAATCCATTTTATAATGAAGAATATGACCATTTGTCTGTGTGCTTTGTTAGGGTAAGTTTGGATTTAGCAGTCTCGTCGTCTTGTATTATCCTGAAGCTATTTATAATTACCGTCTACAAGTGTTACTTAAGCTCTGTAACAGTGACAGTTTTGCTAGGTCTTTTGGAAGGGTTTTCCTTCTTTTTGTCTTTTGGGAATGCGGGGAGGAGTTAGAATATAGTACAAAAAGTCTTGGTGTCAATTGTAAGACTGCTCCTTTGGTAAGATTGGTTAAATGTCATTATTACTAATGCTTGATTATGTAAGAACTACCTTCTATAAGTCATCAGTTGTAAGTTGGGATTTGCTGTCAATTGTCTGCACACTTAAGATTTCATCCCTTTTTTCTATTTGTCGGTATTATGTCCTTGTCTCACTCTCTTACTAATAATTGAGATTATAGGCCATGTTTGATTCAGCTGAAATGAATGAATGACAAGCATCAGAATCACGTTTTGGGATATGCTCTGCTGACTTGTACACCCTGTAAAGGTAACAGCTTGTCTCCCTTTCTTCTCTCCCAAAAAAAGTGGACATCCTTTTTCAATTGGCGTTTACAAAAGCTTGGAAGTGAAAATAGAGTAATTTCCTTTCACATTGAAAATGACACTCACTTGATACAAAAACTCAAAAAGAAAAGGAGAAATTGAATTCACCCTTTCATATACGGCAATAGCCAAACAAAAGCTCGCAATAGCACTAGAAGTTTGACCGATATAGTACATACAATAAAAAAAAAGGAGACATGATACAATTACAAATGACAGATAATATTCTGGTTGGGACCTAGGTGTGAACTGGAAAAGTGATGGAAACAAAGTGGGTTTCTTTCAAATCTTTCTTTGATGTAATAAGCCTGTAATTGCGGACAGTGGAGGGGGAATATGTTGTTGGGACATAAATGTGTATCCATGAATATTCAATATATGTACTTTTGGACAGTAATTTGTCGACCAAGTTAACTATGATATGATTACCATTATACGATGATGAGTGTATGACAAACTAGGCAGGTAAGCATCCAGGGAATACAAATGTACGTTAATCCATCAAACTGTCAATGTTTTTAGATAAACAGTTGAAAACCAGCTCACCCGAAACCCTACACATTACAAGCTATATTGTCATCTAAACTTGAGGATTGTTAAGTCTCTAGGGCTGATAAACCGGAGACATGTACATAAGCTTACTGAGATTTCTTAACCTCGACAATGGGGGTAACTAGTTGTTCATGCCTAGTGCAAACGTGTGAGTTCAACCAACACTGCAACACATAAACGCATGAGTCTACGAGTCCAACGCATAAAATAGGTAGTCCGCCATATTGGATATAAGGAGTTTCTTATGTTCAAGCTTTTGATGTATAAATTCATATTCTAACAAGTGTTTAACTAGTTCTCTTTTATCGATTTCAATTCATATATGTCGGAATAATATCACAACCATTATGGTTAAAAACTTTCCCATGTATAGTAGCATGCTTCGATGTTACCAATGCTCATTCGCATTTCGCACCCATTATGGTTAAAAACTTTCCCATGTATAGTGTTTAACTAGTTTTCTTTTACCGATTTCAATTGATATATAAGTCGAAATTTGGAATAATAACAAGTTTTAACCAATAGGGTGAAAACTTTCCCACCTATAGTAGCATGCTTCGATGTTAGCAATGCTCATTCGCATTTCGCACCTAGGCGCCACTGCACTTGTTGTTCCCAGTTTCCCACAAGAACTTCAACCCTATTGCAAATTTTTCTGATAGAACCCTATTGTCTATTGATACAACACAAGATTAGGAAAAGTATTAGACCAACCTAAGTTTGAAGGTTGTCTTCAGTCAGATTTTATGGGCCGCTCATTGGGCCGACCCTCTTGATGACTATGGCATTGTTTAATGGCCTTTTGACTTGCTCCATTCCTTACAATTCACTTGGGATTTTTATATATACACCTCATTTTCTCTTTTGTTCGATTTATCATACACAACACAGCACAAGTGTTGAGACTTGGGAACTTGTGTACCATTGCGCTCTGCTGTTTGAACCGGTTTTTTGTCAAATTCTAAAATTTAATCCTCACAAATAGCCGGTTTTTACCGTTAGAGGGGTATTTATGGTATTTGCGCACCAAGTTTTTTTTGAAAAGAGGGGATAAAACAACTCCCTCGCCCGTCGACGCCTTTTCCTCTTTCAACTTTCTGGCTATTCCTCTGTCACTCTCTTTGTCGATTGCTCCGTAGTTCGATCTGCAATTAGCGTAATGGAATTGACACCGGAAGTACTCTCGAACCCAAAGAAAGCTAAACTGGTTTTCAATAGTCTAATACAGATACTAGAGACCCAAAAATCGCAGCTCGAAACCCTAACCGACGAGCGCAAACGCCAAGAAGAACGAATCAAAGATGCATATGATAATTGGCTCTCTGGTATTCGGATGTTGAAAGCTACAATCGACCAGGTAAGCCCCAATTTCTACAATTTGTGACTTCGTCCGGATTTTTTTGATTCTAGGGTTTCCTCGTGCCCTATTCAATCGAAGGGGTTTATAGAAATTTTGGGAGGGTCTGAACTCTGAGTTTCGCGTTTATAGTTGAAGATGCAAGCGAAATTGTCTGAGATGGGACGCATGGTCGAAGCTGCAAAGACAAATCTGGTATTTGGTCTTAAGATGAAAGAGGAATTGGTCTACAAGCTCAAATTAGGTATTGTGTTTTTTTTCGTTTTTTTTTTCTAGCCCAATAGCGTGATCTGCTTCTTTTGTTTTCATTCCTTCAATCCTTTTTCTCTGTTGTGATGACAAACTCAAATCTTTTATTAGCAAATTACTTTTTCTGAGACAAGATAGCATTCGTATCTCTAGTCTTTGCTAGATCAAGCATGAGGTTTAAAATAGATTCTGCAATGCCTAGAAATTTTGGATCTTTAGTGTGCAGCCTTGCAACTGCAACATTCTCTAATGATCTTGTCATGCTCTATGGTGTTGGTTGTTGTTTATCTTGTTTAGAATGGTCATTATTCTTTAAATGCATTTTTTGTTACAATCTAGCCACTGATAGGGTCTCTCGATATATGATAAAATGCAGAGAATGCGGAGGATGAACTGGCTGATTTCATAGAGTGGTTTGATATCCTCAGCCATAAATGTCCTGATGGAAAGGTGCTTTAATATTGACTGAAATTATACAAATCAATTATTCCTAGTTTGCTGTAATAGCTTAGCGGTTCGGTTCATGTTGTGTTTTCAGGATGTATCCCCAGAAATGTTGCTTGCAGTTACAGATGGAAGTGGAGGAGAAAATGGCTCTTCAAAGTCTGCTAGCTTAAAGAAGGTTGGGCGTAGAGCACTGGAGAAAGAAGTTGAGAGGCTGAAATGTGAATACGAGAAGTTGTCCATGAAAAAAAGCTCAGAAGTGTCTGCGCTATCGTCAGAGAAAGAATTTGCTTGGAACCAGTATAAAGAAATGGAGAACAAGTATACCACTCAGCTCAAAGAAAAGAATGATGGTGTGAGTAAGCTTCTGGAAACTGTGGAACAACTGCAGTCAACAAGCAGAGAGAAGGATGCAGAGATTGCAGAATTGAAGGCAAAGCTTGGAAAAATGGTGGTTGAGGTCAGTAAGAAGGATGTAGAGGCTTCCAGAATGTTGGAGGAATTGAAGACCCTTAAGAAGTGCAATGGTGAATTAAAAACTCCTGTTTTGAGGGGTTGCAGCAGTAAAGCTGTAAGTTCCGAGGGGGGTAGAAGGAAGAAGAGCCCTCCTCCTCGCTCTAGATTTTCCACTGCTGAACCGAAGGCTAAGGCTAAGGCTTTGGCCTCGGATGACGAGCATGGGAGCAAGAGGACTACAAGAAGCGCGAAAAGAAAAGAGTATTCATCTCAGGTATAGTGTGTTCTGTTATGCAGAATGACTGATGCACTTACTTTTGAAGTTGTAAGTTCCTGTTGACTAATAGCTTGAACATTTTTGTGCTTACTTCTCAGGATAATAAAAGAGTTAATCTTGATGAGGAGCTCCCAAAACTGTTCTCATCAGATTTCAAGATTCCGAAATTGAAGATCTCATCTCTTCGTTGAAGTATGATGGGCCAACTACTTGGTTGTATTGTACTTGGTTAAATTCTAATTCAAGGACAAGTGATCAGAATATTTAATGTCATTGGTTTATTTACTCATTGTCTGACTTGGACAAAGGGGAATGAGCTCGATGTGCAAATCTGTGGTTGATAGTTTTAGGGCGGGGGATGCAGCATGACTATTGATAAGAGTAGATTACATATCCAAGGGCATGAGAATTGTGAGAAGGATGATCGTTCTAGTTGTGATTACATATCGATGTGTAATCAATTTTTTTCCTCAAGTAGATTATATTTATATATGGTGATTTTGAGAAGGATGGTCGTTCTAGGGTACGTGTCTACGTGGTAGTTACAGAATAGTTGTGATTACGGCTAGCACTTTGGCGGATTGTTATGTCAAAAGCCAAATTGATTAAGATAGTTGATCGATCAGTAATTGTAATTTGCTCATGTATCCAATTCTTCTGAATCTATCAACTGTGTACAAATAACTCCTTCCTCCAAGGTTTCATATTAGGTTGATAATGTGAGAGAACGATTGCAAATCATTTTTTTATGTGTGTTATCTACGACATATCAAAATGACAAATCGCTTGCAAATCATGCTTAATCTATGTCTAAGATAAGAAGAAGAAAAAATATTAACATAAAATAATTGATTGTAAAATCATGTTTAATAAATCGGTTCCAACTCAAGTCTATCTAACTCTGGTGCTCAAAAAAAAAACATAACTACTATTTGTAACACACTAAAATCACTAATAAAACATTAAATTTATCTAATTTACTAAGTGGTCCTCTACCAAAGAACTCATTTTTCGCTCTTCAACCTGATAGAATGGAGGATTCGTAAGGCAAAACATGCAGAGGCATTGCAATTAATGGTGGGAAGAATTGAAATCTCAAGTAGAGGCGTTGAAATCTTGAGCATGATTCACTGAATTAGACAATTTAATCTTAACACAATTGGTATTGTCTAGATATTGATTCAGATATTTAGCAATTCTTTTTCATGTGTGCACTGCGTTTCTTCTACAATTGATTTTGCAAAGGTTGCCTTTCAATTAATGGCTCTTTCGACACAGCGGTGAGGACGCAATAGCAATGGGAGGACGGTCGACATCGGTAACGCGGCACAATTGGTGTAGCACAATGATGACGGTATGTGATTGCAGTACGTAGGCAAGTTAGGGTTTTCCAAATAAGGAAGAAGATGGACATATTTTGGGAAAATAGGGTTGGATAATTAAAAATTACAGTAGAAAACTAACTTTCCAATAAAAATATTAAATTAAGGACTTCTCAATAAATTAGACAAATTTTGTGTTTGATTAGCATTTTCAATGTGTTACAAATAGCATGCCCCAAAAAAAAACGGAAATTTCGCCTGGTGCCCCTAAAGTTAAGACAATTTCGTATGGTGCCCAACCCTTTTCATTATTTCGTGAGGTAACCCCGAGCTTTTTAAACTTTTCGCCACATGACCAGCTGTTAGCATTAGCCTTACAAACGTTAGTTCTGTAAAAAAAAGACCAGTTCCAGGAGACGCGTTGGAAGTTTCTGCGTGCAAAAATGGGAAGGCGAGTTCCACGACTTCATTACTGAGATTGAAGACATTGTTTTGGAGCGTGAGGAGGCGAGATTTAATTCACTCGTTGGCTTGCTTATATGTGTTCGCTCTCCTATTGAACGATGACGAGATGCGGTGGTCGACGGTGTCTGCTGCTCAAATCGACAACGACGACCATTTCTACTTTTAGGGATTGAGGTAAAGACTATTTTTTTTTATCTGGTTATGGCATAGGGATTTAGCATTGAGATATTCAGCTATTTGGTTGGGATTTAGCATTGAGATGTAATTTAGGGTTTGAAAATTGGAAAGTTTTGGAATGTTGGAGAGTGATTTTTGGTTCGTCCTTTTGTTATTTTCGATATTTTCATATAATTGATTGATTCTTGATTCTAGTCTATGAGGGAGTTTGTTACTGGTATAGTTAGTTGAATGAAATCTGTTTCTATGGGAATTATGTAACCAGTAAGAAGTTAAGTTAGCTTGTTTTAGTTCTTGTTTTAGTTTCATGAGCTGGTTTATGACAGCACTAGTTTGTTGTTAAGCATATAAGCAAGCACTGGTTAGTACTTGATCATATATTACTTGTGTTAGTAATTGAGTTAACCTGGTTCGTATATATGTGAGTATATAGCTTTTTTCACAGCACTAATTAGGCTATCTCAATTGGTATGAAGGACAAAAAAATTGTTTTAAGAGTTAAGCTTGCAACAAATGTGGAACATTGCTATAATGGTGGATATTTTGATACTCTAATGGGTATGAAAAGCAGCGAAGTTGTACTGATGCTGCTATTGTAATGTTGTGTTGGAATAGGTTTCGCAAACGAAAGGAAAAGGAGTGATAGATGGAAGTTTGGGCTCAAGCTACCGATGTTTGATTAATTTTACAGGTAAATAGAGTTCTTCTTTGTTGAATATTACAGCTATTATATAACATGATTGTTTTCTATTTGTGGTTTCTGGTGTTGCACAACACATTACATATGATAAAAATTTAAGCTCTTAAGTTGAGCTTGCTTAAAAAACCCATTGTTACTACTTTAATGGTCAGATGGTAGAGACACAATTCAGCACATGAGGACCTACTGATTTCAATCATGCTTCTCTTCCTTTCTTCTACATTAATTAGACTGGTATTGTTGTGTTTGGTGACATTTCTTTTACATTAGCCTATTAGCTCAAATGGTAGAGCAATGTATTGTATACATGGATGTGGGTTCGAATCCCATATAGGCTTTTTTTTGCTATATGCGTCCCAAATATGTGAGTTTCAATTTAGAGATGCACTTAATTTACTTAAATGATTCGTGAATTGGTTATGCCTGTGTGGGATTTGAACCCACATATTTGTGCATAAGCACAATACTCTCCCAGTTGAGCTAACAGGCTAAAAACTTTTGATGAGCAAAGATAAGCCTACAATTATTACATATAGTGATTTTTAGCTACACGTAAATTTATACTTGCTTCTGGGATATGTATAAATGTAGACAAATGTTAAAAATAGGATGGTAGGAATCCAGTAGACAATTGTGACTAAAAAATGCAGTAGTAAGTAAGTAGCAATGTTTTTATTCAAAGTTGATATCAATACATTATACTGTTGGCAATCAAACACAATTCTACCAAAACTTGCAATGTTATATATTTCATAGGAGTATACGTGTTATCTACATTCAGTGATCAATAAGGACGAGCTTAGTGTTATCTTATTTCTTAGTTTAGTTAAAGTATCGTGAAATTAATTTTTGCTAGGGTGAAGTTTTATGTATTCAAAATACACTGAAGAAGATAAGAAATAAGACAAACATAACAAAAAGCTTACATTAACGAAAATGAGTAAATGACTATTATGTTTGATGAATGCTAAATGCTAGTATGGTTTCAATCAAAATTGAACAGCTATCACCAGATCTTCTCAAGTTTGTTGCAAACACATATGGCTCTCTTCTCTACTAATATTGTTAATCAATTGTAGTCTATAGTTGCTCCAAACTCAAAGTATTCATGACAAGAACAACAACCATGTACAAGTAAAGAGTCAATTCGATCTGTGTTTATATCCAAAAAGCTATATTTGAGGAACACACATGTAGTTCAACTAAATAGCAAACTAAGCAAAGTCAATTCAATAGCCACTGTTGAATCACTAAATTTTCAAACCCTAAAATTCAACCCCTTTAATTTGAAAATCCAAAATTCACGCAATTGAGAATTAAAAGCATGAAATCTTATCTCAAAGATTGCTTTGATCACAGGTGAGGTGAATCACAACTAGCCCTTCAATACATCTGCTAGTGTGTACGCAGTTGTCTCGGGCTCCGGCGCAAAGTTGTCCTAGGCCACCTCATCGTCCATCCCTTTTCCAGCCAAGTAGTCAACTCCGTCGTCCTTCGTATGAATTGAACCTATCCTACAGACCACCGTTGAACTTCATCGGAAGAGGATAAAAGAGAATCACCGAGAAGCCATAAGAGAAGAGAGGAAAGAGGATAAGACGCGGATGAAAATTCCCTTTTTGACCCCACATATAACGTTTTTAGCTGATGCGAACGATTGGGTTATGGGGCGAAAAGTTTAAAAAGCTCGGGGTTACCTCACGAAATAATGAAAAGGGTTGGGCACCATACGAAATTGTCTTAACTTTAGGGGCACCAGGCGAAATTTCCGAAAAAAAAAAGTCTATCCAACTCACTCCAATTTTGATCCTACCCTTCCTACACACTAAACTAAAGTACTAAACCCACTAACCGGGCCCACTCAACTAGGCCGGTTCAGTTAAGGCCCGGACCGGCCCAGCCCATCTAATATTTCTACTCTTTCCTCTGTACCCCACAACCGTTACATGAATTTTTTTTATACATTTAAGAAACTTGGGCAAGAGGTCATCAAATTTCAATCTCCACAAGTCTATATTTTTTTTTTTGGCCTTTCTCAAACTTCCAAATCACATTTTTTGGTCGGAAACTTCCAAATCACATTCATCCAAACGATCTCTCTCTATTCTGTTTCTTTCATCTTCATAAGGTAGAATTAAGGTTAGAAAGTGCAAAGAAGAATAAGATGGGTCTGATTAAGAAGGGATTAGTGTTCGGATTAGGTGTACTATATGGGGGATGTACGTAGCCCAGAACTACTACGTGCCTGATATCAAGAAAACACTCGACACTTTCATGTCCAAGGCCAAGAAAATGGATCGAGGAGACTCGTCGTAAGGATCTCGACGCCGAGCATGGCAAACCCAAAGACACCCCCAAAGCTTGAGTCTTCATGGTCATGTGTGTGAGTACGTTTTGATTGTCATTCTACTCTAGTTATAACGTAGAACTGATTTCTTAGTCTTTGTTTTCGTTGGCCTTCTACGGAGGTTTTAGAAGATGCTTGTCTGCTATATATGTTTTGGATGACGATTATCACTAGTTACTAGCTTAACCTGTCGTGCCATGCACGACTATTTCACTTAAAAATATTAAAATAAAATTATATATTTTATAATCAAATATTTATATGGAAAATGTTATATAAGTTTTATTATATGGACATGTTTTTTATAATTTCAAAAGATTGATATTGTTTTTGAAGTTCATATAACTCAAAATATATATATATATATAACAGATTTTTTTTCACTCATTTATATATTTTTATAAAACCTGATTATAAGAATATAAATTGATATTTTACTTACAATTTTTATCATAGATCAATAACGACTATCATAAATGTAAATATAAGTAAAAGATTTCATCCACTCTTAAATTGATAAAGTTTATAACAAGTTAATAGAAAATGTCAAAAATCACAAATTTACTTCTATTAAAGAAATAAGTTGAATCCAATATTCATAGATTTTTCTTAATTTGTGTGTGAAAGATTTTTCCCTTTAATGCTTTAAAAATTAATAATTGACAAAAGTTTTTTCATATAAGTAGATAAGAAGAAAGACAATAGGAAAACCCTATATAATGTGAATAATAAAAATTAGCTTTTTTTTATATATGAGGTAGCGTCAAAATTAATGTGGTGGTTCAAAAACAACCACTTGTATGTTTGTATTAGGAAAATAAAGAGCATTTGTATAACTTGAGAAAAATTGTGGGATTTTTTTGTAAATAAGTAAAAATATGAAAAAGATGTACGTTATCAAGATATAAATCGAAATTATTATTTGTCTAAAAAAGCCAAGATTGAAAAAAATCAAATAAAGTGGATCATGTAAATATAGAAAATAATTAACTTAAGCTTAAAAATGATAAGTTTATTCAAGTAAATCAAATAATAAAGTAACAAAATTAGTATTTCTATAAAAAAAATTAAACTTTATCTTAAAAATTCTAAATTTAATTAAGTAAATCAAATATAATTAATTCATAGTAATTATATTTCAAAAACTCAAGATATATATTATAATCATGTTTTTCAATTAAGTGATATATTAAAAAAGATAGAATATCTTACCAAATTTCAAAAATTTGAATATATCTTTTACATAAATAGATAAAAATAATTTTATCAAATTAATTGAGATACCACAAATAAAAACTATTTTTTTAATAAAAAATACGGTGGGTCCAAAATCAACTTTAGAAAAGATAAGTGATATATTTAAAAGATAGAATATCTTACTAAAAGTTGAAAATTTGATCATATCTTTTACATAAATTGATAATAAGAAATATAATTAGATTAATTGAAATAACATAAATAAAAGATATTTTTATCAAATATGCAGTGGGGCCAGAATCAACGTGATGACTCGAAAACAATCGATACTTTATAATATATATTGAATATGGATAGATAATATTAATATTCAATTTTTGGTGGAACATTTACGTAGCATATATTATAGGTTATACAAAGATAAATGTTAGGAAAGATCAAAGGGGTTGAAACACAACGTACAAACAACGTTGATAATTTTTGGTAGCTATTTACAAAGATTAAGCTATTAAATCAAAGGGGTTAAGCTATTAAGCTATTTACGTAGGTATTTTTGGTGGATAGATACTATGGATAGGTAATTTTGGTTAAATATATGTATGGATAGATATTGTTGATAAGGTAGTTAATTAAAAGATTGAAAATCTACGTAGCAAAATTATGGTAGTTAATTAAAAGGCTTTAAACATTATATTGGTTAAATATATGGTGGGGCCAGAATCAACGTGGTGGCTCGAAAACGGTCGGCTTTTATAATATATATTGATTGATTATGAATGTTACAAAGTTTGCCATGTTACAAACATTCACAAATTCCTTTGCTAGACAATTAGAGCCGGTCAATTGGGTTGGGTCCATTATTTCGGGTTTTGTATTGGTTCGGGTCAGGTTACATGTCAAGCCAATTGGTCAAATACTCCTGGGTCAGAATTGAAGTTCGAGGTTTAGTGTGGCCAATTGGATCGGTTTTGCCAGGTTTGATACTTCATTGGGTTATTGTGTGGTGAGTTCGGGTGAGGTTTGACCGCTCTATATACAATCATATCATACAATTCCAAGCTCATATATATGGTTTAACTATTTCAGATTGCACCAAAATAAATTTCATACCCCTATTGTTCAACTGTCAACTATGCTTATATTAAAACAATTCCAAGCTCATATATAGAAGTGTACAATGATGAAAATATAGCTCATATACATATACATAATTATATTTTCAGAAAACATGGGTACTTTAATTTGGCTACTTATATATGGTGAACCAGTACGTGGAGTATTCATTTGAGGAGCTCAGAGCTGGATTTGATAAATAAATTAAATGCGTCTTACCTTTGGTTATATGTTTGCAAATAGGGTCTAGCACTAGCGTATTAGCATGTATGCCCACAAAAAAGTTGGTAGCGTAAAAAATGTCGTTAATTAGATTAAATGTGAAAAGGGCGCCCACTTTCGTTATATAACCGTTCCTTGGTGTGTTGGAAAACCATCGGGCTTTCATCATATGTCGAGACACTTGAACCTTATACGATGGGTGGACAAAGATGAAGACGCTCGGCAATAAACATGCCATTTCAACAAGTTTTTCTTCTTAATGTTGACTCCGTAATGAATTTTGAAGTCGAATTGTGTGTATGTACGTGGCCCCCTGAACTTGCACACATTAGTCACTTTAGCACCTCAATTCATCGGGTATTCACTTTGACACCTAAACTCAACGTTTTGTGACCGATTGGACATCTGGACGCTGACATGGCAAAAAAAATGCCACAAGATTGCCACCTTGCATGCATGTTATTATTTAAATAGATAAAAAAATAATAACAATAACAATTTTAAAAAAAAAAAAAGAAAAAAGAAAACAAAACCCCCCAATTACCCCTCCCCTTCTTCCCGTTCCTCCTCAACCACCCAATCCTCACTCATCCCCTTCTTCCTCCTCCACCACCCAATCCTCATGCGCCGGAGGTCCGCCTTCTCTCCGATGACCGAGGTCCTGCTGTCTTCCATCGGATCCATCGCCTCCCGCCCTCCGTTGCGTCCTAATCTGGGTCCGGCGAGGTCGAGAGAGAGTTAGGGCGGTCGTCGGGGCCGGGGTAGCGTCGGGAAGGGCCGGCGAACTGGTGCGAGCCAGATCTGGGATAGCGAGGGCCGAGCGGAGTGAGTCGTGGTGGTGGCGTGAGGCGTCTCTGTGGGTGTGGCCGTCGCCGGATAGGACCGGCGCCCGGCGGAGTCCTTTGCAACTCCGATTAGGAGAAGAGGGAAGCCAGAGGGCTCGGGGAGAAAGTGGAGAGAGAGAGAGAGGCGGGTGTGCGAGAGAAGGGCGAAGAGGGCCGACGTGGTGGCGGCGCGGGCTCGCCGTCGGGATATTGGCTGGGAAAGAGGGGAATTACAAGGCAGTCGTGGGGTTACAAAGGAAGAAGAAGGGTGAGGGGTGAGGACTGATAACACTAAATATATTATCCTCTATTATAAGAGTTTTTTTTTTTTGAGCAGCTAGGTGGCACTCTCGTGGAGGAAAGGTAGGTTTGGGGGCACTTAATTTTTAATTGGGTAGATGGAAGAAAAGGGGGAGTTTATTTCTCTTTTTTTTTTAATTTGTTATTGTTATTGATTTTTTATTTATGTATATAATGATGTGGCATGCAAGGTGGCACTTTCGTGGCAATTTTTTTTGCCATGTCAGCGTTTAGGTGTCCAATCGGTCACAAAACGTTGAGTTCAGGTGTCAAAATGAATACCCGATGAATTGAAGTGCTAAAGTGACTAATGTTTGCAAGTTTAGGGGGTCACGTATGTTTTAAGCCATTCAATTTGTATAACAAACTGCACTTTATTGATCTAAAAATTTGAAAAACTAATTTTCTCTTAAAACTATCGAGACATCGCTTACCCCTCATCGAACAAACAAATCCCTATTTGTATAACAATACTTATGTATAACAATTAGACTTCACAGGCTAAATCCTCCGAAAAAAAACTCAAAAAATTCATGCGGATAATCTTATCCCAATACATATGATAAAGATCCGAGATAGGCCCCGGAAACACTTTATCAGACTCCTGTGGGGCTAGCATGGACGTCGGTGTGGTGGTCATTGGGATCGTCATCGTCGTTGCCGTACTATTCGACTCCTCATACTCTTGCTCAATCTTCAATCTCTTAGGATCCGTATCCGACCCGAACCCGTACTCTAACCCTTGACCCTGCGTTGCTTCATTCCCTTCCTCCAAATTTTGCGCGAGGGCGACACTAGCGGTTTCGGTTTCGGTTTCGTGTTCGGGGCCATGGTCTAGGCAATGCAATCCTGCCTTTCTAGTCCCGATCACCATTGCTATTGATCTAGGTTTTCTGATGGTAAAGTACAAAGGGATCGAATCAATGATGGATTCAAGATCGGCATCGGCATTGTCCGTTGACGGCTGACCGACAAGTCTTCTTCGATGGCCTCTTCTTTCCGACACGTTGTCATGGCCGCCACGGCCACCTCTGATGTTAGTTTTACTTTTCTTGGGCATGATAGAGAGAAAATCTGCGTGCGTAGGCGTTCAAGTAGTATTTCGGAGTATCAACACAAGTGGGAAACATGACCAAAACAAGAACTACATCATGCACACGCCACAAAAGATTGCCAATGTCAAATTTTAAATATGTTTGATAAGAACCTGTCAGATTTTTTTTTTATGTTTTGATGATAAGATTCAATCAATGTATATATGAACTGACCAAGTCGTCTTGGTGAAGAAAGAAACTGTCTTCGGGATTTTAACTTCGTCCGTCGCTCCCTTTCGGTTTTGCTGGGGCCATAGTATTATGAAAACTTGTGTGTTGTACGTTTTTAAATGTATTTATATAATAGTCAATACCCCAACATATATAAGTTCGTGTGATAAACAATGCCCGTAGAATTGTATGACTTGGGTTGAAACTTGAAAGAATATGTTTGTCCTTTGCCCGCAAGCTAATATATAGATACAGTAGATATAGCTACGTAGACATGGGATAATAGAAGATGAAAAAGATAGATGTAGTAATTGATATTATTAGATTAGATTAGTTCATTGTCCAAATATAATACTTGGCGTACACATTCTAATCCTATATATATATATATCTCGTCAATCTAACCAGAAGAAAAATTGTTAATGTGCCTTGAATCTGAATCACACACACCGTTATCGAACCACGTAAATCTGTGTGTTGTTCTTGTTTTATTGTTCTCGTTTCCATCTCTCGTTACAACAAAAACTTATCTTGTCCAACTTCATCGTACAACCCGCTACAAATTGATCACTTTGTTTCTCATACAACAAACAATGGAAGAAGTCCCATACCCAAAAAGGCAAAAGTTTGTCGACCAACCCAACTCAAAACCAATTCTCAATACACCAGAAGATGTTATTCGAGAGATCCTTGTGAGGCTACCGACCAAATCCATCGCCTGGTTAAGATTGACTAGCAAGTCTTGGAATGCTCTAATCCGATCGCGATCCTTGATCGAATTGCACCGTGGATCGCACTGCCACGACGCCGGTGGATCTCTCTTCTTTCGACACATGCCGGTGTTCTACATCAGAAATTACTACGAGCACTGAAATCGGTCACCCCTACCGAATTCCGGAACACCCTAATCCGTGTCTCCGGAATCGATCTTCCTCTAGACATGATCGCTCAGCCGTTTGATCCTTTCATAAACGTTCGCGGCCCCTTGAGCAACTGCATATTTTGTGCCGTTGCTCAAGTGTACGCGACGACACCAAGAACAACAAGACCAAGAAGACCAAATGAGTTTGTTGAAAGAACTTATGGCTACTCTACCGCCGCGTTCTACAAACCCAGCGACGGGGGAGTTTCATCTCATTAGCCCTCCCCACGTGTTCGAGCATTGTCTCGATCCTCTGTGGGTTGTCATTAGGGATGTTCATCGGGTCGATTAAACCGAACAAAACCGAAAACCAAACCGAATCGAGCATGTTCGGTTCGGTCTTTGGTTTAGTTTTGTACTAGTTCGGTTTTCGGTTTGGTTCTGTTAAACCGAACTAATTTTATATTTTAAACAAATTAAAATAAAATAGTGAAAAGTGAACATACCCAAAGTCCCAAAACGGGTTTAGATTGGTTTTGGCTTAAATTTGATTTTGTTCGGCCTTGTATGGTTCGGGTTTTAATTGGATTTTGGTTTAAATGTTATAAAAATAACCAAATATTGAGGAATCGGTTTATTCGGTTCTAACCCGAACCGAACCGAATAAATCTGAAACTGAACCGCGGTAATTCGGTTCGGTTTTCGGCTAGTACATTTCCGATGTTCGGTTTTCAGTTCGGTTCGATTTTCTGTGGTTCGGTTTGGATTTGAACCGATGAACAACCCTAATTGTCATACCCATTACCGGGAAGGAATATGCGAGCTTTGTGTTAGAGGTTAGACAACATTATGGGTTTGGTAGCGTTGTTGACGACGACAACAGTGGTGTTGTGGTTGACTATAAGATGGTTATGATAATATTTAGATTAAATCTATCCCACGTCGGAAATTAAAACATAAATCACTCACCATATAAGTATATGGGCTACTTCCCCTATTGTCAATTGATTTTAGGATAGAACTTCATGGACTTATGTGTTGGGCATACCATGCATATGCGAATGAACCAACGTGTGAACCCCCACGTCATACGTGACCCACTGAGATTTTACAAATAATGAAGTATTGGGTCTAAGAGTGAAATAAAACGGAAGCATTCGGTTTGGTTTAGAGTCTTCATGTACAGCCTACAACGCGGTAAGGCGTTTCGAGAGATTGGTTTCTGTCGATGATTCCGACCCGCTTTGTTTGGACTCCCGTTTCTACGATCACACAAGATATCTATTTAATTGCTTACCCCAAACCACCAACTTGAACGGGTGATGCTACTGGATGACGGATAAGCCTTTCATCCTGCGGTTCGATTTTGCTAGCGAGGAGTTCGGGCTAATCTCAGGACCAGTTGTTGACTACAACAACAACCTTGCGTATCTAGTGAAGAGGCGGGGAAGCTTCATGCTTAGCGAATAGCGATCACCTAGCTACGATCATGGAGCGCTATGATTTCGTCTTTCTCAATCCCGACTACGATTGTCATATTGATGTGTACGTGGGTGATGAAGGAATACGGGGTTGAAAAAATCTTGGACGAAGATCGAGTCATGTTCGTTTCCGCTCGGGCTCAGGCTCTAGAAGTTCTTGGGCATGTTTTTCTTGGGGTATATTAGTGATGGTACGTAGTATTGCTATTGAGAGGAAACTATATGACAACGACGACAATGACTATATATGGTGGTACGTGTGAATGTGTGATTATTGGATATTATATCTTAGGGTAGATTTTGTATAGCTTAGAGTGCAACCAATATCTTGCCCTATCTTGTTGTATCTATAAATACCCTTGATGTGCATAATGAAACGCAACTTTTGTCTCTCCAAGTTAAGTTATCTTTTCACAAACGTTTTCAAAGCCCTAATTTTTCTTTCTTCGCTTCATCACATCCTCTCATCGATTGCCTTCTACCGCCATCATGGTAGACCCAACCGACTCCCGTTCTTCTGCTTCTCAGACAGCCTCTGACCAGCTTGTTGCCCTTCAACAAGGGCTGGCCACTGTGCAAGCAGCATCTCACCCCGGTTTGACTCCAAATTATCTCTTCACAAACGTTACAGTGAAGTTTTGCGAGAACGTGTTGCATATCAAGGTTATAGCCATTCTTTGGCTTGTTGGAAAACTATCGCCCTCCGAGACATGAACTTTCGGGCGTGTTGCATCTCACCCCGGTTTGACTCCAAATATTAATTATCTCTTCACAAACTATCGGACGAAAATGAAGACACCAAGCAACAAGGACGCTTTCTGAATTTTGAAGTTGAATCTGCCCGAGGTTTGAGTCTAATATAGATTCAATAAAGAAAATAAATAAGTAGTTAATGAGAACAATAGATTTGAAAAGTAAAAAAAAATCTGTATTATTGATAACTTCTTATATATATTAATGGAAAGGAATTATTTTAACAATTTTTTAAGTTATAAATTTATTACCTTACATGATTTTTTTTACCGTTATAATATGAGATTTGAAACAATTAATTAATAAAATATATAGTTAGTTAGGGGAATCGTATATGAATAAATCCAAGATTTACCTATTAGGTTTTAACATCCCTTAACAAAATAAAATGAAATTATGATAAATATCTCTATTAAAACTACTATTTAAATTTTAGAGTGTTGATAATGTTACGTCATATAGGCAAGTTGAATATGGAATTGACACAAGTTGAATATGGAATTGACATATAGGTAAACGAACGTCCCGATTTTTTCACACAAAATTTAGACTTTTTGCACCACGCCATTAAACGGCGTTGCTATCTAATGGCGTGTAATTATAATAATAATATAAAAAATATACACATCATAAAATTCAGGAAATTAAATAGACGTCACAGGACGCCGGTAGATGGCGCCGTACAACGCCGGTAGATGGCGACATAGAACGCCGCTAGATGGCGTTGATTGGCTATCATCAAAATACCTCAATCACCCTAATTTGCTCACTTCAATTTTGACTTTACTTGTTGATCCAAAAAATTTTGACTTTGCTTGAAGTTTTGAAAACAATATATTATTATTATTATTATTATTATTATACTCCCTCCGTTTCAAAATAGTTGTGTATTTAATAAATTTATACATATTAAGAAATACTTATTTTTTCTATATTACCCTTATAAATGTAGAGTTAATTATTAGCGTAAAAAACATGAAAAGTATAATGATTATGATAGAGATAATTAGTAAGAGTATAAATGAAAAAGGATGGAAAAAAAATGTGAAATGGACAAGTACTGTGAAACAAAAAAAAAGGTGTCATATGGACAACTATTTTGAAACGGGGGAGTATATTATTATTAGAATGAATAAAAACAACATTAATTTTATGGTCATTAAGTAGTCTCATTTAATATGGATTACATCATTTCAACTTTATTTTTATTTTCTTCAAATAACCTATTTTAATTTAAAAAAATAGTGGTGAATATTCCCATTAATTTTAGAATCATAATTAATATTTTTAAAATTTTTGTTATCATATATTGTTACAAATTGAAATTTTAAGAATATAAACAACATAATTTTAGGTAGTTATTGTTCTTCTAGAATCATAATTTCTCAAAAAATCTTAATTATGTATTTTATAGAACTATTAGTTATATACGGACTATAAATTTTATTTATATATGAAATCAATATACTATTTATAGTTAAAAAATATTAAATTTAAATTTTATTCAAATCTCGTACAAGATATGGGAATTACACTAGTTAGACACATAAACAAGTATATAGTCCCCTTGATCAACCAAATAAATATGGACCTCTAAAATTTTTTGGTTGAAAATATATGTACCATTGCTTAATTATCATATGAAACTAGTTACATAAATTCATTGAAAGAGAGGAGAATCATGTGTATTTGACTAAATGGAGTTTTATAATTATTATTAGCTCCCTCCGTCCCAAATTATTTGTCAATAAAGTACAATTGACACGGTAATTAATATAGAGTTAAAAGGTTAAATAAATAGGATAATATATAAGAATAAAAGTATAAAAAATAATAAAGTTGATGGGAAAGGTGAATAATTAGGGGTGATATATAAGATTGGATGAGGATAGCTTTGTAATTTTACAGAAAAAAAATGATAAATATAAGGAAACGTTGGGTAATGGGGGAAATATATTTTTTTGATCTGAATAATGGGGGGAATATATGAGATTGAATGGGGGTAATATGGTAAGAAAATTGGGATATAAATGAGAAGTTGGAAAGAATGACAAACTTTTTGGGACAACCGAAATAAAAAGATGGACAAAAATTATGGGACGGAGGGAGTACATAAACCATTACTTAACCAGAACAACTTGCAAATTAACGCCACTTAATGGCGCCATGCAACGCCTTTCAAAGGCGCCCGTTGCCGCGGTCTAGTGGCGTCCTGTGCCGCCGTCTATTGGCGTGTGAGGACGCCAGTCATTTTCTACCTCTGAATTTTTAACAATTTTATAATCATATATTATTTAATGGCGTCGCCAAACGGCGTGGTGCAAAAAGTAAAATAATTGTGTGCAAAAAGTCGTAGCCTAAATGAACCTGAGCTACACATATGGCATAAAGTCCTTTTCTTTTATTTAGTTTATAAAACAGACGCAAGTTAGTGATGACTATCAAAGTGTAAGTTATACCCGAAATAACCTTCGGGCATCTAGTCGAGCGGTTAAGCCTTTAAAGGTAGTACCCAGAGGATACCGTTTCAACTCTCATTGACAGTGCCCTCAACCAAAAAAAAAAGTTATACCCGAAATAAAATTTTGAGAAAACTTGTTTCCAATACGTACACTCCGACCATAGTACATTGATCTCTGATTTTTATACCATATAGGCAAATGGTCAATTTGGATCTTCTATTAGGTTGTAACGTCCCTATTAACAATATAAAATGAAATTGTGATGAATATCTCTATTAGAATTGACATAATAATCAATCTAATCGGTGTCTCAGACAAAATAAACAATCTGAATGGAGATCACCAACGAAAAGAAACCGTAAAGAACACATGAAAGGGGGAAAGGCTGAACTAGGCTACATCTGCACCACACCGATGACTGCGATGCTGTCGAGAATGGAACGCCTTGCTGCCCGACCATGCTCGAATTTCAGGAGTTCTCGCAGTATTGGCAAAGAATCTTCGTATTGCTCCACTGCGCCTACAAGCTCTTTGCAAGTTTCAAACCTCGAGCGACAGGCGTTCACTCATTCGATGTACACAGCCTTACAACCTTGGAGGGATCATAGTGGCCGAGTTGCCTCAAAAAAGACAAAGTCTCGTCTCCGTGCAAACTCTGTTTGAGCCACTTTGCAAAGGGCAGAGCCTTCCCAGCTATTAGTTATGGTTGTCTTTCTTAATAATCTTTGTAGGGGAGGAGCATCAGTCACACTGTTGGATCCTTAATCCAATTCAACATTATAACGCTATCTATGATTTGTTTTGCTGGTGTGATTTCGTCCGTTTTTGTTTGATTCTAGGGTTTCCTTGTGTCCTTTTTAATCGAAAGGGTTTTAGGAGTTTTGAGAGGGTCTGAACTTTGAATTTTGCGTTTATAGTTGAAGAGGCAAGCGAAATTGTCTGAAATGGAACGCATGGTCGAAGCTGCAAAGACGAATCTGGTATTTGGTCTTAAAATGAAAGAGGAATTGGTCTACAAGCTCAAATTATGTATTGCGTTTTCTTTCGTTTTTTCTAGCCCAATAGCGTGATCTGCTTCTTTTTATTTCATTCCTTCAATCCTTTTTCTCTGTTGTGAAGACAAGCTCAAATCTTGTAAAGGGAATATTCCTTTTTCAAATACAAAATAACATGCCTATCTCTAGTCTTTTATGGATCAATCATGAAGTTTAAGTTTAAAAGAGATTCTGCAATGCCTGGAAATTTGGGATCTTTAGTGTGCAGCCCCTGCAACTGCAATATCTGAAACTGAACTTACATGAAGCCAAATCTATTTAAGATGAAAATTGGGTGATGGCATGCTCTGTGGTGTTGGTTGTTGTTTATCTTATTTAGAATGGTCATTATTCTTATAATGCATATTTTGTTACAATCTAGCCATTGATAGCATCTCTCGATATATGATGAAATGCAGAGAATGCGGAGGATGAACTGGCTGATTTCATAGAGTGGTTTGATATCCTCAGCCATAAATGTCCTGATGGAAAGGTGCTTTAATATTGACTGAATTTATATAAATCAATTATTCCTAGTTTGTTGTAATAGCTTAGCGGTTCATGTTGTGTTTTCAGAAACAAGTATAAAGAAATGGAGAACAAGTATACCACTCTACTCAAAAATTTATAAATCCTCTTTCAAGGTAACTTAACTCTACTTAAGCAACCACCAACTCTACTTAACTAAGGTTAATTAACTCAAGGTAACTTAACTAAGGTTAATTAAGTAAAATTATAGGTATCCAAGGGAAGGTGGAACAGGAGGCTCCCGTTCCAGTTATATATTCATCTCAAACTCTTTATCCAGTTTAATATTGTCAAGCACAATTTTAAATAAAAATGATAATAATTGATATTGTAAATAAATATTGCCAACAAAATAGCCAAATTGAGGAAACTGTATATGAAATAAAACCTAACGATAAGATCTAACTTGCAAATCAATCCAAATATATAAATAGGTAAAAGAGTGACATTTCCTATGAAAATCCACATAATTTTGGAGTGTTTTGTTTCATTGTTATGGGCCTTATGGCAATATCACAAAGCAAATATAGATTTAGGATGAAATCTACTACCTTACTCCATCTCTCCCATTCCAAGTCTAGATTAATGTTTTTCCAAATTCATGGTTGCCGAAAAATTCAATTATGAAGAAGATGGATTAGGATTTTGACCTGAGCAGGACAGATATAAAAGAGCTGCCAAGTTTTGCTTTGAAGATGATCCAATTGCGTTATCTTGATCTTTCATGGACATTGATTGAATTTCTGCCTGAGAGATTAAGCCGTTTGTCAAGGCTTCAGACTTTGAGACTCAAAGGATGTTCTCGTCTTTGGAAACTACCCACAGAAATGAAAGCACTTGTTGAGCTTTGGCATCTGGAAATCGTTGTCCTTGGCCAGTTAGAGGCCATGCCCGAAGGGATGGGTGTCCTTGTAAGCTTTCGGACTTTAGCAACTTTTATTGTCAGCACTCAAGAAGGAGGCAAGATCACAAAATTGAGAGACTTGAACAGCCTCACATGTGAATTTTGCATTGCAAGGTTGGAACATGTGGAAAGAGCGGGTGAAGCTAAGATGGCATCTCTAAACACCAAGAAGGATCTCAAAACATTGGACCTGCGATGGAGCAACTTTCCTTTGCAACAAAGGAGTGCGCAAGATGAACAAAAAAAAAGGAGTGCGCAAGATGTGGATGAAGGTATACTTAAGAGTCTTTGTCCCCATCAAAGCTTGGAGGAGGTACTAATTCGACACTATGGTAGTATCAATCTCCCAAGCTAGATAATAAGTGACTTGTTTCACAAGCTTGCTAGCATTACCCTATTCAAATGTGAGCGTCATTCTACGCTCCCAGCTATGCAGAATCTACCGTCACTAGCGCATCTTGAGTTGGTTGGTTTAAACAGTGTCACAGAGGTGGACGTTAGAGGCGAAATAAATCATGTTGCATTTCCAAGCCTTTAATGGTTAGTGATTGATGAGATGGACCGTCTGAATACTTGGAAAGAAGATGAAGATGGCGACTTCCCTTGCCTTGTTAAGGTCACCATAAAGCATTGCCCCAACCTTTCTAAGCTTCCGTCGCTCGTGTACCTTTCCTCGTTGAAACGCCTGGAGATCGGTAGTTGTCTAGGGGTTGAGTTTGTAGATGATAGACAATTTCAAGTTCATTGGAATTTTTGATAGTTGAAAAATGCCCTTAATTAAAGCGAATTGCTTAGAGGAGGATGGTAAGATTAAGGACAAGATAAAACACGTAAAAAAATGTATGGGTCGATCAAGAGGATGTTTTGATACCGACAGACGATGAAGTTGGCGATGACAACGATGATGAAGTTGACGATGACAACGATGATGATGATCACAATGAGCAGCGTGTGTAGTGATGATATAAATGATGAGTGAATTGCCTCTGTGTAGCTTATGAGTTGTGTTTTTTTTTTCTTTCGACACATGTTACGCAATTGGGTTAACCAATGTATTTGAACTTCTTTGGTCTCTAATCTATTGTTGCTTCATGTCTTTCTTTAACAATTCAGAGCCTAGAAATTTACGCATAAGTGCTTTTTTATTTGTTGAAATTCATGCACAAATGTTCAGTATAACATGATAGTATTTCAGGACATGCATATTTGAGTGGATTGAGTAGTAATAGTAGTAAGATTATATTCGACCAAAAAAAAATAGTAGTAAGATTATAGAGAATATTTGTTTTATATTAGAAAAAAAATTAGCAAATCTATTGAAATTGTCCTTTAGAAAAGCCTAACTATATCTACTTCCATTATTGTGCGTGCTCTTAGTAACAATTAACAAATATTTTCCATGGTGCAAAAAACTAACTTTCTTTGTTAAAAGCAAAAACTAACATCCAAATACAATTAGCAATTTAGCATGGTAATGGAGTATAGGAGGGAGTTTATTCGAGAAGACACAACGTCAACTCCTATCTCAAAAGGGACAACGAATACATGCAGCGGAGGTATAGTTTCAAGCCTGCTAAATCAATTCAGCAAGTTTTATGGGTATGCAAAGATGGCATCGATGAAACAAATTTGCAGACACTTCATCAACAACAGTTCAACAAGTTAAGAACTCTCCTCTTCCTCGGCAGTCATGCTCATAGAGTCCAACACCATTCACTGAATCAACTGTTTTTGAGCATGGAGAATCTATATACACTAGATTTAAGAAGAGCCCAGATAGAAGAGTTGCCAAGTTCGATTGGACATATGAAAGAGCTCAGGTACTTGGACCTCTCTTGGACTCTCATCGAGTGGTTGCCAGATACAATATGTTTTCTTACTAAGCTCCGGACCTTGAAGCTCAAAGGCTGCTCAAACCTCTGTGAGCTACCAGATCAGCTCCAAAAGCTAACTAAACTACGACATCTAGAGTTTGACGTGCTCCGTCAACTGAAGATCATGCCCGAACGGATGGATGCTCTTGTACATCGTCGTACTTTGTCCGCGTTCATAGTTGAGACTGAAGATGTATGCAAGATCGATGAGTTGGAAAACCTGAACGACCTTACAGGAAGTTTTTGCATTGCCAAGTTGGAGAATGTGGAACATGCAGAAGAGGCAAGCCAAACGGCTTTGTTCGAAAAGAAGCACCTTGAGAAGCTAGAGCTAAGATGGACTGCATCTGAGATTTAGGGGAAGCACCACAACAGTGATGCCATTCTTGAGCATCTTCAGCCATCAAAACGCTTACAAGAGCTGCGGATATTATGCTACGAAGGCTCGAAGTTTCCTCGGCTTGAATATATAATGGGGCAAAAATTAACGTGGATACTCGAAATTCCTCGACTTTAATACATAGTATAGATACATAGATTGGATGCAACCAAATGCAACGGGGGGTCCTCATCAAGAAGACATCAACGTATAATCTCCATGATAAAATTGTGTGTCGTGTAGCAATCTGACCCAAAAACAACTCGGTAGGGAAGCAATTGTACTAATAGTTAGTTGAATAAAATTTGAGCTTCTAGTATAAAGTATACGTACTGAATTTTGAGGGCAGATTTGTAGGGCAAACGGAAGATTTAATGTTATGATTATTCTCGTAAGCACAATGATTATGATAGGCAGCAGCCAATTATGAAGATGTAATATTTCGACCTGTTTGTCATCGTGAATTATAGCAGCCAATGATAGGCACAATGGATGAATAATGGCATCAAACTTGAATCTAGAGGGATATGTGTAAAGTAAATATATGTCTAGTTATCTAAGACAGATAAACCATCAATGAATCTGATAATCAACCCATTTTCTTAGCAGGTAAAACTTATGGTAGCTATGTTTATAAGATTTTCCTAGTATGAAAAGTGAAAAGTATACGTATTCTTGTTTCAACTAACACACTGGAATTGGTCCACCAATTGAAGAAATAAAGTCAACCAGTCACGTTCATGTCGATAGCCCTTACCAAAGTAAAATGACAATTACCAAGATTTGGGATTGAAATAGCAATATAATAGAGGTTGAATTGAGGATCAGAAAGGAACGTGGAAAAATCAGTTTCACAACATTCAGAATTTTCAACACACTTGCAGTAGCACTTTGGCTTCTTCTTGCTTCCACCTTCAACAACAGATAAAAAAACCAAACAAGGAAACTAGCAATTACAGAGAACAGTCAGGGATTACGAAAGAAGTGCCTCTTAGTCTTAGACTATACTTCATTTGTACACACTAACAAAAAAAAATGTACGACCATCAGATTCATCACGGGGAATGCAGCTTCTCTTCAGCCAGAAAGAGACCGAAGAGAATAGTAAAAACCAATACCACTACTACTAGAACATCAAAATCGCAACCAAAACTAAAAATTGAAGGCTTTCCAAATAAAGCAAGCAGATGGATTAAGCTGGCACCAAAGGGCATGAATATATAACTCTTCTATCAATTCTAACATTTGACATTAACTATGCTTTTCCAAAGTTTATCAACCGATACAGAACACAAATCCTAGGCCACGACTGCCTGAATGAAAATAGCTTACAACAGCCCAATTCAAGTCAAAATACATCTAAAATCTTTGATTTAAAAGCCGTAAGGCATCATCAGCACAGATCCTAGGACAACAGGACGCTTAGTTTAACACTCTGCAAACTTAAGGCTGAATTTCACGCCTACAAATGACTTCACAGCAGCCTTTAAAAGTTAAGAAAGTAGACCTACTTAAGGGCTTATAGCTCATATGGTTAGTTGTAAGGCATCAAGGGACTTCACACTGGCATATAGTACTTAAAATTCCTATAGTTATTCAAATAATACTACATAATATGTTATACTAAATTAGTTACTCAAACCTGTGGCCTGAAGTGTTAGGTCCTTCCACAAACTGCTTTGTGGTTTTCCAAGAAGCTGAAGATTGAACCTCGTCAAAGCTGTATTAAACAAGCCCTATGCTTTGGGATCCAGAAACTCTGTTTTCTTGATCTTAAAGAGTCAAGACACAGTACAGATAGAGAAATCACGTACTGAAGAAATAACCAATTGCACGAGTAAGCAAGTAAAAACACAGAGTTGTACTGTACCTCTATTGTCCCTGAAGAGATATAAACAGTTTGTGAACAATGGAAAACACAATGAAGAGTACTATAAATTCCAGAAGACCGCAGGTGACCTCCTCCACCTGCTGGCTTTTGTACTGCAGTCAGTTTGTGGAAAAGGATTAATATTTATCCCACAATATTAACTTTGACATGCAACATCCAAACAAAGAAACAAAACGACATACTGACATATAAACCTACAACAGGAGTAACTAATGGACAGAAACATGAACTCAATTAGTACAGCCAAGATCATCTCCAAGGGTAAACAAATATAATTCATCTGATCATAACGGTAATATAAGCTTTACAGACTGATACATTAAGGATCAAGCTCAGCACGTTTAGTCAAATAGCAAACTATTATCTTTTGCTATAGCTGCAAAACCATCATAATAGTTTCTAGTATTGGAACCAAGACCTGCCTTCCTGAAACACAGAGCATCAAACATTGAGCTATAGCTGCAAAACCTGTTCTTTTTTCTTTTCAATCTATTACTGATTGAATCAAGCTTCACCCCAAAGGAATGAAAATCTACAAAAATTAAAATCATTCACGAAAAAAAGTAAACTCCTAGTCACTGATGTACAAGTTCTGAAAGCACTAGGGAAAATTCTGAAAAAGCTAGTCATTCTAGTAGTCCATTGAATTATCCTTCAAAGGGGAGTGAAATGGTTAGCAAGCGGCAAAAGAAAACAAATAGAGAAGATTAGTTCTTTGCAGGGATACAAATCTGAATATTGTCTTGTGCACTGGTCCACAGGAGCTCAAGGACAACAATAAACATCCATATGTAGTAAAGAGAGCAGCATTTGCAACAGTGACTTCATCCGGAAAGAAATAGGAAAACATAGTCTCCAAATATATTCCACATGCTAGATCAATTCATTATTACCTTAAATATGGTGTTGTGTCCGTCTTTTAGTGAAAAGCAAAGACGTCCACTTCCGCCTTACACCAACCATCTCTTGCAAAAAGAATTTGGACATTTAAAAACCCGAACTCATAATGTGATAAATTATGATCAACCATGGCTGCTAATCAAAACCAAATTGTAATAGAATGTTTACAAAGTACCAATGGAACTATCAAATATGTTACATACAAAGTTTCATCTAAATCCGATCTTTTAAAAAAGAAATACCATTATGCCACACCTTGAGAAGCAGGCACTGTTTATGTCCATAATAGCTAATCATGAAAGCTTGAAAACACATAAGCGAGCAAATTGATCCAGATGGAACAAGAACAAGCATGCCTTCTCCTGACAGCTGCAAAGTGCAATGACTACCACGCATCCGCAGGAGAGCAGCCTCACTAAGTCCTTCAAAGAGCAACCAATCCATCCTTGTTTGTCTCCTGCCAGCACATAACATTGACAAAAAGATTCAAAGTGCGGAGATCAAATTGAATACTGGATCCAGTAAATTCCGGTTAACCAAACAAGCCCCCTGTTCCAAATTCTGCTTGATGCAATTCCCTCTTGCGCTGCTCTTCCAAGGGATCTGGACTCTTCAGAACCCTGCGTGCGCGCCTAACATAAGAAAAGAAACATTAGGGGTCGATAGGGAAAACAAAAAAAGAAGTGGAGAAAATGAGTATTTCACAACAACTTTTCCCACAATAATCCAATTACCTGTCTTGAGCATGCTGTGCAGGGAATGTTGGCATAAACTCTTTGGACTTGGGAAGAGGAACTTCACGAAACCATTCATGATGCAAAGCCTCTTCTGCAGTTATACGCTGCATGAAGAGCGTAGCGAATTATTAGAAACATTATTAAACACCTCGAGGTGAAACCAGAATCAGACAACATTTCTAATAATATTGACTTGCAGGAAAAATACCTTTTCAGGGTCGTAAGTAAGAAGTTTATTCAACAAATCAAAGCCTGCATCAGATAGCACAGGAGATCCGGTAAAAGATGTGGCAGGGAATTTCTTGCGTAGCTGGTTATACCTGAAAACAATAGGTATAGAAATCAGCCATACAAATAGACATGCTACTGCTATTGATAGCTTCATTCACCAATGACGCAAGAAAGCCAAACCAGAACACCCAAAGCTGGAAGCCTGGGAAAAGAATGGAAATAATAAGAAAAACTTATGCCAAGAGAAAACATATGATGATATACAGACCAATGGAAAACTTACTGGTGCTTGACAAAATTAACCTTGAAACCAGGCAATTTTGAAAATCCAGGCCAAATATCCTCATTTGGTGTTCCAAGGATCCGAAATATCTACACATTGAAATTAATTACATGTATATCAGCTAAATAGAAAACTAACCAATTAAATTTAACACTAACTTCAAACACAATTTGAATACAAATGATGTCAGTAACCATGAATATACCTTGTCAATCTGGTCAAATTCTGTCTTTCCATTAAACAAGGGCTCCTTTGATAACAGCTCAGCCATAATGCAACCAAGTGACCACATGTCAATAGCAGTTGAATATAGTCTTGCTCCCAGCAAAAGCTCCGGTGCCCTAGATGATGCAACAAATGAGAAACATCAAGTCCTTGCTATTTAACAATCGTAGGATACACATTCTAATTTAATTAATAGCATTAAAAACTCTAAAAGAGAATGAACGCATGTCACAAAGGACCCAAACATGAAACATACAAACATCTCAATACAATTTGAATGCTCCAAAAAAATCATAGTCTAACTCAACACAAACAACAGACAAAACATCAATAGAACAGACAGGAGCAACCACTGTGGACAAGAAAAGAAACTAAGAAGTACGTAAAAAGAACCACGAAATGCCAAACATTATAAACAGTTAAGGAAAGCATAAGACAACCTGTGAAGCAGCTCACCTGTACCAAAGAGTAACCACCAAACGAGTATATGGTTTCAACGGACTCCCATATTGACGAGCTAATCCAAAATCACAGATCTTTAACTCACCCCTGTTGTTGAGGAGCAAATTAGAGGTCTTCAAATCACGATGAAGCACCCAATTATCATGAAGGTATTTAATACCCTCTAAAAGCTGTAGCATGAGACATTTAACCTCACTCTGACTGAATGGCTGTTTCATGGTCTCCATCAATGCTTTTAGATCATGCTCCATATATTCCATTGCCATGAAAATACTATCAAGGCTGCTCCCAACAACTACTTCTTTAACATCAACTATTGACGGGTGATGGAACGAAAGAAGGATGTTTATTTCCCTCAAAGAAGTCATGGGAAAACCTTCTCTTTCTTTCTCCATCTTTACCTTCTTCAGTGCTACTACTTCACCGGTTTTCTTATCTCTAGCTCTATAGACAACACCGTATGTACCTTCATCAATCTTATTTAACCTTTCAAACTCATCAACACTTCTACAACCCTGAAGCATATTAACTGTTCTTTGTGGAGGTACTACTGGTTCAGGTGTTACACGATAACTAATTCTCTCCTCTGAATCCGAATCTGAACTGCCAGAGCTGGTACCTGTGTAACTTTCCTCACCATCCACCTCCATACGGTCATCACCCTCAAAACCATTTTCACTGCCGTGATCCCCACTGGAAGGTCTACTCTGTCTCCCTCCTTCCAAATTAGATGTTCTCGTCTTCGCTCTATCAAAGCCTTCCTTCTTCACCTCCATAGACTCGGGACTAGATGACCTCCTACTCAATCTAGTATCCACTAACTTGGCTGCTGATGCCTTCCTCCTCCCTCTAAACAAGTCTGCATCAACAGGAATCTCACCTTCTTCAGCAGGAGAGTCAGCATCACCTGCCCATCGTGATGACGATATGTTCCTGGTGGTAATATAATCCTCCTCTTCTTTGACCCGTTCTGCTTCCTCATTATTATTGCCCAGACCCAGTTCATAAGAGGATTGCTCATGCACCTCTGACAAATCATTAGCCTCTGGCATATGCTCCTCCGACACTCTAGAGGGGGGTGTCTCTAGACGATCAGTAACTTGCAAATCGTCGCTAGGGCAAGTGATAGGGTTCAATTCTATTGGTGGGGGATCTTTCTTAGGCAAGGGCGCTAGAGCAGGACTAGTCTTTGGTGACAACTTAGTACCCTTTGACAAACCTTTGACTTCCTGATCACCTCTATCCCACACGATAGGCGAAAACTTCCTTTTCCTCCCATTCTCCATCTTCAAGGCCACAGAATCCTCCACACACCTGTGATTCAGATTCAACAGCACCATCAGAACGAGTGGCGGAGGCAGGTGAGTTCTCAGCCTGGCGCCAGCGTCACAGAACAAGTAAAAATCTGGATCTTTCTCAATTCAGCAAAATATGAAGAAAACGAAAATTAAATTGAGAAGGATTAGGGTTCGAACCGATCGATAGATTTGGGGACTCTGACGAAGCAGAGAAGATTCGTCGGCGGTGAAGAACTCCTTGTTCAATTGAGAAGGACAAGCTCTGAGCCGATCGATTTGGAGGAGTTTGACGAAGCAGAGAAGATTTGCCGGCGGCGAAGAATTCTTTCTCCCGAGTCCGTCGTTGCTCCTTCCTGAATCGATTCTCTCTCTGGTTCCTTCCTTCCTAGGGTTGTCTATCGGTTCAATACGCTTGGGCTTGTCATAAACCGGCCCGCTACACAAAACAAAACACTAGTGACTAAAATCAACTTAATTGATTAAATTTTTATTAAGCTGTTATTGATTGGTTGATATTCTAACTGTAAACCCTGTATCTATTTTATCGTGCAAATTGGGTATTATTAGTTTTATAAAGTAAATAAATATGATAGGTTTAGCATAAGAACTAGTATAACTATCCAATTAGGTTCAAAGTAATCAATGAAATTCAGTCTAATTGGGAAAAAATGATTTGGTACAAATTGTATACAAAATGCATTGTAATATTTTTAACATTAAAAAATTATCTACATATTATTAAGGAAATATGGATTTGGTTGACAAATATAAGGAGGTTTTCTGATCATCTAAACTTATAAATATTGCAATTTCTATACCATAGGTGACATATGATGTGTAAAAAAATATTTGATATTGCATAAGAAGATGACAACATGTGGAAAAATATGAAGTGGCATAACATAGAAGTGACATGTATGAAAAGCTGAGGTGGCGTAATATGGTGGCTCCAAAGCTCAAGCATGAGTTTCTTGTTGGCATTCCATCCCTTAACTACACTATCAAGATATTCAATCTTTTCAGCCAAGATTTTAATGTCCTTCCAATTAGAAGTTGACGAATGTTGTGTTAAATCGTATTTTTAACTACCGCTTTAGTATATAGTTATGATACGAGAACACACTATTTTTATTATTTTGTTTGAATATTAATTCATTAAAAAAATAACAAAATATTTAAGGTAAGGTTTGTTTCAATCTTGACTCTTGAGTCATGCATTAGTAAGGTTTTAAATAAGTGTGACAAGAGTTTATAGCTCAAAAATGTATGCCAATAAACCATTTATTCTAAAGATTATGATGTGTTAATTCCTACATGAAGTAAGCTTACACATCATGCTGTAACTGTTAGAAAGTAATTAAGATGTAAGGAGAAATTTGCATAGCTAAATGTGCACTGCTATTAATCCAGGAGCATGCCTTCTTGTAATGTATGTTAGGTTCATAATCTGTCTTCTGAAACAATATACAGGCACAAATTTTAATGGGCTGTGTAGTTTTGTTGAAAGCCCACTGGACGCAGTAGCCTGTTCAGTGAGTCTCTACATAAGCCCATTTAAAAAGTTCTAAGTGACCCTTATTGGCTTATTTACAAACTTTAGCCTATCAGATTCTAAACCTTGAACGTCATATGAATTGCATGAAATCTGGGTTTCGTAGTTTAAACACACAAGCTTCTTGACTTTGTGCACAAAATACAAAACAAAGAAAATTAACGTCAAGTATTGGATACAAACAAATACAGTGGTGGTGGGTCCCTTATAAACGTATAATCTCCATGTGAACATTTTGTGTCGTATAGTAATCTGACCCAAAAACAATTCAGTATGGGAAAAATTATACACTAGATTACGAAGTTAGTTAAATTAAAATTTGAGCTTGCAAGGTGTAATATAGTATACGTACTGGATTTTGAGCGCAGATTTGTAGGGCAAAAGGACAGATTTAAGGTCTTGTTTGGTTGACCACTAACCAAACTCTGTGACTATTAATGTCATCATTAATCAATTATTATTCCCTTTGTTTGTTTCCACCTATTTGTCACCGTGAATTGCAGGCAATGATATGCACAATGAATGAACAATGGCATCTTACTTGAATTTGGACATATACACCCTCAAAGAAATACAGTATATAAGAAAAACTATTGACATAGATATGTATGCAATGTAACAGTTTATGTCTAGTTAAGGAGTAGCATGTAAAATATGCGTTTTCTAATTCTTATAAACCCCATACATGTGACCCGATTAATAAGGATCACGAACTAAGTAAACCGGCAATATTTGAACATTTTGTGAACATGTAAAATGTAGGTTTTCTAGTTCCATCCAAAACCCTAGATTTCACCCACCTTTTGAAAAAAGAAGAGATTCCTAGACTAATCACTTTCATGTTGATAGTCCTCCTCACCAAATGTGAGTAAAGGTTAAAATTAGCAATATATATTTTGGGTATGAGATACAAATATATATATAAAAAAAGGTTGTAATAAGGAGCATAAAGAACTAGCTTGTGGAAAAATCACTTTCATGAGTCATGACAGTCACAATTCACACAACAATTGCAGTATAAAGTTTGGCTTGTTCTTACTTTTTTTTTTTTGTCGATTGGCTTGTTCTTACATGGTTAGCTGTACAAGTTTTGTATTTCTGCATGCCCTATAACCCCATATAACAAATGAAGTATCTAGCTACAATCTTTGTCTCCTTCCTTTCCAGTAAATGGAATTTTCCCATGTCCATATATAAGATTTTGCAATCTTGTTGTAACTCTGTAAATATTCTCATCTTATCTCTTCTGCTCTCCTCCTAGCTTTATAGAACCTGTCCATATCATCAAAAGATTCAGCAATTTTTTATTCGTTTCTAGGATTTACGCTATATATTTATAAATATTTATTAACGGTTCCGATTAATTTTTATACATGTTACCAAGGGGGTTCAAACTCGAATCTATTAAACAACACTTTAAAAATATAGCACCGGTCCATTCTATAACTAGATCCATTGAGCATATATGTATGACGATATCTAGATCGAAGGAGTATTTTTTACAGTGAAATATACCCTGAGCGCATATATTAATAATAAGTTGGTTAGAAATCAAACCATAAAAAAAAAAGAGGTTTAACCTTAAACCCTAAAATAATAAACACATATACCTAAACAATATACTTCAACAAATTATTCCCAAAGGGCATCCTTATATATGAAAGATGGTGGCCGGGATTAAGATGTTAAGAAACACTAAAACAAGACATTAACGGGATGATGTATATTTATATATATTTTAATGATATGTGGGAGAAACCTTCGTTAGTAAACTGCTTGTATAATTTATAGTAATAAACAAGATAAGTGTGACAAGAATACAACTTAACTCTCAACTACAATTCTCATCCACATAAGATGCAATAAAAAAAACATACTATTGTCATGAAAATTAATGAAAAGTGTCATGAAAAGTGCCATGGAACTTTATAGTTTTCCTTGAAATCTTCGATCCGTTTGAAAAACAATTCTGTTGTGGACAAACAGTGAAGTTGACAAGTGAATGACAAAGGATATATGTACACAACGCATATATACCCTAATTACAAAATTCCATTTTCCCTCACCAGTAATCAATAAAGTTGCAGTATAGTAGTAGTACAACAATATAAGGTGAAAAAAATTTAACCAAAAAATGGTACAGTAAAAAATAAATAAAAAGCACACAAAAATAAGGAGACAGTGTCACATGAAAAGGACGCATCTACCGACGACGCCCATTTTGCGCTGCTGCGTGTGTGAGGCTGAGCAGTCTCTTTCCATGTCTTCCATAAATCTCTCCCAACCATTTGCCTTTGCGTAAGATCTTTCTGCTATATATGCTTTTAGATCTGTTATCATATAAAGTTTTTTTCATTTCGCTTTCTCTTTATTTATGAAAAATTTAATGCTTATTGGCCCGCCCATATCAAGCCCGAGAAAAAAACAAACCCAATAAATACTTACTTTGATGGGTTGTTTGTATTGTTCGTGGTCGTGGCCAGTCTTGTGGGTCGTTTGTATCTCTCGGTCTATTGATAACTTTGATGACTGATGTGGGTTGATTTTTTTTCGGATCTGAGCAGTTTTGAGATTTAAATTATGGAAATAGGCACAGTAAAAAATTATTGACGAGAATAGGCACTTTAGCTTAGAGACGCTGGGCGGAAGAGCGTGTTTTGGAGATGCCGGGCATAAAAGCGTCTCTATTAAAGACCCGCTGGCCAAGCCAGCGTTTCAATATTTTTTTTTTGTTTTTCGTTTGCCTTATTCTCCTTTTTCCCTTTACCCTTCTTCAATACAGTTAAGACTAGTAAATGACCCGCACCTTGTACGGGGTTGTTATTTGTTTTTTTATTTTGTGTATGAATTTACTATAATAATTATGAACACTATCATATGTCTAATTTCTTTTAAAACGATGTATATCTTTTAGATTATAATAGAATATAATTCTTGTATATCATCAAATATTTATTTAGAAATATTCTATTTATGTATTAAATTTTTTATACGTACATAAACATTGATAAAAATTGAGGAATTTACATTAAATTGCATAAACTAACTTTTATCATTAATTAATAATCTAAAATAAATACTTGGATTAATATAGTATTATATTTAAAAGTATAGAGAATATTTAGTAAGATAAAAAAGAAAACCAAACTATCTTGTATATATGTTATTATGTTGTAAAAAATTAATTAAATAAGAAATATATAAATATCAAATAAAAGTATTACCGAATCATTGTTTTAATAAGAAATCTATCTTTTATCTAAACCTAATCGATATATTTAGGGTAAATATATCATCTAATCTTTTTATTAATATTTTATTGGATTTCAATAAGATATGATAGAAAAAATATTACAAATTATTTTAATAAAAAAAATATATGGTGTAAATATATGGGTAGAATTTGCTAAAATTGATAATTTTTAGAAAATCATAGAAAACAATTACGAAAATATACATATTATTAATATACCATTTAATTAATTGGGTAAAAAAGATTATTTTTTTGAAATAAAAAAATTAGGATAAATCTATTTATGAACTAAATAGGTGATCATATAATAATAATATTGAGAAATATATTAGGATAGAATATTAATTAAGCAATCCAAAATTTAAGATAGAATTAATATTTTAACTAAATATGTATAAGATTGAGTATATATATTATGATAAAACGAATATTTGATAAGATAATTTTTTTTAATAAGGGGGGTGATGTGGCGCAATATGGTGGCAAAATTTGCTTCCGCTTTAGTATATAGTAATAGATTCTCTCATTGTAATCTTGTTTCATAAAAACCTTCGTTTCTAATTCTTTGTCCGTTATAAAAATATTACCTTTTATTCAAAAAAATAAATTACAAAGAAGTATTTTAGATATAAATTACAAAGTTATATATCTAAATTATGTAATTATTTTGTTGTACATAATTTTTTTATCTACTATAATACGGTATACAGCTTAACCCTAGTCTTTGTTAAAATTTGCACCAAGTCATCCACCTTGAATAAAATAATGATTTTATTTTTTTTAATTGTATCCTTTAAAAATTATCTCTATATCTACTTGATATCTTACCAATTTTTGGTATCTTAAAATAATATAATTTTCAATTGAATTATTAAAGCGTTTTTCATTTTTGGTAAAAGAGATCTTTAAATCTTTTATTAAGATTCTAAATAACTAACTAAAATAATAGTAAATTATGAAAAATAAAATATGTATATATATAGTTCAATAGGTTCATATTTGAATTCGTCGGGTTCGGATTATACATACATTATTCAGGAAAATTTAATCCTTCTAGATATAATCATATTTGTAAAAGTAAAATAAATTAATTAGATTTTATCTATTTAAAATATTTAATTGGAAAATTTTAAATATTTCAAAATATCCAACAATTAAGACGATGTAATGCAGAGGGCTTTGCTTGTGTGGTCCCCTCACTCTACCAAAGACACGCTGTTGAACACAACGTGTTTCCCTTCCTTATATCACCACAGGGTAAAATTGTAAAAAAAAAAACAATAGGAGAGACGCTTTCGTGCCCAGCGACTTTGGCCCCAATCAAAAGACGCCGTCTGAGACAGCGGGTCTGTACCCAAAGTGCCTATATCCAGCATAAAAATTCTACCGCACTTATTTTGATAATTTAAAATTTTAAAGTCCCCACATCGGAAAAAATTTCCGGTTTATTGTAATTTTCTTAATTATGTATTTTTTGAAATGTGAAGTCGAACTATAATCTGTAATTTGAGATTATATGTAGTTAAGTAAAATAATTATGATTAACTTATCAAATTGAATGTAAACCCTGTGTTTACGGATTTTCGTGAGTATCTTGGGCTATTAGTTTTTCATCGACTTTGAACGCACTAGTATATAGCAAACTATGCTACAGATTAATAAGTGGTCTGTTAAATGAAAATACGAAATAAGGAGTAAGAGCATTTGTATATCATATAGTTTATTGATTAGGTATGGATTGTTATTGTAAGGTGAGAAGTTCTTTGAAAAGAAAACGTGAAAATTATAGGTACTTAGTGAAAGGACACACATCTTTCCAACCAACCAAAGTGGATGAAACTTCAATCCGAATGTTCCTTACACATAAGAACAAGCGTGCATAATTAAAAGGTCTTTGGCTCACATTTGTCCACTTCATTTTTCATTTAATTTTCTTTGATCATTATCCCTAAGTAACCCACCACCTTTATTAGTGAACATTAAGACGACATGTTTCACATTTCTTTTATATACCCGTGAAAAATATAACAAGAAAAATCTTATTTTATAAAATAATAATTTAAAAACAAAAAAGATGAAAAAGACCGCACAAATAAGCAAAGAAGAGAGTGTTACCGGTCTGCCTCTGCCATTATCGCATGGCTCGTCAGAGCATTTGTTTTCACATGGCTTGTTCCCACTGTTATTTTATTTTTTTACAGTCTACTTGTATACTCATATATATGCTGTTAGCTACTGAGCTTCGTATTAAATGTGTTGGTATTTTATCTTCCCCAAACCATCTATTACCTGCAGTTAACTTGTCAACTTCATGCACTGGTCAACAATAAAGGCAACTACATTCCGATCTAGATCGATCAACCATCAATGCAATGCAACCTAACAAAAAATTACCCAGAAGTATTGACCAAAAAAAAAACTTTACCTAGAAGTACCTATACAAGAAGACTTTTCATAAAATTACCCCTTAAATTTATAGTCCTCCAAGTGTGTACGTACTACGTACTCGTGCAGCATATAATGTGGATACTTAACTAGTTAACTTAGTCAACTTATTAAGCTACAATGATGTGGACATGATGTGCATAAAGAAAATCCAAACAACAGTGATACGTAGCGATTTTACATAGTTGTAATTTGTAAAGACATTAGTAGAGGAAACAAAAGAAAATAGGAGTAGCTTAAATTTAAAGGCCAATGAGAATAACCGAAATCCTCTATATTTTTCTCAAAACCCTAAATAAAAATTACAACTATGCCTTTACTGTCACATTCAAACCTAACCGGTGCTTGTTTCTTGAAATTGTGCAGGCTTAGCGTAATTCAAAGCAAAAGTGATTCAAAACCCGAAACACTTACCGATCGCGAGGGTTCTTTTTCGAAGGAGATCCCCATCCAGAATTGATGAGAGTGAGGTGATGGAGGGGTATTGTGTGAAAAAAGTTGGGAAGTAGCGGATAGAATAGTGCATGACGCTTCCCGATCCAGCCCTCCCCCCGGGGTACTAGGGGGCAGCGTCTCCGAGTTTTCAACTCCAGAATTCAACGTCTGCTAGGTGTCCTCCTTCTCGCCGCACAACTATGCAGGAAGAGGAGAGACGACGATTCAACTCCATCTACTTGGAGACACCACAAACAAATGGGGCCTAAACCATCCACGGAGAGATGAAAATCGGTTACCAAAAAATTATAAGATAAAGATGTTTGAGAGATTCAAAACGATAACTTCAGAATACTATCTTAAGGTCTTAACTACCGAACCAAATGTTCGAAGGTGAAAAAAATAAACCATTTAGAATGTTTAATTAATGTAACAAATTAAATAAACAAAACTTATCATCATTTTAATTAATTTGTGTCTTTAGAAAAAGTCCTACACCATTTACTTTGTTAATAATTGGATTAGATAGGGCATACCCCATACTTTCCAAAAGTTGAACACTACAAGTTTGAAGAATTTTCTATTTACGGTCTTTTACTTTAAGTTGGTGCATGGCAGCATGGGTCATCACAGTAGTACAAAAATAGAGTAGGCAGAATACATCACTAGACTCCTGTACTAACACTATTTTTTCCATTGGACCCTTGTACTAAAAATTGTTCAAACAGACCCCTGTACTGCCCCCAATTGTGCCTATTGAGCACTTCTATCATACGTGGACAAGCAGAGGCGGACACAGGGGGGTCCTGGGTGGGCCCGTGACCCCCCTCCCGTCGGGTATTATTAGTATATATATGCAATTTTTGTTTAAATATAAATATATTTTAAATTAATTGGTATTAATATGACATGAAAATCAACTAGTGTAGATGGTTTATTGTTCAATTTTGTTTTCATCCCACCAAGGTTCAATTCCTCATAACATCATTTGGGTTTTTTATTCACTCCTAGACAAGTTGTGCCCCCTCTTTAGTTTCGTTCTGCGTCCGCCACTGCAAGCACGTGTTATTTAAACCCTTGTATTGCGAGTGTTTCGGCTTTATTTGCTGACATGTTAAATGATTAAAAAAAAGTGGCTTCAAGAGAGAGAAAACAGAGAGCAGAAGAACAAACTCACATCCAATAATGTGACAACTTGTTCTTCGTCTTCTCTCTGATCTGACCCTAATCCCTCCCTAATTCGCCGTCTCTCCACCCAATTCAACCTCCGCCGATGTTTGCGAAGGAGATTGGGGGATCCAATCCCTCGCCGGTGAGCATAAACGAAGCCTTGAAAGACGACGAGTTGAGACTGATTCTGTCGAAGATGGGATTCGAGCTCCTCCGCCTCTGACGATTGCTCTCCCATCCCTCCCCTGCCGGAGACCCCCCCTCGTGGATCTGGCCCAACATCGGAGGTCCAAGGGCGTTCCGAAGAGTGAAGTCGGAGGAGCGAGGGCGGAGTGACGTCGGAGCGAAGGAGGAGGAGGAGCGAAGTGGGAGCGCGGAGTAGTCAGTCGGTGGCGACGCCGGTATAGTGGACAGATTGAGAGACGCGGGCGGGCGAAGGCGGGCGAATGCGACGACAAGGGCGAAGGCGACAGGAAGGGCGGGCGAGCAACGGCAGAGTTGGCGGGCGAAGGCGACGACCAGATCTGAAATTTGGGCGAAGGCGACAACCAAATCTGAAATTTGGTTCAGATCTAGAATTTGGGTCGACGGCAGGGTCGGTGGGCGAAATCCAAGGCGAGTGAGGGCGAGGTCGCCGCCCCGACCCAAACAAGTTCGCGGCCCGCCTAACCGACGACCCTCTTCAGCTCTTTCTCTTCCTGCTTCCGGCCAACCCCCCATTCGGACGCCGCCTAACCGAGCTCGACCACCAAACCGCCCGACTTCGACTCATCCAACCCATCGCCAGATCCCGACCTTGCTCTTGATTTGCACGCCTGCCGACAACTCCGCCACTCGTTAGCCCCTCACGCCGGCTCTCACCCCACCTCCAGCCCCGATTCACCGGAGGTATCCCACGCCCCGAAACCCGACGAAGAACGAATGATGAAATAAAAATACGGAAGAAGAAAAGAATTTTTTTTCCACCAAAAAAAAGACAAGGGAATTTTGTTATGTGGCAAAACATGCTTACGTGGTGTTCTGGTGATATTACATTGCAATTTTTTTTATTACGTGGTTGACACCTGTTGTGTGTATGAATCACGTAACGGTGTCAGCCCCCATTTATATTCAATAGGCAAAATTAAAAGTAATAGTCCGTTTGAATAACTTTTAGTATAGGGATCAAATGGGAAAAGAAGTGTAAGTATGGGATCTATATTCAATATTCTTGCCTAATAGAGTAAATTACACGAGGGTTCACACGTTAAGAATAAATTACACGAGGGCCCCACCCAGATGTGTGAACCAGCACCACTCACTAGAGATCGTTCGTGAATGATGAGATTAATTGATCAATTATTACTCCATTCATTCCCCCTTCTTAAATACAGTAGTACTCTGCACTTAAATTAATTAATATCTCTGCAACCAGATCATTAACTACGGAGTATCATTCAAGTTCTCTCCAGACCAGATATAATGATGTTGTTATGAACAGTACCTCTACTATCTATCATGTGGCTATGATGATGGTGATCATCATGCACATTATCAGTTTGCTGAAAGTTCATAATTATGTGGGTCAACGTTTTGCGGAAGAAAGAATTTGAACGGGTCGTCAATAATTTTGATTTTCCTTTTTCTTTATCGTCAAAAACAAAATATCATGAACTCCGTACTATAGCTCTCACCGTCTCACGTACGTGTACGTACAAGAACTGGTGCACCAAACTTCACACAGCATATCCGAAATTATGCATGTAGGTCTAAAATACTCAATAAACTCGATTTCATCGGTAAATTAAGTGCTTATTTGGAAAAGCAACTCTCCCCATGCTTTTTATTTTTGTTGCTTATAAGCAAAAAAGTGTTTATAAACACTTAAAAAAAAAAACGCGTTTGGCAAAACTGATTTGCTTATTTCGTGCTTATAAGCAAAAATGTGCTTATAAGTCTTTAAAATATGCCTTGCCAAACGGACTCTAAGTGTGAATAAATTAAGTGATAGAGTAGGTGGTTCAGAAGCTGCCACGTCAACTAGCTAGCTTCTAGTTGCTGCTGTAATTGTTTTCATATAAAAGCTGTAATTGCTGGTTTCCAGCTCATTCAATCAATGAAAAAATCATTTTCCCTCTTTCTTCTTTTCTTTCCCTTCTCTCCAACTCAGTAACATGGTATCAGAGCACTTTTCATTCGATCAAATCTCGATCAATTGATCGTTCTTTTCCTCTTTTTCGATCGATTTTCTAGCTTCAAAGTGAAGATCGATGGCTGAAATGGAGAATTCAGGAGAGATTGTGGTGAACAGAGACAAGGAGAAAGAAGAGCGTCCAGGCAAGGATAGCACCGATCCGCTTTACATTCATCTCGGAGATGGACCTGGTCTTGTTCTCGTTTCTCAGCAATTCGACGGCCGAAATTTCAGTGGATGGAGGAGATCCATGCGAGTAGCTCTCTCAGACAAGAACAAGTGGAGCATCGTTAATGGAAGTCTCAAGAAACCTAACTTTGGTACGCCGAGTTTTGCGGTTTGGGAACGAGCTAATGACATGGTGATTTCATGGATAGTGAACGGCCTGAGCAGCGAAATCAGGAATTCGGTCATCTACAACGAGACGGCGGAAGGAATCTGGCGAGAGCTTGAAGCAAGATTCGGACAAACAAGTGGAGTGCAATTGTACTCGATCCAGAAGGAACTTTTGTCTCTCACACAAGGTTCCATGTCAATTACTTCGTATTTCACTCAGATCAAGTCTCTTTGGAGTGAATTGGCGAGTCAACACAAATTTCCTGATTGTTCTTGTGGAGCGATCTTTGCAATTCAGAAGTATGAAGAAGATCAGAAGTTAATTCAGTTCCTGATGGGGCTAAATGAAAGCTACACCATCACTAGAGGTAATCTCCTCATGAGGAAGCCCTTGCCAACGCTGGATGAAGCATACTCCGCTCTCCTTCAAGAAGAAAAACAAAGGGAGATTCGGAACTCTTCTTCAGTGGCGAATGACTCGACTTCTTTCCATGTCGATTCTAAGAAAAATCAGTCGTCAGAGCAACGTCAGGGCAAGAAAACCGGATTTTACTGCACAAATTGCAAAAAGACGAACCACAACGTCGACAAATGCTACTTCATCATAGGTTTTCCAAAGAACTATAAAGGCAAGAAAGCTGCAGCGAATTCCTCCGAGTCTCATGAAGGTTCGGGATCTGGTTCCAGTGCAAAGACAAATGCTCCAGAACTGACTGCAGTACAATACAACCAGCTGATGCAACTTCTTCAAAGCAAGGAAAACAAAGTTTCAGAACTCGGGAGAGACTTCGCAGGTTTTGCAGGTAATGCTCTTGACAGAATTGATTCTTCTCATGCTTGGATTTTGGACACAGGTGCTAGTAATCATATGTGTTATGATAAGTCATTGTTTATTTCAATGACAAAGCTAAAGAAGCCTTATCGTGTTAGTTTGCCGAATGGGGAATCTCTGCTGGTTTCTGAGTCTGGTACAGTGAAAATTTCTGATTGTTTGAGTCTGCTTGTGAGAAAAATTTAGGTTCATCTGACTCTAAGAATTTGTGTAATTCTGTTGTAGCCAAGGTTGATATTAGAACTTGGCATAAGAGGTTTGGGCATTTGCCTTTACCGAGAATAAGAGCATTGTCAATTTCAGGCTTAGTTGATACTGCTAAACAAGATACTTTAGCATGTGATGTGTGTGCAAAAGCCAAATAGCATAGATTGCCTTTTCCACATAGTTCTATTTCTACTAAAAGACCGTTTCAGATGCTTCATGTTGATACTTGGGGACCGTTTAGAGTTCCTACATATAATGGAAACAAGTTTTTCTTGACTATTGTTGATGATTATAGTCGTTCTACTTGGGTTCACTTGCTGGCCAATAAGGGTGATTCCTTCTCCATGTTGAAAGCTTTTGTAGCATTAGTTGAAACTCAATATCACTGTGGTGTAGAAGTTATTAGAAGTGATAATGCTTTAGAATTGGGGCTGAGTCATGAAGGCACTGATTTCTTCTCAAGCAAAGGCATTATACATCAAACGTCTTGTGTGGCTACTCCTCAGCAAAATGGAGTGGCTGAGAGGAAGCATCGCCATATCCTAGAAGTTGCTCGCTCTCTTCTATTTCAGTCAAAGTTGCCTTTGAAATACTGGGGTGATAGTGTCTTAACTGCAGTCTATATCATTAATCGGGTTCCGACTGATGTCTTGAAAGGGAAGAGTCCTTTTGAATTGGTTCATCAGGTTGTTCCAGCTTATGACCATTTAAGAGCCTTTGGTTGTCTCTGCTTTGTTTCCACATTACAACATGGTAGACACAAGTTTGAAGCCAGAGCTTTTCCAACCGTGTTCCTTGGTTATCCCTTTGGTAAGAAGGCTTATAAAGTCATGAACCTAGAGACACATGAGATTTCATATTCTCGTGATGTAGTATTTCATGAAACTGTCTTTCCATATCATCACACTTCTCCTTCTACCATTTTTAACCCCTCTCCACCATCATTTTGTGATGATAATTTTGTTTCTGATCAAACCATTACCATTACAGAACCTCTTGCAGAAAATCCTGATACTGTAAGTACTGATATTTCCACTCCAGAGAGCATGAACACACATTCAACCCCTTCTCCAAATACTTTGATTGTTCCTCCTTTGAGGCAATCGAGCAGAACACATCACAAACCCTCTTATCTACAAGATTATGTTTGCAATTGTACCCTTTCTTCAGAGGCCTTTTGCTGTCATACTCTTACTTCCACCATTACCTTTCCCAATGACATAATTCCTTCCACAATTAAACCTATTACAGAACCTCAAAATTTCATTGATGCTTGCAAGTTTGATGAATGGAAACAAGCTATGCAAGATGAGTTTACTGCATTAGATACTAATCAGACATGGGAAGTTGTTTCTTTGCCAAAAGGGAAGAAGCCAATTAGTTGCAAATGGGTATACAAAGTTAAACATCGAGCTGATGGATCCATCGAGAGATATAAGGCACGTCTTGTTGTGAGAGGTTTTACCCAAAAGGAGGGCATCGATTATACTGAAACGTTCTCTCCAGTGGTAAAGATGACGACAATTCGTGTGTTAGTGGCTGTTGCTATAAAGAATGGATGGAATTTAGCTCAGTTGGATGTGAATAACGCGTTTCTTCATGGTGATCTACATGAAGAAGTGTATATGACAGCTCCTCCTGGCTTAATTGTTGAAAATGGTAAAGTTTGTCGTCTTAGAAAGTCATTATACGGCCTCAAACAAGCCAGCCGTCAGTGGTACTCTAAGCTTTCTTGTGCTCTTCGAACGAGAGGGTACAAGCAATCTCTCAATGATTATTCCCTCTTCACTAAGAAACAAGGTACTTCTCTGACTTATGTGGCAGTTTATGTTGATGATGTTTTGGTCACTGGAAATGATATGGCTGAAGTTGTGGATCTTAAGTCTTTCTTGCATCACGAGTTTAAGATTAAAGATCTTGGGGAACTGCCTTATTTTATGGGAATTGAGTTTATTAGGACTTCCCAAGGTATTTTGATGAACCAGAAGAAGTTTATTGATGAGGTGGTTGCTGAATTTGGGTGTCAAGAACTCAATTCAGTGGTCAGTCCGCTCAATTTTATTTTTAATACCAAGGAGTTATTGAATGACAGTCCTCTGTTAGAAGTGCCTACAAAATACAGAAAACTTGTGGGCAAGCTTAACTTCCTTGGGCATACTAGACCTGATATTGCATTCTCTGTGCAATTTTTGAGTCAATTCATGCAGTCTCCCACAGAATTTCACATGACAACAGCTTTACACACCTTGAGATATTTGAAAGGAACTTCTCAACGAGCTTTGCTTCTCAACAATTCAGATTCTGTTCTTCTTCAAGCTTTTTGTGATGCGGATTGGGCTTCATGTCCTTTGACTAGGAAGTCTGTTTGTGGCTTTGTTGTTTTTCTGGGTGGTAGTCCTATTTCCTGAAAATCCAAGAAGCAAACCACCGTTTCTTTGTCATCGGCCGAAGCTGAATACCGGTCTTTGCGCAGAGTTTGTACAGAGTTGGCATGGTTGAGTCGCCTTCTTGCTGAATTGGAAGTTCCCGGTATATCTCCCATACCAGTTCGATGTGATAACCAGGCAACTATTCACATTGCTCGCAATCCGGTTTTTCACGAGCGAACAAAACACATTGACTTGGATTGTCATTATGTGAGGGAAAAGCTACTTGATGGTCTTATTTCGCTTCATCATGTTCCTACTCAACACCAGTTAGCTGATGTTCTTACTAAACCCTTGCCGGTCATCGTTTACCATTGATTCTTGACAAGCTGGGAATGATTGAGCATCCTTCCAGCTTGAGGGGGGATGATAGAGTAGGTGGTTCAGAAGCTGCCACGTCAACTAGCTAGCTTCTAGTTGCTGCTGTAATTGTTTTCATATAAAAGCTGTAATTGCTGGTTTCCAGCTGATTCAATCAATGAAAAAATCATTTTCCCTCTTTCTTCTTTTTTTTCCCTTCTCTCCAACTCAGTAACATTAAGTAATACGGAGTATATGAGATAATACTACTATGTCATACCCATTTCAATTTATATGTATGTCGGTGTGATATGAATAATATTACTCTCTTACAAAGTCACCTAAGAACACATATATGAGATACATACGGCTTATAAATATTAACATGTGACCGTTTGATCTTTTTTTAATGCTAAAAGTGGTACAATTCAGCGATATGATATGATATTTCAAGAAAAAAAGTGTGAATCTTGTAAAATGCGTTTAAAATTGATCAAACTATACACTAGCTCCCTTTTATTAGTTGATCGACCCACTTATTTGTTATACCATGAGAAAGATGTTCTTGAATCTAAATTAAACAATTTTGATATTATCTACTCTATGCATTGTATATATAGTTTACTTTCTCTTTTCAAAAAAATCATGGTATATGGAACGTATTTGAGTATGTTCGGAGATTTTGCGCTTGATCCCTCCTTTCATCCTTTAAAATAGTAGAAAAAAAATATGTTCTGGCATCCAATCAAACAATTAAACCTGTAAGGATAAACTCATAAGTTTTGGATTCGACTCTAATGGATAGTGTCCTCAACAAAAAAAAAATAGTAAAAAAAAGTGTTGTTATTCTTCCACTTCCATCGGTATTATGTACTTAGTTCGTGACTCTTATCACTAGCTAGGGTCATAAGTTCAAAATTTTATTAAAAGATTCAACCAACAAAAAAAATTATTAAAAGAATTTATGAAAGGAAAAGCCCGGCCCGTGTCTATTTGTATCGTCGTGAAAAATGATATTATCTCGTGGTATAACCCTTTAAAACTCCATAATATATAATGTAATTTTATTTAACCATCCAAACAAAACCCTATCTAAAATTCATAGATTGAACATCAAAACAAAACTTGCTCGATCTAGTAATATATTCAACACTAGTAACTAGACTTGACATACATCTCGGATAAAGGAAAATGCAAAATATTACCCTTTTTACTGTATACATTACATAAGATCGAGTAGTATTGTTAGAGCATCCACAATGGAGAGTGTGGGGTAGTTTCTTAACTTGAAAAGAAAATAGAAAAGAAAAAAAAAGTCTGACAAATTCATAGAAATGCAGAGAAATACTCAGAAGAAATTTCTTCTTCAAGAAATAAAGTGAGAGAGCATAGAAATATTTCTCTGAATTTTTCTGACACATTTCAATTTACCTTTTTTTAATTGTTAAGAAATTACTCCTCCAAGTCTCCATAGTGGATGCTCTTACGACCGACGATACATGCAATTGTAGATTTCAAGTCTAGCCCCATAACTACCTTTTAAACACGCTTAGTAAACATTACCTGCAGTTAAAAACAGGCCTACCTAGCTTGGATCGATAACAAGGACATCTTTTTGTTTGACTAATCTCTATTTCTACTCCATTAAGCAGCGTAAAAACAGACAATAGTACCATGTACTGAGTCCGAAAAAAATGTAAATAAAAGAGGGGTAAAGATCAAAGTATATTTGGGAAATTGCACATTGTACAGTAGTAATAATAATACAGTACTAATATAAACAAGTTTAAAGTTTATAGAGTCAAACTTAAAAGTGCGGTCTTTTAGGCGGAGAAGAAGAAGTGAAAGTGAAAGAGCAATAAAGAAATGAAAATAGAAGGTCGGTGGAGTTTGCGAAAGTGATGAAGAGCTGAGTGGGAGGGAGGCAGCTCCCTTTGTTTGCGGAATACTCAAATTGTACCCCCTCCTTTTGTTATTCTCCCAAAAATGCACCCTATTTGTTTTCGTTACAAGTTACAACTTGTCTCCACTTTTCATTGTTCCATTATAGATGGAGAGAATATATCATTTGGATGTTTTTTATATAGTGTGTTCTAATGACACATTATAATTGTACTTAATTTAAGAATTGGTCATATATTCCAAAGGAGAAATATTTAACCAAAAAAATTTCAGTTATAGATTTGTATCATATGCCTTAATTAAGACATATTTTAGAAAATTCGATGTATAATCTTCTTGAAGTTAATGTAGGACTCCAAACAACAATGCGATATACGGAGTATATGAAGATGGGGGCCATTCATTTTAGCAGCGTTAATGGGTAGAGTCTTAATTAGACGCATGGTAATCGAGTGATCGATACGCTAGTTTACTTAAAGCTAATAAACTATATATGTAAGCAATTTAAAGTGAAATGTGTTGATCAAGTTAGAGTTCTCCTATTTGTTAGTTGAAGTACAATGACATTTGTCATGGGATTTTTGTGTATAATGAAGTTCTACATTAAAGTTTGATGAAATAAAGTATGATATTATAAACTTAGGAACTACTCAATCACCTAGTTTAAGTAATAGGTTTATATGTGCACAATCTCAATCATTTAACGCACAAACTTTAATTTAGGTTCGATCACGAATAACCCACATGCACCATTTAACCGGACCATGTACGTTCTTATCATTACTATACTTTTTGGCAATATCTTTCATCCAAACATATTCATCATGCTCAAAAGGAGCTTTACTCTAAGCCCGATCGTGGTGTATACAAATTATATTATGAGTGTACGCATGCGTCAATCTACCGTATATATTGAACTTGAAAGTGTCATCATGCATTGCACATTTACTGGGTGAATATATAAAGTTATAGAAGAAAGTGTAATTGTATAAGCTGTACTTTATCACCATGATAACTACATTTTTAATCTACTCAAAGCTTTGAGTTTCTTGGATCAATATGAAGTTTAGTCAACTCCAAAAGTTAATGAATTGTTGTCGCCACTCCATGCATGTAATATATAATCATATATGCCTGTATCCTCAATCACTTACAATGAGCTAAACTTCAATATTAAGAATTACGTAAATTATTTTATTACAATAACTAAGCCCACTACATATCTACCTAATAGATCGAATTGGTTTTCATTTTTTCGCCAAAACATAACAAGCAAATTAAGATAGTAGTCCATTGAGCTTGTGCAGTCTTCATAAGTAAGACGAAATAATACCGTGCAATGTGCATTGTTCCAAACAAAACCGTGAATATGCATTTTGCAATTTTGTATGCATAGGTAAATCTTAGGGTATATTTACAAGATCTTGGTCAAGATACTCGTCACGATTACCCATCAGGAATCAGGATCAGGAGGCGCACATCTTTTGATTTCAAAACGTGATATTAACCGGTTTAAAATGTACAATTTTTTTTTTACTTTTTCACCAAAAGAAGATAAAAAGTCTGTAAAATCCCAGAAAAAGTAAGATTTTATCACATATAGTTTGTGTATCCAAATTTTCATTTTTTTACCTTTCCATAGAGTAAAAAACAAACAAGAAAAAGAGTCGATCTCGTCGCTCCACGCAAATGTCGGTACACTTCTACAGCAAAAATTCTGACTTTTTATTTATTAATAAAAAATTAATTTCACATTTTTCGCATAAAGTAAAATTAAATTAATATAAAAATACCACCATAATGACACGTAAGCAATAAACCTTTTGGTAGGAGACAGCGATGACAAGCAAGCGGAAGGAAACAGCGCCCTGGAAACTTTCAGAAATTGGGGAGAGAGAGAAGAACAGGTGAGAGAAGAGGAAGAAGGAAAAATTCCAGATCTCTTTCTTAATTCTCCATTGTAGCTCACCAAATCAAACCTCCATATCACTCTTCTTCTCCTCTCACATTCTCTTCAAGGCAGATCTATTTCTTGCGGATTTCTCGGCATTTTCTGAGAACTTCGATTTTTCTTCTTCTTCTTCCGGAGAGGACAAATCCGAATACGCGTTGAGCTGGATTGGCGGAGGGAGTGTGGAATCACCGACATCGATCGATCGTTGTGACGAATCCGGATCTCTGATTTTTGGTAATTTTTCGGTCGATTTTAGAGTGGATGGGACTGGTTGGCGTGAAATTTATGCTGTGAGTTCATGCAATTAGTGATCCCTTGGAAACGGCAATCTCGATTGAATGCGGAGTTTAAGAGGATTAATTGTAATCCACATTGTTGGTATTGATTGCGTTTCGACTTTGGACGTGTTGTTTTTGCGATGGTTCTGTTCTTGAACGGATGAGCTTTGATTCCACTGTTATTGATTACGATGCGACTCTCTAACTGTTTTCCAGTGTTTTAATTGCTCTTGCGACGGTTCTTTTGCTTCGGGAATCGCGCTATTCCATCTACAATATTTCCACTTTCCAAGTGTTTTATCCTCTTCTTCTTCTTCTTTGGTTTTGGGGATTTTTGGAGTCCGGATTGGGATTTCAGCTGAATCTCATTAGATTGGTGTAGATTTGATGAAATTTCAAGGTTTTGGGTGATTCATTGTGCTTGTGTACAGATAAGTTAGTGACAAAAATACTTCGATCGAAAAGTCTTGGTATATGTGTGTTTTTTTTTTCTCTGCCTGAGAACTTTTTGTTAACTCTGTGCACTTGAAACTCCTGGACTTTTAAGACCGAGCTTTGTAGTTTTTCCAATTGCAAATCCAGGGTTCTGTTTGTATGCTTTGGCGTGAAACCCTACTTCCCCATTGGAGGATGTAAAGATGTAGCCTATATGGGTTTGGGGGAACTTGATAACACCGTTGTTTATTTTTCCGTGCTGTTCTACTGTTTGAGTACGTGGAATTGTCTGTATTATTCGATTGTTAATTTACTTTAGTATTCGTTCTGTTACAGGGTGAGATTGATGCTGATTACATTGATTGAATTAACTTCCATCCTTCTCCACAGCTTAAACCCCATTTCAGGCTGAATATGTCAGGTATGTAACTTCTTGGTGCAGATATGCCAACATCTCTAGTTGTAACTCGTAAGCTCAAGTAAGAATGAAGAACTTGCCTGAAATAGGGGTCCTAGTTGTCTGAAATGGTGTCTACAAGTAATCATTTCTTAATGAGCAATTAGTTACATCAAAACCAACATTTGTTGATTTGAGTGTTTGACATTTGTGCATGCTATCCAAATTTGAAGGCCTTGATGGCCTTGGTGGGATCGAAAGAAGGTCTGACTTTGAGGTATCTGAAGATGAGAGAAAACATTCTAAAATTGGTGCTCTCAAGAAGAAGGCATTACATGCCTCAACTAAGCTCACCCATTCTCTGAAGAAACGAGGGAAGAGGAGAATTGATTACAGAGTTCCTTCACTTTCCATTGAGGAAATAAGAGATGCAAAGGAACAGAATGTTGTTTTTGACCTGCGTCAGAAACTTCTGGACAGGGATTTCTTGCCAGCTAGGCATGACGACTACCATACATTGCTCAGGTCTGGCAGCTCTCCATAACATAGTAATAGCGACTTTATCATCTGATTTCCCACAAATTCCAGTTTACCTGCATTATATGTACGTTCATGTTTTGATTAATTGCATCTAAGTTCCGTCAAAACAACACAGACATAGTTAAACAATGATGTTGAGTGAAGTCTTTTGTCTTGGCATACCACCATTGGAATATTCCTTTGTAGTTTTATTTGCAGTTTCTGTTAATCCCTCTTTAGGCAACCTCTATGTTGAACTAAAATATTGCTTTGCTTATGATCAAAATAGGTTTTTGAAGGCTCGTGATCTTAATGTTGAGAAGACAATGCAGATGTGGGAAGAAATGCTTGACTGGAGAAAAGAATTTGGAGCAGACACCATAATCGAGGTAAGAGATATTGTTTGACTTAGCTATTTTGTATTGACGCTATATTATTTGCATCATATTATTCAGAGTGAAAAAATTAGTCAGAGAAGTATATTTTACCCTTTGTACTTTGCCGGGGAAGAGAGAAGATATTAACTGGCCTCTCTAAATGATACTCCCTCCGTTTCACAATAATGTCGTTTTAGCTCTTAACACAGTTTTTAAGAAAATCAATCATTCACTTTAAAACTTACAACTTTTTCTTAATCTTACCACTCATTACATTTTTTTAGCCAATGAATGAACAACTTTAGTCAACAAATACACATTCCAATAAAAACTATCATTACTCACCCCTAATAAATCACTTTGAAAACTTAAAACGACACATAATATGAAACAAAATTTAAGTGCTAAAACGACACTTATTGTGAAACGGAGGGAGTAATAAGCAACTTAACCAATCTTTAATTGCAGGACTTTGAGTTTAAGGAGCTGGGAGATGTCTTGCAATATTATCCTCATGGGTACCATGGAGTTGACAAGGAAGGGAGGCCAGTATATATCGAGAGACTTGGGAAAGCTCATCCTAGTAAATTGATGCGCATCACCACAATAGAACGCTACCTAAACTACCATGTCCAAGAGTTTGAGAAGGCTCTGCATGAGAAATTTCCTGCCTGCTCTATTGCAGCAAAGAAAAGAATCTGCTCAACTACGACTATTCTTGATGTGCAAGGGCTGGTAAGATTCATGTACTATAAATGCTTCCTCAAATTTGAAGATTCATGTACATCCTTCCTTAGTGGGTAATGATAATATGTTAAAGTATAGCCAAACTCATCAAATATCTTTGTAAATGGATTTGATGGGTTCTCAGTGTCCTGATAATGTATTACTGTATTGTTCCATTTAGATTCTCTCTGTCACCTTTGTCTTCATGCCTTAAAGCCAAATACCTTTTTCTTCTCTATATATCCACCCTTTAAAATGTGGATGTTGCAATGGGAACTCAAATGCATGCTTATGAAATAAAATGAAGATAAGCTAATAAATATCAGTAATGTAACAGTTTGAAATTATCTTAACAAATTTGCAGGGGATCAAAAACTTTTCAGCTACTGCTGCAAACCTCCTTGCTGCTGTGACCAAAATTGATAATAGCTATTATCCAGAGGTATTTTGTGCATCCACTTAGTGTTTCTTCTCATACTAGACCTTTTGCTGCCAATGGTTTACAATTCAAGTTTTGATCAAACAGACTTTAAACCGGATGTTTATTGTCAATGCTGGCCCTGGATTTAAGAGAATGCTTTGGCCTGCTGCCCAAAAGTTTTTGGATACAAAGACAATTTCAAAGATACAGGTTAGGTTTATGGTATTTTAAGCTGTCTTATTCTGAAGAAGTGAAAAGCAGCTCAATTTATACCGATGATGCATAACTGTCATGTTGCAAATACAGGTCCTTGACCCCAAGTCTCTCTCCAAGTTGCTGGAGTTTATAGATTCAAGGTCAGTATGCATTCTTTTTTGTTATCTCATTTATATATTAAAAAGGCTGTTTGCTGATTTCTTTTTGTCCTTATCTTATCAGCCAGCTGCCTGATTTTTTGGGTGGCACATGTACATGTGCTGTTGAAGGAGGATGCCTTCACTCTAACAAAGGCCCATGGAATGATCCAGAGATAATGAAAGTAAGGACCGATTAAGATTCAGAACATTACAGATTTACTTGGTTTGTATGTAGTGCCAAACTTTTTTGTCTTTGGTTTCAGCTTGTGCACAATGGAGAGTCAACCATAGTGAGACAAATTACAAGAGTGTCAAGTGATCAAAAATTTGAGTCTTATGTACAGATACTCCCACTAAAGGCAAGTTTTAGATTATCTCTAATAAAACAATCCTCCTCTATTTCGTAACCACTTGTTAATCTGATTACTTATCACCTTCAGGGAAGAAGCAGCTGTACCTCAACGATGGAACTGGGTTCAGATATTGATGATCCTTGTTCCTCAGCTGAACCGACGAACTCAGGCGTTGCCTGTCTAGATCCTGTACGTGAAGATGTATGTTGTTGAACCATATTATGCATCTTATTTATAAGCAGTTCTGTTTTGTTTGTATAACTTTACTGTATTGGATGTAGTAATTCCCAAAGTCTGCAGTAGAATCGGGAAATCTGTGACATCCTTTTTTACATCCTATTTACAAGTTCTCATCTGAATCAAATAGGTTCTATCATTTTGCTAAAGGCTCTGATCATGGCAGGTACGATTGTCTGATGCAAATGCTTACAGCAACTGCAACGACTTTTTCTCTACATCTGATACAGCTGTTGAATTCAGCCAAAGAGTTCATGATTCCCGTGATTCATCTATTGATGACCTCAACATTAGTTATTCGAGTAATAAATCCATTAGTCTTGAAGGTACAAATAAATTTTACTTGTCTTTGCTTCTGAATGAGCTATATATCCTTTTTCTTTTTTGATAATCTGTGGAATTCTTCCCTTCAGGTAGTACCACTATTGCATATAAGCAATGCACCCTTTTGGGAAAATTAGAGAAGATAAATATTTATTCTACAGTAAGTGGTCTGCTATCTTTAATTCTAAAGATTGTAGCTGTGATCCCGGCTCTTCTTTCAACATTCCGGTCAAGTAGGGTCTTGCCATCAAACGATAGCAACGAAAAGGATCATCCACCACCATGTCCTAGAGTGAAGAACGAAGAAGAAGATCCTGTTTTGCCTTGTCTAAAACGCCTTCAGAGAATTGAGTCATTATGCAAGGAGCTCAGCAGTAAGCCTCCCAGTATACCTCTTGACAAGGAACTAATGCTCAATGAATCCTTGGATAGGATCAAATGTGTCGAGTATGACCTAGACAAAACAAAGAGAGTAAGCATTCAGTCCTTTCCTCCCCCAACCAAGCATTCATAAGCTAGAACGCTCAAATGAAATGGATTCTTAATACGGCTTTCTAATTCATTATAGGCACTGAATTCTGCCATGATGAAGCAACTTGAGATTACAGAGTCACTGCAAAACCTTCATCAGTCCAAATTGCGAGTAAGCTAATCCTAAAAGAAACTTATGTTTGTTTACTCATGCTCTGATGTTTTCTTTATTTAAATCTCCTCATTGACCACACGTTATTTTTGCTTCATTATTTACAGCAAAGACGCCGTTTCTTCTCCCGAGATTAATTGAAGAGTAACCGGTGGAAACTGGATCGCCGCCTGTCTGGCTGTCTCGCTGGATTTGAATCGGAAGAGTGCCATTATAAGAAAAACAAAAAAAATACAAGAGCAAGATACTTTCTTAGCTAACATCTTTTTTACCTTCACTCTGCACTCAGAGCCTTCACCGCTTTTGTTCATCCCCTAACAGAAAAACTGCGTACATATGACATATGCAACTGGTCGGATTAGGAATCTGCAAACCTTGGAAGAATATTCGTAAGCACGGACTGCTGAGAGATCATGTGGCGACTTACACCATCAGATTCAAGGCTAGTTCTTTCGTGCTGCCTGTAATTCCTTTCTCTGGTTTGCGTAATTGGAAATGTAATACTTGATCGACTGGGGTGTATATAATCCATCAACTAACACCATATGCTGAGCTCTGCTTTCACGTTTCCTTTATCGCCCTCGCATTTGCAATGTTGAGAGCTTCAGCGTGAGCATGAGCAATTGTCTTTTTTAAGCATTGCTCATCTGCACTTTGCTGAGTGTAGATTGCGTTTTATTTATAGAGATGTTTATGATTAGCGAACTAGGTTATTATATGGAAATGGGTTCTTACTTGGGTCATTTGTATCACTTGTTGGCTATGCTACTGTTCAAAACGTGATTTAATGGCTGAGGAAATTAATTACGCTTGTTTTCATCTTAGTATAAATGGGTCTATTGTGTAGACTTAAACAAGAACAGATCAGATATGCTGAAATAAATATAAATTATCACACGTTTATTCATTGTTACAATAGTACATCATGCATTATTTTCATTATGTTATTATTAGCAGACAATTCACATTTATAGACTTTGATGTGCGCCTTTAATAATGATGTATAAACTATAAAGGTTCCTGTGAGCAATTTGTTGTCAGGCGCGTGATATCACCAAGGTGGTAAGAGATGTCTTCTAGACTTGGGCCGAAACTGCTGCTTTGTTTTGCACCACGATTCTGGAAATGTGCTCAACTACATGGAAGCATAAAACATAACTCAACATAGTGACAAGAATACGCAAATTAAGGGATGACTATATTCGGGAAGTTCTTACATTTGCAATAAGTTTTGCACCAAACCATGTAGAATCTGCACCATAAGGAGGAGGAAGAACTCTAATTCCATTTGACATGGACCCTGGAAGAATCGCTTTCAGTTCTTTCTCTAATCTTTCTGCAAATATTACAAAAAAATTACAAGTGTGAGAATGCCTAATTGATGGAGTTGAGTTTTTTATAATGTCTTTCTCCTAACATAAGTCGAAATATCATAGACTGTTTGTCACTTACCAGCTAAGCCAGGTAAGCAAGCGCTTCCACCACACAAGACGACGGTCTTGAACCAGATATTGTCCCCAGTTAATTCTGCATCGGAGCAACGGTCCATGCATTGAGCAATGGCCTGATGCAGTCCCATTACACGCCTACATCATAACAGAAATGAAACTAAGGAATTGCTTTTTAAGTACTTTGAAGTCTTCAAAGTGGAGCGTACCCAAAGAGGTTAAGCTCAAACTTACAGCCCAGCAATCCATGGCTGAAACAAGATCTCTCCTGTCTGAAACCGTTCTTTTGATAGAGTAAAAGAACCCTCTCTAGAGACTTCATAAGATGCTTGTGTATCCTTCGATAGCTCGGTAACATAGTCATAGGCGACATAACAAAGGTTCTGTAAGTTGTAAATTAAACCGACTATCAAAAGGTAGAAAAACTTCAGCGAAGCATATAAACGAGATCAATCTCAACGTAGCATTAACTATATTTTTTGTAGTAAAAGTGTAGTATGTGATAATAACTTTGTAGAACGATCAATACCTCCTTTATCTCACGAATAGTATACAATGACTCAAAAGTAACGTTTTTCAACTGCATCTGTTCCCTAAGAAAGCCCGTAAGCTTCATTGCCCCCATACCAAGTGATTCTACACCTACCTTGCGCATTATTTTCCCTTGCAAAACTGCAAAGTAAAAAATCATTTATAGAACATGACTAGAACTACAGAGTAAAGTCACAACACCAATTTCAAATAGATCTAAATTAGGACAGTGCATCCGGTTCAGACCGGACCGGAATTTTTACAGCCATAAACCGGAGTCTGGAGTCCAGAAGTCCGGTCTTGGTCCGGTCCAATTCGGGTTTGGACCGAGTTAAACCGAATTTCATTTTTTTATACAATACATTTAAATTAAAATCTTTATATTGAAAAAATCATTTTATTTATAGATTTTTTTTAATAGGTTTATATTTAATTTAGATACATTTTATAAATAAAAATTATTAAAAATAATCAATGATAATATGTATATGTATATATTTTATAAACAGTAATATATTCCGGTCCAGACCCGAAAATTCCGGGTTTAAACCGGACTGTATCGGAACTCGGAATCCGTGAAAATGAAGGACCGAGATTAGACCGGATACTTTCGATCCGGGTCCGGTCCGAGTTTTTCAGGTCCGGTCTTAAAATGAACAGCCCTAATCTAAATATAGGAACTAAGGTTGAGGTGACATTTTTTCCATAAGTTCCTTATCTCTTCAGCAATAATATACAAGTTTTCTGAATAAAACATAATAGGTAGATGTACATAGCTCTTGATAAACTAAAGGACAACAATCTTAAATCCATGCTAAGCATCAAGCCTGTGAGTAACAGAAAGTCTTCACACATCAACTTATTATTACATGAGATGAGATAGTGACAGATTCTTACTTGGAACGATAGAAGTTTGATGGAAACCAATATTAACAACAATTCCTGAAGTCCGTCTTGCAGCATACAATGCTAAAGTAGCCTAAAATCACCAAGCAAGCATTAATGAGGCAATTGTTAGATTTTTTTCCTATAACAAATGTATCGATAACCTAAACATATATTAACCAAACCTTGGTTTAATTTTTGGTAGGTTCTTTGCTTTTGATCTAGATACAATATGTTAAAATTAATTTATACTTGTATTCTATCCGAAGGATGTTGTTCAATGAGTAAGAAGTGGAAGCTACCTGATTAATGGCACAAACAGCAGGAACATTCATGTCAAACAGTGTTGAGTATATCGCTTCTTTCAGCTGCCTTCTTGATGCCTTGGCACTTTGTGTGTCTGGGGAGAAAATTTGATTAGACTGAGAAAACCTAAGTTGGAAAATTCCTTACAAATGGACATGGTTGTACTTGTGAATGGACAACACAGGACACACGAACTGAGTACACATAATAAAAGGTCTTAGGATTGCAAGTGGATTGCAGAAAATAAAAAACGGAACTAAATGCAGTTGATTATTGATTGAAACTATACTTGTAAGCAATTGCATGAGCCTAATCCTATATCAATGGAAATCAAACAACAACATATCGGTCGATGTGAAAAGGGGTATCGGCAAGAGAACGACACTGCACACTGGAATAACTAAAAAGAGAAAACTACCTTCATGATGGCAAATAGGGATAGACAGAACAATAGGCTGAGTGTTGCCCTTCACCTGCATCCTGTAAAACAAAAAACATTATCAAGGGCCATGGTAGTAAACTCTGAATACTAGCCAAAATTTCGATGCTTATGTAAGTATTGCAATGAGCTCCCCAGATATTGAAAACAGAGAATCCAAAATTTCGGATAAGGAGTCTTTGTGATTATAACAAATTATTTTTAACGGTAAGAGGGTAGTCATGATATAACAAATTTCGGATAACAGATAAGCCAAAGGTGACAACATCTACAATTTTGTGATTATAACAAATTATTTTTAACGGTAAGAGGGAAGTCATGATATGAAAAAAACTCATAAGGAATTCCATAAACACAAATGAAGAGACCTGCTGTAAATTGTAGAAAAAAAATGGCGAAGGCGGGAGTACACAGGCGTTTCAATGTCGCCAAATTCCTGAACATATAAAAAGAAATGAGTAAAGCCGATATTGCCTACAATTTTGTATGAGGTCAACTATGACATATGCATTGATGAAAGAAAGGTACACATTGATAAGATTATGGAATGGGTGTCACTGGAGGCTTACCAAAAATGTAGCTGATCGGCCAGATGGACGCGGGTATTTGCTCCATCCAAATTTGCAATAGCCCGAGCCACCTTTTACCATCATAAACTAAAACTCAGTTTTTTGTAAACACTAATGGACAGAGCTTATATTGCTTATAGATGAATGATTCATCTAAGCACAGTTTTCTATTCACATATGTGCTATTGAACTGATCATGATGAAAGTAACCATCATACCATCAATGATAACAGCACCAGGAACCTGAGCTCGGAGGCCATAAATGCTCTTCAAAGACAGCTGACTCGAAACACCAGAGAAAGACCTGCCACAACAAAATGCATTTACCATCGGAAACCAAAATTCTCTTCCTGTTATCAAATATCATTGAAAAAGAAGAACGAGGACATACTGAAGAGGAAGGCCAGATCTGAGATGAGTTTCAGAGAAGAAAATGGACTCCCATCCCCAGGACGGGAAATTGAAATGAGGATCAGTCAGAGACGAAAACGGATTGTGATTCTGAAGAAAGTAGATCCAAAGCCTATTATCAGAAACAATTACACCTCTCAAGGCTCTGCAGACTAGCGTGAGCTTAGCCGCTTCCTTAGGACCTAACAGCTTCAGAATCACCGTTATAATCTCCTCTGGTAACTGATCGAATTCCCCCATCCCCGTCCAAGGATCGTATATGGAAGGAAGCTTCGAATCGGAACTGGAATCGGAGTTCTTCGAGCTGTTCAAAACTGAATCCCACGCCCTTTTCAGAAGAAAACTCATCTTCTGCGACCAATTGCTAGTGATTTACATCAAATTAAGCAATCAAACAACCGCGAAACTCCTGATTAGGTCAGCGAAACTGTTTGATTGAATCGGAAAGAGGAATTGAAACGATGAAATTGTGAATCCAAGCTGAGAGAGGAAAATTTCCGTTTCGAGTTCACCTACCTGGTGTTTTCCCCATTTGGATTTCGTGGATCACGTTTCCCACCTAACCTCTCTTCTTCTTCTTCTTCTTCGTTTTTTACGTGCGACATTCAAATACAATCGTCCATGGACACCACCACGAACTGTTTCTCCCACATTAATTCGAGCTTAAAAATTTCACGTTGAATCTTCATACAAAGTTGCACCATTTATTTATACTGAAAGTTGCTACGTCTAACAGTATAAAGGACAATTAAAATATAATATTTGCCTTCAGTTTGAAGAAGATTGAGAAGAAATGAGAGCCACAGAAGTACAGAACTGACACCAATCATCGAACATTATTATGAGATGTGACACGTGGGTGTATACAAAATAATTATCAGTTCATTGTTTAGATATTGTTTTGGCATTTTTAGCTCCATTTTGACATCTAAATGGAAAGTTTTCATAACCTTGATTTACATTTCAGCCTGAATAAAATCAAATATTGTGTTTATAGTATGCTTAGCTTTTTACTCCTTTAATTAGTATTCCTTCAAATGGAAAAATCGATTTTTATAGGTACTTTATGGCACGGATCTATCATCTATTCATTGATTTGGTCGATCACCAGATTGGGCAAGAGATTTGTCAAAGATTAATGTTATGCATTGTCCATGTTCAGTGTTTTTTCTTTTTAGCCCTTTATTTGAAAGGAAGAAAAACGTGTTACGTGTTTGCGTAAACAGGCAGAAATGGCAGCTACTGTCTGCATTAAAAAGGAAGTTGACATAATGCCCACAAGGCCACAAGTAGTTAGGTCCTATATCAAGTTGGAAATTGTGTGGTTTGAAGAAGCATTGTATAAATTTTGGTTGGTAAATATGGTACACTCAAACCCAACTAACAAAAAATGATACCAGTAAGTGCAACAACTAAGCACAGCAAATTTCCATTACACAGCACAATAGATAATACTAAATCAATCAGCTTCCTAATTTGAAAGCATCAACAAAGAGACCCAAGCAAACCCCGGCTTTCCAGTAATTAACCATAGAAACCAGCATCTGCAACCGCTCGCCCGGGAGAGACGGAGGCTTCTTATACATAAGCATGCCAATGCCTTCAATGGCAGCAACCACAACCCCGGCAACGAGAACGTCCCAATCACCAGTCTGACCTAAGATAGTTGCCAGGGCGTTTGCTGTGTAAAACCCGAGCAGCAGAAGAAAAATCTTCATGGGAAAATTCTTTCTGGCTGAATTGAACTTTCCCAAAAGTTGTCTAGCAGCTGTGCTCACTATCCTGCTTAATCGTGTCTGGCTTGGATCAGAGTTATCTTCGTTTAGGTCGTCTTGATCTCCATCGTTAGGGATTTGGCCAATGTTTAAAGCAAATTCTAATCTCCACCTCCGTCTTGTCTCCTTGACATGCCTTCAATTTGTGTATTGAAATGAGATATTAATCAGATATCAGCCACAAAATTAAATGACGATATACCACAGACACAAATGTTCTTTTTCTTTAAGAACCTGAGAGTGCGTTTCGATTATACTTCATAATGCAAATGCTTAAATCTTGCATTTAATAATGCATTCTCAAGTGCATTACAAATGGATCCTTATAGTACATATATGTGAATTTGTCAAATTGCAACTACACAATGCTTACATTGCCATTGCAAACCTAACAGCATTGTAATCTCATCACTACAATCAAACCACCAAGCAATTTACTTATGGCATGAAAATAGTGAAATCCATAATAACTGCAAAATGTAGAACAACACTAACTCCGGTCACTCCTGCCTAGAACTCTAACTTATTTGAATATTTTGTATCAATATCTTAATCTGTCCTTGTCCAAATCAACCATGTCAAATGATAGGTGTTTTTTCTCTAAACCTTTTATGGCTTCAACACCAACAGCAACAACTGAAAACCCTATCCAACTTGTAAAACAGCATAGCTGCAATATCAAATCTTTGGTGTTGAATCTAGCATTAGTAACTAAGAAGAGATTTGATGAATCAGAAAATAACAATTTTACCTTTTTGTAAAGAAGTGGAAGGACTTGATGAACGATCTTGGGGAAACTAATCCACACTGTACCATGCTTTTACCACTTGGATATGTAGCGGATGCAGAGACAATGGAATATGAATGTGCGTAGCTTTCTTTATCCAGAAAGGATGAAGCTGAAAGTGTGAGGCCTGTTTCCATTCTACAAGCCATTGATCTCGAAACGAGTAGTCTGAGGAGAAGTTGAAAATTCGGATATTTCTGGAGAAATCGGAACCACGAATTCCTCAATTGTTTAGAAAGAAGAACTCAATCGGGAACGACAGGTTCAAACCGATCAATTTTGGATCTGGTAATTACGAACGAGAGTAAAACCTAGAGATACGTACACGAATTTGTAGACTTTGATGAGGCAGAGAAGAAATTCCACCGTCGTCGCCGCCGCCGGTGAAGAACCTTTCCCCCTGGAGAACTCCGGAGTCCTGAATCCCTATGTTTCCGGTTCCATTCTAGGGTTTCTTCGTCTTTCCGACCGACCGACGTCGCCGAGCTCAGAGTATGTGATGTTTGCGCATCAGTTGAATGAGAAGTTTTGGTCATTAGTTGACCAATGGACCTCGAGCTTAATGCTCTTACATAGGTTTTTATTTTATTTTATTTTGATAAAACTCTTACATAATTACAGTCACTTGTAAGTTGTATGCGATTTTAGCCTCTTTTTTAAGTGGATTTGTTTTGTTTTTAAGTGTGTTAATTTGTTATTGAATGAAAAATAATTTAGAATACTTATTGAGAATTGTAGTAATTTGTGTCAAATAATACTAAAACATGCCTAGACTTACCATTCTGTCATAGAGTTAAAAAATATTTAAAATAAAAAAAGATGAAAATTTGAGGAGATAAGGCATGGTTTTGGTCATTACTATGATTAAAATACTATTTTTGTTTTAGAATGGTAGAATAAATGTGTCATTGAAAAAAGAAAACATAAAAAATAAAATAAAGTAATAAATTATTATTTTAACTTAATGACCAAATTTTTGGTCAACCACTCTATATGCTCTTAGTTGAGAATTGATAGGAGTTTATTTTAAAGGTTATAAAAAAAATGCTTAGAGTTGAAGTGATAAGAGGGATTAACTTGAAGACTAGTTTAAGATATTACTCGTGAATGATGGATCCATCAACAATGTGGTGGTAGATTATTTATCCTCATTAGTTATTGCTATATCTTGAATTAAAATCAAGATGAAATGAAATTTTGTAGTGTTTTAAACAAAAATGTGATTATAATCACCAAGTATTCGAATAGATAAGTGTATTGTATTGAAGTGTGTTATGTGTATAATTTTCACTTATTTTTGTATGAGATGCTTAATATAAGTGAAATTATTACTTTTGTTTATATGGGTGTACTGTAAGCTATTGATGATTAGTCGTTTTATATATCAAAAAATTAGTTTGATTATTATATTTGACAAAAATACGGAGAAGTGTATAACTTTCTTTTGGCCGAAAGGAGAAGTGTATAACTCAGTATGTTACCAATGTGCATTTGAAGGTGAAGTATGCACTCAACTACTCAAGAATGAATAAGCCACATGGTTTATAATAATGTTCGATGCAAATACTTGAGAGTAGTTGTGTGTGCTGTATTTTAAGTGCTGGAACATGTTGAAGGATTGGATCCATGAGATACCCTAATTCTCAAGCAAGTGGTTCAAGCGTTTAAAATACCAGCTTAGAAGACATTTTCACTTATGTTTGAGTTTGATTTCTTATTTTATATGAATCAAGGATTGTATTGAAATAGAGGGAAAAAGGCCATAATTTTAGTGTCATATGTCACTTTATTGGATTAAGGTTTACATTCTTAGATTTTTAATTCATTTTAACACAACTTGGGAGATATAAGGTAAACTCTAGCATTCAAAAAAGGGATCCAACTCAAAGGAAAAAGGGAAAAATGTTGTTCATCGAACATTCTATGTGATTAAGGTTTACATTTTTAATTTTTTTGATAAAAAAAAAATTAGACTACACCTATTACAAATGTACTATCCTAGAGCATCCTTGCAGATGAGGTCCCTAAGGACCAGATCAGAGATCAACGATCAGGAAGAGATACTACGGAAAGACAACGATATGTGGTCAACAACCGAATTAGCCTCCCGGAAAATATGCGTGAGGTGCCAACTCTGAAACTTCCCTAAGGACCCTAACAATGACTAGATGTCTGTGCGCAGCAGTTCCACCTCCCACGGGCAGCTCTAATCACCAACACCGCCTTGACCAGCTGCATGTTGTCACCTTCAATCAACAAATGGGGAATTCCAAGCCGAATGGCCTCCAAGGTCCCTTGCCGAAGTGCGAGAGCTTCGGATTGTAACACGGATCTAAGTCCCCCTGGAATCTCTAATAGAAAAACCAAAAGACGCAAACCCATCAGAATTAACTGCGCTATCAAAATTCAATTTGTAATAGTTTTCAAGGGATTTAGTCCATTTTGCCTTTCTTCTTTTGTTGGCATTAGCGGCTTTCTTAGCAACTTCATCCACTGAAGCCGGGTTAGTTGCCAATTGCCATTCTGATATTTGCTTCATGGTCATTTCTTTTAACGAATTAGGTGTCGGCTGATTGTGGCCCCCCATCGAAAATACTTTGATTACGGAGGTACCAAACACATTACCATACACATATTATTTCTCCTAGCTCATCCTTGGAAAGAACTCTGCTGATTTCTTCCATGAAGGTTGTCGGGTATTTGCTGTTTGTATTCAATCGGTTGATTTTTTGCGCGATCCTAGGGAAGAGCTCTGCCACAGCCTGAATAACCGGTTTACATTCGATAAAGATGTAGAAGGCGTCTTCTTCTGTTTTGTTAAAAAACCTGCAACCTTGTGGGACCATAATGTGATTGGTTGCAAGCCTTGCTTTAGAGCAATTGCACCCATGAGGCAAGGGCAATTGTTAATTGGCCAATAGAATTAGCCTATGCTAATTGGCTGGGCAATTTGCGGCCAACAAATTAGCAATTGCCCACCAAATTGCTTTTCCGGTGCATTACACATTTGATAGAAAATTGATGGGTCCCATGAATTGCCCAACCAATGTATCCATGGGAGGCCATTCTTGCATAGTTTCTGGGCAAAGTTTTTTTTTTTTGGCGGAATTTTTAGTTTCCAGATCCAGTCAAGATCTAGCGCAGGACTTCTATTCCTTTCCAGAATCCACCTAATCGTTGAATTAATACGATTTAAATTCAATTTTAATGCGAGTTTGGAGACATTAAGTAATTTCTGTTATTAAAAAATGGGAATCCAGCTCATAGTTTATAAATTATGATAACTTCTAAAACATTAAGACAACATTCTAATAGGATTCCACGCAAGATGTACATGGTCAGGTTTTGAATTACTTAAAATCAAACTTTGATATACTTTCTCGCATAACTTTTTTTTTGTATCTCATCGTTTTTCCAACTGAACATTTAAAATCTACTTTTATTATAATGAAATAGAGTTTGTGTAACATTAAGACAAATTACAATGACCTTCAACCCAAAAAAGACAAAATACAATGACCAACTTAATATTTAAAAAATGATTGAACCAATATCCAAATTTAGGAAGATCGATTAATATTCAATTTGAAAGCAATTCCAATTTTTTTTATAGTTAAAAACATTTAAGATGAGAGTATGATGTCTCAGTCCAGTCCAAATTCAGGAAGATCCAAAGGCCAGTCATGCTTTAATAAACTAACCCCTATTAATTCCAACATATAACACACTTGTTAGTCGAAGTTATACTATGTATACTAATGCTGTTTGATATTTTTATATAAAATTTTGAGTTTAAATATCGAATTAATACTATGTAAGACACATTATATTTTTATCAAAGTCGTAATACATGATTTATTCACAATTACCATCTCTTCTCAGATCCAAAAATATAAAACAAAAATCTACTATTCTCTCTTTAATTAATGCTCAGATTTTCTTCCCCTTTTCCGATTTCCACTATTTTTGCCGACCTGATAAGATCATTTCCCTATATCCCCTCTTCTACGACTTGTCGAATTCGTTAGGGTAAGATGCAGATCTTCGCTTATTGATTATCGAGCTTCTCCGATCCGTGATTAATCCTTCGATCAATCGAGCGATAGATTAAGGTAAGAGATTGCGTCTTGCCACCCCTTCCAGGTTTCAAATGTGAACTCAATTTGGACAAAGCTCATATAACTGGCCAGATTTGGTGCTATGAAGCTGCTTTGCTTTGCAATTCTTTGTATTAGGGTTTATAATTTCTGCGTTGAGCTATGGATTTTTTTTCCCTTTGAATTTTGCTTTTTGTAGGTAGCTGTGAAGGGATTGATAAATGTATCGTGTTTTGCTCCCTGGTTTTGGTGTTGCCAAATTAGTTTGCTCTGAATGAAGCTCAATTTGATTTGGAGTGCTTGTTTTCTTATTGTACTTTGATTCTTGAGATTGAGAAGTGTAATTTCTATTGAAATTGAGAATCCTGAGAATTTGAGCTCCTTACTTGTTAATTTTGTTCATTGTAAAGTAACCAATTTTCACTTGTGAGCATAATGAAACCTGTTTTACTTTGCTTGTTGATGGAAATCCTTGACCTTTTCTGCTTACGAAGCTGAACGAGGTTCACTTTTTATTAATGCTTCTAGATGGAACGGTTGCTTCTTATTAAGCTGAGCAATATGATATCTATTATTGCCCTGAGTATAGGATGACTGCCACACTTATTTGAGTGCGAGCTTGTTCGTTCTTCCATCATGACAAATCTGATTTTTTTTTTGTTTTTATTATTAAGGTTTGTAGATTCTGTCCATTTCATACTCATCGGTCATTTTTGATTAAACTCCCCCTTTACATCATGGTTTATAGGGGGACCTTAAGCAAACTTTGCCATTACTTTCTCCTGCGCAGAGTTCGATTATCTGCTGATGTTAATTATTGATGCAATTATTGCTGCGCAGATTGTAGCTTTGGAAAATGTCCCATCAACAAGAGGATGATGCAGAGTACATGGCTGATGAGTATGAAATGGATGATATAGAAGATGATATGGATGAAGACTTTCGTGAAAGAGAGGGTGGATCGGAATCTGATGATGATGAATATACCCGCGAGGTCTGCAATTGTCTATGCAATTGATTTACATTTACTTATGGGGTCTTATGGTTTATAACCATTGATGTGTATACAGGGAGACAAAGATACTTCCTCTGCTCAAGCAAGGAAAGGAAGAGATATTCAAGGCATTCCCTGGGATAGAATAAGCATCACCAGGGAGAGGTATCGGCAAACTCGGATTGATCAATACAAGAACTATGAAAACATTCCTCAATCTGGCGAGCGTTCAGAAAAGGTAGGCGTTACTGTCTGTTTTTCCTCAACATTGTTTTTGACTTCAGTGAACTTAATCTTCAAATAAATGATTTTACATACTGAATGTACTTTGTGTGTTTTCTTGGACCATCAGGAATGCAAGATCACGAAGAAAGAAGGTAGATATTACGACTTCCGGCACAACTTTAGATCAGTGAAGTCGACGATCCTTCATTTTCAGGTTATTGATAAACTTATTACGCAAATCTTTTATTTTGATGTAACCGTATTTTGGTTTCTCTTTAACTTTTGTTCTCTCTTTCTCTTGTATGAGATGCATGAACCATGATCCGTTTTGAATTTGAACTACTGCTTGACATGTAGACTTTACACAAGCTTTTTCCAGATATAGTATTGATTACTTTTCTTTGTAGTATTTACTGAATGATTTTTTAAAAGTCATTGCAATGAGAATTACCAGTTTAACCTATGACACACATGTTGAACTTGTGCAGCTAAGGAATTTGGTTTGTGCCTCTTCAAAACATGATGTCTACCTGATGTCTCATTTCTCGATCATTCATTGGTCTTCTTTGACGTCTAAAAAAACTGAGGTTCTCAATGTAGCTGGACATGTGGCACCTAATGAGGTGAGTCCCCCACGTCATTAACAGGGGAAGGTTGCCATTACATCTTGTTTTTGTCTTCTTAATAATGATTTTAGTATACTTAGATTAAAATTATATATGCAGAAACACCCTGGTAGTCTTTTGGAGGGATTTACACAGACTCAAGTTAGCACACTTGCCGTTAAAGATAATTTGCTAGTTGCTGGAGGTTTTCAGGGGGAGCTTATTTGCAAGGTTTGTATATTACAGGCGTGTGCATATGTTGTTTTATTGGATGACAATGCATCGGAGTACATATTTTTATGGTCTCATTCTCATAGTCGTGTAGAGTTTGTTTAAATTTTGTTCACCGGTTCACCCATTAGTCACCAGGCTATAAAAATCCGTTTATCTTTCCTATGTGCTTGCAATCTATGTCAGTTACTTCTCGATCAAGTGTATTTGCTGGTAGGTGATGGATTATTCATTTACACAAGTAATTGAAATGCCAAAGGCTAGAAGCGTTAATTGCTTTATGATCCAGATGTGAACTTCAATTGCTAATGTCCTTTGCCTGTGATTTACACTCAGAATCTAGACAGACCTGGAGTGAGTTTCTGTACAAGGACCACTTATGATGAAAATGCAATTACTAATGCTGTTGAGATTTACGAGACACCCAGGTAGGTTTTAAGCCTCTTCATAGTGAGAAAACTCTCAAACAAATCCATTCGTGCAATTAATACCATGCTTATTATCTTGTGCTGTACAGTGGTGCTACACACTTTACTGCCTCAAATAATGATTGTGGCGTTCGAGACTTCGATTTGACAAAGTATCAGCTCACCAAGCAATTTCAATTTCCTTGGCCGGTTAATGTATGTGCTCCTTTCCTTGTATGGGATTTATGTTGTTGCCATTGGACAAAAATGTTTCAGTCTATTTGCACAATACTGTATACAAGTTTTGACATGAACTTTCATCGACTCTGCTTCACAAGTTGCAAAATTATACATGTCTGATTTCAGATTCTCATTTTTTTTTAACATGTTTATTGGTTTGAAAAACTTCATAGGATCATTGTATTTTTCTCTTCAGTTTTCAGTAGGATTATGAGAAGATAAAGTTCAACTGTAAATGAGTATAGGAATCTGTCTTTTTTTTTTCCGGGATGCAATATGATAAGTGGTGTTTGGTGTCTGGGACTGATGAATTCATTCGTTTAGGTTGGTGCTTTTGATTTTTGATACCTATTCTTCATAATATGCTCCTTTTAATTGGGATTCAATATCCCAGTGGAGTTGAGGGTATGACTCCACACCACCTTAACCAAAAACAGGGTTCTACCCTTAACCAGACTCCCAATACTCTCTATCAAGTTGTAACCCTGTTCCTCACAAATTCATATATCGTTCCGAATCAACACCAACAGTTTAACCAATGTGACCTAAGAGGTGTTTGTTTAGTTTGAAATTGAAAATAATAATCTGAATATTTCTAGTCAGTACTCAGTAGAGTCAATTATTAGGTCTTCTTTGCAACACTGCTCTTAGATGGTTTAATCACTATACGTATTGCCCTTCTATAGTTTGCCAATGCACACTTATATTGCTTTTCTTTCGCAATTTGAGGGACATCCCTGTTTCAGTATTTCATTTATTATGGCCCGTCTTCAATTGGCAATTTGAGTTGCAACCGTGTATTTAATCTCTGTTGATTACAAATTTGTCCTTCGGTTTTTCTTGCAGCACTCATCCTTGAGTCCTGATGGCAAGCAACTTGTGATTGTTGGAGACAACCTAGATGGGATGTTGGTGGACTTCAGAGATGGGAAGGTAACTGCAATTGAAATGCCATTTATTTTAGTACGGGTTTCCCTTAATAGTGTATTTTGATCACCCAAGACATTGCATTAAATATAGTTTTAAAGCAAGATAATCTATTATCTTGGGCAATACAAATGCACTCTGAGCTGAAGATTCACTATATCAAAACCTCAGCTCTCACCTGAATATTCACTAATTTCTGCAGACAATCGCATCACTATCTGGGCATTTAGACTACTCATTTGCATCAGCCTGGCATCCAAATGGCGTAACCATAGCTACAGGCAACCAAGATAAAACATGCCGGATATGGGATATCAGAAATCCCTCAAAATCCCTTGCTGTATTAAAGGGTAACCTTGGAGCCATTCGATCCATCAGATACACATCTGACGGACGTTATCTGGCAATGGCAGAGCCAGCAGACTTTGTCCACATATACGATGTAAAAAATGGGTACGAGGTGGAGCAAGAGATTGACTTCTTTGGTGAGATATCGGGAATATCATTCAGTCCCGATACGGAATCTCTCTTCATAGGCGTATGGGACCGCACATACGGTAGCCTCTTGGAGTATGGACGCCGTAGGAACTATGCATACCTGGATTCATTCATCTAAGGTAAGTTCCAGAGCCCTAAAACACATCCTGGAAGATGTTAGGTGCACCAACTGGGACTCGGCATTGGCTTTCGAGGTTTTCTAGATGTAAATGCAGAAAAAGTAATAAAAAAAGAAAAAGAAAATCGCCTATATGAACATTGGCGTTTCTCAAATTTCTAATGTCTTTGGTGTTTCTAAAGGATGAGATGTGTACAGAAGGTTGGGGGGAAGGAGCTTGTAGTTGATCTCACTTGTTCCTTCCAATGTGTGAGGATAATATAAAAGCTGTCTGAGGAAATCCTTCCCATTGTAGACTGCTATGAGTTGAAAATGGAACTTTGTCTGTGTTATCATTGTAAGTTTCCTATAGAATACTGTGTTGTACTCTTTATTGAAATCTTCCTTTCTTTATCATGTTTTGTGGTCTTGTTTGTTGAGCTAGTTCAAGCCATGTAATTTCCCGGGCAATTGTTTGGACTTCCTGAGTTGCATGTAATTTCCAGGGCAAGGACTTCAAAATTTTCTGACTTTGAAGATAAATTACCTGTTCCAAAGACATTCTACTTAATCTCAATATCTTGGTTTTTATGCACCTCTTTGAAGATAAATTACTTGTTTGAGCTATTTGATATTTTGACTTATGAGTCATCTTGTTCGCAATCGAAGTAGAATGTTCATATGGAATTGATGAGCCAAATGGTAAACCACTTGCTTGCTCAAATTAGTCAAATAACCAAGACTGAAATATTTAAAAATGTTTTAAATAAAAGATACACGAAATATTTCAAATCAGTTTTTTTTAATAGAAAAATCTATACTACGTATGAGTATGATACATTGTAAACCATTACCGCCACAATGGAGTGTTTTTGTTCGTAAGATCCAATTCAGTTATCATCACTAAAATTTACATTCTAAAGCCCACCTATAATCTGAAAGTCCAATTCAGTTATCAACAGCTAATGCTAATTAAGCGAACTGACTACTACTAAAGATTCAGGTCTTCGCTTACTGATCATCGACCTCCGATTCGTAGTACATTCTTTCGATCAATTGATCAATAGATCAATTGTTTAGGTTGCGATCGCCCAGGTCTGGTGTTCTGAAACCACAATTCTCGAAATTAGGGTTTCTGATTTCTTGAGATTTCTTCGCTGAGCGATGGATTCGTCTTCTTGAGATTTCTTTTTAAATTCAGTTCAATTTTGTATGAGACGTTTCTATTCCGTCGTGTAATTCAGAATTCTGTGAAGTGAACTTTGTACGATTTCTTTCTATTTATCTTGAGTATCAAGGAAACCTATTCGATTGTTGCATGTGGATGAAACTTATTGAGTCCTGCTCAGAATCTGAACCAAATTTGCCATTTTTGTTACTATTTGAGATTGCTAATTCTGAGAATGTCGTTCAGTGGCAAGACTAGGGGAAACTAATTTGTACTCTTTCTTTCTTAGCCGATAAGCAGATCATGTTTCTCCATTGCTTTGTGATTAGATCCTTCTTTTTTTTTTTTTGGGTCGGGAGTGATTAGATCCTTCTGCGCGCTATGTAGTATTTTTGCACTTACTGGCCAGTACTTCAGATTGCACACGCAGAGTTCCATTATGTTTCTAATCTGAAGTTTCATATAACAATGCAGATTGTAACTTTGACTTGGAAATGTCCCAAACAAAGGATGATGCAGAGTACTTGGCGGATGAGTATGAGAAGGATGACATAGAGGTTAATATGGATGGAGACTTTCCTAAAAACGTTACGAGCAGCTCAGATTCAAAAGATACCGAGAAGGTCCACTGTTATATGTATGCTATAGAAAAACATTTACTTCTCCAGTTGCACGGTTATAATGTGTCTGATGTGCATACAGAGAGAGATTCAAGGCATTGATTGGGATATCACGGGTATTGCCCGGGAAAAATATCGCGGATATCGGATAGAGCAATATAGGAACTATGAAAACATCCCTGGTTCTGGTGAAAATTCAGAGAAGGTAGACATTGTTGTTTTGTTTGTGCTTTACATTTGTATTTCAGCAAATTAAATCTTCAATTAGTGATTCAACTTATCGTTGACTTTCTATAACCCTCAGGAATGTATGGTCACGAAGAAAGAAGGGAGATATTATGATTTCCGACACAATTCTAGATCAGTGAAGTCAACAATCCTTCATTTTCAGGTTCTTGATACCTTGATTTCCCTACAGTATTTATGATGTGGTCTGTTTTCGTTTTTCTTTAATGCTTTCTTTCCTTTTTGTTGTATGGTGTTCACGGTTTGCCACTCGAGCCTTATTTTAGATATTCTATGCTATTGAGGTTTGAGAAATTAATGCACCATGATCTTCTTTAGAATGTGAGCCACAACTTTACTCAACACAAGTTTTTGTAGACTTGCTCTCATACTCATGCGAAAAGAATGTCTGTCGGTGTTATGTTAACTCATTGCGCTTTGTAATGCATGTAGTTTAAGCTATGAAACTATCTTTTTGGATTCATGTAGTTGCGGAACTTGGTTTGGGCTTCATCAAACCATGGTGTCTACCTCTTGTCTCACTCCTCTATCATTCATTGGTCTTCTCTGACATCCAAACAAACTGAGGTTCTCAATGTTGCAGGACATGTGGCACCTTCTGAGGTGAGCCTCGGCATCGTTTATGTTATATATCTTGTTTTGCATTGTCATATATTGGCTGATTACTAATAATTTTGAGTATACCGCTATATTTGGTTTGGGGTTATGTATGCAGAGCCACCCGGGAAGTCAGTCGGAAGGATTTACAGGGACTCAAGTTACCACACTTGCTGTTAAAGATAATCTGCTAGTTGCTGGTGGTTTTCAAGGGGAGCTTATTTGCAAGGTTTGTACCATGTTAGTTAAATTGGATAGAGAAACATCAGCACGCGTATCTGAATGATCTCATTCATTTCAGTTTTGAAAGAGTGCTTGACAGCATACTTCCTCATCGAGTCTATTTTCTAGTAGGTGATCCCTGATTGCTTATCTACAGATGTAGTTGGAATACCGAAGTCTAGTAGCAATGAAGAGGTTTTATGATCAAGCTGTGAACTTGAACTGCTGATATGCTTTACATTTTATGTTAACATGCAGAATCTAAACAGACCTGGAGTAGCCTTCTGTGCAAGGGCAACGTCATCCAATGAAAATGTTATCATCAATGCTGTAGAGATTTATGGTGCTACACACTTTGCAGTTAACATGTTACTTCATACTGGGGAAAGTACCAGCTCACCTGGAGTAGACGTAGCTGATGCTAATTCATACTGGGGAAAGTCACAATAACCTCCATTTTTGCAGTTAACATGTTACTTGTTACCTTTTCATGTAATCTGTATAGTGGTGCTACACACTTTATGGCCTCAAGCAATGATTGTGGTGTTCGAGTTTTTGATATGGAGAAGTACCAGCTCACCAAGCAATTTCAATTTCCTTGGCCAGTTAATGTATGTATTCCTTTATTTTCCTTGTCAAAATCTTTATGCTGAGATTCAAAGTATTGAGAGCTGTCTGTTCAGTCTAAAAATGAATTCTCAGCATAATTGTTTCTTTCTAACTTCTCTGTGTTGTTTGAATACTATTTTGCTGTTTTTGAGTAATGCATAGATGCCCTCAAACACTATAGATACTTTTGCAACAATTAAGTTTTGTTGATTAAAAATTCATCCTTCGCAGCACACATCCTTGAGTCCTGATGGCAAGCAACTTGCAATCGTCGGGGACAACCCAGATGCATTGTTGGTGGACTCTAGAGATGGGAAGGTAACATATAAAACGCATTAACCCTGCATTGTAATGCAATCATCAAATGTACTTTAGACGGATCCTAATCCTAGCACTCAAATGGCTGATTATTTTGCAGACAATTGCATCACTCTCTGGGCATTTGGACTACTCATTTGCATCAGCCTGGCATCCGAATGGCAACACCGTTGCAACAGGCAACCAAGATAAAACATGCCGGGTATGGGATATCAGAAATCCCTCCAAATCCCTTGCCGTGTTGAAGGGTAGCCTTGGAGCCATTCGATCAATCAGGTACTCACCCGACGGTGAATATATGGCAATGGCTGAACCAGCAGATTTTGTCCACGTCTACGATGTAAAGAACGGGTACGAGGTGGAGCAGGAGATTGACTTCTTTGGTGAGATATCAAGTGTGTCATTTAGTCCTGATACGGAGTCCCTCTTCATCGGCGTGTGGGACCGCACGTACGGCAGCCTCTTGGAGTACGGGCGTCGTAGGAACTAGATTTCGAATCTTGCGAGTCACGACGGTATGTATGAACTATGAAGAGACTGATATTGGAACGTAATGCGTCACGATCAAACTGTGTGAGTCATGAGACTAGACCAAAATGAATAAGCTGTGATCTTAATGTGGGTTGGACACTTAGAGGTTTGCTTGATAATTTGTTGAGTAAAGTGCTGAATTCTAATATGGGTTTCTGGATCAAGTGCCCTCGAGGTTCTTGGGTTTGAGTTATTTGGTATTTTGGGTCATCATGTGATTGAGTTGAAAATCTTCACAATTACAAGTCAAAACAAAATATTTCAAAGGGGTAGTACCAGTATGCTCCAAACTTTGGTGAACGTTTAATCAAATTTAAATTACATATTCTTTCACCTAGACTTGTTGTGATATTTGCTCTGATTTTAGGTTTGAAGTTATTGTTGAACTCGAATCTTTAATGGATCATAATTTTGTTCGACAACAAACCTTTTGATGCATCGGATGACTCAACTACTCTTGTGTAATAGTACTACAAAGAGGTACCAGATTGACAATTATCTATATTTCAAAACTCAATATTTAAAAAAGAAAAAATAAACCACATAAAAAAGTTGAAATATTCCTAATAAACCTTAAATTATTTATAGCATATAGTATATGATTTGACATTAATTTGTAGATATTTATACCTACGGTTAAAAATAGTTAAGCATATAGTATATGTAATTCAGTTACAATTTTTCATTATGGGAGAGGTTAACTCTTCCAACTTACCGGACACATTTTTTTTTGGTGATTTATTACACCGTTTTAGGATTAGTGATCGGGAACATCCACCTGATTCAAAAAAAACTTACCGGACACATTTTTTTTTTTTGGTGATTTATTACATCGTTTTCAGATTAGTGATCGGGACATCCACCCGATTCAAGAGAAATCGTGATTCGAACACTACTATTATAAACGGCGATTCTATATAGCGCACCCCAAATTACTGTATAGCGCACCCCTTTATCCATTAAAAAGGTATGGACAGTTCATACATGACCACAGAAAACTGGTGGACAAGTTAACACTGTCCATACATTTTGAACGGCTGAGTGTTACAATCTTAGTTCAAGAACCTTGTCCAACATTTTTTAATAGACATTAGATTTTAGTCCATGACAAACATGTGGACCTTTAAACGTTGTCCATGGTATTTTTATGAACATATCGCGTTTCTCCATTTATTTATAATGGACGATTTGTCAGAACTTGGAGTTCGCCGTTCGCAAATCCAAAAATCAAATCGAACATAGGGTTTATACTTGGAGGAGGTGGGCCGGCGGCTAGTTGGTGGCTAGTGTCGGTGCGCGCGGATCGGAGTTGGAGGAAGAGGCATCAGTGCTCTCAGGCGTGGACGGAGAAGAGTGGTCCTGTCAAGGGCCTCGTATGCAAACCTGTGTGTCTGGTGGTTTGTGGCGGAGGAGCATGAGAGGAGGTATGCTAACACCTCCTTGTCCTCCGGCGAGAGGGCGGCGGCGAGGGTGAGTATCGCTGCCGGGAGGAAAGAGAGGTGGTCGGAGAAGGGTGGTGGTGGCTGAGACGGCGGCGGAGATGGGTGGACGGTGCCTTTCCGGTACAAAGTCTTCATCACTCTATAAGGAGATTTTGGGAAGAGAGCAAGAAATGACGATGGTAGTATTGTAAATAACTAGGTTTAGGTTTATATAGGTGCGCTATAAGGAGATTTAGGGGTGCGGTAAAAAGATTGACCCATAAACGGCTCTCACACCCAAATCCAATTCTCCCTTTTTTTAAATCGCCAGATTTCACATTGGGAAATTCCGCGTGGCAGCCACGAGGTTTCGCGAATTCCGTGTGGTGCCCAAAGTTTTTTGAGATTCCGCGTGGTGACTCTAAGATTTTGCAATTTCCGTGTTATAACCTCGGCATATTCTAAAAAGTCAAAAATATATAAAACTCACCCCTAATATTTACTTAATTACATAAAATCACCCTACATTTATTTTTTCAACAAAACTAGCAAGTCTTTTTTTTAAACACTTAATGATAACTATCCCTTCATACACATAATATTTAATATTTTTAAATCTTATTAAAATTTGCCTAAATTTGTACATGTCATTAAAAACTTTATCATTTTTTGCACATTTTTTCATGTCACTATATATGTACATTATATTTAGAAAACCAATTTTATATTATTTTAAAAATAAATTACTTGAATTAGTGCACCTACTTTTAAAAAATACTCTCTTAAAATATCAACTATTATAAAATTTGAAAAATGCGGTTCTTTTTATAATAACAAAAAATGATGAATTTTTTAAGATAATAACATATAGTGACATCAAAAAGATTAAATAAAAATATATGATTGTATAATTATAAACTTAAGTGTTTTAAGGAAATAGATTTGCTAGTTTTATTGAAAAAATAAAACGTAGGGTGATTTTATGTTATTAAGTAAATATTAGGGGTGAGTTTTATATATTTTTAACTTCGGAAATTTCACCTGGTAACCCTGTGGTTAAGGCAATTTCACGTGGTACCCCCTCATTTATAATATTTCACGTGGTAACCCTGTAGTCTTGAAATTTTTTGTCAAATAACCCTGCGACTACTTTATGGTCTAAAATGTTAAATTGGTTTTTTTTTCACTTTTTGAGAAAAAATTGTATTAAAAAAATTATTTTAAAAATTTCGTATTTGCAAGAATTAGTAGATGAATTATTTTTTTCTTATATGGTAGTAGTAGTAGTGTTATTATGACTAGAATATGTGACAGTTATATTATCCGTATATGTTTTTTTGGTCGAATATTATCCATATATGTATATTATTATCCAATATATTTATCTTATAACTACCTTATTACATTTATATATCTTTTTCTACATTGTCTTAATTGTATAAATCTAAAAGACTAATAACAAGCTAATGAGTGATGAAATAAGAATTCTTCAAATTCAGATTTGTATATTTATTTTCATTATATGTGATATAAAGCTTTTTCTAACTTAAACTTGTTCAGGTTGATCAATATTATTTCAACCTCAAATTTCATGTGTTCACTCCCAAAAATTATTCAGTAGCTTGATTCAAAATTTATTTTAATATATTCTAAATGTTTATTTTTATCTTGGCTTAAACTAGGTTTTTCAAACATTGACAACATATAATCCTACATAAGAAATTTCTATATTTTAAAATAAGTACAATAATTAATTAAACCAAATCCACCAATTAATTATAATGATAAAAAAGAATTTAAAATTGTTAATTTGTAATTCAATTTAAAACTTTAACCATAAAATAACGGTAGAGTTATTTGGCAAAATTTGTCAAAAACACAAGGTTACCACGTGAAATAGTGTAAATGAGTGGGTACCACGTGAAATTGTCTTAACCACAGGGTTATCAAGTGAAATTTCCGTTTTTAGAATATGCAGAGGGTATAATACGGATTTTGGATAACCTCATTGCCACCACATTGAATCTGAGAACTTTGGGCACCACGCGGAATATCCCTTTCAGATTTTAATTTCCCATTCTTCGATTCTCACACAAATTTGCCGACCTTTCCTTGTTAAGATCATTACCCCCTAAATCCTCTCTTGTACGACTTGTTGAAATCAGCGAAAGAGTCGGATCTTCGCTTTCTGACTGTCGAGCTCTACCGATCCGATGTATAATCCTTTCGACAATTGAACGGTTAATCAAAGGTTAGGATGGCGCCGGGCTATAAAATTAATTAAGATTGATTGTCCAGATTTGGTGTTGTGTGATTGGTTTGCTGTTATAGGAAAAGGGCAGTTGTGTAAATAGTGAGAGTTTGGGCCATTTTTTGTAAAAATGTGTAAAGTTAGAAGTTAGAAGATTTTTTTTGATGAAGTTGTTAGAAGATTGATATAAGGTGAGCTGATCAAAAAGGTGAGCTGTAACTCGCCAGATTTCTCATTCAACGAAAACACAATTGTACTCTCTCTTTCTCTCAGTTCGATCAATGAAACACGAATTGCCCGGTTCTTGCTCTTGATTTGGAACCCGCGATTGTGTATGTGTGGATTGTTGTTCAATTTTTGAGCATTAGTCCTGATTCTTTTCTTCTACTTGTTCTGGAATTTGAAGTTACAGTTTGCTGTAACATTTGCCTTACAATACAGTAAATTAGGGTTTATAATCTCTCTGTTCAGCGATGGATTCTTCTCCGTGAAATTCATCCCCCTTTTTAGGTGGTTATGAAGGGGATTGATGCATGTATGTGTTTTGTGTTTTGATTTTTGGTTTTGGCGAATTAGTATGGGACGTCTCTATTCAATTGATACACTTCCATTTGTGTAATTTAGAATTCTTAGAAGTTGAACTTTATACGAGCAAAATTTGTTAATAGGTAGCACATACTGATTGATTGTTGCCTGTGGATGATTTTACTGAACAAGGTTGGTCATGTTGTTAAGATTGGAGTCCGGTTTTTATTTGTGAACTGACTGAAGATTATGTTATCATTGCTTGCCAATGAAACTCTTTAAGTCCTTGTGCTCATTAAGCTGAACAATAGGTTATCACTGCTCTGGTCATAGAGTGTCTGACTGTCTGCTACACATATTTGCGTGTGTTTCTTTTCATTATCGCATCATGACAAACTCAGAATCCCTTTATTTTAGATCAAATTTTGTGGATTTTGTTGTATGATTTTTTTGAGTATATTTAATATTCAGAATATGCTGATACTGTGAATGCATCTCATTTTGCATGACAGTAGTATGCTGTAGTTATGCACAAAGTTTGGTCTGAAAGCTATAGTCGTAGCAGAAATTATTAGTTTTGTTTATTCTTTATTTTGCCAGGAAATGTTGCTTCCTTCGCTGGATGAACCTACTATGTCGAAACACGAAAAAATAAGCATTAAGAATTTTATCTTGAATTCGACATTGTAAAGTTTTTTTTATCATGGATCGGTAGATGGTCAATGTCTCAAACTCATCTTATTATGAATAGGTGGAGGAAATTGTGCACTTAATTTTTTGCTTTCTGAAGACATTATGAGAGATGCATGTTCTTTATATGGTGCAACTTTTTTTGACTTCATGCTCCTGTAATAACCATTTTATACATCTGGAAGGTTTGAAGAAACAAAATTTTAATTACACTCAAAAGATAGTTATTGGAAAGAATTTTCACTGAGATACCATCATCTGGAAACTTTGCAGAAGCTTAACTTTGTAGGTTGCTAACTTGAGAATGTCTTTCGGGGATAAGATTAAATACAAGGTTTTATGTGTTTAAAATATTGAATATGAAATTATTTGGAGTAACTAATTTACCTGATAATTAATATAGGGTTGGGTTAGGTGTACAAGTCTATGAATATCTTTTGTAAGCACAGAGAAGGTTATGCTTTGTTCTCAAGTTGTCAAATTTGAAATTTCTATGAATGCCTTCCTGTTATGTTGCTGATTTGAATTGTCAATGCAGGTTTAACTTGTAAATGACACAACAAGAGTACGTGGCTGATCAGTATGTTGAAACAGATTCTTAAGAACATGATACGGATGAAGACTTTCCTGACAATGAATTAGGCGGCTCAGATTCTGAAGTTGATGAAGATAGGCTCGAGGTCCGCAATTATCTATGCAATAGATACGCTTTTTGTTTTTTTGAAAAATTAGATAAACATATACTTCGCCAGTTGCATGGTTGTAATTTGACTATTATATATATAGGTGGAGTTGGATGACAGCTATGCTGATACTTCCTCTGCTCAAGCAAGGAAAGGAAGAGATATTCAAGGTATTGCTTGGAGCATGCTAAGCGTAACCCGGGAACATCATCGGCAAACTCGGATTAATCAGTATAACAACTATGAAAACATTCCTCAATCCGGTGAGCGTGCGGAGAAGGTAGACATTATTGTTTCCTTTGTCCTTGACTCTTGTATTTCAGCAAATTAAATCTATAATTAGTTTATTCAAGATATTGATTATACTGATCTTTAATTTTCTATGACCATCAGGAATGTAAGGTCACGAAGAAAGATGGGAGATATTATGATTTCCGACACAATTTTAGATCAGTGAAGCCAACACTTCTTCATTTTCAGGTTCTTGACACCTTGATTTCTCTTTATTGTTTAATAACGTGGTCAATTTGTTTCTTGTGTGGCATGCATGGTTTGCCTCTCAAGCATTTTAGATATTCTATGCCATTGAGGATTGAAGAATTATTGAAATGAGATCCTTATTAGTATGTGAACTGTACCCTTACATGCATACTCTACGCAAGTTTTTTTCCAGACTTGTAGTAGCGACTAGCGACTCTCAAGTTTACATGAGAGAATGTCTGTTGGTGTTCTGTTAAACAGAAATTTGTTCCGTTCCTCTTTTATTTCTTAAAAAATTATGTCTTTCGACGAGAATGACTGCCTCTGCATGCACTTAATCTATGACAATATATATTGTTGTATTTATGCAGTTACGGAACTTGGTTTGGGCCTCTTCAAAACATGATGTCTACCTCATGTCCCACTTCTCTATCATTCATTGGTCGTCTTTGACATCTAAAAAAACTGAGGTTCTCAATGTTGCAGGGCATGTGGCACCTTCTGAGGTGAGTCTCCACGTCATTTATGTAGGAAGGAGCTCGGGTATCCTATTTCGTCTAATGAAGATTAACTTTGAGTTTACTATAATACTTGGTTTGGGACTATATGTGCAGAAACACCCTGGTAGTCTTTTAGAAGGATTTACAGAGCCTGACGTTAGCACACTTGCAGTTAAAGATAATCTGCTAGTTGCTGGTGGTTTTCAAGGAGAACTTGTTTGCAAGGTTTGTACAAGGACCTATGTAATTTAAGTTGGACTGTGAAGCATCAGGGTGCGGATCTGTATGATCTAATTCATTTAAGTTTTCAAGGTGTGTTTTTATTTTATTCACTTTTCACTCAATAGATAGGTTATGAAAATCCTTCAATTATACTATGCTTGAAATATATGACTCTATACTCTTCTTCATTAAGTGCATTTTCTACTAAGTGATGGATTGCTTATTTGCGTATGATATTGGAACGCCAAAATCTAGAAGCATTCAAGAAAATTTGAGGGAAAAGGCATTGAAAGTTGTTATATAATTAAGTTGTGAACTTGGATTGCTTATATATTTTTAATGTGATGTAACATGCAGAATCTAAACAGACCTGGAGTAACCTTCTGTACAAAGACTACATACGATGAAAATGCAATCACCAATGCTGTTGAGATTTATGAAACATCCAGGTAGACTTTATAGATGTTGCTTCATAGAGAGTTTAGTCACAATAAACTCCTTTTTTGAAATTAACATATTACTTGTCATCTTTTCCTGTACAGTGGTGCCACACACTTTACGGCCTCAAACAATGATTGTGGTGTTCGAGACTTTGATGTGGAGAAGTACCAGTTCACCAAGCATTTTCAATTTCCTTGGCCAGTTAATGTAAGTATCTGTTTTCTTTTATCGAAGGATGTCTTTCTGCCATTTGAAAAAATGTTGCTCAATTTTCAGTAGTTTTACACATAAGCTTCGATTGGAGCTTTGTTCTACCCAGCTTCACTAGTTCAGACAATTGACATGTCTGATTTCATACGCCCACTTACGCATCATTGCTACTTTACATGTTCACTCATGTTTGTAGGATCATTGTAGCTTGTTTCTTCTTGTTTCTTTGGCTAAATGCAATATATCTAAGGGTGCATTGAGTTTCTCCGAACGGGGAATGAGGAATTAGGAATTCCTGCTGTCTAGTTGCGGTCTTTTGAACTTTTCATACCTATACCTCAGTGACTTTGGCTCATTCCACCATATTGCCCCCACCCGAAACTGATGTGCTTCAAATGCTATAAAATCTTCTGCAACACCTTCTTAAGTGTTCTAGTTCTTCTGATTACGGATTTATCCTTCCATTTTGCTCACAGCACTCATCCTTAAGCCCTGATCGGAAGCAACTTGTAATTGTCGGGGATGACCCAGATGCACTGGTGGTGGACTCCAGAGAGGGGAAGGTAACTTCTCTCCAAGTGTAAATTACACAATTATGGCTTGGCCTGTCAGGATGCATCATCAAATGACTGCTTATTTTCGCACTGCATTGAAATTGTATCATCAAATGACTGCTTATTTTCGCACTTGACATTATATGCATCATCAAATGACTGCTTATTTTCGCACTTCATTGAAATTGTATCTCTCAGATGACTGATTTATTTTGCAGACGATTGCATCACTCTCTGGGCATTTTGACTACTCATTTGCATCAGCCTGGCACCCCGATGGCAACACCATTGCAACAGGCAACCAAGACAAAACATGCCGGATATGGGACATAAGAAATCCCTCCAAATCCCTTGCAGTCCTAAAGGCTAACCTCGGGGCCATCCGATCCATCAGGTTTTCATCCGATGGCCGCTATATGGCAACGACCGAACCAGCAGATTTCGTCCACGTGTACGACGTTAAGAACGGGTACGAGGTGGAACAGGAGATTGACTTCTTTGGGGAGATATCAGGTATGTCATTTAGTCCCGATACCGAGTCCCTCTTCATCGGCCCATGCCGCACGTACGGCGGCCTCTTGGAGTACGGGCGTCGTAGGAACTATGCTTTCCTGGATTCGTTCATCTGACTTGGCACACCTAATATTCTTGCAAGGGAGAGGACTTAGTTTTTATGTGGCACTGCTTACTGGTTTCTACATGTACTTGCCGATTACACCATAAAAACTATACTATAGGACAGCTTTGTGTGGAAATGGAACATTGCATGTGATATTTTTCAATAGATGCGGGGTTGCATTCTTTACTGTTAGCGTTTTATCTGGCTAGGGAGAAGGCGTTTGGTGAAGGACTTTGCCAAATTTCTATGTTCCCTATCATTTCCATGACAACGGTTGAGAAAAATTCATACATTGACTTGGACGGGGTAAATGTAATTTATCTAAGATAATAAAATCTTCAAATTGTTTGATCAAATCAAGGTAAATATGAGGTATTTAGACTATTGTAACGAAGGAGAAAATTCAAACTTCCAATCTAATGGTCATGGTCAAAAGCCATTGTAGCTTTGATTGGCATGTGTCATTTTTTTTTGATTGTGGAGCTACTAGCTCGAACAAGCCAAAATTAGGCCACCTTTTAGTTACAACGATAACCTAAATCATCGCGGCGGATGATCTTTAAGAATTCAAACAGCGAGGGATGTTGACTCAACAAACACCTCGACTGCGGTACAGACAAATGTGAAAAATTAACGGACGAAGAATGAAAAGGAATGGCTGCAGAGAGACTTTGAAGGTTGACGTGTCTTCTTGCCAGGAAATCAGCAGCAGCATTAGCTTCCCTGAAACAATGATAAAAAATAACAGAGGGGATAATCGAGATAATATTTCTGTAAAGTTTAGGGAAGAGAGAAATTATGGGAATACCGATCTGTTCTATTCCATTGAAAGGTTTACAATATATAGAGATTACAAGGCTTAAGGCCCAAGCTATATCTTATCTACAAGGAAATTATATCTAATACAAAAATATATCTAATACTCCCCCTCAAGTTGGAGCATGCAAATCAATAATGCCCAACTTGCCAATCAAATGCAGAAACTGTTGCTTTCCCAAAGCCTTGGTAAACAAATCAGCAGGATGATCCGTAGTACGACAATGCAATGTAATAACCTGACCATCCTGCACCAGATCCCGAACAAAATGACAATCTATCTCAATGTGTTTTGTGCGTTCATGGAACACTGGATTAGCAGCGATGTGAATAGCTGCCTGATTGTCACAAAATAGACGCATCGGAATAGAATGACAAACTCCTAGAGATCGCAATAGAGCCTTTAACCAAACTAACTCAGAACAAGCAACGGCCATAGAACGGTACTCAGCTTCAGCAGACGAGCGGGATACAGTATCTTGTTTCTTGGTTTTCCAAGAAAGAGGAGAAGAACCAAGAGACACAAAATACCCAGTAACTGATCTCCGAGTGATAGGACACGCTGCCCAATCAGAATCACAATATGCTGTAATCTGAAGCGAACTACTAGAAGACAAGAATAATCCCTGACCAGGGTGACCCTTAAGATAGTGAAGAACTCGAAGAGCAGCATGCCAATGATCAGTAGTAGGAGATTGCAAAAACTGAGCCAAAGTATGCACCGAGTAACAAATATCCGGACGTGTGATAGTAAGGTAGATGAGGCGACCCACTAACCGACGATAGCGATCAGGAAACTCAAACGGTGTGGTTGTCGACGTGGCAAGACGATGTTGTTGCTCCATGGGGATCACAGCAGGCTTTGCAGCGAGCAGCCCAGCTTCAGAAAGGATATCTAGGGTGTATTTTCGTTGGGAAAGAAATATGCCAGAAGGATTACGAGCAATCTCAATCCCTAGAAAATACTTAAGAGACCCTAGGTCTTTCATATAAAAACAAGAGCTTAGATAGTCTTTGAAGCGACTAATAGCAGAAGTGTCGTTGCCAGCTATCAGAAGATCGTCAACATAAACCAGAACCTGAAGAGTGACGGACTGAGTTACGTAGGAAAACAGAGAGTAGTCTGCGCGACTTTGACGAAACCCGAACTTGCGAAGAGCACTAGAGAGCTTAGCAAACCAGTTTCGTGGTGCCTGACGCAAACCATAAATAGATTTCTGCAACTTACAGACCTGTCCAGGAAGACCTCGAGAGTAGCCCGGAGGCATCCGCATATATACTTCTTCATCCAAATCACCGTGTAAGAAAGCATTGTGAACATCCATCTGATGAAGTTCCCAACCTTTAATAGCTGCTACTGACAGAAACACCCGAACAGAAACCATCTTTGCAACCGGTGCAAAAGTTTCAGAAAAATCGATCCCTTCAACTTGGCGATTTCCAAGAACTACCAACCGTGCTTTATACCGTTCAACTGAGCCATCCGAGCGGTATTTTATGCGAAAGACCCATTTACACCCAATGGGTTTCTTATCAACCGGTAAATCAGTAATCACCCATGTAGAGTTCCGCTCAAGTGCTTGCAACTCAGCGTCCATGGCAGCCCTCCACTGAGGTGACCGGACGGCTTCGCTGAACGAGTCAGGTTCAGTTTCAGAGTGAATAGCAGCCAAGAAACCAATGTGGTTGGTGGAAAAACGAGCACAAGAAACAAAGTCAGAAATTGGAAATTGGGGCAAAGAAGGGTTCGACTGAACTGTACCACAGATGAAGTCACGAAGTTTCACCGAGGGCTGAGGAACCCTAACACTGCGACGGACATCAGGAGGATCAGCCCCATCACTGTCGGAAGAATGATCGGAGGCGTCAGGCGACCCGTGCGCTGGTGATCCGACTAGTGTAACATCAGACTCAGAGGGCAACCGTGGAGACGCCAACGATGTAGCAAGTGGGGAATCAGGTCGGCTAGTCGGTGGTGAGGTCGACTGAACCGGAGAACTCCCCCTATCGGGTGACGGGGAATCTGTCAAATCATCGAAAACCGAGGGTAAGGAAGTCGAGATCGGATCTGATGCAGGGGTGGAACGGGATGCTATCTCTGGTGAATACGGGAACCGATCCTCATAGAAGACAACATCTCTACTAACGAAGACGGTATGAGTATCAAGATCGAATAGGCGCCATCCTCTCTTGCCAACAGGATACCCTATAAAGATACACTTCTTGCTGCGAGAAGCAAACTTGTCTCTACTGCGAGGTCTTTGAGAAGCATAACACAGGCAACCGAAAACCCGAAAGTAATTATAAGTAGGTTTTCGACCATATAACAACTCATACGGAGTTTTACCGTCAAGAAGAGGTGACGGAGTCCGATTAATCAGATAAGCTGCAGTTAACACGCAGTCTCCCCAAAACTGTAGAGGCAAGTGAGCAGTAAACCTTAGGGCACGGGCAACATTTAATAGATGACGATGTTTACGCTCAACTCGACCGTTTTGTTGCGGAGTGTAGGAGCAAGAAGTTTCAAACACAATTCCTGAATCAGCAAAGTAACTTTTCAAGGGTAAGAATTCGGTGCCATTGTCTGCTCTAACACGTTTCACAGAGGTATTAAACTGAGTGGTGACCATAGCACAAAATTGGCGAATCAATTTAGGAACATCAGATTTGGAAACAAGAAGATGAACCCAAACGTTGCGCGAGTAATCATCCACAACTGTAAGAAAGTAAGAAGCACCACTGGAAGAAGCTGTACTATATGGACCCCATACATCACAATGTAGTAACTCAAAAATCTTGTCGACTTTATTCATACTAACCGAAAAAGGCGAACGAGTTTGTTTTGACATATGACAAACATCACAAGGTTTCAAAGTATGCAGAGAACTACTAGTAACATCAATAGTAGGAATAGAAGATAAAATAGCATCTGAAGGATGTCCAAAACGGTAATGCCAACGTTCAGCAGAAACTGCGGTAGATGCCACACCACCACGCTGTGAGCCAAACGTCCTGAGCCAATAAACGCCCCCACGCTGTTCACCCAAACCAATCACTGTCCCTGAGGTGATTGCCTGTAACAGACACCAGTTTGCAGTCAAGAGCACTCGGCATGTCAGATCACGAGTTAAGCAAGCAAAGGAAAGCAAATTGCAGCTCAAATTTGGTACAAACAAGACTCTGTCAATTCGGTAATCTCCAAAGTAAATATTGCCAGCAGTCAAAGCAGTTGAAATACCCCCATCGGGTAAGATAATGGAAACTGAATCAATAGTATGAATGGCAGATAAAAGACTTCTATCACCTGTCATGTGAAAAGAAGCCCCAGAATCTAAAATCCAAGGTAGAGAGACCTTACCACCAGAGAGAGATGAATCTGATTTGGTGCTCGGTGAATTGCTGAATTGAATGACAGAATTCCACTGATCATCAGAGAGATGCTGACCAAAAGAGACTCGATCTTGAGAAGTGGGAGCCGAGACCGGAGGTGCGCCAATAGGTGGAGAAGGATGCACAGCAACGACAATCGCTGCACTACGGCCACGACCATGGCCTGCAGCAGCAACATCGGTACCGCCACGAGCAGAGGAGTCAGCCAGAGATGTGCCAGCTGCTGGTTTTTCGGCTTTACGACGCTCTCGCAGTTCCCGAGCCCATTCCGGAACACCTGTAATCTGAAAACAAGTGGCTCGCTCGTGTCCGGAATGCCCACAGTGAGTACATGTCAGTGAGCGACGATCGACAAAAGTGCCTGTCGAAGAGTTGCTCGCTGAAGAACCAATAGAAGAAGAGGTCGGAAAACGACGGGCTGCGAAGGCAACCGAATCAGAATGCGAGTCCCGATCCTTCATGAGAGCCTTGACACGTTCATCTTGAACGACCAAGGAGTAAACCTGACTCAAGGGTTTTAGTGGTTCTTGAGCCATCACATTCGAACGAACAGTCTCGTAAGCATCATCAAGACCAATAAGGAACTGATGGACTTGATCTTCATCACGATCTTTCTGAAATAGAGCATTCAGATTGCAGGAACACTTTCCGCAAGCACAAGTTCGAGGAGGTTTGTAAGTATACAATTCTTCCCAAAGCTTCTTTAAAGCACTGTAATAATCAGAGACAGATTTACCATTCTGGCGGCAGTTTGCTATATCAGCACGAATTTGTAGAATACGAGGACCGTTTCCGACGGAGAAGCGTTGAGCAAGATCATCCCAGAGTTCTTTGGCAGAGTCGAAATAGGTCACAGAAGAACGAAGAGAAGGATCAATAGTCTGAATAATCCAACCGACAAGCATTGAGTTGACGGTATACCAATCGTCGTACTCAAGAGTTCCAACATCAGGTAGTTTAAGCGTACCATCAAGAAAGCCAATTTTACGTTTCGCACGAAACGCGTGACGAAGAGCCGTTGTCCATTCACGATAGTTATCGCCTTTAAGAACAACCGGGTAAATAGTGAGCCCCGGATGATCCGAAGGATGAAGGTAATAGACTGTAGAAGGGTCCAAGAGGGGACGCTTGTCGCCAGAGCCGGAAGCCAGTTGTTTGTCGTCAGTAGACATGGTGGACGTGGGTAATGTGGGAGGTAGAGAGGCTGAAAATCAGAAGTCAAAACAGCAAGGGGCTGCGCAGACGAAACTGAATAAAAAAAATTGAAAAATTAGGGTTAGGCTCTGATACCATGTAAAGTTTAGGGAAGAGAGAAATTATGGGAATACCGATCTGTTCTATTCCATTGAAAGGTTTACAATATATAGAGATTACAAGGCTTAAGGCCCAAGCTATATCTTATCTACAAGGAAATTATATCTAATACAAAAATATATCTAATAATTTCTAATGTCTTCTATAATGGAGTAAAGTTTCCAGGGAACTTTCCAAAGACGTTTTAAAGAATTAATAACAATCAAATTGTCACCTTCAATTATGAGATTCTGAATATGAGATAAATCAAAGTTCCTAAGAGCATGAAGTAAGGCTGATGCTTCTGCTTTAACTATTGTCATGGAAGGTAGTTGTTGACGTCCAATAGATCGAATGAATCCATTGTGGTCTCGTAGAACGAAACCCGCATGCGTTGTTCCTGTTTTGAGTCTGGATGCATCAAAGTTAAGCTTGTACCATTGTGGGGGTGGTTTTTTTCCAGACTGTATGGTTTTTTCTTTTGGGCTTGTTCGGCACTAAAGGCTTTGTGGTCCCACAACCTTCCCAAGCAAGCGTCCTGGAGAAGGCCAAATCTGAGGGCAATTTTTTGGGGTTGATTCTTGATGGGTCAAAATTTTTTGCATTTCTATGAGCTCGAAGAAACCACCATAGGAACGCAAGGGATGTACTATTTTTGTTGTTTGTAAGTGTTACTTGAATATTTTGGTGGAAAGAATAGGATGTTGTTATGTTGAATGAGCAGTTTAGTAGCTTTTGCAGTCGATAAATCATAGATTTCGTAAATGGACATTCGAAGAAGAAATGATTTAGGCTTTCATCTTTTAGCTCGCAAAGGGAACATTGGTTTGGAACCGAGTTATAGAAACAATTAATTCTATTTGTCGTTGGGAGACAGTCTGCACATGATTTCCACATGAAATTCTTAATTTTAGGTGGTAATTTAGATTTCCAAATCCAATCAAAATTAGCAATCGTAGGATCAATTGGGGTAGATAGGAGAGAAGTTGCAGAATTAACGGAAAAAACCCCATCTGTTGCAGGCAACCAGACGAGTCGATCCGGAGTATCTGTTAATGGAATTCTAATATCAATAATGATATTAACAATATGTGGTGGTGAAATTTGGACGAGAAGAGTAGTATTCCATGATCTATTTGGAGATCGGCATGTGTCATTAATAAAAATTTGACCCAAGGTATTTGGGTTTTCTTGTGTTTTAACTTTAATTTTTACAACAGAACAGAATATTCTCAGGTTGGTTGAGTTGAGTCTAATGTCAATATTTTGACTCCATATTCTGTGTAATCATCTATATCTATCTATATTACACTTAAAATTGTCCCCGAATAGAGTCAAAAAATAAATGCATGTGTTTTAAAGTCTCAGCCCCATGTTTGCTTTCTTCTTTGCCTTCACTTGAAATACAAATCCCTTCAATTCTCCGTTTCTTAATTCCAGCCAGTCCCATGGCATTCAACGAAAACGGTTTAATCGGCTTGGTTGGTGTCTCCTCCGATTCAAAGCTTTCAAGAATAAATACTATTGTGTTCTTTCTTCGTACGATCTCTCCCCCTCAACAGCAACCCCCCAAACCCTAAAGAGTTCTCTCCCTCTCTGTAATGGTGTGTAATGGTGTCGATGAATCCGAGCTCACCAGAACGCTTCTACCTAGACGCCGTCGGGACACGTGCCGGTTTTTGTGGGCGCTGAGATGCAGAGGTTCGCCGTCAACGCCGATCTGCTGAACCACCCGATCTTCATCGAGCTCCTCAACGGATCTGCTCAGAAGTACGGATACGAGCAGAAAGGAGTCCTCCACATCCCTTGCCATGTCGCCGTCTTCGAGTCTGTCCTCCACGCGCTCCGCTCCGGCCGCCGTGGACCTGCGAGCTCTTCCTCTGGTTTCCGGTCAAGGGGATTCGGGTCGATTTCCCTAGCACCGGCCTCATCTATTTCGATGTCGGTGTCGTTTTCAAGCAATTCCCCTCTCTCTCTCTCTTCAAATCCCCGCCTGACTGTGTCGCCGGAGCTCTCCCACCGGAGCTCAAAGAGGGGAATTCCGTCATTCGGACTCTGGTACAGGTATATATCGATCCTTCATAGAGTTTTGATATTTTCTCTGTGGGTTGTTTTGGCATTCTTTAACAGAGGACAGGTGCAAGAAATTTCAATGTGTATGTCCCGATGTGTTGTTGGTTTGAGGGTAGATGGTGATTGGGACTGAAATTTCTTGTGGGTTGGAATTTAGTTGAATTTGCTGTTGAATTGCACTTTTTCAATCTTATAAACAAATGCATTGACATACACGAATTAATTCTTGTGGATACTGTAATATAGTTCAGGCTTTCTTATTGGTTCCATCCTTTCTATTGCTGCTCCTTGGTTGCTTATTCCAAATTTACTCTTTTGTAGAAGGCCTTGAGGAGGCAATACAGCTTACAACCTACAGGAGAACCTGTACAGCCTTTTATGAATCACATCCTGATGCTACTCAAGCTTGATTCAAAAGGTAGTCATGTCCTTTAAAGGTTAAAATATCTTGATTCGATGTCCTCTGCCCAAATACAGCTATGCCACTTTTAGTTTCCTTGTCTCAAGTTCAACTGTAGTTGAGAATACTGTGTTCGATCATTGCATCTTTATTATTATTATTATTTTTTAAACTTAGATTAGTCTTGGTGTTGCTTGACTAATAAATGCAAATCAAAAAGTCTCTTTCGGTCACACTTTCGCTTTTAGAACTTGTTGCCTGGTACTCCGTATAAGATATAAAACAACTTACTCGAATGCAAGCTTTCAAGAAATGATCTCAATAAGACCTAAGAATTGCATTTTGTTTCTCGAATTTCCAAGAAATTTTGCTGTTTGTTTGGGACAAATTAAGAAACTTCATTTGAGACCCCTTGGGTGTACAACTCGGATCTTAAAATCCAGAAAGTCTTTTGTATTGTTCCCCACTGTACCTCCTTCCCTGTTGGTGATGGTAGTATAAATAGACTATGTATTATAATTTTCCTTTTTTTATTCACCAATATGTGCAAATTACCTTCTTTTTTGTTTTCATTCATATCTTTTTGTCCTATGACGTAATACATTTTTCCTCTAATCAATATGATTTCCTTAGTTTTTTTTGTTATAATGCAATGCATTACTTGTGATAAGGACACTTTTGTACCTGTGCAGGTTGGGCTTCACGGACGTACTTCTCAGATAATGGATCTACAACAATTGAGATTGATATAAAGATGGCTTTTCATAAATGCTTATTTAACTATGGGATGTTACTGGATCCTGTTCAAAACAACAAGACTATGACATGCGTGGAACTCAAGGTTGATCAAACTACTTGTGTGAAATTTGCTTGGAAAATGCTTGTGCTTCCCTTTCTTATTTAGCTATTGTTTTTTTGAAATGTTCTTAAACAGAATGATCCTTTCTAAATTATGTCACTGCTAATAAAGTGATGAGATGTTGGATATAGTCTGACTTTGTCCTAGAGCCATATATCTTCTATTAATTTACTAGAAAAAAATGTGTTATGCCTAAATTCTACCAAACACAGAGGATATGGAGATTTGTTTGAGCCAAACACGCCTTTTAAACCTAATCACTTGTTTTTTCATATTTGACACTGCAAGAATAGCTGATCTAATTTACTTTTTTTTTCATATTGGCACTTCTGCAGATAGACAAGCAACCGAAAGGGCTCATGATGCCCCAAACAACAGATGGAGGAAATGCAAGCGTCCATCTGTGTTTGATTCAAGACAGATTGTTCTCCTGTTCTCAATCCTGTAAGCTTTGAACCTAAAAGCACCTCATCAGATCTTTTTTAATACAAATACTGCTCTTTAGTGCTACAACATCTGTGCCTTCTTTCTTAAATCCTAAAAGTACCTGGTTCCATATATGGCTATCCCTCAACATGATATCTGTCACATGACATTTTGATAGAGCATTCATTGCTAGCTCTTTGCAATTTACTAAAATTTTGCTAGCTCATTTATGTGTTGAGATGGAAGAAAGTAATCAAACAGTCTCCCGAGGAGTATAAGAGGAATTGTTAATATAGAAAAGCACCAGTGTAATTATCCAAAGCAACGATTATAATTATATGGTGTGGTTGCTATACTATCATGTCTATATACACAGCATATGTATGACAGTGTTTCAACAACATCTGATTGCGTCTTCTTTGTTTGTTGATTTAAATGCAAGTTTTGACATTCTAAAATTTGGTCTTTCAGGAAAAAAATCTTTTAGACTAGAGCTGCCACAAATGCAGGTATATCTCAAATTTAATAAAGAGTTCAACAAACAACACGCTGATCGGTTGGTACTTCTCTCCTTCTTCTTTTGCAATTTTTATCCACTTCGTTGTATACATCAGAGAAATTTAGTTATTTTCTGGTCAGCATCAAGTCGCCCTTTTCAAATGATTGGGCTTGATCATAGTTTCTGCTTGACAAGCCTGCATTTTCCTGATCGTACTGATGCTAATTACTAGAACGTAAGCTTATAATTTGGCCTTTTAAATGGAAAAAAATCTTGCAGCATGGAACAAGGCATGTAAGTGGAGAAACTAATGTACATGGACCTCCAATTGCTCAGCAGCTTCCTCCGAGTACACCCACCAAGACAAGCTCTGTTGTGCCTACAAATGCAAAAGGAACTATAACCCTTCAATCTCACATTCATACAAACAACTCTTCTTCATCCATCAACTCTGAAATTATTGGATCAGCTATCAGCAGTGAAAATTATTGGATCATCCATCAACTCTGTATTGTTTTGCCACTTAAATTACTTAACACTGCACAGACATACAACAATGTAGAGTTTTGCAGAATTTGAGAACTAGATACGAACTTAATGAAATCTATGTAAGTCTTGCATTATATTCAAAACTTGTGTGATCAACATTTGTGAAGATGGGAAACTTGTGCTTGACTGAAATTTTTATGATGACAGACCTATACGGGTAATATTCTTATTGACATCAATCCATTTCAAAGGCAATCAAGGGTGCACCTCTTGGAGACTTAAGCCCTCATGTTTTTGCATTTGCTGATGTTTCTTATGTGTATGTGGTCACAAGACCTTGAACACATACTTAAAGCATAAAGCTTTTGATCTTTCTCTGTATAGTATTGTGGTGATTTTTGCTGTGTTGAGGGAAGATCTCCGGTTGAGTTGAGCTGCTGGACGTCGTCGTTGACGGCGACGAAGTGCTGAATAGAGGTTGGTAGGCCTCAGCCGCCTCCTGGATCGCCGCCAAGGCCGAGCTCTGGAGCCTGAGATCTGTCTTGAAATCCTGAGCAATCTCGCGAACGAGCCTCTGGAGGGGGAGCTTCCGGATGAGGAGCTCGGTGCTCGCCGGGGTCGACTTCCTGGCGGTCTTGGTGGCCTGCTGCTTCCTCGGCGCCTTTCCTCCGGCACACTTCCTTGCGGTCTGCTTGGTACGAGCCATCTTTGGAGTTAAAAAGAGATTGGGAGATCTTCAGTAGAGGAGTAATGCCAGAGGAAGTTGATTGCGATGGTTGAGATTTGGTTGAGGACATTTGTTTTTGATATAAATTTGGTGGAGGAGATTGTGATTATATTAATAATAAATATTTTATTTGTGAATTTGGATAAATGACCCAAAAAATATTTATGCAAATGGAAAATTTTTACTAAAAAATAAATATTTGCATACATCTTTATTTAGTCTAAATGGTAAGATATGTATTTTTGGGCATTTTTACAAAAAACTTATGTATTTTCATTTTCTTTTAAATTCGAAAATGCAAATGAAAGAAATTGATTTTCATGAAAACATGTAACTAACTAAGTTTACAAAAAAAATATTATACTAAATAGGAAATCATGACATGTAAATTAATCATGATTATAAGAATTTGAAAAAATTGACTTTAGTTAATCAAATATAGTGTATTGAATTTTTCGTACACTTAATTTTGTACCTAAGACTAAGGCTTATGATCAGATTTATTAATTTAGTATTTTTATTTTTTATATATTAAAATTAAAATTTTAAAATAATTTACAGAAATGCTAATAAGAAAATTCGTATGTTTTCTTTACCCTTTGGCTTGTCCATCGTATGGGATATGAATATCATTTACCATGATATTATTAAAAATTTCTGATATTTTTCTGACGTGCTTTCACCCGTCAAACGGACGGGATTTGCCTACTAGTGGTAGTTATGATATTTGCAAAGTTAATGTTGAGTAAAATTTTCACCGGAAGTTTCAAACGCGTTTATCGATTAAAAAGGAACGGAAAGTCTGAGTGGTTAGGCCGTGTCAATTAATAATTGAATTAATGGACCAAAATTTTAAGCAAAATTCTAGTACGGAGTAGATGCTACATTTTGCAACGCAATCTATTTATGTAAAGTATCATAAGAATAAGAGTTACTAAAAAGCTTGCCCATCCGATGGACGGACAATTTATTTCACGTATTTTTCTGGAAGGTGAAAATTATAATCTTCGTCATAACGCAATTTTTTTCTAATTAATAAATTATGTAAGTATTTTGTATTGAATTGTACAAAAAATAGTAGATAAAATAAATATAAAATATGAAATTATTTATTTGATTTTAAGAATTTCTTATGAGAATTATTTTGATAATATGGCTATCCAACTACAATTAAGTTTTTTTGCCGAATGAACATGTGTAGGGATCACTCTGTATAATTTTATAGACATTTTGGAGGAAATTTAAATCGAAAGCATACGGTTAGCTCTTTAGACTTTACATTCTCGCTCAAAAAAGAAAAAAATGATAAGGCTTTGCATTCAAGTCACAATATTATAGCATGATATATGTATGTAAAAAATAAGACATAGTATCATGCATTCATAATCAATTACAAATAAAAAAACAAAATAAAAAAAAAGAAAAAATATAAAAACATGCATTTATTTAACAAGGAAAAAAAAACTAAGAGTTGTAGAGATAGATAATTCACCCAAAACAAAAAAAATTAAAAAAAATTAGAGAAAAGTCATTAATGTGATAAGAGGGGAAGAATTTTAAGTATTGTAAAGATAAAGAAGATTATTCAACTCTACCGCTAGTGAAATCTCATGTCCTTGACCAAAACAAAAAGTGAAATCTTATGTCCAACAAAAATGTGCTTGGTAAGTTGAAGTCCATTCTAATGAAATAAATGTTCGGAAATTGAATGGTGAACATTTAATCAAATTTGAATAACATATTCTTTCACCTAGACTTGTTGTGATATTTGCTCTGATTTTAGGTTTGAACTTATTGTTGAACTCGAATCTTTAATGGGTCATAATTTTGTTCAACAACAAACCTTTTTGATGCATCGGATGACTCAACTACTCGTGTAATAGTACTACAAAGAGGTATCAGATTGACATTTATAATTGTCTATATTTCAAAACTCAATATTGAAAAAAGAAAAAATAAACCACATAAAAAAAAATTGAGATAATCCAAATACACCTTAAATTATTTATAGCATATTTTATATGATTTGACATTAATTTGTAGATATTTATGCCTAGAGTTAAAAATAGTTAAACATATAGTATATGTAATAATTCGGTTACAATTTTTCATGATGGGAGAGGTAAGGTTAACTCTTCCAACTTACCGGACACATATTTTTTGGTGATTTATTACACCGTTTTCAGATTAGTGATCGGGACATCCACCCGATTCAAGAGAAATCGTGATTCGTACACTACTATTATAAAATTCACACCCAAATCCAATTCTCCCCTTTTTTTAAATCGCCAGATTTCAGATTTTAGTTTCCCATTCTTCGATTCTCACACAAATTTGCCGACCTTTCCTTGTTAAGATCATTACCCCCTAAATCCTCTCTTATACGACTTGTTGAAATCATCAGCGAAGGAGTCAGATCTTCGCTTTCTGATTGTCGAGCTTTTCCGATCCGTCGTATAATCTTTTCGACAATTGAACGACTAATCAAAGGTTAGGATGGCGCCGGGCTGTAAAACGAAATTAAGATTGATTGTCCAGATTTGGTGTTGTGTGATTGGTTTGCCTTACAATTCAGTAAATTAGGGTTTATAAATTCTCTGTTCAGCGATGGATTCTTCTCCTTGAAATTCATCCCCCTTTTTAGGTGGTTATGAAGGGGATTGATGCATGTATGTGTTTTGTGTTTTGATTTTTGGTTTTGGCGGATTAGTATTGGACGTCTCTGTTCTCTTGATACACTTCCATTCGTGTATAGGTAGCAGCACATACTGATTGATTGTTGCCTGTGGATGATTTTACTGAACAAGGTTGGTCATGCTGTTAAGATTGGAGTTCGGTTTTTATTTGTGAACTGACTGAAGATTATGGTATCATTGCTTGCCAATGAAACTCTTTAAGTCCTTGTGCTCATTAGGCTGAACAATAGGTCATCACTGCTCTGGTCATAGGGTGTCTGACTGTCTGCTACACATATATGCGTGTGTTTCTTTTCATTATTGCATCATGACAAACTCAGAATCCCTTTATTTTAGATCAAATTTTGTGGATTTTGCTGTATGATTTTTTTGAGTACATTTAATATTCAGAATATGCTGATACTGTGAATGCATCTCATTTTACATGACAGTAGTATGTTGTAGTTATGCACAAAGTTTTGTCTGAAAGGTGTGAAAGCTATAGTCTTAGCAGAAATTATTAGTTTTGTTTATTCTTTAGTTTGCCAGGAAATGTTGCTTCCTTCCCTGTGGATGAACCTACTATGTTGAAACACGAAAAAATAAGCATTAAGAATTTTATCTTGAATTCTGCATTGTATAGTATTTTTATCATGGATCGGTAGATGGTCAATTTCTCAAACTCATCTTATTATGAATAGGTGGAGGAAATTGTGCACTTAATTTTTTGCTTTCTGAAGACATTATGAGAGATGCATGTTCTTTATATGGTGCAACTTTCTTTGACTTCATGCTTCTGTAAGAACCATTTTATACATCTGGAAGGTTTGAAGAAACAAATTTTTAATTAAACTCAAAAGATAGTTATTGGAAAGAATTTTCACTGAGATACCATCATCTGGAAACTTTGCAGAAGCTTAACTTTTTAGGTTGCTAACTTGAGAATGTCTTTCGGGGATAAGATTAAATACAAGTTTTTATGTGTTTAAAATATTGAATATTAATTTATTTGGAGTAACTAATTTACCTGATAATTGATAAATGGGTTGGGTTATCACAGAGAAGGTTATGCTTTGTTCTCAACTTGTCAAATTTGAAATTTCTATGAATGCCTTCCTGTTATGTTGCTGATGTGAATTGCCAATGCAGGTTTAACTTGGAAATGTCACAACAAGAGGATGATGCAGAGTACGTGGCTGATGAGTATGAAACAGATGACATAGAGGATGATATGGATGAAGACTTTCCTGACAATGAATTGGGCGGCTCAGATTCTGAAGTTGATGAAGATACGCTCGAGGTCCGCAATTATCTATGCAATAGATACGCTTTTTGTTTTTTTGAAAAATTAGATAAACATATACTTCGCCAGTTGCATGGTTGTAATTTGACTATTATATATATAGGTGGAGTTGGATGACAGCTATGCTGATACTTCCTCTGCTCAAGCAAGGAAAGGAAGAGATATTCAAGGTATTCCTTGGAGCACGCTAAGCGTAACCCGGGAACATTATCGGGAAACTCGGATTAATCAATATAAGAACTATGAAAACATTCCTCGATCTGGTGAGCGTTCAGAGAAGGTAGACATTATTGTTTCCTTTGTCCTTGGCTCTTGTATTTCAGCAAATTAAATCTATAATTAGTTTATTCAAGATATTGATTATACTGATCTTTAGTTTTCTATGACCATCAGGAATGTAAGATCACGAAGAAAGATGGGAGATATTATGATTTCCGACACAATTATAGATCAGTGAAGTCAACAATCCTTCATTTTCAGGTTCTTGACACCTTGATTTCCCTCTATTGATTAATAACGTGGTCAATTTGTTCTTGTGTGGCATGCATGGTTTGCCTCTCAAGCATTTTAGATATTCTATGCCATTGAGGATTGAAGAATTATTGAAATGAGATCCTTTTTAGTATGTGAACTGTACCACATGCATACTCTACGCTAGTTTTTCCAGACTTGTAGTAGCGCCTCTCAATGTCTGTTGGTGTTCTGTTAAACAGACATTTGTTCTGTTCCTCTTTTTTATCTTAAAAAATTATGTCTTTCGACTGGAATGACTGTCTCTGCATGCACTTTAATCTATGACAATATATATTGTTGTATTTATGCAGTTACGGAACTTGGTCTGGGCCTCTTCAAAACATGATGTCTACCTGATGTCCCACTTCTCTATCATTCATTGGTCGTCTTTGACATCTAAAAAAACTGAGGTTCTCAATGTTGCAGGGCATGTGGCACCTTCTGAGGTGAGTCTCCACGTCATTTATGTAGGAAGGAGCTCAGGTATCCTATTTCGTCTAATGAACAATAATTTTGAGTTTACTATAATACTTGGTTTGGGACTGTATGTGCAGAAACACCCTGGTAGTCTTTTAGAAGGATTTACAGAGACTCAAGTTAGTACACTTGCAGTTAAAGATAATCTGCTAGTTGCTGGTGGTTTTCAAGGAGAACTTATTTGCAAGGTTTGTACAAGGACCTATGTAATTTAAGTTGGAGTGTGAAGCATCAGGGTGCGTATCTGTATGATCTAATTCATACAAGTTTTCAAGGAGTGTTTTTATTTTATTCACTTTTCACTCAATAGATAGGTTATGAAAATCCTTCACTTTTAATATGCTTGAAATATATGACATTATACTCTTCTTCATTAAGTGCATTTTCTAGTAGGTGATGGATTGCTTATTTGCGTCTGATATTGGAACGCCAAAATCTAGAAGCATTAAAAAAAATTGAGGGAAAAGGCATTGAAGGTTGTTATATGATTAAGTTGTGAACTTGGATTGCTTATATATTTCAAATGTGATGTAACATGCAGAATCTAAACAGACCTGGAGTAACCTTCTGTACAAAGACCACCTACGATGAAAATGCAATCACCAATGCTGTTGAGATTTATGAAACACCCAGGTAGACTTTATAGATGTTGCTTCATAGAGATTTTAGTCACAGTATACTCCTTATTTGAAATTAACGTCTTACTTGTCATCTTTTCCTGTACAGTGGTGCCACACACTTTACGGCCTCAAACAATGATTGTGGTGTTCGAGACTTTGATGTGGAGAAGTACCAGTTCACCAAGCATTTTCGATTTCCTTGGCCAGTTAATGTAAGTATCTGTTTTCTTTTTATTGAATGATGTCTTTCTGCCATTCGAAAAAATGTTGCTCAATTTTCAGTAATTTTACACATAAGCTTTGATTGGAGCTTTGTTCTACCTAGCTTCACTAGTTCAGAGAATGTACCTGTCTGATTTCATGTTCCCACTTATCCATCATTGCTACTTTACTGGTTCACTCATGTTTGTAGGATCGTTGTAGCTTGTTTCCTCTTGTTTCTTTGGCTAAATGCAATATATCTAAGGGTGCATTGAGTCTCTCCGAACAGGGAGCAAGTTCTCATTAGTTGATTTTTTTTACTTTACAAAATTAAAATAAAATGAGGAATTAGGAATTGCTGCTGTCTAGTTGCGGTCTTTTGAACTTGTGATACCTATACGGCTATACCTCAGTGACTTTGGCTCATTCCACCATATCGTCCCCACCCGAAACTGATGTGCTTCAAATGCTATTAAATCTTCTGCAACACCTTAAGTATTCTTTTTTTTTGGTGAGCACCTTCTTAAGTATTCTAGTTCTTCTGGTTACGGATTTATCCTTCCATTTTGCTCACAGCACTCATCCTTAAGCCCTGATCGAAAGCAACTTGTAATTGTCGGGGACGACCCAGATGCATTGGTGGTGGACTCCAGAGAGGGGAAGGTAACTTCTCTTCAAGTGTAAATTACACAATTATGGCTTTGGCCTGTCAGGATTGCACTTGAGCATTATAATGCATCATCAAATGACTGCTTATTTTCACACTGCATTGAAATTGGATCTCTCAGATGACTAATTTATTTTGCAGACGATTGCATCACTCTCTGGGCATTTTGACTACTCATTTGCATCGGCCTGGCACCCCGATGGCAACACCATTGCAACAGGCAACCAAGACAAAACATGCCGGATATGGGACATAAGAAATCCCTCCAAATCCCTCGCAGTCCTAAAGGCGAACCTTGGGGCCATCCGATCCATCAGGTACTCATCCGATGGCCGCTATATGGCGACGACTGAACCAGCAGATTTCGTCCATGTGTACGACGTTAAGAACGGGTACGAGGTGGAGCAGGAGATTGACTTCTTTGGTGAGATATCAGGTATGTCATTTAGCCCCGATACAGAGTCCCTCTTCATCGGCGTGTGGGACCGCACGTACGGCAGCCTCTTGGAGTACGTGCGTCGTTGGAACTATGCTTACCTGGATTCGTTCATCTGACTTGGCACACCTAATATTCGTGCAAGGGAGAGGACTTGGTTTTTATGTGGCACTACTAACTAGTTTCTACATGTACATTTAGAAGAAACTATATGATAAACTTGCCGATTACACCATAAAAACTAATCCCTTGAGTGGAGGATAACCTTATAGAGGCTGTTTGAGGAACTATCTCCAAATAGGACAGCTTTGTGTGGAAATGGAACATTGCATGTAATATTTTTCAATAGATGCTGGGTTGCATTCTTTACTGTTAGCGTTTTATCTGGCTAGGGAGAAGGCGTTTGGTGAAGGACTTTGCCAAATTTCTAGGTTCCCTATCACTTCCAGGGCAATGGTTGAGAAAAGTTCATACATTGACTTGGACGGGGTAAATGTAATTTATCTAAGATTTTAATATCTTCGAATTGTTTGATCAAATCAAGGTAAATATGAGGTATTTAGACTATTGTAACGAAGGAGAAAATTCAAACTTCCAATCTAATGCTCATGATCAAAAGCCATTGTAGCTTTGATTGTCATGTCTCATTAATTCAAATTTGACCCAAGGTACTTGGGTTATCTTGTGTTTTAACTTTAATTTTTACAACACAACAGAATATTCTCAGGTTGGTTGAGTTGAGTCTAATGTCAATATTTTGACTCCTAGTGTAATTATGCTAGTTATGATATTTGCAAAGTTAATGTTGAGTAAAATTCTCACCGAAGTTTGAAACGCGTTTATCGATTAACAAGGAACGCAAAGTCCAAGTGGTTAGTCTGTATCAATTAATAATGGAATTAATGGACCAAAATTTTAAGCCGAATTCTAGTAGATGCTACATTTTGCACACGTACGCAATTTATATATGGAAAGTGTCATAAGAATAAGACTTACTCCGTATTATTCAACTTTAGCGCTAGTGAAATCTCATGTCCAGCAAAAATGTGTTTGGTAAGTTGACATTCATTAGAACATGAAATAAATGTTACGAAATTGAATAGACCAATTCCTTGACAATAAACTTTATCGTTGAAGTACCAAGTTAAAATAGAGGAACATTGGTTCACATACCTAACTTTATTCAAACACGAATTGTCCTATATTCCCTATTCCAAACAAACCTTAGGCCTCGACCACCAATTTTCTATACCATGGACGAAACCCTCCGACTAACTTTGACCTAGCTAATCAAAAGCCTTTTCGAAGTAATAGATTCTCCCCTTCTACGATATCTTATATGCAATAAATCCCGCCTTTCCCAAACAACCAGACCCTCCTTTGCCACATCCCAAATAAATCGCATTTAACCACCTTGCACAACACCACCATCAAAGACCCGTTGATAATGCCCTTTGCATAAGCACCATATGAAGGAAAACATTGACAAAATAAGCACGTGCTTAGCTTTAGTATATTTGGTGAACGATGTGTTGCATATGCGGACATACGAACACTTTCCTTCAATTAGTATGTCGAACTTTTCAATGACACGACAAAAGAGGCCCAAAAGAGGTAACATATTTTGTGTATGCTGTGGTGCATATGCGCGCACGAACAATTTCTTCAATTACTATATGTCGAACTTTATCATTGAGATTGACGACAAAAAGTCCTAAAAGAAGTAACATATTTTATGTATCTAACTGCAGTGTATATGCGTACACACCAACACTTTCGATAGCTCCTAAGAACACTTAAATTTAAATCTATATCAAGAACTATAATAATACAATATCATCTTATGAATACTATCTTAATTTTCTAATAAACCTCCACAACCTTTGATAAATTAGTATTATTTATACGTTTATTTCAGTGAATTTTCTTTGAAAAAACATAATGCCCTTTGCATAAGCACCATAATTTGAAGGAACACGTCGATAAAATAAGCATGTGCTTAGCCTTAGTTAATTTGGCGAGCGATGTGTTGCATATGTGGACTTACGAACACTTTCCTTCAATTAGTATGTCGAATTTTTCAATGACGTATACGACAAAAGAGTCCCAAAAGAGGTAACATATTTTGTGTATCTAACTATGGTGCATATGCGCACACGAACACTTCCCTATTCCAAACAAACCTTAGGCCTCGACCAACAATTTTCCGTATCATGGACGAAACCATCCGACTAACTTTGACCTAGCTAATCATAAGCCTTTTCGAAGCAATAGATTCTCTCCTTCTACAATATCTTATATTCAATAAATCCCGCCTTTCGCAAACAACCAAACCCTCCTTTGCCACATCCCAAATAAATCTCATTTAACCACCTTGCACAACACCACCATCAAAAACCCGTTGATAATGCTCTTTGCATAAGCACTATAGCTTGAAGGAAAACGTCGAAAAAATAAGCATGTGCTTAGCCTTAGTATATTTGGTGAACGATGTGCTGCATATGCGGACATACGAACACTTTCCTTCAATTAGTATGTCGAACTTTTCAATGACACGACAAAAGAGTCCCAAAAGAGGTAACATACTTTGTGTATCTAATTGTAGTGCATATGCGCACACGAACATTTTTCTTCAATTAGTATGTCGAACTTTATCAATAATATTGACGACAAAAAGTCCCAAAAGAAGTAACATATTTTATGTATCTAACCGCGGTGTATATGAACACACCGACACTTTCCATAGCTTCCAAGAACACTTAAATTTAATTTTTTATAAAAAATTATAACAATATCGTCTTATTTAATACTATATGTTCTTTCTAATAAACCTCCACATCCTTTGATAAAATAATATTATTATACGGTTATTTCAGTGAATTTTTCTTTGAAAAAACATAAACCACAAAACAACATCAGCTACTTAAATTGCAAGAATATTTTCCCTTGCAATCGGTGATATAAAGTTTCAATGAAAATTCGTAAAAGAGGAGGAATTCGGAATTGAAATCAAGGGAGAAGAACCATCAACTAAGAAGAAATTATAGATACTCTATTAATTCACGACGATTTAGAATCCGTGAAAATCGGGTATAAAATCCGATATAATAGGGGTGGAAAGGGCGTGAAGAAACTCATTAATTGCTTGTTTTGATATTTAGATAGACAATCACTTAAGATTACAAAAATCAACATATCTCTATTTTCTTGTTCAAACGGAAAAACAAATCACTATTTATCTTTTCGAGAGCGTAATTTATTTTCAATATCTTATTATACCACTTATGATATATAATTACTCCGAAAATACTATACTCAATCTCTTCAGAATATATTTAATCTACCAAATTACTTATCCAAAAAGAAGATTCATACAAAAAAAACTATCTTTAAGAAATATTTATTAACTTTTATGAAAATTCGAAATTAAAACCCGCGTCAAACATGTCCTTAGCGCTCACTGTTATATAAGGAACTTAATATATTCACTCCTTATCTAAAGACCACAGAAAAGAAAAAAGAGAAAAGAAAAAAGGCGAAATTTGGGAGATTTATATCAAGTTTGTTTGTTGAAGTTTTTCAACTTCTCTCTTCACTGAGTCTGCACTCTTGTTTCTCTCTCTCCAGCTCTTCTTCAATCTCAACTTTCGTCCTCACAACTTGCTCCTCAGCTCCAAATTCGAGTTCTTCAATCACTCAGAAAGCAAAAAATTAGTTTTTTTTGGTTTTGAGTTTGTTCCGTGGGAGTCAAGCAACAGAAACTTGCAAAAGAAGCCATCGAAGAGCTGCTAATTAGTACTGATCGGTACGTTTTCAGATTTCTCCGTTTCAAAACGCTCCCAATTGCTAGGGTTTTTTTGTTCCGAACTTTAATTGACGCTCCTTTGTGCTCTCGCAAAAATCAATCGTGTAATCAGGTGATGGATTTTGAGTTTGATTATCAGCGCCGTGTTGATAATCGGTTTCCGATGGAAGAAGATCACGGAGAGGAGTTTCGAGAGAGGGAGAAGCCATTGGTGTCGCCGAATAAGCTGATAATCAAGCTCAAGTCCGTTAATGGCGGAATCGCTCAGCGCGATGACGTCGACAAGAAAGTCGACGATCACGGAGCTGTTAATGGTGGCGATAACTGGATCTGCGAATTATGCCGGAAAGAGTTCAAGTCCGGCAAGGCCTTAGGCGGTCACATGCGCATCCACGCTCAGCAACCGACCTCGCCAGGTGGCGCCGGCGGTTTCGGCCGGAGAAGTTACCTTCAAGATCTGGAGAGAGACGGGAAGCTGACTTGCTCGCACTGCAACAAGAGGTTTCCGACTCCGAAGTCTCTGTACGGCCACATGAGATGCCATCCGGACAGAAACTGGCGAGGTATGATCCCGCCGGAGAGTATCGCCGTCGGCGAAGCCACTCCGTCGTCGACGATCGAGTCCGATGAGGCGGACGAACCGGCTCAGGAGATGGACTATTATTCCTCCTCTGGTGTGGATCTGTTGAGGTATCTGGATAAGTGGCCTGTCAAGAGAAGAAGAAGCGGCTCCAACAAGAGCACCGCCGCCATTGATGTACCTCTGGATGAAGATGAAATCGGAGCTGTTGAGGCGCTCATGATGCTGTCTTCCTCCAAAGAGCACTTCAATATTGCAGATGTAGAGAAGCTAATTGCACAACAACGAGAGGAGCCAATTCAAATTCACACCAAAAACGCCGCTGATGAAATTCAAGGTCAAAGCTACGGAGATCCTGAAAACAGCAAAATCCAGCTGGATCGTGATCCGGATACGCGGATGGTAGACTCTGCTAACGGCAACACTGATTTGGAAACCAGGAAGAGGAAGAGGATTGATCCACCGAGCAATTACATAATAATCCCGAATACAGCTCCTAAATGCTACAGATGCAACGTCTGCAGCAAGGAATTCCCAACGCCACAGGCGCTAGGAGGCCACAAATCAAGCGCACACAACAAGCCTCTACTGAAGGTTAGCCTTGCTGATCCCGAATTAACGCTCAGTGGAGGATTAGCAGTGCTAAAGCCACATAATTGCGATGATCCTCAAGTTAGTCACACATGCAAGATTTGTGACAAGCCTTTCCCCAGTGGACAAGCGCTTGGGGGCCATATGAGGCGCCATTGGCCAGGGCCTTCCCCTGCAACAGGTCAAATGCAGTTGGTTGTGGTGAGTTCTGATCAAAGTGGGTCTTTATCGGCTGCGGTTACGACTGATGATGCGATCAAGGAGCCCGTTCACGGGTTCGATCTCAATGAGCTACCGGATGCTGATGGTTCTGTAGAGCAATGGTAGTAGGCTATTAGCTAGTACTGAAGCAAAGTTATCAGTTTAGTCTTAGCTAAGGTTTTTTTTTCGTTCTTGGTTTGGTTTTGATTTTTATGGATTGATTTTGGAAATTGATATGTTTGCTTTCGATCGATAAAGCTTAGTAGCTCCATTGTGGGTGGGTCGATGATGCGTTCGTCTAGCTAGATCCAGCCAATTGAGTGTAGTTTATGTGTGTAGGAGAATCATTCAAGATTCATCAGGCGAATATTTAGCAGTAAATTTGTATTCATGTGCGAATAGAGAAGAGTTGGTGTCTTGCAAGTTAAAGGTAGGCAACTGTGAATGGGCTTTCGGAGGGTGCTGGTTTTGGACCAAATTGCCCTTGAAGGGATCTTTGTTATATCAGCGTCAAAGTTGGTAACTTCTTTGATACTCCGTATTATGCTAGATGTGTGGTTTGTAATTACGTAAAAAGGTTGGAGCGAAATCGTGATTTATGAGATTCTTTGGAGTTAGTGGAGGTCCAATACAGTGGGCAAAAACGATATTGATCGGTTGGGATTTGGGGAGATGGTGAGCTGGATTTGAAGTCGTATCCCTAATATAAGGGGAAAAATATCATTATTCTAGCTAAAATCGTAAACCATATGTAGTTAATCTAGATATTCATGCATCAGTATAATTGTGTAAACCCTCCAAATTCATGCATTGGAGATTTAGAGATATGGCCTCATCAAATGTTCACAAGTGGGATGTGCAAAAAAAATCTTCGAGCTTCTTCCATTAAATAGTAATTTAAAAAAAAAGTAAATTATTGAATAAAAAAATGCTTCTGCTACGACAAACATTCCATACCACAATGAAGTTCCCGGCGGTCCGTACGTTAAGCCAGAGATCTTTGGAAAATGGGAAAGTGTAGTTGACTAGGCCTTGGCCCTTGGGGCTCAAGTTATTAGCTTGATGCATAACTGCACAAGTTGCCAAATACAGTATTTTTAACTACTACGTGCATAAACTTTTTGTCACAACAGCACAAGTTGCCAAAACCTATTGTAGTTTGGTTAAAATTAACTTGGACCTTTCTACCATTACGAGAGGCTAATAATAGAAAACTTTTGTTCTGATAAAAAAAAAAAAAAACACTTTTGTAAATCTTAAATTTTTAAATCTTAAAATTTTTTTAACTGATTAACTAATTTCTTTTTAGGATTTTAGTTTCTGTTTTTATATATTTATTATGTGTCCTAATGCCACACAATAGAAAAAACAAAAATAATTTAGTGCATAAATATTTTGTCAGGTTAATACTGTACTTGATACTGCCATCATCAAACTTGCCATCTCTATAATTATGCAGACAGATATGAGATTTGTTAAAAAACTGGGACTATCAGGCGAACTTCCAAGAAAATAATAACAGCACAATTAAGTCGTGCATTGACCATTTAACTCGATCAACAGGGGTCAATGAGTCATCCATCCATCACATTTTTGGGCCGCCCAGACTTTTGGGCCGTCGACGATGGCCCATTTCAAGTGGCCTGTTTAAAAGAATAATTGGGCTGATTTGCTTTTCTTTTTTTTGAGATCGGCTGATTTGCTTTTCGATAATAGATACTCATGATGTTTATCCATTTTCATGATATGGTATGTTGGTATGAGAATTAGCTCTACTTTATACAATTTGTAACTTCATGGCATGTTCTTGGCCTACCAGCTGTTGTACGTGCAATTTACCACATAGTCACTTGAATTGATAAGCGCGCATTTAGCTACATACGTACTCATGTGCCTTGCTAGCATATACTCATCATCATGATTATCACTTGTAAGTTGTAACATAACGCCATTTTCTTAACATAAGTTGCTTTACAAATGAAATCTACATTATAGAACCAAATCTTGACTAGTCGAATCCAGCTCGACCTTCAACATGTGTATTTAAATCGTAGGTCCATGAGCAGATCTTCTGCGGACACCGACGGAGAGGCACCAAGCATCGAGAAGGGAGTCGGGAACCAAGTTGGAGAGGAACCATTGAAGAGAGTGAGGCCAATAAGGGGTGCATCGTGGCTCATATCCGATTTGTGCAACGGCTGCCTTGGCGTAGTCGTGTGGGGTCGGAGTGAACAATGAAGGGCTGGGCAATTTGTCATCAGAGGCACCATTATTAGTCACCGTTGACACCATTTTGGTGGCAACATAGAGCGGTACTTGGCTGTGCACGTCAATCCCATATGCTTTGTACTCCACATACAAGCTTCTTGAAAATTTATCAATGTAACTGCATGTCGAAAAGAATTAAGGTAACACATACATCACATATATAGATATATGTTAAATTCTGGTGGACCGAGATTAGACGGATGGCTTACGCTTTCGTAGCTGCATAGACGGCGAAAAGAGGGTGAGAAGGCACAGCAATGCCAGCTCCAGAGGAGACGTTAACAATGGCGCCTTTCCTCCTCTTGATCATGCCTGGCAAAACAGCCCTAGTGACCCTAGTGGCCCCTTCCACATTCACCCTGACCACCCTCCTCAAAACCTCATCCTCCGCCTCATGGAAGTACATGGCCCTCGGATACGTCACCCCGGCGTTGTTGACCACCACCCCAACCTCCAACCCTTGAATGGCCACCTCCACCACTCTCTCCAGCTTCAACAGATCCTCCTCTTCGGAGAAGTCTATGGCCACCGCCTTCACCCGCCTCCCGGGGACCCGCTCCCGCTTCACTCGCTCGAGTTTCTCGGGGTTTCGGCTCACTAGCACCAGGTTGAGGCCCTTGCGGGCTAGCTCCATGGCCATGGCCTTGCCGATGCCGTCTGTTGACCCTGTTACGAGGGCCCACGAGCCATACGATTCGGCTAGGTTCTTTGAGGGCCTCAGGAAGTACACCACTCCCCATCGGAGGACCAAGATGGCGTGTTTTGAGAGGGAGACCAACCCCAGCACCATGAATATGGCTATCACGGCCTCTTCGAAAATGCCCATTCCTTGGTTTACCTATACTTTTAAGTAGATTAACTTACTCATACATAGACACTGACACATACACTGATATACACATCAGGCCCGTCTCAAACATTTTCGGAGCCCTAGGGCGAGATCAAATTAGAGGCCCTTAATATATATTAAAATTTAAATTTTAAATATATTATTGTAATATAATAAAATATTTTGTAAAAAATACTAACTTAATACAATATAATCAAACCTTGATAATGTTACTGGATTCATCCACACCTTTTTTTAAAGCCAAATAATTAGCTGTATTTATTAAAATTTATGTATGTAGAAATCTCTTATGTTGAAAAATAATATAAACAAAATATGATATTAATGTTTTAGCACAATTTTTTTAAAACCATACCTATACAAAAGTTATATATTTAACATAACATATAAGCAATTGCAAAATTTTATGAACTTATTTGGTTTCCAATAATGGAAATGTAAACGAATGGAAACAAATCTAGTATATATTAGCATTATGATACATCAATCACAAACTTTGAGTCACCAAAATTTTCATACAAAAATCACCGCATGCCCCCTACAGTACTCTATTTATTTCCATAATCTAAGGGTAGGGTAATGTTGTAATCATTTCCCCTGTCTTAACACACAGATGTTTAAGTTTCAAATTAGGATAACTTTTATTTTGAATGTTTCATGACACATGATTAGACTAGTTTCATTTCATTTTCGTTGACGTTTCAGAAGTTGGAAACCAAACGGACTATAATTCATCTTTTCTTAAACTTAGAATGAGAGTAACTACAATTTACAAAAATGTATCAAAACTATATGAATAGAAATGATATTATAACTTAAATATATTTTTTCAATTAGAAATTTAAATGAACCTTTTTAATTTTAATAGCTATAATTTTAACATTTTACTAATATAATTTTTTTTCAAAACAGGGCCTCTAATTTTCGGGGGCCCATGGCGGCCGCCCTACCTTGACAACCCATTTAGTCGGCCCTGATACACATATATACATACGTATACTGTTAAAGTTGGACCAGATTATGGTTGCATTTTGTCATCAAGCTATAGCTAGCTTGGTGGACGTACGTAACGTTAAAGTAAATCTAACTAACGGGGAGGCGTTGGGGTCGTTGAGGAATGAATGTTCTGTGACAGTAGGTACGTGGTCACGGACGTATAATGTATTGATTGAAGGCTCGAGCTACCGTATGTAACTTTTCCTTCTTTATTTGAGTTGACCTGCAAATTGGGTCCATGTGAGTAGAATCTAGGAATTAAACTAGCATGATATATTATAGACTCCAACTGTCAAAACCCTTACTGAATATGCATAGAAAACATAATATACAGTCTATAGCAGTCATGTAGTAACATAGTATTAGTAGCTGTCAAAACCAAAGATCAGATACCAAGCTTGCAACTAATATACAGTCTAACGTAGTAGTCGCTGTAAATATTCAAAACCGGAGAATGCAGAAACAAAAACCTCTAGCGCAAAGGATACAACATACAAAATTCACCTCCTGTTTGCAATCCTCTTTCTAGGTGGGCATGATAACTTCCGACTTGGGCAGAAACCGTGACACGAAGACCCTGAATACGAACACGAACAGTATCAACTGTATGAAGAAACAGGAAGAGTACTTGGTAACTCTATTCCGCATCTTCTGAGTTGACACTCCCTCCACCTCAGCTTTATCTTTTAGCAGCACTGTTTTGCTGGGTTCTTGTGATTTCTGCTCTGCAAGAAGAAGCTTTATTTGGTTTTCTACAGTAATGTTCTTATCTGAAAGTACAGAAAACTTTATTTCAGCTTCAGTCTTCTGCGCAAACAGGGCCTCCATCTCTGATTCCATCTCCGTGTATTTCTTCTGTTGCGTGTCTATGCTTCTCCCTAAATTTTCATTGTTTGACTTCATTTCATTGATTGTGGATTCAAGTTCAGTGATCCTTGATTCCTTCTCGTTCAGTGCAGCAGTTTTTTCCTTCAGCTGCTTATCCAAAGACTCTATGGTTTGGGCTTGGCTCATTGAATGAGTTTTGAAGTTGTCCTCTGAAGTTGAAGCAGCTCCAAGAAGTTCAGCAATGGCAGAACTAGAGTAGAAAGGAAGATCCGCAGCTTTAATCAAGTCGTCATCCAAAGATCTGAGATCTTCTTTGCCCAACTCCCCAAATTTCCGAATTTCTGCAGGAGACTACGTGTTAGTGTAACGATAGTTTGCTCATTGCAAGTGAATTCATGGTTTCCGAACCAGGCAAGGTACAGAGTTCAGACGAGGGCCTCTAGTTTTTGTGGCTTTTGTGAACTACTATGGTTAGGTTTGGTCTTCTGACTATGAGATTGGTGAGTTTTGTTAATAGATATTGATGTCATCTACCCTTAATCGAGACTAGACCTCATCTCTCCAATCAGATAATTAGTTTCCTCCTGCACTTCTCAGGCAAGCTTAGTGATAGAAGGGGGCACATACATAAAATACAATAAGGGATCGTAGTACACTACCCTACTATCAACTAGAGCTCATAACTAACACTACTCAGACAAACTTGGTATAACTAATGTCCAGTTCCAAGATGGGAATTCAATATCTCCAAATGTCTTATGGCTATATGACATTTCATTTGAAAAGTAACTTTGTAGCCACTTGACATCAGTAATATTATAATTGAAGGTAATCAAGTATCTATTACAGATAATCATCTGATCACTCAAGTCACTCACATCATATTTCTTATTCCCATTCCCTTGGATCTTTTACCCACAGAAACCAACTAAGGTGACTCCATTTAAGACATTATATACTTGTAAAAAAAATCATAAGTCTATAACTGCTCCATTCCTTTACCTCCCCTAATTCAACAAATGACACTTAATCCAACAACAACTCAAGTTTTCAAACATAAACACATCAAACAGGAGACTTTGTAAGCATCAGCACAACGAACAAGTAAGAAAGCAGAAATTCAAGGGTGGCAAAAAAAAAACAATCTGCTAAACTAGGAAAGAGATAATTCACCTTGTTCGAGTGTTTCTTGTACAGATTGGAGCATCTGAGCACAGTCTACAAGTGGATCCTCATTTCCTAAGAGCTTATGGTTCTTAATCGTTTCTGGGATATGCCATGATACTGCAACATCCACTTGTGAAGTATATTCACCCTCTCCTACACTTCCACTAGGACCAGTAGGACGTCCTTCAACTGACTGCTGCTCACCAGCTTGTTCATCATCACTATGTTCTCCATCTGAGCCCATCAATCTCTCACTATGCCCATTATTAACTGCAGAAGACGAACCCTGCATAAACAGGGAGCAATAATTCCTTGAATCAGACTCCAGACTGGAAAGGGAGTTCTCCTGATCCATATTAAAGGCTTCACCCCTCAGTTTCTTGCCGGTGTCAAGCTGCCTTGCACCCTGTTGCACCCTTTGACTTTGAGGTGTATTAACTATGTGCTTTCTACCTGTGTGCTTCACCTTATGCTTTTCTCGCGAATGCCCTGATCCCCTAGACGGATCATACCTAGACTTCGGTACGCTAGCAGCAGTGGAGGATTTGCTACTCCTATCCTCACTGTTGTCAGAATCAGCACCAACGCTAAATGCGGATATTCCTGCCACTTTATAAACAGAACTAGAACCGGCATTGGAGTATGAATCAGTACTGACAGGAATATTCACATATGCATTAGTAGACGACACCGAACCCTCACTCTTTTGCTTCATCTCAACATTTACCTCTATAGAATTCCCCAGATTTGCTGAGCCTCGCTTCAAGATCTTCATCACGTCTAGATTTGTGCTGTTATCCCTTGTAACCTCCCTTCTAATTCTTCTCCATTTCCTCAAACCTTTCCCCTTTGTTACCGCAGATGAAGGTGAGATCCCAGGTGAATTGCCAACATTCTGATCAGTTTCAATGCCCTTTCCTGTTGAATTGATCACTGTAACCCCATCCACATACTCATCAGAAGTACAACGGTTCGAGTGAATAGAAGCAGAGTTATTAGACCGCGACTTGGGCGTATCATGTTCTTCAGAATTTAGCTTGTTAGCACCTTCATGAATTTCCACAGAGCGTATAAATGGCATGGGATTGCCATTCTCAAAAGGGCTTCCATCACAACCATCATCATGAAGACTAGAGCCATTGAGCTCAATCTTAACATCATCGCCAACCGAGGGATTTGCAGAAGAGACCAAATCATTATCCCCAGTTGATTCTAGGGCAGAATTCTCACTTTCTAAATCCATGAACTCCAAACAAGCAGATGATGAGAAAAAAAACTAAAATTAAGCACCTAAAACAGTACAATTGACCAAATTAACACCAACCTAGCCCCTTAATCAAGCAATTCAGTATCAGAATCAAGCGCCGGAATCATTTGCTCCTTTCCAATCATAGAAAGGAAATTAAACCCCGTCCCTTGGTTCACCAGCAGCACAAGCAGATCTTACACAGATTCGGAACTGATCGAGAACTTGGAAATATATTTGACTGATTTGACAACCAAGTAAATTACAGTAACCTTCCCGGATTTCTATTAATCAACTACTACAGTAAAGGATGATTCTTTTTGTGATAAGAGCAAACGAACCTTCATACACATCAGAGAAACGACGTCGGTAATTGAGGAAGATTTGAAAACCCTAATTTGGAATGGAGAAGGGAATTTTGATGGCTGCTAGCTTGGAATTCCATGTACTGAAAACTTTCCATGAATTTGAGTGGTAGTTTCCGCTTTCAGGAACCAAGAGCAAATTTCTACAACATTCTTTCCCCTTCCCAACCAATAATCAGTCAGTATTTGCAAAGACACCCTTAAGGTTATAGAAATTTACAGTTTGATCCGCTATTTTTTTATTTTTTTTTGGTTAACAGATCCGCTATTTTTATAAACTTGTACGCGGAGTAGAGAAAATGAGAGGGAGGTGGCTTAATGGAGTTATTTATTAGGATTACTTTTAATAAAGTTACTTTAAACAAAAATCATTAACCCACGGTGATTTTTTTAACTTTTCATAATGGTGTGAAATCTTTGACGGTTTCAATAATGTTTATGTTGGCGTATTAAGCCCGGTCCAGTGGTCAAAGAAAGACCAAAAGCTCAAATTAAAGAGCCCGGCCGGTCACGGTTCACTCAACTGATTTGCAAATATCGTGTATTCTTGAAGTCGGCGACGTCGGTCGTCGGAAAGACGAAACCCTAGGGCCAAGGAGAAACAGTTCTTCGCCGGCGCCGGCATATTTTCTCTGCCTCTTCAAATTCAGTAACAAAGGTAGGGTTAAACTTCCGTGCTCTATCTCTAGGTTTTCCTCTCGTTCGTCTCGTTTGCAATCCGTAAGAAATTAAAAGATGCAAACTTGATCGGTTTGAACTTGTCTTCCTCATTTCAATTTGCTTTTCTGTCCACTGAAGAACCTTTTTTTTTACTGTTCCTGATGTAGTTTTGTAATTAGTCATGCACACTCTAAACTGATTGAAAGCGATTAAGTTGTGGATTCGTTGCTGAGATGATAGTGCAGTTTTAGGTAGAAAGTTAGTTTAGATGGTAAGGAGTTGCAGCCCATAGGTATATGCTATCACCAGACGCCTCAAACATGATGTCTCTTGGCACTCTTAGATATAGAGTCAGGAGTTCTAGGCTTTCTTAGACATGTACAATTCATGTGAATACCAATTACTTCAGACTTTTGTAAGTCACAGAGGCAAGAAATTCAGAAATTCTGGAAATTAAATGTGTGTATAGCTCCATCTTCCCTTCATCAGATTTCGATGAAATCAGAGCATAGAAAATGGGGTGTGAACTGTGAAGTCCTTTTATGGACTTTGATAACTGAACTGTCCTAATTTCTTTTGTCAATTATTTGGCAGGTTACAATATAGGGGAATCTTAGAAACGACAAGAACATTACGCAGATTATGGCTGTTTCAGCCAAGGTTGTACAACAACAGCTTGTTCTTCAAGCTATTCATGCTGCTGCAGTCTCTTTCCAAGGTGCATATCGCCAGTCTTCGTAGCCTGTCCTATCCGACCGTTGTAAAGTTGTTCTCTTAGCCCTTATAGCTTTTCCTAATATCAATTTTTAGTTCCGCTTGTTTTTTTCTTCCAGGAGCTTCAAGATGCCAACTTCTGCATTTTGCTGGCCGAAAGAAGAATTTCGGAAGGATTTTTCACACGCAAAACGTGGCTATGCGTACAGAACACTGTCATGGAATTTTGGGAGATAAGCTAGGTGTGGTTCACCCAGCAACAGCAGAACACACTGCTGAAGCAATTGAGGCTGTGAAATCCGGGGAAGTCATTGCAGTACCCACCGATACCTTATATGGATTTGCTTGTGATGCTTGGTAAGCTTTCTAAAAAATATTTGATAAATTTATTTGTATTTTATAAGCCCAAGTTGTATGTTATCTAAAGCCATATTAGGTGAGGGGAGGCTTTGTTGCTTCATGCTCTCATACATGCTCCTTGTATTGATTATGCATTATCTTCGATATTGTAGCTCTATGGAAGCTGTTAACCGGATCTATGAGATCAAAGGGCGAAAGCATACTAGTCCCCTTGCCATTTGTGTCGGGGATGTTCCAGACATTGCAAGGTTTGCCGTCACACATCATTTGCCCGAAGGCTTACTTGATGCCCTGCTCCCAGGACCCGTCACTGTTGTGCTTAAGAGAGGTTGATTTTAGTTCTTTCTTGTCTGTTTTTCGGTTTCAATGGTAGAAAAATGTTTGGTCATTTAACATCAAGCTAAATGATATAAAATGTGATCATCTGGGAATGTGGCAGGGGAACACAGTATTCTCGAGAAGTCATTGAATCCCAGGGTTGATAGTATCGGCGTTAGAGTGCCTGATAATGACTTCATAAGGCTCCTTTGTCAAGGGTCTGGGAGTGCATTGGCCCTCACAAGTGCTAACTTGAGTGGGAAGCCAAGTAGTGTTTCCGTCGAAGATTTTGCGAACTTGTGGGAGCATTGTGCTTTTGTCTACGATGGTGGTGTGCTTCCTTCAGGCCGTGCGGGATCGACAATTGTTGACCTCACAAAGCCAGGAGTATACAAGATTATAAGAGCTGGCAGGTATGAATTCTACATCAACACACAGCTTTGTTATTGTGAGCAACTTTAACGTAGCAGTTAACTAAAAATGAGTGCTGTTTGATTTTCTTTCTTCAACAAATCATAGTAAGAAAATATGTTCGGTAAAGTAAATCCTTTCCATTGGTTCAAATCTATTCAACTCCATAAAACAACATGCTTTTGAGAGAACTTACCCGCTCAAATGTTTGCATTAATAAAATCAAGTAAATTTTAGGCGTGTAAATTTAATAAATAGATCAAGGGTTTACTTGGGTTAATTAGCACAAAATTGCATAAGCAGTTGCATATAGTATTAAAGGTAGATTTGTAACAAAAAACTCATCAATTGAAAAACGTCAATAAAAAAGGTTGCTTTTGACATTTACAGTTAAATGGACTTTATTGGATAAAGTCATTCAGGAAAATATGATCTGGTTGAACTCTTCTAGTGCAACATTTACACCCAAAATTTACCTATGAAGAAGATCCCATCTTGTCCCTTAATAGGTAATAACTTGTCACTTGTTGCTGTTATGTAGTGCTCGGGAAGAAACAGTTGAAATCCTTGAGAGGCATTTTTCCCTTCAAGAGGAGGTTGTAACAACGTGATGATCAGCTTGCAATACGATTAGAAATTAGAACTGTGTTGTTGTCTATTGTTCTTCATGTACTGAAAAGTGGCTGTACTAATTGGACCAAAAAATAGAGTATTGTATAAATCACTACTTACTGTGTTTGTGGTTTGTTCTTCCATGATTTAACTGACACATTGACAATAATATGCTCCTCTAGTATATTATTTTTTTTTGATGATTTTTTGTACCACATAACCTTTCACCTTCTCTTTTTGTGAAATTTCTTCTGCAAATGTAACCTGGTTTTTTTTTTTCTTGCCCAACTGTAACCTGGTTTTACAAATTTGCGCAGTGGATCAAAGTAAAGGTTTGAGCTTGTGCAATGTAGAATAAAGTGACTTACTATTTGTTTATTAGCCATTTGGCCTCATCGAAAGTTTTTTTTTTTTTTTGATCAAAAACACCCATTCATTCCTCAAACAACATCAGAGTTTACAAGGGAAGAAAGAGACAAAGGAAAAGACTCTGGAAGTAAAAAACAAACAGAACTAGGATAAAATGAGGCAAGGTGATGAGCAACTCGATGGACATAGCTCCACTTCCAATCTGTAAAGAGGCGGCAATTAAGAAGGATCTTTTCCACCAACAGACCAAGAGAATTCCGGTATACCAATCCCTTCCGAAGCTTCGAAATCAAAGGCAAACAATCCGATTCAAACTCCACCTTTGACAGCCCATGTTGCGCAGCCAGCTCCACAGCCCACAATACCGCCTCTGCTTCAGCCACTTCCACACTTGACCCTCGTTGAATACCCCGAGCAGCAGCAAAGATCGATCGACCACTCGAGTCCCGAGCAATCACCCCAATACAGCACCTCTCTTCTTGGACACATCTCCAACACTCTCGAAGCAATGTAATCACCAGGCTCCAAGGATCCCGAGAATACACGTCTGTTACGAGCATTCCAAAGTTCCCAACAGGTCACGGCCCACAGCTGAACATCCTCCTCTGGCATCGACTGTAAGATCACACCAGCCCAATCAGCAAAACTCCGCAGTCCATGACCAGCCGAAGAACAAGCCGATCCCACCGTACTCCAAACTTCACGAGCTCTCTTACACCTCACCAACACATGCATCGCATCCTCCACTCCTCTACAGGCATCACACCGAAGATCAGTCTTAACTCGTCGACGAGCTAAACTCGTCTTACAAGGCAAAATATCCCGCACCGCCCGCCAAACAAAGTTTTTCACCCTAGGAATAGCCTCATCGAAAGTTGATCGCTTTTTTATCCATAAAAAAATTGTTGATGACAACAAATTTTCAAGAAATATTTTCAGTAATTCACAAAGAATAACAATACTATAAACAAATGACAGTTTATAACAAATATTTACCCTAATACCATATGTATTGAATTATTGAGACTTGGGTTTCTTACTTTCTTCTTACAATATCAGGAATTACTGAAATAAATAAACATGATAAATGTCTAATTTGAATATATAAAAATAAAAATAATCACAGGACTTATATTTCTCAAGAAATATCAAATAAAAAAACATAGAAAAATAACTTTGGAAAAGAATTTAAATATATTAACCCGGTCCACTGTGCAACTAATGACCCCAAAGTTCAACTACCGAGCGGGGCCGAACCGACTTCACAATTCACATACTCAGAGGTCGGTGAGGTCGGTTCGGTCGGTCGGAAAGACGAAACCCTAGAACGGAATCAGATAAATAGAGAGATTCTGACTCGGGCGTTCGCCAAGGAGAATCACCGGCGCCGACTACAAAGGTAATTACTTTAATCTTCGTTTATGTATCTCTAGGCTTTTCGTTCGTTCGTCAGTGTAAGCTCCAAACTTGATCGTTCTGAACTCGTCGTTCTCGATTGATTTCTTTTTCCCCAACGTTTTGATGTCAATCGAGGAATTCGTGGTTCTTTTTTATCGACAAATGTCCAAATTTTCACTTTGTTTTGTGTGTCCTCTCGATCGCCTGTGGGAGATGACATTTGCATACATAGATATACAATTCAGCTAAATCCGTAGTTTTGTAATTAGTCATCCACACTCTGGAAATATTTGGTAGCGATTTATTATATGCTTGCAATTTTCAGTTGGAGGAGTCTTTGATAAGATGAACATCTCCATCCTCTCTCCAATCTAATAGCTTCGCAGTTTTTTGGTAGAATTTTAGTTTGAATGAGAATGCCGGTTGCAGGGAGGTGCATCTCTGTTTATGCTTATAATGGTAAAGCATTTGCAGCCACTATTGAGGCGTATGTTTTCGCCACATTATACCCCAAACATGATGTGTCTTGGAACAGTTAGCAGTAGTATTAGGAGTTCTTCCTTGATTGCTCCTAGGAAATCATGGCCAGGAACAAGGCTTCAACTAGTGGCCTCAATTTCTTCAATGAATTCCAAGGTAATTCCACCTTTTCTCGGAAATGTACACTTGATGTGCATACCAATTGCCCCAGACTTCTAAGTCACTCATGAGAGATTTGATGTGTGTTTCACTTTTCAAACCCCATCCTTCCCCTTCATCAGATTTAGATGAATCTACTGAGTAGAGAATGAGGTGTATCGAAATCTTTATATGGACTTCTATAACTGAACTGTCTCAATGGGTTGAATTATCAGGGTCCTTGCCTACTCCATTTGACTACTTTCTTTTGCTTCTCTTGTCAGTGCTCACCCTACTTCTGATGGAAATTTTATAGGCCAACGTTATACTTTAATACTCAAAAGTTTATGCATTTAACAGTGAGAGTATGATGCTATTTAAGTAGATATCAGATGCAGCTGTTCCAAAGTTCATGGCTAATTTTAGTGTAGATGAATAGTTTATGTTTGCCATGGCTTAATTATTGTCTGACCATCATTTCTTTCAACTTGTAAAGAGCCTGAGTCATTCACCTAGAAATTTTGCTGTATATGCAGATGGCATTGGAGCATATTATGTTTGGGCCTTACAAAATTGACCCGAAGGAGGTGTTTCATTCCACTAATCTCTCGTATGCCTTGGTGAACTTGCGGCCTGTTGTACCTGGTATTGCTAGCTTTGCCTTCCTTTTTCTCGTTTCTTGCTGGAACCTGAGCTTTAACCTCCATTTTTGCTGTGGTGCCCCATGGAATTTTCTGCATGATTTCTGTTGTTTTCTTGACATACTTGCGTTTTCTGATTGTAATTTCTTTGCTCCTACATGCATTGAACGAGTTTATTTCTTTTTGCAGGTCATATCCTTTATGGTCATTATTCAATCTGTTAAACTGAAAACTATGCATGGATATGCAGTCATGCCTTACTAGTTATAATACTCAATTTCTGTTCATCAAACACAATGCATACTTGTATAGCATCTCAAGATCATGGAAGCAGAAATCTTCACAATATATTTTCGGTGCATACTTTTTAGTGCTGGAGAACAAGTGCAATGTTCATAGTACTTATGTAGCTGAATTGAACATACAGAGAAAGTCTTGGAACTTAAGGCAATGTTAAATTTAATTCACCAACTTTCCTTCTGGGAGTCAATATTTCTTGAACCAGTTTACCAGTCACTTTTACATGCAGTATAACACTTGCAAATTCTTCTGCAAAGAAACTCACTTTTCCACTTTTAATTTGGGCCATTTGTGTGAAACTAGCCTGTCAATATTACTGCATGTAGCCTGTCGTGAATAATAAGCTTGTCAGGTGTCTGACTTAACGTAGCTCACATGTTCTCGTCTGCCCAAAGCGCGAGGTGAAGCGTTTTGCTGATCTCACTGCTGAAGAGGTGACTGATCTATGGCTCACTGCCCAGAAGATTGGTAGTCGGCTAGAGGAATACCATAAGGCATCTTCACTTACACTCACACTCCAAGTACGTTGCTGTTATACTATTAATATTTTTCCTTTTTTTCAATCAGTTCTTTGAATGAATGAACATTTGTGACGTATAGTTTTTTCGGTGTACCAGGATGGACCTCAAGCTGGTCAGACAGTACCACATGTGCATGTGCACATCCTTCCTCGAAAAAGTGGTGACTTTGAGAACAATGATGAGATCTATGATGCAGTACGATCTAAACTTTCTAAATGCATCGCTTTCTGATTATTTTTGAACTGTTGGCGAATTTGCTAATCCTTTTTGGGTAACAGATAGATGGGAAGGAGAAAGAACTGGCACAGAAGCTTGACTTGGACAAGGAGCGCAAAGACCGAAGCCCTGAAGAGATGGCTCAAGAGGCAAATGAATACAGGGCATTATTTACTTAGATGAGCTTGCTTTTTATAGTATGCAGTCAATTATCAGGTCCTAACTATCCGTGAGCTTGCTGATAATTTATTTGTATTGTTGTTGAGGCTGTCTTTTCTGATGCTCTGCATATTTGCTCAAATACTTAAATGTTAAATTTCAAATACTTTAATTTGAGAACATCAAAAATCCAAAACCCAATCCTTCCAGCTCGGTAATAAAATCTCGGGTTTATTGAAAAAAAATAACCCAGGGGAATTGTTATTATACAATCATGTGAATGTTCAATAATTGCTTCAAATTATAATTCTTGCAGACAGCTGAGGTGCTAGCCGCCATATTACCATTATCTCGCACATACTTTAGCCTTAAGAATCAAGCACCAATTGTTATTGTTGTTGTTTTTCGATCACAAAATTCAATAAGAAACTTGCAGCATAGTTTATGCAGCTTATTTGCAAAACTTAGAAACATCAATAATGCAGAAACTTAATTAATAACAGGTTTAGATCTAATAATTGTTATCATAAACTAGTCCAGCATACACATATCGTTCAGAATCATTGCAAACTAGTTGTACCCGTCGTGCCATGCACGACTTGCATTTTCAAAGTAATTTTAAGATATATATATATATATATGTAGAATATTAATGTGAAATATAGAATAAAAGTTTTAACATTATTTGGTTTCATCGAATATTAGATGTTTTTAATTGTTAAATGATTGATGAGAATATGCTATTATGCAAATCACATACTTATATTTTATAGTCAATAAAATACATTATTATGCAATTTATATTTACTTAAATTTTATTATGCAAAGCACCATCTTGATATACCCAATTTAAACATGTAGTTATTTTAATCATAATGTTGAGTGAATAATATTTTGTCTCTATATGTATGAATAGACCAAAAAAATATCTTATTAAAATATAATACATTTCAAAGATTGTGATATTCTAAATCTAAAAATTAATTGCTATAGAAAATATTAGGTAATTAATAGAAACTATTGAAAAACATTTACAAAAAAATATAAGGTGGGGTGAGAATATAAGTTTTTTATATAAATTTTAAAATTTTATGAATTCCAAAATTAATTAAATAAATTTTAGCTATATGACTTCCATTTTTTATTCAATATCTCCTTCAGCAAAAAAAATCAACGTTAGGCCATTAACCTTTACAACACAAAACCAATTAATTAAGTGAATATTAACCTTTACTTTATTGACTGAAATCAATTACGCTTAAAATATTAACCTTCAATTGACAACATTGTATAATTAAAGATAAAATTATTGGGTATCTAAAATGATTGATTAGTACGTGCGTTATATATAATCAATTATATATAATTTATGATTAGTACGTAATATGCATATGATATGCTTTGATGCTGGAATTTATTATCAGTGTGTGCGTACTAATCAATTTAGTTTACGAAAATTAAAGATAAATTTTTTAAGGAAATATAATTATAGATAGATAGTATATTAGTATGACTTTAAAGATAAAATTGATGATTAGATAATTAAGGAAAATAAAAGATATAAGGTTGTTAACTTGTTAATATCTATTTGATTTGGAAAAAAAAATCAAGTGCGGCCAGAATCAACATGGTGGCTCAAAATCAACCGGCTTTTATAGTAGATATTGATTATTGTGAAATGTATAATAAAGTTCTAACAAAATTTGGTTTCATCGAATATTAGAAATTTTTAATTATTAAATGATTGATTGAGAATATGTTATTATACAAATCACGTACTTATATTTTATCATCAATAAAATACATTATTATGCAATGTATGTGTACTTATATTTTAGTATACAAAGCACCAACTTAATATATACAGAAATTAAACATGTAGTTATTTTGATTATAATATTTAATAAAAAATATTTTGCCTCTATATGTATGAATGGACCCAAAAAAATCTTATTAAAATATAATATATTTCAAAGATCATGATATTCTGAATATAAAAAATAATTGATATAGAAAATATTAGGAAATTAATAGAAACTTTTAAAAATAAATTTATAAAAAATATAAGGTGGGGTGAGAATAAATTTTTTTTATATAAACATTTAAAAAAATTTATGAATTCCAAAGTAAATTAAATAAATGTTGGTTATATGACTTAAAAAATCAAAAATATCAAATGATTATTTAATAACATGATAACTAAAAGAAATCCTACAAAGATACAAAATATATCCAAAACTAACAACTTCTCTAATGAAAGTATAGAATACATTATTGCAAACATGCAAAATCACGAAAACCCTACAACTCCCCAATTCGTCCTTCGTATTATATATAATACGACTCCGTCCGTCAAATATTATTATAGAAGAAAATTTTAAAGATAGATAATATTGTTTCAAATATAGATGTTAGATGAGTAAGAAAAAGGATAAAATTAAAGATTAGATAATTAAGGAAATTTTAAAGATAAATAGTATGCCTTCAAAGATAGATATTTAATGGGTAAGTAAAAGGATAAAAATAAAAATTAGATAATTATGAAAAATAAAACATATAAAATTGCTAATAAAGTGGGGCCAGAATTAACGTGGAGGTTCGAAATTCTCCGGCTTTAATATATAGTATAGAATAAATACTACTTCATACATTTATTTGAATTGTTGGCAGCTTTCATTCGCAACCAGGGTTTGCCCATAGACCTGCAAGTAAGAAGAGGTTCCAACTTCCAAGGGGGAAATTAGAACACTATTATGTACAATCTTTTTTTTTTTTTTTTGAGCCCATACAATCTTGTTTCTAGTTCAATTGCTCTGCTTGATGTACATAATTCGTATCCTGCGTGTATGCATAGAAAGCTGAAATTAGTGTGGGGAGTATAACAATCGGATGGTAATTTAAACTAGTTGGATTGTTACAGTGTAACTGAATGATGTTTGTAAAAAAAAAACATGAGTTATGTTGTGTCAAGTTGGCTAGTAGGTTGCAAGATTGGGCTTTTATTTTCTTTATAAGAGTCATTAGAGTTCCATAGCTGGCTGAATTTTATTTGTAAATATCACAAGTCATGTTGGAATTGGGCCGAGTAAGTTGTCAAGATTGGTTATTTATTACTATGTGCTTCTTTACATGATTCTGTTTGGCTGAGAACTTGAATTTCTTGATTGAGCAAATAGGTGTTTTCTCTCTAGGAAAAACATACTCCCTCCGTCCCGGAAAGTTTGTCCATAAAACACATTTGCACGCGAATTAATAAAAAGTGAAAAAGTTTGATAAATAATGAAAAAGGTGTTAAAGTTGATGGAAAGGGTATAAAAAGGAGTAATTTATAAGAATGATTAGGGATAATTTTGAAATTTTATAGGAAAAAGTGATAAAGTTGAGAGAAAAGTTGGATAATAGGGGTAATATATGAGATTGTATGAGAGTAAGATTGTAAAAGTGTAGTGATATAAATGGAAATAAAGTAGAGATGGACAAACTTTCCGGGACGCCCGAAAAGGAAAGGCGGACAAACTTTCGAGGACGGAGGGAGTAGCATTATAGCAATGAAGAGGTGATGAAGTGAAAATTCCATAGATCCTATTTAGTGCATGCTATGATCTTACTTGCCTCAGTTTTGCCACTATTGGACATTTTGACATTTCAAGGATTAGGCTTTGACATGTCAAAGAAGCTACTACATCATAACAGTTCTCCACGATCTTATCAAACGTAGTCTTCGAGCAAACCAACATTAAAACATACGCAAAGAACATGTGGAAGTAAGATGTGCTTCCCACATTGGAAATCAAATGTGAAACCACCCACCATATAAGTACATGGGCTACTCCCCCTATTGCCAATTGGTTTTAGGGTGGAACCTCATGTGCTTATGTGTCGGGCTTACCGCGCATATGCGCACGAACCGACGTGTGTACCCCCCACGTCATATATGGCCCACCGAGATTTAACATGGTATCAGAGCCTGTTCGGTCTGGGTCCGACTATCCTGGTCTAATGGGCTGGCCGGCCATAAGGCATGAGTCGTCAAGCGCAACTGGCTTATTGCGGGGCCAGGCAGTTGCACTTGAGGGGGCGTGTGGAAGTAAGATGTGCTTCCCACATTGGAAATCAAATGTGAAACCACCCACCATATAAGTACATGGGCTACTCCCCCTATTGCCAATTGGTTTTAGGGTGGAACCTCACGTCATATATGGCCCACCGAGATTTAACAGAACAACAAATTCAACAAGCTTTGAAGTCTAGGGAATGGATGCATTATGAATGTTGAAAGACCAGATAAAGAATGGAAGAACTAGCTTGGATTTCTTGATCGAGAGAAATCGGGTCGAATTGTCCTTCGGGTTTTCTCGGGTTTGGGCTTTGTATTTCCAAAGGCCCAATAATCTTTCAGGCCCAATCATTCTGATTTCTTACACGCTGAGAAATTCAAATTTGAAATGGCCCCGCTCCCCAACGGTACGATCTCAGTCGCTTCAGATCCCGCTGTGACCTAATTTACACAGTATATAAAAGGACGCTACCCTTCGCCTCCTCAGCCATCTGATAACATTTCTCAGCTAAGCAGAACAAACGAGCTCTCTCTCTCAGAAGACAAAATAAGCTCTTCAATATCACGTTGAAGAAAAAGAGCCATGGATTTCCACACCCTTTCAAGGAGAGATCTCCAAGCCCTTTGCAAGAGGAACAAGATCCCTGCCAACATGACAAATGTTGCCATGGCCGATGCTCTTCAGGCTCTTGGAACTGTATGTTACTCTTTCCTCAATCTGTTTGATTCTTTGCTTGTGATCAATATTGTTCGTTAGATAATCATTAAGGTTTTGCCTATTTTAGGTTTAAAATCCGTTAAATAGCCACAAGAAACTTTCCTGAATTGAGGGTTTGAGTTTTAGAGATATGCCTACCAACTGTTTGTGAAAATGCGCTTCTGTATTGGCCACTGATTCTTGAATTGGAATGAGGTTTCAAGATTTGCACCTTTGTATCCACCACCTGTTTGTGAATATGTGCTATTGGCTGTTGAATCCTTTTAAGCGTATTTGTTGTAATTCAGGATTGTGTTTGGTTTGTCCATCTATTTGTTTTGACTTCGACATTAGTACATGATAGTGCTGATTCCTTATGAGCGTAATCGTTGTTAATGGTAATTGTGTTGGGTTATCCCATCAATCTATCTGGTTTCGATACTGCTACAAAATAGCCTGATATGAGCAATTCAATTCACTTGCCTGTGCTAATTATGAACATTAAGCCAAACCTTTATTGGTTTTGAGAATGATGACATTATTGGTACCCTTCCGTGCAAATCATGCTTCCTGTTAATGCTATCAACATTTCCAATATCATCATTCTTGCATTCTTGTTTGTCAATTGTATATGTCGGATTCAGCAAATAACATAAGGTGTTGTTGATTCAATCTCTATTTTCTAAATAGAAAAAGATCAATGTTGTCAATGTATTTATGTGGCTATTATTCTAACTTTACAGGTTGAAGGGCTAGAAGAAGTGTTAGCACACCCAGAAGCAGATTCTTTGAACACACCTGCAAGATCAATGGCTGCTACACCGAGTGTATATCGCACAGCGACCTCAAAACTGACAAGGACTCGTCAAACGACAAAGAAAGAAATGCCTGAAACTGCTCCCCCAAGTGCTGTTCAGCATGCTTACAGCACTCGCCGATCAACTAGGTTGTTGGAGAAGCAAATGTGTCAGTTGAGCTTAAAGGAAACAGAAGATATGGTTGATGCCAAAGCTGTTATGGAGAAAGATTCTCATGATATGCAAAGACAATTTAGTCAGGACATGGATAACTCTCTAGCTGATAAGACCTTCTCTGGTATGCGTTTTGCCTGACTTATATGAGATTGAACTACATGCTCACACTCGATGTATCCATTTTGTTACAAGTGTTTACTGTGTTCATTTTTGTTAGATGAATCAAATATCACTAAAGAGGCTACAGAGAAACCAACTGAAGGAACACTACCAACTGAGCCATCTATGATGCTAAATAATAATGTTGGGTATCTTGAAACTCCCATCACTGAAGTTGAGGAATCCAACAATGACAAGGATTGCAAGGGTAAGCTGTGGTCAGTAATATAAAAAGTTGGATCTAATTGTTTGGAAATATTATTTCCTTGATCTGTAGTAACTTGTTCTTTTCATTTTCAGTCGTGAGTGAGGATCAACCAATGTCAGAGGACGTTGTGATGCAAGAGGATGTGAATGGTTGGATTTTTCTCTAGCGATGTAAATTTTCATACCTATTCTACCAAGTAGATCAATTCTTATTGAATTTCTTGCTTTTCAGCTGTTTTTCCCGCCCAAGATGCAGTGTCAAAGCCTGTTGAGGATGAAGTTGTTTTGGGGAGTGAATCCAAAGTGACTGAAGATGCTAGTACTCCTGTGTGTCAACCTATGCAAGATCTTGCCACTGTTACTGCGGATGAAGTTATCTTGGAGGGTAAATTCAAACTAACAGAAAATGCTGCCACTGTTACTGCGGATGAAACACAAAAGGGTTAGTTTACCTTCTTCACAGCCTATTCTTATTGATGCATGTGAGTTTTTTTTGGATGTCCTGAGTTCTGAGGCTTATGTAATTTGATTTTAGGCATTGATACAACTGGTCCAAATGACATTTCCTGTGAGACTGTAATGGAAGATGATGAAGCTGAGCAAAAGATGGCTTCTTCAGAGGATGATGAATTTGGTTTTCTTTCGGAATCGTCAGAAGAAGACAGCGACAGTGATGACAGTGAAGAGGTGGAAGAGGCAGTAATTGACTACGCCCCTGAACCTCTGTTGGATGGAGATAAATCTGCAATCCGATCTTCAAGCAAGAAGTCGGCTTCAGCTCAAAAAGTAGTACATCACTCAGACAACGACGAGAAGTTTGAGGAGATTGCTTCCCGACTACAACAGGATGAAAATGTTGTGTCTGGTGCTGCTGCAACTGCAAATAAGACTCCAATTGACAAGAAGAGCCTGAGACAGCTAAAGAGGATGGTGAGGGAAAAGAAGGTTAGGCATCTTTTTAAAGCCTTTTGCAATCTCTTATATAATTTTGCTTGTTCATTGCAATTGACTGCATTCAAGAGTAAAGTTCTGAGTTTGAGTATGTTTGTTTGTGTGTCAATTGTTTTCAGCAGCAGAAAGCAGAGGAGAAGAAGAGACCACTTCAAGTGCACACAGAGAACGTCTGAAGAGGCCACTCTACTTTGTGGCGCCTTTAGGACTGATTTTTGATCCAAGAAGTTTTGGGAGTGATAATAAATGATCCAAATGCTAAATTTCCCATACTACGAATTTTCTTTTTCTTTTTCAATGAAGTCGTTGTAAACCCTTTCATGTGCAATCAAATCAATCAAGGAATCATAAATCAATCATGGATACAATTATGTTAACATGCCTATATTTTGTGTTTGATTCTTGAAGAGCAAAATAAAACAGGAGAAGTCCAACAACTTTTAATTGAACAATATACATTGCCCTTTTAAGTTAGCCACTATTTATTAAAAAAAGGAAAAATGACTTTAAATAATACCAAGTATCAACTTTGAACCAATAATAATACCAACTTTAAAAATCCTAAAAAGCTATACAAACTATTCAAGTATTAACCAAAAACAATACCGGACTACTTTCCGTCACAATTTCCGGCAACCCAGCTGACGTGGCAACCGGAAAAATGACGTGGCATCTCTAGAATTTACACCTTTTTATATCTTTTTTTTTAATGTCAGCTCATTATTATTCAAAACAAAAAAACAAAAGCTAATTAAACCCAAATTAAACACGTACATGTACGTCTACTCAAATCAAATTAAATAAAACCAAATTTAACATATCAAACCTAATTAATTTAGAGGATCAATAATAGATTGGAGAGGAAGAACACGAAGAACCTGTTCAATCAGAAAAAAGCAGAGATTGTAGCTCATTAGAAAATCAGTACGAGAGGGGAAAAACCAGTTCAATATCCTTGAAAAACCAACTAGCATTTCCATTGAAAAATCAGTGGGGAGAGGGGGAAAACCAGGTCACAAAGCAAGCATTATCAGATTCCAATTGTTTTCAATTAACACAATTAACACAATTGCTTTGGATTAACAGAAAAAATCAGCAAGTATTTTCATGCTTTTAATCAAAGTGAGGGATTTCACAAATCCAATTAAAACAATTACTCAAAACCCCTAAAATTGAAGAATTCCTAATTCAAAACCCTAGACCCGAAATTAACAAATCCCTAATTTAGAAACCCTAAACCCGAAATTGAAGAATCTAATTAGCAAATCTAAAGCTTTATCTTCCACAATGGACACACGTAGAACTTCTTCCCGGAAGTTTTAGCGAATGTACAAGGAGGCCATGGAAGCACTTTGGAGTTGATGATTCGCAAACTCCTCTCCACGGACTGGAACTGGCATACGAGCTTTCGATTCAACAAGCTTTCATCTCACCCGGATCGCGCGAGATGGAGTTGGTGTGATGGGCAATCGTCGATTGCTCGAGGTCGATTGCGCGAGGTGTACGGTGTACCTACGTGTTTTTCATGTTCTTCCTCTCCAATCTTTTGTTGGTCCTCTAAATTAATTAGGTTTGATATGTTAAATTTGGTTTTATTTAATTTGATTTGGGTTATTGGATAGATGTACTGTAACGTGTTCAATTTGGGTTTAATTAGCTTTTGTTTTTCCTTGTTTGAATAATAATGAGTTGGAAATTAAAAAAAGATATAAAAAGGTGTAAATTATAGAGGTGCCACCTCATTTTTCCGGTTGCCACGTCAGCCGTGTTGTCGGAAATTGTGACGGAATGTAGTCCGGTATTGTTTTTGGTTAATACTTGAATAGTTTGTATAGCTTTTTAGAATTTTTAAAGTTGGTATTATTATTGGTTCAATATTGATACTTGGTATTATTTAAAGTCATTTTTCCTTAAAAAAAATACTCAGTTGAATTTTGAATTAAACATGCTTTCTAAATTGTTAAATCTTCCTTTTTTAAATCAATATAAAATAACAGGAAATTTTAGAGCCTTCATTTCTTGTTGCTAATCAAAATTGGGGATATTTTTTAGGTCTGAGTTTGGCAAAAAATAAAAATCTTTACTTCCCTGTAATTTCCCTACGAAAAAAAAAGAAAAAGAGTACGAAATTCAGACTCCTCAAACCACTCACCTGACACTTCGACAATGACGCTATTTGACTGTAGGATGATCGAGCGATCACGTTATAGATGAAGAGAGAGCGACTATGGAGAAATCAAACGGAAAGCCGATGGATAAGCAGCTAGGAGACAACTTGTTTGAGGTGGTGAACGGATTTCTCCGGTCAATCTTCTGCCCGGAACCACTCAGCGACCTCGCCGGCGCCTCTATTTTCCACCGGACCAAGACCTCCCTCCGCCGTGACTTCCCTCGCCTTCGCGATTCTTCTAGATCCTTCGCTCTCAGGACTCTGCTCTGGGCTCGCAATGGTAGCCCTCTTCGCGCTCTCCTTGTTCTCTCCGTAAGCCCTCTTTAATTACCAATTCTCAATTCGCCCTTCTTCTTCTTCGCAATCCATGATTTTGTGTAATTGGATAGATTAGGTTTCTATTTCGGTTCAGAGGGAGGTTGATTTCAAATTCGTGAACCTCAATTTTCAGAATATGTCTGGACTTGTAGGAAGGTCACTTTAAGAAGCTGAATGTGATTGCAATTGAACTATTGAAGTATGTTTAGCTTTACTATCAGCAACTCTTGGCTGAAATTCAGTGTTCTTCCCCCTTTCAATTGATGATTTTGCCCAATTGGATTACCTTCAATTCAACTTCGATAGAAGGAGGTCGACTCTAAGGCGAATTGCAAGACGTTATTCGTCAACCTCAATTTCGTTCCCTGGACCGTGATTGCAATTGAGATATGTTTAGCTTTACTATCAGCATTGAATGGTGGAAGTTCACTTTTTTGGTTACTTCAATAAATTTTTGTCAAACTGACTTAGACCATTCGTCATTAAAACCGGTTAGCTTTGGCTTGATCAAGTCAGTTCCATGTATATCATTTTAGCTCTCTGGTTATGACTACCCTCACATTCATCTGGAGATAACAATGTGGTCAAGAGATGTACCAAGTTTCATGCTTACTGCTTCTGAAGGCGATGCTCCCTCCCTTCCTGAGTTAGAATGATGATGTTGTTCTCACTTTGTAGGGTTCTGGATTGTGATCATAAACTTTGTATGTGGTAGGTCTAAGATTATGTTTCAAAGATTGCTCTATCTACCTGCAACAGAAAATAGCTAGTCACATATTCACATATTCACATCAATTTTGGTGCATTTGAACTAAATTCAGTTATGATTGGCACATAACTGAGTTTCAGTTTTCCTTTCTTTTCTTTTCTTTGGGTCTTTCGGGCGCACCCCCTTTGCGTAAGCCAGGGGTGCCCCCATCCTGACCCCCCAGATTCCCCGGAAGAGGAACTCCACTGGGTTATAAAGTAAAGTAAAGTAAATATTCACAGTTTTGTTTGAATTTTGAAACTTTGACATCGATCATCATCAGCTATCATATTTTTTTCCATGAAACAGCTTGTTGATGAATTGGTCTGCTTTTCTAGTAGCATTAACTTGATATGTACCCTGATCTTGTTTTGCTAACGACTTCAAGAATGCTAATAATTTGAAAAAACTTTTGCAGGTTGGAGGAATAAGTGTATTGACCTTAACAGGATTGTCGGTCTTTATGCTCTTCTTTCTCACGGCAACTCTTAATGCAGTTGTGATATCCCTTCTGGTGTCTTTAGCAGCTGCTGGTGGTTTCTTGGCTATTTTCTTTACCTGTCTTGCAACCATCTATCTTGGGGCATTATCAGTTGCTCTTTTTGTCATTTCTACTGCAACTATACTATCAATTGGTGCTGTCCTCATAACTTCAGGTATAGCTAACGCTCATCCTTCTTCTTCTTCTTTTCAAAAACAATAGGGTGGGCTGCCATTTAAAATTTCATATGTATCTCTGCATTATTTAAAAAAAAAAAATTCTCTTTGAGCATGGAGAAAAGAGATATGCTTCCCCATTCTGATGGAAGGTGAAATATGGCCCAGGTGGCCATGCTAAGTCTTATTACTATTATTATGTTTTAGGCTAAGTTCACTGATTAGACATAAAATGGAGACTGAATATTGATTGTGAGGCCCAAGAAACTTTGGGCCAGGTAAATTTGATTGGTATTATCCATGCCCTATCAACACTTATCTTATGCTTGAGAGCTGTCTTTGATGATAGTGGAAAAAATGATCATTGATTTATCTAATTGCTTTATTTTACCATTAAAAACCCATAGCCATCCTTCGGCTCAATGGTCTAGATTTATTGAAACTCTGTTCATTCTTTTGCAATTAGCTGAGTTATTCATCATGTCTACATGTCTGCCTTCCTTATTTAGGCTGGTCCGGGTCCCACGTGTACATGACAACTCATAAAAACCTTTATCTTTTTAGCAAGCTACATACAATTTTAGTGGTGCTGGTGATAGTCTTTTTAGCTTTGGCCTTATTTTTAAGTTGGATATGTGCAACTTGATGGTCTCTATCTTCTTTAGTATATATGTTCTTTTCTGATTTTCATCTCTCTTACACGGGCCTAACTTTACTTTTAACAAAACAGAATTCCAAAATTGCTGTCTTTGCTAACAAATGTCTTATCAAAAGAGCATAATTCTTGAAAGTGTCTACCAAACCCAAGTCTTACCAACTTTATAAGTACCTTAAACCAAAAGGTTGTCAACTAATCTTTTGCCAGTTCAGTATTGCCTGTGTTGTTAGCTTCTTTAACCTTTTTTTATTTCGTTTATCTTTGTTTGTAAGCCAATCATTCAGGTATCAGATTTCCTATTGTGAAAATTGACAGCTATGTGTATCTAATATCTCCATTGGAGGACAGTTGTAGATTGCTGTTATAACTTCAGCTTGTATCAGAAGCAATTGAAACTCATTTGCTGCTCATAATCCACTTGGAAGCATAAAGGCATTTATACCTTCTGTGTGATTCATTGAAATCAATAGACAGCAGTTACATGATAATGATGGTGATAATGATGATGAATTAATGATTCATATCAGAAATGATTGGCGGCTATATATCCCAACCCAAAAGGGAAATCATTATTCTAACATTTTCAAATCCTGGATCACAGGGTGGATTGCCTTCCTTTTGATCATATGGTTGGGGATCACGAAAAGCGCTGAGCTGGCGAAACGCTCGATAAGCTTCACCGGCTCAGCTGTGTCTGCATTCTCTGCCCACCACAGCCATCGACACAGTAATCACGGCGAAGAACTTGATCCGAATCGGCAAAGACATAATCACCATGAATAAAGACACATCACAGAAGGATTTGGAGTTTGATGTAAGCTGATCTGTATTAAAGCCTGGTAGCTATGTATTTAGGTGTTGTTGTAAGTTAATGAAGCATCAAAAATGCCTTTTCGTGTAATTATGCTGGATTTGTTTTATGTGTGTGGGCTTTGCGGATTCTCTGGATTGGATGCTATGGGCATTATAGCAAGAATAATTCAATGATCCATCTTGCATTGATTGTCCATATCCATTATTTATTCAGAATAAAAAAATCTGATGATTTATATGACAGAGTGGAAATTAAAACAGTGGTCGTATTTAATGCATTAAAATTGTGATAATTCAAACTATATTGAGATTGGTTGAAACTTCTTAGCGAAAGTCATGAGATTAGGACCATATTGTACGTCTAATCAAAGGTATTGGATAAGACTGCGTAACTAGGTAGTACTGACTAGTGACATAATAATGTTGAACTAAACTGTTTATTTATTTAAAAGTAATGATAGGATTTAATTAATTTCAAAGTCTGTTTTAGTTTCGTTTAATTAGCGTTCCAATCTCTGTCAGCTGTCTCAAATTTGCAATTGTGACTGGAGAATCGGTGATCACATCCACATGCACATCCCGTCAAAAGATGAAATTAGTGGTTTTCTTTAATCTTTCCTTTGACCAAAATAAAAGGTGCTTAATTGGCATATCATTGTTATATGTGTTATTTTTGTATCAAAAAATAAATAAATTCTTTCTTATCTGATTGGTTAATTGGTGAGCATAATGTAAACATTACTTACCTAATTGATTTCTGAGAGGCGGATTTTCAATGTTAAGCTTATCTCGAAATGAATAAGACGAACTATCAATTCATAATTGGATATAGTAGTTCTTACAGCCAATCGCAACATATGGCAAGTATTTAGTACTATTTTAGCAATTATCACAACAACCCTATTCTTTCTGTATCCTTTTATTTTTATTTTTTCGTTTAATTTTGAGATTAGTCACACAAAAAATGAATATAAACTATTGAAGAAAAGCGATATCCGTAAGTTGGATAAATGGCATCAAATGTTACCAATATATAATAAAAAATGAATTTTTACTAAATTTTTTGAGTTGGAATTGCATTCCCAATTTTTTATGTAGAAGGGTTAAAAATTGAATTTATCATCTCATAAAATATCTTCCAACCTCAGGTCCAACTTTTTGGTAGAAATAATCGGTGTATAACTTATATTGAGATGTTATATACTTATAAAAGAGGTATGGTAAAAGAACAACTATACACATAGCCTACATAATTAAAATGTGAATTCCGAACATACTTTTGAAGGAATTATGTCCTTTAATAAAAGTTACAATTACTGAACATGGAATAGGACAATTGATAGAGAGATTCAATCCGGTTATTTTAGGAGTCGTAGTGTTTTGCTAGAAACCAACTACGATTAATGGATTAAATAGTTTAATCCATAGCTATTATAATTGGGTCCTATGAGGTCACACACTTTGAGTTGATGGGCTGGATCAGTGGGCTGAAAGTCAGCCCAATAAGAAAAGGATATATTTATTTGGAGAAATAAATATATAAAGCTTTTACAGGAAAGAAGAGAGCTAGGGTTTCATAACTTTTACGTAAAACAAAAAAAGCTCTCTTCTCTACTTTTCTTCTAGTCTTTGGCACTTCGATCTAGCAATCGAAAGCGAAGGAGATCCAGATCCCGTGCTCGTGTGGACTGATTAGAGAAGTCACAATTGAGGCTTTATCTCTCGAAGGAAGAACCCTAATCGCGCATCAAGAGGTATTCTACTAACCCAAATTTTGTCTCTGATCAAGAATGGTTTAGATACATGTTTAGGTGCAAAAAAATTGTTTCTGAAATTCCGCTTGTACGCATCTAAAAACCCTTCAACTTTATACTCCATATACATATAATGTCAACCCACCAAAATTCTAACACAAATATATGCCAACAATGGGTAGGCTTGATGTCATTCAATGCAAACTGCAAATATCCTCAAGCCGGTAAATGTTCTAAAAGCTTCTCTCCCGTAGGGATGGCAATTGGACACAAATCCGATGGGTACCTGACAAAATCAAGCCGACGAAGTGGACAAAAAACCGAAAAAATATGGGTTGAATCGGGTTGCGGGTTATCGGGTCACGGTTCAGACTCGGTTTCGGGTTATCACTTCTATGACCCGACCCGACCCGACCCGTCAGCCCGTCATATATTAAAAATATATAGTATATGTTTTTTTTATTTAAAATTAATAATTCTACATTATGTATGTGTGTGTTTACTGTTTCTATTTTCTTGTGTTTAACTGTGTGCAACCCCATACCCTAAGTTCCAAATTCCACCAGCCGCCTCCCTAGTCCCTACCCAGTACACCCGACTACCCAACCCCTGTTCATCCATCCAGCCGTCGGTCGGCCCTTCTCGTCTCCTGCGTCGGCCGTCCACTTCTCATCTTCACCCGTCGACTATTCTCGTCTCCAATGTCGGCGCCCGTTCTTGCCTCCTCCTCCTCTAGTGGGTTGTCGTTCTCCTCCTCCACGGATATAGTGTGCTTAATAACAACCCGAAATATAACCCAATCCGACCCGAAAACCAATGGATTTCAAGTAGTTCGGTTTAGGTTTGCATCCAACGGTTTTTGGTTCGGGTTGGGTTGGTGATTTTCAATGTCGGGTCGAGTCGTGGATCTAGCCAATCCGTACCCGATCCGACCCATTGTCATCCCTACTCTCCCATTACAAGTTTCGGTCATTTGTCCCTAAATTATAATTGGTCCATAAATAAATAAAAAGTAAATAAAAAACTTTAAATTCTAGATAAAATCAAATAGGTAGACCAGTTAGAATTTAGGAGATATTCTCTCTATATTGGTCTCGTGCAAGTCATTATCAAATGCCTTAACACATTACGAGATCTATGTACTTGAACATTTTTTTTAAACGGACCTCTCTATTAATAAATATGCCCTTAACGTGAAACAATCAAACACTAACTTGAGTCTCGTAAATGATGACTAATCGTTACGTTATCTACTATAATAAAGTATAAAGCAAGACCCAAGTCTGTGTAAAAATTTGCGCCATGTCATCAGTCTTGAATAAAATAATGATTTTATTTTTGTACATTAGATTTTTTTAAATTTACCTTTATATCAACTTGATACCGTATCCAATTTTCTTATATATCTACTTTATATCTTATCCAATTTCCTTATATTCACTTGATATCTTATCTCATTTTTTATATCTTAATATTTAACATGATTTTTTTAACGTTATATCCTTCTACAAATAAAAAACAATCAATTGAATTTTTTATATCTTAACTATTCTTTTCGATTAATTAGTATACGTTTTGTCATTATTAAATATTGAGAAATAGTGAAAAAACTTTCTCATGTCATCATATGTTAATAGTATATTAAATAATAATGTAAATATAAACAGTTAAATAGAATTATCTTAAAATACATATGTAGGTCAATAAGTTCGGACTCAGGTCTATTGTATTTGAATTGTAAATTCTCGAGTTAAAAACGAATTCGTGTCAAAATTCAATCTCGAATCAGTTAATTCAGGTTTATATTTACATTATCCGTACATGGTACGGGGTTTGTACTAGTTCAATTTTATATCACATATAACTTCATTTGCTATATAAGCTAAACATTATAACACAATATACGAAGCATGGTGGTCCATTTTATATATTAAGTCTATCTTGTTGTTGTCATTGTGATTAAGAGGGTCCTACGTGGCTTAAAATTAGATAACTTGACGATTAATCATCAATTACGGGAACCAAGTCAGCCTGTGTTTGTTTCATGTAACGAAAGATCAGTGATAGGGGGTTTAATGAAAGAAATTTATTAGAGTATAGGAATTTAATAGAACATTTTTAATAAATCCTGTTCATGTATAAAGCCATTCTCACTTTTGACCTACAAAAATATAAAGCCATTCTCACTTGACAATAAAGTTTCCCAAACCCTAAATTTGGAAACACCAAAAAAAACCAACGCAACCGATTTCAACCCACCACCAAACTCGATTATCTAGCTAGTTTTTGCCAGTCTTTCCACAATGACGATTAGTGGTAGTAACCTAATCAAGCGGGTGTGTTTACTGTTTTCTGGCGTTGTTTAAGGAATGTGTGGGTCCCACCGCCGTTTGGTGGGCCCATGAGAATCATGCTTAAGAACACACAAGCCTTGCTAGCTCTTGTAAACTCTGCCCTGTCTGCTTCAGCCTTTTTAATACTATCATGCAGTGGACCCCACCTCCCCATGTGCTTCCCCTTCCCCCGAAACCATAACAAAACAAATTATTCTATTAAAAAAATACGCCCACTAAATAAATAATGATTTTCTTTTGTGAGTCTAAATTAATAATTGGTATATTGGTTTTGTTCGACCAAGAAAAAAAATGATATATTGGTTTTAAATTTAATGAATTTTTTGTGGGTTGATGTATTTTTTAAGTTGTTTTTTAAGAAGAAAATTATTTGAAATTATTAGATTGTAATTTAATGGTAGGCTAAAATTAGTATGAGAAAATTACAAAGGATAAATAATGTCTTAAAGGATGTAACAAATTAAGTTATAAACTAAGTATCCCATCAACTTCAAGGGGGTTACTCATAAAAGTCCTAATATAGAATGATTTTTAAGGTAGGGATTCACTATTTAAACAAATTTTTCTATTTAGTAAATAAGTTTCTCTATTTAAACAAATTTCTCTATTTAGTAAATACTGTTGAGAATAGAAAGTTAGTATGATCATTAATAATTATAAAATGGATAATGAAGAAATAACAATTATTTTTATAACTGAGTATTCATTTACAAAAAATTGGATGGGAGCCTAGCAACTAATTGGGCTCCAACCCCCTTATTCAATGTAAACCCCAACCTATGAAAAATGAAAGACTGAATATTAGCACCAGAGGCATGACTCTGAGCAGTCCGTGTGACCCTAGACAGAAAATCAAGAGCATCGCTTCCCAATTCTCCAAAGGTGGAGAAAGCGAAAGCGATGAAACCGTATCCATTAGCAACACATTTGGAACCATACTTGTTCTCCTTTCTGGCGACAGCTCTAGCAACAACAGCCCCAGGAGCGAAAGCATCAACACCGGCACCAGTGAACGGAGAAACCCCAGTGACATCCAAACAAACATTCTTACCCTTGTCCCAGCCATATACAAGAAGATCCACAAGCCTAAGGTCGTTGCCTTCATGAGACAAAAATCCTAAGGGCACCTCCTTTTGCACAATATCCCCCGCTTGAGTACATATATCACCCAACACATCTCGGACGAGGTTATGACGAAATTTAACGCCAATATCATTACCACAATGCACGACATGATCCCCAAAGCAATCCATAATCTTAGAAGAGTAGCAAGGACAAGTAAAATCTGCAGGATACAAGGGGATCGCTAAACGATAACATAAAACGCACCTAAACTGCCTTGGATGCATCGTATGATCATTAATTTAACAAAAACTTTTATAAAATATTTGTTTTGAGAAATTATCAAACTTCATATGACCTGAATCCTTCTCTTAAAATAGTAAATCGATCATATATAACCCCACGTAAAAGGAACATACATAAACTAATTACAAAAGCATTTATATTTTTACTTAATGTACGTTTTTTTTATCAAATGTATTATAAATCATTAATTCAGGAATCATATTATAAAAATATAAAACGTATATACATGATATATCTATTGCAAATGATACGTTTTCCTTTTTAAAATTATGCGACAGCACTTTCCCTTTTTCTTACAAACCAAAAATTCTCTCACCTTCGTCCTCCTTTAGCTTCCCAATCACAAAGTTTTCTCCATACTTTCTCCCTTCCTTTCCCATGGCCTCCCTTTCCTTCCTCTTCAGCTAGTAACACACTTTCCCCTCCCCCTTTCCAACTTCCCCTCTGCAAAAAATGGAGCTTCCAAATCCACTACTATCCCTATGCCTACTCCTCCCTCTCTCCCTCCTCCTCCTCCCATCCTCCTCCCAACCAGATTCATCCGCTGACGCCTCCGTAATGCTCGCCCTCAAGAAAACCCTGAACGCGCCCGCGCTCCTCGGGTGGTCCGACCCGGACCCATGCAAGTGGACCCACATCGGCTGCACACAAGACAACCGGGTCACCCGGATCCAAATCGGCCACCAGAACCTCCAAGGTACACTCCCCCAAAACCTCTCCTCTCTCTCCATGCTCGAGCGCTTGGAGCTCCAATGGAACAACATCTCGGGCCCACTCCCAACCCTAGCCAGCCTCAGCTCCTTGCAAGTCCTCATGCTCAGCAACAACCAGTTCACCTCAATCCCTACCGATTTCTTCTCCGGTCTGTCCTCTCTCCAATCCGTCGAAATCGATAACAACCCCCTTGCCAGCTGGCAAATCCCTAGCACCCTCACCAACGCCTCCGCTTTGCAAAACTTCTCTGCTAACTCCGCCAATTTGGGCGGCGTGATACCCGATTTCATCGGTCCGGACCAGTTTCCGGGCCTTGTGAACCTCCATTTGGCTTTCAACAGCTTGGAAGGGGGTTTGCCCTTGAGCCTTTCGGGCTCTTTGATTGAGTCCCTGTGGGTGAATGGGCAGAAGAGCGACTCTAAGCTCTCTGGGAGTGTTGGTGTGTTGCAAAACATGACCTCTTTGAAGGAGGTCTGGTTGCATAGCAATGCGTTTTCGGGTCCGTTGCCGGACTTTTCGGGTTTAGTGAACCTGGAGGCTTTCAGTGCTAGGGATAATTTGTTTACTGGTGTTGTTCCCTTGTCCTTGGTGGAGTTGGATTCCTTGAAGGTGGTCAATTTGACTAACAATCTGCTCCAAGGGCCAATGCCCGCGTTCAAGAGCTCTGTGAAAGCCGACACGAGTGATGGGCTCAACAGTTTCTGCCTCCCTCAGCCTGGATCTTGTAGCCCACAAGTGACTGTTTTGTTGTCGATAGCGAAATCCATGGGTTATCCTGTGAGGTTTGCTCAGAGTTGGAAGGGGAATGACCCTTGTGCGGATTGGGTTGGGATTTCTTGCATCAAAGGTAACATTACTGTGATCAATTTTGAGAAGATGGGTTTGAATGGGACTATATCTCCTGATTTTGCTAGCATAAAGTCGCTCAAGAGATTGATCCTAGCCAAGAACAATCTCACCGGTACGATCCCAGAGGAGCTCACCACTCTTCCTTCATTAACAATGCTGGATTTGTCCAATAATCAGCTTTATGGAAAAGTTCCTTCATTCAAGCAAAATGTGGGTTTGAACACACATGGTAATCCTGATATTGGTAGAGACAAGCCTGCTTCAGCTGCAGGCGGGAGCGGGGCTCAGTCCCCAGGTGGGTCTGGTGATTCAACAGGCTCTGATTCTGGTGGAAAGAAGAAATCCTCTCACTTTGTGGGGATAATTGTTTTGAGTGTCCTTGGTGGCATTCTTGCGCTGGTTGGTATCGGCTTATTGGCCTTTTGTGTGTATAAGAGGAAACAAAAGCGGTTCAGTCAGGTGCAAAGCCCGAACGCCATGGTGGTTCATCCTCGTCATTCTGGGTCGGATAACGACAGTGTTAAGATCACGGTTGCTGGGTCGAGTGTTAGCGTTGGTGCACTGAGCGACACCCACAGGATACAGAGCAATGAAAATGGTGACATCCAAATGGTGGATGCTGGAAACATGGTGATATCAATTCAAGTCCTTAGAAATGTGACCAACAATTTCAGCGAAGACAATATCTTAGGGCAAGGAGGATTCGGGACGGTTTACAAAGGCGAGCTACATGATGGCACCAAGATTGCAGTGAAGCGAATGGAAGGCAGCGTGATCGTGGGGAAAGGATTGAGCGAGTTCCAGTCTGAGATTGCTGTGTTGACCAAGGTTCGCCATAGGCATCTCGTGGCTCTTCTTGGGTACTGTTTGGATGGGAATGAGAAGTTGCTAGTGTACGAGTACATGCCACAGGGGACTCTGAGTAGGCATTTGTTCAATTGGGCTCAAGAGGGTTTGAAGCCGCTTGAATGGACTAGGAGGCTGACTATTGCCTTGGACGTGGCAAGAGGTGTTGAGTATTTACACACTTTAGCTCATCAGAGCTTTATACACAGGGATCTTAAGCCTTCAAATATTCTTCTGGGTGATGATATGAGAGCCAAAGTTGCAGATTTTGGACTTGTTCGTCTTGCACCCGAGGGAAAAGGGTCGATTGAGACGAGGATTGCTGGCACGTTTGGTTACTTGGCTCCTGAATATGCAGGTACTAGTTTATGCTTATGTTGTTTGTGAAATGTGATTTGATTATATATTACTGTAGCATGATATTGATTGATTAGGGGCATTTGCTATGTTTTATGAATCTAATACAGTAGCATATGATTGATTGACAAATTAACTGTTTAGTATTACAATACAACAGATTAGTTGACCTGGATAAGAAAGTAGGAACATAACACTAAACAAGATTATGATACGTCTATAAGTCTTTAACAGCTGGAACTTATCTGTTTATTTGATGACTTTTGACGATCATCTGCATTGGATATTAGGTACTTAAATGATACGTCTTGACCTGTTACATTCAATTATCTTATTCATATCATTGTTAGTGCGTTTTGCCTCTGGAATAAGTGAACTACTATTATTTTTTGGGACCCATGTTAACTGCTTCTAATTTGCAAAATAAGTAAAGATCACCTATTAAACAAAATTACAGAAAGCCACCCTTATAAACTTTTCTGTTAGTACCAGACCACCTTGGACTTGTAATGAAATCTGCTGTTGTATTGTTGATATTCTGGGGAAGGACAAAAACGCCCTTATGCAGCCATTGCTTGCTACTTTGGTAAATAGACACTGCAACCATGGCTGCTAGCTGCTAATTTGAATAAAAATGTTGTTTTAGCTTTAAATTTGACAGCTCAGTGATGGAAAGAAAGTTGAGGTGATGTTTTGTTAATGACCAAGCTTTACCAGTGATTTGTGATTTATTTTTCTGAACAATCTTGTGTAATTAACAACTACAAAATATGCTTATCCATTGTTTGTACGATGATTTTGCCATAGCATGGACTCTGGAAGAACTGTCATTCTGTCAAGTAGTTTTGCTAAGAATTGTAAAAAAGACTGGATGTAGATATCCATTTGTATTCTCACTGGCTTAATTTTTTCTCTATCTTCAGTGACAGGACGAGTTACGACGAAAGTTGACGTCTTCAGCTTCGGGGTAATCCTGATGGAAATCATCACAGGCCGAAAAGCCCTAGACGAGAGCCAACCCGAAGAGAGCATGCACCTAGTAACATGGTTCAAGAGAATGCACATCAACAAGGAAACCTTCCGGAAGGCCATCGACCCCACACTTGACCTGGACGAAGAAACGCTCTCCAGCGTCAGCACCGTCGCTGAGTTGGCGGGCCACTGCTGTGCTCGGGAGCCGTACCAGCGGCCCGACATGGCCCATGCAGTGAACGTCCTCTCGTCCCTTGTTGAGCTCTGGAAACCCACCGAGACGACCTCCGATGACATCTACGGGATCGACTTCGACATGTCGTTGCCTCAGGCGCTCAAGAAATGGCAGGACTTTGAAGGGAATAGCCACGTGGATTCTTCCGCCTCGTCGTCGTTCGTCGCGAGTCTTGATAACACACAGACGAGCATCCCGACTCGCCCATATGGGTTCGCTGAGTCGTTTACGTCTGCTGATGGAAGATAATGGTGAAGACTTGGAATTTGCTTGTTCATTGTTATTCTCTCTGACTCGGAGTCTGTGTATCAACTTTGTGTGGATTTGTGTTTAATCCGTGATTTGCTATGCTATTGCTAGGTGTATTTATTGCTAATGACTTAGCTTTCTCTTGTAATTTAGACATCAAAACACTTTTAGTTTGAAATGTGAGATTAAAAAAGGTTATTTACTGAAATAGTAGCAGCTACTATTATTTATTCACAGACAAATGAAAACAGAGCTATTAGTGCAATACAAGTCCAGTGCTTTCATTAGGATTCTTAAACCAATCAACAAGGGGAAAAATATCATCCACGTTTATGTAGAAATTATTGTTTCAAGCATATGTTTGATTGGTGTGAATCAACATTAGTACGATTCGTTTAAAATTAACAACAATAATCTCCGATTTTCATATTGATATTGCCAGTTTTGAGGATAGTAGTGACGCCTAAGATGTTATATATTTTTAAACAATTTTTCGCTAATTGTAGAAAAATAAAAATATGTTAAAACGAAAACCTCCCTTGAGTGTTTTTAGTTTGCTTTGTTCGTTAAGTCACCTATTTTATATTTTTTCTCGTTTTTCTTTAATTTATTTATCATTAACTCGTTTTTTGTATTATTATCGTACATATAAGAATTCATATTTAATAATATTTTCAATATAAAAAGAAAACTAAGTTAGCATACAAATCAATCATATATTTTAGAACAAAAGCTTTACTATTTGTAATTGTACAAATGAGAATCGAATATATTTAATCACCTAGATATAGATTTAAGTATATAAAATTTTAACACATGAATAATACCAAATAAATTGATTTAATATAGTAAAATTATTCTGATAAAAACAAAAGCGTATTACTGTATTGTGTTTTTGGTCTATACAAGGAAAAATAAAGAGGAAAAAAGTCGTAAAATCGGTGGATTCTTTAAGAGCCCAAAACTTTAGCGACATCAGCCCAAACCCTTAAAACCTCTCTCACTTGCATGATGCTCTTTTCGTAAGAGTTTGTTCTTGAGCGTTGAAGCGGCCAAGCCGAAACGGAAAACCTTCAAATCCGAAGTTGCGATCTCACTCGGAAATCTGAACCTAATTCGTCGTCGTCGTCGTTTTTGCTTAACCTTTCTTCCATTGTTACCACCATCTGCTGTTTCTCAGTATCTTTTTTCTCGGTACGTCGTGGTTTTTTGACCTTTTTCTGTACGGATTTTTGTGTCCTGATTAATCGAATAGTTATTGTCAATATCGATCTCCATTCATCCAGATTCCTTTGTTTCTGTGGAATTTTGAATTGCGTCCCTGTTTAACCTAGATTTGTGCGTATGAATAGTAAAGAGGGATGATCAATTTGTGTTGGCGCGCGAAACTGATGCCTTTTTTCTTTTCTTGCTTTTCGCGACAGTGTGATTTGTGCTTTGTTTTTTCGTGAATTTGCCTTTGCTAATGGCTGAAACATTAAAATTCTTGTGCAGAATTGTACCAGAATTATATGCAATGTCCCAACCAGATCTACCTGGGGCTCAATTTGGCAAGGTGCGTCTGCGTTTCGCTCCGGAACCCAGCGGCTACCTTCACATAGGGCATTCAAAAGCAGCACTCTTGAACAAGTATTTTGCTGAGTGATATAACGGAGAGCTGATTTTGCGATTCGATGATACAAACCCTGCAAAGGAAAGCAATGAGTTTGTTGACAATATCGTTAAGGATGTTGCCACCTTGGGCTTGAGGTACGATTCAACTGCATACGCATCAGATTTCTTCTCTGCTCTGTTAGAAATGGCCGAGACTTTAATCATACAAGGCAAGGCCTATGTAGATTACACACCACGGGAGCAAATGCAGAAAGAAAGGATGGCTGGGATTGAATCAAAATGCCGGAGTCATTCTGTAGACAAGAACATGGAGTTGTGGAAAGAGATGATTGATGGGTCTGAGCAAGGTAAAATGTGTTGCCTAAGAGGGAGATTGGATATGCAGGATCCGAACAAGTCATTGCGGGATCCGGTTTATTACAGATGCAACCCCGTTCCCCACCACAGGATTGGAGACAAGTACAAGTTATATCCTACCTATGACTTCGCCTGTCCCTATATTGATGCAGTCCAAGGCATAACTCACGCGCTCCGTTCTAGTGAATACCACGACCGGAACGCTCAGTATCACAGGATTCAGCTTGACATGGGCTTGAGAAAAGTCCACATATATGAATTCAGTCGACTGAACTTGGTGTACACCCTCCTCAGCAAGCGTAAGCTTCTGTGGTTCGTCCAGAATGGCAAGGTCGATGGATGGGATGATCCTCGCTTTCCAACTGTGCAAGGAATTGTTCGTCGTGGGCTCAAAATTGATGCCTTGATTCAGTTCATTCTTGAGCAGGGGGCATCAAAGAATCTGAATCTGATGGAGTGGGACAAGCTTTGGAGCATCAACAAGAAGATGATCGATCCTGTCTGCCCTAGACACACTGCAGTCGTTGCTGAGCGCCGTGTTCTTGTAACTCTCACTGACGGTCCTGAGAAGCAGTTTGTCCGGATCTTGCCTCGGCATAGGAGGTGTGACGGTGCTGGTAACAAGGCTACGACTTACTCAAACAGGATATGGATTGACTATGCGGATGCTGAGGCCGTATCTGTTGGCGAGGAGGTTACACTCATGGACTGGGGGAATGCGATCATTAAAGATATCAAGAAGGATGACTCCGGAACCACCATCACTGAGTTGGTTGCTATGCTGCATCTTCAAGGATCAGTGAAGACCACAAAGCTGAAGCTAACCTGGCTTGCTGATATGGACCAACTCGTCAACCTTTCACTTGTTGAGTTCGACTATCTGATTGCCAAAAAGAAGGTAAGCCCCGCAGTTTAATCCTATTTTAATAATGTGGTGTTATTGAACTTCTTATATCAAAACATGGAATTTGCTTATTGACTCATGTGCTGTAGTGAGTTGTTGTATGCTTTGTTCATGGTGAGTGACGGTTTTGTTATGCTTGTTGTAACTCGATCTTCAGGTGGAGGATGATGAGGACTTCCTTGATGTCCTCAATCCGTGTACGCGGAAGGAGACTTTAGCTCTTGGTGATCCAAACATGAGAAATCTCAAGGCCGGGGAAATCATCCAGTTGGAGAGGAAAGGCTATTTCAGGTGTGATGTGCCTTTGAGATCTTCTAAGCCCTTAGTTCTTATTGCGATCCCGGATGGGAGACAACGAGTCCGGTCCTGCCCGCCATCAAGTTAGGCCGGAGTTGTGATCAGCCTTCAATTATGCTCATTACAGAATGTATAGAGAAAGGTAGTCCCACTTGTAATTGGTTACATATTCCTAAAGATTTGTACTAGGTCATTGCCCTTCTCTCGGATACATCATACGTGAGTCACATCCTTACATTTTGCTTGCCCCTTGTAGGCTACAGTTAAATCTGACGTACTAATGATATTATGTGCATCCAATTTTTTTTATTGATGTGTGGTTTTAGTACAAACTCAGGCCTCCAATATTCATTGGATGGCATTTGCCGGCCCCTGCTTGTACTCTAGGGTCATTAGTACTTTTTTTTTTTTGGGAAAGAAACAAATTGTGGGCTTATTGCTTAATTATGGTGTCGAAAATCCCTATCAAAACTAAGATATGAATGAAGAATTTTTGTGATGATGTTAGGTGGAGAATGGATAGAAAACTGATAGAGCTATCATGTGCTTTAAATATCCCAAATGTCAAATGAAAAGATTAATACGGTTGTGCTAGGCTCCACTAGGAGAAGATATTGTTTCTTTTGGCTCCACAATAATGAAACTGACGTCTCAAGTTCCGGTACATAGAGACATGTCAGAACTTGGATGGCCCAGCTCAGCATTGGGAGTATGAACGTTGTGAAAATGAGTGCAAGAAGTTTTAGATACTCACTCAAATCCTCAGACACAATGTTACGTGGTAACTAAACCTTTTGTATTTTGAACCAGTAAGAATTCAAGACAAACCGATACAGGTTTCATTTCTTGTGTTCTCAAATTGGCCCATCTAAACTGATACATGAGATCACAACAACAAACTTTTGGGCTACAAGGAAAAAGAACTTTTACTTTTTCTAAGTAGATGAGAAGTTAAAAAAGAAAGAGTAGTAGTAGATGAGAATCATCAATCATGAGATCCACATCAGAGCTTAGCTTTCAGCAAGTGCCTCTGTTCCGAATCAGCCCTAGCACACAGGTTTAATTGGTTGTTGAACTAGCGGTATTTAGTATCAATATACATAATTCAATAAGTCAAGCCATTTATTTTTACTTACATACTCCGTATATGATAATCGTTCCGTTATAAAATTGTGCATATAACTATTTTTTTTATTTCTTCATTTCACTTTTTTTTTTATCTTTATTTACATTAATAATTAATTCTACAGGGATAAATTGATTTTACGATATTTTTTATCTAAAAAAATCCGATTAAAAGTGAAGGAAATTGAAAAAGGGCACGCGCCGAACCACCACCGAGCACTACCATTCATATCTCGCGTATTATATATACACACGAGAGTCGGGGTTAAGGAGAGCTGTCATTCCCCCATTCGCTTCCTCCCAATTTGATTTTTCTTTCTCAGTCGGAGTTTGCGACGGAACTCCCACCTACCCCTAATCTTCGCTACGCCGCCCTCTCTCCGCCATGGGTTTCGAGAAGATCAAGGTCGCTAACCCCATCGTTGAGATGGACGGTAACTACTTTTCCTCCCATTCCAATCGCTTTCTGTTTTCCGTTTCTCTAGCTCTCCGTGTTCGTGTCCGATCGCCTAGTCTTTGTATGCTGAGTTTGACTGTCGTTACTTCCGATCTTCTGTGTAGATCTGTGGAAAACAGAGCTCTGTCGTAGCTTTTAGAATCTTGCTTGCTTAACTCGGTGTGTTGCTGATGCTGATCTGTTCATTAGTAGTGGTTTTTGTTTCCAGTCAGTAAGATCTGTTTGTGTACCGTCGTTTTCAATGCTCAGTTCTCATGGAAGTGGGACTATGGAGGATCAGTGTCTGCTAAATTTGTTCCTTTGGATAATTAGATGTGTTATTTTAATTAGTAATTATAGATAATGGCCAGGCTGACAGGTCTCTTATTTGATCGTATTTTTGACTTTGTCATGATGTTCAGTTGTATTTATTTATTTGTTCTTTGCCTGGTACCCCTTGATCTTGAGCAGACTGGTATCTCCCTTATAAATCAAAGTAGGAAGCTTGGAGTTTTGTGTTTATATCAAGTTTTATAATAAGTCGGATAAGCGATCAATTGAAATTTTTCCTATCAATGATTTCACATCAAAGTAGGTTTGTGATTTGACAATGGAACCCTCAACTTGCCTCTTTGGGGGCATCATAGTTGTTTGTTTGATAGGTGAAGTAAATTCCAATAATGAGTTAAAAATGTCTTGTCTGTTTCTGTATCTGTTTCATCCTTTAGGACACCGAGTCTTTTTTAGCATAAAAAAGCTAGTTCTGCTTAACTATAAGCTGTGTTTTAAAACACTCTATGGTCAGTTTAGTGAATATAGTGATCTTAATTATGTATTTTGTCCCTGTGTTAGCAGTATTCTCGTTTTATTGTTATTGCAAACTTGTTAGAGTAGGCCTACGCTCAAGAGTGTGGCTTAAGAAGCAGCTTTCTGTGCATTGAGTGTGAACTAATTATATTATCCATATAACTGATGTTCACTTCTGTGGCACAGGTGATGAAATGACCCGTGTTATCTGGAAATACATTAAGGACAAGGTAAGTGCTCTTTCGACGCCCCTTCAAACATAGGTTCATATATAGAAGGCTACTAATTGTGTTTGCTTATTTGATGTGCAGCTTATATTCCCTTTTCTCGAGTTGGATATTAAGTACTTTGATCTAGGCCTTCCTCACCGTGATGCTACTGATGATAAGGTTACGATCGAAAGTGCAGAAGCAACCCTTAAGTAAGTTCATTGTACCTGCTCCATAGAAAATTCAATTGGTGTATGATATACAATGTCTGTGTTCCGTGTCTTTGAAATTTGGATAAATGAATATGCAAAGAATAGGTAGTGTGACTTGTTTGATCACATCTCACTGTCTAATTTTGGGAGTTGCATAAATGCAGGTACAATGTTGCAATAAAATGTGCAACTATTACTCCAGGTAATTTGCTTGATGATTAATGGAAATTTAGAGTAAATTTTAGTCTTGTATATCTTCTTCTCCAGTTTGCATATATCCTGATGATTGTATCTTATGGTCATATGAATGATAGATGAAGGCCGTGTGAAAGAGTTCAATTTGAAAAGTATGTGGAGGAGTCCAAATGGGACCATCAGAAATATTTTGAATGGTTAGTCAAATACCCGTCCAAGCTTTGGGTTTAATGCTTCAATAAGCCTTCTTTACACTTGCTGCTTTTCAGTTTTTCTTTTGATGATGCTCATTGGTTCCTTTACAAGAAGAGTTCATAGCTCCCTTTTTTGTGTTTTTGTTATTATACCTTCAGGGACTGTCTTTAGAGAACCCATCATGTGCAAGAATGTTCCTAGACTGGTTCCAGGTGATTTGATTTATTGGTAAATTTGGTGGTTGATTTACACGGTATTTTTAAGTGAGCCTGAAATGATATTTGTGGCTATCAGGTTGGACAAAGCCAATTTGTATTGGAAGACATGCATTTGGTGATCAATATAAGGCCACTGACACTGTCATCAAGGGAGCTGGCAAGCTCAAACTAGTGTTTGGTAATCACTAAACCACTTCCTGATAATCAATATTATGCATCATGATATGTGTCTACTATTATCATGCCTGATACTTTACGTGTATTGGAATCATGCTTATCACCCTAAAGATATGCATGAGTTATAGAAATATAAATGAGTTTGTTTCTCTGATTGTGAATGAGTGATGAGAAGTTTTATTGCAGTTCCTGAGGGAGGCAGTGAGAAACAAGAGTTTGATGTTTTCAACTTTACTGGAAAAGGTGGTGTTTCCATGGCCATGTACAATACTGATGAGGTGGGTGCATATGTTTTTGGTGCTGAATTGTCAAATAAGCTTACAATATATAGATATGGCTATGAATTTCGGTCCTTCCATGATAATAAAGAGTTTTATATTTCTTTTGACCTTTGCTTTCAGTCCATCTATTCTTTTGCTGAGGCTTCAATGACTATGGCACTTGAGAAAAAGTGGCCATTGTATCTTAGCACAAAGAATACCATTCTGAAGAAATATGACGGGAGGTAATTACCTGTCTGTCCTCATTCTAACTTTGTTTAAATCCGTAGTATGCTGTCTTCCTGATTGTTCCTCTTCTTTCTTTCTTTTCATTTCTGGCTTGCTATGTGACATTATGATTTATGCCCAATTATATGTACCCTTCCAGTGAATATCTTGCCTTTCTGGCATCTGTTTTTTTCTGGCATACTGATTCAATTGTATTTTACCTTTTTGTGAAGATTTAAGGACATCTTCCAAGAAGTTTATGAAGCCTCATGGAAATCCAAGTTTGAGGAAGCTGGAATATGGTGTGTAATATCTATCATCCTCTATTGTCTGTAATTCTGACACAACAATACAACATTTAACCTAACTTTTGTGGATTAATTTGTAGGTATGAACACCGTCTCATTGATGATATGGTTGCATATGCCTTGAAGAGCGAGGGTGCTTATGTTTGGGCTTGCAAGAACTATGATGGAGATGTCCAGAGTGACTTCTTGGCCCAAGGTTTGTTTGACTTGTGGCAAACATCAATGTTTGAATTGAAAAATAGTTAGATAGATGGCCTGAATCATAATGTTGATTGCTTGTTCTTATTGACTGATTCACCAAAGCTGACTTAGCTTCTTTTTTTTTTCCCAATTTTGTGGTTGCAGGATTTGGATCTCTTGGACTGATGACATCTGTGCTGGTATGCATATTCTGCAAGTACTTCATATTTGTTCCCCCACATTCAACCCTCGTAGTACTTGTCCAGAAAAATGTGTATGATTATCTGCTTGAATTTCTCTGCTCACTTGAATGCTCCAATATGATAGCAACAACAACCCGTTGTATCCTCCAGGAGCTTAACCAACTGATTATTTTGACCTGTTGATCCTTACCAGTGTTTTTTCCTTGGACCTAGCTATGCTGTAGTATCTTCAGTTTTTTAGTGTCTTTTATCTAGCGTGTTTTATAATCTCATTATTGGTTATAACTAGTTGCTAGTAGTAATTTTTATGTACTATGAAGTTTTTATTAATAATGTATTTTTGCCTGAATCCTAACCCCTATGTTCACTCAAATTCCAATGCACCATATCTGTTTGTATTCAAAGAAACTACATCATAATGTGGAGTGACAAACATCCTTCCCTAAATAGGTCTTCTGACATCGTTTTCCTTTTATTGTCCTTTACTTTATATTTGTTTTCTTCACTAAGCTTTTTCTTTCGCAATTTTGTTCTGAAGCTTTCCCTTTCCCCAAGTTTGAAAGATTTTTAATCCTTTCTAGGTACTAAAGTCTATACTGCTCTTGTCCATGCTGATGAATTATTTGTCAATTTCAGATATGCCCTGATGGAAAGACCATTGAAGCTGAAGCTGCTCATGGAACGGTAACCCGTCATTACAGAGTTCACCAGAAGGGAGGTGAAACCAGCACTAACAGCATTGCCTCCATTTTTGCTTGGACTAGGGGACTGGCACACAGGTAATTCTCCACCATCATCTTACCCTTTTTTAAATTCTTAAGCTTCATTGCACAATTAGAAAGAGGATTTCATATTTACTTGTTCCTTGTTGAACAGGGCCAAACTGGACAACAATCCTAGACTCTCTGAGTTTACCCAGAAGTTGGAAGAAGCTTGCATCGGAACCGTTGAGAGTGGAAAGATGACCAAGGATCTTGCACTTATTATTCATGGATCCAAGTAATATATAAATGATGGCCTTCTCCCTTCATATTTTGAACTGCTTAGTTAACCAAAAAAAAATATTTTGAACTGCTTAGCATAAATTCCCGTTTCCATACAAGAAATTTTAACCTTTTCCTCCTGTGTTGGTGATGTTGCAGGCTTTCCAGGGACACGTACCTCAACACAGAGGAGTTCATTGACGCTGTGGCAGCCGATCTCAGAGCAAAACTCCATGCTTAAAAATGTAAGTGAAGCTTTCCAACTGGTGCTCATCCCTAAAGAACCTGAAAATGAAGGATGTCCTATATATGATCAGATTGTACACAATAGTGCTCTAATTCCCCCCTTGGAATCTCTTCTCGCTTGCAGGTGGCCAAACCCTGGTTGCAAATGAAAGTTGCCAACAATTCAAATAAATGTAGGAAGTAGTATTCGCAATGTGATCCTGAACGATATGTGTATGCTGGACTAGTTTATGCTCTTTCTGCTTCTTTTAACCTTGATATTATCATCATCATTATTATGTTATACATCCTTCTTTTCGCATACTTGTTGGCAATCATGTATTTGTCTTGCAATTTCTGCAGCTGTTTGTTCCATCTTTTTCTACTAGTTTTGGCTATACATTGGGGAGGGAGATCTTTTCACTCTTTTGGGTTACATGATTGACTCATCTTAAATTTTGAATGAATCCTTCCAATTTTGTGTAACGCATTAATGGTTTAAGCATATACGTTGGTGAACGAGCAGCTGTCTAGTATGTGATTTTCAACAGAAACTATAAAGAAAGTTGTATTATTGAATTGATAGATTTTTTATTTATTTATTTAGAAGACATTTTCTTTCTTTAATAAAATAAAAAATGTGCATTTTTCCAGTTCAAAAAATATTTATATATTCCAAATGCTATTTTGTTTTGGGAGGATATATGGAAAATATCTTTAAACACATAAAATTATTACGGAGGTATGAGATGGTGAATCATTATCCTTTTACTCTTCAATGAAATCTTCAATAAAAAAAATATCCAAATTAGAACCAACACCACTTATGATTGTTCAAGTCTTTGCTGGTGGACTGAGGTTCGAATATTTTCCCAGTTTCATTTGTCTTTCTCTTTTCTTTGCTTGGATCTTCAAAAAGCTTGTCTTTTTTGGTTATAATGTTGCGGATTACAATCTATATCTATTACTATATACTAAAGCAGAAGCAAATTCCACCATCATATTGCATCACATCAACCCCTTTTTTTAAAACCTATCTTATTAAATCTTGATTTTATCATAATCTTATAGATACTTAATTAAAATATTAGTTCTATATTAAAATTTGTGCTGTTTAATTAATAATTCTATCCAAATATATAAATCTCTATCTTATCATTATACACATTTAATTAATACATAGATCTATCATAAACCTTTAATTTAAAAAATTATTTGTTCATCACAATCTATAAATCATAATCATAATATTTTACCCATTTAATTAATTATCATATTAAATTTAAATTATTTTTCGTAATTTTGTTATGGTATTTTTTTAAAATCATCAATGGTAGCAAATTCTACCACTATATTTAAGACAAATATTCATTCTATTAAAATAATATATCAAATACAATTTTACTATCATATCATATTAAAATATCAATAAAAATAGTATATGCTATATTTACAATATATATAACTAATATTGCATATTGAGTACACATTAGAAAAAAATGATAGATTTCTTAATTAAAATAATAATTTGTTCACATTTTCATTACATTTTCATTACATTTTTATATAATTATTATATAATTATTTTTTCATAATACAATATTGTAATATATTAATCCAAATTTTATTTAAACTTATTGATTTTATTATATAAGTTAGTTTACGTAATTTAATTTAAATGCTAAAAGATTTGTATCAATTGTTAATAAAATATGATAATGCATCTTATCTTATTTCATTCTTACTCAATTATTTAAATATATGTTTATGTATGCGTAAGAAGTAAATACATAAATAAAACTTATTTATATATATATATATGATGATACACAAAACTTATATCATTTTATAATCCAAAAATAAATGTTGTTTTAATATAAAGTATACATATGATAACATTTGTAATTGTTATAGTAAATTAATACACAAAGCAATAAATAAATAAATAACATCCCCGTACAAGGTACGAGTCATCTGCTAGTATATATAAAAGTCGTATGCCTTGGAGCCACCATATTGCGCCACCTCAGTTTTTCATACATGTCGCTTCTAACGTTATGTCACCTCATATTTTTCTACATGTTGTCATCTTGTTATGCCATGTCACCTATGGTATAGAAATTGCAATATCTAAAATTTTGGATGATAAGAAAGCTTCCTTATATTTTTCAACCAAATCCATATTTCCTTAATAATATGTAGTCAATTTTTAATGCTAAAATATTACATTGCATTTGTATACAATCTGTACCGAATTTTTTTCCTAATTAGTTTCTTTTAATGTAAAGTTTTGATATAGTATGATATTTTAGACTATAAAGAATCATCTTTTAAAATATTTAGTATTTTTTCCAAATTCACATTACCTTATCAAACATAAAGACAATAAGTAGATAATTTATTAGAATTCAAAAATATTGCATGATAAATTTCTATAATAACCCATACATGTTTTCTTTTCATCAGTTATTATATTATTAACAAATTTCAAATTTGAATCAACTAATATCAACTTTCTCTCAGTTTTATTTTAGGACATATATATCTAAAATACTCTTAAACTATTGATATAATTTCTTTGAATAGTTATACTATGGTTAAGAAAGCTTGTATTTTTTTGGTTGTTCAACTGCTGATTATAATGTCAAGAAAGCTTGTCTTTTTTTGTTGTTCTATTGTTGATTACAATGTTAAGAAAGCTTGTTTTTGTTGTTGTTCTGCTATTGATTACAATGGCATGAAGGCCTAGAAGTTCTGATTGTGTAGAGATTCATTGATATGAAATCATTCTAGACTTAACAAGCTTTGGTCTTCTGTTAGGATTTTGAATGTTCTTGATTGCTGATGGTAGGTATGCACTGGTATTGTTGTTCTATTTTGTGATTTCATGGATGGCGTGAGATGGGTCTGCCAGTCGTCCAAGAAACTTGGGTCGGTCTTTACTGATCACTGTGATGTATCCATTATGTTACAAACATTTACTGAACTGTTTTTCAAGCTTAGGTAGGTTCAAGACATCTACAATAGCAAGCAAGGATCCATCAAAGAAACATAACACATATCAGACCGCAGCAACAATGTACACATTCGGAGGGATCGTTGCAAAAAACCAAGATCATGATCTATGACGACGTTATCGTACTTGTTTCGCTATCGATAATTGCAACATTTTCGGATCTATGTTTCTATATGATGTTATATGGAGTTAGTTGAGATGTTGTAAAGTTTGGAATGTTTGGGAAATTGTATGATATTATAGGGAGGCAATTGAGATGTCTTTTCGGAGGGATCCTCCTTTTTTCCCTTATTACTCAATGGGGGATCATGGCAAACATCAAAGGGGAAAGAGGGGAGTATGATGCTTTTTGTTTGAATAAGTAAAATAACAAAAAACGTCTAATTTGGGTATAATTTAACTAATAAAAAAATTATACCAAAGTTCATGTTTTTTTCTCTATTTATAGAGTCTATTATTGAGTATATTTGAACTCTTATAAAAGTAAATATACTTTTCTTGCTCATTTTAGGTTATATATTCACATATTTATGTGTTTTTGTCATTATATATTTTCTATTTTGAAAAAAATACACCAAAATAAATAATGTTTTTCAAATATCCATACATGTAATTTTATACTTTATATTCTTTTTGAATCAATTATAATTTTTTTACTTGGTTTAAGAACAAAAACAACTCGAATTGTGCTTTAGTCCATATTTATTAGTTTTACATGTCTATTACGTCGAGCCGCCGCAAAGGCTTTCGTGAACCTAGTCATCTTTCCCGACAGGTTGTAATTTCTCCATTGCATTTGTCGAGTTTTCTCCCTCCCGTTGTCTGGTATCGTTTAACAAATGGAATTTGACCCCTTGCCTTCACGGATTAACTTACAACTCTTGAGAAACCAAGTGCTACGCTATACCAAGGATGAGCACGAATCCAATATTTTGAACGTATGCTCCAAAAAGGGGATCCGCAGATGATTCAAATGATGTTGAGTGAAACGATAGACCGCATATCCAAGCTCATAGTACATCCCATTGCATATTTGTTTGTGGGCAAGTTCATTGAGGTTTGTAATGGAGCTCAATGGTTGCGCATTTTTGATAGAATCCTCTGGAATAGCCAGCATCTCCGTTTGATTTGCCAAAGCAACTACGGGGCTAATGTTGTGCATATGATGCTAGAAAAGCTCATGCACTCGGATGCACACATGAACTTCCTCGAAGTCCATATCTTCAAGTTTTTGCAGGCATTTATTGCATCAGCGGATTCAACGCCCATTGATCGCTTGGCCAAAGACCCGAATACCTATCCTCTGCTGATGTATTGTGTGAAGAATTTCCGTGCTAGCTCCATGGAGGGACATGAATGGGGACCCTCTTGCCCTGGATGGAGGTTTACTCGGACGGCATTCCGTTGTGTTTTCCGAAGCTTTTGCTTTTCGGCAGGGAATTCTTGAAGTCATTCGCCTTGGTGTTCCTTGTTTGCTCATTAAAGGCGACAACCTGCAGATCATCAATGAAATGTTGGGGGATTGGAGTTGCCCGTGGGAGGTCAAACTCATGCGTACGGACATTCAGTGGCTGCTCAGTCAGTTTCAGAGTTGGGGTTTGAAGCATATCTTCAGAGAAGCCAATTCGGTAACAAATCATATTGCGGTCTCGTTTCGTCGTGTGTCGTCCTTTACATTAGCATCTAATCCGGTCTTTTCAAACCTCATCCGCAAGGATGCTCTAAGATAGGTTTCATTTTGATGAGACTTACCTAATCTCTTTCCTGTATCAAAAAAAAATGGTTTTACATGTACCCAGTTTTGATTTAACTCATTGTTTTGTTGATACCCGCTATTGACAACCCATGGTTTTGTAGGTTGATTTTTTGGATTGAAAAAACCTACTTATTTCCTATATATATATATACAATAACGCTCTAGTGAGGCTTGTAGTTATGGTACAACATGCTTCTCAATCTTGTCCATTAGATTAAAAAGGATCTACGGCCTATAATATGGGAAAATAAAGTCTACAAGTACACCATAAGTTAGAAACACGGGATTATTACATATATGGATGGAAATTGAGGGGGGAGGGGGGATACATAGGTGACTCTTGTTCATACAGTTTGCGATAATTTTTCAACGACGTTTGCGATACTTTTTCAACGAACCACACACTTGTTCAATAGGATGGTTTTTACCCTCCTCCCCTCCCAAATTAGAAGATCTTTCTATATAGGGACGAAAATTGAGAGGGAGGGGGGGATACATAGGTGACTCTTGTTCATGTCATTTGCAAAACTTTTTCAACGACGTTTGCGACACTTTTTCAACGAACTATACATACTTGTTCAATAGGACGTTTTTCACCCTCCTCCTCTCTCAAATTGGAAGCACCCTTCTATACAGGGACTGAAATTAAGGGGGAGGGGGGATACATACGTGATCCTTGTTCATTCCGTTTGAAATACTTTTTCATGCCGTTTGCGATACTTTTTAAACGACGTTTGCGATACTTTTTCAACGAACCACACATACTTGTTCAATAGGACATTTTTCACCCTCCTCCCCTCTCAAATTGGAAGCATCCTTCTATATATATAAGGACGGAAATTGAGAGGGAGGGGGGTGGATACATTGGTGATCCTTGTTCATGCCGTTTGCAATAATTTTTCATGCCGTTTGTTATACTTTTTCAATGACGTTTGCGATACTTTTTCAACGAACCACACATAATTGTTCAATAGGTTGTTTTTCACCCTCCTCCCATCTCAAATTGGAAGCATCCTTCTATATAGGGACGAAAATTGGGGGGGGAGGGATACATACGTGGTCCTTGTTCATGCTGTTAGCGATACTTTTTCATGCCGTTTGCGATAGTTTTTCAACGACGTTTGCGATACTTTTTCAACGAACCACACACACTTGTTCAATAGGATGTTTTTCACCCTCCTCCCCTCTCATATTGGAAGCATCTTTCTATATAGGGACGGAAGTTGAGGGTGGAGGGGGTGATACATAGGTGACTCTTATTCATGATGTTTGCGATACCTTTTCATTCCGTTTGCGATAGTTTTTCAACGACGTTTGCAATACTTTTTTAACGAACCAAACATACTTGTTCAATAGGATGTTTTTCACCCTCCTCCCCTCTCATATTGGAAGCATCCTTCTATATAGGGATGGCAATTGAAGGGGGAGGGGGGGATGCATACGTGATCCTTGTTCATGCAGTTTGCGATACTTTTTCATTCTGTTTGCGATAGTTTTTCAACGACGTTTGCAATACTTTTTCAACGAACTACACATACTTGTTCAATAGGAAGCTTTTCGCCCTCCTCCCCTCTCATATTGGAAGCATCCTTCTATATAGGGACGGAAATTGAGGGGGGGGGGGGAGGGAGGGGGATACATAGGTGACTCTTGTTCATGAAATTTTGCGATACTTTTTCATTCCGTTTGCGATAGTCTTTCAACGACATTTGCAATACTTTTTCAACGAACCACACATACTTGTTCAATATGATGTTTTTCACCCTCCTCCCCTCTCGTATTGGACGCATCCCTCTATATAGGGACGGAAATTGAGGGGGGAGGGGGGGATACATAGGTGACTCTTGTTCATGACGTTTACGATACTTTTTCAACGGACCACACACACTTGTTCAATAGGATGTTTTTCACCCTACTCCCCTACCAAATTGGAACCATCCTTCTATATTGGGATGAAAATTGAGGGGGGAGGGGGGGATACATACATGATCCTTGTTCATGCCGTTTGCGATACTTTTTCATTCTGTTTGCGATAGTTTTTCAACGACGCTTGCAATACTTTTTCAACGAACCACACACACTTGTTCAATAGGATGTTTTTCACCCTCCTCCCCTCTCATATTGGAAGCATCCTTCTATATAGGGACGGAAATTGAGGGGGGAGGGGGGGGGGATACATAGGTGACTCTTGTTCATGACGTTTTGCGATACTTTTTCATTCCGTTTGCGATAGTTTTTCAACGACATTTGTAATACTTTTTCAACGAACCACACATACTTGTTCAATAGGATGTTTTTCACCCTCCTCCCCTCTCGTATTGGACGCATCCTTCTATATAGGGACGGAAATTGAGGGGGGAGGGGGGGATACATAGGTGACTCTTGTTCATGACGTTTGCGATACTTTTTCAACGGACCACACACACATGTTCAATAGGATGTTTTTCACCCTACTCCCCTACCAAATTGGAACCATCCTTCTATATAGGGATGGAAATTGAGGGGGGAGGGGGGATACATACGTGATCCTTGTTCATGCCGTTTGCGATACTTTTTCATTTCGTTTACGATAGTTTTTCAATGACGTTTGCAATACTTTTTCAACGAACCACACATACTTGTTCAATAGTTTTTCAACGACATGAGTTGAAAAAAGTATATGTCGTTTGTGATAGTTTTTCAACGAGTCAACCATACTTTTTCAATAGGATATTTTTCACGCTCTTCCCCTCCCAAATTGGAAGCATCCTTCTATATGGGGACGGAAATTGAGGGGGAGAGGGGATACATAGGTTATTCTACTCATGTCGTTTGTGATACTTTTTCAACTACGTTTGCGATACTTTTTCAACGAACCACATATACTTTTTCAACAAGTGTGTGTGGTTCGTTGTATAAGTATCGCAAACGGCGTGAACAATAGTCACATATGTGTCCCCCCTCCCCCCTCAATTTCCGTCCCTATATATAATCCCGTGTTTCTCACTTATGGTGTACTTGTAGACTTTATTTTCCCATATTATAGGCCGTAGATCCTTTTTAATCTAATGGACAAGATTGAGAAGCATGTTGCACCCTAATATCTATCTCACCGGAGCGTTCCCCTATATATATATATATATATATATATATATAAGGTTATCTAAACAAATCACACCACTCATTCTTATCCTCAAACTCCTCTAAACTCCCCCCGTGTCTTTTTAAGAGAAAAAAAGTATGTCTCTATACATTATGGATCCAAATAATCAACCATACTATCTATACAATTTCTCAAATATTCCAACCCAAAACTTCGTTGTTCGTTCAATGAATCCACTGATGTCCCAATTTAATCATCCAATTTCGCAACCACAATACTCAAATGCAGATCTTGTTTACCAACAACAACTTCTCCAACATGTTTATGGTAATCTATATTTTATTGTCCATCAACCATCCCAAAACTTTGGAAACACCCAACAACCCACAACTCTCATGCTTTCCTCAGATTCTAACTCTGATTCTAACTCCAAATCCTTTGAAAACCCTCTGTATAGCACCCAACTAGAAAGTGGTGGCGCTCGTGGATCCAATGGTCGTGGAGGTCGATCTCATGGATCTCGTGGTCATGGTCGTAGAGGTCGTTCTCGTGTCGAAATTGAAGTGTATGGTGATGAGCTAGAAACAGGGAATACATGGCATGGAGCAAAGCAAACGAAGTGCTCCTAGTGAGTGCTTGGCTGAACATGAGTCAAGATCCAATCACAAATAACGAGCAGAAGTTGGAAGCATTCTGGAAGCGAATCATGAGTTACTACAAAGAAAGATGAAGTTAGTGGCTCATTAATGAGCTAGCATATTTGAGTATTAGTTTCTACTATTACTTCAATTTTCAAAAAAAAATCCATATGTATTGGTTGATGTAGAAAAACAAAGATAAAACAAAATATAGTTTTAATAAAGGTACAAAATAGAACTATTGAACCAAAAAAGTAGAGGATAAAATTGGAATTAATAATTCCCAAGCATTAAATCCCACCAAAATAATAATAATTTAAATAATTACAACAATAAACTATAGAGAAAATTTTAAAAATTTTAGGATTTTTTTAAAATTTAAAAATATTATGCAAAGATGGTAAGATACAAAATAAAATAAGGAAAGAATATATTAGGATTTTTTTTATCATCTTCTCTCAATATTGCTTTAAGGAAACTTTAACGTTATTTAAGAAAATAATACTGGTTTTATAGGAAAAATAATAATTAAGTGTGATATTAATAAGTTTTAGTTGTGAAGAATATTACTTATGCTAAAAGATTGGTTTTGAAAACTATATTCCTAAAGAAGAAATAACTGTAGGCAAGAGTTACACTTGCAAATTCTAGAAGGGTTAAATCTAAACAAACACTTTCTACCCATCTCCTAAAAATCCACTAACGACCTTAGGGCCCGTTTGGTTCCATTCCTATAGAATGAGGAATGGGAATGGGAATGGGAATGGCCCATTCCAAATTTTGTGTTTGGTTAGAAAAAAAATTGGAATCAGTTTCATTCCATGGATTGGATCATTCCAAGCCCAAAGAACAAATTCATTCCATCAAAAAACCTAGGGTATCACTCATTCCACAAGTCACGTATTTCATCTCCCTCCCACTACAACAATATTATTATTATTATTATTATATTTGATTATGCATATTATATTTTATTACTAAAAAATATATAAGTTTTGTCATTATATTATCTTATATTGTATTATCTTTTATTATTTTATATTATTAAAATATAAAAAATATTATTTAGTTATTATATTACATATTTAATTTTTAAAATATATAATAATAATTTGCTATTATATTATTATATTATTAAAAATAATTTTTTTATTATTTATATTATATTACTAAAATATAAAAAGAATATTTTGTTATTATATTATATTATTATTTTATTATATTATTAAAAAATACAGTATGTATTTAATAATAAAATATATAAAAACAATATTTTTTATTATATTATATTATTATATTATTAAAAATATATTTATTGTTTATATTTTATTTTATTATTAAAAAATATAATTTTTTTTATTATATATATTATATTTTATTACTAAAATATATAAAAACAATATTTTGTTATTACATTATATTAAATTGTATTAGTTTATTTTATTTTATTATTAAAATATATAGTATTTTATTATTAAAAATAACTAAAGTATATAGGTATTTATAAAAAATGAAATATGTTTCAAAAATAAAGTATATAACTATTAATAAAAACAAAATGACTAAGAATGGTTCATTCCGAAAGCATACCAAACACCTAGCTCAAACAGGGCCTTATTGTCTATGGGGGTTGGATCTACAAGTTCCTACATCCTACTTTCTACCCATCTCCTAATTATAAACACTTCAGTACTAAATGTTTTTATATTTATTTTTTATTTTTATATATTAATTATATAGTGTTCTAGACTGGTCTGATAAGATTCTGAGAATGATACACACACAAAAGGCACCTTCCATTACCTTCCTCCTTTCTATTTTGCCCGTGTTGTCTGCTTCCACTCCCTTTGAGTAACGTGAAGAATTTCAAAGCCCACGAATTCAGTTACGCCCCCCAATTCCCCCAATTCCTATGCAATCCGAACTTTCTGCGCGGAATAGGGCAATAGAGAGAGAGAAGAACCCTAGCGATTCGGAGGGGAAGAAAGAAGGAGCCATCCATCAGCCATGGCGTCTTCAAAGGTGATGGCGTCTACCAGTTCCGCCCCGAATTCGGATCTCACTCACCAACTCTCCTTCCCTATTCCTCCTGATCTCCACTCCGATCAGTCCGCCATTCCAAACACCACCGCCACCGCCTCCGCCTCCTCCATGGACAACTTCCTCAAGAACATCTACGGCGACTCGTCCTCCTCTCACATCCCGGCCTCCGCTTTCGTACACCCCGCGGCGGCCGAAGACGGCGTCGGCGGGGGAGAGATTCCGGCGAGAGGCGTGGTGGCGAGCGGGATCGACGAGGTTTGGAAGGAGGCTGAGATGACCTTGGAGGATTTCCTCTCCAGAGCTGCCGGAGCTGTCAGGGACGATGACATGAGGATCCCGGCGGTTCCGTCGGTTCCGGCTCTTCCGCCGCCTCAGCCTCCGCCTCCTCAGTGCTTCGCTCCCTCCGTGAGTGTCACGAGCTCCATGATTGGCGCTGGATTCGGAGTTGTACCTGGAGTGGCGGTCGGAAACGGTCAATTTCCGAGCTCTTTGGCTGTCGAAGGATTCAGTAATGGTGGCGGAATCGTTGGAGGAGGAGGGGGAGGAGGGAGAGCGAAGAGAAGAGCGGTGGAGGAGCCTGTGGTGGATAAGGCAACGCAACAGAAGCAGAGAAGGATGATCAAGAACAGAGAGTCGGCTGCAAGATCCAGAGAGAGGAAGCAGGTCTGATCACTGATCACTGATCACTGACGATCAAACACGAATAGTGATTAAATTCCCTTTCCTTCTCCTTTTATATGATTCATATGGTTACTGTTTGGATTTTGTTGGCTTTAGGCTTACACAGTGGAATTGGAGGCAATGGTGTCTCAGCTGGAAGAGGAGAACCTGCGTTTGCAGAATGAGGAGGTACAATCGTTGACTTCCTAAACCAGTAGGACAAGCTGTGTGATGAGCTGAATGTGTTCACCAAATTTGACCTTATTGGCTTATTCAATCTGGACTATATTATTATAACTATATATTGCTAACATCATCAGTATAACTTATTGCATTCAAATAAGGGATATTATCATTGTAACTTATTGCATTCAAATAAGGGACATGAATTGACTAAAAGTAACATAATTGGTGGATTCTTTCTGATAGGACTAACCTAAGTGTATAGTGATTTATGTATAAGTGAGTTGTGGAACGTGTTGTGTGGGTAACATGATAGAGACTTGCAGAATATGGTGTTTTATACTGTAGTTTTGTATCCAGTAAATTACACTCTTTTCTTTTGCTTTCCCCCCTCATCATCACTGTATTCCTGACCTGTGATATTTGATGTGCAGGCCCAGGAAACAAGGGAAAGATTCAAACAGGTACTTACAGACACCAACTTATTCTTTCCAATATTCTGAACTAGAAGTTAAGTTCTTGTAGTCATAAGTATAAAATTGAAAACAAACCAGAAAGTAGCATATGAAATATATCAATCACTTATTGTGGAGGTGTGGAATAATAGACAATCTGGATTTGAGTTTAAGTTCCTATTTGATATTGAAGAATTTAAAGAACTTTTAAGGTGAGTCCAGACATGGGGTAGAAATTGTGAATAACAAGATATATGATCATGATGTAACAAGATATATGATCATGATGTAACAAATAGGCTAAACAATAAGTAGAAGTGACTGCACTCATACACACTTGCTAATTTCGATGCAATCTGTCACCAGTTGAAACCGTTGTTTTGGTGGCCTTTACTAAGCTTTCTCTGCTGTTCTGGTAACCAATTTATATTATCTACTTTTAGCACCACTTTTTTGCTCTAACTTGCTGAACGCTTGATCTAACAATAATGATCCGAATACATAGAAGCTCAACAATATGTTGTGGAAGTGTCCAATTTGCTGATATGAATCTCAAAATTAGATTTAGTGCATCATATTGTTCAGGTGAAAGCGGTTGCTACTTCTTTTCTTTCTTTTCTTTTTTCTGGTAAAAGTGGTTGGATTGGAGTGATACACTGGCTATTGTGAACAACTTAAACGGACCAGGGATGTATAACTGCTGAAATCTGTTCTTCTGGTTAAACTGTTGAGAGGGTGCAGTAGTAAAAATGCGTGATATTTTTGGGGTTGAGATGTTGTGGCACTGCTTTCAAGGTGAAATGAAAGTTGGCTACCAATAGAAATACTTCAAAACCCTCATATTAGATTTTATGCATAGTAGTCCTTGTGCATACAAGTTACAATTGCTAAATAGTGGAGTATAACTTTTATCAAGAAAAAAAAGGGATTCTTTCCTGCAACCTATTATGCATAGCTGTATTTAGCACTCTCAATTTTTGTACACCAACAAGATAAAGCCTTTGTCTCATGAAGTGTCACATCTTTCCCATTAAAATCTCATACAAAAGGCAATGCTATGTCTGACATTCTAATTTTCCTTCTTTCCATCTGATTATATTTTCTCTTATGCTATAGCAATAGACAAAAGAAAACATATCCTTTCTTCACTCAAATCCTGCCTGCTGTTTTGCTTCTTCTCCACTATTAAATTGCCTCCTCATGACCATCACCACCCCTTTTTTGCGTGGCCATTTTGTCTTTTTTGCTTGGCCATTTTGTCTTCTTGTATTGCTGATTTGCTGATTTGCTGTCTTCTTGTATTACCAAAATGCATTTCAAACAATGAATTTTTTTTACCTATCACCTCCGCCAATTTAGAATTCAGATATGTCCAATTTATGGGCAAGATATTGCATAAGTGAGCTGTAGCACTAATCTTTTTTACTGATACTCCATTTTCAAGGATATTGTCGAAATAGTGCCTCAACGTTTAAACCATTTCTATGATTAAGTGCTCCTGTGGCATGGAACTGATGTGCAACTTCTGCTTTATTGTTGATTTTGCACATGGTTGCAATAAAGGATAACCCTTTGGATTAATGTTTTATGAACTGCTTACACTTTGTCTGCAGCTTATGGAGAACCTGATTCCTGTCACAGAGAAGCGAAGGCCTCCACGTCCTCTTCGTCGAGTTAATTCCATGGAGTGGTGAGTAACTGAGGGAGGCTCTTGGTTTATGCTGAAAGAAGTGTAGCCCCCCAGATTTTGGAGGGTACATTCACATAAGAGACAGTGGCTGGTTTTACAACTGATTGGCGCTAGTGAGAAGGAATTATATTTGATGTATGAAATGTAAATGTGAGATTCAGAGAACAGAAATCTTGGTAGTGCACTAGTGCCTGAAGAAGGTTTTCAGAAGTGGGCTACATATATTTATTAGCCGTGTAAATACTTTGGAATTCGATAAAAATGCCAGTGTAACATTATACTCTATGCTCCTGCTCTTTCTAGGTGTTTGGAATAAATTGATCAATTTTATAGATTTAACGTCTTTATTTCCATTTTGTTAGATGCCATTTAGTGGTCACAAACTTAAGTAGTGGAAATTATTAAAAAATAGTTGTCCAAAATAATCAAAAACATTGAGGTTTGAAGTGACAAATTTGTGATACAAAGGCCTTCTCACTTTCTCAGAATCTCAGCTTCATTTGAAGCCGTATGCATCTGAAACAAGCAGCTGTTACGCTATTATTCTCACACTAACTTCCTACTTCAGTGCATTTTATCGTTGGGCCGAACTTCTGGTTTTCGTAATTGGGCTTCTTATTAATTTGCTCGTTTCTAGGCCCATCTAGTATATGCACCATTTCAATATTTATTTATGTTAACATTATAGCCTATGGAAACTTTTCTTAAATCAATTATTTGGATGAAATTATGGCTCAAAATTTTGATGAGAAAACAAATTACAATCAGATTATCTTTATAAAATTTATTCAATGGTTAATACAAATAAAAAGGTGAGTGTCTGTTAGAGGTTTGATTATAATAAAGGTATAAGGAAATATTATAAAAGAAGTTAGTGGGACATTAATTTACTGAAAAAAAGTGTCACATGGCTCAATTTTGTATAAAGATAAGCTTTTGATATCTTACAAGAGACTTGACAAACATCTTGACAGTGATCGAAGCTACATTACATGTTATTGATGGAGTCCTTGTGCAAATCTAGCCAAGGAATGCATTTCTTCATAGAATGAGTTTGACTAGCAAATATTAAAAACGGAATAAATTAAAAGTTGATTACACTCTAATAACCGAAAACTACTTTTGGGAAAGCAAGCTTGAACCAAAAAAGAAAAAAAAGTTTGAAGCAACTTGTAACAGTGGAGTAATACATATTTCACCGAAATGCATATTGAAAAAAGCAAAATTCAACATTTCCAGATAAAACGTACATCTTCTACACAGCGTTGGGACAATCTCATAAAAAGACGGCCAGAGCAAGCTAGAGAGAGCGTGGATCGGAAAAAGTTGAAGGGCTCAAAGCCTGACCAGATCGGAAAAATTGAAGTGCTCATTGCCTTCACCGCCTCCGACGAGAAATGACATCCCGGAGAAACACCGTGGCCACCGCCAACGGGCACCACCACCCCTACTACTCCACATCCTCCTTCTCATCCTCGCCTTCAATCAAAGGCTGTTGTTGCTGCCTCTTCCTCCTCCTATCCTTCCTGGCTCTCCTCGCCTTCGCCGTCCTCCTCGTCGTGGTCCTCGCCGTGAAGCCGAAAAAGCCCCAATTCGACCTCCAACAGGTCGGCGTTCAGTACGTCGGAATCACGGCGAATCCGGCGGCCTCCGCCGCCGCCTCCTCCGCCTCGCTCTCGCTCAACATCCGCCTCCTCTTCACGGCGGCGAACCCGAACAAGGTCGGGATCAAGTACGGCGAGTCTAGGTTTACTGTCATGTACAGAGGGATCCCGCTCGGGGAAGGCTCCGTCCCGGGGTTCTACCAGCCTGCGCACAGTGTGAGACAGGTGGAGACCATCGTCGCCGTCGATCGGGTCAATCTTCAGCAGGCCGACGCCTCCGATCTGGTCAGAGATGCCTCGCTTAATGATAGGGTTGAGCTTAGGGTTCTTGGCGATGTCCGCGCTAAGATTCGGATCATGACTCTCGATTCGCCTAGCGTTCAGGTAATTAATCTCTTGCTTTTAGTCTTTTTGAGTTTTCCGATCGCCGGCAACGGCGACATTTGTGAGGCTTAAACGGCGCCGTTTCCGGGGAGTCTGTGGAGTCTACAGGACGGTCCACCTCAGTCCTCTGTCTGTACTCTAGACAGTGTCCACACCACACCGCCCTTTTTTTTTTTTTTATTTATTTTTTAATATTTTCTTGTTAGGATTTTCTGGTAACGTGCGCATCTGCTATTTGATTTTTTTGAGACTAGGGGGTTAAAATGGTTACTTGCTGGTTAATAATTTGGCTAATTCAGTTGTGAAATGGTATATGTATAGTGCATGTTTTGTTTAGGAATAGTGATGAGCATATTATATTTTAGTCTAATGGTTAAGATTAAGATTGAAGTCATGTTTGAATCTCTCTTCCAGCTTATGTGCCTCGCATCAACTAGAGGAAAAAAAAGGGTTCATTTGGCAAAGTAACCTATGATTCCAAGGATTCTTAATAGCCAATGTCCAATTTGGCAAGAAATTTTCAACTTGAGCTTAATTTGAAATGACCCATATTTCCAAACAGAAAAATTACCCATAATAGAGCTTTAGAAGCCATAGCTACATCTAAATTTCTATGTTTGAACACATTTCACCTGGTCAGTGTCATTCCTTGTAAAATAAGTGAACTTGTGGGCTGAATCAAACCAAGACTTGAGTACTTGAGATTCTAATACACCAAATTCCAATCATAATAGGTCCAAAAGTTTGAAAAAAATGTGAGCAATGTCCTGTTTGTGTTAGACAAAAAACTATTTATATGATGATTGTCCCTAGAGCTTTTGTTTTACCTCTCAATTTCTATCTTGCATTCTATCCAATGTGGGCACTACTATATATTGCTAGTTATTCATAATGTCCTTTGAAATTTCTGTTTGGACCTTAGTTTCTACCACCTCTATTACTACTTACTAGCCATTGGTAATTTCTTAGCTTTGGATGCCAATTGAATCTTGTCACCAGAGTGAAATGGACGTGTTGCTGGATAGTGAAAGCTGCCTGACAGTAGTTGGCTCTAGATTGATTTTCTAACCTCATATGGATGAACTTGAACCGTTTGTGTGAACATCTGAAAAGGAAACATTTTTGCTCCCACCTCATGTGATAAATGATTTACTGACATTTGAGCCTTCAATTTCTCAGTATCCAGTAAAGGTGGAATATGTTCACCCAAATTGAGAATTCATTTTTCTCACACTGTAACTTTTCTTAGAGCACTTTTGGTCATATTCCATTTTGGGATGTCTATTGATATCATTGTCTGTTAGTACACTTGATGTAGCATTAGTTTCATGAAACTGATGAGAATGAGGTGGGGAAACTTGCAGGTGTCAGTGGATTGTGCAATAGTAATTAGCCCATTGAAGCAGTCTCTCACTTACAAGCAATGTGGGTTTGATGGGTTAAACGTCTGATCCATCATCTGGTTCACATTTTTCACCACTAACATCTAGAAAAAGGGCCCTTTTATTCTTGTTATTCAATTCATTTTTCCAGATCTCTTCTTCCTCTCTCTCAGTGCACCTCCCATGGCGGTTTTGATGTAAGGGGGAGAGAAAGAGAAAGAGAAAGAGGGCAAAAGAAGCTTTGAAGTGAAGTAAAGATTTAGATCTGGGTATTATTGATCAGCTGCTCATCACATGGGTGCAGGTAATTGTTTTGTAGACAAGGGAAAGAGAAGGAAAAGGCTAAAAAAAAGGAGAATCCTTTTTCCTTTCTAATATTGTAATTGAGCAAACATGATTTTTCACTCATACTATGAGTAGTTCATTAATGGGAATTTGCTCAGCTTTACGTGTAAAGCAGGCCTTATACGTGTGTTTGCTTGTTCATTATCCCTTTTGTTTCCCATGTGTTGCTGCATCAATTTGAGTTCACATTTCTGTGTTCTGATTCAGCATTGATGATATACATGTGTTTGGGTTCAAACTTAATACAAAGTGTATGAGTGGTAAATATGTCACATAAACACTAGACAAAGCTTTCCGGGTCTGCTTTTGCAATGCAATACTTGCTCGAGAGATGCCTTTTCTTTTTCTTTTGTGCTTCTGATCTTTCTTTCAATCCTAGCTACTTAACAAAGGAAAACTAGCATATTCCAAAGTCCATCCATTCCATCACTCATTCATGTCACAATCTAAACCTTTCAAGCACAGAACACTGCTATCAAAATACATGCCATATAATCGTCAGAAACACGAGCCAACAACACAGCCAGATCAAAACAAAATTCTATACCAAGAAGAATTCTTTTTTTGATTATAAGTCCATGATCTTCATCTTCAGATCTTCTACAAATCGGCTGAAAGGAAATCAGAGGGCAAAGTGACCTTCTCCCCAAGCTTGAAAGGCGGGAGACCCTTGTAAGGACAGCCAGCGCAACGGAAGGCGTCTCCAAGGCCACAGCTTCCACACGCCGACTTAGGGTTAGCGATCTGCTCCGCCGTCAGCCCCAACTTGACCGCCTTCTCCTCCTCCTCCGCCCTCCCACACGAGCAATTCTTGCACGCCTTCTTCGTCTTCCCGACCTCGCAATCGCCGGCCACCGGCACCGGCTTCGCCAGGTCCTCCTCCGTCAGGAGGCTGTCCTCGTCGATCAGATCCGACTCCTCGTCCAGATCGGCGATGATCTGGACCTTAGGCAGAGGAGACTTGTTCGCCTTCTTCAGGGAGAACGACGAGCCGAGGTTCCATGACGGCTTCGTAGCTCGGATCGCGAGCCGGTTGGAACCGGTTGTAGGCAGAGGCTCTGGATCTGCGAATCCGGCGACGAGAAGCTTCTTCGTGAGCGAGGCGGAGATGTCAGGAGACGACGACGACGCCGTGTTGACCTGGATCAAGATTACCTTCCCTCCTGATTTCACCGATCGCTGGATCTCGGTAAGCAACGTCTGGGAAGGGAAATCTGAGCTCTCAGCGATGGCAATCGATACATCAACGGACGAGTTCTCCAACGGGAGGCGGTTCAGAGACGAAGCCTGGGTGATGATGAGTGTTTCATTGCTGAGTAGAGTGGCGTCGATCTGGAGATCGGTGACGAGGCGGAGGGGCAGCATGATGCCATCGGAAACGGCCAGAACGGATGGTGTCGCCGCCATAGTCGCTAGAGCGTAGACGAGAGCGTTTCTTCTGAAATTAGGGATTTGAGAACTAGGGTTTCCAATGGAGAATTTCGTTTTGACACCTTCAGTCCGCTACTAGTATTGTCGTATCGACCTTCCGCACCACTAGCAATAAATAAATAAATAACATGCAGCCCATTAATTACAAGGACGATCCTATAAAACAAAGTAAATACATAAGATGGCCCAAAACATTAAAATGCAACTCTTTATTGCCATTGCATCCTGATCTAGAATAATATTTTTATAGTTTATTCTTTTTACTTAAAAATTCCATGATATGCCCAACTTCATAATATAAGGATGTCCAAATCCTTATAGCTGTGTTAGAGTTTTGCACTTAGTTGGAGTTTGTGAGTTCTTCCAAAATATTACTCCCTCCGTTTCAATAAATATGTCGTTTTAGCTCTAAAATTTTGTTTCAAAATACATGTCGTTTTACATTTTTGGGCATTTACTTTACAGATTTACCCTTATAATCATTATCAGTTTATTAGTAGTGGTTTTCAATAAAGTAAAAAAGTGAGGTAATAATTATTATGGAAATCTAATAATTATCGACATTCTCATTTTTGTCGAGGATATCATTTTCTTTTGAGATGTTCTCATTCTCAATATCATTGCCTTCATCATCATTATCATGATTCATCGTGGCTTCTTCTACCATGCCCTTTTGTACCCTTGTTTTTCTTGGTTTTAAATCTTTTGAACCGAATGGTCTACCACGCTTACGGCGTATTGTAGACTCACTTGCAATGGATGCATCTGGCAATCCAGTGGGTATTTCAACCCTTGCAGGGGCATTTGCGGCAGGTATATATGACTTAGTTACCCTCTTTGTGTCAGTAAAAGCATCGGGTAACTGATTTGCAATATTTTGCAAATGAATGATCCGTTGTACTTCTTGTTCACACAATTTCGTTCTTGGATCAAGATTAGACAATGCAGTTGCATTCCACGTGATTTCTTTCACATGTGGATTTGCATATTTGTTTTCTCCCCCTAAGGTTGGGAATGTATTTTCATCAAAATGGCAATCAACAAATCTTGCTGTGAACAGATCGCCAGTTGTTGGTTCAAGATATTTAATGATTGAGGGAGACTCAAAACCAACATAAATTCCCAATCTTCTTTGGGGACCCATCTTTGTGCGTTGGGGTGGAGCAATAAGAACATAAACCGCGCATCCAAATATCTTGAGATGCGAAATGCTTGGCTCCTTACCAGATACTAGTTGTATCGGTGATTGTTCATGATTAGCACTTGGCCTTAATCGAATCAAGGCTGCTGCATGCAATATTGCTTGTCCCCACGCAGATGGTGGCAATTTTGATTTCATCAATAATGGTCTAGCAATTAGCTGCAATCGCTTTATTAATGATTCAGCGAGACCATTTTGTGTGTGAACATGAGCCACTGGATGCTCAACATCAAGGCCAATTGACATACAATAGTCATTGAACGTTTGAGATGTAAATTCTCCTGCATTATCAAGTCGGATTTTCTTTATTGTATAATCTGGGAATTGGGCTCTCAATCGGATTACTTGAGCAAGGAGTTTAGCGAATGCAACATTTCTTGTTGACAATAGGCTTACATGTGACCAACGTGTGGATGCATCAATTAGCACCATGAAATATTGAAATGGTCCACATGGTGGGGTAATTGGCCCACATATATCTCCTTGGATTCTTTCTAAGAATGCAGGAGTCTCACTTGTAATTTTGCTTTTAGAAGGCCTGATAATTAGCTTTCCAAGTGAGCAAGCAGTGCAATTAAAATCACTGGTTGAAGGAACCTTAATGTTCTTTAGTGAGTGCCCAAGTGAGCTATTTATGATTTTGTGCATCATCACAAATCCTGGATGACCCAAACGGTCATGCCACAATGTGAATACAGCTTGGTCATTCGACCTTTTACTAGCTGTTGCATTGACCTCAAACGGATAAATATATGTATGGTATAATCTGGAGGTTTGCGCTGGCATCCTTTCAAGGATTTGTTTATGGCCAAATTCATGTTTTATGATGCACAAATATTCTCTCCCATTTTCATTCATGGTTTCCATATGAAACCCATTTTGACGCACATCTTTAAAGCTCAGCAAATTCCTTCGAGATTTGCTCGAGTATAGTGCATCATTTATCACTAACTTCGTTCCATTGGGGAGTAGAACGAGGGCTCTTCCAAAGCCTTCAATGAGTTTCGACACACCGGATATTGTAGTAACATTGCCTTCAAAGGCCTTTAACTTTGTGAAGTATTCTCTACTTCTTAAGATAGTGTGTGTCGTCGCACTGTCTAGAAGACATTGCTCTTTCCCATTGTGCTTCACCTTAAGTGAGCTCATTTTCTTAGTACTTAGGAAGCTCAATTTGTAACACCCTCTACATACTACGAGAGTATTACCGCCAGTAATCTTGGATTTACCTAATCCAAAACTACTCAGGCTTTTTCAAAACGAAATCACCACGATCGAGAAACCCCAGACGTTGCTTTTACGCGCATATGGAAATGATAAACTTAAAAGGCGACGATGGAAAGGAAATATATACAGACCTGTGCCTCAAAGAGGACTTTTAAGGAAAGATAATCTAGACTATTACAGTCATCCAAAAGAAAATTTACTCAGACCAGATTGTGGATTATCTTCGTCTTCTGACAAGTTAGTCCTTTAACTCAACACATTGGAATCCTGCTAGCCGTATCCGGTTCGTGAAAAGAAAAAGAAGAAAATGGACGTGTTAGTCTATGAAAGACTAAGCAAGTGGAACGTAGCTAAGGTTCACCACGTTTTAACCCAAAAAGTTGGTATCGAACTTCATCAGTAGCACCTCTTCCTAAAAGAGACGATAATATAGATAATCTCAACGACAGAATGTCGTTGAGTAGCCTTAGGAAGACATAAGAAAATTGGTTGGGATTCTTTATTCACATCAATACACTGAAAGAAATCCACTGAGCAATCAGCTCAAACTCATCAACCTGGTATTTTAATTACGTGCATAACGCACTTATCTTGCATTACTTTCAACCAAAGTATTCAGTTTGACAGCTTTTAATCAACTCGGCCGTCCATTGCCGAGGTCACAAGGATATTGGATCCTTGATCAATTTTCCGAGCGCATAGCGCTAATGCACTTAGCTAGAGTGCGTCACCCCTCAAAGACAGAGTAGGCAGAGTCATGACTCGAGTACCAAGGTATAGGGACATCCTGGTACAATCTTTTAAAGAGATGTTATCAGACGCCCACGCCCCATCCCTGAAACTACCCTAATAACTATTCTAATCCATAACAATGTCTCAAACGAGACATATTTACACACAAGGTCTCACATAGCGGACCTAAGATCCAGTTCTATCGCAATACTGAAAATAACAACAAGGTCATTAATTCTAACAACCTAGTTCTTTTTATTTGCACATAAATCAATCCCAACAATTTGGATCACATGGAACTAGGTATCTCGTTTAATGAAACAAGGGGAAGAGAAACGTCCACTTGCCTTAACGTTTGAAGAGCTATTGGAAACGGGAAAGTCAACGCCCGATCCTTACGAGCCTCTAAGCCACGGGATGGCACAGATACCGAGATGACACCGAGGTTCGAAACTCGAAACAAGCTTTGCACAAAAACCGAGACGAGTCGAGGCACGCAAATCGAGGCAACTCCGATCACCTTCAAATTACCGGAAAAGGTCGGGTATGGAATCCTCGGTTCAATTAGAGTCCATTGGTGGTGCAGGGGTGGCTGGTGGTGCTCCGGCGAAACTCCGGCAGCACTCCGGCAAGTCTCCGACGAGTTCGATTTTACTGGAAAAATTCCATCAATTAATTCGAATGGGTTTTCACAAAATTGGTTGAAGATCCAAGTATATCAACCCCTCACCTACCTCAAGAATTATTTTGGAGCATTTCCAAGCTCAAATCGTAGCCCAATCAACTGAGTTTCCAAGTCGCCGGAAACCGAACAAACTGCGCAACCAACTTTAACAATTAATCCGACCCATTTACGTTGCGATTTTGGGAGAACTTATAATATGAATCTTGAAGAGGACTCCTTAACTTAAACTCAGGAAGTGATTTCAGAATTTTCTAGCAAGGAACGAGAGAGATATGATTTAATTACCGAGACTGATCGGAGTTTCTGTTTCCAAGCAGGTCCGCGACCTTCAACGGCAAACTTACCCCACTTTGAGCTGGTTTCTTGCCAAACTCACAACACGAACCTTGAAGAGGATCCTTCAATCTAAATCTGGAGTCTTGTTTCATGAATTTTGAGTGAGAAACGAGGGAGATATGAATTTTTGAACGTGACAGTCCAAACAGAGGTAGAACAGAGCACGAGATAACCGGAAGTACTTGGAGACGACTTGAGGACGACGAAGCTGATGTCGAACACCAGTGGGAGATAGCCCGTAGCTCAGCAAAATAATCAAAGTGAAAGCAGAGGTTTGCCTTGATGAAGAAGGAGGGAGCTACGTAAAAGAGAGGTTTGCAAGGAAAACAAAAGATAGCTGTCAACTTATAGATAAGAAGGAGTATTTCAACTTAATCTCAAGGTGATAGAGATAAGAAGGAGACCAAGGGGCAAAAGAAACGTAGGGGGAAAGGAAAACCATATAAAACAAAACAAAACGGGACGGAGGGAAGAGTTATCGGGTATTTATTCGATCCAAAATATACCCAAAAAATTACTTAGGGAAATTTAGTTTTAACTAATTGGCTCGGAAAATTCTGGACTATTACACAATTGGTAATTAGAGACTCGTGCTGATAACGTGTTATGAAAAGATTAAGACTAAGGCCACTCTAGTCTTCTTAATAGAAACACTTAAATAAACTTTGGAAACACTCTTTATTATTAGAAGGGAGAGAGGGAGAGTAAGAATTTTAGAGATGTATTTCTTACTCTACTTTGGTGCAAGTTTTACAATGGTAGATGACCTCCTTTTATAGGAGAAAGTGAGGTAAAAAACCTAGGTTAATTTCCATGATTTAACCATGGTAATAAGGAGGTGAAGAAGGTGAATAATTCACCTTGTACAATTTACCTCCAATCATACATAATACAAACAATAATGGAGATGTAAGAAGGTTAACTTGTAGAGGTGTCTAAAAGGGGTGATTAGTAGATGATGTAGATTATGACTATAATCATGCATTCATAACACTGTAGTATTTATATGTTAGACAAGTCCGTATAAAAAAGTTGCCATATTCCATTTGTTGCGTAAGTGCTAATTGGGTTATGAAAGACGAATTGAAATATAGTTTCAAAAACGTTTAAAAACTTTCGAAAAAAAAAAAACGTTTAAAAGCTCAAGACTAGATCGAGAAGCCACAAAGTATATAAGATTGATGTATTACGAATGATATTATCAAATTGAATTTAAGATAAAGCCCACTTATTAGTTTTGGTACAGCAAACTTCAAGCTCAAGCCTCATTAATATTGTTCCTTAAGCATAGTAATGCATTCCCATAATTTCAACATGGGGGCTTACTTGACCTACATCAGTTTCTTATATCCCGAACTAAGGACTAGAGATAGAGATGGATAACAGTGCGGGCCGACCCGTAAATTTGGGCCCAAATAGCTCGGCCCGGTTAGCTTACAGGCCAGCCGGGCTAGAGGTTGAAAGCCTGGCCCGGCCGGGATAGTCAATGGTGAATGGGCTGGAAACCCGGATCAGCCCAGCCCGGTTAGCCCAATAATAATAAAAAAGAAATTATATATTTTTTATTTAAAAATAGCCATTATATTTTAATATATATAGATATACATTTAAATATTATTTTCAAACAAAATCCATTTAAAATTTTAACTAAGGATAAACTATAAAGTTTAATAAAAAAAATAAACATTCTAGGTGTTATATAATGCCAACAAGTCCTCACTACTTTCAAAATTTCCGATGTGAGATTGCATTTGTGGAGTAAAAATGTGTATAGAGTGATACACAAGCTTCCCACATTGGAAATTTTGAGAAATGAAAGAGTGGGGTGATGTCATAAATATACATGCTTTAAGGATTTTATGTATATGGGCTTTTGAGTTGGGTTGTACTGGAGCACTTTTATAAGCCCATTAATTGGAAAATATTTATTAATATATTTTATTATAAATATTTAGAAATTTTTGGTTCATTTGGCTTAAAACTGAAAAAAGACTGAACCAAAATACTTTGGATTGGTTTTTTTAATTTTTTAATTTGGAAATGGGCCAACCCGAATTAGCCCGCCACGAAACCGGACTGGGCCTGACCCGGCTCAACCCGCTATTATACCGGTCCTGGGTCTAGATTCCCTAGCCCAGCTTGATTGTGGCCCGGACCGGAATTGACCCAATCCGATTCGTGCCCATCACTACAAGTAAGGACTAACATTACAGGACCTACTCACCCATATTAACGTGTGTAATTATAATTTATCTATTACTATATACTAAAGTTGAAGCAAATCAGTCTCTCATCACTCTTTCGTTAAAATAATAAATTATAAAAAAAATTATTTATTGAATTGGAAAATCAATCTTTATTTACCATATAAACTTATCCCACTATTTATGTAAAGATATGATAAGTTTATCTTATTGTAAAGATATATTCAATAGTACCAAAGGTAAAACATAAAATATATTAAAGCACAGTTAGGGGTATGATAGAAAAAGTATATCATACCCTTACTAATGATATTATTGTAAATTTATTTAGTTTCACTACTTATTATACATTTAGGATAAATATATCACATAATACTTTTATTAATACTATTATTGGATTTCAAGATGAGACGATAGAAAAAATATTTAATATATTATTTTAATAAAAAAAATATGTGGCGTAAATATAGTGATCAACTTTGCTACTAATGATGATTTTTAGATAATTTTAGAACAAAATTACGAAAATAATACTTATTATTAATATAATATTTAAGTAAATGGGTAAAAATGTTTTTTTTTTATATAAAATATTTAGGATAAATTAATATATTCACAAAATAGGTAATCATATAATAATAAGATTGAGATTTATATATTAGGATAGAAAACAACTCACAATTTAAGATAGAACTAATATTTTACTTAAACTAGTTGAAGACCCGCACCATGTACGGGCAATGACCATTTTTCCATGTTCATATAATTAATATAAAGATTATTTTCTTAACTAAAAGATATAAACTATATGAGATGTGTGTAAAAAATAATTTGTTATCATCATATTTCTAACGCGTATACTGAAAGATATAAATTATATGAGATTTGATCAAAAGATAATTTTTCGCGAGATCTTTAATAGATAAGATCTTAATAGGTTAATAATTTTATGTGATCTTTATTGGATATGATCTAAAAGATATAAATTATATGAGATGGTTCATTTATTGATAAGGAAAAATATGCATAGAGATTATAGCTAACATAATTTCCATTTTGATATGTGACTCAATAATAGTACACGATTCTATTAATTTTTTGGTTAATAATTTCATTTTGTTAATAATTGCTAAAATAAAAATATTATTTTATTCAACATTGATGAGGTGGCGCAATTTTTAACAAAGACATAGGTTATGCTTTATACTGTATTATAGTAGATATGTATAAGATTAAGCTTAAAACTAAGATTGATAAGATAATTTTTTTAATAACGGGGTGATGTGCCACAATATGGTGGTGGAATTTGCTTCCGCTTTAATATATAGTAACTAGTACAAACCCCGTACCATGTACGGGTAATGTAAATATAAAACCAAATTAATCGATTTAAGATCGAATTTTGATACGAATATGCTTTTAACTCGGGAACTTATAATCCAAATCCGATAGATCAAAGTCCGAACCTATTGACCTATATATGTACTTTTATTCATACAATTATAATTCTAAAATAGTTCTATTCAAATTTATATTATTAATGAATATACTATTGACACATGTGATTTTTTTTACTATTTTTCAAGATAAAATAATGACAAAAATGTATACTAATTAATAAGAAAAAATTGTAAGGAATATAAAAAGAAAATCACTTCAATTTCCTTATTCGTATAAGGATATATAATTGAGTAAGATATTAAATGTACATAAGGAAATTGGATAAGATATCAAGAAGATATATAAGTTATTTTTTGAAATTCAATGCAAAAATTAAAATCATTATTTTATTTAGGATTGATGACGTGGCGCAAATTTTAACAAAGACTTGGGTTCCGCTTTATACTATATTATTATAGTAGATAGATAGATATTATTCTATATATATTAGATATCGAGTTATTTAATTAATAAATCGATCCAAATATATAATTTTCAACCTTATCATTATACCCGTTTAATTTAACAAATATATAATTCAATCTTTTTATTTTTTACCCATTTAATTAAGAATCATACTAATATAAGTTTTTTTTTTTATAATTTTAGTATAAGATTAAAAAAAAAAACTAAAACACCATATACAAAGTAATAAATAAATAAATAATACCCCGTCCGTTTGTGGGTGGATTGATAGTCGATCCAACGACTGTCACTCCACCCACAAATGCATCTATACCGTTCGTTTCGCCACTAATGAACTGATACGGACCCGATGTGGATTTCTCGTATGTTAACTACGTAGGAGGGTTCCCGTGATATCTGCTCACAGAGGTCTCCGTGATATTTGCTCACAGACCGTGGTTTGCTCCCATGGAGATTTCCGTGATATTTGCTCACGGACCGTGATAACCGGCCACTCACGGAGGTTCCCGTGATATTTGCTCACGGACCGTGGTTTGCTCCCACAGAGTTCCCGTGATATTCGCTCACGGAGGTTCTCGTGATATTTGCTCACGGAGGTTCCGGGATATTCGCTCACGGACTGTGATATTTGCTCACGGAGGCTCAAGTGATATTTGTTCACGGACCGTGATATTCGTTCACGGACCGTGATATTTGCTCACGGAGTTCCCGTGATATCGCTCGGGGGGACCATGATATGAGCAAATATTTTTTAGTTATTGTTCATAAAACTTTACGTAATTACTTGAAGACAAGATAAGTTATTTTTTATCTTAAATTACGTAGTTGCTAGCAGATTGTTTTCTATACAAGAGCTGTACTAAAATCGTATTAAAATTTCGAAAAAATACTCAATGGTTAAGTTATTAAGTTTGAGACTTAATGGCATTGAGCCATATAATGGAAACAAAAAAAGTTTTAATATTTGGTTTATATTTAACATTCGATTTTAAGGGTCTTATTTATCGCCACGGAGTGACAAATAAAAAACTCAAATTAAATTTATATAATATATATATATATATGTGTGTGTGAAGACCTCACATAATATTATTGTTTATTACTTTTTAATCCAAGAATTTATCTTCCTGTTGCCTAATACTAATATATATTGAGGTAATTTATATTTATTTTTTAAATGGAAAGTAAATTGCATATATATATGAACTTAAATTATGTACGTACAAATTGAATTAATAGTTTTGATTTAAATTAATTACGTCCTTGGAGCCAGAACCGTCGGTCCGGTTCCGGTTGCGTACGATTCTAGGTTCGGCCGATTTTGACCCGGTTCCCCAATTCCAATGGAACCGGACCCAGGTCTAGGTTCACGTCATCAATGTTATCGGTAATTTAGGCCAAATCATCATGATTTTCTTACAAGCTTAAGTTGACCAATCGGTGAAGAGAGTTGATTATGTTATACTTCTGTTTGACACTAATATTTTTGACCGACATGAAGACGAATGAAAATTTTATTTTTTCATTTTAATGATAAAATGTATATTGATATTTAAACAATTTTTTATATGCAATGTAAAAGTTAGAAACATGACATTAAGTCATAGTGTTCATAGATCATATTTAAATTAATATATTACGTTTTTCAGTTACAGAGTTATCAAGTATCGGACTTAACTAGGTTCACTCCATCAAATTCAATATTGCTCTACATAGGTTCGTATCAATAAAGTTAACCAATTGATCGTTTCTACATGTTACAGTTTTCACCATACTTATTGATAAAATTTAAATTATTTATATATTTAGTTTACATTACGTACTCATATCATATATAAATTAATATATTTAAACGTTTATTTATAAAATCCCCGGGCAAGGCCCGGGTTATAACTAATATTTGATTAAACGCGATTCTCCAATGTATATTTTTGACCTATCAAATTGAACTAACATGGTCAACTATTATTTCGATCAAAATAAAACATGGTCAACTATTATTAACGTATAGTTTTTTTGGTTGAAATTATTAATGTATAGTTGAATTAGCTTTCGACCAAAAAAATGTATAACAAAAATTATTAATGTATATTTAGACTTGGTTGAAATATTTTCGATCGTTATATCATCGATTCCACCGGAAAACTTGTCGGAAAATGATTCTAAATCGTTTTTGGTTAATTTCGTGATAGTTCGGATCATTGATAATGATTTTCAAACATAGGATTATTTTTGGTTGAAAGTTGATACTTGTGATTATTTTGAGTCATTTTTCCAAAAAAGAAAATGTATAGTTGAATTAGCTAAAGTTTGTTTTGAACCAGCCAAATGCAAAGTCACAAGGACTAGCGCGCTTTGTTTTGAACTTCAAACAGCTAGTCTTTTAGGTTAAAACACTGTTGCTTATGGTTAAGGTCTTTTTACCATAGTTTTCGGAATGTTGTGAGAATCGGGATTTTTGGATCGTATCGTAGAATTGAATCGTTGGAATTATAAGATCTTATATTATAACTAAAAAATATACGATAACCTAATATATTTTATATTTTCTTATATATAACGTATGAAATATATAAATATTATTTGTTTGATGAGTAAAAATATTTTAAGATGAATGAGCCAGGTTAATAATTTAATGGAAAAGAGACATAAACTTTGAGCTTAGTAATAATATATAAATATAATAGTGATTGTTTGGGATATATACCAAGAATTGTTTGTAGGATCGTTAGAGTCGTATGTAAAATCAAAATCAAATTAGAACTTTATTTTAAAGCATTTAAGACCCTAGTTTAGTAAGATCCTACCTAGGATCGTGGATCGGTTTATGACTTTTGGGTCGTAAAATCGTTAGAATCGTATGATCGGGTCGGGATTCTAATAACATTGGTTTTTCCTACAAAAAAACTTCAGAAATTCTGTTATATATGTAAGCAAACAAATGAATTAACAATAGAAAAAAGTGAAGTATCCTGCAAAAAATTAAACTTATACAAATTAAAACATGATGATTTTTGGTAACTGGTCTCAAATGGTGACAATAATGAGGCAAATGGACCATGCAGTGAAATAATGAGGTAAATAAGCTTTTTTGGTGACAACTACAAAAACATATATGCCAGAACATGACGTCATCACACCCAAACTTGTCACCACCAACATGTTAACGTATATGAACTTGTCACCGGGTACTATAAATTCCCCTCCCCTCACGTAAAAAAACCCCCATACAAAAACTTGTCATCGCGTTTAAACTTGTCACCTCTCTAACTAGTAACACCAGTATTGCACTCTAACTTGTCATCATCACGTACAAAAACTTGTCACCTTACCTAGAACCACCCCAAAATGCATTTAAACTTGCCGACAAAATTTATTAGCAAGCCCCATGTGGGATTTGAACCCACATTATCGTACGCTAAGCACGTTGCTCTACCATTTGAGCTGCTAGGCTATCATTAAAGGTAATATAGAAAAACTTATCATCACCTAGGAATCAAAGTTGTCATCAACTACAAAATGTGGTGACATGTTAAACCGAAAACCCTAGATCAAGTACAAAATGAACTTCCAATATACGTAAAAAAATGAAAAGATGAGAGAGAAAATGGGGGGTTGAGTGTTTTATAGAGCAAAAAAGCCCATTTACCCCATTAATTACAAGTTGAGCTTATTTCCCCCATTTTGTCACCAAAATCGCCCCCCTCACCCAATTCCCTCTTAAAACATTGAACTTCCAATATACGTAAATTTAACTTTTAACATGTTAAAAATGAACTTTTTGTTTATAGAAATTGAATTACCACATATAAGGGTTCTAATCGTTTTTTTGTAAAAAAGAGTTTTTTTAATCTTTTTTATATTTATTTTAGTTTTTATTTTTTTATATATTTTAAAATTTTGTTTGTTTTATTTTTCATAAAAATGTAATAATATAAAAATGAACTCTTGTAAGATAAAAATTTAACTTATTGGAAAAAAACTCATACAAAATGAAAAATTGAACTCATAGCATATATAAAATGAACTTTTAATATTAAAATATGAACTCTTAGTATACAAAAAATGAACTATCTTATTTATGTACTAAACTCAGTATTTTGTAGGAAAAAATATTTTTGAAATAATGAAATATCAAAATAAAATTATTTATTTTAGTGAAAATCAAATTATATAAAAGACCGATTGACCGAAAACCACCCGTATAATAGGCCATATTGCCCTAAACCACCCCTTATATACCTATTTACCGAAAACCACCCATATACCCCCTTCCGTCAAAAAACGATCACCCCATCTGGATTTCCCGTTAAATGTCCGTGAACGCGCGCGTGCAGTGCGTCTTTATACTATAATTTGATTTCTTTTTACCTTTTTTTTATTTGTTAAATCTTTTTTTTTATGAAAAATCCTAAAATGTTTTATACGGTAGAGGATGGAGTGGGCAGGGGGAGACGGGCGGTGGGGGAGACAGGGCAGGGGTCAGAGATCTTGCGGCCGCGGACGTAGTCGGAGAGGACGACGAAGGCACTGTCGAAGGCGGAGTTGGGGAAGCGGAGGGCGTCGGCGTGAGGCGGAGTTCCAAGCACATCCGTCGACGATGGAGACATCGGCCGCCTAGGGGACGGGGGCCAGGAGAATGACTTGCTGAGCCTTGGCCGCGGTTTCAGGGGGCGTTCACGGCGGGGAGGCGGATCGGCCTGTACGTCAGCGGCGAGGAGGAGATGGGATCCGGAGGAGTTAGGGTTTCATATTTGGGCAGGTCGACGGTGGAGTTCAGGTTTTGAATCGCGGGAGTTCCAGATCTGGGCTGAGGCGGAAAAGGGAACAAGTCGGAGTTTGGGATCGCGGCGGAAGTGCGGGGCGGAGGCCGAGCAGAGGCGGGAGCGGCCAGCGTGTGTAGATGGAGGCCGGCGAGAGGTGAGCGAGCGAGAGTGAGGCTGGGGGTGAGAGAGCGGGTCGTCGGGGACTGGTCGCCGTCGGGAGTCGCCGGCGAGCTTGGGCAGACATCTCAGATCTAGAGATTTGGAACGGAGGAGGCAAAGAAGGAGGGGGTGGTCGGGGGGATATGCGGCTTGGAGTACAGATATGGAAGGAAGGAGGTGAAGCAAGAGGGGTGAGGGGGACCATAAAGATAAAGAAAAAAGGAAAAAAAATTAGATATGGAAGTTTAAAGACGCGTTACACGCGTGCGTTCACGGACATTTAACGGGAAATCCAGATGGGGTGGTCGTTTTTTGACGGAAGGGGGTATATGGGTGGTTTTCGGTAAATAGGTATATACGGGGTGGTTTAGGGCAATATGGCCTATTATACGGGTGGTTTTCGGTCAATCGGCCTATATAAAAATTGAACTCATATATAGAATCCAATAAAAGATAAATTGTAAGACTAGTCGTGAAGATTAAAAAATAATCTAGACCATCTATGAAATGATAAAGAGGTAAATCCAATGAATGAGGTTACTCCTCACTACAAGGAGTTGTCCTCACTATAAGGCTAGTGCTCACATGAGCCAAAATCTATTAATATTTAGAGAAATTTGCACTAAACCACCCGTTACATAAGCGAATTTACACTTAACTACCCGTTATACAAAAATTTGTTTTAAATCACCCAAAACTTCAATTCCGTTAACAAATAGCCACCCATGGCGTTATTCCATCAAAAAATCTGTTAAATCACGTGATTTGACCATTTTGCCCTTCATTGACTTTGACCAAGGCCAAACCCACCTTTCTTCTTGACTTCTCCTACCTTCAGCTCCCGATTTTTCTACATCTGAGACATAAGAACACCGGCCAAACCCCGGCGCTCGTCATCTCTCTCACTCCGCGCTCGAACTCGCTCCTTCTCACCGGCTCGGCCCACTCGCCGCCGCAAAATCGCTCCAAAACACCGCGTTTCGAACCTGGCGAAGATCTGGAGATGGCATTCTAGATTTCGCTCCAAAACTCGCCACCGCAAAATCGCTCCAAAACAACGCTTTTGTACCTTCGGAGATGGCATTCTGGATTTCGGTGCACTTAGCGACGACGTTCTGGTCGTTAACCCCTTCCTCCTCTTCAATTAAGTAGTCATTGTAGCCGTTCTTACTCGCGCCGACGCCGTTGTTAGAATGAGGCCTCTCCGGCGAGAGCTTGACCTTGGAAACAAGCACCCATTGGACAAGCGCAAAGGCGATTCCGATGACGGCGCATACCGGAATGATGACCTCAGTAGCTAGATCCGAAAGCTTGGCAGCTGGCTCACTCGCAAAATTGGCGGAAAGAAACCCTAATTTTTGTACAGAGAATGGGAAAAGATTGAGCGAGAGAGGAGGCTGATCCACATTTGTGTTGTTCTGTTGGATTGTTTTTGGTTGTTAGGGTTTAGATTGGCGATTCTTGGGATTTGGGGGAATTTTCGGCAAATGATCTATATGGTGATGAGTTTAAAAGATTTTTCCTGGATGCAATGTACTTTGTGAGGATTGAAGTTTTGGTTTGAGCATTACACAGTGATCAATTGAATATGCAGAATTATTGTTTGAGTTCTTTTCTAATTGCTCCATTACTTTCAGCATTAAGGAGTTGTTGATCATTCTATGTATTTGATGAGATATGCTTCAACTGTGTAATTTGTAACTGGAAATTGTTTCCCAATTTGATGGCTTGAACCATGAATCTGCAATTTACAAGTCAAATCGTGCTTAAGCAATGCCAGAGTTGTGGTTCTTATGAGATTTGGGAGGGTGAGCTGGCACAATGAAAGAGGAAGGTTGGTCTATTGACCATTTTTTGAGGGTATAATGGTCAAATCGGGTGATTTAACGGATTTTTTGACGGAATAACGCCATGGTGGCTATTTGTTAACATAATTGAAGTTTTCGGTGGTTTAAAACAAATTTTTGTATAACGGGTGGTTAAGTGTAAATTCGCCTTTTAACGGGTGGTTTAGTGCAAATTTCTCTAATATTTATACATATATATTTACACTTATTCATCTACTCAATTATGATTCTAATACTACATTGATCAATCAGGCATGAATACTGTTATTATAACCAAATTCACATTGAACTTGGTACTTCCATTCAACGAATTGCATTGAAAAAAGTAATATCTTTTCTGAAAACATGCATAAAATTAAGTGTGGATTTTCTACTAGGTGTGTGTGAGAGAGAATACTATAAGATAGCAATATTTGAAAGATTTTTTTAATCTTAAAATTTGAGATTTAATTTTTTTTTTTATGAATTCAATATTTTCTCTTTAGGGTTTAGTTTCCTTGTTCAGTATACTTATAATATGTCCTTAAAACACATGTAAAAAAGCCATAATACCATATATGTAAGATACAGTCAAACCTCTATAAATTACTACGTCCGGGACCGGAGTATTTTATTATTTTATAGAGATATTAATTCATCGATAAATTAATAAATATTAATCTATAGAGATTGTAGCGATAAGAATATTCCAATTAATTATTATCTTATGTAACTAATATAAATTTAGGAAAATTACTCTAAAATAATACCAATTATTTCCATTAAACCAAAAATAATACCAACTACAATAGAATCATATTTTACTAAGTTTTGAAAGTTCTCTTAGTTATGTATATATGTAATTTTTCATATGAATATTAATTTATGATTTTATTGGGACCTTATATTTCTATAGTGGTTTTTTAATAATTTATTATCTTATTATCTTATCGAAAATCGTCAAATTTTACACTAGCCCAAGTCGGGACCGGAGAAAAATATTAATTTACCGTGTTTATTAATTTATCGAGTACTAATTTTTGGAGGTTCTACTATACATGTAAATTAGTTGCTTTAATAAGGTGCATAAATATAGTTTGAGATTAAAACAATATAGTCTAAAATCAAAAAAATGCAAGAACACTTAAGTATGCAACCTTGAGCTCAAAAAGTGTTCAACTTCATGGTGTTCTCCTGAGTTTGAATGAGAAATAATCTCCATGCATATAGTAAGAGCATGGTAGCAGATTCAAACAAACTATTTAAAAAGAAATCAACCAAAGTTCCAAAACCATTCATGTTGACTTGCTGTCACTATTCTCAGTACTAACTCTCTTGATCAAAATCAGATTCATCATCTCCTTCCGGTTCTTGGAGACCATCGCTCTCGACTTTTTCATCATTAGCACTTATGTAGACCATTTCTTTGTCTTTGTAATCACCTTGATCTCCAGGGTTGATGGGCTCAGTAGTCTCCATTTCTTGATCAACAACATTGTTGTCATCGCTCTCGTTTTTTCTATTAGAAGCCCCTACGTAGCCCATCTCTATGTCGTCTTTGTACTGATTCTCATCACTAGAGCTGGTGCTTGTCAGGTTGTTACTATTCTCCATTTCTTGATCAGAAATAGCATTGTTGTCATCGCTCTTGTTTTTTCTACTAGCAGCCCCTGCGTAGCCCATCGCCACGTCATCTTTGTACTCATCCTCATCACCAGAGCTATTGCTTGTCAGGCTGTTACTGTTCTCACTTTCTTGATCAGAAATAGCATTGTTGTCATCCATCTCGTTTTTTCTATCAGGAGCCGGCCTTACGTAGCCCATCTCTATGTCGCCTTTGTACTCACGGTCATCCTCATCACTATAGCTGTTGCTTGTCATGCTGTAACTATTCTCACTTTCTTGATAAAAAATAACATTGTTGTCATCATCACTCCCGCTTTTTCTATTAGGAGCCCTTACGTAGCCCATCTCTATGTCGCCTTCTGGTTCTTGGGCATGATCCTGATCACTAAGAACTTCGCTGCTAGCTGATTGCGCTGACTCAGGGTTGTGATCACCATCACTATGAGTAGTGGACTGATCAGTTGGATCATCCGCTACTGTTTTAGCAAATTCAGTTGCAATTGCTCCACAGCATATGAACACCGCGGTTAGCAAACTACACAGAAACAAACCAAAGTAACATGAGACCTTAATCCCATCAATGGTGTTATATATGTTTACGTATATATATGTTGGTTGTGGGCTTCCCTTCCGAGGGTAAGAAATGAATAGAATCACCTTCCCAAATGTAGCTTCCCTTCTGATGCAAGTGGGCTTATAATTGTAGACAACATCAAACCCAAAAAGCTAAATTTAGCTACGAATTGTGGTCCTTTAAGTTGCATAAACCATGCCGTGCATGCCTTCATTATCCCAAAGCAGATAATGCCCTAATGCATAGAAATCAAACTGTGTTCAAGTACGTTTCACTTGATCGGCACAATCCTGTACGTGTCTGTTATACATGTCTTTGTAATGACACAATCCTAAACAGATAATGCCCAGAGAGAGAGAGAGCATATATTCCAAACCCTAAAACCCTAAAACGGTGTTATTCCAAATCCTAAGCACATTCCCGCTCTATGATTAGATTTCCTAAATTATTCCAAACCCTAAAACGTATATTAAACCCAAATACATATCACGGTACTTGTAACATTTAAGACTTTGCCAAGCTTAACTACTTGTAAAATTTATTGTAGCTTGTTTAATTTTTTTTTTTTTGGTCAGAAAACGGGAAACCCCTGCGATTAACTTAGAAAGAAACTAGTTTCCCTCCGGGGAGGGTACAAGATCCGCATCAATAAGATGCTCAATACAACTAGGAATGTAATCAAAGGATAAAAAAGAAACATTAAAACTAAGAGCAAAGTTTGCAAGTTTGTCTGCCACCACATTCGCCTTTCTACTGATGTGCTCCATACGGATAGAACCCGGGAAAGAGGAATGGCCCTTTGACACCAAGACACCAGCTGGATGTCCCGCCTATATGCTTGATCGGTCTTCTGAATCGCCGAGTAGGCCACAAGCGAATCCGACCGGATGACCACACGAGAGAAGCCCCTGTCCTGAGCAAATTGAATCCTGTGCTTGATCGCCCATAATTCAGCCGTCGTGGCCAAGCAATGACCACACTTGAAGACGAAAGCTGAGAGGAAGGACCCCGAGTGATCACGCAGCAATCCTCCGCCACCAGCAGCTCCCGGATTCCCCTTGGAAACCGCGTCCACGTTCAGCACCACCCAGCCCACCTCCGGCGGCGTCCAAAGGATCGGGGGGGAGGAATTACCTATAGGGGTTCCGCCGTGAAAACCTAAACCAGGCAGTTTCACAGAAGCCGTAGAAAAGGCCTCCGAGAGGGTGACCACTGTCTTTGAGAGCCGCTCAACTTCATCAACTTGATTAAACACAATGCCATTCCTGATTTTCCAAGTTTGCCAAACCATATTGGCAAAGGTGGTGCTCCAGGCATCACATTTAGATATATTCAGCAGAATCCAATCTTTAACGTCCGAACAAGAGAGGAATGACACAGGTAAAGCGTTTCCACTCAAGGCCCCCCACACCTCCTTGATCTTCCGGCAATCCCTGAGCAAATGCAAGGGTGTCTCCGGCAGTGAGCAACGAGGGCAAGCATCGGATTGGGCAAGGTGGCGGTGGAATCGAACAGAGTTGCACAGGACAGCTTCATGGGCCAGCAAAAATAGGAAATGGCGAGCTCTTTGTTGCACAGGAGTCTTCCAAATGGCTTTCCAAACTCGATGAGCCGGCACCGGGGAAGGACCATTAGAGAGAGCAAAAGCCGAGGCGGAAGAGAAAGCCCCGGAACTACTAGGATGCCAGATAAAAGAATCATGAGCCCCCTGGTCATTATCTAACGCCACAGATTGCAGATGGTTGCAGAGAGATGGAGGCAAGAGAGCTGAAATAGCCTGCCAATTCCAACCGGACCCATCCCAATACTCAGCCACCGTAGCAGCCAAATGCTCCTCGTCTAGTGGTTGCAAGGCCACTTCCGCCAGGGGCTTATCAATCAGCCAAGAATGTTGCCAAAAGAAGGTCGATTGGCCGTTTCCAACCGCCATCCCGAGACCCTTCGACAGCGTTTCGGCCCCATGAACTATGCCCCTCCACATGTATGAGGATCTCGGACGCTTAATAATCATGTCGATATCAAGGCGGACTCCACAATACTTTCCCCGGATCACCCTACTCCACAGATCCGATGGGCAAGTGAGGAGTCTCCACCCCAACTTTGCCAACAGAGCTGCATTTGATGCTCTCATAGAGCGTAGGCCAAGACCACCATCCTGTTTAGGCTGGGCAATCTTCTCCCAACTCAAGAGGTGAATCTTCCGTTGGTTTTCCGTTGATCCCCAAACAAAGTCTCGGATCTGCCGATCAATAGCATCACACAACGATCTAGGAACCAGAGTAGACTGCATAACATACAAAGGCAAGCTCCCAAGGACCGAATTGGCCAAAGTTACCCGACCGGCTGCCGAGAGGGTCTTCGCCTGCCAACCTCGAAGACGAGAAGAGACTTTCTCAAGCAGAAAAGCATATCGATCAGTAGTCATACGGCTACAGCTCGTCGGAACACCCAGGTAATTCCCAAACTCTGTCACTATTGGTATAGCAAGAATCCGAGAGATATCCTGCTGGACCGAAGCAGCCACTTTCCGGGAAAGCACCCAGCTTGTTTAATTTTTTTGGTCGGATAAAATTTGTTGTAGCTTATATATGTCTTAAGCCATCTAGTTAACGGTTAAGCTCCTAAAGGTCCACAACCAAAATTAAAAAACATTAACTTCTTTCCTTAATTACTTTTCATCAGTATGTATACATTAAAACACTGAAAATACTTCTTTAAAAAAAAAAAAAACAATCAACTGCCCACCTTCATATATGATCAGTGAGAACATATACATGCATATAGATAGATAGAACTAACATGTGCAAAGTCGATCTACACAAAAATTAAATCATGACTTATAGTTATAACTTAATTACAATTAACTATATTGATATATATGAATTCTTAATAAAACACGATTGCTAAAACGGTAATCTTTTTCAAGAAGAGCCAAGGTATGAGTATAAATACCAAGAATAACACAGCCAAGAGTCCCTTATTCCAACCCAGCTGCCATTGCTCCCATCTGTGATCGAGGCTTAAGGCGCATATGCTTGCTATGACTGCACCTATGAAGGTGCTACATATGACGCTTAAATGATGAAAAGGAATGTTCTCCAGGTTCGAGTCTCTTTCACCCTACAAGCAAAACACCCCAATTAATTAATAACATGTATGATCGATATATGGAGAGGATATAGTTCATGCACATATATTTGTTACAAATTAAGTACAGAATTTATGAAGGTAGAACACTCAATGAAGTTATATATAGCAAGTTATATATAGCAAGTAAATATATTTGTTACACACTGCATGCATTGAAGTTATATATAGCAAGTTATATACATCGATCTGCACACTCAATGAGCATTGCCTTTTGGTGCATTATCGATATATTTGAGCTCATTTGCAATAAAAAAAAAAGCTAGCATGCATGGTTGACCAAAAAAAAAAGCTAGCATGCATGGTGTATGTGCAAGGAAATTAAAGGATCGGGCAAGCCTGATTTAATCAAGTCTTAATATATATATGATGGATGCATGGATCACCTGAAAATGGGTCCAAAGAGCAGCATTCCCACAGCTTATAACAGACAAAAGTATAGCCCCAACAACCCAGCTTGCGTGGCTGCGGTCTGGTGGTGGAACCGTTGGTAGATGAGTTGAAAGCAAGACGGGGCCTTTGTAAGTGGGTGTCAGACAAACGCTAACCACAACACAAAACAGACCAAAGAACACCAACTTCCCATGGCGGGTTCTAATTGATGGCCACTTTTCCTTCCTGTACGTAGATACATATATAGAGTATTATATTGATCAAAGCTAGCTAATTAAGTAATTAAAAGCTAGTTAAAACATGCACATGGTTAGCTAGCAATATTGGATGGATGAAGCTAGCAGTTAACTGAAAGTAATTAACTCGATCACCTGGAAATAAGACCAACGATGAAGCTTATGAGCGGGCCGGTGTTGGCTATTGCTGCCCCAATCCTTGGTGGAAGGTACGCCAGATTACGGCAGTGATAGTATTCGACATGAATTCTCTGCCATTCAATTAATTAATTAGCTAGATAGCTTTCCACCCAAAAATTTACTCCGTAGTAATTAATTAACAAGCTAGGTCATATTTATTCCGTATATATATAAATGACCTAGCAATAAATGTGATTATTATTACCCGCATAATCCACAGCAAAGCAGCAAGAGCAGAGTTGTAAGTGTCAATCTGCGGTGGAATTCGCTGCAAACGCGTAACAGGCCGGCCCAAATTAAAAACCAGTGAATATAATTTCTATATATATATATATATATGTACCTAAAAATAGTAATCGACCGGATGATGATTTGATCTAGATAACCCCTGAAACTAAAATATATCAATCTCATCCGACTAATACCTAAATCAATCAATCCCTCCTCAGGCAATTAACCGCGTACTACAGATATGATGGACCCAAAATTAAGAAGACACCTACCTGATCAGGAGGGATCGGCAGCAACAGATAGCGAACAAGAGCGCAGAGGTGAAGCCGCCGAGCCAGAGGCTGTAGGCCACGATGACCGTGACGCTCATCTTATCAACTGCGGCTAGGCTGTAGAACACGTTGGCTTGTGAGAGACATAGCTGAACCACAACCAGAGCGGATCCGGCAGCAATCGTCGATACCCCCCCCCTGAGGAGTGACGGTGCTCTCTCTTTTTGGGGATACGTAACCTAACTGATTGGACGTCTCTCTTTTTAATGATGGCATACTTTCCCTTGATTGGTAGTCAAATGGACTCTGTTGATGTGTACGCCAACAAAATCGGGTAGCTTGGTCTTCTAGATGATGAATTTTTTTCAAACAGTTATCACTTCCTAGCCGACTAGCTATATAGTATTTCCAACGTCCTTTCTCTATCTAGACATTCTACGTCGGCATGAGTAAATTTAACTTTTTATTTCAAATAAAACCACCGCCCGAAAAAACATAGAGTCTCTCTTTACGGCCGGAGGAACGATTTTAGTAACTACCTGGCCTCTACCTCCAACGTTACCCGGCTTGGTAATTTCATATTAAGCTATATTTCTTTGTTTACATGTTTTTACCTAAGCTGGTACGCTTGGTATTAGTCGGGTCGGTCATTTGACATTGATTCATTCGTCCAAGTCTATTTTTTCGTCAGTTTTTATCACATTCAATCTTATATCTTATCTTGTGATAAAATCATTATTAATTTAATGTAAGAATTCTATAAACCAACAACAACAACAACAATAACTCAGTGCATTTCCCTTTACGAGGACACTGGTACACAGGCAGGGGGTGGATACCGAAACTCGCATACCGGTAAAAAAAAATGGTATCCGTTTTCCCTCTTGCATACCGGTTTTGGTAAAAATTCGGTATGCGTTGTATTTTTTATTAAAAAAACATATGGTCATACCAGTTTTATGGAAGAGTGGTATCCATATTGCTAAGTCGCATACCAGTTTTTGTTGAAAACCGGTATGCTAATCTTGTAGACGGATACCAGTTTTATAGAAAACGGGTATTTGAGAAAAAGAAAAAACTAGGGAAAAATGGAAAACCCGAGGGTTTGCAATTGGCTCTTCGGCGTACGGGAATTAGGGTGGATCTCTCACTTATACACTTTGCAATTGCCTCCTCCTCCCTCAGTCCCGAATCTCCGCCTCCCTCTGCCCCTCTCGGAAGCCGTCTCGCCACCTCTGCCTCACTCGGAAACCATCTTGCCGCCTCTGCCTCTCTCGGAAACCATCTCGCCGTCTTGCTATCTCGCCGTATCGGAAACTGTCTCGCTCCTCGGGCCTCAACCTTCTCCGGCGTTCGAAGTTCGGCATGCAACGGCAAGACTCGATCGCCTCGTCAAAATCGGCTTTAAATCTCTCTGAATCGCTCTGAATTTCGGTCTCTACGGTATGTTTCAACTCAATTTTCGTTGGTTTAGGGCATCGGTGTTTCTTTGTACGGGATCTGAGTTTTTTGCGGATTTACGTTATTGGATAATGGATATTAATTCAAAAAGATACATTGCAAACCTGTTCTTGATAGATGTAAGCGGTTATTAACGATGCTGAAATGCAACTACTTGCTCCTATGCCATCATGTTGATGTTCAAACTGCTCACTAGAATTCTTGTTTTGATTGTTCTTTGTGACTTTGTCCATCTTTGTTTGCAGGAAAAGATCCTGGTAGCTACTTTTGGCACGGGAGAGACGACAAAACAATTTGTGAACTAAATCCAAAGGTTAAACATCTAAGACAACTATGATTTACATCAACTGTCTATTCTATAATTCTACTTCAAGTTAGTATTTGTATAAGATTTGAACTGCATATTTAATATATAAACCCACGCTACTCTGCTGAAGAGTCCTTTAATTTGGGACTCTATTGGCGTGTAGGAAGCAAATATGTGGGACTATGTATGTTTTTCAAACTCCTAGGAAGCCTCACTATCTGGACATTTACCTAAGTGCTTTCTTATAATAATCAAAGCCTTGGCTCTTTGATTCCTTACATGCACTATAATAGTGTAGAACAAATCATCATTTATAATCACATTTGTTGAGTTGAATTGTTAGTGGACAGATCAATGTAAAAATGAACCATTTAGAGGAGTGATTGTGGATAGAAAAAAGAGATTTGTCTAGGAGTGGGATTTGTTTGGTCATTAATTACTAGCCTTTTGTACGCTCACATTCTGTATGGCTTGGCTTTCCAATTCACTACTAGTATTTAATTTGAAGAATACTAGAGATTTCTAGCTACCAAGTTTTCATGACGTGTCAATGTCATATCAGTATTGTATTGTTGTTTTTTTCTTCTAGTGTTTGCAGTTGTGCAAGATTTATGACAATGTTTAAACTTGTAGGATGCCTAGGCCGTTAGAGAAACCTCTAATTAATCTCTGATCTGTCCACCCATAAGATGCTTTCAAATGGTGGAGGCATAAGATGCTTTAAGAGCATCTTTTAGTAAAAAATCACTGTACATCTCGCGCCATTGCTTCCAAGTACTTACTTACTCTGTCCTCATATGCTAATAATGGCTTTTGTTTGTTTGATTTTTTTTCAAGGGAGGATTGGTCGGCCATGGCCGTATCCTTGTCTTCCAACCTCGTCAAGCTATACTCTCCGGAAACCGGACAATTCCTTGGCGAGTGTAAAGGCCATGGCGCTACGATCAACCATATCGCCTTCTCCACGCCAGATTTGTTGCATTCCTTCTCCTCCGATGACACACTACGACCCTGGGACACCAGAACCTTCCAACAGGTATTCAATTGAAATAGCATTGGTTTTGTTTCGAGTTTTGTCGATGAACTGGTGTATCTCTGTTGCAGGTGTCGATGATTAATGCAGGTCTTTCATAAGAAGTCTTCAGCTTCTCATTTGCCAGGAGGCAACCTTCTTGCTGGCGGATGTAAATCTCTGGTAATCATATCATGAGCTAATGAGTATAAATTTGTTGGATAGGTTTTTTAGTGACTTACATGAAGATACATATGTATTTGTGGAGAGATCTTTTTGAGTGAGCTGCAGGCCAATATCAAAGAGCCTCATTGGAAGACATAAATTAGCATTATAATATGCGGATTATCTAGGTGTATCCTGCATTTTGTTATAACAATGGTCTTTACTTCTTAAAGATGCATTGCAACTTGTTTGTTCTAAAGATTTTTAGCAATGTACTTTCTGGTTGGAGCGTAAATTTAATATAAGTTTGTTTACTCCATTGCCTAATTTCTTAAATTTGTCTATAAACTCCAAGATGTCCAAGAGTGGTACTTTTTCGAGAGGAGTTAACATATCTGATATTTAAAATGTAATTAAAAAATATATTATGCGTTTAATTTTTCCTAGATACCATTTATTGTAAAACTGGTATCCGTGTTTTGAGAAAAATGAGAAAACATAGATACCGGTTTTTGGAATGAGTGGTATGCATTTAAATCATTCTGGATACCACTTATTTTAAAACCGGTATCCGTTTTGGAAGAAGTGAAAAAAGAGGAAACAACATAGATACCGGTTTTTCAAAAAACTGGTATGCGTTCGTTTCACATACCACACAATTAAAAACCGGTATGCGTGTGGTAGATACCATCTCCATTTATACCAGTACGAAAACCGGTATCCGTGTCATATAAAATCCGGTATCCACCCCCTACATGTGTACTAGGATGGAGGCACCCCTGGCTAACGCAGAGGGGGGCGTCCTAAAGACCCAAACAGAAAATCACAGAAGAGGAAACATATTGACCCGAGCAGAAGACCCACCCAAGCACAGAGTACGAAAAACAAGCAAAACAAAACAAGGCAAAGTCACACAACGCCGCAAACTAAAGCATGCCGGTGAAGGCAGGATCTAGCCATCCATCATACGAATCTTCTCTCTACACCTATCCTTGCATACTGCCAACTCTGTCGAAATCCTCAAGTGACTGACATCTTGCCTTATACTGTACATCCAACGCTTTCTCGGTCGACCCCTTCCCCAGCGAAAAACTCCCAAGTCTAGATTTTCCCACCTACCAACTAGCTCCTCTAGGCCTCTCATTTGAATATGCCAAAACCACCGCAGTCTCGATTCACAAAGTTTATCCTCTGAGATGGTTACTCCCACCCTACTCCTGATCACTTCATTTCTAATTCTGTCCATCAATGTGTGTCCACTCATCCTTCTCAACATCCTCATCTCGGCTACTAAAAGCTTCCGTTCTTGGGCCTTTGTGGTGGCCCAACACTCTGCTCTATAGAGTATGGTTAGTCTGATCACCGTCTTGTAAAACTTTCCTTTCAGCTTTAGCGGAATCTTTCTATCGCACAAAACCCATAACGCCACTCTCCACTTCGGCCAGCCTCTTTGGATCCGATGCGTAATATTATCATCGAAACCCCTATCACTCTGTAAGACCGACCCCTTGATATCTGAATCTCTCTTTTTTTTGAAACAATTTCCCCTCCTAGCAACACATCATCACTTTTTTTTTTTGAGCAAAACACATCATCACTTAGTTCTACACCTAAGTTGAATGAAATTATTTAATTTTGAATAAGAATTAATGAGAAATAGTACAATTTGAATCAAATGCATAATTTTATTGAATTGCAAAAAGATAATCTAATTCAATAGAAACAATAAGATACTATATATATAGTATATAGATTATTAATCATGATAAAAAAAATATTGCACTAAATATAATTGAATTTAATTACATGTATTTAATGATAAAAATATAAACTTAAGTAGGTAAGACTTTTCAAGCTTGTTTCTGGAAGAAGAAAAAAAACAGAAAAAGGCAAATGAAATCGCATTTGATAACAGATTCACGCATACAAATATCCATTCATGCCACCAACCAGATCACTGGTTAGTGGTTAGTACGGAGTAACAAAAATCTACGCTACCAACCAACATAAATCCTAAAAATAATTGCTTATAACATCTAGACCCGGCAGAGAGTGACCCGGACCCGAAACCCGAACCGAACTGACCCGACCCGAACCCGAAATTTGACCCGAATAACGAAAAATGAATCATCCGAACATGACCCAGACCCGAACCGAACCCGAACTGAACCGAAATGACCCGAACCGAAACGACCCGAATAAAATGTAAACCGAACTGACCCTAACCCGAACTGACCCGAACCCGAACTGACCCGAACCCGAAGTGACCCGAACCCAAACTGACCCGAACCGAACTGACCCGAACTAAATTGACCCGGAGTAACCCGATCCGAAGTGACCCGATCCAAAACGACCCGAACTAATTCTGACCCGAAGTGACCCGAAATCATCTAAACTAAATCTTAAGAGTATATATACTATTAAAAATATAATTAAAGACTAAAAAGTAATGATATAAAATATTAGAATAGTGGTGCATAAACAATGTATAGCAAAAGACCGAACAAGTACATCTACACTATTAATAACAACCAAATTGTGTCTTAAACGTTTCACTTATCAAAAACAAGTTCTAATGATTAAACAAACAATAATCATTTCATTGTTTCTCATGTCTTAGAGAAAAAAAACACAATAAACACAAAATGAAAACCCAGCATTTTTTCTTAAACAACAAGCTCTCATTATGTAATCTTTGTTCTCAAATGCTGAAATGCAAACATACTATCAACCATATTTGTTCCAATCCACCTCAGAACCGATGTTTTCTTCTTCATCCACTGTTACAAAATAATAAAATAAATAATTTATATTGTGAGTCAAGAAAACATAACTACACATAATTAGAATTAAAGGGAAAAGAAAATTAAATGACTTAATGAACATGACTTACCATCGTAGGCATAGAGCCAGCTCCGAGAAGTTATCAAAGCCTCCACATTTTTTGGAAGGATAGACCATCGCCACTTGTTCAAAACCCTACCTCCGATACTAAATGTTGATTCAGAAGCTACCGTTGTTAGAGGAACGGTCAAAATATCTCTAGCTAAGTGAGAAAGCTTCCCATATTTCATCTCATTTTCCTTCCAAAATTCAAGGACATTGAAAGGTGTACTTTGATCTTCATCAAGTATAGGATCTTCAAAGTACATATCCAGTTGGCTTCTTCTGAAAACATTATATGTTGACTTTTCAAGAATAATTTCCTGAAATTAGAATAGACATGAAGTTAATAGTGATTTGCAAAGTGCAATATTTCCATTAAAATTTTCTCACAAGATACAGACATTATACATACAAGAATGTTACACATCAAACATGCAAGGAAAAACAAAACAAAGTAAAGTAGGACATTTTAAACATGTTAAAATAAAAACTTACAGCAAAACCAAACTTGCGCTTGCGGTTACTTGACGTTTCAGCCCTTGGCTGGTTCCTTGATGTAGGTGATTCAAGTGATGTGTTTTTTTCCGGTTGATCATACTCTTCATACAACTTCTGTAGCTTGTATATCACATCAGTATACTTCAAAATAGCAGCTTGTTCATCATCAAAGAGGCTATCAAAACAGTGTTTCAGAACTTGCTTCTTACGACGAGGATCAAGAAGTAAAGCAAAAGCAAATAGAGTATTGTAGTCTTGACCATCTGAACTGAACCAGTACTTGTCAAATTTCTCCTTCATTGATCTAGCCATATCACTTAAATTCCAGTCATCACTTTTAACCAGCTCATTTAAAAGCATAGCAATCCTCCAAACATTCTCAAAATACAAATTTGCCGTTGGATACTCGCGACCGGAAAACAAATCAGTTATGTCAGAGAAGGGTTCCAAAACATCTCGGAGTTGTTCAACCATGTTCCATTCTTCTTCAGTTGGAAGATGCTTATATCCAGAACTGGAAGAACCCATGTCTATGAATGCAGCACGGTACAAAAGAGCTCTATCTAGCATAAAGTAAGTTGAGTTCCACCTAGTAGGAACATCGAGCCATAATCCCTTGGTCTCATTAATGTTTGCATTTTTCACACTGATGTTGAAGGCTCTCTTTCTAGACTCTGACCAACTCACATACTTCACACTTTCCCTTATCTTTGTGACACAATGCTCAATAATACTAAGACCATCCTTAACAATAAGGTTCAAAACATGAGCAGCACAACGAATATGAAAATATACACCTTCCTTTACTAATGAACTACTATGATTAAGTGCTTTTTTCAAGTGGTCTTGCATCTTGTCATTGCTAGAGGCATTATCTAATGTGATTGAGAAGATCTTGTTTTCAATTCCCCATTCTCGAAGTAGCTTTATCACTTCACTATACATAGCATGCCTCGTGTGTCCTGTTTCTAAATGAACAAAGTTCAACACTTTACTGTTGAGTTTCCAGCTAGAATCCACATAATGAGCAGTCAAAACCATATATCCTAATGTCTGACAAGAAGTCCACATATCAGATGTTAAGCAAATGCGACCAGGAACATCAGAAAGAGTCTGTTTCAGTTCAGCTTTCAACTTTGCATGCAATCTTAAGCAATCAGCTTTAATAGTATTTCTGCAAATAGTTTGAACCTGATTGTTCAAATATGCATGAATATCTCTGTTTCCCTCGTGTTCAACCCATGAAAAAGCGTAACCGTGCCTAATCACTGCTTTAGCTACCAATTCTCTATAGTGCATTTGATCAAAAGATGGATGTTCTTGATTGCTTTTATTCAGATATGCACTACACTTCTTAAGATGATCTTTCATATTCGTAGTGCCAAAACGTGTAATACATATAAATGAATGGTCCTTACAATGTTTGCAAAATGCTCTTGGTTGTACCCCCTCTTGTTTAAGATCAACAATATCGTATTCACGCCAAACCGCGCTTCGTCTATTCATCGCCCTTTTGGCCGGTGTGGGAGTTGCGACAGCAGTTGCAGGGATGACAGAATCATTGTTAACTATGTCTATGTCATCCGAAAATTCTGAGTCCTCTAGTGAGATATCAGCCATTGAACCTGTACACAAGTGTAAGAAAGCACATTAGTTCTCCCAACCCTCTAAGAAGTCAAAGGATCATGTGCAAAACAATACAGCTCAAATTGTGCTAAACAGTGTAACATGAAAAAACAGAACGAACTACAAACTTAAATGGACTGGCTGCTAAACAAAGTCTCTGGAAACTTCACTTGTATCTACAATACAACTTAAATTGTGCTAAACAGGAAATTGCAAAACAATAATTCCAAATTCATTTGTATCTACAAAGTCAACAATCTACAACTTCTACTAAACCAGCTACAACTTCTGACTTCTTCACATACATTTTTTACAGCTGAGCACATAATAAACATCAGGACAAGTGTATTACAGTATTACGACTAGTAAAGTACAAATTGAAGGAATTGGGAATTGCCATGAAATTGAACACACAACTACTAGTATTAACATTCCCTACAACTATTAGCAAAACCCACCATCACAAAACAAGCCTAAAAACTTTAACAAAAGAAAAGAGTAGCTGGTACCACACTGCACAAAAACTACTCTTGCTACAACATGAATGATGAAGGGTACCAAACTGCACAAAAACTCACCAGTCTGCACAAAATTGATGAAGGGTACCAAAATAGAACTACTCTTCCGAAATCAGATGGTACCACACTGCACAAAAGACCCACAAACAGTCAAACACGAGTCTGAGAAAAACCGATTGAAGTTGGGTGTAGGGTGTCGGGACTCGGGACTCAGGAGGACTGGGAGGAGAAAAACTCACCGAGGGTACTCACCCGACCGAGAGGAGCAGACTCGGGTCGGGAGGAGCAGCCGGTGACCGAGGAAGACGGGAGCGACCCAAAAAGACGGCGACCGACTGACCGAGAGGGCCGAGGAGTCGACGGGAGGCGAAGCCGCGAGCGACCGAGGGACGAGGGCGAGACGACGGGAGGCGAAGCCGCGAGCGACCGAGGGACGAAGGCGAGACGACGGGAGGCGAAGCCGCGAGCGACCGAGGGCGAGACGACGGTGAGCTGAGTGAGCGCCAACGCGGCGGGGCGCGGGCGGCGGGGCGCGGGCGGCTGAGTGAGCAGGACTCACAGTGACTGTTGAGAGATTGGGGGGGGGTGAGGCGGTGAGCTGCGCACAATGTGTTGAGTGAAGGTCCGAAGGAAACCCTAAACGTTTAGTAACCCGCCAATCAATCCTCAATTTTTTGGAAATGTGCTCGAATTTTTGAGATATCGCCAAAATTTTAGCTCAAAATTTTAATCCCTCCGTTTAATTACTTTTAAAATTTTTGAGAATTCGACTTCATTAAATTTAGTCCATCCGTTTAATTATTTTGGAAAATTTTGAGAATTCCACTTTATTAAATTTTAGTCCCTCCATTTAATTATTTTTTACGTTCTATAATATAATTATTATTTTATATTATGTTATGTATTAATTTAATATATAATATATTATATCTATTAAAATGAATTAAGTTATCACGACTGCGAATCAGGTAAACAGGTCAGATCTGGTCGAAGTCTCGGAAACATCATCACCCGACGGCCGACGCCGAAACTGAACTCGATCAGTCATTAAATTTTTCTAAGAAACCGTCTTAAAATAATTTATTAGAAAGTGACCTATGTTATAATAAAAGCATTGACATTATTACTCAAACAAGTGTGTAACTTAAGTTTAGCTTTTACATATTACAATAAGGGTTAAATATCATATTAATCAAGAAAGACTATATTTTAAAAAACATAAAGAATGATGTTTCCATCTATAACAACGTATTGTATAGTTTTAGTAGTTACAAACTTACATAGTTTAACAAATGAAATATATCATAGTATAAACGATATCTTTATAAATAGAATGGAAATAACATTATGTATAGTTTTATAAATAGAATATGGGTGATAATTGATAAACACATCCGTTTGGATCATAGAATGGAAATAACATTATGTATAGTTTTATAAATAGAATATGTATATTTTTGGCCAAACTTAGATCCGTATCCGATCCGTTATTAACTGGATATCCGATAAGAAATATCCGTTTGGATCGGATATCCGAGACTGGATATTATGGATATCCAAATTATCCGTTTTAGCATTCTTTTTCAAATAATATTATAAAAAAAAAGTAATGAATAAATAAAAGATATAACTATCCAAATTATCAAGATTTTATCGGATCGGATCGGCCGGATGGGCGGATCGGATATTTTTGTTCACCCCTACCACCAAGTCTAATCGTATCCCTAAATCTTACTTAAAACATTTGATATATCTGGGGCCCCAATTATTTGGGGGCTCTACTTCATCTAACCGATTGAACCGGGTAATTAGCCGGATCTGACACTAATTAACATAGTTAAATTGAGACGCGTATTAAAATATATAGATATGTCATAAATGTGTCAATGATATGTTATCCAATCTAACTAATGATTTATGATACAACATAAGTCTGAATGTGCCCGCAAGTATATAATACAAATAGTAATTTTTTTTTATTAACTAAGTAGAAATTACATCTAAATCTTTGTTAATAATATGTATTAACTATGTTTTATTACAAGACACATTAAAGTAGCCATTAAAATGCCCAAACTTTCTATGTTAAAAACTCATCGCTGTGGGTGGTCTTATAATTTAAAAAAAATGAATCCAAATAACACCCGAATCCGAATTGACCCGACCCGAAATGATCCGATTTGAAGCAATCCAAAAAGGACCCGAACCGAACTAGACCCGAACCGAAATGACCCGAACCGAAATGACCCGAACCCGAACTAACCCGAAATATTATGACCCGAAACGACCCGAACCCGAACTAGACCCGAACCCGAACATGACCCGAACCCGAACCGAACCCGAACCGAACCGAACAAGACCCGAAATAACTGTTTGACCCGAACAGACCCGACCCGAACGACCCGATCCGAATTGACCCGAACGACCCGAATTGCCAGGTCTATTAACATCGCTATCGCTAGAGCCAAGTTTGACCAAACGTCAACATCGTTTTGACTTTAGATTTTATCGGATCTATGTTCCATTTGACTAATATGAAAAAGTGCACCAGATCAAGTCACATCGATGACCTGTTTATCTAGAAATTCTACAATATAATACGGAGTAACATTCCTTTTTGAGTAAATTAGATGATGCGCTTGATGAGTTGATTTGCCCAAAGAGTCAACACATGGGCTTTTTACATAGATGTCATAAAAAAGAAAAAATATTTAACCCCCATCTTCGTTTCTCTCGTTCTCATTTCTCTCTCGCTCCTCCCGTAACTCCTTCGACGACGAACCTCCATTTTTCACCGCTCCTCAACAACCACCACTACCACCTTCAACCTTGGGTGCTCTTCCGTCATCGGCAAAACCGAACCGATCTCCGGAGATGCGGATTTCGTCCGCACAGAGAACGTTTGCCGATTGAGGCGGATTTACACTGTTGGACGACGGGGCTCCGGATCTGGTTGTTGGAGGCGGATTGAGGCGGCGATGAGGCGGAGGAATTGTTGGGATTGTGATTGATCCAAATAACGATCCCAAGTAGTTTTGATGATGATGGAACACTTGTGAAGTATTTAATATGTTTGCTAAGTGTTTCAGGATCAATTAGGATTGATTGAGCAAGAAACAAAAGCAGGAACAACCGACAGGAACAACCAAGGAAACAAGAGAATAGCTGAAGAGCTCGCTGATTCCTGATAGGATCATCATGGGATCAACGCAAAGGCCTGAAGCTATTTATGGAAGGTTGGATCAACGCGGAAGCTGTGCACTATATATGGAAACACGCGTGGATGGATCGGTTGAATCAATTAACGTGTCTTATGAAGATTTGTAGGATATGTTAGTTGGAGAAAGATTTTATCTTGTTTCCCAAGATAAAATAAAATCTGATTTGGTTTATATTTATATTTTTAGATAGAATCTTTCTAGCTATTAGTATAAATAGGAACCATGTACTAGGTTAATTCTTAACGAGCATAGAAAGGTTGAGAGAGTCAATTGCTGAGTGCGATTGAGAGAAAGAACACACGAAGTACTCTAGGTCAAGTTGTGTACGAGAGCTAGAGGTGTGGGTCAAGTCCGTTGAGTCGAATTACGAGTGTGTCCGACGCTGAAGGATCAAGGTCTGGGTAGAAGGTATTGTGTAAACCTTAAGATCAAGGATTCGCGTTTGTAAGTTCATACTTGGTAATAACAAAAGGCTGGCTTGATTTGAATTGCTGTGTGTGAACTTAAACTTGTTTGAACTGCTTTCATATTCCGCTGCCCGGTTTGTTGATCCCTCTGGAGGATCAACATCCGTATACTAACACACGTAGATCCTACAATTGGTATCAGAGCCTGCGTGCTCTAGATTGTGTGTGTTTCAAACAGGTAGTAAAAGATGAGTTCTTTGAAAGATAAATCATGTTGCAAAACTCCCAATGGTAAAAGAAGGGACCTAAGGAACGTCACTTGCTACAAGTGTCGTGAGAAGGGTCACTATGCTCGTTCGTGCTCGAAGGGAGATCATGATGGAAAGGCCAATAACCACAACAAAGCCTTCATGGCAACTTGGGGCAATCCTGATGATGAAGAATCCGAATCCACGAATGATCCCAAGATGTGCTTAATGGCTATGCCTTTAAAGGATGAAGAGGTAACCGATTCTGAATTTCTTGATTCCTTAAAGGATTTATCTAAAGATATCTTAATTAGGATGATCACTGAGTTGCATAATGATAACATTGATGTGCAATTTGAATTTTCAAAAGTTAATGATCTATGCAATGACTTAAAATCATCTTTTGATAGTGCTTCTGAAAAATCTGTTGATCCTTGCAAAGCTTGCCCTGAACTTGAAATCAAAATTCTAAATATGTCTAATACAATTGATGACTTGAATGATGAAATTGTTGCCTTGAATGTTGAAAAGGATGATTTATTGCAGAAACTAGAGAAAGCAAAGGGTAAGGGGGAACTTGTTGATATAGGTCCCACCTTTGTTCCTCAAAGGTTTGGAATAGGCTACACAGGTGATAAAGAGAAAGATGGGGATCATAAGAACTTTGATGCTGCTGAATTGTATGAACAACGTGGTAGGGAACTTCAGAGTCTTAAAGATAAGAACTTGTATTTGTCTAAAAGGATTCAGGTTTTAGAGCAAGGGGAAGAGAAAAACCCAAGAGAGGACTCTGAGTGGTATGTAGGACAACCGGCCCACAAGATGTTCATTAAACAATCAAAGGGAAAAGAACCTAAAGATCTTAACAAGGATAGGATCAACCAGAGGAGAATTCAAAAGGCTCACCCTAAGTACTATATGGGAGGTTATTTTATGACTTGCTGGTATTGTGGTGATGGGGGACATAGGAAGGTAGATTGTGAAAAAAGAAAGTGTCAACCTGAAAAGAATAGACATGGAAACAACAATGCTAGTACCTCACATGCAGCCCCTAGGAACAATGCTCGTAGGTCTCCTAGGAACTTTCAACGTGTTAAACAAGGGTCGTCCAGGATCAAGAAAAACTTGTCTCAAAATGCTATTAATGTTGTGAACTTGCTTGATTACTATATTGCTAGTCCTAGGGATCATCATGTTTATTACCAAAAGCGACTAGGCAAGAGTAAGCTTTCCTGGATCGTCAAAACCTAACCTTTTACAGGTTGGAGTGAGGGGGAACAAGAAGATTCGGAGGAAACATTGACAACCTCCCCTCACTTCACAAAAGGGCTGAAGGAAACAATTTCCTTTGGTAACAAGAAAGAAGGATCTTCGACTTTGATCTTGTGGGTTACACAAAGACTGACTATGCTGGACACATGGTGGGTCGAAAAAGCAATTTGGGAATGGCTCAGTTCATTGGTCCTTGTCTTGTTTCCTGGGGATCTAGGAAACAAAACTCGGTAAATATGGTATGTCTCTTGAAACTATTAGCATACGTTGTGATAGCACTAGTGCAATTGACATTTCCAAGAACCCTGTTCAACACTCTCGTACTAAGCATATTGGCATTCGTCACCATTTCTTACGAGACAATGTTGCTAAAGGTTTTGTTAAGATGGATCATTGCAGGACCGAAAACTAAGTGACAAACATTTTTACCAAGGCATTGGACAGAAAACCCTATGAGAATTTGAGGATTCTCTTAGGAATGATCACCATGAACTAGTCAAGTCCCGGTCCTCTATTCCCTCAATGATTGGCTAGAATAATTCTTTGATCCAGGGGGAACAACACCGATAAGTGATAACCTTATTTGATTTTATGAGTTCATGATGATTTGCTTGTTTTGATTATTGATCCTTGGTGCATTCATTTAAAATTTTGAGATATCATTATTTGAAGCATGAAAACCTCTTTCTTTGATCCCAAAATGACGAACTTGATCTTGTTATCCCTCGTTATAAGCCGAAATGATAGTTAGTCATAAACCGTCCTAAGCCTTGATCCAGGTAAACGTTTCCTATGAACCTATTTTGTTGATACCCTATTTTTACGGGATTTACTTGTCTGGATCAATTGACTTTCCTTGCCATGTTTGTTTATTTGTTTTGGATATGCGTGTGAGTTTATTTTTCTACCCTTAATTGCTATCCAAAACTGGCCTTTTTATTTCATTCATGGTGATGGTAAAGATTATTGATCTCGGAGCTCAAGAGAAGAGGAGATCTGTTGATTGATTGGTTTCAAAGGATCAATGAGTATAATTCTGATTGGCTCACTTGCAATGAGGAGAATTTTGATGGAGGAGACAATTGCAAAGAATGTGGTGTGTGGTGCAAAATTTACAAGGAGAAGCTTGGTGCTCAGTTCAGAAATTGGAGATCGATCCCTCTGTATCGGTAAAATAAAAAGAAGGAGAGGAGATTCAAAAAAAAAAAAGGAAAAAAAGGGATGAGATTAAGAAAAAAGAAAGAAAAAAAAGGGAGAAAAAGGATTCATGGATGAATTGGAGATGAAGTTTAAGTGCTCGGATTTCAAGAAAAGTTGAAGAAGATGAATGATATCACATTTAAGAGCATGGAAGGGAACAATATCTTTGATCCTGAATCGTGAGTGGAACCCCTTTCTTGATCCTTAGCCGTATATTCCCTATATTTTCTGAGTGTTTGATTTTTCTGTTTTCTATGTTTCTTAATTTGATTATCTCAGGACCTATCTTTTGTCGCTCCCTGGCTATGTAATCAATCTCTTAGGCATTGAATGATATATCTCTTATATTCTTTGATGTGTTATGTGCTTCAGTGTTAAAATGTTTCATTACGGATCAAATTGAGTTATTTGATGATGCCAAAAGGGGGAAGTTAGGAAAATTGTAGAGATGCGACTAGTTCTTGGTACAGAAGGATCAACCACATGCTAAGGGGGAATTATGCTAACTGGTAAGTAGGTTCGACGAGGTCCTACTAAGGGGGAATTCTTGCACTTTATGTTATTCACATTCGTTTTATGTTAAATTTTCCCAAGTGTTTGTCATCATCAAAAAGGGGGAAATTGTTGGGATTGTGATTGATCCAAATAACGATCCCAAGTAGTTTTGATGATGATGGAACACTTGTGAAGTATTTAATATGTTTGCTAAGTGTTTCAGGATCAATTAGGATTGATTGAGCAAGAAACAAAAGCAGGAACAACCGACAGGAACAACCAAGGAAACAAGAGAATAGCTGAAGAGCTCGCTGATTCCTGATAGGATCATCATGGGATCAACGCAAAGGCCTGAAGCTATTTATGGAAGGTTGGATCAACGCGGAAGCTGTGCACTATATATGGAAACACGCGTGGATGGATCGGTTGAATCAATTAACGTGTCTTATGAAGATTTGTAGGATATGTTAGTTGGAGAAAGATTTTATCTTGTTTCCCAAGATAAAATAAAATCTGATTTGGTTTATATTTATATTTTTAGATAGAATCTTTCTAGCTATTAGTATAAATAGGAACCATGTACTAGGTTAATTCTTAACGAGCATAGAAAGGTTGAGAGAGTCAATTGCTGAGTGCGATTGAGAGAAAGAACACACGAAGTACTCTAGGTCAAGTTGTGTACGAGAGCTAGAGGTGTGGGTCAAGTCCGTTGAGTCGAATTACGAGTGTGTCCGACGCTGAAGGATCAAGGTCTGGGTAGAAGGTATTGTGTAAACCTTAAGATCAAGGATTCGCGTTTGTAAGTTCATACTTGGTAATAACAAAAGGCTGGCTTGATTTGAATTGCTGTGTGTGAACTTAAACTTGTTTGAACTGCTTTCATATTCCGCTGCCCGGTTTGTTGATCCCTCTGGAGGATCAACATCCGTATACTAACACACGTAGATCCTACAGGAAGGCCGAACGACGTCGAAATCAGACTCCTGGATCCTGTGATAACATTCTCAAGGGGAGAGGCGGCGGGAGAGGTCGAAATCGGTGAGCGTGACGTGGCCGAAGTCCTGGATGAGGACGTTCTCGAAATCAGAAACTTGAAAGAGAGAGAGAGTCGGGAATCGGAAGTGAGAATTCTTCACCGCCGGCGTGTATTGTCTGCCTCGTCAGAGTCTACAAAGGTTAGGATTTGCTCTCTTTCCTTCTGTTTGTAACTGTAAAGGAAATTAGAAGTTCGATTTCATATTTGATCGATGGATTTGAGCTTCTTCTCGTTCTCAATTGAATGTTTCAGTTGAGGAATTTGTGGTTCTTATTGCTTGTGAGATGTTGAATTTTCACTTGTTTTGTTCTGCTGGTGCCTGATTGAGAATTGGAGATGACCTAGGCTGAACTGCGTCTTGTGTACATAAGAATGGAGCCTGTAGGAAGGAGATGAATTTTTCAAATCAGTAGGCTAAATTTCAGTGTTCCGAGTCTGATCTGATGGTATTAAATGGAGTGGTAGCACATTTGGAGGGAAATTGTCATTATTCTACATTGCAAGTTGAATTGAAATGGTAGCTAGCTTGTAGTATTAGGTAGTGGATAGTGGATATTAAATTATGAATAGGCAAGTATTTCATTTCATGGAGGCTTCTCAAAAATTTGACTTGATAGTAAATCATTTGACAAACTGTTCATCACTGTTCTTATGAGGTATGAAAATGATTATAGGTGAGGATGAGCACAATTTCCTTCAGCTGGAGTTCTTCGTAGTGAGCCTTTCAGTTTTGATAATATGACATAATTTTCAATTCATTACATGATAAGCTTACTTTGGTTTGGCTCTCTCTTTCTTAATGGTCCTGGTTGTGAATCTGTATTTATGATGCGTTTCAGGGATCTTTCAGATCAGTTGGTGAGAAGATACAAGTAATATGGAAGCTTTGGATCACATTATTTTTGAGTGGACAGAATAATTAATTGTCACTTGAGTAACCGGAATAATTAATTATCACTTGTGATGACAAAATAATTAATTTTGGATCACATTATTTTCGTTGATTGAATGACTTTTCTTGTTTATACATTTGACATATATAGTCATTAAATTTTATAGGAGTGTCATCATTGTCATTGATAAGAAAACTAGTTTCAACAAATTTCATGAGTGTCACTAAATCTTCTAATATTTTCACTTGTGAGGACAATTAGTTGTGAATATTGTCACTTGTGAAGAGTCGTCACTAATTAATCGATACAAGTGACAATATTTATATATGTACTTATGAAGAGTCATCACTCAATTCGGTGAATATTGTCACTTGTGATGACAATTTAGTATCTTTTGATAATATGGTAATGTCACTGATATTTTATTTTAATGACAATTGTGCTGATACTATCACTTGTAAAATACTACTAATTGTATATTTGACATATATTGTCATTTGTGATAATAATTTGGAGTTGTGTGCATAAGTCTTGTTTTAGCTATTCTTATTCGGTGTAAGTACTACAATCTTCTAGTTATTTGCTGAATATTGTCACTTGTGATGACAATAAGGTGTTATCAAGAAGATCCTTTGATAACATTGGTGATGATATATTGTCACTTGTGATGATAATTTGGAGTTGTTTGCATAAGTCTTGTTTTAATTATACTTATTCGGTGAGATATGATTACTATAATCTTCTAGTTAATTGTTGGATATTGTCACTTGTGATGACAATTAGGTGTGAACAATTGCTAAATTTTGTCACTTGTGATGACAATTAGGTGTGAATGCTATCACTTGTGATGACAATTAGATGTGAATATTGTCATTTGTGTTGACAATGAGATGTGAATATTGTCACTTGTGTTGACAATTAGGTGTGAAAATTGTCACTTGTATTGACAATTAGGTGTGAATATTGTCACTTGTGCTGACAATTAGGTGTGAATATTGTCACTTGTGTTGACAATTGATGACAGTCAACGCCGGTCAACGGCCGGTCAACGCCGGTCAACTAGTGGAGAGAGAGGTTATGCCATGTGTGCAAATATGACATCTTGTAGTATTTTCTTACTATATGGCATTTTCCCAATGCCATATAATTAATTCATTCTTCCTTTTTTCCAATTTTTTTTTGATATTCTAAGAAAAAGTATTTTTTAATATCTATGTGGTTTGGACATTTTTCTTTTTATAACCAAAATTATGTTTAAATATACAATTTTCGTTTAAAATTTAAACAAAACTAATTTAGAATATAAACGGGTTACCAAAAGAATACAATTTTGGCTACAAAAAGAAAAATGTATAAACAACGGGGATACCAAAAGAAAAAACCTTTTTCCTATGACACCAAAAACAACAACGACATTTACCCAGGTAAATCCTACTTTTGGCAAATTTTGGGGGGTCTGGATGGGGGCATCTCAGACCTAGATGAAATACGCCATTTACAACCCAAAATGACAAACTAAACCACCTAAAAAGCTCTATCTAAAAAAACTATAAGAAAAATAGTTATAATAAAAATAATATTATAAAAAACAGATACACATAAACTCGCCAATAGGGCAAGAACCATTGGACTCCACACGAGAAACTGTTGATACCCGAATCTGTCACCGCGTTGGTGCACTAGATGAAAAGTGGTAAAGAAATAACGAGAGGGGCGTAACTTGACGATATTGTGATTTGGCCTTTTTTGAAGGTCAATATCGCGATTAAATGCAATTTGGCATGATTTTGGCCACTATCGCGTTGAAAGCTTGCATTATTAATTGAAATGGGCAAAATTGTTTGTCCCACATCGACATATGAAGACATAGCAAGCAGCACTCTTTTCCTATATATACGGGTTACAAGGCAAAGTTTAAAGGATCAGAAAAGGCCTGTCCTGAGACGTGTTCTCGAAGGACGGACCCCGACGTATTTGAGTCTCCGAGGAGCTCACACTATTTTACGGGAAATACCTTAAAAGGTCTTATAAGCCTTCGAAAAGAGAATAAAATAATACACGGGGGGTGAGAGAGTTCAAATCAAGACGAGTTGGTTTCTAGCGCGCCGAAAGGCCCGAGAGTTTAATAATTTTGTCCCGTATTTAGTTCGAGATTTTCGGACTTCAACATTGGCGCCGTCTGTGGGAATCTTCTCATCCTTGGACTGTCATGCTCTCGGGTCGTCGGTTAAGAAACGCGCAGGTTAGTGTTTTTTTTTTTTGCTTATTTATATAGTATGCATTTTTAATTAGCATGGATCGCGATGGACGCGCGGCCCCATCGCGCTGCCGTGGCCTTGGCTCGTGGCCTTGGCCCGCGGCCTTGCCCCGTGGCCCCATCACGGCCCGTAACCTTGGCCCGCGACCCCATAAGAAGATCTCCGAAAAGAGAATAAACTAACAACCCTCCGAAACGAGAATAAACTAACAAGCCTCCACCGTGTCTTCACCGGCCCGCCACCGCGCTCTTCCGACCTCTTGCCGTCGCGCTTATCTCTCTAGCATGGTCAGTTGCCGTGGCCTGTGGCCCCCTTCTGGACATCGCGTTTCCGGAGACGCGGGGGCTCGTGACTGGAGTGCGTGGCAAACTTCACTGATCCTGTTGCACGTTGTCAACACGCTAAGTGCAAAAATTGACGTGTATGTAACTCTGTTCGAATTCGGGTTGCTCGTGTTGTTCTTGTTGTCATGATTTGTTGTTTTTAGGTTTTGTGAATCTGTCAAATCTCTTGTGGTGCGCTTGCTTGGCATGTCATGAACAATAATGAAAAAATCTCTTTTTTGGTTTGGGGGAAGAGGCTCGGGGTTTTATTTTGCCCGGCTCTTCCTCTGGTGTATGGTGTTGTGTCTACTTACGCGCTCTACTCTTATTTCTTTCATTCGAGCGCGCAGCGAACGCCATTAATGAACCTTGAGATATTAGCGATTGACTAATACAGGTTTGTTATACACAAGTTTAACACCAAACTAAATAACGCCTCCGAAATGAGAATAAGCTAAATAAACCTCATATGGTCCGCGATCCCATTTAGACGACGGTTGTTTTTGAACTTTGCTCACAGTTACCGTCAACGCGCTAATCACATTCTATAAAGCAAAACGTGCGCGATGCACATAGGCGCAATCGAGACGGTTACACCTCTCGCAGCTGCTTAAAGCCTTAAAACATCAAAACTCCATAGTCGTTAGGGAAAACCCGAGTTGCCGTCCTCGCTTGGGGTTTTCACTAACGCGCGCGATGCGCATAGGCGCGCTCGAGTTGGGTTATGCCCCTCGCAGCTGCTTAAAGCCTTAAAACATCAAAACTCCACAGTCGTTAGGGAAAACCCGAGTTGCCGTCCTCGCTTGGGGTTGTCCGCTAAACGCGCGCGATGCGCATAGGCGCGCTCGAGTTGGGTTATGCCCCTCGTAGTTTCGCATAAAGCCTTAAAACATCAAAACTCCACAGTCGTTAGGGAAAATCCAAGTTGCCGTCCTCGCTTGGGGTTGTCCGCTAACGCGCGCGATGCGCATAGGCGCGCTCGAGTTGGGTTATGCCCCTCGTAGTTTCGCATAAAGCCTTAAAACATCAAAACTCCACCGTTCGCGTTGAACGCGAGGGCGCACTCGAGTTGACTTCATCGCTCGTAGTCGCGATAAATCCAAAAATCCAAATTCTATAAGGCAAGCCGCCGAGCTGAGCTCGGGGTTTGGCCCGCGTTGAACGCGAGGGCACACTCGAGTTGACTTCATCGCTCGTAGTCGCGATAAACCCAAAAATCCAAATTCTATAAGGCAAGCCACCGAGCTGAGCTCGGGGTTTGGCCCACGTTGAACGCGAGGGCGCACTCGAGTTGACTTCATCGCTCGTAGTCGCGATAAACCCAAAAATCCAAATTCTATAAGGCAAGCCGCCGAGCTGAGCTCGGGGTTTGGCCCGCGTTGAACGCGAGGGCGCGCTCGAGTTGACTTCATCGCTCGTAGTCGCGATAAACCCAAATATCTGAATTCTATAAGGCAAGCCGCCGAGCTGAGCTCGGGGTTTGGCCCGCGTTGAATGCGAGGGCGCGCTCGAGTTAACTTTATCGCTCGTAGTCGCGATAAATTCAAATATTCAAATTCTATAAGGCAAACCGCCGAGCTAAGCTCGGGGTTTGGCCCGCGCGATGCGCGTCGGCGTGCTCGAGTCGGTTACAGTAACGCGTTGACCGAAATTATGTGCATCAAGTGAGTGCCTCGTTTGTCCTCGAAAAGACTGAGGACATCCGAGTCACGGGGTTGTGTTGATACCCGGATCTGTCACCGCGTTGGTGCACTAGATGAAAAGTGGTAAAGAAATAACGAGAGGGGCGTAACTTGACGATATTGTGATTTGGCCTTTTTTGAAGGCCAATATCGCGATTAAGGTCCTTTGGAGGGCCAATATCGCGATTAAATGCAATTTGGCATGATTTTGGCCACTATCGCGTTGAAAGCTTGCATTGTTAATTGAAATGGGCAAAATTGTTTGTCCCACATCGACATATGAAGACATAGCAAGCAGCACTCTTTTCCTATATATACGGGTTACAAGGCAAAGCTTAAAGGATCGGAAAAGGCCTGTCCCGAGACGTGTTCTCGAAGGACGGGCCCCGACGTATTTGAGTCTCCGAGGAGCTCGCACTATTTTACGGGAAATACCTTAAAAGGTCTTATAAGCCTCCGAAAATAGAATAAAATAATACACGGGGGTGGGAGAGCTCAAAGCAAGACGAGTTGGTTTCTAGCGCGCCGAAAGGCCCGACAGTTTAATAATTTTGTCCCGTATTTAGTTCGAGATTTTCGGACTTCAACAGAAACCCTCTCCATCACCCAGCTGGCTAACAGTCGTCTACCACTCTGATCTTCTCCCTCCAACTCTCCCTGCTCTGAGTCAAATCCTCTAAAATCCCTAACAAGGCGACATCTTTCTTGATGTTGTACGTCTAGTCAACGCTTCTTCAGGTGACCTCTACTCTTCTTGAAAACTCCCAAATCAAAATACCCGCATCTCCTCACTGTGGCATTTGAGCTCGCATCTTACGACACTAAAAAGAATTATAAAAACCTGAGAAGTATAAACGGAATTTCCCTTATCTATTTTACATTAAATTACACGTTAAACTGAGAGTTTGATCGACTAACAAAGTTAAATTGAGAATTTGATATATTAAATAAAATAAAATGCATTATAATGTATAAACTTATTGAATCAAACGCGCCATGGAAAAGGACATCCTTCGTCTCATGATATACAATTGACTATTGAATTCAATACTTGTAAAAAGAATTAACTAGCATTGAATTCAATACGATCATATGAAAATAATGTTATAATATAAAGTTTTATTATTTTGGCATAATTAAGCTTAAGTGGTGTCTAATTATCATCACGTGTCTTTTGTTTTTTTACTACGTCAAGCATAGTTGAAAATTAGACCTGATACCTTGGCGAACATCTAACATACGTAACAGATAAAGCGTCGGATGGTGTTTAATAGGAAAAAGTGGGTCTAGTACAGGAGTTTAATTGAACATTTTTTTGTAAGGGGGTCTAATAGAAAAAAATAAATATAAATAGGAGGTATATTGATATACTAAGCCAAAAAGAGAGACAACAATTAGACCCCAATACTTTGTTGCATGACTCAAATGCTTCGTTGTTATTTTATTTGATTACTTTTTGTATTTTAGCACATAGTAAACTTTTCCTAAATCTTCTAAAGAATCACAAGAATTATCGAAATTTATTTTAAAATTTTGATGAATCTTTAATAAGTTTCTTATGGATATTTGTCATTACATTTAATAAAATAAATAGTTTTAGATATTTAAAATTGATTGAAAATTTATCATATATAACGACATACATTTGGATACACAATTAAATTTTTTACTTAGCTACATGCCTACATAGTTTTAATTTAACTAGTATTAGTCATACCTATAATAGGTAATATGAATTGGTGAAGTAATTAGTCAAATAAATTACATATACATATTAGTTTATCATATAAATTGTACTTTACTACAAGTAGATCAAACTATATTAAGATAGTTTCATGCAATTTGAGTTAAGGAGTTCACGGATAATTTTGAGTGGGGTGAATTCGGATCTTTAAATGATTGGTCGGATTACTTTGAATCTTAGGGATCGGCTAACCGCGGGTTAGGTAATTTAATTTTTACTAGTGCATAAAAACTCTTCGTTAATGCACTAATTGATTATTGTCTTGTTCAACTTCCGCTCAAGCTGCTTCCTTAAACTAAAACTTGTAAAAAAATGGAGAAAGGGGACGAGACCCCCTAATTTACCTCCGATGTATAAGTCATAAGAGCAGTTGTCAACTGAGCGTCGAGGTAAAGGACAAGAATTGCTAAAAAGCTAAAGAAATTCAAGATGCTCTCCATAACGGAAGAGAAAGGGTAGGGGATTGAAAATTCTATCCCTAAACAAGTGATATCTTGCTCCTCAATCTAAGCGAGAATTATACATATATATATATATAGTACTATAAAGAAGAAACACTTGATGCAATAACTGCTCTTGATTTTATACATATACTAATGTTTCATGGGCTATAGTTGGTGGGCCCTATGCATGAAATTGAATTGCCCATTTGGTTTTAATCGCCTGCACCTTGGCCGTTACATTGTAGCTTTCAATTGGATCATATCTCCAACAATAAGTCTGCTATATTGCACATTACAAATAACAGACCCCCCGTATTATTGAATACGTACTAATAATATGGGGTAGAATTAGAAAAAATAAAAGAAGAAGAAAGAAACGCTTGTGCCCACACTAGTTGGATTTCCTTTCTGGTTTTTTTCCTGAGTTGTTATATTTGATTATCTCAATAACAATCCCTTAATCGCACGCCTCTTCTTATCCCATCACGAAAAAAGTCTTCTCCTCTCACAACCCAACACCCCCATTACCTCCTCCCCCAATCTCCCTCATCAATGGCACCTAAGGCAGAGAAGATGTTGGCAGAGAAGAAGCCTGCGGAGGAGAAGAAGGTCGAGAAGGCACCGGCGGAGAAGAAGCCCAAGCCCGGCAAGAAGCTCCCCATCGGCCTCGCATCTGAGACGTAGGTGAAGAGATCAGAGTAGAATCCGAGGCGAGGGAGGTCCTCAGGTCAGGGGGAGCGGTAGCTGAAGACGATGGTGCCTTCGACGGAGACTTCGAAGCTCAGAGGACGGGCGAATTAATCTCCACCTTCGTCTCTGATCGACAGATCCAAGCCCGGCGAGCAGCGGAGCCTCGCCGTCCCACTCGCTACCGCATTTTGACTTCTTCCTCCACCAACTTCCATCGCCGTCGCCGAATATCCCAAATCTCCACCTTCGTCTCCCCCGATCGCACTTGATAGTAATAAGCCAAAAGAAGCAATTGTGGATATAGATGTTGCTGATATTGACACTGAATTGGTGGTGGTTGAGGATGTTCAGGAAATCTACAAGTTCTACGAGGTAAAGAATTTCAATCCAGACTATATAGGGCTCCTAATATGCGTGTTCATATAATTCAATCAACGGTATTTGGTTTTGTATCATTAATTTAGTCGTTTTATGAATTGCCCTATTTGGTTCGTCTTCTCAACGAAAACAATATCTCGAAGGTGAAGCTCTTTGACGCCGACACTAACGTTGTCAAGTCACTCGCTAGAACCGACATTCAGGGAATGGTCAAGATCTCAAACGACGCCCTCGCTGTCATCGGATCCTCTTCCGCCGCCGCAGACTTGTGGGTTCACCAGAATGTTTCAGGCTACTTGCCTAAGTCGAGGTGTGGCTCCAACGTTAATATCAGGTGTGTGGGATCTTTCCTTCTCCTTCTGTTGGTTGATTTGTGTCAATAGCTATAGGGTTTATTGATTCAATGTGTTAACAATGTTAGGGTTTTGTTGATTCAGTTGGTGTTAACACTACTAGAAAACAGTGTAATGAACGCCTATGTCATGGAGGATTATTTGTACAAGGGCAATGTGACTTTGTGTTTTATCACTGGCATTTTGGTAGAAGTTCAATTTTAGGACTATAAATCTCAACATTTCTTCATCTTTCTCACTACACTGCAAGTTTCACGGTGAGTCTCCTTTCATAGATTCTGTTGCAATTAGGTTCAATTCCCGTTCAGTATGTACTCAATTTTGTGCAATTTTCAGTCTAGGTATTCGTCTCCAACTCAATCCGCCAAAACCGAAGATCTGGGGCTAATTGTATCAAAGGTATAAGTTGGATATTTTCTTCTTTTGTGATCAATTTTTGTTCAATTTGGTTATTGGATTTGAAATTGAATGTGTGTGTCTCTTCAATTTGGGGTTTGAACTTGAAAATTTCTGGATCAATACTCTATATTTGAGCCGCTCTCCAATGTTGGGGCTATGGTTGGAGCGATTTCCAATGGTCAAATTGTGGAGTACATCGGGCGGAGAGGGGTAAGATTGCAATCCCTAGCTATTAGCTGTGATGCAACAAGTTCTTAGTTGTCTTGCTGATACTTTTCTATGCTTGGGCTTTTACAGTCTTTGATGATCGCTTCAATACCTAACATAATTGGCTGGCTGGCTATATCATTTGCCAAAGTGAGCATTCAGAGACCCATGATTTCAAAGTTTTAATTAATCCTTCTAAAGTTTTATATTTTTTTTATGCAGAGGCAATCCAATGTGAAGAAGAAGAAACTATATGAACAAGAACTTGAGAAGCTAGGAAATTTCAAGTTGAGGATCCATGAGCAAGTAAGTAAAAACCTTGGGTAATTTTTTTATTTTGTATTTAATTCTTAGTCAATTTTTTTATTTAATATAAATGTATATATGTGATTTAAAATTACAGATGATGTTATTAGAAGGTGCAGAAATCAACTTTGAAACTGTGGCGGCCTTAAGAACTGGAGCTTCTACAACGAGGGCAACCCAGAAAGAAGTGTAAGTTTTTATTGATGCTAATGACATGTTTGAATCGTCACGAAGATAAAATTATCTAAGAATGATAGTACAAATTTTGCAGGAAGATCAATGATATTGAGCAAACGATGACGGGTATCAATAAACAAGCAAAGAAGATGAGGCAGATTCAAGAGATAATATCAACTCCAATTGGTGCAACTGCTAATTTTGATGAGGTAAATTTTTTTTTACCTTTCTTTACCTGATCATCGTATTTACAATCATATTGCAAGAACGGTTACATTGTAGTGTCACTTTTTTTATAACAGGATGAACTTGAAGCAGAGCTTGAAGAATTAGAGGATGCAGATTTGGAGGAGATGGATGTTCTTCAGCCTATGAGTAAGACACTTGTGACTCCGGCACGAGCGGTGCCAGTTGGCAAACAGTCGTCTCGAAAGACTAATATATTTTTTCCAACCGTAACCTCCACTACAGGAAATAGGGTTTGGGGGATGACACAATCTTGATCTTTGTTGCTTGGTTCATTTGCCGTTCTTAGGATCCCTCTTTCCTCTACATGGGAAGACTTCTTGAAGGTTTTGGTGTGGGCATAATTTCGTATATGGTACTTTACTAGTGTTTAATAAGATAGAACCTTCCATCCGAATATTTAACCACCATATTGAATTCTAATAATAAAATATAAAAAACCATAATAAATTACACTTATGGCGGAAAATAGATAAAATAATTATGATAATTAATTTACTCGCTCACAAATGCTTCACTTATGTCTTTAAATGACAAGGACCCAATGATCTCGTTTAATCCCAACTTTCTTTAATGTGGCATTGCATAAAAAATCACCAAGGGAGTTGGAGGACATATATACTATTTGATCTCTTCTAGATACAAGCTTCAACTAGAAGAATTTAGTATAAGTAGTCGACCCACTTTGAATGAATGGATTCATGACACTATTTGATCAACGACTCTTCCAGGTCGTGTATGTTATGACTGCATTATTGATTACTCTAATTGAGTTGTGTTGTGAATGTGTGTGAGAGCACCACAATGCTGAGTCACTACACCTATTCATTCTTCTCAGTATTTAATGGAACCAATGGATTGATGCATCTTTCAATATTATGATAATCTTAAATGGTCCACATAGCGTTGTAACCAGTCTTCATATATATATATACCACTTGAATCCAATCAAGGAGCATAACAAACTCTGTGTTTATTTGAGTTATACTAGCCTGGTTGCCAATTTAGCAAGAGCACGATCCTTTTTTGTTGGGACGATATTAAGGACGTCAGTCTCTAATATCTAACCAATAATGAAAGTCCCTAATTTTGATAATGACAAACTAAATGGTATTTAATGTTTGTCCAAGTGCTTATCTCAAGTACTAGACAAAAATAAAAAATACTTTAAATACTTATTTCGTTTTGAGAATGCTTGGATCTCTAAACCTGATTATCCTAACCTTGTCAAAAAAAGTTTGGCAGTATAAATTAGACGGATCCTTTATGTTCAAAATTACCCAGAAAATGCAATTGCTCAAAAAGTACTCAAAACACTGGGCAAAAAAAAATATAAATTGCAATTTTGAACAACTCAAAATAGCTGAACAACAACTACAAGACCTACAGGCTTCTCTTCTCCGAGACCCTTCCAGCACAATAATACTTACAAAGCTGCAACAACATTTGAACAAATATAATGCACTTATAGATTTCCACCATAAATTTTGGCAGCAACATGCTAAAATTACACATCTTCAGAATGTTGATAAGAATACTAAATACTTCCAGGCTATTTCCAAAATCAAAAGATTTAAACAGAATATTTTCTCGTTTCAAACAAAGGACGGATTAATTATTACAGACCATGATTCTATTTCACAAAAGATTACAGATGAACTTTCCAAACGTTTTCAGGATAACAACACTTGTGTTCTTCGTTCAGGTAATTTAGATATCATTCCAGATTTGGTTACTTCTCTAGATAACATCCAACTTGCTAAATCACCTACAAACTCAGAAATTAAACATGCCATCTTTGACCTTGCACTTAATAAAACACCAGGACCTGATGGGTTTACTGCTGAGTTCTTTCAGCATTACTGGCCCATCGTAGGTTCCTCGCCCACATTGGCTGTTAATGCATTCTTCCATTCGGGGGTCATGCTCCGTTCGCTAAATAAAACATTTATCGCCTTAATTCCTAAAACTGAAACGCCCCAGACAATTAATCACTATCGACCTATTAGCTTATGTAACACCATTTATAAAGTCATAACTAAACTGCTCTCTAACCGAATCTCTCATATTTTACCAATGCTGGTTCATCCACTTCAGAGTGCCTTTGTAAAAGGGAGACTTATCCAGGATAACATTCTTATAGCACATGAAATTTTTCACTGCTTTCACAAAAAGAAAAAAGGCCGGGTTGTATGGATGACAATAAAACTAGACCTTGAAAAGGCATATGACAAACTCAATTGGAATTTTATTCGCGCAATGCTTTCAAAATTTGGTTTCCATTCTAAATGGATCCAACTAGTAATGACATGCATCTCTACTTCTTCATCTTCGGTTCTGGTTAATAAGGAACCGGGTAGTGAATTCTCTCCCCAATGTGGGATTCGTCAAGGTGACCCGATAGCCCCCTTCATTTTTGTGTTAGCTATGGAATTTCTTTCAAGAACTCTACAAGATGAGGCAATCTCTTCCTCAAAACGTGCCGGTATTCAACTAGTTAAAAATGGAACGTTAATTCCCTTTCTCAGTTTTGCTGATGACACTATTATTTTTGCAAAAGCTTCGGAAGAAAATGTTCTGTATATCAAATCATTTTTGGATCAATTCTCCGTCCTCTCAGGACTGTCCATTAACTACCATAAAAGCTCCTTCCAAACTTCAGCTAATGTATCCAGAGAAACTACTACCTCACTAGCTAATATCTTGAATATACAGGTTACAACTACCATGGAAAAATATTTGGGTATCTTGATCTTAAAAGGGAGAGTCCAGAATAGTATGTTTAATAACACAATTACAAATCTACAAAAACAGCTCTCTCAATGGAAGGCCAATTCAATTTCACAAGCTGGTAGGGTTGTCCTAATTCAATCCTGCTTATTAAGTAAAGTTAACTATCTTATGCAAAGTTTTCTACTTCCGCAAAGAACTTTAAACCAAATAGACAAGGTAGCAAGATCTTTTTTCTGGAACAAATTCATTCCCAATCATCACCCACTTCTTAGCTGGGATAAGATATGTAAGCCAAAAGAAGAGGGTGGTCTAGGCCTTAGATCTGCTCTCAACATAAACCTTGCTCTCCAGATGAAGCTTCTATGGAAACTTGTCTCTCAACCTGACAACATTTGGGTTCGTATTGTCTCTGAAAAATATCTTCAAAATCAATCGCTCTTCCAATATCAAAAGAATAATTGTTCTTGGCAGTTTGGTAGACTGCTAAATATCCAGGACCAATTCTCCAAAGGTATTCGATGGATAATTGGAAACGGAAATGATATTAAATTTTGGTCTGACAGCTGGATTCCAGGCATTGAGTTAATCTCCTTTTTTGACAATGTCGACTACAATTTACGAGTTTCCAATTTCATTCTCCCTAATCATACATGGGATCTTCCCATGCTGAGCCAAATCCTTCAGATTTTTTACCGTAAACATAAAATCGAAACTTATTCTTCTAGTCTAGGATTCCAAAGTTTAAAAGAGGCATCTGCCTCGGTAAGAAGCCGATAGACTCCAGACTAGCAAAATGACTTATCTAGAATCAAGGGCTCCCCTCTCTTCTGCGGAGTAATATACTTCCCATTTTTAAATAACTTACCCGTCTCGGAGAGAGTTTGTCTCTACTCTAGGCTCACTCCACACTCTCCCTGTCTTATTTCAATGCTTTGAAACCATGAGCTGTGAATGGGTAAGGAAGAGAGCTACTGTCGTCTGTTTTGTTCTCGTGCCTAAGAATGCTAAGCCGAGTTCCAAGCAAGTCGAGGGAAGGTAGTGATGAGTGTTACCTGGCAAATCGATAAGACCATAGTCTGTTAATGACCAAGGAACCTTTACGGTCTACTCTCTTATCTACGACAAGCCTGCATCAATCATCAGTTACCACAGCTGCTATTCGACATTGTTGACCATTCGAAGAGCCCAACCCAAGCGTGAAGAAGCAACAGTTCTTTGGTCCCATTTTGCTTTTGGGGCCAAAGAGATTACAAAGTTCATGATTAGATGAAATTCAACCAATTCTTTGTCTCGCGAATGCTAGAATGCCTCAACTAGAACTCATTGCACTGCTAATCTACACTCCTATGGGGGGACAGAAAAGAAAATACCTCGTTGTTTGCATGGGAGGGATCTGCACAAAATAGCAAAAGACGCTAGGCTTCTTTATTTCAGGTTCTACCAGAAATAAAGAAGCCTAGCGTCTTCTGATAACACTCTATCACCTTAATCCATTATTTTCTTGAGGGTCTTGCACTTATGCATTCCGTCCCTCTATTTACATAACGAAGAAAGGCAAAGGTTCTTGCTCGAATGCGTGACTGCGGCGCGCCTATCGCCCCGGCATAGCGCTTCGCTTCCGGTTCTTCGGAAGAGTCAACGGACTTCTTTCTTCATTCAAGGAAGGGATATAATCCCTTTGTTAAGAAGGGGCATTCTTGACTTTCTTCCTATGATTCTTCTTAGGGGATCTCAGTCTATCTCTTTCTCTTTCAGTGGTGGAAACGAAATCAATCAACTCTGATGCCACTCGTCCTAACTAAGATGCCACTAGATCAGGTTGTGCTTTGCTTGCCAGTCAGTTTTGCGTATCAGTTCCTTGCTTTCCTTCCCCAGCGCAGATGAAAGAGCCAACATGGCGTTCAATGCATGCACCCTACAAAGGGAAGAGCTCCTTCTCAATCCCATTCGTGCCATGTCTACTTCTTTACTATGGATCATGTCTTCGGAGGTTAATGTCGGTGAATTTTGAATATGACATAGATCGGAGAATCATAAAATGCTTCTTTGGGACCTTGCCAACCGCTTCAACTTTCGACTAGTTTCACTACCTCTTGCACAACTCTCCCGAACAGCCCAGATCTGATTCACGGGCAGAACCTCTTTTTTTCATGTGCACTAATTGCGGATTCTTTTTCCTATTCAACTATATGAAACCTAAGCAGCTACTTCTGATTCAGTAGCGGAACAAAATCCTTCTCTATTCTACGATCTGATCTCGTCTGTTGAAAATCGTCAACAATCGGAGTTCTCCCTCACAACTCCTTCTGGGCATCTACGTCTGTCCTCGGCACCTTAATAGCTTATTCAAACAACAGGAATTATTATTGACAGATAATACTATTATGAAAAGGAATTAAACAACTGGGTTCAGATACCCCAAAGCCATAAGAAGCCACTTAGGATTTCTTCTATCCCGGAGGGCGGGTCTCGTGACTTCCTCTGCGGTCTCGTTACGACTCCCAGGAATGGCTAAGTCAAAACCGGCAAGGATGATCCCACCGAGAGACAAAACAAAAGAGAGCTTGCCAACTACTATTAATTAAGGAATGGCTACTCTAACTGGTGGAGTCTCCAAAACAACTAATAACCATGGAATCTAAAGAATATAAACTTCCAACAATGAAATGAGCTGTACCCACGAGCTAGGAGCCCAACCCAGGTGAAGCAGCATCTCTTTGTAACCGCATTTTCCCTTGGGAGTAAGAGCAGGAGCAGCCCATTCAGGCTTGGTCAATTAAAATATATTTCACTATTCTGGGCCGGAACCGTAGCCCAGTGGCTAAGGCATGAGTCTGCTCCACTCCTCTTTGTCCTGCACCACTTGGCTATTGAGATTTCCCCACCTAGGATCCCCAAGAAAATATAAAAATATAACGGAAAGATCAAATTGTTACAGAAGACCAGATCGAGGGAAGGAATGTACTTTCGAATGGATTTCACGCGTCGACATGCTTCTACCTTTCATTTCTTTTCCTCGACTGAAATCCAACAAAAAAGAAATCCAAGTGCATCCTAATAATGTGCTACTTTAAATATTGAGTTTGAGTATCTTGTTATCTAACTCTCGTTACTACGCTTTAACGACACCGTAGTAGCTTAAAGATAGGATAACGAGGCATAGAAGCTTTCTGCTATGCTATTAGAGAAGAGTTAATGTAAACACACAACTTCCACCCTGTTGGTTGTAGTTTTAGCTTGTATATGTGAGAAATTAACAAGAAAAAAAAGATTTCACAAAGAAGAAAAATGTCAGATTTTTCTACACAAAATAGGGAAAGAGAATGAACTAGAACATAGCATATAATTCAGATTTTTCCTCCCTCCCCGTGTCCAATCCGCTAAGCCCACCTTAGATCGCATTATATCCAAAGAAAGGGACAAGGTCTCGAACACCAATTCCTCTCATGAAAAGAGTAACTTCCCCGGAGAAGAGATGGTTCGTTCCTCTTACTTCCTTTATTCGATGCGGGTATTCATCTAATTTTGTATGTATATAAAGAAGAGTTCTTTCTTCATTCAAGTCTAGGGTCGGGCATTGATATTGATGGGTTCCATATTTCTCTTACGGACCAAGACGGGAAAGAAGCTACCAATCTGAAAGACCCAGTGAGCACCTCAATCAAACAAGATCGATCGTTGCCCCCCTTTCCTTATTGTATTTGTAGTTGAGTAAGGAGTTTAAGCTTCTAGTTTTCACTAGTATGCGAAATGTATGGTTGATAGGGCTCTTACCTCCTCAATGTTTATTTTAAAATCCTACCTGGAAAGAGAGTGCATCGAAGTGCCTCTTGGCAAGAGGGAGGAGCGTAACGTCTACTAGTTGGTTGTAGTTCCTGTAATCCAATATTGCTTCTATCGAAGAGCTGAGGAGATAGATCAAAAAGAGTAGCGAGGACTCTTTTGACAGACATCCTTAGCAGCGTATTCCTTCAGTCCAATGAGGATAAAGAGTGAGAAGTCTTAGCCTCCATCTTTGAACCTGGTGTCTCAACATCTGCAACCAATTATCCTAAAGGAGTCAATGGGATGCCCTTCTTTGAGGCTCTTGTTTTCCTCACCCCCTTCTTCCTCAAGCTAGGGGAGAAGCCCCTCTGAGAGTGCCTCAACCAAGGCAACTTTCCGCTGCTGCTGTTAGTGCTTTTAATAGTGTGATTTGTTCTCTGAGTGAGTGCCCTTAGGTACGTACTTCCGCCTGGAAGCTCTCTCAGGCTTCTTGCTTTCCCTATTGATGTTCACCTACAATTCTTTCAGAACCTTCTTTCGGAGCCCAACTACGGTGACTACGATGGAAGTTCAATCCCTCGGTGAGTTAGTTCCTAAAGACTCATAAATCCATCAAGCGAAGCGAAGGTGCAGATGGAAGACCGTGTACGTGTAGCTAGACAATTATTGGTAATAGAATCTCTTTCCTGCTATTAGGATGTAGCTTCATTTCCTTCCTACGCGCATTTGTGCATAAGGACTAACGAACAAGCAATGGATTGAGTAAAGCCGTTGTGCGTTAGACTCATTAATAGCAGCCCTTTGATTGCAGCAGTAGTTTTCTTGCTGGATTCGCATCTCCAGACGTGAATATGCCCGTGTTCCTTCCCTTTCTTCTTGATCAAGGAATTTCATAAGGCTAGCCCTCCCATTTAGGCATGTTAATTTAGTTTAGTACCTCCTTCAGTCTTGCATCAAGTTTAGCTCTTGATGTATTATGCGATCAATGGCTTAGGGGCGGAATTTGCTCTGACTTCCACCTACAGCGTATCATGATCACATTGTCAGCGTACCACCTCAAATAGTTAACACAATCTCTCAAATCAGAATTCCGGTTACCGAAGCTGTGGATCGCATAATATGGCTTACAGCTTCTGATGGTAACTTCTCAGTTCATTCCGCTTCTACACTAATTGCCTCTCCAAGCTCGACTCCTAATGCCAATATTTCCTGGATTTGGAAAACTAAACTTCCTCCCAAAGTACAGAATTTCTTATGGAAATCTTCTGCAGACTGTCTCCCAACTACGGATAGACTTAACCGTTTTGTAAATTGTGTTCTTAACCGCTTCTCACTGTGTGACCAATTCGATGAAAATTTAAATCATCTCTTCTTTGAATGCTCTTTCACAAGGCTCATGATATCCCGGCTTGAAAAATTATTAAACTACTCTTTTCAAATTACTTCTACAGATACGTTCTTAGCAAACATCCAGACTACTATCAAGCAAAATCAAAATAGCAACCCACTCTGCTTTCTTTGGTGGTTTATCTGGGCTTATAGAAAGGCAAAATTATTTAATCCAGCTAGAATTAACCCTGCCAAACTCCCCTCTGAATTAGCATTCTCACAGTCTTTTGAATGGGATATTGTTGATCTACCAAAACATCCTAAAAATACCAATAGACCAAAGCGGAAAAAGTATGGGATATGGAAAAAACCATCACCTCAATTTGTTAAACTTAATTTTGACGCCTCTAAACATGGAAATGGACCTTCCTTTGCTGCTTTCATCCTTCGAAATGAACTTGGGCACATTTTAAAATGTGGAAAAACAGAACTGTTACATTTATCGGTTATTCAATCAGAAGCATTTGCCTTGCTTTTCGCACTTCAACACTTAAATCTACAACCTGGAACTAATTTAATTATTGAAGGAGATAACCTAACGGTTATTAATTCATTAAAACGACTTTGGAAAATTCCATGGGAAATCCTATCCATTATAAACGATATTAGACACCTTCTTTCGCATCTTCCTCATGTGGTTTTTTTACATTGTTTCAGGGAGTGCAATCAGGCGGCCGATTTTCTTGCTAAGAGACAAGTTAATCTTAGTCTTCTAAATTCCGTTATTTCTAGTTCCTCTACATCTTCTTTAGACCTCTTTCCTTCTTTATCTGTAATCCAGCTTAAAGGGTTGTTGAGTCAACAGCCCGGGCTGATGAATATTTTTAAGATCATCCGTTGTGATGATTTAGGCTGGCCATGTAATGTGCTGGTAGCTTAATGTTTGCCTGTATGAGCTAGTAACTCTTCTATTAAAAAAAAAAAAGTTGAGGAATTATAGATAAGACTTGCCAGATACAAGGGCCAAACCGATAATTTGTCTACAAGTTGGGATTAACAATTTCGCTGATATACTGTATTTCCTTTTTTTTTCACTTTCTCCATACTTTCCCGTCAGGCGCGTTCCAGTTCTCTAACCCACGACTCTCCTTCTCCGCCCCCAATTCAGTCGTCTTCCTCAAATTTCCGGCAGCTCTGAGACGATCAGCCATGTGGAGAAACTCGCTGAGTTTCTCTTCCAAAACTCGCAAGCTTCTCTCTTTCCACCCCTCTCCTCTCTACAACTCATCTCCCTCCATCTCCAGCCTCCTCAGAAACTCCGACCCCTTTCTCTCCCAACTCCACTCCTCTGCCGCCCCTAGACCGCCTCCCGCCGTCGATTCCGTCAAGCTCGGCCTCGGCGTCGCCGGATCCCTCGATGCCACGTCCTCCCTCGCCCGAGATTTCACGGGCTCGTTGTCCCACTATGGACGCTGTTACTGGGAGCTCTCCAAGGCTCGATTGAGGTGCCTTTCCGATTCAATTTCGTGTTCTTGTGTTGTTTTTTATTTGATAAAGTTTATTGATTTGTCCTTGGTTATTTGTGATCGAAGTGTTTTTTGATGAATTGTGGACCTAGAGGTGTCTTTTGTTGAATATTGAAGGTGATAGGCAATTGGCTGATTTGGAATGGGGCTGAATAAATTGGGGGTCTGGTGTTTCAATGTCAAGATGTTTTTCAAATAGCTCCACTGTTGTAGAATTTGAGGATATGAACGTTTGAGATTTGTAAGATTTGGTTGCTTGTTAGTAGATAATGAAATTTTCAAGTTCCGAAGGTGTAGCAATAGGCATCCGCTTTAAGTTTTTGAACTAGCTGCCAGATGCCATAGATGTCGTGGAGTTTGATTTAGTTTGAAGAGATTCTTGAGCAATTGCTTCAACTGGTTGGTAATTGTGAGAAAGCAAGTGATTTAGGGAATTGGGTGGATGAGCTGTAATGATGCATCTACTCATGTCCACTCTTATTCTGTTTTTTCAACTATGGTGACAATTTCAAGATGAGTTTATATTTACATGTCATGTTTTGCCTATTATACAGTATGCTAGTTGTTGCTACTTCTGGGGCTGGCTATATTCTTGGGAGTGGACAAGCCATTGATTTTGCTGGCCTGTGTTACACTTGTGTTGGTACTATGATGGTTGCAGCATCTGCCAACTCCTTAAATCAGGTCCATTGCTTCACCTTCTGTAAAATCGTCTTTGTTTTTCTGTTGACCTGCCAAAGTAATCTCTGCTATTGATGCTTTTCTGATAGGAAGACTTGATTAGATCTTCTGTTGTCTTATAAAGATGAATATTTCAAGGCAAATCCATAGTACTTTGCCCTTATAAATCAATATCAATTGTTATTGAAACTGTAGATGCTTAAAGTTCAATGTAGTATAAATACCAGAAAGCTTAAAATCCTGTGTCCTTTGTTCAATGCCACTGTGCAAGTACGGACGTACATATCTATTAGCTGAATAATCCATTCATAGAAAAGCAATCCTTACACTAACCATGAGGACATTCAAAGTAGATGAGATTCGCTACACCTGTGAAACAGTAAAAGTAGTGTAGAAAACTGCACCAATCCTTCTGGCCATTTATATTCTGTGGTAAATTGGTAACTAGTATTTAACTATTTGTCCATATTTAGTGTGGATTTTAACTGGAAAGGTCTGTACATATCAAAAAAGTACCTTTAACTAGCCATCCTTTTCCTATATTGCTGGCATATTCTATGCAAGTAATTTTTAGGATCTGTACAGTCTAATCATAATGAAGCTTATTATGTCTTGTCGTATTAAAGTATTCTCTCATTTTGTGTAATTTATTACTCATCCTATAATTTGGTTTCTATATTCTCTTTTCATTGTGACTTTGCATTTGTTGATTTGAGTTTTTTTGGTCTATGTTTTGGCTTATTAGGCATTTGAAGTTAAAAATGATGCTAAAATGAAGAGAACAATGCTCAGACCATTACCGTCTGGGCGTATGACTGTGCCACATGCTCTCACTTGGGCAACAGTTGCTGGAGCATCTGGCACTGCGTTATTGGCAAGCCAGGTGCCAAACATGAAATTTCAATATGTATGCTTTCCAAGCCATTTCAATTCTGAAGAGGCTAATTCTTACATCATGTTGCAAGGTCATTGCAGACAAATATGCTGGCAGCTGGACTTGCAGCTTCTAATCTCGTCCTGTATGCATTTGTGTATACTCCACTCAAGCAAATACATCCAGTCAATACATGGGTTGGAGCTATTGTTGGTGCTATCCCTCCACTTCTGGGGTATGCTTTATTTTGCAATTGAGACAAAATTCTCTCTAAAACACATATATAAACTTTCTGTAAAAAAACTCACACTTCATTGATTTCTTCTCTGTTGCTCTTGATGTCTTTGTGTCCTGTCTGTTTAAGCTCATCAGCCTACTCAGAACTTTTGGTTTGATATGCAGGTGGGCTGCAGCTTCTGGTCAGGTCTCTCTGAATGGGATGATTCTCCCAGCTGCCCTTTACTTTTGGCAACTTCCCCATTTTATGGCCCTTGCATATATGTGCCGCAATGATTATGCTGCAGGAGGGTATGTAATATTTGATGCCTTAAGATTCTGAGGAACGAAATTGAAATGTGCTTTTCATTTCAAGCAAGGACATATACCTCAACTCCGAGTGTTAAAGTGTATAGGCTGAAGCTGATTCTATTGCATGATTCTGACTATGGAATAAAAAGTAAGACTTTTAAGAAAAGGGCATACTAACTGAAGAACCAAACACCATGGATATAAATTGGCTTGGCCGGTTAATATCCTAAAGCCTCTAAGCTGAAGCCTTCACTTTTGAACCATGCTATGAGAATTTTGAAACTATGATACGAGCTTTAGGATACATACATGTAATTATTAGAGACTGGCCAAGGAGCTTGGTTTATCTTAATGTTTTGCATTTCACCACATGTTTTTACCTTTTTTCTATTCTTTCAGGTATAAGATGCTATCTTATTTTGACCCATCCGGTCGAAGAACTGCTTTGGTAGCTTTGAGGAACTGTCTATACTTGATCCCGGTGGGGTATCTGGCCTACAAGTGTAAGTTCCTTTAGAAATGTCATGAAACTATTTCCATATTCATCTTAAACTGTTCTTTATAGATGAAAAATGGAATATTACTGCAGTGCATAACTTGGACATGCAAATTCCATAGCACATATCTTAATATGTTTAACATTATACGCATCCTTAGTATGATCCATTTTACTAGAGGGTTCTTTCATTCCCCTACTTTTTATGTTCATTTTTTATATTATTATTGTACACAGCTTCTATCTCGCCATAAGTCATTTCTTTGTAATCCAATGGTGCCTATTCTTCGTTCTTGAGTGTGATACCAACATCATGGATTGATAAGGTTGCCTGAATATGGGTTCAATCTATCTCTTGCAAATCCTAGAAGCTAAAGGAAAGGGAATTCAGAGGCTTCTTATTTTACGAAATCTGTTTTTTTCCCTTCATGATTTGGCCTCTTATTGCTTCTAATCTCTCTTTGGATGTGCTAGTTGTCTACCTAGAGGGTAGTTTTTTTTTTTCTATTACATTCTTATGATTCACCCGAATTATGAGCATGAGCAAAATTTATGTATCTTAAACACCGATATATATGATCTTGCAGGGGGGCTAACTTCTGGATGGTTCTGTCTGGAGTCCTCACTTCTCACTCTTGCTATCGGCGCAACGGCTTTATCCTTCTACAACGACCGTAATACAAAGAACGCCAGGAGGATGTTCTTTGCCAGCCTCCTATACTTGCCTGTATTCATGGCAGGCCTTGTTTTTCACCGCCTTTCGGATAACTGGCAATCCAATACAGAAGACAAGACAGTCAACATTACAAACACTTTATCTCCATGTATACAAGAGGAGGAAGAGATTAGCAGCCCAAATCTCCGAAGGGAGCCCATAAAACAGACACCCCGCTATCGTCCACCAGTCGCCTATGCTTCAGTGGCTCCATTTCCTTTCCTGCCAGCTCCATCATACGAGTCTTCGTAGACAAAAAAAAAGTTTCAGTTTTGCACTCTTATTTGTTTCAGAATTGAATAAAGCATTGAGGAAACTCTTGAGCAGTTCTTTACTGTACAAGCATGCCCTTGTTTGATTGTTGGCTACTTACATATATTAATATTATCAGTTCCAGGTGCAATTGGTTGAGCAATTGTAATTTCACATTGCTAATCATAATTAATGATTGGTTTTTGTTTCTTTCCTACATGATTGAACAATTCAGTTCTAATTTACTTCCTCTGTTCACTAAAGATTGTCACTTTAGTCTCTGACACAAGTACTGAGGAATTCTAAAATGATGGAAGCAATTTTTGTGGATCAAACTGGTTGCGTAAGCTAACTGCTAACTGCTAACTGACCAGGAAAGTAGAAAATGAAGTAAAAGGAAACATATCTAGGATAAAGAGAACTTCAGAAAAGTGGTATTCTATTTGCTGACTGTCATGTACAATTGAGGAAACAAACTTCGCTTGAATCCTCTTCTCAGTCTAGCACATTGAACACACAAATGAATACAAAATGTGTACTGTCAAGTGACAGCATAAACTGTGAATGAAACCCTCCTGAATACAGAGACTCATTACAGGATGTAATGGGGTGAATATCAAAAAATCACAACAAATGAGAGCTCAAAATCCATATTTTGTTATTCAACAGGAATTTCCAAGCAATATACTCAGGGATCCAGCCTAGTAATGCAGCTGCATCCCAAAATCTTCCTCCAATGGAAGAAGGTACGTATCTGTACAAATGTTATCCATCTCAAAGCTTGACTCAACTCTCTCAGGTGCAAGTGAAGAGCAGCATTTCTGGCACATATAAAGCGCTGGCACAGCTTCTGAGTCTTTAATACCAATACAACGTGTGTGCTGCCATACCTCACACAAATCACAAGAAACCATCCTTTCTCCATCATCATCCTTTGCTCCACACTCACATTTAACAATCCAATTCTCAGGCCCACCTTCATGTCTGAGTTCGGGCTTCCAATCGAGCCTTACTCCTCTGACCCAGATCTCTGCACCTGACTCAAGTACACCGAACACCAGATCATCATCAGCCAAACTTTCCAGATTCTCAATCTCAGTAACCTCGAAATTTTCAGCAAGGCAGTAAGTATCCCTTAGAGCTTCTCCTGCCATTTCCTTCAGCTCAGCAATTGTAGCGTGCAATGGCACAGCAATTAGCTCTCCTGGACCAAATTTCCTATCAAGATCCAAGTCCAAGTCAATTGAATTAGGAAGAGCCCTGCAAATAAATCTAAGCATTTGATCATCTTCATCCCTCATAGGCCATTCCTTGACAAAATGTTTGCTGTCAAGGATTACTCGGGCGGCCAAACCAGCAGAATCTGTCTCCGGGAAACCCAGTAGAATATTCCTGTATAGCCAAATGATGTCACCATAGATATCAACACCAGGTGGCATGACAAAAGAAGATGGGGCTACAGACTTGGAGATTTGAGTTTCAGTGACTTCCACTTCTGGTTCGGTGCAGCTAGAAGCTCCTTCATCAAAACTGTCTTCGATTGTGTATTCTAAAATACGGTTGGATGGATTGATAGCACGGCGTACTGTGTAGCTTCCTACAACCACATGATTCATTGATTTCAGGACATAGTCGAGCAGCCCGGTGTCGCCTATGTGCTGTCTTGCTGCATCACGGACTTCTTGTCTAGTCATACCCTTATGAAGTGGATCACTCTCTCTTTTCTCTTTCAATGCATCCACAATAACGTTGGCTGCATACTCCAATCTCCTTGTTGGCCATCTGCTATCTAAACTAGCAGCAAGAGATGCAAAATTCCTACATTTAACCGGTTTATCCTTTTCCTTAGCATATTGCTTTACTTGAGGGCATGTTCTTGTGGTATATGACTTCATTGGTTGAAGGACCACAGGTGCTTCACTCTTTCCCATGGTTACTTTGATCCTGGGAGCTCGGGACTTGACAGTTAGCATGAACTTAAGGAGCTCTTGGAGGGTAGTTAGTTGAGTCTCACTCATATCCCTATAACACCGAACTATCTGGCTAATATCTTGGCTGGATTTCTTCCCTTTGAAACTTGCAGCTATATCATCCAGGTACATCGAACTTAGGAACTCAATAGCCCTCTCATAATGGTGTTCTTCCACTCCAAAGCTTCCACAGCAAAAGCGGTATCCCCACTTCCCAAACCATGGATGCCCATATGCCACTCCATGGAGTAACCTAAGTTGCATCGACTTCTTTTGTGACTCATCCTCCACTGTTATCATCCTACAATATCCACATTGAAATCTCTCATCATATACCAAAGTTAACAGAAGCTTAATCAGGTTAAACCAAACAATTAACCAAACCACCAATTATAAAATATCCTCATATTCTAAGATGACAAAATTGGTTTCTTCCGCAAACAATAAGCAGTTAACTTGATTCCTCAATTTCCCATCAAAGTACTACCTTACTTGGAATTTTAATAGGATGTAAACCTTGATTCAGAAGACTAGCAAACTGTGAGGACAAAACTCAGTAGACTATAACTTTCAGTTCGATGATATAACGATCAATTAAACATCAAGCATCTACCTAATCTAAACAAACTAATGATAATTGCATTAGCACGTACTATCCCAATGCAGCAAGCTATGATCATGTTCTCATATAAAAACAATAACCTACTAGACAGCATTTCTGTATTCCATGGCTTTACTGGTATCTGAATTAGGCTCAATACAATTTCTCATCCTTCTAGAATAAACAAGTAGACCAGAGGAAAACCAAAGGCTCAGTCTCCCTGAAATTCAGGGCTTGCTTTTGCCCAATTTAAATTATACTTCAATTCATCAAGCTCAAACTCATAATAATCTAACAAGTTATAGTCACTGAAGGACTCTGAAGCCACAATTTATATTTTACAGAGAGTACTAGCATTTAACTCTTTTAAAACCCATAAAAAAAACAAAGGAATGGCTTCACTTGATCGAACTGAGCAGGCATAGTAAAATCCATGACTTTTCACACACCAGATTTTCCTTCTCATCAACTTTTTCAATCTCCTCAGAATTTAAGAAGACCCAATTTGGTATCTCCCACAAACGTTAAGCAGTTGACCAAAATCCTCAATTTTCCATCAAATTATTACCTTACTTCGAATTTTAGTGGGATCGAAGACCTAATTTAGAAGATTAGCAAACTGTTACAGCAACACTCACCGAGCACGCAGATTAGTGCAGATACGGTCCCATAAATCCATGATCTCTCTTCCGTAAAGGTGTTTAGACCCTCCTTCCATCCCGTTGATGCAGAGCAAGTGCCCAAACCCATTCGAGTGGATCATGCCGTGCAAGAGGTGATTCTGAGCATCAAAGGCGTCTTCGTTCAGAGGTTTTCTCCACTCGTCATCCGCCGGAATTATAAGATGGTACCGCCTCCTGGACACGAAGTGATGGCTCCACCCTATCAAACAAACCACAAACTCATCAGAAATCCAAAATTCGGAATCGCAAAACCCTAAATTCGAGAAAAACAGCACCCGATCGGAAACTCACCACAACACCGGCAATGGTCGCAATATGGCTGCTCGGAGTTCCTCACGATCTCTTCGACGGTGTAGAGAGGGACGAAGGTGCCTCCTTTGTTTCCATGAGCCAGAAGCGTGCACCAGACTGGCATGGCGCGAATGCTATAGTCCTCGATCTCGGCGCATTCCCTGAGGAAGATCCGGATTCGGTCCCGGAACGACTCCGACGAGATGACGGTGCAATCGGGATCGCAGAATGAGTGGAACGAGAACAACTTAGAGTTCCGCTTCCTCTTCTTGCCGGCCTCCGAGAGCGAACTCGGCATGACTCCTCTTCTCTGCAACTGAAATTTCCGGACCGGAGCTCCGATCGGAGCTTACAAGATTCGAAATCTTGCTAAAACCCTAGTTCTTCTCATTTCCGAGCTTGCGAATCACAGAGAAGGGGATTTTTCCGAGTTTGTTACGAATTACAGAGCGTTAGTCAGTTAGTGGAGAGAGGGATTCTGGAAGCAAAATAGTGGAAAGAGAAGGCCGTTTTGGCGGTCTAACGACTTTGCTGTCAGTAGACGAAATTGCCCTTAGCTTAGCTCTGGTATTACACGTCCTGCCCCAATACGTTGAATCGGGCCATTAATGGGCCGAAGAAATGCTACTTTTGATATGTTTGGCCCAAATCTCAGTTGATGAGTGTCGTCCGAGTGAGGGTGAGCACAAATTTCAGTCGATGAGTACCGTCGTTTAATTATTTATTTATTTTCTCTGAAAAAAATAATACAGTTAAAGACTACTTTAGTTTGCTTAGAACACAAGGTATGGAAATATCAAATATCCCAATATAATCTTAGGTGAAGCCAGTCTTTCATATTAGACCAACCCCAGTTTGCTTCCAATTGCAGGATCAAATGAGAGCAAACATCAGCTTAAAAAGAAAACAGCTTAGAACAAGTGCAATTCACCTAACTACCTCTCACTCACCCTAATTAGTTGAGCAATCAAAACAAAGTTAACACATCCTTTTCCATTTTAGAATCCCTTTTATTTCGTATTTAGCTTCACAAAAACCTTATACTTCTTGGTCACCCTGCTATCCTTCACTACAAACCCATCAAAAATGGAAACCGAGCGAATGGTTCGATTCACATTTCAAGCCATTTTTGTTCTCTTGACACTTTCTCAAGTGGGTAAGTTACATAATCTCTCAAGTTTCATGTTTATATACATGGCTCATCTTGTCACAGTTTTCTCTATCAGCTCGTATGAAATTCTTGAGGTCACTTTTCAAGCCATTTTTTTGCTATCTTGACACTTTGCTCAAGTGGACAAGTTTCTTAAGCACTCACATTTCACGTTCATGTACATGCCTCATCTGGTTATAGGTTTTTATCTCTTAACACTTCCTCAAGTGGGCAGTTTGCATAAGCACTCACATGTTTATGTATATGGCTGATCTTGTTATAGTTTTCCTTTTTCACAGTTCTAATGAGTTCTTCACCATAATGTTACATTTTTTGCTCTTTTTAGGAGCTTATGATCCACTAGATCCAAATGGGAACATAACAATCAAGTGGGACATCATGTCATGGACACCTGATGGCTATGTAGTAAGTATTGACTAGTTAATTCCTAATCTTTGTCACACACAAATCCATAACAAAAAAAAGATCTTTTCGTGGTACGCAGGCAATGGTGGCGATGAACAACTTCCAAATGTACCGAAACATAATGAACCCGGGTTGGACTCTAGGGTGGTCATGGGCAAAGAAAGAGGTGATTTGGTCAATGGTTGGAGCTCAAACCACCGAGCAAGGAGATTGCTCCAAGTTTAAAGGCAACGTACCACATTGTTGTTTAAAGAGCCCTGTAGTTGTAGACTTGTTGCCAAATGTGCCTTACAATCAGCAAGTCGCCAACTGTTGCAAAGGTGGCGTTCTGTCTTCGTGGGGCCAGGATCCATCTGGCGCAGTCTCTCAGTTCCAGGTCAGCGTGGGCCAGGCTGGCACCTCTAATAAAACGGTCAAGCTCCCTAAGAACTTCACTTTACTCGGTCCGGGTCCAGGTTACACTTGTGGCCCCGCTAAGATCGTGCCTTCAACGGTTTTTCTGACCTCTGATCGCAGGAGGAAAACTCAAGCACTTAGTAAGTTTTGAAGTACCTATATTCTTTTTGTCCAAGAAAAATAAGCAACAATGTAACTAATTTGTCTTACTTTGCAGTGACATGGAATGTAACATGTACATACTCACAATTCCTAGCCTCAAAACACCCAACTTGTTGCGTTTCGTTCTCATCCTTCTACAACGACACAATAGTTCCTTGCCCAGCATGTTCTTGTGGTTGTCACAAGAGCAATTGTGTCAAGTAAGTCAAACCCATTTTTTCAACCAATCTTGAAATGTAACAGTATGATCATATGAGCCTAAAATTCACTTGAAAACATTGAAACCTGTTTGCAGGAGCAACTCAAAGGAAGAGCACAAGAAGGGTATCAATACTCCAAGAAAAGACAATGCGCCATTGTTGCAATGCACACGACACAATTGCCCAATTCGAGTGCACTGGCATGTGAAGATAAACTACAAGGACTATTGGAGAGCAAAGATAGCCATTACTAATTTCAACTATAGGCTTAACTACACGCAATGGACTCTTGTTGTCCAACATCCTAATCTGAACAATGTTACCCAAGTTTTCAGCTTCGATTACAAGCCTATAGCGCCTTTCCAAGCTGTTAGTAAGTACCCGAAATATGCACATTCAAATGAAAATGACTCGAAAACAAGATTTGATACTAACTTTTTTCCTTCTGTGTGTGTAGATGACACTGGCATGTTTTATGGTACGAAATTCTACAATGATCTTTTAATGGAAGCCGGGCCTTTCGGGAATGTACAATCTGAAGTGCTACTCAAAAAAGATCAAGATGCGTTTACTCTTAAGCAAGGATGGGCATTTCCGAGGAAAGTGTACTTCAATGGGGAGGAATGCAAGCTTCCTCCACCAGATACATACCCTTATTTGCCGAGTCATGGAAATGCACTTTCGAGCATCGGTTTGGTGATGGGTTCTCTGTTAACGATGCTGGTGTTCTTCATGTAGTACAGCAATGAGAGGTCCATGTCTTGGGTAATTGGAATGTAGGGCTTGAGTTAAAAATGTAATCAGCAAATGCAAAAGGAAGATGGAGTTCCATAGTGAAGCATTCATTTAAAATTGCTTGATGAAGACATGGCTTGTAATTTTGAATCTCGAATCTTTCTGTTTTTCTCGTTAAGATGAATCAAGAATGTATACGGTTTTGGAATCTTCATTATGAAGAATGGATCAAACTTTGTAGTAATATAGCATGAAGAACCGATAAGCATCAACCAAGATTGGCTGATTTTACCATCAACCATTCAACATCACATGCAAAATTACACCATTAACTCGCTAGAAATTCAGCAGCCAAGATTGGCTGATTTTACCAGAGCCGATAAGCATGCAATTCCCCAAAGATCCATTTGACTATGGCTGTCTAGAAAACTAATGTGCAAGTCAAAATGACACTTCACCTGTGGATCGTTTAAAACGAACAAACTATCTAGCAAGTCAGACAATTTTGGATTCAATTTCTAGTATGGACGAACAAGGCTCAACTTTACCGAAGCCTGTATGGATTTCATGCAAATGTCTGAGGGGAGAAAACCCTGCTTATAATGACAGCAGTTGGGACTTGTGGTCTATGGCGTTGAATATGAAGGTTCCACGCATGGGGATGAATTGCTTTGTGATCAGCTGCAGGCAAAAAATAGTACAGAATAAGCTGATTGAAGCAACACCAAGCAAAAAACATTAATTTTAGGAGCGTTTGGATTGCGCATTAACTGCATTACAATGCAATATGTAATCCAATCCAACCATTATCCTTCAAAGAGTTATACAAACAATTCAGATGAGTTCATGTTAGTTCAAGATATCCAATTTCCAACAATTGATTGAATTCAGAGAGAAATTTCTATGTACTTGAAGCTCGGATGTTTGAAAAATTGTTCAAGGGGGGGAAAACAGAAATTTCTTCGAATGAGGGAGAAGAGAGTATAGAATTAAGCGGCAGATGCGAACCTTAATTACTTCTTGTGATGCAATTCCGCCTATACAAGCAGCAACAGCATGAAGCTCCGAAGCACCAAACCTTGACATTTCATTAATAAGGTCCTCCGATAAGGATGAACTGTTACAACCCAAATCACCAAGTATGCTAACAGCAATGGTCCTCAGCCGAGTTATATCTTCGTCTAACTCACTGCAAAAGTCAGTGATATACATCAAAATCTGTTATATGAAGGCTGAATCATTTATTCAACTGGAGATGAAGTTACCCATCAAATTGGCCAGGGAAACTGTTGTAGTTAGCTGCATATCGGTCAACAGCGCGAAATAATATGTAAAATCCCACAGCCATGCTGCCAATACAGACATGCCAAACTAAGGTCAGAGTATTTCACAATACATTTGCTTCTTCTCCCGCTGTGCAGTAGACATATTCACGAGCTCAAATGTTGAGCCCGGTTGAGGTATCATATCATTTGTCAAAGTATGCATACATGCAGCTTCTGGATGCCATGTTTTAAAATTAGAAGTTTTGAACAAACAAATAAAAACTGTAGGAGTTTTGTTCATTATAAGCAAAACTAAATACAACAAGAACCAACTCTTCAGTTTAGAACAATGGGTTAATCAAAAAGCCTCATATTAGGGACATTTAATTACCTGTAATCCTCATCAGTTAAGTACTTTTGCAACGCTGTCAGGTTAGGTGAACAGAATTCCTCCTCAATAAGTCGATAACGACAAACCTGCAAACCGAGAGATTACAGTATATAACCTTCATGCATATCAAATGATGATACTCTAACAATCTGATTTAACTATGACAAAAAATGCTTTAAGAGAAGAGAAACAACTATAGGAAAATAGCCATAACTGATATAACAAACAAGGAAGAAAATAGAAAATAGAAAGCCTAACAACACGAGCTCGATTCTATATTCTTTACTCACAGTTAGCTTTCTTGCATTCTTACAGAAGCTCTTTATGGCCAGCTTGGGGATGCTATTTGGATCTCGGCCAATTTTCTTCAAAATATTTCTTGTTCGTTGCTCCATAGCAATGAAGTCAGCTTCAGCCTTAGCCTGATATATCTTTTGCAGATGGACATAATGCCTACAAAGTAATATCAATTCATAGTCAGCTTTTATTTATTTCTTCTTCAGTTGATATTGATCAGTAACGATTTCATCAGTTCTGAGCACAGCAAAACAAAATGTTAAAAACTGAAAGTATAGGTTGAACACTAACTCAGTAGATGATGTCATATCAGGAATTGATCCCTCAAGAGGTACCTCTCCGGCTCCTTCATTAGCAATGAATTCCTTCACAATGAAATAACAGAACGGCATTATTTTATTAGTAAGGAAGTAAGCAATCAAGCACTTAAGATGGGTTTAGGACCATTCAAGGTTCGTGTATCTACAATGAGAGTATGAGACGTATTTATGTAACCTGAGCAAATGTTATTACAACTCGAAACAAGTTCATACCTACCCACCCCCACAAATTCATTAACTGAATAGATCATAATTGAAGCAAAAAAAACAGGCACCCTGAACCCATATATGCTGACATGACTTATAATATGGAAACCTTTTAAACTGCGATAGAATTTCAAGGAGATGTTAGAACTGTTTGTTCTGATACATTTTGATTGTTTGCAGGAGTAGGTATTCAGAACCATTGACAACAAAAGGCTGTTGAAAGGAGATGTAGAAACTATTTGAGTGGGGGAGAATAACATCACCTTAAGTGCAGCCACCATCACCCAAAAATCTGGCGAATCGGGACCAACTTCAGCAGAGCTATCATCAAGTATCTGCTGTAAATTAGAAGCTGGCAGGTGAAAATAAAAACCCACCAGTCATTGATCTTTTAGCTAGCACATGATTTAGAGAGTCCGTCATTTAATAATCAGTAAACCTCAAAATGAAGCTCAGAAGTTCAACAGTAATTAAGGTTGAAAATGACACCCCACATATGCAAATACAGTATTCCTTCTTTCATGTTGAGAAGATGCTATAATTTCATTGTTTCTTCAATCAAAGGAGTAAAACTTCCTCATTATTGTGTCTATCTTTTGCATGTGGATTGAACACGGTTCTTGTTACCAGATATTAAAAAGAAATATATATCTAAATAAATAACTGATCAGTCACTCAATATAAAGATCAAAAAAAAAAAGCATAAGATGCCAAAGAAGTAATGAAGAACTAACAATGTCTTATACCCTATTGGTTTGCCTTACGAAAGGATTAAAAAAACAAGACAACACAAAACACATAGCAACCCTGATCTATTTTAATGTGCCAGAGTATTATCTATTTATATACTCACATATCCCTTGTGGAGAAAAAAGCTTGAAGGATGCGTCTATAGCTTCTTTATAGTTATCTTCATCAAATCCAATCATCTTGGATTTAAGAAGGTCCTGGTGTCCAGAAGACCAAATTAGTTGAATATCAAGAACAAAATAAAAAGCACAGGAAGGAAAGAAGACAGCACTGCAGGTAATTTAACCTTGAACTCTTTTTTCTCCTCCCTACTTGATGGAAGGTTACCTCCATGTGTTTGTGACCATTCCTCTGCCATCTTCACTAGAATCACAACATATGGGATGTGCTTGTGAGCAACAGGATCAGGCACATTAGTATCAATAGATTCCACATGCCTGTTTCAGAAACCATACTTGAATAAGTATATATCAAAACAGTTGCTATTTCTACATATAGAAGATAACAGAGTTGAGTATGCAGAAAAAGCTAGCATGTTTAACATGTCTGCATAGAGCATCATAGATAGTATTTCAACATACGCACCGCTTAAGCTCTGGCCAGGGACTATTCAGCCGAAGATCATCCAGAAAATGGTCAGGCTTGGACTCAATCACAGCATGTTCCTGATGAACAATCAGAAAACAATTAAACCGAACCCAAGGAAAGTACTTGAAGAAAATGGTTCACTAAAATTCAAAGACCAAGTACTGTTAAAATAAAATCACATCAGACTGTTCCTTTTAAAAACAAAAAGAACCACATAAGATTGTCATCAAGTTTTTGCATTTTTTTCTGAAATGGAAGATTGGCAGCATCAGAGTCTACTGGTGACTTTTCTAACAACTACTGTGATCTTAGTTTGAGTTGAGAAGCTTTGCCCTGTTCAGCAACCGGTCAGATAAGCACAAGTGTGCAACTCTCTTGTGCATACTTGATTCAACGAAGGTAGGCAATAAAATAGTCAATGGCATCACTATGTGAACAAGGCCATCATAAAGTGAAAGAAATTCTAATGATAGCTCATCATAAATTGAAAGATGTTATGCAAACACAATTTGTACATGAACAGACACTTTAAGTATATTGAGAATGAAAAATATAGTTAACCTTCACACTGATGCGAACAAGCCCAGCCAGACCATATGATCGAGCAATTACTAATATTACATTTGCCTCCCTGCAGATGTTATCAAGCCTCACCATAGAATCTTCCCCTAGCTGTTGAGAGACAAAGAGTAAATTACTTGGGAAAAAGAGATTTAAGCATAGTTATTATGTGCTAATACATTCAAAGTTAGCCCGTTTCCAGTCTAGTTGGTCAGGTCTCATTTATCGGAGGTGGTGTAAAAGTCCTCAAGGTTTCCTACGTGAGGTTCTTAAACCGCTTTATTATTAAAATTTTGCAGAGCATAATGGGTCAAATTAAGAAGGTGATTTCTCCAACTGTTAGAACGCAAAGCCTCAATATAGTGAATGAGAGGGATTACTTTGGGATATTCAGAAAATGATAAATAATATCTACAACAGATAGAGTTGGTTTAGATAATATAGCACACCTCAGATATATATTAGAAATTACATCAGGGCACAAAGAGGTGCACATAAGGGGAAATAAGTTTGTCCAGTACCTGTGTAGCTATTACTAATGTGAACTTTGAAAAGAAAGACGGATTTGTCTCGATTAACTTCTCTGGATATTCCTCTATAAATTTGGCCTTTACTGCATCATTGAGCTCCTGCAGCAATGTGCATACACACTTTGCCTTTGACTCTCCCAGACTTGATTCTTCCACTGATGAAATTGAAACAGCAGCATCAATCACAATCAAATTGAACACGAATTGTGCAATAATAGGGAACTCAAAGAATAATATGCACAAGAGGAAACTGAACTATACCCATGAAGTTATTTCCAAGATCGCCGATTTCAATTTTTGAGCCATCAACAGCTGTAATACTTCCTATTCCACCAAGCACTAGGTTTTTTAAAGTCTCAGAACCAGTAGGCCCACAGTTAAGCAGGCAAATACTGGCATTCTCTAAAGCTGCTTGCCCTTGGTCACCCCAAATCCTACAAATGGCATGGATAATTAGTCTGTGCAAGATATATAAAATTTGAAAGCAATCCTGAAAAGCTAACAACTCAATGTTAAGCAAACAGCATACAAGCAATGAAGAGCAACAGAATGTGCAAGTAAGACATCTATAAGGTTGCTACAACATCTAGCTCCGTCTACAAACAAAAGGAGCTCCGTTTAGATGATAGAATTCGGATGTACTTCTGTAGTTTTCTTCAAATAGCCCTAAATGTGTCCTAGTTATCATCACTCTCAGCTTCTATGTTTTTCAGTTTCAGATAAAGGCGAAGGATCCATATCATAATTTGCCTTCCCCAAAAACTCCTACAAAAAGGAGTGGCTTCAAGAAACCCATCAGCTTGACAGCTTGACTGCTTAACTTAGACATGAAATGCAAGGCCTACTTTTGTATGAATTTTCAAATAATATCTCAGCAAACACTTTTCTTCTCAACTCTAAGAAGTCTATATTCTTAAATAATACTCGCATAAGTTCTTTATACTTGCAACCTCATTCTCAATAGACATTATCAGCATCTCAGTTGCACTGATGTTCCACAATTTCACTTCGAATCTAGAAATCTTCACATTATCCAAAATCAAACGACTGAAAGCTACAACAATCTCAGACGCCACAAAACCACGACAGATAGATATGCAAACAAGACGGAAAACGAGTAATTTTGCAATAGAAGATGTATTTCGGCAAATGAACAGCAGCTCGGAAGAGTCTGTAAGGGTTCGAAGTGCACCTGAGCTGGCGATCGTACTTCACTTTGGGCTCCGCCATTGCTGTTCGTCGGAGAATCGAAGCTCGAAAATCGCAAGCGGGGATTTTGGGGCGAGGTCCGCTGCTTCGCTTGCTCGGTACGCAGAAGACACCGTAAGCCTGGCGATCCTTCGCTCGCTGTGCCGTAAGTGGTGAGGAGAATTGACCATTTAGTCCAGAAACGACGTCGTTTAGACTGGCACTTGTCTCACACCTTTTCTTTCTCCACGACGACGTCGTTTAGACTGGCTCTTGTCTTAAACCTTTTCTTTCTCCACGACGACGTCGTTTCAATCAATGATGAAGGATCTACAATGTACGACCAACTTAATTGATTTGAGATTGAGTTTTTGACCCGATCTTGCTTTTTACTCGATAATGTATTTCGGAAAATAAATTTATATCTTACTGTATTTGATAATATATCTTTTTATATTTTATCTATAAATAAGTAAATTCAATCAATTGATTAAGATTAATTTCCCAAATGATACTTATTGAGATATTCAATTATATTTAATAATATAGCTATTTGTATTTTATTTTTCTATAAAACAATCACTTCAATTATAAAATCCATTATTTTAGTTAATTATCTATAATCTATAATTTGTATAACAATACTTTAAAATATCTCTCTAACCTAAAATGAAAAAATGTTTTAGGGTGAGATATCAATGATATCAACAAAATGGATAAGATATCAAGTGGGAATAAAGATTATTTTTATAGAAGATAATTTAAAAAGTAAAATCATTATTCTATTCCATCTCGATGATGTGACGTAAATTTTAACAAAGACTTGAGTTTCGCTTTATACTGCATTATAGTAGATTACTAGTATAAAATTTGATTTATATAAACTTAGTTTAAATTTTATATATAGTTATTCAAAAGAATAGTTTGATAAAAAATCTTGTATTATTTAATATAATTTGTTTCTTATGGGATTTATTTAATGTGCAGTATTTCTACTATAATATATTCTTTTAACAGAACAAAGATTTGTATGATTATAATGTTTGTATAAGGATTCATAAGCTCTTAAGATTTGTAAGATTTATTTTTTAAAAAAAATATTTATTTTAGTTATATATCTAATTGGAGTTGGCATATGTTTTCTATATTATTATTTTAATCTCTAATTTAGTATATAGTAAGATTAATTAATTATATATTTAAGGAAAACTTATAGATACAATTTCAATGATATATATTCTTTCATATTTTACATACATGTGAGATCTACAATCAAAATTAACCAACTAAATTATTTTAACAAAGATGGGTGATGTGATCCAATGTGAAGTTGACATGTGTCCTGATAATTATCATTTTTAACCTCCGCTTTAGTATATAGTCATGATGATAGTAGATTTCAACATATACAAACATTAAAAAAATCTTATTAATTGATTTTTCATACTAAAATTTTTCCAAATAAAAAAATAAACTTTAAATTTTATACATATTTTTGCTAGAAATCTTCTTGTCTATTACTTTTCAGTTTTTTAATTAAACTTCAAAATTTATGGATAATGTCTTTATAATTCTTCTTATCTATTGATTTTAATTTCAGTTCAATCTTAAATTTTTAATAAAAATCTCAGCTTAATCAAAATCTTAATTTCAAATCAATGCCTTTTATTAGCCACAATTAGATATTTCCAAAAAATCCAACCACATAACAATTTTATTAAATCAATTTAATTTATTAACATTTATTTGACACAGTTTTTATTGGTTAAAAGTTTTATTATAGATTCCACATATATATAATTTATATACATATATATGATTTAGATGTGATTTTTTTTTCCAAAATAGCTGTAGAGTAAAAATATTATTTATAAAATATAGAAACTTATTGATAAAACCAAGTATTTAGTCCTTATATGTCAAAGTTATAGTACTATAAATCTTTTTTTGATTAAAATAATGTAATATAACATAAAAAATATATCATTAAAATAAATATCATAAGAAGCAAATTATATGGAATAGTACAAGATTTCATGTCAAACTATTCTTTTACATAACTTTCTATAAAATTTAGATAAATTTTTAATTAAATCAAATTATTTGAAGGCATGGGCACTACTACACAAATGACATTTTATCTCTGGGGATATTATCACGGATGGTGTTTATCAGGGATAAAAGACGAAGAAAACGCTGAAAAATACATATTTTTTATTTAAAATATTCAAATATCTCGGATATAATTTAACACGCCCGAGATATTAGGTGTAAAGTGGTTTGATCTTTTAAATCAACTATCCCTGGCGTTGTTGAGTAGTAAGAAGTCAGGGATGAATAGGTTGCTACTCCTTTTTTACCCAAAAAAAAAAAAATCAATCTCCTTCACCTTACCTTTTGTGTCTCTCGTTCGCTCCTCTTCCCAATCGTCTTCTTTCGCTCCTCTTAGCAAAACCTCGATGGCAATCCTCTTTTGCCGCCCCCACGCTGCCGTCCTCTACACCGCCTGCGGCGCCGACCTCCACCACAACCTCCTCCACGAGCGCGTCCTGCGACCGACCAATGCTGACGCCGATCTGCGACGTTTGCGAGCAGTTCTCCACCGACGTCGCCTGCAAGGCCGATTCCGCCGCCCTCTGCGCCTCCTGTGACCGCCACATCCACTCTTCCAACCCCCTCGTCGGGCGCCATCACCGCCTTCCCATCCTCCCTTTCTTCTAGACTCCTTTCGCCAACGACACCAATTGGCCGATCCCTAACCCTAACGTCGGGCCGGATTTCCCCCAATTTGATATACCTTCTTCTTGCATCTCAATTTCGTGAATCTCGACCGTCAGACGTCGAGCACTCGAAGCTTCGTCGTTGATAGCGAGGTTTCGATATAGACGAGCATCACCGGCGGCCATCAGACCGCTTCGCCTTCTTCCAGCCCACCACCGGCGTCCACCATATGCCTCTTCTTCCTCGATTGCCTCATCACCTGCTGTGACACCAAACATTTGACCTTGCCATCCTTCTTTCGCCGTCTCTCCCTCCACGAGCAATTTCGTTCCGATTCTCAGGAAGAGCAACAACTACCATGGTAACACCTTCATGTCTTTTGTCCTTCTCTATCTGGCCTTGCGGAAGGTTTGGGGTTTTCCTTTTCTTCTTTTGAGTATATGTTCTATGGAAACTGTGCTATATAGCTTTCTTTCTTTGTATGATAGCTGCTACTTTTCAAAATTAGGATTCATGTTGTGGGAATTGGGAGCTCATCATGGCCTATTAGTGTGTGGTGGGGACTTGAGGAAGCAATCTTGTTTGATTATGTAACTTAGGCTCTTAGAGTCTTCTGCATTCTGCCTTATGTATAGTGAACTTGATCATAGATCAACCAATGTGTCATTTGAAGATGCTTTGCACCGACATTGGGCTGATTGTGTCGAGCTGATGGGTATCCCAGAGTCCCCTTAAACCTGATCATGAGTTCATAAGTGTTTGTTTATTTTCCTCTCCACAGCCTTAGCCTCAGTTCTCCATGCAAAGATCGTTGAACTTGTCTTTGTATTGACTTGTCTGATCCCATAGCTTGAACCCTTGCTCTCAGATGGTATGGATTGAAACTCTTGCCTTGACTGTAACTCTAGAAATTGGTATGGATTGAATTACTAGAAGTGAAAAGTATTATGTCCTGAGGAATGTTGTTTAATATTCTATTTGCTTGCCCTCTTGGAGATGATTTTCTATCTTACAGTGAAACATGAGATCTCATGTTGTCTTTGAAATGGACATCTTACTTTGGAGGGTGGGGAGAGAGTAATGATAATGAACACGTATATTTGTTATTGTCTCGATTCATTTTTTTCGTATTTTACTTTAAGTCTGTTTCTATTATTGTATAAATCACTAACATTATAAGTTTTTCCTTTTAACTTCTGTTTCAGATAGGCATTGGTTCCAATACAACTAGTGAACTTGTGTTGGATGCAGCAAAGGAGTTGATTTCTCGTTTATCATATCTGTTTTCAGAAGAGGTTATTGTTCTTTTCTCGTGCCCGTTGTGCGTTGTTTAAATGCTATGCTTGGTTATATCTTAGTTCCTTTCTCTATTAGTTGCTTGCATGTGCTTGGTTACATTCCATCTTCATCAATTAATATCTCAAATGCTCCTACAGAAGATGATGCACAAAATGTTCCTGGACAAAGATCATCTACAACTCTCAGTGAGAATGGAGTTAGTAGGGGAAGCGGTAGACCTGACATTTCCATGCAACAAGCCAACTTTCCACTAGGCTCTGGGGTTGCAATTTCTAGTAGTGGTGCGACACTTGGAGCAATTTCATTAACATCTGATGTTAGAATGAAAAAGGTTTTGGTAGCCGATGAAAAGCACTTAAGTAGTGGTATGTTGCCACCTCCCCTGACTTACTCATTAATAAATTGGATGCTCATAGCCTAATTTACCAATTCAATCAAGGGCTCTAGTGCAACTGATTCTAGCTATGTTGGTGATCTTGTAGTTGCTGCAGACAGAATCTTCTATTGATCTTGGAATGCAACGGAGGCCTGGAAGCCCCTTTCAAAATCCAAATGAAATAGTAAGTTTAATGGCCTAACTCGTCCCTTCACTTCAAGTTTCTTCTTCATATTTTTCTTTTCTAAGCTTGCCTATTTGCCTACTGATTTGTGGCCCAAGTTAAATGAGCTTTATAAAACCAGTCTGTAATATGTTATGATGCATAACTCCTTTATGCCTGTGAAGGTTATCGCCATTGTTGCTGGGTTCTGTAAGCAGCATACTCAGCTCGATCTGGACCGAGGTATTTCCTGATTAATTAGGCTTGTTCTTGTTTTGTGTTGTCAATTGGTGGTTTGCTTATTTGTTTGTTTGTTTTGCAGCATACTCAGCTCGATCTGGACCAAGGTATTTCCTGATCTGAACTGGCATGTTCAAGATTGTGGCCAGAGATGATGAGTCTAACTAGTATGGTTACTTTTTCTAGGGGTTTTTATATTGTTGATTCTATGTTTTATAAATAGTAGAGTGAAGTGGTGCAACTGTGCAAGATGTGTAATTTAGTTCTGTCTTAGAATTTTAGGGTTTTGGTACCAAATTATTTAGTCTTAATAATATGTAATTAATTTAGTATGTTTTTATATCTGGGACATTAGACTTTTTTTTTTTATAATCGGTAACACTATATAACATCCCGGATGTGGTCAGAGATATTAGATTGTTTTTTTATTGGAGGAAGTGGGTCTAATATCTCTGGCTTGTTTTTTTATGTCAGGGATATTAGATTGTTTTTTTTTATGGGAGGAAGAGGTCTAATATCCCTGGCTTGTTTTTTTATATCAGGGATATTAGATCTATTATACCCCCAATATTTCTCCCGTGTCCATTTTAGTCTATATCAGGGATATATTTGAAAAAACGCCAGGGATAAAATGTCATTTGTGTACTAGTGGGACTGATACTAATATATCACCTATATGTTACATGGATACAAAAACGGAATGGATGTGGAGAAACTGATGTAGGGAGATTGGCAGCCCGGTTCGAAGAGGATCTCATTCGTCGAAAAGGCCGTAACCGGTAGAAGGATCTAAGGCCTTTTTTCGGGCTTTTTCTATCGTTTCAGGGCTTTTAGTTAGGTTTTAGTTATTTTTGGAATTTTCGTAATTTTTAGTTTATATCTTTTATTTTTTCTATCTTTTAGGTTTTTAGTTTATATCTTTTATCTTTTCTATCTTTTCTATCTTTTAGGTTTTTAGTTCCTTTATATATAGATCGATTGTAGCCTTGGAAACACAACTTTCATTATTTTTATCAATTACAGAGTTTCTCTGAATTTTCTGGTGGATTTCCAGTTTTCTTGCATTAGGGTTTCGCGCTTGCGATTCCTTGTTCTCCAAGGCTTGCGCTTGCTTGCCTTTCAATCTTCCTGCTGCGTCAGTTGGTATCAGAGCAGGCTTCTCCTGTTCCGTTTCGATTCTGAATCATCATGGGAGAACCAGTAACCCGAGCAAACCTGGAAGGGATTACAACGGCTTTCACCACGTCCCTCACTGGTTTGACAGAGCAGATGGCTGCATTAACAGCACAGATGAATACCGTCCTTGCCAATAACAACAACAACAATCCACGGGTAGGCGGAAGAGTGAATCGGGCTCCACGCGGTGGAGGCGATCATGGTAGAGGCGATCCTGATGGAGGGGATTCGAGTTCCGAAGAGGAGGTCCTGGAAGAAGATCCGGCTGAGGGCGATCAACAAAAACATCATGACTATCGGGTCAAGGCAGATATTCCTATATTCTATGGAACCATGGGAGTCGAGGAGTTCCTTGATTGGCAGATCGAAGTTGATAGATTCTTCGACGTCATGGGAGTTCCGGAAAGTAAACAGGTCAAGATGGTCGCGATCCGTCTCAAAAGCACGGCTGCAGTCTGGTGGGACAAGCTCGTTAGTCTCAGGCAGAGGCAGAGGAGATCGCAAATCAAGACTTGGAGGCGAATGAAACAACTGATGATGGAGAGGTTCTTACCCGATGATTACGAACAAATTCTATATAAGATGAATATAGAGTGCGTTCAGGGCAAGAGGAGCATCTTAGAGTACACAACCGAATTCCTAAGGTTGAGTGAGCGGAACGAATTGGGAGAAACCGAGGGCCAGAAAGTTGCTCGCTTTATTAGCGGCTTGAAAGGTTCGTTACAAGAGAAGATGGGATTACAGACTGTCTGGACCATAACCGAAGCTTCAAGTCTGGCATTGAAGGCGGAATTGATGGAGAAATCTCCTAGAAATTTCTCATCTTTTCGCAGATATCCACAACAGAATAGTTTTGATGCGGCTGGTGATGAGGATATAATCACACCTTCAAAAGATAACAATTCAGCAGCAGATAAGGAGAAGGGTGCGAGTACTTCAGCATCAGGCAAAGCCTCCAACCAAAGACAACCTAATCCTTACGCTAAGCCATCGGATGATAAGTGTTTTAGGTGCGGAGGTCAAGGACACAGATCAAACGTTTGCCCATCTAGGCGGACCACTACTGTCGTGAATAATTTTGATGATGAGGACCAGGACAAGGAAGAAGATGGCTATTCAGATGTTGAATTTGCTGAAGAAGAATCAGATGACAGGGTGAACATCGTGCTTCATCGGATTCTATTGTCTTCCATAGAAGAGGGACAAAGGAAGAACTTGTTCAAAACCTATTGTTCTGTCGCAGGCAAAGTGTGTAACTTGATAGTAGACAATGGTAGCACAGAAAATCTGGTTTCGCAGAAATTAGTAAACCATTTGAACTTATCAACGCAGCCCCGAGAGAAGTCCTACGAGTTAGGATGGGTGAACAAAGGTCCTCAGGTACGAGTTTCCTTGACTTGCAAGTTATTATTGTCTATTGGGAAACACTATAAAGAGGAGGTGTTGTGTGATGTTATAGACATGAATGTCTGCCATGTCTTGCTTGGCCGCCCTTGGTTATTTGATAATGATGTGACCTACAAGGGGCGAGATAATGTGATGATGTTTAAGTGGGGTGAGCATAAAATTGCTATGGCGCCTGTTATGCACTTTGATCAGCCTACAGGGAAAAGGAAGTCTAACTTTTTGGTTATGACACGGAGTGAAAAAGAGCTAGATGAAGATATTCATGCTAATGAGGCTTTATATCCAGAAGAGAACTCGTGGTCGAGTTCTTCAGAGGTGGAGGAGACTGATGTAGGGAGATTGGCAGCCCGGTTCGAAGAGGATCTCATTCGTCGAAAAGGCCGTAACCGGTAGAAGAGGATCTAAGGCCTTTTTTCGGGCCTTTTCTATCGTTTAAGGGCTTTTAGTTAGGTTTTAGTTATTTCTGGAATTTTCGTAATTTTTAGTTTATATCTTTTATCTTTTCTATCTTTTAGGTTTTTAGTTTATATCTTTTATCTTTTCTATCTTTTAGGTTTTTAGTTTCTTTATATATAGATCGATTGTAGCCTTGGAAACACAACTTTCATTATTTTTATCAATTACAGAGTTTCTCTGAATTTTCTGGTGGATTTCCAGTTTTCTTGCATTAGGGTTTCGCGCTTGCGATTCCTTGTTCTCCAAGGCTTGCGCTTGCTTGCCTTTCAATCTTCCTGCTGTGTTAGAAACATATCATAGTTTAAAAACGAGCTTTTGTGTTTTTCGCTTTAACATGAAATGAAACGAAAGAAGGAAACGCTATCAGAGTTTCTGAATAATATAACTTGTACTTCCTATGCTAGATTTCTAGAGCATTTCCATGAGTACTAGTGAGTAGATCAATTAGAAGTCTCGAGCTTAGACGGTGACCACAAGAGACGAGAAACAAAGAGTCGAGGACTTGGGTTTGGCTTGATGTGCTTAGTAGATTAGGTGTATGGAGTGATTGGTTTGAACGAAAGAATCAGTTTATCAATCCATATGTAGTAAAGTTGGTTCCACTGTTTGGTCACTGATATTTATCAAATTATCGCTAATAGTTGATTTTTCACATATTTGATTATCGATACCTTCTGATAATAGTTAAATTTCAATTCTCAATTCCGTACTTATTTTGTCACATCATTATTTACATTTTATCAATCATTGTATTATATTTACCCTTATATTTGTTGAAACATTTATTCACCATTATCACTCAACTTTATTTATCATTTTTATATCAGGGAGCTAAAATATAAAATATATATATATATTTCAAGGAAATATCAATTTATATAACTCGATAAGCATTTAGTTTTTATATTTTGTTGGTAAATGGTAAATATAGATTATTTCTCCCAAATTTTTTTTCTTAAGTCCAAAAATATTAACCATAAGTTGGCGATATTTATATGTGACAAGCACACGTCCATTTGCCTCTGTGGCCGTTTGTAGCCCTGGAAGCTCATATTCCCCAAGCCCAAGTCAAAACGCAAGCGAGTCCGTCCCTCCTCCGCATTTCCCCCTTTCCCCCACTCTCAGCCAACCGCCATTACAGCCTTCACAAGCTCCACGAACACCCATCCCTGAGGAAGGGCCGAGAGAAATCGACAGAGAACCATGGGATTCGGCACATTGGCATCGAGAGCGGCGGTGACGGCAAGGCGAGGAGTTCTTCAGAGATCTTCTCTCCCAATCTCCTTCACACGCCCTATCGTTTCCACCTCTGACCTCAAGAGTCCCGAGGCCGCCGCTCAGGCCGATCCCACCCCAGATCCGCCCCCGCCGCCTCCCCGTCCTCCTGTCGCCGGGGCTAGGGTTCACTTCCCTAACCCTGAGGATGCTATCGAGGTCTTCGTCGATGGCTACGCCGTCAAAATCCCTAAGGGATTCACCGTTCTTCAGGCTTGCGAGGTTGCAGGTGTTGATATCCCTAGGTTTTGCTATCACGATAGGCTGTCGATTGCCGGGAATTGTCGTATGTGTCTGGTTGAGGTTGAGAAGTCTCCCAAGCCTGTTGCTTCCTGTGCTATGCCTGCTTTGCCAGGTAATTTTGTATCAGATCGGTTGATTTCCTTGCTCTGTGTATTGATTGATATTGTTTTTTTTTTTGCGTATCTTGTTTTGGCCATGAGGATGTGGATAAAGCTGTGCTAGCTTAATATTCGTCTATGGTGCAAGAAATATAATGACCTTCTTCAATGATTCGATTATGAAAGTTTGTCAGAACTGTGGTGTTGTATGTATTTTTGGACTAGCATGGTCTTGTTATGCAGTGAATGTCTCAATGAGATTCTGGTGGAATGTTATTATGTTGTTGGGCAGTGAGTTTCTTTTCAGCTTTTTAAATGAATTTGATGGAGAAAAAGATTGGGAATTTTTGCAATGTAGGTATGAAAATCAAAACAGACACACCAGTGGCCAAAAAGGCAAGAGAAGGAGTCATGGAGTTCTTGCTGATGAATCATCCACTGGATTGTCCTATATGCGATCAGGGAGGAGAATGTGATCTTCAGGATCAATCCATGGCATTTGGATCTGACAGGGGGCGGTTCATTGATATGAAAAGATCTGTGGTAGATAAGAACTTGGGCCCTTTAGTCAAGACTGTCATGACTCGATGCATCCAGTGTACAAGGTCAGCTTGTATTTTCACACTAGTCCATATATGTTTTAATGATTTGAAGGCATAATATTGCGCGCATTTGTGCGTTTATTCTATGGCATTGCTTAGGAGTGCAAAAAGAAGAGGGGCAACGGGAAGGAACAAGTTAAAAAATATGGAAATAGGGTAGAATTAAATTTTTGGAAAATTTATATATTTGATTCAAAAGTGCAATGTGAAGTTGATTGAAAGCCATGAATTTGAACTTGGAACACTTTTGATTTGCTTTGCTGTACCTTGTGTATCACAAAATTTGAGTTTGTTGCTACTTGCTTACAGTCTTCTATTATCTTGTTTTCTTTCTTGTCGCATGATTTCTTTTGAAAAAACATAATATACTATAGGTCAATTGAGGTGTTCATAGGAGAATATAATCACCTGTTTCTGTTGTTGATTACTGCCATATTTTGCCTTTTGCGTGTTCTACAGATAGCTTAATTTACATGTGTAAAATCTGGCTTGACAGGTGTGTTAGGTTTGCCTCTGAGGTTGCTGGAGTTCAGGACCTTGGCATGTTGGGTCGTGGTACTGGAGAGGAGATAGGGACCTATGTGGAAAAGGTTATGACAAGTGAGCTTTCAGGCAATGTCATTGATATTTGCCCTGTAGGTGCACTTACCTCTAAGCCTTTCGCATTTAAGGCAAGAAATTGGGAACTAAAGGGAACAGAGAGCATTGATGTAACCGATGCTGTTGGATCCAATATTCGGATTGATAGTAGAGGTCCAGAGGTTATGCGTATTGTACCACGTCTGAATGAGGTATTTGTCATGCTGTTATAGCTGACACATATTTAGTTCCTCCCTACACCAAGCTCTTTTATCCTTTAACCATGAAAACTGAGACTAGTATTTCTTTCACTGTAATATTTGTTTTGAGAATATTCTCCTCACTCTGAGACTTTGAGGTGGAACTGCAATGTGCTGGCCTGAGGCTGTAATATAGGATGGAATGTCATGAGAATTCAGTGTTTAGCTTTTTGAGTCTGATTGTTCTGTAATCCTAGCATCTTTTGTTTTGCACCAAATTTGTGCAGGATATAAATGAGGAATGGATATCAGACAAAACCCGTTTTTGCTATGATGGTTTGAAGAGGCAGAGATTAAATGATCCAATGATACGTGGTGCTGATGGGCGTTTTAAAGCAGTGAGCTGGCGTGATGCCCTTGCAGTTATTGCTGAGGTAATGCATCAGGCCAAACCTGAGGAAATTGCTGGAGTTGCAGGCAAGTTGTCAGATGCAGAGTCCATGATGGCCCTAAAAGATCTGTTGAACAGAATGGGATCGAATAATGTGTGGTGTGAAGGAACTGGCAAAAACCCACAAGCTGATCTACGCTCAGGGTATCTCATGAATAGCAGCATCAGTGGTCTTGAAAAGGCTGATGTTTTCCTTTTGGTTGGCACTCAGGTAAATTTTGAAATATTTATTTGACTTTCTCTAGTTAATTTTTTCATATGGTAGCACTAGCAGTTATCACAATATTACATTTCATAATGAGGTGGCCATTTTCATTTTCCAGCATACACCATGCTCGTCTCCCTTAAAAAATACCAGATTTTCTTTGGTATATGTGTGAATAAGATTTCTATATCTGCATTAGCTTATGCATGACTGACCTGTAATCTTTATAGTCCTTGGCAACAGTAGTCTCTCTCACAAAAGTCGTGTTTTGTTTGTCAATTATATAAACATTTATTATTCTAATGTATTTTTGGTAATTGAAGGATTCTATTGGAATTTGGAACTATAATTATTTATTATCTGGTTATGTAAAATAAGGGGTTTGGTGCCAAAATCTTGTTCAACAGAAGAGAAACACACAGTTGATGAGAGAGATGCCAGGATTGGGGGTATTGTAGTGTGTCGAATAAGTAATCTTTACAACACGCCTTTAATTTCTGATATTGCTTCTAACTGCAGCCAAGAGTGGAGGGTGCCTTGGTAAATGCCAGAATCAGAAAGGCAGTCCGTTCAAATCATGCCAAGGTTGCCTATATTGGACCACCCTCTGAATTCAACTATGATTGCCAGCACCTTGGTGACAGCCCACAAACACTTGCTGAAATTGCTGAAGGGCGTCATCCATTCAGCTCAGCCATTAAAAGTGCAAAAAATCCTGCCATCATTGTAGGAGCTGGCCTCTTTGAAAGGGAGGACAAAGATGCTATTTTTTCATCTGTTGAAGCCATTGCCAAGAAAAATCAAAACATCATCACACCAGATTGGAACGGTCTTAATGTATTGCTTCTGAACGCTGCACAAGCTGCTGCCCTAGACCTCGGTCTGGTGCCAGAATCTGACAAAGCCCTTGAAACTGCAAAATTCGTGTATCTAATGGGTGCAGATGATGTGAATTTGGACACACTCCCACAAGATGCTTTTGTGGTTTACCAAGGACACCATGGTGACAAGGGCGTGTACCGTGCTAATGTCATTTTGCCAGCTTCAGCTTTTACTGAGAAACAGGGAACTTACGTAAATACAGAAGGCACAACACAAGAGACTCTCCCAGCAGTGCCTACGGTTGGGGATGCAAGAGATGACTGGAAAATCGTGAGGGCTTTGTCTGAGGTGTCTGGTGTTACGCTTCCTTACAATTCTCTTGTGGATATTCGTTCAAGAATGAAGACCGTGGCTCCAAATCTTGTCAGCATTGATGAAAGGGAGGAAGCTACCTTCTCTACTTTGATAAAGCCAGAGACTTCTCAGAAGATGAATGTAGCTGAGCCATTCAAGGCTACAATTGAGAACTTTTACATGACTGACCCTATCACAAGGGCTTCAAAGATCATGGCGCAGTGCAGTTCACAGTTGTTGAAGAAGTGAGTTTGTGGTGTTGGTTTTTTGTTCCTTTCAAATAATTGTGGCAGGCAACGCTATATCTGTAATGTTCTGCCTTTGGAATTTTCACTGAAAGAATTTTGAGAGGAGAATGATCTCTCAAACTGAATTGCTTGAGTTGGAGTTGCTCATTAATGTCAGCTTCTTCTTAGTTTTTAGTTTGTGGACTCTGTAATTTAGCAAAGAATATTGTATTTTTGCAAGTGTTGTTGGTGATGGATGTTGCATTCATAAAATCGTGAAAAGACCTGCATGAACTGGTTTTAGAAGCCTATTTTCACTATGAAGAGCATTTGTCTTATTTTGCTGCCTACTCTTCAGTATTAAGTGTTGCCCCATATTTGAAGCACGACTGATGTATATCTTCATTTTGAGCTTCATCGTTATTGTCAGAAATTAATCATCGTTGTCTGTTTTCTCACATTGAGGATTTGTTCAGGTTATCAAAAAATAAACAGAATACATGAAGCAAATAACAAATATTAGAAGCTGGTGTTACTCTTATTGATAGAGAGGAACTTGTAGTGGCAAACTGAGAGGAATTCAGAGCCTTGATGGATATTATTAGTTCACACACCTACTGAATTCACTAATAACACATCCAACTATGCAAGTGCCATGCCAAAGGAATGCTAAAGGGATAATCAAAGAGACCTTTACACAAACAAAATGACCAACCAGTGTAACAAAACTCTTGTAAAAAACATGGATGGAGTATTTTAAGTCTCTTCCTCCCGAATGTTCAACATACCAAACTGACCAACGTAAAATACATAACAAACCTCGAGGACACCAAAATGCAACCTCAAAATATTGATTATAATATGACCCGACACTCCACAAGAAAACAAATAACAAACTGAAGAGATGGCACACCCACACAAATCTCTGGACAAAAATTGACTCGTAAATTAATAGACTGTAATGACAAGCATGGATGGAGCAACAGAGGCTAAAATCAACCTCTACCTATCAGCAGAGTACTATGACAAATTGGCAACTTGTAAAAACCACCATAAACATATTAAAATTTAAGCACTAGGCTATTTCAAATTATTTGGTGTTGGTTCTCCCATCCTCCGGTTCTCGGCTAGAGGGAGTAAAGAAACTTCTGCTTCACTTGATTCGTTGTCTTTTCAAGCGCAAAAAAGCGAAATCGGGACACTTATTAGGGTCAGCCCGCATCTCAACTACAAAGATGCACATGGACCCACATCAGGCACCCTGTAGCTACCAAGTCTTATAGCTATGTTATGTAACAAGAAAAGAAACCTAAAATTGTAAAGGCTCAAATTTACTGCAACCAACTAAGACTGAGCAATAAACCAATATTCAATATTTGAACACTACCATCAGGGCCAACAGCACAAGTAGATTGGAGATAGAGAAAAATGAGGCAGTCTGAATCTGAACAGGTGTATATGTGTTTGTTTACCAAGATCTTAGAAACAGAAAGCATCGGCAATACACAGTTGGATGCAAGCATGATCGGTTGGAAATCAATGCCAAGGCTGTAGAAGGATTTGCTGCATACACAGTGACCCAGCAAGAAACTTCGTTGTAGTCTTCATTTCATGGATAAGGAGTAATGGGATCGAAATATCCAAGAACCACTTAAAGCAGACAAAGGACTGCTTAGTGCACCAATGACTTGGGAGCTGAAGATTTATTCAAATTGTATACAGTCAAAGCAATAGTATCAGCTCAGATTCTTAGGCACGGAAGGGCAAAAAGAACAGAGTACATCAGATGAAATATAAGTACACAAGAAGCAGTTAGAAAGAATGAAGGGGACCATATCAACGACAGAGACTACAACAATCCAACACCCAAAAGTCTCACATTTGAGGAGACAGCAGCAACCAGCTTATCTGCCTAAGCCTGTCAGAATACAATGGTCCATTAAAGATACTCTTAAAATGATCGATCACACCGTCTAATCTCCTCTCAAACCCAAAGTTCGGTTCATCTCCTCCCTTAGCTTGTCAGCCATATCCAATTTCCCGAGCTTGGTGTAACCATCAACAAAAGCAGCATAAACACTATGATCAGGCTCAAACCCTTTGCCCACCATCTCTGCCTGGAGCTTCAAAGCCTCCTCCATCTCCCCATCCCCACACAAACCTTTAATCAAGGACTCATAGGTTGACCTCCTAGAACCAAAATCAGCATCCTTGGTAGCCTGTCTAAACACTTGCAACGCCTGAGAAACCATCCCTTTCTTGCAAAGCTCAGCAACAAGCAAATCGACTATAAAACCATCCGGGCTAAACTCCATCCTGCACATTTCTTCAAACACTAAACAAGCCGAGCCAACATCCCCAAACTTGCAATGTCCAATGATGAGATGCTGATAAGTGACATAGTTGGCCTGAATTCCAGCCACCTTCATCTCATTATACAAGTCCTCCCCGGTCCGAACATCGCCAATCTTGCACCAGCCCGCGATGAGTGTGTTGTAAGCAACAATCTCGCAGCCAACGCCCTTCGACTTCATCTCCTCCCACAACTCAGTAGCCTTGACCATCGCCCCTTCTTCACAATAGGCAGCCAGCAAAATGTTGTACGTCTTATCATTGGGTTCGCAGTTCAACCTCCTCATTTCCATCAAAATCTCCAGGGCCTTATCGGGCACCCGCTCGCGAAAGCACGCGTCCAGCAACCCGTTAAATGTAGCCACATTCGGCGGCTGGCGATTGGGCCTCCGATCACCAAACAAATCTTTATACAGATCAAAACCGACTGCAACCCCTTTATGTCTAGCAACATCTGAGACCAGACGGTTGCAAGTAGTCATGCTGGGTTGGAATCCGTCGGAGGGCAGCATGGTGAGCATATAGAGACAGGAATCGATCCGGTTGAGGTCCAAATAGACCCGGAGCAAGAGGTCGAAGACGAGGGGGGAGGAATGGCAGGACTCGTAGCTCCGGGCGAGGGCTACGAAGAGGGCGTGGGGGTTGAGCTCGTGGGCGAGGATGGCGGTGCGCATGAGGGTCATTGCGCGCGTGTTCTTGCGGGCGCGGGCGACGATGTGGATGATGGTGGAGAAGGAGTGGAGGTCGTGGTGGGTGACGGCGTTCTCGGAGGTGAATCGGAAGAAGGCGGCGGCGAGATTGGGGTTGTGGCGGACGAGGACGAGGACTTGGGAGGCCTGGAGAGGGGTTAGGCCTCTGGGGCAGTGGTTCAGGATGGTGGGCCACCGGGATTTGGAGCGGTGGTTGGTCAGGATGGAGGCCACGGAGGCGACGATGTCGTCAGAGGAGGCGGAGCAGAGTGAGAGGGAGTGGGCTCTGCGGAGCGTGGGTGAAACGCGCTTCAAGAGTTGGGAACCCATTGCCAGAGGAGTGGTGGTGGTTTTAGTTCTAGTCGGCGGGAGACAAAGCCCTAGTGGCTAAGAAGGCAAGAGGAGTGATGGAGGTCTTGCTGATGAATCATCCACTGGATTGTACTGTATGTGATCGGGGTGGAGAATGTGATCTTGAGGATCAATCCATGGCGTTTGGATCTGACAGGGGGCGATTCGTTGATATGAAAAGATCTGTGGTAGATTAGAACTTGGGCCCTTTAGTCATGACTGTCATGACTCGATGCATTCAGTGTACAAGGTCAGCTTGTAAATTCGTTGATATTGTATCTTTGCAAGTGTTGTTGGTGATGAATGTTGCATCCATAAAATCGTGAAAAGATCTGCATGAACTGGTTTTAGTTGCCTATTTTCACTATGAAGAGCATTTATCTTATTTGCTGCCTATGCTTCAGTACAAGTGTTGCCCCATATTTGAAGCACAGACTGATGTATGTCTCCGTTTTGAGCTTCATTGTTATTGTCAGAAGCTAATCATCGTTGCTTGTTTTCTCGCATTGATGATTTATTCAGATTGTCAAAAATTAAACAGAATACATGAAGCGCATAACAAATATTAGAAGCTAGATATAAGAACTATTGTAATCACTCGACACTTTCATTTAAAAAAAGTGAACCGAGATGACTGTGCTGTCCTGAATTTGATCAATCTGAGACGCTAGCTGGTGTTACTCTTATTGATAGAAAGGAATTTGTAGTGGCAAACTGAGAAGAATTCAGATCCTTGGTGAATGTTATTAGTTCACACACCTACTGAATCCACTAATAACACATCCAACTGTGTATATCCACCCCCTGGAAAATGTCTTTCAACCAAAAAATGTAAAATAGATGAAAGAGTTATCCTGTAGTTTATTGTACAATTGGAAACATCTATCCTGTAAGCAACAAACTGGGTCCTTTGGATCTCTTTGTGTTGTTTGTCTCAGGCTCACTTAATAATAAGCTCAGAAGGTATTTTAAGCATGAAAGATACCCCACTTTGGCTTCATTAGGTAAGGCTGTTTTCCCTGTTGTGTACTGTAGTAGCACAGAAGTTATGAGCATAAATATGCTTGAACTAAACTACAAGGCTCACACAAATGTCATTTTTTCAACCAAAAAGAAGCAAGCAAGAAAAGCCTCTCAGAATACAATGATCCATTAAACATACTCTTAAAATGATCAATCACACTACCTAATCTCCTCTCAAACCCAAAGTTGGGTTCATCTCCTCCCTTAGCTTGTCCGCCGTATCCAATTTCCCGAGCTTCGTGTGACCATCAACAAAAGCAGCATAAATGCTATGATCAGGCTCAAACCCTTTCCCCACCATCTCTGCCTGGAGCTTCAAAGCCTTCTCCATCTCCCCATTCCCACACAAACCTTTAATCAAGGACTCATACGTTGACCTCCTAGCACCAAAATCAGCATCCTTGGTAACTTGTCTGAACACTTGCAATGCCTGAGAAACCATCCCTTTCCCGCACATTTCTTCGAACAGTAAACAAGCCGAGCTAACATCTCCAAACTTGCAATGCCCAATGATGAGATGCTGATAAGTGACATAGTTGGCCTGAATTCCAGCCATCTTCATCTCATTATACAACTCCTCTCCAGCCTGAGCATCCCCAATCTTGCACCACCGAGCGATGAGCGTGTTGTAAGCAACGATCTCGCGGGCAACGCCCTTGGACTTCATCTCCTCCCACAACTCAGTAGCCTTGACCATGGCGCCTTGTTCACAGTAAACAGCCAGCAAAATGTTGCACGTCTTACAATTGGGATCGCAGTTCAACCTCCTCATTTCCATCAAGATCTCCTGGGCCTTATCGGGCACCCGCTCGCGGAAACACGCGGCCAGCAACCTGTTAAATGTAGCCGCATTCGGCGGCGGGAGATTGGGCCTCCCAAACAAATCCCTGTAGAGATCAAAACCGATTGCAACCCCTCTATGCCTAGCAACAAGCGAGACCAGACGGTTGCAAGTAGTCAAGCTGGGTTGAAGTCCGTTAGAGGGCAGCGTCTTGAGCATATAGAGACAGGAATCGAGGCGGTTGAGGTCCAAATAGGCCCGGAGCAAGAGGCCGAAGACGAGGGGGGAGGAATCGCAGGACTCGTAGGTCCGGACGAGGGCTACGAAGAGGGCGGGGGGCTTGACCTCGACCTCGTGGGCGAGGATGGCGGTGCGCATGAGGGTTAATGCGCGCGTGTTCTTGCGGGCGCGAGCGAGGATGTGGATGATGGTGGAGAAGGAGTGGAGGTCGTGGGAGGTGAAGGTGTTTTCGGAGGTGAATCGGAAGAAGGCGGCGGCGAGATTGGGGTTGTGGCGGACTCGGAGGAGGACGTTGGAGGCCTGGAGGGGGGTCAGGCCCCGGGGGCAGTGGTTCAGGATGGTGGGCCACCGGGATTTGGCGCGGTGGGTGGTCAGGATGGAGGCCACCGAGGAGACCACGTCGTCCTCATCGGAGGCGGCGGAGCAGAGTGAGAGGGAGTGGGCTCTGCGGAACGCGACGGGGTTCACGCGCTTCAACAGTTGGGAACCCATTGCCAGAGGCGTTGGAGACAAAGCCCTAGTGGCCAAAGGGGTGGTGTTTGGTGTTACGCTTCCTTACAATTCTCCTGTGAAGACGAATGTAGCTGAGCCATTCAAGGCTACAATTGAGAGCTCTTACATGACTGACCCTATAACAAGGGCTTCAAAGATCTGCCTTTGGAATTTTCAGTGTGAGAATTTTGAGAGGAGAATGATCTCTCAAACTGAATTGCTTGATGGATGTTATTAGTTCACACACCTACTGAATTCACTGATAACACATGACACATCCAACTATGCAAAGTGCCATGCCAAAGGAATGCTGAAGGGATAACCAAAGAGACCATTACACAAACAAAATGACCAAAAATCTTGTATTTTTAATTCTTTTCCTCCCGAATGTTCAACATACCAAACTGACCAACGTAAAATACATAACAAACCTCAAGGACACCAAAATGCAACCTCAAAATATTGATTATAATATGACCTGACTCCACAAGAAAAAAATAACAAACTCAAGGATGGCACACCCACACAAATCTCTGGACAAAAATTGACTCGTAAAATAATAGACTGTAGTGACAGGCATGGATGGAGCAACAGAGAATAAAATCAACCTCTACCTATCAGCAGAGTACTATGGCAACTTGTAAAAACCACCATAATCATATAAAATTTAAGCAGTAGGCTCATCGGCTTTCTTATCATCAGATTCATCCTTCTTGGCCTCAGAAGATGATGAGGTCTCTTCCTTGGCAGGAGAAGGGGCATCAGCTCCAGTTTTTTCCTCACTCTTTTCCTCTTTGACTTGCAATTTCTCAAGGTGCTCAGCAGCTTCAGCTGCTTCTGGGCTTTCATCTTGCGTCTTCTGGGATTCAGCAACCTCTTGGAACATTTCCATGAAAGATTTGCAATCTGGGCAAAAAAGAACATTCAACATAAGAACATTAACAAGAGGTGCATACTTCAGTTCTCATATGTACATACAGAAGGCAAGACAGATTTTTATTTATCTTAAAGGATCATAGGCACAGCAATATTGTCCAGCCTGACAAAATCCAAGAATCAAATCAAGTCATGAACTTGAGCAATCAGTTCCCAAAATCCAAGAAGCAGGGATCAAATTTTCAAGTCTTGGCATTGGAGCATAGGAAAGCAAGGATCAAATTTTCAAATCCTTGTCTTAGCCTCATAGGCAAGCAAACTCATCGAACCGTATCAACCTCAAACTCCCTTACAAAGCCTTAATTTAAAATGACTGAAGTTGTGAAAGAAGCAGGCCTAAGCAACATATCCCAAACATTAAAGACCACCACCCACTTTAAGCCCCTTCAGAAAATTACAATGTGAAGCAACCAAGCATCATAATCTCCTATTTGACTTGTTGTCACTACTGATATCATTTGTTATAAAAGGTCTTGATTAGATTCAACCAACAAGGCAAGCATTTTGACTATACACTAACAATCGCAAAGAAACTCATCCTCGACATGCCCTTATATACTTACAAATTCATTTATAAGCTTGCTGCAGTCTAAATCCACAAGTGAATTCGTCAACTAAAATTGCACAAATGAAATAAACACTAAATGGAGATCAGCAGTACTCACTCTCAACAGAAGCAAATCGAACACAGAACAGTTCGTCCTTCAACTCTCCATCAGAGAAATCAGTAGCATGCCACAAGCAGGACTTCTCATTCCCAGCATGTTCCTGGACAGTCATGCCGGAAATAACTGCACACACGAGATACACATATATCATTAGCCAATTTCATCCTACGCAAACTGAAAGGACCTAAACAGATAAAAAAGGACCAGGATTTACTTAGATGGTTAGCGCAGATCTTGAGAGTTTTCGATTGGCGCATGACAAGCCGAACTTTCGCCGTCTCCTTGTGCTTCAACAGCTTAATCGTACCAGCACCCCTCTCCTTCCACTGATTCCCATCCTTATCGAACCGATAAAGCTTAGCTTTCCTAAAAAACAACCACAAACCAAATCCGATTACCACATCGCAAATCAAAAACCCTAGAAACCGACACAGGGAGCTCTAACACAAGCACAACCGCAAACAAGCTCCAAAAACCGCTAAATTAAGCGAACGAGCAAGGTCTAGGTACTTACAGATCGAGAATCGCGTCCTCGTTCTCTTCGCCGGTGGTAACCGCCACCTCCTCGAGGCGTACGATTGGGGCAACCTGAGCGCCGGTGTCTTCGTCTTCGGCGTGAGCGTTCTCCTCCTCTTCCCTGTGCTCTGGATCTGCTGAGCTCGACATTTTCGGTGGATAACGAAGACGAAAGCTGTGAAGAAGAGGCTATGAAGAGGTCGAAAGAGTGGAATTTGGGACGACGAAAACGGTAGTGGAGGAAGGGTTTTAGGAGCGTGGTGGAGTATTTATATACTCCACCGGTTTGCTTTATAATCACGCTCATCGGCGCTACGCTACGCGTATGCCACGAGCCCACGATGTTTTTTTTTTTTATCTTTGCAAGAAATTAATGTTTGCAAATTATTATCTAGTCACTATCTTATTTTTATTTTTTTTACAGTTTGTTTTTAAATGGAGTTAAAATTATGGAAGATTAGAAACAAGAATAATTATCTAACTAATTTACGTTTTCCTTTTTTTTCATATTAAAAAGTTATTTTTTAGCAATTTTCTTGGCTGAAAAATCTCTAGCAACTTTGTAAACAATCATATAATATGGTATAAAAAAATATAATTTTTGAGTTTTTCTATAGCATTATGATTTTTTCTAGTTTTAATATATATGATATCATTTTAATAGCAATAATGTCTACACTAGTTTATTTTAGTTGCACGAAAACGTTTCATATATCTATTGGGAGTGGGACATTGTCACAAACTCACAATAGTATGGTGTTATAGGCTTATAGCCAAGTAAATATTTATAATTAACAAATCATAACATCTTAATTATTAGCCCACTTTTTTACGAGTGCATAATGCTTCTTAAATACTCAATGACGTGTGACAATTTAATCTCATTGTTGAGATTGATTTCACCAAAGTGAATGTTTCATACTTTCATGGTTCATTTGAGCCTCATAGATCTAACACAACATGACACTAAAATATTTTCAATGGATGTAAGCCCCACTTATTTATTTTATGTTGTTGTCATGCAACATTATACAAGATAAACCTACAACTGAAAAGCCATTATTCCTTTTAACACATTCTCTTGCAGTATTTCTACACCCTGCAAAAGTTCTTTGAACCGAAAAAATGTAAAATAGATGAAAGAGTTATCATGTAGTTTATTGTACAATCGGAAACATGTATCCTGTAACCAACAAACTGGGTTCTTCAACTACATCTCAAGAACTTCCGGATGGAATCCCAAGCTCAACGCGTTGGATTTCGTCTTTCAGCTCTTCTGCACTGAGTCCTTTGGATCTCTTTGTGTTCTTTGTCTCAGGCTCACTTAATAATAAGCTGAGAAGGTGTTTTAAGCATGAAAGATACTCCACTTTGACTTCATTAGGTATAGATGTTTTCCCTGTTGTGTACTGTAGTAGCACAGAAATTATAAGCATAAATATGCTTGAACTAAACTACAAGGCTCCCACAAATGTCATTTTTTAAACCACAAAGAAGCAAGTAAGTAAAGCCTTGGCCTCCATTTGTAAGTTTTACTGACGGTGAGGTATTATAATGTACCTCTTTAAAAGCGGTGATGCATCCATTAAATGCTTTCTCTGCCTCTAAGACAGAAGCTTCCTGCAAAGCCATAAGAAAGGGTTAAAATTTTCTACATTTATTGAGAGACTGGAAAATTAAATTAAGAGAAAAAAAATGTTAATATACTAACCCCTAGATTTTGAAACTCCCCTTTGCTGATCTCCACGCGTCCCAGAGCATTTAGTGACTGCAACTGCAAGTGAGAGCACAAACGTATGATGCTATCACAAAATCAAAATGATCTCATATGCCCCATGAATCCCAGCACAGTTCACCATATAATTGTCATTTGATGTGCTTATAAGCTCATTTAGGAATTAGGGTCATATCGCACTACCCAAGATCCTACAGATGAATTATCTGCACTCACCAGTATGAGCAATGCAGCATGTGCATTCCTTCCAAAATCCTCGTTTTGCCTGCTCCTTTTTGGTTTACTTGTCCCATCCAAAAAAGTCTGTGCTATCCTATAATTATGAAGGAATCAAAAGAGATATCATTAGCCGTCAAAGCAGAAATTACTTCTTACAGCACCTGGGGAAAAAAGAGAGCAGATCACAGTTTTGTTTAAGATGCTTTATGCTTCTATAAATACTAAAGAAAATAGAAACATAATTTTGGCAAGGTGATAGCAAATACAAACCTGCTAGAGTTCTTGAAATGGTCTTTTGCTCTTTCAAGCTCGGCAATTGCTTGAGATGCTCCACGCTTCCCAAGTTCATCTGCTTTTAACATTGCTAATCGACCAAGGCTAAGCATATTAGCCCCAATCTGGAATTGGAGATAGAAGACAGATTCAATGTAAATGAAGTCTCAGCAAATTCTTCAGAATAAAAGCAATTTAGACGAATTTTTTTGGAAGATACTACTAATGTTATAACGCCTCAGGGTTGAATACTTTGTCTTACACTCGTTTGCTGACAAAATAGCCTACTTCACTATCAAATAATTGTCCACAGTCCACATAGAATAAATTTTAACAAAACAAATACCATAAAACCAAAATTTGAGGAAGTACTATGGAATATAAATTGGTAATCACTGAACAGACCTGAATATGATTTTTAGGAAGTAATGATTTTCGAACATCTAGGCACCTGTGATTGATGAAATGAAAATAAGTCGAGTTAGCAACTTTGACACTGTTTCAATTAATATATACATATATACACAATATAAAATACTTGCCTCTCCAACAATTCTTGAGCTTCATCCAACTTTCCAGATGCTTGCAAAGTCATTGCTAAGCTTTCAGCTGATATAACAGTATCCATTGTATTCCAACCCTTTTTTATTTAACTAATAATTAATAAAGGGTGTTTTGGAAAAAATAAAACCAAAATCTATCTTGAAGAAGCGAGTCAAAGTTACCTTCACTAGTTCCATGATGTGCAGAACCTTTCTTTGAATAACCTCAGCCTCTTCCAGTCGGTTTGACTTGATATATATCTGTTTCAGTTTGATGGAATGTTATTTTGCTTTGTATTATCCACTTCATTCTCTTTTCACTTAAGAAATTCCAATTCAGGGTTCACCCTTTTGATCAAAAACAGACCTGGAACACATTTGGACCATACAACTTATTCACTTTAACTATTATTTGTCTATCTGGACAACACATTTTAAAACGATTGATGCAAAATAAGGAATAATCGTGTTATAATCTGCTAAGCAACCCTAGCCTCAAGTATCTGAAAATTTTGTAAAGGCCATTTCCCATATTAACCCGAAACTTTCAAATTAATCATTTATGTTGAAATTAACCTGAAACATCTGATGAAGTATATCTGCGGACCAAAAGATCTCACTAGAGAGAGCAGAACTAACCTGTGCCAAATAACGCAACCTTCTCAGGCATATGTATGATTCTCCCTCACCACCTTCCTATAAGACAATTATATAAATATGATATATCAGTGCAAGATCACAGCAGAACTAAACAGCATACATGACATTTATTTGTATGTAGTACTGTTCAACCTCCAGTATTCGTATGGAATCCTGAATAAAGGCTTCTGCATCCCTTTGCTTTCCCAGGAGATATAGGACCTATATGTCACACTCCATATCATTAAAGCTACTCAGAAGAAAAAATTCACACAGCTTTTTCAAAAGAAATATGCCTGATAAATTCATTAAAGGGATCCACAATCACATTTATTTATTCCATGAAGGGAATCACAATATGAACCCTATCAGAGCTTAAACCTCACGGGTGTGATAATTTGATGATTTTACTTGATCCAATAAAAAAACCGTAATAAGGACAAAATTTATCTTCTTTTTTCCCTCAAACTTCTTAGAAAATGGAAGTTCAAACACTGTTTTGACAAGAAGGAAAAAACTCAGTTAAAAAAATGATTCAGGCATCCACAATCGAAGAAATCAACATGCAACGGAGTCAAACATCAAGGAGTGGAATAGAAAATAAATAGTTCTCACTGTTCCAAGATGATACATTGTATCTGCGTAGTCAGTATGACCATGCCCCAAAACACGCCCTTTTAACTGCATCATAAGAAATAGAGCTAAGCACATTTATAGAAAAGATCCAGTAATAGAGTTGATATAAGTTCATGGAAAAAAAAAAGTATACTTTTAAAATTTTTCCTATGAGGTTAAATACATAAAGTACAAACTGTTACACTAGTTCATGGATGGCCTTATTTGCAATTTCATACACTCAATTTAATAGTTATTAACTTTCAAATGAAATGGAATAGAAAAGGAAATGCCGTTCTCACCTTCAAAGCTCTCTACCATGGTTGTCAATGTCAAGCATGAAACAAAGTTGAAGCAAAAAAGTGTCAGTTACTTTAAGTCATATGTATATATATATATATATACAAATATTGCACAGCTAGAAATCATTATAAAATGACCTAATGCATTATCATAACTGAAGCCATGATCATAGGTTTTAAAAAGATCATGTTACCTCATAGCAAGCTTGAGCTTCCTCAAGTTTTCTCTGCACCAGGTAGAACTGCCCCAAGTTATGCAGTGCAGCCCCAACACTGCAAAACAAAAAATTCTTGTTCTTTTCATAAGAGAAACCTACACGAGTCTAATTAGTATACTACAGCTTGATGAAAAAAGTGACCGTGAGAACATTTTTAAAAAGGTAAAAAGGAGCTGGCAATATATAGCATCCACATATTGACATAAGTTTCTGTTACTTCTGTGAACATATGTGGAAAATACACAGTAATGACTAAGCACAATTATGCCAAACCTCCGGACATTGACATTGGCAACATTCTCATTAATTGTCAGCAAGAAACCAGTGCAAGTTCATGTTTAGACCTACCGAACATCTTCATCGCCAAATGATTCTTTCAGTATATCAATTGCTTGCCGATACAAGGGCTCTGCCTTATCATATAACTTTTTTACTCTATACAGCTCTGCCTGCATTGAAATTATAGTTGTACTTTATCATTCTATGTTCTATCCATAACCCATTATGCAATTGCAAGCTCACATTCATCTATTCCGACATGAAATCATATGATCAGCACATAAAGAGAATATACCATCCGTGAAAGGAAGGAGCTCCATAAATCTGGTAAGGAAAAGTTGATCAAAAATAAACTTGTTGAACTAATCAGATATATTTGAGCCACTTCCCTGGAAATCTCATAAGCATAGCTAAAAGAGAATCTGCTATAATTTGATTAGTTTCATATATAGTCAAGTTCATTCATTTCTAATTACCTTCAGGTAAACACTTATGAGTGAGGATTGAGAGATCATTTAGAGAAAATCAAACCACTTAAGAATTGTAAAATACAGAAGGCCCTCAAGATTTTTTCTAAATGACAGTGAGGGTTTTAAAATGGTCATTTAACAAATGAGTTTATGGCCATATCAGAGACCAACCATGTAAGAGGATGTGTGATAAACAGTTTAGAACAAAACAATAAGAGTTCTAAGAGATGACAGAAAGTTGCCAACCAGATTGTTGTAAGAAGACGCAACATGTGGATCCTGCTCACCGAAACCTTGCTTAGCTTCTTCTATTGCTGAACGGAATAATTTTTCAGCTTCATCTATCTTACCCTAGAACAAAATAGAGCTCATATTTATGCATAAAATACTTAGAACACTGCCAGACAAAATCATAGCAGGAATACCCAAAAGGGGAGAAAAACGCTTGCCTGCATGAAGTATTCTCTCCCTTGGTCTGTAAATATTCTCCACTTTGATGTGTGCTCGTTTGATACCACAGAACCATCTTCAATTTTCTGCAAGCCAGTCATGTCAGATGGCTCACTAGTGGAAGCGCCATCAGCTAACACGGGACCAGAACTAATTCCAAACAGGATTGCTGCACGTACAAATGAAATCTTAGCCTCTATTACGACCAGCATTGGTGCTTAGTTATTTATTCCAAACAAGATTTTCAGCAAGCCAGTTATGGTCACTACTTGGATTTCCCGACAGGAAATCTTGAATGGATTCTAAGCTCCCTAAGACACTAGTTCTGCCAACTCGAAAAGTACGACCAGCATTAGTTACTTATATCACTGGTAGATATGCACCAAAAAGTCACCTACTTGCCATTCCATCCATTTATAATTTTGTTCTTAAATTTCCCCATTTCTTTTGTGTAACCTCTATTTAACCTTCTGCTAAAATCTATTGTACTGATTTTTTCCCACTTAGCAAATTCATCAATGGGTTTACAAATTTGAAGGCTGTTTCTTTCCAAGTTCATCACAGTGGAGCTTAATCAACAGAGGATCATGTATTAACTTGCAGATCACCTAACTTAAATGCCATGAACAGTACATACACTATTACTACCCAATTTACATCCATATCACCAATGAAACTTTAAGAGCACTACATATAAGGAGCATCTTTACCGGGTTGAGCAGAAATGAAAAGCCAGAACAACTGCCCCTTCTGATGATGAAATCTACTCTTCTCTGTAATATAGTACACCATTGAAAAACTAGTTACATAACATTCACATACGCCATACAATTAACTACCAGTCATTCAAATTACACTTATTCGCAATCCGATTTAAGAGGGCGAGAACGAATTTACCAAAATTCGGAGCTGAGAATTCGGGGCGGGATCCAGCACGAGAATAAGTGACGGTTTTGGATTGAAATCGGATTCGCCTGAGCAAACTAGCTGTTGCTTGCCGGAAAGACATCGGAATCAGGAGTCTGGGATACCGGAAAAATCACAGCAAAGAGGAGAGAAATTGTACGCCAAATTTCTTAAACCCTTGAAGGTTAAAACCCACTGAACCAACCAACATCGGTCCAGAATTATCGGCCGGATGAACCGGGTTTTAAGCTCAGAATTTGGTTCCGGTCCGATCTGCAATTTCTATCAGAAGTTGTGGACTTGTGGCTTTTTGGGCCTTAAATGGGCCTATACGGTTTATTATAGATCACGAATGTGACCCAATTACACCAGAAAGGTGGGTTAAGCGCGAGTTTATAGCATTACGCATTTACGCTCCGTTAGGTGTTTATTTAGGATTTCAATAAGTGCATGAAAAAAAAAGAGCCGGTTTCTCTATATTTGTATGGGTTTTCAGTTTTCTCACTTCTATGATCATTCACCATATTCTAGTAAAAATATGAAATATTTGTTCTTAGTTTGCTTGGAATAAAATAATTGGACATTTTTTTTATACCGAAGCATATCCTTGTGAATATGTTCTAGTATATTCAATAGCTTAAAACATAAATAGTGATTAACCCTAGCTTCATATGTTAATTAATCGCAATTCTTGAAATCCTATTTAAATCATCAATTGTAAATTTGTAGTCGTGTGCCACCAATAAGTTAGTAGCCTTCCACGAAATGCCAACATAATTACGTGGACAAGCACCATATTATGCTCTTCCTCTCTTTTGGGATTATGGGTCCATGAGTTTTTTAAGTTTAGTAATCTATACTCTCGAGAAATATTAGTATTTAATATTCCAAAGTCATTGGTAAAGCAAAAGCATAGGTTTCTATAGTGTTTGATGATGATTCTAAAAAAATTAAGTTGGCTTAAATCACTAAAGCTTTAAGCCAATGCATCTCGTTAAAAAGAAGGAGAACTTACCGTAGTACTCCCTCCGTCCCGGAAAGTTTGTCCATAAAGCACATTTGCACGTGGATTAATAAAAATTGGAAAAGTGTGATAAGTGATGGGGAAAAGTGTTAAAGTTGATGTAAAGAGTATAAAAAGGATTAATTTATGAGATTGATTGGGGATAATTTTGTAATTTTATAGGAAAAAGTGATAAAGTTGAGAGGAAATTTGGATAATGGGGGTAATATATGAGATTGTATGAGGGTAAGATTGTAAAAGCATAGTGATATAAATGGAAATAAAGTAGAGATGGACAAACTTTCCGGGACGCCCGAAAAGGGAAGGCGGACAAACTTTCAGGGACGGAGGGAGTATATAGTAACTTTTTTTCTTAATGCGTGCAACTAATGCTTTTTTGTGATTTTCTTAACGTAAAAATTAGTAGGGAATTTATGTTATGAAACATTTTGTAAGTGTCTTTGAAAACATAACGGTTTTAATCCTTTTTTTTTTGTTGAATTCCAGTCTAGTTTACATTCACGAGTTCAAATATTCTACTTCTTAAGGTCGTATTTTGATTATATTAAATGCTAACATACTACGAGAATCAAAATGATCTTTATACCACAGCTTTACTAAATGCTTTTCGATCGGGTGATACTTTTTGAAGTTTTATTCTGTCACAAACGTGTTAGATATGTTGATAGTCTATATTTATGCTAATAGTAGTTATTGGACACCTAAACATAATTGTGCTTCGAATTTAAGCATAAGATACTCACTAATTATGAAAAAAGTCACAAATCATATGTGCTAATTACATATACAACCACGAATATTGCCTACTTAGCATTTTCCCCACCTACTCTTTGTGGGTGGTACACCCACCATTGTCCTTTCTCATCAATATTAAAGTAAACTTTAGCGATGTAGATTTAATTTTTGCCAGATATATTGAAATACTAAATTATGTATGTTTGACGATTTATTTATTTTTTGTCGATTTACAACGTAAGGATTAATATGATCGAAAGTATTCTCACTCCTACAATTAAGAAAATTATATATTTTTATTAGAAAGGTAACACTATAATACTAGTACATGTTATGATTATGATTAGGTGTGTTGATTAGAAAAATAATTTTAATTAAGCACAATGATGACAAACCAAAAGAGCCCTAGACCTTAGGAAAAGGCTTAAGTACGTTTCCCTCCATGTATTAAAAAAAAAGGGGAGTAGGAAATAGCGTAGTAGCACTACAAGCCTCCAATGCACAACTTCATCAACCAGTCAAAATGCAGTAAAGTTGGTAATCACATGCGTTGGTTTCCAATGGCCTTTTTGCAGCAGCCAATAAATCTTAATTAGCTAGCTAAAAGCAAAACAAATATGAAATTTTTTAAACCACTACCTAATTATCAAGGGAGGGTCAAGATGCAACGAAGTTAAATTTGGTTAAAGGGGTCTCAGCTAAACTAACACTTGAATTTCAACCAAAAAAGTAAAACTAACACTTGAATTGAACTTACCTTATAAATTTCAATTTCTATAGATACAGAGCATGTCATTTGTAAAACCTAAAATGCATAATTGATAGTACTTTGGCCAAAAAATTTGAATAGTTGTTAGGTAACGACGTCAAATTACGAACTCAAATGAATCAAATCCCTTTCATCTGCTATAATTGTTAAAGTGACTCATAATTAAAGTGCAAAAAAAACAAAAAAAGTTAAAACATTATCCAATATGTGAATTAGATTTTTAAGGACTATTTCAAAAAAATAGTAGAAAAGAGATATATTGTATACTTGATAAGGTAAGAATTAGGACCATCATAATTGTTAATTGGAATTGCTTAGAGCCTTACTATGGGCCTAAAAGATTTGAACATATGACCTTATGGACCCAATCGGTTGAAGTGATACGCCAAAAATAAAAGAATATGTTATGTTGATAATTTATCAGAACATGACTACGTGATGGTTTTATTGCTCTTTTTTGGTCATGTATGATTCCATTGCTCTAGATACCATGAATATGAAAAAGTCATAGACTTTAGGGGAAAAAAAGGCACTATAGACTATAGTGTCACAATACAAGTTCATCATCGGCCAGTCAAACGTGCAATGAAAGCGTCTCATCACACTTATCAACTACTCTTCATGCTTTAGCTTCCACTTATACTTCTTTGTCACCACAAAAGTCTTATCTAATCTTATATAATCAATTGTTGGAAAGCTAAATTATACACCACCATTCACTCTAACATGAACTTTCCACCCTCCTTGTTGGACTCCTGTATTATTTTATTTTATATGCTCATTTCTTTATACGTACGGCCAAGTTTTCAGGTTCATCCATTTTTTTATTCATGATAGGAGCACACTGTTATTGCCCATTGTTTGCAGTGTCTCTTGTTTTGTTATTAACATTCAACTATATTTTTTTTTTGGTCGAGGGTTACTCATGAGTCATGAGGGTACTATTAACTTATTAAGAGGTTTAATCGAGTTCACTAAATACCCGAAAAGTTTTAACATGTAACAATCGAGTTTGTCCTATTTATAACGTGGGTAGGGTAGTAAATGCAAATCGATTTATACGCCGGGGCCATCGAAAGTCTCGTGTTTGGCAAATTCTACGGTCATTGCACGTGACATTTGACATTTTTGTTATTCTTGGTTGCTTATCTTCAAGAGTTGCTTGATAGTTAAGTCTACAAAACAATCCAATGTGATATTCAAGATCTCTTCTGAGATTGTGAATACCAACCACACTGAGCTATTGAGGTCATAATAAATACCATCCATTTAAAGCCAAGGCAGGCAATTACAATGCAATGGCCACCAAGACCAAGAAAAGTAGGGACAGCCAAGAAAAATGTCAATTTCCAACAGCGGCAAATGACTTCCTAATTAAGCACAGTGGAGCAGCAAACCAAGCTACCCTTCAAACCTAACCCCTTATTCCGATACTGAAAGATTGATAAACACAGAATAATGACACCCAATAAAACAAAAGGCAAATTACAAAGTTTGAACCCAAATTTCTTGATTTGTGCTCATTCATGGCTTGAAGAGGATGGTGGTCTCTGCAACCATGGAGGTGACCACATATGGGTCCATGTTTGATGCCGGCCTCCTGTCCTCAAAGTATCCCTTCTTGTTCTTCTCCGTGTCACGGCCAACGCGAATTGACGCGCCACGGTTTGCAACTCCCTGAAAGTTATGGAAAACCAGAATGAGTTTCCCCAATTTTGGTAAACTTGCAATTGATCAAATTTCATATTATTGTGATTGTTTCTGTACTTACCCATTTGAATGTTTCAATGTTTGCGGTCTCATGACGTCCTGTCAAACGACGTTCGTTTCCTTCACCATAAGCAGAAATGTGCTCCTTGTGCCTTAGCCCAAGCTTTTCGATGGCTTTCAAGATGACGTCGTAGCCACCATCTTCCCTCATGGACTTTGTGCTGAAAACATGACGGGGGAAATTAACATTCACATAAACATTGATATTGGAGTGAGCTTTTTTGATAAAGAGCTTTCGAGCCAGTAATAGCTAACCTGTAGTTAGTGTGAGCACCAGCTCCGTTCCAGTCACCCTGTCACAACAAGCAAATTAATTTACAACATCTAAAAATGATTGAAAGAAAGTTTTTGCCACAGAAAATCAGAATTGAGGTAGAATACCGGAATGGGCTTGGGATCAAAGGAGACGACGACTCCAGCAATCTCAGTGATCCTCTGTAGCAAAAGTGATATTGCATTTAGATCAGTTTTTACAACTATTTGCGAGTAATTTTTAATGCACAAACTGTTAGAAAATTGAAAAGTACCTCCAAGATGTAACGAGCAACCCAGATCTCATCTCCAGCAGAGATACCAACAGAAGGTCCAACTTGGAATTCCCACTAAAAACAGAATTATACGTAAATCAGGAATCAAATAAGCATAGCAAAGGATCTTATTCCACACAGGCTTGAATTATCATTACCTGCCCAGGCATCACTTCTCCATTGATTCCACTAATGTTAATTCCAGCATATAAACATGCTTTGTAGTGAGCGTCAACAATGTCCCTCCCAAAAGCCTTGTCAGCACCAGTTCCACAGTAGTATGGCCCCTGTTTCAACAGTTTTGGTTCAAAAATATGAATATTTTACACAAATATGAGCTTCAACAACTCAAAGCAAAAGAACTTGATCATTTTATGGTTCTAAGCATTGCTTAGGTGATCACCTGTGGACCAGGGAAGCCGCCTACGGGCCATCCAAGAGGCCACTTAATATCCCTCTGAAGCAAGGTGTATTCTTGTTCAATCCCAAACCTGTTTCATAAGAATTTAAAGTTACAAACTAGGTTAAATTTCACAAAATGTGTAAAAATCAGGAGTAAGTTCAAGAAAAAAAACTATGTCAAGCTACCATGGCTCTTCACAAGCAACAGAGGGGTTGCTGAAAACCTCTGCAGCCTTGGCCCTCTTGTTTGTTGGGATGGGTTCTCCTTGAGGTGTGTAAGCATCACACATAACCTAAATGATACATGATTAAAAGCCAAATCACAAAGTCAAAAACAATATCTTAATCTCAAGATCTTGATCATCCTCAAACGGATGGCAGAGGTATAAAAAATTCTATGGAGAACTCACAAGGATGTTGTTTCCCCTCCTGAATGGGTCCTTGAAGATAGCTTGTGGGCTGTTGACCAACATAAAAGACACCATCAGTAAAAAAACACAAAGCAAACACAGTTGATGTGAAAAATCAGGCAATGTTTCATCTTAATCCCTCAGTAAAATTCATTCTACACATACTAGATGATAACTTCACTGTCTTCGCCAGGGGCTTGACCGGTGCTAGACCCATCGTAGTTCCACTTGGGTAGATCTTTGGGATCAGAGACTGGGCCATCCAGTGTCTACACATCAAAAGCAATCATATGATTAATTAAAATATAAATCAAAAACTTACGTAGAAGAATAAAACTGCACTAAGTACTCCACTTAGAAGGCACTAATGGACAAAAGAAAAGATTCAATCATTCAATTTTTAGAGAACAAGTTTACCCTTGCTTTGCTTCTGAGGTCCATACCAGATCCACCAATCCTGTTTCATTTCACCCACCAACACAATTATTCACATGGATACTGAACTACACAGGTAGGTACAAGCATAACATACATGAATAATTGAGAGAACAAGAGGAATAAGGGAAGGAAAAATCAACGTATTTAATTTTATAAGTAAATTAAATCTCCAAGCAAGCGTTGACGTAGACCGAAATTAAACCACAAATTCAGCCTTCATCAGAAGGCCATAGTCTAGTAACCACAAACTATCACTAGATCGGAACACAAAAAGACCAATCTTCTCTCACGATGATATCAAAACTCAAACCATACTCATACGGAGCTTAGAAACTACTACAAAACCAGATCCTTCGCAATCAAAATCAACATCTTTTGTAAAACCAGTTCATATCAAAAAAATCAGACAGCAGATGAGCATCAAAGCCAGATCTCGCTAATTGCAGAGTGATCGGCGCTAGTTGGATACTCAATCAAGCAAAACAAGTGGAAATCAAAGTAAAACCTCTGCTAGACATTTTCACAAACACGTGGCGGACATAGAACTGAAACTCCAGGAATTAATGGAGAAAACGGATCAGCGAAAGGCGGAGAAGAAAACTCACCATATGTACTCGGCGATCACCTTCTCCGTGACGTCGGAAAGGTTGAGGTTGACGAGATCTGTAAGGTTCGCCATCTTCAGGAACAAGACGAATTTTTTCTCTCACAAATCTAGCGGTAGGTGGAGTTTGCAGAGATGAAGAACAGGGGAGGGTTTTGGTGGTTTATATAGCAGGGGAGAGGACAGGCTTTGTACTTGGTATGGAGATTCCAATGCGATTTAATGTTATCTTTTATTTATTTTTTATAAAGAAAGCGAAAATCCAGAAAGCCGTGAAATTCTATTTTCTTTTTATGAATTTAGTAAAAAAAGGGATCACGGGGAATCTTGATTTAGAGAGATTTATGGTTTAGATTCAACGAAAGATAACAAATGTAATTGCTCCTAATTCCCTGAATTAGGAGACTGCAATTACCAAATGTCAACCAATTTACCTCAATTATTGTCACCAGCTCCCAAATTATCAATTTAAATCGGTCAACGATTTATTGTTCTTCTCTATTATAACCATTTGGATTTCATTTGACTTCAATGAAGTTTCGGTTTTATTCAATTAATTTTAGGGAAATTCCGGATGGTGACTCTGAGTTTTGGGCTTTTCCGGATGATGCCCTCAAAAAAAACTTATTCTGCAAAATGCCCCTGAGGTTTCGGAAAAGTTCGGACCGTGCCCCTTATTTTAATTTCCCTTACAACTTCCGTTGTCTTCCTCAAAGCTTCCTCCTCTTTCCCAGATTTCTCGCCCCAAACCGCTCTTTTAACTCCATCTTCTCCCAGATCTCAAATCAACTCCGCATTCCCTCCGCCGAAAACCTTTTTACAATCACCGCCGACGTCGAGTAGCGATGTGGTGGTGCCGAGCCGCAATTCCACCGCCGGAGCACCTTCTCCGGCGCCGATGTCCTTCTCCTTGACGAGTTTCACCGCCTCCGTGTTCTCCGAGAAGAAGCAGGGAGGTGCTCTGTTGCTACCGACGGTGGGAAGAGTAACGCCACCGCCAAAGTTCCGGCGCCAGCATCGAAACCGGCGGCGAAATTGCCCGCACCTAAGGCGGAGGTGACGACGATGCCTGCGCCGGTGAAGAAAGGGGATTGGCTGGGGTTGATGGCGAGTTGCGATCTCCTGCAGAGCTCCCTGTCCTCGGGGAAGTCGAACTGCTCCTCCTCGTCGGGCATTGAGGGGAAGTCCCTCTACATAAGCTGCCGGCGCGTGTCAGCGTTCTGCAGCATATCGCGGTACATTTCGAAGATGCGGGCTGCGGGCGCCAGCCCTTCCAGGAGATTGCGGGCTTCTACCTCGATGTCGGAGGCGTTGTCGTAGTCTGACGGGTAGTCGGACTCGGAATCGGAGTGGCGGTCATCGTCGCCGTTGCTGGGCTGTGTAGACTCGTATTCGAGTTGTTGGGGTTCGTCGTCGGCCATCGTCGCCTGGGTTTAGCCTCAACTGACTGACCACAATGAGGATTGGGGATTGGGATTTGGGAGCTAGGGAGAAGATGAGAGACGTGATAATGTGTGCAACAGAGCAGTGAGTGAAAGGATGAGCAAGGAGAAGATGAGAGAAGCGATAATGTCTCCTAGTTCTTCGTTCCCCTTCTTTCTTCAATCCTTTTTTTACTGGTTTCATTTTTTTCAAGAAGATAACGGAAGTTTTAAGGTAAAATGAAAGAAGGGCACGGTCCGAACTTTTCCGAAACCTCAGGGGTATTTTGCGGAATAAGTTTTTTTTGAGGGCACCATCCGGAAAAGCCTAAAACTCGGGGGCACCATCCAGAATTTCCCTTAATTTTATTTGTTAGTTGTAATTTTTTAGGATTGTTTGAAATTTTATTTAAGATTTATCGTTTCGTGTTTATGAACTAGTGATTGTATAAAATACGCCGAGGTATGTACAATATAACAATAGTAGCAAACACCGACTACAAGCAACCATGGAGCATAATGGAGTGTATTTGTTACGGCATTCAATAATGGTTACAAGAATACTGTACCATGCGAAATTTAGCTGTCATGTTTATTTGAAAACTCTATGTCCAATTAAGATGCTAATATTTTTTATATAATCAAGCAAAAGTCTAAAACACCTTGTTATACTTTTTTTTTGGTCGAAGAACACCTTGTTATACTAAACATACTGGTAAATCGAGAAGTTTATTTATTTTTTTTGAGCAAAGAAGTTTATTTTTTTGGTTGAATGTAAATCAAGAAGATTTTTTTTTCTTTGGTTGAGGTAAATCGAGAAATTTGTACCCCGTAACAAAATGATAAGTAAAGAGATAATCAACGAATTTCCATCGTGTTTCATGTGACAAAATAAGTGGAGCGTAAAGGTATTTTTCTGCCGAATTTATGTGTACTTCAAAATTACAGTATAACAAATTAAGTAATTGTTTTCATATTAGAATTATCAACAAATATGTGGTCGCTATAATATATAGTAATGCATGGGGCCAAAGGAGATCGAATCAGGTATATGAATTTCAGTGTATGGTGATTCCATGAGATTGATATTGGATACACATCATCTCTCACTTCCTTGATAGATTTATCATTTATTATGATGATATTCTCGCAATAAATCACAACGTCATTATTCTTTGAGCTAGATTTCCACTGTCCATGAATCTGGTAAAATACCATAAAATCCACTTAAATGATATTCTCTCGTGCATGCATGATACATCAAAGATTCCAGTAACACCGAATTAGTGTATATTGATTCTTGATTAATTTCTTCGCGTGCATGCATTATGCATCGAAGATTACAAATAATACCAACTTAGGGTACCTGGATTCTTGATTAGTTTCTTCTCGTGCATGCACGATGCATCCAAGATTCCAGTAACATATATCGAATTAGGGTACATTGATACTTGGTTAATTTCTTCGATCTCGTGCATGCATTATGCATCCAAGATTCCAATAACACCGAATCACGGTACATTGATGCTTGATTAATTTCTTCTCGTGCGTGCATTATGCATCCAAGATTCCAGTAACACCGAATTAGGGTACAGTGATTCTTGATTAATTTCTTCTAGCTAGATAGATTCTTTTAGCTTATCATTAGGGTTACCGTATAAGTTTTGGTATATGCTGTTAATTTGGTAAATTTAGTTGTAGCCACAGTTTAGGAATATTTACTTTTAAAACGTCCAAACCCAATTTTAAAATTTTTTTGTTACTGTCTTTCTAAGTTTCTAATCCATGATTTCCGATTCTATAAATTAAACTCTAATATAAAATGAATACAATTTTAAGAAAACCTGTTTTAACTATTTTGATTAATAAATACTATCTTCAAATTAGTAGTCCCTGGTTGAGGCGGATGAAAAAGTTCACCGAAGACCTCTTTGTTTTTTTTTTTTGTCAAACCGAAGACCTCTTTGTTATGGCTATAGTAAATAACCTACAAAATCAAATTATAATCAGTATTTACAAAATAAATGGATGCAAAGCATACGTCACTGTTAACTTAATTTTCAGAAACATAATAAAAGTTCATTTTAGATGAATAAATAGCATAGTCAAACAATTACTACGTAACATATAAGTCATATTGTAGTTTGGTTTCGCGAAGACTTTTTTAAGTTGACTTTTTCGCTACGTACGTGATACTGAGCATTTTTTTCCTTCTTTCGATTCTAATATCATGTTTTTTTTTCCAGCATCATTTTCGAACAAGTTAGCTCTAACGTACACGTCGGGATTTTTAATAAAGGCTGGCTCAACTCCGGATTTTTTTTTCTCGTTTGACATTGATTGTAAGTTGTAACAGATCGAATAATACTCCCTTTATTATATTTTCAAAAATGATATTAACAAAAAAAAAGATAGAATAGCACCACAAATAAACTATATAATTTATATATTTATATCATAAAAAGTTTTTGCATAATTTGTTTTACTCATTATAGAGCTTTTTGGTCACAAATTATGCTATTAATGACATTATTGGCACCATATATAAGTTGTGCAACTTGCCGTCTACAATTATTGGCTCAAGGAGGTGTCATTATCATACAACTCGGCGAGGGACGCTCTTCGGTGACGCTGATATGCGGCCTAATTCGGATAGTGATACCGATATACATATGTATTTTTAATTTTTTTTTGTATATAGCTGGTTTTGGTTTTGTTGGTTCTTGAGGGACCAATTATATATAGAAAATTCAAATGATTCATCGCTAAATTTCTTCGTGGCCCCAACAGCGTAAGCTATTTTAGATCTTTTTGTAGAGGGCAGATTTCATCTTCAGTTTCTATTTTGTTGCTTTTTTATTCGTGAATTTACAATTCAAGCCCGATAGACCCAAGTTCGAACCTATTAACCTATATATGTATTTTATTTTATTTTAATTTTGATTGTAAAATATATTACTTTAATTAATTATGTAGATTCTTCGTAAAAATTAAAAAAATCACTTTTACCTAAAAGAAATAACGATTAAATAAAAATTATATTTTCATATCAAAATTAAGGAAGATATCAAAGATATCCAAAATCATTTTTTTCTATTGATTCTAGCAAGATTTGCTATTGAATCATATTAGGAAAATAAATTAACCTATCAAAAATTGGATAAAATATTGTAGTGGATATAAATAATATTAGTTACCATTGTTAAAATAAAATCGTTATGTACAAAATAATTAGGTAGAAATAAAAAATTAAGTTATGTACGTATATTTGGGTAGAAAATAAAATCGTTATGTTTCCTCATATAACTTGACATTGCTTCTACATGTGCACATAACTTTATAATTATGTACAAAATAATTATGTAATTTTCTCCACAATAATTATGTACGTATAAAACTGATCTTTGAGATGTACAAATATATAAGCAATATTCTAACAACCTAATTGGTGCATATATAAGCAATTTAAAGATCACTCATATTTTTTTCAGTATTTTTTTCTACAATTTCGGGATCATTCATAAACTGCCTAATATTCTAACTGCCTAATTTGTGCATACAGAAGCAATTTCGGGATCATTCATATATTTGGTGCATATATATAGGATCATTCATATTTTTTTAGTTATTTTTTCTACAATTGTTGAGGTGACATTAATAACATTTTTTAATGCAGTGTTGATGAGGTGGCGCAATTTTTTCAACAGAGATGGGTTCTGCTTTATACTGTATTATTTTTTTCTTATAGGATTTATTTTAATGATATAGTATTTATGTTGTAATATACTCTTTTAATCAAACAAAAAAATTTAGGTTTATAATTTTTGTATAAGGATTGAATAGTCCTAAGATTTGTAGGATTTATTTTAATATTTATGGATTATAGTTTTAATTATATTTAGTTGGAGTTTACATATGTTTTTCTATATTATTATTTTAATCCCCAATTTAGTATATAGTAAGATTAATTAATTATATATTTAAGAAAACCTTATGGATACAATTTCAATAATATATATTATTTCACAAACCGTTCAGGAAAAGGTCAGACTCTGCGACGCGGTTCGGGTTGCGGTGGCCATAGAGATGGCGTTGTACAATTTAGTATATAGTAAGATTAATTAATCAATTTTGGTAAGATATGATATCTTTTTTAATATATCACTTATATTTTTAATGTTGATTATGGTCTCACATCATATTTAAAAAAATGATTTTGTCACTTTATTATTTGATTTACTTAAATAAATTTATCATTTTATGCCTAAGTTATTTTCTATATTTACAAGATCAAGTGTAATTTTCATAAATAAGATATAGATAACATATTGTAGTATTTTTAAGATTAGATCCTTGAGATATTTCTTGACCAAAAAAAAAAAGATACTTGAGATCTTTATGGAATACAAGATATAATTAATTGATGTACGTATACGAGTGCTGCTATCTATATAGTAACTACTATTTTTTTTGGTCGAAATATCTATAACTAATTATGATTTTTATTTTTTTGGTCGAAACTAATTATTATTTATTGTACTTACATATCATTATACACTCGATCGTCACGGCGCGAGCACTACGATCGAGTACTATATGTGGAGGAGCAAGATCGATCTAATTGCTATTGTGGTTAATTAAACAAGATACAAAATAATGGCAAATCACACAGCATCGATCTCAAGGCTTGTGTTTGGGAACTTGGTTCGCTTGGGCTCGAAGCAGCTGCTCGAAAATCCATTCTTTCCCGCCCCTGTTCGCGGTATATTTACCAGGCTTTCTTATCAATATTGGAAGACCAGTTTTCCTGAACAACAATGCTCGAACTATGGATGGAAACTAGGGTTTTCCGGGTTGGCTCCATCCTTACAGTATTCTTCTTCAACACTTGGTTATATGGGCAGACCGAAACAGACCCAAATCAACGGTCTACCTGCTCACCATGTACTTGGAAGAAGGCACTACGTCAATAATGTAGATAGGTATAATAATGTAGATGTGGTCAAGACAAAGAGGAGGAGTTACCGTTGCTTGGTTTCTGCCTTAGCGGCAGCCTCTTGTGTAGGAGGGGTTGCTTGCTTGATAAGTGATCTCGACACGATACCTTATTCGAAGAGGACCCGTTTGACTGTTTTGCGAAGGCAGGTGGTTGAGATGGCGAAGCTAAGGGAGCTTTGGGAAGCCTTAAAGGAGAAAAACAAGGGCAACATATTGGCATCCTATCATCCTCATAGCATAAGGGTGAGATCCATCACAGCCAAGTTGATTACGGCGTTGGAGAGGGGTTTAAGCGATGACAAAGTCTGGGCAACTCCTCAAGGTGGATGGGATTGGAAGGCTACTTTGAGTAAGGCACTTGTTAGGGAGAGTTGCCGTTCAATACGCGAATGTATCGTCGACTGGGAAGTTATCGTCATTGAGGACCCTAGAATCAGTGCTTGGGCTAGCCGTGATGGGAAAATTGTGGTGTATACGGGTCTTCTTGAGCACTTCCAGTCTGATGCCGAGATAGCGTCCGTTATTGCTCATGAGGTATGTATTTTTACCATAATTAAACAACACATTCATGTATATGCTGATTATGTGTATAATTGCGAAGTTTTGTTTAGGTTGGCCATGTTGTGGCTCGGCATTTTGATGAGGCGGCAGCAATGGCTTTGCTGTTATTCCTGTTAGAGATCCCTCGACTACTCGTGCACACCCATGAAGAGTCGACGTCTTGGAAACATCCCTTAGTCCTAAGTTTGTCCAGAAGGTAAATAAATTTTCTTGATTAATTAGCTAGTAATATTCTGATCATGAACATGCATGCATGCTTCATATATTTTTGCGACCATGCAGTTTTTAGATGAGATTGAAGCAACTATATATGCATATATCTAGTACAAATCGCATGTATGCTTTTCATTTGAAGCAACCATATGCTTTGTTCAGCTATATATATACTATATCATACATATAGTATATGCCAGCTTTGCGTATTCTCTATGAAATACTCAGCATTGCTTATGTGAACCTACATCAATTATTGGCATATTTTTGTCTACAATTCTTAGTTCCTATTGACTAATGTATGTATTGCTTTTCTTAAAAATGCACGTAGGAATGAATTAGAAGCGGATTACATAGGGTTGCTCTTGATGGCTTCAGCTGGATATCATCCCCGTATCGGGCTCCAAGTACGAATGGAGTTTGCAAGATTAGGGGGTGACATGCCTAAAGAGTCTGAATCCAAATCTACACATCCGTCTGGAAAAAGGAGGGTTCAGTTAGTTGCCCAAGCTCAAGAGGAAGCCATGGCCTTCTACAATGAAACCCTACAATCGAAAACGCCAGGCCAGCTTTAGGTTGTTGCTAATTATCTACAGCGTCTCGTGCGATTTTCGTCTCGATAGATGATGGAACAAGATTGATATTGCCAGGCCATCATGAGCTAGATCGATTGGCATTTGTAGGATTTTACTCAACTAACATTCTTCTCCTTGTAAGCCTTGAATAACCATGGTTATATATGACAACATCTCATATATAAGTATTCCTTACTGTTTATTAAGCTTGTACTACTTTATATATTTTTTTTCAGATCAATGAGAAGAAGATGTAATGTGCCACACTAGCTTAGTTACTCTTTACATGCTTATATTATAATGTTAAAATTGGACATAATTAGATATTAAAAAATCAACAAAAAAAAACTTGATCAACAATCCGCACTAGCTTACGGGTAGTTTTTATATGAAAATTGAGGTGACTCATCATATATCATGATGCTAATGTGGACTACGTTCGTTCCCATTCTGTTTACGTTTATGCCATTGGATACCAAACGGGCCCTAATACTGTAGCCCCGAAGGTAACACGGTCAACACATTTCTTCCTCAGTCAAAGCCCTTTTGGGGCAAGATTTGCGCACTACGTTTTTTCATTTTCGCACACCGACTTGTGCGGATCCACAATCCGCACTATTTTTTTTAAAACCGGGTTTTTCTTGTGCGGATTTAGGATCCACACAAGGTTTTTCAAAAGACCCGGTTTTCTTTTTGAACCGGTGTAATCTTGTGCGGATACTAGAGCTGCACAAGATGTCCGCACAAAGTCCAAGAAATTACGAAAAAAATGGCGTGATGCAGATGGCCAATCTGCACAAGAGCCCCATCTTCGACCGAAGTCAGCGGCACAACCAGAAGTTTGAAAAATAAAACAAAACGAAAAAAAAAGGTGGCCCCTGCTGTGTGGATCCGGGATCCGCACACGAGCCCCCAATATCAAAACGCGGAGCGTGTCTTTGTCTTCAACCTAACTTGGATATAAACCTAGCCGCCGTCGAGCGACATCCACCCAAAATTCGATTTCGGTTTTTTGTCTTCCAATTCTTTCATTCACAAGCCAAATTTCGATTTATTCTCGCCTAATATGGATTTCAACAAACTAGATTTGTCGACGGCTTCAGGTTCCGCTCAAGAACCGATAATTTCGTCGGGCGAGGGGTCGGACGTTCGGTCTCCACCGCGGTCGGGGGAGCGGTCTCCACCGCAGTCGGGCGAGCGGTCTCATCTTATAATAAATTAAAGTTCACTCATAATAAACTTTTGTGTTATAAATTAAAGTTTGTACATTAAAACATATTCAAATTTCTTATAACATTGTCTAAAAATGATACAATGAATAATAAGATGGATGAACAATTGAACATGAAGCTATATAATTTTCTACATTATAAGGAAAATGAATAATTATGTGAAAAACATATCTATGATATTAGAGCCGTTGATTTGGTATCCGATCCGGCGATCCGATCCGAGGTATCCATCGATCCATCCGTATCCAAATTAATCCGTTTAAAATTGATCCGTATCCAATCTGATCCGCTATTTTTCCCGAATATTTGGATCGGATACGGATCGAGGTTTCAGATAAACGGATATCTGAAAATATCCGGTATATATATATATTAATATATATTTTTTTAAAATTTAATATATAATTTAAATAACATAATGAATTTGATTCTAATTTATAAGTAATATTGAATTTGAACTTTAAGTAGGCTTAAATTAACTTTTGTAACTAGTAAACACAAGTTTAATTGGAATCCAAGCCAAATTCTCGTTGATCCGCTTCTAGTTTTGGCTTAAATTAATGTATTGTTTAATTAAAATGGATAGTTCGGATATTTGTGATATCCGACGAATATCCGATCTAAACGGATTTATTTTCTCGGATATCCGGGTAAAAATGGATCGGATACAGATCACAATGTTATGCGAATTTTTTTTCTAATATCCGAGAATTCGGATCGGATCGGATCGATCCGTTTTTACAGCCCTATATGATATATTCAAATATCTTATATATATATTTTTATTTTAAACAATACTTCGAATCAAGAAAAAATTTATCAAAACAAAATATGATATTTCTTTCTTAACCCCAAATAAAGTATATATTATGATTCTTTTTTTGTATTATACTCCATCCGCCCCATAATGTTTGTCCGCTTTTCTTTTCTGTTGTCCCAAAATGTTTGCCCACTTTCCTTTTATATCAATATTTTTTTTCCAATTTTGTCCTTATCCAATCTTATATTCACCCCTTTTTTCAACTACTTTATTTCTTATATACTTTTTACCTCCATCAAATAATAAAATCACCCTTATTCAATCTCATATTTTATCCATCTTATCATACTTTTCCATCTCTCAATACAACTTTAAATCTTTCATTAGTAACCGCGAAATTCATCCATGTGGACAAACAATAATGGGATAGAGAGAGTATTCATTTTTTAATAGGTTTTATATTCTCGAATCAAAAACAAGCTCGAGTCAATATTTGATCTTAGATCATTCAAATCAGATTTATATTCACATTACTCATATATGGTAAGTAATTTGTAATAGTTAACAAAATTATGGTGGGACTTTGAAAGGATGATGATATGAATAGATTTGTTACCGTAAAAACTACTTTATTGAAATAAAGTGGGACCCAATTATTCATATAAATAAAATAACACAAAATAGCATATAAAAGAATTGAATAAGAATGACATGTGATCAAATATTAGATGACATGATATAATACAATAGTCCTTATAACTCATATATATATATATATAGATAGATAGATAGATAGATAGATTGTTTTACTCGTTGATGTTCAAGCAAGGCAAGTAAGGGTGTCAATCGAGTGGGTCGGGTCGGGTTCGATTTGGGTTGGGTTAGACTTGGATCAATCTAGATTCCGAGTAAATTCGAGCATTTTAAAAATTGGGTCAAATTGAGTTGGACCATTTCGGATCAGGTATTTAATTGGATAAAGTCCAATTTTCGAGTCAATTTTGATCGGGTTATTTAGTTTTCGATTCAACTAGATTTCGGGTTAAGTGTGATTTTGGGTTAGTTAGATTTCGATTTTGACCAATCGTGAATGGTGATTTTTATCCTAGTATCATTATCTTTAAGCCTAAATATTTAATGTAGTGTTTAAATTTAAAAATATATTTATTACAAGAATCCTTGTTACTAAACTATTTTATTTAATGATATTCTATTTTTAACAAGATAGTTTATATAAATTTGGTCAACGATATGGTGCGGTGATGGTGAAAATTTTGGGAAGTTATTCTGTTAAGTGTGGTGGTGAAATCAACGATATGGTAAACTGCAACATCAAATTACAAATAGTCCCCCCAATAAAAAATGCTACGAAGTTATTTTGGTCAAGAAATGCTACTAAGTTCAAGATGCGAACTTTATCATAATTTGTATAATTAGGCATCGCATTTTTTTTTTTCGATCAAGATTAGGCATCGCATTTATCTAGCAGATAACGTGACTGACCCCATGAAATAGCCCAGGATAGCAAATTTTTCTGAATGACAAATTCTCAACTCTCAAGTCCTCTCGTGGAGAAGGGCATCTGCGTTGACTTCTTGCAACAAAAAACTTAGCATGAAAACGTGACTGGAGGAAGCATTCTTTCATTGAGGACTGAGTGATTAAGCTATACATAAAATGACGAGGATATATACCCAATAATTTGTTGTTCTAGCAACAAGCAATATGATGCCATCTTTAGCTTCATATTAACGGCATCTTTTCTTTTCCTTTGAGACAAAATTTAAAAACCCATACTTGCCCATATTACTCTATTTACTATTCGGAGTTCTCATCTTACAGAACGCTTCGTGGGGAAAGAATGAAGAATATTCATTTACCTTCAGAAACACATACAGGCTTACCTAAACACAGAATTCTTCCAGCATCATTCCATGAGACAGAACATGGAAATCGCAACATTACCCTGCACATGCAAGAGAAGGTTCATTGGACATTTCTAGACATAGCTAGCACCAGTACAAAGCTACATATAAGCCAAGAGTTTGACAAATTTGATTCAAGTCCATGCAATATGCAAGTGGGGTTATGAAAAGACATTCTTGTAATTTTTCTAATGCATCATCCTGAAGAAACCATATCTATGCATCATAAAATGTCAACATTCTACTCTATGCTAGCAGAATGAGTTGAAAAAAAAAAGATTTTGAAGAAGTTTCAATACCTTCATTTTGAAGAGCAAAAACTTAATATCATGTGAAAGCAAAGATTCTGTCTGCTATAGCTGTACGGCAAATAGGGCACAATCCAGAACTCAGTACACTACTGGTCAATTAGTAAAATATTGCAAACGTTGGTAGTATAGGCAAGAACATGTGCAGCATGCAAGAATGACAGTTTTCACTGGATGAACACAACCCACTTGTAACATGAGCATCCAACACATTTGAAGAGGCAAAAACCCACAGTTACCTTAGTAAAAAATAAAATAGCCTATACTTGTGATTTCAAAGCCCAAATTTCAAATTCAATGTACAAAATGAAACGTTAGGTTCCTTTATAAGGAGTTATTATTTAGAAACCGCATCATAAGCACACTGAAACTTATACCATGAGTCGAGCAACCAACGGCTCTTCTCTAGTAGTGTCATGGAGCGCTTTTGCCTGTGGCTCTTTAAGAGTATCTTTCTCATTAGAGCCATTTATCCTATACTCACTTACAAATTCACCACTACTCTGCCTTCCATCTGCTTTCGTATCAGAAACAGTGGTTCCCTCTTTCTTCAACTTTGCAACAAGCACCCACATATTAGCCAAATCATTTTCTAAAGCTGTCTCCCTTCTCTTTGCCTCCTCAGCCTTCTTCCGGTACTCTCCTCCTTCTACAATTTCCTTTTCAGCTAAAGCAGCCTCTAAATCAGCCTCACGTTGCTTCCTTGCTTGCAATTCTTTTTTTAAGTCATCTGAATTAAATCATCGTACATTTTCCCAGACATGTCATTCGTACGGGCAGATAACATGCCCCTTCTTCCTTGCTTCATGCCATCATTGTATTTGCGGTTGCCACCATGGATTGGCATTTCTCACATGAATAGCCTGTAATTCCTTTTCAAGTTTGGCATTCTGGAGAGACAATTTAGTTACTTCACCTGCCAAGTTCTTCAGCTCAACAGCAGCAGCAGAAGCAAGTTCTTTTGCATAAGACACTTCTTCAGAGAGCTTTTGATTTTGCACTCTTAACACACTGTTTTCCTCTTGGAGTTCTCATTCTCCGTCTCCTGAATGGTGGCACCAAAATCACATCAATTTTACTAAACTGTTGAGCTCGTACACAGCTACGAATGAATACGAGTACGGAAATCCCATTTAATCCAGCAAGTTAAGGACATAAAAGATTGTAGCAGTCACCTGCGATTGGACTTTTTTCCTCAGATCATTCAACATACCCATCAGGCACATGACTATTCAGAGATGATAGAGGTAATTTATCACCACTTAATAAGGAAAGTTTTTGCTCCAAGGCCTGTATGCGTTCTTGCAATTCTTTGTTTTCTGCACACTGACAAAGTAGGGTAAAGATACCACAATTACAGTATAGTCTCACTTCAATGTGTACACCGCTCGCAGACTCAAGCAAACATAAGCCAGATTATATACCTTATCATGTAGTTGTTCCTGAAGGCTGCGGTCGTCTGCTGCTTTTAGCTGTAAAAATAAAAAATGAAAACCCATCTTAATATGCAGACTCATTGTATTACTTTGTTTTTGCAACTCTCTTCACAGTTAATAACCATGATTAGTTCACCTATTAGTATACCAACAAAACATATTAATCTCAAGAAGGACCAATGGATCACAAGTAGTTGGAGCATGAGGCTTGAAATATTTTACAAATCACCACAAATTCATGAGTTGCTCCATATATGATAAAATTTATAACTTTTGACAAGTAAATATAGATACATTTTATAGATCAGCATTTACAGATGCTGTAAGTTGAAAATTGGCACTGCAATACAGCGAATATATGCTCCCTAAAATTAGATGTAGCAAATCAAAGGAAGATAACATTCAAATATAAAGCATCACGCACCTCTAACTCAAACCCCTTCTCATGGCATTGAGTCATCAATCTCATGACAGTCTGTTTGGTTAAGACATGAAGTCAAGAACCATCAGCGATCAACAGCTAAACAGAAATAATAAATCATATACAAAGAATGGAAAGTAGACAACCTGTTGCATATCTACAAGGGAGGTGTTAGCCGCTGAAGTCTTGCCATTCTGAACAATTCTCTGCTCTAAAAATTCTCAATTGTTTCTTCTTTTCTTGGATTTCAAGTTCCTGGTTTTGAATCTATAATCGAAAATCATTACAAACATTCACAAAAGATTAAAAAAAACATGGCAAATACAGAATGATCATAACAAGCATTTCTCTCCTTTTTCAGAAAATCACAGAAAGGTTATCCAAACAGCAAGAAGATTGCACTTGAAATATAACAAAGCTTTTAGTGGAATTAATTGTGCCTGTAAAACTGATAAGAAATATAGCTAATTAATTTTAGTTCCAACAAGTAGAAAGTACTCTTCCGTGGTAATCCATAAAATTAGAAGGTATACTACACAGAACGAACTGTAATGTGATTTCTGGGCTATGCCAGAATGCCCTATACTCCAAACCAAGAAGCTCCCGTGAAGAGAACTAGTGTGATTAAAGCATTCATCCTAATCCAAATTATAATAACAACAAAGATGACCTACAAAACGACTCCAATTGAAAGAATGTCAAATGTCAATGATCCCGAACAAAACTATATGATAGCACAGCTTAACATAAATAAGCAAAAAAGAAAAACATCCTGCAAAACCTAATGGAACTCCAGATATTGGACCAACGATACCTTACCATGGACTTCGCACAGTTCACAAGATGGGATATTGAATAGACAGGAACAAAGCACATAGAGTCACATCAGAACGTATCGTTTAGGAAAGAGCTTAAGAAGACTAAATTCACTTTATGATTGACAAGGTACTAAGCTTCAAGTACAAGAACAAGTTTATTGCATTATTTGTACTACCGTAATTAGTATTACCTCACTTCTTTAAAAATAACCTCTGTTGTCTTTCAAAATCCTAAATAATAACTGGGAAGAGCATATATACATTGTAATAGAAATATGAGAGTGGATAATTTCTATGCGCTATATTAACTATAGCATTGGCAATACTATGACACTGGAGATCTGTGACATCTCTCAAAACTCCATGTATCATCAGACACAGGTAATCAAAATATATGAAAAAAGAGAGATTGATACCTGTGTCTTTGAGGCTTCAGGATCGTTTACAGATTGTTCTACAAGACGCTTGAGGATGCTTCTGCTGAATGCAATGTCCCCAGCAAGCATCTTGACTTGTTCTACCAAAAGTTCCATCTCATCAGAGGCATCATTCTAGACATCATAAACAGGGTCAATGAATAATTTCATAGCAGTGTTCACATACTGAATTTTATAAACAATAGAAGCAAATGTACGCTATTTTGAAACATTACATTAAATTAAGCCACACAACAATATCCCATCCAGAACTTTTTTTTTTTGGTCAAGATCCCATCCAGAACGTAAGAGTAAGTAGCGATTCTATAATTCAACAATAAGACAAGCACATCAAAGTATCAATTGAGATGGTCCTCAAGACTGGCAAAAATGAAGATATGTTGTCATCTTTCTGTTCCACAACGGGGTTGCTCATAGGTGAGGTACAATACAAGTGAGATCTAAGAAGTAATGTCATTGAACTAGAAAAACAAATACATTGCATCTAGTATGGATTGTTTCAACGGAAGATTGAGAGTGATTTCTTTTCTCCTAGGTCCCAATTTTGTCTTCAAGTTTATTCAGGCTTCCTTCAAATATAAGACCATAGACCAAAAAATGCTTTTCAATATAAAAAACAATAAATAAAGCTGTATACCCCTGGTAGTTTTGATACATTGATAAGTTCACCGCCCTGATTTGATTCTGTTACTATACTGCTGATTGATGATATATCATCATTCCATTTGCTTGATGATCTTTTATGCTTAAAAGCGCCAGTAGTATCAACCGTACCGGAGGATGGGGAGTCCTTATTGACCTCAGAATCCACAAGCAAAGAACCTTCCTTGAGGACTCTAATTTCTGACAATAGATGGGATCAATATCAGCATACCAACAGCAACACTTCTTAATGCAAAATTTAAAAATGTTATTACACCTTGTTTTACATCGTTGTTGTAGATGTTTCCTAATTCCTATAAACGATAATACAGATAAAGGCACCCAGCAAACAGAAAAGAAAGACAGAACAAGAGGAGTGCAAAAACATTGCTGCAGATATCACAAAGACATTGGCAGTTGTAATTTCCAGCAAAGAAAATTGAACTATTATATGGAATTTAACTGAGCAATGTTAAAAAGGCCTTACAGCATCACCTCCAGGGGAATGGCTCCTGTGATGACCAGGAACATCACTTAAAATTCCTGCCGATACAAGAATCAGTTTAGTTAACCTTTGTATTCTACTCATAAGAGCAACTTTTGCATCCTCTACTTCCTCTAACCTGGATTGCATTTTGACTTGTCCTTCTTCAAGCTATAGAGCACGGTTAAGAATTGAGTATTAAAAAAAAAGTAACAAAATTTGAACAATTTAACCATTCATTAAAAAACAAAATTAGAGATCAGATCAAGAGACCAGGACCTGCTGTCTTAAACTCATTATCTCCTCATGGCCAACACCCACCAACATTCCTCTTTTTACCTGATCAAGTTCTTCCTTAAGAGTTGAAATTTCCCTTTGATACTTCTTAATTAGAGACTTCTCATCAATGATCTGAAAAAGCAGAGACAAAGATTAAAGGATTAGATAATTGAAAATTTTCAATTATATACAGAAAAATCCTATTACCAGTGTACCTTGTTGCGTGAAGCAAAAATTTCTACTTGTTTAGCTCTGCTAGCAAACTTCAGAGTACTATGAGTCTCCTCCATACTGCTAGATGCTGGAGTCACATTGCATATAAGCTATGCAAAAAAAATCACAACAAATATAGAAATCTCAGAAAACGCAATCTAACAAAACTAAGAAGACAGCAAAGAGCAAAGTATTTAAAGTAAAATAAAATCATGCAATACACTATTAAACTATCAATTATATATGCATACAGAACTTAAATATTACAGCTATGTCCCCAGGAGTAAAGGCACAAACTCTTGGATGTGTTCAATCGAATGACACAACACAGGAGTAAATATTACAGCCTTGATCCACTCCCTTTCCCGAATTTCCTTCACCATCAGCTTTGGAACTTTGATTCTCATCCCCGGATCCTGAAGTTTTGGGTCTCTTACTGTCACTTGCATTCTGCTTAATATAAAATGACACAACTCAAAAACTCAGAACTCAGCACGAACCTATATATTTCCTTGCTAGTATAAAACTTGATAAAGCCTCAACTCCTTATCTAGATATGAGCTTGGGGTCTATTGAAAAACAATCACCAATCTAGATACATTCTATCTCCTTACTACCTAATTAAAGCGCGGTAATGATGAGTTCATACTTGTTCGTTCTTCCTTGTTAATTCTATCTATCAAGAGGCAAAAATTATTACAGAAAGGTACATGATATCTTGAAGCTCACTGAACAAAAAGCGGAGACTACAACCAAATCCTAAATACCAGCAACTAATGAATTGATTAGCAATGCAATGCTAGAATCACTGGAGGCTTGCGGTGGCATCGAACCGCCCTCCGCCGGCCTCGCTCCGCCCCCGTCGGCCTCGCTCCGCGCTCCGCCCCCGTCAGCTACGCCCTCTGTCGGCTTAGATCCGCCCCCGTCGGCCTCGCTCCGCCTCCGTCGGCTTTGCTCCGCCCTCTGTCGGCCTAGATCCGCCTCACCGCCGGCTTCGCGGCCCCCGGCACATGGCGTCCGCCCTACAGCTTCCCTGACCACACCAATAGGTACTCCATCGGCGGTCCACACGGTCTTCTCCGGCGCCAGAGGTCGCAGCGTCAGCGGATCCATCCGACCTATAAGATCCGAAGTCGAGATTTCACATTGGATTGGAGCGGGGGACGATGCGACCTCTGGCGTGCAAAGCCGACGAGGTAGAGGAGGAATAGTCCCGGAAAGTTTGTCCATAAAGCGGATTTACACGCGGATTAATGAAAATTGAAAAAGTTTGATAAGTGATGGGAAAAAGTGTTAAAGTTGATGAAAAAAGTATAAAAAGGAGTAATTTATAAGATTGGTTGAGGATAATTTTGTAATTTTCTAGGAAAAAGTGATAAAGTTGAGAGGAAAGTTGGATAATAGGGGTAATATATGAGATTGTATGAGGGTAAGATTGTAAAAGCATAGTGATATAAATGGAAATAAAATAGAGATGAACAAACTTTCCGGGACGCCCGAAAAGGAAAGGCGGACAAACTTTCAGGGACGGAGGGAGTAATAGAGAGAGACGAGAGAGACATTTATTTGGAACGGAAATCGAGAAAACAACGCACAACTTTATTTATTATACAGTATACGCCACCACAGAGATACACAGAACAATCGCAAACAGAACACATACGAAATTGAAGAGACTTCAAATTGAAGAGACTACGGTTATCATTTACGCAACACAAATTGAAAACACGAAACAGTCGGACAATTGAAATTCAACGGAGTCGGACGAAACAGTCAGCAAGCAGAGCGAACAGTAGAGTAGACGATCTACTAGAGGAAATTGGGGGTCCAAACATCCATATCCAGGTATAACGCTGCCGGATCATTGTCTTCCTCCACAATCTCTCCGGAGGTGCCGGTTTCCTCCACAATCTCTCCGGAGGTGCCGGTTTCCTTCTCGCTGGCCTTGTCTCCCTCTCCATCGCTCTTCTTTTCCTTGGCCTTGTCTCCCTCTCCATCGCTCTTCTCTTGCTTGTTGCTCTTCTCGCTCTCCTCGTCTCCACCGTTGCCGGCACCGGCGTGTTCAATGTGCTTTTCCTCCACGTCTCTACCTGTAATCAACGACAATGTTGTAGTTGTAGTCAGGATTTTGAAGTAAAAAGAAGTCGTATACATTCCGTTACAACTACCTCCTTTGTCTCCCTCTCCATCGCTCTTCTCTTGCTTGTTGCTCTTCTCGCTCTCCTCGTCTCCACCGTTGCCGGCGCCGGCGTGTTCAATGTGCTTTTCCTCCACGTCTCTACCTGTAATCAACGACAATGTTGTAGTTGTAGTCAGGATTTTGAAGTAAAAAGAAGCCGTATACATTCCGTTACAACTACCTCCTTTGTCTCCCTCTCCATCGCTCTTCTCTTGCTTGTTGCTCTTCTCGCTCTCCTCGTCTCCACCGTTGTCGGCGCCGGCGTGTTCAATGTGCTTTTCCTCCACGTCTCTACCTGTAATCAACGACAATGTTGTAGTTGTAGTCAGGATTTTGAAGTAAAAAGAAGTCGTATACATTCCGTTACAACTACCTCCTTTGTCTCCCTCTCCATCGCTCTTCTCTTGCTTGTTGCTCTTCTCGCTCTCCTCGTCTCCACCGTTGCCGGCGCCGGCGTGTTCAATGTGCTTTTCCTCCACGTCTCTACCTGTAATCAACGACAATGTTGTAGTTGTAGTCAGGATTTTGAAGTAAAAAGAAGTCGTATACATTCCGTTACAACTACCTCCTTTGTCTCCCTCTCCATCGCTCTTCTCTTGCTTGTTGCTCTTCTCGCTCTCCTCGTCTCCACCGTTGCCGGCGCCGGCGTGTTCAATGTGCTTTTCCTCCACGTCTCTACCTGTAATCAACGACAATGTTGTAGTTGTAGTCAGGATTTTGAAGTAAAAAGAAGTCGTATACATTCCGTTACAACTACCTCCTTTGTCTCCCTCTCCATCGCTCTTCTCTTGCTTGTTGCTCTTCTCGCTCTCCTCGTCTCCACCGTTGCCGGCGCCGGCGTGTTCAATGTGCTTTTCCTCCACGTCTCTACCTGTAATCAACGACAATGTTGTAGTTGTAGTCAGGATTTTGAAGTAAAAAGAAGTCGTATACATTCCGTTACAACTACCTCCTTTGTCTCCCTCTCCATCGCTCTTCTCTTGCTTGTTGCTCTTCTCGCTCTCCTCGTCTCCACCGTTGCCGGCGCCGGCGTGTTCAATGTGCTTTTCCTCCACGTCTCTACCTGTAATCAACGACAATGTTGTAGTTGTAGTCAGGATTTTGAAGTAAAAAGAAGTCGTATACATTCCGTTACAACTACCTCCTTTGTCTCCCTCTCCATCGCTCTTCTCTTGCTTGTTGCTCTTCTCGCTCTCCTCGTCTCCACCGTTGCCGGCGCCGGCGTGTTCAATGTGCTTTTCCTCCACGTCTCTACCTGTAATCAACGACAATGTTGTAGTTGTAGTCAGGATTTTGAAGTAAAAAGAAGTCATATACATTCCGTTACAACTACCTCCTTTGTCTCCCTCTCCATCGCTCTTCTCTTGCTTGTTGCTCTTCTCGCTCTCCTCGTCTCCACCGTTGTCGGCGCCGGCGTGTTCAATGTGCTTTTCCTCCACGTCTCTACCTGTAATCAACGACAATGTTGTAGTTGTAGTCAGGATTTTGAAGTAAAAAGAAGTCGTATACATTCCGTTACAACTACCTCCTTTGTCTCCCTCTCCATCGCTCTTCTCTTGCTTGTTGCTCTTCTCGCTCTCCTCGTCTCCACCGTTGCCGGCGCCGGCGTGTTCAATGTGCTTTTCCTCCACGTCTCTACCTGTAATCAACGACAATGTTGTAGTTGTAGTCAGGATTTTGAAGTAAAAAGAAGTCGTATACATTCCGTTACAACTACCTCCTTTGTCTCCCTCTCCATCGCTCTTCTCTTGCTTGTTGCTCTTCTCGCTCTCCTCGTCTCCACCGTTGCCGGCGCCGGCGTGTTCAATGTGCTTTTCCTCCACGTCTCTACCTGTAATCAACGACAATGTTGTAGTTGTAGTCAGGATTTTGAAGTAAAAAGAAGTCGTATACATTCCGTTACAACTACCTCCTTTGTCTCCCTCTCCATCGCTCTTCTCTTGCTTGTTGCTCTTCTCGCTCTCCTCGTCTCCACCGTTGCCGGCGCCGGCGTGTTCAATGTGCTTTTCCTCCACGTCTCTACCTGTAATCAACGACAATGTTGTAGTTGTAGTCAGGATTTTGAAGTAAAAAGAAGTCGTATACATTCCGTTACAACTACCTCCTTTGTCTCCCTCTCCATCGCTCTTCTCTTGCTTGTTGCTCTTCTCGCTCTCCTCGTCTCCACCGTTGCCGGCGCCGGCGTGTTCAATGTGCTTTTCCTCCACGTCTCTACCTGTAATCAACGACAATGTTGTAGTTGTAGTCAGGATTTTGAAGTAAAAAGAAGTCGTATACATTCCGTTACAACTACCTCCTTTGTCTCCCTCTCCATCGCTCTTCTCTTGCTTGTTGCTCTTCTCGCTCTCCTCGTCTCCACCGTTGCCGGCGCCGGCGTGTTCAATGTGCTTTTCCTCCACGTCTCTACCTGTAATCAACGACAATGTTGTAGTTGTAGTCAGGATTTTGAGGTAAAAAGAAGTCGTATACATTCCGTTACAACTACCTCCTTTGTCTCCCTCTCCATCGCTCTTCTCTTGCTTGTTGCTCTTCTCGCTCTCCTCGTCTCCACCGTTGCCGGCGCCGGCGTGTTCAATGTGCTTTTCCTCCACGTCTCTACCTGTAATCAACGACAATGTTGTAGTTGTAGTCAGGATTTTGAAGTAAAAAGAAGTCGTATACATTCCTTTACAACTACCTCCTTTGTCTGGTTCCTGCTCTCCACCTCCTCCTTTGGCTGGTTCCTGCTCTCCACCTGATAAGATCTCGTAGATCTTTTCGATCAGGTCATCTATTTTGTTCTTAAGTTCCTTCTTCATCTTGTTGCCAAACCTTCTCAGTGCTCTCCACACGCTCGAGGGGATTTTGGGAGCCATGGAGAGGATGGAGTGACAGAGATGAGAGGCAAGAGCGCAGATCCCTTTTTATAAGGGGAGGTACCTCCCTAACAGACTTTCGCGCCTGATGATTAAATTTGAATTTTATGAGTAAGCTAAACAATTTCAGTCAAGTATATATACTCTAATCTACGAGACTGTGATTGAGATGTAAGCCTTGCTATCACAGACACACACACCACACACCTCCAGTCAAATCTTCCTCTATTTGTCATAATTATGATTTGTTGCACCTCTTGGGCATGTTTTGTATCCCTGAGTCTCCTAGATACTTGGTATTAAATAACTAAGTTTGCTTACTTTCATACACAGCTAGCCTAGCCTTACTAAATGGCTGACATTGGTATGCAATTGTATAGGCAAAACTGGGTCACAACATGGCACTCAACACTGTAATACAACGTCTTAGGGGCGACAAGATTCATGTATCATGCACTTATAACAGTAAACATACAATTAACTCCATGAGTTCTAATCTAGTCGAGCTTCCAAGTGTTGTCGCAGTGGACGCACTGGACATAAGTGGTCATGGGCTCATCCGCACTCCTCGTCTGCATCGACTCATGCCTGCACTTCCTCCGCCCTCGAACGCATCCATCGTCGCCTCCTGCTCCTCGTTCCGCCCGCACTTGAACAGAGCCTTGACCCGGATCTCCTCGATCTCCGACCTCCTCTTGTCGCTCGCCATCTCCTTGCTGCTCAGCTCAGGGACCCGATCGGCCTCCACATCCCCGAGAAGAACGCTTCCACGGAAGTCCGGGTTCAGACCATCCTTCAGGTTGAACATCACGCTTCGGTACTTGGCCCTGTGAGCCCCGACCTCCGTGAGCTGGCCCAGCTTCTTGAACAGCGCCGTCTCTACGGAGGCTGCCACCCGAACCGGGTCGCAGAGCCTGACCTTTTCCTGGACGGTCTGAATGTCTGATCACCGGCTTCTATAGAGACCCTGCACAGCGCTTCCAGGATCTGGTTTCGGACTTTGTCGCGTGCTTGGTCGTTGCAACTCAGCGTCCGAGACGACGGCTCAGCGTACTTGGCGACCTTCACTGGTGGAGGCGAATGATCAGCAGGAGGCTCGGCTTCCTTTCTCTTCAAGACGACGCGATAAGAGCCTAACTTGATGACCAGCTTTGCAGGCTCTGGGGGAGAAGCAGAGCAACCCTCGAGACTACACTTGTTCTTCCAAACTGCAATCAGATCAACGGCAACGGCTCGAATCTTGTTGCGAGGGTGCTTCGTGAGCCTCCGAAGATTTTTCGCAGCCTGAGTTTCAATAAGGATCTTGATATCCACCGGCAATGTCTGGAGCTTTCTCAGCGCATCAATGCAGCGGGTTTTCGCCACCGAGGTTTCGTGGCCGCTGACATCCTTGGCCACGGTGTCTGCCACCTTCAGGGCTCTCTTGTACAGATCAACAAGGCACTCTTTCATCTTCATGTCTACTACGCACTGTCTTCTTCTCTTGAGTAATAAAATTTGATTTGATCTGTCTTCTTCTTCTCTTGAGTAATAAAATTTGATTTGATCAGGTTACATGTTGATGAGGTAGTATATAGTTCGTGTAAATATAATACTTAGACCCCAAGTTTAGCCAAGTAAATTTTAGGGTATTGTATCCTTATATTTGAAAAGATGTAATAAATGAACTAAAATTTATATAATAACTTGGTTCAATTTGCATGGATTGGCAGAATTTCCAACCACCTTGAACATCTCAGCACGTGCTGTTAATAGTCCATAATGCAAGTAACTGCACAAGATGATCAAAGCATGTAAATAAACCTTACTCCATTGATCAGAAGTCTATTCTTTGAATAGATAATAGTAGACATGTATCAGAATAAATCATCATAGGAGATGTAACCTGTGGACATATAGGTGATACTTTCTTCCCTTCAGATACATATCCTTTACATACGAGTCCTCTCCATCTGATAATCTTGGTGCCTTTGCTGCATCACTATTCACTATCTGAGATGGCATATGCCATTTGAACGGAACCGCCTCCAAGATCAACTACGCCAACTGTACTTGAGTATTTCTTTCCCAACTTTCCCAATAGGTAGTTTATAGTCACCTTCAATTACAAAGGACGGAAATTTCAGGTAACCTATAAATAACGATAAGTACATGTGCAAATTGCTCCTGAAATATAAGTGGCGTTGGTGAGTGTTAGCTGATGATGGAGTAATCTACAGAAAATTGCAATGCACAAGTGAAACAGGGTCTAAAATTAGATATCCATATTATCAAGACATCTACTAGTAATAAGCCAATACTTGCAAAATGATGCTACTAACTTTGTGAAGCAAAAACAGTGCTGTCAACAAATGAATTATAGGCATGCAAAGTCAAAAAGCATATTGAAAACTTATACTCTGGATGCACTTATGAAGTCCTACAAACAGATATTGATCACACATAACTAGTTGGAGGTCAGTTAACTGCAGTATGTATCAACCATACATAATCGAACTAATGGCCAGAACAAAAGCAATATAGTCAAACTTCAAATTCAATTTTGAGAATAACATATGATTCAGTCACAAAATGAAGCTTAGGCACTAATCACGTGAGCACAGCAATGACAATGAAAGTGCAAAACAAAGCCCATAGCAGAGGTTCAACATACCCACTGGTAAGCACCTTCCTGAGTTCCATCCAGAACAGTAACCCGGTCAGGATCAGATTTCAGGTCACTATGATCTTTTAGAAGGCCCCTGACCTATCAAAACCAGCAACTGACATCATAAGCCATTCAACCTCTCTCCTCAAGATTCACATTGTAATACTCCCTCCGTTTCATAATAAGTGTCGTTTTAGCACTTAAAATTTGTTTCATAATATGTGTCGTTTTAGGTTTTCAAAGTGATTTAATAGGGTTGAATGATGATAATTTTTATTGGAATGTGTATTTGTTGACTAAAGTTGTTCATGCATTGGCCAAAAAAATGTAATGAGTGGTAAGATTAAGAAAAAGTTGTAAGTTTTAAAGTGCATGATTGCTTTTCTTAAAAACTGTGTTAAGAGCTAAAACGACACTTATTGTGAAACGGAGGGAGTACCTCTTAGCAAACAGAATAACCTACCGCCTGCAAAATTCTGTCTGGTGCATCACCTTTCAATTGCCTTAGACCTGCAGTTGCCTGTGAATAAGCATTCCATATAACTGATTACTTTTCTTCTTCTTCCCCTAAATCAAATTCAACTATGGCATGGACATTATCTAGCGTAGACTCACCCCAACTTTAACGGCAAAATGCATACACGCCAGCATAGTCAGTCGAGGAGCCAAAGACTGTATCATATTTATGTTATTATTTTTTATTCTCCATATAAGATTATAATCCACTTTATAATCAAATTTTTTTTATGACTATGAATTACTATTGTTTACATAATTCACTCCACCCGACAAGAATCTACCAAGAATTTCGGGGTTGAAACTCGATCTAAAAATTAGTACATTGAGGAATATATAGATAGAACCTAATTGACCAGGTTGACCCGATTTATTATACATGCAGAATAAATAATTTGTATTTTATATATTATGATATATATAATGTACAAACTACAAAATTAAATTTTGTTATTTAACTATAATTTTAATCACATTAAAAAATTGAGGTATTGGCCCGCTGAACCGTCCCAAACCGACAGAATAACACTTCATGAACCATAAATACGATTGATCCGAACCCGAAATGACCGAACCGACACATTTGGCTGGTTTACTCTTGCATGATTATATTTTTGCTCTAGTTTATTATCCTCACTCACAGCCTCACAGGAGTCAAAGGTAAGACTGGTCTTTGTTGACGGCCCATCATATATGGGCCTAAATAATGATTGAAGCCTTAAAAGGCCAGCCCAATCAGCTACTTTTCATTCATTATCATTTTCCTTTTTTGGTTTTTATATGGTTGGAAAAACAAGAGTTGATGGGGGTTAGCGTTGAAAGAACGGCCAAACCCAAAGGAGCGTGTGGCGCTCAAATTCAAAATATTTTGGCAAAATCTCAGAAAATTCCGAACCTTCGTTACACTACTGACTATCCATCCTCACAAGAGAAATTGGGAGGGTCGAGAGAGCGAAAGTGGAGCTGCCATGGCGGAAATCGACCTAGATAAGCAATTGACCTCTAAAATCGCGACGATTTTGAACGAAATCAGAGGCTCTAACGCCACGCACAATAGGAAGCTCAAGGAGCTCTCGAATCTCAGATCCTCCTCCCATGGCGATTTCTTCGCATCATTCTGCAAGGCCTTGGCCCGAATTTTCGTTTTCCAGCGTCGTACAGCCGCCGTTGAGCGCGCTGTTCGGTTCGTTGCCGCCTTCGCCAGTTTCCGAGACCCTAAGACTTCCCAGATTTCACAGGACTTCCTGGAAAAGTTGATTAGGTTTCTCCTCTCTGGCACCTTGGCAGCCAACAAAGATGCCAGATCTCGAGCGTGCCAGATTATTTCGGAGGTAAGATTTCTGGTTTTGTTTATTTTCGCCAATTAGGGTTTAGTCTTCTCTACTTGGTTTTATGTAAACTTCAACTGCGTATGTCGTCAATAATTGGTCGAATCCAGTAAGGAGATGCATAGCTTTAAAGTAATTAGCCAGCGAAATTGTGGTTATGTGCATTGGGAGAACAAGTGTTAGTTTCTTGCGTTGAGCTTGCAGTAAACTCAGTATTAGGGTTTGAGAAAGAATTTCTGTACTACTTTATGCCTTCCTAAGAACAGGTTTTACTATGTGAATAGTTGATATAGAATAGTCTGCAGAATTACCGTGTCTATGATTACCAACTTTATATGTTGCTAAATCAATTGCTAGTGTATATTGGGAGAGAGGCGATTAGGTGAGCTTTTGTTTTGTCAGCAGCGCTGGAATTCCATATTCCTAGCCAATGGTTTTCTGATCTTTTTCTCTTCCTTAACAGTTTCTATCTAATCAATTCACAGTTGCTCAGACGAAGAGATGTTTTGTTTCCATAAAATCGGATTAGAGTGCTTGTCAGTCTGTCTTAAATGACTGTGAGCATCTCAAACTGCTTCTGAATTTGGGTAAATCCCTCATTTTATAAGGACAATCTACAGAAAACTTGATTTCCTTCCTACAGAAAGTTTTTGGATGTTTACAAATAATTGCCTCCAATTATGTTTTGGACTTGATAAAAATTTGCGTGAATGAGAATTTTTGGCATCATGCTGATGGATAGGTCCATCAGTCTGAAAATCTTCGTGCCACTGGTCAATTAAAGAGTGACCATTGAATCAAGGACTATAGGCTGTTTTTTTTGGCAAGATTTACCTTGGAAAAACAATGCAGAGTCCTCATTCTTTCTCCCAGTCAAAACCTTCAAAATTTACATGTATCCCTTCAAATTTGCTTAACTTCACAACTTTCCTCTGGTTGTTTGAGTAGGAAATTTGGTATCATTACTATTCATTAGCATATGCTTATCCAAGGAACTTGCATTTTTCATATCATTGTGCACACGTTTTTTTGCTCTCATGCTTCCCAGTTCTAAACCTTATGATTCATTGTGCCCCTTTATTTTTTGTAGATTATGCTGCGTCTGCCGGATGACGTAGAAGTAAACGATGATCTGTGGGACGAGGTGATTGAGGCTATGAAAACACGAATAGAAGACAAGATTCCTATTGTCAGGATTTTTGCTGTTAGGACTCTTGCCCGGTTTGTCAATGATTCTGATAACCTTGACATCTTAGAGCTGTTCCTTGAAGCACTGAGCTCAGAGCAAAATGCTGTATGCTTCCAAATTCTTTCCTCGATTTTGTTTGTATAAACTTATATCATGTCCTTCTTAGATAACAAATAGCGACATTGACCTTTCTGATTTAATTATGACATATAGCCTTCATAATGCAGGACAATCGCAAGAACCTTGTTCTCTCCCTGCCCCCCTCAAATGCTACATCAACAACAATCATTGACTGCACACTTGATGTTAGTGAGTCAGTACGTAAAGCAGCTTACTTTGTCCTCGCTAACAAGTTTCCCATCCAAAACCTAAGGTGCTTTTTCTTATTATTATAATGATGTCAGTGCTTCTTATTAAATGGTTATGCATATGTAAGCCATTAAACTTGCAAATGGGCCTTTGAGGGATTCAAAACAAAAATTACTTCTTTAACTGGAACCATAGACCCATGATTACAATACTTGAAAAGCAAAGAATGGAATATGCATTAAGTCTTGGTTGCATAGTTGCATCGATGAGTACTGCCTTAACTTATTATCTTTTTCTTTTTTTAATCTCTGGGACGATATTCTAAGGTGTACGTCGAGATTTTTTGAGTCTATGCAAGTGGAGCTACTCAAGTTTCTGTTATACTTAGTGATGTATAATTGGCTGAGTTACTATTATACTTAGTGATGTATAAAACTTGCAATTGCACTGGATCTCTCTTAATTAATGTTTGTTCACTTCTTTGCTAGCATCAAGCTAAGGACAGTAATCCTTCAGAGGGGTTTATCTGACCGTTCCCCAGCAGTTGTGAAGGAATGTATGAAGTTGCTCAAAGATGAATGGCTTATAAAGTGCTGCAAAAGTGATCCAGTGGAGCTACTCAAGTTTCTTGATGTTGAAACTTATGAGACTGTTGGAAATTCTGTTCTAGAAGCACTTCTGAGTGCTAGAATGATAAATATACATGATGATCAGAGGTTACGAGAACTAGGAGGGACTTTTGATGAATCTACAGGTTGTTATGTTACTCTATTGTAATCTTAATAACTCTGTATATGCTTCTAGTTGTATTTTGCCTTGTTTTTATTTTAAACAAGTTAATTAATGAATATTGAACCTCAGGAATGAGCAATCCATGCACTTTGCTATTACAACCAGAGGTTGCTCTATACTGGAAGGCAGTATGCTCATACTTACAAACCGAGGCACATGTAAGAAAAGATAAGCCTTATAAATCTTAAGATATTCTTTACAACGCTCTATCTTTTTGCTTGTTTGTTTTTGCTTTTGCCCCCCCTCTTATAGTGTTCATTGGATATTGTGTCTTCTGGTGTTATTAATGTGGCTTTCTACATTGTGCTACGATTCTGTTGTGGTGTTGATGTTAGCTATATGCTATGGGGGCCCTTTTAGTTACTTCCTTTACCAAACCATCAACCTCTTAGCTCTCTTGTATTCTGGCAACTTGAAATCCAAACCCTTGTAACTTCATCTTCCATTTCATCCTGTTTTCTTATCTTATCCTATATTGAAGGAGTTTGTGCTTCCCAACAGAATGTCCTATAAAATGTCTGTTTCTTGGAATTGTGGATACTATTGGTGGTCACTAGTAATTTGCTGTTCTTAATTGTCATTTAGGCAAAAGGCACTGATGCTGCCGCAACAATGGGAGCGGAAGCTGCAGTATATGCTGCAGAAGCTTCTGACAGTCATGACCTCCTAGAGAAGGTGCTGCCTGCAACTGCATCTGATTATGTTGAATTTGTCAAAATGCATCTTACAGCAGGTAAGTTAACATAGTCTGCCTAAGGTTCGAGCTTTATTTACTATCCACTTAGAAAACGGTACAATTTTTCAGGGCCAAATTATCGCTTTGTTACTCGCCAGTTGCTGTTGCTGGGTGGAATGCTTGACTACTCTGATGCTACAAATAGGAGGGTTGCAAGCTCATTGGTGAAAGACTTGCTGCATAGGACTCTTGATTATGAAGTGGATGATAATGGGCACAAGATTGTAATTGGAGATGGCATCAATCTCGGTGGGGAAGGAGATTGGGCATGTGCAGTTGCTAGTTTGGCAAAGAGAGTTCATGCGGCTGCTGGTGAGTTTGAGGAAATTACCGTTGGAGTGATAGAAGAACTTGCAAAGCCTTGCAGGGAGAGAACTGCAGATTTCTTGCAGTGGATGCACTGTCTTGCTGTGACTGGGCTCCTCTTGGAAAATACAAAATCTGTTCATCAATTGCAAGGGAAGGCAATTGAACCTGTTGAGCTGCTGCACTCATTGTTGCTTCCAGGGGTATAATACTCGCTTACGATTTCCTTTTTCTCAATTTTATTCTTTTATTTTTCTAAGCACTGATTTTTAAAAGGTTTCTAATATAGTCCAAATTAAAATAAATGCAGGCAAGACATCTTGACTTGTACGTAAAGAGGGCTGCTATCAGATGCCTCGGGCTTTATGGATTACTGGAAAGAAAACCAAATGAGGAGTTAGTGAAGCAGCTAAGACTCTGTTTTGTCGATGGTCCAACTCCTATCAGTGCCCTTGCTGGAAAGGCTTTGATTGATAATGTGATGTGGCATGGTCTAGAAGAAGTTGACAGAGCTCATGGGCTTGATCTTTCTACTCAAGAACAACAATGTAAAGTAGGAGACATATCTGAAGCCAATCCTGACATAAATATAGGGGTTCTTCATCTTTTATATTCTGGACTGGAGAGAGAGGACGGGGATGATACAGAGGATGATCATGAGCCTGAATCTTTAAAAGCTGTATTGGGGGAGGGTTTTGCTAAGATTCTCCTCCTTAGTGAGAATTATCCAAGCATGCCTGCTGCACTGCATTCCTCAATCTTATCCAAGCTCATCCACTTGTATTTCATCAATGAGAACATTGAACTTCAAAGGTACACCCTAAATTCTTTGCCATTTTTGGCTTTATTCCTTTCTGTTACGCTATGCATACTTGAAGTCTTATTCTTTTGTTAATTCCATTTAACATTGACTTCCAACTCTTATCAGATTAAAGCAATGTTTGTCAGTCTTCTTTGAGCATTATGCTTCTTTGTCAGCTAATCACAAGGCAAGTAGCTGCCAGCCTTTCTTTCTGTTGACTTGTCCTAAGTTTTGTATATCTTTATAGCTAACAGTGAAAAACTTATTTTTCTTTCTATTGGGTTTACAGAAACATATAAGCAATTCTTTTGTACCAGTTCTACGTGGGATGTGGCCGGGAATCAATGGAAATCCTGGTGGATCTTCGAACATGATTTCTGCTATGCGTAAACGTGCAATCCAAGCTTCTCGCTTTATCGTGCAGATGATGCAATCCCCTTTGTATGCAAGGAAAACTCAAAGTAGCCACCAAAACACACCAGAGAGTGATAGTGGCTCTGATGAGAATGACTTTGAAAGTGGAGAAGAGGGGCTGGCTATACGCATAGCCACAGAGGTAGAGTTTACTTTGCAGTTAGTGATAATAAACCAAGCACTAAACAATATATTGGGTGATAATAGATCATGATCTTGATTGTTCCAAGTGTCTTTTTTTCTGTTAAGCGCCTACTAAATTGCTAGTGTGGTTCAGGTTTTGGGCTTCAATACGAAGAAGACAGCAGCAGAAAAGGCATATCTTTCAGCATTGTGCAAAGCTCTAGCCTTGCTCCACTTCCGACCATCAGAACAAGGAGCTGTCAAGCTGATGAGAATTCTTTTGAACCGTGTAGCTAATTCTGTTTCTCATGAAAAGGAGGCTGTCAAGGAGTTGCAACGAATGGCTACCCGTCTGAAAGCATTGGACACGCATCCAGATCAAGAATTGTCACCGGACTTGGCTAATCTTATCTTCGGTAAGTCACTGCCTTCTTTCAACAGCTTCCTCATTTTTATTAGGAATTGGTTCACAGGATTATTATTAGGAAATGAGGATCCCTTATTCATTTATTTTTCTTAGCATGATTCATTATTCACTAAAGATTGTCATCTTTAGCTTTTGACACAGCTATTGAAGAATTCAATGATTAACCTAAAATACTATAGATTCTTTCTAAGACTTGACAATATTTTAATTATTCAGCCCCATTTGTACAGCCAACGAAGAAAAAAAATTACATAGAAAGAATGATGATGAGTAAGTACAAATTTCAATGATATACCTTATACAACAAAAAATATAATTATCTACAACTCAAAACTGACAAACTTTGCATAACAAAATTTCAGGGCTTATATGACAATCTTTTCTTAACAAGAGTAGAACTGCATATACATTAATTCTTCCATTCTGGAGATCTATAAATGTATAACCAAGCATAATTGCATGTTTTAGGGAGGTTAGAGCTGCAGAACCCGGGGTTAGACAAACTTGAAGAAGTTCTGCCTACACCGGCCCCACCCTCAACTCGTGCTACCCAATCAAGGAGACGCGTGAGACGCGTAGAGACCTCATCTGATGAAGAAAGCTCGCCTACTTCCGTTGTTCCTGCAGTTGCACCAGCATCAAGTGTGCGTTCACAGAGAGCAAGCAAAACTGCAGCTTTAACCAAGCTGACAGCTACCAAGCCGGCCACCAGAGTTGCCATCGATGAGGAGGAGGATGATGAACTGTTGTCATCTGAAGAAGAAAATACAGAGGATACATCTGAAGATGAATTTGACGGGCAGGAAGAATAGGGATGACCCTGTAATGTTCTGATTGTAGAAGTAGTTTGACAGTTCGATATGTCTTTGCTGTTGCTCTCTGCCCATTTAGGGGCATTGAGTAAATGTTGAAATATAGTGTACTTAGTAGTCAGGTGTGTGTTTTCGCAAAGGCTCTTTGCTCTGTTTGGACCAATTGACCCCGAAAAGTTGTAGGAATTGGTTCCTCGTGCTGTAGTGAGTATTGTGATAATTACATTCTAAATTCTGGTTGTGAGTTTTCTATGTTCTTCTGCTATAAAAAAATTGACATATTAAAAAATTCGATGCTAACGACATTCTTTTCTGACGATTACATAGTAAACTAGTGTAAGTTGTAGTATCAGCATGCAACTATTCAAAAGGATGAAAATATCCTGCATGAATGATCACTTGAACAAACCTTAATGCATCATTTAATCAAAATTTGAACCAGAAACCATACATTATGGAACCTAAATGAATTAACACAACTGCCTTGACTGACCACAACAGAAACTAACCGTTGGATCACTCATCCCAAACTCTCTCACTAATTTAACAGAATTCTGACCACTCATTCACCTCATAATAATTTCATAAATTTTCAACCACTGAATAACAATTACTACCAGCATAAATTACTGCCCATTGCAATTATTACACCATAAAATTACAGCTCACGGACCCACAAAAACCACCTCCTTCACTCACCTATATAAACCACCCCCTTCACTAAACCAGACTCACAACTCAAACCCACAGACATAAACCCACCCAAAACCCAATGGCCAAGTACATCTTTGCATTAGCACTAGTAGCGGTGGCTCTTGTGGCGCGTGCGAGCGCGTTAGAGCCAGAACAAGTCGCGTGCCAAGACGCGATGTCGAAGCTGAACCCATGCCTGCCCTATCTGAAACGCCAAGCGCTCGAGCCGGCGCCGCTGTGCTGTATGGGGGTTCAGGAGCTCAATGTGGAGTGTGCACTTAAACCTGACAGGGTCAAAGTTTGTAAGTGCCTTCAATACCTTGCTCCCGGTTATGGCGTTGACCAGACCCGGGCCAAGAGCTTGCCCGCCCTTTGCGACGTTCATTTGCCTTTTACCATTTCCCCTGATATGGACTGCAACAAGTATGTTACATAATTACGTACCTAAATTGTTGTTACTGTGATTTAAATTTATATATGTGTGATCATGTGTCTTTGTTGTTGGATTATATGCAGGGTTTTCATGTAGAGCTAGTGGATTATTGCCGAGGGCCTCCTGTTTATGATCATGTGCAGAAGGTGTATGTGTGATGTAATTGGAGGCCGGGCAGAAAAATTAATGAAATAAAATAATAGTATTGTTTTGATCAAGTTTGGATTCCGGTCTTTGCTGAATGACTTCAATTTAAATGTTTAGCAAGAGCCACAAATACTAACTTGATTAAACTCATTAATAAATGAATTAATTGAGGTTTTTCCAATGGCATTACCACATTATGACACATCTGTCAGCTAAACAAACTAGCTTAGTCTAGATCCAAAAAATAATAATTAGCTTAGTGTTATTGGGCCGAATATAGTATGGGCTACAAGAATGTGATGGGCCTGGCCCATTATTCGTCAATGAGAATACTCTCATGGGTTTCGTCTAATCTTTTATATGGTGTAAAGAAAGGTCAAAGAATTGAAAGAAATATGCAATGTAACAACTTTAGAAGCTTTTGTATTTCACCCATTAAACTGCTCAAAGAGTCTGACAAAAAATGACTATTCAATGCACAATAGTTTTTTCAAATCCGAACTCCAAGGTTAAAAGCATGTACTTAAAAGGGGAATTTTTATTAAAGAACTTCCTTTATCTATTTTCTGTTCTGATGAAAAGTTAAAAATGAGTCACATATGCAATTAGGAAATTCATAAACTTTATTCTGGCACCTTAATTGTTGCCAACGAAGTTTTCTGGTGTAAGAAGCTGTCAATAATGTCATGTTGCAGATGTTGCCCTTTATTTCCCCTGAACCAGCTCGATCTGATAAATCAAAAGTACAAAGTTTTCAGTTGAATATGAATATAAGTATGCAAAAGTCACGAGGATAAGATGGCTTTTGTTATGGAAAAAAGATTGTACATTTACGTGGTGCTGGATAAACCTTTCTTAATCTGATAGAATAAAACAATGTAGTGAAACTTTCATTTGATGGAATTACCCTGACAATTTGGGATTTGATAAATATGGAATGTTTAATGTTGAAGGATGAGATAATGAAAATGTTAAAGTGCTCTTTGTTTCAAAACAAATACTTCCTCTCTCCAGAAAAAATTATCATTTAATTTTATCATTTTTTATATAAAACAACAAGTAATTTTTTTATATAAATTTCTTGAATTTTTTACTACTGAACATGTTCAATTATCACAAATAAAACTAAGAAAATTTATTATATAAAAGTCAAGATGAAATAGTTCTTTCATATTTTTATTAATTGTTAAACTTATTGGGAATTGAGACTCAATCAATCGTTAACTATATACATTTCCTAATGACTTACGTCGGTACATGCATAGTACATGCTAACCTATTACATTTCGGAGTGCATTCTTGGGGTCAAAATATGCTATTTTGCTCAAGCTCATTGGATTCTTGGACACTAACATAAAGAAAAGGCGATATAGATATATCTAGTAGATCAAAAAGGATCTAAACCATCCAGCTCAATTATTATGTACAACGTTACAATTTGACTAAGGCTCTGTTCGTGTACACGGATTGGAACTGGAACTGGAACTGGATTTCATAGCTGGAACTGGAACCGGAACTGGATTACTAGCTGGGACTGGAATTGAAAAAAGAGCTAGATTCATGAATATGTATTCGGTTGACGGAGCTGGATGAAAAATAACTTGTGGGTAAAATGACTATAATGGACATTACTAAAGCTGATAATTACAAATTTGCCACAATTTTAAAAATGCATTTCATCAAAAAAAAAACAGTATGCGTGCACATCACGTGCCCTTTCAATTCCAACTCCATTTTGAAATTGAGATACACCTTTCATCAAAAAAAAAAAAAGAAATCGCTTGGCGACAATTTTAATATTTTCTTGTTTCTTTTTTCTTTTAACACATTTTGTAGATCTGGGTCTTCTTCCTCCTTGTGTTATAGGCTGATTCATGTCCGGCCAACGTGAATTCCCCCCTTTGACAGTCGACCACCACCGATCAGTCCCGCTGCCCGTCATCTTCTCTTCTCGATCTCCTTCCCGGTGTCAGCCCTTTCCTTTATTTCGTCTCAGCCCCTGTCGCCACCCCTCTTCTCTCCCGATACCATTTCCGCCACTAGATCTGGACGCCGACAGGAAGGACGATTTGAACCACGGAATTTCAGATCTGGCCTCTTCGATCACCTTCGACTTCACCCCTTTCAATCTGGCCTCCCTTAGGGGTATCGGGGGTAATTAATTTTTCCATGGGTGACTGGTTCACGGAAAGCTGGGGGGAGGAGCTCGTGAATTCGAGGCTTGTTTCCCAATTTTCCAGCCACGGTCAGCTCGTCTAGCTGCTTGTCCAGTTGCACCGCCGAACGCCATTTTTGAAGCTGAAGAAGATTTGCAAGCCACGGTCAGCTACATGAAGCTGCCTCCGAACGGACCCTAAGCCACAAAAACACTAGCTAGTACTTGCTCGGATCATGTGAACGATTTCATTTAAGCCTTTAGTACTTTTAATTTATACAATGGTCTACCAGAGTTTCGTCTTGATTATGTTCAGTTTGACTCGGATTACACACCTACTTTGATGGGTGAGTCCCAAAGAGAACCTACTAGTACTTATTCAAGAGTGTCCATTAGGTTACTCTTATATGTATATTGAGTATTGATTAGTGTATACAAGATTTCGATATTGAATCTCAATAATTAGATACAATCTCAACAACATATTTCGATTCCTATTATCAATTCTAACAATTGTTGTTGTCTAATGTCACCGATTTCCAACGTACGTAGCATTAAATAAAAGTTTATATCTTTCTTGCTTTCTTCGTTGTTATAATGCATGTACAAACTTGGTATGATTAGATTAAAGGAAAGGCAAAAGAAGGCGGGCAAAGGCAATTAACATGGTCTGGTGGGCTATTTGTTATTGCTTTTGGTATTTTATAGTGTTGGCACCGCTAATGAGCCAACCAAATATGTGGTTATTTGAATCATCCTTAATCATGCAACTAATGTTATAGAGTTAGCTAATTAGTAGTATAATATTATGTTCCATGATCTCATCCCTGATTTTGGGTGTCACCAACTCAACACTTCACTGTTATTATATGTTTAGGGTTGATAAATCTGTCATATTTGTTTCATTTAATTTCGTCGATCGATAATACGATGAGATAATATAATACATGCAGTACTAGTGGGGATTCTATCTCTAGAAGATTATAAGAAGTGGGTTATTTATTTTTACCTAATTTTTTATTAGGTTTCTTCAACACAAAGTAAGTACACCACCATTAGAACATAGACCAAAAAAAATATTAATATTAATATTTTGATAATGGATTAATGCTATTAGGTAACATAAATATTATACTCCGTATATAGTATATGATGATAGAAGCAAGTAATTGGAGTATATGTATTCACATGAAAATCAAATCTATTTTTCTAAACTAATTTCTACTTCCAATTATAATTTTTTTGTAATTGGTTGGAATTGAATTAGCAAAAAAAATTAATACTTGAAACATCTCTTCACAAATAAGAGCAAAGAAAATAGTATTTGAGGAACAAATTTTAGTGTGGGAGTCAACATTTTTGAGTGTTGTAAAGTTGCAATTCGATCAATCTTTCTATGTATTATAAGACGGTACACTATATACACTATATTGCCAAGCTAGCTCATCATGTTGTCAGCGAGATTGATGCATGCTGTTCCACTTTGCTTTGCTGTCTTTGCAAATACTAATATTGTCATTAGTGACTGTTTTCTTCTCAAGGATAATTTAATACCCATTTCTTCCTATAGAATTCTGCAACATGCTATAATTATATTAACGAGGTACACAGACATTTAGCTTTTATAATGCCCTTAAGTATATGTGACCTAAACTCCAGTCTAGAGTTTAACGTATTCCAAAGAAATTTAGAAGCAATATGCATTGATGAAAGGATTCAAACTATAGTAATTTATGTGGAAAGGCACACTAGCTCGTTTTCGATCATTCGTCGACCGATCTCATCTCTACATAAAATAAACACTGATAAATTGTCTTTCGGAATTAGAACGTATCATAGTTTTGACATGGATCTGAATACTTTGGTTATCATAACAATGAGATGATTCAAACTCATGCCTCCTAATTACGAGATGTCATGCTCATCGGACGTAATTATGCATGCTAATAACATGTTTAATGTAATAAAAAAAATTGTATGCTTGTATATATTACAAGAATTTATTTAACAAAACATTTTTATTTCGTTTACATGTTTGGGTCCAAACTTATTTTGGAGCTGAAACGAGTAACGAGGAAACGAGTGTGCGCCATGCGTAGGGTTCGGTTTCGGCCTTCTGGGACACCAATTGGCGATCATGGTCCACGCTGTCACTCTCTCAAGCCATCGCCCCTTTTCGCAAGCCCAAATTTGTACGCACGAACGTGTAAATATCTTGATTTTTGGTCCTGCTCCGCAAATAATAGAAACAAAGGCAGCTGCCCTGACCAAGAGTGGGGCCCAGAGTATCACATTTTCTTGATTTGACAACCCACCCCCCTCGTTTAATTTACAGACTCAAACTTGCTAAAATCACCCTTTGTTTAGCTATTTGGCAATAAACTATCCTTTATTCTCTTCTCATTACTCATCTTTGTTCGTCTTTTCAGTCAGAAAATTCCTTATTGAAACCTTAATGTACATGTATAGTTGTACTATATGGTATCTTAAACTTCGCTCATGAGTACATATTTTGTTGATTATGTATTTCAACATCTATTAGTTAAGATGCGTGTATTTTTTTTTTTAAATAATAGTTAATCGATATTGGTAAACTCAGACATAAGGGATTGGTAATAGTTATCATAAGTTAATAACCGAATTTCAAATTAACCGATATTTAGTTAATTGAAGTTTCGGTTTATCAATCGTGCCCAACCCTATTAAACGAGATAAGTACCTTTTCCACCGTACTATTTTGAAAAATATGAACTATACCACCAATATGATCGGAGTCTTGAGTCTTTGTAAAGAATGTATTTTGAACACTAAACATTTTGTTCATAATTTAACAAGAAAAAATATATACAGCGATAAATCGTAAATAAACATGAGTATAGAGGTATGAAATACAATTTTCAAAATAGGGGGTGGGTTTGGTGCAATTTATCCAAATTAAAACCCCGTCTTCTCCAGCCTTTTTCTGCCGGCCTCCCACCTTCAAAGCCTTCCATTTCTAGTCCCCCCCACTCCAAAACAGACACAGTCTTCTCTGCACACACCACCTAATTGCTCCTCCACTCTCTTTCTCTCTCCCTCCTTCCTCCCATGGAAATGGCCGCCATTGCAACCCCCTCCCTCTAGCTCCACCTTCCTCCCTCCTCCCAAAAAGCCTCCTCCAATCTCACCACAATGCGGCGCATTCTCATCCTCTCCCTCTCGGCCTTCCTCCTCCTCCTCTCCTCCGGCGCCGACGACATCAACTCCGACCGAGCAGCGCTCCTCTCCCTCCGCTCCTCCCTCGCCGGCAAGGACCTCCAATGGAACAACACCACTCCCCTCTGCTCCTGGCAAGGCATCGTCTGCAACAACTCCCGTGTCTCCGAAATCCACATGCCCGGCCGCTCTCTCTTCGGCGCTCTCCCCACCGGCGTCCTCGGCAACCTCTCCGCCCTCACCTTCCTCAGCCTCCGCTTCAACTCCATCTCCGGCACTCTCCCTCCCGATCTCTCCTCCTTGACTCAGCTCCGCTACCTCTACCTCCAGGAGAATCAGCTCTCCGGCGACGTCCCCGCCGTCATCTTCTCCCTCCCCGGCCTCGTCCGTGTCAATCTCGCCGGTAACAACCTCTCCGGCCAGATCCCTCCCGCTTTCAACAACCTGACTAACCTCGCCACGCTGTTACTCGAGGACAACAGACTCACCGGCGAGATTCCGGAATTGGACCTGCCGAATCTCAAGCAGTTCAACGTCTCCAACAATCTTCTCACCGGAACGATCCCGAAGAAGCTCGGTAGCGTCTTCACTACGAGCTCGTTTCAAGGAAACTCGCTCTGCGGAGCGCCTCTGCTCTCTTGCTCCGGCTCCAACGCCACCTCGCCCTCGGGATCCGCGTTTCCAGGATCCAAGAAGAAGCTCTCCGCCGGCGCCATGGCCGGAATCATCGTCGCCGCCGTGGTGGTCGCCCTAGCGTTTCTGCTCTGCCTGGTCTTCTGCTGCTGTAGGAAGAAGAAGGACGACGAGCGCACCAGGTCAAGGGAAGTCAACGCCGCTCCGGCCAAGGAATCGGATGTCGAAATGGCGGCCGCGGTGGCGGAGGAGAAGGATTTGAACGGCTCCGAGGCGGTGGCGGCGGTGCCGAAACCTCCGCCTCCTCCTCCGGCGGTAGCAGCCAAGGCCGGCGGGGCTAGCAAGAGCCTGGTGTTCTTCGGGAGCGCGCCTAGGGTTTTCGATCTGGACGACCTGTTGAAGGCTTCGGCGGAGGTGTTGGGGAAGGGGATGTACGGCACGACTTACAAGGCGGCCTTGGATTCCGGGATAGCAGTGGCGGTTAAGCGGTTGAAGGAGGTGGTGGTTTCCGAGGAGGAGTTCAGGGCGAAGATGGAGGAGATTGGGGGTTTGGACCATGAGAACTTGAATCCGCTCAGAGCTTACCATGCTAGCGGAAATGAGAGGCTTCTTGTTTTTGATTACATGCCCGTTGGAAGCTTATCTGCCCTTTTACATGGTATGCCATTCAATTGAATCTTCATCCTGTTCAGTTTTTGGTCAATGCTGTATATTTTTGCATATTACTGAAATTATCAAGGCTTTTACTATTCTTCATTTGGTAATGAAGTAGTGCCAATTGGAAGGAAGTAATACTAATAACTGATAAGCTTCATACTTTGAACTATGGATCTTCTGCTGTGCCATTATTGATTATGTATAGTCATATAGTTTGAAATAACAGGAGCTCAGATTTCTTGCTTATGGGACGAGTTCAAGTTGTTGCTATTCTACTATGTAATGCAAAACTGGCATTAGTTAATTGGTAGTCATTTATTTCTGGGGACAACTAACAAAATCCAAAAAGTAAACAAAATTCATCCATAGCTATGGTTCTTAGGATGCATACTCTTTTTATTCTTTGCTGAGAATTGGCATTGTGAGTCTGTGACATTGCAGAACTTTTTTCTTGAGCTTGCAAAAATTTACAATGTACCCACCTTTGTAATTCATTTACAGGTAACAGAGCAGGTGGCAGAACACCTCTAAACTGGGAAACAAGATCCGCCATTGCCCTCGGAGCGGCTCGTGGCATCACCTACATCCATTCAAATGGACCAGCAATCTCCCACGGAAACATAAAATCATCCAACGTTCTCTTATCCAGCAACTTCGAAGCCCGAGTCTGTGACTTCGGTCTTCCTCAAGTAGTAAGCCCAGCTTCAGCTCCAAACCGAGTTGCAGGCTACCGCGCACCAGAAGTAACAGATCCTCGTAAGGTCTCTCAGAAGGCGGACGTCTACAGTTTCGGCGTCTTCCTCCTCGAGCTACTCACAGGAAAAGCCCCGATAGTCAATGAAGAAGGCGTTGACCTCCCGAGGTGGGTCCAGTCAGTGGTTAGAGAAGAGTGGGCCTCCGAGGTGTTTGATTCCGAGCTTCTTAGTCATCAACACGTAGAGGAAGAGATGGTTCAGCTCTTACAGTTGGCAGTGGATTGCACAGCTCAGTACCCGGATAACAGGCCGACCATGGCGAATGTAATGGCTCGTATCGAGCAGATTGGTAAACCACAGGATTAAGAAGAGTCATTGTAAATGGTAAGTGACTCGTATTCGCCCCGATTGTTCGTTGATACTTGCCAATTGTTTGTTCATTCTTGGGAGCTCTTCTTGTTGCATTTTACTCTCATGTACTTCATTTTTTTTCGTTTTCTTGTTTGCCGATTACTGTGGGCAGTAAATCTTATCCTGTAATTTTTATGCTGGTAGAGATAGAGGATGATTTGGAATATCAAGATTTAGTGATTTATGGTTTGATAATGATCTCATTCTTTGCTTTGGAGGTAGAATTGATTTGGTGAAATTGAGCTGTTAGTAAAAATTCTGTTACAAACTGATTTAAGTTGGATTGCTTGAAGATTAAACATGTATAGTTAGTTGGTGGTTGATTTCACCTTTATACAATGTGTGTAGTGGTAGTTGTGACTTGTAATAAAAAATATAAGTTAGGATTAAGGTGATTCATTGATTTGTTTCTTTCCAGCTAAGCACAGCAAATGTGATAGGCTGGATTTAGATGTGGTGCCAACTAACAAAGTAAAGTTCAACATAACTCCCATTTCCTTTTCTGGGTCAAGAAGACATTATGCATAACTTTTGTGCTGCAATTCTTACTTGCTAACACTTTAGGACATCAAATGGGAAATAGAATTTATAATTGTGGTGATGGCCATGAGAAGTGCCAAGCTTGAGCTAGTATGATATTAGTCTTTACAGCTGGAATGAGGCTTTTTAAAGGTTGGATTAGGATTCTAAATCGGCTCCAATAAACTAATAAACTGCAATTATGCTACCATGTGAAGGTGCTTTTGGCCGTTTTCCTTCTACAAATTGACAACTTCTTCCTTTTTTCTTACAAAAATACCCTCATAGTCATGAACTCATGATAGCTGTAATTTCGATTTTTTGCAACTTACCTTAGTTTTTTCGTGCACCAAGCAAGCTGCTTTTTTTTTCATGATGGGTCTCATGGGTATGTTATGTATGACAAAGCCTCTTGATCGATGAACGATTGAGAAGTTTGCTGCTATACATAAAACTTGCACGCGAGGATCTAGTAAACGTTAACATCCTCATTGATTTTGCTTATCAAAACGTTCAATATAAGGTAAAATGAAACACATCTCAGGAGAATGTCATTTTCTATAGTACTCTATTTTTTATTTCCCACTATCAGTTCATCAAAGTGACTTGGGTTGGTATTGTGTACTCTCATAGGTCATCTTCTGAAAGATGATCTAAACAACAAACGTAGCTCTACTCTCAGGGAAGAACAGATTTATGAGTTTAATCAGTCAATTTATTAGTGAACAGGGAAAACTAATAACTCAGCTCAACACAGATATATCTCAATACCTCAAACCTTGTCCAAAATCAGAGAACAAACCAGAAAGGCAGAAAGAATCAATCTACTTTCTAATGACCACAAAAGAATAAGAACTCAGTTCTGAGTATCAACTCAGATAATTTTTCACAGAGGTAATTCAGCTCAAACTTCCTGCAAAGCAAATTGCCTTTGTAGCTCCAAGCTTTCGCCATTCGCCAAAATTATGTACCATAAAAATCTGGATATAGAGAATCCTAATCAATCCTAAAAGAGAACTATACTGACGAAGAGAGTTCCGACTACGATGAATATACAACAGCAGCCACTGAATACACCATGAGCAGAATTTGAGCTCTTGGAATCCATTGATGGGGCTGTCGCATTGGCAAGCGTCCCATTCGCCCCAGAACTACGCCAGGAATCAAGTTTAGTTAATAATAGCTAAGCTTATAGAATGAAAATGTACTTCAGCTTAATTCAGTAGTTTCCTGATTATTACCTTCCAAGAAACACACAAGAACCATGACCTGCAACATTGAACAGATACCTATGGTCATAGTCCAATCTTAGAAAACAAACAACCAAGATTGAAGTTACTAATCAATGATCTCTTACTAGGATTTGTGGTGGTGACCTCAGCGACGCCATTGAAATCACACGTCCCGGGAGCCTTTGCCATCTTGTGATAATAAGCATTAAAGGCGTAAGTCGAATGATCCGCCACATTATCTGGATCATAGCAAGGATGACCTTGCAACAGAGGCGAGCAATCCACCTTCCCAGGCCCACATGCCCAATCCAAAGCTGCTTGCAACAGCTTCTTATCAGCATCCTCCTTTGCAACACAATAAGTATTATTGGTTGTGTCATTAGCCAGCATTGGTCCTGCATCTGTAAGATGCAGTATATAAACCGGCTTCCCGTTCTCATCAAACAGACCCCAGTTCCTCTCAGAAAGAGGCCCCGGTTTCCGATCCTCATTGTACAGCTCGTAGATGTACGTGCTGGTGGCTGTATTCGGGTGCTTGGGTGTGCCAGTTTTGTTCAAGACGCGCTTGATCAGATTACTGTTGTATGTGTTAGCATTCTCTAGAGTGGCGTCGGGTTCGTTTGGGTCACCTTTAGAAGGCCACCCAGTTTCTGTGACTAACACGGGAATGCTGGTGAAGTTGAGGTCTGCCATTGCAAAATATGTTGCATCAACCATGGACTCGAAGACGTTGGTGTAGCGCAAAAGCGTGTTGGAGTCAACTGCTTCCTTGTTTGAAGAGAGTGGTTCAAAGAGAGCATAGTCTAAAGGGATAACACCATTAGAGTTCATATAATCATAGTAAGGGTAAATGTTGATCATAAAAGGCGACCCTGTGGATTGCAGGAAGTCCAGCAACGGGTTCAGGACCGACTTCCAAGAATGGTTGAAGAAGGCCTGCGAAGGCGGGAACGAGTCAAGGATGATGGAGGATGCAAATGGAGTTGAGACTTTGATATTGGAGTTAAGGTTTGCGGCCACGAGGGCGGAGTTGATGAATTTAAGGGCGCTGACTAGGATTGGGGCGGCGTTAGTTAAGGTGGTTAGGACCTCTGAGCCAACGCATATGGTGGTTATGTTGGTGGCCGGGTAGTGGGCCACCACATTTTGAGAGACCCAATTGGCAGCTGTGGAGTTAGATTGACCAATACCAAGAAGTTGGTCATTTGGAATGGAAATGGTTACTTGGATGCCGGTGTTTGCTAAGGCGAGGAGCATTGCTCTGTCGGCGTCGTAGAGGCGAACGTGGTGAAGGCGTTGCGCTTTGAGGAGCGCGACTACTTGGGTTGGATGTGGCATGTCTGAGAGGTCTGTTCCTATGTTGACTCCCACAAATGCATCTGCGAAATAATGTTACAAGTAGCAGTGAGTGTCAGTTGGACTATGGTAAAGGTGTTTTTGATGTTGTGAGATTAGTTTTTAGTACTTTTGAGCTGAAAAGTTGGTATAATGAAAGAAGTTTCATGAGGATTTTGGAGTTTCTTTGTCTGATGGGAAGTAATATTCTCCATAGGGACAACTTAAAGTCTCAGACTTTAATTTCTCCATACTTTGATGGACTTGGTTTTGAGATTCAGTTCATATTTACACTAAATGATTTGCCTTATTGGTCACTCAATTGAAATCAGACACGTCACATTGAAATTTACTACATTATGTTCCTAGTTCCTGAAATTGTAGATACAGGCAAATCAAGAATCAAGATTCATACTTTTGTCCACAAAATACCACATGTGAAGTCCTAAAAATGTCCAATCCTGACCCAATGGCATATTATAATACCAATGCAAAGGGCATCCCAATAAAAACAAACACAAGCAACTGAGCTAGGTACAAGAACAGAAACCCAAGATTAGAAGCTAAAGAAAAGAACAAATTTCGGTGCTTTTTAATCAGATCAACACAAACTGGATCCAATTTGCAGGATAAGGACAGAAAACCAGCTTGTATTTGGGGTCCAGCTTGTTCCCCCCTCTCAATCTTCTCCAAATACAGTAAAATTTCCAACAGGAAAACACTCAAAACTTCATTTAATTTCGGTACTAAAAAGCAAATGAGCCATTGAATCACATTAATGGCCTCTCAACTACCCAAAAACTCACCGTTTCAGACACAATCATAACAAAAAAAAACCAAACCCAGATCATTCAAGGATTCAGAATCTCTTGAGATCAAGGAAGCTAAGATCACTCAGATGATAAACTAACCAAAAATGTAAGCACAAATTGAGAATGGGGTTTGGTTTACCTTGGGAGAAAGCCAGAGGAAGTGCAGAGAAGAGAAGGAGAAGAAGAGCCATTGATGGAATTTGTTTCTCTATCATCAGAAACAGATGAACCCAGAACGAAACGGAGAAAACCCAGAACTGAAATGCAGAGATTTTGCTGAGGGGAGTGAGGTTAAAGTGTGGGGATTGGGGATTTAATAAGTTTCAACCAAAAAAAGGACAGGAATTGAATGGCAATGTCAGAAAATCGGACAGTGAGAAGAAGAAGAAGAGGAAGGAAGGAAGGATTTGAGAGTTTGGAATGATGTGTGTAGCCGTTATAATGGGGACGTCTGAGTGTCATTCACCGTTCACTCTTTGTAAAAATGGCCAATAGCGATAATTTGACTAAATGATTGGCAACTTTTTTTTTCGATGATGAAGAAATATGAGAGCATGTGTTATGTTTCTTTTGAGTGATTGTTTGTGAACAAATGACACAAATTGAGTACCCAATCAAATTCAGGTTATGTACGTTGTTTTGTGGTTTTGAGTACTGAAATGTACATTGTTGTTCTGTGTTGGACCATATGGGAGCGGCCCAATTTGAAAGTGGCCCAAGAAGGATCTAGCAAGGAAAAGGCCCCAAGGAAGGTGTAACTGCAGATTGAAAGGCCAGCCCGTAAGGAGGAGGACGTGGTGGTTAGCGCAGGAACGTGATCTAGGCAGTTGGCACCAAATCAAGGGGTAACTAGGATCAAGGGGAGAATAAGGAAAGGGGTTACGCTCTCTTGGCTATCCTCGATCGTAAAGAAATATACGCTCTCTTTTTAATCTCTGATCAGGGATTGGTAAGCCCGTTCTAGGCTAAAGTTGATTCTTCCTTGTGAACCAATTCTAGCCAAAACAATTTGGCGCCCACCGTGGGACCACGCCGATTCCGACGATCAGCTTTGCAATCTTCCGACCTCAGACGTCCGATCATGTCCGAACTAGAGAGCGCTCCGGTGGAGAACTCCGGCAAGGGGGGTGGCGACCTCCAGACTAGCCAGGAGGTGCTAGAAAACATGGAGAATCAGGGGAGCCGCACCCAAGAGCAAGAGATGGTTGAGTTCCGCCGGCGAATGGCCGACCTCCAGAAGGAACTCAGCGACCAGAGGATCGTCTACGAAGCCCACCTCGAAAAACTCACCAGTGAGAACAGTCGCCTCAAGAGCCAGAACCAACTTTTGACAACCGAGCGCCAACCGGCCAGAGTCGCTAGAAGGGTAGGCGGTCTAGCCGCAAGGCTTGACTTTGGTCGCGGGGAAGGTACCTCCGGGACTCATAGTGGCCGTGACGCCAGAGATAACTACGTCACCCCACCGACCGCCTTGCCTAGAGTTCTCCCTTCAAACCAAACCAGTGGGAACGCTCCGCATCAGGCCCCGCCAGAGGAACTGAGGTCCGCTAGCGATCCCCGGCCCTTCCGCCCGCAGAACACATGGGTTGCGGAAGAGAGCAACGAGGAGGAAGATAACGAGCGAAGGAGGCCAGTCGACCTAGACGCCACTATCCGGCGAATGGTTACCGTGCAGATCGGTGCTATCACGGAGCAGGTGGTGCGCAGCCACAACACCTATCGTCCGGTGGTCCCTGAGGCACCGGACGGCTATGACGAATCACCGTTCGTCCCCCGGATAGCCCGTGTAGAGATCCCGAGAAAGTTCACCGTACCGCCCATGCTAGCGTACGACGGAACCGGCGACCCAGACGAGCATGTGGCTGTGTACAAACAGAAAATGATGACCAGCTCGGTCCCACACCGATACAAGGAAGCCATGATGTGCAGAGGCTTCGGTACAACTTTGGCCGGCTCGGCCCTCACCTGGTTCATAAATCTCCCGCGCGGAAGCGTCGAGTCATTCGCTGATCTGTCCAACATCTTCCGGGCACAATTCGCTAGCAGTCGCGGGTTCGAGAAACAACCTAGCGACTCTACCGGATCACCCAGAAGCCAGGGGAGTCCACTCGAGACTACCTAGACCGCTTCAACAGAGAGAAGATAAACATCCCAAACTGCGATATTGCTACGGCGGTAGAGGCATTCAGGCAGGGGGTGGCACAAGGCAGCGGGCTCTACGAGGAACTCACTAAGCATCCTATCGCCAACTTCGAAGAAGTGCAGGTCAAGGCTCTAGCGCAAGTGCGGCTAGAGGAAGACCGGAGGCTACGCCGGAGAGGTGCCGAGCCAGAAAGACCTGAAAGGCATGGTCACCCTGATTACCGCCGAGAAAGGAGAAGCCAACCCTACTCGAGACGCCGCTGAGTACGCCCAGAGATGTGAGGCCCGCCCACGCCACGAACTACGCTAGGCCTCGGAAACCTCGCACCCATCCTCCAAAAGTACTATTTATGAAACTCTTATCTAGTATTTCGTATGATTCTAGCATTTTCAATCTTTTGATCAACACTTGTGTGTCTGGCTACAAACTTTGTCGAATTTGGAATTCAATTAAAAAAGTGCCATCGGGCCTTGGATGCCCCGGACGATGGTCACTTCGCACTTTCGTTTACTCATGTTCTTGGCTATTGGGATTTCGTCGTCTCCAGATAATTTGCTAAGTCGCCAAGAAAAGTGTCATATCGCTAGATAGCTATACTGATCGCTAGATAATTAGCCCCGTCGCTAGATAATTTGCTAAGTCGCCAAGTAAAGTGCCACACCGCTAGATAGCTAAACTGATCGCTAGATAATTTACCGCCGTCGCCAGATAATTTGCTAAGTCACTAGATGAAATGCCATAACGCTAGATAACGCAAGTCTCGCTAGATATCGCAAGTTCTGCTAGATAACGCATGTTTCGCTACATAACGCAAGTTCTGCTAGATAACGCACGTTTCGCTAAATAACGCAAGTTCTGCTAGATAACGCACGTTTCGCTAGATGACGCAAGTTCTGCTAGATAACGCAAGTTTCGCTAGAAAGCACGAGCTCCGCTGGAAAACGCGAACTTCGCTAGAGAATGCGAGCTATTCGCCAGAGGTCGCAAGCTATTCGCCAGATGTCGCGTGCTATTCGCCAGATGTCGCGAGCTATTCGCCAGATGTCGCAAGTCACCCGCCAGTTGCCGCAAGTCATTCGCCGGACGTCGCAAGATTATTCGCCAATTGTCGCAAGTTATATACCAATTACCGCCCCTGGGTAGCTCCCGCTGGGGTAGATCCTTCGCCAGCTGCCGCATGAAAATTTCCTATCGATAGGTACCCAACAGTTTACCGCTAATAATCGCAAGCTAAAAACGTTAATCGTCTGTTATCGCAAGTTCATTGTTAGCCAACGCTAGCTACGCCAGTTGTCGCAAGTGCTAATTTTGGCTAGCTACAATCGTCTTCGCCGGTTGTCGCGAGTTCAACGCTAGCTCTGGCTAGCTATAATCGTCTTCGCTGGCTGTCGCAAGTTCATCGCTAGCTCCAGCTAGCTACGATCGGCTCGCTAGTTGTCGCGAGCGCTAGCTAACGCTAGCTATAATCGATTCCGCTAGTTATCGTAAGCTTAACCACCAGCTAACCCACCGCTTACTACTAATCACTCGGAAATGCTAGCATCCGCTAGCTAATCTCTCGTTCGCTACTAAATGCACGAAAATGCTAGCGCCCGCTAGCTAGTCTGTCACTTGCCGCTAATCACACGAAACCGCTAGAACAGTACTCACGGGGTGCTAGACTGCTAGAATGCTCCAACTCACCTACCACTTCCTGGAGCGCACTAGCTAAAAATAATTCGCTAGATATCGCGAGTCTAATATCAACTCTGTCCGACTTCAAGTCATTCGCCCGTATTCGCTAGCTGTCGCAAATCACTCACTCGCCATCAGTTGTCAGTCGTCAACGAACGCACTACATATGCTAGACACCACGAGCAATCGCTGGAAACAACACAAGTGATATCAAAAGTCTGAACTGGCTAGAGATACAAAGGATCGCTAGCGCAGTCAAGCTTACGCCCAAAAATCCAATCAATAGAGACTCCGAAGACGACTCGACTCCCGACAGATTCACCATCATAGACTTTATGGACAGGCATAGCTACTCAATCCTAGCAGGCTGGGGTCCTCAATCGATGTGCTAGCGAATCAGATTCCGGTCAGCTTGCATAGCAGGTCCGAAACCTGATTCGGGGGTATTGTTGGACCATATGGGAGCGGCCCAATTTGAAAGTGGCCCAAGAAGGATCTAGCAAGGAAAAGGCCCAAGGAAGGTGTAACTGCAGATTGAAAGGCCAGCCCGTAAGGAGGAGGACGTGGTGGTTAGCGCAAGAACGTGATCTAGGCAGTTGGCACCAAATCAAGGGGTAACTAGGATCAAGGGGAGAATAAGGAAAGGGGTTACGCTCTCTTGGCTATCATCGATCGTAAAGAAATATACGCTCTCTTTGTAATCTCTGATCAAGGATTGGTAAGCCCGTTCTAGGTTAAAGTTGATTCTTCCTTGTGAACCAATTCTAGCCAAAACAATGCATTGATTTTTAATTTGACTAATGCATTCTGCGTTATTGTTAATGTAGTAACTTTTTATTGGTCGAATGTTGTTAATGTAGTAACTACAACAGAAACGTGCATTATTTTCCTATAAGTTCCTCGTTATAAAAAAAAACAATAGTAAAAATAAACGAAATGTTTATTCATAAAAGCTTAACATAAATGGGGAAATTACAAATAGTAGATAAGTGTTAGTTGGAATTGGGAAATTATAATTATTTCCAAGGACATTCCAAGTTGTTCGTCATCATTCCCCTTAACTTTCTGAGCTTCGCTATTCGTTTAGATCGAGCCAAGACACATTTTGGTTTGACACAATCAAATCTACACTTACGACTTACAAACTTGATCTCGTTCTAGGCCTGGTCTCAATCTCTTCATGTTTCGTCAGGCTCCACGACAACATCCTCACCAAATAAAAACTATGCTCCCTAGAGGTGTTACAGTGGATTCGATCTACTCTTTTGCTTGCCCACGAATCCGAGTATAAATGACTCAAGTGACATGGGCGATTATTGAGCACATTTGTTTTTTGTCCAAACTAATAAGGCTGGATGATGATGTTGTCCTAGGAGGTTCATAACATTCATATGCATTTATTTATTTATAGCTTGTAAAACTTATACGACACTTGTTGTACACTTAATGAGAGAGGAAACTTGAATGCTTGGATAAGAATCCGGATCTTACTATACGCCCGTATTACACTAGCCAAAAGCATACCATGATCCTAGAAACAACAAGCAGTATGATGCTACAGTGATGTTGATGTGTATCTAATTAAAATCACGATCTCAGCACAAACTTTGTAAAGTTGAATGGTAAGTTATCAAATGTTTAATAGTGTAGCTGTAGCACTTCAACCTATGGACGACCTAACATGAGAAATATAACATTAATACATAAACAAATGTAGAGTTAAACATTAGTCAATTGATGACCCATTTAACCGATCGGACCAAAGTTGGGTAGTTTGAGTTAATGTTCTCGACAAAAAAATGTTCCAAGTTTCACAAACAATATCTTAATCCACTATACAAAAGTATTTATGATCCAATAATCCTACGTTATTGCCTTCCAAATATAGATGACTGATGCTTGTTAAAAATATATACCCCTATTCTAATACTTCAGTCACTATAAAAAACTGATTTTCAACATGTAGTCGGAATCCACCTAATTTCGTCCTTTATCAAATTATTTTTTTGTAAAGACTGGAAAAATAATGATAGAAAAGGACATAAATCCCATCCGGACAAGCAGATTTTCATTTCACGTTCCGGTAAAGACACGATCCGGATCCGGACCCGATTGCATTCAGAAAAGTTCAAAACAGCGTGGACGGCCTGAACCAGGAAGAAGAAAGAAAGACCAGCCATGGTCGGCCATGTGAGAGCGAGCTTCTTCTAGCTCCAACTTTATTCCTCCCTCCGCGCAAATCTTCTCTTCTTCTGACCTCGCCTTCTTCCGATCCTGTCCCCTCCATTCTCCGATTCACCAAATCCAGCTCTCTTCTTCTTTCCTGCTCCTCCGATGTCCGTCGCCTGTGGAGCAGAGTGTGTCTTCTTGCTCGGCTGCTCCCGCTGGCTATGGAAGCGCTGCACACACGTCGGCTCCGACGACAGCGCCACGTGGCCTACCGCCACAATCGACGAGTTCGAGCCGATCCCCCGCATCTGCGCCCTAATTCTCGCCGTCTACGAGCGCGACCTCCACAATCCCACTCTAATCCCCAACGCCGCCTCCGTCAACCCCGATTGGGTCATCAAACGAGTCTCCTACGAGCAAACCCTAGGCAACGCCCCGCCTTACCTCATCTACTGCGATCACACGCACAGAGAGATCGTGCTCGCCATCCGAGGCCTGAATCTCTATAAAGAGAGCGATTACAAGCTGCTTATGGACAACAAGCTCGGGAAACAGATGTATGACGGCGGATACGTTCACCACGGGCTGCTGAAGTCGGCGATCTGGCTGCTGAAACAGGAGTTCGAGACGCTCAAGAAGCTCTGGATTGAGAATGGGAGGAGCTATAAGATGATTTTCGCGGGGCATTCCTTGGGATCTGGCGTGGCCTCGCTGTTGACTGTGGTGGTAGCGAACCATCGTCAGAAGTTGGGCGGGATTCCGAGGAGCTTGATCCGGTGTTATGCGTTGGCTCCGGCGAGGTGTATGTCGTTGAATATGGCGGTCAAGTATGCAGACGTTATACATTCTGTCATCTTGCAGGTCTGTGAGTGTTTTTCTCCGTCTTTACTTTTATTCTTGTTTTTGTTGCGTGTGTTTAATTGGATTAAGATGTGGTTTTCCACTTTTCCTTTCTTTGGTGTTTGCTTATATTCCGTGTTTTCAGGAAGTTTTGTCGATTTGTAATAGTGTCTATAATCCACGAATACAGTATGATTCGGAGTTGATGATGAAATTGTGATTTATCAAAATCAGTCATCGAGATATGGACTCGTTTGGCATGTTTGTTGTCTTGTTTCTGCTCAAGTATCCTCTCTATTGAATGAAAGATGTATTGGTTTGGGAGACACTAGACTCACATAGAATAGTCTTGAAAGATCAGCTTGTATTACATGTGATTCAAGAGTCCAAATTATCACCAGTAGCTGCATATCTCAAATTGATCAGTCTTTCTCCTTCATAAGAATCCTTCTACAGTGAATTAGCTGCTCATGGCCTCGAAATATAACTGTATCATAAAATGGTGCATTATCAGGATATCAAATGTTAAATGATATGGCTTGTCTTCTGTCTCCCTGTTCTTTTTTCCAATTTGGATAAGTGATCTTGATGCAATGTGTTTTTCTTTTAGTTCTGTATTACGTGATTCGTTGCAGTAGAAATTAGCTATACCAAGATCTGAAGTTACTGAACTGTGCATTACTGGCTGTTTTAAATAGGATGACTTCTTACCCAGAACAGCCACTCCTTTAGAAGACATCTTCAAATCCCTTTTCTGGTTAGTAATGTAATTTGTGACTAGTATGTGTCAATGAATTTTCATCAAGATACTACTGTTGGAAGCTTAAACATGGCATGAAATGTTTTCGACAGCTTGCCCTGTTTATTATTCATGGTCTGCTTGAGGGATACATTCATCTCAGAAGAGAGGAAACTTAGAGATCCTAGAAGACTGTATGCACCTGGGCGAATGTATCATATTGTTGAAAGAAAATTTTGCAGGTAAGAGGCCACGGTTTTTAATGCACCAGATATAATGTGTTTGTACCTTGAAAATTGTATGTTTTACTTTACATGATGCAGAGAATAATTCATTGCTGTCTCAAATCAAGAAATTAAAAACCAGCATGAACAATACCATTTTACTCTATCATGATCCTGAAGGTCCAAGTCGAGTTTAGACCTGTTCTTATTGTAATGATATATATGCTGGGTGGAAAGGGGTAATTTAGTTATGTGTGCGTAAAGCTAGCAGGTGAAGTTCGGAGTTTCTTTTGTTGTAGTTGAATAATGATGTGTTAGCTTACACTGCTAAATAATATGAAAATTTTCCCTATTGCTTCATTTTCTTGGTATATAAAATAACAAGTATTTTGAGTCAAGCTTCACAATGGTTGTGATACTCAGATGTGGGAGATTCCCTCCAGAGGTCAGAACTGCTATTCCTGTTGATGAACGATTTGAGCACATTGTCCTGTCTTGCAATACTACATCCGATCATGCAATCCTTTGGATACTAAGAGAGTCAGAAAAAGCTTTGCAAGTATGTACCTTTCACTTTTTTATTCTCTCAAGTGTGTTTTCATGTAAGATGATGACATGGAATCTGTAATGTAGATGGACTTTCATTCATAATATTTGCAATATGATGAATACTCTTTTGTTAGCATGATTCAAGCTATGTCCTAAATAAAATACGTTCTTAAACCAGTGAAATATTTTTCACTTCAAAAGAACATTGAAGGTTTCAGTTGTTGGTTAGACTCTAAACCAATTTCACTGAACTGGTTTACAGATAATGAAGGAGAAGAGTGCTACTGAATCCACTGCTGCACCTATTGTACAGAAAATGGAGAGAAAGGACACCTTTGAAGATGAACACAAACATGCACTGCAAAGAGCTGTTTCTCTGAATGTACCACATGCTATTCCTCCCGGGGAAGAAGCCCTGAGCGATGTAGAAGATGAACCATCTCAAGCCTCAACTGAAGGATCCTCGAGGAGGAAATCGAATTCTCTAGCCAATTGGGATGAGTTGGTAGAGAAACTATTTAAGAAAAATGGGAATGGAGAGACAGTGACTGAGAAGGAAGTGAGTCCCGGATAATTCCCTATTCATTGATGTATCTATGAGTTGGTTATATTCTTTTGGGTAGATAATGTGTCAAATATCTGTTTGCCAAACAAAAAATTATAACTGTGAAGATCGATTGTTGCATGCTAAAAAAAATGTTTCATTGTTGATAGACAGGATTGGTAGCTCATGTTGAGATGTGATCATTCAGTCGTATGCATATAAACTAATGGGTAAATCTTTGATTCCAATACTTGAAATATTATATGTAGTGGTTTGCTTGCACGCAATTTTTTGTTTTAGCTTGTAAACAATTTATTCAAATTAGAGGGCTACTCTTCTTTTATTAAGGGTATTAAGCGAAGAACACATTTGTCCCTAATCTCAAGAAACCAGTGAAAAGGGGGAAGAATAGTTCATATTTAGTTGTTAATAAGCAATAAATTGGCAAAATTATTTTGATATTTATGTTTAAGATCATATGTTGAAAGACCAACCTATAATAGTTCGCAATTCATGAATCATGTTCAGTCATTTCTGTGCATAAAGAAACAGTCAAATGGCATAACACACACGAACTCGAGGACATCAAACCCTAGCAAAAGAAGTCAGGACGAAGATCACATATACAAAGAAAACACTAGATTCAAAAAGCCAAATTGGATCGGGAAGCAACTTTTTAGGCAATGCAACAGCCAACATGTCACGTAATCCAACGAAAAATCCACCTACAGTACCTCAAACTCCATCTACCTACTTCAAAAACAAAGAAGATGTTTGACCACACAGTTATCAAGTGCGAAATCCAAATCACTTCATGTCATTCCATCACTAAAGCTCTTGCAGTGTGAGGGAGCCTTTCTAAGACGTCTCCATGGCTTCAGCATGATACTTCTCAAGCTCCTTGTCCAGCTCATCAGCTGACTTCTCCTTGGGTTGTTTCTTTCCGCCGCGACCACCACGGCCTCTGCCCCGGCCCTGACTTTGCCCCTGGCCTCGACCCTGACCCTGGTTCAGCACCTGCCCACGACCACGGCCCTTTGCATTCCGCATTCCTCCTCGTCCAACTCTTTGGCTGATTTTTTATAAAGCAAATCAGAAATATAGCTCAATATAATCAACGTGAAACACAAAACATAAAAGTCTCAAAGTTGTATAATTGAACTTCTAGACTTTGGCATGATTACACTAAGTAGAGCAGAGGATACAGACAGCAAGGAGAAACAGTAAAATCAATTTACTTACAAAGCACCACGATTAGCAGGAGGAACCATAGGCATAAGGCGGCCTCGGCCTCGGCCTTGTCTGCATATCAAAGCAATGTGTAAAGCATTAATAATCAAAGTGGATTGAAAGAATGTCATATATGTTTATACATGAAAATAAACCATCTGCACATGATTCCAGATTCATGGGGCAAAAGAAACATGGACTCATACAAAATTCAAGAAGCACATTAGCATTCTCAAAAGAAACAACAAGGACTCATTTTTGCATTTGAAAAACTGTCACATGTAAGATGAAGTCAGACTTGCAATTGTCAGAGGTTAACAAGACAAAACCACAGTAAGAATTAGGTTTTTTTTTTGAGATCAAAACACCCACTGCATTAATTAATCAAATCCAACACCAAAACATTTTGAAGTTCAGAAAAGATAAACAGGTTGCACTGATCATATACACAAGCATTAAAATCAGAGGACGCCAAAACAACAGTAAGAATTAGGTTACTTACGTGGTAACAACTCTTCTTGTGGAAGCTCCATTCACTCCTCCAAACACATTTATACGAGCAGAAACAGGTAATTCTGCTTTTGGGCTAGCAATTTCTATCTTCATGGGCCTTCCATCCAATCGAACATTATTATAGCGTTTAATTGCTGCAAAAGCATCACTTCTCCTTGTGTACACTACTTCAGCAGAACCCTGCCACAAATTAATAATCAATGATGAAAAGCTACAAGAAAAAGTGAACTAGATAAAAAAAGATAGAAGCTGGTAATAGCATCTTATAATCCCCAGATACTTTCTGTAAACTATGGCAAACTTCAGAAATTACTCAAGGCAATAAAGATAAAAGAAAAGTCTCTTAAATATCAAGGGAAGTGACATTTTTTCGGATTAACCGGAAGCAATACCTTTAACTTGTATAAAACATAATAATAATTCTCAATACATAGGTCCTCTTCATATACAAGTTCATATATGGGCCAGATGAAGGTACAAAATGAACTTGTCAGTTTCAGATTTATAACATGACAACAGCCTGTAAGCTTTTACACCACTACTAACAAACAAGTTTCACTTCTCACCACTATAACATGACAACAGCCTGTAAGCTTTTATGCCTTTACTAAACTAAATGATTCTAAACATTGATTAAAAATTACAATGCAGTTGTGACTAGCGTGAACATTATGTAGCTAATTAACTTGTCAATAAACAATTGCTCAAACATTTGGGGAAGGCCCGAGGGTGCTGTTACCATCACAACCATCCACCCCTAGTTCAACTAATGTAGATATTCACACAAAGCAAAAGCATCACTCAAGTTCCAAGTAAAACATATAACCACAAAGTGATGAGCTACAGCCTAACCTTAACTGTGACAGAGTTCAAATAAATTAGCAAGTCAGTACACAACTTTGCAAACATTTATATCCTGGCACAAATATGAATGAACTTCAGGTAAAGTCCATGAAGTTTAGCTAACAAATGCCACAATATCTAACTCATACCCGTATAAAATGGTTATTTACATTTTTCGGTTTAAATGCAGTAAAACATAGATAAAAACCACTTATGGAAGTAGATCAGAGATTAGAACTTTAGAAGTATATGTGACTTTTATAAGGTTGGCTAAGAATACTTACGCTGGGCTGACCATTTTTGTCAAAGTGAATAGCATAGCGTTTCAGTTCTCCAACTTCAGAGAAAAGCTCCTGAGTTCCAACCAAATGTTCAGATCCCGCAAATAACAAGATGCTAAATGTTTTTGTAGAAAGAGTATTGGATCAAGCTGTACCCTTATATCATCATTGCTAACTCCATGATCCAAGTTGGAGACATGCAGATTTGCACTATCTTCAATTCCAGACAATCCTACAGCTGTGAGACTGTCTTCAATCAAATCATGCTGCCTTGGGATGTTGTTGGGTCGGCGGAAAGACTGGTGACCATAGGCAAAGAGAACCCGTTTAGGGGAAACCAGACGTCAGCATGACTAGAAAAATGAGGACAACTTGGCCATTTTTCGAAGCTCAAAGAGAGATCAATGCATATGCCATAAAATCTAAAAGAAATTATGAAAAGATCATGCCCCAAAGACATGTTTGGAAGCCCAACAAGCCATCAACCAGAGAGGAAGACTAAATAAGATTTGTGAGGAAGTTTTCAAATGGCCTGTAGGTTTCTGCATCCAGTGCTAAGAGAACCTTATATGTCATAGCTGAAGTTAAGCTCATATAGTGACTCAAATGGAATGTAATATACCAGCATATCAAGATCAGCATGAAAGAAACCCCTCTTACTGGAAAACAATGCTTCATCCCTCTTCCTTCAGTCATCCAACAGAATAATATACACTAGCTGAGGTACTAAATGGATTAGAATATAATCGAACATTTCAATCCTTAGCTGATTAGAATCCATATCACTAATGCGAGCTTTGGCCGAAATTATGAAATACTGAAGCTCCTTGAAGATAACCAGTTCGTATCATTAACATTTCCCACCATAATACGTTTCGCGTGTGTATGCTTCGTCAAAAGCACCAGCAAATTCAATAACTATAATATTGCAGAGCCACAACAGGCAGCAGTTAGTGCTTCAAGGAGTGATCCATAGTGAACTTCTCCATGTACACTTACTTAAAGCCAATTAGCAACTCCTGATCAACTCTAAATTGTGTAATCCGAATCACCGTGTGCAGAAATTCATAAACCATGTCAGATTCTCAAATGCTATGCATGAAACATCCAGAGTTTGGGGCTTGCCTTGGCAATTGTGAAAGCTGCAGGTCGGGCATTTACTCTTAAAGGACCTTGAGTAAACCGCCCTGGTCCAGTAACAATCCTTCTGCCACCAAAGGAACCTCTGCCTCCACGACCTCCACGTGGAGCACCTCTTCCTCTGCCTCTTGGAGTATTTTTCCTACTTTTAATAAGATCCTCCAAGCTCATATCGAGTGTCTTATCCATTGCAGCAAAAATTCAAGGAAACTGATTTATCACAGAAGTCACCCCTGCCAGAAAAGCAAATAGATAGTCAGAAAACAGCAAAGATCTGTTTCCAGCAATACAGAGAAGCAATTCAATTGATTCAGAATATATTAGGGTGCAAACTTAAATAAATTAAGAGGACTTCAAAGAGCAGGAATAATTTCAAAAGAATCCCCTAAATCAATATTTCCTATAGAGATTAGAAGATCTATGAGCATAACAATTGAGGACTGGTATGATTGAAATTGAACAGGTCAGTTGTCATAGATCATATGATTTCAAGCGAAATTAGTATGTGATGAAAGATCTGGAAATACAAAAGTATGATTCACAAGCTAAAAGCTCACAATTGCAGATCTTGTATCAGAGACTTTCCAACGTCAAGAAGCTACAAAACCTACACAACCCAATCATCGGCCCTCTAAAAACAAACAAATCCCCTTGGCTGTTCCTCCTCAAATCCAATCCTCCCAGGATATACAAATAGTGCTCCGAAAATAACCATATCATACCAGATCTAAGGGAATATAATCTAGCACAGCAAAATCCGCAAAAGGTCAACCTAGGTCTTCTATCAAAAGCAAGAAAAATCACAAATCACAGGCGCAGAAGATTCGAAACCATAAAGAGACTACCATGCGAACGAAAACCTTAATTATGGAAATCAAAACAAGCAAACAAATTTCAGACGCCACGAACAAATCCGAAAAGGACAGAGTTTTCGTTACCTGATACAGTGCGAGAAGTCAACCGGTATCAAAACGAAGCCTGTGAATATCAATCTAGAGGGAGAGGCAGATACGGAAGAGGGATTGAGAAGGCGAACAAGGGAGAACACGGGGGAAATTAGGGTTTCGAGCGCTAGATAAAGGATTTGAGGGAAACGATTGTGATTAGGACGGGAAAGAGGCGGTGAGAGGATATATATGCGTCAATATGACGAGGGTAAGGATGGTCAATTACTTAACCACGTGATCACCTTTTATTTTTATTTTTTTTGCTATTAATAAAACTTTAGCCGACTTTTTTGTGAATTTCAGCAATTTTAATCTCTAATTTTATCGTCTTTCTTTTGAAAGATATCTTCTCTAATTTTATCATTTTAACGATTCCAAAAATAATACTGTGACGGAAAAGTCGAAAAATAGGGCAATAAATTTATTTATTTATTTATTATATCTTATACCTTAGGCAATAAGCCATACTTGGTGCACAAGATATATCTTTGTAAGTCTCCATATAAGGAGGCCTATTCCTTTCAATACAATTATCAAACTCTTCAATATTCTATACCATCGACCCCATATACCTGCTCAAACCTCCAAGGAAGATTAGGATGAATGCGGAGATAACCAGTCCTGTAAAGCCTAGTAGTAATTACCTACGTGTTTTTTTTGAATGAAAATTACCTACGTGTTTTTAAATTCCTTTTCTAAAAATATTTTGTTTTGTGAACTATCCTACTGACAATTCATCAATATTAATGTAGGTCAATCTCATGAAAAAGAGAAAAATCCCACAATAATCCTCTTTTCAATTATCAATTCCAAAAATATACCCCTATCTAATACTATTTCCAAAACTATATCTTTTTATTAGAAATACCAAAACACCCCTATTAAAGAAGCAATAATATCCATTAATTTATCCCCTCATTCAAAATAGGAAATACGCATTCAGCGTCTCCGCCGTTGGTCCCTGGTGTGCAAGTTCATCCAAGTCGCACCGATCGTCACCGGTAAGATGAAACCCCTTCTTCTTCCTTTCCTATCTTAAATAAACTACAATAATTTAACACATACACAAAATTACTCTACAATAATTTTGTGTAACACATACACAAAATTACTCTAGCAAAATTACTCTACAATAATTTTGTGTAACACATACACAAAATTACTCTAGCAAAATTACTCTACAATAATTTTAATGTAACACATACACAAAATTACTCTACAATAACTTTGTGTAATACTTAAATAAACTAGACTAAATCTACATAAATCTTATCAACATACATTTAATGTAACAATTTAACATACATAGATTATTCTACATAAAATTTATTGTAACAAGATCCTAACAAATATTATGCAACAGAATCTTAACAACTTTCATTTACATAAAATCTAATCTACATAAAATTAACACCTGACCTTTGAAACGAACCTATTAAGCACCCCAACTTGTAAAAACCTACCTATTAAACACCTCAACTTGTAAAAACCTACCTAATAAACACCTCAACTTCTTAAAACCTACTTATTAAACACCTCATCGGGTGACAATTGATTAAACAAGGAGGCATTATCTGATATTACGTGACCGTTTTTTCGCTTAATCATGTTCACGTAATAGCGTGTGCGTATTACAATACTCTATAATCAAGGACGAGGTGTTTAATAGGTAGACTTTGACAAATTAAGGTGCTCAATAGGTCCGTTTCAAAGGCCAGGTGTCCAAATGACCAAAATGAACAAGTTCAGGGGTCTAGGACGAGGTGTTCAATAGGTCCGTTTCAAAGGCCAGGTGTCCAAATGTCCAAATGTCCAAATAACACATACACAAAATTAATCTACATACATTTTGTGTAATACTCAAATAAACTAGACTAAATCTACATAAATCTTATCTACATACATTTAATGTAACAATTTAACCTACATAAATTAATCTACATAAAATTTATTGTAACAAGATCCTAGCAAATGTTATGCAACAGAATCTTAACAACTTTCATTTACATAAAATCTAATCTACGTAAAATTAATGTAACACATACACAAAATTAATCTGTATAAATTTTGTGTAATACTCAAATAAACTAGACTAAATCTACATAAATCTTATCTACATACATTTAATGTGACACTTTAACCTACATAAATTATTCTACATAAAATTTAATGTAAGAAGATCCTAGCAAATATTATGCAACAGAATCTTAACAACTTTCATTTACATAAAATATAATCTACATAATTTTTAATGTAACAAATCCTAGCAAACTTAATGTAACATACCAAAGTTGCGAATTGCAGGTCTACGCAATTCGACCTAGGAGGTGGAGGGGTGGCCGGCGGGGGGCTGGTGCGACCGGCGGGAGGGTGGTGGCCGGTGGGATGATGGTGGCCGGAGGGAGGAAGGTGGCCGGCGTAGATGCGTAGATCTGAGCAAGGCTATGGAGGCGGTAAGGATGCGACGGTAGGGCGGTAGCCGGCAGGAGGGCGGCGGCCGGCAGGAGGACGGCGGCAGGGCGGCGGCCGGCGGGAGGATGGTGGCCGGCAGATGGAAGGTGGACGATGGGAAGAAGATTGCAGGACTGAGAATTACGTAAAAACTGTAGAGGGGAGGTTTCTAAATTTACGTAAGTTGGTTTTAGAGGGCAATTTTGTCCAATTTTATGTAATAGGTTATTATTATCCAATCTATTATCTAGGGGTATATTATTGGAATTCATTAATGAAAATAGACTATTGGCGTCTTTAACCCCATGAAAAAAGATTAGACACTCGAGAGCCTGACGTGGAGGAATACAAGCGCCCCGTCATCCGATTCATGCTCCATCCTTATTCTTCTACCAGAAAAATATGAGATTGAGAAATGAGAAAGACACCCTCATTCAGCTCTGGATGGCTGGGGATTATATAAAGGGTGAACCTATGGAGCTGAAAGGAGAGAGGTACTTCCATTTTGTAGTAGACAATGGCTACCTATCGTGTTCTGGAACCAACTTCATTACCGGAAAAGACAAATACCGAATAGACAAGACGAAGATCAACAAGTTCCTAGATAGCCCAAACAAACACGCCAACTCCTATCTCAAATGGGACAACGAATACCCAGAAAATAGAAGGCCGGCTGTTGACTTGATTCAACATGTTTCTTTGGTGTGCAGTGACATTGATGAAGGAGTCTTTCAGATACTACAGACTCTCCAGTTCAACAAGTTAAAAACTCTCCTCTTCCTTGGTCATTATGGTCAGAGAGTGAACCATATACCAAATCGGCTGTTTATGGGTTTTGATAACTTACAAGCGTTAGATCTAAGTAGAACCCAAATAAGGGAGTTGCCTAGTTCGATTGGCAGTAATATCCACCTCAGGTATTTGGACCTTTCCTGGACTCTCATCGAGTGGTTGCCCGATATAATCTGCTCACTTGTTGAACTCCAAACGCTGAAACTCAAAGGATGTTCTAACCTTGGTGAGTTACCAAAGCAGTTCCAAAGGCTAACTAAACTTAGACATCTGGAGGCTGATGTGCTCCGTCAATTTGAAACCATGCCCAAAGGAATAGGTTCACTTGTAAATCTTCGAACTTTGTCGGCATTCTTGGTTGGCACTGAAGACGGGTGCAGTATCCGAGAGTTGAAAGAATTGTACGCGCTTACTGGACATTTTTGCATTGCTAAGTTAGAGCATGTGGAAAATGGAGATGAGGCAAGGGAAGCAACTTTGTGCAAAAAAGAGCAGCTTGAAAAGCTAGAGTTGAGATGGACTGCATCTGACCTTTGTGGGTCACACCATGATAGAGCATATAGGTTGTAGTGTTTAGGACATATTTTGATTAGTTTTTCATGCATTTTTAGGTAGATTTTCCCTTATTTTGTAGTGTAGCTCTATTGTTGGGAGATTCGGAATCTACGCTCGTTTGTTCGATTTTTACAGATATGATTGATCGAGTGCCGGATCCATGGTGATGATGGACTTGGAAGTGAGCTTGAAGGTGCCGAAGAGGTGTGCAAGGATAGGAGGCTAAAGAAGAAGTCAAGTGCTCGGAGCTTTGAAGGACTCGTTGGTACATGCTTGAAAACGCGGGCAGGACGTCGGAAGCGCGGCCGCGCTTCAGGGGATTAGACCGCGTTTCTTCTCCAGGGTCTCTGGCGTGAAAACTCGGGCAATCAGGTGAAAGCGCGCCCGAGTTTTCAGGGTCGAGACCGCGCTTTCACCCGTGTCCACGAAAAGTGCTATTTTTGTATGGGTTTTGGGCTTTGGGTTGAAACTTGTTTTTGGATATTATTTTTAGAAACCTCTTAGATATATTTTTAGATATTAGTTTCTAGGTTTTATATTCTCAATAACTCTGGACTTTGAGGATGGTTGTTGAAGCTTGAGAAGAACAAGAATCCTTTGGAAGAATTGTAAGCTTTTCAATGTCTTTGAACAACTAAACCTCTTTTGCTTAACTAGTTAATTGAAGTTGTGAATTAAGAATTATTGTGAGATTTGATTGTTCTTAATTTCCCTTGACTAGATTGTTTTCTCTATGCTTGATTGAATAAGTTTGATTTAGGGTTTTGTTAGACTGACCATCTAATTGAATCTCTACGTTGAATTACATCTAGATCTTCCTAATTACCGGTCGGTGTTAATTAGATCATAAGTAGAACCTTTAATCAATCTAGGACTGGTAGGACTAGTTGATTAGAGAAGAGAATTCAATTGCATGTTATTTGGATGTCTGGTTGCTCTGAATACATGTTTCTATTGACACTTGAATCTTAATGCTGTTGTCAAATTGAATCTAGGAGGTCTCTTAAGTTGTTTGATAATTAGGGTTGTTAGTACCGGTCGGGCTAATAACTAGAATTGAAGTAGGATTAATAATTCCATGAAGTTGGGTTATTAACATTCCTCAATAGATTAGTCAAGGTAAAAAGAGAATTTTGATAATCAATGATCGAATTCACAATGGATGTTAACTGGTTAAGCATACTTCTCTCATATTTGATAAAACATCTTTAGTTTTGCATGTTCAATTTAGTAGCTAAGTAGAATAACACTCAAAAAACCCCCGTTTACATTCATCTGAGTATTCAAATTCAATACACAAAAACACAAGTCTCTGTGGGATCGACCCTTACTTCCCTACTACGTTAGTTGGGTTGTTAGGTTACTTTGATAGGTATTAAAGGCGACTAAAATACCTCTATCACACCACAACAGTGATGTTATTCTTGAATGTCTCGAACCAAGCACAAGGTTGGAAGAGCTGCATATATGTTGTTATGATGGGACAAAACTTCCTTCTTGGATCAACAATCGATACCACCTTGTCCGTGTCGTTTTCTATAGGTGCAAAAACGTCTCCGAGCTTCCTCTGTTTGAGCAGTTACCACTCCTCAAGCGTCTGGAGTTGGTTGGCTTGAACAATGTTGTGGAAATTGAGCGCCGAGGAAACGTGGAAGATGTTACATTTCCCATATTAGAGGAACTGGAAATTGATGAAATGCAAAGCTTGAGACGTTGGGATTGGAAGAAAAGGAATGAGGGCGACTTTGCAAGGCTCACTCGGCTCATCATAAACGACTGTCCTGAATTGGAAGAAATTGATCTACCCCCACATTTAGCTTCAATCAAGCATTTTGAAATAAGGGAATCCCTGAGTTGAAATCTCTACCGAAACTTTCGGATTCTTTGGAAGAACGAATAGTTGAAGATTGCCCTCAGATTCAAAAAGAATTGCTTGAAAAAGGAAGGTGAATGACTATGAAGATTAGTGCAAGTGTTTTGTTATGAAAATCCTGTAATCTTTTTGAATTTGGGAAATTTCGGGTCATTTCAACCCCTAGTACTTTCAATTTAATCTAAGTGGTGTATAGTTATTTGATGCTTTGATCCGAACATTAGAAGAAAGTCAACTACTACTTCAATCAAGCCTGTGAATGTGAGTATAAATTCCAATAATGGCGTTTCGTTATATTCAAACCTTTAGTATTCAATAATGCCTGTGAATTTGTAGTAGTTAGTTAACAGTGTGAATCAATTTGTACATAAGCAAACCTTTAGTCTTCATTTTAAAGCTTCCTTTTTGTCAGGTCAAACATCCTAAATACAAACATGACATGAGCGAAAAGACTCATGCTTTGAGCAATTTCAATTACAAACTGCAGTGAAAAAATAAACACAGAAAACAAAAAAGAAAACATGCATTGAGATGATTCAGAAGTCACAACTCAAGGTTTTCTAGTTACAGTCTTCCAGAAGGACTAGCTATATTGAATTGTCCTTCAACCCATCACTTTCGGCGCCCATCCAGCATGAACGTCCTCGGGCAAAGCACGAGTTTTGACGAACGATTCCCGTGAAAACAGATCCTGATTCCCATGTGCACACAAGATTATAGCATCATGCATAATATCAGCAAGTTAAAGACAATACAGATAAATGTATGTGAGCAATATACACCATAGAATAGTAACTTTGTTCATAAAGCCCTGTGCAGAGAACATTTGAGATTGTATGATGGACTCAGAATAGAATAAGTCGATTGATATGAACACACCTTCATGTAGGACTTCACATGGGGAAGTGAATCCGGAACAGACCAATTCTTGAAATGCCCTAATGCAATTTCCATGTGATAAAGTTTAGGTCCCAGGGACAAATCTGCAGCTGAAACCTCCTTGCCATTGATGAATGGGCCCTTCCAGAAGCAAGAGAGACTGAGATATTATGGAACAGTAATTCTAGCAAATATGACAATTTACTGTCAAACAAGAAAATAAGGCATTCATAAAATTCTCAATCCCAGGTCCACTTTAGTTAAAGGCACAAGTTTGTCTGGTTATATTTCGAACAACGATTTTTTTTGCAAACTGTCGAGATATAAGCTCACATCCACATACTACACTCCAGCTTCTCATCAACACCACTACTCTACATAATAAGCTTGAAGTCAATGCATTATTAAAAGCTCTGCTCATTTGAAATAGTTCGATGAAAGCCAAAAACACGACTCATACTATGGCTGAAGGCTTACAATTCAAAATTCCTACAGAGAAAAACACATATGAAAAAGCATACGGCAAATCCTTTGGTCACAATAAGGATGTCACTGTTTGCTGCCTCTAGATATAAAGCTATAGCTGCACAGGAAATAGGAGAAACAGTTCAGCAAGAGGAACTTACATTTTCTTTAATATGGTCATTAAAAGAACTCAACTCATTAAGCAATGCCTGCTCGGTTCCATCGCTGGGGTCTTTGCTTTTAAGAAAACCAATAAAGGTAGAGAAGATCTTTGCCCCACTACAAGAATACATCAGGAGCATAAGCCATCAGTCAATAAATTTATAAATACCTCGCCCTACTAAGAATCTAAATAGCATATATCCCCACAAAATAAAATCCGAGTCTCCTGACGTTAAAAATCAGCAGAAGAAGACTTTCTAAAGGTATTAAGAAGCAGTAACTCTTTAGAATTGCTATCATTATAGATTTAACTGTTTTAACATCCAATGAATACTGGAAAGTCTGGAATCCAATAACTTCACGAGGTCTTCGAGGTTTTATTTGTTCAGAATAGATCAAACAAGTTATTAAGCCAGGTTCATTTGGTAATATCGTAAACCAATCAAAGCTAAACTCTCAGTGTAATGCAGTTTACATCCTAATTCAATTGTGTAAGTACCAAACAGGGGAAGACTAATTACACTGCTGCTTTATCAGATGGAGTAGCCAATGGAGGATCTGGATACTTCTCTTCCAGAGAGCTGGTAAGAACATCAGAATCTGCAATCCACTTTTCGTCAAGTTTCATCACCGGAACTTTACCCACTGGATTGATTTTCAAAAACCTTCAAGAAAAACATTTTATAGACAACCGTTAATTGCAAGAAAGGAGCATGATTCTCTTGAAACTAAAGCTACAAAGGAAAAGGTTCGATACCATTCAGGCTTATTTACCAAGTCTACCAGCTTCATATCATACGGAAGGTGTTTTTCCTCTAGAGTCAACAGCACTCTTTGGCAAAATGGACCTATATCACCATTGCCAACAAAACAAAGCCAAGCATGAGAAATTAACAAAGCAATCACTCACACAAATCAGTGTACATTAAAGTGTTAGCAGTTAAGTCCTATCTCCTATGTCCCTACGTATACTTCCATATTATTACATACTGTTACACATAATTTGACCTTCAAATTATCCACCAGTACCAAATTTATTCAACTCGAAACAATTGCAATTCACCGAAATCAAGCAGAAACAAAAATAATAGCGCGAAAATTTCGAATTTCGAATTGTTGAAAGAGAGAGAGAAATACAGTCGCCGAGCTTGTTGGGAGTGGTAATGGAAGCCTTGACACAGATTTCGAGGGGCTCGGAGACGGCAGAAGAGATGGAAACGGTGAAACTTCTTCTGGTTCCTCGCCGGTGAAAGATTGGAGCGGAAACGGCGGACGAGGGGCGGAAATGGAGGCGTTTGAAGCTGGATGAGATCGCCGAAGCTGCCGGTGTCAACTTAACGGTCGACATTGTTCTCGAACCCTCTTTCTCGCCTTCTTCGCAGAACGGTTCTTTAATTATTATTTTTATTATTATTTTCCGCTTTCAGTACACGTGGCGTTATTTGAGTGGACTAGACGATGATAAGGAACAAGCTGAATTTCGGACTGTCCAATACTCAAAGCCCAGTAAACGCCAAGAAAAGCCCAAGGCCCAGAACGCGCCAAAGTTTCATCTCGGTTATTGATTGGCCCCACCGGAAAACCACCACCCGAAAAACCATAACCATTATTTCATCTTCATCGTTCACACACCAGCTGGTCTTCTTCTTCGTCTGATCTTCTCGCTCGACTTCGAGAGTTCGTTGGAGATTCTCGGTCTCACACTCACACGGCCTCACCTGTAATTCAGCTGCCTCGTACATTGAACATTGTGAGTTTCCTGAATTGCTGAATTTCTCATCCAGTTTTAGGGTTTTTTTTGCTCGATTTAAAGCTGTTTTAGGAGCTCTTCTCGCCGATTCGTAGCTGTTTTCAGGCGTTCTCTGTGAGTTCCTGCCGGTGACCGGGCCACGCACTCTTCGAAAATACTTCTCCACCTGCTTTTTTGCTTTTTCTTTTTTGAGAAAATCCTTGTTTTTTCTAGAACAACTCCAGGTGTACACTGTTTGGACGATATTACCCTTCTTTGTAATCTCAATCGAACCATTCCACGCCTCCCAAATATTCGATTGATTGGTGTTTTTTCATGGGGCGCCGCCTCTAATCGGAGAAATTCTTAATTTTTGGGAAGTGATCAGACGTCTCGATTCGTGGTGGTTTGAATTTCGGATGGAAGTTATCAAATCCTGCTGTGAAAATGGAGAATTCAAACAGTAGTATATATTGATTATTGACTTGTTGGTTCCGCTACCTCCCGACACGTTCTTCCCTCTCTCTATTCGTCTGATTCTCTCTCCGGTGTCTCTGTTTCTGGTATTTCGTTTTTCTTTCCTTAATGGGAACGTCCACTGATTATAATTCCCCTTGTAATTGTGTTTGTACTAGTTATAGATCTGAGTTCGTGTGTTAGGGTTAGGGTTTCTTGTGTTGGATTCAATTGAGCGAGTTCAATTTTTGGTCAATTTCAGTGTGTGATTCGTAAGTTTGCGCCTGCAATGTTTAAATTCCTTATCTTTACAGATTGAATTTATTTTATCTGATTGAATGTTTTTCATTGACTAGTAGCTTGCGTTTCAATTACACTAGCAACTGGTGATTAAATGCTCCATATTTTGTTGGGAATTTAGAAATGTATACCTTGCTTTGAAGAAAAGACAATGATTAGATGGAAGATGTACGCTAGTAGCTACTGACCATTTAGATGTAACATCAATGTAAAATAACATTCAAGTATAGAAACGTATATAGAAATATAGGACTAGATCTTCTGGAAAATGACCCTGATGAGAATCTGAATTTGAAGGATAAGTGTGAAATGTTTTGGTGCAACCTATGATTGCTCTTTGAGAGTTTTGTTTTTAAAGTGAAGTATTTATATATTATAGGGCAATAATGTGCTGCTGCTTTCTTTCAATTCAGAATGTGTGAATATTAGTGAATTTTAACTTCTGCACTAATTCTTGCATTCTACGAATATCCTCACTTTTATTTATTTTGCTAGTTTTGATGTTTCTTCGATGCCATGTTTTGTAGACTGCTCCATTGTTTGTTTATATATTTGCACCTTCATCAATTACCTACAATTAGCTCCCATGCAATTTCATATTCTTTAACCAACACTATCTGTTCCCCTAAATCTGTTTTTCCTGACATAAAACCAAGATTAGCTGTTAAAAGATGCGGCGTCGGAGACCAGTATCAGATCAATCTCCATCTGATCAAGCCGAAACGAGTGATCATGATGACCACCCTAAAAATGATAACGCTGAGAAAAAGCAAAGCGAGAAAGCGAAACATGTCAAGAAGTGGTCATGTTTTGACAGCTGCTGCTGGCTTATTGGAGTGATTTGTGTAATCTGGTGGTTTCTTCTTTTTCTCTACCACGCAATGCCTTCATCACTACCACAATATGTGACTGAAGTAATTAATGGCCCTCTGCCGGACCCACCAGGTGAGAAACTTCGAAAGGAGGGGCTGCATGCAGTGCACCCAGTGATCTTTGTTCCGGGCATAGTTACTGGTGGTCTCGAGCTCTGGGAGGGTCGCCAGTGTGCCGAGGGCCTGTTTAGGAAGCGACTTTGGGGCGGAACATTTGGAGAGCTTTATAAGAGGTAATATTACTGTATTAGTCGTGGAACATTTCTTGGCTTTTATTATTGTTGTTCATCAGTTGGTATGTACCCAAGCATGTCTAGGCTGTATAGTATTGTGCTGTGAAGGTCATCCCAGAAAAAGTAAATAATGTTGCTTTCTATATATTTCTGTAATCACAATCCAAAACTGGGTTGGTGTTTCTCTGTGGAATTTTATAACAAATGGCAATGCTTCATCTTATTAGTTGGCAGGCTTTTAAAGTTTAGTGATAGTTAAGCCAATGTTTCTCTCTTAAACAGACCTTCTTGCTGGGCGGAGCACATGTCACTGGATAATGAATCTGGACTAGATCCCCCCGGCATAAGGGTGAGATCTGTCAGTGGACTTGTTGCTGCAGATTATTTTGCCCTGGGATATTTTGTTTGGGCAGTACTTATTGCTAATTTGGCACGCATTGGTTACGAGGAGAAGAACATGTATATGGCTGCATATGATTGGAGACTTTCTTTCCAGAATACAGAGGTTATTTTTGATTGAAAATGCATTATAATGATATCTTTATTTATCTTTTCATTACTTTAATGATTACAGATTAGTTTTGACAAATCCTATTTGGACAGGTGAGGGACCAAACATTGAGTAGGATAAAAAGTAACATAGAACTTATGGTTGCTACAAATGGTGGCAAGAAGGCTGTTGTTGTTCCACATTCGATGGGTGTTCTATATTTCTTGCATTTTATGAAATGGGTAGAGGCTCCAGCTCCAATGGGCGGTGGTGGTGGTCCAGATTGGTGTGCTAAACACATTAAAACAATTATAAATATTGGTGGGCCATTCCTTGGTGTTCCAAAATCGGTTCCTGGACTTTTCTCAGCCGAAGCTAAAGATGTTGCAGTTGCCCGGTATCTTTCTTTTCTTACTTTCTAAAAGAATATTGAGTTTTCATGGTGGGTTTAGAATTTGAAGCATTTAACAAATTTTGTGGTTTCTTGAACTTGCATTTGCAGAGCCCTTGCACCTGGTATGTTGAACAATGATTTTTTTCGATTTCAAACATTACAACACGTGATGAGGATGACTCGTACCTGGGATTCGACAATGTCTATGTTACCTAGAGGTGGTGATACTATATGGGGTGGTCTGGACTGGTCGCCTGAAGAAGGTTATACTTGCAATAGGAAGCAACAAGCCAATGATACAGAGGTTAGCGAAGATAGATCTCATGTGAATTACAAAAAGTCTGCAATGGTCAACTACGGAAGGATGATATCATTTAGTAAAGAGATTGCACAAGCACCTGCATCTGAGATTGAGAGGGTAGACTTTAAGGTATTATTCTTTGTTATATTCTGGAAAACCACTTTCATTTCTACTTGATTGCATTTGGAAATAGTATTAATCACAATTAATGCCCAAAGAAAAATTTTGTACTTTTGATGTACGATTTTTTTTCTTCTAGCAATAGTCATTGATGGCATATACGGTGACGTCGTGTATCTTTCATCCATGCGAATCTTGACAGAAACATTTTTTCATGTTTGTTTCTGTACGTGCTGTTAGGATGCTTATAAGGGCATAAATTCTGCAAACAGCAGTTGTCGAGATGTTTGGACAGAGTACCTTGAAATGGGAGTTGAGGGAGTTAAAGCTGTTGAAGAATTCAAAGTTTTTACTGCTGGTGACATCTTGGATTTACTTCATTTTGTTGCTCCAAAAATGATGGCACGTGGAGATGTCCATTATTCCTACGGCATAGCTGATGACTTGGATGACCCAAAATATGAGCACTACAAGTATTGGTCAAATCCTTTGGAAACAAAGTAAGCATCACACCCCTTTGGGTTTTACTTCTTAGTACGATTATTTCAAGTTTACTTCTTAGTTAGATTATGTCGTTTCCAGATGATTTTATTCCTTCTGTTTTCCAGATTACCAAATGCTCCAGACATGGAAATTTTGTCACTGTATGGAGTAGGAATCCCCACAGAGCGTGCATACGTTTACAACTTAGCCCCGTCACTAGACTGCAGCATCCCGTTCCAGATCAACATCTCTGCAGACGGGGCGTGCCTTCAGGACGGAGTCTACCTTGTAGAAGGCGATGAAACTGTCCCAGTGTTAAGCTCGGGATATATGTGTGCCAAGGGATGGCGTGGAAAGACAAGGTTCAATCCTTCTGGCATCAAGACTTACGTCAGAGAGTACGATCACGCTCCTCCGGCTAACCTCCTCGAGGGCCGTGGGACCCAGAGTGGGGCCCACGTCGACATCATGGGCAACTTTGCATTGATAGAGGATATCATGCGCATTGCAGCTGGAGCAACTGGGGAAGACTTGGGTGGTGATAGGGTTTACACTGGGATCTTTGACTGGGCTGACAAGATAAAGCTCAAGCTGTAGTGGTTTTTTTTGTGTTAGTTTTGTTTGTTGGATGTAAAAAAAAAGTTAGTGTAAAATATTCGTTTGGTTTCGACCCATGAAATTTTTGCTTATGGGTATTTGTTTGCAGATTTTGTCGTCCAAGGAAAATCTGGGCAATATTTAATCAATACTCTTATTTTATTAGCTCTTTTATTCATTTGTTAGTTGAATAGTTGATTAGTTGTAGTATGAACATCAGAGTTTGTAGTACGAACTAGCAGATAACCCGTACCTTGTACGGGGATGTTATTTATTTATTTATTGTTTTGTGTATGAATTTACTATAACAATTACAAATATTATCATATGTATACTTTGTTTTATAAAGATGCTTATTTTTTGGATTATAAAATGACATAATTCTTGTATATCATCATATATATATAAATAAATTTTAATTATGTTTTTACTGTTTATAGATACATAAACATATATTTAAATAATTGAGGAAGAATGAAATAAGATAAGATGCACAATCACATTTTATTAAAAATTAATACAAATCTTTTGGCATTTAAATTAAATTACGTAAACTAACTTATATAATAAAATGAATAAGTTTAAATAAAATTCGGATTAATATATTATAGTATTAACAATATAGAATAATATTTAATAAGTTAAATAGAAAACTAAATTATCTTGTATATATATGTTATTTTTTCTGGAAAAATAATTAAATAATAAGTATATAAAAATGTAAGGAAAATGTGAGCGAATTATTATCTTAATTAAGAAATCTTTCTTTTTTTCTAAAGTGTAATCAATATGCAATATTAGTGATATATATGTTAAATATAACATATACTTTTTTTATTGATATTTTAATATGATATGATAGTAAAAATGTATTTAGTATATTATTTTGATAGAATGAATATTTGCCTTAAATAAGTGGCAGAATTTTCTACCATTGATGATTTAAAAAAATACCATAATAAAATTACGAAAATAATTTATAAATAAAATGTGTATAATGATAAGATAAAGATTTATATATTTGGATAGATTTATTAGTTAAACAACACAAATTCTAATATAGAACTAATATTTTAGTTAAGTATCTGTAAGATTATGATAAAATAAAATTTTAATAAGATAGATTTTTAAAAAGGGGGTGATGTGGCGCAATATGGTGACAAAATTTGTTTCCGCTTTAGTATATAGTAATATATATATTGATTATTGTTCTAGCAAAAAAAATATATATATTGATTATTGAAAAATAACAAATCGAATATATCTTATGGATAGGTTTAATGTTTGGTATATAGAATTGGCTAAAAGGAACTTGATAAGGAAAACCAAACATTAATCACGTAATCATTTAGGAAAAAATCAAAAGTAACCTCAATACAAAACATAAGACTATGATCGGATCGTAAGTTTGTAACCAACCGTTAATTTGCATAAAATTATTTGATTGGTTTTGGCTAAAAAATCAGTTTGTTATCGAGATAGGAAAAAAGGTGGGTTTAAAATTGAGGATTAGATAATTAAAGAAAATATAAGATATAAAGTTGTTATTATCTATTTGAGTTGAAAAAAAAAATTAAAATCGAGCGGGATCAGAATTAACGTGGAGGCTCGAAATTCTCCGGCTTTAATATATAGTATAGATTGTGCATTCTAGGTTTGCATTTGAATGGTTTTCGTAACCTGCATTTTAAGTTTATGGGTCGAATGATTCTTCCTGGACCCTCATTTTGTGCCTATTGGACCAGAAATTATGGGCCTAATCGATTTATATGGATCCGCCAAAAAATTGTTGCCACTTGAATTATAAACTTTCTTGGCGGAACATCTTTCTATAGAATGCTGCATTTATTTATACATGTAAAGAGCAGTGAAGTTTGAAAGTTGTGAAAAATAATCTCAAATATAGAGTAGGTCGCAATTACTAAACGATGTATATTGCCACATTAAACTCATGATGTTATTCATAATCAATTTGGGCTAAGTCATAAATGACGACGATGTACTATCCATAACAATATAAAATCTCATATTTCATGATGCTTAGACTAATGATTACTCCGTATTATAGATGATGGTCTTTTCTACAATTTCCCCAAAAAATATGCACTGAAATCTCAAGTCAGAGATGCAATCACTTTACCGAATTAATTAATTGTTACGACAGTTTTGTATCAGAGAATATATAGCATAATAATGCAAGAATGTGCTTTTCCCTTATAAAATGCTGATTGCAGGCCACACCGCCAACAAGACTTGGTTCCACATTATAATGTGCAATTATGAGGTGATACATGCATATACATACAATGTATCAGCCCTTTCTGTAGCATAAAACTATTATAAACATTAATGATCACTACATAAAATTAAGTATAACCAAATAAGTTTGCATTTGCTACTAATTATCGGGGGGGGGGGATTCATATTTAGCTCACTAATTACAATGTTTCAAAGATTTGACATGACAATGACAAACATGTTGATCGAGGGATCCATTGGAGAACAACAAAGTTGATACATGAGAATGTTTCTACAGTATTATTTTTCCCCAAAAGTAAATACACACAAAGAAGTAAAGATAAATTAACGTACACCTCATAAAATTTGGCATATATTAACGGAAATTGTTTGATTTTATGAGACATGAAAAACTTTGCAAAAAAATAGCTAGAGAGATGCTTTGAGGCAGCTAGAGCTTAAACTATACGTACAAAATGGGCCAAACCAAGTGACACGGGAAAAACAGACAGCGGAATCTGAGAGGTGGCAGAATCACATGTGCGAGGGTCCACCATTCTATCCCTGTGTCATCATTCCTAACCCCTTCGATCTCATCTACCATCCTCATTCTATCTTCCCACGTATTCCTCTTCGATCTCATGCAAATCCCAAACTTCATTCTACATTTTATATTGTTGTACACGAATTATATATGTGTGTGGCTAATTCCCAACCTTGATTTGAATGATAACCATGCTTACGAATCGTGGGTATGGTTGGGGGTTTAGAAGATCATTGATCCAATTAGAAGTAACGTTTTTTGATCATTTTCTTTTTTAATTACTTGAAAATATCTTGTTTTTGTTGTTTATGGCTTCTTGTCTTTCTCTACCATCCCGCTTTACAACTTACAAGTTCGGTTATTTCGTGTTTGTTGGTGTTGTAGTTCACTTTACTCGATATGATCGATCTAGCTTTGTGTTCGTACTTGTCATTTACATTAAGTATCAGGTATGTCTTATATATCGAATCCATGTCGATTAACCAAATCCAAATTCACTTGATTAAAGATGATATGCAAAAGGCCAATATTCAAGACCTGCCCAGAGATCTTATTTAATTTTAAACTTTTTATTGAAATTTTTTGATCAAATTAATTTTATAGAATTTATTAATATTTTAGGGTTAAATCTATAAAACTATGAAAATTAAATAGGATAAATATAAAATAAATCATATCAGTAAGAGATATACAGATAATTTTTTATAGATTCCTTACATGTCATCATACGGTACGTACATCAAACGCATCTAGCAAAGCAATAATTTGATTTGCATCGTTTCTTTTTATGTCATGGTTTTATGGACTAGTTTACCTTCTTAATTAGGCCTCTATTTATATTTAGGTGGCGTTTGGTATAAAAATTATGGAAAGGAAAGGAAACAAATTTGTATAGAAAATGGTGATGATCTTCTCTTTTTTTGATGAAAAATGGAAAGAGAGGGGTAATGGTTAGAGGAGTATGAGGGATATGATTACCCCATGTTGAGGGGGTGGGGAGAAGTTGCTCACAATTTGCATGAAAAGTGGAGGAGAGGGGTAATGGTTACCCTTTGTATCAATGAACCATAAACTAAATAATGTCTAGATACATGCCTTAACCATTTCCTTTCCCTCCAAAGAAACCAAACGGGCCCTTAGTCTACAAACTCAAAGTCTTATACGTAACGGGTATGTATGGAAAGGTGCTGTTATGAAACAGAATAAAAGCAAAGATGCAACAAATGGTGTGCCAATTAAAAGCCCACCATTATCTTCCTTAGACTATATCATGTATATCTATCTATTACTATATACTAAAGCGGAAGCAAATTCCGCCACCATATTGCGCCACATCACCCCTTTTATTAAAATAATATATTTTATATAAATTTTTTATCATCTATTGAATTGGAAATTTGCTATTTCTACTTCCTACTTGAAAATTTTATCTTTTGTTATCTATTAAATTGGAAATTTTATCTTTCTACTCCCTACTTATTACATGTAAATTTATCATATATGAATCTATGATCGAAAATCATGTACGTAATTTTTCATCATTATTTAAAGTATTTATTATATATCTATCTCTTACTATATATTGAAACGGAATCAAATTCCGCCACATCATCCCCATATGAAAAAATTATCTTATCAATCTTAGTTTTAAACTTAATCGTATACATACTTAATTAAAATATTAGTTCCATCTTAAATTTTGAGTTGTTTCCTATCCTAACAAATAAATCTCAATCTTATTATTACATGGTTACCTATTTAGTTAATATATCCTAAGTATTTTATTAAAAAAAAATTTTTTACCCATTTACTTAAATATTATATTAAAAGTAATATTATTTTTGTAATTTTTCTCTAAAGTTTTCTAAAAATCATCATTAGTAATAAATTCTATCACTATATTTATGCCACATCTTCATTTATTAGAATAATGTATTAAATATTTTTTTCTATCGTATCATATTGAAATCCAATAATAATCTGAATAAAAAGATTAGATGATATATCTATCCTAAACATATCCATAACATATTGATTATGTATTTAGATAAAAGATAGATTTCTTATTAAGATAATGATTCGTTGAATATGTTTATTTGATATTTATATACTTATTATTTAATTTTTTTTACAGCATAATAGCATCTAGACAAGATAATTTAGTTTGATTTTTTATCTTATTAAATATTCTCAATTTTTAAAAATGTAATACTATATTAATCCAAATTTTTATTTTAAATGACTGATTTATTTATATAAATTAGTTTATGCACTTTAATGTATATTTCAAAAGATTTTTACTATTTGTTTTTATAAAATTTAATAATGCATCTCATCTTATTGCATTCTTTCTCGGTATATATATGTTTATGTATGTATAAAAAATTAAAATATAAATATAATATTTTTATTTAAATATTTGATGATATATGAAAATTATGTTATTTTATAATCTAAAAGATATGCACCGGTTTAAAAGAAATTAGACATATGATACTATATGTAATTATCATAGTGAATTCATATACAAGATAATTAAAGCAAAAAACAACCCCGTACAAGGTGCGAGTCATTAGCTAGCATATACTATTCATAGTGTGACATCATTTTTATTGGATTATTATTACCTAAGCATGCAAACATACAATTCATCTAAGCATTATTTTTGTATAAATAAGATAAAGGGTATTTTTAAGCCTCGAAGATCAACTATTTTCCAATTGACTTGGTATCCTTATTCGGTTTAAAATGATTCAATTCAAGAAAAAAATCCATGATTTTCATGACTTTCAAATAGACCTGTACAAACCCGGGTTCGGACCGGGTTCGGGCCGGGCCGTTACCAAAAATCGTGCCCATTTATTCGGGCGGGCTCAGGACAATCGGGCTATTCGGGCTAGCAAGGTTGTCCGGATCCGCCCGAACAATCGGACCCGGATAGCCCGTCGGGTTTCAGGCCCAGGACAATCAGTACATAATACTACTTGGATAATTAAATTAGCAGTATAAATGATGTCTCATAAAACAAACGTACACATTAAAGTTCCAAACTTGCTAGATAACTAATTTAACAGTATAATTGTTGTCCCATAAAACATGATCCATATTACTAAGGAGTTGTCTCCTCTTCATCCTTGTAATCTTTAGCAAACATATATTACTACAGAGCTGTCTCCTCTTCACCCTCATAATCTCCACAACCTTCATTGCCAATTTTAAGTGTCTTGGATGGACCTCTACAAAAGCAAACATATATATATACATATCATACAGAAAGAGTTGAAACATAATTCTAAAAGTTTCAAGATCAAAATAAGTTATACCTTGCACAAAACCTTACTACTGAAACTTAAATATGAGGTTTAAAGTGTTAATTCTAAGAGATGAGATTGAGGCCCAACAAATTTAAATATGAGGTTGAGGCCCAATTAACGTTCGATCATTACTCAACTTTATTACTGAAACTAAAGTTTAAAGTGTTAATACTTTTACAAATATATATGTATAAAATATAAACTCATAAATATAAATTTTAGTTTTATATTAAAAATTATTCGGGTATTCGGGCGGGCTACTCGGGATATTCGGGTTAGGATTATTGTCCACGTCCCGCCAATGAATTCGGGCGGGCCGGGCTAAATTACCCGAACGGGTTTGAATCCTTGTCCATATCCGCCCATTTATCCGGGCGGGCGATACGGGCCGGACGGGCCACCCGTGTTTGTCCAGGTCTACTTTCAAAGCTTCTACCCGAGTCACGTTCAAACAAGTCCATTCAAATCATATTCGAGCATTACAAAAATTTCTTCCGTACAAAAAATATATAGTAAATACATGTAAAATCTAAAAAAAACTAAAGAAATAATAATTAATATGAAAACCTCAGCCAATTAATTAATATAATCGTAAACTTAAATTCAGCAACCCGGAATTTCCCAATAAATATCAACGCCTCATGCGGTCCAATGGATATGTTTCAATCAATATTGTATATGCAAAATAATTAACGTATTTAATTTTATAAGAAAGGACGCCATGTTAATATGTTACGTGGTCCTGGACAAGAATCTTCATGCACATACTGATCGAAGGGCAACACCTTTAAGCTAACTAGGCCAATGGCACATGGCATTGTGCGTAGCTTTCGATAGTTTTGTATACATGTACGTGGCTTACGGTTTTTAAACGTAAACTTTACAAGGTCGATAAAAAAAGAAGTTAATCTCATGCACAAATAAAATGCTACGTACACAACACAACACAGTGTCGTTTTTTACAAAATTTCCTATCAAACTTCGTTGTTGCTGGACGGTTTTGATGTTACATACGACTTTTTTTACAAAGATCAATTAAGCTGAGGACTTTAATAGAAACACGCAAGAAACGAAGGGAATTGACCCGAAAACACTTAAGACGGGAGATTACACATTAATTAATGGACCATCTAACCACGTGTTTGAACAACATATATCGTTATATATACTCCGTATTTGATATCTGCTCATATATTAATTTGACAACTATTTGTATTTTTTTTTTTTTTTTTGAAACGGTGAGAATTAGGATTCCGTTTTAGAGCGGAATTCCTAGGGCATCCTTTCGGATGAGAGCTAAAAGCTCGTGATGGTTCAAGATAGATTCCCATGAGTGGTTGTGGCCCAGAAACGCAATTTTATCGGCCACAACATTACATTGCCTATTCTCATGATAAACGTGGACTGACTCGAAACCTTGGAGGAATACGAGAATGTCTGAAATAATCCTTTCTATTTCCCATGGGCAACGAATTTGTCCTGTGACAACTTTGATAATAATGATGTTATCCCCAGCTACCTCAAGTTTCCCTATATTCATCTGTTTGGCCTTCTGTATTCCATCCCATAAAGCCATTGTTTCCGCCATTAGAACCGACACTTTTCCATATCTTCTGGCTGACCCATCAATTGGGTTTCCATTGTCATCCCTTATAATCGAACCTCCCGATGCATTACCGTTGCTAAGTTTAGATCCATCAAAGTTTAATTTTATATAATTTTGATACGGTTTCTTCCAACCTCGTGGTTTGATTCGTGATCTAGCCCTTGGACAACCACCTTTGTTTAGACTTTTTTCTTCATCTTCCTGCCAGTCTTTCGCTTGTTTCCATTGCATCAAGTGATTGCGGATATATAGGCTAAGGTCTTGTATGAAGTCGTTGGGCTGGAAAAGTAACCTATTTCTCTGGTGCCAGATTCCCCACCAGGCCACTGCTAGCTCAACAAACTCTTCTTTCCGTATTTTACTATTTAGATCGACTAATGCAATTCGAGGGTTCCGTAGGACACATGATAAACATATCAAAAATATAAATCGAAATCTTAAAAAAATGTTGACGCTAAAAAAAAAACCTTAAAAAGAAAATAGTTAACTCATCATAAAAAAAGATTAAAAAATCAAAATTTAAAATTTACACAATTTTTCTAATATTATCCTTTTATAGTGTATTTTTAGGTCACATGATACCCAAAAAAATTCATTTAACAACATCGAGTCCAAGTGCTTTAGTATATACATTATATAATATATGCAAAGTAAAAATACGCACATTTGTATATAATCATTGTTGTCAAAACCCAACTTAACCAATCAACTTTGATCGATGTTGGGCCGTCCAAATCCTGAGCCCACGAACGTAATGAGTAAAGGCCCACGAATGAATTCGCCAACGGCTAATAGATTGAGCCCGTGGATTTCGCCTCTTCACAAGTAACGGGCGCTGACTGTAGCAAGGCGGAAATCTCTGCAATAACTCCTCACGCGCTATCTCCGGGATTATGGACGACGCCAGCTAACGACTCAATTAGGGGAGAATCCGAATATAAAAGGAAGGAGGTGGCTGGAAGAAGGACACATAATATTGGGCACTCACAATCTCTCAAGCAATACTTGCCATTCTCGCCTCATTCTCATCGATCATAATCTCTTTGTTTTTAGGAATCTTTTGTACTCAAGCCCTATCAATTGTATCCAGAAGCAACATCCAAGAGATCAATACAATTAGCATTACAATTCTCGCCATTTTTTCCGTTTTCTTTACATATAATTTCTGCTATTATTCTCTGTTTATCGAATCTAACACGTCGTGACGACTTTGTGACTAGGAGTCCCTCTTTGTAGCGAAGTAACGTGTTTACACAGTTAATTCGCCCCAAAACAATTGGCGCCCACCGTGGGGCCCTAGCCAAAAAAGAAGTCACGATCTAGCAAGCTATCGAATCTGCACCAGTCATGGAGGCAACTCATAGCCACGTCGGGGATCTCGAGCTGAACAACCACCAAATCATCGACTCCGACGACAACCAAAATCTCAACGACAACAGCAATCCTAGCAACGCCGTCAACGACAATGACAACGATAATCAGCGCCAAGAGCTGCCTCTTCGAGAAGAGCCACCAAACAACGACAACTCCGAGAGGCAGACAGCTGAATCCAGCGCCATTGCAGAGATCCGCGCGACCATGCTCGCGCTCCAGAAAGATTTAGATAGCCAAAAAGAGGCTAACTCCAAAATTACTGAAGTTTACGGGAAGCAAATTGAGGCTTTAACTAATGAGCGTAATTTGCTTCGATCTCATGTCCAATCGGCTCCGGCTCATCATCAGAGGAGCGACGTGATCAATGACGTAGCTCGGCGCCTGGATATGGAGGATCCCAATCTCGTCACTCCAAACGGCGTCGGACCATCAACGGGTAATCAGGTAACTGTTAACACGTTGAGGGCAACTCGGGAGAGTAGTGAGGTTATCCAACTTAAGGAACGCCTCAGAGCATTGGAGGACCGCATCACTCAGGTCCCGGGTGCCCCTCAACCGATAGCGGTAGAGAGGCGAGATGGTTACACCGACTCACCCTTTGTACCCGCTATCGCAAGAGTTAACATTTCTAGAAAATATCACGTCCCTGAAATTCAAAGATATGAAGGGACTACCGATCCCGACCAGCATATAGCCGCCTTTAAGCAGGCTATGAATATTAGCACTGTCCCATTTGAAATGAAAGAAATTGTCATGTGTCGATGGTTCGGGAACACATTGTCTGGTCCCGCGCTAAACTGGCACTCTCATTTACCACTTGGAAGTATCTCATCCTTTACCGAGTTAGTTGACAGGTTCAGAATCAGGTTCGCCAGCAGCCGCCATGCGAGGAAACGGTCTAGCGACCTATATCGTTTAGTCCAGAAGCCACGCGAATCGTTAAAGGTGTTCCTCAATCGTTACAACGAGGAGCTAGTAACTATTGAGGGGTGCGACGCAGCCACGGCGGTGGAAGCTTTTCGGCGAGGGATATCATCCCGAAATCCTGAGTTGTATCGAGAATTAACAAAATATCCTTTCTCTAACTTTGATGAAGTGCAGGTTAAAGCGTTGGCTCATGTACGCCTTGAGGAAGACGACCTCTATGCTGAAAAGGGAGCAAGCCCTCAACGGAATGATCGACGGCCGGGAAAACGGGAGGCTCGGTACGCCCCCTACCCCTCGGCCGCTCATCATTCCTCGCACAACAAGCCAACCGTTAACACGTCGTACGTCAAGAGAAGTGAGAACACCCAGTTGCCTCCGGAATTGTCTCACCACAACTTCCGAGTTAGTGCAACAGAGATAGTCAGAACCCTTAGCACGATGGGAAACGCTGTCAAATGGCCGCGAAAGAAAGACATACCACACCATCGTAAGGATGAATCGAGGTGGTGCGACTTTCATTTCGATCACGGTCATACGACAGAGGAGTGCATCGCGTTAAGGAAAGAAGTCGTCGATCTGCTAAAGAAGGGCTACCTCAGGGAGCTGATCTCTGAGCGCGGCAGGGAGCACCTGGCCCGGAACGAGGAAAGAGCCCGGAAACCTGACTCCCCCAAGCATGCGGGAGTTATCAACGTTATTACCGGGGGGTCAGACGTTTGTGGCGTAACCTATTCCACGGCTAAAAGAATCGCAAGAGAAGCCAGACGAGAAAACCCCAAAGCTCCAACGCGTTCCAGCCATGCCGTCATGCCAATCACCTTCGACGATGTCGAAGAAGAGGAAGTTCATCATGATTGCTTGATAATATCTCTGACAATTGCAAATTTCCTTGTTAAGCGTATTTTGATTGATAATGGAAGCTCCACTAATCTGCTTATGTTGGATGCATTGTACAGCTTGGGTCTCGGACTTAACGACATAGTCAAAAAGTCTACGACTTTGGTGGGATTCAGCGGTGAATCACGCAACACGCTCGGGGAAATTACCCTGCCAACCAATGCTCGGGGAGTAAACTATCAAGTAAAATTTCAAGTGCTAGATTGTCCCTCACCCTTTAATGTTATTTTGGGCAGGCCATGGATTCACGGAATGAGAGCAATCCCGTCGACATATCACCAGTGCGTGAAGTTTCCTTCCCCTTGGGGGATACAAGAAATTCAAGGAGAGCAAAGACTTGCAAGAGAGTGTTATTCGGTCACCATGAGGGCGACGACTTCCACAATCCCTCTTTTCTCCACAGCTTCCACATCTTCGCAGGCAGGAACCGGAAAGCAAATCGCGGATTAGCAATTAAAAGACTGTAAGACTCCATCCTTCTACGTAAAGCCAGAGGCCCCAGAACTAGAAGAAGTAGCTCTTGACCCGTCCGAACCTTTGAAAAAGATCCGGGTCGGGGCAAATCTGGAGCCGACTTTGCGAGAGAGGCTGGTGGAGTTCTTACGGTCTTACAAAGACTGCTTTTCTTGGGGGAATGACGATATGATCGGAATAGATCCAAGTGTGATAACTCATGCTTTGAACGTCAATCAAAAGATGCCACCCGTGAAACAGAAAAGGCGTAAGTTCGCTCTTGAGCGAAATCAGGTAATAAACGAAGAGGTAAAATCTTTACTTGAGTCCGGAAAAATAAGGGAAGTCAAATATCCTGAATGGCTGGCAAACGTGGTAGTGGTCAAAAAGAAAAATGGTAAGTGGCGCGTCTGTGTCGATTTTACTGATTTAAATAAAGTGTGTCCTAAAGACTCGTTCCCACTGCCTCATATCGACGCAATGGTGGACGCGACGGCAGGACACGAGTTGTTAACTTTTATGGACGCGTTTAGTGGCTATCACCAAATAATGATGAATCCTGAGGATCAAGAAAAAACGGCATTCATAACTAATCAAGGAACTTATTGTTATAAAGTTATGCCATTCGGATTGAAAAACGCAGGTGCTACTTACCAGAGATTGGTTAATAAGATGTTTCAGGAAAAGCTAGGGGATACGATGGAAGTCTACATCGACGACATGCTCGTCAAGTCGTTAAAGGCGGAAGATCACATTACTCATCTGCGAGACGCCTTCCAAATCTTAAGAGAGTACAAGATGAAGTTGAATCCGACCAAGTGCTCCTTCGGTGTCACATCAGGGAAATTCCTCGGGTATATAGTCACCCAAAGGGGGATAGAGGCAAGTCCAGAACAGGTCAAAGCCATAATGGAGCTTGAGTCACCAAAGTGCGTGAAAGACGTTCAGAAGTTGACAGGAAGAATAGCGGCATTGAATAGATTCATATCCCGCTCATCAGATCGGAACAAGCTATTCTACGACATCCTGAAAAAGAATAAGTCGTTCGAGTGGAAGACAGAGCATGAGAAGGCGTTTGAAGAGTTAAAACAGTATTTGTCAAATCCGCAGGTACTGTCGAAACCACAGCGAGGAGAGAAATTGTATGTCTACCTCGCCGTTACGGAAGCTGCAGTCAGTGCCGTTCTGATCCGCGAAGAGGATGGTAACCAGTTACCAGTTTACTATGTAAGTAAGACGTTGCTTGATGCGGAAACCAGGTATTCTCCTACGGAAAAATTAGTTCTTTCTTTGGTAATGGCTTCTATTAAGTTACGTCCATACTTTGAAAGTCATTCTATTATCGTGAGAACTAACTATCCTATGAAGAGTATCATGTCCAAACCAGAATTATCAGGACGCTTAACGCGTTGGCTGATTCATTTGAATGGCTACGACATCTCATATGAGCCTCGAACAGCAATAAAGTCGCAAGCCTTGGCAGATTTTGTGGTCGACTTCACCCCTACCCCTTCACAAGAAGAAGAACAGGAAATGCTAAACGTAACAAGTAATGACAAGTGGCTGATGCACACCGACGACGCATCAAATCAAGTTGGTGTGGGTCTGGGGGTAGTCCTGAAGTCACCACAGGGGGATAGGATAGCCCAGGCTGTGCGATGTACGTTCAAAGCTACCAATAATGAAGCAGAATACGAGGCGCTCATCGCGGGCTTACTCGTTGCCCGAGATCTGAACGTACAGGAAATCGAGGTAATCTGTGATTCGTTACTTATCGTGAACCAAGTAACAGATTCATATGTTGCCAGGGATTCAAAGATGAAAGCATACCTAGAGAAGGTGCGCGAGATTGTGAAAGATTTCAAGCATTTCGAGATCAAGCAAGTTCCTCGAGACGCTAACACACAGGCTGACGCCTTAGCTAATCTTGGATCCGCCATAGACCCACGAGAATACACTAAAATTCCCTTCGTGTACCTCGACGCACCATCAATAGTCAAAGAAGCCGACGTGCTAGCAGTAAGCAGCTTAGACAGTAACCCGTCCTGGGTAACGCCTTACTTGGAATGGTTGCAGCAAGGTGTCCAGCCAGAGGACAAGGAGGAAGCCAAACGACTTAAGGTAAAAGCTTCCACATTTACGGTTAAAGATAACATTTTGTTCAAATGGATGTCATCAGGAATATACGCACGATGCGTGCAAGAAAACGAAGTACAGGTGGTGTTACGAGACATACACGACGGCGAATGTGGCAATCATACAGGGGGTCGGAACTTGGCGAAGAAAGCAAGCAGGATGGGATACTATTGCCCCACCATGAACAAAGATGCAGCGGAGTTTACTCGCAAGTGTGACGCGTGCCAGCGTCATGGACCAATTCCACACTTACCTTCAGAGTTACTTCATCCCCTTACTTCACCATGGCCATTCATGAAGTGGGGGATGGACATCGTTGGGAAACTCCCACCAGCTTCAGGGCAGCGCGTTTATCTACTTGCCATGACAGATTACTTCTCTAAGTGGATCGAGGCCGAAGCCTTCAAGGAGGTCAAAGACACTCAAGTTATCTCGTTTATCCGCAGAAACATCTTAAGCAGGTTCGGGATACCATCCACTATAGTATGCGACAACGGCTCCCAATTCATCAGCGACAAGACCAAAGCCTTTTGCCAGCAATACAACATTCAACTTGTTATGTCTACGCCTCGCTACCCACAAGCTAATGGTCAGGCGGAAGCAAGTAACAAGGTTATTCTTAACAATCTCAAGAAGCGACTTAAAGATGCAAAGGGGAAGTGGGCAGACGAGTTACCACTTATATTATGGTCAGATCGCACTACACCTAAGACCGCGACTGGACACACACCTTTCTCCTTAGTCTACGGGTGCGAGGCTGTGTTACCAGTTGAGGTATCCTTGCCCACTGCTCGGTATGGTCTTACTACAGAAGAATCCAACATCTCCAACTTGTTACATCATCTCGACACGGTGGACGAGTTACGAGACGAAGCATCAATTCGATTAGCAGCATACAAACAGGGGGTAGCACGGAGTTACAATAAACGAGTTAATTCTAGAGCATTCCAAGTCGGAGATTGGGTGTTGAGAAAAGTCTTTCAAAACACTCAGGAGCTAAATGCAGGCAAACTCGGAGCAAATTGGGAAGGCCCCTACCAGATCACCAAAATCGTAGGGCAAGGCGCATACGAGTTAGAGTCATATGATGGCAAGACAGTGCCCAGAAGCTGGAACGCGATGAATTTGAAGCTCTATCATTTCTAAGCAAGGTACATATTTATAACATTGCTTCTACATTCTTACACGATATTCGACTCTATTACATTGCGGCTTTACACAAGCCTTGACACACACAGTTCTACAAAAAACTAACAAGGGACGCCTTGTGACGTTACAGGCCAAAGACAAAGGGCCCAAGCCTTACAAACAGGCAACAAGTGCACACAAATTGACTAGTCAAGAAAACCAGATGCACGAGGCGAACGAGACGAACAAGAGTTTTTCATACAAAGAAGCTCTTTATTCATTTACTTGTACAATCAGTCATTATTAATACAAGTTACGACTTTTCCTTACATCTTCGCCCTCATAAGTTGCATCCTATACAATAAGCGCTATACAAATTATACTGAGATCTCTACACTAAACTAAAGTCTTCTGATGGGCTCTTACGCCTTCCTCTTAACTCTGAACCTGCAAAACAAACGCAGACAAAACAAAGACAAGTACGCATAATAGTGATAAATAAAAATAGGCCCCAAAAAGCATAGGGCAAGCAGTCAGAAGGCCCTAAACTAGCGGCCAAAACACTTAGAGTTTTTTACAAAACAACCCCAAAATGCATAAGGGGTAGAACGAGTTTAAACACCCCAACATCTGGGGGATAGGATAAAAAGTCTTTAAAACACAAACAAGTTTAGGCTTCAGGAACCTTCGGGGAGTCCTTCTCCGACGCTTCCACCTGGGCAACCTCCTGCGCCACTTTTACAATGTCGTCCATGGGAGAAGGGTTCTTCATCGCTTTAGCCGCATCTGGAAACATAGACATAAATTCCGCCCTTTCCTTTGCGACGTCCCAGCCAGCAGATTTCCCAGCAAAGTGCTCCTCCATCGTCTCCACTCGAGCCTTGATGGAGTAGAAGTCAGCAGACTCTTCAATCTCATTTGCGGCGGTGGATTTCTTCTGCTCGTTCTCAAGCTCTTCTTGGTAAACTTGAGACTCTTGCTTAGCCATCTTCAGCTCCTCTTGTAACTCGGCGACCCTTGATTCCAGTGACGCCTTCTCCCCAGACAACAGAGAGGACTTGTTCTTCTCGTTTAGTAAATTCATGTTGCAGGTGGACAGCTGGTCAGGTAAGTCTTTGAACTTGTCAAAGGCGGCAAAAGAAACTTGAAGGCCCTACGAAAAGACATCAACGTGTTACGATTTAGAGTAGGAGAGAGTCAGGTAACACGTTAAAACTTGTATTCAACTTATACCTGCCACTGAGCGGCGACGATTTCGCCAAACAACTCGGAGTAAGAAGGCTGGGGGTGCGGACGCCCGGAGAAGCAATCGACTTTGAGAGGGGCCAAGGAGTGGAGGCACTTTACCGGATCCATATCCGGCGACATCATGGTTCTGGGAAGATCAGTCATCTTGACGCCCGAATCCTTCTTCAACATAGCAGACTTCTTGATCTCTGGAGCCTTAGGGGGGAGCGAGATTGCGGTCTCAGTGTCCGCACTGGAAGCGGTCTCGGCCTTCCTCTTCTTTCGCGCCTACAGGCGCTCAGCAGTGGTAAGCGAAGCCGTGGAACGCGTAGCTCTGGAACCTACGACGTAAAAGCAAAAACGCGTCAAACAAACACGCAAATATAGAAAAAACGCGAAAAGAAAGAAACATGCAAGTGCAAAAACATTTACTTGACATTTCAATCTCGTCGGATTCTGTTGACGATGAGGATCCAAGAACCGGATACGATCTATCCTCGGCAGAGACGGCTTCAATCTGGGAAGCGATCACTATAGAACCCTTGCGCGGAACTGGTGAGGCGATTTCTTCTGCAGAGAATAACGATAGACAAGTTAGGATTTGAGCTAGAAAAAACAAAGGAAGGGAAAAACACTACCTATGAGCCTCCAACGACTTCGCAAGAAGGACGTGTCGCCCCTAAGAGATGAGATCTTCACAAAAAAAAACTTATCCGCCCAACCACGGTCGGATTTCGAGATGTTAAAAACGAAATCAGATTTCGTGCGCAGAGTCTTGAGTGTGATCCGCCCCGGACCGCCTTTGGAAACGCGATAATTCACAAAAAAATCCTCGCTTTGAAAAGCAATACCCTGCTTGGAACACAGACGCTCTACAGAGAGCAAGATTCTCCATACTTGGGGAAGGAGTTGTCCCGGGGAGACACCAAGCTTGTTTAGAAAATCGGTTACAAGAGGAGAAAAAGGGAAACGATGGCCGATGCGAAAAGGGTATTCATGAAAACACACCCAATCATTTGCATATGAATCAGCAAAGACCCCATCAGAAGGTAGCAAGATTTCGGCGTTGGAAGGAAAGCCCACGGAAGCGGCAAACTCCCATGGGGCTTCAGAGGAAGAATTCCTCTGGTAAACGCCAGTAAGAAGTTTTAAAGAAGAGAAAGAAGGGGGCGAAGCAGTTTCTTTGCAAGAAGAAGCCATTGAAGAAATTTCAGAAAACAAAGAGAAGGGGAAGAAGGAAAATCGTACCTTGGAAGAAAATAGGGCAGGTGAAGTTGCAGGCCATCATCACGCTTCTTAAATAGGGATTGATGGGACATGACGCCATCACGCTACAACTTCCCAAAACGAATTCGAAATTCAAAAACCCTAAGGAAACCGCTCGCGGGAAGTTTCCTGGGCTTTTTGAGGGGGTATTGTTGGGCCGTCCAAATCCTGAGCCCACGAACGTAATGAGCAAAGGCCCACGAATGAATTCGCCAACGGCTAATAGATTGAGCCCGTGGATTTCGCCTCTTCACAAGTAACGGGCGCTGACTGTAGCAAGGCGGAAATCTCTGCAATAACTCCTCACGCGCTATCTCCGGGATTATGGACGACGCCAGCTAACGGCTCAATTAGGGGAGAATCCGAATATAAAAGGAAGGAGGTGGCTGGAAGAAGGACACATAATATTGGGCACTCACAATCTCTCAAGCAATACTTGCCATTCTCGCCTCATTCTCATCGATCATAATCTCTTTGTTTTTAGGAATCTTTTGTACTCAAGCCCTATCAATTGTATCCAGAAGCAACATCCAAGAGATCAATACAATTAGCATTACAATTCTCGCCATTTTTTCCGTTTTCTTTACATATAATTTCTGCTATTATTCTCTGTTTATCGAATCTAACACGTCGTGACGACTTTGTGACTAGGAGTCCCTCTTTGTAGCGAAGTAACGTGTTTACACAGTTAATTCGCTCCAAAACAATCGAATCGTCCTAATTTTTTTTACTTAAGGTCTAACTCCAAATTAATTATGTAACTCAAATAAACACTCAGACAGGTTTAGTTTGAAATCCAAATAGACACGACTTATTATGTTATAATACTTATAAAATATTATATATCAATCAAATATAATACAATAACAAATCTAATTAATAGTTTGAACTGACCAAAACCTATACGATGACCTGTGTTGTCATAACTCGATCTTATTGCTCATATATGTTATCGATTAATCAAAACCTATTCCCAAACCAAAAATCCCAAAGGAACGATCCGAATTCGATTGAACCAACCTGTCATGACAATGCAATGAATTACAATTTACTCATTTTTCCCCTCACTTCACTTCTAAATCCATTGTGAGGTGATCACAATTCTTCCGTCGACTCTTTGGTCTGTACAAAACATTGACTTAACAAAATAGGTTTGGTCGAAATCAGTAATGATCGATCTTTTTCATGAAATTCATGTCGGTCAAAGTGCTCCGGTTGTAAAGATGTTCCACTATGACAATTTGCGCTAGTTTTTTTCTTTTCTCATTTGATGGTGTTTATGTCGCATATTTTTCCTCAAAACTTTATCACATTGTTTAAACACCACTAAAAATGAAATCTTAAACAATTTCATTTATAAGAGAAACTTTACTTGGCTTTGAAAACAGAGAAAAAAAAATAAAGACGGGCACTACCATAACCACCATAGCCACCACACAATTTTATAAAAGTACTTTATGGTAGAATTTTTAAAACTAAGTACATATTTAAACAAAAACGATTAAAAAAAAGAAGCGAGTTGGTTAAAAGATTTAAGTAATTCTACGCCGCCTAGATCGGGCTCTTGATCTCCTCCAACTTCTCCCAACGACCAAGTCGATCTTGGTCGCCAAGAAATTAAAGAATCCCTAAATCACAAATTCACAATTGTACACTCGATCTAGTGGGAGACAATGCATGGGACTTTGGCCTTCGCTTTTTTATCATGTTTTCTCCTTTCTTTCCACCACGTGCATTTCGTATCAATGTTTAATTCCATAACATTTAGCTAGAATAACACTCTTTAAGCCTAGCTACAAGCATGCTCACGACTATAATTTTATCGACCATAAAACTTCAACATGTATTAGATCGGGTCCGATTTCATGATCGTTTCGGGTTTCGATTCAGCTAGCAAGTCTACATACCGTGCAAGTACGGTGTTACTCTAGCACATTTGGCCTAATGACCTCTAGACAATTCGGCTTAGCCATTCCTAAAGGCGTCTCGGACATGGACGAAGTTCTCATTCAAGTCGGATTAGCCATCCTTGAATTGTAAGGTGTATTATGTGGCAACTAGCTAGGTCGGTCGAGCAGGATAGTAAAACTTGTATAGAAAACACAAACATGTTCCTTTAAATTAATAGTACGTACATTCTCCGTATCACTTAGCTTATTCATTTGCCTTTGCATAATACGCCCCTTAACCCAAAGAAAGGATGATTGATTACTCGGTTGTCATAGGCAGTCAAACGTACGTGGAAACTGGAAACACGTACAAACCTCTTAATTATGAAGGCACTTACGTTTACGTACCCTATAAATATTGGCCAAAATATGAAAGAGGCAGCCCTTACTTAATCTGTGCACCAAATCCATTCAATGCGATCTTGTACTCGATCAGAGCAAACATTAAATCAACTACATATTCACTTAATTTAGCTACAAAGCATGTTTATCAAGTATCCTTTTCGATCATGTTATTGATATCAATTATCTAGCTCATCAATTGCTTAGAAACCCTTGAAAGTGTTTATTTCATTATCGAATTATGCGAAATGGACATTAAAAACATTATCCCGTGCTATGTACAGGTTAGATAAGGATATTAAATACATTATCCAGGTTAATTAATTAACAAACCAAGGCTAATGACAGTTGACCAGTCCGTTTCTTCTAACGCCGTTAATCTCAAACGTTAATCATGCGATAGTGTGGCCCACTGGCGGGTCCAGAATTCGATGTGGACGTCAAGATCGTTGATTATTACTTGATGCTTCCACTCAGCGTGGGCCCGACACCAATTATTTATCCAGTGAAAATTGCCCTTAAACTGTAAAAAAAATAAAAATTCACATTTTTAGTAATAAAAAAAACATTTTGTTGGCCGTAAAACAGGAGCATAATTCAGATAAATCATGTGAAATTCACGCACCCGTGTGGGGAAGTCTTGGGAAAAAATGTTGACCAGTCGAGTGGGTTGGTTGTGGGCCTGTCTAATTTTTCATCCTCATCCTTTTTCCCCATCGTCTGCCACGCCATCATCCTCTACACAGAGCGGTTGCTGTGAGACTGCCACGTGCTGGATGGACGCTGATCACAGCCGTTGATCCTGGTTGCATTTTTAAGAAGGAAAAAAAAAGAGATGACTATCCAATCGTTCGATTTAAGAAAAGTTTTATTCTATTTTAAACGCTTTTTTTGAGTGGAGGAGAGAAGCGCAAAATTTTAGACGTGATGGTCCAATGAGAGGTGAAAAAACTAAAGTGGAAAATTTGGAATTTTTTTTTATGTTTTTTTTACTGCAAATGGTTATAATAAGGTAATTACTTGCATAAATACTTTGGACGTTGATTTGATTAGCAAAAGTAATACTCCACTGCCATAAGCTCAGTCAAAAATTAGTTGCCTTGTTGATACGGCATGTCTATCTGTTCTCATTGTACACGAATCGTTCTGTATTTGTTCTGTATTTAGGTGTACTTGTAGAACATAAACTTGCTTATTATCCACAGACAATGAAAGACTAACCTTGTCGAATCAGCTTTCTTTCCCACGCAATTACCTGTATTAACAATTTACTAAACAAGGTAAGTTCTTGTAGTGGTGTTACTGGACAATCTACACATTCGTACATGGTGTTGGTTCACATTGGTGGACTATTAATGTTAAAATACTTCGATCCGAACATTTAAGACCAATTTACAAAAGTGTCCTTGGGTCGGTCTATCGTTAGTTAAAAAAGGGGGGGGGGGGGGAATTTTTAACCAATTCGATGATTTCAAGCTGGTTTAAATCGGTCAAACAGTCTATTTAACGATTCATCATTTTGTCAAACCTTACTCTAAATCTTTACCGAGACGAACCGTCAATTTCAATTCTGATACGATTATCGTCAAGGGTTAAAACGGCTTGAGCTAACCCGGTTCCTATCCGATTTAGGGTTAAAACGAATCGGACATGCCTCAACTCGCACTCAAGAAGCTCTATCAACCTAACGAAGAAAGCTATAAACAAAACAAAACATTTACCATCAATTTATAAAGTAAAAAGAGCCGTCCTCCACAAACGTGGCCTCTTAACCAGCAGTAAAAAATAAGCAAAGGAAAGCAACACGCGCCATGTGCAGTCGCGTGGCCGCGATCCACGAAACCAGATCTGCGAAGCCAGCGCATCGTGGGCCCACAAGCCACTTTCATTCTCCATTAAAAATCATTTCCCGTCCCATTTTTTTAATGCGGGAAAATCACATCCAAAAAAACCGAAGCCCACCGGAACCAGAAGTATTGATTAAAATAAAATTATACAGTATTAATAAAAAAAGGTACGACCCCAAGATGGGCTCGACCCCAAATGGGCCGTCTGCTTCACGCATGAGCTGTACCACATCCCCATGGGGCCCACCCACCCCCACAACTTACACTCGCTGAGAAAGGAAGAAAGCATCTTTCTAGCATTGCGGTGTAGCCACGGCTCCCCACCTCTGCTGCTACAACCAGATGCCTTTTCCTCTGAATAAAATATCTTCTTAATCAATTGACAAAACAACTAACCTGAGTATTTATTACGGTTAATCACGTTTAACATTCTACAATTTTCACTAAACTACCGTATACGTATAATACCAGTAGAATTGTTGTAATGTTAATCTACAGCTGTGCAGCTTACCGCTAACATACGTGCTTCTTTTTTTACGGTCTTGCATTTGGCTCAGGTTTCGGCGGTTTGCTCATGTAATGACAACATTCAATGAGTCTAGCATCTATACGCTTAAAATTTACTTAACCTAAATTTTCTTATTCACATGCAGGTAATATTTTTTATTCTCTAAAATGAAGTTTTTGTAGCTTGTAAGCCCCCGTGAGTTGAACAACTATTACACATCAATTGTACACAAAATTTTAGATAAATAAAATACATTTGTGTTTACGAGTTATTTTGTGCAGTTTAGGGTTATAATTTATAAATAATCCTTTGTACTAAAGAAAAAAACGAATCTCAATTATTACACATTAAAAAATACTAAAATAAAATGTCATAGAAATGGCCCCCTATCGTTCTTCCTTATCCCTTCAGCAGGCTTCAGGTTCCCAGCAGCTCTGTTTCCTTTCTTTCCCTCTCTCTCACATCTAAAATCTCATCCCATTTCCTCCTCCATTGGAGCTCACGCCACCCCACGGCCCATCACGAGCTCCCCTCACCCCTTCACCTGCTTCGATCTCCGCTGTTATCAGACCTAAAGATTCAATTTTGATTGCACCGCACCAAGCAACATATATATTATAAACAACCCCCCTGAATCTCAATTTAAACCCATTCACAACCAACCAACCCCAACAATCCCTCACCTTCAATCCCTCAACCTTTCAATCCAATCGGTTTCCTTTTTCACTTTGAGATTGAGTGTTCCCCCAAAATCAGCGATGAAGCGAGAGTACCAAGAAATCAGCGGCGGTCAACGCCCTCAGCAAACCTCAGGCTCCGACATGGCCGCCGCCTCCTCCTCCAAGCTCTGGATGGACGACGACGACGAGCTCCTGGCCGTCATGGGCTACAAGGTCAAACAATCCGACATGGCCGACGTGGCCCTCAAGATCGAGCAGCTGGACATGGCCATGGGCGCCGTCCAAGACGATTGGATGTCCCAGCTCTCCGACACCGTCCACTACAACCCCTCCGACCTCTCCGGCTGGCTCGAATCCATGCTCACCGAGCTCAATCCGGCCCCTCCCTCAAGTTTCCCCACCACAATCACAAACCCTAGCTCCGCCCCAATCATCTACGAAGACAACTCCGAATACGACCTCCGCGCAATCCCAGGAATGGCCGCCTACAGGCCGCCCTCCCCACAGATCCAATCGCAAGCCTCCACCACCAACAAGCGGATCAAACACGAGCCACGGAGCCCGGCCTCGTGGCCGTCGACCCCGTCGTCGGAGGTCTCCCGTCCGGTGGTGGTCGTGGACTCCCAGCAGGCCGGCGTCCGCCTCGTCCACACGCTCATGGCGTGCGCGGAGGCTGTCGAAACCGACAACCTCACGCTCGCGGACGCGCTCGTGAAACAGATCGGCCACCTGGCGGTGTCTCAAGCCGGAGCGATGCGGAAAGTCGCGACCTACTTCGCCGAAGCCCTAGCTCGCCGGATCTACAAGATCCGGCCCCAATCCTCCCCCTCCGACGCCTCCTACTCCAACGTCCTCCAGACTCACTTCTACGAGTCCACCCCCTACCTCAAGTTCGCCCACTTCACCGCCAATCAGGCCATCCTCGAGGCCTTCAACGGCGCCGGGTTCGTCCACGTCATCGATTTCAGCATCAACCAAGGGATGCAATGGCCGGCGTTGTTACAAGCCCTCGCCCTCCGCCCCGGCGGGCCCCCCGTGTTCCGCCTCACCGGAATCGGGCCTCCGCAGCCCGACAACTCGGACGCGCTACAACAGGTCGGGTGGAAGCTCGCCCGGTTCGCGGAGACGATCGGGATCGAGTTTCATTACAGGGGGTTTGTGTGTGAGAGTTTGACGGATCTTGAACCGGAGCTGCTGAATATTAATAAGACCGGACCGGAGTCGGAGGTCGTGGCGGTCAACACGGTCCTCGAGCTCCACCCGCTCCTGGCTCGCCAGGGCTCCATCGAGAAGGTGCTCGAGAACGTCAAAGGGATGAACCCCAAGATTGTGACGATCGTTGAGCAGGAGGCGAGCCACAACGGACCGGTTTTCGTGGACCGGTTCAACGAGGCGCTTCATTATTACTCCACGATGTTTGACTCGCTCGAGACCGGGGCCGGCGGAGGCGAGGCTGGTGCGGCCGGAGCCGGATCCGCGCATGACGTGGCCATGTCGGCGGTGTATCTGGGCCGTCAGATCTGTAACGTGGTGGCGTGTGAGGGGGTGGACCGGGTCGAGAGGCACGAGTCGTTGGGTCAGTGGCGGGCGAGATTGGAGTCGGCCGGGTTCGACCCGGTTCACCTCGGGTCGAACGCTTTCAAGCAGGCGAGTATGTTGCTAGCGCTTTTCGCAGACGGAGATGGGTACGAGGTGGAGGAGAGTCATGGGTGTTTGATGCTCGGGTGGCACAAGCGTCCGCTCATCACCACGTCGGCGTGGCGGATCTCTGGTGGAGTTGGCCTGAACCGGAGCTGAGTTGGGCCTGAGTTGTGGTGTCTAGTATAGTTTTCTGTGGTCGTTCAGTATGGGGTTTCCATGATGTAAATTAGCCGAGTGTTCGGGAACAGATTTTGAAGTGGAGATGATGATGATGAAGATGAAGATGAAGTTTTCTTGTGTTTGTTACCCCATGTTTAATGTGCTTTTTTTTTCTTCAGCATCTTTCAGATGAAGATGACGGTGAACTCTTTGTGTATTAATGGACGTTTACATGTTAATCCTGTGTTCTTGAAATTTCAAGGAGGAGGTTTACCAGAGGGTCTGATGATGAAGGTCTCACAATATGTAATATTGGTTTGTGATGTATGAATAAAAACTGCTTAGAATTTTCACTGCATTTCTTGGACATGATGAATCTGCTCTTAATTATATCAACTAGTTTGGTTTAAGTTGCAGGAAAGGATCAAAAGCTTTGAAGTTGACAATGGAAGGAGTATTATTGTGTTACTAAAATATAGTAGTACTCGTAATTGCTAGAGCGCAGCTTTTGTTGATTATTCATGAAGAGGATGATTCAGATTTCAGACTTTGAACTTCCTTTTTCCTCTCTACACATAGCTTCTCCTTTTAGGTACTTTTGGGGTTTATTTAAAATATCTAGCTTTTCTTTTTGTGTCTAAATAGTGATAATCTTATGTAAAATTTGGATATTATGAAATGGGTTTGTTAGGGATAAGCTTAGTCTTAGTGGGTCACTTCTAGTTTAAGTAAAACGAATCTTAAGTTTCATTAAAAGGGTCATTTATTGATTTACTCAAGTCTTACACGTACGTGTTATAGTGCCTTCTTTTAGTATAATGTGTAGCTTATAAACTCATTCTATAAATTGAGAGTTTTCACGATTTCACTAGATTAATTAGATCAGAGGTAGTAGGATGGTCCTTGGCGTCATTGCCAAAGAAGACTTCATTAATTGTAATTAAGTGAAATGTGGATCTCTAATTAGAGTGATTTGATATTTAGGGTAAGTTTAATTGAAGTGGCTCTTGCCACAAATGAAGGGACAACTATTCTCACATTTGTGATTAGTGGCTCTTCTCCTTTGTATTGACTCCTCGTGCGTGCTGACGAGATTTCAGGCAGCTCTTGATGTGAAAACCCAATCTAACCACTAAAGATTGCATAGAAAAAGATTTAAGATTTTAAAATAACAAGAGCTAGCTTCAATGGTTGAGCTGGGTCATATTATCACATGGGCTAATTAACTAGAATGTCTTAGAAATAAGTCACGAGAAAATTCTCTTAATAAAGTCAATATCATTCGACCTTACGAAATTCACATAAATTAAAGCAAAAACTAAAACTTACTCCGTACTAGCTATTTAATACTTGAATATTATACAGTAGTAGAAATTCGGAGGAATCTGTTGGATAATATTTTGCATAATTACCATGTAATTGGCTTGTAATTGATTTCCTTAATAAGGATGAAATTAATAAAAATACGAAAAAATCATTTGAATATGAAATTTTATTTATAATTTAGTTTAATATATAGAATCGTTGTTCATGAGTTTTTAATATTCGATAATTTAGCATAAGTTTGGAGTATAATATCTTATTTTACAATATTCGATATTTTTTCATCAACAGCATATTACTAGAGTTAAGTTATTTGTGTAAGTTCTACTAAACATCCTTAAACTTAATTAAAATTTACATCACTGATACACGAAATTTTGGCCACAAAATACATTTTTTTTTTGATAGAACACAAAATACATTTTAAGCAAACGTTGTCTAACTTCTAAGTTTTTTTTATAGCATGATAAGTACACCACAGCTCTTTGCTAAAGTGTTTTATTACGAGGTTAATCGAATCATTAGAAAGAAAAAAGTTGTATTAATTCTATCATTCTGCTCACTTTTTGAAAATATGGGTGCAAGTGCATGTATTATATATCCCAACATGAATGTATCATACGTGGTACGTGTAACCTAATTTTAGATCAAATATATAATATGTGTATTATGTGACATTTAATCTCTCACCTTCCACTCCATAACTAACTTGTCACTTAATATTAATAATTTAATTCCACAATAGTTCATTTACTAAAGACAACTACATTATAATAAGCACAATCGATCTATTTGCACCTAATTTTTTGAAGAGAAACACAAAGCTTGTCGAAAGGCATTTGTTCCTTGTACGAAATTCTCACTTGCATTATCTTGCACGGTACAAATTATATACTTCTCCTACTGAAAAATTCCCACAATTTAAGTGGAAAAGGACTTTTTATCACTCATGAAATTCCACAGACCAAGTGCAAAATAGCAGTAAAAACCTATTAATATACTTTGCACCTAATTTCTCCTTTTCAACTCACACAAGGTCCGAAGTTATCGGTGCAACCAGAAACAAATAGTTATGAAAACTCTTACGAGTCAATGGATTAAGGGTCGTGCATATACTTTAACGAGGCAATTTAGTCTCAAAGTTTAGATGGATGATATAATGTTTCTCAATACTAACTTATTCATTTATTCTGAACGAAAAAATGTATTAATTGTATGAATTCATTTTGAACACTTACTATGGACCAATATCGGTGGTCCAATCGAGTTGATTTTAATGTCGACTATGGTCTATGGCCCAACATCTGTGTGGATACACATCATGTCATTTCATTGTCAATGACAATAATAAATATTCGAAAATTTTATAGTTTCTCTAATAATATTTTCCATACAAGGTAAATTCTAGATCACTTGAATATTACTCACACCACGGAGTCTTCGTAGGCCTATACAAAACTAGGACCGAGTCGAACTCGACAGTCGACATAACAACTCGGCAGCAAAATTGGGTAAGACGGGTCGGGCAAGTCATCACGGACTTGTTAAACCGGTCAAAATTATAGTCGAAATCTTCAATATAATTTTGAACCTCTTAGTTTGTGGTTATCCATAAGATAAGTATGATTATTTTCATATTCTTTATTGATAAAATTGATAAGTGACATGGAGAAAGAATAATCAAACACCATAAAAAGGGAAAAAAAAGAGTCGCAAGAATACACACCAAGTTATAGTAGTAGTAAATAAGTCAAAAAGTTAAAAGATTTGAGAATATATACAAAGTTAAGTATATTTAGAATATTAATGCAATGCTGGTATGCATAGAAGAAAAAGATGGGTACGTAGCAATTGAATTATCAAAGGATGTGACACCATTTGAATTGGGGTCAAATCTAGTGGTGATGGTGAATGCAAAGTGATAATGTATGTAATGCATTGAACTAGCCAGGCATAGTGTAAAATTGACAAGAGGAAATGCAAAAGAGAGGCGTGTCAAAGCTAACGGTTGTAGTTCTTATGATCCCCACCACCCACTAGTTGTTGTTGACACAATAAGGAGACATAATAAACCCCACCGTTATTTTTCTTTCTTATAATATCATGATCACATTATTGACACCTTTATTTGCTGTAATTTTAATGATTTTTCCAATTCGAGATTTGACAAATTAGCTGTGTTTTTAGTTTAGAGTCTTTAGACTAAGTATATTTTTCAACTTAACTTGCAACTAAATCCGTTAGGTAGACAATTGATTTAAATATTGTGCTTATGGTGCAGCTAGGACTGAGCATTGAACTGAACCGAGATTGAAGTTGTTTGGTCGATCCTCAATTTAATAATTTATAAGGTTTCAGTTTATCTTCGTTCAATTATCCCAAAGAGAAACCTGATATGTATCGAAAAACAAATAAAAATGATTTTTTTCGATTCACCAAATTCTATAATTTCGGTTTAGGTTGTTTTGAATTTATTATATTGTTTTTACATTTGAGGGACTTCCTTAGAAGATAGAGGCACATTAATTCTATGTATTTCCTATAGTCTGACCTAAGTTAATTTGGCCACTTTTTTTGTTTCTTTATTTTTAGGGTTTCGTTTTGCAGTTTGTCTATTAGGCTTCATTTCGCTCGATATAATATTATGTGTGTTCACTTAAGACTTAGTTTTAGTCACAACTAGAGCTTGATTTTGCGGCTCTTAGCTTGTTGCCCGAGACGCTATACACGTGCGTTAGTCGATTAGTCCCTACTTATCGGCAATTGCGCCATACGGACCTAAACCTTGACTATCAAAGTTTCTCAGCCTCTCATTCTCCATCAATCTATCGAAAAATTGGTGCATGTGAACAAGAGCGGTAAAAACTATCAGCATCAAATGTGAAACTAAAGCAAGTCACAAGACAAGGTTGTACGTACGTCCCTTAAATAACTCGTACCCTTATCTTCTTGTTTCTCTCGATATGCAAATCTGACCTGAAAAAATCAAGTGCAAGCTTTTATTTAGCATGTTGTGCTTATTCTACGTAATTTGACGGCCTATCATGAGGTGCATGCAAAACACGAGGCCGGTAGATTTTGCACACCGTTCAACTCCACTAGGAAAGATCCGTGCACTACAACACTATCGAATGCTTATTGGGCTTCGTTCGCCCCATTTCCATTTCCCTCACTTGCAATCGGCCCATATTTCACTCTGAAACTGACATTGGCCCAACTTCCTTGAGGTTTCTTGAGGTCGTTATTTTAAACCTTCATTCATCATATGGTTGTAAGCTCTAGCCTTAGCTTCCAAGCAATAATCCTTTGCATTCACCATGTTGTGCTTATCGGGTGAGGTTTTTGGTAAAGCATATCGGGGCCACCTATGATGAATGAAGGCCGGGAGATCCATACAACATGGAGATCCATACAAACATGAGCTCGACGATCCTTATGTTGATATATGGATGATGAATGGATACGGGGTTCCAAAATCCTGGACAAGGATTCATTCGTGTAAGTGCGAGTCCGATGGCATACTCCAGGATTTTCTAGGCCAGTCCTTCTCGAGGGATTGTCGTGGTGGTGTGACTATTGAGAGCATGCTCTTCCAAGTTAAACTGGGCATGTTACTCGAGTATGCTCGTTTTGGTCATATCGTTCAAACACGGTCTATTACCAAGGGGACCCTTGAACAACATTGTTCTTGTAATGGGTTTTGGGGTGGGTGGTCACCTCTTCATCGTAGTAAGAACTTCAACAATGCTTGGGATTGTTTGAAAACTATAGATGTTGGTTATGACCGCTCTTTGGTGTGCTGGAAAACTATAGGGTTAGCGGATAACCTAGAGCCCGTCACCCTAGCTCCATTAAGATGGTAATGAAAGATAGTATCAATAGATCACCGGTTCGACTCTTATGGGCGGTATCCTCAACCAAAAAAGGTAACCGTTGTAGTGAATAACTGAACATGTTTGTAACTTATCTGAAATTTTGGTTCATTGCTACAATCACCACAAAAATTGAATTACTTTGTGCAATTTTGTTGGCCTTCTTCAACGTTCAAACGGCCATAATGTGTATATACATCAATTGGAAGCTGCGGTGATATATATTAATATTAGCCAGAAGCTTCCCACCGGCTATAAGAAGATGGTCCCATATACTGTAAAACACAATCTGCACCACACAGAATTGTAGTCCATGGTTCATGCACATGATTGCATTCTTCTCGAATTTGTCTCTGTTATAAATTTGTACTACTTATCGTAAATGTGGTGGCCAACCCAAATATGTTTACTTGATCCTAATTAACCAACCACTAAACCCAGTTATGGGTACCGAATCCTAATTCTGCAACCACTAATGATTATTATAGCTCATGCCTTCAAAACTGGATCATCCGATCATAGCTATTTTTTTTATGTGATACAATTAATTTGCTGGCTAGTTGGGAGCCTAATCATACATAATCTTCCACTTGATTCAAAAGTTATTCGATTAAGCTTGTTTTTAAATCCAACTCATAGTTGGATTTTTTTTCAATCATAAGGATATTAATATACGTTATAGGGTTCATTAGATAAGTTATGTTCTTTTGAATTTTCATTGAGGAAAGTCTAGCTAGTACTTGCCCCATAAGATTTTAAAAGGTTATGCTACTCGTTTGTCTTTAGTTGTTGCTTTATTTCCCTTAACAACGAAGATCCAACCACTTCTTTGTTTTGTGTTGGATCACCATTAAGATTAAGATGTAGTAATTATTTATGTTTAAAAAAGTTATGTATGTTTGTATATAAAAGGCACTTATAGTATATAAGATCATGTAAATATCACATAATACACTCATTCTCGATCACCCGGCCTAAAGCACCTCCAATATGCATGAGAAAAGAAACACACGTTAAAACATAGTAACATGATTATCCATAATGCTTACTAAGCTAGACCTGTGTTTATTCATATTGCCAACTTCAACCCTTTCTATTTACATTTGCCCTAAAGACCCTTGGAGCCCGGGACGTCGGTCCACCTCAGCTCAAGCTCAATTTCGCCCCGTTCAACGTTCCTTAGACGAAGAAACATGCTTTGAACAACCTCTCCATCGAGCCACACCACGTTGCTCTCCTCGGCCAAGCAATTTTCCCTGCTCGGCTTGACCCGAGTTATGATGGTTTCATTCGGGATGCCCTTCGGATCCATCTTAACCGCCTCTAAGAACGGCTTGATGTCGAACTCAGCATCTCCCATCTTGTCGTCGAACGAGAAGGTGTCTTTGTCATACACGAACTACGATGGAGACATAAAAGGATACGTGTATGAAGGGTTAGAATTAATCAAATTGAGCCATGTTAATTGTCAAGTGTAAACAAATTGCACGTTTGAAGTACTTGTTATGTTACATGTCATGTCAAATTCCAACGGTGGAAATTAAAGCTCTTCCAATAGCTAAAGTCCAACCGCGCCTTAGATTTAACATACTCCCTCCGTCCTCGATAACTTATCCGTCATTCCTTTTCGGTTGTCCCCAAAACTTTGTCCACCCCCATTTCTTTCCATTTATATCACTTCTTTTTTACACTCATTATCCAACTTTCTCCTCAACTTTATCACTTTTTTCAATAAAATTACAAAACTATCCCCACTCTTTTCACATCACCTATCAACTTTATTATCCTTTTCATCAACTTTATCCCTTTTTTCACATCACCTATCAAACTTTATCACTTTTTTCACATCATCTATCAAACTTTACCACTTTCATTAATCCGCGTGCAAATCTACTTTACAAACAAGTTATCGGGGACGGAGGGAGTATAAGCTTAACGTAGGGTTTAATCCTAAAATCAATTGATAATACTAAAGATTAGCCCCTAAAACTTAGTACATATACTAGACGTTTTTTTATCTGCAAATTTGCGATATGATAACCTATATTCCTTTACACTGTTCCCTACATGATTAAAGAGTAAAGACAGGCTCCCGTGAAAAAAGGGCTAGTTTTGATGACCCGAATTGTGAGAACGTGCATGATTAAAGAGTAAAGACAACTCTTTGTTGTTCATCAACACTATCCTTAAATTCCGGGAATGAAGCTCAATTCATGTACGTATCATATGAATAAAGAAAAATAAGTTGGTTTAACTAATCTCAAGCTCATATGGATTTAGATGACCAACTTGGAATGTTTGGATCAATGTAATATTTCTTACAAATTTTCTAACTTCCTAGATGGTAAATTACGAACCTAGCATTAATGGGTTGCTACACAATCATTTTTTTTTTGACTAAACAATTTGTGATCGAAAGTTTCTTTGACAAATAAGAGGAAGTTTGAATTATGAAGCTGTAAAATTTGGACAACAACAAACATTTTGGTAAAATTTCACGGTCAAAATGTAGACATACAAGTTTGATAGGCTGATTTGGATCAGTAATGCAGAGAGTTAGATCATCGTTCCACTCCGGATTCAGATTCTTCTTCACCACCCTAGTCTTCAGCTTCTGCAATCACAAATTGATTATGATGAAGAACAAATAACACCATTGAATATATAGCCACTTGTTTTCAGTTTCCTCCAATTTTAGTCAAACAACATATTTTTTCCTGTTGCTGACATAAGAAAATGTGGGTGACAATTAAAACCCACCAATGACAATTTAAATTGAAAGATCTGAAAAGGAAAGGGATCACCCAAAATAAATCAAGTGATTTACAGTAACTTGAATTTTCATTTATTAAAAAATTTAAAGAAAAAAAAAAGGCAGAATCATATGAAGAACAAAAAAGTCAGCAAATTAAAGGCGCAGATATTTGCTGTTTATGCGGGATTTTATTGCAAAAGCAGGCCCAAAAAACTCTCGAGTTAAAGTTTTTAACGCTGATGAAGATGAAGAAAGGTAAATTAAGGACCTGTTTGGCTAAACGGAGGATGACATAAGGATCACTGGTGTTGACATCTCTGATCGCGAGGTTGATTCCTCTTTTGACTCGGATTCTGAGCAAGCCCATCATATTCTCCATCTGGGTTTTACTTGGAATTGGCAAAGATCTGAAGAGGAAGAAGGAATAAATGGTGGGGATCCAAACAGTGCACAAGGGAGCTATGGAGGAAAAAGAAGAAGATTGTAGGCACCACTAACTGCAGAGTCATGTGACAGAGATTGTCTTATATAGTGAAATGTGAATCCTTGGATTTACACATACGCTACTTTTATTTATTCTTAAAAGATTTTTCATAAAATAATGACATTATTTTTATTTATTCAAGACTTTTTTTTATAGACATTTTTGTTAGAAAGGGGCGACGGCCCAATTCTTAAACCCAACTCACAAGCTCATGAGGGTTGTTTAGCCCACTTGCAATCCTAATAATCTCCCCTCAATTGTGAATCCCTCCCAAGTCATAACCGATAATGGTGAACCCTCCCGGTCCTTATGCCGAACCATCGACTCTGATACCTCTTGTTAGAAGGGAGATAGACAATTGAGATTCCATCTCAAAACCAATTAATAACCCATATACTTATAAACGAGTTTGTTTTTATCCTCACTCTCGAGTAGGGATGCACATTTGCCCCGCGGGGATGGGGATCCGTGGGGACCCGCCCCGAATGGGGCGGGCATTCCCCGACTTAGTGGGGAGTGGGGCGGGGATGGGGATCGGGTTTTAATTCCCCGACGGGGATGGGGCGGGGACGGGGAATTCATTATCCGCCCCGTTTAGTACCCGACCCCGATATTAATAATATATTATTTTATATGACTATTTATTTTATACTAAAACTATAGTCTACATGTAAAATGTTATAAATTTTATTTTTTTATAATCTATATGTAAAATATTTTATTTTTTATATATATGTAAAATATTATAATTTTTTATATAATTTTAAATATTATAATTTTGCTTAGAATTTGAGGTAATTGTTAGAAATCCTAACGGTAAATAAGACTCTTCAATAAAAAAAAACCAATAAATGGGGACCCGTTAACATACCCAAACCCGATGGGTATTCCCCGCCCCGATCCCCACGGGGATTAGATGGGGATGGGGCGGGGATGGGGAAACAAACAGGTGGTGGGGATGGGGATGGGGAATGCATTATCCGCCCCGCCCCGGCCCCATGTGCATCCCTACTCTCGAGGGTAGAAGCACAATTGTAACCCTAACAATTTTTGTTTATCTTGAGATTTTAGTCTTCAAAAATAGGCTTATATTCGACTTAGTGTAGATTAAAAACACAACTTGTATGTCGCATGAATAAAGATTGTTGCATATGTATTGAACTGAAAACAAAAGTCTAGTTTTGAATAAAATGTACTCATAATATTGGGACAATTTACCAAAAAGTAATAGAAATTGAGAAATCAATATAAAATACTACTAAAATAGGGATGATCTAAGAGATTGGGATACAGCAGAGGATTAGTGGGTTCTTGTGACTATTTTACTTCGTCCACCGTCAATCACGCGTTTGAATGGAGTTTATTGAGATCGTTTGGACATATTATAAAGTTGTGACATATTTAGTAGTATTATTTATTTATTTGATTCATTTCATTTGGAACTAGGTCGAAATATGTTTAGAGTTGAATTATCTAATTTGGTAAGAAATTGGCCAAAGGAGTGAAAGGACCACACTATCAATAATATTTTCTATTATGTCATGCACGTAAATGCATTACTGATCCTTCGACCAAAAAAAAATGCATTACTGATCCTAGTCCTATGTATATATTGACTTGACTTCCGACCAAAAAAAAATATATATATTGACTTGACTTAAGACTTTTCTGAGTTCTAGGTTTTAATTACATGCTTTTGAACAATATACATTGCCCAAATAAACGATTTTTACTACTCTTCTTTTTAAAGGGAAAAAAATCACGATTTTTCTCTTCATGAATCATGATACTATATTACTACAGTATCATTTATTGTTTCTTACGTTAAACAAGTAATTTATTATCTACGCGCTTGAATTTAGATTTAGAGCTAATTAAGAAAGAAAAAATTATTGCCATTTACAATCTTTATATCTCACAGTCACAGGTCTTGTACGTGGTGGTGGAGTTGACTATTTCTTTTCATAAGGTACGTGGAATTTCGATCGATCTGCTAGTAAGCAATCTTTTTTTAATGGAGATGTCTAGAAGTGTGATGGGTCAGGTTTGATTGATATCATAATTGTTCGTATCATTGCAAATGAATTTTGAATTCCGTATTATTATAAGTAAGAGCAGTTCTAAAGTATATCATCAGTCCAAATACGAATATACAGCAATCCTTCAGTTCACAGTTTTACATTACATTCATCCAATTCTCAAACAAGACCATATTATGAATCAGTCAGCATCATCAGCTGAGAAGTCAGGCTCCGGCGGCTTGGGCGGTTTCATCAAGCCCGGCGAGCCCTTCGAAAGCCTCGTTCTGTGGACCCCGCGAAGAGCATTCGCAGCGAACTTCGACGCTAGCAGCGTTGCCCCAAGACTTGGGCTCTTCGGGGTCCCGGCCTCTTCCTCCTCCTCCTCTTTCCTCCTCTTCTCCATCAGCTTCCTCTTCAAATGCCGACGCCAAGCAGCCTGGATGAACCGAGCAGCCCATGCTCTCCATTGCTGCGAGTAAAACCGAAACGTGTGCTGGACTTGTCTGCTGTGTAACCGTCTAAACTGACCAGCCACAAACTTGAGCTCTTCAGCTTCGAGTGCAAAAGCCTCCACCTCGGTTACTGCTCTCACTGTTCGAGTGGAGGACGGGAGGTTTGAGCCGGACTTTGGGTCCAGAGCCCATGTTAGAAGCTCCTCGCCGCAGAAATCACCGTCTAAAAGCGTGGTTCGGTTTAGGAAGCCGCTCCTACCGCCATCAGTTGTCTCGCTCATTAGACGACCGCGTATGACAAAGAGCATTTCGTCTACTGGGTCGCCTTCTCGCACGAGGAATGTGCTTTCGGTGTATAGAGTTGGTTTTAGTCTCTCACATATTGCGTCCAGTAGTCTTTCATCCATGTTTTCAAATAGAGGAACCTGGTACAAGGACAGCACAAAAATGGTCAAGTTTGAATGCTAAGTATTTGCTATATGGACCATTCTAACTTGTGCCCTCGGAATTCAGGTAAGAAAGGTTGTTTTGTTAGTCTAAATCAGAATAATACAGAGAACCTTTTTTAAATATGAATTCTTACCCGCCTGACCAAAGCGAGACAAAGATGTCTCTTAATGTCCCTCCTAAGATCTTTTGGCAAGCCTCGGACCAAGTTATCTTCATCAACTCCGCGTGTTTCAAGCCATTTGTACTGATCATATCGTCTAACACGCTCCCTCAAATCTGGAGGAAGCAAACGATGATGCATCCATTGCTCTGAATCACGCCTCTTCACTCTCATCTCTTCAAGTCTAATAGTAAGAGACTGCAAATAAGTCTGAACAGAAAAGAACAATTTTGGGTTAATATCACATTCACCATTCAAAATGTCTTAGTACGGTTCTAAACATCTCAAATTCACAATACATTCCAAATTTCCAACTATACCTGCATATTTCCAATTAAGAGAGCAAAGAGAATGAGCCCAAATATCGCCAATGCGATAGAAAATATAACCTCTCCAGGAAACGTGCTGGTTTGAAGCCCTTGGCCTAGTGTACTGGGAAAAAAAGGTAAGGAAGCAACACGATTCGTAAAGGAAGTTTTCGAAAAAGAAAGAAAAAATCACTCAAAAAGATGGAAGGAAAATGAAGCTGTACCTCAAATTTTGCAGCCCCCACCATAGACAGTAACAGTACTTGGATATGAATTTAGTAGATGATGTAATGTTTGATTTTAAAGCCTGAGAGAAGATTCCGAAATCAAATGGTGGATTATCACCATCAGCTGTACATTCGGTATCAAGAACAGTCCCACTGATGTTCTTCCATGCTGGGTATCCATTCATTCCTGGCAAGTTTCTACTACAGTACAAGAAGTTTGGACTGCAGATTGAATTACTTCTACATGCTTGATGCCAGCAAAAATCGGTTCGCTCTATAGCTAGCAAGTACCAGAATGCACCCACAAGCTGCAAAATTAACAAGCTAGAAATTACTTCAAAAAGATCTCATATACTCTTAAGCAGCAAGAAAATGCACCGACTTACATGACTAGCAAGCATGTATAACAAGAGGTAATACACGGCACCAGCCCAAGCAGTCTCGGCAAAGACACCTGATGTCCTCTTTAATTCTGAGGTTAGCGGTAGCATCCGAAGTAGCCTTGGTATATACTGAAGCAACACAAGGAAAAGCAAAGCCTGTTTCGTGGCTAATACATCCGACCCTTTTGATCTTTCCAAATACCTCCAAACAACAATCTGTATCATTCACATAACAGGAGAAAAATCTTCTCATTTTTTCAATACAGGAGGAGCTTAACACAAAAAAGAACAAAGCATAAATTCTTCAAAACCTGTGGAAGGGGCAGAACTGCTAGCAAATCGATGATAAAATAGCAGCGAAGATAACGCTTAGCAATTTGTTTTGGATCAATCACAAGCTCGCCTCTACCAAACACTCTCGAAGATGGAGCAATATACGCTGTACGGAACTGAAGAAGCATGTGGATGAGATAAAATGCATCAATTATTGTCCTCAGTGTTGTTGCTGCAGTTGCTAACTTTCGGTCTATAGTAAGACAATGACTGCCGGAGTTGACTACTGGAAGATAGAAGAACAAAGGATCCACAGAGACTGATAGGATACATGATATAACGAAAAGTTTATTCCACAACTGTAGGAATTTGTCTTGAGGATCGAAAACTTTGTTTTCTGATACTTTTAGATCTTCAGGGAATACAGCACGAGAGACCCCAATTCCAAGTGACTTGCCAATGGACCACAATCCTTCCGAGCCTTTCTTCATTCCCATTTTAAAGGAATTACTTTTTGCATTTTTACCAGAAAATGGATTGAACCTCCATTTCTTTGTTCTAATTGTTTCGGATGAAGCCCTTGAGTCAAGGTCATCCAAACTGCGCAGAAGAAGAAGATAGTTTCAGCAGATTATAAATTGGCATCAGACAATGTGCATACTTTTCACTTTCTGCATTTCTTTCTTCGTATCCTTCAAAGTTGTTATATGTTTGTTGCTTATCAGGCTTCGGTCTCAGATTCTTCCTTCTTAAACAGGATTGATCATGCATTTGTTTCATAAAAAATCACTAATCCTACTACAAATGTAAATGTTGGAAACATATCACAATAGAAAGTCAGTTGTGTGTGTGAGAGAGAGAGAGATTACCGAACAAATTTGTCCCCCGGACCACCTACACAATCAGATGTGTATCTACAATCAAACATTTTCAGTGCTCATATACATTTACCTGCAAGACCAGAAAAACAAGAGTAAAGAAATCACAAAACTACACACAATTGGATCTGTACCCAGAATCAAACATCCCTAGTGCTCATCATACGCAGTTTAAATGCTCAGAAAACAAAACTCAGATTTCAACAGACATTATATGAAGCAGAAACTTAGCACAAGTACCAATATTCATCTACAACACAAACTGTGAAAAGGTCCCATTCTAATTTGGGCATGTCTATGATTGCACAATTTTCAACCACAACTCAATCATCAACCTGTAAGATGCAAATGAAACTGAATTAAATACTACTCAAATCAAACTAAATGTCTAGGCAATCAATTTCTACTTCAACCCAGTACATCGGAAGGTCGTCAAAACCCTTAAATTTCCTCAAATCTTTCTACAGTTACAATCTACAAGTTCATTGAACTCAGTATTGGAAAAATGCGAGCATTGTATCATCACAAGACCTAAATTATCCTCATACACAAAATCGGTAAATTCACAAGGTCCAAGAAACGATCTTTACAAGGACCAATTTCTGGAAACTGATTACCAAAGCAAAGAAAACAGAAATCTCACCGGTTACAGATGCAGGCGCCATTAGATCAGACATGTGAGAGCACAAAAAGATAGTTACTTTAAGAAGATGAATAACCTGTGGAAACAAACAGAGGAGACGACTTCAGATTCAGGGCGTCAAGGGCTTGGCACGAAATGACACGACTGTCCCTTTCAGAATCTCATTGCTGGCTAGATTGGGGGCAGTTTAGTAAACTCGTGTGGATTAGAAAGTTGTGTGCACAACCGCTCAAATGTTGAGCGAAATTGGGGAAATTGTGTACGAAATTGCGTACGGTTACCGGATAGCACAGATTTATGTCCATTATGGCAAAGTGTGCAATTCGAATTCCAAAATTAGGGTTAAATGATGCTACCAAATTAGGGTTTTGGTAAATGTGAGGTAAATTGTGAAGGGTGAGAGATGAGAATTCAATGATAATTGTCTTGTACATGTTTCTATGTAATGCTGGTCACATGAGATTGACTTTTGAACGGAATCTATCATGTGTAATGTGTTGATTACAACCCATGTACTAATGCTGTTTCATAATTTCCTTAATGATTGGCACACATGCAACTTTAGTGTTAGTTGTACCATGCGCCGTCATTGAACCATTTTTTGAAAGTTTGATCTGGATTCATGTGGTGTAATTTGAAGTTAAGTTATGGATTAGAACGTGTCACATACACACATGTGTTCCAACAATTACAAAATTTGAGTCATTTTCAAGGTTGTGATCATTGGGCAGAGATCTATGGCTACGGAAATATATGCTATCTCTGGGGTATGGATCCAATGCATGCAACAGAAGTTTAGCTGAGGTATAATGTGTATGGTGTTTGAATTGGGAATTGTATTGTTTTGAGTACCACTAATAATTGACCTATTGTCTGCAATTAACGTGATCGTGTGCAGTTTTTCTTGTCCCGTCTTGTGTTGAAACTTCAATCAATTAACGGGTAGAATGCATCATTCGTGATAGCTAAAACTGCTAAGGCTAACTATCTATATATACAAGTAACTAGCACAAACTTGGTTCATATTATAAGCTATAAGATTCTTGAACATAATTCGTAAAGAGATTGAAGTTTGACATTAAGATGCATGAGTTCGATGTCTGAGACTTCTCGGTATAACCATGCGTTCACAGTTTCGAACATCTAGGTGACGGTTTAACCTTCCTCTTAGACTTGTTAGTAGCTAATACTCATGTCTGAACCAAACGTATCGTATCATGGTCCTCCGATCTTTTTCCTCTTGAGTCAATTTATGTTGACTACATGTTTAGTTAGCTACGTATTTACGTACTAATCAAGTAACCATTCATTCATAAGACGGCAGATCAATTAATCGTGATGGAGATCGAGCTGGCATTTAAGTAGGTGGGTGAAGAGTCGGTGTTCAATTCACTGCTCAAAGTCCACAAAGATAGGCTCTCTTGACTTGTCAAATTGCATCCACATTCTAAACTTAATTAGGCCCACATCCAAAATGCATCCAAATTTTGCATGAAAATACTATGGTATAAGTAATTATACTGTATTTAGTATCATTAACTTTAGGCCATTGATGACTTATAAGCCATTAATTTCTCAGCTCTCTCTGAATTAGGTGTTCGAATAGAAAAGAACAAAAGACAGTATATGACGTCATATATCCAGGTCTATTCCAAGTTCATATTACGTACCTAACACGCACGTACAATCTACATGATTAAAAGTTCGTCATTCAAATGGACAAGCAACAGACTAGCTTATAACTAATACTCTAATATATCTCTGAGAACTATAGAGTTTAGTTTGAGATCTACGTAACTGCATTTCCTATGTCTTAAAATATAAGTTTCAATGTAAATTATATATGTATTCTCCGATGGGAATTTGCCAATAGATATCATTATTATTACATGTTAGAAAAAGAGAGCTCATCGTTGGCCATTAATGTTAGGTAAGTTCGTGCAATTTATTAGTATCATTCAGGTAGAATATTGTAATGTAAGATATAGGTTTGATGGTATAAATTGAGGCCCTAAATGCACATACGCAACCAATAACGTACCCAACTTTAGGCCGGTGTACCAAATGTTTCTATTCGGTTGTTGTTCTATCAAACTATATAGTACTATACAGCAAGTTAAATTACGTACGTACATTTTTCCTACAAAATAGATATGATAAAGAAGAAGTTTCATGACGTAACTATGCATAATATGATGCAAAATGATTATATATATATGCCTTGGAATAATGCGCCCTTTTTTTTTCTCCAGCCATTGCCATCATATTTAATTTAATATTCTTGTCGACTGATTTTTTGCCAAAGCTAACAAAGATATACTACAAAAACAAAAAAGCTGAAACAGAAACATTATTAGTGCATTACTAATTTACTTATAGTGGAGTTTGTATAGTTCAATTGCATGCAAAAGAAGGCAATTTGATGATTAAAATCATCTTTAATTTTGAAAGCGAAATGCCCTGTCAACGTCTATTGTCCAATTTTAGGGCGCGTTTAATGCACAGCCCGCACGAATATTATTTGATTTAATTTTCTTCGAGACTTTATAGGAGTATATACAAGCTGGATATTGAAATATTACACGTATTATTCCTATATACTAATATACTCATTATCAAGTGATTACAAATAAGGTCTATTGTATTGTTAATTATCTTCAAAAAAAAAAATTATATTGATGGGTATAGTTTGCCAACTCCAGTTGATTAGTGCTTGCTTTATTCTAATTGATAATTGCACTCCCTTCAAATCCCAATTATATGGTCTTCAATTATTCTCCCAAAAAGGTGGGGCCTTCCATCTAATTATGAAATTACTGTAATCATAACCATAATGAAATCCAATCTGTTCACCCATAAACATATAGTAGAGTCATATAGGAAAAAAAATAAAGGTATAGTGAAAACCAAGTGTTTAACTAATCCATAAACTTGGTGTTAAATCCATCTCATTAATAACCACAACTTAAAATGTAGATTTTTCTTTTGGATTTCCTTTTTCTGAATCAACATGATTAATTATGTCATAGAATGTCATTTTATTAACTCCTAAAAATATAATGTTCAAATAGTCCATGAGTGTTGAATTTATATTATAGGAAATGACCCTAAAACCATAGAAATTCACATTGCTAAGACCTCAACATCATTTAGTCCATTTGGAACCACAACTAGCTTTATTGGGAAATATTAATTTTAACCAATTTTGAAGCGAAATACTTACAATTCTCTGAGTATGAAATGAAATATGACCTTTAACCGAATAATTCGGCTAAATAGATTTTTTAGTTTTTTTCTTGTTAATTAAAAATACCCTTTTTTGTACCAAAAATTAAAAATACCCTTTTTAGTTGGTTTTTAAACAGTTTTCACTAAAACCAAAAATAATAATTCTCTGGGTACACGAAGAAAGAACTACTCTTAAATCTCAGCCCGTTATCCTTGTTTGTATCAATTCCCATGTTCCCATGACCGATTTGGGTTCTTGGTACTCGTATATGGTAGCTCAGTGCTTCGTCCGGAAGCGACTGTCACTAAAACCCACCACTCCCTCTCTCTCTTCTTCAACCTTTACAACCCTAGACAAAGAAAAGAGTAAAGAATCAATCTTTTTTTTCCTTTGTGTATTTGTTGTAGTGTTTCCCTTTCTTTTCACTCCTACGCACCACCACTCTTACCCACCCCCCTCTTTCTCTCTCTTCATCATCCATTGCTGTTTCTCTTTCCCCATTCTTGTCAGCGCATTTTCCATTTCATTTCCCTTTTTCGCTTGTTTTGTTTTTGGTAGAACGACTTCGGGTTGTTTAATGTGCCTTGTTTTGGGTGTGGAGTTTCAGATCTGACCAGTTCTGCCCGTTGTTTCCCTCCTTAATCTCCCTTCTGTACCCAAAGAAGAGATTTTGAATTGAGGGTTTGTGGAAAGAAAGATGCTTGATTTTGGAAGCCCAAATGGTGTTCGCACGAGCGCCACTTGCAATTCTCTGCTTAGAGAACTTCAGGTTTGTTTCCTTTTCTCTTTAATCATGGTTTCCCAGGTCTTTACTTTTTCCCTGTGTTTTCTTTTTGCCTTCAAGTGCTTTTCTTGCTCATTGTTTTTTGGGTTTGTTGTTAATTGTGTTTTTGATGTGTCTCTCCTGTTCTTACTGGTGTATTTTTTGAGGGGTTTGTTTCTGTTGCTTTCTTTCTTGAGAAAAAGGTATCTGGGTATTTTTCTTCCAACTTCTTGTGAATGGAATTTCAGTGTTTCCCTTCCCATGCATTGAAATCATGTGGGTTTGCTTGCTTTTTCTCCTCTTACTGTTAATTTTGCATTCTACTATGTGGGTTTCCATTGGACTTGTTTTTTCAGAAGTTTTCTTTTTCAATTCCCTCCTACGGTTGACTAATATTTACTATGTTTGATTACCCAGTTTTCTGCTCAGTAATAAAAATTTCATCTCATGTAAAAATTTCAGTATGAAGCCTGGCCTTTTCTCTATTGTCATCATTTCATGCCTCTGAATTATGATTGGTGTACACTGTTTACCCTTTTAGCTATATAGCTGCTCTTAATGGGTTCATAATAAACTGAGGTCTGTAATCATTGTTTGGGCAGCAAATATGGGATGATATTGGTGAAACGGAAGCAGAAAAAGACAAGATGCTGATTGAATTGGAGAAGGAATGTATGAATATATATAAGAGGAAGGTTGATGAGGCTACTAATGCAAAATCGCGTCTCCGCCAGGCGATTGCCTCGAAGGAAGCTGAGCTTGCCACTCTCATGGCTTCTCTTGGAGAGCATAATCTTCATTCTCAGGTAAAATGGTTTCTTTAGTAATTGAGTTTCCTGTCTATGCTTGATGTTTGAGGAAGGAATTTTGGAAAGGAACTGTGGTGGGGCCTGGTTAATACTGATGAGTGATGATTGTTGTTATAGCTTTAATAGTACACTTCTACGAACATGTAACTATGTAAGTACTAATAAATGTGCAGATTGCAGAGGATTCTTCATTTTGCTTCTTTCTAAGTGTTAGTGGCTGAAATTAAAATTTTGTAGCGGTACAACTTTAATGTTTTACTTGACTCTAAAGGAGAAAGAATCAGCTTGATTATTTGCGTCGAAGTGTTGAAATGCAGACTCCTCCATGCCTGTTTCAAATAGTGTAATCTGAACTACCACAAGATCTTACCGACAATGTTGCTTTGATTTTCTTATCATTTAATGTGATGATCACTTCTTTGACCAAGAAATCATGATGACCAACTTTGTCTTTTGTTTTAATATTCCTTGAGTTCAACTTTGACTTTAATTAGTTCAAGCCGAGTTTGTCTATACTGTTTTTTCTTATTATTATTTGTTAATTGTATAGAGAATTCAGTACTCAACGTTTTGGCATACTGCCTTCATTAAGAGACTGACATACTCCTTTCTTGTCATATGAAGATGCACAGTCAATGTGTCATGTACGTTCATCGCATGTCTTGACATTGTGGTGATTTTCAATGATTGTTTGCCTTGACTGTTTACTGGTTTTCCCCTTACCCGTTTACTTATTTGCTTAATTGAGTGTACACTCTGCTTTTTTTTTCGACCACTTTTATTCCAATTGTCCTGGACCCTGGTTCTTGGCAAGATAATGCTTTTGTCTTAAGTTCTGTACCCTTAAGGACGGACATGATTTTTACTGATGGTGCCAGTTATTGCTTCAACCTGAAAATGAGATCTTGATTTAATGTTATTGTCATTATTGCTTTAATATGTAGGTAATAAATGTCAAATAGATTATCCGGTCTTGATGTTGCTTACCGAACTATGTGCATAATAAAAAGGCACAAATAATTTATTTCTAATGATTTGCAGATACAATCAGGTAAAAAGATGGCACCATTGAGGGAGCAGCTTGCAGCTGTCACACCACTTGTAGATGATCTTAGATCAAAGAAAGATGAGCGGGTTAAGAAATTTGCAGATATGAAAGCACAAATTGACAAGATCAGTTCGGAGATCTCAGAGTATTGCAATCTTAACAGTGGCATAGTGAATTCATTGGATTTAGATGAGCAAGATTTATCTCTTAGACGACTTACCGAGTATGAGACCCATCTTCGTTCACTCCAAAAAGAGAAGGTAAATTGTCATTCATAATATGCTTTCTGTGAGTGGCTTTTACTTGTACCTGGATTGGTGCAAAATGGTTACAGAGTGCTTATTGTGGTAAAATGTAATTTTCTTGCTCATATTATTAATCAATTAAATGCTTCTTTCAAACTTATGGTCATTCATGATATCCGATTGGGTTTTTCTTGTTGCAGTCTACGCGTCTTAATAAGGTACTGGACTACGTAAGCGAGGTTCATTCCTTATGCACTGTGCTTGGTTTGGATTTTTGTGAGACTGTCCGTGCTGTGCATCCAAGCTTGCAAGATGCAAACTCTGAACAGTCAACAAACATCAGTGACAAAACTCTACAAGGTTTAGAGCAAACAATCACTAAATTGACAAATGAGAGAAAATCTCGTGTTGAGAAGGTAACAAGTCTTTTTTGATCTTTTGACCTCCATTTACTTTTCTTCAAAGTACTTCCTGTGAGGGGCAGGATACATATTCACTGTATTATGTTACTTCACCACATACTACTAACTATGAGTTTTTCTATTGTGTCAGTTGAAAGCTGCAATTTCATCCCTATCTCAACTTTGGAATTTGATGGACACTCCAGAAGCTGACCGAATTTACTTTTTGAGGCTGGCTTCTATTGTCAGATGCCCTGAACATGAAATCACTAAAAAAGACGCCCTCTCAATGGATGTGATTGATCAGGTTAGAAAATGCTCACTGTTTTCTGTATAAAGATTTAAGGAATTGATAAGAAATGGATACTAAGCTCCAAGTCTTTTTCAGGCATCAACTGAAGTGGAGGTACTCACAAAATTGAAAGCTAGCAGAATGAAAGAACTAGTTATGAAAAGGAGGTTAGAGCTTGAAGAATATTGCAGGCGAACTCATATTGAACCTGACACAAGTACATCTGCTGAGAAATCCAATGCTATGATTGATTCTGGTATTGACTTTTCCCTCTTAAGAAAATAAGGTCAAGACAACTCAGATCTTAGAATGGAAATAAAAGTTTATGTTAACTTTTTCATTCAGGTCTTGTAGATCCTTCTGAGCTTTTGGCAAATATCGAGGATCAGATATTAAAAGTGAAAGAAGAAGCAGTGAGCAGAAAAGATATTACGGAAAGAATAGATCGTTGGCTTTCTGTTTGTGAGGAGGAAAATTGGCTTGAAGAATATAACAGGGTATGAACTCCATTTCCACAGCAAGGTAGTGCTAAATTTAATGTTTTAAATTTAATTCGTAATATGAGGATTGGTTTACTCAATTGCAGGATAGTAGCAGATATTCTGCGGTTCGTGGTGCTCACTTAAACTTAAAACGAGCTGAACGAGCTCGTGTAGCTGTTACCAAAATTCCAGGTTTTTACATACTGAAATTCTAGCTTATGTGATTCGAGACTTGCATTTCTCTAGCTTAGTCTAACCAATTCTGTATCTTGCAGCCATGGTTGACAATTTAATTGGCAGGACTTTAGCCTGGGAAGATGAGAATAGGAAGCCATTTCTTTATGATGGGGTATGGATTCTTTTTAGAGTGATCTTTTTTTATTAATGTTCTGCACTCTTCCTAATTTGGCAGAACACTTTCCATGTGTGCAGGTTCGACTGGTGTCAATATTGGAAGATTACAAGTTATCTAGACGGCATAAGGAAGAGGAGAAAAAACGTTCTCGGGTAATTTAACAAGTCAAACCTCTCAGCCGACTTTAATTCTGACTTTTGATCATCCTTATTATATAAGCCCTTTGTTTTCCAGGATCAAAAGAAGCTCCATGATCTATTGCTCACAGAGAAGGAATCCATTTACGGATCTAAGCCTAGCCCAAGGAAAAGCAGTAGCTTTAGAAAGCCAAACGGGTACCGTGCAAATGGAAACGGATCAATGCCACCAACACCCCGCAGAAGCTCAGCAGGGAACGCAACACCCGAGCTATGCACACCTCGTTCTATGTCTGGAAATCATAATGGGTATTTCAAGGAGACGAGGAGGCTGAATACTGCTCCTTTGAACTTTGTTGCCATGGCAAAGGAAGACACAGTATCATCATATGCATCTGTTTCTGGTTCAGAACCTGGGTCTCCTCCTGTAAAGATGTAGATGTTAAACTGGTAAATTTCACATTCAGAGGCATTTTTTTGATGCTATACATTTCTTAATTTCTATTTCAAAAAATTGAGAACTTGTTGTCAACTGACTTATGCAGGCACAAACGAACCGGCTTTGAATTTGAAAGACGTCTTGCTAATAATTACCCACATTGTGCTGTAAGTTGTAGCCTTGTGAATATAGAAGAGCTCACATTAGTCATCTGCTGAAAAGAGTGTTAGATATCGCTTGCATATGCTAGTTTTTTGTGCTTTGTCATGACAACTGCAGTTGAATGAGATCTCTACTGATTCATAGCATTATAGAATCCAACTGCTCGTGTAGCGTTTTTTTCGGTTTCTGTGATACATGAAAGATACTACTGGTGTGTGATACATGTAATCCGTAGTGTTTTTTTTCCCTCTCTGTCAGCATTATTTTTCCTTTAGTATCAACCTTAGTTGTTTATATACATGTGTAATTGGAAATTGTTAATGAGCTATGTTTGATTGAAGATTGGATTTTTGAGCTAGGGATGTGATTCTGGCTGGATTTTGTGAGGTCTTGATCTCTGATGTGATGAATCTTATGCAACAATGTAAGAGTGAATCACTGAATTGAGTCCAAAAAGGAATGCAATAATGCATTGCAGAGTGCAATTGAATTGCAGGTACCTAATTTTGGAGTGTAGCTAGTCTGACTTTGCAGAAAGCCAGTGTAAAGAGGATAATCAATCTTTGGTAGGTGCTGGTGACAGCTTCCTTTTCTTGTTTGTTTGTCTATGTGGTGGGCTTCTGGGTTTGATGGGGACCCCATTCTGATTTGCATGTTTTTCAGTACACTGTATAATCTTTGTTCTTATCCTTTCAACTTGTTTGAACACTTAAAACAAGGGAAAAATAATGAAGGACCATTTGATATTTTACTCACTGACAATAAATGTTGTGCTGCCTTTTAGTGGGTGTTAAAAGACAAAATTTTGTGCTCCTTCCTTCGGCTCTTAGAATGTGCTTATCAACTACTGTAAATACTTGTGTGCTTAGATATTTATTTTCACAGTAATTGGGTTTTTTCTTCGTCTTTTCACACTTGTCAAGACGAGCTAATTTTACAAGCTTATAGTAAAAGGAAGAATTAAATCAAGTAATGACCCAACCTTTTAATGAAGACGATATATATGGTGAACAAAAAGTTAAGTAGAATCTAGTAAACATTTAAATGAATGTATGTCAAGTTAGTTCTAGATCCTAAGCTAAAAAGCCCAACTGTATACACGAGTTTCTTTATAGCGTAGGAATATATGTTTGCTTAACAAACTTCTGATACAAATGGAGAGCAACTCGTAAACTTCAGTTGATAGCACACATACATGCAAAACAAGAAGACAGTATCTCACATCTCTAGTTTTCGGTCATATTTCCGAGAGGGTTTGTTTTGACACATTCCATTGATGCAAAGCATTGCTGAGGACATCATAAAACGCGAGCTCGACAACACTCGGGTTCACTTGCACAGACAAAAACCCTTGGCCATCATGGTAAAATTTTAGCTCTTCCGGGTTCCATTCATGCACATCACCTCTCCACGCCTTAGACCCACCACCACTCGTCACATACTGCGTATTACTGCCACCACCGAGCCCAACATATAAGGCATAACAAAAGAAGAGCGACACGAAATATTCGATTATTCAATGCTAAAATGCAGCTACCTTTTCACACTGGTGATGTGCTCCAAGCAGTGATCATGACCGTTGAAGTAGAAGTCGACATTGTTCTTCTTCAAGATGGGTTCGAGTTGGGCGGCTAGCTCCAAGGTGACTCCATGGTGGCCCGCACTCTTGATCGTATGGTGTCCAACCACTATTTTCCATGTCGCTTTCGACTTCTTCAGCGCCGATGATAAGCTCTAGAATTTACCATAGCATTGTCATTTCCTAGCCTTTGGTAAGTTTCTTGTGATAAGAAATGTAATGGAAAATGACAAAACTCTAACCTTCAAGTGACTAGAAAGATACTGGTTGCGAGGAAGAACGCCTCTCCAATCATAAGTATGGTTTCCTGGGTCTTCGAAATACTTGTCTACAAATGGAGTTGTGTCCACGAAAAAGAAGTCCGCAATTCCTGAACAAAAAAAATCAACCATAATCGACCTTTTAGATATTTGGGCCAGTCAAAAGGGCCAATAATTATTGGGCCGGCCCAATAGTATGGTAATTGGCTTACCTGCATTTACTATGAACGATCTAAAACAAAGCCACCTCTTATCCTTTTGTCTCAAAGCAATGCTGAGCTGGGCTTCCACATCACCCCGGTAATCATGATTGCCCAAGGCTGAGAACACATATATCCACGTGTACAATTAGAAGCCACCCAAATGAAATTAACGATTGATTAGAGAAAGAACTAGAATGATTAAGGCCCCATGTGTAATTGTTACCGCTAAACCAAGGGACTTGCAAACTTTGGGAAGTGTAGATATTTGAAAAGGATTCGAAAAAGGCCGGGTCATTCGGACCCGTTAACCCGTCTTCGTAGAAATTGTCTCCTGTTGAGATTACAAATTCTGTTTTTTGATCGTTTGCAACCTTGCCCATCTGCACTTATGATGCATTAATCAATGTTTTGAAATCTAATTAATTAAAATGTATATAATCATAAATGTTTTTTAATCAAAATGCGGAGTATGTAAAATTATAATTACTTTTTTAACAAAAAAAAAAATGAGACTAGAACGACAATTAATTTTTACTCAGAATATGAGTAATGAATTATTAATACATTACTTTATAATATCATGCAATAGAAATTGGCTGGGCTTAAAACATATGTGGCCCCCTAAACTTGCACACATTATTTATTTTAGCACCTCAATTCATCGGGTGTTCACTTTGACACTTATACTCAACGTTTTGTGACCGATTAGACACTTGGACGCTGATGTGGCAAAAAAAATTGCCACGACAGTTGACAAGTCACATGCCAGATCATTTTTTAATTAAACAAAGAAAACAATAAACCCACTAATTAAAACAAAAATTGTCCCTCAATTCCGCCGGCGACTACTACGGACCCTCCTCCTCCTGGTGACACTGCCGCGCGCCTCCCTGGCCGCCCCGACCTTAACCCGGCTACGGCTACGGCGACCTTAACCTCTGCACACACCAGCGGTTGAACTCCAGCCCCGCTTCCGACCCAGATCCGGAAAAGTAGGCAGAGGGAGGGCGAGTGAGCGATTGGGCAGAGCCGGCGTGAGAGGAGGCCGGGCGTGTGAGCGGAGGCAGAGAGAGGGAGTGGTCGGCGTCGGATTAGGGCAGCGTCGAGAGGGACGAGCGGTCGCCGTCGGAATCCCAAATCTGGCGAGTGGAGAAGGAGAGGATGAGAGCGTGGTCGCCGGGGCCAGTGGTGGGCGCACAGAGGTGGCCGGTGTCTTGTAGATCCGGAAAAGTAGAGGAAGAAGAAGGATTGAGCGTGGGTGGGGTGATGAGCCGGTGGTGGTGTGGAGGTGGTCTGGGGAATGGGGACGAAGGAGATAGGGGTTTTTGAGATTTTTTCTTATTAATTTTTTAATTCAAACAATGAGGTGGCAGCCAAATGGATTGCACATGGCATTTTTATGACAATTTTTTTTGCCAAGTCAGCATTCAGGTGTCTAATAGGTCACAAAACGTTGAGTTCAGGTGTTTAAATGAATATCCGATGAATTCAGGTGTTAAAGTGACCAATGTGTACAAGTTATGAAGGGGAAAAAATGTTCATTCTCTAATCAAGCTATATTATTGCGATGAAATCAATGACAGATTGTTGAACTAAGCTTTCATAAATTCTTTCAAGTTGGACTGTTGGAGAGAATACATGTAAGTTAATATAAACACCAACAATTAAGTTAATCGATTAGAACAACGTAACAATCTACAAACAAATAGAAATCACCTGAGTGGAAACCTGAGACTGATTGTAGAGGCCTCTTCTTCCCCAATCTCCGACCACCAAGAAACGAAGCGATCCATCGTCGACGTCGTCTTCTCTCTTAAGCTTTAGAATTTTCATTGCCTCGTTCGAGTCGACGAAACACACGACTAGAATCCATGCTACAACAAGAAGCTTCTTCTGGGTTCCCATTCAAGTGAGGAAGAGGAGAGATAATGATAAAATAGGATGAAGAGTTTGTGTAAGATAAGAAAGGTGACAAGGAAATCAAAGAGAAAAAAGGGAGGCAAAGTGAAACAAGAAAAGCATTACAAGGAATATACTTTGATATATAAGTAATACAGTATTATGTACCGGAGCATCCACAATAATTTGTTACAAAGAAGTAAATATTGTTAATGCATAAATTAAGATTAACTAATCAAACTTATATGTATAAATGAAGTTTTAATTTTCTCAATCCTTTGGTCGGCTAATATATATATGTGCAACATCATAAAAATAATTGATGATAAGAAATTAAACATTATATACTAGTTTTACTTTTTGTATATAAAAAAATTATCTTTTCCTATTTTTCCTTTCATATAAAAAAACACGTAACTGTGATTAGGGAAAAAAAAAGATTAGCTTTTTATTGTTATTAAAATGTTTTGGTAACTCATTTTCTCTTTCATTTAACTATGTACGTGTATAAACAAAAATCTTACTTTTATATTTTATTGAAATGACCAACTTCTCTACTGTGTTATATACAAAAACCCTTAATATAATTAAAATGAGATACCAACACAAACCGCACTTACGTTCATGCTTTATTCCCTAGTAGTGTACTTAATTACAATCATAAACTTCTTCCTCTTAACTCTTCAGGTTACATTACATGTTATTATTTGTTAAACCCTCTCTCAGATCTGTGAGCGAAGCTCCTTGGTCTTGCTCCACTGGTGCAATGTATCGCCATGAACGTCGTAGAATGCGAAGGTGGCGACGCTTGCATTGGCTTGAACCGACAAGAAGCCTTGGCCGCCGTAAATGTATTCCAACTCGTCGGGACTCCATCCTTGCAAGTCACCTCTCCATGCCTTTGATCCTCCTCCACTTGTGATGAACTCTGTGTTACTACACATTCCATGCAAGAAAAGAAAGAAAATATAACACAGTTTTATTTTTGGTTACATGATAGGTTAGAAAATCTTGTTATCATTTATATGTTTACCTTTCCAGGCTAGAGATTCTCTCCAAACAATGATCATGTCCGTTGATGTAGAAGTCTACTTTATGGTCCTGCTCAAGCATTTTAATACAAAAGTTTAACTTAATGTGCATGTGTGCATATACATGGAATAATGGAAAATTAGGGTTTAATTTGTTCATAAACTTTTTTACAAGAATATAGATCTGACTACAACGCTTAAGAGATTTCATCGTTAACCTTAGCAATCTTTCTCATTTGTGATGTAACAATCGTTAATCCTAACAATATATTGTTATACGGATATAAACCCGATAAAATTTCATCGTAAAACTAATTGGTAAGATTCAAGTCGGACCCGGCCAGCAAACCTACTCTCAAGATTGGGAGCAGTTCAACTACAAGCTCGCCTGTGACACCATGGTGACAACCACTCTTGATTGTGTGGTGACCCACCACCATTTTCCAGGTTGCATCTGAACTATTCAATGCTGATGACAAATCCTAACACACAATCACAGCAACAAAGAACAAACACATAGTTATTTAATGTTGTGACTAGCTTGTAAGGATATATTTTTCTGTTTTTCCTTGGCTTAACATTTTGTATATGCATGTTTTCTTATAATTTACGTACCCACAAGAGAGTAGAAATGTATTTTCTGCGAGGATAGATGCCTCTCCAATCATAAGTATGCTCCTCTGGGTCTAAGAAGTACTTGTCCACGAACGGTGTCGTGTCGATGAAGAAGAAATCTACGGTGCCTGTTAATGATCAATCGATCAGATTAGAGAAATTAACCCTAGAAATAAAGAATCTCGTATCGAAAAATTAAGAAAAGTTAACGTATAAGTTTGATGAGCTACTTCTATTGTTAATTGATTTTTATGAACTTAAATAAATCTACATATAAATAATTTACCTGCACTTAATAGGAAAGATCTCTTGCAAAGCCATCTTTTATCCTTTTTCCTAAGTTCATCGCTCAATTGCGCTTTAATATCTCCTCTATAATCATGGTTTCCTAACACTGCAATTCCAAAATCACATCAAATTATATATAAATTGTAACAATTAGCTAAATACTAGACTTTATTGTTCAAAAAAAATATGATGATACTTACCACTGTACCATTGTGTTTGCAAACTTGATGCAGTGTACACATCTGTAAAGGACTCGACGAAGTTCGAATCGTCGACACCGACTAACCCGTTATCGTAGAAGTTATCTCCGGTCGATATGACGAAATCTATGTCCAACTTTTCCCCAACATGTCCCATCTACAAGATTTTTTCATTAGACTAAGCAAATTGATATATGTGTCATATAATTACATCAAAAAGATGAAGGTAAATGGACAAATTGATACATGCAATGAAAATGACAAATGTGATTTCTATAAATAGTAATTAACCTGCTCAGCAATTATAGATTGATTGTAGTAGCCTCTTCTTCCCCAATCTCCAATCACCAAGATATTGAGGTTTCCATCTTCGTGTTTCGGCGCATGTTGCAAACGCTTGAGCTCGGCAATCGAACCTTCCAAGAACGCGGTCGCAAGGATCAAAGCAACAAGAAACATCTTGTGGTTTTCCATTGTTATATGTCTAGGGAGGGGATTTGATCTTACCTTAGTTTGTTTACAACATGGGTAGAAATCAAGAAGGAATGAGAAAATTATTGGAAAGGAAGAAGGTTGAATAAACTTCTTCCTCTATTGTTATTTATTAATCTCGGATCACTCTTGTTTTTATTGATTTGTTTTTCAAGGATCTTAATTCTTCTTTTTGTTGTGAATTTAAACTGTTTTTATAGCATGGGATTGAGCTAGATAATATGGCAAAGAAAGAAAATCCAAGTTCGGCTTTCACGTTTTCCTTCAAAATAATGATAACCCTAGTTCAATGGAGGGAGGACATGTGTACGTGTTTGCCTAGTTCCATTTTTAGATCAATGGAGATTATTATGAGATTCGTGTTGGACTAGATCATATCGCATGCAATTTTTTTTTTATTTTTTTTTTTCTAGGATTTGAATTCAATCCAAAACTTTAAGGTGATCGGAGTCGATTTTTCACATGAAATCACGTCTTTTGAGGTTGTGTTGTTTACTTGTACCAAAATATATCAATTTTTGTTCCTCACAAATTTAAAGAGTTTTTGATTTCAACTTCATTAGTGAAGAATGAAGATGCAAATTTTTAATTGTAACCATTAAATTTTTTCCAAAATTCTTATCAAATCGAGTTTTTTCTAATGTGTGTCATAAAGGCACAGTATAGCATACTAAACAGGGAAACTAATCCATAAAGATGAAATAATGAACCCCTTACAATATAAACATCCTTTATTTATTACAAATTTGCAATGGCATTTTTCTTATTATAATTACTTTCTTGTGGGTATGCATCATATTATTTTAACTTCATTATTTGTTTCAGTAAGAAAAATGTTTTTTTGTGCAATTTCACTTAAAAGTCCTCAACTGTGCATGATTTGTGTACTAAGCGTGCATTTGTCTATGCTCTACATGTTACGCATATTTTTTCGAATATATTTTGGTTATGCTGAATTTTTCCTATTTAAGAACCATATTTCTTTCATTGGGTCCACTTTGGTTCATTATTCATGGCTTTTGTGGCCTTCTTATTCCTTAAGGGGGAACAATTCCTTGGCCCATACATCCATTAAAAGTGTTGGTGTTTGTGGTCCAACTTCTCCTTTGAAACAAAGTCAAAATTAGCCAATTTAACAGGCCCATATCACCACCATACCATTAAAAGTTGTCCCAAGCTTGAGCCAGGCTCTAAACAAGTTGGTGAAACACTAAACATACAAACATTAACAACAATAATCAAATCAGTTACTCTATCAAAAAAGTATTATTCGGGCGTGGTGCATCAGCTCAATGGTTGAGCACTCATGGGTGTATCACGAGCAGTGTTCTAAAAAACGTTAGGCGGAAGCTGGGCAGTGGGATGGGGCCTAGCGCCTAGGCGGCTAGGCGGGGGTCTAGGCGGAGCCTAGACGGATTTGTAAATTATTGGAAATATAAGATTATTATTCTTATTTGGTGAGAATATAGAAAAAGAACAATCTCGTCTCAATATTTATGTATAAATTGGCACTTAGAGCCCCGTCTAGCCTCAACTTAGATCCGTCCGCCCGCCTAGGAGGCCGCCTAACCCGCCTAGGGGCCCGCCTAGTCCACTCAACTAACTAGCCCAGCCACCTAGACGCCTGCCTAGACTGCCTATGCGTCCGCCTACACCGTCTAGGCGCCCGCCTACACTGCCTAGGCGCCCGCCTACACCGCCTAGGCGTCCACCTTGACCGCCTAGGTGCTCGCTTATCCCACTTAGCCGCCCAGCCAACCGCCTAGGGCCTAGTCGGGATGGTGGGGCACCGCCTAGCGCCTAGGCGGGCGCCTAGACCGATTTTTAGAACACTGATCACGAGGACTCGTATTCGAGACTCTAAGGCGACGGTTTGTCATCTTTTCTTTAGAGATAATTAGTAACCAGTTCTCATCTATTGCGGATACTCTAGGTGAGTCCAACTAGTATTTATGGCCACCCTAATCCTTTCCATATATAGAAAAAAGAAGCTTAATCCAATTTAGTCATACTAATACAAGTTGGTGAGATGAAGCAATCTAAGAATACATACACACAGCGATTTAAGAAATTATACAGCTAAGCTATTAATTGTTCTTATGCGTACATCAACCTAAAATAAATCGTAATCACTTTCGATTGAGAGCTTAGACATCATATACACGTAGATGTATACGGACTATATTAGTATGTTAGTTGTATTATTCTACGTGTCATATGATATGTTGAGTGACAATCCGTCGGTCCAACATATTTTACATATTTTTATTGCATTTTTTGGTTTGCATGGTACAAAGATTAGGATAGGTGGGGCAAAATGTTGGTCTAATTTTAAAACAAATCCATTTAACTTGGTATACGGTGGGCCATTATTAGTAGTTATTAGTTAATTAATAAAAACAAATCACAAGTTCACACTTGCATTTTATGGATACTAAAATGTACAATCATTTATAAATACTTACATATATTAGTCAATCTTATCGCTAGGGTAGACAAAAATCTATCGTGAATCTAATTACCAATCGATAAAGCAAAAGAATAATCTAGCCTTCGATTTTGCCCTAGAAGAATAAATACTTTTCATATACGGAGTATTACAAAACTGTTCAAATGTCAACAGAATTAAATGTTCAACTGTTCAACCTTGCTAAAGTCTCACATGTGACAACTTGTGAAGATAAATTAGGGTAAACTTTTTTTTCTCTTAGGACTAGCTAGTTGATTGGTGTGTGATGATTAAATCTTTTGCACTACATACAAATAGTTCAAGATTTCATTTGAAACAATAATTATGGCTTATGCAATTAGTGCACTCCATTAGTGCTTTAGCGGTGTTTAGCAACTCAATTCTTAAAAGTAATTAAACTAATCAATTTCGACCCAAAAAAAAGGGTTAAATTAATCAATTAACCCAATAAAGTAATTAAAGTAATTAGACCAAGCGTGAAAGAACAGAGACCGAAAACTTGTGTGAATTAATCTTCATCTCGAACCATGTAGCAACACCAATTTTACTTATCGTACTAATCTTAATTATTAAGAGTTTGGTAATTATGAGCAACAAAAGGGACCAGAATGCAAATTGGTATAATAACATAGGAAACGAGATCTTGTTGTTTGTCGTCAAGTCTTTATCTCAAAGATTTGGAAAAGTGACGTTTTAGGGCCCTATTTGGATGTGAAATGTCCTTTTTTCTTTTCTTTTCTTTTCTCTCAATTTCTGCCTGCTTGTTTTCTGTTGGCAAGTCGAGAGGAATTCATTTGCATGGGCAAAACTATAAAATCAAATGTACCTATCCTGTTGATTGATGGTTAATTGTACTTAACCCAATCCATTAGTCAGTTATATTCTGATTCACTTAGCACTTATCATCTGCAAACAGCTATGAAAAACTTCACTGTTTTTCCTGTATACTAATAACCGGTTCCTTTCTTGCTGAGTAGGCAACAAAAAAAGCAAGGGGCAAACAAAATGTGAGTTTCCAATTTAAAAGCTTTGCTTTATGTTCTTGATCTCAAAAAGATTAGCACAACAAATGATGGCAGGTATTGAAGTTAAGCCAGTTTCAGGATGAGGTCAAATTTTGGGTCAAAGAGAAGTTCTTAATGAGTTTCTGACCTTTTTTAATGGTGTTCTGTAAAAATAAAGAAAGATTGGAAGTGGGGTCAAGAGCGTATCTTGGAAAATCCTGAAAAGGGCAACATTTTATTTTTTTAACAACATAAAAAAGGGAATGCAAAATGAATTTATAAGCCAAAATTTAACATTCACTCTTCAACAACTCCTTCAGCTCGCCATGTTCAATGTACAGCTCCAGTTTCACAGCTTAGAAGAAACACAGAGAAGACAAGCCAGGTGGGTTTATGGCCTTTTCTGGGTTTTGTTTATGGGTTTTAATGGCTCTCTCTAAACTGTTTATTGCTTGTAATTTCAGTGTGTCTGTTGAATGTTGATGACTTTCTGGTGGTGAATTGAGTTTGACAAGGGAGGAAGTGTAGCTGCTGAGTTCATGATTAGGTTTTTGTACTGCTCTAGTTTTGCCCCCTCCTTTTCTGGGTGCAGTTTTTATTTGGGTTAAAAATAGGTTCTTGGGAATTTGGGAAATTTGAGCATCTTTTTGAGAATTGCAGGCCATGCCTGTTGTTTGAGCGAGTCTTTTCAAAATGCTGGTGGGTATTTTGTTTTGCCTTGTTTAATTAATTCGCCTATCTTCAGTAACACATCACCTAATCTAGAAAGAGGGCTTTGCTTTTGTACAGAGCTTTGAACACAGAAAACAAGGGGAGGTAGAAACGGAAAATTCCTTTCTTTATTTTACATGATTGCACAACAAAGCATGATGTTTTGAGAGGAACCCTTTTTTCCAGTTAGTATGCTGCCCTTTGGGGAGCATTGGAGGAGTAGAAACTAAGGAGTTTTGGTGAAGAGTTTTGAGGCTAGAATTTCAGTTCTTTGTGATGGGGTTAAGGCATCTGAAGATTCAGCACAGATTGCTAGCACTTAGCAGTGCTAAAAATGAGAAGCTGGGTTCCTCCAAAAGGAATTACAGTTTCATCCCAGCCAACAGACATCTGCTGCCAAAGTTTCTGGTCCTATGGATTATGATGATGGTTTTCTTCAGCAATTCTGTTTACAACAGAATGGATGCTGATAGCAAATCTAGAAGGAAAGAAGGGCTAATCAGCATGTGCGAGCAACGGGCTCGAATGTTGCAAGATCAGTTTGCTGTTAGTGTCAATCATGTCCATGCTCTTGCAATCCTGATTTCCACTTTTCATTATAGCACAAAACCTTCTGCTATTGACCAGGTGTGTGTGTGTACTTATATCTCAGCTAAGGACTTTTGGCTTGTTTTTTACGTAGTCTATTGTTTGATTGTGTAATTTGTGCAGGAGACTTTTGCTGAATACACTGCTAACACTGCATTTGAGAGGCCTTTACTGGGAGGTGTTGCTTATGCTGAAAGAGTTGTCAACTCTGAAAGGGAGAGGTTTGAGAGTTTACATGGTTGGACTATAAAAACAATGGAAGATAAATCGCCTTCGCCTTTTAGAGACGAGTATGCGCCGGTGATTTTTGCTCAGGAAACTGTTTCTTACCTTGCATCACTTGATATGATGTCTGGAGAGGTGTGCTAAAGATTTATCAGTTGGTTTTGCTGGTATGAATTTCTTAACAAGTTATGGATCTTTGAATATGATCATGAATTTCAGGAGGATAGAGTGAATATATTGCAAGCAAGGGAAACAGGAAAAGCCGTTCTTACGACTCCATTCCCGTTGTTAGGCTCTCATCATCTTGGAGTTGTCTTGACTATTCCAGTTTACAAGTCTAAGCTTCCCTCAAATCCTACCATTCAGCAACGAATTGAAGCGACCGCAGGGTAAATCTTTGTTTTTTGTTACCAAACTCTGCTAAGTTACCATTAGAAGATAAGCTGTCAAAATCTTCTTTACTGAATCAGTTAACTCTATACATGCAGATACCTTGGTGGTTCATTTGATGTTGAGTCATTAGTAGACAATTTGCTTGGGCAGCTTGCTGGAAACCAAGACATTATAGTCAATGTTTATGATGTGACAAATTCATCTGATCCCTTAATCATGTACAAGAGCCAATATCAAGGCGGCGACATGTCCCTTGTTCACCTCAGCAAGCTTGATTTTGGTGATCCGTCGCGAAAGCACCAAATGACGTGCAGGTACACGAAAACATCTCACATTTATAATTGATGCTCCTTGCACAAAATGAACTAACATGTTTTGTTCTTCTATAAAGGTATCTTCATCAAGCATCTCCTACATGGAGTGCCATTTCAAATTCATCCCTTATGTTCATCATAGGGTTGCTTGGAGGCTACATCTTATACTCGGCAGGACTTCATATTGTAAAAGTTGAGGATGACTTCCATGAGATGCAAGAGCTTAAGACCAAAGCAGAAGCTGCTGATATTGCTAAATCTGAGTTTCTGGCTACTGTCTCACATGAAATCAGAACTCCCATGAATGGAATCCTTGGTACATATTATTGTACTCTTTTATCTTTCTGTTTTTTTTTTCGCCATACCAAGCTCTGTTGTTTTCCTAACATATTTTTTTTCATGACATTGTTGTATGTAGGGATGCTTGCATTGCTTTTGGATACAGATTTAAGCTCAACACAGCGTGACTATGCGCAAACCGCTCAAGTCTGTGGGCAGGCATTGATAGCTTTAATAAATGAAGTGCTTGATCGGGCTAAAATCGAAGCCGGCAAATTGGAGCTAAATTCTGTTCCTTTCAACCTTCGTTCTATACTAGACGACGTCCTCTCCTTGTTCTCTGAAAAATCGAGGAAGAAGTGTGTAGAGGTGATTTTTCTTATGCCAAATCATATCATAAGACAACAATTAGATGTTCCTACTACTAGTGATTTTACTAGATCATTAAGTCAACATGCCTAATGTACAACTTGTTTGTATTTTGTAGCTGGCCGTTTTTGTTTCTGACAAGGTTCCAGAAATTGTTGTGGGTGACCCAGGAAGGTTCAGACAGATCGTCACAAATCTTGTGGGTAATTCAGTCAAAGTAAGTAAATCAGTAAAATCCATGCCTTAGATTTTTAACATTGACTGAGCTCTATATTCATTAGTTTTACTCAAATTTGCTTCCATGGAATAATATGGGCATGGCTTTTCATGCACAGTTCACTGAGCAGGGACATATATTTGTCAAAGTTCACCTCACTGAAACAACTAAAGTTATGCTGGGTGCCAAAGGCAAACCACTAGCAAATGGAGATTCAAATGGTGTTATTACCTTATCTAGTTGGGATGATCTTCGACATTTGTCCGCCGACGAGGAGTTTCTATGCGATACCTCTTGTAGCCTGTCTAGCAACGTGACGGTTATGGTTAGTGTGGAGGATACTGGGATAGGCATCCCTAAACATGCTCAAGACCAAGTTTTTATGCCTTTCATGCAAGCTGATAGTTCAATGACTAGAACCTATGGAGGAACGGGAATCGGTTTAAGCATCAGCAAATGTCTTGTCCAGTTAATGGGTGGTGAAATTGGCTTTGTGAGCTTGCCTCGAGTTGGAAGTAAGTTTTTATTTACTGCTGTATTTGGAAGGTGTGATGGGTCAGTGGCTGTTGATGCAAAGAAAACTCGTAACAATGACGTTCCTAGTGGATTCAAGGGACTGAGGGCAGTTGTCATTGATGAGAAAATGGTTAGAGCTACCGTGACCAAATACCATTTAAAGAGACTTGGAATTCATGTTGAGATTGCCAATAGCATTGGCCAAGTTATTAGACCATCTAGCCAAAATGGTTCTCTAGTCTCCGGGTAAGTTTCCTAGTGTAACTCAGCTTCTTAAAAATCTTGATTTGGACAGGTTCTTAAGTAGTATAATGATGAATCTGATCTCAAGATTATGTCTTTCTAGCTCAAAACTTATACTGACACTTTCCTATAATGGTTTTCATATGACAGCAACCAATGCCATCCAGATATGATACTAGTGGAGAAGGATTTCTGGCTATCAAGCCACCAGAATGATGTGAAAGAATGGCTATCTGACCAAAACCAGAGTAGTATCATTTACAAAATTCCTAAACTAATCCTTCTTGCCACAAACATTAGAGCGACAGAAGTTGAAAAGGCGATTTCATGTGGTTTTTCCGACACTGTCATCATGAAACCTCTAAGAGCAAGCATGGTTGCAGCCTGCCTACAACAAGTGTTTGGAAGTGGTAAAAAACAGACCAATCTTGGGAAAGATATGCAAAATGGAACAAGATCCTCCCTAAAAAGCCTGCTTTGTGACAAGAAAATCCTTGTGGTTGATGACAACACTGTGAACCGGCGAGTTGCTGCCGGGACTCTGAAGAAGTTTGGAGCCGATGTAGTCTGTGCAGAGAGTGGGAAAGTTGCTCTTCAACTCCTTCACTTGCCTTACAAGTTTGATGCTTGTTTCATGGACATCCAAATGCCAGAAATGGATGGGTATGTTTTCAAAAAAGCTATTAATCTTTAGTCTTGCTTTGTTTTAAGCTCATAAAAGTCTAAGGGCTCGTTTGGTTTCTTAAGGTTTGAAGTGACTCGACAAATCCGGATGATGGAGACCGAGGCCAACGACGAGGGCGACAGGTGGCACCTGCCTATACTAGCGATGACTGCTGACGTCATCCATGCCACGTGTGACGAGTGCCTGAGGTCCGGGATGGACGGGTACGTGTCAAAGCCCTTTGAGGAAGAGAGCCTTTATCAAGCTGTTGCAAAGTTCTTCAAATCCAACCTTGTATAATAGCACATTTGTAGTAGTACTAGATAGACTAGAGATGCTTGTTTGAATATATATTGATTGTAAACTGTAAAGTAAAAGTAGGTATTCTGTATTTTTACCATGGTCTCTCTTTTGTGCAATGCTATGATGAGATGTGTAATGTGAGGTACTAATTGAACACTAGAGATAGTATTAGCCAACAACCCTTTGGTGTATTTTGTTGGTTCTGGATTCTGATCAATTTTAGTCCTACCAAACCAATTGAAGCGTTTTTTTGCTGTCAATCTTGACCTTTTCTGATTCTACTACTAATGACATTTTTTATACCAATGATTCTTGTGTTAAACTCTCACGTTATTGGATAACAAAGTCAACTAATTCGATCAATTTTTTAATAGTAAATACTAAAAAATCACGTGAATTAGGCGGCACAGGTTGGCGTTGTACGCTTTGGCCTGATTCAGACCCACTCTTGACCCTGTCTCCTGTAATGAACTCCATACACAAGGACAAGCAAGCAACAATCTACAAGAAAGAACCAAACTTTTCTAAAGAAAAAAAAATCTGGAAATAGGAGCCCCATTATACCCCTATTATCATTCAGACTTCTTTGGTTAAAGAGGGGCAACATGGTAATTGTGCTCAAAGGCGGAAATTATTTGTCACCTTCGTAGTAGAGATAGTCTAGTGGCCTTTGACCAGTGCGTGTGAAAGGCTAATTCCCGCAGCATTTGTGGACTCTTGTGGGGGTGAATCGATTCAAAGAATCAATTTTGCGAGTGAAGAAAGAAGAAGGGAGTAAAACCCTGAAAAGTTTTTGACTTCAGGGTTTTCTTAAGCTTATTGTCGATTGAAGTTTTTGATCTCTGGTAATGCTCTGACTCCCTCGCTTTGAAATTAGTTTTGTTCGCCATTTACTTTGAGAGATCATGTTTGGGGAGAAAGATGTATCGAGTAATTCGGGTCATGGAGCTGAATGTTCCAAAAGCATGACAGTGAAACAATCGGATTCGGGGGTAAATCTGGAGAACCCGGATGAGAAAACCGGGTTTTCGGATAAGGGTTTGGAGATTGTCGGCGAATCGGAGGTCCGTCGTGGTGTTGGGCTTCAGCCAAAACCTAAGAATGGTAATTTGAGCTCCCAGGAGCTCAATCTTAGCTCTCTTTGCGAGAATGGGAAATTAGGGTTTCCGCCTGAGAAAAATCCCACCAATTTGAAGGGGAAAGAGGTGGCTTTAGAGGGTTCTTGTGATGATGAGAGGTGGGTTGTGAGGGATTTTCTGCAATTGAGTGATAATGGAGGTTCTTCAAAGAGGGAAATTGATGATGAGGGTGGGAGGGAGAAAAATAGCAAGGAAAAGAAGCCAAAGATGGAGACTCTGAATCTCTCTTTAGCTTTGCCTGATGTTTCTCTCACCCTCAATAGCTCCAACCCTGTGCAAAATGCTGATCCACATCCACAGATTCCTGTTAGGCCCAGTCGAAGTGTGCAATCTTTGGCAATCTCGAATAATGTTACTCAAACCACCTGCTCAGATGATTTTACAGGTGCTTCTTTATCGTACTCGTACTCTCACCCATACTCACATAATCCTAGTTGCTCATTGACCCGGAATTCAACTGAGAATTTTGACTACTCTGTGGGTAGCCATAGGAGAGACAATGATCACATTTGGAATTGTGGGGAGGGGACGAATGGATCTGTTCACAGCCGTTTTAGGCCTGTTGGGGATGGAGTTGCTCTTGCTGGACATGGTGCAAGTGTAGGTCATGCTCTGATGAATGGAGGCCGTTCTGTTAACAACAATCTATCAAGTAGTTTTTACAAAGCTGCCGGTAGTTCAGATACCAATTCATTTTTTCCATCTGAATTGCCAGCAAGGCCAAAGGCTGGAACTTTTTCTTCTGATTCAAGGGGTAGACCATCTGACAATTTCAGGGTACCTGATGCTTTGGATGATAGACCTCTTTTGAGAAATCCTAGGTCTGCTAAGATTATTGCACAGTGTGTTTCTGAATCGATCAGTGCAATGTCACAGTTCTTTCAGGAGCTGCCTGATGAAACAGTTCAATCAACCAAGGAGTACCTAAGGAATCTGATTGGAGTACGTGAAGGTAAAGATGATCTAGATAGTCTACAAATTCAGCTTGAGCGAAGATCTGATCTTACCAGAGAATCCCTTTCCAGGTCCCACAGGCTACATTTGGAGATTCTGGTTGCAGTGAAGTTTGGGCTTGGAGAGTTTGTCTCTCAGAAAGTCAATCTTCCTACTGCTGAACTGGTAGATATATTTTTTTCCGTTAAATGCCGAAATGTCAATTGTATGTCTCAATTGCCAGTAGATGACTGTGAATGCAAAATTTGCTCCACAAAGAAGGGTTTTTGTAGCCAGTGTATGTGCCCTGTCTGTATGAATTTTGACTGTGCCAGTAACACTTGTAGCTGGGTTGGTTGTGATGTATGTGCTCATTGGTGCCACGCCTCTTGTGGTATTGAGAAGAATTTCATTCGTCCTGGTAATAGCTTAAAGGGGTCTTTGGGAGCCTCTGGGATGCAGTTCTATTGCCCTGGATGTGGTCATGCATCTGAAATGATGGGATTCATCAAAGAAGTGTTTGTGTGTTGTGCCAAGCAATGGAGTGCCCAAATACTGATGAAGGAGCTCGACTGTGTGAGGAAAATATTTAAAGGGAGCGATGATGTCAAAGGAAAAGCCTTGTACTTGAAGGCACAAGAGACAATTTACAGGCTGGAGAGGGGTGTGATGTCTCCTTCAGAGGCTTGCAACGTTATTCTTCAGTTCTTCAACTGTAAGTCTCGTCCAAACATATGTCCTGTGAATCATTTTTATCTTCCAGCTAGCCTTATTTTGACACATAATATTAACTCTCACAGTTGTCATATAAGAACTATTGTAGCTTTAGTTTTTAGCTTTTCCATGCTCCATCTCCACCTCAGTTGGGATGAATAAGTCCTATGTCTTCCCATTAGTCGGTTGACACTTCCAAGTTACTGTAGTATTTCATGCCTCTAGTCAATTTAAGAAGTGTTTGTCTTTCCCCATGGTTGTCCTTTTATGAATGCATTGATATCTTAGGTTTGATTAATAAGATATCTGTTGATCCCAGGAAAACAGGATTTTCTAAAGCATATGGCAAAATTTTGGTGATAACAGTTTGGGTCATTCTACACACTAGAGACAGCTTGAATTTGCCTGAAGCTAGAATAAGATGACTGACGTTTTTCATTGTATGAAGTGATTAGTTAGGGTTGAAATTACTTGTGAATGATGCTATTATAATTTTTCGCTACTATGCTTATCATTTTGTTTATAGTTCTCTGGAGAATTGTAGAATGCAATTGTCTCAGTTATTGCCAGCTAAAATCTACTCGGATCAGAATTTGAATTGCTGCACGATGTTGCCTTTTAGTAATAACTTAAGGAAGCTCATGCCATCCATGACTAGAGTTTTCTTGTTGATTGGACACTATGCTGCACGCACATCACTCTTGCTTATGGGGCATACATAATTCACTTTCTTGTTGCTGCTTCCTTTGTGTTGGGTTTAGAATGTTGCTTTCTTTGTATTGTTGTACTATTGCACCGCAGTTTTAGAATGCTGTTTTGTTTGGGGGTCATAGTGACAGTTCTCTTGTCATCTTACTAAGAAATATGTTTGTGATACTATAGCATTCATCATTCAAGCTGTGGGAGACTAGTATTGATATGGCTATTGCCATCATGCATTATGTGTTTTTTTTTTCTGTATAACTGCTACTTACCGGGGTCTGTCCTATATATCCTCAATTGGATGATACCCTGACTGACACCATTGCATAACATTTATGGTTCTTATATGTCGTCATCAGCCACAGGGGGGAGCACATCAAACCCACTTGCCCCTACTCCTACCATTACTCCAAAAGACATCACATCGAGTCATTCCGTTCCTACCAAAGAACATGCTCCCTTTTCATCCTCCAATCCAATCTCTCTCAGCACAAGCAGTAGCTTACTACGCCACATGCTGCCACATAATGATCTTCACCAGAGCTCATCCATAAAACCCTCCCTAATGACTGACAGCAGAGAATTTCTGGCCGCAAAACTGGCCAAGATCCCCGATAGCTTTGAGAGTTTGGAAAGTGTTGTACGGATCAAGGAAGCAGAGGCGAGAATGTTCCAGATTCGTGCTGATGAGGCGCGAAAGGAAGCTGAGACGTATCTTCAGATGGGAAGAGTGAGGGCGGAGAAGCTGGAGGAAGAGTACACAGAGAAGCTGGCAAAGCTGTGCTTGCAGGAGACTGAAGAGAGGAGGAGGAAGAAATTGGAGGAGCTCAAGATTCTGGAAAGCTCACACTGTGATTATTATAACATGAAGATGAGAATGCAAGCTGAGATTGCTGGCTTGTTGGAAAGAATGGAAGCTACAAAGAAACAGTGGGTGTAGCTTCCTTTTTTTGGTTTGTATTATTCTCTATTTCTTGTTCAAATTTGTATGTTGCATGTAGTGTGTGGGAATTGATCAATTTGGCCTGAATTTGGATTGTGTTTTTGGCAGCAATTGCAAAGAATGTAATTGTAATTTTAATGGGTTTCCCTAAATTGCAGAGGGAAATGTGGTCTGAAGTGGAATATAGCCATCTGATTTGCAATGAATGGCAGCTTAAGACATGAACCAAGTTACTACCTCCATTTGAACACATGTCATTTTCATGCCTTGAAATGTACAGGAAAAGGAGGTTTTTTAGCCCCCTTTTGGCAGTGCAAGCCGAGGAATAAAAAAGACAATTAAAAAAATCTATCCATCTGGGTGATTGTGGGAAATTTTGAATCAGGTCACTCAGCCCTGGATTCAAGTAACTTCTGTGGTTCTGGCGAAGATGGGCATCTGCTACCAGAAATAAAAAGATTCAGAATTTCTTAGGTCACGAAGTGGGTAAAATCAGTGAACACCAGCCACATAATTATGGTTGCTCCACTTGCTTATCTGCGAATCTCTCTTTCTCCTCTTGCACCTTCCAAAGCTCAAGTCTTTCCGACGACCAGGGTTTGTTGGTTCACAGGGCTAGGCACCCCTGGGCCTCCATTTCTCTCCGGCTTCAATCTCATAAGATCAGGTTTCGCTTCCGACAAGCAACTCGTGGTCTCCAATGGTGACAGTAGTAGCGCAGCCGGAAAAATCCCTCTCTCCGTTGCTGAATATGGTGAGCTCGCTCTCTCAGGCATTTATACAAACACCTTGTCTTCATTCTTTTGCATTCAATGACTCTTTTTCCCATCTTGGCCAGGGGCTGTGTTATCGCTCTTTCGGCAAATGGGTCTCAGTGAGAAGGAAACCAGAGTGGTGTTCAACAAAAACCCAGATGCAAGCTCCTCTTCATTTGATTCAATTCAGGGTCGAATTCATTCAATGCAATCACTTGGCCTCAGCAGCCTTCAGATAGCTAAACTGATCTCAAAACGCCCGGAGTTGCTCACTTCTGAAGATGTTGATCCTTTAATACACTTCATGTTCAATGATTTGGGGAACAAGCTCAAACCTTCCCATGTCATTCGTCTTCTGATGCAAGCAAAACCTGAGTTGTCAGAGGATTTTATGGCCAAAGTTCAGCTCCTGGTAAAACTTGGCATTCCCCAAGAAAAGCTTGCACATGTTCTGAATAAGGTCAACTTAAAAAAGGCCATTTCTCACAAGTCAGCTGAACAAATTGAGATGACAGTAACTCTCTTGAACCGATACGGCGGAACCGAGATACTAGTGAGGCGACCACTCATTCTCAACTATGATCTAGATACACAGTTGATTCCAAGAATTGGGTTCCTCAAATGGCTAAGTGGAGGAGATGAGGATTCCACTGGTGCTGTATTAAAGAAACTGCCTGCAGTGTTGTCTTACTCTGATGAGCATATGGAAGCTCAAGTAGAATTCATGAAATCGTTTGCTGGTCTGAGTTATGAGGAAATATTTAGGCTTGTTTTGATCTTCCCCAATTTGATCAGCTCAAGCAGAGAGCGGAAACTGGAGCCGAGACTCACATTCTTGAAGGAATGCGGGTTTGATTCAAGTGACATTTATCGGTTCTTGACGAAATCTCCCTTGTTTCTAGGCCTTTCTTTTGAAGGCAACCTTGCTTACAAGTTGGGAATGTTGGTGAAAATTGGATATGCATACAGGACAAAGGATTTGGCTATTGCTCTTGGAGCTGTGACTAGAACTAGTGTTGAGAATCTGCAGAAGGTTATAGGATTGTACTTGAGTTATGGACTTTCAAATGAGGATATAGTTGCTATGAGCAAGAAGCAGCCTCAGATTCTACAGTATAATCCTAAATCATTGGAGGAGAAGATGGAGTATTTGGTTGATGAGATGGGTCGAGACATCGGGGAGCTTCTTTCGTTTCCTGCTTATCTTGGGTATAATCTTGATAAGAGGATTAAGCGTAGGTATGAAGAGAAGAGGGAGAATGCAGGTGAAGGCATGTCAATTAACAAGCTCTTGACTGTTTCGGTTGAGAGGTTCTCACAGACGAAGAAGAAGTATTCGCCCGAAATCTTACATTCAAATAGTGAAGAAGAGATCATTGATGTTGAATAGTGAAGTCTTGTTTTTGTTGTGATAATAGTAAGCTTAACTCTTATCACACGGTTGTTCCCTTGTAAGTAGTATACAAAGACTCTTCTAAAGTTGATAGCTTTTAAATTCAGCTTGTAGTTTCTTGATATACTGAGACTGCCTTAAAACACAAAAGAATCTGTATAATGTCCTTACAATGATCTCTTACATACATGTAAACAAGGGAGTCCACATACATGTACAATATTAAATACAACCAATCAACCATTTCCAATTTGCTAGACAATTTGAGAAGAAAAGATAAAACTGAACTGAGAAAACGAAAGACAAACCCTTGACAAAGCTATCAAACATACATTGGAATAAAAGAAAATCAATTCAGCGGCCAAATGAAACAGACATGTCAACACTGATGCCAAAGAGTAGGATGGCAAGAGCAGTGAAATTCACCAAACGAGCTTCATTACTATCCACCAAATTCAAAATAGTAAAGATCTGCATTAAACCGGTTTCTGCTGTACATATTGCCATGTAGAGGAGCGCCTTTCCGAAGCAGGCGTGCCATGGCATAGCCATCATTCTTGCTTCATACGGTCTTCGCACCCAAAATGTCGAAAACCCAAAAGCCCACTGCAATAAGAAGACAAATACATAAGAAGTTGTTTAAAGCTAACATCTTGATTTGGCACAGATTAGCTGAATTTGTACCTGGAAGCCATATAAGATGAAAGTGCCAAGTCCCATCCATGAATGTAGAGTGTACATATTGGTCAGATCGCGCCTGTGGTGGAACTTGAAGGTTGCATATAGCCCTGTGATACCTAGAGCAAAGGCGATCACATGAATCGACATGTGGATGAACTTTTGAGCTCCATGATCAGCTCCCACTGTCCTGTATATCATAATGGCTGTTGACAGATGACCCAGAATCAGATTCTCTTGAATATGATGCATCCACACATGCACATTGTATAGTCTAAACATTGGATAAGCTATATGAATACCTTGGCCAGCAAAGAAGATGAATCCGAAAAACATAAGAAATATATGGACCTGTTGGAGAAAAAAAGATAAAAGATCATGTCTTGGTTTAGACTGAACTTTGATCTTGCTGAATGCCTTAGAAAAGTTATTGACATGAAAGGTAGTAACATACATTGAGAATGAGATAAGGGTTCTCAGAATCCAGGTCAAGACCACCGCGATAATGCAAGAGCCATATGACAAGGAGAATAATGGCTAATATACCAAAGAATTGCGCGGCGGATGTTAGGAGTGTAGTCGACTTATTATACCTGTGTCTTTCAACTGTATCCATGGATTACAAGCCTGGATCAGGAATGCACAAGGCAAGTGATTAAGAGTGGCTTTTGCCGTTGTGTATACTCTTCTGGTTTTTGGGTATTCTGCCAAAGTTATGTGGTTCTGTTCAGAAGTTATATACTTGCCTAGCTTACTTGTGTTTGAAGAAGAGGTATCAATCTTCCTTGTTAAACTCTCAGGGAGATTCAAGTGCTTTAATTTGCTTCGTCTGCAATCTTGGAATTTTTCAGGACGAAGGCTTTCAAAAGGTCTTGCAACAGAATGATCAGCATATGCTGAAGAGCATAGAAAGCAAAGTATCTTTCTGGTAAGTGGCCAGTTTTCAGAATTCATTCACATGTTTTTCTGAGATTACTTTGTGGCAGAGCAATGCCAAAATTCCCAACTTTCATCCTTATGAGATGCTATGAAATGGGTACTAACAAAGAGTTTCAAGTACATGATTGAAGTCCATTGTGTATGTGTGCAATGAGCTTTATCATTGCTAGCTAGGAAAAGCTGTTTGATTTGAAAGGCAAGGTGCTAAGTGGGATTGGGTAAATGCCAAAGACAAGTCAATTTCTTACAGTTTGTCCACGTGAACTAGGAATTTTGAGATAAGGATGATGATGTTGAAAGTTGGAACGAATCCTCTTTTCTTAGACTTACTTCATTAGCAATATTGGTATTTTGAACAATAATATAATAACTTGGTAATGCATTATCGGCCATTGCAGCGTTTGGGTAAGCCGAAGATTTTGATTATGGGCCCATCAAGGGCCTGTCTTGACGTGGGCCTACCGCATCAGCCCATATTAAATACTAAGAACGATTAGTGATAGAAATATACAATAATATGAATATTAAACTCGACCCCAAAAAATAATATGAAAATTAATTACAACAACAACAACATCTACCCAGGGACTCCCGCAAAAGCAGGATCTGGGGGTTCAGGGCGGGGGCATTCCAAACCTAGATGAAATGCGCCCAAAAACGACCCAAAACATACAGACAAGAACACTTAACAACCTACTCCAAAAGGTTTACCAAAAAAACCAGAAGCTAACCAAAACTACTACTAAGGCTAAAAAAAAGAAGAAAGAAAACGAATAAAGAATAAAAAGACTAAGCTATAACAATGCTATACAAGAGCAAGTCCACAAAGCGAGAAACTAACGGATTATTAATTTTCATACTAATTAATATGAAAATTAATTAGTATGTCTTATTTTCGCTTTCTTTCTTTATTTTGTTTTTTGTCACATCATATAATAGATGATCGATGTTAGTTAAGAGCACATGGCAAGCCCTATGTAGTGGAATGAATGGATTATTGTGTACTACTACTTGTGCTTAATTAAAGTTTGGGGAATGTTCTTTCGTTGGGTCCTTGTATATCTTTGCTATATACGTCATTATTTCGAGTCATGCCTTTCCCAAATTTTAACTGATTCTAAATTCTTATAAAACTTTTTGGTTCATTTCTGAAATTAGGAAAATGCGATACGAAATAAACTAAAAATATACTGATAATAATCAATGTAAATGTTAGTTAAAATGTATATGATATATATGAATTTTACTCATAGCTTAAGCTAGTGGTCGAACTAATCATGGGATCATTAGCTCATGTGATCGAGCAAGTGGTAGAGCACTAGAGCATATATAATGGACCATGCTTTTCATCAAAGACGAGAAAGAAATTAACATACTTTATACTTATAGTTACCAACAAATTCGATAATTAAGTTCAAATGTATTCATTTTATATCTTATTAAAATTTCACGGCATGCAGCTATATATTTTTTTGGTCGACGGCATGCAGCTGTATATAGCAAACGAATAAAGAAAATTTGCATAAGAAAGCGACGACTTACAAATTTCATTAGCAAACCTCGTAGTTAATTGTCAAATTAACTACAAGGCTCCGATACACGAAAACAAATTAGTTAAAATTAGCAAGCAGAGAGAGAAAAAAAACGTAAATTTTAGGGTTTGGCTCCAATACCATGTCAAATTCAGAGAAACACGATGAATTGGAGAATACTGCTCTGTGTATTCCATTGAGATATTTACAATATATAGGGTTACATGGCTTAGGGCCCAAGCTAGATACAATTAATTATAATTTACATAAATATATCCTAATATTAATGAATGATTTACTACTTACTACTTAGTAGTTAGTAGTTACATAATTAACAACCTCGCTATAGAAGAAAAGGATCAGATCCACACAGTCCATTTCATCGGTATGGCGAAATCGGACGGCCGTGATTTGGTTGGACAAATGACTCGCAATCACCCGTGGGATGGGGGACTCACGTGCATGGAATCATATGATGCATGCACAGATGGGTGATTACCATGATTTACTCATTTAAGTATAGTGATTAGCGGGATTTAGTGCTACGGCATCATCTTCGTGTGCATGGTAAGCTATCCTAGGGATCTCCACAGCGTAGTATCTCCCATAGTCCCATGCACCTTCACTTCAATTCACTAATCACTTTGGCATTTGGCAATGCAAAACTCAACCCTTAAAAGAATAAAAACCACCATTATAGAATGAATGTGGAAGAAAGTGAAATCACTTTCCCTTTTCCTGAAGTGCGTGATATCATGTACCTACTATCTGATTTCAGCCAGAATCCCACACTGCCTGTTCAGAAAAAAAGGCTAAAGTTTATTTTTCAAATTGCAAAAGTAATGCATTTTTTATACTACTATTTAATTTGTATATTATGCAAATGGTTAAGTTGTACAAAAATTGCACCTAGTGTAAGATAAAGCAATTCTCATCAATTAGTGTAGACATAAAGCTGGTACAATATCAGCGGGATGTCGTTCGCCTTTGATAACATTTCAAACGAGGTTACTAAGATTTGCATTAATTTCACATTTCAATAATATCTTAGCAATGAACTATATATCTAAGAGTATATATAGGAGCCAGGTTCATGTAAGTAAGTATATATAATGTCACAATGTGGACTATGGTTGGCTTTTACAAAAAAGACGTAGCTCAATCAGCATTTAAACAATTGGATGGTTAAGACCCTAGAGTAATATCTAGAGATCTCCGATTCGATTCTTACAGTCGATAACATCTAACAAAACAAAAAACGTCTATGCAACTTAGAAGGGCTCTCCACAATTAATTTCTATTGAAAATTCATATAGGAATCAAGCAAACAAAATCCAAATAAAGATTTTTGACTTGTGTAGCCAATGCTGAACTCGTGCACCCTAATATTAAATGCACACAATTATCCGTTTACGCGCCAAATCCAAACCACTCCACAAATGGGCCGGTCTGTGGGCCCAGGCGCCGAATCCACACGCTCCCCACGTCCAAACGACGCCGTTTTCACGTGAACTTCCCTATTGACGCCCGCCCGGAGCGGCCGAGCGGACGTTTTCCAATAACCGGCCAAACGATGTGACGCTGTGAACCCGCCACGACTGACGGGTTGGTGGGGCCCACTCCACGCGCCTCAAATCACGCCTTTGGGCTGGTGGGCGCGTGCGCGTGGCTTCGTCACGGGACGCTCCGGAAACCCGAGGCTTCGAGCTGCCCCTTTTGCGGTTGTGGTTTTTTTGTGGGGCCCGCTTGGACTTTGTACCGAGAAACGGATAGTTTTTTTTCAGCACTCTGATTTCGCCTGATCGGGTCGGGTCATTTGTACGTCTGTGATCGGGTCAGAAGGCTTAAACTTTCAGTGTACCAAGTTCCAAGGGCATTATTTTTTCACGACGTAGATCTTTCAGTCATTTTTATCGTTTGTGTTCTTTTTATTTTATTGACGTCATAATATAGCCATTAATAAAATTAAACACTACGCATCATTTCAATGAATGATGCATCAACAATTCAACCGAACGAAATTAATGTAAAACGAATACAGTATATACTTAACTGACCGAGAGTGTATAGCTGTTGCCCGTTGGCATACAGGAGATATGTATTTTGGAATAAGGATCGGGTTTTAACGGTTTTACAACATGGAAATGAAAGACGAGCTGGATATATTCAATCCCTATATTACCATGGTATTGGTATAATGGTATGCATTGTACCTTCCATTTTAGATCGAGAGAAAACAATTTAGTCAGTTAAATAAGCTTTATGATCGTATCCAGAGGTTTTCAATTCGACTATCATGCGTAATACACTCGCTCAATTTTTTTTGAATGAATGCTAGGCTATAAACTAGTCCGAGTGGCTGCATGAAAAGTGGTCATATATGGACTATGGAACATGGCTGCATTTTCTCATACATCCACCTAATGTATACGTTGATGATCGACCACTTTAATTTGCTCAAAGAAAATGTTAATGCCCACAACTTTTGTCATGATTTTATAAGTTATCTTGAGTAGTAAAATGATAGCCTGCAAGCATTATTATACACAAATTGAGAAAGTAGTGTATACCGCAATCGATGTAGTTTCCAAGTTGGGGCTAGTGTAATCCATGGTATTGAATATTGATTTACACACGAATACCTAAAACCGAAAGAGTAACCAACTTTTGGAAAAGAAAAGTCGTACCCCATGATTATGTATTTGGACTATATACTATATATACGACTCACGCTATCATCTGACCAAATTTTTTGGTAACTATTATTACTTGCTTTTCTTTTTCCACCCCTACTCATTTCTTGAATTTAATGGCTTTCCTTTACCAGCTTTCCATTTGTTTTTCTCATCATCCCGTTTTAATGCTTTTTTTTGCCCTAATTATTTGGTTTAATGTAGATATCGCGTGGTTACGATATAATCAACACTTGGAGTAATAAATAAGCAAAGTGTAAGTAGCCTTTATCCCTAATCGAGCTAGCTCCACTTTACTTCATAAGCAAGTCCAAATTGCATATAAATTGAATCATTACTTTTGCTTAATTGATTCCCTAGGAGATGGCATATAAAATCTGACCTGGTCACGTCTGACTTAAGTTCAAATCATCAAATGGCTTTGTATACAATGTTTTATAAAAATATGTGTAATGGAACAATGGTTTGAGCTTAATATGGGGAGGTTAACGTAATTCCAGGTAGTTGATTATAATATCTCTGATTAGTAAGTTACTAACATGATGATATTACGAGTTATTTTAGGGTTACTCAAAAGTTGAACCCAGGTCCAAAGTCTAAGAGAAGAAGATTTGTTTTTGGAGCAGGTAGAAGAATATTAAGCAAAAACAAGATTAAGACAAAGAATTTAGGTTGTGTTTGGGTGGGGGAGGGCAGATTATCGTGTTCACGTGTATAATGCGACAGCCTTTGTTCGGGTGCTTAAGCTTTGCTTGGTTAGTTTAATACCCACTTTCAATTACATGACAAAATTTAATCAATTTTGAAGTTAGTTAATTAGTACTAATAGTCTTTTGTTCACTGACAACTTGCTTTTCTGCACGTAGGTTATGTGTCTGTATTAACATAACCACTGAATTTAATTAATAACGGGACTTTTTTTTTATATATATATATAACGGGACTTATTTAACCACTACTACTAGGTTATACTATCTAAATAGGAGTTGAATTAAAATTAAAATACTCCTTATCTTGTAAACTGGAAACACGAAAATGATATTTGTGGTTTTGTATTATCATGCCGATCATGTATTTATTTTTGCTGTTCACATGTTTATTCTTATGATTCACCTTTAGAGTTTATAAAATAATATTTTGTTTTACTGATATCATATAAAATTACCGTCGAACTTTTTAATTTGAGGTTAATGATCCGGTATTTCTCTTTTTTGCTTTTTGTTTTTGGTAGAAAACGTGTCTCAAAGATATTATATCTAAAGTTGCTACGTAACTTAATTATGTATTCTCTACATGGTTTGGTTCATGCACCATGACGTAATATTCCTTAATGCCATGGCTTATGTTTTAAGCGTTACTACTACTATACAATCCTCTAGAAATCTTTTGCTTTTGTTGTGACTCTTAAAAAATCTTATCACATTAACTCAACACGCAAAGTAAGGCGAACAAATTGTTACAAACAACTTTTTCAGTGTGCCAAAATAGTATTTGTAGTCTTTACAACACGAGCGGGCAAGATTTGCGCACTCCGTTTTTTCATTTTCGCACACCGACTTGTGTGGATTGCGGATCCGCACAAGATTTTTTTTAAAAATCGGGTTTTTCTTGTGCGGATTACGGATCCGCACAAGGTGTCCCCATAAAACCCGGTTTTTTGGTAAACCGGTGTGCACTTGTGCGGATCTAGTATCCACACAAGATGTCCGCACAAAATATAAGAAACGGTCTACCATCTCTTTTAGGATTTAAACGAAAAGGAAAAAAATAAAAAAATATCTTGTGCGGGTTTCCAATCCGCACAAGAGCATCCTAATTAGGGTTTAGGGGCTTTAGCGGCATAGTGTCGTACCCTTATTCTTATGTGCGGATCCAGGATGAGCACAAAGGGTTTTGTGCTCATCCTGGATCCGCACATAGGGTTTAGGGTTGGACCTAAAACCCTATGTGCTCATCCTGGATCCGCACATAGGAATAAGGGTACAATTCAGGGTTTATACATTTTCTTTTGAAAAACATTTAATAAAGACCGATCAATGACTTGTCCTACATCGCACATGCAATTTTCGTACGTTACATATATAACTATAGAGTAACTCTTCGAGAAACATATCACGTATTCTAATCTTTATCTTTATGAGTTGGACTCGAGCTTAAGTGAGGTTTGAATCTATAAGAGTTGGACTCGAGAAACATATCACGTATAACAAGATGATACATAGACATAAACTTTTGATATAGATATAGTATTGTAAAAATCATGAAATTCGTCAATGCACATGGTTGAACATTACGATGATCGATTCGATCGTGTGGATCATGAAGCTGCACACGAACGACTCTGCAAACCAAATCAAACTCCGCACAAGAACGACTCCGCACAATAACGAAGATAGGGTTAGGGTTTAGGGTACGCACAATAAAGAACCCTATGTGCTCATCCTAGATCCGCACATAGGGTTTAGGGTTGGACCTAAAACCCTATGTGCTCCTCATCCTGGATCCGCACATAGGAATAAGGGTACAGTTTAGGGTTTATACATTTTCTTTTGAAAAACATTTAATAAAGACCGATCAATGACTTGTCCTACATCGCACATGCAATTTTCGTACGTTACATATATAACTATAGAGTAACTCTTCGAGAAACATATCAAGTATGTTAATCTTTATCTTTATGAGTTGGACTCGAGCTTAAGTGAGGTTTGAATCTATAAGAGTTGGACTCGAGAAACATATCACGTATAACAAGATGATACATAGACATAAACTTTTGATATAGATATAGTATTGTAAATCATGAAATTCGTCAATGCACATGGTTGAACATTACGATGATGGATTCGATTGTTTGGATCATGAATCCGCACACGAACGACTCTGCAAACCAAATCAAACTCCGCATAAGAACGACTCCGCACAATAACGAACATAGTGTTAGGGTTTAGGGTACGCACAATAACGAACCCTATGTGCTCATCCTGGATCCACACATAGGGTTTAGGGTTGGACCTAAAACCCTATGTGCTCATCCTGGATCCGCACAAGACAAACCAAACCAAAGTCCGCACAAGAACGAATTCGATACCACTTGTGTGGAACCCTAGCTTTGTGCGGATCCTTGTGCCGCACAAGTGCTAGTTTATCGCGTGTCCACGTGTGGGCTCACTATGTTTGTTGGGCGGTATTGAAAAGTCAACTTGTGCGGGTTAAAGATGCGCACAAATGGGCCGGTTTTTTTACAAACCGCTCATCCTTACCTGTGCGGCTTCTCCGTGCGCACATGGTTCATGATAAACCCGGTTTAACTTGTGCGGATTTTGGATCCGCACAAGTTGGTGTGCGAAAACGAAAAAACGGAGTGTGCAACGGAATGGCCAAATGTCTAAAACACACAACTCATGTTGTAATGATTTAATTGGGAAATTTGGAGGTTCGACAGTAGCTGAAAAATATCACTGACTGAACAAATTTATAAACTGCAGAAATTTACAAATATACATTAAAATTCTTTGTCAGACTTACTGCAAAAGTATATAGATGGTGCAATTTTAAGGAACTTCGGCCATGGCGTGAAAACACTACATTTACGTTGAGGCCAGGTGTTATCAAAATCGTGGACAATCCCAACACCAATACGTCAACCCTTAAATCTTTGTAAGACAATGGCGTATTCAATTTTTTGGCTACAAAGTATTTATTTGTGAATATTAATATGTTTTTATTTTGATGATTGGAAATATTCCAAACGTATATTAATTCGGGAGTATTATCCCCTTGTATAATGTTCCATCTTAATACAATGAGAAAGTTAAATTCGAAAGATATATGTCGTCTATAAATATTGTTAAATATTGTACCATATTATCATATATTAGCTTTTATTATTAACAAATATGAATATAAATTTACGTATTTAATGACAAAAATTATAAATTTAAGGTAAGATATCCGAAAAGTTAAAAATAAATCAAAAACACGGTGAATATTCGGATAAAACCGTGTTGAAGAAAAAAGGAAGGGATATTTGATTGTTCACAAAAAAGGAAAGAAAAAAAAATATTGTGTGCATAGAAACAGCTCAGCATCAGCGCACACACACAGAGACACGAAGGAATTTATAAAGCCATTTTCTTTACCCAATTCCTTCACACAGATTCTAGACGTTTTGTTCTCTCTCGCTCTCCTCCTCACATTGTTTGAACCAAAACATCCCATTTTCTTCATCTTCTTCTTCTCTGAGCTGATCGATTCGATTTGATGGCCCCAATTCGGCTGATTTTGCTGATGTTATGCTCTGTTTTCAGTCTTGCGTATGCTGAAAATGGTCTTGGAAACTTGCCCATAATCTCCTTTGATGAGGGCTACTCTCATCTGTTTGGGGATTCGAACATGATGGTTGTTGAAGACGGTAAATCTGTTCATCTTTCCCTTGATGAAAGAACAGGTAATCTAAAATTTTTCTTTCTCTCTTCTGGGTTTGTTTTGTTTCAAGTCAAGATTTGATCTTTTTGTGTGCTGATGAGTTTTGATTGGCTCAATCTTTGCAGGCTCTGGGTTCATGTCACATGACCTCTATCTTCATGGGTTCTTCAGTGCTTCCATTAAGTTGCCTTCTGATTACACTGCTGGTGTTGTGGTTGCCTTCTATGTGAGTTTTTCTGATTAACTTTTACCTAAAGGTTTCATCTTGACCTTGAAGTTGTTCAAGTTGCTGATGCCCAGAAAATGTTGTAATTGATATGTACTGATTTGGTTGGGATTTTTACCATATGGTCAAAAAATGAGTTTTTAGGGTCAGGCCGAATGTTACCAACAGTTTAATGTTAGGTTTTAAAGCTGGCCGAGTATTTATGCCCCCGACATTAATATCTATTCTAATTATGGTGAAAGTTTCATACTTTTTTCATTTTAACAGCTGAAAACTATTGCTTTACCCTTTCAATTTTGATGAAACCTCACTCTTGCAGATGTCTAATGGAGACATGAACCCAAAACACCACGACGAAATCGACTTCGAATTCTTGGGCAACATCAGAGGCAAAGACTGGAGAATTCAGACTAACATCTATGGCAATGGAAGCACAAATGTTGGCAGGGAAGAAAGATACAATCTTTGGTTTGATCCTTCTGAAGAGTTTCATCAGTATAGCATCCTCTGGACTGAAGATCAGATCATGTAAATTTTTTGCTCCTTTAACCATTAATTTTACACTTTCGTTTATCTGCATCCATACATTGATTATCTAGCTTAATCTATGCATTTTCCTGGTTTTTGTCACTTGATTGTGGTTGCCACCCTGAAAATAGCTGTTAAAAAAGTTGTTTTCTTGTGCAAAACAAGTGGCCTTATGTTAGTTGACTCTTGAAAGTGACTACTCTGCATATAAGAATGAATTTTTTTGAGCCATGATTGTGATCAGAATAATCTTGATGCTTGATGCAGATTCTATGTCGACGATGTCCCGATTCGAGAGCTCAAGAAAACCGAATCGATGGGTGGCGACTTCCCTTCGAAGCCAATGTCTTTGTATGCAACCATTTGGGACGGCTCTGACTGGGCTACCAACGGTGGCAAGTACAGAGTTAATTACAAATACGCCCCTTTCGTAGCGAGATTCTCGAATCTCGTCCTCCATGGTTGCGCATCGGATCCTACAGACTCTACGCTAAGGTGCGAACCCGAAACCGAGACCGTCCCAGCCGGGATTTCCTCTTCACAGAGGCCCAAGATGGCCTTCTTCAGAAAGAGGCACATGACCTACTCTTATTGCTATGACCGGACCCGGTACGGGGTCCCGCCTTCGGAGTGTGTACTGGACAAAGGCGAGTACGAGCGGCTTCGGAGGTTCGACCCGGTGACTTTCGGGTCGAGCCGGGCCCGCCACGGGAGGCGACACGGACGCCGGCCCGGGAGGTCAGAGGAGGCCTCTTCTATTTGAATATAAGGAGCATTTGGTTGTCACTCCATTTGTCTTACTCCATTGGTCTTGTGATTACAAGATTTGGGAATAGAGTGACCTGATTTATTTATTTGTGAGATTTGAGTATGATTAAATATGTTACTTTTCTAGGTGTATAGAGCAAAGAAAAAATAGCACACGGATAAAGATTATATGACAGGCTTTGTGGGTTGGTTTGAAGGGAATGTTAAGTTGTTAACTATGTACACTTGTGCACACAGATTTTCTGGTTTTGGGTCTGTTTTTTTTAAAATCTTGATTACACATTTGAGTGTTTTTTTTTGTTTGAATAAAATCTTCATTTCATTGTGGACGTGTTACTTTTAGACCCATGCTTGTTTTAAATTACATTTACTAAATTTGTGCTCTCTCCGTTTCACAATACTTGACCATATAGCAACTTTTGCTTGTTTCATAATACTTGACCCTTTTACATTTTTTTTCATCACTTTCCATCTATACCCCTAATAATTATCTTTATCATAATCATTACACTTTTTCATATTTCTCTAAACAAATAATTAACTCTACATTTGATAGGGGCAATATAGGAATAACACTTTTTTCATAATATACGTGCAATGTCTAAATGTTCATGTATTTTGAAACGGAGGGAGTATGATATATTTATATATAGTGTATGATTAATGTAAGTGGGAATAAATGTCTAGTTGTCAGAGCATGTTTCTCTTGGACGCATGCAAAATCATCTTATCCTGTTTTCTCTTTCGTTGCTAGTTTATTTTCTAGTAACGTCCGTAACACCGAATAAAAAGGTGTCCTACCCATTGTCATAACAGGAAAAAAACAAGGCAGCCTTATTTTATTTTATTTTCTAATGTAATATTTCTTATTCTAAATTGACATAGTATGACTAATCCTAAGATATAGTAACATGGGTTTGGTTCGATGGTCGAGCATTTATGAATTTACTACGAGGTATTGGGTTTGACGCTCGGTTTATCCTCGTCTAAAATAGTAACATTTAATTTGAAAAATGGTCATTTTCTCCAATATGGTTTCATGTCCTCTAACTATATTTATATTATTTGTTGTATTTTTTATAAGATAAGAACTCGATATATTAGACATGGTTAATAGATCAAGAGAGTGCGAAATTAAATAACCAGAAAAATAAACATGAGAAAATAAATAACACTATAAAAACAACCAACAAAATGAAATACACAAAAAAAGTGAAACCACCGAAAGCTCGTGAGGAGCATACTATTAGAAGCTGGAAAAAATACATACATTATATGAGATCTTGAAAAATAGCCGCGACATTTCACAATTGAACTAGAAAGAACTACTTGAAATTGAAACATGCTAGTCATGTAGCTATTTCTTAGAATATCCAAGGAGCATATGCACAACATAGTTAAATTCATACAATAGAGCCAAAGCCAATAGACCAACACTCTTTTCACCAATGGGCAGGGCCGTCCAATGGATTTGGGGGGCCCTGTGCAAAATCAACGGGTTTCCATTGGACGGCCCTGTGCAAAATCAACGGGTTAAGAAAATATAAAAATAGTTTTTTCGTTTAGTAAGTGTACCTTAATAGTTGATTATATGTGATTTGTTTATCAGTTTTCAAGTGTTAAAGTATCATGCTTGATAATTTGAGGAACCATAATAGTAAAATTAGTTTGTCATTGTCAGATTAAATTAAATTAGTTTACTAATAGCAGTATAATTGTAGAAAGAAAAATTAAATATAACTATTACAAAAAATTAAAATTATATAGATTATATGCACAAATAAAATATGTACAAATAAGAGAGCTTAAAATATCAAATTTACTTTAGTGACCTAATAGGTATCTAATCAAACATTCGTAACTATAGTAATTAATTAGCGAATATTATAATTATATATTTATTAGAATGTTTGTTAATTCGTGAAAATGTAGTAGTGTAAAAAAAAATTAATTCAGTTAAAAAGCTAAAAAGGTTTAAATTAGAGTGAAAATTTAATAGAGGGAGGGGCCACTTGCACTAACGAGAAGTTTAGAATGAATAGAAGGGGGAGTGAGGCCTACCGGTGGCGGAACCAGGATTTTAGTCCAGAGGGGGCTAAATAATTTAATGTAAGTATAACTGTTAAAAGTTCGATCATTGATCATTTGATCTTGGAATAAACCCGAAATGCTTAATCGATAAGTATAAAATTAGTCCTAACCCGAGTAAATAAAATGAAACATAATTAAGTTTTTATTAAAATCAAAGTGGATCTGAGGAAACGTTATGATCCAATTAACAAGTTTAAAGTTCAAACCGATAAATTTTAGATACAACACAAGTGGCCCGTGTTTGGACGGACGGATGACGTCGCTATCGTGGAGGCGGGCGGAAATGTGGAAGTGAAGCGGTTGGAGGATGGATGCGGGGAGATTTGAGGCAGACAAGACCGGTCCTAACAGATACAGACCTTGAGCGAAAATTAATTAAGGGTCGTTTTGTATACATTTTCTTCCATTATTTTACAAAAAATCCATATCTTTTTGAAAAACTAGCTAATATTTAATAATTTCTACTAAACATATGTTTTGCCATCTTTTTTTTCCGACCTAACTTCATTTCAACTATAGTGTATGATGATGTTTGTTTATATATGTGTTTTTTAATACTATATCTGTTTCGAAATAGTTGTCTATATGATCACCTTTTCTTGGTTTACAATACTTATCAATTTTACATTTTTCCATCAATTTCCATTTATACTCCTAATAATTAACTGTATCATAATCATATACGTATTTCCATGTTTTTTTGTACACTAATAATTAACTCTATAATAATATAGGTAATATAAAAAAAAATAATTATTTCTTAATATATATATATACAAATGCTATTTGGACAATTATTTTAACACGGAGGGACTAATATATTACAATATTAATAATTTTTTTAAAAAAATAAAATGTGAGTGGGGGCTGTAGCCCCCACTCGTCACAACGTGGTACCGCCCCCGCCTACGTGTTTAGAGGGAGAGAACAAGCTAAAGGGGGAGCGGGGCCCATTAGTTTAGAGGGGAGAGAAAAAATACCAATGTGATAAGCACAGGGATTTGAACTCCGTCCCCAGGGGTATGCAAAACAGACGAGGCCATCTGCACTAAGTGTGAGTAATGAAATATCAGTCACTTCTGTTTAATATATTATGTTTTTATTTTTTTGGGGCCCCTAAAATTTGGAGGCCTTGTTCCGTCGGGCTGTTTGCACATGCCCATGGACGGCCCTGCCAATGGGTATTCCACAATGGGTATCCAAAACAAAGGTATGAAATCTCTGAAGTATGTTATTTTCTATGGGAAAAAATCTGTCTTTGAACAAGGAACACCTTTGAACAACGCCCCTTCTGAACCCGAGCACACTACGGTCGAGGAGACCCTAAGTAGTGAGGCTAATCTGAACAAATTTGGTGACATCAACAAGAACAAAAGTAGAGAAAAAATGAAGCCACACATGCACGCCTTTCTTACTAAACCCTTTAGAGTTAAGGAAAACATCAACTATCTCAAAGAAATCTTTCCTCTTGACTTTGTGATTAGGGACCCCATGGAAAGTGTGAAATTGATGCATAAGTTTAGAAATGATTGAAAAATTGAGTTTTTGCTAAACTAGTCCAGCTCTGATGCAAAATCAAAAAAGAATGAAAGAAGAATTTCTATACACAAATGGCAGCATACTTGGCTACCTCAGTTACATTTTTATACGGATAATAAAAAAAACAACTCATCTGATGCTCTTGTCTTGTATTGTATGAACCATGTTAGCAATAGTAAAGGGGTGAAATGGCTTTGTGTATATGAGTCTGTGAGCATTATCTTTACACTGAGCCAGCATAGAGGTACTAAGGACCTAGTAAATTGTTGCGCCACTAATCATGTACAAATGTGCTTTGTTTCAATAGGGAAAGCTCAAAATGATCAAAACCTACTCATAACTCCAAGGATGGAGATGCCAAGGTTGACACACCCTAAGAACGGAAATGCAAAAAGCAAGAGGATAACTGAGCAAGAAGAGGCTTGTAACCACATCCAATTCTTGCAAGAACATCACGAAACCAGGAAAAATCCTACACCATATTTTTTATTCGTATGGGAATGGGAGTAGACAAAATTGCTCATGTGAGCTATGGTTTGTATTTCAAGAAATAGCTATACATGTGCTCCGTAATTACAAAATACTTGAGGTAAATCATTGTACTAAATACCTCAATCATGTGTTTGTCCAGAAGTATGAATCCACATGTGGAACCACTCAGTTCACTAACAGGAATTACCATCTAAAAAGAAACACAAGACAAAGTGAACAATTACAAGGAAAAAAAGATAAAATCCAACCAATTGCTCTAACAAAAGAGAGATCCAGAAATGGTTTGTTTTATATAACATCTAGTTATCATGAAGATCAGTATTTGGAATAGTCGGGGAATAGGTCGAAAGTCATTTTGGCCAGAGGTTGACTCCTTTTGCAAACTAGAAAGAATTCAAATAATGGCAATTGTCGAAACAAAAACAGAAAAAGAACCATCCGACCAAGTTTGGAGGCGTTCAGGCTTTGATAACTTAGTATGGTCCCCGGCGGAAGGCAGGGCCGGGGGAATATGTGTGTTATGGAAGGAACACCAACTCATTAATGAAACAATAGAAGTTATGATTCAAAAACCCCGATACATAATTTTAAAATATACGCATCTCTCAACTCGATATGTAATTGCAATTTGTTTAGTCTACGCACCGCCAAAAGAAAATGATAAGGACAATTTTTGGGCAGCCTTAACTCAAGAGGTACAAAACTTATACATCCCGACAATAGTTATGGGAGATTTAAATGAAATACAAGAACCCAATGATAAAAATGGCGGGGCTTATCCCAACGTCAATAGATTTGAGCGATTAACCAAATTTAAAAATAATTGTCAGCTATTGGATATACCCACAACTGGAAATAAATACACTTGGAGGAAAAATAAAACAGAGCTATATATTAATACATACGAAAAATTAGATCAAACACTAGCACATAATCAAATAATACAATGGTTCCCAAATATATCAACCAAAAACTATGCGTTCTCTTCGTCTGACCACTGTAAAATAGCTATTGAATTGAATAATGGACAAATCTTTAAAGCCCAACCCTTTAAATTTGAAAAAATGTGGATGCAGAGAAAGGAATTCAAAAACATAGTAAAACAAGCTTGGAGAGTTGAGTATCCAGGGTCCTTTATGTTCCAACTAATTAAAAAAAGCAACTTTTTAAGATTCATGGCGAGCAATGGAATAAACGGACCTTGGGGAATACCTTTGAACAACTACAGAGTTTGGAAGATGAACTATTAAGAATCCAAATCCAAATACAAAACTCACCACAACCAGCAATAATCCAAAAACAATTAAGATTGATAAAAAAGAAGGAATGTATATTAAATTATCACAAAACATATTGGAAACAACGAACAAAAAAAAACATATCAAATTATCTGACACAAATGCAGGGTATTTCCACAAAGTTGCTAGTGGACGCCGAAATAGGAAAATAATAAGAGAAATTAGAACTGATGAGGGTACGCATATATTTGGAGAAAACAATATAAGAAACGAAATTAGAAGAGACTTCAAAAAGCGCTATTCCAAAGAACAAATCAACAACGAAACCCTAAACGAATACTTACAATCAATAACAAATGAAATATCCCCCACAGAGAACGATGAACTATGTAAAGTAGTTTCTAATGAAGAAATTAAAAATGCTCTAATGCAGATTGGGTCAGACAAATCTCCAGGACCTGATGGTATGTCAGCTGACTTCTACAAAAAATATTGGGATATTGTTGGTCCATCAGTAATCAAAGCCGTAAAAGGTTTTTTCCATGCAGGGAGAATGTTAAAGCAAGTAAATCACACATTTATATCGCTACAACGAAAACGTGATAACCCAATCTCCACTAACTATTATAGACCAATTTTTCTGTGTTCAACAGTGTACAAAATAATTGCAAAAATTCTCACAGAAAGACTAAAGACTGTTATAAACAAGATTATCCACCCCCTCCAAGGGGCATTCGTCGCCAAAAGAACAATACAGGACAATGTGCTTATAGCCCATGAAATTTTTCACTCCTTCAAAGGAAAAAAAGATAAAGATGGATGGATGACAATAAAACTAGACATGGAAAAACCCTATGATAGACTTGACTGGGAGTTCCTATCTGTAGTAATGGAAAAGTTCAGTTTTGATGGAAAATTTATTGGATGGATAAAAGAATGTGTCAAGACTGTGTCATACTCAGTATTAGTGAATAACAACCCAATTGATCCCTTCGTACCCGAACGTGGATTACGCCAAGGAGATCCTTTATCTCCCTTCTTATTCTTAATTGGGGCAGAAATTCTTGCTAGAAAACTACAACATACCAGTTTTGTAACACCCCCTTTTTCTATAGGGATATTACCGCCAGTGACCTCGGGTTGAAACTCCCGAAGTCACCCTAGGCTTTATAGTTATCACAGGAGTCGACAATATGTAATGCGGAATTAAAAATACAACTTTATAATAAACCAAAACCAAAGTCTTAAAGGTCACAACGTAATTATTTAAATCTTGTATTGAGTCTAAAAATGGAAAGAGAGAAATGACTCGGCTTCTAGGCACCTTTAATCTCGAATAACGACTCCTTCACCTGATGCGCTGCAACGGAAAGACGGTTGACACCAGCCGACCATGCAAAGGAAAAGGGTGGTCGGGTTAGTCTTGCGAAAGACTAAGCAAATGGGATTTTCAAAAATGGTTCGGGTTGGTGAGAGGAAGTAGAGACAGATATTGAAACCGAATGAAAACCGGGCGATAGCCTAACCCTCTACTACCTCCCACGAGAAAACGAGCATGACTTTTAAGATAGACTAAAGAATTAGAATAATACTTTACGAAAGTGGAATACTTTGACAAAAGAATGGAGAATTTGTTGGGAACGTAATCTTGCACTTAGCGTCATTCTTTGTGATTAAACTCTCGTTGATAACCTATGCCTCCACCAACCTCATCCTACTCGTAAGTGCCGACGGGGAGGTGGTCACGAAGACGCTTAAGTACCAAGCCCATCTTGCCATTTTATAGGCGTTTTAACAAGTCGGGTAGACGTTCAGATTGGAGCTAGACATAGAACTATCCGAGAGCGGGGATGGTATTCCATTTTGTACTAACCATCCTATAGGGTACATTAAGGTGTGCGTAAGCACTTATCTTGGTTCCTTTTAAAATACAAACGAAAGTTACACTTAATTAACAAGTACGTTTTACACGAGAGAATAGGAATACGGGCACCTACCTCCCATGGCACTTGGAAGTGCGAACACCACTCAGCGGTTGAGTGATATGGGTCATGACCGAGGGCTAGGTACAAAGTACGACAAGCCAAATACAAACAAGTACAAAACTTTTAAACTACGCTAGATTCATGATAATCACACATAGGTCACACACATCGAGACCTAAGTCCATAACTAGCGCAAACTAGAACAACCTATATATAATGGTCGAGAAATGTATAACAATAGAAATATCCTCGGTTGATTTTATTCACACATTTAGTTCCCAACAATTCATGAAAATACGTTTCAAAGCAAATCATGCAAGTACGAAATCATGATGAAAAGAACCAAACCACTTGCCTTGAAATCGAACTTGAGAAATAACTTGACGGAAAGGTTAACGAAGAAGACTTAGATCTTCGATAACGAACGAACTGGAAAGACAAGATAAATCAAAATAAATTATTACAATTTATTTTGAAGGAGAATGTTAGAGTTTATATCCTTCATAAACTCTAACTCGATAATAACCCTTTAATAATTTATATTATGTTATTATAAATCTTGATTCTTGATATATTAATTTTCTTAAGAAATTTCTTTATTTGTCATCATATACATACTTATAAATTTTATAACCATTTTCCTTTAACTAATAATAATAGTTGGATACTTACTATATAATATCTAACCAATTTATTATACTTTAGTGCATAAGGAAATCTAATTATATAATACCTAACATTATAATCCATTTTAATGTTATTATCATATTAATGTTATTATCATATTCTTAAGGATATCATTAGGTCAACATACTCATACATATATTATAAGGATCTTACAAAATTCCTTAAGCATGCTTTACTATCTCATAAGTAATATATTAACTTGTATACTCATATTATAGTCAAGTGATAAAACTAATATTAATTGATTTAACATGTTAATCTTATATCTAAGCATGTAAGAACTACATTTTCACATAAAGTACAATATATAACAACATTTTATTATTTTCTAACACCATTTTATTAACCTTACTAATATAATTAATCATATTATTTTCATTAATCCAAATTATATAACTAGGTAATCATAATTATAATACTAATCAATTATTTTTGTTTAAGTTAATTTAACTAAATTGTTATTTTAATACAAGATATCGGGCCGGGTCGGGCCCGACCGGTGATCGGGTTTTCGAACCCAAACTCCCAGCCAAAGAACGAAAAAAAACAGGGGCCGGACAGCGATGTTTACCGACTCCTAGCGGTGGATTCCGGCGACTATAGGCGGCTCCAAGAACAGATATGGAAAGAGGGGAACACCGTGAACACGAAGGTGGTGACGGAGTCTGATTTGGTGGCCGGACGAGCGAGAAAGAGGGCGTCAAAGTAGACTGCGCGAAAACAGGGCTGGCGTCGTTCTTCGTCGGATTCCGGCGATTCCGGGCGATTTCGAGAGCTTTAACCTGCGATTTTTGAGAGGTTTTGGTGAATGGGAATGCGTTCTCTCGATTCCCATCGGTAGCCCCTTTTATAGTTGGGGTTTTGACTCGAATCCTTGCGCCCCAAGTCGCCGGTTACGAGCCCTTAATGCCTTGAATGCCCATTCTTCAATTCGGTTGATGAGGACGACTTTACTCGTCTTTAATCGCAATTAGATGCGTATGACGATGGATAAGAGTATCCTATGCTCTCCAACGGTCTTATCCACTCTAATTCAAGCCAATTTGGCCGAAAATCCGTCCAAGTACAATAAACCCTAGGTCGAAGCTTATCTCATTCGGGATAAGTATTGCAATTAATCCGACCAATTTAATGAGGGCTATTGTAGTAATGGACGAGAAGAATCCTATGCAGCTTACGGAATCCATTTCCGTTTAGAAACGAGCTCGAACCGATGACTTGAAGATTGGAATTGGAAATGGGGTTTTGGAGAAGAAGGGTTTGGAAATGGCCCAAACTTTCAAAAGTGGCAAATATGCCCTTATGACATGAAATTACACACTTATATTATACTTTATATTATAACATTAACTTTAACATATTTGTACATGACTTTGTATGTATCCATAAAAATAAAGTTTATAATGAATTAAATAATTATTAGCTTGATTTTATAACATTAGTGCTTGTATTACCATGACATTATTCATGTGGTTTAATTTAATATGAGCAAGGGTTATTATTTTGATAAATATTAATAACAACTTATTATTAATATTTTTGGATATAATGCAAAGGTAAATTACAATTTTACCCTTACGTAAAATAGAGGGTTATTACAAGTTTAACCACAAACAAAACAATAGGTTTTGCCCTCTCACGAAATGGAACGAGGATCCCATTTCTTTCATTTGCAGATGACATCATAATTTATGCAAAAGCTATCCAAAATGCTTACGTAACAATCAAGAGAATAATTAATGAATATTGTGAGATATCGGGGCAAAAAGTTAATTACCATAAATCTGCCTTTCACACTTCTAAATTGGTATCAAGTCAGCAAAAGCGATCCATTCAGCAAACTCTTAACATTTCAACAATGACCAACTTAGAAAAATACTTAGGTTGTCCCATCATCAACGGAAAAGTCAACAAACAAACCTTTGAAGAAACGATAAGAAAGACGAAAACCCAATTAACCAAATGGAAAGCACACTCCTTATCACAAGAAGGACGAACGGTGCTCATAAGATCAAACCTTGCAGCAAAACCTAGTTACTTAATGCAGAATTTCATGCTCCCGACAAATGTTCATGAAGAGCTAGATCGAATTAGAAGATGCTTCTTTTGGAATAAGGACCAACACCATAAACCACTCATAGGATGGGACAGAGTTTGCAGACCCAAATCTCAAGGAGGTCTTGATATCCGTAAAGCTGAACATATGAATAAAGCTCTACAGATGAAACTCCTATGGAAAATACTGTTTGAACCAGATAATATTTGGGTACAAATCATAAAAGAAAAATATTTGAAAGGAGAGGATTTATTTGAATACAGAACTAAGTCCAACACATCTTGGCAATGGCGTAATTTAATGAAACTACGTAATAAATTTGAAGAAGGTTTAATATGGCAAGTTGGCAATGGTCAGACCATTCGATTTTGGACTGACCGTTGGTTATCAGATGAACCCCTTGAGAAACATGCCACTGACCCGACAACAATTGATAAAGAATGCAAAGTCCAGGAATTCATATCAAGCAATAAAACATGGAAAACAGACGAACTGAAAATGATCCTACCAACAAATATAGTAGAGAGGATATACAAACCCCTATCCCAGATAACGAAATTCATGATAGATTATACTGGGCTCCCAGTAGGAATGGATGGTTCTCAACATCTTCTGCAATAGCTCACATAACAAAAACAGACTTGACTTAGAGAAATGATAACAGATGGATATGGAAGCTTGATACTATTCCGAAGGTAAAAAAATTTTTATGGAAAATGATTAACAATGGACTACCCACTAAAAGTAGACTACGTGATAAGCAAGTCTCAGTCCCTGGAGGATGTCTCTTATGCACTTGTACATATGAAGACACAAAACACTTATTCATTGACTGCAATCATGTGAAAGATATTACAAGACAGATTAACACAAAAACGATGCAAACACTCCAACACATAAGCCCAAACTCACAAATCCCAAAAGAATTCATCAATGAACTACGACAAAGAATGACAGTTGAGGAATTTACAGAATTGGCCACCATCTGGTGGGAAGTATGGCATCAAAGAAACAAACTTGTATTTCAACAAGACTCTGCTGACATAATTCCAAACTTAACACAATACATAAAAACACAAATCCATAATTGGAAACAAGCAAAACACTGGAACGAAGAGGAAGAACCCCGAAAAAATAAAAATAACACACAACCCTATCAACGAAAAAAGAAAAATAAGATCTGGCAAAAACCAACTAATGGATTCTATAAGATTAATGTGGATGGATCGAGATTTTCAGATGGTACAACTACATCTGGATCTATAATAAGGGGAACACAACCTGAGGTTATTGATATAGCAACAACCAAATATCAAAAGGTATCAGCTTTAAAAGTTGAAGCCTTAGCGCTAAGAGACGGACTTAGGAGAGCTTTGCAACTCAGAATGAAGAAAATTGAGATTGAAGGTGACAACTTAACAGTGATCTAAGCGGTCCAAAATAAAGGACGATGCCCTTGGGAAATAGAAATGTTGATATCAGATATCATGATCTCTTTGTTAAACTTTGAAACCGTAAAGATTTCTCATGTGGGTAGATGTTGTAATACTGTGACCGACCTTATTGCAAAAATGGGCCATAGTCTCCAAGACACTACCATCTCAACATTACCAGAACTTCTTGTTCTCATCCGAAAGGATGCTCTAGGACGCCCCCCGTAAGGGTCGGTCCCTAATTTTTACCTTTTCAAAAAAAAAAAAACACTCTTTTCACCAAAAAAAAATTAAAAAAATAGACCAACACTCTTAGCTAACTAAGTAATCAATCTCCCCACACTAGCTTAAGCTTATTTTGGCGATTACTAGCATTGTCTGTCCCCATTCAACACATTGCGTGAGTTGTTTCTATTCTCTATATCTTCTTGTTTACTGTATGTATGTACTAGTATGCTGGCCCCGCGTATCGCAGGGACAACCTTCTTTTTATACGTGCTTCTTCTAGGTTGATTTAAATGTAGAAATATAGCTAGGTAAAATTAATAAACAAAGTAAGTTAATTTTTTTTTTCAGTCCTAACTTGGGCCAGTGTAGAATTTGGCGATTTACGATATGATAATAAGATACTCCCTAATAAATTACCGAAAGGCCATCATATAAATATAAGGTCTCGATAAAAGCATAAATTACTCCCTCTGTCCCTTAATGTTTGTCTTATCTCCATTTTTTCGTCCTGAAATGTTTGTCGTACCGTCCCTTCTTTTCTTTTCTCCATTTTTTCGCCCTGAAATGTTCTTAATTATGATTTTAAAGATTTATAGTTTTTAGAATCTATAAGTTAATGTTTATAAACTTTATGATTCAAAATGAAGAATTGCAATGTTTGGAATTGATAATACCTTCTAATTTCTATTGGAATCAAATTTGTCTACACACTTGGAATGAGTCATTACCGAGAATGAAATCGATTCCAGATATTTCTCTACCAAACATGATACTGGAATCAATCATTCCTAATTCTCATTCCTCATTCACATAGAATCGTACCAAACGAGGCTTGAATGTACTTCTATGAAATTATTTTCTAAAAATAAAACCTATTCATACAAGTTCACAAGATATGGTCGGGTCTTTATTTTTTCATGCAAACCTTACACCGGTCTTATTGTTAAAAGTTACGCCTTCATTACAAATGATGTAGAACTATTGAAATGCTTTAGTGGCCCAATTTGATTAACCCCAATTTACTTTGAATCAGGCATCAACAAGGAAATGTCTAGCTACGTCAGCCACACGCCGGGCCCCATTTTTTCTTTTTCGTTTTTAAATCCCACAATTAATTCCCTCTGAAATCCGGCTTCCTTCACTCACACAAGACTACTCGATCGAGCTCGAAACTTGCTTAATAATGGTGGAACCAAAAAACCCATTTTCGTCGGAAATCCCCTCACCGCTTTTCGGAGGACTTTCGAACACCCATTGTTGGGAAACAAAACTATCCCACGTCTAAAGTTGGGCAACAAAATCAGTTTTTCCAAAAAACACGTCTAATACCCATAACCCACCTCCAATTCCCCGAGTTCGAGAGTCGGAAACTGTAATGTACGAGACATGAGAGTAGGGAAAGATAAGGAAAAGAGATAGAAAAGAGAGATAGAGAAAGAATTTCTGTTATTGATTCTGAATGCCCCTTTCACACAGCCAACAACTTGCTTAAATTCGTAACAAACCCATAAATAGCTATTTACACTTTTGGCCCATGTTATCAACATTTTCAATAATATGCCCCTGCAACTAACCTCATATGACAAATACCTCCCTTCCAATTAAACTTTGACCTTAAAGTTTAACAGCTAGCCACATATGACAAATACCTCCCTTCCAATTAAACTTTGGCCTCAAAGTTTAACAGCTAGCCACATATAACAAGGTCTCTAGTTACTAAACTCGGGAAATTGATGCAAAACATGCCCAGCTACCTCCCAAGTTGCTTCTTCAGTTGACAGATTCCTCCACTTAATGAGCCACTCGGTGACAAGATCTCCACTAGCCAAATACTTCACCCTAGTGTCCAAATTTGCTTCTGGTGCAACAATGATTTCACCTAAATCCAAAGCTACAAGTGGATCTCTAATAGCTGTGACAGTAGGGCCAATCCTCCTCTTGAGTTGTGAAATATGAAAAACATCATGAATCCTTGAAGATGTAGGCAATTTGAGCTTGTAAGCTACAAAACCCACTCTGCTCAACACCTCATAGGGTCCATAAAACCTAGCACTAAGCTTCAAATTTTTCCTCAAGGTAACAGAAGCTTGTCTATAGGGCTGCAACTTTAAGTACACAAAATCTCCCACTTCAAAGCTGCGCTCAGATCTGTTTTTATTAGCATAATTCTTCATCCTTGCCTGAGCCTCCACCAAATTGTGCTTACACAATTGCAAAACTTGTTGTTTCTCTTGCAAGAAATCCTCCATCGAAGCTGTCTTCACATCAGTTAGATTGATTCCCAACTGAGGAGGAAGGAACCCATATAATGCTTGGAAATGTGTCATACCAAGTGAAGTGTGTGCACTGGTGTTGTACCACCATTCAGCAAGATAAAGCCAACGTACCCATAGTGAAGGTTTACTAGAAGTCATGCACCTTAGGTAGTTTTCCAAGCACTGATTGACCCTCTATGTCTGCCCATAACTTTGAGGATGGTAAGTTGTACTGTAATTCAAAGTTGTACCCATACTCCTCCAAAGTTCCTTCCAAAAAGTGCTAAGAAACACCTTGTCCCTGTCTGAAACAATACACTCAGGTACTCCATGCAACTTATAGACATGTTTCATATACTCGTGAGCTACTGAAGCTGTAGAAAAAGGATGTGCCAATGCAATGAAATGAGCATACTTGGTAAGTCTGTCCACCACCACCATTATAACTGACTTTCCTTGAGATCTTGGCAATCCTTCAATGAAATCCATACTTACTTGAGTCCAGGCTTGAGCAGGAATTGGAAGAGGTTGTAATAATCTAGGGTAAGCCACATTCTCCCCTTTACTTCTCTGACAAACATCACACTCTTTCACAAATTGTTCAACTTCAGACTTCATCCCAGGCCAGAAAAACATATTTTAATACGACCATATGTTGCATTCATACCAGAATGACATCCCAAAGGCTCCTCATGCATTGCAATCAATAGTTTCTTCCTCAAATCACCATTACTGCCAATATACACACGACCCTTCTACCTCAAAAGACCCTTACAAATCTGCATCTCTGAATTCTTCTCTAAGGCAGCTCTAGTCAACAACTCTTGCACCTTATCATCTCCCTCATAACTCTGAAGAACCTGAGTAATCCATATAGGCACCATAGCTATAATCATAGCACAAGCATTTCCCTGACCCTCAAATCTTCTTGACAATGCATCTGCCACTACATTCTCTTTCCCTTTCTTATAAGCAATAGAGTAAGACAAGCCCAATAACCTCCTCACAACCTTCCTTTGTAAATGAGTAGTAATCTGTTGTTCAAGCAAGTACTTAAGAGCTTTATGATCAAAACTAATAAAAAAATGTGCAGGCTCCAAGTAATGGCGCCATTTCTCCACTGCTAGCAATATAGCCAAAAGCTCTTTTTCATAAGTGGATAGAAGCAAGTGTTGACCTTGTAAATCCCTGCTTATAAAAGCAATTGGTTGCCCTTTTTGCATTAACACAGCCCCTATCCTAGTTCCGCAAGCATCTGTCTCAATCTCAAAGGGAACCTCAATGGGAACCTCAAAGTCAGGAAGCTTCAAAACAGGAGCTGTACACATTCTAGTCTTCAACTCAACAAAAGCCAACTCAGCCTCCTTAGACCAACTGAAAGCATCCTTCTTAAGTAACTCAGTTAAAGGTCTACTAATGATCCCATAACCCTGCACAAACCTTCTGTAATAACCTGTTAACCCCAAAAAAGCTCTTAATTCCTTCACACTTCTAGGAACAGGCCAAGAAGACATTGCCTTAATCTTTTCCTTGTCAGTCTCCACTCCTTTCTCAGAAATTATATGTCCTAAGTACTCAACCTGTGGCTGAGCAAAAGAACACTTTGAGCGCTTAGCATAGAGCTTGTGATCCCTTATAGAATTCAAAACCAACCTTAGCTGAAGAACATGATCACTCAAACTAGCACTATATACCAGAATGTCATCAAAGAATACCAATACAAACTTTCTCAAATAAGGTGCAAAAACTTCATTCATCATTGCTTGAAAAGTAGCAGGTGCATTGGTCAGGCCAAGTGGCATTATTGTGAACTCAAAATGACCATGGTGAGTCCTAAAGGCTGTCTTACATATATCACTCTCAGCCATCCTCACTTGGTGATACCCTGACCTTAAATCCAACTTAGAAAATACTGCAGAACCATTCAACTCATCCAGCAACTCCTCAATATGAGGAATAGGATACTTGTTCTTAACAGTAATGTCATTAAGTCTCCCATAACCAATGCAAAATCTCCAACTTCCATCTTTCTTTTTAACTAAAAGAGTTGGAGAAGCAAAAGGACTACAACTTGGCCTTATTGTAGCATTCTTCAACATATCTGTCACCTGCTTCCAAATTTCATTCTTCTGAAAGTATGGATACTTGTATGGTTTAGAACACACGGGTTGAGCATTTGACTTGAGTTGAAGTGAGTGTTCATGACCTCTCACTGGAGGTAATCCCACCAGTTCCTGAAATACATCACTAAATTCCTCCAATAATGATAATATTTCAGTAGGAACCTCCTCAGTTTTCTGCTCTATAGAACAACAATGAGCTATTTGAGTTACACAAAGTGGTTGGCCCTTCTTAAGCCACTTTCCAAGCTTAGTGCCACTCATTAGAATCACTGAGGCTTGATCCTTAAAACCAGTCAGCTCAATCCTGCAACCCTCCTTCACAAAAGACATTTTCAATTCCCTAAAATCAAAAGAAAGTGGGCTATATTCTCTCAACCAATCAACCCTTAGAATCATATCACGCCCACCCAATTTCAATGTTCTCATATCAAATTGAAAAGGGTGACCCTGCATTCTCCATTCCAGTCCCTTATAGACTTGATTACTGAACATCTTGTTACCATTTGCCACAGCAACTGTCATCACACTGGCTTCCTGAATTTCACACTTTGCATCTCTCACAACTCTCGGGTCAACAAAGCTATGTGTACTTCCACTGTCTACTAACACCACAATAGGCTTCCCTTTAATCTCTCCCCGGATTTTAATAGTGTTCAAAGGAGAACTCCCAGTCAAAGCATGCACATAAATCTCTTCTTCTCCTTCTACCTCATCAACATTCTCAGCAACAGAGTTCACTAGCTCACAAGATCCCCCCTGCTCCTCATCATCCTCTAAAGACACCAAACTATGAAGAGTTTGCACTTTACATTTATGCCCTGCAAAGTACTTATCTCCACAACGGTAACATAACCCTGGGGTTCTTTGTGGTTCATTGGCTTTTGGCTTAAAGTTGGAAGTGATGGTATTGGAATTTTGTGAGTTTTGGAAAGAATTCTTTGATGGAAACAAGGTTTGATCCTCACTACCTTTAAACCCTGATTTCTGAAAAGAAGTAGCAGATCTGAATCCATTAGAAGAGAAAGAATTTTGCTTAAAAGAACTCCTACTCAATTTCACAATAGCCTGAACAACTCCATAATGCAACCGAGCCTGTTCAAAAGATTCAGCCAAAGTCTGGGGCCTATTCAACTTAACCAGATTCTTGATTTCCTCCTTCAAACCACTCATATAGCTAGAAACAAAATATGCCTCTGAAAGAGACGGGTTAAATGCTAACATACTAGCTTGGAGCTCCTCAAATTTCTTTGTATAAGCCTCAACATCCTCAGTTTGTAACAACTTATTAAACTCCTCTACAACTTCCACACCCTGTCGCTCACCAAATCTTACACACAAGGCTGCACTGAAATCAGACCAAGAAACCTGCTGATTCTGTAACAAATATCCCTGCGCCCAATTATCCGCTCTCCCAGTCAAGTGCATAGTAGCTAACTCCACTTTCTCACTCTCCATAATGCCAAAAATCCTAAAGTATTTCTCGGCTTTCCGAGCCCAACTTCTTGGATTCGCACCATCAAACACAGGAAATTCAAGTTTAGGGAAACGATTATTACCTCGAGATCCAAGAGACATTGAAGAACCTCTGTCTGAATCTTTCTGAAACTCAAGCATAGGGCTGCGCTCCTTGTCTTGAGACGAAGAATTGGCGCCAGGGCGATCGGAATTGCGATTCGGCTCCAAATTCACCTCTACAGCGTCGGCACTAGTCCCCTGATTTCCGGCCGGCAACTCCCCATCAGAACGCCTCAACAATTCACGACTGATATTATTGAGCATCGCCGTCTCACTTTTAATTTGGATTTCATTCAACTTCTGCGCGTTCACGAAATCCTGAAATTTCACATTCTATTCCTCGATCCGAGCTTGCTGTTCTTCCCACCTCTTGTTCGACTTCTCAATTTCGACAATCATCTTGGAAATTTGAGAGTCTGTCTTGCGCTGACCATCCACCAAGGTTCTCTGACCTTCCTTCAAGGTCCTCAAAAGCGTACCTTCCGCCATGGCCAAGCGATCGTAACTTTGATACCAACTGTAATGTACAAGACAGGAGAGTAGGGAAAGATAAGGAAAAGAGATAGAAAAGAGAGATAGAGAAAGAATTTCTGTTATTGATTCTGAATGCCCCTTTCACACAGCCAACAACTTGCTTAAATCCGTAACAAACCGAGAAATAGCTATTTACACTTTTGGCCCATATTATCAACATTTACAATAATATGCCCCTGCAACTAACCGCATATGACAAATACCTCCCTTCCAATTAAACTTTGACCTCAAAGTTTAACAGCTAGCCACATATGACAGAAACCCACCCACCACCGAGTCTTGGAACCCTTGCTCCTCCACCGAGTCTTGTTCGATCCGAAACCCTAACCGAAGTCCAACTTCACCCACCGTTGCCGGAAACCCCTAATTTGGGTCTTGGCGCCCAAAATCGGGCAAGGATTCTCAAGTTGTTGAAGGGTTTCAGGCAGAGACGGGAGAAAATCCAACGAATCGTCCTCGATTCAAAGCATATTCCCCGCGTTTCACAGCTTCTAGGTCATTTCAGAGACCGATGTAAGGAGATTCAACATTTTAATCCAAAGTAGCACCGTCCTAATTTGAGGGCGTTGAAAGAGTTCAAAGTGGATGCAAGAATGGTGGGAGATTGCAAGTCAATCGGACCAATTCCGGCCGTGGTAATCGGCCAAATCTTTCACTACCGGTCTGAGCTGATTTTAGCCGGTGTGCAGGGCAAATTGCAGCACAGAATTGAGTATACCAAAACGGGTAATGGGGTCACGGTTGGCTATGTGTCGTGGCAAAGGTCGGCTACAACGATAAGATGAGCGACCCGGAATTTCTGATATACGGAGGCGAGGGAGGGCGGATATTAAACGTGTGGGTGACCCAAATACAAGCCCGGTGGGGTTCCATCCTAAAACCAATTGGTAATAGGAGGAGTAGCCCACCGTCTTATATACTAGGCAATTTTGTTCCCAACTTCCGATGTGGGATAAGTTTTGTATCCCAACATGCCCCCTCAAGTGCAACTGGACCGTCCCAGTTGACACTTGAAGAAACGGGCCCAGACCGCCCGCTCTGATACCATATTAAACGTGTGGGTGGCCCAGATACAAGCCCGGTGGGGTTCCATCCTAAAACCAATTGGTAATAGGAGGAGTAGCCCACCATCTTATATACTAGGCAATTTTGTTCCCAACTTCTGATATGTGATAAGTTTTGTATCCCAACAGCGGATGTCTCGAAACGGGTCCGACAGGAACAAGAAGAAGAGGCTTTTCAACCCTGATCAGGTGCTACGAAGGGGGAATCTGGCTTTGAGAAACAGCATGACGTTGAAGAACCAAGTTCGAGTGGTTAGAGGGGTTCAAGACCCGCGTGAGAAGCAGAAAATTCTCTATGTGTACGATGGCGTCTACGAGGTTTTAGGCTGCAAGACGATCAGAGGACCCGAACGCAACAAGTATCTTGAGTTTGAAATGAGGAGGAAGCCGGGCCAGAAGTCTATCGATTGGAAAACTGTGGGAAGGACTTGATTGATCAAGTGTTTGCTAGCTGCCGATCGATTGGGAAATTGTGGGATTGAATTTGATTGATCAGTGCTTGTTAAATGTAGAGGGTACCGTAAATGATGACATGAGTTTGTTTCTAAGAGATTTTGTTTAGGTGAGACGAAAAGTATAGCTACAGAGACTTGATTTTGTGTCGAGAGATTGTGTTTAGGTGAAATGGAGATGCTATGTTTCAAGAGATTGTGTTTAGGATGAAATGGAAAAACCTTTGTTTCGAGAGATTGTATTTAGCTTCGACCAAAACAAAAGAGACTATGTTTAGACGAAATGGCAAGTATAGCAATGATTTAGTAAATGTTTTTTAGTAAATGTTTGGCATGTGTTCGATTATATCACAACGTACATGTTTGGCATGAGTAAATGTTTGGCATGTGGTCGAAATCACAACGTACATGTTTTTTTTTTGGTCGAAATCACAATGTACATACTTGACTAGCCGTCTATAGGTTTTGGAAGGGCCGCACGAAAGTTTTTATACTCAAATTCATTTAGAAGAAAAAATTTACAATTTTTTTTTATTTTATTAATGAATTTTAGAGTCCTTAATATATTATATAATAATATAATAATTCAACTATATAGTTAAGAATCATTGATGGTAAGTTGGTAATATAAAAGCAGAAAGAAAAAAAAACAATAGAATGAAGTAGTAAACATATATTTTATTCGTATTGCCAAAGGGCATTTGGTCTAGCGGTAAGACCTTAAGGGGGAGAACCCGAGGTCCCCGGTTTGAAAAAGGGTCATTTTCACTATATATGGTTTCATGTCCTCTAGCTATATTTATATTATTTGTTGTATTTTTTTACTCCGTATAAGATAAGAATTCGATATATGAGACATGCTTAATAGATCAAGAGAGTGCGAAATTAAGTAACCAGAAAAATAAACATAAGAAAATAAATAAAACTATAAAAACAACCAACAAAAAGAAATACACAAAAAAATACATACATTTTTATATGAGATCTTGAAAAATAGCCGCGGCACTTCACAGTTGAACTTGAAAAAACTACTTGAAATTGAAACATGCTGGTTATGTAGCTATTTCTTAGAATATCCAAGGAGCATATGCACATCATAATTAAATTCATACAATAGAGCCAAAGCCAATAGACCAACACTCAGCTAACTAAAGTAATCAATCTCCCCACACTAGCTTTGGCGATTACTAGCATTGTCTGTCCCCATTCAACGCTTTCATGAAAATGGGACATTGCGTGAGTCGTTTCAATTCTCTATGTCTTCTTGTTCACTGTATGTATGTATTTTGCATCTCTTAATGATTGAGCACAATTTAATGTACTTCTTTTTTAATATTTATTTTTTATGTAGGAAATGAAGAATAAAATAATTAAATACAAGTTTTAATTTCGAATTCACCATGTCAATCTCAAACTGAGAAATTGGAATTTGTAGGATTCTCAATGTCAAATTAGTTTACCCAATCACCCAATGGGTCGTCACGAGCAGGCCCATGACCGAGCCTGTCTTTAAATAAAGCCCAAGTTCATTCAATTGATGTTTGCAACTATCAGCTACTCCTCCGAGGTCGGTGACGTCGATCGGTCGGTCGGAAAGACGAAACCCTAAAAACGAACCGGAGAGATAGAAATTCAGCGATCGGGAGCTTGCCAAGGCCAAACAACTCTTCATCTTCGCCGGTATATCTTCTCTGCCTAAATTGTTACGGTTAGACTTTGTGTATGTATCTGTAGATTTACCTCTCGTTCGTCTGTTTGTAATTCCTGAAAGTTTGAAAGATCCGAAATTTTGATCTGTTTGAACTTCTCGTTATCAATCGATTTCTTCATCCCTGGTGTTTTGATGTCAATCGACGAATTCCTGGCTCTTATTTCTTAAGAAATATCCAAAATTTCACACCTGATGAATTCATGGTTCTCTCTCAATTTGCAAATTTCCTCCTATTTTAGCCCCTACTGCATTCTAACTGTCAAAAAGTTCTAATGAGTAAGACATAAGCCTTATAAGATGTACATCAAGTTTTATCATTGGTTTGCATCATGAGGATTTAACATTGTTTTTTATCAGAATCATGAGGATTTAACATTGACATACTTATGAAGTCTGTGTTTCATTCCGTAGAGATTTTTGGCATTGTAACCCGACTACCTGATTCCTTCGTGGACCTTAGATTCTAGAGCTTTTTAGAGTTCTTGCCTTCTCTTGGTCAGCATAAGCATTGTAGTTGGCCTCTGTACTTGTCCGAAATGTATCTATGGTCTTACCTTTTACATAGTTCTTGTCAATTTTGATGCATCATGTTATTGACATGTAGATATGCTTGCTTGATTTGTAGATATCTGGTAATAGTGAGAAGGCATGACGACTGCAGCTAGACCGACTTGGGCTCCAGCAAAAGGAGGAGATGAGCAAGGTGGTACAAGAATATTTGGTCCTTCCCAAAAGTACTCTTCAAGAGATCTTGCAGCCCACACTACTCTAAAGCCCAGGCAAGGATCTATGGCATTGCATCTCTCTGTGTTCATTTATAATAATAGATAAATCTCTCTTTTATCTGCTTGTTTGGTTCTGTACGTGTTATTCTTAGAGGCTTAGATTAATTATTGCTTCGAAACCACCTAGTAAGCTAATTTAGTGAGTAATTATTATTGTTATTGCTCTGTCAGTGTATTAAGAAACTCAACTGTTTTCTTCAGGGTGAAACTAATAAATGCCCCTTGTTTTCAATTGTTGATTAATTTTGTTGCTTAAAATGTTTCAGGAGGGAAGGGCAAGACACCCATGAAGAGCTGCAAAAGAGGAACTTGCGTGAAGAGCTAGAAGAGCGTGAGCGGAGGCATTTCTCTTCAAAAGACAAGTCTTTTAGTGGTAATTTTTTTTTTTTAAAATCATGTCATGGTTCCTTATTAACGTTTTTTGAATAGATGAAGTTGCTGAGTTCATTTAAATCATATTGGCAGAGAGTAGAGATCGTAGAAGAGGCTCCCAACTGCTTCTGGAAGGTAAGTTCTTTTCGAAAAGTTAATCTTGGAAGTTCATGCTTTAGGTCCGGAATCCAGATGCTTATTTGTGAAGTTCATGTGCAGGGTTAAAGAGGGATGCTGAAGACCGCATTGTCCCACGGAATCAAGATGCTGACGATTCAGACGTGGAAGCTAAAAGTGATGAAGAAAGGTCGGTAATATGCATATATTATTATGTCTAATAATTCTGTTTGAATTTTACGCCAAATTATCCCTGGGGTGATAATATTTTGTTTGCTGGCTATAACTCTAATTTGTATTCTTGTGTTGGTTTTAAAGATGAAACCCTTAAGTGGACATTCTCTTGCCCATGTAGAGATTGTCTCCCTTCTACTTACAGATGCAAAGTTTATTGTCCAGTACAATTCTTGAAATCTTTTGCTTTAAAGTGTATTTCTGAAGCAGGTGTTCAGCTCAAGGTCTATCATAATTTTACTTGTGCAATTGTTTTTTTTTCTGGTCAAGTTTTTATTCTTGCCCTTTGCTATGCTGTCTTTGCATTCGTAGCTTGTTACAATAAATCCAATAATGTTTGCTGGTGTAGTGATGATGATGACGACGACGACGACGATGATACTGAAGCTCTATTAGCTGAACTTGAGAGAATAAAGAAGGAAAGGGCTGAAGAAAAGATGCGCCAGGTAGGATAGTCTTTTTTCAGTAAAAGTGTGATTTACTGCTGTAGGTTGTCGTTGATGTGGGAGAACGTAGGAAAAGACTTACTTCTCAGGGGTTGTAATGTTGTATTATTTCCGTGTATTTGCAGGATCGTGAAAAACAGGAAGAGGATCTTAAAGTCAAGGAGGCAGAACTCATGCGAGGAAATCCTCTGCTCAATTTCAATAACCCCACAAACTTCAGTGTGAAAAGAAGGTTAGTTTAAGTGCAAGAACATAGTGTAAGGTGAAGTAGCTTCTTTGGTTTTGTTTTTGCATTCAACAATGGTTATTTTGTCCTTGTTGTTTTAGGTGGGATGATGATGTCGTGTTCAAGAATCAGGCACGAGGTGAGAGCAAGGCGCCAAAGCGATTCATCAATGACACCGTCAGGAATGACTTTCACCGCAAGTTCCTGCACAAGTACATGAAGTAGTCTGCTTCGATCTGGTTGCTCAATGTACAATTGTGTTTGGTTGTTTGCATTTGTTGATGAAATGATGCTTATGTAACCTTCTCTAAAACACTGAACTCAACTACCTTTTGGTGTAAAAACAGACTTGGATTTATGTTGCATTGTGTATTTTCTGATGATTTCATTCGACTGTTGTGCTCTGTTTAAGCATTAGAAACACAAAAATAGATCTCATGGCAATTGCTCTGACCTGGGACCAGATGTAGCATATCACAAAACACAGTATATTTATAAGTTCAACAATTAATTATCTAGTGTGTACAAGTTAAATTATCTACCACACCACATAAATTTCGATGGGTGATGAGTCGGTTTATACGGATGTTGAATGTCAGTGTCACTCGTATTCGACCTACGTATATTTCACTCATATTCGACCTACCATTTCTGTTCGGGTTTTCCCTTTCACAATTTCACTAATATATTTGGGTTGGGTTTGGGTTTTGGATCAGTCCCGTGTATATATTCGGATTTTCACGGATATATTTGGGTCGGGTTTGGGTCTGTGTAAGTTGATCCAACTGATTTGCAAATATCACATACACTGAGGTTGGAACGTCGGTCGGTCGGAAAAATGAAACCCTAACCAGAGAGATTGAGATTCAGGAAGGAGGAAGAGTTCCTCACCGGCGGTGGCATATCTTCTCTGCATCGTTTAAAGGTTTAAACTTTATGCATGATTGAATCCATTGAATATAATTACAGAATGCTTTGCCATTTCAATCCAAGGAGTGTCATCCAGTTTATCAATTCAGGCCACAGTGCCAGGTTTGTTCAGTCTGCTTTGAGCTCTACCGGCCTCTCTCCTTCCACAAAACAAGAAGTTCACACTATAATCAAACTCATCAATGATCATTCGTTTCCTGATGACCCACTTCACCCTACCCTCTCACACCACCTTCCATCTCCCAAGATTTCCACTTCCTTGGTGGAGAACATCCTTGGAGGGCTATTTGCAGCTCATACCAATGGCCTTAAAGCCTTTGAGTTTTTCAAATTCTGTGTTAAGTTCTCCAATTGGCAGCCAACTCCATCTGCATTCGAAATGACTCTGCATATCCTTGTTCGAATGCGGTATTTTGATCAAGCATGGCTGTTGATGGAAGAGATTGGGAGGAAACATCCGTCCCTGCTCACACTCAAGTCAATCAGCATCTTATTGTCAAAGATTGCTAAGTTCAAATCTTATGAGGATACTCTTGAGGCGTTTGAGAGGATGGAGAAGTGTGTGTTTGGGCATAAGAGTTTCGGGACCGATGAGTTCAATGTACTTCTTCGCGCATTTTGTGCTCAGAGGCAAATGAAAGATGCCAAGTCGGTGTTTCGAAAGATGCATTCACGGTTTCCTCCGGACACCAAAACCATGAACATCTTGCTTGTGGGGTTTAAGGAATCGGGTGATATAGTTGCTGTTGAGTTGTTTTACCATGAAATGCTTAGAAGAGGGTTTAAGCCTAGTGTTGTAACTTATGGTATCAGAGTTGATGCTTACTGCAAAAAGGGTTGCTTTGGTGATGGATTGAGACTGTTAAGAGAAATGGAACGTGCTGGTCTCTCACCCACCTTGGAAATATTTACCACCTTGATTCATGGTGCTGGTATAGCTCGGAATAAGGCGAAAGCTTGGGAGTTGTTCAATGATTTGTGTGAAAGGAAGTTGAAGCCCGATGCGGGTGCGTATTGTGCATTGATAAGCACACTTGTTAGGTGTAAGGATGTAGGTGCTGCTGTTTCTGTAATGGATGAAATGGAGAGGAATGAAATCATCCTTACAGATATGACTTACCATATGATCTTTTATGGAATGATGAAGACTGCCAAAATCGAAGGAGTTATGGAGATATTTGAGAGAATGGCTAAGAAAAACTTTGTGCCACAGACTCGGACAGTAGTCATGTTAATGAAGTTCTTCTGCCAGAATTATCGTGTTGATTTGGGGTTAAAACTATGGGATTATTTGGTGGAGAGGGGGTTTTGCCCTCATGATCACGCATTGGCTCTTCTGGTTACAGGCTTGTGCTCAAAGGGGAGATTGCAAGAAGCTTTTGTGTGCTGTAAGCAGATGTTGAGAGGAAGACTCGTAAGTGATGCTGTGTTCAGTATGCTGGAGAGACATCTGCTTGAAGCTGGTGAGAGTGATAAGATGAGGGCTCTTGATGATATGAGAAAGAAGCTAAGTTCTCTGGTTCAGAATCGCCAGAAGATCCCGTTGGAGCTGTGATTATTCCAGGTCAATGCATTATCAGTTGAGCATCACTTTGTAAACATCATGCCTTGTTCTGTGTCATTTGTTGATCAATACTTTTGAGCCTATATCGGTTGAATAATAACAGTGTTGATCAATTGCTAATTACGGAGTATAACTTTCCCTTTATTTTTGGGTTTCACAGAGCAAGTTCATCAAGGCTGTTAAAGTTAGTAGGGCAAAGGGCCATGCATGATTGCAGTGCACACAAGGTATTGACTTGATGAAGTACAATCAGTTTTGATTCTACCAAAGGGAAGCTTTGTTTCAATAGCTGGCTAAAAATGCCACCTTTTGTGCAGAACAGCTCTCATTTTAGCCTACTCTTAACTTGGGCCTGTGTTAAGTTTGATGTTGCAGGTTGGCGATCAATGAAGTAAGACCAAGGATCAGATCGAGGGAGGCGAAAACTTAGAGCGAGTCATGAACAACAAAAGGTGGATGTTAATGAGAACAACCTTGGCCAAATCATGATACTGTATTAGGAAAATTGTAAGCATTGATATTAGATTCAAGTAAATAGTTGTAATTGTGTACTATGATGACTTGACAAGTAACCAGTCATTCTCTCTTCATCAGGCAGGATGAAGTCATGAAGGTTTGATATTACCTGAAGACGATCATCCCTCCTCAATCCTGACCGGCAATGTATGATAGTATTGCTCATTCTTGTAACATTAGTTAAAAGTTTGTTAACATTAATAGCATTCTTTTTCTCTTTTCAAAATTAAAAAATTAGATTTTTTTTTTTTGGTTTTTTGTATTACAAATCACTCCAGTTCCCTAAGGGCCAAGCCTGTAATAAATCTTGACAAAAAAAAGCAGTAATAAATTGGCTCGACGATTTTATTGTAATTGGATAATCAAGTTGATATAGATGCAAGTATGCAACCCGTTCAAATAAATGCTTATGGATAGTGTACATTTTTGCTGTAATTTTTATAAAAATATAGATTTCACTTCTTATTCTATGGTCTTAAAAATGATAAATAAAATATAATTATTTTTTCCAACCCGTTCTGGTGAGAAGTAAACTTATCAATTAGAATTACTTTTTTACTAGGTAATGGATGGTCCTAATATTATTTTATGTTTTCTATATTATTACTTTTTTCTTGAAAAATAACCGTTAGAATATTCAAGTACGTCATTTCATTTTTTATACATTAAAAGTTTAACTTTTATATACTAAAAGTTAATTATATACTAAAAGTTAACTTTTATATACTATGTTTGGAGTTTATTGTTTAATAATTTGATTTATTCACAAAATTAAAATTATTTTTCATCATTTCGAAAATATTTTCTTTTAAAAAATAACGATTATAATACATAAAAAGACATTTCAGTTTTTATATACTAAGAGTTCAACATTTAATATAAAAGTTACATTTTTATGACGAAAATGGGTGTGTGGGTGGCGGGCACCCAAAATTGGAGCAAATAGGGGGCGCGGAAATTTAATGAGCTCCTATAGGCGTTTTGCCGAAATTGCCTCCATAGAAAGGCGGAAAATAACGCCCATGCCACCGTCACATTTAATAAGCTCCCTCTCCCGAAAACCTAACTAGCTTCCCGCAACCCCATCGTCATCCATTGCGGCCAGCGAAAGTCGCGAGATTCGGCGCCCAAAACACGCGATTCGGGCAAGCGATTCAAACGATGGAGTGATGACGCCGTGAGGAACGATCGATTGAAGGTTGGAAAGACGATGACAGGTTCCTATGGCCTACGGAGTTCCATGTCCTGAGTCCGCCTCTTGCTTCCGAAATCCAACGCTCTGTCAAGGTAAAAACACTCGAGACCTTGTGAAAACTCGAGGTTATTGGATGACACAGTGTGTTCTGCTTATCACTTCAATGGATTATTGTGATAAGTGGATATGTGATGACGAGGGAAGGGTGAATGAGAGCAATGGTTGAATGTGATGACAAGATATGGGGGACATGAACGTGTTATGTGATGACACATGATGACATCGCCTATATTGCAAACAAAAACCTGGATGTGATGACGTTCTTTTAGTCGTTGTTGTTATGATATGATGACATGTTTGACTGATTAATAAATTGTTTGAATATGATGACGTGTTTTAGCTGTTTTCCATTAGTTACGACGTCATGTTCATACCTTTTGATGACCTGGCATCATTAAATGAAGTGAGGACAATAGCATATTAAATGCTTGTTTTCTTGTTTTATGTATACAGTGCATGCTCATGTGATGACAACTTTTGCTAGGCGTTCATATCCTTTGTTGGTGTGTGATGACAACGTTTGTTTTACTATTTGTAAATCTGGCAGGACAATAACAATGAAACTCCTAAGTGTTTGTTTTGGTGGGGAATGGGACTGTGAAGGCAAATATGTTGGTGATGTGAACTACAAAGCAGTGGTCGTGAAAGATGGCATGACATTAGAAGAGTTGAGCTCAACAATCATGAAAAGATGTAATATTGAAACTGGTGGCAATGGATTGTTGTTGACTCACTTGAATCCCTTCCAAGTAGTTGGCAAGCCTTACACAGTTGAGAATGAGGATGACTTGGTGTCATTCCTGGAGATAAATGACTCCCCTGAGGTACAGTGGAAGATGCCCCTGTATGTGACCTTGAAAACTGGGGGGAGTGCAACAGATGACAAGGTGCATGTTGAGATGAATGTCAGGTTGGAAAATGTTGATGACAACCCTACAGTTGATGACATGGTGGAACATGTTGGTGTAGCTGCATCTGATGACAGGTTGATGCTAGTTGGAGAGGAGCCTGAGTTTGTTGAGATGCATGTTTATGGTGATGACAAAATGCCAGAAATACTAGATTGTGTTGAGGACATGACAGCCAACAATGACTTCTTGAAAGTGGGGCAGCTATATCCATCAAAAGATGATCTGAAAGCTGTTGTTTCCAAGCAAGCCTTAAGAGACAGGTTTGGGTTCAAAGTGTACAAGTCCACAACACAAATATACAAGGTTGTGTGTGCGGTCAAGGAATGCAATTGGTTAATGCTAGCCACCAAGGTGAAAGACGCTGACTACTTCCAAATAAGGAAATACACCTACAAGCACACCTGTCCCTTTGAAGCCAGGTTCCAAAAACACCACAAACCATCCTACCTCACTGTCGCTGAACAGATTAAGACAAGGTGCGTTGTCCTGTCATCAGTTCTCTAATAACTAAAGGAATACAACCCTGTCATCTAATAAAATGTTATGGTCAATTGCAGGTTCGAAGGTGTGAAGGATGACCCTGATGTGCACCAGATTCAGAATGATGTCCAAAAGGAGCTGCATGAGAGAATAAGCTACTGGAAAGCAAGGAAAGCAAGGGAGAAAGCTCAAGAGCTAATCAGAGGCTCCCCAGAAGAGAACTACGCATTGCTACCTGCATATTGCCACGTCCTAACACAAGTGAATCCAGGTACATACACAAAGCTGGTTATAGACGAGGAGACAGACCGCTTCAAATCTATCTTCATCGCATATGGAGTGTCTATCAGAGGCTTCCCTTTTATGAGAAAGGTATGTATTATTGTTGTCATCACTTCTAGTCATTGATGTACTTGTCATCAATTCTGCGCTTTGTGCTCTGTGTATACTTGTCATCGCTTCTTCTCTCTGTGTATCCTTGTCATCGCTTCTTCTCTATGTGCTCTTTGTGTATAATTGTCATCGATTTTGCTCTCTGTGTATACTTGTCACCGCTTTTATGAGAAGGTATGCAATAGTGTGTACTTGTCATCACTTATGCTCTCTCTCTGCTCCATGCGTTCTTGTTGCATGTAATTTCACTTGTTGCTCTTCTTGTTGCATGTTCTTTTCATCAATTATGCTCTCTCTGTTCTCAGTGTGAACTTGTCATCACTTCTGCTATCTGTGTAAACTCGTCATCACTTCTTCCCGTTTTCCTACAAAAAAATGTTGCAGGTCGTGTCTGTGGATGGAACTTTCCTGCATGGTAAGTATGGGGGGACCCTAGTTACAGCTGTGGCGCAAGATGCCAACCACCAAGTGTATCCTCTAGCCTTTGCTATAGTGGAAACAGAAATGATGTTGGATGGACTTGGTTTTTCCAGCAACTACTGAATGTGGTGTCAAACACTCCAGGGTTGATGATACTATCAGATAGGCACAAGAGCATAAAGAAGGCGGTATCGACAGTGTATACCTCAGCTAAGCACATCTGTTGCAAAAGGCATCTACAACAGAACCTTGTAACCAGATTTCATGATAGTGGATTGATGAGTTTGTACAACCAAGCTGCAGATGCTTACACCACAATGGAGTTTGATGGTTATTTCAATGATATATGCAGACTAAATCCTGAAATGGGGAAGTATCTCACTGATGCAGACTTCAAGAAGTGGAGCTGGGCACATTGTGAAGGGGATAGGTACAACATGATGACAACAAACAACTCCGAGTGTGTGAACTCAGCTCTCAAGATTGCTAGGTCCTACCAATTGGTTGCACTGTTCGAGTTCATTAGAGATATTGTCACAAGATGGTTCTATGAGCGCAGAAAAAAGGCCCTTGCTTATGAGGGACAACCTAGTGAAGTTGTCATCGCCATATTAAATGCAAGATTGGACTTGTCATCAAGGTATGATATCAAACCCCTTAATGATGCTCAGTTCCAAGTTACTGGGGGCACATTTTCTGGAATTGTTGATCTTGCCAAAAAGACCTGTTGTTGTAGGGTGTTTGATTTGGACCACTATCCATGTACACATGCCATATGTGCAATTCAGAAAATGCAATATAGAGTGGACGACTTCATAGATGACCACTTCAAAAGTAGCTATTGGTTGAATGCATACAAAGAGACCCTGTACCCTTTACCCTACAAGACTACTTGGGATGTGCCAGATGCCATTAAACATATGACATGCTTACCACCAAAAAACAGTAGGAAAGTTGGGAGGCCAAGGGTGAAGAGGCTGCCATCTTTAGGAGAATTCAAAAAGGAGGTTAGGAAGAGGGGACAACCCTCAGCCTACAGGTGCAGCCTTTGTGGGAAGGATGGACACAAGAAGAAGAGATGCCCCTCAGCTCCCCCATCTGCAGGAAAGCTTTGCATCAAGTATAAAACCAAGGCGACATAGGTGCTGCCAGGACTTGTTATCAACTACTAGCTTTGAAGACTTGTCATCTATCTGCTGCTTTTAGTACAAAATAGTAGTTTGCTTTAGATATTCGGGATTTCAATATTCTCAATGATGAACACTGATTTATTTTTTGGTATATTAGTACTGTGTCTCAGTGATGAACACTGATATGATTTTTTGGTATATTAGGGGCATGTCACCTTTTTGTTAAAATGCATGACAGTTTTTTGTGTGAAAAAAGATGACAACTTTTTGGTAAATGAATCACTTTTTTTTGTGTAGTATATTCAAGCTTTTATAGTATTTAACATGATTTTGTGTAGTATATTGAAGACTATTTGGAATTCTCAGTTATGACATGATTTTTGCATATTGACAACAGATAGAAACTACCCTTGTCATCGATTTCATTTAATAAGTGAACCATCACTGTTCAGCAGATGACAAGACATGTCATACCTCTAGGGGGTACGGTTTGGTCAAGAATAGCTACTCTTTACGATGCATTGATCACAAATACTCTAGTCTTGTACATAGGCATCATACCTAAAAAGGTTTTGAATCCTCATCCCATCATCAATGCATTACTCCCAAAGAAGGCATTATAAATAGAGTGCACCCGACTATGAAACTTGTCATCGCTTTCTGAATCCAATCTTGTCATCGCTTTCTCATCAACTTGTGATACACAACTTGTCATCGAAATGGCTAACCGTCCTGTGCCCAATGGACTAAGAAGGGTGCAACCACGACCTCCACAACTACCTTACTTTGAGGTAGTTGTCCGCCGTAGGGTGAGAAAAAACAAACTTACAACCCTCCATTCTGAATGTCTTCTTCTTATGTATATAAACCTGTCATCACTTTCGTGCATATGTAGGATTCCCGGGATTATAGGGTGATGCTCACTTCAGAGACCCGACTATGCCAGCTAGTTGATGTATACTGCCAGGATGAAGACCTTCACCCTCGGAATGTGCACTTCTACTTCAACGATCAAGAGCTTTTGGATCGAAACAGAACTTTAACAGCTCGAGAGGTCATACATGAACCCGTCATCAGAAGTAGTATACCTAGCTTGCTACCTTTGAACTATATTATGCTAAACTCGTCATCTGTTGTCGTGCAGATTGGTCTAATGAACAACTCCGTTATACATGCTATATTCAGGCCACGAGTAGGAGAACCTGGGTATCGAACATGGGTTCACAGGACGGTTCAAGGTTATAGACGGCTAAGGGTAGAACAAAGAGCAGCTGATATTCCCCGTCCGGAAGGTGCTCCAATCACGCCCCCAATCACGCCGCCAGGGACTCCACCATGAAATGTCTCCTGTTGTTGAAGTTGTCATCTAGTTGTCCTTGTTGTTGTTGTTGTTGTTGATACAGTTGTTTATGTTCCGTTGTTGTTGTTGTTGAACTTGTGATCCAGTTGTCCTTGTTGTTGCTTAATGTGCTTGTCATCCAGTTGTTGTTGTGTAAGTTATGATGTAGTTGTTGATGTGTGAGTTGTCATCCAGTTGTTGGGGTGGAAGTTGTCATCTATTTCCTACCGCAGTGTAATATGTATCAAGAAATGAACTATGCTATTGTGTTGTCATCCGTTGGTCCTGTCATCTAGTTTAGTGTGCGTTCCAAAGACCAATTGTGATCCTTTGAAAAGTGTGAATGATTTGGCGTGTGCATGCTTTGATATTTCGACGACACCTTGTCTTGTCATCTATTGTACTCTTGACAGCTGAGGTCATGAAATGCGTGCTCCCTTAAAAAATAGATGACCGTTGGTTGAGTTTATCCAATGCATATACTAAAAAAGTCTAAATGCATTCTCAACCATGAATTGAATGTACCTAACGTTGATTAGAGGTGAGGAGCTATAAATAGGGGCGCCCTGGACGCATGAAACCTCTTCATATAACTTGTCATCCATTCCTTTGAAGTTCAAAATAAGCCAACGTTGTCATCAACTTGCACAATGAATGGGCAACGAAGGCCTGTAACAGCAAGAAGAAGAGTGTATGCGCCGCGAGAAAGGTGGAGAGTTACCATCATCAATGGGGTGAGCACTGAACTCTTACATCCACATGTTTCCTTTTGTATAATTGTACAAATGCTTATACATTTTTTCTTGTCATCTATTTCTTTTCCATCTAGCATACATTCACACCAACATTGATCACCGTGACTCCGAACGTGAGGGTGGTCAACGTCTATAAATTTCTACTGTGAGCACAGTAGCACGCCGGGGGGCTGGGTTGCGTTTTACTTCAACAATCAACGTGTGCGCGACCCAGACAGAACTCTCACCTGTGAACAGGTGAGCAAGGCCTCAGGTGTAACCTGTCATCATATTAAAGAGAATACGCATATTTACTCACAAAGTTTTGTTGTCATGCATGCAGCTTGGCCTTTATGATGAATGCGACATTATTGCTTTACATCATCCCCCCGGGAGATTGGCTGAAGAGTGGCCTCCAGACACCCTGCCAAACAATATAGCACGCTGAACTTGTCATCGAATGTTTCATTGAACTGGTCATCGAATGTTTCATTGAACTTGTCATCGATTGTTTCATTGAACTTGTCATCGCATGTTTTGTTGTTTTATGTAGTTCGAGATTGGGTACTATCTATATGGTTTGGTTGTTGTCATCTTGTGTAATATCTATGTTTTTGTGGTTTCAAACTTTTATATGTAATATTAGAACATGATGGCAAGAAATGACTGCATTGAAAGACCACATCATAAGACCCTACCACATAACACCTTCACCTTGTCATCACATCAGCATGTATCTGATGTATAATGCTTCCTACATATTCCTCAACCATGTACATAATCATCCAACTCAAATACATATTCAACTCAAATACTTTGCATCTTGTACACCAGAACCTACTAATCAAATACATGTCATCAACAAATGAAGTCGCAGATACATGTCATCAAATCTAACTGAGTCTGCATACATGTCATCACATCCTACTCCTCATCAAATACCCATTCACGGTTCCACAACTCAATTGCAATCTTCTCCCTGTAAGCATTGATGTTGTCTTCATTGACCTTGAATGAGGTACCAAACGCCAGAGACTCTATGGTCTTGACAGTCATTAGCCCATAGTTACCACTACACATTTTAAAACAATATGCAAGCGGTTAGTCCTCCACCATGAAACCACAACTGAACATGTCATCAATTAATTAATTAACACATTACCTAACAGGGTCTTGTGGTCTTGTGGCGCATCTCGGACTCGATGGATCTTGAATGGCTCACCAATGTCTACCAGCTTAGTCATCCTATCACATGAGTGGAAAAACATTGGCAGCATGGTAGCCATAGCCCCCAGAAACTGTTCAATTTCAGAATCACTATACAAATCCAACCGACAATCATGGACATTTATTTGTTTCTGAGTAATGTCAATCTCCAACGCAAACCAGTGCCTCTCAGGGATGTTGAACGCTGCATAGAACCTCTTGACATCATAACATTCCTTCCCAAAATGCCCAGGCGCCAACCCATCGAGATAATCTGTCCAATTGTCCTGAAAAAGAAGCCTGCCAGAATACACAGACTCCAATTGGGCCTCATTAAATCTTCCAGACCAAAGATTGTCAAATATAGCAACTTCTTTGTAGCGCTCATGATCAGTATGCAACTTCTTCCTGAAGTGGAATAGGATCTCATCAATGTGCTGCACCAAAACCACCACACAAAAAACATGTCATCACATCGTACTTGTCATCAGAAATAAACTCAAATACATTCAGGTCATAGATGCCTTACATTATCATCCAACCAGTTTCCTCTGGTAATTATTAGCTTGAAGAATTCCTTCCTCAATCGTGGTACTTCACATCCAACCCAGTATACAGACCTGCATGGGCAAAAGATAACAAAATCATTGCACAAGCTTCTATGCATATAAAATTAGATGACAACTACAAAACAGATGACACAAAGATAGGGGACATACTTTTCATCATTGTACCACTCATAGAAGGGTGTTCTCTCAGCATTTGTGTGGAAGCAGTTCTTTGGCCTCCTTGGAAGTTTCTTCTTCTCAGCTGTGAATGGGGAGGTTATGAGGTCACTAGGCTTTGTGTGCCTAGTTGACCTCCTAAGAGCTACACCAGCTTGATTTGGCTGCACCACATCATCTGACTCACTCCCACCAGAGTCACTTCCCCCAGAGTCCTGCCTGTCCAGAGCAACTGTTGCATCAACCACAGGAATATCCCTGGTCTCCTCATCAACATTTGCTCTACCCACAAATGTAGCAGAAGGATCAGCATCATCACCCAAGTGAGCTGTAGAAGCCTGTAATTCAGGGTTGGGATACTTGTCATCAGTTTTTGCATGAGCCTGCTCAACCTCAATCTTGTCATCACCCACTGCACCATGAGTCTCAGCATTGGACTTGCTGTCACAGTCTGCATCCCCTTGAACACCCTTGGACTTGTCATCAGCACTTGCATCAACCTCCACTTGAGTGTTGTCATCAACTGGGCCATCATCAGTGTGTTGAGCTCCACAAGGGGATGTGTAAGTTATGACAACTTCCACCCCAACAACTGGATGACAACTCACACATCAACAACTACATCATAACTTACACAACAACAACTGGATGACAAGCACATTAAGCAACAACAAGGATAACTGGATGACAAGTTCAACAACAACAACAACGGAACATAAACAACTGTATCAACAACAACAACAACAAGGACGACTAGATGACAACTTCAACAACAGGAGACATTTCATGGTGGAGTCCCTGGCGGCGTGATTGAGGGCGTGATTGGAGCACCTTCCGGACGGGGAATACCAGCTGCTCTTTGTTCTGCCCTTAGCCGTCTATAACCTTGAACCGTCCTGTGAACCCATGTTCGATACCCAGGTTCTCCTACTCGTGGCCTGAATATAGCATGTATAACGGAGTTGTTCATTAGACCAATCTGCACGACAACAGATGACGAGTTTAGCACAATATAGTTCAAAGGTAGCAAGCTAGGTATACTACTTCTGATGACGGGTTCATGTATGACCTCTCGAGCTGTTAAAGTTCTGTTTTGATCCAGAAGCTCTTGATCATTAAAGTAGAAGTGCACATTCCGAGGGTGAAGGTCTTCATCCTGGCAGTATACATCAACTAGCTAGCATAGTCGGGTCTCTGAAGTGAGCATCACCCTATAATCCTGGGAATCCTACATATGCACGAAAGTGATGACAGGTTTATATACATAAGAAGAAGACATTCAGAATGGAGGGTTGTAAGTTTGTTTTTTCTCACCCTGCGGCGGACAACTACCTAAAAGTAAGGTAGTTGTGGAGGTCGTGGTTGCACCATTCTTAGTCCATTAGGCACAGGACGGTTAGCCATTTCGATGAGAAAGCGATGACAAGATTGGATTCAGAAAGCGATGACAATTTTCATAGTCGGGTGCACTCTATTTATAATGCCTTCTTTTGGGGTAATGCATTGATGATGGGATGAGGATTCAAAACCTTTTTAGGTATGATGCCTATGTACAAGACTAGAGTATTTATGGTCAATGCATCGTAAAGAGTAGCTATTTTTGACCACACCGTACCCCCCCTAGAGGTATGACATGTCTTGTCATCTGCTGAACAGTGATGGTTCACTTATTAAATGAAATCGATGACAAGGGTAGTTTCTATCTGTTGTCAATATGCAAAAATCATGTCATAACTGAGAATTCCAACTAGTCTTCAATATACTACACAAAATCATGTTAAATACTATAAAAGCTCGAATATACTACACAAAAAAACAGTGATTCATTTACCAAAAAGTTGTCATCTTTGTTCACACAAAAAACTGTCATGCATTTTACCAAAAACGTGACATGCCCCTAATATACCAAAAAATCATATCAGTGTTCATCACTGAGACACAGTACTAATATACCAAAAAATAAATCAGTGTTCATCACTGAGAATATTGAAATCCCGAATATCTAAAGCAAACTACTATTTTGTACTAAAAGCAGCAGATAGATGACAAGTCTTCAAAGCTAGTAGTTGATGACAAGTCCTGGCAACACCTATGTCGCCTTTGTTTTATACTTGATGCAAAGCTTTCCTGCAGATGGGGGAGTTGAGGGGCATCTCTTCTTCTTGTGTCCATCCTTCCCACAAAGGTTGCACCTGTAGGCTGAGGGTTGTCCCCTCTTCCTAACCTCCTTTTTGAATTCTCCTAAAGATGGCAGCCTCTTCACCCTTGGCCTCCCAACTTTCCTACTGTTTTTTGGTGGTAAGCATGTCATATGTTTAATGGCATCTGGCACATCCCAAGTAGTCTTGTAGGGTAAAGGGTACAGGGTCTCTTTGTATGCATTCAACCAATAGCTACTTTTGAAGTGGTCATCTATGAAGTCGTCCACTCTATATTGCATTTTCTGAATTGCACATATGGCATGTGTACATGGATAGTGGTCCAAATCAAACACCCTACAACAACAGGTCTTTTTGGCAAGATCAACAATTCCAGAAAATGTGCCCCCAGTAACTTGGAACTGAGCATCATTAAGGGGTTTGATATCATACCTTGATGACAAGTCCAATCTTGCATTTAATATGGCGATGACAACTTCACTAGGTTGTCCCTCATAAGCAAGGGCCTTTTTTCTGCGCTCATAGAACCATCTTGTGACAATATCTCTAATGAACTCGAACAGTGCAACCAATTGGTAGGACCTAGCAATCTTGAGAGCTGAGTTCACACACTCGGAGTTGTTTGTTGTCATCATGTTGTACCTATCCCCTTCACAATGTGCCCAGCTCCACTTCTTGAAGTCTGCATCAGTGAGATACTTCCCCATTTCAGGATTTAGTCTGCATATATCATTGAAATAACCATCAAACTCCATTGTGGTGTAAGCATCTGCAGCTTGGTTGTACAAACTCATCAATCCACTATCATGAAATCTGGTTACAAGGTTCTGTTGTAGATGCCTTTTGCAACAGATGTGCTTAGCTGAGGTATACACTGTCGATACCGCCTTCTTTATGCTCTTGTGCCTATCTGATAGTATCATCAACCCTGGAGTGTTTGACACCACATTCAGTAGTTGCTGGAAAAACCAAGTCCATCCAACATCATTTCTGTTTCCACTATAGCAAAGGCTAGAGGATACACTTGGTGGTTGGCATCTTGCGCCACAGCTGTAACTAGGGTCCCCCCATACTTACCATGCAGGAAAGTTCCATCCACAGACACGACCTGCAACATTTTTTTGTAGGAAAACGGGAAGAAGTGATGACGAGTTTACACAGATAGCAGAAGTGATGACAAGTTCACACTGAGAACAGAGAGAGCATAATTGATGAAAAGAACATGCAACAAGAAGAGCAACAAGTGAAATTACATGCAACAAGAACGCAGGGAGCAGAGAGAGAGCATAAGTGATGACAAGTACACACTATTGCATACCTTCTCATAAAAGCGATGACAAGTATACACAGAGAGCAAAAGCGATGACAATTATACAGAGAGATCACATAGAGAAGAAGCGATGACAAGGATACACAAAGAGAAGAAGCGATGACAAGTATACACAGAGCACAGAGCGCAAAATTGATGACAAGTACATCAATGACTAGAAGTGATGACAACAATAATACATACCTTTCTCATAAAAGGGAAGCCTCTGATAGACACTCCATATGCGATGAAGATAGATTTGAAGCGGTCTGTCTCCTCGTCTATAACCAGCTTTGTGTATCTACCTGGATTCACTTGTGTTAGGACGTGGCAATATGCAGGTAGCAATGCGTAGTTCTCTTCTGGGGAGCCTCTGATTAGCTCTTGAGCTTTCTCCCTTGCTTTCCTTGCTTTCCAGTAGCTTATTCTCTCATGCACTCCTTTTGGACATCATTTTGAATCTGGTGCACATCAGGGCCATCCTTCACACCTTCGAACCTGCAATTGACCATAACATTTTATTAGATGACAGGGTTGTATTCCTTTAGTTATTAGAGAACTGATGACAGGATAACGCACCTTGTCTTAATCTGTTCAGCGACAATGAGGTAGGATGGTTTGTGGTGCTTTTGGAACCTGTTTTCAAAGGGACAGGTGTGCTTGTACGTGTATTTCCTTATTTGGAAGTAGTCAGCGTCTTTCACCTTTGTGGCTAGCAATAACCAATTGCATTCCTTGACCACACACACAACCTTATAGATTTGTGTTGTGGACTTGTACACTTTGTACCCAAACCTGTCTCTTAAGGCTTGCTTGGAAACAGCAGATTTCAGAGAAGTCATTGATGGATATAGCTGCCCCACTTTCAAGAAGTCATTGTTGGCTGTCATGTCATCACCATAATCTAGTTTTTCTGCATCTCGTCATCACCATAAACATGCATCTCAACAAACTCAGGCTCCTCTCCAACTATCATCAACCTGTCATCAGATGCAGCTACACCAACATTATCCACCCTGTCATCCATTGCAGGGTTGTCATCAACATTTTCCAACCTGACATTCATCTCAACATGCACCCTGTCATCTGTTGCACTCCCCCCAGTTTTCAAGGTCACATACAAGGGCATCTTCCACTGTACCTCAGGGGAGTCATTTATCTCCAGGAATGACACCAAGTCATCCTCATTCTCAACTGTGTAAGGCTTGCCAACTACTTGGAAGGGATTCAAGTGAGTCAACAACAATCCATTGCCACCAGTTTCAATATTACATCTTTTCATGATTGTTGAGCTCAACTCTTCTAATGTCATGCCATCTTTCACGACCACTGCTTTGTAGTTCACATCACCAACATATTTGCCTTCACAGTCCCATTCCCCACCAAAACAAACACTTAGGAGTTTCATTGTTATTGTCCTGCCAGATTTACAAATAGTAAAACAAACGTTGTCATCACACACCAACAAAGGATATGAACGCCTAGCAAAAGTTGTCATCACATGAGCATGCACTGTATACATAAAACAAGGAAACAAGCATTTAATATGCTATTGTCCTCACTTCATTTAATGATGCCAGCTAAAACACGTCATCACATTCAAACAATTTATTAATCAGTCAAACATGTCATCATATCATAACAACGACGACTAAAAACACGTCATCACATCCAGGTTTTTGTTTGCAATATAGGCGATGTCATCATGTGTCATCACATAACACGTTCATGTCCCCCATATCTTGTCATCACATTCAAGCATTGCTCTCATTCACCCTTCCCTCGTCATCACATATCCACTTATCACAATAATCCATTGAAGTGATAAGCAGAACACACTGTGTCATCCAATAACCTCGAGTTTTCACAAGGTCTCGAGTGTTTTTACCTTGACAGAGCGTTGGATTTCGGAAGCAAGAGGCGGACTCAGGACATGGAACTCCGTAGGCCATACGAACCTATCATCGTCTTTCCAACCTTCAATCGATCGTTCCTCACGGCGTCATCACTCCATCGTTTGAATCGCTTGCCCGAATCGCGTGTTTTGGGCGCCGAATATCGCGATTTTCGCTGGCCGCAATGGATGACGATGGGGTTGTGGGAAGCTAGCTAGGGTTTCGGGAGAGGGAGCTCATTAAATGTGACGGTGGCATGGGCGTTATTTTCCGCCTCCCTATGGGGGCAATTTCGGCAAAACGCCTATAGGAGCTCATTAAATTTCCGCGCCCCCTATTTGCTCCAATTTTGGCTGGCTGCCACCCACACACCCATTTTCGTCTTCTTACATTATGTAATTACGGTTTATAATGTATTATGAAATTGTGTATAAATTATTTAGATTATGGTGAAATTTTAATGTATGCATCGTTTTATTATATGGTCTTAAAAATGTTGATTTCGACAACCTTGAAGAGATTTAGAGGCTCGCCGTTGAACCTTCCTTTGTGCCACCCCGCTACAGCGTGCGCAACGGGCAATACTATGGTACCGTTGGGCCTTCCAGTTCGTTCGACCCACCCGCTACAGCATGGGTGCGCCATACTATGGTATCGCTAGGCCTTCTAGTTCATTTGAGCCACCCCGCTATAGCGTGGGTGGGCAATACTATAGTACCGCTAGGCCCGGCCCAACGAATTCGAGGGCATGGGTGGGCAATACTACGAGAATCCACTTGAAGCCCTTGAGCCTCCTCCACAAGAATTTGGTGGCGGCCCGGCCAACAATGATTTACTTGTTCATTATGACACTCATATCGCTCATTACATATGGGATCATCCAGATGTAAGAACGTTTTTATTATTTCTTATTTATCTAATGTGTGTTTTAACATTGATTAGTTTATTATCATTTTTTATAAATGTATTGTACACAAATGAAGAATATTTAAGATAGTACCCGTTGGTTGTCCTCGTGGATTAGATTGAGACGGTGATCCGTACACGCTCTCACAATACAGAATCTGAATCTATCGCACAACTAGTTATTGTTAAGATAATTGAAAAAAAAAGTCTTCATGTCCTTTTCCAATTGCTTTCTGTATGTCTCATACTTCGTCGCGGTCGTGCAGTCGAACAAGTCTCTTGCTTTACAGGCGAACCACTGCGCTGTCTTGTCAGAACACCCCCTAGCGAGAGCACAAGCTTCACAATTATGCTGAATATGAACCCAACACATTAAAATGGTTACATTAGGAAATTTTTTCTCAATAGCGTTTATCTCGGTCACAACTCTGTCTGTGCCTATAACCTATGACATTTTTCCAACCTTTTTGAAGAGCACGCGCAACTGGTACAACACCCACTCGTAGTGGTTTTGTATCTCTTTTGACATAAACACAAAAACAATGTTGAATGTATGTCTGGTGCAAGTGAATCCCACCATCTCACACAAGGGCATGTTATACCTGTAAAAAAATTAGACAAACTTAATGTGAGCAAAACATATATAATATATAAAGAATAATTTTCTCAATGTTCACTTACATGTTGGTTTTGTAGTTGCAATCCATGATCAAAACGTATGGAAGCAAGCTCAACAACTTCAGAGATTTCGGATGGGCAAAGAAAAAATCGCCAATTTCATCAATTCCCTCTACAGTACGATAATCCAGATAGTAATCATTCTTCTGCAAATAACTCAGCGCAAACTGGGTTACCGTCATCACGCCCATCTCTTGGTTAAACACTTCACGTCGAGAATTGTATAGTTGTTTCATCGATGTTGTAATTCCTGGAAACTTCCTACGTAGATATGTCATAAGAAACTTCGGTCCCACATGAGCAAGAGTTCATTGTTTTGCATCCTCCTTTTGCTCCTCCGTCATACGACCCATATATGCATACCCCTCTAGGGTTTCCAATGCATGATTATGGTGACCACATTTTACTATTACACGCGAAACCCCATTACTCCGTTTTCCAATTAACTCAAACGTGCAACGGATCTTTCTAAAGTGACTTTTCTCTCAGATTGTCACATGCTTGCAAGTTTGGCACAATAGGACCGAAATTGCCCTTCTTTTTTGGCTGGTATGTTCTTGAGAGCGCACACCCTAATAGGAACTTTGTAGTCCATCACTTTTGAATCGTCAATGCCATGTCCAAACTCCGTCCTAAATTCTTTGGCCATCGCTCCGCACTTTTGTTGTCCAACCACTCATGATTTTTTTTGAAGTGACTGGAGAAATCTGGAAACCGAACACTCTACGAAAATACATTATTTTAAGCACGAATATTTCAAATTTACAAATATAAAGTGCATAAATTAAAGTAAATTAATTCAAACGGGTGAAAGTAAAATGCAATAATATTAACAAATTTACGTAAATTTGAATAATACAACGATAAGAATCAATTTGGTGAAAAAACAATTACATAAATTTTGCTAAAAAACACGTATAATTCATGAAGTTATCGATGACATACCGACTCTTACTCAGCTTGAATCTGCTGTACATTTACATGACTTCCCTCTTATTGATACACATTGTCATCAACGAGATCATTTGCATATGTATATTGATTCACTTTCTCGTAATCTGGTTCATGATATGCTTCTTGGTCTATGGATTCATTGTTCTCCACAAACGAATTGAAATTTGTATTTGGCATCACACCGAAGAAAGATTGGATACAAAATGTAGGCATGTTAAACAATATTATAATGCAATTGGGATTTTTATTGTAGGATGAAATAATTATTTATACATACTTCCAAATTAATTAGTAAGACTAAAAAAGGAATTAAGTACTTAAAAACATATCAACCGTAATTACATAGTAACAAACACATTCAACATAAAAAATCATATTCTAAATTTTTTATTATTCAAACGTCTCTAAATATTCTAAGTTTTCTAAATATTCTAAAAAATCCAAAATATTCTAAATATGTAACTATTCTAAATATCTAAATACATAAATAGTCTAAAAATCTAAATATTCTAAATATATAATTTCTAAATATATAAATTCTAAATATTCCAAATATTCAATATTAAATAACTTAATTTTCTAAATATTCTATAAATTACGAAATCTTCTAAAAGATCCAAAATATTCTAAATATCTAACTATTTCAAATATATACAAATTATAAATATTCCAAATATTAAATATTAAATATCTTAATTTCCTAAATATTCTAAAAATTATGAAATAATCTAAAAAATAGTAAATATTCTAAATAATCTAAATAGCGAAATATTAAAATCTCAAATATTAAATTTTAAATATCGTAATTTTATATATATTTTAAAAACTATGAAATATTCTAAATATCTAACTATTCTAACATTTCTAAATATTCTAAATATTCCACATATTAAATATTAAATATCTTAATTTCCTATATATTCTAGAAATTACGAAATAATCTAAATACTTAAATATTCTAAACATTAAATATTAACTATCTAAAATTTCTAAATATTCTAGAAAATCCAAAATATTCTGACTATGCTCAATATCTAATTTTTCTAAATTTTCTAAATACTCTAATATTCCAAATATTAAAAAAAGTGAAACTTCACATGTATAGTAATAAAACTTATATAACCCGCTAACCTTAATATAAAAAAATAATATAACGAACAATAGTATAACTTACCGAGTATATATTTGATAACCAATCCTCCATTATCGCAAAAAAGGGCAAATTTTTTAGAAAGAAAGAGGATGAAATCGATTTGAGAGAGGATGAGGAGAGTACAAATTTGAAAGAGGAAGAGAAGAGGAGAGAAGAGTAAAAATTTGAGAGCGGAAGAGCTGAATTTACGGTCTCCCATATTCTCACTCATTTATATCACAAACTCAACTACAGGGTGGTTACGAGAGTGAAAACTAATTCACCCTGATCCCGGTGATCCTCGCCGCAATGATTGGGCGCGATTGATAAAGCGGCCGCCTTGCACAACTAGCTGGTGCGGCTAAGCTCCCCGCTTACAAGGCTCATTTAAGGTCGGTTCACTCGGTTGCCAATTTTTAGTATTTTACCGACCTTTAGATGAACCGCCTTACTTTAGGTAAAAAATTATAACCGACTCTGTCTCCAGACAAAAATAAAAGAAGAAGAATTAACCACCGCTGTAACTCGTTTCACATCGGCACCGCCCAAACCCTCCTGTTGGGCAAAGTTCCAACCCAAACCCTCTTTTCCCCTTCTTTCTGCTCGATCCAATCATTCTTCTTCACGCCTCTGTTTGATTCAGTGTCCCCCTTTCTTCTTCTTCCTCCTGCTACTTCATACTCCCCAATTCGAAAAACCTAGGGCAGAAAAGACATCAAAAGAGATTTCCGCTTCCCAATCCCCTGACATTGACCTCAAACCCTAACAGTGGATGTTGATTCAATTCGGAGTCGTCTAACATGGCAGCGCCTCTTCCTTCAATAAAGCCTGTCTACTTCACAGAGGACTTCGTTCAAGCATTGAAGAATGGAGAGCCCGGGAAAATTCCTCACCCTATTCCCTCGCTACGGTATCTCTACGAGCTCTGTTGGACCATGGTATATGCTCTCTCTCTCCAATTTCTGTGTGCTTGTGTTCACTTTGCTTGTACGTTTTCGCGGTTTGATTGGGATTTTTGTTTGATTCTGTTTTGTTAGATTTTTAAGGACTTGCCGTTTCAGAGATTTAGAGCAGCCTTGGATGCTGCTCAGTTTTCGGATAAGCCTTCAGAAGAAGAGTTGAGCTCTTGTCTTGCTGATGTCGTTACTCAGATAGCACAAGATGTGAGTGTGTTCAATTTCCATGCTTTTTCTAGTGTTTAGTTCCTTAAATTGATCCTTGCAAGGTTTTGTTCATTGCAGATGAATATGCCCGAGGAAAATCGTATTCGTGTCATACGATTGGTTAGTGCTTTATTTCCATTGAGCACTGCAAATTCTGCTTCTTTAATTGGGCGCTGGGTTGTCTAGATAAAAAGGGAAGTATTAATCTAGATGTACAATTGTGAAGCATGCTGTTTTGTTTCTATATTTTTCTTGGCAGGCGAAGTGGTTTGTGGATTCTGCTCTGGTTCCTTTGAGGATTTTTCAGGAACGCTGTGAGGTCGGTAAATTTTGTGCTACTGTTTTAATTTCAATTATTGTTTTAATTTCAATTAACTGATTCGGTTCATCTGGCAACCTCCAGGAAGAGTTTTTGAAGCAGGCTGATATGATGAAAATGAACACAGCTCAAGATTTGAAGTCTAAGGAGGTATTTGATCCTATTCAAGATGTTTTTTTGGACTAGAGATAGATTTTCTTGTGTGTCTATTCAAGGTTCAAAGCATGATTTGTATGTTGTTATTTGACTTGTTCAAACAAGTAGGAATGGAAATTGCTGTCTTCACTTCTACTTGCATTTAGCAAAATTGGAGGTGACTGAGTTCTTTTTTCTTATCTAGGTTAGAGTGAACACCCGTCTCTTATATCAGCAGACGAAGTTTAACCTTCTCAGGGAAGAGAGTGAGGGCTATGCAAAGCTGGTAATTCACCGTTAACCCTTAAATCTTTGATCATTCCCTGCTTATTTTCTGTTAGATATTTTGGTGTTTTTGTAAGGATATGATATCCCTAGTTTAAAGAACTGTTTTTTTTCCTGTACTGCTTTGTGACCCCGTTTTTGTCCAATGTCAAGATTTTGGAATTCCTTATTTTTGGTTAAAGGATTATGATGGTTGGTGTATAGACCTGTGGTGCAGTCTTTGGATTCTATGGGGTACTAGAGTCATGGAGTTATTCTTGTACTTGATGAAAGTATTGCTTACTTCCTCCTGAATTCTAAGATAATGTCTGCTGCTGGATTGTCTTAATACATCTTCTATAACCTGGCAAGGGAAGGGAAAAGAATCAGAGGGTAAGGGTATAATATGGGAGTGAAGGATTGCAAAACGGTGGTTTTAGATAGCTGGAAAGGATCTGGAAGGGTGAAAGAATCTGAGGGGAAGGATAAATATGCGAGTGGAGGATTCTATTTTGTTGATACTGTCAGACTATCTATTTCAAAGAAGACGATTTTGGATTCATCTACTGCACATATCATGCTAGTGAGACAAGGGTGATAAGATGCTTTCCATTTTCATCTTTTATTGTTCTTTCTAGCCCATTTCGAGTGTTTGTTTGTGGTTCATCTTCTGTTTCCTTGGAGTTTTTTTTTGAATTATGTTAGTAGAATCATGTATTTGCTTTATGGTTTTCTCCTAATTTGTTTCCCTCATCTGCAGGTTACCCTTCTTTGTCAGGGTTCAGAAACATCTACTCCAAATTGCTCAGCATCTACTATTGGTATTATTAAGGTGGTTTATTAGATTATTTGTTTTTCAGCGTTTTAATTCTCTTTTTTCTTCAATTATCTGAAGTTAATTGCTCTTCACCTATTGAGGGAATTTGCTATTACTGCAGTCACTGATTGGACATTTTGATCTGGACCCTAACCGCGTCTTTGATATTGTAAGATTTCTTCATAAAATGCCTTGCATATTCAGTTGCAACCTGCTTGTCACTTAAGGAAGCATATTAATTAGCAGGGACATTTTGTGCTTTAGGTGCTGGAGTGCTTTGAGTTGCAGCCTTCTAATGATCTTTTCTTAGATCTTATTCCTATTTTTCCCAAGGTATAGACATAATTAGCAACATGATTGGGTTAATTTAAATTTTAAGTTTTTTTCTGACTTATCTTATTTCATAAAATCTGTGCAGTCACACGCTTCACAAATTCTTGGATTTAAATTTCAATATTACCAACGCTTGGAAGTTGAGTCTCCTGTGCCGTTCGGTCTCTATCAACTTGCAGCTTTGCTCGTCAAAGAAAATTTCATAGATCTTGAGAGCATGTGAGGCTTTCCTGTCTTTTGATTATATTTTCTTCTGAGATAGATTAATAGATCTATTTATGGATTTGCATTTGATATCTGTTTATTGTCTGATGTCATTTATGGATTTGTAGCCTATATCTGTTTTGAGTTGGGATGTTTTATGTTTGTTGATCAGGTTTGCTTTTGGTTTTAGTTTCTTTATGCTAAAATTCAGAAGTTGATATTTATATTGTTAGAACTGTACTATCATTAAGAAAATATGTTATTCAAAGTTTAAATGAGTTTCTGATGTCAAATAACAATTTTAAGATATTATTTAGATTTTCTATGTGGGATATATTGTTTCCTTATATTTTTTTTGATAAGGTTGTTAATTTGCTTCCAAACTTTGAAATGATATGTCTGATTGCTTCTTTGAAATCAAAATTTTCTCTTTACGTATGTGGGATATTGGGATGTAGAAGTATTTATTGTTTGTGATTAATAACTGAAGTTTAAGGTGCATATGAAAAAAAAAAGATATGCTTATTTCTGCTGTCTATTTTGATTGCAATCTTAATAATTTTAATATCCTTGCTGTTAGGATGAAATAATAAAACATTTTTTTTAAATGCTTGTATTCTATGGTGTAACCGTTCTTATGTAGCCAAATGTTTTGAAACTACAATTATTGTTCCTTTTTTCTGCTCAAGGTGATGATTAATAACATCAGACTTCTAATGCTGTGAAAAAACAAAGTTAGTTTCTTGTCTGGACTTCGTTGATTCTATTGGTTTGCTTATGCACTCTGTTATATCATAGTATCCTCCTTTTATTTGGTCGTATATTTAATAGTTTTATTTGGTTATTGTTTTTATGTGTAAAATTCTGTTACTCTAGCATTTTTATATGGCCACATAGCGTAATGGTGTTCTTAAATAAATTTGTTCCAGATGTGCACATTTACTTCCAAAGGATGAAGAGGCATTTGAACACTATAATGCCTTTGCTACTAAGCGGTTAGATGAGGTAATTGTTTTCTTGTTGTTTGGCCTTGTGTCTTTGGAGTTTCTGACTGTGCGCATAAGCGACGAACAAACTGGTGCTCAGAGTACATTCCTTCTATGTCAGGGTGGGATTCTGTTGGAATAGCTTAACTTGTGCACATGGTTCAATTTTGAAATATAAATTTATTGGTTTTTGTTTTGGGCTATTTATTAGGACAGAATGTTTCTTGCATAATTTATGTTAAGGGCCTGTTATATAAGCAATAGAAGCTATATGTAATATAGTATATGAATTATAACTATTGACAAGAGATAACGAATGTTGTAGAACTTTCTTTGCAATTTTCTTTCCGTTTTTTTTTTTTTTAATAGATTACAGTGGTTTGAGGGGATGCACATTTAACCCAATGTTTATTTGCTATCAAAAACCTTGTTCATATTCTCGGGCTTGATGGATTCATGAAGAACTGGTAGCGGCAGAAGGCAGCTATATAATTTCTTTTCCAATTGCTCTATGTGTCATTGTGTCAATGCATTCATTTTTATGTAATTTTGGATACTTTGAGAAAAGGAATATGTGTGAACAGTCCTTGGTTACTCTCCCTCCTTAAACCAGATGCTTGTGCTGTTTCATTTGGTTGTTGGGGGAGGGGTATGCCTCTTGTCTTCTCATTTCATATGAAAGTAAACCCATTTAAGGCCCTAATAATTATTTTGCGCAATGTGGCTTACAGGCGAATAAAATTGGGAGAATTAACTTGGCTGCTACAGGAAAAGATCTCATGGATGATGACAAACCAGGAGATGTAACTGTAGATCTTTATGCTTCTGTGGACATGGAGACTGAGGCAGTTGCTGAGCGTTCTTCAGAGCTTGAAAATAACCAAAGTCTGGGACTGCTGTGTGGTTTTCTTTCAGTGAACGATTGGTATAGACTGCCCCCAATATTTGTTGTTTCCCTCTAATTTCTAGATTGAATTATGGTTATTTTTTCATCCTCTTAATCTCTCTGCTTTACTTTGATGAAGTTTGAATGCTCCTGTGTATGGTTCCGTTTTGGTAAGATGCCAGGTATTTAGCTAGTTCTGTGTTGCATTTATTCTCCACAGGGATGCATATTCATTCATTTTGAAGATATTTTAGTTGTTTCTTTATTATGAACCTAGTGGTTTTTAACTTTTGTATGTAGCCCATTCCTGGTTGATGGGGTTGCCCCTCATCTAGACCTTTAGGCTAGGGTGTACACGAGGTTCGCATTTCTTGTGCCTAGGTACTTGGAAGACGCTCTCCTGCTCGAGCTGTTGTGGGGCCTTCTGTTTTTGATAAAAAAAATTAGATTATTTATAGTATGTATCTCACTGCACTGAGATCTAAGCCTACATAGTTTTTATAATTACATTGCCTACTCTTTTCCTTTCATCCCTACCTGTCATTGCTATTGGTGGTGATTCTGTGCATTTTTGGGCATCTACTCAAGTGCAATAACTTGTTTCCCATTTCGACCGCAGGCATCATGCAAACTTGTTATTTGAGAGATTGTCATCACTCAATCCAGTGGCACATATTACCATCTGTGAGGGTGTGTTTAGGTATGTTACCGCAACATTTGATTTCCCTGTAAATTAGCTTCTATTTCTGCATCTTTTATTTTGGTGCAGGTGAATCTATGGTCTTCTAAGTGTTTTGTGTGCCATGGATATTTGGTTCAATAACGTATTTTTTTGATCACCATGTGTCTTCTTCTAGGCTTATTGAGAAGTCAATATCATCAGCATATGATATTGTTCGCCGCAAACATCTTCATAAGTCTAGGCTCGCTGCTGGTTCCACAAATGATAAAGACGAAACTGGTTCATCGGCATATAGTTCCTTCATTGTTTTACCGAAAGAACTTTTTCAGATGCTTGCCTGTGTTGGCCCTTATCTGTATCGTGATACAGTGTTGTTGCAGAAGGTGGTTGCTCTCAGCTTTGGTTTCACCTGTGTTGTTAACACACACACATATTTTTATGTAGCATGCTTGTAATAATAAAATGGTCCTTGTATTATGGGCAGGTCTGTATTGTTTTAAAAGCTTATTACCAGTCGGCATTGGAGGTCACTAATGGGCGGACTGGAGCATTCAAATCTGGGACCCAATGTGGTGGAGATCTTATGGCTCGCTTACAGTTAAGGGAGGTTAGACCAAGGATTGAAGATGCCCTTGGGTCATGTTTGCTGCCATCTTTGCAGTTGGTACCTGCAAGCCCAGCTGTTGGACAGGCAATTTGGCAAGTAATGAGTCTCCTCCCCTATGAGGTATGAGTTGTGGGTTTTTGGTATTTGCACTACAGGTTGAAAAATGCTTGGTTTTATGTAAATATAGCCGGTGATGAAAATTCTTTTGTTTAGGCAAGATATCGTCTGTATGGGGAATGGGAAAAGGATGATGAGCGTAATCCATTGATTTTGTCAGCGAAACAAACAGCTAAAGTAAGCAGCCATGTTTTTTGTTGGCATTACATCTACATTCTACACAGTGCACATTCGTGTTTATTAAGATAAGTGGATGAATTGTTTTGTAGTTGGATACTAGAAGGATATTGAAAAGGCTTGCAAAAGAAAATCTGAAGCAACTTGGTCGTATGGTTGCAAAACTTGCTCATGCGAATCCAATGACGGTTCTTCGAACCATTGTTCACCAAGTACTGTTATTACTGTACTCCAACTTTGTTACTCCTTCTAGTTGCTTTAATAACTTTTCTAAACGCATGTAACATGAACATCTTGTGCAGATTGAGTCATACAAGGATATGATAGCTCCAGTTGTTGATGCATTCAAGTACCTGACACAGGTCTGGATCATGCTAAATAATATCTGATGTCTCTGTTGCAGTGTTTATGTATTTTATTGCACCTTTCCCATGTGCTGAATCTGTTGATAAGTTTGTAGGTTGTGGCAAGCTCACCTTTGATCCAATGAAAACGCTGGGAGTAGGATTTAATGTGATTTTTGAAGATTCTTTTTTGGCGAATTAGCCTTTTTGATTGGACAATATCAAATTGAATATTTTAGGCTAAATTTGACTGTGTGGGTTTAGGGCTTAATCATAACCAGAGTAAGCATGATTGAGCAATGTATAGAGCTGAAAGTCATCTTGATTCTGCACAATTAGCAATGGTGGAGTGATTTCTAGTATTTATAGTTCTGCTCATTCATTGTAATATAGTAGATGGATGATTTTGCTATTGGTAAAGTACAATGCTCAAACTTGTTTACTGCTGTCATATATAGTTACAGAGGCTTTGCATTCAAGCCTTTAAAAGTTTGACTTTCTATTGTACTGTTACTTGCAGCTGGAGTATGATGCACTTGAATATGTGGTCATTGAACGCTTGGCACAAGGTGGGCGTGAAAAACTGAAAGAAGACGGGCTTAATTTGTCGGACTGGCTGCAATCCTTGGCTTCATTCTGGGGGCATCTGTACGTGATTCTTTCTGTGTATTTTTTCATGGTCTTTGCTTTTCTTTTTTTACATTCATGTGGCATTCGTTTTACATTCATGGGTTACAGGTTATCCATCTATCATTTTATTGACCTTAATAACCCTTTTGTAGATATTCTTTGTAGTCTTAGTTTTCACATTGACTGTTTTTGTCACTGTCTGCCTTTTCATTTTAGTTTTTCAGAATCTTTGAGCCTCTTGACTGAACCCAACGTTATTGTTTGTGCACTGGCCCTGTTCATATAGATGGATGGTGCCAATGTTTAAGAGCATTCACTCCATAGTAGCCAAAGTGGATTTAACCATGGTGCTTTGCTTTATTGGAATGGGAATAGTGTGGATGTTGCAGTCTTATATGGATGGGAACTTCAGTTGTGATTGTGACGAAATAGATTTCAGCATGGTTTTGTCTGTTGACTGGGATATGGGAATTCTTTATCGGAGAATGAGAATAAGTTCATCAATATAGCTGAAGGTGTTATTTGGGAAATCGCTTGATGTTTTTTTCGTTTCTACTGTTTGGTTTTGCTTGTTATAGTAAAACGCGCACATGGTTGGGCTTCTGCTGCCTTGATATCTGTGGCATGTTGCTATCAGTGGGAACTTCACGTGTGAAATTCAGCAAGAGAATGAGAATTAGATATTCATCTTAATCAGGCATATCCGGGTGCTATATTTTCACAGGCCATGTCGCATGTAATGTTTCTGATTTATAGAAATTCAACGATGGTGTGTTAAACCTTCAAATTTTTGTAAATATGGTGCAAGGATCTGTGTTAGCATAAGATATTGATATTGTGGTAATTTATCTATCCATTTATACCCGAAGTTGTTTGCATAGAGTAGGATGTGATGTTCTATTGAAGATAGTTGGTCAGTTTCAGACTTCATCCGATGCATTATTGTTTTGTTTGGAAATTTACTTGTATACTTCCGTGTCAGTTTCTGGCCATCCATTTTACTTGACATAGCAACATGCCCTTATGATGGTCTTTTTGATAACCGTTTTTGTTCTTAAAAAGACTATACTTTCTTTTTTATTAGTTGAAAGTGAATAAAGATGGATATCAAGATTGAGGATTACCAGTGAATTACTTGCTTTGCTTCTTACTTGTCAAGTAGATCTTGAATTTTAATTACTCTTACGATTATCAGTCTGCATAGACATGTCTGATAGATCCTTTTTGTGGCTTCTGTCGGTTTTCCCTAGGTGTAAGAAGTATCCTTCTATGGAGTTGAGAGGTCTTTTTCAATATCTTGTTAATCAGCTGAAAAGGGGTCGTGGATATGAACTGATCCTACTTCAGGTACTATTGAGTCGTTGTAGGTGCTTCCTGATCAGTTATGCTTATCATCTTTGCTAATGTCCACACTGACATTCCAGGAGCTCATTCAACAAATGGCTAATGTTCAATACACAGAGAACATGACAGAAGACCAGCTAGATTCCATGGCTGGGGGGGAGTCTCTTCGATACCAAGCTACGTCATTTGGGATTACCCGAAACAATAAGGTCAATTGAAATTTGCAATGTAGATGTCTTTGCAGCAATGTCTTATTCACCGTTATCAATTTTCCACTGCCAGGAAACTGTGCTGCGTCTCAAAATATGGAATTGAAAGTTCGAATTAGAATATGATCATCTTGGGTTTATTTATCTGGTATATTGAGTATTCGATCTCTCTCAAGTGGTATCATTGCTTGATTGTTTGTAAATAATGCTCGTCCCTGCCTAATATTGTAAAATTAGATTATTGAACGTATAATTCGGAATCGCACTTCATAGATGTGGATATTCATATTGTGTGATGCTCCCAATCAATTTAATTTGAAATGCCATTTTAACCTTGTGATTCTTTTTGTGATACCGTGTTAATACTACTCTTTGATATCAGGCTTTAATCAAGTCAACCAATAGGTTAAGAGACTCGCTTCTTCCAAAGGATGAGCCGAAGCCTGCAGTTCCACTTTTACTGCTCATTGCACAATATCGATCTTTGTGAGTTCTACTTCCTACTAGTCCTTCACTTTTGTCAGCTGTTTCTGCAGTTGCGTATTAGTTTGTGATTGGATACAGAGATTGTGCATGACATGTCTCTTGCTGATAAAAAAGTCTATAGTTACTAGGGTAGTAATGAAAAAATAAATATTATAATCTGAAGGGGTAAGGAGAAATTGGTTACAACGAATGGATGCTGTAATAGGCTTCTTTTATTTTTTTAATTCCTTTCTATGCCTGGATAAAGTTTCTGAATAAATGTATGTGCAATGGGGTAGCGTCCTGACATAAGAGTAATAGGAAATAGGGGAAGGAAAATTGAGCTTTCTTTTGGTTTGTTTGGGTGATGTAAACGGTCTGCTATCTTCCTTTAGTTCAAAATTGAAATTCAATGAGTCCACTTTACCTTAATTGCATAGCCTTTGAGGTGGTGAACTTCGACTTTCCAGCATAGCCTTTGATGACAGTGAAGAACATTCATACTTCTTAAACTTTTCCAAAATATTTGTACAGTAAAAATTGTGAAGAATTTAAGCATTCAGGGAACTTATACGATCCTTAATCTTATGCAGGGTTGTGATTAACGCAAATGCTCCATATATTAAGATGGTGAGTGAACAATATGACAGATGCCATGGTATTCTCCTCCAATATGTTGAATTTCTTAACAGTGCTGTCAGCCCCACAACTTCATATGCTCAGCTGGTACCGTCACTTGATGATCTGGTCCGCAAGTACCACCTTGAACCTGAGGTAATGTGTTGCTGGTTGGGTACTTTTTCTTTAATTGGCAAATCTTAAAGACAACTTATGTTTCTTTTGTGTGATAGTGTTGTTTTGTTGGCAGAAGTTGTTTGTATTGTGTTATCTGTATTTCAAGAGTTTAATTCTGTGGTTTCTTGCTTGTAGGTTGCCTTCTTAATTTATCGTCCAGTAATGAGACTCTTCAAGTGTCAAAGTGGCTCTGGATTTTACTGGCCTTTGTGTGATTATGAGGCTGGGGAAGCATCTTTGAGTGGTAAAGAATCTCATGGGGATCTAGTCTTGGATCTAGGCTCTTCGCACAAGCCAATCAGGTACTACTTTGCTTTGAATTTTTGCGCATCTTTATTGCTGGAAAAGAGCATTTAACGTTGAAGCATCGGAAAAATTATGTTTGTAATATGGCTTATACCCTTTAGTTTTTAGTAACGTAGGTCTTTTTGGACATTTTAACTTTTCAGGTGGTCTGGCCTTCTTGATACTGTCAGAACTATGCTTCCACCTAAAGCATGGAATAGCCTTTCTCCTGATTTGTATGCAACCTTTTGGGGGCTTACGCTCTATGATTTATATGTTCCCCGGACTCGTTATGACTCAGAAATTGGAAAGCTGCATGCTTCTCTAAAGGCCCTAGAAGAGCTTTCCGATAATTCAAGCTCAGCAATTGCTAAGAGGAAGAAAGATAAGGAGAGAATTCAAGAATCACTTGATCGGGTAACAAGTGAGCTTCAAAGGCACGAGGATAATGTTGCCTCTGTTCGTAGGAGACTTGCTCTCGAAAAGGACACATGGTTAAGTAATTGTCCTGATACTCTGAAAATTAATATGGAATTCCTCCAGCGTTGCATTTTTCCACGCTGCACTCTGAGTGCTCCTGATGCCATCTATTGTGCCTTGTTTGTGCAAACTCTTCATGCTCTGGGAACGCCTTATTTTAACACAGTAAATCATATTGATGTTCTAATATGCAAAACTTTACACCCCATGATATGTTGTTGTACGGAGTATGAGGCGGGTAGACTAGGCAGGTTTTTGTACGAGACGTTAAAGACTGCCTACCACTGGAAGGTAAATGGCTAGATACAGCATATGTTCATTCACTTTGCCAATAATCTGTATAGCTTTACTCATCCAGATGTTCGTTTCTTAGAGTGATGAGTCAGTATATGAACGCGAATGTGGAAACAAGCCTGGTTTTGCTGTTTACTATAAATTTCCAAATCGTCAGCGGGTGACGTTTGCTCAGTTTGTCAAGGTCAGTTGTGGATTCCAAAACATTAATATACTGTATACTTTGTTATGCAGTGAATAATTGTTATCATTACAATTTCTACTAGATGTGATATTTTACAGATTGGGATTGACTGTGAATATTAATTCCTTATTCCAATCTTAGGTGCACTGGAAATGGAGTCAAAGGATCACTAAGATATTAATACAGTGCTTGGAATCTGCTGAATACATGGAAATTCGAAATGCTCTTATTATGTTGACCAAAATTTCGAGTGTGTTTCCTGTTACTCGCAAAAGTGGAATAAATATTGAGAAACGGGTAGGTAATTTAAAACTTGCAGAGCTTCATTTTCTTAAATTTAATGAATAAAGTGTACATTTCTTGGTACTTTTTTTTATTGTTTCGGCAGGTGGCTAAAATTAAGAGTGAGGAAAGGGAAGATTTGAAGGTTCTGGCTACAAGTGTTGCTGCAGCTTTAGCTGCTAGGAAGGTATAATATCTACATGCTTGCTTGCTTTATCCCATTTGCAATAAAATAACTACATTTTATGAAATATATATGAAACAAATAGTTGAAATAGGTTCGGAAATATACACGAGGCGTAAGTGTATTATATTAAAAGAGTTCTCTCAAGGCTTCTCACAATAGTGCAAATATGCAGCAGACTGATTTACTACAGCTATTTAATTAACATGCTTAAAGAAAAAATAGTAGATGAGCACAGACTGATTTAGTAGAACATGTTTCCTGGGTACTCCGTCTCACTTGTGTAAAAAAGGATATCAGCATTTTGAAACTATAAGGTTTAGGGAGGTCAAGTAATTGTGTTGTTAATGACTTGTTATAGACAGAGGAAGCATGGAAAGATGTGAAAAAAAATTTCCGAAAAGAATTTGAAATGATAAGTCTTGTACTTTTAAAAGCTGAAAAGTAAATTTGTTTGAAATGGTTAGATCCTCGTTACAGTCCATGCATGCGTACCGCTTTATTAGCTATCATGGATGCATGGTGACTTAAACGCTTATTATTGCATAGGCAAAGATCCTTTTAAAGCGAAAAATGTATCTCTAAATTTTTGCTTTTTATTTCTCGTTTGCAGCCTGCTTGGGTGACAGAAGAAGAATTTGGAATGGGCTTTCTTGAAATCAAAACTACACAACCTCCTGTCTCGAAGGCTGTGGGGGGCAATGCAGCAATCCCTTCACAAACTGAATCGACTGGTGGGAGATATGCATCTGGATCTCAACATCATGATTCTGTAGGTGCTGTCAGAGACCATAGTTCAAGAAAGACTGCTGATGGAAGGTCAGAAAATCTTTCAGGAAATGTGAAAGCAAAAGGTATCAGTGGTGTTATTGGGTCAGATTCACATCCTGAGGCAGTGGATGAGACAGGTAGCAGAAACGCAGATGAGAATATGTCAAAAGCTGAGGTAATTATTGGACTATCATGTACTGATTAAATCAGAAACTGCCAGTTCTCATTTGTCAGTTACTGATATATGGGAGGTGTTTGTTCTTTTCTCTAAGCTATGTTCTTGTTCCCTTACTTTAGGTGCAATCGAGGCCTGTCAAAAGAGCTGGTACTAGTGGTTCTGTTGGAAGGACATCAAAGCAAGATCTTATCAAAGACGAGACAAAATCTTCCAAATCTGGTGGGATTAACACTTCGGCTTCTGTAGCAAATGGAAATGCTGTTGGCTCTTCATCCAAAGGCACTGCGGCATCTGTTAGAACTTCGGATGCCCATGGGACTGACATGAGATTAGAGGGTGGGACTACCAAGAGTTCAGAGTCAAAGGGCTCGTATAGAGATGATCCCACTGAAGTTTCTGAGATCTCTCGACCATCACATCCCCGATCTGGTCATTCTCCTAGGCAGAAGAGAAGTAGTCCTGCTGAGGATCCTGACAGGAGTACAAAACGTAGGAAGGGTGACTTAGATTTAGAGGTTGATAAAGATAGGGTGTCTGATCCTAGACTTTTGGAGAAATTACAACATGTAGATGTTGATAAACCAGGATCTGAGGAGCAAACCATCAGTCGTGGCTCAGATAGACATTCGGATCGTTCAAAAGACAAGAGCAGTGATAAGCATGAAAGAGAGAACAGATCAGAACGTGGTGATAAAACCCGCTCTGATGATAATCCCGAGAAAACAAGAGACCGGTCAATAGAACGTCATAGCAGGGAACGCTCAGTGGAAAGGACAGGTGAACGTGGGACTGATAGGAGCTTTGATAAAGGAAAGGATGAAAAGGGCAAAGATGATAGAGGAAAAGTGCGGCATAATGAATTTTCTGGAGATAAAAGTCAAGGTTTGCCACCTCCACCTCCTTTGCCACCTCACATGGTTCCCCAGTCATTTAGTACGAGAAGGGATGAAGAAGCAGCAGATAGAAGGCATGGGAGTACCCGACATACACAGAGGCTTTCCCCAAGACATGAAGAGAAAGAGAGAAGACGCTCCGAGGAGAATCTGTTGATTACACTTGATGACTCAAAACGAAGAAGAGAAGATGAACTCAGAGACAGGAAGCGAGAAGACAGAGAAATAGTCTCTTCAAAGGTTTTCTTCTTGCTTTATAACTTGTTAAACTAATGATTATGTCTAATGCTCTTAGTGATAATCTTTTGTCTTTTTGCATCTCTAGCGTATGATAAGAACCAAAACTTCAAAGTTTATACGTAAATTTGGGAAATGTAGGCCTGTAAATAAAATTAAGGAAAATTATAAATATAAATCTAGATGATCATATCAAATATGGGTTAGGCATGGATGGAGAAACCGTTATTATTATACAATTTATACCAACTAGCCTACTTTCTCTGCTACAGTACTGTGAATGGATTTAAGTTTTTTCTTTTCTTTTCAATTCCAATACTTAGCCAGATTCTTACTAGATCTAGTTATGCTTGCCTATAGGTGGATGATAGGGAAAGGGAGAGAGCAAGCCTTGTAAAAGAGGAGGTGGATTCTGTTGCAGCATCAAAAAGGAGGAAACTTAAACGTGATGCAGGAGTTGAACCTGGTGAATATTCTCCTAATTCTTTGGCTCCTCCCCTTTCAATCAGCTTGACTCATGATTATGATGGAAGAGAAAGAGGTGAAAGAAAGGGGTCTTTGGTCCAGCGGCCTGGTTACTTTCCTGAACCTCCAAGCCGGGTTCATGCCAAAGATGCACCAGCCAAGATGGCTCGCCGGGATCCTGATCCGTATCCTTAATATATTTTGCATTCTTTCATCAATTGATTATCTTGCAGTATCATTTACCTTGTATATCCAGAAAAATGTGTCATGGGACAATTGTCACTTATGAAGTTCATTTGTTGGCCTTAACTAGATTTTCGCAGAATTTATGACCGTGAATGGGAAGAAGAGAAGAGGCAACGGGTTGATCCTAAAAGAAGACACCGAAAGTAAGACCAAACCTTGATTTAGCCTCAACACATACCAGCATAGGGGACAGCTACTATATCAACATGATTTCTGTATCCGAAGTTCGTCCACACTGATTTAATTAGGGTTGCCTGAACACGATCAGCCTGGATATATAACTCCAATCTTCTTGGAGGGTTTTCAAGCACACATTTATTTATTGTAATGTCATTTACTCTGGGTTGGTCCACTATGTTGGCATTAGATTTCATGATGATATACCGCTCAATGGTTGCCCCAACTATTTGAAATGTAAAGCGGCAAGACTCATCTCTTGGTGCCTGTGCACTGGAATCACCTCTTTGGAATTGTTCTCCATTTTTGCTCTCTAATGGAGTCCCTGCAAAATCTGCATTTGGAGGCTCAACCGGAGGAGATTTAACTTATTCAGTGTAGTGAGATCGAAGGTATATGTGATTAGAAAGGTACCCCTTTGTGTATTATGTTATCTGGGGGAAGAGGAATCTCAAAGATTGATTTTTTTGATAGGCTAGTTAAGACACCCTTTTTTGTATTATGGTAACTGGGGAAAGTGGAATCAGAAAGATTGATTCTTTGTTAGGCTGGTTTAATTTTCGGTCTGATTTTAGTTTTTGTGAGTTGCTAAGTTAGCTGTAAGAGTATTCATTAGCATGTGGGTTATCATTTGTGGGGTTCATAGAAAAGATTAGCATAGTAGGTCAGTGTTCAACCTAGAATGGTTGATTTGAATGTCTGTTTTCATCATTCTCAGATATCTCAACATTTTTCCACGCTAAGATAGAGTACATGGCTTGTAACTGGTTTCAAGTTTAACCAGTTTTCAACAATTACGCCTCTAATATAAACCGTCTGCGTCTATTAACTGAAAGAAAAAGGTATATGTATATGAATTCGGAAAAAATTATCATATTCTATTAAATGATGTGATATATTATATTAATTCTGTAATATAAAGGTCGAGACAATAAATTCTTTTGATAAGATGAAATTAAAATGAATGAAAGCTCAAGACATAATCCATTTGCTCAAACATTAAAAGATCTTTCCACTAGATTAGCAAATTCGATCTACTTATTTTGGGAATTGGGACTATTTTCCTTGAATGTTCCCCATAAAATGAGCCAAATTACATTTTTTCATTTTTTTTTCGGTCAAGACATTTTTTCATTTTTACCAATAAGTTCTACTTGAGTAATGTTGTTGATAGTTTGGGCTGCATGTAATGCAAATGGGCCGAGTCAGATTCACAATCCCAACAGAGTCGGTGTGTGCGTGTTGCTCATAATGTCTTCTCTTCTCTCTACTAAAAACCCTAGTTTCAATTCTCTCCATACTTGAAGAATCACTCTCTCCCTCCGAGATCTGATCATTTTCCCCTTGTGTTGGTGAGCCATGGCGGACAAAGCAGTGACCATAAGGACAAGGAAGTTCATGACTAACAGGCTTCTATCTCGAAAGCAATTTGTCATCGATGTTCTTCATCCTGGAAGACCAAATGTTTCCAAGGTCGCTCCCGTTTTCTATTCTCTCTCTGTTACTATCATCTAGCTGTTTGTGCTCTTCTTGTGCGATGGAAGCTAAATTGCTCGCTATGGAAAATTCGTGTTTTAGGCCGAATTAAAGGAGAAATTGGCTAGTATGTACGAGGTCAAGGATCCCAACGCAATTTTCGTGTTCAAGTTCAGGACTCACTTTGGTGGTGGCAAATCTACCGGATTCGGTCTGATTTACGACTCTGTTGAGAATGCTAAGAAATACGAGCCTAAGTATCGTCTAATCAGGGTAAATTTCTCTCCTGTGTAGTTCAGCATTTACATAGTGAAAGCCTTATGGTGCCTTTTGATCTTTGGCAATCCTATCTTACACTTCTATTCATGATGATGGATTGGTTTCAATGGTATAGTAACGTGGAACTTCCTTATTTCAATTTATGTGTTAAATTTGAATTGTTTGGAAATCCTTCTATGTTTCTTATGTCTGTTTGACCTAGCTTTTGAGATGCCATAGCTTGTTGTCAATGCTTGTCCGTAATTTTCTGGAAACTATCTTTTTGATGTTAAAGATGAGCTTGTTTAACTTTTCTACAGCTTACTGATGTTATCTTATTTATGTTGATTTATATTCGATCACAGAAAAAACTGATGTAAAAAACCTCAGATACATTCAGCTAGAATAGTGTAGTGCCATTCATCGCTGCCTGTTGTTGTACAAATGTCTCTTTGTTGAAGACAAATGCCTCTTTCTCTGCCATTACTTCTCTTTTTATTCACTATGACATTCAGCTATTTCTTTGGTTATGATGCTCTTTTTCCACTATGTTGCTAAATCATTAATCACCGCTTCAGGATGTTGAGAATTAGATTATCTGAGAATAGCAATTGCAAACTTGCAATGATTTTTTTAAGCTTCTACTTATATGCAACTTGGCAATGTTTTGAATCATGAATTGGTCCAATTCACATGTATATTGTGCTGATGAAATTTATAAATTTTGAAAATAGAATGGCCTAGACAAAAAGGTAGACAAGTCTAGAAAGCAGCTCAAGGAGAGGAAGAACAGGGCCAAGAAAGTCCGTGGTGTGAAGAAGGTAACTAGATCAATAATTCTGTTAAAATCGAGACTGGCTTTTAAGAATATGGTACTAATGCTATTCCTTTCTGTGTTTACAGACCAAGGCTGGAGATGCTGCCAAGAAGAAGTAAGCAATCCTAGCTCGATGATGGCCGAACAGAAATATGCCCCGAAGAATACTTTAGTGTTTTAAGCAATCAGGTGTTTGGTTTTTTTGACAGTACAATTCCATGTAGTTATTTTCAGGCTTTCAGCTATGAGTCCGAATTTATGGAGATCTTTCTTGTGCCTGCAAAGTTGTCCTATACGTTTTTTTTCCCCTGCAATTTTAAGAAGCTATTTCCGTTTCTTGATTGAAATCTTGCTTCATTTACTCCACACATTCTTGCCCAATTTATCGTCGTTGCAAATCATCTCTAATTGCAATTTATGATTCTTATCCAAAATGCAACAGAAGTTTAGGAACAATATTCTCTTAATCCTTTGAAAGAATGAAAGAGTACTTAGCCTTGGTAGCTGGTTCACATGGAGCCTTATGCAGTTACACTAACACTCAATGTTAAGATGATTGAGATTTGAGGTTATACAATCATTTTTTTTTTGGAAGAGTTGAGATTATACAATCATCTACTTCAGAAGTATAGCTTATTCCTCTGCAATGTAGAAAATTGTGGGCTTTGGTGGCTCCATGATCTCCACAGTTCCTTCGAGCATCTTAGCTGCTTTACCCATAGACGGCCTCGCCTCTTGCTTCTCTTGTATGCACCACATAGCTGTCTTCACCATCCGATCCACCAGCTTGAAGTGCACACTCTCGACGTACGACTCCTTGATCCGGCCGTCCAGTATATCCTCCATCTTCATCTCCTTAAAAACCTTCTCGTATGCCCATCTTGGCAAATACCACTCTGCACTATCCATTTCTGAATCTTGCATAATGAAAGTCCTCGTTCCTGTCACCATTTCCAGTAACACCATCCCAAAGCTGTATACATCAGCCTTAGATGAGATCGGCTCGTTCTTCACCCACTCTGGTGCCACATACCCACGAGTTCCTCGAATCCTTGACATAGTCACAACTTGTTCCTTTTTTTTCAGCTTCGAGAGCCCGAAATCTGCCACTTTAGGGCAGAAATCGTCGCCCAAAAGTATGTTTTCGGGCTTAATATCACAATGCAAGACCCACTCCAAGCACTCCTCGTGCAAGTAAGCAATTGCCCTTGCCACTCCCAATGCAATCCTATACCTTATGTTCCAATCCAGAACCGGTTTCTGCCCGTCCCGGCCTGTTGGGTCCGAACCGGTTTGATTCCCGCCTATGCTCCTGGCGGAGCGGAACAAGAATTTGTCAAGTGACCCGTTTGAGACGTGCTCGTAGATTAGAATCCTTTGGCCCTTCTCGTTGCAAAAGCCCCAGAGCCGAACCAAGTTTAAGTGATGCATACGGGCAATGATGGTGACCTCACCCCAGAACTCTCCGTCTCCACTGGTGACATTCTTAAGACACTTGATCGCCACGACCCGGCCGTCACGCAACTCACCCCTGTAAACGTCGCTAAACCCGCCTTTCCCGATCACGTTCTCGTCCGAGAAGTCGTTGGTTGCAGCTTTGATGTCGGCATAGCTAAATCTCTTGGGCCCACCAGATGGCATGAGCTCGAGCCCGAGAGTCCGGGCCATGTCCCTATACTTGACATACTTCTTAATAAATGCCCAAAAGGAAAGAACGCCAATGCCCAATTCCAATGCAAACAACGTGACCACTATTCCTATGTTCCTAGCCTCTGTTTTCGACTCACCAGGTGGGTCAGGCAGCGCGATCTTCACCGGGCACGACGTCTCGAGCAGGCTCGTCATACCGGTAAAGCTCGAGCTGTCGGTTTCCCGCTTATCCACCTTCAAAAACATGGCCGATTGCGTACCCGGAGACCAGTACCCGTTCAAAAGCCGGGTCCCGAGCTGCAGGGCACAGTACTGAGTCCCGAAACAAAGGAGAGGCAAAAGAGGCCAAAGCAAATCTGCCTTTTTCCATTATCTGGAGCACCAATATATACACATGTACAAGAAGATGTAGAAGCACAGAAAATAAGTGCAGCAGTACATCAACCGTTTGAGCAAAATACAAAGAGTCAGAGTACATGATTAAGTACTAATTAAGTGCAGCTCATTATCCCCCCTCAAGTTGGAGCGTGCAAGTCAAGAACGCCCAACTTGCGAAGAAACGTATGAAAAGGTGCTCTTCCCAAGGCCTTCGTGAAAATGTCTGCTAATTGAGAACCTGTAGAGACATAGGAAGGAAGGAGAGTTCCATCAGTAATGGCATCACGAACGAGATGGCAGTCGACCTCAATATGTTTGGTCCGCTCATGGAAAACGGGATTCTTCGCAATATGGAGAGCGGACTGGCTATCACAGAACAACTGAATTGGAGAAGAGTGACGTACACAAAGATCAGACAAGACTCCTTTCAACCATTTTAATTCACATGTGATGGAGGCCATAGAACGATACTCCGCTTCAGCCGAAGAACGAGACACGGTGGGCTGCTTCTTAGTCTTCCAAGAGATAGGAGATGAGCCAAGGAAAATCAGCCAACCCGATAAAGAGCGCCGAGTAAGTGGACAACTTGCCCAATCCGAATCACACCACCCACTGAGGCGTAGGGCAGAATCATAGCGAAGCAAAATCCCTTGGCCTGGGCTCCCTTTGAGAAACCGAACCACACGCAAAGCAGCCCGCCAATGATCTGTTGTAGGCTGTTGCATAAATTGTGACAGAATATGGACTGAATATGACAGCTCGGGCCGAGTAAAACAGAGATAGATGAGCCGTCCAACAAGGCGGCGATAGGCCTCCGGATCACTCATGAGTGGAGCGGTGGAGAGTGCTAATGAGTGATGCGAGTCCATAGGAAAATGAGCTGGCTTAGCTCCAAGCAACCCAGCCTCCTTAATTATGTCAAGAGCATATTTTCTTTGACAAAGATAAATACCATCAGTACCTTGAGAAACCTCAACCCCTAAAAAATACTTCAAGGAGCCCAAGTCTTTCATATGGAAGCATGTACTCAAATATGTCTTGAACTTAGCCACTGCACACTTGTCATTGCCTGAGATGATAAGATCATCTACGTATACCAACACATGTATTTGGATGTTGTCACAAACATATGAAAATAAAGAATAATCATGGTAGGATTGACGAAATCCATATCGCTTCAAAGCAGTGGACAGCTTGGAGAACCAACATCTCGGAGCTTGACGCAGTCCATATATAGACTTCCGTAGTTTACAGACAATTCCGGGACGTGGAGCCCGAAACCCAGGTGGAAGCTTCATATAGACATCTTCGCTGAGGTCGCCGTGAAGGAACGCGTTGTGCACGTCCATTTGATGGATCTCCCAACGGCGTGTAGCGGCAACCGCTAAGAGAGTCCGAACAGTCACCATCTTAGCAACCGGCGCAAAAGTTTCGGAGTAGTCGACCCCAGCAACTTGATGATTGCCAAGAATAACCAATCGAGCCTTGAAGCGTTCCACAGACCCATCGGATTTGTATTTGATCCGATAAACCCACTTGCACCCGAGAGCTTTCTTCCCGACGGGAAGCGAAGTAAGATCCCAAGTGTGATTGTTCTCCAAAGCTTGAGTTTCCAGCCGCATAGCATCTCTCCATCTCTCATCTTTCATGGCCTCGACAAAGGAATAAGGTTCTGTCGCAGTGGAGATAGACGCCAAGAAGCTGCGATGTGGAGAAGAAAACCGATGACAAGATACATAATCATTCAACGGGTATGGTTTACCTGCTGCGGGTTGAGGAGTAACGCTGACTTTATTTGTCACAAAGTCACGCAACAATATAGAACGTTGTCGAGTGCGCTGACCACGACCCAGTTGTGCAGCTGGTTCGGACTCATTATCAGGAAGAATTGGAATAGAAGAGTCAGCAATGTCTACATGAGATTCTGTCACAGATGAATCAACATTGTCGTCTATCCCATCACTAGGCATGACCTGTTCTGAGCTGGGAACAACCATTTCAGTCAAAGGTTCCGCTCCTGCAGAAACTTCAGTTTCATCCTCATCACTGAGATTTGGAAATTGGTAGGTTGACAGTTGTGGAGTAGATATGGAAGCATAATAGAATTCTTCCTCAAAGAATGTAACATCACGTGACACAAAATATACTTTCAGAACAGGATCATACAGCCGCCAACCTTTCTGACTGAAGGAATATCCCAAAAAAACACACTTACGACTTCTATCAGAGAACTTGTCACGTCCTCTGGACTGAATATGAGCGTAACATAGACAACCAAATACCCGCAAATGCTCGTAAGTCGGAGCCTTCCCATATAGCATCTCAAATGGGGTCTTCCCTTTCAACACTGACGACGGCAATCTATTGATGAGATAACCAGCTGTCAAAACACACTCACCCCAAAAATCAAGAGGAAGATGTCCTTCAAATCGAAGTGCACGGGCAACATTCAAAATGTGCCGATGTTTTCGTTCGACCCGACCATTTTGTTGCGGTGTTCCTGGACAAGATGTCTGAAATACAATCCCATGATCACGAAAATAGGCATTTATACAAGTAAACTCAGTACCATTATCACTACGAACCACTTTGATTTTCTTCCCAAATTGTCGATCAACCAGCGCAAAGAATTGCAAAAGAGTGTGTTTTACTTCTTTCTTATCAATCAACAAATAAATCCACACAGCTCTTGTATAGTCATCAACGATAGTCAAGAAGTAATGTGCTCCACAAGATGATGCCTTTTTATATGGTCCCCATAAGTCACAGTGAACTAGATCAAAACTTTCATTTGCTATATTATTACTGAGCGGAAAGCTATTTCGAGTTTGTTTAGCTCGTTGACATACATCACAAGCCTTTTTATTCTTAGTGCTGCTACCACATCCATCAGCCCTAGTTATCAGCTTGAGTACCTCCCACGAAGGATGCCCGAAACGTCTATGCCACAGATCAGTTGGTTCCACTCCTCCTGCCTTCAATGCCTTTATTTGTGACACTCGTAGGAAGTAGTACAGCCCACCTCGGCGTCTACCCGCACCAATCACCATCCTCGAAGTGCGGTCCTGAATAACACAAAGGTTTTTAGTGAAAAATACATTACAGTTTGCCTCATCGAACAGCTGCGTAACTGATATTAGTTCACAATTCAACTGTGGAACATAAAGAACATGGTCTAAAGTCAGATTCAAATCTAGTTGAATCGTTCCTTCCATAGTGGCCAAAGCTTGTTGCCCATCAGGCAAGCCGACAGAAGTGCCAGGAATATCTCTGAGAGAACTAAAACGCTCCCTTCTTCCTGTCATATGATTAGTCGCACCACTGTCAATAATCCACATATCAATAGCTTGCTTACCAGTCATTCGTTCATGTGCACCTGACTTCTGAGAATTCAGCATGTCAATCAACACTTGAATCTGATCACCACTCAGACCTGGGATGTTACGAGCCTCAGTTTCTAGGTTCGCCCCGCTATTCTCGCTTCTTCCTGAACTTTTAGCAGCATTGGCTTTTACAGGGTTCTTGTTACGACTCATTCCAGCCTCAGCCTTGGATTTTGCCTTTCCGTCGTCCCTGGGACGCTCTCCCCACCAGTCTGGATACCCGATCAAGCGGAAACAATTGGTTGCTTCATGCCCTGGTCGTTTGCAATAGCTGCAATTCATGTTCCGGTCTTTGAACTCACCACGATTTCTCGTGTCTGATCGGTTTCGCTGCCCCGTTTTCATCAACAGAGCCATCTGACTTTCTTTCTCGTCGTTCCCACGACTCATATTCCTTACCTGTTCTTCTTGAACCAAAGTCGAATACACTTTGTTAACCGATGGCAAAGGATCCATGGCCAACAAAGTAGACCTAACAGTTCCGTAGGCCTCATCATCCAAGCCCATCAGCATTTGATGAACTTTCCCTTCTTCACGACGCTTTTCGAGCATCGATCTGATGTCGCACTTGCAACCATCACAAGTGCACACTGGTATTGGATCATAGTGACCCAATTCTTCCCAAAGTGACTTCAGTTTTCCATAGTATGACACAATCGTGTGTCCCTTTTGCTTGCATTCAGCAAGTTCACTCTTCAATTGCTGAATTCGTGGCCCATTGACCACTGAGAAACGATCTTTGATATCTTCCCACAAGTCCTTCGCATTCTCCATGTAAGAGATTGAAGAACGAAGACTCGGTTCAATGGTGTTGAGAATCCACGACACCATCATTGAATTCACTGTTAACCAATCATCCATCTTGGAGCTTTCGTCTACTGGTTCTGTAAGGGTTCCATCAATGAACCCCCACTTCCTTCTTGCACGCAGTGAGACACGTACAGCCCTGGCCCATTCTTCATAGTTCTCACCACGCAACTGAACTTGGGTAATGACATTCCCAGGATTATCGTTGGAGTTTAGATCATAAGGAGAAGGAATTTTGCGATTTTGCGAACTGGAGTTCATAGGGTTTGAATCTTTAGTGGTCAGGTCGGAGGTCTCTTCTTTGCCAGTCATGGCTTTGATTAAAAAAAGGGAATTTCGGTGAGATTTGATATAGCTCTGATACCATGAAACAAAGGAGAGGCAAAAGAGGCCAAAGCAAATCTGCCTTTTTCCATTATCTGGAGCACCAATATATACACATGTACAAGAAGATGTAGAAGCACAGAAAATAAGTGCAGCAGTACATCAACCGTTTGAGCAAAATACAAAGAGTCAGAGTACATGATTAAGTACTAATTAAGTGCAGCTCATTACCATCGTACTTGAACCCAAACCCGAGACAGCCCGAACTAGCCCGACACCTCGACTCGCACTGCTCGAAATTCTCGATATTCTCGGCCTTGACGGTCTCCCCGGTGAAGTTAACATAATCAAGCCGTAAGAACTTGGTCTCCGAATGGCTTGTAACAGGAGTCTTGATCTCGCAAGACTTGGAATCGGCCCAATCGGAGCTCTGCTTGTAGCCGGGCGGGCAAGAGCAGTTGGTCCGGGTATCCGACCCGTATTGCGCCATACAAACCGCATTGGGCCCACAAAGGCCGTGAACTTGACAGATCTCTTGGACGGCCTTCCAAACGACGGCCCACTTGGGGTTTCTGTCCGGGTAGAGGCTGTAGATCCGGAGATTGCCGTCGTCGTCGAGAGTGAGCCTCCGGGGGCGAATCTCCTGGAAATCGGTGGAGGCGTACTGGCCTCCGATGGAGAGGGTGATGACGCCGGCGGGCGTGAGCTGCTGAAAGGGGTTCGTGGCGGTCCAATAGGTGTCGGAGCCGTTGAAGGTGAGGTTGGTCAGGCCTGTGAACCGGAATTTCCCGTTTTGGGAGGTTAATTGGATGGAGGATCCGGTTAGGGTTTGGTTAGGGAGGAAGGTGTTGGTGGGGTAATCGAAGCTCTGCCAGGCGCCGAATTGGAGGTTTCCGAGATCGGAGAGGCGGAGGGAGGTGGAATTTGCGAGGGAGGAGGAGTTGGGCCAGAGGTTTGAGGAGGTGGTGGAGGTTCGGCGGAGGAGGAGTTGGCCGGAGGAGGTGAACGAGAGGGATCCGGTGGCGGAGATGGAGGCGGAGGACCAGACGGGGGTTTGATCGGAGGTGGTGGAGTTGTGGAACCAGACGGAGAAGGCGTAGGTGGTTGGATTGGTGGTGGAGAGAGGGAGGAATCCGGCGGCGAAGGTGGAGTTTGGGGAGAGGAGGGTGAGGTTTTGGGAGGGTTTCCATGGGGAGTTTGACTTGGTGAAGGTGGAGATGGTTGCTGATGAAGATGGACATGGAAGGAGGAAGAAGAAGATGAAGAAGGTGAACAGAACGGGAAACGGAGAAGGCGATTGTTTGTGCATTGTTTTGTTGTGTGAGATGAAGGGATTATTGGATATTTGGATATGGGGATGTGATGGAGAAGATGAAAGTTTGAGCTTGGATTGAGGTCTTTAATGGCTGCCGAGGAGGGGAAAGAGAGTGGAATTATTTGCGTTGACTGGTGTAGTCAGTGGTATTTGAAGTCTTTGCACAAGTTGTAATGGGAATGGTGATTGCTAATAATAGTATCAACTGACAATTGGTATGGTAAGGACTTATTAGATTAAAGACTCCAGCTTTTGACTTGTCTTAGAACTTTGCTCTGATCAAACCATAGCTGAACCCTTCTTATGGTGCAAGGCTTCAAGAAGGTAGAGAAGTTTACTCAGATTCCATCAGGGCTAGAAAACTGTGATTGTTGTGAAATGAAGAAAAGAGTGGCTATATTTTCTGAGATTTTGAACTAAACTAAGATTTTTGGTCCTGATTTGTTAAGAATTTTTAAATGAACTAATGAAAATAGTAAAGGCTGCTGCTTTTGAGTTTTGACTTGTCTAAGCATTGACATGGTCAAACCATAGCTAAGCCCGCATCTCATGGTGCAAGACTGTAAAAAGGTTGAAGGTGACTTAGTTCCAACAGGAGTAGAAAACTTTGTGATTTTTATAAACTAGTAAGATATTTTTCTCTCCTGATTTGCTCAGAATTTCCAAAGTAAGCTAGTGTATGTAATTTTACCCCAGTCACGGATTTGAATGATTTTGTACATTCATCGTCTCTTATGCAAGATAACAATTGTTTTTTGTGGATAAAAAAAAGACGAACAACTTGTGAACATGGTTTTGCAAATGTATAACAGCGTTAATTTCATCCCGTGAGCACCACGTCGTGCCATGCTATGCATACGTACTTGGCCACTCAAAACACATACTCTAATTGCTAAACATGACCGACTTTTAATGACTCTTATCACAGTTTTAGATATTTTTATTTAAATACCCTTCAATAAATAAACATTGATAAGCCCATCTAATTAACAGTGAGCTTGCCTCTACTCCTCCAAGCTCCCCTATCTACGAGCAACGGAGCATTTCATCAAATATGTTGCTGTCATTTGTTGAAAAAAACACCCAATTTAGAATTCTACCGTAAAATATTGCATCCAGTAGAAACAACAAATATATATAGGCATGCTACTACAAATTCCCACAAATTAGTGCTCAGTTACAACAATACCTATAAGAGCAAGGCTGCATCGGAAGGGGAGATCGGGATGTTGAAACACTTGCACTAGTTTTCATAATCATTCACCTTCCTTCTTCAAGCACTTCTTTTTGTATCTGAGGACAATCTTCAACTATTCGTTCTTCCAAAGAATCCGGAAGTTTCGGTAGAGATTTCAACTCAGGGCATTCCCTTATTTCAAAATGCTTAATTGAAGCTAAATGTGGGGGTAGATCAAATTCTTCCAATTTAGGACAGTCGTTTATGATGAGCCGAGTGAGCCTTGCAAAGTCGCCCTCATTCTTTTTCTTCCAATCCCAACGTCTCAAGCTTTGCATTTCATCAATTTCCAGTTCCTCTAATATGGGAAATGTAACATCTTCCACGTTTCCTCGGCGCTCAATTTCCACAACATTGTTCATGCCAACCAACTCTAGACGCTTGAGGAGTGGTAGTTGCTCAATCAGAGGAAGCTCGGAGACGTTTTCGCACCTATAGAAAACGACACGGACAAGGTGATATCGATTACTGATCCAAGAAGGAAGTTTTGTCCCATCATAACAACATATATGCAGCTCTTCCAAGCTTGTGCTTGGTTTGAGACATTCAAGAATAGCATCACTGTTGTAGTGTGACCCACAAAGCTCAGATGCAGTCCATCTTAGCTCTAGCTTTTCAAGCTGCTCTTTTTTGCACAAAGCTGCTTCCCTTGCCTCATCTACACTTTCCACTTGCTCTAACTTGGCAATGCAAAAATGTCCACTAAGCGCGTTCAGTTCTTTCAACTCTCGGATACTGCACCCGTCTTCAGTACCAACCAAGAACGCTGACAAAGTTCGAAGATTTACAAGTGAACCTATTCCTTTGGGCATGGTTTCAAACTGATGGAGCACATCAGCCTCTAGATCTCTAAGATTTGTTAGTCTTTGGAACTGCTCTGGTAGCTCATCAAGGTTAGAACATCCTCTGAGTTTTAGCGTCTGAAGCTCAAGAAGTGAACAGATGATATCAGGCAACCACTCGATGGGAGTCCATGAAAGGTCCAAATACCTGAGGTGGATATTACTTCCAATCGAGCTAGGCAACTCCCTTATTTGGGTTCTGCTTAAATCTAATGCTTGTAAGTTCTCAAAACCCATAAGCAGCCGATTTGGTATACAATTCACTCTACAACCATAATGACCAAGGAAGAGGAGAGTTCTTAACTGGTTGAACTGAGGAGTCTGCAGTGTCCGAAAGACTCTTTCATCAATGTCACTGCACACCAAAGAAACATGCTGAATCAATTCAACAGTCGGCCTGCTATTTTCTGGGTATTCATTGTCCCATTTAAGATAGGAGTTGGCGTGTTTGTTTGGGTTCTCTAGCAACTTGTTGATCTTCGCCTTGTCTGTTCGGTATTTGGCTTTTCCGGTCATGAAGTTGGTTCCAGAGCGCGATAGGTAGCCATTGTCTACTACGAAATCGAAGTACTTCTCTCCTTTCAGCCCTACAGGGCCACCCTTTATATAATCCCCAGCCATCCATAGCTGAATGAGGGTGTCCTTCTCAATCTCATATTTTTCTGGTAGAAGAATTAGGATGGTGCATGAATCCTTCATTTCCTCCTCCATCACACTGGCCTTTGGCAGCAACGTATCCTACAATATATCCAGTTTGGGTATATATGTCAGTGTGTTTTTTAAAGCTAAGCCATGCAAATCTAGATATTTGTTTTGTTGGTCATATGCAAATCTAGATATTTAGAAAGACTATTGAAGAAAGAAATTAATAAAGAGTATGGATCAAGTAGGGTTGTTCATCGGTTCAAAACCGAACCGAACCGCGGAAAACCGAACTGAACCGAAAACCGAACATCGGAAATATACGAACCGAAAACCAAATCGAATTACACCGGTTCGGTTCGGTTCGATTTCGGTTTTATTCGGTTTGGTTCGGTTTTAAACCGAATAAACCGAATAATGAACATCTGTTTTTTTTTGTGTCAGGTAAACCTAAATCCAATAAAATACCCAAACCAAATATAACCAAATAAAACCGAATATAAAAAAACCGAAGAAAAACCGAACAGGATCATTAAAAAAAAATGCATTTAACGTGTCCAAATGTCAAATCTCCATAAACGTAATGAGATAGTCCAAAAACCACAATCTGCAATTGTGCATACATTAAGTAATCAAGGTGATTAAGCACATACATTAACAGATATTCATTTGTGAGGGTCGATTTCTGCCTGGGGAAAACCACAATCTGCAATTGTGAGTGTCGCGCCGTCGAGGGTTTCCGCCGTCGAGGGTCGATTCCGCCGTCAAGGGTCGAGGAGGACGACGACTGAGGGTCGCGCCGTCAAGGGTCTGCCGTTTGAGATCTGGTCGAGCCGTCGAGCGTTTCCGCCAACGAGGGTCGAGGAGGACGACGACTGAGGGTCGCACCATCGAGGGTCTGCTGTTTGAGATCTGGTCGAGCCGTCGAGGGTCGAGGAGGACTTCGAGGTTCGAGGAGGAGGACGACTGAGGGTCGCGCCGTCGAGGACTCGAGGGTCTGCCGTTTGGGAGTAATTGGTGGTCGAGGTTGAGAAATCGTATCTCTGAATTTGTCTGGGAGAAGAGAGTCAAGAGACCGAGACTGAGTGTGAAAATAAAATCAGATTGGGGGCATTAGGTTTAATTTGGGTGGATATTTTGTAATTTCTAATTTTCTTTCTTTTTAATTAGTTCGGTTTAAACCGAACCGAACCGAAAACCAAACCGATCCAAACCGAAAACCGAACTAACATATAGCATAAACCGAAAACCGAACCGAACAAGCTCGGTTCGGTTTGGTTCGGTTTGGATCGGTTTGGTTTTCGGTTTTCTTCGGTTTAACCAAACCAATGAACAACCCTAGGATCAAGTGCATGGTATATCATATAAGTTATGCAGAAAATGAGGAATATGATGCAACTGCATTTACGGTGAAGGGTTAAAAGTGTAATCGATGTACTTTTAATATTTTTGGATGCACTTTTAATATTTTACTATGTACTTTTGGTTGTGGCATATTCACATATTAACTTTTATTCTCGTATATGATAGAAACCTACGAGTTATTACAAAAGTATTGCTCCCAATGTTTTACACTCATTGTGACTTTGCATGTTATAATTATTGTAATTAAATGTAGGTATTACGTACAAGTGTACAACTATTATAATCACTAGCCAATAGTGCCCGTCCGTTGGACGGGCTTTGTGCATAAGCTTATGTTGTATTACTTCGGGATGGGCCGTTGTTATTCCTGAGACTTGTATGTTTTGAACGAAATATGTATTGGTAGAACATTACCACCGTAATTGGTTATGGTGTAATGGTAATCGGTGTTGATGCATTTCGCCACCTTTGCTTGGTATATATACACCCGGCAGATTTAATTAGAAGTGAATTGTTGGTGAAAACTTACTTTAATAAGCACTTACACGGGTTTTATATCAAACTATTATTTTGAATACCTTTATTTTCTTGCTAAAAAACGATAACCACGCAACAATCAAATAATGCATGATTTATTTTGTGATTTGCGTTTAAAAAATATGCATATTTTATGATTTATGGTATTCACATATTTTAATATAGATGTATTTAATGGGTACACCACTTAAGTTTTATATATATAGACAAGAAGATTGCTAAGCTTAGCTTTCTTCTTTGAAATAATGTGAGAAATGGTGCAATTTTTTCATGTCATACTTATAGAATTCTCGTTAGCTTTATTATTATTTCTTGGTTGAAAGTGAAGATTTGTAGATCCTTTTTTTTAACATCCAGACAATTAGGTTGACTTCCTAGGTCATAGTATGTATTAATGACGAAAAAATGTATTTAAACTCTTTCATAATCATGATTCATGAACAACCTACCATTCAGTTAATTCTTTCTTAAGGGAGAAATTTCTCTAAACTATTTTACCTTGAAATCATATAAACGGTCGGTCGGCTTGTATATCAATGACTTCACAATAGTACAAAACTAGGCTCACACCAGCAAATTCGGGTTTTACTCTATCAATGCTACAACTTAATATCATATTTATAACTTTAAATTTGCGCATGTAAAATTACTTATATATTGAATATATATTTATTATTAAAATAAATAATTTAAAATAACTTTCGTTTGTCGTCAAGCTGGTCCTAAACGTCTGTGTCAAACAAAAGTATAATATAATCGACTCTCTTCACCAATTGGTCAACCTAAACTTGTAAGAAACCTGTAATGACTTGGCCCAGCTAACCTATAAAATTAAATACGTGAACCTAGTTATACTCGATCTCGAACCAAATTGACTGACCCAAACCCAACTGAATAGAATTTGCATTGATCCAAACTTAATCCAAATATTTACTCAATTCGAACTCAAAATGATCAACCCTTTAAACTGATATCATCAATAACTTTATTTTCCATATATAGTAGCCAAAACTTATACTCCATCTGAACTCGAAATGACCAACTTGCGAACCTACCATGCTAACAATCTTGCTCTATATAAAATAGTTGAAACTTGTACTCAATCCGAACTTAAAATGATCAATATGTACGTAACCAACCCATACATGTTTGGTCAGTTCAGTTGAGCTCTGACCTTTCGGGGTGAGTGCATGTTTGGTCTGTTTGGATCAATCTTATTATGGATCAAGTTACACCGATAATTCCATGGAAAAATAATTATATAGTCTTTACTTGTGTCTACTGTCTAGAGCTGTCAAAACTTGACCCGATCCGAACCGACCAAAAATTTTAGGGTTGAAATCCAACCCGAATAGTAGCGAGCAAAGACAAAAACCAAACCCGATTAACCCGATCCCGATTGGGTTGAAACCCGAAACCGACCCGATATTTTATATATATGTAGAATAAATATATATTCTTGTAAATATTATAATATATTTTATCATAAACCCTATTATAAATAAAATATTGTTGTAAAATTAGTTAAAAATAATATTTTATTATTAAATATTATTATTTAATCATAATATTATTTTAATAATCGTTAAAATTCAAATTCTTGACTTATTAGATCAACCCGAACCCGCACAATAACCTGTCAATACCTGACCCGGCTTGACCTGTAAACCAATTGATCCGAAACCGCAGTCAACCCGAACCCGAAAAGACCGAACCCGAATCCACTCGACCCGACCTGTTTGACACCTCTACTTGTGTCATATCCGAATATACACGGACAACGATCTATATTTATTATATTTGGTATATAGATAAAATCAACAAACTATATACATATACTATTTATGTGATTGTTTACTTGAAAAATCTAAATATAAATAAAGTTCAAATAAACTTATTCAACATAAAAGATCGTTTAATCAAATTTTTAATCTTGTCAATCAACCCATACGATCCTATAACTAATTATTTGTCATTGAGCCAATCTTTTAAAATTAGCTATTTTGTACTGTATTTATTTTTATAAGTTTTAATTTTCTATGATCTTTCGTTTTTTTTACGATCATAGCAACTTACAATCTTACATGAAACTCATATTGTGTCATCTTAAAAATATTACAATAATGTATATTGTTTCTAATCCTATTTTATATTTAAAAAATAATAATATTTGAACTACAACAAATAAATTGCCTGGGCCTTCCCCCTTCGTAAAAAGCCCCTGCTCGTAATTAATATGCAATTCATAAGCTAATGGAATATGTTTATACAAACGGTGGATTAGATAGCCAATAATAAACCCTAGTTACATATTTATTTAAAATGCATATCATCGATTCATTAACCCTAGTTCCTACTTGAAAATATTCATTATATATAAATGGATAGAAAATTGTCCTAATAAATTAAATCACTTAATTAAAAAAAGGAAGGGTAGTTCCTACTTGAAAATATTCATTATAAATAAATGGATAGAAAATTGTCATAATAAATTACTTAATTAAAAAAAAGATGGGTGGTTTAAAAATTCTTATTGACAAAACTGCCCTTAACTGCTTCAGGTTTAGAAGTATACTAGCAATTGACCCGCACCTTGTACGGGGTGTTATTTATTGATATAACATCTAATCTTTTTATTAAGAATTTAATATGATATGATAGTAAAAAATATTTAATATATTATTTTAATAGAATGAATATTTGACTTAAATATAGTCGTAGAATTTGCTACCATTGATGATTTTTAAAAATACCATAATAAAATTACAAAAAATAATTTATAATTAATGTGCTATTTAATTAAATGGGTAAAATATTATGATTATGATTTATAAACTATGACTAAATAAAAATATTTTTTTAAATAAAAAGTTTATGATAGATCTGTGTATTAGTTAAATTGATGTAATGATAAGGTTGAGATTTATATATTTGGATATAATTATTAATTAAAAAAATCAAATTCAAAGATAGGACTAATATCTTAATTATGTATAAGATTTAATGAGACAAATTTTTAAATAAGGGGGTAATACGGCACAACATGATGACAAAATTTACTTCCACTTTAATTAATATATAGTAATAGATAGATAGATTAGTAATAGTTAGATTTAATAAAAATATAATTATTTGTAGATATAGATATACCATATATAATACATTACGTATTATATATCTTAGCTAAGTTTGTTAAAATGATATATTATATCTTTACCATTTATATAAACTAATATGCTTTTACGTAATGTATCAATACAATGATATATTAACATGCTCCTGTAATTAACATGTTACGTAGTATTAGTATAGCTTTACAATGATATATTTATATGTTTTATTATATCTCTACAAATATACAATATATCTTTATGTAAGTAGTAGAAAAACTTAATATGATAGAGAAAGATAAATTTTCCAATTCAATAAAGGATAAACGAATTTACATAAAATATACTATTTTAATAAAATGGGTGATGTGGCGCAATATGGTGGCGGAATTTGCTTCCGCTTTAGTATATAGTAATAGATATATTGATCAATATGATGGCGTTAATATATTGCATCTATGTTCAAAATTGAAATTTAAAATTGCACATATATAAATCAAAATATAGAAGGTCAAAATTTTGGGTAGGAAACTGAAAATATGCAAAATTTAAGGGTACAACCACAACAAAAATTATTTGTTGAACAAAGTCTCTGCCCGTTTGTCACTGGAATGGCTACATCCAAGATTCGCTGAATGGGGGGGGAGGGCGGATTTAAAAAAATTTCGGTACTACGATATTATAAGCGATAGTAACCTACGGACGAATTTAAGACCAAATTTGTTAAAAATATTGCTTATTTAGAGTTAATCTTTTCTCTATATTATGAAAAGACATTAATTATTTGTTAAAATAAAAGAAAAGAAAATTATAACAATTTAATGAAATGATAAATGGATTTCAATCATGAAAAGGTTTTCACGTATTTTTTTGTCCATTATAATAAATTTTAAAAAATTTTAGATAGTAAATAACTCTCTCATCATATATGTAACACTTTATTAATAGATTACATTTTTTTTGGTTGAATATTACTATAATAGATTATATTTTGTTTATAATCATTAACAAAAAATTATCAGTATCACCCACCTAAAAATTGTTTATTCAAATTAAAATATCTTAGATGGCATGTTCCTACAGAATTTTTTTGGCCGAAGACTACAAATTTTAAATAAGAGGAATTTTGCTCTAGCCTTTAATGTAAAAATAGCAACAAAAAAAAAGTTAAAAGTAAGATGTTTTAATCCTTGGTAGTGGCCCCTTCAAAACAAATTGAAAAAAAGAAAATAGAATTTAATTAAAACCCTCCTCTTCTTTAATCGATCTGCCTTCCGCTTGCCTTGACCCAAAAAAAAAAAATCTGCCTTCCGCTTGCCCGTCTCCTCTCACGACCCCATCTAGGTCGGCGACTCCTCCGTCGTCTCGCAGCCCGCCCTCATACCCCACCGCTCGCTCTCGTTATCCACGGCCCGTCACCTCCCACTTCGCCCCGATCCGCCCCGCTCAGATTCCGTCAAATCGGCACCGCCTCACTACAATTACTCGTTACTCCGACGCTACGGGGGGCGTCCGCCCCCTGGATCCGTCAGTGGCTACAGAGAAAGAAAGTCCTGACGGACGGAGAGAAAGGAAGTCCTAACGGCCGTTGTCGAGAGAGGCTGGAACGCGTTCATCTTCTCTGAAGATGGCCTCCATCTTGCTAATGATTGGTCAGGTAATCATTCTTCTAGCTTCAATCTTGCTATATCGACAACAAATCATGTAATTGCAATAGCTAATTTGAAGCTCCCAGAGTTTGTATCCGAGATATTGGAATTCGGAGGACTATGGGTGTATATATACTGAGAGGAGGTGGCTCTTGGTGTAGCTGAACTACGGGAATCAATGATGGTGGCAGGCGAATGAACATGTAACTGTTGGCCAATGAACATGAACATGGAGCTAATGGTGGCAGGGGAATGAACATGTAACTGATGGTGGTGAATTGACTCCTCAAATTCAGGCAATAATACACTGCGTAGATTTTCAAGTTGTAAAGACAATTGGTGAATTGTTGATTTATGGTGAATGACAACGTCTGGCTGTGGTAATAATAGCAAAACAACATTAATTCAAGTAAATTAAGCGAATTTGTTTTTCAGGAAAAAAAGATCTGGAGTGAATTGACGACATTAAAGCAATTGGTTGTGTTGCCTTTTTCAAGTTGTAAAGATTGTGAATGTGAATTGATAGGCTGTAGTACCGCTTGAAAAGAGGTGCCGGCAACGGGGCACTTGTATTCCTCCACGTCAGGCTCTCGAGTGTCTAATCTTTTTTCATGAGATTGACCTACATCAGTATTGATGAATCATCTGTTAGTATTTCACAAAACAAAACACTTTAAAAAGAATTTGAAAACACGTAGGTGATTACTTAGAGGTTTTGCAAGTCCAACACTGATTATCTCCACTTTCATCCTAATCTTCCTTAGAAGTTTGAGCAGGTATATGGTGTCAATGTCTCCCACAACCACCACCATCTTCCTCTCAATGTCGACAGTTATGGATTGTACACCTGCAACGATTTCGATCATATGAGATCAGTCGCCGTGTAGAAGAATTAATCACATCAATGAAATCAAGGAATGCAGCACACCTTTGATCCTTGACACTTTCGAAAAAAGCTTTTGCTTGGACTCCTCAGTAACGTCTATTTTCATAGCAGTTTGCTGTGGTGAATTAAGAGAAGGATGCGAAAGTTATAATGAGCACATCTAAACAAATGGCTTCATGTATAGCATACAATCTAAAACATGAATTTGGCCATAAACAAATCCTTGAAAAGATGTCAACACAAACCTCCGGATTATACCATACATATATTTATCCGTTTGAGGTCAATGCAACAGCTAGTAAAAGGTCGCATGACCAAGCTGTATTCACATTGTGGCATGATCGTTTGGGTCATCCAGGATTTGTGATGATGCACAAAATCATAAATAGCTCACTTGGGCACTCACTAAAGAACATTAAGGTTCTTTCAACCAGTGATTTTAATTGCACTGCTTGCTCACTTGGAAAGTTAATTATCAGGCCTTCTAAAAACAAAATTGCAAGTGAGACTCCTGCATTTCTAGAAAGAATCCAAGGAGATATATGTGAGCCAATTACCCCACCATGTGGACCATTTCAATATTTTATGGTGCTAATTGATGCATCCACACGTTGGTCACATGTAAGCCTATTGTCAACAAGAAATGTTGCATTCGCTAAACTCCTTGCTCAAATAATCCGATTGAGAGCCCAATTTCCGGATTACGCAATAAAGAAAATCCGACTTGATAATGCAGGAGAATTTACATTTCAAACGTTCAATGACTATTGTATGTCAATTGGCCTTGATGTTGAGCATCCAGTGGCTCATGTTCACACACAAAATGGTCTCGCTGAATCTTTAATAAAGCGATTGCAACTAATTGCTAGACCATTATTGATGAAATCAAAATTGCCACCATCTGCGTGGGGACATGCAATATTGCATGCAGCAACCTTGATTCGATTAAGGCCAAGTGCTAATCATGAACAATCCCCGATACAACTAGTATCTGGTAAGGAGCCAAGCATTTCGCATCTCAAGATATTTGGATGCGCGGTTTATGTTTCTATTGCTCCACCCCAACGCACAAAGATGAGTCCCCAAAGAAGATTGGGAATTTATGTTGGTTTTGAGTCTCCCTCAATCATTAAGTACCTTGAACCAACAACTGACGATCTGTTTACAGCAAGATCTGCTGATTGCCATTTTGATGAAAATACATTCCCAACCTTAGGGGGAGAAAAGAAAAATGCAAATTCACATGTGAAAGAAAACACGTGGAATGCAACTTCATTGTCTAATCTTGATCCAAGAACAAAATTGTGTGAACAAGAAGTACAACGGATCATTCATTTGCAAAATATTGCAAATCAGTTACCCGATGCTTTTACTGACACAAAGAGGGTAACTAAGTCATATATACCTGCCGCAAATGCCCCTGCAAGGGTTGAAATACCCACTGGATTGCCTAATGCATCCATTGCAAGTGAGTCTACAATACGCCGTAAGCGTGGTAGACCATTCGGTTCAAAAGATTTGAAACCAAGAAAAACAAGGGTACAAAAGGGCATGGCAGAAGAAGCCACGATAAATCATGATAATGATGATAAAGACAATGATATTGAGAATGAGAATATCTCAAAAGAAAATGATACCCTCGACAAGAATGAGAATGTCGACAATTATGAGATTTCCATAAACTATGTGTCCACAAGTACACAATGGAATCGAAAAGAAGTCATTGTCGATGATGCATTTGCCTACTCAGTGGCTAGTGACATTGTAAATGAAAATGATGATTTTGAGCCAAAATCAGTCGATGAGTGTCGGCGAAGAAAATATTGGCTAAAATGGAGAGAGGCTATTCAGGCAGAGCTAAAATCGCTCGAAAAGCGAGAGGTCTTTGGACCCATAGCTCGTACACCAAATGGTGTAAAACCAGTCGGCAAAAAATGGGTATTTGTGCGCAAGCGAAATGAGAAAAACGAAATTGTAAGATATAAAGCAAGGCTTGTTGCGCAAGGTTTTTCTCAAATACCTGGAATCGATTACGAGGAGACATACTCTCTAGTAGTTGATGCAACTACATTGAGATTCCTAATTGGCATGACTGTCTTTGAGAGATTACAAATGCGCCTCATGGATGTCGTTACTGCATATCTATATGGAACACTCGATACAGACATCTACATGAGAGTCCCAGAAGGACTAAAATTGCCTAAGGCCAATAATCGTGGACCTAAAGAAATGTTCTCCATAAAATTGAGAAGGTCATTATATGGGTTAAAACAATCTGGGCGAATGTGGTACAATCGTCTCAGTGAATACCTCATGAAAGAAGGGTATAAGAACAATACTGTTTGTCCATGCGTTTTCATCAAACGATCCGAAAAGGGATTCGCTATTATCGCAGTTTATGTTGACGATCTAAACATCGTCGGAACTTCAAACGAACTTGAAGATACTGCGAAATATTTGATGAAAGAGTTTGAGATGAAAGACCTTGGACAAACAAAGCTTTGTCTTGGCTTACAGATTGAGCACTTAAAGGATGGGATTTTTGTCCATCAATCTAATTATACTGAGAAAATCCTTAAGAGGTTCTACATGGACAAAGCACATCCTTTGACCTCTCCAATGGAAGTTCGGTCCCTGAATGTTGAGAGGGATCAATTCCGTCCCCGAGAAGAGGACGAAGAGATTCTTGGTCCAGAAGTACCATACTTAAGTGCAATTGGTGCTTTAATGTATTTAACTAACAATACAAGACCAGATACTGCTTTTGTTGTGAACTTGTTGTCCAGGTATAGCGTTGCTCCTACAAGGAGGCATTGGAATGGAATCAAACACATATTTCGCTATCTCCGAGGTACACATGATCCAAGGTTGTACTATCGTAGCCAAAGAAATGCTACCCTGGTTGGATATGCAGATGCAGGATACTTGTCTGATCCACAAGCCAAATCACAAAATGGCTATGTGTTCACATATGGAGGCACTGCTATCTCATGGAAATCAACGAAGCAAACCGTGACTGCCACATCATCGAATCAAGCTGAGTTGATTGCTTTGTATGAGGCAGGAAGAGAATGTGTATCTCTACGAGCAATGATCCAATTCATCCAGAAAGAAAGTGGGATGCAGCCGATCACTGACGATCCAACAACATTATTTGAGGACAACTCTGCATGTTGTAATATTCAAGATATTTTGACATTTTTGCGTTTGTTTTTCGAATAAGCTGAGTTGACTTGCTCAGTTCCTGTTCTACCTTGTTAGAGTTTGCATTGTGATTATGAGATTGGTTTTGGGAATTAGTCCTGATCGATTTTTGTAAATGTTTTGGATATATGTGCTATGTGTAAATCGTTTTGGAAACCTATTTTAAAAGTTGATATATCTTGTGTGTGTGTTTCATGACTGTTGTGATATGAGTGAACATGCCTTAGTGTGATATTGAGTGTAACGTTGTGTTGATATGTTTATGACTGTTGTGCTATGAGTAATCATGTGTCATGAATGATTGTTTGATTGGATTTGGAAAATGAGCTGTTGAAGAGCGGCCAGTGAAAAATGAGCCGTTGACAGACGGCCAGTGAAAATGAGCCGTTGACGGACGGCCAGTGGAAAATGAGCCGTTGACGAGCGGCCAGTGGAAAATGAGTCGTTGAGGAACGGCCAGTGAAAATGAGAAACGGATGTTGCCAGATTGTGTGCGGTTTTGATGTGTTGTTGATTTGTTATGAATGTCGTTATGGTTTGTTTGATCATGTGCCTGAGTGTACCATTATGGATTCTGTGAGATTGTGGTGTAGCTTGTGAAGTCCTGTGTGCATGTGTGGATATGTGAATGTGTGTGTAAGTATATATGGTGTGTGTGTGTGTGTGTATGAATGTGTGTGTAAGAGTCTAGCTATCTAGATACGAACTTTGGAACTAATTGTGACTAATTGGATTTAGGAATGGACTAGAGTTATGTGTGTGTTTGTGGACACTTGATTGCTGACCTTAGGAAAAATGTTTTTGAAACGTCTTGTAGTTGCTTTGCTGATTCTGGCTTGATAGAGTAGGACCTGACCCTTCGGGGACACTATTTTTCAGTTCAGATAAGCTCAAGATGTCATGACCGAGCCTCGGCGGAATGGTGATGCGGAGTAGGGACAGACGTGTCCTAGATAGCCGAATGTTCGTGGTTGTCTTGGTTTTTCTTTCGTTGACATTGAGGTTTTATTGATTGACTATTAGTGGGTTGTGGGAGTTGTTATTATTAATAGGTTGTACGAGTTAGGTTCTTGATGTTTTATTTGAACTGTAATTTTTATAAAATACGAGTTGAATGTTTTTCTTGTTTTCTCGCCGTGCCCGCGTTGCAAGATCCAAATGTTCAGTTGTCAAACTAGCTTGGTAGTGCCTCGTGAGGTCTACTACCAAGTAACACCTTGTCAGAAAAACAGGGCGTTACACATGTGTTGCTCAAATGAAGAAAGGCTACATCAAAGGAGACCGCACAAATCACATATCTCCAAAGTTCTTTTCTACTCGAGATTTGGAAGAAGCTGGTGAAGTGGATATCCAACAAATTCGATCAAATGACAATTTGGCTGACCTATTCACAAAGTCTTTGATCCCTAAGAAATTCGGAGAGCTAGTATCCAGAATTGGAATGTGTAGACTTCGAGACATATGTTGAAGTCAGGGGGAGCATCATACGCGCTGCACTCTTTTTCCCTTTGATCAAGTTTTTTCCCACTGGGTTTTACTTGACAAGGTTTTTAATGAGGCAGCTCCAAAGCGTACAATGGGTTTCAAGTTGCACTCTTTTTCCCTTCGTTCAGGTTTTTATCCCACTGGGTTTTTCCTAACAAGGTTTTTAACGAGGCAACGCACACCTATCCCCTACAACATGAAAGAAGGTGAATATTCAAGGGGGAGTGTTATGAATGCATGATTATAGCCACAATCTACATCATCTACTAATCACCCTTTTATACATATCTTACATCTCCATTATTTGTATGAGTAGATGATTGAACATGCATTGTTTGTATTATGTATGATTGGAAGTAAATTGTACAAGGTGAATTATTCACCTTCTTCACCTCCTTATTACCATGGTTAAATTATGGAAATTAACCTAGGTTTTTTACCTCACTTTCTCCTATAAAAGGAGGTCATCTACCATTGTAAAACTTGCACCAAAGTAGAGTAAGAAATACATCTCTAAAGTTCTTACTCTCCCTCTCTCCCTTCTAATAATAAAGAGTGTTTCCAAAGTTTGTTTAAGTGTTTTCCTTTAAGAAGATTAAAGTGCCTTAGTCTTAATCCTTTCATAACACGTTATCAGCACGAGTCTCTAATTATCAACTGAGCTTCCTAAGTACTAAGGTACCAACTCTAGCTCTTCTTAATCTTAAACATACAAGAAGTTTATTTACAAAACTGTTTTTGAGGAGTATGCTCTATAGTCGCCCAATTTGAGATCTTCTATATCAGAAACTCGTTTTTCCTTCCTAGATTTCAAACGTTTCTTTACCAAAATAATCACATGTTTGGATCTACATAAGATAAAAACAAGGAATTAAATTTGCTTACCTCACTCGTTGATTATCTTGATTTCTCCTTGAAAATCCTAATTTTCACCGACCGGCTTGAAAATAACTCTTAAGCAAAACGATTATGACAATGATGTTTGTAACCACGATTAGAACAAGGCAAATGAAAAGCTCGATTATAAATCTTTGAGTTCCGGCCCTAAGACGACGCATAATCTCGTCGTCGTCCATGGAAAAATCGAGAGTTTTTTTGGGTGGTGGAGATCGAAAATGGAGGAGAAAGAAAGAGATAAGAAAGTGAAAAAGTGAACGGATAAAGGGGCTGAGTAAAATGTGAACCGAATTTTTCCCGGACTCTAAAGACTTTAAGGACCTCTTTCGGACATTTCGGACTTTAAGGACCTAAGGACTTTGAGACTCTAAAGACTTTAAAATTGTTAAATTATACTTCGTACGATTCTTTACTTTTGTCTTACGATATTGCCTATGCTTACATATTGCTTTACTTTTGTCTTACAATATTGCATATGCATACATATTGCTTTACTTTTGTCTTACGATATTGTCTATGCCTACATATCGATTTACTTTTATCTTGAATACGCTATCTATCTTATATGCATATCATCTACATGCATGCTAAATTGATTGCTTCAATCTTCCCATGCATGATTCATAAATTATAATATTGTTTAATGTACATCTCTTATGCATAGTAGCCAATGGCAAACATCGCCAAAAGGGAGTTCGACATCCTTGACTTGTCGGGCCAAAAGTACCTCGAATGGAAAGTCGATGCCATGGCTCACCTCAAGGCAAATGGCCTTGAGAAAACAATCGCTGATAAAAATACAACTACCCCACAAGAAAAGGCGAAAGCCATTGTGTTCCTCCGCCACCACATTCATGAAAGTCTCAAAACTGAGTACTTGTTTGTGGAGGATCCAAAAGATTTGTGGGATAGCTTGGAAGAGCGATATGACCATCAAAAGGAGGTCTTGCTTCCACAAGCACAATACGAATGGAACACTCTAAGGTTCCAGGACTATAAGTCCATCACTGAGTATAATAGTGTGATCCACCGGATCACATCTCAGTTGAAGCTATGTGGTCGAGAGATCACACAAGGCGAAATGTTGGAGAAAACTTACTCCACCATGCATCTCTCTAATATTTTATTGCAACAACAATACCGAGAGAGAAAATTTACAAAATACTCTGAGTTGTTGAAAGTGTTGTTGGTTGCTGAACAAAATAATGAGCTCCTAATGCGAAACCACAACCTTAGGCCTACGGGCTCAACACCCGCCCCAGAAGTAAATGCTATGAAAAAGGTGTTCAATGATGGAAACGCTAATGAAAGGGGGCAACGATCACGCCGTAATAATAGGCTTGGTCGAGGTCGTGGTAACTATTGGAGCCGAGGTAACCGTGGTGGTAATGGTAGCAATAAGCGTGGTCGAAACTACAACAAAGGCCACGATAACCACCATGAGAACCATGGCTACAAGGGGGATGCAAAGCAAAAGGTCCAGACGGGTCCATCAGGATCCTCTCCAAAAGCTAGATCCACATGCTACAGATGTGGTATGACTGGTCACTGGTCAAAGGTATGCCGTACAGCTCCACATCTAGTGAAGTTATACAAAGCCGAGAAAGATAAAGAAAAGGCTACCGAGACCAATTACATTGAGGATAATGGTGGAAATAGGTCACCAGTGACTAGCTTGGATGTTAACGACTTCCTTAACCATGAAAATGGCGATGACTTTGGCTTTGATGCTTTGATGACTAGCATCTAAATAAATCTACTATCTTCCATGTTATTGTATAATAATTGTAGTGTCTTCTATGCATGTTCTTCACTTTAAATCTCGCATGTCTTTGTATAATAGGCTTTGTATAATAGACTATGTATAATAGGCTTTGTATAATATAATTATCCTTGTGAAATATATGAAGCTTTCATTATTAATGCCTTAATCATGCTTCTTTGTATGCATAGAAAATGAGCTCACTTGAGGTGAATCACAATGGGAAAGAGCAATGTCTTCTAGACAGTGCGACGACACACACCATATTGAGAAGTAAAGAATACTTCACAAAGTTAAAAGCCTTTGAAGGCAATGTTACTACAATATCCGGTGTGTCGAAACTCATTGAAGGCTCTGGAAGAGCCCTCGTTCTACTCCCTAATGGAACGAAGTTAGTGATAAATGATGCACTATACTCGAGCAAATCTCGAAGGAATTTGCTGAGCTTTAAAGATGTGCGTCAAAATGGGTTTCATATGGAAACCATGAATGAAAATGGGAGAGAATATTTGTGCATCATAAAACATGAATTTGGCCATAAACAAATCCTTGAAAGGATGCCAACACAAACCTCCGGATTATACCATACATATATTTATCCGTTTGAGGTCAATGCAACAGCTAGTAAAAGGTCGCATGACCAAGCTGTATTCACATTGTGGCATGATCGTTTGGGTCATCCAGGATTTGTTATGATGCACAAAATCATAAATAGCTCACTTGGGCACTCACTAAAGAACATTAAGGTTCTTTCAACCAGTGATTTTAATTGCACTGCTTGCTCACTTGGAAAGTTAATTATCAGGCCTTCTAAAAACAAAATTGCAAGTGAGACTCCTGCATTTCTAGAAAGAATCCAAGGAGATATATGTGGGCCAATTATCCCACCATGTGGACCATTTCAATATTTTATGGTGCTAATTGATGCATCCACACGTTGGTCACATGTAAGCCTATAGTCAACAAGAAATGTTGCATTCGCTAAACTCCTTGCTCAAATAATCCGATTAAGAGCCCAATTTCCGGATTACGCAATAAAGAAAATCCGACTTGATAATGCAGGAGAATTTACATTTCAAACGTTCAATGACTATTGTATGTCAATTGGCCTTGATGTTGAGCATCCAGTGGCTCATGTTCACACACAAAATGGTCTCGCTGAATCTTTAATAAAGCGATTGCAACTAATTGCTAGACCATTATTGATGAAATCAAAATTGCCACCATCTGCGTGGGGACATGCAATATTGCATGCAGTAGCCTTGATTCGATTAAGGCCAAGTGTTAATCATGAACAATCCCCGATACAACTAGTATCTGGTAAGGAGCCAAGCATTTCGCATCTCAAGATATTTGGATGCGCGGTTTATGTTCCTATTGCTCCACCCCAACGCACAAATATGGGTCCCCAAAGAAGATTGGGAATTTATGTTGGTTTTGAGTCTCCCTCAATCATTTAGTACCTTGAACCAACAACTGACGATCTGTTTACAGCAAGATCTGCTGATTGCCATTTTGATGAAAATACATTCCCAACCTTAGGGGGAGAAAAGAAAAATGCAAATTCACATGTGAAAGAAATCACGTGGAATGCAACTGCATTGTCTAATCTTGATCCAAGAACAAAATTGTGTGAACAAGAAGTACAACGGATCATTCATTTGCAAAATATTGCAAATCAGTTACCCGATGCTTTTACTGACACAAAGAGGGTAACTAAGTCATATATACCTGCCGCAAATGCCCCTGCAAGGGTTGAAATACCAACTGGATTGCCTGATGCATCTATTGCAAGTGAGTCTACAATACGCCGTAAGCGTGGTAGACCATTCGGTTCAAAAGATTTGAAACCAAGAAAAACAAGGGTACAAAAGGGCATGGCAGAAGAAGGCACGATAAATCATGATAATGATGATAAAGACAATGATATTGAGAATGAGAATATCTCAAAAGAAAATGATACCCTCGACAAGAATGAGAATGTCGACAATTATGAGATTTCCATAAACTATGTGTCCACATGTACACAATGGAATCGAAAAGAAGTCATTGTCGATGATGCATTTGCCTACTCAGTGGCTAGTGACATTGTAAATGAAAATGATGATTTTGAGCCAAAATCAGTCGATGAGTGTCGGCGAAGAAAATATTGGCTAAAATGGAGAGAGGCTATTCAGGCAGAGCTAAAATCGCTCGAAAAGCGAGAGGTCTTTGGACCCATAGCTCGTACACCAAATGGTGTAAAACCAGTCGGCTATAAATGGGTATTTGTGCGCAAGCGAAATGAGAAAAACGAAATTGTAAGATATAAAGCAAGGCTTGTTGCTCAAGGTTTTTCTCAAATACCCGGAATCGATTACGAGGAGACATACTCTCTAGTAGTTGATGCAACTACATTGAGATTCCTAATTGGCATGACTGTCTTTGAGAGATTACAAATGCGCCTCATGGATGTCGTTACTGCATATCTATATGGAACACTCGATACAGACATCTACATGAGAGTCCCAGAAGGACTAAAATTGCCTGAGGCCAATAATCGTGGACCTAAAGAAATGTTCTCCATAAAATTGAGAAGGTCATTATATGGGTTAAAACAATCTGGGCGAATGTGGTACAAACGTCTCAGTGAATACCTCATGAAAGAAGGGTATAAGAACAATATTGTTTGTCCATGCGTTTTCATCAAACGATCCGAAAAGGGATTCGCTATTATCGCAGTTTATGTTGACGATCTAAACATCGTCGGAACTTCAAACGAACTTGAAGATACTGCGAAATATTTGATGAAAGAGTTTGAGATGAAAGACCTTGGACAAACAAAGCTTTGTCTTGGCTTACAGATTGAGCACTTAAAGGATGGGATTTTTGTCCATCAATCTAATTATACTGAGAAAATCCTTAAGAGGTTCTACATGGACAAAGCACACCCTTTGACCTCTCCAATGGAAGTTCGGTCCCTGAATGTTGAGAGGGATTAATTTTGTCCCCGAGAAGAGGACGAAGAGATTCTTGGTCCAGAAGTACCATACTTAAGTGCAATTGGTGCTTTAATGTATTTAGATAACAATACAAGACCAGATATTGCTTTTGCTGTGAACTTGTTGTCCAGGTATAGCGTTGCTCCTACAAGGAGGCATTGGAATGGAATCAAACACATATTTTGCTATCTCCGAGGTACACATGATCCAAGGTTGTACTATCGTAGCCAAAGAAATGCTGCCCTGGTTGGATATGCAGATGCAGGATACTTGTCTGATCCACAAGCCAAATCACAAAATGGCTATGTGTTCACATATGGAGGCACTGCTATCTCATGGAAATCAACGAAGCAAACCGTGACTGCCACATCATCGAATCAAGCTGAGTTGATTGCTTTGTATGAGGCAGGAAGAGAATGTGTATCTCTACGAGCAATGATCCAAATCATCCAGAAAGAAAGTGGGATGCAGCCGATCACTGGCGATCCAACAACATTATTTGAGGACAACTCTGCATGTGTTGCTCAAATGAAGAAAGGCTACATCAAAGGAGACCGCACAAAGCACATATCTCCAAAGTTCTTTTCTACTCGAGATTTGGAAGAAGCTGGTGAAGTGGACATCCAACAAATTCGATCAAATGACAATTTGGCTGACCTATTCACAAAGTCTTTGATCCCTAAGAAATTCGGAGAGCTAGTATGTAGAATTGGAATGTGCAAACTTCGAGACATATGTTGAAGTCAGGGGGAGCATCATACGCGCTGCACTCTTTTTCCCTTTGATCAAGTGTTTTCCCACTGGGTTTTACTTGACAAGGTTTTTAATGAGGTAGCTCCAAAGCGTACAATGAGTTTCAAGTTGCACTCTTTTTCCCTTCGTTCAGGTTTTTATCCGACTGGGCTTTTCCTTACAAGGTTTTTAACGAGGCAACGCACACCCATCTCCTACAACATGAAAGAAGGTGAATATTCAAGGGGGAGTGTTTTGAATGCATGATTATAGCCACAATCTACATCATCTACTAATCACCCTTTTATACACATCTTACATCTCCATTATTTGTATGAGTAGATGATTGAACATGTATTGTTTGTATTATGTATGATTGGAGGTAAATTGTACAAGGTGAATTATTCACCTTCTTCACCTCCTTACTACCATGGTTAAATCAGGGAAATTAACCTAGGTTTTTTACCTCACTTTCTCCTATAAAAGGAGGTCATCTACCATTGTAAAACTTGCACCAAAGTAGAGTAAGAAATACATCTCTAAAGTTCTTACTCTCCCTCTCTCCCTTCTAATAATAAAGAGTGTTTCCAAAGTTTGTTTAAGTGTTTTCCTTTAAGAAGATTAAAGTGCCTTAGTCTTAATCCTTTCATAACAATTTTCATATATTAAAATACCAAAAATAGGTCAGATATCAAACATTGGATAATATATCAAGTAGATATAGAGATAATTTTTGAAGGATACAATTAAAAAATAAAATCATTCTTTTATTCAAGGTGGATTACGTGACCTTAAAATTATTTTGAATGCATTACATTATCGAAATTATGCACGTTTAATTTTACTTAATAATAAAATAAATCATGATATTACTATTTAATATTTAATTTGAATTTTCTTAATTAGTACGATATTGATAGATAGATATTATTTGGATAGTTTATATATACGATATTATTTTGATAGATTATGGATAGATATTATTTTGATGTATTAATATATGCTAATTGGATAAAGACATCTTTTTAGGATAAATCTAGATTATATAGATATATTATTTGGATAGTCTATAAACATAGGATATTATTTTGATAGATTGTGGATATAGATATTATTTTGATATATTACTATATGGTAACATATGAAATTTTTTAATTGTAAAATTAATCAAGATATATATTTGTTAAAATATAGTAATTAATTTAATATGAGGTGAGATCAAAATTAACATGGAGGTTCGAAAAATCTCAACTTTTATATATAGTATAGATATATTGACTTGTTGATTTTTTGTGAAGTTAATTAGAAGATCCCCACTATTCAGATCCAAATAAACCTGAGGGAATCCAACATCTCATGTTAGTGCAGCAATGGATGATTTTATTATCGACTCGGCCTAATTTAAATTGATTTGGCAACAATTAGATCCAATGATGATCCTAAATTAAGAATATGTATTTGATTGAAACCTATTAACCTAACGAATTGGATTGTAGCATACAAAGCATAGATTTAAATGTAAAGATGGATAGACTTGTTAATTAGAAGGAAACTTGTACAATACAAATATAATAGGTAAACAAGATAGAGTTGATCATGTATATATATAGAAACATTTTTTCTATTGTGTGTCCTAAGGGCACATGATAAGTTTACAAAAAATAGAAATTAAAACCCTAAAAAAGAAATGGTGAACCCGTCACCAAAAAATTAAAAAAACAAAAAAAATTGATTTACAAAATCCTTCAATTATTAGCCTCTTATAGTGTGCCCTTATGGCACATGGTGAAAAAATTAGTTTTTCTTATAAATATAAGGTGCGACCAGAATCAACGCTAAAAATATAAGTGATATATTTAAAAAGATGAATATCTTACCAAAATCCGAAAATTTGACTATATCTCTTACATAAATAGATAATAGAAATGTAATCAACGTGGTGGTTTAACGGTCGAAAATAAAAGTGTGGTCAAATAGGAAAAAAAGAGTAAAAAATAAAATCGTGCAACTCTTAACACGTCTTTTTTTCTTGTAGATGTGATCTGATTTGATAAGATAACATTTCAAAAGTTTTAATACATATATATTGAAATTATTTAAGAAAATTAAATTTAAAGATTGATAGTCATAGTATGTCTTTAAAGATAAATTTGAGGATTAGACAATTAAGGAAAATAAAAGATATAAAGTTGTTGTTATCTATTTGAGTTGAAAAAAATAAATTTAAATCAAGCGGGGCCAGAATCAACATGGTGGCTCAGAAATGACTAGAATCAACGTGGTGGTACGGGTCATTTGCTTGTTCATATTAAAGTTGTGCCCGTTTGAGTGTCCACATTAATTTGGCCCTATTTTATATTAAATTAATTATAAATAAATTATATTTTCATAATTTGGCCTTATATCCTTATTGATTTTCCATAGGAAAATCAAATATCTTTATTTAATTCCTATATATTAATATCAAAATAATATCTATAATCTATTAAAATAATATCTATATCTATATCATCTGTCATGATAATATCAACATTTCTATCTATATAATTTTTTAAGATAGTATCGTCATTCTAACTAAAATATTATTTTTATTGACCTATAACGAATTCTAAATATTTATAGTTATATTGAATCAAATCAACTATATATCCTTCGTTAAGTAAAAAAGATTTTATATTTATCTACATGGAATAATTAATTTTGAGTATAAAATCATGATTTATATACATAGTATGAAAATACTATTATCCATTCTTTAGGATTACTACGTTTTCATATACAAAGTACAATATCATAGGTAGGTTTATACTCCTAGCAGGATGTTCCATCCACTCCTATTAATTTTGGAGTAATCATATAGATATACTAGGGTCAGTGCCCGTGCGATGCACGGGCTTTGCTTACAGCAGAATGATTGTTGCTTCAGGAAAGAGATCAAAAATATTGATTGTGTATATCATAAAAAAATGATCATATTTTAATGACCTAATTGTTTACAACATTTCCATCCATGATATATGCATAGTAGAAGTTAGATTAAAGAGTTTCATCATCTTATGATATTATAGTAAAAATTCCATAAATTAATAAACACGGTTAGTTAATATTCTTCTCTGGTCCCAATTTGGGCCAGTGTAAATTTGACGATTTTTGATAAGATAAAAAGATAATAAATTATCGAAAAACCACTATAGAAATATAAGGTTCCAATAAAAGTATAAATTAATATAATTTGAAAACTTACATAAATATAACCAAGAGAACTTTCGGAATATAGTCAAATATGATCTTATTTTTGATTGTTTTTTTTCTTAAAACCTAAATCTACGTGAAGTATATCTATAACTTATATATATAACAAACGTACAATAATACCAATCATCCAAAATTTGGCCGAAAAATTGTCCGTGTTTTATTTTTTAGTGAACATGTTAATGTTAATAGTTTGGTTATGCTTTTACAATTTTTGCAGTTGAATTATTTTTGGTCCAATGACAATAACTGGTATTAACTAAAATCCGTATAAATTATTTAAGTTAATAAATTTAATTTAGTCGCAAAAGATAATATTTAATTGGAAATATTCCTATGCTTAAAATCTGTATAAATTTAACAAAATACATGCTAAATATTTTCTTTAGAATAATGATAATTAACTAAAATCTAAACATATGAATTGTGAATAAATCCTACCAATAAATAATCCAAAGAATAAGATAATGGAATTTGGATTTCTACTTAGCTTATACCAAAGCCGGATCGTGCTAAGATAACAAATCCACTAACCTAGTATACCACTAACCATGTCATCAAGTTGGATGGATGATCGAACAACCTCTCATGTGGACGACTGAAAATCAGTAACATGAAACTTCAAATCAGAGGAAAAAAAAGTCATTGAATTTAATAAGTATGTTAAGCTCGGAAGTTTCGCTTCATTATTTGTTTTGTTCCAACCATGTTTCATGTTCGTAGGAGCTAGGTAACCGATGTAATTGAGTTGGGCAAAGCCAGTGTAACAATCTACCTAGTTCATTGTAAAGTAAAACCTCCGAATTGAATCCAATTCTCATCTGTCCATCTCTCACTCCTCATAAAACCGGAGTATATAAGAAACCATCTCTTCAAACAATCATCTCACCCCATCATCTTCTTTACTGAAGAAACATGAAAATTCTTGAAACTGGAATATAAAATTGATGGCAAATCAGCACAAAGCATCAAGGTAAAGAGCACTAACAGTGTTGCCACATATTCCCAGCCAGATTCTCAGCCTTCTTGGTTGCCTCGGACGCCTTCTTCCTCCAATTCTCGAGCGCAGATTTCATCGAGCCCAGCGGATCTGATCACACAATATTTGCACAATTCACAGATCAGATATACAACACGGTTTTGGAGTACGTACAGGCCAACTCTGCATGCGTGAGGGACAACCACATTGAGAAATACTCTTTCAGTAAGCTAGCAAGAATCGATAAACACAGCAGAAAATCACCTGAAGCATGGTGAATTGCTTCTTCACTCCCCGAAACTCAAGTTCTAAGACAGTATCCTGCACACATAAAGTGAAAATGCATAAGCGATCCATCTACTCAAAGATGCACAAACGTCAAAAAAAGACCACTTGATAACTGAGAATGCAGTTATCTTAACAAAAGCTCCAAATCCTAAAGAAAATACCTTAAACCCAAAAGACAAATCAACAAAATCATAACATTCAGTCTGTAGAAATCCCACCTGCTTAGCTCTGTGTCTCTTATATTTAGGTGGTTTGCAACACTTGCAAGAACTTTTGCTGAAGAAACGGCTGGATGGTAAACTCTCTTGTGTTAACCCCACATTCTCCAAAATCTCCCTTATTCTAGCAGCTACATGAAAATAATAACAGTTAAAAAGTGAAAATCAACAGTCCAACAATTCAAGCTATACACAAAGAGCATCAATTCAATATAATAACATACAATAGTTTTAGCCTTTTAGGTTCTGCTTGTCATACATCCAGAGTCCAAATACCTAATCCTAAAGTTAGCAATGAATCCACTATTTACTACACAATCAATAGTCCAAAGCCACAATCAAGTTAGCAAGTAATCCAGTGTTTACTTCACAAAATTCCTTAGCATGATGCAAGATGAAATACTGAATCAACAATCCAAGATACACAATCCTAAAATTAGCAATGAATCCCGTGTTGACTATGCAAAAGTCCTTGGCACGATTCTACATGACATACTCAATCCAGAGTCCAAATACACAATTCTACAGTTAATTATGAATCAATGTTTATTGTGCACGATCCTGATGAAATAAAAAGGAAAGAAAAATATAGATTCTAGGGTCTCTATTTCCCAGTTAAATGGAAACATACACAGCTAAGGTAAAAAGAAAAATTAACATACCAATGGACAATCAAGCAAAAGCTGGTCAAATTTCATAAATGAAGGGTGAAAATCAACAGATAACACACAATTCTAATATGCTATGTTCAAATATCCATCACAGTAGTACAAATGGACAATCAAGATTCTGTAAAAATCATTTTTCAGAGAAAAATGACCAAACAGCACAGAAATTCGATCGATGTAAATTCAAATTAATAGATTCACACCTTTCGTGTTCTTAATTCGCAACAAATAATTGCATAACAGTAATAGATTTGCAGGTTGCCCCAAAACAGATGTTATTTCGTTGTTTGATCAATGATAATCTTTCCTATCTTAACATTCATATGGTGAAATGATCAAGTCTAAGAAATTTTTTTACCTTGAGGCGTTGGCTAGCCAATTTCGTAGGCTTCTCACTCCACCACACATCCAGCTATTCCAATGTTACCTCGCGTCCAAAGGTCCATGTCACTGGAAGAACAAACTGCACATTTTTTCAGAAGAGTAGTTTCTTAAATCAATCACTTTTTTCTTGTAAATCTTGGAAATTTGCAAAATTATAAGAGAAACCCAACCTGCAAAGATGATACTCCACCCCATGCTTTCAAGAAATCGCGATGGTCAAGAAGTTTAAGCTCGGCAGTTGTTGCCGACGATCGTGGTATTTGGCCGAAAACAGTGGTCGGAGAAGATCCAGTGGACGATCTCAGCGCTTCAGTGAGGGGCCCACCCATGGTTGCTGCGTGGCTCTCTCCACTCCACACATTGGAGTTGGCATTGGCATTGGGATTCCTTCTTCCTAACTCATCTTCTCCATTGCTCCAGTTGACAGCTTCAACAAAATCAATCAACCAAATTAGCCTCCACGTCTCACGAAACCAAATCGACGAAATCGGAAAAAGTGAGAGGCATATTCAAATCCGGCGACACTAAGGTCGCCATGGTACCTCATTTTTCAAGAGTATAGACCTCGATCTTCTCCGACCAATGTACTCGACCCTTTCAGATTTAGGATATCTGACAAACCCTTCATCGTCTATGAGATATAAATTATCAATACACTTCGATTGGAGCTTGAGAGACTCAATTTATCAATTATATAGAAGTGAGCAAAGGGTAACATAAATGGCGATTAACTAATATAGCTAAACTTATGTATAAGGAATGGTTCATAGTTGACACACTCATTTACACTGATCATTTCAACATTGACATTGTCTTTTTTGTCTTCTAGGATTTGAAACACACAACCAGTTCCAGTTTTCCTTAATTCATGCAACCAAAGCCAAAACTGTGAAGCAGGATTTCAACATTCACATTGACATTGACAATCTTTTTTGTCTGATCAAAGTAGTAAAAGTAGCTTACTCCACATGTTATGACTTATCATGATGATGTACATGTAGATTGTAGAATCTGAGTTATCAACAACCCAAAGAAATCAAGGCATCTTACCCATCCCAATCTCCAGATTTCCATCGTCGTCGGCGAATTTTTTTTTTTGCGTCTCAACCATTTTCAACCTGGTGAAGATACAATGGTTAGAAAATCAGCATCAAATCAACATCTAACTCAAACGGCAATAAAAAAACTCGAGCAGAAGAGAACAAAAAACTCAATCTCGGCGCAATTTCACCTGGTCTTGAACTTGGGCGGAAATCCACGGATCCCGTCATAGAGGACTCGAATTCCGACTTTCTTGCTGCTCAATTTCCCCATCTTGACCTCCAGCTGCTTAATTTCCCCATTTTAATATATGGCGCTCTTCCAACAGAGATGGAAAAAAATCAGTGTAGATTGAGAATGAGACTTACCTAGAGTGAAAAGAACAGACTTCATATCACACTTTGGATTCTGGAATACAATGAACACCAAGGAAATGTCAATACATATAGAGTTTAAAGAAGAAATCAACACATGAAACGTCAAGGGCTAGAAAATTCACTCACTCCAAAAAGGCTGACTGCTTCAGGGGATGAGCTCACTGAAACCGAAGAAGCGAACTCTCTGATATCCAATGCAAATCGATCTATCAAAGGCCCCTGTCATTGAAGGAGCATATTCAACATTCAATATGTCCATTTCACTGTCAATTCATCAATTTCATACTCACATGAACAAAATCTGCAGTCCAACCAAATTAAACATCTCGATTAAACCCCTAGATGAGTCTATGACTATCCCTGTGTGTGAATCGCGAAAAAAACAATAAGCGAACCGAAATAGCAAGGAAAGAGAAAATGTAAGACCTCTGAGAATTTGACGGAGACATTGGCAGAGGGATTCCGTAGTACAGAACTCCGGTTCGGCGGCGTCGATGGGGGAGATCTTGCGAGATCCGGGCTAGAGGGAGCCGGAGAAGCGACTGGAGGAGGAGTCTCGGGAGTCGGGAGTGGTAGCCAGAAATTGCTGTCGCAGCTATCACCGGCAAGGGCGGAGGCGGAGCGAGGGCGACGGCAGAGCCAGTAGCGAGGTCGAAGGTGGAGCGAGGGCGGAGCACGTACCGTGGGCAGAGCGAGGAGTGAAGCCGAAGTCCGGAGCCAAGGCGACCCGTCGACGACGGGCGATGGCGCCGAGTTGACGAAGGCAGAGTGAATCTAGGCCGGCGGAGGGCGGATGAAGGCGACGGCGAGCGAGGTGAGTGGGGGCGATAACGACGGAGACAGTGAGCGGAGGCGACGGCGAGGGTGAGTGAGGCCGAGCGACGGCGACAGCGACAACGATCGAGGAAGGCGCAAGGAAGGAGATTAATTTTGGTTCCGATCTGAAAGCCAGAGGAGGCTGCCATTACATATAGGAAGGAGATTAATTTTGGCTGTTTCTCAAAGTGTAACATAAATGCTTTAAATTACTAAACGGCTAAAATGGGTTCATCGCTAAATTGATGACAGAAACGTTTTATTGGTAGCATTGGTTTCTGGATGTTCCTCCGTCTTCACTGCTGCCTGAGGAAGAGCAAAAAAAAACGCCCAAAATAAATTAGCCCTTTCAAAACAGCAGTTACACTGGAATAATAACAAAACCGTAGGCTTTAAAAATAGCAGTTACACTCTGTTATTAGCGCCATAAATGGGTCAATATTGGACCTTCGGGAAATAAAATCAGAGCACAAAACTATACAAAATTTGTATAAAATACGCAGCATTCATTACGCCGGGTTCCTTTTCTTATAAGTTTATTGAAAGTTTATTGATTGATTGATGATTGATTGATTGATTGATGATTGATGATGATTAGGTGTATTTTATTAGCAAGTGAAATTAATCGTGTATAATTTCTATAATCAAATATATCTAAAAATTATTTTAATATTTGAGACATAGTCTTACATGATACGATGGGTTAAGCTAGTTACAATAATCGTTTGTGCAGGAACCGTTTCTGAAAAGGTGTCTTGCTTACTACACTGTGTTTCTTCAAGGCTATACTTTCAAGGAGGACAACTTGGTTCAGCTTTGGATGGCAGAAGGGTTCACTCACCCCTCAAGCGATGCAACTTACTTGGAGCAAACTACAAGGGAGTATTTTGGCAAGCTTTGCTCTTGCTCTCTGTTCCAATTAGTCACGCCGACACCTGTCGAGAAACTGAGCTACATGATGCATGGGTTGGCTTTTGACATGGCTCAAAATGTTTCCTCTATGACATTTTTTCGAAAGAGTCTAGGTAACAAATCAACCTCCTCCCATGAGGTTTCAAGTATGGCTCGTCATTTTTCTTTGGGTTATGATGATGAAGAAGAAGAGATTGTTATTGATCAGCTCCCTTGTGATATACAAAGATTGTGTAGTGGTCTAAGAACATTCCTATTGTTACATGATGTTGGGAAAAGTATGCGCAAAAATCCAAACTTTCTTTTGGAGCCTCTCACACCTTCGAGTCTTGGATTTAAGCCACTCAAACCTCACTAGACTTGATACCAACAACATTGCTGACTTGAAATACCAATATATTCGCTATTTAGACCTTTCACACACTCCTGTTGAGAAGCTGCCCAAACTTTCTAAAAGCCCTAGGCTGCAAGTCCTAAAGTTAAGTCATTATTGTTAAGGATAATTAGTTTAATATATTCATTTATGTTGTTTTGTGTTTCACATTCTGTAACTCTTGCTTGCTAGTCTCTCTAGCTTCATGTACTCTCTCCTTTATATATCCCCTGAGATCAATAATATAAAATATATCAGTTCACAACCTCTCTAAACCTCAACATGGTAATCAGAGCATGATCCAATCAAATTTTTTTTTTTTTCGGCTGACACCCTAATCTCTCTACCATGACAGGCCATCCCAGCCATACTATCCCTAATGAGGTCGAGCCTGCTCGTCCTTTCGTTATCGTCCAGTTTCATAATCCCATCAAGCTCTCCTCCACTAATTATATCACATGGAAAGCCCAAATCCAATCTATACTTGAGGGCTATGGCCTGTTCAAGTTCTTGAATGGTACCCATCCGGCGCCTCCGCAGACTGTACCCAACGTCCTGGATGCCTCGATCACCACCGCCAATCCGGCGTACTCCACCTGGCTTCGCCAGGATCGTCTTTTATTCGGTGCCCTTATCACCACTCTGTCGGCGTCGGTTGCGCCCTTGATCACCCGATCGGCGACTTGCCAGGCTGCTTGGAAAATCCTCGAAGACACGTACGCCAAACCGTCCCGAGGTCACATTCATCAAGTCAAAGACAAGCTCAAAAACATCAAGAAAGGCTCTCAATCCATTGAAGAGTTTATGCTGCAAATAAAACAGTGTGTTGATCTCCTTGCATCTCTTGGCAAAGAGCTTGACCCGGAGGACGTTATTGACTTTGTTCTCCATGGGCTTGATGCGTCGTACCAATCGGTGGTTGATGGCGTCCGGGCCCGTGATTCTCCTATAACCTTTGAGGAGCTTCATGAAAAGCTTATAAACAAGGAGTTGCATCTCAAGGTTGAAGCCGGTGATTCATCCTCTTCGTCTCCGGTTTCCGCCATGACGATGCAATCAAAGTCTCGTATGAGGCCCAAATCTGGTCCTTCTCATCAACAATGGCCTAGCCACTCGTCCACTACCCAGCCTAACTCCCCACGTCCCCCCTACCGGCCTTGGAATTCTCCAAACCCTACCAACCCTAATCCGACTTCTCACCCTACTTACCCTCCCTCGCAGCCCCGGCCTTTCCTTGGGAAGTGTCAGTGGTGTGGTGTTCCCGGCCACATTGTTGCCTTTTGCCCCTCCTTCCGTCAAACCGCCCCAACCCTTCGGCCACCATCTCAACAACGCCCTTCCTTTTCTCCTCGCCCTCCACCACCACAGGCCAATACCGTCACTTCCTCTCACTCTCCCTGGCTTCTTGACAGCGGTGCTTCGCACCACGTCACGAATGACCTTCAAACACTAAGCCTGCACTACCCTTATGAGGGTCCTGATGAACTTCGCGTGGGTAATGGTGAGGGTCTCTCTATCTCTCGATTTGGCAGTTTTAACTTTACATCAAACAACCGAAAACTCAATTTTGATAATGTTCTTTTTGTTCCCCAAATCTCTTCAAACATTGTGTCGGTTTCTCAACTTGTTTCACAAAATAATCTTACTGTTGAATTCTCACCCACTCATTTTCTTGTGAAGGACCCCCTTACGGAAACAACTCTTCTTAGTGGTCCTTGTGTTGATGGAGTTTATGCCTGGCCTCTTCCTGTCGCCCCTCAAGTCCTCACAACTCAAGTTGCGTCTTCCTCTTGGCATCATAAGCTGGGACATCCATCCTTCCAAATTTTGAAGTTTATGCTATCCAATTTTAATTTGGGCCATGTGTCTCCTAAGTCTGATTTTTGTAATTCATGTTCCATTAATAAAAGTCATCAGTTGCCATTTTCTCAGTCATCTATTTCGTCCTCGCATCCGCTTGAGGTGCTCTTCTCGGATGTTTGGACCTCCCCAATCCTTTCGCGTGATGGTTTCAAATATTACATTATTTTTGTTGACCACTTCACAAGATATGTTTGGTTTTTCCCCCTTAAGAAAAAATCCGACACAAAAGAAACCTTCATCCAGTTTAAAGCCCTAGTTGAAAACTACTTCACCCACAAAATAAAGGTCCTCTACTCGGATAATGGGGGCGAGTACATTGCCCTAGCATCCTTTCTTGCCTCGCAAGGCATAACTCATCTTACTACTCCGCCCCACACCCCACAACACAATGGTTTTTCTGAGCGTCGTCATCGACACATCGTCGAAACCGGCCTCTCCCTTATGTCATTCTCCGGCCTACCTAACAATCTTTGGCCATATGCCTTCATAACCGCGGTTTATCTCATTAACCGCATGCCCACACCCACTCTTCAAAATCGGTCTCCCTTCTTCGCTCTTTTTCAAACACATCCGAATTATCAAAAATTGAAGAATTTTGGTTGTTTATGTTTTCCTTGGTTAAAACCTTACACTGCCAATAAGATGGAACCCAAATCTATCCCATGTGTGTTCATTGGTTACTCTCTAACTCAAAGTGCTTATTTTTGCCTTGATCCTACTACCTTCAAAATTTACACATCCAGGCATGTCACCTTTGTTGAGCATGAATTTCCTTTTCTCAAACAAACCACCCCTATCTCCACGCAGCCTTCTCCTTTGGATTTTGGGAGCACCCTCAATTTACCCTTAATTGCCTCATTCCCTGCACCCATAAATCCGAACCTTAATCCCCATCCAAACCCTAATTTACCCGCTTCCCCAAATCATCCCCCTCCCCCTCCTCTTCCGCGCTCACCCTCTCCCACAATACCGGCCCCACTTTCTCTTCCCTCCCCTTCCTCGGAAAACGCGCCCCTCAGCGCATCACCTAACCCTAATACCCCTAGCCCTAGTTCGGCTTCCTCGTCCTCCCCTAACCTTGTTCCGTCCCCCTCTCCCGATCCAGTGGTTCCTCCGGTGGTTCCGCGAATGGTCACTCGGTCTCAAAACAATATCCACAAGCCTGTACAAAAGCTCAACCTTCTCGCCCAAGTCCACAAAGAACCGCACACCATAACCCAAGCCCTTAAAAACCCTGATTGGCGTCAGGCCATGGTTGATGAGTATACCGCCTTGTGCTCGACTGGCACTTGGGTTCTTGTACCGCCTATGCCCCAGATGAATGTCGTGGGCTGTAAGTGGGTTTATCGAGTCAAGTATAATCCTGATGGCTCGTTGGATAAGTATAAGGCTCGGCTTGTTGCCAAGGGTTTTCATCAGCGTCCCGGGTGTGATTTCACGGAGACATTTAGTCCGGTTGTAAAGCCTGTTACCGTTCGGACCGTCCTTTCCATAGCGGTCTCATCGGGCTGGGCGCTACGTCAACTTGACGTTAACAATGCGTTCCTACAAGGGTCTCTTCATGAGGACGTTTTCATGGCTCAGCCTCCGGGGTTCATCAGCACCGAACATCCTCATTATGTCTGTAAACTCCGGAAGGCGATTTATGGCCTCAAACAAGCACCGCGTGCGTGGTACCACGAGCTGCGCAGCTTCTTGATTCATGTTGGCTTTATCAACTCTGTGGCCGACTCGTCTCTATTTGTGTACCGTGATCAGCATGCTTCTATCTATCTCCTAGTATATGTTGATGATATAATCATTACTGGGAACGACACTTCACTCTTAGAAGACATGATTCAGCGGCTTTCCTCCCGGTTCTCTCTCAAGGATCTCGGTTCTTTATCCTATTTCCTTGGCGTTGAAGTCCTTTCGCACCCAAAAGGTCTGTTTCTTTCTCAGCACAAATACATTCATGATATTCTGGCTAAGGTGCATATGGCCGACTCCAACTTTATCTCTACACCCTTGTGCTCGTCTCAAGTTCTCCAGCGCACTTCGGGGTCGGAGCTGGCCTCTCCCACTGAGTATCGTATGGTTCTTGGCAGCCTGCAATACTTGTCTCTTACCCGGCCTGACATTGCGTTTGCGGTGAATAAGCTGTCGCAATTTATGCATGCTCCTTCCACTACGCACTGGAGTGCTCTCAAGCGGCTGCTGCGTTTTCTCAAAGGTACGTCTTCCCAGGGAATTCTCGTTCACCGTGATCCGATGCTCAATCTTCATGGCTTCAGTGATGCCGACTGGGCTGGGAATAAAGACGACTATACTTCTACAACTGGCTACCTTGTTTATCTTGGTCGGACTCCTATTTCTTGGAGCTCTCGGAAGCAGAAAACAGTTGCCAGATCTTCTACTGAGGCGGAGTACCGGGCCTTGGCTGATTGCAGTGCTGAGTTGCTTTGGGTACTCTCCTTGTTGTCTGAGTTGGGCGTTCACGTGTCTCAGCAGCCTGTCCTCTTTTGTGATAACATGGGTGCCAAACATCTCAGCTCGAACCCTGTCTTCCATTCTCGAATGAAACACATAGCTCTTGCGTTTCACTTTGTTAGGGATATTGTGCAGAGGGGCATCTTGCGTGTGTCTTATGTTTCTACTGAAGATCAGCTTGCGGATCTTCTCACCAAACCGCTACTGCGTTCACGCTTTCAGCTGCTGTCTTCCAAGCTTGGCCTTACCGAACCGGTGTCCAGCTTGAGGGGGCGTGTTAAGGATAATTAGTTTAATATATTCATTTATGTTGTTTTGTGTTTCACATTCTGTAACTCTTGCTTGCTAGTCTCTCTAGCTTCATGTACTCTCTCCTTTATATATCCCCTGAGATCAATAATATAAAATATATCAGTTCACAACCTCTCTAAACCTCAACAATTATGACAACCTCCGTGACCTAGAGATCTCATAAACTTAACCAGCCTTATCTCTCTTCAAGTCAACACAAAAGGTTTGGTTAGCATGCTCCTGGGATAGGCAAGCTAAAGAATCTCCAGAGACTTGATGTATTCATTGTTGGAAACATGTCCATTGTGAAAAACAGGAAGGGGTTTATGATTGAAGAGTTGAGAAACCCGAACAAGCTAAGCACATCGCTCCGCATCAAACAACTTGAGAACGTGGAGACTCAGGAAGAGGCCCAAGAGGCGAGGTTGCGTGATAAGGCAAAGCTGGAAAGATTGGAGCTAAAGTGGTCAAGTCTAACACCAAATAAAAGTGAAAAGCAATTCTTAGAAGGCCTCGAGCTTCCCAGGAATCTGAAACAGCTGAAGATAAAAAAAACTACACTAGCAACGAGTTTTCTGAATGGCTCAACAAAACTGAAGTTTGTATACTGTTGAAGTGCATCCACTTGGACCGTTGTAAAGTTGTGCCATCATTGAACCAACGTAAGAATTGCTTTTCACTAGATCAATATCATGTCATAAATAAAAAGTTGTTTCGATTGGATGATTATGTTGTAAGGTTGTTAATTTGTGTCTGTTTTTTCTTATGTATGTATCATTTGTATGTGTCAATGTACCCTGTTATGGTAAAAAAAGTGGTGTTGTGTATTATGTAGGTCGATCGTAAGATTACTCTAATAACTCAAGATTTTGTGTTTGTCACAAGTTATAGTCGGATCGGACTCAAGTTGTTGGGATTACATGGGGTCCTGCCCATATTGATAAATATAAGAAAAATCAACTAGTATATATATATATATGTATATAGAAGGTGAAACTCTTACCCATCGACTTAAATTTTTGGAATATTAAAAGATGATTCCAATCTTATATACGAAGTGGCCGGTTGAATTTACATATCCTCATTCATTTCTCTTGATTAACTTTCTAGCTCTATTACTTTTGATTTATGTAAAGGAAATGGAATTCTTGTTGATTTCTTTCTCATAAGCAGACGAAATGGAAAATTTGAAATTTCTCCAGGTATTATATTAATATGAAAATACTACAATATATGAAAATACTCAAAAAAATTTATCAGATTAACACACAATGACATTAAATCTTGTGGATTTGGCGATCGATAGCATTAACAAGTATACATAAGACACGATCGATAGCATTAACAAGTGAAGGTTAGAAATTACTCAAAAATTTCATCTCCCACCTTCACTTTTCTTTCATTTTCAACTCAACTTTTTGCACTTTGCTTTTCTTTTCTTCACAAAACTTTGATGACTTCCAAATACTTTGCACATTTCTTCTCATCACCAACTTTAACTTTCAAGCACTAATTTTCAAGACTTTTCACTTCTCCCAAACATTTCCCACACTTTTGCATTTTTCTTTTGAAATACTCTTCCACCAAAACCCCAAACTCACTTAAAATTCATCTCCCATGACTCCTGTTCTCTAGGAGGGTCAAGCCATTTGGACTAGGAAAACAATTTTGTGGAGTTTTAAAGTATAGGCTTTTAGGCTAAAAAATTGGGGCTTCAAGAAAAATTGGCACTAATATAGGGTGGATAGGGGAAATAGTAGGGCTAACAAAAAACAATGCCTCTATCACTTTAATGTCACAAGCATATGTCATGAATGCGGTCTTAACAAAGATACAATCTCAAGTTCTAGAATTAGAGATGCATAGAGAAATCACACACAAAGCAAAGAAAGGACAAGGTCCTAGTAAAAGGCTAAAAAACATCTCACTAGGTGCTCATTACCTAGAATGTCAACATTAGTCTACAACCTTAAGAGTCCACATGCTCATCCAAATATGTCAAGCAAACAAGTCATGATCATGTAAATAAGGGCTTCATCCATCCAAGCAAAGATATGGAATTTTCCAAGTCATGAATTTAACTATGTTGAAGACAAGAGATTCTCATTTAAGAGATTTGATGGCAACCTATTATGCATGAAATTTTTGGCATTTTGACAAATTTTCATTTTTCTTTTTTGGATTTTAACATGCAAATATAATGGCATATGTAAACATGAATGCAAGACAAGAATCGAAACATGAATGCATCTATCTAGCATATTCCCTCCCCCAAACTTAAATGTCACATTGTCCTCAATGTGAAAATGAAAGCAAGAAGGAAGAGAAGAAGGGACTCACCTTGTACCTATTGTGGAGGAGGAGGTGGAGGGAAGTGGGAATCCCACCAAGATGGAGGAGGAATGCCTTGAAGGCGTTTGGAGATCTCCGCCATGAGCGTTTTCTATGTGCCTACACACAACTAGACAAGAAATTCCACAAGCAACAAATAGCAAAACGTTATCCCGGCATGGACAACCACAAGCAAGCCTCAAGCAACAAGGCAATCAAGCGCTACCAAGCAAGCAACAACAAGCACTTAGCAACAACCTCCCATCTTTCCACTTCTATCTTTTATTCAATTTATCCTACAAATAAAGATAACTTAGGTTGCCTCCCAAGGAGCGCTTGTTTAAGGTAGGTCAATAGCTTGACCATGATGCCTTCTCAAGTGTTTAGATCAATCATTGTTAACGCCCTCAATAGCCTATCAAAACTTTGTGAACACATCTCACAAAGATGTAAGTAGCCTAATGATGGTTTAAAAATGAATAATATAGCATTTAAAAACCGTTTTAACCTATCAAATAGGCTAACACTACTTTCATGAGATGAAATATGTTGAAACCAATTCTGTTTGGGTGGAGGCTTCTCAAGATATATATATTATGGATCAAAGCTCTTTTGAGCACTTTCCTCAAAGGCAACCTCATAGTAATCTCTAGATTCCACTTTAGGCTCTAAACATGGCTTTTCATCATGCACATCTTGAATGACAAACGGAGAGAAATTAGGAAAAAACTTACATGGGGTATCTAAGATTGAGAGAGGAGATTCCCAAGTAGAGAGCATAGGAGGAGGATCCATTGGTGAAGAACACACCTCAATGACGGAATCTTGCTCATTTCTTTCATCATCCTCTAATCCGTCATCAAAGAACCTCTCATCCTCTAATTCATAATAAGAGAACCTTTCATCCTCACATAGATCACCCATCTCTTTCAATGCATCGGAACTCTCCATCTCATCACCCCGGGATCCATCAAGCTCATTGAGTTCTAAGGGCTCATCCATGACGACAATGTCTTCATTTGGCACATCTAACTCATGGTCATTGGATTCCAATGTGATGTCTCCCGCTTTCTCATACTCATAGAATGGACAAGTGGTTGTTGAGTGGAGGGAAGATTGACACTTATCACAATGCTCCACAACCAAGCTATTGACTTTGTTGGCAAGATCCTCTACCAAACTCTCAAGATAAGCATAAGAAGTTTCATCCGGTTGAGGATTCGCTGGAGATTCAACTTGCATACATTCATCGCTCATGAAGCAAAAGAAGTCCCAACATTCATCACTTCCCATATCCCATAATCTCCTCTTACTCATGTACATGGCCAAATCAAAAGTTGCGGGATTCATACCCTCAACTATGCACTTGCACAACTCAAACTTGTGGTAGTGATAACCCCAAACATCATGTTCTTGCACCACTTGTAGAAATCTAGAGAAGTACTCATGGAAGTGCTCATCTTCCCATTGCTCAAATCTCAACATACTCATGGTCTAAGAAACCTACAATCAAAGACCAAAAGAAACAAAATCAAAAGCAAAAGGACCTAGACTACCGGATGTCAGAAACAACCAAAACTAGCAGAAGTCCCCTACAACGACGCCAAAAACTTGATAGGCCACTAGACCAATACCGCAAGTGTACGGGTCGTGTAGTACCAAGGTGTCGATCTCTAGGACTTTAGTAGAATTGATTGAACCGACGATCTTGTAGCTAGGCAAATATCAAGCAATTTTGGATTGAAATAAAGGAATTCAACTAGCAACCAAATAAAAGGGAGAAATCAAGTAACAAATGATGGAAATCGATATGGGAAAGGCAATCCTAGAGTCTAGGTACTCACACTATGGACCTAAGCAACACTTTGCAAACATGCATAAATCTTGATCAAATCATGGTTTGGAGTCAACTACATAATTTCATTGTCTAATCCTATTGAATCAAACAATTGTGCCTAGAATACGATAATCATCCACTTTCGTAGCTTGACATCCGGGACTAGGCCCTTTGGGCTCAATAGGGCTATGAATCGGGTCAAGCCCTCATCCACCGTCGTGGCTTGAGTGAGCTCGTCCAACTCAAGCCTCTATCGGTAAGTGAACCTCTCAAGAGATCCCAAATCAATTCTCATATCAAAGGGGCCTCAATCAATCAATCCTATAGTTCAAGTGAGGGATGAGGTCTCTCAACACAAATCCCACACCTCACATCCTATTAACAATCTAACCTCTCGGTCGCAATCATCAATAAGGCTCAAATCACAATCAATTTGGCATTAGGCACATAGGATTGAAACAAACCACAATCAAGTCTCAATTCATGCAAGAAATTCAAAGCTCTACCTAGAATCCATGGTGTTTTTCTCAAACCCTAGGATTTGGGAACCTAGCTAAACATAAACATGGAAAACAATGGAAACGAAGAAGAAGAAAAGAGGAAATTCACACCAAACTTCAATCCATAGATAGAAAAGGCAAGAGTCCCCGGCAACGGCGCCAAAAACTTGATAGGCTACTAGACCAACACCGCAAGTGTACGGGTATCAAGGTGTCGATCTCGAGGACTTTAGTAGAATTGATTGATCCGACAATCATGTATCTAGGCAAATATGAAGCAATTTGGATTGAAATGAAGGAATTTAACTAGCAACCAAATAAAAGGGAGAAAGGAAATAACAAATGATGCAAACTCAATATAGGAAAGACAGTCCTAGAGTCTAGGTACTCACACTATGAACCTAGGCAACACTTTGCAAGCATGCATAAATCTTGATCAAATCATGGTTTGGAGTCAACTACCTAATTTCATTGTCTAATCCTACCGAATCAAATAATTGTGCCTAGAATACGATAATCATCCACTTTCGTGGCTTGACATCCTGGACTAGGCCCTTTGGGCTCAATAGGGCTATGAATCGGGTCAAGCCCTCATCCACCGTCGTGGCTTGAGTGAGATCGTCCAACTCAAGCCTCTATCGGTAGGTGAACCTCTCAAGAGATCCCAAATCAATTCTCATATCAAAGGGGCCTCAATCAATCAATCCTATAGTTCAAGTGAGGGATGAGGTCTCTCAACACAAATCCCACACCTCACTTCCTATTAACAGTCTAACCTCTCGGTCGCAATCATCAATAAGGCTTAAATCACAATCAATTTGACATTAGGCACATAGGATTGAAACAAACCACAATCAAGTCTCAATTCAGGCAAGCATTTCAAAGTTTGACCTAAAATCCATGGTGTTTTCCTCAAACCCTAGGATTTGGGAACCTAGCTAAACATAAACATGGAAAACAAAGAAAATGAAGAAGAGGAAAAGAGGAAACTCATACCAAACTTCAATCCATAGATAGAAAAGGCAAGAGTCTCCAACAATTTTCTCCAAATCTTCACAAGAGACTAAGGTTCTAAAATGGGAAAAAGTCCCCAAAAGGGGGAAAGAAGATCCTCTCCTAAGGGAAAAAGGATTTATTTATACAACCCTAAAAGGAAAAGAGGGCTAAAAGAGGAAATTGGGAGCGCCGCGCCGAGACCCGGGGGCCGACCCGGCCCGTGACCCGGCCGGGTCCAAGGCTGGAAAACCGCGCCCAACACACACACGAGAAAATAGCTCCGACCCGGGCCACGATCCGGGCCGTGACCCGGCCGGGTCGGGGGCTGATTTTTTCCGCTCGGTCCGGTTTTGCACTTGGTCGGGCAGGGAACCCGACCCGGTTTGGGACCCGTCCCGTGACCCGACCGGGTCAGGGTCTGGTTCCGCTGGTTCAGTTCCTTGCTTCGTCGTCTTGGCTCTCGTCTTGATCGGTCTTCGGTTTGCTTCTTGTGGCGTCTTTTCGGGCCTCTCCTTGAGTCTGTCTTCGAGCTAATGTCGTCTTCTTTAGTCCTTTGATCTCCAACACTCCATTCTCCTCCAATTCTCCTGAAATTCATAACGAACAAAGCGTAGAGTCCGAACCGAGAGACTAAACCGAAAACAACTAAAAAGCTAACTTAAATGAGAGAAAAGCAAACCGAAAGCTAATGAAACATGAGCTAAAATTCACTCTAAACATGAGCTAGATGCAAGCCATCAAGCGTACTCATTGAAACAAGAAAATTATATATCAAAAGCAAACAATATTAATTAACTTAAAACACATCTAAAATCTAAACCAATTATCATTCTTTTTTTATCCAGTTCTATCTTATAAAGTAGATGGAGTTAAAAGAAAAAAAAACTTATATTACAAACGGAAATGGAAAAAGTATTAATTATACTAATAAACTAGCATAAGACTTGTATAATGTATGAGTAATATGAATATAAACCCAACTTAACTGATCTAATTAAGATTTAATTTTGACCCGAGCATACTTTTGATAAGAAAATGTACAATCTAAATCCGATAATTTTGACGCGAGCTTGCCTTTGATCAAAACATGTACAACCCAATTTTAGTTTATTTTGAAAAGGTAAGAATTAGGTTGCCTCTCACGGTAGTCGACCTCGAGCATCCTTATTGATTGGAACTTGAAGTTCTAGGTGACTCCGTACGGAATCGATTGATAAACTGTGTGACTCTATATGTACAACGCAAAATTAATTGTCATAGTACACATCTCAAACCCAAAATTAGTTAAAGATATGTACATGAAAATGACTTCACCCGACTCAACTTACATCAATGTATTTAAGCCGTCCTAATTGAAAATGACTTGACCTATGTTAGATTTTGCGGGCGAATCAACAAGAGACGTGTTCTTTCAAAACATGGCCTCTATGTAAGGCATGACGGGTCCTAATTAACTAGATTGAACTAAAGTGGGTAGCTTGGTTGAGCACCCAACCGGCTAAGTTCACGTACATCAACCGGCGCCTGCCTCCGTGCGATCGCCCCTTCCATGTCGGCAACACCCAACCACCATTGACCCCTGCACCACAACACCCACCGTGCGACCGCCCCTTCAATGAGAGAGTGGAGAAATCTAGACCCGGCAAAAAGTGACCCGAACCCGAAACCCGAACCGAACTGACCTAACCCGAACAACGCAAAATGAACCATCCGGACATGACCCAGACCCGATCTGAACCCGACCCGATCTGAACCCGACCCGATCTGAAACTGACCCGAACCGAAATGACCCGAATAAAATGTAAACCGAACTGACCTGAACCAAACTGACCTAAACCGAACTGACCTGAGCTAAACTTGACTCGAAATAACCCGATCCGAAATGAACCGATCCAAAACGACATGAACTAATTCTGACCCGAAATAACCCGATCCGAAATGACCCGAAATCATCCATACTAAATCTTAAGAGTCGATATACTATTAACAAATGGAAATAACATATTGTATAGTTTAACAAATGGAAATAATATATTGTATAGTTTTAGTAGTTATAGAATTACATATTTTAACAAATGAAATATATCATAGTATTAGAATATGTTGTTAGAATGGAAATAAAATATTGTCCAATTTTATAAATAGAATATGGGTGATTAACACATGTATAATATTCTGATAAATAGAATATGGGTGATAAACCCTAAACCCTAAACCCTAAACATTAAACCCTAAATAGAATGGAAATAACATATTGTATAGTTTTATAAGTAGAATATGGGTGAAAGAAGACAACTTTAGGGCTCAATGAGACAATGACCCACACAATAAGAAAATAAAACAAATGAAAAAAAAGAGAGATGGAGTTTCGAACAACCGATCATTTACAACATTTCTAAACTCTACAGTCTACAACACCAAGTAGGGGTGAGCAAACGGATTATCCGATCCGATCCGAAATAGCGGATATCCAAATTTTTTGGGGGTCAAACTTAGCGATCCGTATCCGATCCTTTATTAACCGGATATCCGATAAGAAATATCCATTTGGATCGGATATCCGAGACCGGATATTTTGGATATCCAAATTATCCGTTTTAACATTCCTTTTCAAATTATATTATTAAAAATTAGAAAAGTTATGAATAAAAAAAAGATATAACTATCCAAATTATCCGGATTTTATCGGATCGGATCGGCCGGATCGACGGATCGGATATTTTTGTTCACCCCTACCACCAAGCAGAGTTGTATCCCTAAATCTTACATAATATATTTGATATATCGGGGGCCCCAATTATTTGGGGGCCCTGCTCCATCTAACCGGTTGAACCGGGTACTTAGCTGGATCTGACACTAATTAGCATAGTTAAATTGAGACGCGTGTTAATAAATATAGATATGTCTTGAATGTGTAAATAATATGTTATTCAATCTAATTAATGATTTATGATACAAGATAAGCTTGATAAGTTATTTTAACTGTATAAATAACATAAATATACAAAAATAAAATAACACTATTTAAAATTTTAAATAAAAGTCATGTGTACCGGACATACCGGTTGATTGGTTTTTTGTAAATAACACCCGAATCCGAATTGACCTAATCCGAAATGATCCGATTCGAAGCAATCCGAAAAGGACCCGAACCGAATTAGGCCCAAAACCGAACTAATCCGAAATATTACGACCCGAATCCGAACTAGACCCGAACCCGAACAACATCCGAACCCGAACCTGAACCAAACCGAACAAGACCCGAAATAACTGTTTGACCCCAACGAATCCGACCCGAACGACCCGATCCAAACTGATCCGAACAACCCGAATTGCCAGGTCTAGAGAAATCTAACAATCATAAGCCTTCAAATTATCCTGATGGACCAAATCTAAATATCAAGAAAATGTAATTTTGTAGACCGACAACAAAAGATAATTACAAACCTGACAGAAATCGTGGTCGGAAAAATTAAATGTTTGCTTTTACATGCTACGTCGACCTTCAAAACCATGACTTCACTTAAGACACTGCACGGTTTTTGTTAATTGATTGAACTCAATTATTGGACTCAATTATTAAGACACTTAAGACACTTAAGACAATTATTGTACTCATTTGATTGAACTCAATCTTACATGCATGTCATTTAATAAATCCATTTTGGTATGAAAAAATAAAGGTAAAAAATAAATAAATAAATGCTTATAAGTACCCTAAAATTTCTCTATTGGAGTGAAAAATCAAATGAGTACTTACGCTATGTACCATTGAAAAGATAAAAAAATATTTTAATAATAGTTAAGCACTACAAATAAGGAATTACCAATGTACATGCCCTTATCTCTGTTACATTCATTACAGTGTAGTAGTGTACTGGGTAATTGAGCAGAATATCAGATAGATCTGCGTTATAGTATCTTGTACTCCTCAAATAGAAGATGTGGTCCGACAATCATTAATATATATGCTAAGCCACGTGTTTTCTAAGTTTCAAGTCCTTTTCAAGAATACTTAATAGTTTGCTCGATATGTCCCAATCATGAAAATACATGATAAAGGGACTTAATTGATTGAACTCAATTATTGCCCAATCTCTCACTCACCATCTCTCTCTAAGACACCCACACGAAGGAGAGTCATTAATGATCACAACAACAACAACAAAATATACACAGGAAATCCTGCAAAAGCAGGATATGGGGTTCAGGACGGAAGCATTTCACACCTAGATGAAATGAGCCCAATACGACCCAAAGAACACAGACCGGACCACTTAACAAACTACTCCAAAAAATCTAAAACCAACAATCAACCAAAACTACTACTAAAGCTAAAAGAAATAGGAAAGAAAAAGAAATGAAGAATAAAGAACAAAAGGGTAAGCTATAAAAGCTATACATAAGCAACCCCACTAAGCGAGAAATTGGCGGCCAACAAAATAATACACGACTCCACTTGGCTCCACCAGCAAGCTGGCTAGTTATCTACCATGCTGATCTCCTCCCTCCAACTCTTCCTGCAATGTGCCGTCTCCTCTGAAATCCCTAATAGCCTGATATCCTGTCTTATGTTGTCCATCCAGCGCTTTTTCGGACGACCTCTATCTTTCCGGTAAGCCCCTAAATCCAAACGCTCGCATCTTCTAACTGTTGCGCCTGGGCTCCGCCTCTGGACATGGCCGAACCAACGCAGTCTTGCTTCCCGCAGTTTGTCTCCTATACTCGGCACCCCTAGCTTGCCTCTGATTTCTTCATTCCTAATCTTGTCCATCCTCGTGTGGCCACACATCCACCTAAGTATCTTCATCTCTGCGACTGCAAATTTCTACTCTTAAGCCTTAGTCGTCGGCCAACATTCCGCTCCATAAAGTCATTGATGATCATGTTGCTTATTTTTAGGGTTGAGCAAAGTTCCGTTCAAAATCGAAAATTTGAGTAAAACTGTTCGATTTTAGAAATTCCCAAATTTCAATCATCTTACCATCATACTAGCATGCGTTGAATCTATCGTTGTTCATAATACATCCAATGCTAGGGGGAGCCCTCGACAACCGCAATGATCTATGGGGAATCAAACCACCCTAATAGGGAGTTCGAGGGCAATCTTTAGCAACATCAGGGCTCCAAGGAACTTTAAATAGTGTACAAAAAATTTCATCTTGAAATGTTGCCTAATGGTATATAGGGTTTTCTTAGTCTCTGTAAGAACACTTAAAATACCTCATAATCAACCAAAATCAGTCTTCATGATGTCTTCATGATAATAAATTTTGTTTCTTTATCGTGAATGTACCTAACACAATGTTAGTGAACCACGTAAATATTTATGTCATTTTTTCTTTTTACCGTTCTAGTTTCAATCTTATTAGTTATTACAACACGCCACTCTGTATCAAGTCATATATGTTTGCAAGTTTAAGGAACTAGACCAAGTCACTCCATCATTATCCAAAGAACAAATGCATGGATGTAATAACATAAACCAATTGTCCGAACCTAGAACAGCTTACTCTGATATCATATTAAAACTCGTGGATCAATTGATATATGTCTGTATGTACAAGCATGCACAATATCCTAGTGAATAAGATGAGTAAACATATACTATAAGATTAACTAATCCACCATAAATAAAGAATTGCTCACAAATCTTATTCCAACAACCTATTGGATTGCCACCAACAAGTCCACAGGTCCCACACCTCCTGGTCGACCGAGTTGCATATGCGCACTTACTCACCTTCAATTCTTCTATATAAATGGGTCAAGTTTGCACATTGTAATCCACCCCACTCTCTCTATTATCTCGTTTGATCATCTCCAAGGTTATTCATTTTCATTACAATAAGTAGTTTGTTTGCAAAATGGGTTTGAAGGGAAAGTTGATTGCTGAATATGAGGCAAAGTCCTCTGGTGATCTCTTCCATGACCTCATGGTAAACAAACCTCATCACATCTCCAAAATCTCTCCTACTAATGTCCAAAGCTGTGAGCTTCACGAGGGCGAATTCGGAAAGAACGGCTCTATCATCTTCTGGAACTACACTGATAGTATGTACAAGTTGTTTGATCTGTTAGTAACTTAATTAATTCATGATCAGGTCCTATACAAGCTCAATCGTTTTATAAGCTATAAGTATATGCAGTATGAAACTAGGGTTTGTTTATGCAGCGTTTTCGTATTTAGATTTGTTTAACTTATTTGTTGTTTTAGAGTTTCCAGGTAATTAATTAGGAGTAAGTTATGAGTTTTATTATTAGCTATTTACTTATCTACTTGACCTCCTCTTTTTTTTGTTTGAGCACATACCTCCTCGTTTTTTTGCTTCTAAAGGATGACACATATTTATATTAAATAGATGATAAAATCAAGAAAAAAAAAGATATGGAGTCTAATTAATATTTTTCTTATACTAACGAATCGGTCATGACGCGATGTTTTTTTTTGCTATAGATGGAAAAGCAGCCGTCGCAAAGGAAATAGTGGAAAATATATGTATGGACGGGGCGAACAAGACATTAACCTTAAGGGTAATTGATGGGGATCTTCTCAAGAGTTACAAGACATTCTTAGTCCACCTCCATGTCAAGACTGGTGCCGGAAACACAAGCCTTATCAATTGGACTCTAGACTACGAAAAGCTTAATGAAGATGTGCCTCATCCCACGACCCTTCTTGAAATGATACTCAGTGCGAGCAAGGACATGGAGGAGCACCATCTCAAAGCCTAAACCTACAATTTGATATATCGTACCTATATGCATGAAACGGGCAACCTAATTAACACTCGGTATTGGTCGATCATTTACCTTGATCGATCAATATCTTGTCATAAATAAAGCACCGTTTTTCTGATTGAGATATGTTTGTAAGTTTGTTTGTGTTTGCTTGTTCTCGTTTCGGTATGTGTACTTTAATGTTCTATGTTAAATATGAGCAATTAATATTGTTGTGTACGTACTATGTAAGTCAATCGTGAAAAATAAAATATTATACCACATAATATCATCCTTAAGTATCATGTAATTTGCAACATCATCCTTATATAAGTTTCATCCTTAACGTTTGATTAAATGCCCGAAGGCAATGAGCGTGTACAAGCTAATTAACTGGTTTTGGTCGGTATTCATGGTTCATGACGTTGAGCCTACTCAACTACGTCCATGTCGCCACTTCAGGATTAGTGAATGAAATTGATATACTATAATAATACAACGAGCTTGAACGAAGCCCAAAATGTATGCAGGCGTCCAATCACCTTTTGAAATTCCAAATTTAAGCAAGCATTTTACATTAATTAATGTATGTGTTAGGATAATATGTACATTACAATAAGAAAATATCATAATATAAACAAGAATACAAATTGAAATGTTTTATTTAAAGCTCGTTGTATTATTTAATAATTATTAATGCTCGTTCAAGCTCGTTGTATTATTTAATGCGAGAAAACATAGGCTCACACAAAAAAATGATAAATTCACATAGTTAGAAAAATAAGATTTAGTTTTTTACTGTAAAAAATTCAAAAACACATAACACTTTTTTTTTGGTTGGAAACACATGATAACACTTTAATCGATCTTGATTAAACTTTAAAAAATCAAATTATCAATCTAAGGAAAAAAGTTTTTGGGTCAAATCAATCCAAGAAAAAATTCACATATAACGTAAGGTCTTCTTTTTAATTAATTTGGTAGAAATCATATATGGTTGATGACTTGTTATACTTTAATTCAAGTGGGGGCCTTGTTGAGCACCAAGACTAACTGGCATGGTGAAATCGCTTACAAATTCTTTATTACAATGAATGGCCTTGAATTCATCATTTAGTGCACACCGCAAATCCAAGACTATATATCATCATGCCAGTTACTATGTATACTTTGAACTCATGACCCGTGCTACACACGGGTTTAAAAATATTTTGAAGCTTTATTAATCAATTTTAATTGAAAAATTGCATAAAATTACATGAATGTGAAAAATGGACCAAAGTATGATGATATAAAATATAATAGATTATATTAAGTATAAAATAAGTAAATACTCCATAAGAAATAAATCAATTGAAAATATAATTCACTTGCGAGAGAAACACTCGTTATTTGCATCTAAATGCAATTAAGTACATATGAAAGATATAGAAAACTATAGAAAGCATATGAAAGATTAAAAAAGTATTGTTGGCTATTCAAAATATTTTTATATACATGAAAACTATACAGGTTTAAAGAAAAAATACCCATATTTTATAATTTAGGGTATAATTACATTTTGTGATTTTCGTTAAAAAAATACAAATATTTTATGATTTATGGTATTCACATATTTTGTTATTTACATGAAAAAAACACACGTTAAGAAGACATTCATATATACACATGATACAACAAATACCCACAGAACACGTTTAAAAAAATACACATATTTTATGATTTAGGGTATAAACATATGTTTTGATTTATGTTAAAAACAATTTATTGATTTATTTATATACTTGAATTATATATACAAATAATAGAACAAATACACACAAAACACATTTTAAAAATACACATATTTTATGATTTAGGGTATAAATATATTTTGTGATTTACGTTAAAAAAACACACATATTTTATGATTTATGGTATTCACATAAAAAATATTGCTAGAGAGGTTTGAACCCCAAACCTTTGGGTAATTAGAAGAAGACTCTACCACTATGCTATTGTGGTTTGTTTGATTATGAATGCATAGTGATAATTATATAGGGAAGATTGCAATGTACACTAAATGAAGCATTTAATGGGGACACCACCTAACTTTTATATATACTAGAAAGCTTGCCCGTCCGATGGACGGACAATTTCTTTTACCGTATTTTTCTAGAAGGTGAAAATTATAATCTTCGTCATAACACAACTTTGTTCTAATTAATAAACTATGTAAGTATTTTGTATTGAATTGTCCAAAAAATAGTAGATAAAATAAAATAAAAAAAATTATTTTATTTAATTTTATTAATTTCTTATGAGAATTATCTTGATAATATGGCTTTTCTATTACAATTAAGTTTTTTAGCCGAATGAACATGTGTAGGGATTACTCTTTGTAATTTTATAGACATTTTGGAGGAAATTTAAATCGAAAGCACATGGTTAGCTCTTTAGGCTTTACATTCTCGCTCAAAAAAAGAAAAAATGATAAGGCTTTGCATTCAAGTTACAATATTATAACATGATATATGTATGTAAAAAATAAGACATAGTAGCATGCATTCATAATCAATTACAAATAAAAAAGCAAAACAAAAAAAAGAAAAAATATAAAAACATGCATTTATTTGACAAGGAAAAGAAAATAAGAGTTGTAGAGATAGATAATTCACCCAAAACAAAAAAAAGAACAAAAAACAATTAGAGAAAAGTCATTAATGTGACAAGAGGGGGAGAATTTTAAGTGTTGTATAGATATAGATATGTTACAAAAAATGGTTGTGTTTTGATGGTTCGAAATAGGTTGCCGATTAGGAGTTGAAGTCGTCGACCTGAATTTGTTAAAAATGTGTTTATGCTTTGATGGTTCCAAACATGTTGGTGACGAAGTCATCGACCAGCTTGTATTTCTGGGCAGACACATGCAGAAATTCCATGAAAGGCAATGCCGCGTTTTTGGCTAAGGTAAACTCCATGTGTTGCTCCAGAAGTGTTATTAAGACAAGTTGAAGTGTGCAAAGAAGTAAAATCATCAAGCGATCAAAGAATATATTGAAGATGATTTTATTGTGTCCTAAGGAGCTATTTTAGGAAGGATTTTGTATGGATTGTGTACAATTCATTCCTTGTGCAAAAAGGATGAATTGGACATCAATCTTCAATTCTTAGTTCTCTATAAATAATTTCGTGGATTTATTGTATGAACTAAGAGAGCATGAGAGTGTTGGGTGTGCCTTGAATGTGGGATTCATTCATGGTGTTTATGTGAAGGACGTAGGATTCATTCTTGGTGGTTGAGTACGAGATGAGTTGTATTGAGTAAGGGTTGAGTACTTATATAGGCAGAGTGTTTGTAAGAGAGTGTGGGATTCACTTCTTGGAACATGAGATCTTTGTAAGCCCGAGAAATCAATATAACGAGTCGAAGTGCTTTTCTAAGTCCTTTCAAGTAAGAGCTTGAAAGACAAGTGGTTTTTCTCCTTGCAAGCACGTTGGCTACAAGGAGTTTTCACTCTAAATTATTATGTCAAATCTGGTATTTCATAAATCTTTCTTGTGTTTTATTCCACTGTGCATAAATATTAGTTGTTGACTCTGATCGCCGACATCGTAAATATCGCCGACTTTGAAGTACTAACTGATCCTACAATACCATACTTGATAGGTCGGCAAGCCAGACGATCATCTAGCCCAAATCACTCCATTATGGTCCAATTAAACATCCGACAGATGTTCAATCATGTCCACACAATCAAGAAAGAGAGCTAGACGGAAACCGACTCTTATGCCATTCTAAAGTCCAATAATAAACCAGGTAAGATATGTCTTACGTATACACATGCACATGCATGCAATAGGCTGGTGCATAAGCCATGTAATTCCCTTTTAAAATTAGGCCAAAATATTAGATACAATATGGTCATAGCTCAATTCTACAAATTAAGGTTCTTGCAATAAGATACGGAATAATAAGAGCCTACCAATTAGGATTGACTAAAATTGAAATTGAGGGTGACAATCTTACGGTGATTAACTCTACCAGATGTATCTGGAAATGCCACTGGGAAATTGATAAAATCATCTCAGATATCTTGGCCCTCATCTAAGGATTTGAGCATGTTAGGATTAAACATGTGGGTAGGGTCGATCTGTAATCATGTGACGGATAAAATTGCAAAATTAGGCCACGATCACCTTATTGAGCAGATTGCGAATCATCCAGAACTTATTGTTCTCATCTGAAAGGATGCTCTATGTTGATCTCCGTAGAGATCTGTTAAATCTTTGTGGCCCATATATGACGTGGGGGGTTCACACGTCGGTTCGTGCGCATATGCGCGGTAAGCCCAACACATAAGCACATGAGGTTCCACCCTAAAACCAATTGGTTGTTTAGGTTCGAAATCCCGATGTGGGATAAGATTAGTCTCAACACGCCCCCTCAAGTGCAACTGCCTGGCCCCGCAATATGCCAGTTGCACTTGACGTCTCGTGCCTTAAGGCCGGATAGCCAAATAGACCAGGAAGTCGGGACCCGGACCGAACAGGCTATGATACCATGTTAAATCTTTGTGGCCCATATACGACGTGGGGGGTTCACACGTCGGTTCGTGCGCATATGCGCGGTAAGTCCAACACATAAGCACATGAGATTCCACCTTAAAACCAATTGACAATAGAGGGAGTAGCCCATGTACTTATATGGTGGGTGATTTAGGTTCTAAATCCCGATGTAGGATAAGATTAGTCTCAACAAGATCTCTTAACCCTTACCTTTTTAAAAAAAAATCCATTTTAAAATCGATGGACACAAATCTTACTCCAACAAACTATTGGACTGCCACCAATAAGTCCATAAGTCCCACTTAATTGTCTCCCGATTGATCGAGTACTCACCTTCGATTAATTCTTCTATATAAACGGGCCAAATTTGCACATTGTATCCCCATCGTAGCTACTTACTTTTCGGTTGGGACGATATTAAGGACGCAAGTCATTAATATCTAAACCAATAATAATCGTCCCTTGTTTTGATAATGACAAACTCAAGGTATTTAATAAGTTGTCCAAGTGTTGATCTCAGGTAAGTCCAACGGACGCAAATGAGCGAAAAGGACAACAAGTGAAAGGCCGTCCCTAACTCTGTAGGGACGCACTTCATCAGACCTTCAAGCACTGAAAGTAATTGGTGAAGTCCATGCGCAGATGGGACGGCGTCCTCATCAAGAAGGGACGCGCGCCAAAATACGGATGAAGTTCAAATTCAAATCAAGGCCGCCCCAACATGATTACATCATACTCGGCCGTAGTCCTCAGAAGGAAGCTTCCCTTGTCTGGGCACGTGTAGACAATTCCAAAGATGTCGCTTTCCCAGCGATGGTCCCCTATCCACGCGGAGGCTTCCCAAGCGTCAACAGAGTTGACTTCCTCAAGAGGCTCATCGCACCGTTGATAGAAGATCAAGGATCCTGCAAAGCCTCAGAGGACGCTAGAGGACAAGAACCACTTTCGCTATAAATACCCCCCCCAAGGGTATGCATAACGGTGTGGACTTTTGAAGACTTTCTCTCAAGTTCTCCCAAAGCATTCAAGAACAAGAACGAAGATCAAGAAGATCAAGTGAGCTTGAAGCAAGAGAAAGAAAGTCCAACCACATCAAATCTAAAACAAACCACAAAATAGTTAGAATTGTAGTTTGTCTCTCTCAACGTACCGAGAGAGACGTGAGTGATAGCTTCCTTATAAGCTAAGAGAGTTAGGCTACCTGTTAGGTGGAAAGGAGTGTTACTAGTGAGACTAAGGACGGACGCTTAGCTCAGAGAAGTGTAACGACTCGCCTAAGTTGTAAGTACTCTCTCCTAATAAGATAAGGAACGGCTATTGAAAATCCTCCAAGCGGAGGTAGAGGTTTACCCATAAGACTAGTTGGTCTTAGTGGGGTTCCTCTATAAATACTCGTGTCCAATATCTCACTGCATTTCCTGTTAAGTCTAATTTCCGCTGCATATAAGGACGCCCTTAATCCAGTTAAGGACGCCTTCACTAACAGACTTACGATCCAACAGTTGGTATCAGAGCGGGCGCTCTAGATTAAGTTTGAGTTGCAGGAATCATGGAGATGGAACCCATAGGTATCTCAAGTGCAAAACCTCCTCGCCTCACCGATGGAAACTTCAATCGGTGGAAGACAAGGTTCGAATGCTTTGTGCGTAGTCAAAACTACCAGTGCTGGCTAGTGATCAAGAATGGTGACCTCGAAGTCCCTGCTGCAAAGAAGGACAAGGAAGCAGATTGGGGTCCTGAGGAGTTCAAGCTTATGGAAGCAAATGCAAAGGCCATCTGTTTCTTACAGACGTCCCTATGTGAAAGGGACGCCACCTGTGTGAGCAATCTCCCAACTGCTAAGCTTCAATGGGAAGCCCTGGAGAAGTATCATGTTGGGACGCCTGAGATGAAAGAAGATGTCCAACTGGAAGCAAAAAGGGATTTCTATAAATTCAAGATATTCCCAAATGAGACCATCACCGACTATTCCTTCCGTTTCGAGGCTCTTGTAACAAAGTTGAAACAGTTGGGTGTCAAAGAAACGGAAATCACTCAAAGGTCGAAGGTTCAAGTCCTAATAGATGGACTCACGGGACCATGGAACTTCGATAGGTTGACGTTCAAAGAGAATCAGGCCAACAAAGGACTATCCATGGAGGAAATCTATGGAAAACTCAAAGGGTACGAAGCAAGAAGAAACCAAGATTTGGCAGAGATGGGAAAGAGTTCTCCAAATGAGCTGGCGCTAACTCTCGCGGCTAGGACGCCAGAATATGAGCAATACTACCAGAGGCAAAGAGAGTTGAACTCTATGCTAGAAGCCAAAACTCAAGAGCACCAAGAGAATCTTCGTCTTCAGGCTTCAATAGAACGCAAGGGAAAGACGGAAGAACAAATTTTTGAGGAAGATGAGCTAGCATTGTTGCATAAAACTCTTCATGCATGGTACAAAAGAGGCAAAGTCCCAAGGATGAAGATGCCTTACAAAAAGGAAAATCGCAAGCCTTCAGAGGCAGAAATGAAAGAGATAGTGTGCTACAAATGCAACAGAAAGGGACATATGGCCAAGAAGTGTACCACAGGACTATCATCAAAGGAAATGAAGGAAAAGGCGCTGGTTGGTGCATTTGATGGCGCATGGGACGACCTTGACTCAAGTGATGAAGAGCCAGAAAATCAAGTGGCTTATATAGCTATGGAAGACGCCCCAGAGGACGTCTCTGAAACTGAGCAAGAGGTAACCCATGAATCCATGCTAAATTCTCTTGAAAAATGCTCAAAACCAAAGCTCATTAAGTTGATCACTCAAATCATGCAAGAAAGTTATGCCATGAAACAAAGTTTTGAGGAAATTGAATCTGAAAATATTATTGTGGAATGTGAAAATTGTAGTACCATGTCTTTTCAATTGGAGTCCTCTCAGGAAGAAGTCAAGTCCCTTAAAAGTCAGATTGTGTGCTTAACACTAGAAAACGCAAGTCTTAGGGACGAGGTCAAAGTTCTAGGAAAGAGTCCAATAACTGAAATTATGAATCCAATAGTCTTTGTTCCAGCCAGGAAAGGACTAGGGTATGAATCAGGATCAAAGAACTCTCTCCCAAGTGACTTTGAGGCCAGCAAGACGACTGAACTAGAGCTTGAGAGGGAAAAGACAAAAAATCTGGAAGAGCGCATAAGAGTTCTTGAGAGTGGTGAGAAAGGGAAAAAGGACTACTACACAAATTCTGTCAGTCACAAAATTTACAAGAATATTGCTAAGGGAAAAGGATCTAAGGTAGTGGACCCTGAGAAAATGAAAGAAAATAGAATTCAACGTCCTAACAAAAAGTACTATCTTGGAAACTACTATAGGACGTGCTGGCATTGTGGCAAAGGAGGTCACGACCAGTACGAGTGTCTTAAGCTGAAACAAGATCTTGAAAGTGGAAGAAAGGCTAGAAATGTTCATGAGAATGCCAAGTCTAACGTTGCTAATAGGACGCATGCTAGTATGTCAAATGCTAAAACTCGATCTCCTAGGACGCATGCTAGAAGATCAAATGATGTGAATGTTTGTGATCATTTGCCTATGAAGAAGTTTTACCCTTGTAACGAACCAGGTAGGGGCCACCTTGCCTGGGTCGCAAAGGACTAACTATTCTTTTCAGGTGGAAGTGAGGGGAAGCCCATGGATCATCGATAGTGGAGCTTCAAATCATATGACGGGAAGCCAGATCCATCTCACTTCTATCAAATCAAACGCCACGGGAGGAACTGTCTCGTTTGGCAATAAGGGCAAAGGAAAAATACAAGGGACGGGCACCGCAAAGTTAAATCAATCCATCAGTGCGTCCAAAGTCAGCCTTGTTGAAGGACTACGCTTCAATCTCCTCAGTGTTTCCCAAATATGTGATCAAGGTGAAAACCTAGTCACATTTGACTCTAAGGAGTGCCTGATCATCAACAAGAAAACAAATCAAATCATTCTCAAAGGGACGCGTGAAAACAATGTCTACGTCTTCAATCAAAGGTTCAAGCCTGCTTCCAAGTTGTGCTTATCTGTCTCTGCTGTGGACGCTGATCTCTGGCATCGACGTCTTGGACATGCGGGGCCGAGCACAATCTTCAAACTTCATCAAAAGGATCTTGTAAGAGGACTTCCCCGAATTAATCCTGAGCAAAATGAACAATGTGAAGCATGCATCAAAGGGAAGCAGACAAGATCGTCCTTTAAATCCAAAAATGAAGTGAGCACAAAGAAGCCATTGGAACTGCTTCACATGGATCTGTGTGGACCCATGCAAACCCAAAGCTATGGTGGAAAAAGGTACATGTATGTCATTGTTGATGATTTTTCCAGATTCACTTGGGTTCTCTTCTTGGTGTCAAAAGCAGATGCTTTCGGGATGTTCAAAATCTTCATCAACAAGTAGAAGTTGCACTTGGGACGAGCTTGAAAGCCCTAAGGTCAGATCATGGAACGGAGTTCAAAAACTCAGAGTTCCTTGACTTCTGTGACCAACAAGGAGTATCCCACAACTTCTCTTCTCCGCGTACTCCTCAGCAAAACGGTGTTGTTGAAAGAAAGAATAAGACGCTGGAAGACATGGCAAGGACGATGCTCTTGGCTAGCGGCGTTCCCAAACACTTCTGGGCAGAAGCCGTTGCCACCGCAACCTACATCGTCAATCGAGCTATGATTCGTCCTTTGCTCAAAAAGACGTCCTATGAGCTCTTAAATGGAAGAAAGCCAAACATTTCACACCTCAAAGTCTTTGGGTGTAAATGTTTCATTCACAACAACGGCAAAGACAACATTGGCAAATTTGATGCTAGGAGTGATGAAGGAATATTCCTTGGATACTCCCTCACAAGCAAAGCCTATAGAGTGTTCAACAAACGAACTCTTAAGCTTGAAGAAAGTATCCATGTGGTGTTCAAAGAAAATGCCTCTCACAAGAAAGAAGCAAGTAAGAAGGCACGTCGCTCCTGTCCAAGGGACGATGAGGAAGATGATGAGGAAGAACCAAGAGGCTCCTCCGACAAATATTACGTTCCTAGGAACGCCCCTGAATCTCGCGATGAGGTATCAATGGGAGTCCCTAGTGAACAACAAGAGCCTTCTCAAACTTGGTCGTTGAACCAAGTAGACGCCGGTGAGTCAAGTCAACAAGGAGAAAGGCATAGTGTAGATGCTCCAGCTGAGGGGGAACACACTGAGCCAACCAATGAAGATGACGGCTTTGACTCTGATGAGTCCGATTGGACGGACCCTAGGTGTACTCCTTCAAGAGACACTACGCATAGGGGATCCAACCTTTCAAGACTTCATTCCACAGATCAAATAATCTCAGATATGTCAAAAGGAGTTCAAACAAGATCTGCTGTGAATCAGTCCCTCAACGCCAACATAGCATTCTGTGCCTTCAACGCCTTCGTGTCCTTAGTTGAACCTAAGAACATAAAGGAAGCTCTCCAGGATGCTGATTGGATTCAAGCCATGCAAGAAGAACTCAATCAGTTTGAAAGGAACAAGGTGTGGACCCTCGTACCTCGTCCAAGAAACAAAAATATAATAGGGACGAGGTGGGTCTATAGGAACAAGCTTGATGAGAGTGGACGCGTATCAAGAAACAAAGCAAGGCTTGTGGCTCAAGGCTATAGGCAAGAGGAAGGGATCGACTATGATGAGACCTTCACTCCTGTTGCTAGAATTGAAGCCATTTGCCTCCTCATTGCCTACGCCGCTCACAAGGGATTCAAGCTTTTTCAAATGGACGTCAAGACGGCCTTCCTCAATGGCAAGCTTAAAGAAGAAGTGTACGTCGCTCAACCTCCGGGATTTGAGGACGCTGATCATCCTGATCATGTGTACTTCTTGGACAAGGCACTCTATGGACTCAAGCAAGCCCCTCGTGCATGGTACGATAGGTTTGCGTCCTTTCTCTTGTCCAACGGGTACACACGAGGTAACATCGATAAAACACTATTCCTTAAGAAAGTCCTTAAAGATGTTTTGATTGTCCAAGTCTATGTCGATGACATAGTCTTTGGAAGCACTAACATGAAACTTGTAGAGGAATTCAAGAATTTGATGAGTAGTGAGTTTGAGATGTCCCTCATAGGAGAACTCAACTTCTTCTTGGGACTCCAAATCACCCAACTCAAAGATGGGACGCGCATTCACCAACAGAAGTACATTCGTGAAATGCTTGAGAAGTATGGGATGAACTCTTCAAAATCCATTGATACTCCTATCTCCCCCAACACTCGCCTTTATGCTGATGAAGAAGGCAAGAGTGTAGATCAAAAGCTCTATAGAGGAATGATAGGGTCCTTGCTATACCTAACAGCAAGTCGTCCCGACATCATGTTCGCTGTATGCTTATGTGCTCGTTTCCAAGCAAATCCAAAGGAGTCCCACATGCAAGAGGTCAAGAGAATCTTCAGATACCTCAAGGGACGGGATGACCTATGCCTATGGTATCCTAGAAGGACGTCCTTAAACTTGGTAGCGTACTTTGACGCAGACTACGCTGGCCATGTAGTGGATAGGAAAAGCACATCAGGCATGGCACAGTTCCTTGGCTCGTGCCTTGTCTCTTGGGGATCCAAAAAGCAAAACTCCGTGGCACTCTCAACCGCGGAAGCTGAGTACGTTGCTGCTGCTTCGTGCTGCTCACAAGTCTTATGGATCAAGTACCAACTTGAAGATTATGGTACGTTCCTCAACACAGTCCCTATCTTGTGTGATAACACTAGTGCTATAAGTATTGCAAAGAATCCTGTTCACCATTCTAGGACAAAGCATATTCACATAAGACATCACTTTCTTCGTGATAATGTTGAACTTGGATTAATTAAAGTGGATCATGTTAGGACTGAGGACCAAGTGGCCGATATTTTCACAAAAGCACTTGATAGACGTCCCTTCGAGCACCTCAGGTTGCTCTTAGGGATGATAACTTTTAAATAATCAAGTCCCGTTCTATTATTCCCTCTATGATTGGCTATGTCTTGTTGAGAACTTGTTTTTTAAAGTGTGTCATGCATTGAAGTCATCTTCAAAGGACGCTAGTCTAAGACATATGTTTTGCCTATGTTTTTGAACAAAATTCATCTCGCTTTTCATCTCAAGAGTCTCCCTGATCACACTACCCTCATTACAAGCCGAAATGATGGGAACTCTCAGCTTTCCCAAGCCGAGAATCTTGCAAACGCGTCCTATGAGCGTTCTTTGATTTCTTTACGGGACGTACTTGCTTGATTTTCAGAAACGGTTCTAAGTGATCAAAGGGACGCATGTCAAGAGCTGAGAAATGTCCATACAGAGTTCTAAGTTCAGAGTTTGAGATCAGTGGTTGGAACGCCGTGGTTCAGTTCAGAGTAGTGAAGTGTTGTGTGTTGAAAGGACGCCAGGTCAGAGTCCTTTGCAGTTGTGAGAAGTTTGAATTTTGAAAATGGGAAGGTGAACCGTCTTAGAGAAGATTCAGCGAAGATCTCGGGATATGCGCAAACAGTGCCCAACAGCTGTGTTTCTTAACAAAGAAGAAATCCACGTGTGGGAAGGCGGGTGGAGGAAACCAAGTGTAAAGACCCTGTTACCCCTGCCCATCCAACTTCGTCTTCTTCCTATAAATACCCACCTGTGCTTTCCGAAACACCTTCTTCGCTCCTCTGCTGTTTACACAATTTTAGCAAAGCTCTCAAATCTTCAAACCCAAATCCCGAAATCACTTTCTCAACCCTAATCCTTCTCTATAAAATGGCCAACACGAGAGCTTCAAAGAACCCTTCTCCCTCCTCGGCGGCGAAAAACCCTAGCTCCTCGAAGTCTCCTCCGGTGAAAGGCCGGTCACTGATGGACTCGAGAGGGCGACCTGCTGGGCGCCAAGAACCCCCTCGCCACCATTCCTCTTCTCAAACCACCCAACACCGCCACTCCACCACCCTTCCCCAGTCACAACGCTCCCAACCTCCCCCGCAAAAACCCCAGTCTTCCCGATCTCAATCCAAATCTGCTCAAAAACGCTTCAAATTCCTTGAGAAACCCTTCAAACCTGAGCCAGAGCCAAAAAACCCCTCAAAAGGCTCCGTTTTTAGACTCCCGGCCCAACCCAAACGCCGTCCTCCACTTGACCCCCTCGTCGAGGACTGGCTTGAAAGGGAACCTAAAACCCTCGCCAACATCTGCCATAGGGCGTCCATCCAGGACTACCCTCCCAAAATCCAAAGGCTTATGCATTACTTCATGATGACATACGTCAGGCCACGCCTTCAAGAGACCAACCATCAAAACCCTCCTTTCATGGGCCCGGCAATCATCTCCGAGATGTTTAAAGGGACGGTCGACGAGCTCGCCAAACTCCTCCCAGATATCATGGAGTTTTTAGTAGCTCCTGCGGGCTCCGTCCCTTCTCAGAAAAGAAAAAGGCCGTCCTCTCCCCCTTCCTCTCAACAGCTCCAAATAAAAGGCCCTTCCTCCTCACCACCAAAACCAATCCCTTCCTCCCCTCCTCCCGCCCCAAAGTGACGCCTGAAGACGTCCGCTGAGCTCAAGGGCGTTACAGAACAACAAATGGCAGCCATACGTCTCTCCAAGCTCCAAATAGAAAAAGAGGAGAAGGCCAGACAGGAGTAGGCAGAAAAGGACGCCATTGCTGCGGCGATCCAACAGAGCCTACAGGAAGTCCCACGACTCCCTCCTCCTCCACCAAGGGTAGAGGACGCTACTCCTGCCTCTGTCGCTGCTGTGGACCCGCTGGATGCGGAAATAGAGGCGGACCTAGCAAAGTCGATACCGAAGGTCACAAAGGACGCTCCTCAAGTACAGGTCCCGGCCAAGGACGTTGTACCAAAAGTTATCACTCTTGAGGACTCCCCTGCTAAGCCACCGCCTCCTCCCCCTGCTCCGCTCAAAGTCAAGCCCATTTCCATGGCTCCACCCAGCTCTTCCTCTGCTCCCACCAAAGCCAAGATAAGCACTCCTTCTCCCTCTCCTCCCAGAGCTTCAACTCCCCCTCCTCCTCCGCCCGCTCAGGCCGTCGAGGAATCTGCTCAAGTCCAAGGGACGCCTCCTTCAACCGTCCCTACAGAGTCCTTGGCAAGGACTCTAGCTGTGGACGCGCCTCCTCTAGCACAGGCGTCCGCGGCTGAGGACACCGAAATGGTCGAGTCCCATGAACAAAGGGACGAGGCCTCTGATGAAGAGGATGCCCCTCTCCAGGACGAAGAGCCTGAGGATGAGGAGGGAGACGGAGACGAAGAAGACGCCGGTGATGAAGTAATAGTGAGCAACGGCAGTAAGCAGAAACGCATGAAGAAGATTCTGTCGCCGCTCCTCTTCACCACCCAATTCCTGGAAGAGAACCAGCGCCACGAGTTCTTGGAACTGCTTGAGTTCCAGGGATGGACGCACTTAGGCGCTGAGGCCGCGGAAGTTGACCCCGATCAGGTTCTCCGTTTCTACTCCAAATTTGAAATATCAGAAGTAAACGGGAAGCCTCAGGGGACGTTCGAGATTGACGGGGACGAATACTTAATTGCTGAGGGTACCGTCCGCCGAATGCTAGGCCTGCGTCCTTCTCCGCCAAATGCTCTGCACGACCTTCCCAACAAAAATTTTGGTCGTTTCTCCCAGGAAGAGATCTTCAACAGAATTTTCAACGGGAGACAGCCAGCGGCTAAGGACAGGGTCGCCCATTGCCTCTCCAAGACGGGCGTCCTTGCGCATCACTTCATTGTGCACATTGTCGTCCCCCGCCAAGAAAAGAAGTCGATCGTCCAGATCACAGATAGTATCTTACTGGACGCCTTCTTGGAACGCAAGCCAATCAACTTGCCGCGGGTAATCTTGGAACACATGGGCAAGTGCACAGGCGGTCGCCATTCTCTTCCCTTCCCAGGCCTGGTCAAGCAGATAATGCAGCAACAAGGCCTCTACGTCCCCAAAACAGAACAGACTTTCGGGATCCACTGGGACGTTAGGCAAATCACCCTCCCTCCAGTTGGCAAATTGAGGTGTGATGAGCCTCTTCCTTCAGTAAAGCGGCAACTGGCCAAGGAGAAAAAGGAAGCTGAACGCCAAGCTAGAGCCGCCGCTGCTGCTGCTAAAAGTGCTCAAGGTGATCAAGAGACTGAAAATCTTCAAGTAGTTGGGACGCCAGTTGATGAAGCTGCAGATGAAGAGGACGAGCTCGATGGTATGAGCGTCCCTGATGAGGCTGAGAAGCATTCAACGAAGTATCTGATGGGCATGATGATCGAGAACCAGTGCATGATGATTGATCTAATTCAGCAGGTTCACGACACTCTCCACACCCATACAGAACTCATTGAACGCAACAATGAGCTCGTTGCGCTGAACAACTATCTTCAGGAGCAACACCTCAAGGCACTTGGCAAGCGTCCCAAGAAATGATCACTCCACGCCCTTAACCCAGTTAAGGACGCCTTCACTAACAGACTTACGATCCAACACTTTCTCTATTATCTTGTTACATATTATTCTCGAAGGCAATTCATTTTTTGTTTAGGAAAGTAATTCGTTTGCAAAATGGGTTTGAAAGGGAAACTGATCGCTGAATTTGAGGCAAGGTCATCCGGAGACCTCTTCCATGAACTCGTTGCAAACAAGCCTCATCACATCTCCGAAGTTTCTCCTGCCCATATCCAAGGTTGCGAGCTTCATGAGGGCGAATTCGGAAAGAATGGCTCTATCATGGTCTGGAACTACACTATGAGTACGTTCAAATCGATCATTTGTTTTTAACTTAATTCATGATCTTATATATCGATCACTTTATTAACTTAATTCATATGTGATCATGTATGTTGCGATGTTTGTCCCGATACAGATGGAAAAGCAATCGTCTCCAAGAAAGTAATGGAAAATATAAGTATGGACGGGGCGAACAAGACATTAACCTTGACGGAAATTGAAGGAGATCTACTGAAGAGTTACAAGACATTCTCCCTCCACCTCAATGTCAAGGCTGAACCCGGAAACGTTGAGCTTATCAAATGGACAATAGACTACGAAAAGCTTCATGAAGATGTGCCTCATCCCACAGCCTATCTTGAAATGGTACTCAATGCGAGCAAAGACGTCGAGGAACACATCCTCAAAGCCTAAATCTACCATTTGATCGATCAGAAGTATATGCATGAAATGGGCCGGCAACTTAATCAATTAAGACTTAGTACTGGTCATTTAAATGTAAATAACTCGGTTAATATCTTGTCATAAATAAAGCATCGCTTCTAGGATATATGTTTGTGATCGAGTTTGTTTGTGTCCTTTTTCTATGCATGCGTTGATGTGTTGTGTACTATCATACTACATATATGCAAGGGAGAAGAATAAACTTTACTGTGTCGTCTATGTACTTTGGGATTTGAACTAATAGTGAGGATTTGGCATCCTTATATGGACGTACATCAGTACATGGGTATACGTTCAATTTTAGATTCTTTATTTCGTTAAGTAATAATGGGTAGCTTATTTTGAGTAAGAAGATCAATTGATTCGTAGATTGAGTGAGTGACTATTACTTTAGGTGTATTTCTTTCGTGAGTACAAAGTGACAATTGTATATTTTTTCTAATATGTTTAGAGATAGTCTTTTAATTTTAGGAAAAATAACCTCAAAAAGTATCAAGTATATATCATTTTTCAACCACTAATAATACCAACTTTGAAAATCACAAAACACTATACAAACTATCACTTCATTAACCAAAAACAATACATAAACCTTTTCCGATAACTTTTGTCGGTAGACTCGATGACCTGGCACACCGGTGAATGACATGTCCGCAAAGATTTAACACCTCATCTACTATGTAAAATTAAATCGAAATTTTTGACAAAAATAAAATCAAATAAAGTTGAATTTAGCAAACCCCCAAATACTAATTTGTAACATCAACCCCTAAGTTTCTTGCCGCCGCCAACACTCAGATTCAATTTTTCAATAATTTGGATTATTCTCCATAGTTTTTTTGGTCGAAATTATTCTCCATAGTTTAGATCTGTTGAATGACACCCCATTGGTGTTAGAGACTCCACTGCCTCCAACTTCTTTTTGCTATTGACTGCCAAACTCTACGTCTCATTCCCCATTGTTTACCTAGTTCTTTCTATTCGACATTTGCACCATCAATGAGATTATTTAAAGCATAGAATATGTTGAAAGCATGTGTTAGTTGATTAATTTGGGTTTGTTTGGAGATTTTCGAATTCTCTATACAAAGTCGTAATTTCTTCGGCAATTCTTTCTCTTCTTGTCCTCTCAATTCTTTTGTACTTCTTGATCTTGACTTACCCGCTCCATCGATCCCGATAGATTGTATACCGACGACAAACGACCGCTAAAAGAAATCCTAATCTTAGGATTTTTTTAAACATACACTATCTACCTCAGTGGGTTGATGATGGAGCCTAGATGAAGACGAAGAAGACGAACAGGCCAAATCGAAACAAGTTAATTAGATTTTCATTTTGATTATAGATTTACTTATTAATTATAATATGACATGTCTTTCGTAAAAAAAAATGACATGTAATTATTATATAAAAAGTAGGGTGAGATATTATTAATTTATTTTCCATGTCATATTATTTGAGTCTTTTTTTCTTAATTTTATGAAAGTTTAACAGCTTAATTAATAATTAAAACAAACAGTTTAATCCTCTCAAAAAATTAGAACATTAAGCTTAGAAATCATGCTCGGAAAAATTAATAGTGTACGAAATGAAATGTCAGGATCTTGTAGGAATGATGTTAAACGTATAAATAAATTAAAATGAATAAAAATTTAAATTTCAAAATGAATATTCTACTTTTGTTTTCTTTTAAATGAATAGAAATAACAATTTTTTTCCCAAATAAATGCACTTATCTTAGAGTAGGTTTGAGGTTGAGACACAAATTCATGGATATATGAAGACAACGAGCCCACAGGCCACAGTGCCACTGCCCACTCAACTACCTCCTTATCCTTATCGTTGGTGAGGTGTGGGAAATTAATTGGGTTGGCTCATCTCAACAACAACAATAATACCCAGTGTAATTCTAAGGGGATTTACACTGGGTATTATTATCAATCCTTCCTCCGTATTCTGTTGAAATTAATTGGGTTGGCTAGCTCATCTTGATAATTGTAATCTGTTGAAATTTAATTGTCAATTTTTCCTCCGTTAAGTAATACTCCCTCCGTTCAAAAATATTTATTTTTTAAGCCTGATTCTCTTGTTCAATAGTATTTGTCATTTAACATATTTTACCACAAATTTTCCGATATTATCCCCATTGATTAAAAACAATTACATAAATATATACTACAAGGAAAAAGATCTTCAAAAAATTTGAGGATAGTTTAGGAAAATCATATAGTTCCTTAATTTTAGAGAAAAATCCTAAACCGACAGATATTTTTGAACGGAGGTAGTACGTACTTTTCATTATGGTTTGATTGAGTTGTTAAGAAATACGTATTTATCATTCTAGATATATTAACACAGGTTTTTCAATATTATCCTCGCTAATTTAAAAGAATTGCCTCAATCTATAATAGAAAATAAAAGATGTTCATAGCTTTGAGAGTATTTAAGTCACTTGACTTCTTAATTTTTAAGATAAACCCTAAATTAACATGTATTTCTTAACGGGTAGAGTATTCATATGTAAGTTATTTGCGAGTCATGAAAATGTATGTTTTATATGAATTATAACCCGTGTTTATATCTGTAGTTTGTGCCGTGTGGAGGAAGAAACTGAATTACATCTTTGGTTTAATTGCAATTTTGTGATTCATGTTGCTAATTTGGTGTTAAGTTGGATTGACATTAGTTATAGATTTTCTAGCATCCTAGAGTGGTGGAACTGGTTCCTGGCTAGTAGGAGTAGGAAGGGGAATATCTTTCGTACTAATCTAGCTCCTTGCTATTCTGGCCATCCTTTACTTCACTTGGAAAGAGAGGAATGACTGCATCTTTAGAGCTAATCAGCCTAATGTGAGAAGTTGTGCTCAAAGTATTATTGAAGTCTGCAAGATCAGGATAATTACTAAGCTCAGGCTGGATGGTAGAAGAGGTGATGCTATGAGGAGAAGACTGCACTTGTAGTGTGTTTCTAGTGGTCTGGGTGAGCGTGGGCTGAGTGTGTTCTAAGTCCCTCTCTCTGCCTATTGCTGAGAGTTAACCTTGGTTAACTTGAGGACGCATGGGTGGGTTTGACCTACATTGTTGCATCGTGATCCTATAATCTCTCTTGTGCTTTTTGGCATTGTTTTGAGCGTGTGATAGGGTCCTTGCAGGGTGCTCGGACTTAGTTCTTTCTTTGCTTTTTTGGTGAGTGTTTGGTGTGGGTTTCGGGTAGTATATTGTGTAAGGGTGCCCCTCTCTCTGCCTTAGGTGGAATGGTGTGTGCTGAAGCAACTCCATAAGGACACTTAAAGGCGGTTTTATTTCTCACTTAGGCATCGTGGTGCCTTTGGGATTGAGTGGTTCTACCATGTGTGATAGCAAACAAGATGATGAAGATCCACGAGATGTTGAAGAGATGATGACGGCTCCAATTCAAGGTCCAATGACGAGAAGCCGAGCTAAGAAGATCATCCAAGGAACCTCCATTGCACTCAAGTGTCTCTATTCAAGAATGGAAGAGCCTAGGAAGACGAAGTGGGTCACTTACTTGCAAGGAACCTAAGACGAGCAGCCTAGAGAAGGAAGGTCCTCTCAGGACCGACCCCCCCAGGGGGTCGAGCACGACCCACATAGGGTCGAGCACGACCCATATGGGTCGGTCACGACCCTCCCAGGGTCGATCCTGAGAACTATCGCAATTGCGTCCGCGGTTTCCTTGCATCCCAAGCTGTTTCCTTTTATTGTTATCAAACTATTTCCATATTTTGGTTTTCTAGATTTGCAATTATTATTATAGGATATTATTTATATCTTATGATAATAATTTAGGGTTTCTTTTTCTATGATAGAATAAATACTCTAGTTTTTCCTTTTATTTGTTGACCTGCGTACATTGAGATTCAGTTGGTTTTATGCAAGCATTGCTTTGGTTTGATCAAGTGTGTTCTTGTGAGTCTATTGATTGTGGTTACGATACGAGTCGTTCGAGACTTATACTTGGTGCAAGGTCTAGATCCGTTTCCGTTCGCGATTGTGTGACGTCAAGGACCCCCTTTGTCATACATCAAGTGGTATCACGAGTCATCCGACCTTGAGTTACATCGAGTTAAGTCTTATAATTCTCGTTCTTATTTCGCAATTGTGATTTTGGCTCAATCCTCCACTAGTTCGCCCTAGGTTTCGCTTTTCGTTCGCATAGGGAATACCAAACACGACTTGCGTGCCCTACCTTGCGACGCAAGCAATTGCGTTGTGCCGAGTAACCAGCCCAGCCGTGCCCGTAGTACGTCCTTGTTCGAAATTTTGAAACCCTAGGCAACCTACCAAATAGGATTAAACCAACCTTAGAGATTTTTGTTTGATTGATTGGATTTAAGTCAAATTAAACCAATTTCTTGCATATTGTTTGCTTTAGAAAGTTCCTCATAGTAGAAGTTGATTATGTCTTGCATGATTATGTGTTACTTGATGGCTACAAAGGTTGAAATTTGCATCATGTCTTGTTCTTATTTCTAAGCTCCTAGTAGTTTCATTGGTAGCATAAATCACTCTTTATTAAGGCTAGTAGCTGAACAATTGTAGTTTGCATCATTCTTGCATTACTTCAACACAAGTTAGTAACTTGTGTATAAAATAAAAAAAAACGAAGGTGATCTAACCTACTAGTAGAGCGCATTCAAAAAAAAAAGGAAATTCCATTACATTGTTGCACTTTGATTCCTTTGTTTAGGCTTGTAGTTGCATATCATAATAGTATACTCACTTTGAAGGAATTCGATTCTCTTGTGAACAATTGCATTGTGTTTAATTGCATTTCAATTGTCTTACTTGAAATCTCTTTGCTTTTTCCCACCTTTAGTTGAAAGCTTGCTTAGTTACCTAATTGAACTAAATTCTCAATTGTGATTGAGCAAGAACAAGTTTTGACTTGATAAGGTGTAGCTTTAGAAATCGTTGAATACTTTACTTGTTCGGTGTTGTTTGCTACTTCAGGATGTCGGATAGTGAAGAGACCAAGAAGTCCACCGCGGATTCGGGCGGGGACAAGATCTCGTCTAGCCACATTGCAAGAATTGTGGAAGACGCTTTGACGCTGAGGTACCCACAAATTACGGCGGTAACTTTGGAGGCAACCAAACCGGAATTTGACTCCATCAAATCTCGGATTGGTGAGATGAATGACCAAATGTCCACATTGACCGACATGATGATGGGGGTACAAGCTACTCTACGAACATTGGCGGGTACGAGTGCGTCTAAGGAACCGACGAACGAGTCGACGGGCCAAATCAACCCCATTTTCCAATTGAAATTGGGTGATATCTCTCTAAACTCTTCATCAATTCCTTTGGTTACTAGTTCAGTTTGTGTGCCTATGACTTCTTTGCCTTTGCAGCCTTATTCTACACTGATAGCATCCAACAAAGGCAAGAACTTGGCGGACGGGTATGAAGGTGTGAGCAATCCTAGCTTGAAGGTGCAAATTGGTTCGACGCCTTACCCAGACGAGGCGCATCAATCCAAGTATGGTTATACTCCATTGTCACAGCCCGGTCACTTAAGGATCGGCTCCATGAAGGGTCAATACAACTCCAAGGCGACCTACAAACCAACCAACATGCGCGCCGAGGGAGGCTCATGGGACGATTTGCCCACCACTTGGCAAACGACCTATGTGCCTAACACGTCGCTTCAAGGTGTTATGGGAAGCAATTTCTATGGATAAGTAGAGAGACCCGAAGACATGCCGCTACCTTGCTTTGTGGGAGAGAACGCCATCCACCACAACAATCACCAAGGCGCACTCCCACAAGCACCGAGGCGTGATGTCAAGATCAAAGTAGAGCACTTCGACAGTGAACTTGATCCAGAGAAGTACTTGGAGTGGGAGCGAGACACCCACCATGTGCTTGAGCATCTTGGCTACAATGAGACGGAAAAGGTGGAGGTGGTGTCCCTTCATCTAAGGGGTTCCGCTAGAGCTTGGTGGTACCGCCAAAAAGACGAACGACAAAGGAGAGGATGGCCAAGAATCGAGACGTGGAATCAGCTCAAGTACTTGATGAAGAAGAGATATGTACCCGAGAAACACATCGAGAAAATGAGGTTGCGTGTGGCCATGTGCAAGCAAGGGCCTCACACGCCCATTCAATTTTTCAATGAGCTTGAAAGTGTGAGTTTTAAGGCGGGGATTCATCACACTCAACAATCCTTTAGAACTCAATTTTTGGCCGGATTGAATCAAGAAGTGAGGGATGGCGTGGAGTGCCTACAAATTGAGGACCCAACAAGGCTAGTGAATGCGGCCCAACTCTTCTACAGTCAGATTCAAAGGAAGAAGAAACAAGCATGGGGTTCGAATCCTCAAAAAAGGTACACACCTAATCCTAGTTCCAATCCCAAAACTTTTTCTTCTAATCCTTCTTTCCAGCCTCGGGGAGCCACAAACTCAACCAAAAATGAGGCAAATGTGTCTAGGAAACCGACCGTTGGCAACTCTAAAAGCCAACGCCCAAGTGAGGTGAAGTGTTTCAAATGCCAAGGAAGAGGCCACATCGCTCGGGATTGCACCAACTCCAAAGCGGTGTGCTACACCACTCAAGGCTATGTCACCGATGATGAGGATGCCGAGGAGGAGGTAGTGCCAACTCAAGTGGAGGAGGAGCAAACTCATGGCGAGTCTTATGAGGAGGAATTCGTCCAACCCGAAATGGAACAAGCCTATGCTTATGTCAATCAAAAGGACATCCTCACCCTTCAAGAAGCCCCTAGAACCGACCAAAGAGAGACCATTTTCCATACTAATGTGTACGGTACGCAATCAATGCATTAACATGATTATTGATAGCGGTAGTAGTTGCAACTTGATTAATGCTAGAGTGGTTCATGACTTGCAACTTCCTACTAAATTGCGTACTCTACAATATGGTTTAAATGGAATCAATTCGGGTGCTTCTCAACTCATTACTCATACATGTGATGTGCATATTACCATTGGCTCTTATAAGGATGTAATTACATGTGATGTCTCTCAAATGGAGTGCACTCATATTCTCTTAGGTAGACCATGGTTGTTTGATAAGAAAGTGATATATGATGGATACCTTAATACCTATGCTTTTAACCATCTTGGGAGGAGATTCACTCTTCTACCCCTATCTCCCCATGAAGTTTTACAGGATCAAGTGAGGCAAAATCAAGCACGAGCCATTGATGAGGCTAGGCGTGCCTTCAAAAACAGGGAGAAAGAGGATGGTTTAGTGGAGGAGCGTCGAGGGAAGTCGTCGGGTGCCCCCAAAGCTTCAAATGTTCTAAAGGAGTCCCGAGAGAATGTCAAGAAACCAGGACCACAGGGGAAAGTAGAGCACCGAGCTCTCACACTAGGCACGACGCCGAGAGTGCAAAATGGAAGGAGGGTCGCACACGACCGCGTGGAGGTCGACCTCGACCAACAGGCCAAATCGGCCCTCTCAGGACCGACCCAGAAGGGGGTCGATCTCGACCTACGGGCAAAAAAGGTCCTCAGGACCGACCCAGAGGGGGTCGAGCACGACCCACATAGGGTCGAGCACGACCCATATGCCAAATTGGCCTTCTCAGGACCGACCCACAAGAAGGTCGTGCACGTCCCTGCAGCGATGCGTCATTGTTACGTGTTGCTTCAAAGGGAGGTTTGCACACTTGAGCAACACCCCGAGGAGGTTCCGAAGTGTGTGCAAGACGTCATAAAGGAGTACACGGATATCATGCCCGAAGAACTCCCCAAAGGATTACCACCAATCAGGGGAATTGAGCACCAAATTGACTTTGTCCCGGGAGCTTCGTTACCTAACCGAGCGGCTTATAGAGCAAGTCCCGAAGAGACAAAGGAGCTTCAAAGGCAGGTGCAAGAGCTTATGGACAAAGGCTATGTGCAAGAATCAATTAGCCCTTGTGCCGTGCCCGTCATCCTGGTGCCCAAGAAGGATGGAACTTGGCGGATGTGCGTAAATTGCCGGGCCATCAACCAAATAACGGTAAAATATCGTCATCCCATTCCTCGTTTAGATGATATGCTTGACGAATTGTACGGTGCTTGTTTCTTTTCAAAAATTGATTTAAGAAGTGGGTATCATCAAATTCGTATGAAAGAGGGGGATGAATGGAAAACAGCTTTTAAAACTAAGTATGGACTTTATGAATGGTTAGTTATGCCTTTTGGTCTTTCTAATGCTCCTAGTACATTCATGAGGCTAATGAACCATGTTTTGAGAAAATACGTAGGGAAATTTGTTGTTGTCTTCTTTGATGATATTTTAGTGTTTAGTAGATCTCTAGATGAGCATGTAGGACATTTGAGGGCTGTGTTTGAGTGTTTACGAGTTGAGCACTTGTATGTTAACTTTAAAAAATGTTCTTTTTGCTCGGAGTCTACTCTTTTCCTTGGTTTTGTGCTTTCCAGGAGAGGACTACAAGTGGATGACACAAAGGTGAAAGCAATCAGGGAATGGCCCCAGCCGACTACTCCAACAATGGTGCGTTCATTCTTGGGATTAGCCGGGTTCTATCGACGTTTTGTGAGAGGATTCAGCGTCATAGCAGCCCCGTTGCATGAGTTGACCAAGAAGAATGCTTCGTTCACATGGAGTGATGCCCACGAGGATGCTTTCCAAAGCTTGAAAGAGAGCCTCACCAACGCCCCTCTTCTTCAACTTCCCGATTTTACAAAGACATTTGAATTGGAGGTTGACGCATTGGGCCATGGGATTGGAGGTGTTCTAACTCAAGGTGGCAAACCTGTGACATATTTTAGTGAGAAGCTAAGTGGTGCGGAGTTGAACTATCCCACTTATGACAAAGAATTGTATGCTCTGATTCGGTGCTTGAAGACATGGCAACATTATCTTTGGCCTAAGGAGTTTGTTATACACTCGGACCACGAAGCTCACAAGTACTTGAAGAGCCAAGCTCGGCTCAATAGGAGACATGCACGATGGGTGGAGTTCATGGAGACTTTCCCATATGTGGTGAAGTACAAGAAGGGCAAGGACAACATCATCGCCGACGCCCTATCTAGGAGGTATGTACTCCTATCTTCTCTTGATGCAAAAATCCTTGGTTTTGCTTTGATTAAGGAACTTTATGCTAGTGATCCTTTCTTTGGTGACATTTATGATCATTGCATGACTAAGGGCCTGACTCGGCTAAAGTTGTCGTGCCAAGATCAAAGATAAATAACCCAAACAAACAAACTAAGTATAGCAAGTAAGTAAGGGGTCGAACCCAAGAGAACAAAGGCTTCTAGTATTAATACAATCATAACTATATACTAAAGCGGAGGTTATAAATAATATTTAGCCCGACAAATGTCACCTTCTCATTGGACCGCGTCACCCATCTTTATTAAAATAATTCAATTTGTTTAATTAGTTGAAATTTCATTGTAGATCCCACGTTAGATTTCTTCTTATCTATTGATTTCCATTTTAATTATTTTCTTAAAAAAAATCTAAATATACTAAAGCAATTATCAAGAGATTGTTTTCCTTTATTGTGCATAGTAATTCATGAATTGCTTGACATAAAGCAATTAAGATTGTAAATAAAATATGCTATGTATGCTATTGTTAAATCTATGACATGTATAACCAAAAGCTACTATGTATGCTACGTATGAATTGCTTGAGATATATATATAATTTATGGTGCATAGTTAAATTAAAAAGTTATTATTATCAAGAGATTTTTTTTCTTTAGGGTGCATAGTAATTCATGAATTGTTTGACATAAAGCAATTAAGATTGTAAATAACGTATGCAACGTATAATATAGTCTAGTCTATGATATATATAACCAAAAACTACTACATATGTTACGTATGCATTGCTTAACATATATAAGTTATGGTGCATAGTTAAATCAATAAATTATTTATCCAAATCTACTATGTATTTATCCAAATCTATGCATAGAATAAGTTTATAATATAATCAACATTCTTAAGACAAATCTAGCCAAATCTTTAAAAAAACCTATCTAATATATTATGTATTTTATCCTTTCCTTTAAATAACCTATAATCTATTCTATGTAATATGAATAATTAAGTGGATTATTATCGTAAATATATACTAAAGTGAAGAACTTTTTGATAAAAACAAGTATTCGGTCCTTATATGACAACATTATAATACTACAAATCTTTGTTCGATTAAAAAAATATTATAACATAAATAATGTATCATTAAAATAAATCCAAAAAAAAGTATATACAATAATACAAGATTTTAGATCAAACTAACCTTTTAAATAACTTTATATGAAATTTAAGCAAGTTTTTAGTTAAATCAAATCGTGCCTTCAAGGCACGGGAACTTATACTAGTTATCAACCAAAGATAAGGGGGATTTAGGAGAAAAGATCTAAACTAAAATAACCTAAGAAACAAAGAACAAACAAACAAACATGCAAATATGGGAAACAAGTGATATGGAAACAAGTTCATTCAAAAGATCCACTCATGATATAATCCCTCGATCATAGATTTATCCATTGATTTCATTCACACCTATGGTTAATTCCTATCCTGATCATTAACAATCGCAAGTCCACGGTCCAAGCAATTCTATAACCCTAGGCAAGGACGCTTAACCTAGAATTAGCATAGAGAACAAGGATATGCAGGATATATATAATATCAAACAATCAAGCTACGAGTCAATTGCAAGATAAAACAATCAATTCTCTTCTTAATCCTAGTTGCATAGACAACAGGTCTAGGTTAAGTTGTTTTCATAGATTAGTTTTGTCCACGGTCCAAACCTAATCAAATAGTAGAACATCAATCAATTCAATAGGTTCATGACTCCTAGAGAAACAATAAACATTCATAAGATGAAGCACAAGAGAATTAATATCAACCAAAGGATAGAAATCAATTACCAAAACCTCACGAGTTCATACATCAGAGCTTCTCCTTTGAACAAACCCAAGGAGACTAGCTCTCCATAACTAAACTAAAACCTAATCTGTGGAAGAAGGTAGAAGGTAGAATGTAGAAGGTACTAAAAACCTAAGGCTGGCTCCTCCTTAAATAGCCCAAGGAACAAGCTCCACGAGATAGATAAAGAAAGAGGCAAAAGATAGAAAAGGAAACAAGATAGAAAGATTTCGGCCCGCTTCGGATTCGGCATCGCCGCGGTCGCCTCGTCTCCACCGCGCCCGCGCTTTTACAACAGAAAGGAACAATTCGTCTCGGCGGCCACCGCTGTCGCGTCGCTCCCACCGCGGTCGCGGAATCTCGACAGAATCGCTGGTGTCACTTCGGAGGCTGTTATGACCATCTTCCGCTTGAAATCTGACTTCGGTGTAAACAGATGAATTGAAGCCCTTGAAGTTAGCTTTCCAATGGCACTGAAATCAGCTTAATCCGACCTCATTAGCTCAAGATATAGTCTTCGCAAGCAAGTGGTGTCGCGCAGACAGCTCAAAACGCCTTATAACTCTTGATTCTTGCATTCTTGTGTCTTCGGCCTAGATATTACAATTACGCACAAACTCTAACCTAAACACACTCAATATAGCCCTAAAATACAAGAGTTAACCTATACAAAATAGGCCGAATCAGGGCCCTATGAATGCTTTCTTTGTAGACGATGGCTATTTGTTTAAGAAAGGGAAATTATGCATACCATTGTCTTCCATTCGTAGGTTGCTTACTAGAGAAGTTCATGAAAGTCGAGGGCATAGGGGTTTAGATAAAACTTTAGAAGGACTTAAAGAACACTACTATTGGCCTAACATGTCACGTTATGTGCAAAAATTTGTTAATAGTTGTGTTGTTTGTCATAAAGCTAAATCTAGACTTAATCCCTTTGGCTTATATCAATCTCTTTCTATTCCTAGTGCACCTTGGGAGGATATCTCTATGGATTTCATTGTGGGTTTGCCTAGGACTAGAAGGGGTAGTGATAGTATTTTTGTAGTGGTTGACCGATTTTCAAAGATGGCACATTTCATACCATGTCACACTACCGATGATGCTTCTATGATTGCTAACTTGTTCTTTAAAGAGGTGGTTCGTCTACATGGTATTCCTCTTACCATTGTATCGGATCGTGATGCAAAGTTTCTTAGCTATTTTTGGAAGTGTCTTTTGGCATAAGATAGGTACGAAGTTGCTCTTCTCTACATCATGTCACCCTCAAACGGATGGACAAACCGAGGTAACAAATCGAACTCTTGGAGCTCTTCTTCGTACTATGGTTAAGACTAACCTTAAAATGTGGGAAGAAGTTTTGCCTTTTGTGGAGTTTGCTTACAACAGGTCAATCCATTCCGCCACTAAGAAGACGCCATTTGAAGTGGTGTATGGTCTGAATCCCAAGACGGCTAGTGATATGGCGCCACTACCATACAAGGTCGAGCCGCACGAGGGTGCGTTAGATCGTGTGGCGTCCATTCGGCGAATCCATGAGGAAGCAAGGAGGAATTTAGAGCTAAAGGCCGAGAGATACAAGGCGCTTGCTGATCGTGGAAGGAAGGAGATGATCTTTGAAGAAGGCGATCTTGTATGGGTGCACTTAAGAAAGGAACGTTTTCCTCATGCTCGAAACAACAAGCTCAAGCAAAGGGGAGATGGACCATTTCGAGTGATCAAGAAGCTTGGACCGAATGCTTATGAGTTGGAGTTGCCCGATGAGTATGGCGTCCATCCTGTGTTTAATGTTTCGGATTTGTCACCATTCATACCCGATGACGACTCCGACATTGAACCGAGGACGGTTCAACATTTAGTGGAGGAGAACGATAGCAAACAAGATGATGAAGATCCACGAGATGTTGAAGAGATGATGACGGCTCCAATTCAAGGTCCAATGACGAGAAGACGAGCTAAGAAGATCATCCAAGGAACCTCCATTGCACTCAAGTGTCTCTATTCAAGAATGGAAGAGCCTAGGAAGACGAAGTGGGTCACTTACTTGCAAGGAACCTAAGACGAGCAGCCTAGAGAAGGAAGGTCCTCTCAGGACCGACCCCCCCAGGGGGTCAAGCACGACCCACATAGGGTCGAGTACGACCCATATGGGTCGGTCACGACCCTCCCAGGGTCGATCTTGAGAACTATCGCAATTGCGTCCGCGGTTTCCTTGCATCTCAAGCTGTTTCCTTTTATTGTTATCAAACTATTTCCATATTTTGGTTTTCTACATTTGCAATTATTATTATAGGATATTCTTTATATCTTATGATAATAATTTAGGATTTCTTTTTCTAGGATAGAATAAATACTCTAGTTTTTCCTTTTATTTGTTTTCAGCGTATTTTGAGAAGAGAACAGAGTTCTCTTCCTGCGCCATTGTTGACCTGCGTACATTGAGAATCAGTTGGTTTTATGCAAGCATTGCATTGGTTTGATCAAGTGTGTTCTTGTGAGTCTATTGATTGTGGTTACGATACGAGTCGTTCGAGACTTATACTTGGTGCAAGGTCTAGATCCGTTTCCGTTCGCGACTGTGTGACGTCAAGGACCCCCTTTGTCATACATCAATGTGGACGTCCCATAGGGGCCATAGGTCATCCTTGCCGGAAGTTCGGGTGCTTTAGGATTGATGTATTATGGTTCTATTGCTCGTTTGTGTTTGGTCGTTGTGACCTTCTCGTTTTTCTTAATAAAAGTTTACCATTTGCGAAAAAAAGGGTTTTTTTCCTAAAGACTAATTTCCAATAATGTGCACTCATCTCGCCAAGCAGTTAAATCGGTTTTTTTTTGGCTTCACTTATTTGTTGTAAATTTGTAATGAAAGTACAAAACAATTCACCCATTTCACACTTCTTAATCTTGGAACGAAACTAGTATCAATCTCGTGCCTTGATTTTGATAACTAAAAATTTATTTTAAAATTTATATAATGTTATTGAAAAGAATATTTTATTTTTAGAAAACTAATTAACGTGTAAATATTATGTGGAATTTCGGGCATAAAATGTGCAAATCTTATGGAAAATTTTATTTTGAGAAAACGTGCAAATATTTTATTTTTAGAAAAATAATTAAAGAGTGGATTTTCATTACGTGTTCAATTTGGATAGATTTTTTTAAGATTTGGATAGATAAGCTTAATTCAAAAGGAAATAATATATTTAGTAATTTTAGATTTGGCAAAACGTTTGATTTGGATACAAATCTTAATTTTTTAATTCTATCTATTGGTGGAAATTTTAGTTTTGTAATATCGGATCAATAAGCTTTTCTATATGTACTCACATATAAATAATTTATTTGTGTTATACGTCCAAGCACAAAGTAATATGTACCAATTAAAAGGACAATTGGATTTAAGATTTTGATCAAGCAAAAAGTGCTAAATTAAAAGGATTGAATTGAAATTGAGATTTTAATCAAGACACAATTTTATAATAAAAACTAAGATTGAAATTTAAATTAGTAGATAAGAAAAATATTGATTTTAAAGTGTTTAGTGGATAAGAAAAGTATTGTATAAAATTTAAAGTTTTTATAAGAAAAAAAAAAGTAAAATGGCAATCAGTAGATAAGAAGAGTTCTAATGTGGGGTTTATAATGAAATTTCAACCAATCAAACAAATTGAATTGTTTTAATAAAGATAGGTGATGCGGTCCAATGAGAAGGTGACACGTATCGGACTAAATATTATTTATAACCTCCGCTTTAATATATAGTTACGATGATGTATGAATTCTTTTAAAAACAATTAAAATCTCAAAAACCAATAAGATTGGCAATTTTTTTTTCTAAAATGAAGTTCTTATAGAAAAGCAGGTATATCGTGACAATGTTGCACCATTAACTAGCTTCATAAGGCATTCCATGCCACCAAAAAATTCGAACAATAAACGTTAGGTCCCCAAATGATCGATTACCACAACTTTATAATGGTACAATCTTTTGGTGGTCACGACACGGATTGTTTTCTTACCTTATATACTGATATGTATTCTTTGTTCTTATATTCCTTCTTATCATAAGTTTTTATTCTTTATTCATCTAAACCTAACAAATAATTAAAAAAGCATATAAACAGTATAGTTTGTGTATTGACACCTTCACTAGGTAAACATGTATACATCAACACATTATTAACAATAACATCTGCATCCATTCCAGTAAATAAGCATAAAAACTTTGTTCATTACGTTTATATGATATTAATTTATAATAACATTGTCAAACAAACTATATATGTAGAGCAAAAAAAACACTAGATACTTAATTATTTGACTAGATGTTCGAATGCAGAGCTTATATTCGTTTCTCTTATGCATATAATGTCAATCTATATGATCTTTAAGCATGTTCAATGTCATTATTGAATATGTGTTAATGTGTATATGAATGGCAAACTTAATGGAGTGTGGTCATTATACGAGCACTTTGTAACCTAATTCAAAAAACAAATTTTGGTCAAAACATCACTACTAAAAAAGGAAACTAATTCCAATACCAAATAATCTAAAAACTCAAAGTAATGGATTCCAAACTTCTATCGTAATCATCATCATCATAACTATATACTAAAGCGGAGATTAAAAATAATAATTATCGCGACATGTGTCAACTCTTCATTGGATCACATCACCCATCTTTAATAAAATAATTTAATTGATTGAAATTTCATTTGTGACCCCACATTAGAAATTGTCTTATCTATTGATTATTTGATTTCTAGTTTTGTTTTTGTCAAATAAAAAAAATAAAATTTTGAATTTTATACATAAGTTTTCTAGAAATCTTCTTACTTAATAATTTCCATTTTATTTTTTTTTTCTAAAAAAATAAATTTAAATGTTATACATATTTTTTCTAGAATTCTTCTTATCTACTAATTTTAATTCTAACTCAATCTTAATGATTGTAATAAAATCGTACCTTGATCAAAATCTTAATTTCAATTCAAAGCCTTTTATTAGCCACATTTAGATTATTTTACATATATAATTTCCAACAAATCCAACCACCTAACCATGTTATCAATTTAATTTGATTTGTTGAAAGGTAATTGATTTATTTTTTATTGGTTAAGATTTTTATTGTAGATTCTTCATATAAATAAGTTATATATATACTTATGATTTTGATTTGATTTTTTTCCAAAATAACTATTAAAATAATACAAGATTTTATATAAAATTTAAGTTAAGTCAAATCGTGTCCTCAAGGCACGTGGACTGATACTAATTACTATATACTAAAGCGGAAGCAAATTCCGTCACCCTATTGTGCCACATCACCCCCTTATTAAAAACACCATCTTATCAATCTTAATTACATTAACTTAATCTTATACATATTTAATTAAAATATTAGTTTTATCTTAAATTTTGAGTTGCTTTCTATCCCAATATATAAATCTCAATCTTGTTATTAGTTAATATATTAATTCATCCTAAATATTTTATTTAAATAAATCAATTTTACTCATTTACTTAAATATTATATTAATAATAAGTATTATTTTCACAATTTTGCTCTAAAATTTTCTAAAAATCATCCTTAGTAGAGAATCTTATCTCTATATTTAAGCCACATCTTTTTTAATAAAAATATTGTATTAAATACTTTTTCTATTATATCATATTGAAATCCAATAATAATATTAAAAAAAACATTAGATGATTATATCTATCCTAAATATATCTTTAACATTACAAATTGATTATGTTCTAGATAAATTATAGATTTCTTATTAAGATAATGATTCGCTAATATTTTTATTTGATATTTATATACTTCTTATTTAATTAATTTTCAACAATATAACAACATATATACAAGATAATTTAGTTTTTTTTTTTATCTTATTAAATATTCTCCATATTTTACAATATAATACTATATGAAATTTAATTTTTATTTAAAATTATTAATTTATTTACATAAAATATTTTATGCAATTTAATTTAAATTTCAAAAGATTTTATCAATTTTTAAAAAAATTAATAATGCATCTCATCTTATTGCATTCTTCTTCAATATACATCTATGTATCTATAAAAAAAATTAATATATAAATACAATATTTTTTTATAAATACATATTTGATGATATATGAGAATTATGTTTTTTATAATCTAATAGATATGTACCATTTTAATAGAAATTAGACATATCATAATATTTATAATTATTATAGTGAATTTATATACAAGATAATACAAACAAAAAATACCACTGTACAAGGTGCGAGTCATTTGCTACTTTTAGGCCTAATTAAAATAGTAAAAAAGGTCTGGTCGCCAGAATTTATCCCCCCGCTCAATTATTGATATTCTTATCTCTTGATTCTTATCCTATGAATTCAAGTAGAGACTCCGTTAGCTCAATTGGTAATGCTGGTTTTTAAAGTATGGTTTTTATATAGACACATTCTAACCGTATTAAATATAGAAATTAAACTAGAAAGAAAAAATAGTGAACCTGTCATAAAAAAAAAAATTCAGAGTTAATTTATCGAATCTTTCTAATATTATCTTCTTATAATGTGTTTATAGCGTTTCGTTGGATTAAAAAAACCTGATGATTAATAACATTTGTGTATCAGGTTTGGGGAGAGATCCAATCAAATAATTTTTCGATGAAATAAAAAAAGAATCAATATATAATTTAGAAGTGCATGTCTCCAATATTGGTGCGCGCCTAGCTAGCTAGTTGATGCCTCCTTTGAATATTCTATATAAAGGGGCCAATTGCTCATCAGTTTTGCATACATCTGACTATCCGAGTGATCTTTAATATCCTAAGTTGATTTGCAAAATGCAAGCAGATTAATTGAAGTTAGGTCATGTGGAGATCGCTTCTACAAACTCTGGGCTTGTAACCCTGGTCTATTCTCCAAGATTTGCCCTTCGGAAGTTCAAGGCTGCAAGGTGCAAGAGGGCGAATTCGGAAAGAATGGCTCTGTGATCGTTTGGAACTACGTCCATGGTACGTGATTATGTAACAACCCATTGTACTTATGTGTACTTATATATGTGCTCATGTAACGATATTGTACTTGCATGTACTTGAACCGTTTGCATATATGTGTCATTTGTTGGTGTAGACGGACAAGCTAGTGTGGCAAAAGAGGTGTTGGAGAATGTGGATTTGGAGCAGAGAAAGATAACATTTAGAGTGATTCTGGGGGATCTTCTGAATACCCACAGATCCTTCTCAGCCCACCTTCAAGTCACGCCTAAAGGCGACAACGTCTGCCTTATTAGGTGGTCGTGCGAGTACGAAAAGCTTAGCGAAGATCTGCCCGATCCTACTAGCACTGTCGACCTTCTGGTCAACATGACCAAAGATATCGAAGCTCATCTCAAAAACTAGACGCCAATCGATTATGGCCGGATCGATTTGATGATCGATCGACTTGGATCATATATGTATATGGGAGCTCCGGGTTCTCATAGCTAAATAAGTTTACATCTTGCATGGCGACTTCTAGGCACTAAGAATTGAATAAGTCTGCTTTCACAGAGCAGTTTGTACTTGTTTTTATGTTTGTGTGTTTCTCTATCTATTCTATGCGATGCTATCCCTACGAAAAATGATTTGTATGCATGCGTATTTGTAACGGAAGCACCTATATATGTATAATTGTTGATCATCGACATATAAGAACTGTGGGGCGCGCGTAATAGTTATGGCGATTACGTGAGTACTTCATCTTCCGAACGAGTAGCTAATAAAAAAGAAAATCATACACTACTATTATCATTTATCAAACTTGATAATAAATTAGATCGATCTATTCAGCCAACCAACCATATCGAAAATAACTGGACACTTGTGAATTGATTGCAACCAACAAGTCATTAATTAACTCGTACTTTTGATTTGCTCCCCATCGAGTTGCTGCTCATATACTTCACCTTCAATCCTATATAAATGTGCCAAATTTGCCCACTGCATTCCCATCCAAAAGTTCCCTAAGGTCATTCATCTTCATTTCTGAAAACTACTTGTTTTTTTTTTGCAAGATGGGTTTGAAGGGAAAACTGATTGTTGAGTATGAGGCAAGGTCGTCCAAAGATCTCTTCCATGAACTCGTTGCGAAGAAGCCTCATCACATTTCCAAAATTGCCCCTGCTCATATTCAAGGCTGCGAGATTCAAGAGAGTGAATTCGGGAAGAATGGCTCTATCATGCATTCTGGAACTATGCTAATAGTACGTGCAAATTAATCTCCTCTTAACGTTATTCAATTCATACAAGTTTTATTGTATTTAGCCAGGGCTTTCGATTTTGAACCTAGTTGTGACAAATATATAGGGAAGTAGACTAATCTTTGTATTATCAATTCGTTTTAAGACAAACTTTTAATGTCATGTAAGCTGGGTTACTCGCATGTACATATGTCCCAGAGTTACCCACCAAAGTATTTAAACAATAGTAGGCTGGGCTCGGTTTAGTTTCCAATCTTAAAACTTGATGATATTAATTATGATAATGTGATTTTATTTTTGAATATAGATGGAAAAGCATGTGTCTCAAAGATAGTGGTGGAGAATTTGGACGAGGTGAACAAGATCGACAATAACTTATAAGGAAATAGAAGGAGATCTTCTAAAGAGTTACAAGATATTCTCAGTCCACCTCCATGTCAAAACCGAAGCTGGCAATACTAGCCTTATCAATTGGACTTTAGAGTACGAAAAGCTTCACGAAGATGTGCCTCATCCCACTACCCTGTTTGAAGTCGCGATCAATGTCAGCAAAAACATCGAGGATCACCATCTCAAAGCTTAAACGATCTTCACGAAACGAGCAGCCTTGGATCAATCGATCTACTTGTACTGTGTTTTAAATAAATCATCGTCTCAAAGAGACCCATACGCACGACTATATATAATGTATGCTTATGTACTTCTTCTTGTGTATGCATGTGATATTTTTATTTGAATCAATGATGGTGTGTACTATATGCAAGTCATGAAGGTGTAAGTTTGTTGGTACAAACAATCTTATTTAACTATGAGAATCCGGGTTGTGTATGCATGTGATATTCTTTATGATTTCGTTGGTACAGACAAACAAACTTATTTAATTATGGTCTGAACAAACTTATGATTTTGTTTGTACCAAATAAGTTTGTTTGTACCAACAAACTCATTCTATTATGGTCTGAACAAACTTATGATTTGGTACAAACAAACTTATGATTTCTTAAATAAGTTTGCTTGTACCAACAAACTTATTATAGTGGGTATATTCAAATTTGAATCAAATTCGGGCTGGTTTGAACCCCAAAACGATCGGATCCGAACTTGTCCCGACCCATCCGATTAACAACTCTAGTTGCTCTCATGACCTTGCTCAAAAAAAATTGGGAAATTTCTTTTGGTACCCCTAAGGTATTGACAATTTCTTTTGGTGCCCTAGAAAAAAAAGTTATTCCTTTTGGTATCCTTGTAGTTTACACTTTCCTTTCCGTAACCAAAAGTTTATCTACACTCGTTTTCCATCCAAAAAAGTATTATTTACATTAAATTTTTTAATAAGAATCAATTTAAAAATATGAGTGTGGTGGAGGTAATTTCACTAATTTGCTGGATCATCATTTCAGTTTAAGGTTAATCAAGCATCTAAAGCTCAGAATCATCCTACTTGGCTATGACCCTCTTGTTCATTTGAGAAATTAAAGCAAACTCATCTCTCAGTTTAGACCGACTGACAGAGCTTTGCAAAACAAAATTAATAGGGATTAGCAAACGCAAATTTACCATACATCAAAATTACCCACAACAATCCACTCCAACCACCATTTTCAGAAATTCAAACAAAAAGAACGAGAGAAAAATGTAGAAAGGTACATACACGAAGTTGAAATCTTTGTAGAATTTGACGAGCGGAGAAGCTAAGATTTGCAGGTGGGAAGATACTTCGAGGAGGTGAGGGCCGGTGGAGGGGTGGGAGGAGGAGAGGGAGGTGAGTGGGCGGAGCGAGTGATTCCGGCGGATGGTGGAGGTCGCCGGCGGTGGATGATGAGGGTTTCGTGGGGTTGGAGGGGAGAATCCAGATGGGAGGTAGGTTAGATAGATTTTTTAAATTTTAAAGTGGGTTTTATTCAAATTCTTAAAGTGGGTTTTATTTAAATTTTTAATGTAAATAATATTTTTTTGGATGGAAAATGAGTGTAGATAAACTTTTGGTTGCGGAAAGGAAGTGTATAAACTACAAGGGTATCAAAAGAAATAACTTTTTTCCTAGGATATCAAAAAGAATTGTCAATACCTCAGGGGTACTAAAAACAATTTCTCAAAAAATATGTGTATATTGTAAATTTAGTTCCCGCTCGGTGAAATTCTTGGATCGATCTTCCACTGTTTATGTCTATCGTTTTGTTGGTTTTTATAGTATGGAGCCTTACATTTAAGGTATGAAGGACTATTAATAAAAACTAATACCTAATGCAAAAAAAAAAATTGACCCTTCGAATGAGATTGTCTAACGTTCAATAAGAATAGAAAATATGAACTCAATAGGAAATACTTATCTTTCAAAGAGAATTTTATTAAATTGTAATAAGATAATGTAATTCAATTAAAACAAAATGATAATATATAATATAAAGATTACTAATAGTGATAAAAATACATATTATACTGAATATAATTGAAATCAAATACATATATTTAATGATAAAAAAAATCTAAATTTACAAGTAGATTAGATGTATGTGCTGATGTGTACTATGCGAGTCTTGTAACTTGGGTAGTTAGAACCGGTATATTTCCATCTACTTTGGGATTTGAATGAATAATCTTATACGTACGGGCAATTCGTGCAACTATACCTTCTTTATTTTCTCCAAGTAGTATTCATAACTTATTTGCGAGTCATGAAAATGTATGTTTTATATGAATAATAACTCGTATTTATATCCACTAGTATATGTTTCGAATTTTAACTTAAATATGGACAATTGTAATTCATAAAATAAGAAAATAAATTAATTTGAATTATTGATGGCTCGATTTTATATACAATATCTATCAAATGTTTAATTCCCCAAAGTCCCACTTTACTACTTTTTTTCATTCCTGTTTAATTTTTTACGAAGTGAGTGCCTTAAGTAAAAAAAATAGAGGAAAACAAGCATCAATGTGTACGTATTGAGGGAATTGGGTGGATGAGGCATTTTGCCTAAATTAGGGAGTTCCTTAACCCCCCTTAAAAATAAATGCACTCACCAGCCCTTCTACTCCATTATAAAATCCCCCCAAAAAAAACCCTACTCTCTCTTTCTTCATTTCTCTTCTCTCTCTTCCTCCATTTCCCTCTCTCTCTTCTCTCACCTCTCTCCTCCTCCCATTTTCCTCTCACCCGCCGCGCCTCCGCCCCTCCATTTCCCTCTCGCCTGCCGCGCCTCCGCCCCTCCATTTCCCTCTCGCCCGCCGCGCCTCCGCCCCAGATCTGTCGTCGCCCCGCCACCCCAGATCCGGCGACGTCCGTGCATGTTATGCTCAATGTCGTCCTCGTTGGTTCGGAAATCGAGCGACAAGTCCAATGATGGGTCGGGAAAGAGAACGACGAGAGCAAGAAAAAGATCATCGGCGGCGTCGTTGGGGATAGATCTAGGTTTCTAGATCTAGATCTAGAAATTGTAGATTTAGATCTACATATTTTAGATCTAGAGCTTGAATTTCTAGATTTAGATCTAGAAACCCTAGATCTAGAAAAGTGAGCGTTGACGCCGCCCTTCTACCGTCGACACCGTCGTTCCACCGTCCACCACCGCGGTAAGCAAGCAAATCGCTTCGTTATGGGTTGTGTGTGTGACAATATTTTTGTGTGACAAGATTTTTGATCTGTTTTTTTGTGTATGACAAGGGTTATGTTATGGGTTTTGTGTGACAGGCTTGTGTGACAGGGTTTTTGGTATGGTTTTTGTGTGTAACAGGGTCTTTGGTATGGTTTTTGTGTGACAGGTTTTGTGTGTGACAGGGTTTTTGGTATAGTTTTTGTGTGTGACAGGGGTCTTTGGTATGGTTTTTGTGTGACAGGTTTGTGTGACAGGTTTTGTGTATGACAGGGTCTTTGATATGGGTTTTGTGTGTGACAGGGTCTTTGGTATGGTTTTTGTGTGACAGGTTTTGTGTGTGACAGGGTTTTTGGTATGGTTTTTGTGTGTGACAGGGGTATTTGGTATGGTTTTTGTGTGACATGTTTTGTGTGTGACAGGGTTTTTGTTATGGTTTTTGTGTGTGACAGGTTTTTATTATGAATTTTATGTGTGACAGGTTTTTGTTATGAATTTGTGTGTGACAGATTGTTTTGTTCGTATGACAGGTTTTGTGTTTATGAGTTTTAGTGGTGACAAACTTTTTTGTTATGGGTTTTGTGTGTGACAACTGGTTTTTTGTTCGTGTGACAGGGTTTGTGTTAATAGGTTTGTGTGTATGACAGGTTTTTTGTTATAGGTTTTGTGTGTGACAGTTTTTTTGTTATGGATTTTGTGTGTGACAGGGTGTTTTGTTCGTGTGACAGTTTTTATGTTTATGGGTTTTAGTGGTGACATGTTTTTTGTTATGGGTTTTGTGTGTGACAGGATTTTTGTTATGGATTTTGTGTGTGACAGACTTGGTTTTGTTTATATATTAATTATAATCATAGCCTATTAGCTCAAATGGTAGAACAACGTGCTAAATGTACGGTAATGTGGGTTCAAATTCCACATAGGCTTTGTGTGACAGGTTTTGTGGTGACAAGTATATTGTATGTGGATAATGGACGAAAATTGGGGGTGGACGCGGTGACAGGTCGTGTGTGACAGGTTTTGTGTCACAGGAAGGGAGGCGGGACGCGGTCATAGGTTTTGTGTGACAGGTTTTTGTATGACATGTTTTGTGTGACAAGGAGGGAGGGAGGACGCGGTGGCATAGGTGTAATTTTTTTTTTGACCAGGGGCATTTTCAGAAAAAGGGCTAGTTAACACATTATTTTTTGTTATGGGCTATGTGCTATAGAAAGAAGCCCATAAAGACTAATTACCCATTTCGTCCGTACGTATTTACAGATTTTTATCAACTCAACTTTCCGATGATTCTCGATCCAACTTTATAAACAAGTTGTAGACCCCTTTCAATCCAATATACCCAAACTTATGTAAGTTTGAATGAGCTCAAAAAAATTAATACGTTTGAATGAAATCATATTCTATAATAAAAAATGTATAGAATATCAAATTATCCAAAACTTACAACTAGTTAAAATCCAAAACCCACCACAAACATATCTTTCAAATGGAACTCGACATTGCTCCCCAGCTATAGTTGATGCTCTCTAGCCTTCTGATCGATCTTCTATATAAAGGGACCAATTGCTCATTACTTTCCCATATATCCTAGCTACTTAATTTGATCTTCATCTTTACCACATTCCATACCTTTTCTAAAGTTGATTTACAAAATGCAAGCAGATTTGAGAGGAAAACTGACTCGCGAAATTGAAGTTAGGTCATGTGGAGATCAATTTTACAAAGTCTTTGCTCGTAACCCTAATCATCTCGCCAAAATTTCCCCTACGGTGGTTCAAGGCTGCCATGCGCAAGAGGGTGAATTCGGAAAGAATGGCACAATGGTCGTTTGGAACTACGTTCATGGTACGTATGAGCACTTACATGCACAATATTATGTACTTTAAGCTTCGATCCCTATACAGTAATTAAAGCCGTTTAATGTATTAACAATGTAGATGGGAAAGCTTCCGTAACAAAAGCCATAATGGAGAATGTGGATTTAGAACACAGGAGAATAACATTTAGGGTGCCCGAAGGAGATCTTCTTAAAGACCATCATCTTAAATCCTTATCGAATCACCTTGAAGTTACGCCTAAAGGCGACAACATCTGCCTTGTCAAGTGGACGTTAGAGTATGAAAAGCTTAACGAAAATGTGCCTAATCCTACTAGTTTTGTCGACCTTATGGTCACTTTGACCAAAAACACCGAAGTCCATCTCAAAGATTAGTTTTGTCGATTGATCGATCATGGCTCGATTTGATTCTCATAAATAAGCTCAAAACCCGCATGGCGATTCTACATATACTAAGAATTAATTTGTTGTCAAAGAGCAACTTGTGTTTGTTTGTTTCTATGTTTGTGTGTTTCTCTATCTATTTGGTGCATGTTGTCTCAAAAAACATGGTTTATATGTAATTATGCATGTGTAGGCATGTGTTACGTACGTACGGAAGTACGTACGTATGTTAGTACTTGTGTATAATAAAGTGAAATATATATGAGTTATGATTTGGCTGCACATTAGCTAGCTAGCTAGTTGTCATCTTATTCATTATGTACGTAATTAAAGGGCTCGCTCTCATTCTTAAGTTATGTTGGATCGGGGGTATGCGTTAGTAACAGAGCGAGGGGTAAGAGTCCTTCACGCAGCGGAAATACAATAAAACAACAAGATACGATATTTAGAGAGGAAAGTTAAAGCAACCAACTAGTTACTCTAGTAAAACCTCTACCTTCCTTAGAAGGATTTTGAATCACGTACTACTGTTATTGATTATCACGAACTACACACGGCATGTCAAGATACCAACGTACTCTCTTCCTAGAATACTCTTGATGTCCGCGTTTTAGGTAGATTTTTAGGGTCTAGATAGTTTAGATTGAGTTGTGTTTTGTGCTTGAGTCTTGTGTTTTTGAGTCTTTTTGCATAAGTTTTCGTATTTCCTTGAGATTCGGAAACTACGCGCTTTTGTGTCGTTTTGTAGGTGTTTTGGAGCTTGAAGACGAGTTTGGAGCAATGCTAAGAGAGGATGGACGAGCTAGGAGGAAGATTCAAGAGGAAGAACCAAGGAGAAGAGCTTAAGAGAAGCAAAATCAAGAAAAGAAGTGAAGAAAATCGACCCCAAGATCGAGCCCCAGGAGGTCGATCTCGAGCCATTTGACCGAACTTGGAGCGCAAGGAACCAGAGCCTCAGGATCGACCCTATAGGGGTCGATATCGACCCTCCTGTGGTCGATCGCGCGTGACCGACTTCTCTTCTATCCGGATTTCGAGTGCAAGTTTCCTAGTTTGTATTTTAGGAAGGTGTTTTGTTTGTGTTTCCTAGTTAGATTAGGACTCCTTTTTGTCTATAAAAGGAGGTTGAACCTATAGTTTTTATTCATGCTATGCTTTGGATGCATCATCAATTCAATTAATCATCAAGACTTGGAGAATTTGGGAGAAGACTTGGAGGACAAGTTTGAGATTTGTAAGATTTGTTCTTTGGTTTTTAGTTGAATTTGAGTTTGGTTTGATCATGTCTTCTTCTTCTTCTTCCTTGTTCTTCTTTGCTATGTGTGAGTAGTTCTCTTAAATTCTAGGGTTGGGCAAAAGCCCAACACAATCATGCATGTTTAAAACTTGAATTCATGACTTGAATGCTAGATAATCATATCTACCTTATCTTATGCTTAATCCTTTGCGAAAGTTGAGGCATATCTTGTAATTAACTATAGCGAAAGTGAAAAGTTGGTTGCTTGATTAGTTCTAATAGGATTATTTGCGAAAGTTGATATTCCTAGGTTGAAGGATAGGTAGAAAGTTGTTTGATTTGCGAAAGTTGATTGAATAACTTGAATTGTTTGCGAAAGTTAACTTTTCTATGATCTAGATTGCATGATAGTTGTGAATTCTTGTCGAAAACATGTATGGTTGTTGTTGTGGTAGCCTTAGCCCTAGGATTTGCCCTTTATATTGATTGAAACTCGTGTTTGTGTTTTCTCGTGTGTTTGTGTGTGATTGATCTCAGGTTCGACCCTCTAAGGGTCGAGATCGACCATCCTCTGGTCGATCCTGACTCTGTTTGTTTGCGTTTCTTTTGCTCTTTCGTAGTTATCGATTAAACTTAGCACTACTCTCACTCCCGTGGACGATCCTGACTTCGCTATACTCAGCGGGGTCTTGACTATAAATTTATTTGTTCGAGAAACCCTTCAACAACTCTCCTAACCTCAAGCCTCAAGAACGTATAAATAATTCAAGTATAACAAAATCCAACCTAAGTTACCTCAGAAACATGGCATCTCACCAAGCTTCAGAAGCTCACATCCTACTCTAGTGGTAACAACGTCTCTGTTGCGGCCACCGTTCCCGTACGCAATCACCTTGAAGATCTACGCTTAGAGCTCCAACGACTGCTTCTTTCTTCTCCAATGGACTAATAAGAAACCTCCAAATGTTCCTTAATGTCGCCACTCTTTCTCTACAATGAAGTCTCCTTTTCTCCCTAGTAGAAGCACCACAAGGGGTCCTCTCCGACGACGAAAGACACACTAGAGTCCTAGACTCTAATCCTATTTATAATGAACAATTAGGTCTGATATGATATCTTTCCACGTAATTATTCATATAAAAACATATTCACACAATCAAATCACAAACACAATCTTATCTTGTAGCTGTAACCGATCCCTCTCTCCTTGGGCTCCGGTTTGATATGATTTGATCCTCCAAGATATTATCTTTCTTCTAGAGATAATAACAACCTAAGCCAACTGTTAAAACGCATCAATGTGCCGGATACGCGCTTCATCGCTTTCCTTATTTAGCAACCCTTTTCGCGCAGACGCTGTTGTTCCCTGACACTGTTCCCTCAACGGTAACAGTGTTGTTCCTTGACACTGTTCCCTGACTCTACGACAATGTTGTTCACATCATTCCTCGACGCGGTAACAGTGCTGTTACCTCACACTATTCCCTACTTGGGTAATAGTGTTGTTCCCACACACTGTTTCCCCTCCTGATGGCATCTCTTGCTCTCTGTTTATACTTGCTTCACCTAAACACTCAAGAAACACTCAAACCATCAAGTCCCATGGCGTTTGTTATCATCAAAACACAAGAAAATGTCTAATAGTGTTTCTATGGTAACCGCCTCATTGTTCCCATGAAAACACTAGATTTCCAACAAATTATATATTTACTTGATTAGTATACCGTACGTGTCATATACACCTAGCTAGATTTTGATCAATTGAAAACTAATTTACAACAGATTAAGATCTTAAAATTTGAAGCATTTATGCTTGGATAATTTGGTATAGGAACATATATAGAAGGAATTTTGCTGCAAATTAAGTTTTATACAGATTTTTTTTAACTACAAAGATGTTGAAACTATGTAACGCCCATTTGTGCTGATCGAATTAAGGTGAACTGTGATTAATTGGAGCGATCTCAGCTTTAGTTAAACCTAGTAAGTGGTTTGGTCGGGTGCCTGGGTTCGGGTTCAGGTTCGTGTTCATGTCAATTACGTACGCTCTGGTCAGGTAATTTGTGACAATGTTGCACTATAACTCCATAAGGCATTTCATGCCACCAGAAAATTCGAACAATAAAAGTACATTCTTATAGAAAAGCATGTATATTATGTGACAATGAAGTTCATAAGACATTCCACGTCGATCATCTTCGTAACTATACTAAAGTTAAAAATAACAATTATCACGACACGTGTCAACTTTACATTGGACCACGTCAATCCATCCTTATTAAACTAATTTAGTTGGTTTATTTTTATTATAAACCCCACATATATGTAAAATATATATATATATCATTGAAATTGTATCTATGCTTTCCTTAAATATATAATTAATTAATCTTACTGTATACTAAATTGGAGATTAAAATTAAAATATAGAAAAAGATATGTCCACTCCAATTTAATATATAACTAAAAGTATAATCCATAAACATTAAAATAAATCTTACAGATCTTAAGAGTATTCAATCCTATCACAAAAATTATAATCCTACAAATCTTTGTTCAACTAAAAGAATATATATTATAAGAGAAATAGTATACATTAAAGTAAATTCAATAAGAAACATATTAAATAAAATAATACAAGATTTTATATTGATAGAGCATATAGGTTGTAGTATTTAGGACATGTTTTGATTTGTTTTCCATGCATTTTTAGGTAGATTTTCCCTTATTTTGTAGTTTAGCTCTAGTGTTGGAAGTTTCGGAATCTACACTCTTTTGGTTGATATTTGCAGATATATTGATCGAGTGCCCGATTCATGGTGATGGTGGACTTGGAGGTGAGCTTGAAGGTGCCAAAGAAGTGTGCAAGGATGAAGGCTAAAGAAGAAATCAAGTGCCCAAAGTTATTGAAAGTCTCGTTGGAAAAGGGCAGAAACTCGGGCAAGGAACCTAAAGCGCGCCCGCGCTTCAGTGACACAGGCCGCGTTTCGACTACAGAACTTCTGGCGTGAAAACTCGGGCACAACCACGAAAACGCGCCCGCGTTTCTACGGTCATGGCCGCGCTTTAACCCGCGTCAGCGAGAAGTGTGTTTTTGTATGGGCTTGGGCTTTTGGGTTGAAACATGTGTTGGATAATATTTTTAGAAACCTCTTAGATATATTTTTGGATATTAGTGTCTAGGTTTATTATCTCATAACTTTTGACTTTGAGGATTATTGTTAGAGCTTGAGAAGAACAAGAATCCTTTGGAAGAATTGTAAGCTTTTCAATGTCTTTGAACAACTAAACCTCTTTTGCTTAACTAGTTAATTGAAGTTGTGAACGAAGCATTATTGTGAGATTTGATTGTTCTTAATTTCCCTTGATTAGATTGTTTTCTCTACGCTTAATTGATTAATTTCAGCCTAGGGTTTTATTAGCTTGATCATCTAATAGGATTTCTAGGATGAATTACAACTAGATCTTTCTAATTACCGGTCGGTGTTAATTAGATCATAAGTAGAACCTTTAATCAATCTAGGACTGGTAGGACTAGTTGATTAAAGAAGAGAATTCAATCGCATGTTATTTGGATGTTTGGTTGCTCTGAATGCATGTTTCTATTGATGCTTGAATCTTAATGTTGTTGTCGAATTGAATCTAGGAGGTCTCTTAGGTTATTTGATAATTAGGGTTGTTAGTACCGGTCGGGCTAATAACTAGAATTGAAGTAGGATTAATAATTCCATGAAGTTGGGTTATTAGCATTCCGCAATAGATTAGTCAAGGTAAAAAGAGAATTTTGATAATCAATGATCAATAAACAAGTTCGCAATGGATATTAACTGGTTAAGCATACTTCTCTCATATTTGATAAATCGATCTTAGTTTTGCATGTTCAATTTATTAGTTAGTAGAACAATTGCACAAACCCCCCTTTTCTAACTTTGAGTAATACAACAATAAACATTGAAAACCTGAGTCTCTGTGGGATCGACCCTTACTTCCCTACTACGTTAGTTGGGTTGTTAGGTTTACTTTGATAGGTATTAAAGGCGACTAAAATACCGTTATCATATATCAAACAATTCTTTTAAATAATTTTATATAAAATTTAAGCTAAGTTTTTGGTTAAATCAAATTAATACTAGTTTTTTTTTTATCTAAAATGAAGTCTTATAGAAAAGCGGATATTCTGTGATAACATTGCACCATATTAGAACAATCTTGAGCACTGAACAATAAAAGTTAGGTCCTCAATTGATTACCACAACTTTATAATGGTACAATCTTTTGGTGGTGACTACAAAGAATTTTTTCTCCTTCACTTATATATTGATATTATTTGTTCTTATATTCCTTCTTATCATAAGTTTTTTATTCTATATTCATCTAAACTATACAAATAAATAAGAAAGCATATAAATAGTATATTTTGTATATTGACATCTTCACTAGTTACTAGCTAGGTAAACATGTATGTAACAACATTATTAATATCTGCATCCATACCAATGAATAAGCATAAAAACTTTGTTCATTACGTACGTTTAAATTATATTTATAATTAAATTGTCAAGCAGACTATATATGTATGTAGCATATATAATACCATTCAACTTTTTTTATATTATGAAATAAATAGAGAATTAACCTCTCGATCACATCATAAGTTGGGAGTAGGATGGGCCTGTCTGGATTAATATTGTTGTTATTGTAATTGACTCAAGTTTTGACTATGTGTCTCCTTGATGCATATGGAAAAATCAATGTGACAAAATTGGTAAATAAGAATGCGGATGTCAAGCAAACGACCGACATTAATAGAACATGTATAGGGTGATCGAAGGAGATCTTCTGAATAACTACAAACCCTTCTAGCTGACTAGCTCGAACCGCCTTCAGGTCACGTCTAAAGTCGACAAAATCCGCCTTGTCGAATGGAGGTTTGAGTACGAAAAGCTTAACAGTAGCGTGCCTAATTATCGATTTTATGGCCAATGTGACCAAGGATGTCGGAGTTCGATTATCTCAAAGACTAGAAAATCTATCGATCAGATCGACCATGGATTGATTTGATCATGTGACTTGGAAAGCAATGGGCATCTACGGAGTCATAAATAAGTTTCCTTCATGTCGACTTTCGTGCGCTAAGAAAATTTGCTTTCTAAGAGCAGCTTATGTTTGTTTCTCTTATGCATATAATTAATGTCAATCTATATGACTTCTACGTACGCATGTCCAATGTCATTAACTAATGTATGTGTATATGAATGGCAAACTTAATTGGTTAAGCCTCTAGGGTACTACCCAGAGATTTTCGGTTTGACTCTTGCGGGTAGTACCAATCAACTAAAAAAAATGGCAAACTTAATTGGAGTGTAGTCATTATAGGTGCACTAACTAAACTAATTCAAAAATTAAATTTTGGTAAAACCATCAATATTGACAAAAAAGGAAACTAACTTCAATACCAAATAATCTAAAAACTAAAGTGATCGATTTCCAAACTTTTTGGGCCTAAAATAGCAAAATGCTTTGGCCACCAGAATTTATTCCCCCTCTCAATTATTGATGTTCTTAGTCTTTTGATTCTTATCCTATCAATTAGAGATTCTGGTAGTTAAATTACTAACGCTGGTTGGTTGGAGTTGTGATAAAAATTAATGGGTAGAGTTGGAAAAAAACTGATGATTCAATGAAAGTTAAACGTTTGAGGTTAGATTTGTCTCCTTTTATCTTATTGTTTTATTATTTTATTTTACGCCAGGTTGACTAATTTACTACAGTATAAGATTTTTTTTATTGGTCGAACATAAGCTTACTCACTCAACCAAAAAACAAAACATAAGCTTACTCAAAAGGTTTATTCATACCATTTGTGTATTGGACGTGTTCGCCTAAAGGATACGTGAATTAACTTCGACCAAAAAAAAAGGATGCGTGAATTAATTTCAACCAAAATAAAGGATGCGTGAATTAATTATATGAAAAAAAAAAACTCCGTAACAGCTTGTATTTATTTACACAAACCTCATATATATATATGCGTTTGGATGATATTATAAAATAATTTGATCAATTTAAATAAAATTCATCACAACTCGCACCTTCGTATGCATGCGATTTGTGTTATATGAGGTTTGTGGAGAGATCCAATCAAATAACTTTCCACCAAATAAAAAAAAATTCAATAACTTAGAAGAGCATGTCTCTAATTAATATTGCTGTCTTTCAACCAAAAAAAAAAAAATTAATATTGCTGTCTAGCTAGTTGATGCCTCCTCTGAATTTTCTATATAAAGGGGCCAATTGCTCATCAGTTTCGCATCCATCTGAGTAATCTTTAATTTCCTAAGTTGATTTGCAAAATGCAAGCAGATTTGAGAGGAAGGTTGACTACTGAAATTGAAGTTAAGTCATGTGGAGATCAGTTCTACAAACTCTGGACTCGTAGCCTTGGTCTATTCTCTAAAATTTTCCCTTCGGAAATTCGAAGTTGCAAGGTGCAAGAGGGCGAATTCGGAAAGAATGGCTCCGTCATCCTTTGGAACTACGTTCATGGTACGTGCTCATGTAACAGCATTGTACTTATATGTACGTACTTATATGTGCTCATGTAACAATATTGTACTTGCATGTACTTAAACCGTTTGCATATATGTGTCATTTTGTTGGTGTAGACGGACAAGCTAGTGTGGCGAAAGAGGTGTTGGAGAATGTGGATTTGGAGCAGAGAAAGATAACATTTAGAGTGATCGAGGGGGATCTTCTGAATATCTACAAATCCTTCTCAATCCACCTTCAAGTCACGCCTAAAGGCGACAACGTCTGCCTTGTTAGGTGGTCGTGCGAGTACGAAAAGCTTAGCGAAGATCTGCCGGAACCTACTAGCCTTGTCGACCTTATGGTCAAGATGACCAAAGGTACCGAAGCTCATCTCAAAAACTAGACGCCAATCGAGTATGGCCGGATCGATCGACTGGGATCATATATGTATATGGGAGCTCCGGATTCCCATAGTTAAATAAGTTTACTTCTTGCATGGCGACTTCTACGTACTAAGAATTGAATAAGTCTGCTTTCACAGAGCAGTTTGTACTTGTTTTTATGTTTGTGGGTTCCTCTATCTATTCTATGAGATGCTATCTCTAGGAAAAATGATTTGTATGCATGCGTACTTGTAACGGAAGCACGTATGTATAATTGTTGATCATCGACGTATAAGTCTTGTGGGGCGTAATAGTTATAGCGTTACGAGAGTACTTCATCTTCCGATCGAGTTGCTAATCATACACTACTAGTATCAAACTTGATGATAAATTAGATCGATCTATTCAACCAACCAACCATATCGAAAATAACTTGACACTTTTGAATTGATTGCAACCAACAAGCCATTAATTAACTCGTACTTTTGATTTGCTCCCCATCGAGTTGCTACTCATATACTTCACCTTCAATTCTATATAAACGTGCCAAATTTGCTCATTGCATTCCCATCCAAAAGTTCCCTAAGGTCATTCATCTTCATTTTTGAAAACTACTTGTTTTTGTTTGCAAGATGGGCTTGAAGGGAAAACTGATTGCGGATATGAGGCAAGATCGTCTGGAGATCTCTTCCATGAACTCTTTGCGAAGACGCCTCATCACATTTCCAAAATTGCCTCTGCCCATATTCAAGGCTGCGAGCTTCATGAGGGTGAATTCAGAAAGAATGACTCTATCATCTTCTGGAACTACAATAATAGTACGTGCAAATTAATTTCCTCTTAATGTTATTCAATCCATGGAAGTTTATTGTATTTAGCAGGGTTTTCGATTTTGAACCTAGTTGTGACAAATATATAGGGAAGTAGACTAATCTTTCGATTATCAGTTGATTTTAAGACGAACTTTTAATGTCATATAAGTTGGGTTACTCGCATGTACATATGTCCCAGACTTACCCACCAAAGTATTTAAACAATAGTAAGCCGGGCTCGGTTTAGTTTCCAATCTTAAAACGTGATGATAGTAATTATGATCATGTGATTTTATTTTTGAATATAGATGGAAAAGCATGTGTCTCAAAGATGGTGGTGGATAATTTGGACGAGGTGAACAAGACAATAACTTATAAGGAAATAGAAGGAGATCTTCTAAAGAGTTACAAGACATTCTCAGTCCACCTCCATGTCAAAACCAAAGATGGCAACACTAGTCTTATCAATTGGACTTTAGAGTACGAAAAGCTTCACGAAGATGTGCCTCATCCCACTACCCTGCTCGAAGTCGCGATCAATGTGAGCAAAAACATCGAGGATCATCAGCTCAAAGCTTAAACGATCTTCACGAAACGAGCAGCACTTGGATCAATCGATCTACTTGGTACTGTGTTTTAAATAAATCATCATCTCAGAGAGGCCTATATGCTGCGACTTTATATAATGTATGCTTATGTACTTCTTCTTGTGTATGCATGTGATACTTTTATTTGAATCAATGATGGTGTGTGCTATATGCAAGTCATGAAAGTGTAAGTTTGTTGGTACAAACAATGTATGATTTGGCACTAAGAAATCATAAAGAATAATTCCATTTGGTTGTCTAACTGAAGAGATTTTGTATTGATTAAGGCAGCAACGAGGCCAATGTATTCATCTTGAAAACTCTTGAGCTTGACAAATTGGGCAAGACTTCAGTTAAGAATATTTTGTGTTTGTAGACACCTTTATTGTTCCAAAATTATTCGAGTTAGATTATTCAATAGTCTAGAATTACGGATTAAAAAAGTACTCTACATAAGATCAACTGAGATTGGATCATATTGGTTTTCAAGTTGACTTGCACCTAGATATGACAGTTACACACACAGAAAAACAAGGACAACAGTTTCATATATTAAGCACTCTACAAAAAATTTAAGTGCTTATTAAGGTTTCAAAAAGAAGGGCAAATGAAAGAAACAGGCAGTTGCTAGGCGGTGGTTATTTGAATTGACAAAAATAATGTCAAAGAACCACATACCCACATGCTTGTACAAAACAGAAGCAACAGAAAGTGGGAAAAAAAAAATCAATAGCTTCAGACTTCAAAATGCCCATTTATCAATAGAGCCTTTCTAAGGGAAACAAAAATAAAGAGAAGAATATACAATTTTACAAATCTGTGACAGCAGAGTTCACCATTGCAGTTTCCCTGAGCCCTTCTCCCTTCATGGCAGCTGCTTGTGATTTGCTGTTCTTTGGAGCTTCTGTGGACCGGCGAATCGATCAATAAGACATAATAAGACGAAAATATGAGAGCGCGTATGTATGTTTGGCAAACCTATGGAGACATAGCAAGTATGATGCTCTCATTGCCGCTTTTCTTGCTTTGCATGATGTCGGTGTCGTTTCTGCATACGCTCAAGCTGCTGTAAACTTGACGAGAAGTTTATGCCATTGGGTACACGTGGTGAATCAAGCGCAAGTGAGTCAAGTGACTCACTTGTATGTGAAATTGAAGTGCTGGAGTTTCCGTGTGTTCCAATTTGATCGCCATTTAGCGAGAATAGAGGCACAGTTTTCAGTCTAGTTCGCAATATCTTGAAACCTGCACTTTGCTGCAGAATGATTGAATATTATCAACCACAAGCAATATTTACGCGGGAAAATAAAAAAAACAAATAGAACTAAAAAAAATTTGTTTATAGAGATCTAGTGGAATTTTCTTTACCTGGGGGAGTAACATAAGAAGACCATACAAGGCTTTCAGTAGCCCTGCATTTCTTCCAGGTTCCAGTAGCTGCAAGAAAGGACTTGATCAGTAGATTGATACCAATCTGAGAGAAGTAAATGAAAAGAAAACATCACAGGACACAGCATATCAAACAGCATTCTATCATTTCCGACCAACCAAAGATATCTAAGAACAGATGAAAATGATGAGTTGGTATAATTGCTAGTTCCTTGGGTCAGAAAAGCAGCATGTACAGACTGAAGTCTTTACCACAAAACTTGGCCATAGAGCAAAGGAAAAAAAATGACTGCTACTTGATATATAGTAAGAATCATTGAAATCACTATTAAGCATACAAACATGTACAATCTACATGCTACAGTCCTTTCCAGAAAGAAAAAATGGAGCACCAACGATGAACCATTACAAAATGACCCAACTCCTTATAGGGTCTTAGGGACTTTCCATGAAAAGGTCCAGTCGTATGGATGAGTCACGCTAAGACCAGATAAGGCAATTTTTGCACTGGATATACATGGGAAAACGGCGTCCAAATAGTTCATGATGTGTTGGAGCATCGTTAGCAAGGTACACTTGTAAAAGGCTATAATCGAGATGAGTGGCCCTGTGACTAAATACCTGCAGTCTCAGATAGGCAAATATGGGTGTTTCAAGCAAGCGTATCAACTTGTGAAGCTGGACCAGAAATTGGACATTAATATCTTCCTCCCGAAGTGACTGGATGACTGAGCTTGCGTGCTCATAAGCCTGTCAAAAAGAACGGTTAAGCTACAGCAGAATAGATTGAGAAGACAGCAGTTGAGCCATTACCTGAGCTAATAAGCAAAGACTTATGATTGCTATTGGAGAATGGCACCATGAAGCATACAAAGAAACAAACAAGTCTCTCCCATCTACATTGAACAGTGACTGCTTCAAAACTCTCCGAAGCTCAGACAATTCAGATGAAGTCAGAAGAATCAAGTTCAAAGCCTGAGTATCGAAATGCATTACTATTAAGACATAAAAAAAAGAACAAATGCATGTAGGAGATTGCAATCAAAAGAGAGTTGACTCAAGGCATGGTCATAATATCCAGCATGTAATTCAACTTTTAACAACTGATATATAGCAGCTGTAAGGTTGGAACAGAGACCTGAACCATGATAGAAGCAAAATCAAGATCTTGTTCCTTTTCAAGGATAACTGAAAGCTCCCGGTACACTCTCTGAGAATTTAAATGCACACAAAGTTGACGAATGATTAAAGCACCACGCCTGAAATGAAACAATATAATCACCAGTCAGATAATAAAACAATTGAAAGGTCTTCTGAAAAGTCTTCATCAAGTAATCAAAAGAAACAAACAAAGCAGAAATCGCACTTTTCCAGGAGGGAAATATCATTCTGAAAGGTCTTCACCAGGTAAACAACAAGCTCATGGAAGTGCTCATCATCTTGAGCTATAGATGCATGCACCTCGAGCACCAGGAGCACAACCTAGAGATTCAGAAGAACAAGCTGTTCTACATTAGAATGGCAAGGAATAGTGTCATGGAACTTATATAGTTCTGCTATCTTTCTTTATGGATTTTATTTTATGGCAAACTTCTGCAAGTCGTGCAGAAAAGCAACTGATTAATAAAAGAATGAAGTTATAGGTACATATATGTACATCATGTAGGAAATTCAGGAACAGACAAAGAGTTACCTTGTCAGATGGATCAGAGAGTGCTTTTAGAAGTGTATTAAAGATCTCACTCAAAAACGATAATACCTGTTTGGAGAAAGAGAACAAATGAAAGGAGAGCGATAAATGGGAAACAACACTGAAATACCCAGGAACAATGTCAGAGAAAAGTCGCATATAAATATATAGTCCCACACACTACACACAGTAGGCAAGGCATCATGGTGCAATAAAATGTACAGTATTTTGGGTTACAAGTTGGTGATTGATTTAAAAGTCAATTTACTAGTACAGAACAGAAAATATGGAAAAAAGTAAACAGGCATATCAATATATCATAGTACGCATCATTGTCCACACATAGCAGCCAAATACCATTTCTCTGTGCGTATTTAAAAGGGCTGAAATCCAGTGTAATGCTTCTATTCTTGTGTCCTCCCATTCACTTGACAAATGCCTGAAAGTAAAAATAAAAATCACTCAACAAAGATCTTACAATAATTATCTAGCAATAATCACATACTAGGCAGCATCTGAATTTGAGAACCCGAGATGGCAGATGCTAGGCAGCATCTAAATTCTAAACATGTAATTATGTTCTTATCTTAATAGAATAACACCTTTTGGCAACAGCAAGGGCTGCCCCAACATCAAACCCTTCAGAGAGATCAGCCTCAATTGCATGGAGTTCTTCGTTAGTCTCTTGGGCAACCTGTCGAAAGCATAAGGATGGATGAAAAACATTAGTGTGGGCATGAGCTTTGGATGAAGGCATAATTATATCTATAAATACAAAAATTACGAATTTAATAAACTTACAACTCTTATTTTCTCCTCCTTATCTGATATACAGGGCAATATGGCTCCTAGAATATCAGCATAATATGGAACCAATTGGTCACCACCAAGCTTCACAAACTCATATATCTGCAGCATACCATCAACTGAAATTGATTATTCATTGTGAGTAAAAGAATGTGAGCACCTGGAGCTTGCCTGTGAAGAATTAACTCAAAGATTGCGCAGGAGATTCTCAACCATACAGACAGGGGATCATACGTTAATAATCAGACTACGCAAATTCCACCCCGATAACCCCCATGAAATCACTCCAATAAGCTTGTGCTCACAAAACACACCGCCCTTTCCCCTCAGAAACTGGTCACCATTAATTAATCATACTTCCACACCGAGATAACAATACAATGTTTATATAAGCACTTACCCATGTTATGGCAGTCTGCCGAGTGAATTCATCAGGGGAACCTGCTCGTTGAACTAGGATTTCAGCCATCCGACCATAGTCTGCAGACTTCAAGAGTAACACTAGTCAGAAGACAACTTCATTTGATGCCTCAAAACAGAGTATAGCGAGATATTTGAAGAGGGATTCTTTAAAATGTTTTGAAAGTATATCATACTTTCTAATGCATAGTACATGATCGCTCTACATATACTCAATATGCTATGTAACAACTAAAATTCTAATTATAATACCGAACTGACAGGTGGAGTTGCCATTTTTAACAACTTTTGAATTCTATATTGGCTCGGGAAGCATTATAGAACGTGTTACATAGTTCAGTGCAGCAAACAAATAAATAATGACAAATAAGCCTAATCTCTGAAGAAAGAAGCAGGACATATGCTGGCAGCAGAGGGCTTTTGTATCAGGAACTTTTCAAATCATCATGTTGACCAATTATACACTGTATACTCTACATGCATGAAATGTTTCCATTTACATGTTTTCCTCTTCTATACAATAGTACTGCAAATAAGCATGCCTGATTCAACCGAAAAATAGCTAATTAGAACTGTGCACATAAAGTGATTGCTATTTCTTAATGTCTACAAGTAGTCAACTACAGCAATTAGATTTAAAAATGCAACTAAAAATGAATCAATACAATAGCATGACAAAGGCATACACTCAAATTCTCAATAAGTTTGACTAACTTCTCTTTCTTCCCCAAAGATTAGCAAAATCACAAATAATATATGGATGCATAAACATAAGATCTAATTTTATCTTTATAAAAGTCGGAGAATTATTATAAAATAGAAAACTTACTGGAGAATTCTTAATTTCCTGTAGAAACTCCAATAGAGCTGAGTCAGCTTGCTGCCTTATTTCATGGCTCGAATCACTTAGCATGTTAAATAAACCTGTAATATCAAATTCTGTATGTTAAATGTTTTAAATTGAAAGAGAGAACTGAGGACAAATCGATAACCCCTAAAAACTTACCATCAAGAAAATCTGGAAGGAAACCAAGCATATCAAACTCTGGAGCACTATCTAACACAGTGATCCATCCTACCAAAAACTGGCGAACATAGGGATTTAACACATTCATTCTTTCTCTTAACAATGGAATGAATTCTTCAATACTGTGAAGAAACATATAAAAATATCAAAAACCACAACAATTAGACAAATAACAATGTACGATAACTGGAAGAAAAATCATGCAGATGATCCACCTGAATTGATCACCTTCTGTAACAATATCCTGTCAAAGTGAGAAAGTAAGAATCAGAAGTGCTAAAACCTCAATAAAACCAACAGTGGCCTGATGCAAAGTCAAGGAGTCACCTTCACAAGTCCATCCAAGAGATGGGCAGCACTTTGTACATTGGCATCTGAATCTGCAGAGAGCTTACACAATGCATCAAATATCTGATTGAAGAACACGATAAAATCTCCTCTCACAACCTGCAAAGAGAAGAAGATTTCAGTATGAAGTAAAAGAAGCAATACATAAAGCTACCACTCATTCAACTTCCACCTTTGCGATATTATATAAAGCTTCACAGGCATAATATCTGACTCTGCTATCTTGATCACCAAATGAATGGAGGACTGGTGGTACAATATGCTGGAAATTGCACCAAAAAGGGAGAGAGTTAATTGAGATACCAACAGAGAATTCAGTACATATCCAAAGGAACAAAAAAGATGTGAACATTGATACCACAAATACAATATTGAATTGAACATTTAACTAATTGACACAGCAAGTACAGACAAAATGTCAGAATTCATGAAACATAAATCCTTACATCTAGATGCTGAGCCGCTTCCGAAGTCAAACCAACCGTGGCAGCAGCTAATCCAATCAATCCACCCTAATCAAGGTTCATACGAACAAAGAACTCAAATTTAACAAGAAATCCACAGTCCTTGTGAAAATTTGCGAAAGCAAATGCCGAGCATGAAAGGTAAAGAACACAAATTGTCAACCTTCCGGTGATTTGCTTGGGGCGAGTGGATGAATTCCTCGCCCAACAGCTTGATCACAGCTGTAATCTTATCATGATCTCCTTGCACAACCAAACCCTTCACTATTCCTTCAACCTGGAAACAATCACAACAATGGCGAAATCTTTCAACTAAATCGAAATTGAAAAGCAGAATAAAACAGCATCAGCGAATTCCTCAACGGACCTCAAGAGCAGCGTTCTTCCGCTTCTCGTAGAGCTTATCGGAGAGGTTCCGAATAACAGAGGCCGGGAGAGGATCGGCCATTGACCAACCAACACAAATTTGACAAATACAACAACAAACAACTACCAATTAACAAGCCCTACTCTCAGACTAAGCCTAAACTGTTGAATTCGAGGTCGAGAGAGCACAATTGAAGAAGCTAATTCTAGGGTTTCCATAAATTTCGCAGCTTTAGATAAGCACTTTCTCCAATTCGAAGATTGTGGTAAACCCGCTCTCGCAAATCTGCGAACAGATCTAATTGAGAGAATTTTAGGTGAATTTCGGAATCGAAGAACTGTATATGCTCGTCTTCTTCGTCTTCACAGACTTTTCTCCCGCTCTCTATAGATGACATAGAAATCAAAGCTCAAAGCTTTTCCCGATCGTCATCGTTCTGGAATTGGGCTCTTCTCTTAATTTTTCTTCTTCGTGTCGCACGTCACATCCGTCATACCCCAAATCGGCTAATTCGCTTTCGTCCAACGGCTTAATCATCTTTGTCCTTATTTTATTTTCCTTTATCCATTAGCGATAATACGCATTTCCAAATATCCAGATTTCTTTTTCCTTCCAAATTCTAATTACGGAGTATAATCAACCTTGTTTTACTGTTTTAGTACCCAAAAAATAATCAAGCTTACCCCAAAACAGTTCATTCAGTTGTCATTTACAAAAGTTATCTTATATTACGTTTCTCTTTTATAAGGAGATCGTAACTAAAATCCATGTTTAGGGAAGCAAATAATCAAATTTTGTTATATAAAATCATTCCTTATTAACTAGAATATCTATAGTGGAATATAATATAATTTAATATCGGGTCACGTTCGAGTGAGAAAAACCCTCTTTAACAAAATGAGTAAATGTTACTCATTAACTCAGACTTTCGAAAATCAATCAACTTCACGTTTGGCAATGATCAATGTTAGTTCGAGGCATATCTTTTTTTACCTTGATGAAATCCCAACCAATATTAACACTTTTACAATTCAGAGGTCACTAAGCCAAAAAAAACTCTGATCAAACACCATTATGCTTTTGATTGAAGCCAATGTACATCCTTGATTCTTTAATCAGAATAACTTACACAGCAGGCAAAACAACAAAACGCCAAAAGATCACAACAAGAAAGCAAAAGAGCTAGCAAAATGTAATCAACGTTTTCAATAACATGAATTAGGGAAGCCTTGGTTTCACGTGTCGTTACAATCTTATTGGAAGTCTCCAATGAAACAACTATGAGAAGGAAAATTTACTGTGCATGATATTCATGAGAAGAGAGTTCTGATTACACAAGGCATTCTTTCCTTCATTCATCAATCATGCAAATAAGTCGCAACCCGAACCGAATCTACAATAGACCTGCATTATATATAGCCTATGCAGCAGCATAAGACCTCGTTCAACATTTCACAAGGAAGAAAAATACAAAATGGCATCAAGAAAGATTACACAAATTGTACTTACTGAATGCCATGCACCTAATTTATGTATTTAGGGATGGTGTATTTTACCTTTAGCACATAAGTTATGTAGTACACACAAGAATAGAGAGGACAACCTGGAGATCTGGTATTTAGACCTGTTCATTTCCCTTGATGACATTGAACTTGCAAAGGGGGCATGTTGCATTCATCTTCAGCCATTTCGCTATGCATGTGGCGTGGAAATGATGGTTGCATGGGAGAGCTATCAGTTCAGCTCCATCCTCGTACGCACTCAAACAGATGCAGCATTCCTAGAGAAAAATGGAAATGACATAAACAATATGGTTCAATACGGTCCATAAGCAAAACATGCAGTTCTATAAATCTAAACATCTAACCTTGAAGCAAAAAAGGCCTAGCAAAAAAGTGCAAGTAAACTAACAGTCAAATAAAGCAAAAGTCATAACTACTTAAGGAATTATAGTGTGTTGTGCATGACTGCACGTGTGTCTATTCAATCTTTTTTGTTAAGCAGTAACCAATCGAATTGTTCATATAGGTTGAAGAGTACATATGCATATGCAAAATTATATCATATCTCAAATGGGTTTGGTTACATAGCATTTGATGCTTCGAGCATAAGGACAGAGCTATTTGCTTAGGCACAAGATATGTGTCTACTCATCACCTTTTTCCCATTCACTTCTTCAGAAAGTTTATAAAGGACCAACCCAACTCATGAATACACAGATCTCAGCATAATTATCGTAGAAAAGATGGGATATATAGGGATGCTCAGTGTCTTACTGCATCTTCAGGCAAAAGAAGACGTTCAGTTGCTACATATCCACTACTCGACTCTACTGGAACCATAAGTCCTGCTCCAACACTAGGCTTTTCCTCATTATCTGTACTTCTAAATCTGTACTGTGGAAGAATACTAAGATCTGCATCTGATGCACCTTCCTGCATGCATTCACGAAGGAAATAATACCAATTAGCAGTAGTTAGTCCATAGCCATCAGTTGACTGCAATTTATTACTCGCTCCGTTTCATAATAAGTGTCGTTTTAGCACTTAAAATTTGTTTCATAATATGTGTCGTTTTAGGTTTTCAAAGTGATTTAATAGGGGTGAATGATGATAATTTTTATTGGAATGTGTATTTGTTGACTAAAGTTGTTCATGCATTGGCCAAAAAAAGTAATGAGTAGTAAGATTAAGAAAAAGTTGTAAGTTTTAAAGTGAATGATTGCTTTTCTTAAAAACTGTGTTAAGAGCTAAAACGACACTTATTGTGAAACGGAGAGAGTATTTGTTATCATTGTTGAATTCATTTAATACCTGGCCGGCAACACTATATAGAATTGCAATAATGCATGGCAAGCAGCAGCATAAAGCGACCCCTATCAAACAGGCTAAGACCACGCAGAATATGGCAAAGAAAACATCAAATGCCAGAAAGACGACAGTTAACCTGCATGAATGCATATAAGAGGAGTTATCAAGTTTGAGTTAAAATGGAACAAACTTCAAGGATACAAGATTATTGTAAGAAAAAAGACTGGTGATATTCACAGCTGATGGTAATGACTACATCATATCGTCCATACATAATTCAAGGATACAGGAATAACACCATAAGTTAGAATCAAATATAGCGGTAATCAACATAATGAAGCATTAAGACCAAAAGAAAAATGAAGGGACAAAAAGCAACGAACAGAGACCTTAAACATACCAATAAAGGCGTGGAGCATCTTGCAGAAGAATTTCACCACCAGACACAACCCAGTAGAACCCAACGATCCACCACAGAAATGACACCATAGTATTTGCAGATTCACATCGTTTCACAAAACTGGCACTTGTATCAATCGACAAAGACAGAGAATCAGCAAATCCTCATTCCTTCCATTATACACGCAGTTCAAATAACAATTCCACTTTCAGTATAAGATACCACACCAGCTTCCACAAATTGATAAACTCACAGTCTCATCACATAAACAAAATCAACAAATAAGCTCATTTAAGCCGAACTCCGAGATCAAACGAAGCTTACCTTATCTGGCCCGAGTATCCCACCGCCCCAGCCCTTCCATAATCCTCATCGTCGCTCTCAATTACCGTAGCCGGCGTTCCGCCAGTCTCCTCGTCTCCACCACCGCCTCCACGGCGGCTTCCTTCCCCCCTCCTGGACCCCGCACCGTTCGAAACCCTCCGCCGATACTCATACCAAACCAGAACAACATGAATCAGGCACTGCAAACCGTATCCGCAGATCCAAACCCTAACCGGAACATTCGGCCGCTCATCGACAGTCCAGATCAACACCGCCACCGAAACCACCACAAACGCTATGTTCCACATCACGTCGAGCGCCACCACCGGCGCCGAGTATCCCCAATCGGCTCGGCGCTCGTCTAGCTCCCTCGCCGCCGTCTCCCTCACGAGGAGCGAGGGGCCTCGCCGGCCTACGGCTCGCCCGATGAGGAGAGCCAGCGTAGTCTGAGGCGGATGTCCGCCGCTTCCTCCGGCGTCGCCGGCGCCATTCCGCGGCCGGAGTAGCGGCGCCGAGGAGGGATCGGAGGACGAAACTGACATGGAGGATTCGAGAGTCAAGTGGAGGAATCGAGAAGAAGAAGCATCTACACTGAATCTGGTACTGATGCTAACGATTAGGAATGGTAGAAAGAAGAAGAGGCGATCTGGAGGTTGAATTGAGTGGGAAGAAGGTACCGGCCGGAATTTTGATTTGAAGAGTAGCTGAGAATTGAGAAGCCCAACAGACTGAATTTGGGCGTTTGACCACGATTTGAACACGTCATAATAAACCGAACGAACTCGTTATTTATATATTGGAATATTTTTATATTTAAATTCATAATTACTTTTTGGAGTAAACATGAAAGATTATGTGATTATTGGTTTATTTAGCAAGCTTTATAATATTTTTGAATTTTAAAGCAAGTGGTCCCGTCGTAAGCATGAAAGATGTGATGATCAGAATGCAATTAGATGGCAGAATAGATTGGATCTGGAAAGTAAAAGAAAGGGAAATTGCAATTAATATTTTTAATTGTAACGTGTTATTTGGAGTAAACAAATGTTTCATGCAAATAACGTGAATATGAAAAACACCATCCATTTTCTGAAAAATATCAGCCAATTAAGTCAAGATCAGTGTCATTAAGCAGACAATCTTAATCACCATGGTTATTGAATAATGATCCTCCATGTAGCAACTAAAACTAGAAAACATGAAAATGATAACTAACTAAATAAATTAATAAGAAATTCATTTTTCCTGGGTTAATGTCCGAACGAATAAGCCTCAATCTCCAGGAGGGGAAAAAAAAATACTGGAGATTGGAGTATTTCACAGCTCTTCTAATTTGCTAATTGTCATGTTCATCTCTGAAATCAATTTCCGGGCAGAATTATCATCAGCCTGAGACCATTCACAACAACAGAACACAACTTTCATAGGATCCACACAACTGTTATCAGATCTGTATGGACACTCATCCTTCGCGCAAACGCGCACACGAAGCGAACCCAACAGAAGAACGTCTCCAAGATCTTGGATATTCAGACCCGGAAACAAGCTCACAAGTTTCAAATGCAACACCCGAAGGGTCTTCATCTCTTTAGGATTGATCTGAATTTGTTGCATTGAAGAATCACCAATGTACACAGGGCAACAATAGGCACACTGAACTTCATGTTTTTCCTCATGTTCCTCAACAAGATCGAGCGATAGCTCGTCTTGGTGAATCACAGTTGGCTTCTGACCATTCTCCCTCACCAAAATCCCTTCAGCTGCCCTGAAATCGTCTACTTCCAGAGTCGATGTGGAGGATTCTTCAGGCGAATGCCTTTTGAAGACGAAGTTGGGTGACAGACAGCTTCGGACAAAAGCAGGCGATGCATTAGCTTTTACAAAGTTGGTTGATGGAACTTCTACTCTTTCGTTATTTGCCGGGAAGTCACACTTGATTTGAAGCTCCTTCTCAATTCTGTCCTTCAATTTGGCCATCTTTTGCTCCTCGCCGTGTACAAGGATAACATGTTTGGGCGATAGGAAGTTTAGAAGATCCATGATTCCTTTGCTGTCAGTATGAGCGCTAAACGCCAATTGGTGAACCTGCGTTGATGTAAAAGGTGTTCTTAAGGATTCAAAGAATCTCGGAAAATTGATTAGACACGAAAATGAACTCCAACCTGGCATCGAACGTCAATTTTGGTATCCTTATCAATATCGATCTTACTTGGTTTGCCACACATCAACTTGTGCCCAACAGTTCCAGTTTCACAGCGACTGCATCAGATGAAATAATAAGCAGCTAAAATTGTGAGAAAGCGTCGCGAGCTTTCAAACAGTTGCAAAAGGAAAGATTCCAACTTATAGGCATTAAACATGGGAAAAATAACTTACCCAGGTAAAGCCACAAGATTCTTTTCTGATGGAGCCCAATGCTTAAAGACTTCAAGTGAAAACCCACCACTAAGCATTCCCGGAGTAGCAAAGAGAACACAAGGCCCCGGATTGTGTATCATAGAACGGTCAAAATTGCACACTGCAAACCAGAATTTGATAAGATAATTTTAAAAAAATAATAAAGCAGGCAGAAGTTTGTATTGTCAACTGGAATGATAATATCAACTAGCAAGTAAATGTAAGGATGATAATATCAACTGTAGAATTAAAGTACTGGAAAAAGCAAATACAATTTTCAAAAAAATGTCACAAGAATCCAGAAACAAAATGAAGTGTACCATGTTTGAAGTCGAATGCATTGTGGGTCGTATATGTCTCTTTCATATTCTGACTGGTCCAGCTAATGAGCATCTTGTAGTACATGTTCGTTTGGATGGTCAAACCTGAAATATGCACATTTACAGAGAGAAAAAAACATTTGATACTGATAGCATTACAGAATATCAAGCCAACGATTGTTAAATCCATAAGGAAAGCTCACCTCCCGAGAAGTATATGGGAATGTTCAAATTCATCCTCTCCCAAAAATCTCCCAGCAATATGCAAAGTTCCTTCATTATATATAAATATAGAGTAAAATATCAATTTGCGACTGTATACAAAACACAGAACTACAGAAGCATCATTTCTTTGGACTTTCAGACAAATACCTGAGCCCTTCCAACAGCAAATATAGGAATGAGAACCTTTCCTCCGCCAGCAACACAGTGGTGTACCTGAAACAATCAAAACATAAGCGACCCGTAAGAATATACCTACCAACAATAGCTAAGGTGAAAATACAAGAAAATGGCAAACACCATGCAAATTCAAAATGCAATACATTCAGCTTACAGCTTTAAGAAATTCTCTTTCACGAACATACTTTGAATCACGCATAGAAGTGGCATATGTTGACCTGAAAAAAAGGATATCATAAAGAGTCTTAGCTTTCTGTCCTCACAAACTGAGTTATAAAATCAGTTCAGGCTATGTACCAAAGTCATTGAATACGCCAAAGTAAATATACTGTACAGTATCTATTCATTCATAATGCATATAATAAAACTCTCAGGACGACAACTAATACGATCTCAGTAACCAGAGTAACAACAAACATAACATTTTCCTGACACAAGTATTCCAAGCCTCAAATGCTTGATCAGTAATATAGCAATTGTCAAGATTTAAATGAGAGCTCATAAATAATAAAGAAAAAATTGATGTCCTGATATAACTGAATCAATCTGAAATAAAGAAAATAAAGCCCTCTCTTTTTCCCCGATAACAGAGACAGCATTAAAGGGACTGAAGGAACTTAACACAGATCGAAAGAAGCTTACTCAGTTATAACGAGATCCAGTTGTAGACGATCAATTTGTGCAGCACCAAGATGTCTATCAGGGGTCATATTGTAATCCCCTGTGTAAACCATAGAAGCATCACCTACCCTTGCGAAGAACATTGCAGCTCCAATAACCTGAAACATTTTTTGACTTCATCAACCATAAAATGAGTAGCACTAAGCCATTGTTTAATAACACGCTACAGAAATAAATAGAATCATCTTTACGGAACCATGTGGCTGTAAGTAGAGCTGAAAAACTAAGCCTTACATGCCCAGCGTAGTAGGCTCGAATTTCAAGTTCTTCATCGACTTGGATAGTTTGCTTCAGATCCACTGGTATTACTGTAACCATAAAACCAAAATTGCTTTAAACTTGTAAAGATGCAGGAGCTCATAGGACTGAAGAAAATATAGCTTCTTTTCACGTGCAAATCATCTGATGAAAATATTTAAGTGTATTCTGTTTATAAAGACTAGATGAAGTCAGCATTTCAATGTATGAGCCTTCAGCTAAGGCCCTCGTTTTCTATCATAGTTAAGCCTTCCCAACTTCCTGCAGACCTCAAAAATGTGATGGAAGAAATGAATGCCAGGTACTGCAAGGGGAATCAAATTAGTGTTGATACATCCAAATATATTATATGTACGTCCAAAATGTGTTCCTATCTGTCACGCTAATCCTGATCCCAACCCTAACTATAGTATATGTCAAAATTCCAGAACAATGGATCAATGATTAGACTTCCTTGCTGAGAATGAGAATAGGAATAAAAAGGAAAAGAATGATGCAGTGGCAAACAACAAATCTTATGACGAAAAGCTCACTGTTGTACCTTTCTTCATACAAGCGACGATATTTTCAGCAGTAAACTGTTCTTCTTCACCATTTCGATCCATAACTTTCCTATAGTCCTCCAACATTATTGGTCCTAGTGCCTTTGTAGGATACTGCAATGCATTTTTCTTGTCAGAAATTCCTTCTACAAAAATTCTGAGCCACACAAAGAAAACTGAACAATGACAAAGAGCACCAAATAGAAACAACTTGCACCAACTGCTCATACCGTACATAACCCAAAACCATGGATTTTGACGCATTCAGCCATTAATAAGGAACGGTCCTAAGCATAGCACAAGTACAAAAGATCTTAGCAAACCCTTACCGTCATATAAATAGGCCCATTATATCCACAAACTTCAGTAAAGTAAGGAAGAGCCCCCAGGTGATCCAAATGACTGCAAAAACAACACCCAAACAAAAAGATCAATTAACCACAATCCTAGTAATCAACTGTTGCTTGGTAATTTACAAGAAAAACCAAACCTTTAGCAGTAAAATTAGCTAGTTCGAACAGAGAAGAGAAAGTGTACAAGTGGGTGATGATAACGCAAGAGAGAGGACCAGAGATGCGAGAGAAATCGGGATAACGGTGGCGATCACGATGCCCCATGTGCATCCCACAATCGAACATAATTCTCTTCCCATTAATGGTGACAACAACACAGCTTTTCCCCACCTCTTGCCCAGCGCCTTCATTGACAGACCAAACATGCCACACAGAAGGAGTTCAGAACAGAAGACCATAGACAGTATTAAACAAGGGAAGGACGAAGAGACGGCCTTACCCAGAACAAGACAATCGATCGCCATGGTCTTTTTGCTGAAAGCGCAATATGAACCCTAGTTAAAAGCTAGAGACTAGTGAGCTATTCGCGCCTCCAAAGCTCGCTGTTTGAAAACTCTGTTTGTGTCATGTATAAAGCATCCATCCTGATTTATAACAAATAAGGCAATAAAGTAATAAACCCCAAACCCAAACCCGATCAGTGGTGTGGTGCCTATGTCCACGATATGCCACCATCGAAGCCGACATGTCCATCGACGCCGACCTTACAAGCCACGTCGCCCTTCCAATTTCCCACCGAAACCCAATTAGACCAAAACCCTAAACTGGAAAAGCCAGCAACTGCTTCAAAGAGTCGATTTTTCTATTTTTAGGTCGAACAAAGTGTCGGTCTTTGTACATAATCAGGTGATTTCTATAATCTTCGTTAAGACCAATTGCATTATTTTCCGGGTATATTTGTATGTATCAATCCGAGTAACGTCTCTTTTTTGGGTCAAATTTAACTATTTTTTGTTTGGCCGAAGTCAAATTTAACTATTTGAGTAAGGTCTTGTGGTTAACTAACCCGAAGTGATGCATAACAAGGAGTATTGTACTTCATCTTGTTTTCAAATGTCTTCTTATACGAATAATCAATCGAAAAAACTCACTCCATCTTACACAAAAGTGTGTTTTTTACATTCTTTTTACGCTTCTTGCAACATGTACAAATTAAGGCCAAAGTCTCTTTCATCACTTGGCGAGGCTGGCTTGTATCTACTACACTATGTATATGTTGTGTGTAAAGCTCCTGCATTTCCTAAGAGCATCGATTTAGCAACGAAAACTCTACATTCAAGCAAATCTTCCCCCTCTCCAACCCCAACTTTGCACCGGTGACGAGCCAATACCCGGGGCTGTCGTGGGGCCCGCGACACACCTGCGACGTGTCCACAACGCGCACCAGCTTCCGGGTCTGAGCCGGTGGTCCCACGGGATAAATGCTCGAATCCACAACCACCTTGTTGGCTTGATCATGACCTTCCTTCTCCAAGCTCCCTGAAATGGATGACCCTATTGATGCAAGTATACTTGCCTTTTGTAACGACTCCGATGGCATGCCCTGAACCCAGCTAGAATTGACGGCAACAAAACCTGAGAGATTCGTGAACTTGAGGCGGAGATGAAGAACGTGCCTTGATCCGTGTTTTTTGGTAATGAGCGAAGCTCCGGTGACTATAAAGACGCCATCTTGAGCATTGGAAGGCGATGGATGATGGTGTGTGACTGGAGATGTACACACGTGTGACCTTTGAATGGACTCGAAATACTTTTCGTCTGTTGTTTCGTCTGATCCTCTCCATATTGAAGTGTCCTCGAATTTGTTAAGGTACATTGTCGGCATGTTTGAGAGGTGTTGTAGGTGTATTGCAAGTCTGTTGCCCTTCATGCCCTCAAGGTGCAAACGCATTCCGATTACCGGTCTCTTCTCAATGACAACCTAATGAGCAACAACATGATCATTGTTAGCAAGACATCAGTTATAGGAAAAATCATGGAGGGTTGATTTGTAGGCTTGTTGGTGAAGTTACCTCAGAAGTGTTGATGTACAGTTTGGGGCCCATTAGATTGACATTGAGTGAAGAGGTTAAAAGAGGAACATTTGTGGTAGGGGCCAAAGGGAGATCACTGAAAATAGGAGCCCATGTTTTGTGGGTTTGGAAGTCCAAGAAGTACTCTAAATCAGCAATTGGAGGCTTATCTGCACACAATGTGAGGATTATGAGCTTGTCATGAGATTGAGAATGATATGAAATCTTGCAAGGAGATTGGTTCATGGACTTACGACGTAGATATAGGTTGATGGCGTGCGATAGGAATCCTTTCCCAGGGACGTTCTTGAGAAGGGAAGTTATCGGTATGAAGCTGAATTGAACCACATCTGGCTTTGATGGAACCGTTAGGAGCCATTCGCAGTGGCTCATAGTGGACGGTTCGCCCCCTCGTTTCGTGCATATTACCGTTATGCCCTGTTGGAAGACCAAAGAGCTTAGTGATGTGAGCATGAGGATACTCTTAGTTCATGTGTGATTTGAACACTACAAGAAACAATATAAGGCTTACGTCTCTTGAGACCATGGAAGAGTATGAGTCTGAGAATGTAGGTGTTTCAAACATCTTGAAGGCTGAGGGAATCTGGGGAGCAAATGCATGAAGACAAACAAAATAAGCAAGCAGTTTGAACAGTGCATGCATTGCATAGCATGTTTTTTGCTAGAGTAGTGATTTGAGCACCATATAAGCACTTCTCAAATTAGCCACATTTCCAAAGAAATGAAAGTGTATATAGTGATATATAGAACAAGAGAGATGTGCCTTTGGCTTGGTGTCTCTGGCTTTGGATGTGCGCGGCGTAAAGTTGCAAGTTCCATTGAAGAGCTGATCTCCGAGCTCGTCTAGATGCTTCTTGAGGTCAGGAGGAGACAGCTTTGATGACTTCTCTTGCTTCACAAGCACCATGTCTTGGCCTCCAATGCTCAATCCTACTATGATGTGTGTTCCATATTTCTCAATGAATCTGCATACATTGTAATTCAATACTAACAAGTCTTAGGTCTCTAGGCTGTCACGCGTAATGTCAAAGAAATCTAGAGCCACATTGGTTGCCTAAGTCTAAGGTTTTCCTTTACATAAGGAAAAGAAGAAGTCAGAAGAATAAAGGAGATTAGAGTAGATGCTTTTAGCTTAAAGTCTAAGCTAGTTTATACCCACGTAATATTTAATTGGTTTACAGAATGTTTAAAGGGTTAAAACATGTTTAACAGATTAACAGTCTAAAGTCCACCTAACAAAAGTTTGATGAAGAAAAAGAACTCATTCCTAAACTAGGCTGGCAAGATATGAAATCTCATTCCTCATTCAAGCTTTTCTGCTGAGATTTTTCAAGGTTTTAAATTCTATACCAGAAATATTCAATGAAGCTCAATTAGTTGACTAACAAATTAAACCATTTCATAGGCTAAAAGTCAAACAAAATGGTATTCAACTTCCAACCAACGCAACTGACATTACAGATTAGCAGGTTGGAACTTTGAAACCTTTGCCAATCTTTCAGGAGCTTTTATTATATACACATAATCAAGTTACTCCGTTAATCGTTGCACATTTTATATAGTCATTCACCAAAACTCATCATTACAAGACTGTCACTCAACAACTACGTCAAATCTCAGCAAATTAAATCTAACTAATTCAGCTAATATCATCAGATTAATTATTGAATTATTGAGACACTACTTATAAACATTCATTATATGACACGGAAATTCAACTTGTTTATTATAAAGAAACAAATGTAGACAACAACAAGCTACCTTGCAAGAGCACAAGGATTCCAGCTAGAAGGCACGGCGTTCAAAACCTCAGGCGCGAGAAGAAGCGGATAACGATCAATGTGGATATCCGAAAGCACATTCGTATAGCAATCGAGTCCGAAGTAGTTCGTGTTAGCCGCCTCTCTCGCCCATGAGCTACTCTCAAACTTGAACAATGAATGGAATTGTCCCGACGGAATTTTCCCTGTGACCGAGCATCTTTGGTTCAAGAACTCTGACATCTGCAACATTTGTCTTACAAGAACATTAGCCTTTCATTCATAAAAACATACGGAAAGTGTACAAGAGCTATCAACTGACCTGGTTGAAGTCAAGAATGTCGGATTGGTATCGACTCTGATCGCCCTTATCGCATTTTATATCGACCGAGACATCGTTGAAGGGCCCGAACCCGGGAACGAAAAGCTGGCGCCTTTGGCTGGCATTGACGACGATCAATCGGCTTTCGCCTTTGCAGAACTTCAACCGGAAATCTGAGGTTAAATCGAAGCCTTTTCCTAGGCTGCTAAGAGCCTTTTCTACAATCTCGTTGCCCATCATCTTGGAAATATATTATTTTGTAATAGGATGGAATTCTTAGTTACGCTTGTTGGGTTTATTTAGGGTCTTTATGGAAGTTTAAGGATGAGCAATGGGAATCCCTTTTAAGTTAGATTTTGATGTGTGTGATTGATAATGGAGGAAAAAAAGGGGATTGAGGTATGAATGTGGATTTTTAAAGGAAGCTGAGATGTGGTTGCTTGTGAAGATGATGTTTGACTTGACTCTTTCTGTCTAGACAGGACGTGAAGGGCTTGAATATATATATATATAGTGTAATGGTAATGGACTGGCAAGTTTTGTAAGAATGTTTTGTTATGGTCAAAAATCAAAATGAATATGATTGAATTGATATAGTTATTATACTGCATTTGTTTTTGATGGTGGGAAAGGGAGGAATTAAGAGTTTTCGTTTGGTGTCATTATTTTTGGTAATTTCTCAGGTTTTGTCATTTATGTAGACTTGGGCCAGGTCAGCGAGAGAAGGAGCTACATGGACGTATTGTACACCGTATATTCTAGGATTTGTTTTGGTGGAAGAGACAAAATAACATAAAATTAAAATTTAATGTGAAGTTTATCATAAATACAATTAACGTATATATTTGTTCATGTAACTTGATATTGCATTATGAATAGATCTATGGGGATCAAACCTATAATTTGTCGAATCGATACTCTGTAAATGTACCTTGACCATCCAACTAGCTCGTTTTTATGAATCTAAATTACTTCATACATATGTGTTTTGTCTAGTTAATTATTGGTGGAATTTGATAAGTCTATAATAAATCTTATACTGCGTGATATTCTAACCAACCTTACCAAAATACAAAGAAAAATTATACATTTTTTTTGAAAGAAAACGTATTTTGAAGGACTAAAATAAAATAAAAGTTTCATATTTTATTAAAAACTTTCAAAAAAGTACTATTATTTAATAGAATTAAATACTGTTAATTGCTTTAAAAAAAAAAAGTCTGGCGGTAGCAATAAATAAAAAATACGAATATCTGACAGCCCGATTTGGGATCCGGATCATCCGACTTGAGAGCACGGCCCAATGGAGAATCCAAACATAACTTGCACCGGAAGTCGGAGAGAGCAACTTCAGATATTTTCATCTTCTCCCTCACAATTTCGCAAAACACGGTCGTGTTGGTTCAATCACAACTTCCCACCACTCGACAGCTTTGGTTTTCGATCGCTAGTGGCGGCCAATCGGCAATTCCTACTTTACAGCTTCGATCTAGAATCTCCAATTTCTCTTCCTCTCTCGAAATTTCTCCAATTTGGCATCAAAAAAGGTATCGGAGAAAGCTCCGATTTTCTTTTCTCTTGAAGAGTTTGTAGGTGGAGTGCTTTGAACTTGGCGTGGAAGCGCTTAGGGTTTCGATTGCTCAGTGATGGTGAAAACAGGGGAAACTGTGACGAATATAGTTCCCTTTCTGGCGAAATGCTACGAGATGGTGGACGATGAGTCCACAGATAAGGTAATTTCATGGGGTCAATCTGGCGACAGCTTCATTATCTGGGATATGACTGAGTTCTCTCGCGATTTGCTCCCCAAATTCTTCAAGCACAGCAACTTCTCCAGTTTCATGAGGCAGCTAAACATATATGTTAGTTTCTGAATTATGTCTACTTTTTCTAAGTTTCTCGTCTTGTTTTTAGTTCAATTATTCTGCTTGATGTGTATAATCTATCTTCTGCGTGTATGCCTAGAAAGCTAGAATAGTGTGGCAAGTATTACAATTGGATGGTAATTTGTGCTATTGGTGTTTGTAAAAGACATGAGTTATGTGCCAAGCTGGCTAGTAGGTTGCAAGATTGGTATCTATCTTCTCTATAAGAGTCATTAGGGTTCTGTAGCTGACTGAATTATATTCATAAATACCACAAGTCATGTTGTGATTGGGCCTAGGAAGTTGTCAAGATTGGTTATTTATGTGCTTCTTTACATGATTCAGTTTGGTTGTAGCTGAGCTGATTATTGCTATTTCAACTCTTGTGAATGTGCTATAGTATTAAGTTGAGTGGTGTTTTGCTCTTAGTTGCGGTGTTGTTAGATGTCAAAGCTGTGCTTCAAATGGAAGTTGTTTCAGAAATTTGATTCAGTATGGAACTAAGTTAAATCCGACAGGCTGAGATGTGAAAACCTTTGATTTGTGACCTTTTGCTTCTTATTTTTCTTACCAGTTGCTAATTTGTATCTTCTTTCAAATCTGTCCTGTCTTGATTGTTTCAATATGAATTGCTTGACCTGGTGCTAAAAAAAGAAGAAGAGATCTGTATATGCAGCAGAACTGTTTAGGTGTATGTATCAGTCGAGTTTCATACGCCTGCTTGTTAAGAAATCAGTTTTGAAGGTTTTGAGTTTTCATGATTTGGCAGTATGGGGGCCATGACATCCGTAAATCTTATTGTTTTCTCCTCTTTGTTGTATTACTTGTATACCTCTAAGCTTTCATCTGCTCCTACAGTACAATTCTCTTTGTTTCTCAACCTTGGTTTAATGCTTATGATTTTATGAAATTCTTTGTAGAGTTGATTCTATGATTTGTTGAGCTGTCATTTACTAGTTGGATTTTTGTTTTGGTAAATAAACTTTTCCTTCATTTTTATATTTACTGCTCCTTATTCTTTAAAAATTAATGTCATTTTGGTTCTTTGGTGCAGGGTTTCAGAAAAATGGGCTTTGATCACTGGGAATTCTACAATGAACAATTTATTAAAGGACAAAAACACCTCTTAAGCGGTATCAAGAGGAGAAAGCATCCTCCAGGGTCAACACAGCAGAAGGCTTCTTCCAACAAGGAGCAGCCAGTTGAAGTAGTCGACAAATCTGACCATTCAAGCTTAGAAAAAGAAGTCGAAGCCCTCAAGACTGATAAAAACGTTCTTATGCAGGAGTTAGTCGAGCTCAGAGAACACCAAGCAAACTCCCAGGAAAAGTTGATACTCTTAAGAGAACGTCTTCAGGGAATGGAAACGAGCCAGCAGCAATTACTCTCTTTCTTGGTGATGGTTATGCAGAATCCAGCACTTTTATCTCAGCTTCTTACTACTAATAAGGAAAACACCTGGCGAATGGCTGAAACAGGGAAGATTACAATTCAAGATCAAGATGGTTCTGAGGAAAATAATGCAGTCAATGCCGATGGAATGCTGATTACTTATCAGCCTCCGGCAGAGGAAGCTGCAACAACTCCTGCTATACCATTGCCTGATTCACCAGTGAAAGATATTTTAATGAACTTTGATTTCACCTCTTATCCTATTGATGAAGGCTTTCTTCTTCCTGAACCTCGTTCACCAGTTAGAGTGCCTGAGTTTGACCTGTATAAGCTAGAGCAATTCCTTCTGAGTAGCCCTACCCGTGACAGTACTGAAAAGGCCGAAGATACCGAGAAACCTGATGACATGGAAATGGATGTGGAGTCCATGTTTTGTGGGCAGCAGTTTCAGACAGACCAGACCACAAACAAACACCAGATACAAAATGGAAGCCAGCAATCTGACAACTTGGATTTCTTGATTGAGCAAATAGGGGTTTTGTCTCCAGGAAAAAATAGTGAGGAAGAGATGCTGAAGTGAAAACTCCAACCCTCTATTTTTTGCCCATTGTGGATATTTTTGGATCGCACTCTTCTTATCTAGCAGTCTACTAAAGCTTAATATGATGATGTATTATATGATATAATGCAATAGATCCATAGTTGGTTTTATTGAGATTGAGAGTTTGTGGGCTTATTTAGTACATGTCTATGATGTTACTTGCCTCACTTTTGCTGCCATTAGACATTTTGACATCTCAAGGATTAGGCTTTGACATGTCAAGGAATTTGTTTATTACTGTAGTACATATAACAGTTCTCCACGATCTTATAAAACATCTTCTCGGACCTTATCAACATGGTTGATATTTGGTTGATATTATTAGCATGTTTTGCGAAACGTACTCATCGAGCAAACCAACATAAAAAAAAATGCTAAACAAACAAGCTTTGAAGTCTAGGGATTGGATGCATTATCAATGTTTTACATAGCCTAATTACTTTTTGGTCTAATTTACATAGCCTAATTTGTTCTTGGTATTCTACTACTAGTTCTTACAATTGGGATTTTGACGAGCAAAAAAAGGTTTAGTAGATGAAAAATGAATATACAACTAGTTTAACCCCCGTAGTACCATGTACGGGTAACGTGATTATAAACCAATTTAATATAAATATGTAATGCCAATGATCACGTTAAAATTATAGTATTATATATTTATGTTCGTATTGTGATTAGTGTTTTTTTTACCAATAGTAAATCAACTCATAATATAAATAAGGTGGATTTGTTCAAAAATTACTTTACGATAAATATCACGTTTTATTAAATAATAATATATATGAGAAGATTACAACTAATTCTTGGTAGGATAAAATTCATAATTTTCGGGATTTTTGGTAATTTTTAAGTAATTTTTACGGGATAAGATTATATAAGATTCTAACTACCTAATTTGTATAAAGGATGGCCCGACTGATTATTCTATTATCGAAATGACACGTGGCGCAATTTTTTGTGAAGATAGTATAGGTAGTATAGATTGCCCAGCTCCCTGAGGCCTGAGCTGCACGTCAACTTGTCAACGTCTCCTAACACTTCCCGGATCGGCTTCCTTCTTTCCCCTTTATCAACAACGGACTCAGAAAACCCGTTGCTCTCAGAGAAAAATCCGAGTTCTCTCACCCACTTCCATGCGATTCTCCATGAAAATTTCGCAACTTTAGGGAGGCAATTGAACAATTCGGAAGGAAATCGGAGATGGGTCTTTCTTCTACATCGACAACACCGAGCGAGACGGTCAAAATATGCGTTTTTGATCTGAGAAGGGGGCAACGAGAGGGCCAAGAGCTCGAGAAAATTCTGTTCTTCTACCCTGCCGATTTGCCCATATCTGCCCAGCTCTCCGTGATCGGCCTCAGCGAAGGGCTTATCACTTTCACCAGGTCTATTATTCTCTTCTTCTATATCGCTAATTCTTACCACATTGCTAACTCTACTGTTTTGCCTTTTTGTAATTCATAGTTTCTGGCTGTGAAATTTGGAAGCTTTATGTCATTATGGCTCTGTTGTGTGGATGTTTGTACATTATTGTGTTGAGGATGATAAATTGGACCTTTTGCTGTAGGAAATTGGGATTTCCTTGTGGATGTGGGAGGATAGGGAATCAAAATTTATGTGCTGCAGAATGTGATTTGTAATGCCCTTGTTTACTGAACGAGGAATGGAAGATTGAATTGAGAAGTTTGTTTCAGTTTACTTTGTGATCTTTGGAGTCTTAGCTCTTTTAATATCACTTAGGAGTTGACCATGTTATTGTCATTTTCTCCGTACATGTGCGCATTTGATGTACGAGGAGCTGTTGATGACCATCCACCAGTTGATCATGATATTGGTTTCCAATGTGTTGTGCATTTTTTGGCTTGAGTTGGTTAGGGTTTGAGGTGGTGGTACAATTATTGATCTAGAAGGTATAACCAATGATTTTGGGGGAGGGTAGAAGTCGGCATTGATGCTGAGTTGGATGGTTCTACTTCTAAGCTTGCTTTCTTCTATGAAGGATGGTGATATTGCATAGGCTTAAATGAAGAAACAACATATATGTGACACCATCCACACCCAAAATAAACAAAAATGGGATTAGGGTAAAAACCTAGTATTATGGAGATCATTTATTAAGATGCTGTGCATATTCTTTTAACTTCTCTGATAAATTACATGGGATATAGCTTCTTCTTCTTTGACTCCTCTATGTCGTTTTCCTTCCATGTAACCACCTTTTGTTCTTTAAATAATGACTACAAGAGTAATATACTTATTTATCACTTCTACTTTGTACAGGATCTTCTCCCCTGATGCTGCTTGTGAAGTAATAGAAGCTGAGAGGCACTCTCATGTGTTTTATCAAGCAGAGCCAGATATCTGGATGGTGATGGTATGCTACCTTTTCCCTCCTTCTCTTCTTACTTTAGCTTCTATTTTGTTTTGGATGGAGATGGATGACTGGTAGATTCATGGTTGAACCTAAACTCAAGTGTTACAATAAGAACCCTTAACAGCATACATAGCCTTTTTGCTCAAGAAAAATGTCTTTATCAAGTGTTTCAATGATACATCTCTTACTTTCTGGTCACTTCTTATAATGGAAAGTCTGAAGAGCATATTTGAAAGTGGTGATCATATGTCATAAATAGTCTTTGTTGTCATCTGTGCTCGGTGCTTGACATTTTCTTCTATAATTCGTACTTCAGGTAGTGGAAAAGAACAATGTGGAGGCAATATGGCGTGCTGAGGCATTACGAAGTGTCCTAAAAGAAGTCCACTCTCTTTTCGTGATGTTCAATGGGTCTATAAGGGAATTGCTTGATAAAGAACCCAGTGGAGAGCTCATTCGTCCATATCTTTACACCTTCATCATGGACTATTTATATGGTAAGGCTATTAAAAATAATATTTCCATTCATTTCTTCTCATTGGATATTATCTTTAAAAAAATTTATTGTAAGTTACTAATTGTCAGCATGCCAAAAACGGTATCCTTTGGATTTCTGCTGCTGGGGTAATGCTGAAGTTCCCTTGTAATTTTTCATTGGGTTTGCAATACTGGCATGCTGGAAGGTTGCTCCGTATCATTCCTCATGTAAGGTTTTCATCTTTGAGGCAGATCTCTTTGTTGGGAAAAAGGTCCATTTACCTTCATTCCGGGATTCTCTGAAAGAGCGAGGGACAGTGCAAATGTTAACTGTGGGACGTGAGGCTGCAATTGATGTTCAGGTTGTCTTGATGGATTTTCTCTTACAAACCTGAGTGGCTGCATTTTGTTTTTTCCTATATTAGTGTTCCGTCACTAGTGATTTCTTCTTGCTTGTATCCCTTCGGGTTTGTTTAATTTTCTTTATTTAGCGTTAAAATGACATAGGTAGTCAGAGACTTGGAGCATGCTTTTATAGGCTTCCTTGTGTTGGTTCATGGAATATTTGGGCAAATCCTTTTAATAAATTGATAGAGGCCAAAATAAAGACTAAACTTAGCCCCTGGGTCAATGTTGGACATAACAAAAAGGAAAGAGCATTTTGGAGTGTCTTCAATTAATGTAGCTGCATCAGTCAAGCTTGACTTAGTGACTTACTAGCTTATTTGGGAGAATGGATACTATTTTGTAATGTCCAGAATTCACACTGTTCTAATATTTGAACACGAATTGTGTGATTTCTATAATCTCAATTCTTAAGATGTTGATTTTTTATTATTTTTGAGCAGCAAGAGGTTTATGTTTATTTTTCTACTAAATAGTAAATTTTCTGTTTGGCAGTCTCTTGTGCGCATGCTAGATACATGTTGTGGGAACATCCAGTGCCATTCTCTTGTCTTGTTTCATGACCTATTGGTCTCCACTACTCTTTCTCCAGTATGGTTTGATCTCTACCTCAACCTCTATCAAAATGTCTTAAATATTATATGTGTGCACTACTCCAATCCCTTACTTGTACCAATTATATTAATATCATTATCATTGTCTCTTGGATTATTTAAATATGCATTTTAAATCATCAGTAGAGCGCCATAATGTTATCTTCTTCTGCAGGATGACACTGTAAACTTATTTTCTTATGCTACTTTGAGGATGAGTCCTCGTGCTATGTCATCTGCAACAAGCTCCTGGTCCTATTTTCGAAAAGGGAGTTCAGCTTCCTATGCCAGCACTGCTTCTTCTGCCTCAAACTCTGAGCAGACTCGTGGAGCACGAGATACCTCTCCTAGTGGAGATCTAAGCTATCTTAGTAAAAGGCCCTTAAGACCGAACAGGTGGAGCAAAGGAAAAGATGGTTTCCTTGTTACTGATGCATGGAACACAGATTCTATTAGTTCAAACTCTACAACTCCTACAATTTTACTCCAAAAGACTCAAGAGAGAATGTATCTCTGTGCTCATCAGTATAAAAACCTTACAGTTATTCTTCTCATTCCTGTTGCCTCTGCTAGTAATGCAGAGCAGGGAATTTCTTCGATTAAACAGCAGGTTTTGGAAAATGTAAGTATGCCTTTTGGTTTTCTTACCTCCGCGATATTTTCTTTGTTTCTTAGTTTTTAAGCCGAGAATTACAATCAGAGATTACCCTGTACCAAGAATTAGTGAAATTTTGGAAGGAGTGGAGTACATTTGTAACGTATACCTTTGTACTGAGTTTTTCTTGACCTGTTAAATTTGCTCATGAAACTGCTAGGCATCACTGCGGATCATGAAAGTTGAAGAGAAACTGTCAAAAGGCTGGGGAGGTGAAAACGCTTACCATGTTGCTGGGTATCGCTACTTATTAGTGGACGGCGATAGAAATGTATCGCGGGCTTCTCCACCAGCCAAAGTCACAACTTTGGCAAAGGTTAGCATCTTTCACTGTAAGATTTGGTATTATTATGACTCTGTCTCATTCATAAGGATCTCTTTCACTTCATGGTTTGCATTTCAGGAATCTTTGGTTGCAATGAGTAAGCTCCGGGCAGAGGTTGACCTGGAAAAGTCAAGATCCAAATGGGATAACGAAGGGCGTGAAAAGGACTTGGAAGTTTGCATCAGGGCGAACAATAACTCGTGGGTGATTGGTCGTGTTACAAGAGGGAAGGAACTGTTTATTGTGCTGGAGAAAGCCAGTGAAACCCTTCTTTATGCAGCAGATGCTGTTGAGAGGTTCAGCAACAGGTAACTGAAAACCTTCACATCATTTGCTGGTTTTTATGTGTCTTCATAAATCCATTTCGGAATCAAAATTTTAGGTTTCTGGCATTTTCTCTCCTTGCACAATTTTGCATAAACCCAGAAACTCTCATGTGACATCCATCAAAAGATTCAAAACTATTCATATGTTCTTGCAGGTATTGCAATGGAGCTTTCTCTTTGGACTAGCTGGTGCAATTGCTTCTTGATTTTGAAGACATTTGTAATGTAAGTGATAGGATGCCATCCAGATCCAGGGACCAAAAACAAGTTTAAATTTTGTGTGTTGATGGTAGCTGTCTGTTTTAGATCACCCACAATTGTGGGCTTTTAGGTTTGAATAATGTTTTTTATTGGATAATAGTAAAGCAACACAAGAACGAGAGGTGAACGGTAAAAACATGTACAGGGAAGGTTTCGTTTGGGTGCCATGGTTAATGGTTTTTGGCCAAAAATATGAACAAAACGCATCATTTCATGCACAGCATGAATGTACACGGGGGGAACGCCGTGCTCTGAATCGACGGCTCAGGAATTTTTAATCCGGGTGGATTGGGACATGTTTTAGGTTATAAAATTGGATTTAAAATTATATATTTCATAGACATACATTTAATATTCGTTTTGATTAAAAAAATGCTTCAAAGCTATAAAATAAAAAAAATGTCTTGGATGCAACATTTTGATTTTTGAGCCAAGTCACGAGCTAGTTCATGCATCTTGTAGCGTGGGTTCTCGGTGGTTGTAAGCCGTAAATGTTTGAAAGAAAGAGCAAGAGAGCAGATAATCAAAAGATTTGGCTCCATAGCTTAATCATCAACTTGGCACAAACTTCTGTTTGCCTTGGCACCATGTTGAATCAACGAGAAGCCTTCATCATCCGATAGAGGACGCAAACAATGCTTACTAGTGCCTTTTCGAGAGTCACGAGCTCCCATATCTTCCTCAACATCTCTTTGATTCATCTGAAATTGGTTTCCAGGAATTTTGGCACAAGCTTCTTCTTGTGATCATCTGGCTTCATGCTCTCTTCACTGTCTTTGTTCTCATAGCGCAAGTGCTCTGGTTCATCCTGCCAATCAGAAGGCAAGTCCAAGTGGCTGAGATTCGCATTGATGCTTTCAAGAGTTGTTCTCAACCGACTGAGTTCCTTTGCGTGAGTCGTCTTCAACTTCTCCACATCTTTGTCGTCATTCCAGATGTTGCTGATGATATATGCTGAACCATCCTGTATCATGCTAGACAAGTAACCGGTTAGCATCAATATAGACCTTGTTGCAGTTAAAGATCAAATTTTGCAGGCACCTGAAAGGTAATCACTTGTGTATTAGGGGAATCAACAGGGAAGAGATGCAAGGACGAGGGATCGAAGGTCTATGTTTGCAAAATGCAATCACTGAGAACAGTAGTGTTGATTACCAATCTTACAAGTCTATGTTTGGATACCACGAAAGTAATTGAGCTCTCAAAATGGTTCACACTGCCCATAATTATTACATACTCATTGATCACAATCCGGAAATAAAGTTAACAATACCATACGTTTATATCAAATGATCAAATGAAAGAAAGCGGAAATGTTTGTTCTTGTATTCAGAACTCAAGGGAGCATCTCATGTCACCCCTAAACAGGCTAAAAACTTGAGGGTCTGGCGTACGTCACAAGCTGTCCCGAAGCAGTTTTATGGCAGGCCGGAGCACCTGATACAGCAGGAAGTCTCTCCTGCACGAACAGATTCAAACAGCTAACAAAAATTAAACAGAGGATATACAATGGACATTAAGAATGTAGAGAATTTCTGCAGGCCTACCATAGTTAATGTAGTCCTTACTCATCAGCAGAATGTACGCACGTACTTATTACATGACGACGACACTCCATACACAATCCAAAGGAGCATCGCCGCCATTAGAAACACAACCACACTAGGCTTGTAAAAGCACCCTCCTTTATTGAACATGGTCTTCCAACTCTCAACTAGGACTCTTACTCCCTGCTTAATCATAACGATTTAATTTTCTCACATCAGTTCTTGTTTTGGATTCTTTTAAACAGTGTCAAAATTTAGCGGCTCTAAATCATTATAAGGATGATTCAAATCTAGAGAGTCACGAAATTAACTTTCCAAAGCTGAGATTGGTGTAAATAGTAGTAGTAGTAGTTAATTGTTTGGGATATATTCGTACCTGCATTAAGTTAGAGACTTCACCCATCACCCTGGAAGCAATAGTTGGAGCAGCTTCATCTTCATGAATCTTGTGGCGCCAGATGATGGTTGTAACATGAAGTTACATGCAAAACAGATTTGTGACATGAAGTGTATGTTTTTGAACAGGCTACCTTATTTCCACTTTATGCTGATTGAATGATCACAAAATAGTCCTTTTATAGCTATTCGTCTACAAACTACCCTCTAGGAATCGAACTTGCATTCATACCTCATTGTTTTCAGGAGCCAGAATGGTGGAAGTAGCTGAAGTTGTGGTGGTCTGGAATTTTTGTGCGTAAGGTGTATCTTTGATCTTTGGCCAATCAGCTCCACCAGGTATGCATCTTTCCTCTACCAGAGGACTGTCTAGAATGATCAATTTTCCATGCTCGCAATTCATTGATGATGGCATCTCTGGTAATGATTCTAGTAATGGACAGTTGTTGATTTCAAAGTACACCAAGCAACCTTGGTGGATCAATGAAGGCAAGGAAATCAGACTTGGACAGTCAATGATTTTAAGAGTATGAAGACGTGGCATATCTTTCTCCTTCAATCCATTCCAGCTGACAAGGCCTCTCATTTCACAAAATTCCAGTGACTCTAAATAACGAAATCCCTCTTCACCTTGCCCACAAAATTCCCTATCAACTGTCTTTACATTATGAATTGAATGAAGAACAAGGGTTGTTAGAACAGGAAGCATCCCTAGGGATGGTAGAATTTCACAATCTTGGCAATCTAGCAAGTACACACTTGCAAGTTTCTGCGACGAAGAACTGAGCCATGTTGGAAATTCCTTACACCAGTACTTTCTCAATACGAGCTCCTTCAAGTCATTGTGAGGTTTGAGACCCTCCATTATATCATATCTTGCCTCCACTGTTTTAGCAGTTGGATTGTCCCACTCTAATACTAGACGTGTCAGCTGCTTCTTTGTACTCAACATGCTTTCTTCAGCTTCGTTCCTGTCCCTGATGTTTTCTAGCCGAGAGATGTCAATCTTTCTTAGATTATCCATCTTCCTCAGCTCTGAAGCCTTAAACCCATCACTGCGGCCCACAACGTAAGAGCTAAGAATTTCAAGCTTAGTCAGCGTTCCCAAATTGGAGGGTACACAAATGAAACCCTTCATGTTCACATGAAGATGTGTAAGACTGATCAACCGATTCAGCTCTTCGGGAAGCTGCTTGAGGTAGGGACAATGCTCAAGCTTGAGAATTCGTAATGCACAAAGTTCGACTATGGTTTTGGGTAATTGTTTGATACCAGTCTTAGAGAGGTCTAAATATCTTAGGAGCTTGAGTGAACTGACACGCTGTAGCTCAAGAGCATTGGTGTGGCTCAAGTCCAACAATCTGAGGTTTTCTAGTTTACGATAAAAAGTATTGGGATCAATGTTTCTTCTAGGCCCATTATGATGTAGGAAAAGAAATGTCCTTAGCTTTGCACATTTTTCAACCTTCTTCAACAATGAGTCATCAATGTTGTCACAAATGAAAGACAGATGACGAAGGCTTATCTCATGGGAATCAAGGAGCTGAGGTGTCATACCTTGGTGTATCATATGAAATGTATTGCCAGCGAGCTTCACGGCAAACTCATAGGTGAAAGGATGTATTTCGTACAATGTTTGCTTGTCGCATGACGACTTGAGAGGTTTAAGGATGGATCTTGACAGCATCTCAACAAAACAATAACTGCCAGTTGGTTTGAAGTGTTGTCGTTGTTGTTGTTGTTGTGTTTGAACAAATCCCTCCACCTCCCATAATTGTATTAGCTCGTCCCTATTGAACTTGTGGTTGGGGGGAAACAATGAAAGATAGGCAAAACAACGTTTGAGATGGGGTCGCAGCTTCGGCTCACTTAACTTTAAAGAGTCAAAGACTTGTTGGAATTCAGGCAAATCCGGAAGGCGGTCGTTCGTGAGCTGTTGAAAGGCGTCACACAGCTGAGCCACGTTTGGTTTGCAGGACAAGATGAGCCCAAGCTTAGTGGCAACAACAGGCATGCCCTTGCACTTTTCTGCAAGCGTGTCTAAATCATCTTTCCAGAATTGAGGGTCAGGCAAATTTGCTCTTTGCATGATCAGCTCTCTGCATTCGGCATCCGTCATTATGTCCAGATAGCTATCAACACTATGAGTCATGTGCGCAACTTCTGGATTGCGAGTGGTAGTGAGAACTTTCCAGCGCGGGCTTGAGGGGCTTGAGGAGCTTGAGGGGCGTGAAGAATCAGGATTAAGATAGTAGAATATGAATTTCTCCCATTCTGTATCCGTGACACTATGTACATCATCCAATACGATGAGTAACTTCTCTTTTATGTCACGAAGAAGATCTTGAAGGTTGGCCTGCGGAGACGCTGCTACTAAGCTGTTGAATATTGAAAGAAAGCTTGGTTAATATAGATATTATAATAATTATTAAGAAATAGTTATTAGTGTATTGTGTTAAGCGTGTGTAATAAGTCAGTAGAAGGTAGTTATTGACTTGTAAGACATAACAACTGTCATTAAAGGGCAGTTAGTGTTGGTTATTGATTTCTTATGTCATATATAAGATGTGATACAGATGTAAAAAGCAGTTGTTGCTGTCATAAAATCAATACGAAATTATTGTATTGAAGAAAAGCTGATTGTGTTAAACGTACTCTAGTGATATTCGCTTGTTGTTTGAACTGTAAAGAAAGAACGTATGCTTTTCCATTTGGAAGTCACTTGACACACAGGCAGTCAATACAAGTGGGAAATGGTTCAGGATCCTCGAGTCTTGCAGGATGGCTCGAGCGAGAGCCGTCTTTCCAAGCCCATCCATGCCTATGATTGCAACTCCTGAACCGTGACTAGACGAGTCTGAGGAATCAGGGGAAATCAACTCCATAACGATGTTGTGCTTGATCTGATCCCTGGTATGGCTGATGACTAGAGGCGTCTTATCTGACAAGGGACTCCAGCTGCTGCAGTGAGTACCTCCTCCTGATGCCGGAGACGCCAACGCTTGAGGTGGCACGTTGTTGCCCTGCCTCGCATTCACCACGCCTTCTATATACTTCGTGTGGATTATATGGGTCTTTGGCCTTTGGGCCCTTTTAGCTCTTTGGGCTTTTAGTTCTCTTTAGCTAGCTAGCTCGTTTTATCAGCCTTTGTTTCCCTAGTATAAGTAGCAAAAACCTAGTGTGTTGTTGTTGGCTTTTGACAGACATTTTGGGAAGAGTTTCCCTTTGTCATTGTGTCGTTCTATTCAGCCCGTTGGCTTTCTTCATTTGCATTTACTTTCTTCCTTCTCATTACTGTGTTACGTTTGAGCTAATCTCAGCAAAGCCTGAGACTTTATATGGTATCAGAGCCATTTAGGCTTGGGATCTGAGAAGTTGGGTAGGGCTCAACTTTACGTTGGAAAGGTCACACCTTTGAGTTGCTTTCACTGCAAGCTAGAAGCTTTCTTTCAAATATGTCGGCTGGAGACAGAGATTCGGTGACAGGAGATGACTACCTCAACGAAAATCCTTTCGGTGCTCAGGGTCGAGGTAACAACAACAATAACTTCGATCCCCTCTTTCTTTCTAATTCGGATAATCCTGGGATGTCCTTGGTGACTTCACACTTTGATGGGTCGAACTTCCTTACTTGGAGTCGCAATGTTAAGCTGGCCTTGAGGTCAAAAATGAAACTTGGTTTCATCAATGGAAACTTTCCTGTACCTGAAAGAGATGATGTGAACTATGAGAGGTGGAAAAGGGTAGATTGTATGGTGATGAGTTGGATCATCAACTCTATGGTGAGTGAAGTTTCTCAAAACTTCACCTTTGCGTCGTCTGCTGAAGAGCTGTGGACTGAAATCAACGAGCGTTACTCGGAATCCAATGCTCCCTTGACTTATCAACTCCAACGTGAGCTGAGCAACACGAGGCAAGAAAATCTGAGCGTCGCAGCCTATTATACTAAGCTGAAGAGAATCTGGGATGAGTTGCAAGCAATAGAGGAGATGCCGGTGTGTACATGTGGTGCGTATACGCATTGTAACTGTGCGCTTATGAGGCGTATGCTAGACAGGGAGAACACCACGAAGTTGATGCAATTTTTAATGGGTCTTGCGGATACTTACGAGACTGTTCGGAACAACATCCTTTCGTCGGATCCTTTGCCGACGGTGAACAAAGCATATCAGCTGGTGGCGCAAGTTGAAAGGCAGAAGCAAATCACTGGGAATGATGTTCAGTTACATGATGCTCTGGCAATGAATCGCTCGGGATAGAACAAAGGATCTATGGGCGGATATAGGTCGAGTGGGTCAGGACACAACAACAACACACTAGGTTTTTGCTACTTATACTAGGGAAACAAAGGCTGATAAAACGAGCTAGCTAGCTAAAGAGAACTAAAAGCCCAAAGAGCTAAAAGGGCCCAAAGGCCAAAGACCCACTAGGTTTTTGTTATTCTGTCTGATAAATTGGTCTTGAGATATGTTTTGTATTTGCCTACATTTAGGCACAATCTGATGTCTGTTTCTCGGCTTATAACTGATGGGGCTCGAAATTTTATTTTTGGAAATCTTGGTTGTGAGTTACAGGACCATACAACTAAGGCAGTCCTAGCCCGAGGAAGGAAGGTGGGCGGGCTGTATAAATTTGAGGCTGGATCAGGGAATGGAGACAAGAAGAATGGAGCTGGGAACACTTTTTATTTAGTAGAAAAGGACCTTTTAATTTCTGATGTGATGAATGCAGTTTCTGCGGTCTGTAATAATGCATCTACTCTTGACTTGCAACATGCTCGTTTTGGACATCTTTCGTTATCTAAGATGAAACACTTATCGGAGTGTAAATGCTCACATTTGCACACTTATGAATGTGAGGTTTGTGATTTGTCTAAGTTTCATAAATTGCCATTTCAGACTAGTAGTTCAGTTTCTACAGGGCTGTTTGATTTGGTCCATGCTGATGTGTGGGGGCCATATAAAACGCCAACATATGCAGGAGCTCGTTTCTTTCTCACCATAGTGGAAGATTACTCAAGGTCAACTTGGACCTTCTTGATGAATAGTAAGGAGCAGGTACACAGGATGTTGAGAGATTTTATACAGTAGGTTGATACTCAGTTTGGGAGAAAAATCAGATGTCTTCGAACGGACAATGGAACAGAGTTTATGAACAGGAATGTGGCTGAAATGTTGGCTAGTAAGGGAATTATTCATCAAAGGTCGGCTCCGGGGGTTCCCGAGCAAAATGGGCGGGTTGAACGTAAACACCGCCATTTGATCGAGACGGCCAGGGCACTTAGATTGCAAGCAAATCTCCCTCAAAGGTTCTGGGGTGATTGTGTGTTGAGCGCCACCCATATCATTAATATGATTCCATCTTCCGTCTTAGGATGGAAAACGCCATTCGAATGCCTTCACAAACGAAAGCCTGATTCCTCTCATCTGAGAGTGATTGGGTGCTTATGCTATGCTTTGATTCCCAAACATCAGAGAAGCAAATTTGAAGAGACATCTAGAAGATGTATTCTCCTTGGTTATCCTCCGGGACAAAAAGCGTATAAATTATATGATTTGGCAACCAAGCAGGTCTTGATTGCTAGACATGTCCTGTTTAGAGAAAGGGAATTTCCTTTCAAGGTTTCAGTTCCAAACACGCCAGCAGTTTCGACTCCAGGTCAATCGATAGTGTCTTATGGTTTTGATGATCAGTGCGTTTCTCCTGATATTTTGACAGATTCATCTCGTCATACACCACGTGATGGTGTTCATGATTCCCCTCCTGATTGGTCCGATCGTGATCGGTCTCACCTTGATGAGCGTGGGCAGGATGGCCCTGATGCTCTTCCAGAACAGCAACCAACGATCAGCATAGATGAGGCAACCTCTGCTGATGTGAATGTGCCGAGTGCACCAGAAATTCAGGTTGAACCAACACCATGTCTACGAAGGTCAGAAAGAACAATTAAGGCACCGGCAAGACTAGAGGATTTTGTTTGTAAGAATTTGCCCAGGAGAGATATGGCTGCAACTGAGGTTGAAAATCAGGTTGATTGCTTTGCTAAGGCCTTTCATGTTGTTACAATGGACGATCTGCAACATCACACACAAGAGTATGTTCAATCTCTATTCAACGTTTTCTCTGTAGCAGAACCCTCCTCGTATGATCAAGCCAAAAGGGATCCTAGTTGGGTCGCAGCGATGAATGAAGAGTTGAGAGCACTTGAGTCAAATCACACATGGGACATGGTTCCCTTGCCTAGTGGAAAAAAGGCTATAGGCTCTCGTTGGGTCTATAAAATCAAGTTCAAGCCGAATGGTGAGGTTGAACGATACAAGGCAAGATTGGTTGCGAGGGGGTTTAATCAAGTTAAAGATAAAGACTACAAACACACCTTCTCTCCGGTGGCGAAATTCACCACGGTCCGAGTCTTGATTGCTTTGGCGGCTTCCTTTGAATGGCCATTGCATCAACTCGACATTAATAACGCCTTCCTCCATGGTTATCTAGAGGAAGAGGTCTTCATGCTCCCACCTCCCGGGTATGACAAGGCTGGAAAGGGCTTGGTTTGCAAACTGAGGCGCTCATTATATGGGCTGAAGCAAGCGAGTCGCCAATGGAACATCGCTTTGACTAAGCACCTTGTGCAGTTGGGATTTGTCCAGTCGAAACAAGACTATTCCCTCTTTGTTAAGCAATCACAAGGCTTGATTACGATTGCTCTAGTATACGTTGACGACATGCTCATTACAGGGAATTGTCCGAGTACCATCCAAGCTACTAAGGCTTCGCTTGACAAAGTTTTCACCATCAAGGATCTTGGGCTGGCTCGTTACTTCCTTGGCATCGAAATTGCTCGGTTCACATCAGGCATCCAGATCAACCAGCGTAAATACGTCTTGGACTTGTTGACTGATGCAAAGTTGCTTGATTGCAAGCCGGCTTCGTTTCCCATGCAAAGAAACTTGCGTCTTCGGCCTGATGAAGGTGAGCCTGTTGCTGAACCGGAATCTTATCGTCGCTTGATTGGGCGTCTTCTTTATCTGACTTTGTCCAGACCCGATATCACCTACACGGTTCAGCAACTAAGCCAGTTCTTAGCCTCTCCTCGTCAACCCCATATGCAAGCAGCCTTGTTTTTGCTTCGGTACTTGAAAGGCACCATCAATTGCTCCTTGTTCTACCCTGTGCAATCCGATTTGTCCTTATCAGCTTTCTGTGACGCCGACTGGGGTGCATGCTCGTTCACATCTCGCTCTCTTACAGGTTATTGCGTATTCATGGGAAAATCTCTCGTTTCCTGGAAGACGAAGAAACAGAAAGTTGTGTCCAAGTCATCGGCTGAAAGTGAATATCGGAGCATGTCTCAGACAGCAAGTGAAGTTGTGTGGCTCGACGGCTTGTTAAAAGATCTCGCAGTGAATGTTTCTCTGCCCATTCCTCTGTACTGCGATAATGTTGCTGCCCAACAACTTGCTGCGAACCCGGTTTATCACAAGCGAACCAAGCATCTCCGCGTTGATTGCCATTACATTCGAGAGCTTGTTCAAGAAGGGTTCATCTCCACAATTCATGTTCGATCCCATCTGCAGCTTGCTGATGTTCTCACGAAGGCTTTGGGGGCTCAACAACATCTCTTCCTTAGTCGCAAGCTGGGTCTAGTCCTCCCTAGTCCAGCTTGAGGGGTGTGTGTGGATTATATGGGTCTTTGGCCTTTGGGCCCTTTTAGCTCTTTGGGCTTTTAGTTCTCTTTAGCTAGCTAGCTCGTTTTATCAGCCTTTGTTTCCCTAGTATAAGTAGCAAAAACCTAGTGTGTTGTTGTTGGCTTTTGACAGACATTTTGGGAAGAGTTTCCCTTTGTCATTGTGCCGTTCTATTCAGCCCGTTGGCTTTCTTCATTTGCATTTACTTTCTTCCTTCTCATTACTGTGTTACGTTTGAGCTAATCTCAGCTAAGCCTGAGACTTTATACTTCGCAAGACGCTCTAGTTTTTTGTGGAGGTCTACAATCGTGTGAGGGACTTTGCATTGCTTCGGGGATCCTAACATGGCTTTGAAGATCTGGAGTACGCTTAAATCTTTCCCTTTCTCAACTGCATACCTGAGATAGATTTCATCAACAAGGTCTTCCGTGTCGTAGCAGTACCCATCCAGCTCTTGTGACCAGGTTTCCAAGGGGCTGTTGTTGCTGGTGCCGTCTCTTTCCCATCTCTCAATCAAGGCCTGGATTTTCACGTAGCTTGCCTTCAAATCTTCAAACTTTGTACCAATGTCTTGGAAGTCCTTTAAATCTTCAATCATCGGGCTTGCCAATTGTTGGATCACAGTTTGGACCAAAGACGTTGCTACCTCGACTGCCATGGGCGGTGGACTAGGAATGCTGCTGAAGCAGGAACTGTTTGACTTTGGACTGTTACAACACTGAGAATCCCCTTTGTTATTTGTGATCTTATTTGTGATCTCAGATTTTGCCAATTACACACAGGAGGAGGCTTTCCGAGAAACAACCAAGAACGATAAGTAGGAAATATCAGTTGTCTGATGGAATAGAATGAGGAACATTGATATCGAAATTTTTTCGAAACTGGGCACTTTTGAAGTTTAATTTTCGAAAATAGGCACGGCAAAATCTTTATTCCGGGTATAGGCACTCGGAGCCTCGGAGACGCTGGCCCAGCCAGCGTCTTTCGGCTTTTTTGGCCCCGGGACAAAGACGCTGGGCAGACCAGCGTCTTTCATAGTGAGACGCTGGCCCGGCCAGCGTCTCTTATGAATTTTATTTTTTTAAAAAAAATTCGGTTATTATTTTTTTTTCAAAATTTTAATATCAATTTTTTCAAAATGAATTAATTCAAATTATATGCTTATCAAATGTAATAATTTTTTTTTACGGTTTAAGGGAAATACCGATATACTTACGTTGAGTGTGGGTTCGGGTCAAGTCGGGTCGGACAAGCTCCTCAACGTACACAATTGTATGGAAGGTTAGAACTTGTTCCTTAGACATCTGTTCAGCTATTATGACCACTCATTTCGAAGGTCTCGATGGGAACTACAATGCCTGTTCACCACACGGACCAACAGAATGAGCCATGACGAGCCCAGATGCATGGAAAGCTCCAAAACGGGACCTAACTAGGCCGTTTGGGACACTCAAACGCGGATTTGAAGCCTCAAACGCGTTTTTTTGGGAGCACCCCCAACGCACAGGCCCTTCGGTCCTGCCTATAGGCCCGTCTCGTCGAGACCTTCGTAACAACATAAAATACGCCCCGTTCTGATAACCGAGCGCAAAGTTACGCCGCTTTTCTCGCCGGAGGCCACGACGCCTGTCTGCTTCTCCCGGGATTCTGCACTCATGCCGGACGGGGAACCGCGAACCCAAGACTCCACCTCGTGGCTTATGTCGAGACCTTCGAAACGACTACTCACACGCCTCGAATGGATCACCGAGCCAAAAGTTATTGCATTTCACACCCATGTTCCAACCCCTACGCACCATCTTGTCGCTGGACAGCAAACTCTAGTTTATACTACACAGTTACGCTTTATTTTAAATAAATTATTAGTATAATAATCTATTAAAAAATCATTAAAAAATTTAAATTCTTGACCTGTAACCCGATTGACCCGAACTCACACTCAACCTGAACCCGAACCGGAATCCACCCGACCCGACCCGTTTAACACATCTAAAATATATATATATAGGATATACACAAGTTAAGTTTTTATAACGAGGAAGATAATCGAACGAGATAACGTCTTTTGATCAGACACGTAAGTATATCGGTATTTCCCTTAAATCGTAAAAAAAAATTATTACATTTGATAAGCATATAATTTGAATTAATTCATTTTGAAAAATTTGATATTAAAATTTTGAAAAAAAAAATAATAACCGAATTTTTTTTAAAAATAATAACAGAAAGACGCTGGTCCGGCCAGCGTCTTTCTGTTATTATTTTGATCAGCGTCTTTCTGGCAAAGACGCTGGCCCGGCCAGCGTCTTTGTCCAGCCGAAAGACGCTGGCTGGGCCAGCGTCCCCGAGGCTCCGAGTGCCTATACCCGGAATAAAAATTTTGCCGTGCCTATTTTCGAAAATTAAACTTCAAAAGTGCCCAGTTTCGAAAAAATTTCATTGATATCCGGACAAGTGGGCACAGTGAAGATAACTCGGTGATTTTCCTTTTAAGTTTTAACTCCCAAATTTATTTACTTTTTGGTGATTTTAACTATTTTATCCCATATTAATTGCAATGCAGATCTTTGGATAAGGGAAAGAAATCTGGAGACACCCACACAACTCGACACGTCCTCATAACAAGGATAAGGCACTTTCGTGTGGACCAAAAGATTATTTTTTCTTGACCAAAAAAAACAAAAGATTATTTTTTACTAGTACTTTTGAAAAATTATGTCTGATCTTTGAACTTGTTGTGGGGAGGGATGTTGCATTTCTCCAACTCCAAAAAGAAAATGCTCCATCAGTACAGAGGGATTGGTGTTTGATTGTTTAACCGTCTTAATTTCGGTTTGAATTTCAGTCTTGTCTGATATCATTCTTCTGGGTTCACAGAGCGATAGCTGCTTACTGCTTTGCTGTTTCCTGTAGGTCTTTGATCCATGGCGTCATACAATACACCAGCTTTGGAGTTGGCCTTCACGTATGGGGTGGTGACGAGGTTTCGCAGTATCCTATGGTCAGACGTTTCCGAGGAACTTCGAAAACAAAATCGTTCTCTGGAATGTGAACTCCAAGAGCTCCAGAGCGACTTGTCTAAGTGTTCCTATGAGTTTCGACATATCCGCAGGAAGATGCTCGGGTATTTAAGGTTAGGCATGTACCCAGGGACAAACATGTGGGCTCATCTCCACACACTAAGAAGGACTGCATATGAGACCGAGGATATGCTGGATAAGGCTGCAACAAGTCATTTGGAGCACAAAGTGAACGATATATCTGAGTTATTGCCTCCTGCTCATTACATTTTCAAGTCAAGCTCAGCAGGGAGGAGGATGCTTGCGGAGCTGGAATCCATAAGTAATCTTCTGGATGATCCCGATCCCGATCCCGATCCCAATTTGGTTGCTGTGGATTTGGATTCAAAACCAACAAGGCTTGCTTTCAAATCAAGCGCCACATTGGAAGAGGGCACATTCATTGTTGGGCGGGAATCAGAAAAGGAGCAGATTATTGATTGGATCTTTAACTCTAACTACCACCAACAACCTACGGTTATATGTGTACACGGAGATGAAGGCATAGGAAAAACAACTCTGGCAAAGATGGTGTACAATCATGTCCTGCAATTTTCACCAAGCAGCTTTGACTTGGTGTTATGGGTCTTGGCCCCCTCAAGTAGTACTCCAGACCTCAAAAGTCACGTTGTTGAAGTTTTAAGGTGTTTCACCGACCAGAGCCGATTCTATCTAAACAGAATAGACTTGGAAACGCTCAAGCACACGCTGCGTGGTCTCCTGGAGGCTAAAAAGTATCTAATTGTCCTAGATGATTACGTGGGCGGAAATCTACCTGTGTGGGAGGAATTGATGGAGATCCTCAAGGTAGGCTTAGCAGGTAGCATTGCAATAGTGACTACAAAGTCGAAGCTGGACACGACTACATGTTTGGAGTTACAAGGTCTGCATGAACAGGATTGTTGGTCTGTATTCACCAGATGTCCTGGATTTGATGAAGACAAGTGCCAACTCTTGAGGGGCATATGGAGATCCTTAGTTGATAAATGTGGCGGGTGTCCGTTGGCAATCAAGACACTGGGAAGCATGTTGCACCATGCCAACGGAGATGAACGTTTGTGGATGCAAATAAACGAAAGCAAGATCTGGACTACACTTGGACATGAAGCATCTGCTGCTGCTGCTGCATTCAGAATTGGTATCGAGTACATGCGGTGTGAGCTGATGCAAGACCTTATTGTTCCATTGGTTTTATCCAGGAATAGGGTCATGTCTATGGAGCGGCTTTTGCACTTATGGATGGCGATGGGTGATGCCCAACCGTATATGGGTAATGAAATATGCAACGAGCTACGGCACAGCTGTGCTGTTGAGTTATTCCAGAGTACTGATGGCAACGACGACATGGTTCTAGTGCGTGATCATGTATCAGTACTACTAGACTTGATACAGGAAGAGGTAGCATTCCTGCCAAGTGTGGGATCTTTGGGATCTTTTCCACGCCATTTAATCTGGACTGGAAGTATGACGTCTTCCTTGCATGACAGATTTGCTGCATGTGGCTTTATACTGGAGGGGGTAAGAACTTTTTCGTTCCAAGGATACATGGGTCCTGTGAGCAAACTCTTTCTCGAGGAGCTCATCTCCAAGTTGACCCATGTGCGCGTCATGTTGCTAGATGGGTCCGAGTTTGAGGAGTTGCCTGAGAGCATTGTCACTTTAACGTGTATGAAGTATCTTTCACTCGTAGGCAACTGCAAACTCAAAGCATTACCAAAGTCAATATGCCGCCTTGTGGGTCTACAGACACTTGATCTTTTTTTTTTTTTTTTTTTTTTTTTTTTTTGAAAAGGTGAGAATTAGGAGGATCTCCGATTAGGGAGGTCGTCCTAGAGCATCCGTGCGGATGAGAACAAGAAGTTCTGGTTGGTTCCAAAGTGTATCATTCGGAAGACTATGGCCCATTTTAGCGATTTTATCGGCCACAGTGTTAATTAAACGACCCACGTGAGAAAAATGGACCGTCTCAAAATCTTGCAAAAGGATGAGAGAATCCGATATAATTCTCTCGATTTCCCAAGGACAAGTCCGCTGCCCTTGTAGAACCTTGATGACAATTTCGTTATCACCCTCAATTTCTAACTTAGTTATGTGTCTTTCTTTTGCTGCGAGGATTCCATCACGAAGGGCCATTGCTTCAGCCTGAAGAACTGATATTGTTCCATATTTAATAGCAGCAAGTGCAATAGTCTCGCCTTCATAATCCCTTAAGATTATTCCACCCGTTGCATCTCCATTTTGGAGTTTCGAACCATCAAAATTGAGTTTACTAAATCCTCGTTTGGGCCTTTCCCATTTCTTCAGTCTTTTCTTTCTCGTGGCTATGGGTATGTGGTGCGGTCCACTATACGCATCCTCTTCTTCTTCCCTTCTCTTGCTATCTTCCCATTGTTGAAGATGGATCTTTACGTATGACACAAGGTCCGGAATGAAATCATTTGGCGATTGTTGAAAGGCTAGTTTATTACGCTGATGCCATACGCTCCACCAAATAACAGCTAGTTCGGTAAAATCTTTTGCACTTAACTTTTGATTGAGCTCATGAAGGATGTTCCGGGGGGTTTTATTAGTAGGGTCATAATGTCTAATTTTTTGGACTGTTGTGCTATTTATTCGCTGTATTAGATTAAACGTATGAGGACATTCTATTAGCAGATGGGTTGCGTCTTCCTCTAAACTACTGCACATAAGGCATCCGGCAGGGGTATGTATATGTTTCTGTTGTAGTCTAGCTTTCGTGGGTAATCCATTCATATCCACTTTCCAAAGAAAATTTTTAATCTTTGGGAAGGTATCCATTTTCCATATCCAGTTATTTGGGTTCGGATTCAATGATTCGTGATTAGCGATTAACTTTATTGCCGTTTCTGTTGAGAACCAACCGTTCTTACTTGGAGCCCAGAAGAAACGGTCCTCTAGTTCCTTATTGGGTATTGGAACTGATTTAATCCGCTCTACCATTTGCGACGGGAGAATCTGTTGCAAGTCATTGATTTTCCAACAATGATCATTATTGATGAATCGATCGACAGTTGTTGTATCATTGATCGTATCTGGGTTCAATGCATAATTCTTTAGTGGTGCTTGCATGATCCAATTGTCCTTCCAAAAATTTATAGTTTTACCATTTCCAATTTGCCAGATTATCCCTTTCCCGAAATCTTTTCTTAGGTTTAGTAAACGTTTCCATTGCCAAGATGTATTTGCTTTGACTTTGTATTCCATTAGCGTTTTTCCTCTTAGATACTTTTCCGTGACCACTTTAACCCATGGGTTTGAAGGTTCTGCTATTATTTTCCAAAGGAGTTTCATTTGTAGAGCTTTATTCATGTCTTCAGCTTTCCTTAGTCCAAGTCCTCCATAATATTTCGGTTTGCATATTCTATCCCACCCGATTAGGGGTTTATATTGCCTGTCTTTGTTCCAAAAAAACATCCGATTGGTGGCATCAATTTCATCATGAATATCTTTTGGAAGCATGAAACTTTGCATGATATAATTTGGTTTTGTTGCTAAATTTGCACGTATCAGAACGGTTCTACCTTCTTGGGAAAGAGAATTTGCCTTCCATTTGGCTAACTGTTTTTTGGCGTTTCCAACGGTTTCCTGAAATGTATCTTTATTGACTCTCCCATTGACGATCGGACAACCTAAATATTTTTCAAGGTTTGTCATCGTGGAAATTCCAAGGATTTGCTGGATTTGTTGTTTCTGGTGACTAGTTACTTTTTTCGATGTCTGAAAAGCGGATTTGTGGTAGTTCACTTTTTGTCCGGATATTGCGCAATATTCATCAATTATTTTCTTGATATTGCTACAAGCATGGTGAGTGGCTTTTGAAAAGATAATAATGTCATCTGCAAATGCAAGGAATGGAATTTTCGACCCACCTCTGGAGATCGGAAATCCAATTACATTTCTTGAGAGCTCACATTCTACTTGAAGTTTCCTAGCCAAGATCTCAGCGCTAATTACGAATAAATATGGTGATAGAGGATCACCTTGTCTAATACCTCGTTGTGCTATGAAAGGGTCCGTAGGTCCACTGTTTACTAGCACAGAGAAAGACACTGTACAAACGCATTCGCGTATCCAATTAACAAATTTACTGTCAAAGCCGAATTGTTCTAATATGTCAAATAAATAGCTCCAATCTACACGATCATATGCTTTTTCCATATCAAGTTTGACGGCTAGCCATCCTGTCTTAGCTTGACTGACCCTAAAGGAATGAAAAACCTCATGGGCAATGAGCACATTGTCTTGTATTGCTCTTCCAGCTACAAACGCCCCTTGGAGAGGGTGGATAATCTTGTGCATTACTCGTTTCAGGCGATCTGTCAGAATTTTTGCTATGATTTTATAAATGGTGGAGCATAAACTTATGGGTCTATAATGATTTGTTGTCGAAGGATTCTCTATTTTTGGAAGGAGCGAAATGAACGTATGGTTGGTTTGTCTCAAAATTTTCCGAGAATGAAAGAAACTTTTAATCGCTTTGATTACCGACGGTCCCACTAGGTCCCAATATTTTTTATAAAATTCTGCAGGCATTCCGTCAGGCCCTGGTGACTTATCTGCTCCGATTTGCATAACTGCAGTCTTAATTTCTTCATTGGAGACAGGTTTTGTAAGGTGCATATTATCTTCAGTTGAGATTTCTCGGTCTATTAGTTTAAGATATTCCTTAAAAAGAACTTTGTTCACAAGTTCTTTCGCATATCGCTTTCTAAAATCTTCTTTTATCTCAATGTGTATGTTTTCATCACCCACTATGTACGTGCCATTGCTCGAGATTAATGTTTTAATTGCTTTCCGATTTCTCCTACCAGTAGCAATTTTATGGAAATATCCTGAATTTGAATCAGATAGTCGGATGTGCTTCGTCTTAGCACGTTGTTTCCAATAGGTTTTATGGAAATTCAAAATACTTTCTTTCTTCTTTATTAAGCGTAATTGTTTCTGAATGATTGCAGGTTGCGGTGATTTGATGATCTGCTTTTGTAACTCTAAAAGAGTATCCTCAGTTTGTCTAAGTTGTTCAAATGTGTTTCCAAGTGTTCTCTTTTTCCAATCCTTAGTTAATCTCTTAAACAGTTGAGTTTTTTTCATGAGATGGAACATATACGACCCTTGAAAATCGACTCTCCACGCTTGCTTGACTACATTTCGGAAGTCACGTCGTTGCATCCACATTTTTTCCAGTTTAAACGGAAGCGCTTTGTCGATTCGTCCATTCGTTAGTTCAATTGATATTTTACAATGATCTGAGGTGGTAAAGGCATGGTTATACGTTTGCACACTCGGGAACCATTGAAGAATGTTATCAGTGACTAAGGTCCTATCCAATTTTTCGTAAGTGTTATTTATTTCCGTCTTGTTTTTTCTCCAGGTGAAGAAATTTCCTATTGTTGGAAGATCTAATAAGTTACACTCATCCATGAACTTTGTCAGCCGATTAAATCTACTATTGTCGGGGTGGTTACCACCTTGTTTGTCGTTTGGTTGAAGAATTTCATTTAGGTCACCTATTATGATTAGTGGGAGGTTGAAATTTTTCATAGTTTGCGCAAGGTCGTTCCAAAATTCTTCTTTCTGATTTTCTTTAGGAGGGGCATACAAGAAACAAATGGCTATAATATACTTAGTGATCTGGTGTACATATTTAAGTACTATATAGCGGGGTTGTTGTAGGAGGAGCGATATGCATTCATTATACAATTGGTGCTCTTTCCACATTACCATAATTCCTCCGGCTTTACCGGAAGCCGGAGACCAGATCAAGTTGTCGAACCCTGCCCTTCTCCAAGTTTGATCACTTGGAGATTGGTCTGTTTTGGTTTCTGCTACGGCCATGATTTGAATTCTTTCAATTTTACAGAAGGAATCTATTTCTGGCCAAAATGATTTCCTACCAATACCCCTGCTATTCCAGAAGGCGATTTTCATTTGATAACATTAGGAGAGTGACTTTCAGAAGTTCCTATGAACTTAGATGCAAATATTTCTCTTTTTAACGGCAAGTTATCTTACTACATTGATGTTGTTTAATTATGCTAGATCTGGCTTTTCTATTATCAATACGTATGCCAATGCAAGATAAAGAGACATTACAACAGTATGAGCAATTCACCTGATTTATTACATATTGGGTTAAACAGTCCAATGTTTTTGGTTTACAAAGACGGGAACTATGATCGGCTATCGTTAATATTGAACATTTGAAATCATAGTTCATCAGAACATCTTTACTATAGTACAATGTTTTTGTGTTAGAGTTACTTATTTGCACACTGCTATGTAGGGGCTGGAATCTAGGCCAGCATGCATATCCTTCTTGTTCCTGCACCAATCTGTCTTGGACTATATCCTTGCCAGAGTTAGAAACTGAAAACCAGCAATTACAACCATAATTCAGTGTTCTTGTCCAGCTGGAAGCTCCTAAACAATGAAAATTACTTAAATCACACCAAAAGCGAATTTGCACACTACTTTGAGCACATCTATTGCAGCTAAGTTTGAAGAATTTGCTTATGCAAGGGGTAAAAGCTGAAAAGCAATAGTTACTGTGGGCTTTTATTCTCATTGTTCTACTCATAGTTCCATACAGTTTCAAATTAATGGACTTATACCAAAGATATATTTGTCTATTACCTTGATCACTCCTACTGCATCTAGGCATAATGAGCTTGCTTACCCAAACACTTGCCTCATTCCTTTTCCCGTTCTTTTTTCTACAATGGCAACAAACTATGTAAACAATTATCCAGTAAGGAATAAGAACTTGAGTGTCCAAACCATAGACAACAAGATGTCTTCCATTATAGCAGAATGCATGTTTATAGTGAATAGCTATGTTATAATTTAAGCCTTTCATAAGCACGCCACCACATAATCCATACACCTTGCCACTATCTTTATTTGTTCCTAAAAAACCAGCCTCATAAGGCTTTTTAGTCGCCCCACCCTTTAAGGTCGCAATGACCATGGCAAGAATTGGCATTGGTTCAGAATAACCAAGAAGGTTCATAAGGTTCATAGTTCCAAATTGTTCTTTAGGGAGTTCCTTTATACGCACAAAACGCCTCCTCAATAGGGGACTTATTTTGAGGTTCTTTAACAACATAGGATTCATCTTGTCAACGGGACTACAGTGGGGATCAACTCCCCAAATTTCCGCTTTACAGTCAAAGCACCAATACCCATAGATCATAATATCCCAATCAAAGTACGCAAGAGATGAAGAGGATAGAAACAACCTGCTCGAAATCAAATTTCGATGCCCAACATGGCAAATCCAGAGAAGCGTTTCATCTTTTGTGAGAGATTGATACTCTCTCACTTGGTCTGTGGATGGTGAGTAGAGCAGGGAAATCCGCTGAAGACAAGCCCAGGACGCCTCCCCGAACATTCCTTGGGGGAATAACTTGAAGCTGTACGCTATAACCTCCAACCCTAGATCCCGATTTGATCTTGGTTTCTTGATAAACAGCCCGAATCCTTTCTTGTGCCGCCTTCTAGGAGTCGTTTGTTGAAATCCGACAGCCTTAATCATCCTTGAAGATGAAGCTTTAACCAATCGTCGTTCTTCGAACCTTGGATTCCTTCGCAGGTTGTCGGAAACTCGAGTTACCATGTCTTCGATTGAAGACTTTGGAGTTCTTTGTGCATCAATCCGAGCAGGTTGGGCGAGAAAAATCCTAAAGATTAAGCCAAAGAGAGCACTTAATCGGGATCTAGGGTTCTTAATTTGGGGCTTTTGGTACTGTAGATGGAGGGGGCTTTGGGGGAAAGTTTTCATCGGGAGCGTTTCTTTTGCATGTGTAGACACTTGATCTTTCTGGCTGTGAGCAGCTGCATAAATTTCCCGTTGAAATGCACAGACTAGTGAGATTGAGGCACTTGTTCCTCTCCATGAAGCTGACCCATGTACCAAAGAAGGCCTTTAAGATCTGGGCCTCACTACACCACCTCACAATATGCAACTGTCCGAATCTCAAATCGTTGTCAAAAGGGATAGCACACCTGACTGCTCTTAAAGTCTTACAAATACGCGATTGCCCTTTGATTGTTTCCCTCCCAGACAAATTAGAATGCCCCTTGAGGGAATTGAGCATTCTCAACTGTGGAATGCTGGATTTGACGAATTGGGTTGGTTTGCAACGCTTACATGGTCTTCAGTATGTACGCTTTCAGGGACTTCCTAAATTGACCAAGTTCCCTGAAGGGTTTCTTTCTGCTGCTTATTCGTTGCAACGTTTTGTTGTCATAAATTGCCAAAATTTGACTGCTTTGCCTGAATGCCTTGACGAATTGCAAAATCTCAAAGAGATGAACATTGACAATTGCCCTAATGTGGGTACTCTACCTGGATTTCAGGCCAATGGCGAACGGAAAAAGATATGGGGTGGGCTAATTTTACTATATACGGAGTATACACTAAATTTACCTTAATTACTATTCTTATATTAAATTTACACTACTTTTTGCTAGGTTTCTTCGCGTGTCAAGCATATGAGGGCCTCCAAGTACTGAAGATAGTCAATTGCCCTAACTTAATTTCCAAGTGCCAAACGTACACAGGAGAGCTCTGGCCTTTGATACGCCGCACCCCCAAGATTCAACTACTGCAATATCAAGCCTATCAAAAACGAGATATCTCATCATTGACGGAGCACACAGAATTGGGTTCTCACTTAACCTTGAATTACTTAATGTTCCCACAAAAAATTTGTGAATCATAACAATGTGTAGTCTATGCTTAATGATCTGGAATTTGAACTTGTTAACATTTTGATTCATGCATTTCTGAAAGCTTGACCAACATTCATGTAGGTCCACAATCTCATGAAATAAGTTCGTGTAAACAAGAGGCTGGCACAAGTCTTCCAGTGGAATTACAATGCCAAGACTTGCCAGAAAACAAGGTAATGTTTTTGAAGTACTTTTTTCGTCCGTATGGCATCAAAGTATTACATAATATATTTGACTGGTAGAATGGCAGAATTAGTTTGATGCAAAAAATGTATGCAATTTGACAATTTGTTTTGCTGCTGATGTGTATGTAGGAGAGTCAGAAGTCTATGGCCTTGTTGATAAACACTATATATATTATTGAGCATTAATGAATAAGAGATTAAGAGACAAGCATTCTAATTTTCAAGTGGTTGGCATACCACCAGAACTAACAATCGTGTTACATTTATTATTCAGTTAACAATTTGCTTAGTATAGTAATAACTTGTGCTTAAAGTAATTTCTATATATTCTTTCAACCTCAACCTCAATTACCTTGACAGAGGGAAATAATTGGTTTTCCTCCATGCTTGTTAAACCAATTAATTACAGGAGCTGGTTGCAGTTACAAGACTACATTCGCCGCGGTTGTTTACGTCAACTTATCCAGTGCACTCGAGTTATTACCTCCTGGCTCGACGGTTTCTGTTAAAGGCAAGGGTCTCGACATCTTTCGTGACAAAGTGGTGTTGCTTTGTCCTGTTTATATGTCTTAGGCTCTTCCTTCCCCTTTTATGGGGGGACAGAAGTACGTATTTCACACTCATATCTTAATTTGTTATTATATCATAATCTTATGCCATTAAGGATAAAGAAACTGAACTGTGTCAACCTTTCTTTCAGATATAGGCATATTTACATTGTTATATACTACTATGGTTGAGCTGTGTTGCTCCGCTGTGTTAACATTGTATCTACTCATTTTGGTGAACCATCAAGTTCGCCAGGGTTTAGATAACCAAGGTATTTTCATTCTTTAGTCTTTTCTCCAACTCCTTTTTTTTGTGTGTGTTTGATTAGAAACTTGTGCATCAACGATGCAATAACTGAACTGCCATGTACTATTTTTCAGTAAGGGATGCAAGGAGGCGTATAAATGAGGTGTGTAGGGATGTTATCCAAAATTTGACTACCATGTACTATTTTTCAGTAAGGGATGCAACGAGGCGTGTAAATGAGGTGTGTAGGGATGTTATCCAAAATTTGAGAGCCAAAGTAGGCTATGGACTTCTCATTACACTTAAGCTCATAGAAAGATTTGGAAAACAAGATACTGAGAGTTATGCAAAGGGAATGTTGTTTCTGCTCACGGAAGGCTGTGAATTTGAGAAAGACCATCTTATTCAATTATGGATGGCAGCTGGTTATGTAGAGCTTGAGCCCATGGAGTTAAATGGCGCTGATTACTTTGAAAAGTTTGTGTCCCAAGGGTACATATTGCATTCACAATGTAAATTTATGTACAAGGTGAACGTTGAAAAGGTCAAATCTGACCTTGATAAGATTAGGGACAGGTCAAGCTTCCTCAGGTTAGAGAGCATAAGCCAAAGAATAGGTGTTGCATCTGCGGAAATTTTGCATTCTGTGGCAGGTAAAGACATCAGTGATGGGATGTTCAAGACGCTAAGGAAGTTCAACAGGTTGAAGACTCTTCTATTTGTTTCTGCATCCAGCTCTAGACTTGAGCAAATGCCACCCGATCTATTCTTGTGTTTTGAGTGGTTGTCAGTGCTTGACTTGAGCAGAACAGATATAAAAGAGCTGCCAAGTTCTGCTTTGAAGATGATTCATTTGCGTTATCTTGATCTTTCATGGACATTGATTGAATACCTGCCTGAGAGAATAAGCCGTTTGTCAAGGCTTCAGACTTTGAAACTCAGAGGCTGTTCTCGTCTTTGGAAACTACCCACAGAAATAAAAGCACTTGTTGAGCTTCGACATCTGGATTTTGACGTCCTTGGCCAGTTAGGGGTCATGCCCGAAGGGATGGGTGTCCTTGTAAGTCTTCGGACTTTAGCAGCTTTTATTGTCAGCACTCAAGAAGGGGGTAAGATCACAGAATTGAGAGACTTGAACAACCTCACAGGTGAATTTTGCATTGCAAAGTTGGAACATGTGCAAAGTGCGGATGAAGCTGAGATGGCATCTCTAAGCACTAAGAAGGATCTTAAAACATTGGACCTACGATGGAGCGACTTTCCTTTGCTACAGAGGAGTGTACAAGATGTGGATGAAGGTGTACTTCAGAGTCTCTGTCCCCATCCAAACTTGGAAGAGCTACTAATTCGATGCTATGGTGGTACCAATCTCCCAAGTTGGATAATAAGTGACTCATTTCACAAGCTTGCTAGCATTACCTTGTTCAAATGTGAGTGTCTTTCTACGCTCCCAGCTATGCAGAATCTACCGTCATTGGAGCATCTTGAGTTGGTTGGCTTAAACATTGTCACAGAGATGGACGTTAGAGGCGAAATGAATCATGTTGCATTTCCAAGCCTTCAACGGCTGGTGATTGATGAGATGGGCCGTCTGAATACTTGGAAAGCAGGCGAAGACGGCGGCTTCCCTTGCCTTGTTGAGATCACCATAAGGCACTGCCCCAAGCTTCCTGAGCTTCCGTCACTCGTGTACCTTTCCTCGTTGAAGCGCCTGGAGATCAGTAGTTGTCCGGGGGTTGAGTTTGCAGATGATAAACAACTTTCAAGTTCATTGGAGTTTTTGATAGTAGAAGAATGCCCTTTGATTAAAGGGAATTGCTTGGAGGAGGATGGTAAGATTAAGGACAAGATAAAACATGTAAAAAATGTATGGGTCGATCAAGAGGCTGTGTTGATACCGACAGATGATGAAGTTGGCGATGACTGCGATGATGAAGTTGGCGATGATGACAGCGTTGATGAAGTTGACGATGACATCGACGATGATGATCACAGTGAGCTGCTTGGCAGCGTGTGTAGTGATATAAATGATGAGTGAATTGCATCTGTGTAATTTATGAGTTGTGTTTTTTTTTCCTTTCGACACAGATTATGTAATTGTATTAACCAATGTATTTGAACTTCTCTGGTCTCTAATCTATTGCTGCTTTTATGTCTTGCTTGAACAATTCATAGCCTAGAAATTTATGCATACGTGCTTTTTTATTTGTTGCACAATTCATGCACAAATGTTCTGTATAACATGCCAATATTTCAGGACATGCATATTTGAGTGGATTGAGTAGTAGTTGTAAGATTATAGAGAATATTGGTTGTATGTTAGAAAAAATATTAGCAACTCTATAGAAATTGTGCTTTAGAAAAGCCTAGCTATATCTACTTCCATTATTATACTAGTAACTTGAGCTCACACCTTAATTTACCTTCTTGCAGTCTTTTTAGGTATTATACATAAAAGTTCACACAATATATAAACCCTTTTAAAAATATATATTAGCTTTTCTAGGTATGGGATAAAAAACTAAAATCCTCAGTAACAATTAACAAATACTTTCCATGGTGCCAAAAGCTAACTTTCTTTGTTAAAACTTTAAGCAAAAACTAACATCCAAATACAATTAGCATGGTAATGGAGTATATGAGGGTGTTTATTCTAGAAGTAGAAGATTTGATTTGAGATTCTCTAAGGTATTATCTTGCACCTTGCACCATAGTATGGGCAATATCGATCATGTTTGACGAAGTCAAAGCAGTGACAGACAAGAGTCAATATTTGGTGCCCCTTGAAAGTTCACACCCAATTTCAGTTGCTTGTCTTGTCTGATAAAACTCCATTTACTGTCGCCAATTGCGGTTGGTGACTCCTGATTTGCTCCTAATTTACAAGAAAAGACTTCAACCAGGATTACTCATAAAGTAGGTTGGGATTTAGAACTTATTAGAACATTCTACAAATTATGATGATGCTCTACATTAATATATGTTAGATATTTGAGAAACCATGTTCGACAAGTTGTTAGTTTTTTTTCATGAAAAAACAATCGTCACCTTGCATAAGAGACGATGGCATATTGGCATGTGACTATGTGAGTTATGATAAAATTTACCACTTGTTCATTTAGAAATTCTTAACAATTCAGGACAAAAATACTTGGTTTATTTCAATATCTCAGAAAATATAGCCACTCTATTGTTCAGTTCACAGTTTCCTAGTCCAGTCGGAATCTGAGTTATCTTCTACCTTCTTGCAGTCTTCAGACGGGTTCAGGCGTTCAGCGATGGCCATCGTTTGATCAGCGCAAAGTTTGAAGACAAGTCAAAAGCTACAGCCTGTAATTCAAGTCCATACCAATCGTCAATTCATCTTATTCTTAACAATCACCATTCCCATTTACAACTTGCACAAAGACTTCAAATACCACTGACTATATATACCAGTCAACGCAAATAATTCCACTCCTCGGCAGCCATTAAAGACCTCAATCCAAGCTCAAACTCTCATCTTCTCCATCACATCCCCAAATCCAATAATCCCTTCATCTCACACGACAAAACAATGCACAAACAATCCCCTTTTCCGTTTCTCGTTCTGTCCATCTTCTTCCTCCTTTCATCTCCATCTTCATCAGCAACAAAATACAACAACACAATTGAGGTCTTCATCCTCAACAGTCAAAGACACACTGTCATACACAATGTAGGTACAAAGGTGTTACAAACCAATGCTTATAGTACATAGGTTGGAGTCATGAACCACGTACGATAGTTAAGCACAACAATCAGTTTAAATCACGTACAAAATGGAAAGTTAAAACAAAAGAAGTAGTTGCAGTCTCAAACCCACAAGCACACCAACACCTAAAAGGAGAGTTTATGCACTTTCACACACAACCGGGTAACTGGCCGGATCACAAGTCACAAACTGCATAGCCTCAAGACGATGGAGTTCCACTTCCCTACAAGAACAGTAGAAGCAAAATGAAGTGGTTATATTCTTGCGCACTTATACAAGTCCAGAATAATTGAAATAGTGTTAAGAGTTTGCTAAGGCCAAGCAGGTTTGGTGTTTGTGTTAAGAGCAATGTGCTAACCTGTAAGTCATCATTCGTGTTGGAGATACGATCCTCGCAACATTTGATTGAAGTTGACGACTTAGAGGTGTATTGGTTGGTCTTCGTTTGTTGTCCTCTGATCCTGGTTTTATTGGTTAACAGTCTTAACTAGGACACACAAGCTAACATAAACTCAAAACAGGTAATCAGTTATATGAACGTACAAGCTAGCTAGTTACCTGTACACTCGTGCTTGGACGACCCGATCTGGCTCGGTGAGGCTCACTACATATCCACTTGCAAGAATCAATTTCAACATTGCTGATGCCTCTAAACCGATCGGAGCGTCCATCTTGGTACCGTTGTTTCAAGACGTCGCTGTGTTTGATGATTAAGCTTTTGAGGGACATTGGCAATACAGGCAACTCTAGCAACTTTATGCATCTTATAATTTCTAGTCTCTCCAGTTTCGCGAGACAGAGCAAGTGAGGCAAACTGAGTAGGCTTGGGCACTTCTCCACTCGAACATTGCAAAGATTAGGCATATGTCTAGCTGCCAGTTTTATCCACCAGTTAAGCTCAAGCATGTCACACAGGATCAGCGTCTCTATGCGTGGGGAGCCTCGAGTTGTACCATTTGTGCCAGAGTGTTCAAGGCCGTGGACATGAGTACTCATCTTGTGCATCGCCTCAACCCGGAGAGTCTTTAGTAGTGGAAGTTGGTCAAATGATGGAAGAGCTTTGCAATGATCCAAGTGGATGTACTTCAGCAAACCACACACTTGAGGTGTATTGAGCCATTCAGGAAACTCGAGACTGCCATAATTTTTTATCTTCAACTCCTTCAAATTCTTGGGTGGTCTGAGGCCTTGAAGAACTTGTTTTGCAGCTTCACTTTGTGTCAAGCTAGACCATTCCAATTCCAATCTGTCAAGCCCTCCCTTATCATGTAGCTTGGCCCTTTGAGCCTCTTGTCCAGTCTCGACATTTTCAAGCTTTGTAACACGGAGTGAGTTTCTGAGATTATTTAGGTCCCCCAACTCCTCAATCTTAAGCCCTTTCTTCTTCCCCACGATGAAAACATTAAGCCGTAGGAGATTTGTTAGTCTCCCTAACCCTGAAGGCAAACTACCCAAGGCTCTTGGGTTCACTTGAAGAGATACAAGGTTGGCCAGTTTTGTGAGATCTTTAGGCAGGTCGAGAAGTTTATCACAGTAGTTTAGTTTAAGGACCTGCAATTCGAGGTTTTTGGAAAGCTTGGGCAAGTTTTCGACAGGAGTGTGCGAAAGGTCTAGGTAACGAAGATACTTCAAGTGAGAAATGTATAGCTTGGTGAGGTTTGTATGGCTTAAATCTAAGACTCGGAGGCGAGTGAGGCTGCAAAAGAAGGTTGGATTTTTGCGAATATTTTTCCCGGCATCATGAAACAAAAGAAAGGTTCTCAAACCACTACACAACTTTTGTATACCATCAAGGAGGTCATCAACAACAATCTCATCATCATCATCTCCTTTATGCTCGAAACTCAAGGAAAAATGGCGGGTGATATTTGAAATTTGAGGCGTGGAGATGGGTTGGTTACCTATATATTTCCGGCAAAACAGATTAGATGCAACGTGCCGAGCCAAGTCACAAGCCAGTTTATGCATCTTGTAGACTGGTTTGTCACTAGGTGGAAGGTCTGAGGTTTCAAAGAAAGAGCAAGAGAGTAGATACTCAAAGTACTTCCTTGTACCTCGTTCCAAGTGGCTTACGAGTCCTGAGGGTCGAGTAAAGCCTTCGGCCATCCAGAGCTGAACCAAATCCTCCTCCTTAAACTCATAGTCTCGAGGGAATAAAGAACAGTAGGCCAGACACCTTTTCAAATGCGGATCATGGAGGGAGGAAGAGTTGGCATCTACAAGGACCCGTTTTAAATCTGGAATGGTCCACAACCCTCTAGTTGTTATTTCTTTGATGGTGCCAAGTCTTTGTCCCCTCTCAGCTGCTGATAAAAGGACCCCTATTTGGTTGGCCAACAAAGGCAATCCTTTGCACATGTCAGCCAACTCCTTTCTGTTATGCTCAATAGCATAAGCATCAGCATCACATAAATTTCTGTTTGCTGTGGCACCATGTTGAATCAATGAGAAGCATTCATAGTCCGAGAGAGGGTGCAAGCGATGCTTACTAGTGCCAGTCACATGAGCAACTTGCGGGTTCTGAGTGGTTATAAGGACTTTGATGTCTCGGATGCTCGCTTCCTGACACCGGCTCAAGAAGCGATGCCAACCGTCCGGAGCCACTGAGTGCAGACCGTCTAGCAGGATTAAGACTCTCTTATCTCCAGAGGCGGCTAGTCGTCTGCTCTGGATATGATCAAGTAGAGTATCCGAGCAGAAGACGGGAGATGGTGGAGCATCAATTATGCAATGGAAATGCGCCTTGATGCTTGCGTCGTCTGCGATGGCTTTAGCGAGCACTGTCTTCCCAGTACCACATATCCCAACAATCGACACTCCGGAAGAATCAGAACCCGTCTTGAGCTCCTCAATGACCTTGATTCTTTCTTCCCGCCTTATGAGCGTGCTCATCATCAGCTGGGGCGGGACTCGACCATTTTGACCAAAGGGTACTTCCCCCTGCTCCCCCTTGGCCTGCAAAAATTCCATGTCCTCTTCCCTCGTTGCCAGCATCTTCTGCATCTCTGTTATGCACTTGATGTTGGTTTCCAGGAACTTTTGCACAAGCCTCTTCTGGTGATCATCATCCGGCTTCATGCTCTCTTCGATGTCTTCGATCTCATAGCGGCAGGACTCCAGCTCATCCAGCCACTCGGACGGCAAGTCCAGGTGGCTGAGATTCGCGTTGATGCTTTCAAGAGCTGTTCTCAGCCGACTGAGCTCCTGTCCGTGGATCGCCTTCAGCTTCTCCAGATCTTTGTCGCCATTCCAGATGTTGCTGATGATATACGTTGAGCCATCGTATATCATGCTAGACAAGAAACTGGTTAGCACACTATCTGCCACGGTCTTCAATATAGACATGGTTGCAGGGATCAGTTGCAGCAGATCTGGGATTACAAGTCTATGGAATCAATATAGTTATGAGAGCACAACTCAAAGTCTACGTCAACGACCCAGCATTCATAATCATATACCCCGTTGAGGCGTTGAATGCGTCGTGGCCATAGCCTCCCCACACAGGGTGTGGAAGAGATATAAATTAATTAAGTAAATAGTACCCCAGTTGCAAGATTTTATTTTATTTTTTGTCCCCAGTTGCACAGTACGTTGGTCTTCTACCAAAAAAAAATTTACACAGTACGTTTGTAGGTGTACATGGACGAGACCTGCAAAGTACTGTAAGACAGAGTAACACCTTAGATCTTGACCAAAAAAAGAGTAACACCTTAGATTAGTTGTCAGCTAGCTTGGGTGTCCTGGGATGACGTTTTAAGACTAATTTTATCATAGGTGATTTCGATCAATAGACATATATTTATATATAGCTATGTGTATCTCTGTTTGTTTGATTGAGTTAAAAAAAAGCAGGGTAGAGTTAATAAAAATAGCACACGTTTACGATTATAACCATTAATCTAATCGAATCAAATGATTGAGACCTATTGTCTAATGATCCTTTCTCCATGCTTTTAGAAGGGAAATGACCTACAATCTGACTTCAATCGCGCTACAAGATCACACAAACAGTGAAAACACTCATGCACTGAAGAGAAAACTGAAAAGGTTGATTTCCTAAATTTCAGAAAGGAAACTTGCACTAATGTATTGTGGTAACTGGTCGGATTGTGCTAAATATCTTGATCATGCATGGAATTTATGGATTTACAGATGGGTTTTCGACGGAGTGTTCAAAGCTGACCATGTTTGTGAGTCCAGAAATCTGCTTGATGAGAATTAGAAAAAAAAAGTGATCATTCCAACTCCAGAATTGGTTCAGCTATACTGTCAATAGCTGGTTCCTGCGAGATCAGAAGGTGATCGATTTAGTTCAGAACCTGCCTTAGAAAATGGAAAATATCTAGAGGGAGTCTAACATCCTGATTACCGTAAGAAGTAGATTAGAAATGAGAATAAGATTAGTTCAAATGCAAGAGGAACCATGTCTCAAATCAAAAGGACAGTAAGATCTCTTCATAAGCATGATTGAAGGTACCTGTTATGCATTCTTCATCTCCATCTTCATCCACCTCTTGGATGGTTATGGTCGGTACATCTTTAATCTTATACCAATCTACCCCTTCGTGCTCTAGGCACTTCTTTTGAATCAGTGGACAATCCTCAACTATTAGTTCTTCCAAAGAGTTTGGAAGCTTGACGTCGGATAATGATTCCAGCTTCGGGCATTCCCTTATTTCGAAGTTCTTGATTGACGAAAGATGTGGAAGCACATCAAATACCTCCAGCTCAGAGCAATCATTGATAATAAGCTCTGTGAGAGATATAAAGTCACCCTCGTTCATTTTCTTCCAATCCCAGACATTCAGGCTTTGCATTTCATGGATTTCTAGTTTCTCCAGCTTGGGAAATGCAACATCCTCTCTCACTAGCCCACGGCGACGTTTAATTGTCTGTATACCATTCATTTTAGTCAGGCCTAGATGCTTTAGCAATGGTAACTGCTCAATTTGAGGAAGTTCCAAGAGATTTTCACACTTGTAGAAATTGAGGCAGACAAGTCTGTCGTATTCCGGATTGCTTATCCAACAAGGAAACGTTGAACCTTCATAGCACAAGATCCGCAGCTCTTCCAGGCTTGTGGACGGTTGGAGACATTCGAGAATAAGATCACTATTGCTGTGCATTCCCGATATTTCAGAAGCAGTCCATCTCAGCTCTAGCTTTTCAAGGTGTTCTTTCTTGTGTAGAGTTGCTTCTCTTGCCTCATCTGCATTTCTCACGTGTTCCAACTGGGCAATGCAAAGATTTCCAAAGAGGTTATTCAAGTGTTTCAACTCTTGGATCTTGCACCCGTCTTCTTCGCTGCCAACCAAGAATGCTGACAAGGTTCGAAGATTTACAAGAGCCCCTATTCCCCTGGGAATGACTTCCAATTGACGGAGCACATCAACGTCTAGATGTCGTAGTTCAGTTAGCCTTTTCATCTCCCTTGGCAGCTCACTGAGGTTAGAACAGCCTCTGAGTTTCAATGTCTGGAGTTCAAGAAGAGAACAGATTGTATCGGGCAACCACTCAATGAGAGTCCATGAGAGGTCCAAATACTTGAGGTGAATCGCATGGCCAATCGAACTCGGCAGCTCCCTGATTTGGGCTCTGCTTAAATCCAGTACTTGCAGATTCTCAAAAGCCAAAAACAGATGATCTGGTACATGTATGACTCTATGAACATGGTTACCAAGTAAAAGAAGTGTTCTTAGTTTGTTGAACTGTAGTAGTGTCTCATAGATTGTTTCACCAATGTCATTGCACACCAGAGACACATGATGAACTGACTCAGCAGTAGTAGGGCTGCTACTCCATTGGTATTCATTGTCCCATTTGAGATGGGAGATGCATTTGTCTTTTTGGCTATCTAGCAACAACTCATTGATCTTCGTGTTGTTTATTCGATATGTGCCCTTTCCTGTCATGAAGTTGGTTCCAGAGGGTAACAAGTACCCACGGCTTAAGATGAAACTAAAACAGTCCTCTCCTTCATGCAACTTCATAAAAGGCTCATCCTTTATATATTCCCCAGCTGCTATCCATAACTGAATGAGGGTTTCCTTATCCATCTCACATTTTTCTGGTAGAAGAGACAAGATGGAGCAATAATCCAGCATTTTCTCCGTGTACAATTTTGGCGCCAAATCTTCATCCTACGTCAAGCAAAATTCTTAAATTGCAATATTATTTACACATGAATCATAGAATTGAAGTAATTGCAAAGTCTATATATTTATACCTCTTGGGAATTTATACTATCCTTGAAGCACTCAATCATCTTCTGTATCGCAGCATTTTCTTGCGTGTAGAAGTCCAAAACATCAGATGGATCACCTGCAACAGTATTTACCAAAATTGCATATAATCTATCCAAAAATATTATCTACTCATGAAATCACCTTAATCTCATGTTTATCTAACCCCAAAATTGCACACTACCATAACTACATATATAGGTTTGTACTGTACGTACGTTTGAAATAGACAGTGGCAAAACCAAAACAAACCCATATTGGATGTTAGCAGTTTGACCATTAAAACACAGCATGCAATTTGACGACCATTAAAAACATAAAAGACGTTAGCAGCAGCGCCCACATGCATGAAAGCTAGGAAATATGACAACCCTGACAGATGGACGTAACGTAATGCGCACTAGTCGTGCAATTGTTCCTCTTACCACAACCCGGAGCAATGCTAGAATCAGTTTCTTCTTGAGTTCCCTTTGTAGACCTTAGTGAGTTCCGCCTTCGAATCCTTCTATGTTCCTTGCAGAAACCTGACACACCTACTGCAACCTTATTGCAGGTCTCCGTCTGGCATCTCTTGCCACTACCATGGTGGATACATAGCCCGGACATGCCTCCGGCAACCCTGCTGCAGCCCTCATGTGTGCATCTGCTGAGCCCACCATGGGCCTTGCAGAGTACAGATTTTCCATCAGCTGGTTTGTTACATCCCATCATTCGACACCTACTACTTGCATGGTCTATGCACAAACCAGAGCCGTCTCTTGCTCTCTTTGAACAACCACTAAACTTGCACATACTTGGTGTTACTGTTGTTGGGATTGGCGAGAAGCCTGTACAAGGAAAGTAAATTAATTCTTCAGCGGTTTTTTTGTACCATAGAAGCTAAGTTTCGATTAAGCTCTAACTGAAAACAGAACAACGCAAAAGACGTGAACCTTCATCTCTAGCTCTATTTTGGATGACTTGATGTTGTAGTTGAATTCTGGGAATGTGAGATATGAGATGCCAATCTTCTCCCACCCAACTCATACACCTTGCAATTAATATAGGACAATTGGCTACCTTCAGTATTTGGAGTGTCTGAATTTCACAAATTCCTTTGGGAAGAGTAACGATATTAGGACAATTGTCAACGACCATTTCTGATAGGTTTATGCACTCGTGCAGGTAATCTGGCAGCCCTATTAAGTTTTCACAATTGCTGACGATCACACGGCGCAACGAGTTAGCAGCATTCTTCAGCCCATGAGGGAACTCGCTCAGCTTAGGAAGTCCCTGCAACTGTAGATACTCAAGACTCCACAAGCCACCCATAGAATCTTGTAAATCTAGATTTTCGCAGTTCAGAATGCTTAATTCTTTGAGGTAATTGAGGCCACGCATGTAGCTTGATAGAGAAGAAATCAAGGAGCAATAATGGACATGTAAAACTCGAATTGCGCAAGTTATACTCCATGATAAAGAGCTGAGATTTTGACCAAAAAAAAAAGAGCTGAGATTTGGGCAATTGCAGATTTTCAGGTGATCTAGTAAGACCCAACTCCTTAGAGCTTCTTCTGGGACATTGGTCAGCCTCAATGACAAGAACAAGCACCTCAAACTTGGCATGTCTTTGGGAATTGTTTGCAGCTCCTCGCATCCAGAAAGGTCCAGAGTCTGTAGGCTCGGTAGACTGCATAGTGAGTCAGGAAGCAGTCTGAGCTTTTGGTTGCCTGCGAGTGAAAGATACCTTAGCAACTTCAGATTTCCAATAGTCTCCGGCAACTCCTCAAACTCGGAACCGTCAAGCAACAGAACGCGTACAAGCCTCAACTTGGATATGAGCTCCTTCAAACAGATTTTGCTTACAGAACCTACCTCTTTCTTGAACAGAAAGGTTCTTACCTTGGACAGTGTTGAGCTGTATGCAGCAAATCCTTTCTTTAACGAGATGGCATCTCCAACCCAAAGTAAATGCGGACCTTGTTCCACAAATAATGATCCGGGCAGATGTACCACCTCTTTCTGCATCAAGTCTACTGCTAAAGTATGCGCTGCATGTGACATTTGAAGTATTTCATGGCCATTACTTCGGTATAACTGAACAAAGGCTCGCGATAATAGTTCATTACAGTATCTATGACCAATGTCTATGGGGTTCTGGTTTCTCTTCAACAGCCCCTGTGCCATCCAAAAGTAGACCAATTGCTCCCTAGAGATCAGCTTATTTTCAGGTAAAATGGCGAAGCTAATAAAGCATTGTGCCAATTCACAATGCATATTCTGAAAGCTAATTCCGAGTGCATCATATGCTGGTGTAAACGCAGTCAAGATTTCGGTGTCCTCGGTTTGCTTCCACAAATGCTCATCTCTGTTGTCAGCCAGCATTCTCCCTAGTATCTTGATGGCCAGAGTACAGCCATGCCACTTGTTGACTATAGATGCCCCCATACGATTCAGCAAGGGGTACTTTTGCTGTTCCACTTTACTGAATCCAGAACAACTGGTAAATAAGGACCAACAGTCGTTTGCAGGTAGGCCTTTCAGCTCCAAACAATGAACGGAACTTATTTGTCTGGCAACCGTCTCCCACACGGTAATCACTACGACAGTGCTCCCCGTTGATCCCGCCTTCAAGACATCCCACAATTCCACCCACCAAGTTAGCTGTTCCAGCCCAACATCATCCAGGACTAAAAGGTACTTTTGACCCACCAGCATACCACACAATCTTTCCTTGAGCGTTTGAGTGTCCATTCTGTGGAGGTCGAACCAACTCTGGTGGGTGAAAGACCTTAGGATCTCAATAAGGACAGTTTTGATGTCCAAACCGCAGACGAAGGCCCAGGATAACAAGGCAAAATTGGTGGACAATTGCACGTCGTTGTAGACCAACCTTGTGAGGCTTGTTTTCCCTATTCCTGCGGTTCCGAAGACAGAAATTATGGTAGGCTGCCCCTGGTCAGACGGCAGCAAGATCCAGTCAACTATCTGTCGTACTTCTGATCCTCTCCCAACAATGTTGTCCTCCCAGAACCTCAACCAGCTGCAATAATCCTTGTCATCAGTCAACTTGTGCGATGCTAAGTCGCCGCCAGCAGAGGATGTGATCTCGTTGGAATTAGAAAAAGTGGCCGAGGTCATAGTATGAGAAAAGCCTTCCAGCTCCGAAAGCATACGCATCAGTTCTGGACTTGCATAAAATACCTTACCAGCAGGCCCTTTTTGTGCTGTTGATTTCCCAACAGCTGAGGGGACCTCGTTGGACCCGTAAGAAACAGCCGTAATACGAGAAATGCGTTCCAGCTCCGAAATCATACTCGCCCGAACTGGATGACTTGGGCCAGGGCGGTGCTGGATTCCCTTCCCAACGATTGATGTCAACTCTTCGGAATCAGACAAAGCACCCAAATGGTGGAGCTGAAACGGACGAGGTTTGCTTTGTTGGTTTGGCACCGACAACGACGTTTGCTTGGCCGCGGCCACGTCCAGCACATCCTCCATCTCATAAGCAATTCTCCTGATTCTTTGGAGATCGGATCTGTATGACTTCTTGGGGAGGTTACGGGGGCTCTTGCATGAACTAGCGAGTGCAGTGCATAAGCCAGCCAAGATCCTCCTCATCTCTGGGACTGGAGGGGGGTCATCTGAACGTAGCATGCTGTGAACCCTTTCGACCACCCCATACGTGAAGTGTAAATCTGAGGCTGTCACGTAGACCATATTCTCGATCGGATTACGGGTTAGCCGGATGGAGAACCGTACCGGCGAGCCGAAATCGAGCAGCTGCTGTTACAAGACTTGCAGAATAAGTAGTCGATCTATTTATATATCTAGGGGGTGGATGCATAGACGACGAAATTTAGTACAGGAATTTTGAATCTGTACTTCTGGGTGGATGGATAGCTTGCAAGGAAAAATTGCTGCCATCACTCAAGGTACCAAACTCATGTTCTTATCTAATAACAATAATGATAATAATTATGATGATGATTACAATTCAACAATTGGGGGTGACTGATAGGGTTACAGAGGACGTAGATTTCCTAGTGGTTGAGTTGTCATTAACAGCTTTTAGACTGGCTAGAATATGCGTGTTTTTTAATGAGCAATTATTCAACCAATATGGTCCTTCTAGTGTTATACAGTTGACCTTTCAGACCATTAGCAAATTGCATCTTACTCCGTATACAATACGTTTGAACAGTCTAATTAGTTGAGTGACCACGTTTTCTGAGACCACTATACAATAGGTTAGTCTAACAGTTGAGACGGGGAACAAGTTGGTTAGAAGAAATGAGCGGCTACTAGGAGTACTTATGCAATAGGTTGGAACGTTGAATATTGTACAAATTACCTATGATTCTCTACATACTGTATAATAGAGGTGCATGTGAGATATTCACTATTTAATGGATAGAAATCAGGCAAACTCTTCAAATCAGTGTGATAAATTGCACCTGTTTAAAGTATAAGTTCTTATTAAATCAGAGCCGGAAGATCAAACTCCCCAAACCTCAGTAAATGAAGCCACCCGTTTGTAGCAATCACACAAGAGTAAGTCCTGGTTTGACCATGTCAATGTTAAGACAAGTCAAAACTCAAAAGCAGCAGCCTTCACTATTTTCAGTTGTGATATTCTTGACAAATACCATCCCCCTTCGTAGGGTGCACTACCCAACCTACGCGTAGTAGTGTGTACGTTAGATAAAACCTTCTTAATATAGGTTGGGATTTCGAACTTGGCATTTTCAAATCGATCAGTGTGACAAAACTACACTTGTTCATTTTATAATTATTAACAAATCAGGCGGACAATTCTTAGTTTTAGTTCAAAATCTCAGAAAATATAGCCACTCTTTTGTTCATTTCACAACAATCATAGTTTTCTAGTACTGTTGGAATCTGAGTTACCTTCTTGCAGTCTTGCACCACGAGAAGGATTCAGCTATGGCCATGCCGTTTGATCAAAGCAAAGTTTGAAGACAAGTTTGAGACGATGAATGTACAAAATCATTCAAATCCGTGACTGGGGTAAAATTACATACACTAGCTTACTTTGGAAATTCTGAGCAAATCAGGAGAGAAAAATATCTTACTAGTTTATAAAAATCACAAAGTTTTCTACTCCTGTTGGAACTAAGTCACCTTCAACCTTTTTACAGTCTTGCACCATGAGATGCGGGCTTAGCTATGGTTTGACCATGTCAATGCTTAGACAAGTCAAAACTCAAAAGCAGCAGCCTTTACTATTTTCATTAGTTCATTTAAAAATTCTTAACAAATCAGGACCAAAAATCTTAGTTTAGTTCAAAATCTCAGAAAATATAGCCACTCTTTTCTTCATTTCACAACAATCACAGTTTTCTAGCCCTGATGGAATCTGAGTAAACTTCTCTACCTTCTTGAAGCCTTGCACCATAAGAAGGGTTCAGCTATGGTTTGATCAGAGCAAAGTTCTAAGACAAGTCAAAAGCTGGAGTCTTTAATCTAATAAGTCCTTACCATACCAATTGTCAGTTGATACTATTATTAGCAATCACCATTCCCATTACAACTTGTGCAAAGACTTCAAATACCACTGACTACACCAGTCAACGCAAATAATTCCACTCTCTTTCCCCTCCTCGGCAGCCATTAAAGACCTCAATCCAAGCTCAAACTTTCATCTTCTCCATCACATCCCCATATCCAAATATCCAATAATCCCTTCATCTCACACAACAAAACAATGCACAAACAATCGCCTTCTCCGTTTCCCGTTCTGTTCACCTTCTTCATCTTCTTCTTCCTCCTTCCATGTCCATCTTCATCAGCAACCATCTCCACCTTCACCAAGTCAAACTCCCCATGGAAACCCTCCCAAAACCTCACCCTCCTCTCCCCAAACTCCACCTTCGCCGCCGGATTCCTCCCTCTCTCCACCACCAATCCAACCACCTACGCCTTCTCCGTCTGGTTCCACAACTCCACCACCTCCGATCAAACCCCCGTCTGGTCCTCCGCCTCCATCTCCGCCACCGGATCCCTCTCGTTCACCTCCTCCGGCCAACTCCTCCTCCGCCGAACCTCCACCACCTCCTCAAACCTCTGGCCCAACTCCTCCTCCCTCGCAAATTCCACCTCCCTCCGCCTCTCCGATCTCGGAAACCTCCAATTCGGCGCCTGGCAGAGCTTCGATTACCCCACCAACACCTTCCTCCCTAACCAAACCCTAACCGGATCCTCCATCCAATTAACCTCCCAAAACGGGAAATTCCGGTTCACAGGCCTGACCAACCTCACCTTCAACGGCTCCGACACCTATTGGACCGCCACGAACCCCTTTCAGCAGCTCACGCCCGCCGGCGTCATCACCCTCTCCATCGGAGGCCAGTACGCCTCCACCGATTTCCAGGAGATTCGCCCCCGGAGGCTCACTCTCGACGACGACGGCAATCTCCGGATCTACAGCCTCTACCCGGACAGAAACCCCAAGTGGGCCGTCGTTTGGAAGGCCGTCCAAGAGATCTGTCAAGTTCACGGCCTTTGTGGGCCCAATGCGGTTTGTATGGCGCAATACGGGTCGGATACCCGGACCAACTGCTCTTGCCCGCCCGGCTACAAGCAGAGCTCCGATTGGGCCGATTCCAAGTCTTGCGAGATCAAGACTCCTGTTACAAGCCATTCGGAGACCAAGTTCTTACGGCTTGATTATGTTAACTTCACCGGGGAGACCGTCAAGGCCGAGAATATCGAGAATTTCGAGCAGTGCGAGTCGAGGTGTCGGGCTAGTTCGGGCTGTCTCGGGTTTGGGTTCAAGTACGATGGGACTCAGTACTGTGCCCTGCAGCTCGGGACCCGGCTTTTGAACGGGTACTGGTCTCCGGGTACGCAATCGGCCATGTTTTTGAAGGTGGATAAGCGGGAAACCGACAGCTCGAGCTTTACCGGTATGACGAGCCTGCTCGAGACGTCGTGCCCGGTGAAGATCGCGCTGCCTGACCCACCTGGTGAGTCGAAAACAGAGGCTAGGAACATAGGAATAGTGGTCACGTTGTTTGCATTGGAATTGGGCATTGGCGTTCTTTCCTTTTGGGCATTTATTAAGAAGTATGTCAAGTATAGGGACATGGCCCGGACTCTCGGGCTCGAGCTCATGCCATCTGGTGGGCCCAAGAGATTTAGCTATGCCGACATCAAAGCTGCAACCAACGACTTCTCGGACGAGAACGTGATCGGGAAAGGCGGGTTTAGCGACGTTTACAGGGGTGAGTTGCGTGACGGCCGGGTCGTGGCGATCAAGTGTCTTAAGAATGTCACCAGTGGAGACGGAGAGTTCTGGGGTGAGGTCACCATCATTGCCCGTATGCATCACTTAAACTTGGTTCGGCTCTGGGGCTTTTGCAACGAGAAGGGCCAAAGGATTCTAATCTACGAGCACGTCTCAAACGGGTCACTTGACAAATTCTTGTTCCGCTCCGCCAGGAGCATAGGCGGGAATCAAACCGGTTCGGACCCAACAGGCCGGGACGGGCAGAAACCGGTTCTGGATTGGAACATAAGGTATAGGATTGCATTGGGAGTGGCAAGGGCAATTGCTTACTTGCACGAGGAGTGCTTGGAGTGGGTCTTGCATTGTGATATTAAGCCCGAAAACATACTTTTGGGCGACGATTTCTGCCCTAAAGTGGCAGATTTCGGGCTCTCGAAGCTGAAAAAAAAGGAACAAGTTGTGACTATGTCAAGGATTCGAGGAACTCGTGGGTATGTGGCACCAGAGTGGGTGAAGAACGAGCCGATCTCATCTAAGGCTGATGTATACAGCTTTGGGATGGTGTTACTGGAAATGGTGACAGGAACGAGGACTTTCATTATGCAAGATTCAGAAATGGATAGTGCAGAGTGGTATTTGCCAAGATGGGCATACGAGAAGGTTTTTAAGGAGATGAAGATGGAGGATATACTGGACGGCCGGATCAAGGAGTCGTACGTCGAGAGTGTGCACTTCAAGCTGGTGGATCGGATGGTGAAGACAGCTATGTGGTGCATACAAGAGAAGCAAGAGGCGAGGCCGTCTATGGGTAAAGCAGCTAAGATGCTCGAAGGAACTGTGGAGATCATGGAGCCACCAAAGCCCACAATTTTCTACATTGCAGAGGAATAAGCTATACGTTATCAAGATGTGCGGTTTGAGCATGTTTGCAAAATCTTGCAACTGGGGTTGCAATGATCAAATCTTTAGTAATTAGGGCGATTTAGAGTCCGTTTGGCAAATCATTGCTAATGCTGATGTTGATCGATTGCTGATGCTAATATAAATTGCTGATATAAATTGCTGAAATTGAAAACTTATTTTTTAGATAAACAATAGGGTGTTTGGTAAGACGGTTTGCTGATTTTGTAGGTATAAAACATAATTTGACCATTTTACCCCTAAAAAAATAAAAAAGATTAAAAAAATCAAAAAAGCCCTTTGGGTTGTCTTCTCTATCGTGCAAAACCCCTCGATCCCTCATCTCTCCGATTGCAGATCTCTCTTCAATTGCAAATCCCCCATCGAAAACAAGCCTTGTAAACTCCCGAGTGTAGATCCCCCCATCGATCTCCTCTTCCACAAACTGTGTCTCTCTCCTCTCCGATTTCCAACCACCCCTTGACCACCGGCAACAGCGGATCTAGATCTGCGAGAAGGTGGTGCCCAGAGCTTCGTCAATGGCGTCTTCCACCTCCGCAGAAACCAAACCCTTCTCCGTGCTTTTCGTCTGCTTGGGGAACATTTGCGGAAGCCGAAGGCCACGAGCAGGTGGCCGGAGCAGTGGGATGGTTGTGTCGAAGGCCACGAGCAGGAATCTCCGCACACCATGAATTCGAAGGCCACGAGCAGGGAATCTCCGACGAAAAGCACGGAGAAGAGGTTGTTGCCGGGTTTGTTGGAGATAGAGGTTGTTGCCGGGTCGACGGCAGCCGTTATGCCGGTCGGCCGGTGGGCAAAGCTGGTGTGGGATGGTTGTGTCGGAAGTGGAGTGTAGGGTGAAGATGAAGGGTAATGGGGGAAAGAAGGGAATCAAGGAGGGCTTGTTTATGTGAGGAAGGTATGTGTGAGATGTGTGGTGTAGTGGATGTGTGAAGGTCAAGTATTTGGTGGGGCTTATGAATACCCGCGCAAGCACGAGTGGTCATATGGTGCGGGTTTGGAGCTGGAAGAGGTGGAGGTGGTGTCGGTGTGGGGTTGTGGGGTTTGGGAAGGAGGGGAGATGACGGGGCTCGGTGGCGGGCTAGTTGTGTGAGGACTCGGTGTGGGCTGGGCCGGTGTGGGGAGGATAGAGCTTGGTGGTGGGCTAGTTGTGTGAGGACTCGGTGTGGGCTGAACCGAGATCGATGGCGCCAGCGAGCATAGGAGATGGTGGGAGATAAGGTGAGAGATAGAGTCATCCGACTGAAGGAAGTTATAGACAGAGGGGGGTGAGGCTAGATTGGTGGAGAAAGGAAAATGCTCTTCGTCAAAGGTAACATGCCTAGACAGGATGACTTGGCTGGTTTGAAGGTTAAGGCATATATATCCTCTATGATCAGTCGGGTATCCTAAGATGACACAAGGAGTGGAGCGGGACTCTAATTTATGAGTTGTGGTGGCTGACAAGTTAGGGAAGCAAAGACATCCGAACATCTTAAGATGATGATAGGTTGGGTGGGTGTTGTAAAGAACTCGGGTAGGACTAACATTGGCAATGGTGGTGGACGGAAGGATGTTGTGAAGGTAGGCAACTGTGGAAAGGGCATAGGACCAGAGGCGAGGAGGGATGGAGGCATGGATGAGCATGGTACGGATCATGTTATTTAAGGTTCGAATGACATGTTCAGCTTTGCCGTTTTGAGAAGAGGTACGGGGACATGAAAAACGAAAAGTGATCTTGTTTTGTTTAAAGAAAGAGTAAAACTCATTGCTATCAAATTCACGACCCATGTTACATTGAAAGGACTTAATAGTGCAATGGAATTGAGTTCGGATAACTTTATGAAACCGCATAAAATGGTCAAAAACCTGTGACTTATACTTAAGAGGAAACATTCAAACAAAATGAGAGAAATCATCCAAAAATACCAAATAATATTTATGTCCTTGAGAACTAACAATGGGAGATTTTCATAAATCGCTGTGAACAATATCAAACGGATTCAAAGTATGAGTTTTTGAAGAAGAAAACGACAAACGAACATGCTTTCCTAATTGACATGACCGATATAAAGAGGACGGTTCTTTATTGACGAAGGGACACAAAGACGACCTAAGGTGCTGGAAGACGGGGGCGCCGTGATGGCCAAGCCGAGCATGCCAGGGAGGAGAGGACACGGTAGAGAGGTTGACAGGCCGAGAAGGTGATGACACTTGTAGTATTTACAAAAGGGTTACCTAGGCATTTGTGCGTTTTTAGATTTTTTGGATAGTCTCACGGTTTGTTCATTTCCCGTTTTGACCGCGGGGGTGTATTGACCTATGCCCTAATTTGTATCCTTTGTAACCCATTGTACATTATATATACATATATACATATATATATATTGATATCTAATGAATAGAGAACCCTTAGAGAACATTCACATTATCCCATAGAAACATCAAGTAGAATGTATGGGAAAGTGATGATAAATACTGAAATAGGCTAGGCCCCTATTTATAGAATATGAGAAGGGAGCATCAACTTCCTAGCTAGGCAGCAACATTGGAGATCCAATTAAATTATTGGATTTATCAATTAATTAATCAATTGGTTTTCGGCTTATTGCATAGTTACATGCACTTGGCTTAGTATCAAGAAATTTTGCATGGTCAAGAACCGGGTTCGAAGATCTCTAAACCCGGCTTGATTACTCGAAATATGACGAAGTGGCTTTCCCTGATTCTGTACCAGTTTGGAGCTAGGTAGCTTATGTTATTCAAAGTATAATTGGGTCAGAGTTACTTGGATTCAGCCCAAGATTATCGCACAAACCAGTTAGCTTGTGCCCCCCCACCCCCCACCCACCAACTAGAAGATGCCAAACGTAAGGATGATGTCACGTAGCATAATATGTATGTTATTTTCACGATTGACTTATATAGTACACAGCAACATTGGTCATATTGAACATAGAACATTAATGTACGTACTCAAACGTGAAAATAACACACACACATGTGTGTGTGTTATTTTCATGACTTACATAATACACAACAACATTATTGATCATGTTTAACATAGAACATGAACGTCATAACAAGCAGACACGAACAAACTTAGAATATATCTCTGAAACGGTGCTTTATTTATGACCAGATATTGATCGATCAAGGTGAATGACCAATACCAAGTGTTAATTAGGTTGCCCGTTTCATGCATACACATGTGATCAAATCATACGTCCTTTAGGCTTTGAGATGGTGGTCCTCGATGCTTTTGCTCATATCGAGTATCATTCCAAGCAAGGTGGTGGGATGAGGCACATCTTCATGTAGCTTTTCGTACTCCATAGTCCAATTAATAAGTTCAATGTTGTTTCCAGCTTTAGTCTTGACATGGAGGTGAGCTACGATTGTCTTGTAATAACTCTTGAGCAGATCTCCTTCAATTTCCCTTAAGGTTAATGTCTTGTTTGGCCCGTCCATAGATATGTTTTCCACTATTTGCTTTGAGACGCATGTTTTTCCATCTACATACTCCCCAAAAAACAAGATTGTTAAAGTTCGATGAATCAATATTGACAGAAGGAGATTCGCTTATACACACATGCGCTTTAGGTCCAACAACTTAAGCAATCAGTCAAAATCCATCAATAGACAATCAAGCAAGTATGATGTTAATAAATCGAGGAGTTCATATATATATATATACGACCAACAAAATGACCACCCCATACATGTATCTTATAGTTAATGAGGTATGGGGGTTAAAATGTATACATCCGTAACTTGAACCAGTTAAGAAGATGTTTCCGAAAGACTCTTAGACGATAAGAGTAGAAAAATCAACAAAGCACGGAAAGCACACAATTCAAGTGTCTAAACTAAACACATATCTGAGCAACAAATTAACAAAAAAAAACGCACGGAGCTAATATATATAGGACCATGGGATTGATTAATTAAGTGAATAGCAAGATTAATTTGATCATACTATTAGTATAGTTCCAGAAGATGATAGAGCCCTTCTTTCCGAATTCACCCTCGTGAAGCTCGCAGCCTTGGATATGAGCCGGGGCGATTTTGGAGATGTGATGAGGTTTGTTGCAATGAGATCATGGAAGAGATCAGCAGATGACCTTGCCTCATATTCAACAATTAGTTTTCCCTTCAAACCCATTTTGCAAACAAAATACCTTTGTAAATGAAAATCTTAATAGCTAACCTAATATGTGATGAGATAAGAGGGAGTGCAAGAGATGGAAATGCAATGTGCAAATTTTGGCCATTTATATAGGATTGAATATCGGGTACGTAAGTTTATGTGCAACTCGATTCATCGGGAGACAAAGTGGTAGCTGAAATAGACAATTTGAATTGTTTGTTGCTTTTAGGCAGATTGAATTGTTAATTAGTCTATTTTTTATATTATTAATCTTTAGAAAATTATAATGTTTTAAAAAAAAATTACAAAACTTTAATTTAATGCCGATTTGTGACTATGAATGAAGTGTATTTTTATAAATTTAATTCATGGGAAATAATTGTCTAGAATTGTATAGTATTTCATATAAACTGATTATTCATACAACTTAAAACATAAATATATTCTTTTTGCGATATTAATTTCAAGGAATTTATTTCTTAACCAAAGAAACAGTTAGGAAGGTACTATTTAAGGTCAATTATATGAGTGTCATGTATCTTTCAAGTAATATATATATATATATATATATATATATAGGTTTTGGTTCCGGTAGGGACCAACCTTATGGTAAGGAGAGGTGCTTATAGTAGGGACTAATCTCAGCCCTTGATCTTATGAAATCAAGGATCAATAATTTTTGTGACAACTCACCAAAGAAATGCGCGTTCACGCTTTCTCTCCCCATCAGGACTTTCTTGTGCGGCACGATATTGTCCTGATCGATGGTTTCTGCCCCTCTCCCCTCCCGATCGATCACAATCCCACGAATCAAAAGCTTCCATGAAATTCTAGTCCCCATTCCACGAATCAGTGCTCCTTCACATTCGATTTCAGAGGGATGGTTGCAGGTTAGTGAATTTCACGTAATTCCTTCAATTTGTGCTGATTTTTCAATTGATTTGCGAATTTGACAGCAAATTCCACGAATCAATGCTCCTTCGATTTGTGCTGATCTTGTTGATTTCGAATTTGACAGCACACTGTGTGTTGAACTTGATTTGCACTGATCTTGCTGATCTGTGTTGAACTTGATTTGCGAATTTCATGGAATTTGACGGCAAATTCCATGAATCTGTGTGTTGATTTGCGTTGAGACCCAAAATTCTCTCTCTTCTTCACAATTCCCCTCTTCGATGACAATGGGGCACAAAAACTGTAACAAGCGCAAGCTTACGAAGCCAGTGGAGCCGATTGAAGAGTCCAAGGACTACTGCTTCATTTGCAAAGATGGAGGCGACCTCATTCTCTATGATCACGAGTTTGCTCTCTCCCTCCCTCCCTTTTTGTCTCTTGATTACTCCTTTCCTTAACCTTTTGATCCTACTTTAGGGCACAAGACGAGAAAAACCCATGCCTGATTTCCTGCAATTTTGCTCCGCCTGAGAAAAAAAAAAGTTGAACGAGTAGGCGCGTCTTAGAAACCAGCATGTTAATCTTTAAAAAAAATGTGTTTGTAGAAGACTGTTTTTGCTACACATCTATGGTTTTGTAGTGGATTGGAATTTGGAAAGGGTTAGCTGAAAGTAAGCATTCTAGGGAAGTGATTAGATGGGTATTGGAATTTCATGGAATTTGACAGCAAATTCCATGAATTTGTGTGTTGATTTGCGCTGAATTTTTATTGATGTGATTTGCGCTGAATTTGTGTGCTGAATTTCATGGAATTTTGTTGATGTGATTTGCGTTGAATTTGACAGCGGAATTCTCCACCGTGTTGATTCATGTGTGCTTGATTAGGAGCTAGGTCCGTTTCTGTTAGTACGCAAATTAGCGAAATCGGAAAATGAAATCATTCTGAGAACTAGTTGATGCGATTTTTTGCTCGGTTTTTCTACTTTGCCTTGGAAATCCGGCTTTTCTGTATTCTCTTCTCAATTCCTATTGGAACTTTGAGGAGAATGTTTGCTTTCCTGCAATGAATTGGACTGATTTTGTTTGTGATGAAAGGGCGTTTGCACCAACTGATGGTAAACTGATCTTGTCTGGAAAGTAATTTCATCAGTGTATGTGTTATGTATTGCAGATTCTAATTGCATTCATGATGTATGAACAAGTTTTTACTCAACTGTTACAGGCTTCAAATTACTTGGAAAATTTTCAATATACTGTACCTCTTGACTGCTATTTTGTTGGTATAGATCTGTCTTTCATTGTATTGCATACTTTTGAACCTACAACATGTTTGATGGAGGTTTTAGGTTTATTTAACAGTTTGACTATGTGACCTTCTGCTTTTCATTTGGTTAAAACTTTTCGTATGACATGCTCTGCTTGTATGCAATGCTTTTTGAACTCTTGTTCACTAGTTTTTGAACTCATATCACTATTTTCTGAACTCTGTGTTTGTCTTTTATAGATATTAATCGGGGTCCATCAACGGTCAATGGTGATGACACAGTAGCGCTCCCCCCAGTGATGGTTTGAGTTTTGAGCTGAATTTTAAGTGATTGTACCGAACTTGATCATGACTTTTTATGTTCAATTTCACTTTGACAGCAAATTAAGTGATGATTTGTTGATATTCAATAGTGCCTTTATTTTGTGTTCAATTTTTCTTTGTATGATCTGATTCTGTTATCAAATTGCTCATGTTAGATTTAGATTTGGTGAATTTTGATCTTCTTCTTTCATGTAACCTACCAGCCGTTTCAAATTGGACATGTTAGATTTAGATTTGGTGAACTTATTTTTTGCTTGATCCAAGTCATTAATTGTTTCGTGCCATTTTTCAATAATAATTTTTAATTGGTATGATTCAGACAAAAAATCAATAGTCCTTGTAGAGAAACAGAGTTAACCCCTAAAACATAACAAGCAAGCGCTAGATTTAACCCCTAAACTGCCAAAAACCTAAGCATCCCACACAGGAATCAATAGCAATTTTTTGAACTTCCATCCATAAAATTTTGAACTACTCACATAAAAAATTGAACAAGAGCAAGAGAAAGAAAGAAAATAATCCTAGGACAAATTTCACAACAAAAAAAATGACGATCTCACAAATTTCACAGGAGTCCGCAACTAGTAAGAGTTCTCACCTTCTCTGATTAGTTTACCTCAATTGTTTGAATTTAACTCGTTAGATTAGGAAGCTAACTCATGACCAGCAGATTAGATATTTGGAGGCAATGGAATGGTGTGAAAAGACTTTTACAAGCTATACCTCTTGTGCAATTTTCTGATGCAGATAAAGAATGTGAAAAGACTGGTGAAGATGATGTTGAGAGTGAAGAGTTGAGGAAGGGTTTTGAAAAATGGAAGTCTAAGACAAACAAATGTTCAGTTCAGACGACACCCCAAAGCATAAACATGATTAGCAGGCTTTTGTTTCTCAGCAACAAACAAATGTGAGAGAGTTAATCAAATACACTGGTCTATATCAACCAACCCTATCCTAGATAACATATCTACTCAAGTACTCATTCATCTACAATAGCATCTTCAAGCTCCTCAGCTTCATCCCCATATGAACTAGAATCTTCAGAGTGTTCTGGTTGAGGAACTTGCTTTTTGTTTCTCTTTTTGGGAATCATCTCAGGCAGCGTTGTGTCATCTACATTAGTTAAAAATTGAACAATCAGAACAAATAATTGAACGTTTTTAGACATATTCTGAACTAGTCAAGCTTTAGCTACATTTTTACATACTCACCTTCATCAACAGATTGTCTTTTCCTTGTAGGCATTTTCGTTTAGTGTACACCTGTTCAAGTATACACCTATTCAAGGAGAATTTGAACAAATAAAAATTTGAACTACTTATACAAAACATTGAACTATCAGTACAAAAATTTGAACTCTCAAAAAATGCAAGCAAAGAATGTAAGTTCATACGAAAATAAAAAAAATGAGAAAGACAATCTGCACTAGCTCAACCAGAACTGCACAAAAATTAATTTTTTTTGTCAACAGCATTTTAGGATTATATTTACAATCGTACGATATTAATTTTTGAACAGCATGTCATCTGATGAGAACAACATGTCATCTGTCAATTCAATTCATCCATACAATAGTACGATATTTTTAATTTTTGTTAGTGCAATAGCTCAGGTTCATACAAAAATTTTCGTTTAGGAACTTGCACTAGCTCCAACCTCTCAACTGAACACCACATCACAAAGACTGCACAAATCCTAAAAGCCAACAACTCAGCAACAACAAATGCAATTCCAGAAGCAAAATATCAATCTCTAATTCCAAAAGCATCTCATGGAATAGCAAAATGCTAGATTTTCTCCATTGTACCTATCCCCTGAGCTAAAATTCAAGATCCAGATTCAAACACCAGCTCAAGCAAATCTCGAGACGCAAAAACATAACAAGCAAGCACTAGACTTTACCCCTAAACTACCAAAAACCTAAGCATCCCACGCAGGAATCAATAGCAATTTTTTGAACTTCAACCCATAAAAATTTGAACTACTCACATAAAAATTTGAACTAGTCCCTCTTCAAAAATAAAGCATCTAATTATAACAAGCAAGCATCTAGTTTGAACTAGGATCCTACCAAAGTGAATATAAAGCAGATCACAAATTTAAAAATACGATCAACATCTAATTATAACATCAATTCACCTCAATTCACACGCAGGCAATCTGCTCACATGCAGGCAAAGACAGTCAAGCATACAAAGACAGTCAAACTCAGCAAACAAATTAATTCAAACATCATGAGCATGTTTAGAGATGATTTTAGAGGTTACCTTTGGGGTCTGAGCTTGGGCTAACTGAGTGTACAATGTAGGATTCTTAGAGGTAAATTCAATAGCAGCTCCTGTCCCAGAAAACTTTGTCTGCAATAGAGGAAAAGTACGGCTTAATCAAGGAATATAAGCTAACAAGTAATGAATGATACGTCTAGCTTGGATGTTAGAGACAACAATGTAGATCATGAATAATGTAGATCATGAATAATGCAGAGACAACAAGGAAATAGCAATTTCTAAGAACAAAGCTTCATATCAAAGTAAAATATACGATCAAATAAGAAACGAGCAAACAAACATGATATCAGCAACACAAATCTACAAAGATGGTTAGAAGGTCGGAAGTAACAATCAAGCTAGCGCTAGATTTAACCCCTAAATTGCCGAAAAACTAAGCACCACACGCAGGAATCAATAGCAAATTTTTGAACTGTAATCCATAAAATTTTGAACTACTTACATAAAAATTTGAACAAGAGCACGAGAAACAAAGAAAGAAATCCTAGGACAAATTTCACAGGAAAAAAATGACGATCTCACAAATTTCACAGGACGACAAGAATGTTGATCATGACTTACGAGCACAAGAACACAGGAAAGAAAATGAACAAGAGAAGTAGAATAAATGTATGACCTAAAGATGCATTAATATGAACTACATTTAAGATCAAAACCATTCATAGCACCGAGTACGACAAATAAACAACACCGAGAAAGGAACAATCCGGCAACAGTTTTTAATGTCTAGCAAATCAACAAAATAATGAACAAGCCATCAACACATTTATGTTCAAAAACTAATGCAGTACTAGTAATAGTGAAGCCCAGTGTTCTCCATTGACCAAAATCATCTCCCACTATGATCTATTTTAGCAATTGATTATAGATCTAGCTTCAGACTCAACACAAATTTTCTCCATTGCCTCCTTCTGCACGCGATTGAATACCTTTCTCCTTAATTTGCATCAAATGAGCATTTGCTCTAGTATATACGCCTTGATATTTACAGCATTACAGATTCTACACTTCCATTAATACGCATCAGCTCTTGCATTTTCAGTTTCTCAATTTTTGTTTTACCTATTTCCAGAGCTAATTCTATTAAACATCTCCCAACCATTGAAGAATCATCTCATCACAGATACAAATCGACATTTTTTTTTAAGAGCTAAAAAAACAACTAACTAATTAACACATCACTCTAATTGAATGGAATTTCAAGGAGACGGACAAACAATCAGACTGAAATTTGAAAGAGAATTTGAGCTTCAAGTGGATCGCTTACAAGGTTTAGGTCGCTGGTGTAGCAACGGATTCACTACGAACGCAAGTGATCAGATCTGAACGAATATTGGAGGAAGAAGATTGTCAGAGCGAAGAAGAAGAGAAATACGTCTGCGAAAGTGCGAAATCGACTTCTTCAAACGCAAAATCAGCAACAGATTTCAACAAAGGGGAGAAATCGCAACATCAAACGAAGAAATCGAAGAACGAATCGAAAAACTAAAAATTTGAAGAAATCAGCGCAAAACCTGTTCGAAATCAGCACAAGAGAAGGATGCTCGAGAGTGAATCAAACTCGACGGACACGAAAGAGATTGTGGAGATCGATTGGAGTCGGGAAGAGGAGTCGTGATCGTCGGGGGAGAGGAGTCGTGATCGTCGATGAATGGAGAGAGAGAAAAGCCCGGAGGCGAGTGAAGACGGTAGGGTTTTTGGGTACACCAGCGTAAATTACAATTATACCCTCAAATTTTTATGTAAAAGCGCGCGTCCTGTAGCTTGTAGGAGTTGATCTGGTTCGTTTATTTATTTAAATGGACGGATGGGATTAGTCCACACTATAAGGATAGTCCCTACTATAAGGTGGTCCCTACCCGAACTCAACTCTCTCTATATATATATGTCGGAAGATGGGTTAGGTTTAGGGGCATATCGATCATATTAAATCAATGAAAATCTACGTGGGTGGGGCTTCAAAAAAAACGTGTCTTATTATGTATACTTGTTAAAGTCATTGTACATTGATCTGATCTTTTTCATTGAATGGTTTTGTAATTTGTAGTTTGTTCATATCAATAATACGCTTACGAGAAAGAAATCAATGAGAATTCCATTTCGTTTGCATAAATCAGAAGGAATAGAGTTAGAAGCAGGTTTATCAAGCAAGGTAAACGAAACATCGGACAGCAAGGCCAACTTGGCAGGCCAACTTATCGACGGCGGTGTTTGTTCCTCGCCCAACATGGGGCAACTTAACCAGCCAAGCATTTTACTCTGGCTAAGGCTTCAACACTAATCAATGAGTCGGAAGACGTCTGGGTGGGAGGTATAAGGTGATGGTTGTATCCTGGGTCAAGGAGATTGACATACTTTCCGATCCGACTATAGCTTGTGACAAACACAAAATCATGAGCTATTAGCGTATACTCTTTTAAGACCGACTTACATAGTACACAACACCACATTTTTTAGCATTACACGGTATATTAGCACATACAAATGATACGTACATAAATAAGAACAAGCAGACACAAATTAACAACCTTACAATATAAACGTCCAATCGAAACAACGTTTTATTTATGACATGATATTGATCTAGTGGAATGACCAATACCAAATGTTACGTTGTCCATACCATTCGCGCGCATATACATTGATCATTTAGGCTTTGAGATGATGCTCCTCGATGTCTTTGCTCACGTTCAATGCCATTTCGAGTGTAGGAATGGGATGGGGCACATCTTCGTTAAGCCTTTCGTACTCTAAAGTCCAATTGATAAGGCTAACGTTTCCAACCCCGGCCTTGACATGGAGGTGGAGTGAGGCTGTCTTGTAATGCTCCATGAGATCTCCTTCAATTTCCCTAAAGGTTAATGTCTTGTTCGCCTCGTCCAAATTTTCCACCACTTGCTTCGAGACGACCTTTTTCCCATCTACACGGGAAAACAAAAAAAAAATCACACCATATATGATCACCCTAAGCTTAGAAATTTGCGTGCAACATAACATATTAGGCACTTTTAGTCCATGTTTTTCAAGTCTTTTTCCATATTCCAACATATAGGCGTGCCGTGAATTAAGCTAATTGCAACTATGTATATATTAATATATACGGTTTTTCTATTGTGTGCCCTTAGGGCACATGATAAGCATACCAAAAACAGAAACTAAAACGCTAAAATGGAAATAGTGAACCCGCCACAAAAAAATTAAAAAAACCAAAATTTTAAGATTTACAAAATCTTTCCATTATAAGCCTCTTATAGTGTGCCCTTAGGACACATTGTATAAAAATCCTAATATATACATATGCATATATATATATATGCATGCGTATGTACGTACTGCTAGTGTAGTTCCAGAAGATGATAGAGCCATTCTTCCCGAATTCACCCTCGTGAAGCTCGCAACCTTGAATATGAGTAGGGGCTATTTTGGAAATGTGATGAGGCTTCTTCGCAACGAGTTCATGGAAGAGATCCCCAGATGACCTTGCCTCATACTCAGCAATCAGCTTTCCCTTCAAACCCATTTTGCAAACAATACAGTGTTCAAATAATCTTATAGAACTAGCTAGCAGCTTATATAGGGAAATGGAAACTAGAGAGAGTAGGATGATCTTGAAATGAGCAAACTTGACCCAATATATAGGGTTAATGAGGATGAGGTAGCGTGGGCTTGTATGTGAAAATGTGAGAAGCAACTTGATTAGAGTAAAAGTGGGAGCTAAATATATGACTTGATGCTACGTGGAACGATATTCGATGAATTATTGAAATGTTGAGCATAAAAACGTGACCAGCTTGCATATTTTTGTTGCATTTCGGAAACATTGTTTTCGATTTTAGCCACTACACTAAAATTAAAAGGCGGATTTGATTCATATCAAGCTAGCAATGTTGAGCCCACAATGCACGTTAATTTGTACAAGTCATTTCTTCGGTCCAATTCATTCACGTATTGACCGCATTGTTGCAAGATTATCCATCCAACATTCCAACCTGTCGATCTGATTCTGACCTACCAAAAATGATTGGATTGAAATCTGAATTTTAAAACAATAGGTCAAGACTTGAAGAGTGAGAGACCAAACGAGACGTACTTGTTAATTTGGAACCCTAAAAGTATACTAACTTCTATTATACATATGTTCTGAATAAAAGAGGTGATGAAGCCCTGAGGGATCGGATTAGTTGAAAATCAAGGAATATCAACTAAAAAGGCAAATTGATTGTAAAGCATGAAGAAGTAATTAATTGAGAGAACATTCAATATATACTTGGAGAGCAAATGAATAAACATGAGGAGGGTCATTTTGTAAAGGATAAGATTTCGCACGTGTTGGTTCCTCGATGGTGGTGTACGTAAGTTATGTAGCTAGGTTAGATCTAGTGCCACACTATCTTTATTGCATTATCCAAAATAAAATCAAGAGGGATGAGGACGTTGTAATTAAGCGTCTATATCGATTTCATTACTAACTCTAAAATGACATACAACAATTCCTACTTAATATATTATCGCCCCTACTTTATTATACACCTTTACATATGTACGTACACTGATATTTTACATGTTGGGTTGTTTTTATTCTCAACAATAGCAATAGGATGTAACTTGGCTAAGTATATATACATTCTCTTGATCGACCTTTTATAAAATGATTGCTTTAACACTTCACTTTTAAACTTTACTTATTAAATAAACTATACATATTACTAAAATCTATCAAATGCCTATTCCGTACCATTACAGTATAATTATGTGCAATGTCATGACTCATGTGTGTGTTCCACATGATATATCATTATATCTATTCAATGTAAGGGAACGTGGAACTACTAATTCGATTCACAAGTTGACCACCGATCACTATCAAGCAACGTGGGCTAGCTTGCATTCAATCTTCATCATTAGGCCACTAATTTATCTTGTTCGATCAATGGAAAGGCATGTATATATACATCAAATTGAACTACCGTTTCATGGAAGTTTAGATCGATCTATCTTGCCTTAATTATTTTGTTATCAAAATCAAATCTTTGATGATGCGGAAGTAGCATGCATCACCTATTCATAACCTCTGGATACGACTCTTATACTACTATTGAAGTAGAGTGAGACTTAATTAGGACATCCTTAGATTTTAATTAATAGTCAAGATCTTCCCAACTCCCAAGTCTAGGTACGTATGTAGAGTAACGTACTCTCGCTTAAGCTTAGTCAAATCCGTTTTTTTAACATGACGCACACATACATTAACACATACTGATACATAAATAAGAACAACAAACAGAATGGCAAGCTTGATGTTAGAAGATGGTTCTCCATATGAAAGACAAGATCCTGGATTCTCTCTTGCTAAGTGATAATCCAATCATTCTTCATTCCAGGAATGGCAAGCTTGATGTTAGAAGATTATATGATGATTTCCGTGAGAAAAGCAATGAAGTTCAATGGGATAGAATGGTTTGGAGTACGGACAAGGCTGAACACTCCCAGAGTAGCTTTCATGGCTTGGAAAGTAGTCAGTGGAGGTGTGAGAACTAAAGACAAGCTCTGTGAGTGGGGAGTTGTTCAAGACGATTTGTGTGTGCTGTGTTCTGAGAACAAGAGCGAGAACCCAAACCATCTATGGTTTGAGTGTGATTACTCCAAAAAAGTCCTTAGTAATGTCTTGCATTGGAGCAAAACCAGTAGAAGAAGTTGTAGTATTGAGAGCTGGATTGCCAACACTGTCAGCTGGAATGGGAGGAACTCCCTGATGTATAATCTGTGGAACAATTGCCACTGCGTGGTGATCTACCATATTTGGAAAGTGAGATATGCCAAAGTATTCAAGAACCAAGTGATTAACATTGATGAGTGTAGTGGAATGTGCATTAGACACATTAGTAATTGTCTTAAGACTAGATGGAGAAAGTGTAATAGACAAGATAGAAGAGCCTTGGAGAGATTAGAGCTTGATCAAATTGTACATAGCTTGTATGCTAGCTTTTTTGTAACCTTCCTTTTGAATAATATATTACCCTTTTATTCAAAAAAAGAACAACAAACAGACACTAATTAACAACCTTACATTATTATAAATCTCCAACCGAAACAACATTTTATTTATGACATGATATTGATTTAGTGGAATGACCAATACCAAATGTCGCATTGCTCGTACCATGCACGTACATACATTGACCATTTAGGCCTTGAGATGGTGCTCCTCGATGTCTTTGCTCACGTTGATCGCCGTTTCAAGCACCATAATTGGATGAGGCACATCTTCGTTAAGCCTCTCGTACTCTAAAGTCCAATTGATCAGGCTCACGTTTTCAGCTTCATCTTTGACATGAAGGTGGAGTGAGACTGTCTTGTAAAGCTTCATCATATCTCCTTCAATGGTCCTAAAGGTTAATGTCTTGTTCACCTCGTCCAAATTCTCCACTACTTGCTTTGAGACTACTTCTTTCCCATCTATAACAAAACAGAAATCACAATCACACCATATATGATCCATCGATCCATAAGCTTTGAAATTTGAGTGCAATATATCATTAATTATAGTGTTAAGATTTTGGGGCCGAATTTAAACGGATAATGGGCTGGGTTTTTATAACCAGTTCGTATATAGGGTCGACATCTATTACTATATACTAAAACGGAGCAAATTGTGTCACCATATTGCGCCATATCACCCCTCCTTTTTTAAAAATCTATCTTATTAAATCTTGATTTTATCATAATCTTATAGATACTTAATTAAAATATTAGTTCTATATTAGAATTTGTGTTGTTTAACTAATAATTCTATCTAAATATATAAATCTCTATCTTACCATTATACAAATTTAATTAATATATAGATCCATCATAAACCCTTTATATAAAAAGGTTTTTTTTGTCACAATCTATAAATCATAATCAAAATATTTTACCCATTTAATTAAATGTCATATTAAATTGAGATTATTTTTTGTAATTTCATTATGATATTTTTTTAAATCAGCAATGGTAGCAAATTCTACCACAATATTTAAGACAAGTATTCATTCTATTAAAAAAATATATAAATTACATTTTTACTATCATATCATATTAAAATATCAATAAAAAAGTATATATTATATTTAACATATATATCAGTAATATTGCATATTGATTACACTTTAGAAAAAAAAAAGGATAGATTTCTTAATTAAGATAATAATTCGTTCACATTTTCATTGCATTTTTCATTGCATTTTTATATATTTATTATTTAATTATTTTTTCAGAAAACAATAACATATATACGAGATAATTTGATTTTCTATTTAACTTAATAAAATATGATAATGCATCTTATCTTATTTCATTCTTCCTCGGTTATTTAAATATATGTTTATGTATCTATAAAAAGTAAATACATAAATAAAATTTATATGTATATATATGATGATATACAAGAACTATGTCGTTTTATAATCCAAAAAATAAGCGTCGTTTTAAAACAAAGTATACATATGATAATATTTGTAATTGTTATACTAAATTCATAAACAAAGCAATTAATAAATAAATAACAACCACGTATAAGGTACGGGTCATCTATTAGTTCATATTCTGAACTAAAAGTTTAAGTTATAGAGTAAGGGTTTCAAACCCTTTATATGGTAATGGTATTTTTATTTATAATGTCCATAATTTTCCTAATCAATATAATAGGATTGTGTACATAATTTCGGAATACAAATCTAATAGAGTTCTATCCTAAAATGGTAATTAAAAGAGTGTAAGGATACCTATCAAATCTGTTTTAGTCATGCATATTTCAACAAATAGGCCATGGTGAAGCTAATTGCAGCTATACATGATGTATATATATACATATAATGTATGTACGTACTAGTAGTATAGTTCTAAGAGATGATGGACCCATTCTTTCCGAATTCACCCTCGTGAAGCTCGCAACCTTGAATATGAGCAGGGGTAATTTTAGAAATGTGATGAGGCTTCTTTGCCATGAGTTCATGGAAGAGATCTCCGGATGACCTTGCCTCGTATTCGGCAATCAATTTCCCCTTCAAACCCATTTTACAAACAATGTAGCTTCCAAAATGAAAATGAATAATCTTAGAGAAAAGTTATATAGAAATGTGGAAACTGAAGCGAGTAGGATGTTATTCAAATGAGCAAATATGGCCTCTATATATAGGATTAAATGACTTGATGGTACATGAAAAATAAATGTATAGATCGAGGCTGGTTGGAAATAGATTAATAAAAAGTCTTTGGCCATCGGTTAAGCCTTAAAAATAGTAATATCCAGAGTTCTTCGGTTTGATTCACATGAGCAAGGTATTAATCAAAATATTGGTATGGTAAAGTTTCAAATTTGGGTTTCTATCATTAGGGTGATATTGAGTTCAATAGTTCTTGTTGTGTACTTTTCCATTTGGATGTGGGTGCGAAGAGTCCAAATCTTCCGTCTCATGTTAACGTCCCAACACACGTCCCAATTGTGTTTGATTGGTTGGAAGTTTAAAACTTAACATTTTTTTGCATTTTTTAAAGTCCCAACATAACATTCTAACCAATCAAACACAGTGGGACGTGTGTTGGGACGTTAACATGGGACGGAAGATTCGGATCCGGGTGCGAATGGGATAGGTTTGGGACATACTCGATGAAATTATTGAGATAGGATAGGTTTGGGCCATACTCGATGAAATTATTGAGAAGTTTGAGCATATAAATTAAGCATGACTTGTATGGTCAATTTCATACTGAAATAATTGGATTCGAACTCACACCAAACTTGTAAAGAATAAGCCCCTAGAAACACTAATTAATTACCTGAACTTTTTTCTTACTCAAATCAAATCTGGCTAACTCGACCAATTGACATGTCTCGATCATCAATTAACACTTGCTTTCAATTGACCATATACTATATTCTTATGCAATTGTTGCCACCTCTTCCCCTAGCAAAACAACAGTTGAAAATTCGAGTCAATTCTTCTAATTTCTTTCATTTATTTGAAATTACAAAAATAGCTACATCAACTTAAATTTAAGACGCTAGCTTCTAGTAAAAGAGATGATGAAACCCTAAAGAAGCTTGAAATTAAGGGGAATAGATAGAACATTTAATTTAACCGTGGAGAAAATTAAATGTACGCTTGAGAATGGTCACCCATAAAAGATAATTTTCAATATATGTTCTACCCACGATGATTCCAACTTCGTTTTTGCTCTTTTGTTTCAAGAATTTGTACCACATATAATCAATTTTGCTCGCTACATTGGCTCTTATATCAATCCGCTTGCCGATCATGGTTGTCGCTTTTGATAGTCTCTTTAAAATAAATAAAAATGATACATGCTGGTTCTTCTGTATAACGTACTGTATCGATATATGATGAAGCTCGTGATGTATTGCTAGGTGATGTATCGAGAGCCATACAATCTATATTGCATTATCCAAAAGAAAATTAAGAGAGGTGGGGACGTTGTAAGTGTCGGTCACAATTTGAACTCCTGTACAACAATTCCTATTTAACATGTGTATTGTATTCTTCAGAAGAAGAAAAAACATGTATATTGTCCCTTCTTATATGCTCTTATTCAACTTTTCAACCATATGAGATTAATTTAAATTAAACTCCAACAATTATCCCCTCGTCATGGTTGCTTTAAGATAGTGCCTTTTGAAACGGGTCGATTTGAGCGGTGCACCTGCAACGTCGAAACTGTTGACTACACAAAGTTGTGATCGAGCATCGCGCAATCGTGTCACAACTCACAACCACCCGCAAATTCACGTATGAAGCTAGTAGTTGATGATCGATGGGCCTTGACCGATGCATGATATATTGAACATCTAGCTAACCTTCTTGAATCGTCATCCACGTACAATTAATGTTCGGTTTTGGTGGGTTTACTTGACCTTCATAAATCCGGCTGACCACGTACACCAATGCCAATTAATGACATAGGAAAGATACGTTTAGCTACGCCGGTCTCTAGCTAGGTTAATTTACATAATATTTTAATACATACAATCTGAAATCGCCTGACAATGTCATCAAGTTATTTTTTTATTTTCTGAAGCAATTAGTGTGTTTGACTTAATAATTTCGAAGCAATGATTGCTGATAACTAACGTGTTAATTACTGCTTAGTAGACACGAAATCTTATATTTAGATTGTGAAAGTAATGCCAAGCTAGTGATGTTGATGTACCTTCGTGGAATGGTGCATCCGCTTACAAATATATTTTCTCAAGGGGTTTTATATGTTGGAGGGTAATAGAGGAACGCTCAGGTACAATAGGTTTTGTGGTGCAACATGCGGATTAATGAGGGACGTTGGATTGGAGATAATCAAGGGTGATTAATTAGGCAACATGATAAGAAAATTATGGAGGGAGTATTGGATTAGTGGGGATTAATTTTAAAAAAGGAAGGTAGCAGATTTGTAGGAGGAGATTTGATTGCATATTCAAATTAAAAGCCACGTGTTTTTAAAAGGAAATTTCCTTGATTCTAGGGATTAACAAGAGTGAGAACATTTTTTTGAAAAATAAATAATTTACCATAAAATTCAAAAGCCGTAAGTGAATTATATAAAATCCGTTAGTCAGTGTTTGAATAACTCTGTACGGTGGCTTGAACATGTTTTATTGTTTTATGATACCTTTGCTAATTTGGTGTTTTCATATAAACTAAAGTTGAATAAGTACTTGTCTTCACATGAAAATCAATTCATTATAAGTTGAATCATTACAAATTAAAATAAAAATGAAAATAGGGACCTTATGTAACCATTGAATATGTAAATATAATGCATTGAATAACATGAAAATAAGGATTGTTACAACTCGAACACATGCTACAATAAGGTTGAAAAAGTATATCTACTTTTCATCATACACTGATATGATAAAAAAAAATGAGTCATTGTCTTTGTCTTCAAACTTCATCCATTACTACTTCATATCCCTTCTTGAACAACTGCATAACAAAACACACATATATGAATAACAATTTATGCATAAGTGCATTTTATATTTTGAATAAGTTGAAATCAATGCTGGAAAATGCTGATATTTATGAATAAGTACATATTTTGTGTAGAATAATTATATGTTGCATTTTACTAGAAGTTGAGTTTGAATAACGAATATGTACTAACATTGTTGAACAAGTGTTCATCATACAATGCATAACTATCAAAACGAAAAACACTATTGTAAAAGTTGTCTTATAATTAATGAAAAACACTACTCTCTCCGTTTCAAAATACTTGACCATTTGGACATTGCACATATATTAAGAAAAAAATGTTATTCCTATATTACCCCTATCAAATGTAGAGTTAATCATTTGTTTAGAGAAATATGAAAAAGTGTAATGATTATGATAAAGATAATTATTAGGGGTATAAATGGAAAGAGATGGGTAAAAAATGTGAAATGGACAAGTATTATGAAACAAGAAAAAGTGTCCAAATGGTCATGTATTTTGAAACGGAGGGAGTATTATACAAGATGAAAAATACAGAACAATTGATATCTGTTATTTGAAAAAGTATTATCAATATGTTGAAAAACACAATAGGCACATATGAAACGCAAATGAAAAAGCACTTTTTTCATCATGTAATGAATAAGTTCGTGTAAGTATTTGAAAAAGATTCAATGAGATAAACCATTACATTTTTGTAACTAATATGTTAAAACGTTGTCTTATAATCATTGAAAAACACTGTTGTACAACATGAAAAACACAAAAAGGTCTATATTCGTTATTCAGAATAAGGAACTATGATTCTTCATACGTATTCAGATATTTGAATGATGTTTTTCAACTATATCATTAACAAATCGTATTGCAAAACAGTTTGAAACCAATTGCATAAGTGTTAATAAAGTAGAAAACAGAGTGGTTTGGGTTGAATAATAGTAAATCCGAATAATCAATTATGGAATATCTTATTGTATTGAAAAAGATGAGTATGATACTTGAATAATAAACAAAACGTGTTGATATAGGTTTTGATTCAAACATTTTAAACATTACCATCTATACTTTTCAACATAAGTAATGCACAAAATTTCACAGTTTGTTCTTATACAATATAGCAACAACAAAAAAGAAATAATATGATATTTCGATTGAAAAACATAGAGGCACTCGTTGAAAAACTATCGAATTGAAGAACATGCGCAAACGAAATGAAAAACTATGTTCTTCAATTCGATAGTTGTTCATCATCCTTGTTGTATACACAAAAGAATTGAAAAACTATGACATATGAAAAATCCATGGACAATCAAGAACAATGTTTTACCTCTTTCGACCTTCCTCTTCCTTTGAATATTCTCAATAGTTTTCGCCATAGATCTTTGCAATCAATTAGATAAACCCCAGTTAAAACAATATTAGGAATTGAGAGAACAACAAAAAAGCCCCAAATCAATCCATGGACCTCCCACCGAAGCTTTTCACATAAACCCTAGGATTTGCCCCTTTTTCAAGCATACGAAATCGCAAGTTTTATTCAAGAATCCTAAACCTAAATGCATCAATTTCGACCCCCAAGCAAACCAAAACGATGTTCAAGTACAAAAATCAACAATCGAAACCCTAAAAACGAGAGTAGCGAAATCTTCAACTCGCGGGGGTTTTTGATTCAAAAAATTCGAAAATTTTTTACAGAGAAGTAACTAAATACTTACCAAGAACACTTGAGCGGGAGAAAATCGCCGATGAGGACTGTTGAAGACGGCAGACTGTTGCTTCAATGGAGAATGCAAGGTTTTGAGTTGGAGCGTTGTTGAAGACGGCGGATTTGTGGGATGAAAGAGAGAGAAATTTGGTTAAGATGAAAAATATCGGATATGGAAGGGGGGAAATCTTGCAATATATTTCTTCACCCAAAAAAACGGGATAGAATAATTCTTACTAGATAGAAGCGGAAATTTTGGGATTGGATTATGATCTGGTGTTTCTCCACCCAAAAACACATATACACCCTTTTTTTACTAAATCCGGACCGTAGGATTAGTTTGATCCAAAGGTCCCCATAACACCTCATGTTATACTATAAGAGGATGTTTTACTAGAGCATTTTTCGAGGGTAATAAAATACTATTATTTTTTGAGACATAATCGTTTAAATAAATAAAAAAACTCAAAAATAAAAGAAATTAGCAAATTAATTAGAGGGAGTATGATTATTTAAATTTCTACAGACTAATTACAAAACAGTCTTCTTATATTAGTATGTTGGATTAAAAATTTGTTTAATTTATTTAAAAAATTCATGTGTCAAATCAAATGCTCGATCATGTGTGGGGATGAAAATGATTCATGGATGACTGGTGTATCGAATATCCGACACAGATGGATATCCAATATAGGTCGGGTAGATAATAAATTAAATAATTGGTGGGTCATTCACGAATGACGAACAAATAAATATGGGTCTCAAAAATGATGAACGGGTTAGCGGATCCGATAGGATTATCCATCCATAACTGGATCATTGTAGTTTATGTGCAATGTCATGTGTGAATATAATGGTTGTGGAACTACTTTGATTTCCAAGTTGACGATCGACCAAAATCAGGGTAACTACTAAAAGAACCATATTTGGAGTTTTTTGGTAGCGTTTTATTTTTTCCTCTCAATAAGTTACACTCTTATGGAATATGGTTGTTGAAAACACTAATGAGAGCCCTTTTTAGCATTTTCAACAAGCTTCTCCCCCCAAAAGAGCACTACTGGAAAAAGGGTCTTTAACGACCAACAAACTTGTCGTTATATGTCTGAAAACTTGTCGTTAAAGGTTTTAACGACGACAAAAATTCCGTCGTTTGTTCGTTGCAATAGGTCTTGACATTATTGGTTTTAACGACCATGTTCGTCGTTAATTATTAACGACGAGATGATTGTTTGTCGTTAACATTAACGACAATATGGAGGTTTATCGTTAAGCATTAACGACAATGTGCATTATCATCGTTATTGGTTAACGACGACATGCTTGTTCTTCGTTATTGGTTAACGACGATATTTGCGTTCGTCGTTGTTAGTTAATTAATAACGACAAAAGTATGTACTATAACGACAAAATAATTCCTCGTGGAAAAGATTCTTACGGGTCAAATATTTTACGATAACAACCATATTTTTCATCGTTATATATACCTGCTCAACAATGTTTATTCGAATCGGGATTTAAAGCATTACTCTAACAATTCATCTAAGCACTTAACAAACCAAACAAATCATATATAAATTCTGAAAACTATATATTTAATCATAAAATTCAATTCACATTCAAAGTTTACAATTTTTGTATATATCCAAAGCAAAATAAAAAAGGAGTCCATATGATCTAATATTCTAATTCTAAATGCATATATATATGTTCTAATAGGCTACAAATTATAGATTTGGACAATGAATGCATGATAATGTGCTTCTCCTCTTCAAGTACCTATAAAATCAAAGCAGAAAACAAAAGTGAGCAACATATTGATCCCAGTTTCAAAACAGGAAACAACATAAACTTAGCTGCATTATAGGAGAGTGTCTCCTCTAAATCTATAATTTGTATTGAAAGAAAGCTAGGAAAAGGTGGTTGTGATTTCATGTACATAAAATTACCCTCTAGAATGCACCTTCTCCAATATAGAGATTGCTTCAATTGCAATGCATGCAACCATTTCTGTTGACATCCTGAAGTTTGAGGAGAAACACATGATTAAGGATTGCAGGCTTTGCAGCTGATATAGATAAAATAAATAACAAACGCAGGAAGTGAAGTGTGTCTGTCTTCAGAAATGACGTGTGATATTATTCCAAACATCCCACAAACTTGGTCCTAGCATATCCATAACCTGCAACCAATTCAACCATCAGATCAACAAACTACATCCACATAGTACAGAAATGAAATTGAAATGACCTAGAATGAACATTGAGTGCATACCATAATGTAGAAGTCACCTTGACGGCCTTTAAAATGTACCCGCGGCACACCCCTTCCAACAAGTGTACTGTGAAAAAAGGTTGTTAAGAAAAAATGTCGCATTTACAAATCTCATAGCAAAAAATTGAAATGGAATTATTTGTACACTAATTGTACCATAAATCAAAAGATGCATACTTGTAAACTTGCCACTCATATGGGGGGCATAATTACAACCTTTGATGTTTCTGTGCTCGAACTTCAAAGCCACCTAAAGTAAACCAAACAATGTCAGCAATGAAACAATTAAGCTACACCGGGCTAACCCATGATTGATGTTTGATACTATATCATTCACATCATACCTTAATAGCAGTAGGACCTGTTCTCTCACTTGTATTGCCACCAATACGACGACCTACATACACTTGGCCAAAGCCACCTTTTCCTAGCTTTCTTTCAATTTTGTACACAGGAGAGTTACCTACCTAGACCTGTAGTGAGCATCAATCCATAATAAGTAAATTTCATAGTACTAGTAGTATCCAGTTTGAATAGACCTTTATTGCCAAAAGAAACAGAATTTGCAGTGATGAGCTGCAAACACCAAAGGGAACTTGAATAAAATATACAAACAAAGGGAAACATGTTTAAAAGTGCTTCGCAAGTTAGCAAACCTACGCTTAATCGAATATTCACATCCATGAGAAAGTCCAAGACCTCGGATGCGGTCTTCTTATTATCAGTAGATGGCTTACACCTCCACCGCCATTCTAGCTTTGTGCCTTCCTTCTCAAATCTCCATGATAACTGCAAAGAAAGCACCGCATTTTCCAGTACATTAGATATTCAGCATCAGTGATCATTTCCCTTAAACATAAACAGCGAAATCAAGGCATAGTAAGTTCATTCCAGCGAAATCAAGGTTACATGATAAGTGGGTATTTTACAAAGTAACAGAACCAACATAGCAAAGAACTAAGTAATCCGAATTTCATAAGAGTTAACAGAAGTACAATGTTTAGCATTTACATATGAATGAACAAGGTAGTATGAGTTTTTGTAACAGAAGGGGTAATCAAAAGTCAAGCTGCAGAAGACAATGAGATACAGCAAAGTAATACACCAGATTTTGAGAATTTTCGACCTGCAGCACACAAAGGTTCTAAAAGTGACCAAATAGCTGTCACAACTAACATGAAATTGATAATGAAAGAAAAGAGTACATAAATCAAACAAGATGAGAGTTAATAGAGATATAATGTTCAGGATTTACACATGATTGAGTAAGGCGATGAAAGCTGACAAAACGCCCAGCAGACGAGGAGGAAGGCGGCAAGGTGGGCGCAGTAGTTGGAGGACTCCTGATCGGAACCAAGCGAAACTTCTCCTCTACCTCTCGGCTCCCGAAATTCATCATCAAAGCCGAAATCGAAGCAATATTCGCCTCCTGAATCAGCGATTTGATCTCTCTCTTCACACTAGCGATCCTGCCTTCAACGGTGTCGATGTTTTCCTCTTCTTGAAAACTCTCCTCCGCGGGATCCACCGGATTCTCGACGGCGAGCGCCCTCTCGTATTCCTTCACCGCCGCTTCGTATTGCGAGTCTTGTATCAGCAGATCAGCGAGGAGAAGAGCGAACTCGAACGAGGAGAGAGGGCTAGGGTTATAAAAGAAAAGAGATGAGAGTTTTTTCTCTGGGGGAAGCGGTTTCCGTATTTTTAACTGACTGACATTAACGACGAGATCAATTTTTATTTTCTAAAACTAATATAATTAAACACAATAACGACGGTACTAAAATCAAGATCAGTTTACTTTCACGCTTATTACGACCAACAAATATCTTTGTCGTTATTAGGGGGTATATATATACTTTTAACGATAAAATTTTCACTTCGTCGTTATAACTTGGTCGTTAAAGACCTCTTTTCTAGTAGTGGAGGATTGGGGGGGGGACTTTTTTTGGGTAATATTGTAATGCTTAGTCTACAAAGAAATTTATTAGATTAACTAGTCTTCCCTTCCCATATAAAATCCCTCATTCTCTTTTTTTTTTCTCTCTCCTCTTCGTTTTTTTCTTTCCTCCCTCTTTCCTTCTCCTCTCTCCCTCCTCTCTCCCTCTCTCTCATCTCCATTTTCTTTCCTCTCCTCCCTCCCTCTCCTCTCGCCGCCGCCGCCGTCTGAGACCAACTCCGCCACCGTCGCTACCGCTAGGTTCGTTCTTCTTCTTCGACTCCTTTCGGTCCCGTTTCATCCTCGACCTCCCCCTTTTTTTCGACTTAGATCTAGGCTCATACAAGCTAAATCTATGCTCGTTCGAGCCAAATCTAGGGTTGGGTGCTCGTCGGTTTCGTTAGGAGGGTAAGGGAGGTTGGTTTTATAGTTTTTGGTATGACAAGTTCATTTTATGGGTTTTGGGATGATTTTATGGTTTTTGGTGATGACAAGTTGTTTTTTATGAATTTTGGTGATGACAAGTTTGTTATACGGATTTTGGGTGATGACAAGTTTGTTTTAAGGGTTTGGGTGATTACAAGTTCGTTTTAATCCTTTGGGTGATGACAAGTTCGTTTTACGGGTTTAGGGGAGATGACAACTTTGTTTTACGGGTTTGGGGGTGATGACAACTTCGTTTTATGGTTTTGGATGTTGTTTTTTGAGTTTTAGTGATGACAAGTTTGTTTTATAGAGTTTGGGTGATGACAAGTTTGTTTTAAGGGTTAGGGTGATTACAAGTTCGTTTTAATCCTTTGGGTGATAACAAGTTCGTTTTACGGGTTTGGGTTTACGGTTTGGGGGTGATGACAAGTTCATTTTGTGGGTTTAGGGATCGGATGACGCAGGTTTGGGCGATGACAAGTTTTAAATGCGATGATAGGTTTTATTTTCCATAGTTAAATTTGTCTATATTACTTATAATTATGGTCTATTAGCTCAAATGGTAGAGCAAATGTGCTTAACGCATAATAATGTGGGTTCAAATCACACATAGCATACTAATAAATTATGATGACGGGTTGTATACGTGATTATAATTTAGAGTGATGCCAAGTTTTGTACGTGACGAACTGACGATAGAGTATGTGATGACAAGATTTACCTCATGTTGATCGAGTGACGAAAAATATGTGATGATAGAGTATTAAGATGAGTTAGTTGATAATATGATAGGTGGTGACAAGATTAAATGCAAATATAAATAACGATAGATTTAGCGATGACAAGTTTTGACGAAAATTAAGTCGATAAATGGGAAGATGAGTGATGACAAGATTATCTATAATTTGAACGATGATTAGATGAGTGATGACAAGATTTCATGATAAATTGAGTGATAACAAGTTGGGGTGATGACAAGTTTAGTGATAACAAGATGGGTGATGGCCGGTCAACGATCGATGGTGGTAGGGAGCGAAGACGTCATCATGTGTTATTGATGACGTCATCATGTAAATTTTTTTTTAAAAAAAGGTAAAATTGGAAAAAATACTACTTTGTTAAATATTTTTCCTTGTAGACTACCTTGTTTAATAATTCCCCAAATAGCCCATTGGCCCAATTCCCTCTAATCTTTTAGCAAAAATGGTACCAAAAGGCTTCCGTTAGCGTTTTCTTAGGGGCTATCGAACGGCCCATTCCACACTACGTGACTAGCTAGGTAGCTTGTAAGTTGTATGATTGTATCCAATCTTCTTCCTAACGTATTTTGTGTACGTAGATATTAGCTCTTCAAAATTCCCAATGTATTAATATTGCTTGCTTGCTTCTTTTTTTTCTTTCTTTTATCGGACATTGTTTATAAATCGTTATAAATTTCCAATTTAAAAGTGGCTCAATGATTCGAACTACAGTTTCATGGAAGTTTAGATCGATCTATCTCACCTTATATTTGTTATTCGAAATCAAATCTCTTTGATGATGCGCAAGTGGCATCACCTACACTTGCGCTAAATTATTGAAGTAGCTAGCGTGTGCGTGACAGTTAGGCCATCGGAAAGTGGATAGGCGCTAAATTCCTCCTTTATATTAATACTTGTGATCATTCACCGAAATTTCTCAACTGTTTAAACTAATTAACAACCTCTATCATTATGATCGTTCAATAATCTTCCTCAATCTTCACAAAACGCGTGAATCTGGACTATATATATAATCCAATCCTCCTTCCGAATACCAACAACAATCAGTTCTCAGTTTCCAAGAATCGATCAAGAAGACTCGATCGAAATTCATCAATGGCAGGCTTCAAATCGTTCTTGAAGAAGACGACGACAATAACAACGAAGAAGAAGAGTCAGAAATCGGCGTCGATTCGGTCGGCGAACGACTCCTCACACGGCGGCCGAACGCCGTCGGCGATGTCCATCTCCGGCGGCTCGTACCGCCACCAGAACCTGGACGAGTTGACGCTCGTCTTCAACAAATTCGACGCCAACGGCGACGGCAAGATCTCGTCCTCGGAGCTCCGGTCGATCATGTCGAGCCTCGGCCAGAGCGTCTCTGACGACGAGGTCCGGTCGATGATCCGCGAAGTTGACTCCGACGGCGACGGATTCATAGATCTGAGCGAGTTCGTGGAGCTCAACACCAAGGGCGTTGACTCCGACGAGATCCTGGTCAATCTTCGGGACGCGTTCGCCGTCTACGACATCGACGGCGATGGGTCGATCTCCGCCGACGAGCTGATGGAGATCATGAGGAGTTTGGGGGATAGCTGCTCGATCGCTGATTGTCGACGGATGATTTCGGGGGCTGATGTTGATGGCGATGGGAGTATCAGCTTTGAGGAGTTTAGGGTTATGATGATGACGGGCGTTAGATTTAATGCCGTTAATTAGTGTTCTCTCTGTTTCCGTCTCGACAGACGATGGCTGAAAGTTCAGTCTACCGATCAATTGCTTTGATTCTTTTTTTTGGCTCTGGTTGAGCTGCGTTCATGATTTGGCGACTTTTTTTCGAGTGAGATGCACAATGAGCAATTATCTCTCGCTGGGAATTATGTGTTCTTTCGTTCTTTTTGCTCTGCTTTTCCTTCATAGTTTTCTTTGAGTTAGGGTTTGTAATCGAGGATTGTGATGAAGGAAGTACAGAGAAATTGTGAATATATGCCTATGTCTATGCATATTCTAACTGATCATATATGTTTACGAATATTCTGTTTGGCGCTTATCATTATTAGCTTACGTTATTAGTAATTTAGTATCACCATCATTTAGTTAGTGCTAACTGTGCTAGTCGCTAAACCCGTATGACATTGGGTACGTGGAACTAATCACATGCATGTAGATGAAGAGCGAGTCGCAAGTGCATGTGATCGATCGACGTGTTATGAAGGTAACATGCTTAGACAGTTATTACATTATCATGATTAATTCAAATATAATTTGACAATACTTCCTCTTAATTCATAAATTAAAAGATGGTTTCCTAGATTATGGAATCTCGGGTGATCATGAAATCGTCAACAGGCCTAGCTAGTGGTGTCAAAGTCGAATCGGGTGGATTTGGGTTCGGGTTTATTACGGATTCGAGTCAATCGGGTCGGATCTTGACAGATCATTATGCTGGTTCGAGTCGACCTAACGGGTCAAGAATTTAAAATTTTAATGATTATTGAAATAATATTATGGTTAAATAATACTCCCTCCGTCCCGCTATGTTTGTCCTAAGCCACTATTCACACTTTTTTTAAGGGTTGGGAAAAGTTGGTTTTTTTGGTATAAAGTTGATGGTGATAGGAGGAAAGAGAAATAAATATGATGAAAAAGTAAGTTGATTAGGTAAAAAAGTGATAAAGTGTTGTGTGAAAAGTGATAAAGTAGTGGATAAAAATGGAAAGTGAGGGGGTTTGGACAAACATTTTGGGACGGTAAAAACGAGATGAGACAAACATTATGGGACGGAGGGAGTAATAATTAATGATAAAATATTATTTTTAAAAGATTTGTATACTAATATTTTATTTATAATAAGTTTTATAATGAAATATATTATGATATTTAAAAGAAAATATATTTATTCTACATATACAAAAAAAATCGGGTCATTCGGATCGGGTTCGAGTTAATCGAGTTTTTTTTTTTTTCCTTTGATCGCTACTATTCGGGCCGGGTTTCAACCCTGAATTTTTATGTCGATTCGGATCGGTTTTTCGGACCGGGTCAAGTTTTAACAGCTCTAGACCTAGCCCATTAATCAAATAAGGGCAAATATGTACACATTTTAAGATAAGGGGCGATTTTGTGCAAATTAACCTGAATAAGAGGTGGTTTGTGAAGTAACTCCCAAATCCTGATCTCTTCCTCAGTTCCTCCCCACCAAGTGCAGAAAAACAGGCGCCCGCTCACTCAAACAATCACCATACATTTGCCCTTCTCAGAACAATCAATTCAATTAGACCCTCAAAATGGTGTCCACTTTCCCCAAATTGACACTGAAATCCACCAAACTAGACTTCATCGCTTCTTCCACTTTAACTTCAAGCCTCTCTCGCATCCATTTCCGCCGGAAAAATTGCACCGTCGCCGCCAATTCTTCCCCCCGTTTAGTCCCTCAGCCACCGGACCTCGCCAAATGGGTCAAACGGGAAGGCGGGTTGGTCCATCCAGCTGTCAAGATTGCTCAGCTCTCTCCCTATGGCCTTGGATTGGTCGCTTCTGATGAAATCCCTCGTGGGTCTGACCTAATTGCTCTCCCCCCTCATCTTCCCCTGAGATTTCAGTCTGATAGTGGAGATGGGTCCTCCTTTGTTCTTTCTAAATTGGCCGAGAAAGTCCCTGGTAAGTGTTTTGGTGTTTGGCTTTCATGGTGGGTTTTTCAGCTCTACATTGTGCAAGTGCGTGTTTTTGGGCATATTGGAGTGTGAAAACTTGATAGAAAGCTGATAAATTTGCCTACTTGTATCTTGTAAATTGTTTGCACTTGGTCAGTCATATGCCTGCATACACATGAATTGATTGGAGGCTTGAATGAGGTGTGAACCCCTCTAAGCCATCATCTTAGTGATCATTTTACAACGGTGAACTTGTGAAGTAAAACCTAGAAGGTTAGAGTGGGCTAGTACTGTTATATGGATGAGTAGCTCAAAGCTTTAGAAGTGACCAGTTAATCATGGTCTTCTGTGATTGCACTTAGGTTTTTTGTTTAACAAAGTGAAATAGTGACGAATGTTTCTAAAACTAGGATCAATGAGTATTGAAAATTGAGTAAAGCCTTTGGCAGAGGAACTATGGGCTATGAAGCTGGGCTTGAGGCTCCTGCAAGAGAGGGCGAAAGTCGGAACGTTTTGGTGGCCGTACATCAGCAATCTTCCGGAGACATACAGCGTCCCTGTATTCTTCCAGGGAGATGATATGAAGAATTTGCAATATGCTCCTCTTCTTTATCAGGTACTTAAAGGAGCAGGGATAAGAAAGTATGAATAGTTGCATGTGAGCTTTTGTATTTCAAGTAAAAAACCGCAATCTTCAGTTCTGGTTGCAGCATCGTAGCATACAAGTTCATCATCATTAAAATTGAGTTGAGAATAGCTTGTTGTGCCGATTTGGTAATTTATCTATATTGGCTTGTTCTTTGGACCAGGTAAACAAGAGGTGCCGTTTCCTTTTACAATTTGGAAATGAAGTCCAAGAAGCACTCGAAAACGTGAAGCCTGCAAATCATCCTTTCGGGGGGCTAGATGTTGATGCTTCTTCCCTTGGCTGGGCAATGTCAGCGGTTTCATCTAGGGCTTTCCGCTTACATGGAGATATGCTGTCTGATGGGACCCACAAGGATATTCCCATGATGCTTCCTTTGATTGACATGTGTAATCATGGCTTCAATCCAAATGCTAAAATAGTTCAGGGTCAAGATACCGAACACTCAAAGATGCTAGTTAAGGTGGTTTAGACTTTAGATACTTGCAATTTATTAAGAAACTTCATAAACAGTTGGTGATGTGCAAGCCTGAATAGCATTTGTTTGAATGTGTTTTGCAGGTAATTTCAGAAACAGATATAAGAAAGAATGAACCTTTGGTTCTTAACTATGGTTGCCTTAGCAATGATTTCTTTCTCCTGGATTATGGTTTCGTAATACCTGCAAATCCATATGACTGTATTGAGCTCAAATATGATGGAGTCCTTCTGGATGCCGCTAGCATGGCGGCTGGAGTCTCTTCTCCAAACTTTTCATCACCAGCTCCATGGCAGAAACAAATTTTGTCTCAATTAAAGTTAGATGGAGATGCCCCTCTTCTAAAGGTTTTCCTCCATCTCCCAGCTCCATGTTGCATTCATTTAGCTTGGCTTAAGCCCTTAAATCTAAACTCACATGCAGAATCATAGCAATCTGTTTCTGATGTGCCGAGATAAATTTAACCTTCCTGTTATGTTTTGTGCTGAAGGTGACCTTGGGAGGCCCAGAATTAGTTGATGGCAGGTTGCTGGCTGCTCTAAGGGTACTCCTTTCAAGTGATGCCGAAATGGTGCATAAGCAGGACCTAAATATGCTTCAATCCTTGTCAGATGAAGCCCCGCTTGGACTATCAAACGAAATTACTGCTCTGAGAACTCTCATTGCATTATGTGTGATAGCACTCGAACATTTCCCCACCAAAATAATGGAGGATGAAGCTCTATTGAAGAAGGGTGTCTCGGAATTTTCAGAACTGGCTATTCAGTTTAGAATCGAGAAGAAGTCCTTAATTGTGGATGTGATGCGGGATCTCTCCAAGAGGGTGAAAGAACTTAGCTCCAAGCAATCAGCTACAACTCAAGAATAACACCTTAAATCCAGTAAGATGTTTCTTGCTCCAATTTTTGTCAAATTACATTTATCTTCCAACTTCCCTTAGTGTTTAGAACGTTTTCATTTCTGCTTTTAGATTGGTGATTTTCACTTGTTGAACATGTTCTTGGAAAGATTTTTCATATTCCGTAGTTTGTTTTGATTATTCTCATCTCATGTGAATCTGATGTAGGTTTTGGTTTTCTGGGGATATGAGGCTATATAATGGAAGAACAAACACTATAGAAACACTGCTATATAGAAATACTCCATGTCCTAATTAGCATACATATTTACATCAGAAGATCAAAACCCTGAGTTCACTGGATACTACGAACTTCAAAGTTCAAACACTCATAACACATAAACCTCTACCCGTCTCTATGAAACCGAGATGGGTCTATTAGACGACAACCCTAGAGGAGACCGAGACCTCTGCCTATTGATCTTGCCAAAAACGGTCCTCGTCTCCGCCTTCTCTAAAGCTGGGTGCTTTAACTTCTCCATCTCTTGCTTGATCTTTCGTACTTGGCTGTGGATTGGAGAACCATCCATGAATCTACTCTCTTCCTTCTCAAAACTAGCTATGTCTTCCATTAATCTCTAATTCTAAGCTCTTGCTTTTTCTTGAGTTTTTTGTGTGTGGAATTGTGGTATTTGATATGGTTGAGGTTGGCTACAACCTTATATAGTTGGGGATTTCAAATTTACATGTTTCTTTTATAAATCATGAATTTGGTGTGAAAGGGATGGTGTCTGGTGGGAGTGGATATGTGTTTGGTTGGCATCTTTTTAACCTTCTATACACCAAAAAAGTTGTTCTTTTTTTATACCATTTTTAAAAGACTCTTCCTTTCAATTTAGTGATACTTGCAGTATCAGCAACCATCTCTAATTATCAACCTTTCACTGTAAGATATGTGTGCACTTTGAACTCTTGAGAACCATTACAAAGATGACACATGGTCTAAATAAGAGGAATTGCCTGTTTCCTAGAGCAAGTTATAGGATTTGACAAATGATTTTTTTTTCCCCTTTCTTGATATAGTAGTCAAATTAAATTTGTAAATGTAACTTTCATGGTGTAAGAAAACCAGGAGTTACTGTGCAGTGTGCACTTCTAAAACTCGCTTTTGGATTACGGCTTTGGATTTACAATTTTACTTCTTGCATGCATCTTTAACATTTAGAATTTGCAATGTTTTCTCAACCATCACCCTTGCTTTTAGTTCAAATCTTGTGATATGTATGAAAAGATGGAATAAAGAGGATCGCCCTCGGACCTCATCAATGGTCCTTCTAATAGCCGATCCGGACAAAGAAGGATCTGTAGCTATCAAACTGGGCTAGCGATAGATAGCGGGGAGCGGAAGAAGAAAAAAATACATTCCGCTAGTGTCGAACAAAACCTTATTGACCCTAACTAATCGAACAACCACCTGTGACCCACAACTATAGCTACTATAGTACAATAATGAACTGAGATTCCCTACCAAAATTATTGAACTTTTTTTGTCAGAACATATACAGTTTAAAGTATTGTGCAAATTGAGCGTAAATTAGATTTTAAGTTACTAATCAGTACTAATGATTAATGTTATTTAATGTAATTAATTAGTAGAAAATTAGAAGTGAACGTGAAGAAGGAGACGGTTGGCCGTCTGTTGTCTAGAAAAGATTGTGTCGTTGGCCGGTTGTCCACAAAATCTTTGTGGAAGTTTCGGTCGTTGACGGTTGGATGTTTTTGGATTTTAAACTTTACTTTTGAAAATTTAATTAGTTATGGGTTAAAAAGCATGTTATATTGTCTTTGGATACATTTGAATGATAATAATAGCATTCAAGTTTGATTTGATTGCGTCGTCAAAAAAACTTTATTACTCTCAATCTAAAAGTATATCAATTCCAATTACTAGCGCATTTCCACTATGGTAATTAAAAGGGTTTTCAAAAACAAAATAAAAGGGTTTTCAAAAAGCTTTCATATACCTTATTTGATAGTTAAATTTCAAAGGCTAGTATCAACTATCAAAGGTGTCTAGATTACAGGTGATGGTACTTCGTTAACTAAGATACAATGCAATCAATGGATATGCAAAATTACAATAAAAAATGAGTAAATTTCATACATCAAGATGTATAACTAGCTAATTAAAAGGGCTCAAATTTTAGAGTTAGGTTTGAAGTTTTAGGATTTGTTTTTATATTTTGATAGGAAAAGAGTGTAGAATTGTTTATACTTTATCTTAACATTATAGTTGACTTGAAATAATTTTGTTTTTCCCTTTGTTAGACTTTATTCATTATTTAATATTTAGGTCCCGGGTCGGCATGAGTTAGACAATCAAATACGCTAACTCGTTGATAAGAAAGAATCAGTGTAACGTAGCCAGCTACCGTAACGTAAAGGACAGGTTATTTATACTTGGTCGTTTCTTCTTCCTCTAAGTATATATCACATGCATTTATAATACATAACCATATGTGATATGTCATTCTCATAAAGTTGCATGGAGGAAGACTTTTTCTTAGAATTAGAAGTACTTTTGTCTGTTTAGATGCGAAATGACAATGATTTATTTTATCTGGACATTAGCGATAATGAGGACTACACGACATTTTTTCTAAATTTTTTGCTACACGATGTACGTATTGCGGAGTAATTGACTATTCCAACTTCAATCTATATTATCTATACTATATATTAAAGCCGGAGAATTTCGAGCCTCCACGTTAATTTTGGCCCCACTTGATTAACAATTTTAAATGTTTTATTTTTCCTAATTATCTAATCTTTAACTTTATTTTTTTCTTACCCATCAAATATCTATCTTTAAAGGCATATTATTTATCTTTAAAATTTCTTTAATTATCTAACTTTTAATTTTATCTTTTTTCTTACTCATCTAATATCTATCTTTGAAACAATATTATCTATTTTTAAAATTTCCTTCTATAAAAGATACATATTAATTAACTTAACTTTTCAATTTCCATTTTAATCTATTTATATATAAGAGTTAATATATAGTATAGACTATAGTAGATACATGAATTAACGAAAAAAATGATCATTACCCGTACATGGTACGGGTCTTCAACTAGTATTATCAATGAACGAAAGTAATGCTACAATAAAAAAAAATCTACTAATCGGGCAGTGAACAAGTTTCTTAATTTCATGAGTCATTGTACGTAGCTAGTAAGAAGAAGTGTATACTTGACCTGATACGGCATTAATATATTATTTATTTTATTATTTATTGTAATTTTATTGTTAGGTATAATTACCTCTTCTCGGGTTTCTTTACGGTTCTTTTCCCGGATCGCCTTTTATTGAACCGTTAGGTTAGAATTAGGGTCTAGTATTTCATTATAAATACTCTTGTATTCCTCAATGAAGGAATCAATCAACGAAGAAATTATTCATTCTCCTTTGGTTCTCTTTTGCCCTAGTTCTCTATCCGAGTCAAGTCCCATACCGGGATTCGATTCAAGCCTTGCCCAACAAGGTCCGCGACTACCAATCGCGTTTATCCGAGCCGTTCCCACATCGGGTGCGTCTCAACCCCTTGACCAACAAGGGTTCGGTACGACCTCACATCGAGATCGTATTGCTTATCCCGGTACGGATCACATCGGTCCGTACCAATTGGTGCTTTCATTCTTGAACACCACGCCCGCTGCCCTTGGACCAATCGCGCCGGCCGCCCCATCTGGCCACGCGATTCCGCTCGACGCCCGCCGTACCGGCCCGTTCGCATCAGATCTGGCCTCTATTGTCGCGCCTCAGTTCGCGCTGGATCCGAACGGCCACCGTTTCGCAGCGCCCACAAACCCTAACGCCAGCCCGTTTCCGCCGGTGGACTTCGTGGTTGCGGCCAGCCGAAGAAGAAGAAGAAGTCATGTGATGATGCTTAACCAAATACGGGTGACTACATGGCTTCTATTGATGAGTTTTGACAAGCAAATGTCACGTGTTGATTCTTGCCTACATAAGCAAGGATTAGTCTTGATAATGTGGATTGTCAACCGGAAGAAAGTTAATGGGTGCATGTCAAGGCATGGCAGCCTCTCGATCAAGTACGGGAGTCAATTCACGATTTTCGCCTCGGGACGAGTCGAGTCTCATCGGGGGAGTAATTGATACGTTATTATTTATCTATATATTTTATTGTAATTTTATTGTTAGGTACAATTACCTCTTCTCGGGTTTCTTTACGGTTCTTTTCCCGGGACGCCTTTTATTGAACCGTTAGGTTAGGATTAGGGTTTAGTATTTCCTTATAAATAATCTTGTATGCCTTAATGAAGAAATCAATCAACGAAGAAGTTATTCATTCTCCTGTGGTTCTCTTTTGCCCTAGTTCTCTATCCGAGTCAAGTCCCACACCGGGATTCGATTCAAGCCTTGCCCAACAAGGTCCGCGACTACCAATCCCACATCGGGTGCGCCTCACCCCCTTGACCAACAAGGGTTCGGTACGACCTCACATCGAGATCGTATTGCTTATCCCGGTACGGATCACATCGGTTCGTACCAATTGGTGCTTTCATTCCCGAACTCGTACGTGGCTGGACACTCGATCCTTCTTCAAATACTCACGCACGACCCTAAGAATCTCATCCCATCCTACGATGGCTTTTGTGATTGTGCTATCACCGATTACTCCTCCTTCATGTTCACCAGCAGGCAAAACCAATTTGATTATTGTCTCTATCAAGGAAAAGGCACGCACGCAATTTGATTGTGCCTTGGTCTTTGTTTTGGAAAGGGCAAGCAAGGTACTAATTTTTGATCCGGGAATTGTCGAATTGTGGATGCTTGGTATTGCAGTTTTGATTGTCGCCGCACGCAAGTGTCTCCTCCAGATTTCCGCCTCGAGGACGAGTCGAATCTCAACCGGGGAGAATTGATACGGCATTAATATATTATTTATTTTATTATTTATTGTAATTTTATTGTTAGGTATAATTACCTCTTCTCGGGTTTCTTTACGGTTCTTTTCCCGGGTCGCCTTTTATTGAACCGTTAGGTTAGAATTAGGGTCTAGTATTTCATTATAAATACTCTTGTATTCCTCAATGAAGAAATCAATCAACGAAGAAATTATTCATTCTCCTTTGGTTCTCTTTTGCCCTAGTTCTCTATCCGAGTCAAGTCCCATACCGGGATTCGATTCAAGCCTTGCCCAACAAGGTCCGCGACTACCAATCGCGTTTATCCGAGCCGTTCCCACATCGGGTGCGTCTCAACCCCTTGACCAACAAGGGTTCGGTACGACCTCACATCGAGATCGTATTGCTTATCCCGGTACGGATCACATCGGTTCGTACCATGACCGAACCAATTAACAAACTCAACTCAAATCGATCGAAAATTTAACATTGGAACCCGGAAATTTGCACCAGAACCTCAAAAAAAATGAACCGGCCCATTTTGACACGAAAGATGTAGGGTTCACCGATTTAATATATGCATGTTGAAAAAACTTTCTCATATGTCAATAATATACTAATTAATAATATAAATATTAAAATTGAGCAGAACTAGTTTAAAATTATATATTAATAAATTAATAAATATATACATCGATCAATAGGTTTGGACTTGAGCCTACCGGGTTTGGGTTGTAGTACATTCTCGAGTTAAAATCGGATTCGTGTCAAAATTCGATCCCGAATCAATTTTTTCAAGTTTATACTTACATCATGTATAGATTTTGTACTACTATAACTAAGTTTATAATCTACTATTCAAAAAGATGTATACATGCTTGTTCCAAAATGATCAATGGTTCATCTTCTTAATTCCCTAAAGTTGATCTAAACGATTAGTTGTATAGGAGGCCACAAGTTCAATTATGAAAAGTCAAATGTGGTGCTATATATGTGTAAAATTTCCAACGTTAGAGACAACAACCGACCAAGTTTAGGGCCGAGGCTATCCTAACCGTCCACATCCCTATTGTATATCTTAATCGTCCCCATCCATATTGAGCTTATTAGTTCTCGTGGAATGAATTTCATACACATCCTGTTTATCGATCATAGCTAACGTCAACTTAACTAACTGTGACATTGATTACCCCAAAACGAGTACTGAAGTAACACATGTTGTTTTAGATTGTCTACGAAAAGGTGTTTTATGCACACTCCGATCATCCTCACCATATCCTGTCTAGAGTCATTCTAGAAGAGGTGAATCATTGTGACTCAACAGCCCCTTAGAAAGGAGGAACAATGTCACCCTAGTCTCAACAAGGAGGAGTGAATTCCCACATTGCGATTGTCCGAGCTCGAACATGTGCCCTTATCCACAATCCACCGGGTACCAACTGAGTCCATGGGGCAAAAAAGTGTTATGTTATTTTAGCTTATTCTTGGTAAGTTAAGAGGCATAATTAATCTTTTACAAGATATTAAATATAACGAGATAACATTGTAAAACTTATCCCCTATTTAATTATGTAGTGTTTATTTTATGTATATAAAAATATCTCGTTTTGAGATGTATTAGTAATTTACTGTAGTATGTCAGTGTTAGTATTATATATAGATATATTTTTTTTTTATCTTGTTAAGTTCATACATAACCTATGGTAACATAACCTTCATATATAATAAGGCCGAATACATATGTGGACCCCTGAAGTAGTAACTTTTTTGCAAATGGACCCCCCAACTTTGAAAATTGCCTATTGAGTCCCTAAACTTTACTTTTTTTGCCTATTGAGTCCATTTTGCTGAGCTGGCTCAGCGCGTGTGTGTGCATTAAATGCAGGGCGAGTGTTAGCATTGAATGCAATGACATGGAAAATGAAAAAAAAATAAAAATTAAATTTGGCACTAAACCCAAATCTCCCTCACCACTTTCCCTACGCTAAACCCAAATCTGAGCTTCATTTTCTTCCAATCTCCCCCAATCTCCCTCAATCTCCCTCTTCTTTCCCATTTCCTGCACTCACGATCCCATCTTTTACTGAGACAAGATGTCCTCTTCGAGCAGCAGAAGCCAAAGGGTTGTGTCATCGGGTTGGAGTTCTCGCAATAATGGGGGTTGCGACATAGTGTTCCCCGCTTGTATGTGTGGTATTGCAGCCTCAATTAAGCACTCGTGGACCGTTTCCAATCCTGGAAGGCGATTCTTCGGTTGTCCACACTATGGGGTAGGTTGAATCTGCTTAATTTTTAAAAAACCCTAAATCCTAATTTCTGGTATTGCAGCCTCATGATTTGAGCCCTAGTTTGATGATTTCATTTGAATTTAATGTTGTGGTATGTTATTTGTAGAGATTTGGTGCTTGTGGTTTTTTTCAATGGGTGGATCCACCGATACCAGACCATGCCAAGAGTGTGATTTCGGGATTGCTAAGGAATGTGAAGGAGAAAGAAGAAGAGAAGGCCAAGGCCATTTCAGAGAGGGAGAAGGCCATTTCGGAAAGGGACAAGGCTAGGCGTAAAGCATTCATCCTAATGTGTCTGTTAATTGTGAGCATAGGGCTCAATCTGGTTAGATTTAGGCTAGCTGTGTGATTTGGGAGATTTGTAAATGTTGGTGAAATGTTGCCAATGTTGCTGTTATTGTAGAACTAAGTGAATGTGGTACTTGATCGTTTGTGGTTGTTATCATAGAACTGAAAAAAGTGGGAAATGAAGTTTGTTTGTTATCAGCATTGTGTGAACTTTTTTTGGACAACATTTGCCTATTTTGCTTGTGAAATTTTGACAGCATTAGCTGCAGCATTTTTGACAGCATTTGAACATGCATAATGACCAATTTTTGACACAATTTTGACAGCATTTTGTGTCAAATATGAAGCAAGCATAAACACCAGATTGACAATGCAAGCAACCAAATGCAATCAAGCATTTTGACAGCATTTTGACAGCAATTTGACAATGCAAGCAACCAAATCTGACAATGCAAGCATAAACATCAGATTTAACCAAAAATGGCTTCATAAAAGCCTTTCATATAACTGCACAGACCAAATCTGTTGCATATAACTACACAAGCACAAACCAATAATTTAGCCAAAAGTGGCTGAGTTCATGAGTCAAAAGGTATTGTGTTTTGCCAAGTGTAGTGGAATTGTTCAAAAAACTACACAAAAGTGACTACAAATCCCAACATCTTAGGGCCTGCTTGAACTGGTTTGGCTAGGTAAAGGGTTGCCCATTGAATCACCTCCCCTCTGTCTTAGTTGGTTTGCTGTAACAGCTCGATTCCCTTGCCATCTCAATCCTTTCTTTTGAAGTGGTGGAAGTGAAACAGTTTGAGTTGCATCCTTTCTTGGCTTTGGTACCCTCAACACCCTAGATGATGGAAGTCCGGGCTGTGCAAAGGCAACACCAAACCACATATTCAGTTTCATATAACATACACAAACTGGATTCAAGTAGATAAAACAAACCAGTTGAAGCAGGCCCTTACATTTTGAATAGTAACACCAGTTTGTGGGTTGGTGTAGACACCCAGGCCTATGAGCCTACCCCTTCCTCTAGTTGGCCTCTGTGGTGGTGGTGCTTGTGCTTGAGATGCAGCCTGTGGTGGTGGTGCTTGTGCTTGAGATGCAGCCTGGCTTGTTCCTTGTGCTAGAGATGTAGCCTGCCTTCTTGCACTTCTTCTCCCCTACTCACAACAACATTTTGTCAATTTGATGCAAAAGAATTGGAGGCAAAAGAGTTGGACTGAAATATACCTGTGAATCTTCTCCATCAACACCTGACATTCTTCTTCTTTTCCTGGACTGAGTTGTGGTGGGGGCAGTAGCTGCAGCAGAACTTGATACAAAAGAGTTGGAGGCACCACCTGCTTGTCTTGTTCTTGCCACTGGGCACCCTTTTTTATTGTGGCCTTGTTTCTTGCAAACACTACAAGTCATTACAGACCCTCTCTTTGACAGCTTACCAGTTTTTTTGGGCTCATCTCTTGGTTTTCTCCTATTCACCTTTTTCCTCCCTCGTCTCTTTCTAATAGGTGGTGCCTCAATTCTTGGAAAATCAGATTGTGGCCACAGTTTCATGCCTAATACAGGTTGGATATGGTGTGCATAGGCCTTGAGATAAGTATCCTTCTTATGCCAGTGAGCAACATACTCATCAGGGTTCATATTCAGCAAGTGCATTGAACAAATTGCATGAGGGCAGGGTATGCCTTTCAGTTGCCAGCCCCTACAGCTACAAGTCCCCTGATTCAAGTCAACTACATGGGAGTACTCTGCATCTTCTACTTCAAAACCTTTATCCCCATTCCAAATGACATTGCACTGCATTGATAACTCTTTGTTTTTCTCTAGCCTATGCAATGCCATGGGTGCTATATCACAAATCCAGGTCCTAGCAAAACTATTCATCTTTGTAATCCTCCCCATAACTTGTTTTCTGATGTCTTCAAGCATTGTGATTATAGACTTATACCTAGCAGCTAGTATCCAGCTATTAAAAGTCTCACACATGTTGTTTTCCACCGTGTCACATTGAACCTCTGTCCTAAAGAAAGCCCTACAAAAGCTCTCCACACCATATGCTAAAAAATCATCACTGAGATCAGCCCCTAACCTTTCCATTCCTTCAATGTTGTCATTGAGCTGAACTTGGAAAGTAGACCATGCACATGCCCAAAATTTCTTTCTTTTGTCTGTCCCTCTCCACTTCTTTGCCCAATTGGCATAAATATGCCTTGCACACAGCCTGTGCTCTGCCTCAGGTAACTCATTTCTAATGGCATCTCTTATCCCCTGCATTACATAGACAAAACATTGTCTTGGAATCAAGTTCATATAACATATGCACAAACTGGAAACAAGTAACTAAAACAGAATACACACAAACTGGAAACAAATATAAAACAAGTAAATAGAAGCATTACATAGACAGATGCACAAGCTGGAAACAAATATAAAACAAGTAAATAGAAGCATTACATAGACAGATGCACAAGCTGGAAACAAATAAATAAAACAGAATACAAAACACACATTGTTTTAGCATGCTTCCACAACACCCTAAACATAAAACAAGTAAATCAAACATATGCACAAGCTGGAATACAGAAACAGAATCCAAAAGTGGCAAGACACTCACCAAATGCATATCAGAAACCATTGTTAGGCCTTCTCCTTTTCCAAGTTCCAAGTCAGCTTGAAGAGCCTTGATGAACCTTGTCCAAGTAGTGGTTGACTCCTGAGTTGTGACTTCCCAAGCAATGGGAAACATCTGCCCATTCCCATCCTTGCCTACAGCCACAAATAACTGCCCCTCCACAGCTCCTTTCAAGAAACACCCATCAATCCCCACTATCCTCCTACATCCACTCTTCCACCCTTCCTTCATTGCTTTGAAGCATGTATAAAACCTCTTGAACACTTCTTTCCCTGGTTCCCTCTCTTTGTCAGTCACCACAAAGCAAGTAGAGCCTGGATTGCTTCTATTTATTTCCTCAACATAAGCATACAATTTTCCATACTCCTCAATGTAATCACCTACTTTTTTCCCTAGAATTGTATGCTTTGCCCTGCTACATGTTGACAGACCCACATACATCTTCAACTCTTTCCTACATAACTCTTGTATTTCCCATAGCTTGATAGAAGGCTGTGATATCACTCTACTCTCCAGATATCTAGCTAGAAACCTGGAATTGCACATCTTGTTGTTGTTGTACCTCCTACAATCATGTTTTGGCCTATATGTCTTAACCATGAAATTCTTACTTGTTCCATCAATGCTTGCACGCAGTTGCCATTTGCAGCCTCCATGTTGGCATTTTGCTACTACCCTCTTTCTTTCATTAGGCTTGAGTTTTAGCTTCACACCTCTATGAATGGAGTACTTTGCAACTGCCTCCCTAAACTCCTCCACACTCTCAAACACCATTCCCACCTCCCATACTGGGTACACACATGTGGGATTGTACACCACATGCCTACTTCTCCTCCTCTGCACATCTCCCTGTTGTTCAATTTCATCCCCATACTCCATGCTCTCCATGCTATAATCTGAATCACTAGCATAGAAAGGCTCCTCTCCAGCCACTTTTCCTTTATAATCATGCCTCCCCTCACCCCACTCTTCATACCCCTCATCATTACCCACCTCACCCATCCCAAGCTCCACATTCACTTGTTTCTCCTTATAGGCCCTTCTCCTAGATCTCAGATCTCTTGCTCTTTGCCTAACCTCTCTCAATTCATCATCCACCTCACTATCATCACTCATATCCAAGTTGAGACTTGCATTTTCATAAGATTCATCACTGTCAGTGTATAGATCATCACTATCCTCCTCACCATTATCCTCTTCACCACCCTCTTCACCACCCTCTGCATCAATAACTCCAGGTATTCCAGCTACCTCTGAATCATCCTCTACATCATCCTTTGCATCATCATCTACAACATCCTCTGCATCATTCTCTGCATCATCATCTGCAGCATCCTCTGCATCATCATCCTTTGCATCATCATCTGCAGCATCCTCTGCATCATCATCCTTTGCATCATCATCTACAGCATCCTCTGCATCATTCTCTGCCCTGGCCTCTGGATGATTATCTTCCACAACCACTGGATCATCACTACTTAACCCTGCAGGAAGCGGTTCCATGATTTCCTGAGCATTACCCTCTGCAGTTACAGGTTCATCAATGGGATGGTCCACGTAGAAGTGAACTGTGTCCCCATTTTCCAGTTGCTTCACAAGCTCCATTAAGCTATCATCCCTCATTTCAATGAACTGACCATTGGAATCCTTGTGGTATATCCCATTGTACTTTGTATATCCAAATGAGTCTACATACCATTTTAGCTGGATCTGGCTCCAAATATCTGTGTCTTGGTCATAGCTGTAACCTTCAGCCCTCTCATTAATGTATGCAGGGGCTGGCTCATTCACCACTGAACCACCATGGTGCCATATTATATCGACATATTTGGATGCCATTCCTAGATTCAATAGCTGGATAACACAAAACAAGGGCACATTTCATCACAAATACACAAAAAACCACAACAGATTCTTCACATTCAGCAAAATCAATTAAACCCTAAGTTCTAGCCCTAATCTCATCACACATGCATCAACTTCTTCAAATTCATCACAAATGCAAGCATAAAGCCCAAAGCTTGCAGATTCAAACCCCTAATCTAACCTGTTTTGGCGATTCAAACCCTAAATCAAAGTTTATGGAGGAGATACGACTAACCTGTTTTGGCGAGCTTCAAGCACAGATTCGAGCTTGTGTTTTGCAATTGGATTCCAAAATCGAGTGTTGCCTTCGATTTCGAGCTTCTCCTTGCTGGGTTTGGGGGATTCACCGCGAGCTTGCTCTCCCTCCCACCATCGTGTTTCAGTTCTCCCTCCAAGGAATGTGTAACGGTTTTGATCATATAATACCCATATAATGTATATAGTATATGTCTTTTTCATTTTTAAAATTTTAAAGGGATTTTTTTTTTGACGTGGCATGTCCTACACACATGGCGTCTTATGTGGCGTATGAGTGGATGCCACATCAAGGCCAACTCAGCGCGCGTGGTTCCACCGCATTTAAAATCTGGCCGATTTGCAAAAAATGGACTCAATAGGCAAAAAAAGTAAAGTTTAGGGACTCAATAGGCAATTTTCAAAGTTAGGGGGTCCATTTGCAAAAAAGTTACAACTTCAGGGGTCCATATATGTATTCGGCCTATATAATAATAACAACAAAGACCAGGTAGGTGGCCGGGTTATGTTTAGTGTTCATATGTATAGCCTAACTAACAATGACTTCATATAATTCCGATTAACAAGCGCATTTCTAGAATTTTGTTTTATCAATGAGCTCTTTGGCGTTTTTCCCCTGTAGCTTTTCCTCGTCAAACTTTTATGCTATAATTAATGTTTTGGGGACATGCTATTTTAGCCGGTGAAATTGATATTCGGCGATCATTAATTTGGTAAAATACTATTATTAGAATAGTTTGATATAAAATATGATATTATTTTATTTAATCTCATTCTTATGAGATTTATTTTAATGATACCGTATTTCTAGTATAGTATATTCTTTTAATCGAACAATCTTTATAGGATTATAATTTTTGTGTAAGAATTGAATACTCCTAAGATTTGTAAGTTTTTATTTTGGATGTTTATAGATTAGATTTTTAGTTATATATTTAATTGGAGTTGGCATATGTTTTTATATATTATTATTTTAATCTCCAATTTAGTAGTATATAGTAAAATTAATTAATTAATTATTTTAAGTAAGACTTACATATACAATCTCAATGATGAGTGATGTGGTCTAATGTGAAGTTGACACGCGTGATAATTATTATTTTCAACCTCCGCTTTAGTATATAGTTACTAGTATTAATCCCGTGCTTTGAAGGCACGAATTTGATTTAACTGAAATCTTAGTGTAAATTTTATTTAAAGTTATTCAAGAGAATAATTTGATATAAAATATTGCATTAGTTTATTTATTTTGTTTCTTATGAGATTTATTTTAATATACCTAAATAACATAACATATTAGATACACTACGTGTACAATTTATTTTAATATCATTATTAGATACATAACATATTAGATACTAGGGGCGGGGCCCGTGCGATGCACGAGCTTTGGGGACTCTATTGAAGGGGTCGGTAATGACGATATATGGTTGTTTTATATTGAGCAAATTGTTGGCCGTTTGTTTAAGAAAGAAAGTATAAGTAAAGTAATATAGCATCATTTCAAAAATGTGTTTGAGAAAAATGTGATGGCTAAGTCAATTGTTAATGTTGAAGCCTCTATTAACCTTTTAAACCTTAATGGTCTCGGTAGTATTAAGTTATATGGACTAAGCAACAATATTTTCTAAATGTGGGAGTGACATTGCCTCTATAATTTTTATTGTCGATATGATTACACTACTTTATCTTAATACATTAATCGCGTGTAGATTTGCAAAATTAGTTATTGAATTTTATTATAGTTATTTTTGTCTTTTTTTGAATTAAATTATATATAAATTAATTAATCTTTTGTTAAACTCACATGTATGTTACATTCTTAGAAATTTGAATAGTCAAGCAATTACAATGAATGAGTTAAAGATGAATTTATTTCTTAGTTATCTAATAGGTCAGTTATAAATGAATTCAGTGACATATTTATTTTCCTTTAGTTAGCAATATAACTAATTATTGTAATATCTAGGTTTTTCGAGTAGCTATAAATTCCAAATCTATACATATGATTAATTTTTAAACCGAGAATTATCATCAGTTTTTTTTATATTTAACATATATGTCTATTCATTTTTTATGTTTAACATATATCTACTATAATACAGTATAAAGCGGAACCCAAGTCTTTGTTAAAATTTGCGCCACATCATCAATCCTGAATAAAATAATGATTTTATTTTTTGCATTGATTTTCAAAAAATAACTTATATATCTTCTTGATATCTTATCCAATTTCCTTATGTATACTTAATATCTTACTCAATTATATATCCTTATACGAATAAGGAAATTGAAGTGATTTTCTTTTATATTCCTTACAATTTTTTCTTATTAATTAGTATACATTTTTGTCATTATTGAATCTTGAAGAATAGTGAAAAAAATCCACATGTGTCAATAGTATATTCATTAATAACATAAATTTGAATAGAACTATTTTAGAATTAAAATTGTATGAATAAAAGTGCATATGTAGGTCAATAGGTTCGGACTTTGGTCTATCGGATTTGGATTATAAGTTTCCGAGTTAAAAGCGTATTCGTATTAAAATTCGATCTCAAATCAATTAATTCGTTTTATATTTACATTACCCGTACATGGTACGGGGTTTGTACTAGTTGCTATTCATTTGTGCAACTTTGCCCTTTCAAATATACCGAATATAAATCCATAAGTATTATAAAATGATAATAGGTTTTATCAATTCTCTAGTGAATAAAATGACCTAACTCTTTAACTATATGAAAGTAACACCAAATTTCAAGATTAATTATGCTGTAATAATCAATCAATCAACAAAGTTGTATTTTTCCCTTATCAAACAATAGATTGAGATGGATAAAAAAAACAATAGGTTGAGTTGCGAAGTTTCACCCTTTGACCCTCGTCGATCAAGAACAAAAGCACAATTCTTTTTTTTGGTTGAAACAAAAGCACAATTTTAGTACCTAACCGTAAACCATATCAAATCAAATCATACAAAATCAGCTAACAATACAACTCGAGTTGTTCGAACCTTAAACGCTTCGTTCACCCTCCTCTCCGAATGTCGATCAACCTCATGCTCGAAAACCGCCAACTGGACTAACGCCTCCTCCAAAGACCGTGTATCCACCATTGAAACCTGCCTATTCTTGTTTTCCACAACCACCATAGTCTCGTACTCTTTCTCGGGCACCATCCGGCTCGACCTCTTCTTCATCTTCTTTGCCTCCTCAGCCTCTGTTAAGTGGGCGTTTAATAGTTTCGTGTAAATGTTCCTCCCTGCAGTGGAAACGAAAGTAATGTACCCGTTCGGGAGATAACACTTATAAGTGTGGAGATTTTCTAACTCAGACTTGCTTCCGACCCGTTCGTCAAGTGTAGTGGTTATCTGATTAGGAGTTTTGGATTCTGTAAAAATCGGTAGTGGAGTAGTGGGGATTTATTCAACATTTTTTTTGTTGGTGATGATGGTAGACAGTGTGAGGTTTATAGTGTGACCATTTACCCCTGTTTTCGTTCACCGGTCAATTTCTTTCCCATCTCTATATATATGATTGATTGATTAATGCATTTTATTAAATTCCAAATTCCAAACACTCATTCCTATCTGTTTGTAGCTTTCCTGCTTCTGGCATATGATATGGGCAAGGTTTGGCTATATGTAAATGAATTTTAGTTTTGAGCTCAGCATAGGAAACTGTTGATCCTAATATTATAATGTTGGACTGTCTACAAAGCATCAAAATTCTACAATGTGCATAGGCTTAACACTTGGTACATTTCAGTATTCAGAACCAGAGCTACAATCTCAATAAGCAGAAAACATTTGGCTAGCAAACTCATTGATTAGGCATCGATGAAACGGATGTCGAAAGTGTTGGGATGGATCTGCCACACGTTAAGGGCCGCGTATTCTTCTAAGCATTCCTTCAGCTGAGCCTCGCTATATCCCTGTTTACCATAAGACCATGAGCACCCAACTATAATGAACAATTCTTCTGTGGAAAAGAAATTTGATGGTTACTGACCTTTCTTGAAATCCAATTAAGGCCTGGATCTTGGCCTTTACTGCCACCAACTGCATCATCTAGATGATACTCCGGTTTCTAATAAATACTCAGTCTCAGTAAGTTGAGAATCTACAGTAAACTACAATTCTTCAATCTCGTGGGATAATACCTCATTTTTGTGTTGCAGATCAACAAAGTTAACCATGATATAGTGTAGTTTCTTTATATAAGCAGAATCTTGTACCTCCAAATTGCCACCCTCTTTCTCAGTAGTACCATCAATTTGGCCATCTCCTGGACTGGCTGTCAAGTCATAGAGAGGCAGCATACCACGGACAAATTTTAGTAAACCATTATAGAACACTATTAAGCAGCCACAAATCAGTCATCAAGTACCACATCGCTTGTTTGACTTGAGCACTGTTCACAAATCCTATAACCAAAATCTTAGTCAGCTATGAGCAATATAAGGAATGTGATCATAAGTTACAAAGAAGAAGCTCTTTCTATTATAGAAATTAAATGGAATTAACTAAGACAATATAAAACTTAAAACCCTAGTAACCTACAAGCATAAGCAACCTAAGAATGCCTTCACTGCAAAACACATATGAAACAACCTGCCAAAAGTGGCATCAAAGGTATCACTCCAGGAACTAACCATCTCAACTCCGGTGAAAAACTTAAGGCCTTACAAAAATCAAAGCATCCTTAACGACTTCAATCGCTCAGAATCAGCTAACAGAACAACAATGAAGGCACATTTTCTACATATCCACACCATCACTTTCAAGATTTCACCTACTTCAACCATAGCAAATAAACAAATCCGAAGGAAATCTCTACAACTACCTACAGTTTCAGGTTGTTAGAGGAACAAAAGATTACTCAATCAATGTGCTTAACCAAACCTGAATTTTTTGCAACAATAACATTGCACAGTGTATCTTTAACTACAACAGCGTTAAAAGATCAAAAGTTGCAAAGTAGAAAGCTTAAAAGATTACTCAATCAATGTTCCTCAGCCTCTACACGGGTACATTTGAAACTGTAAATGTTTCTCCCTGCAGTGTAAACGAAAATATAAATTGGTCTATAAGTCTGTAACTATTGGATATATATACAGAGAGGTACTTAATTTAATAGCCAGTGAAGGTTGCGATTATGACCTCATAATCTTCTGGTTTTAAAGTGTTCTCTTTGGCTTTCTGCGCCAAGCTTTTAACCTCTTCACCAATTAGAGAAAGACCTTTCTTGTCAGCATCCTGTAATGAAATGGAGAGTGAAACTATAAGAGAAATTTACGATGTGTAATGCTTCAGAGTTTACCCCTTTTAGAATGAGCATGAGCTGAAAACTGTAGAATGATTCAATTACCTTCTTCTGTAATGCAGGTTTACATTGTCCCTGTCTATTTCTTCCTACATGACACAATTAAAGATGAATATAGTTAAAAAAAAACAGAGTTAGTAGACACTTTCGCGCAATCCGGGTGCATTCATAAATTTGTAAAGAAGCTAATAACTCTCAATATTATAGCTTTACATCCTAAAATGGTTGCCAAATTTGCGCAAACTTGTGTTGATAGGCGTATCAAGGCGTCATAAGTATGTACATTACCTTTATTTTCATGATGAGAATAGTATCCTTTCTCTGGCCTAGGTAGCTTGAAGCTCTGCTGTTCATGTTTCAAATGAGAACTCTGAAAGGGTGAAGGTATTGATGAGAGTAGACCTCCATTGACAAAAGCATCTCGACTATGAGATCAAAATGCCATATATTTTGTATCAAAATGCCAAAACCGAAACCTGATCAGGTTCTTAACCTCCAACATCCAGAAACTGTCCATCAAATAGAGCCTGAATCAAAATGCCACTAAACTAAAGTAGTAGCACTAACCTCCAACATCCAGAAACTGTCCAACCAAAACCTGAATCAAAATGCCACTAAATTAAAGTAGTAGCACTAACCTCCAACATCCAGAAACTGTCCATCAAATAGAGCCTTGTCATAATTCACTTCAGTTCAGAAAGAGTGGCAAAACCGAAACCTGATCAGGTTCTTAACAACAGTTGTAACTACTATTAAGAGAAATGACGTGATAGTTACCTCTAGGTTCATCATCATCTGCTCACCAAAAGCATCATGTGGTAGGATCTGCAAATGGGTCATACCAGAAGTAAGACATACCATAATGCAAGGGAATTTGTTGCCTATTTCTTTTTGATTGAATAGAAACGAACTGCATCATTGAAAACAAAAGAAGAAAACTTGTTCATATAAGAAAAATATGGTTGTAGCAAATGCCTTTGCAGCCCAACCAACTAAGAACTTCAACCCACGTAACTTATGAAATGGTACTCACCCTTCTGAGCCATCCATTGGTTCCTTGAGAAGTTGAAGAAACTGGGCATGATGATCTTGAATTAATCCTAGAAGCTGTGGACTTTGCTTGCCAAGCTCCTGAAGCATAGGCTGCAACAGAAGATCTTGTGCTTGAAGAGCAATAGATGAATGAAGAAATCCATTAATGTAAAGAATTGTAATGGCAAATATCGAAACCTGTAAGATTTGGTGATTCGTCTACACCATACCCTGCAATGCTTAACACTGCAAGAAAACGAATAAATAGAATCTCATTCACCTACAGAAAGCATAAGAAGATGCAGCAGAGTACATACTGATTTTGAGAATAAGTTGAGTAACAGACAAAATCAATCCAAGGTTACTTTAACACATTTGTGCTGGCATGAGAATACTCACTAATAAAATACTCAGAAGATTCAAGGCAAGAGCTAAGGTCAAAATCGGAAGCACTGTGCAGAAACTTAATAAGGTGGTATGTAAACGCCAAACCTGATTTCCGGCGGTAGAGCTTTTAGGGCCGTCCACAACCTTGAAATTGGATCTAAGGACGGTGGAAAGAGCCATGGCTGCATCAATAGCATCCTGGTTCTCAAGTCTTGAGGCTTTGGCTGCAGAAAGGAGAACATATTACTTGACAATGTGTTTCAGCCTATACCTTGACAAATTTAAAAACAAATAAACCGAAATGCATCCGACATTAAACCATGTGGAACACCATTGAACAAATCCAGAGGGCTTAAGGAGAAGATTTGTGATTTCAAGTCCCATTCAGACAAATCATCGAACAGGTGGTGTGCAATGAAGAAACTTGCTGTGGAGGGAGGAGATGAGGAGGGCGGATTCGCGGAGCCTAGGGTTTTCGGAGGTGACGGAGTGGAAGATGAAAGGGAGGAGCTCCGGCCAGGAGTTATCGGGGAGGAGGGCGGCGGCGAGTTCGGAGACGGTGTCACAGAGCTTCTGGGAGACGGAGCGGAGGCCGTCTCGGTGGAGCATGGAAAGGGAAGTCGGAGAGGCAGGGCCAGAGAGGGGAATCGCCGGCGGAGAAGATCGTGCGTTGGAAGACGGCGGCGAAGGAGCGGGCGTCGGGGTGAGGGGAGGAGGAGAGGATGTGGGAGAGCTTGAGGGCGAGGGAATCCCTCCGTCTTGCGTCGATTGGAAATGTCTCCGTCTTCAACGGCCCCGAGGAGGAGGAAAGAAGAACGCCAAAGTAAATTAGCGTATTGATTAGTCAACAATTAATTGGGGTGTAACAATATAGCAACTCTATGCATTCCCTCTCATCAATAGTATTAAACGGAGCATATAGAAAACCCATTATCTAAATAAAATTCAAGGCAGACCACATGAAAACAATGGGATAGTGATAAAATGATGAGCATTCATTGCAGATTTCGACATTATAGATAGATAGATAGATAGATGTTACAGGTTAAAAATATAACTAAACAAAAATATATCTATTGAAAATTATAAAGAGTGGATTTTCATTATGTGTACAATTTAGATAGATTTTTTTAAAGATTTGGATAGATTTATTATGTGCACAATTTAATGTGGGGCCTATAATGAAATTTCAATCAATTAAACAAATTAGAATAATTTTAATAAAGATGGGTGATACGGTCCAATGAGAAATTGACACGTGTCGTGCTAAATATTATTTTTAACATCCGCTTTGATATATAGTTACGATGACGATGATATTGATAAGGTAGATCATACAAAAACGTATGAAAATGTATATAAATTTACCGTAGAGTTTTATATAACCTCGTATCTTGGTTATCTTCAAACATCTTCAAAACTAATTTAAATTAGGATATATGATAATTTCAAAACTTGAATTGATTAGAAGCGGACGTCTTAACATTTATGTCATTTTAATGACCACTTGTTTGACCCTTTCTCCCTCCAAAAAGGGACCATTTCTGACCTTCTATTGGTACTTGGCTACTTGCTCTAGAATTTGAGCAATGTTGATTGTTGATCTCTTCCCTGACTATAGAAAATCAACTACGATTTGATGATAACAAGAAAATTCAAACTGTTTCAACAACTTATTTTAATATATGTCATTACTTACTCTTCTTAAAAAGAAATACTAATACTACTGGCTAGTATACATTATTTACGTGATAAGTTGGTTAGTGTGTATCAAATAATTAGACTAATCTTCTAGAATGTAGACATTGTATTACATTATTCATCGATCAAAGTCTTGTTCCATATTCATGCATGCATGCACGTTAAGCCTTAGTTGTTTTTACTTTTATTACGAAGCTTCGATCCGTTCTTCTCCTTGAGCTGATGATAATTAATTGGCATTTGGCAAGATTAACTACCGGAATCATGCCTAAAACTTGAAAGGATTGTTCTTCTCATTATCAATTACTTATTTGAATTCGTACGCAAAAAAATTAGTTTATTTCCGAATTTGACTGCAATTGGTGTAGTCCAGTTTCTGAATATTAACTTTCCCAAGGTTAATTTTCTCCACATTTTGTTATTTAATTAATAACTACTTGCATCGTGCATATATTATTATATTATATATTTAACCCCGCCGAAATCCTAACCATATAAATTAAATAATTTAACTTATAAGGAAAAACGTACTATGCCTCTATATAAAGGACCAGCTCTTTGGCTTTTCAAGAACTCAATCCGGACAAATTCTCAATACACCTCCTCAATCTAGCTCGATCGAGATTCCGGATTACTTATCCAAATCATTAATCCTGGTGATAATGAGTAATTAAGTCGATCCAAACTACTTATTAGTATTTGATTATACTTTTACCAAAAAAATCCCATATCTAGCTTGGTGGTGATCGATCATATATTTAGGTTTTGCCCTACACATTTTCTTCCTTCGAGAGATTGTATTCATTTCTCCATCTTCAATTCCTTAATTATTCACGTTGAAGAACATCAAGAAAAACTCCGAAATGGAGATGGACATGGCATCGATGGAGACGTTGGTTTCGCGTACTGGACGCCAATTCCAGCGCTACGACGAAGGTTGTCGTCTTGTCGTCGGGTAAGTACGTATTAAAATTTTGTTGGGATAGAACGAGGGACAATACTATCCGACTCCTCAAGGGGCATCTAATGTAATTACCAAATTAATTAATTTGACTTTTTTTTTATTGATTTTCTCCTGTGGGTATGAATTTGTGATGATTAATTTGGTTAATTGAGCATTGGTTTTGGATTTCAGATCGATCCCGTACAGATATAAGATCGAGATGAGCGGGGTTAGGAAGGTGGAAGTCCTCGTTATCAGCTCTCAGAAAGGTCAAGGCATCCTTTTTCCCAAGGTACGTGATCCATTAATTAAAAGTACAATCACATTATAATCAATGGTGTGTGTCATTAACAAATAATTAAGGGCTAAACGCGTTTTATTGGATAAAATAAAAAATATTATAGGGCGGATGGGAGGAAGGAGAGACGGTGGAGGAAGCCGCGTGCAGAGAGACACTCGAGGAAGCCGGTGTTCTTGGCACAATTCAGGTTTTGTCTCCATCTTACATTTACTAATTATTTGTCGTTTATTATTATCACTTCAACTTCTTAAACAATTCCCCGCCCACAAACTTTGAAGTTCATGCCACCATGCCAAAAATTAACTTTCAGTACCTATGGGCTTCTACTTTTAAGGGTATTAGTATTACTCCCTATTGTTCTAAAAATTTCGCCTAAATCTCGTTTAAGACATAAAGGCTAGTCTTTCGCTGTATTTTGGTGTTAGTTTTATTTGAACGGTTTGAGTGAGAGCAGTACAGACCGTCTAGGCGCTAGAGGATAACTCTCAATCTGTTTAACAATCGTTTAGTATGTTGAACGCTTTTCGGGTGGGGCGGTGCATTTTTCTACATTTTAGTGGTATTTAATGTCTTCTTTAATAGTTTTTGACTACGTGAAAGTGTTTGATGGGTAAGCATTCAATGTCTTCTTAACATGCTTGCTTTGTAATTAAAGATGGCCGGTGGGTTGTTTGCATTGTGGTCAGATGGTCAACAAAGTCAAAATAGGCGAGGCCGGTTCAAATTAGTCATTCTACAAAAGGCACTAGCCTAAGGTTGATCTCATTTTGGTTGAACTAGGGTTGATTTTATTCAACTTGGAAAAGTAAACACCGGTAAATTTCCATGCATCTCTTCGGTTGGAATGTATGTGCATGTGTTCACGTACTTAATCATTTCAAAAAGGAACGGACAATTAGTAAGAAATGTACATACATATGTGTGTGTCAACCAGGACCTTACATAACATATACTGTACATTGCAGCGGGTATTGGGCTCATGGCGTTACAAAAGCAAGACCCAAGACACATTCCGTGAAGGCTACATGTTCCCCTTACTCGTCACCAAGCAACTCGAACTTTGGCCTGAGAAAAACGCGCGACAAAGACTTTGGGTGCGTAGTACGAACAACTAATCCTACTTTAACTAATGAATGTAATCACATTTGTAATAATACAAAAACATTTTAAAGTGCAATAGCTTAAATGATTTAATGTATATATATGCAGCTGGATATAGAGGACGCAAGAGACATGTGTAGAGATTGGTGGATGAAAGAGGCTTTGGAGAGACTAATGGAGCGCCTTGCGAGCTCTGCTCACCATGACCATGGCGTCAGCTTGCACACCGCAGCATGTTCGCTTAAACCGGATCAAGTTGATTGCTTTCTCGAACCGGATTGTATATCAGTTTTTACTTGATATACCATTTGATCATCAACAACCAATATAGTTATATCGTTAATGTTAAATCTCTGGCTAGGTAAATTGGTTGTCTATCTTTGCAAGAAAAGATAGCCCTAGAGAATCAAGCAACTTATTTACATAGTCATGTGCAAAATATATGTGTAATGTAGTGATGGCTGGACCTGTACAATTGAATTGGTTGAACAGGTTTTGCTAGAGCAGATTAACTTGCATTTGAGAAAACTAGATCAGGTATTCCACTAAAGTTCGTCGAGTGTGTATATATATGTTGTGAAGGGTCTTTTGCCTCCATCTTCCATAAAATGCAGTTTCCAATCCATAAAATATCAAAATGCACGTCTAGCAAAGTATCAACTATGTAAGCCTTTAATTTGTTCATCTATTGTCAATTAATTTTACGATGAAAAATCTTATTCCGTCTACGTACTACACCTATTGACTATTGCACATGGACATATGTACAATAATACATAAGTAGAATTTGAAACTATATATAATGAGTTATCTATGTATACTGTTGTAAGCTTTAAGCAAGGAGTGAGTTTGGTTGATTATATTCTCTATCACCTAGGAAGGGTAGAAACCAAATGCAGCGAAAGTGATTTTATGAACGTAAGTCATTTTCCCAGAATTGGGCTCATTCCAAAGTCCAAACCTACAAGGCCCAAGCCCAAAATCACTCCACAATTTTTGATGTTCTTTTTTCTGAACATTGGCGGGAAAAGAATAAGCCATTGGCGGCAAAATCCTCCTCAAAACGCCCTTTACCCTAGATCATCTCTGTCACTTCGCATTCTCTCTTCTCAATCTCGCGAAAACACTTTAGAAACCGGAAACAGGATGATGTTCTCCAGCCAATTCGATGGTGGATTCACTGCCTCCCAATCCACTCAGTCAGACGCTGCTCCTCTCTCCCGAGTGAGTTCTCTCTTTCCAATCTGCCTTATTACTAATTCGAACTCTGAGTTTCGGTGTTGTCATTGATTTATCTTCTTCTCGTGATGTTAGAGTCGTGAAGATCAGAAGCTGATCCCGGTAACGGTGAAGCAAATCAGCCAAGCCTCTCACTCCACCGGCGATAAATCCGAGTACCAGATCGACGGAATTGATGTTACAAATGTACGCTCTCCTTCCATTTAGGTTCAATTTAGAATCGCTTGTGGCCTTTTTTAGGTTGTAATTCGTGCTTTTTTTTTCTCGCCTGTGGAAGGAGTTTATGCTCTAGGTTTAGGAGGCTGTGTGGATCTGTAGTGAATTAGGGAGTCGGTGATGACATTTGTCTGATTTCTATGCAATCTGAGAGTTTTTTTTTGAGATGAAAGAAAATGGCTTTAATGATCAATTCGGGATTAATTGGCTAAACCAAAGAGTGGGGTTTTCCAGTGTGTTAAAATCGATTAATTGTCTAATCTTTGGGTTTATTTCGAAGTAGTGTTTTATCAATTGTTCAGCAGTTCAGTGAAGACAGGATTGATTTTTTTGGCTGGTTGCTTGTTCCAGGTTAAGTTGGTGGGCATGGTGTTTGATAAAGTTGAGAGGGTGACTGACCTTACTTTCACCATTGATGATGGAACTGGGCGTATTGCCTGTAAAAGATGGTAATCTTCTGCTCTCTTTTCTGCAAGGGAGATGTTGTGCATTCCTAGTATATCATTGCCCCATTATAAGTGGAAGTACATGAGTCTAAATAGGTGGATAAACTTCACTAGTAGTGAAGAAGTGATTCACCCAGAACCTATGAAACTAAGGTTGTATACATTGTTTTCTTTCTAGCAATTTCTCATTTCTGATTGATAGATAACTTCCAAAGCAGGATAGAGCAGGGATGGGAAGTGGAATGTGATTAGTCATGTTGAGATGTTGTCATAAGACTAAATTTTTTTAAAAAAAGGAAGAATGCATTCTGACTATTTATTCATGTTTATTGGTATATTAGGCTTAATGAGCCCTTTGATAGGAAGCAGACGGAGGCAATTGAGTAAGTTCTGTCAATTTTCTTAACTTCCATTAAGTATTTATTGTATCCATGCTCTTCTGTATCTGTCAGCAATCTGATGCTTAATTTGTTGATGTACGCTGACTTTATCATTTTATTTTATGTACACCAGAGAAGGCGGATATGTTCGGCTTGTTGGTCATTTGAAGACCTTCCAAGAGAAACCAAGTGTTGTTGCCTTCGCTGTGTGGTATGTTGTTTTCTAATGCTGTTGCTTTCTGTATGAGAATGTGCTGCTGACTAGTGTGAATAAACTAACTGCAAATGGGGTATATGTTGAGCAGGCACGTTCTTAGGGGCGGGCTGGGGTATGCTCTAGCCCACCCTAAAAAATAAAAATAGTAAAAATTAGTAAAAAAAAATAAGGGAATTTTAGTATTAAATATGTAAAAGTTAAGGTAAATTTAGGTTATTTAGATAATTTAGCCCACCCTAAGGTAAATTTACCATACGAAGATAAATTTAGCCTACCCTAAATAAAATTCCTGCGTCCGTCCCTGATGTTGAGCCTTAATGTTGTTTGTTTAAAATGGTTCATTTCTGTCATGTGCTAGTGTGTGAAATCCATAGTCATTGAAAAATTTTAGTCTTTGAGATGCGTACTTTACATGTTCTTTTCAGGCCTGTGACGGATTTCAATGAAGTGTCTCACCATTTTATTGAGTGTATTCATAATCATTTGCAAAGCTCCAAATCTAAGGTACTTTTTCTTTGACAAGTTAAACACACATTTAAGCATCAGGTACTCAAAATTGGTCAAACGTCTATAACTGAAATTTTGAAATATTGTTTTGTTTCTTGTGCTCTATATTTTGCAGCCAAAAGCTGATTCCCTTTCTCAAAGCCAGGCTGTTGATTCATCTCAGAGCACTGCTGTTAAAGTCGAGTCAACCCCACCTAATCAAGTAATAAGCTATTCGCTTATCTCTTTTTCCTGCTCTTCTTCATTGCATGTAGAAAGTAATATTATCCTTATATACATCCTTGCAATAGTCATCTGTGCAGATGAATGTTGATGGGCTGAAAAGTGTTGATCAAATGGTTCTGGATTATCTGCAGCAACCTTCAAGCCTGTAAGGCCACCTTAATTCCTTGTTATAAATTTTCTTATCTCATCAGCAATTATATTTGCTTATTGGCTAATTCAATTTGCATGCCTGGAAGAAGAAATCTCTTAGCTCATGTTACATAGAATCCAGTTCTGACAACAGTCTAAATTCCATCATCCAGGGATGAAGACAAGGGGGTGCACAGGGATGAGATTGCCAAACACTTAAAACTGTCAACACAGAAGATTATGTAAGAGCTCTCTTCCCACAACTCTCTGCTCTACTCTAAACTGAAGTATGAAAGCATGATCTTAAAATGGTGTTTGTTATTTGTATCAGGGAATCCATCACATGCCTAGAGGAAGAAGGCTTGATATACTCTACAATCGACGAGTTTCACTTCAAATCAACTTCTAGTTAATCATTGCAGCTGGGTTTTGCAAGGGTAGCCGTCACCTGAAAATGCACACGTTTGTGCTTTAGCTCATAGTTATAACCTTTTTTTTGGTCGAATAGTTATAACCTATATTAAGCTTTTTGTAAAAAAGTTTAGCCCTTGGAAACTAGAGGGTATTTTCTCAAGTATTTTGGATGCTGGTGCATCTTATGTAGTTACTAAGCAAGGTTAAATTTGAAATTGTCCTTGGGAGACCAGGTTTGTTATTTGTCGCTTTCATGTTGCCATGTTTGTTATGTCAAGTCCCAAGTGGTGGAGACAATGTCGTACCAGAAGGAGAAGGCATACCAACTTACTTGCTAGCTTTCTACCAAAAAACAAAATTTACTGGCTAGCTTTGTGACTTGTTAGAATTTAAATACATAAAATTTGTGGTTGTGATCATGTGATGGAAGATTTTCTCGCTTTTAAGAATTTGTTAATTTTTTTTCAACTTTAAGACATAATAATATTTAATTTGCAAAATTGTGTAAATAGTAAAGGATTAGATGCAATTTTATTGGGTAATTTTGTACAAAAAGAATAACCCAATTTAGTCATTTTCCAATTTAGTCATTTTCCAATTTTGGTATGGTGTAAATTTCCACTTTTTTTTTGAGAATTAATAGACCCGACTAGATAACGGTAAATTACTAGTCTGACTAAATTATTTGTTGCCAATTTTGGAGGCTACACCAGGAATCAGAAAATAGTCATGAACAGCTGAAAAATGGACCTAATCCTCCCAAATTATAAGTAGTGGATCAAAGTTGTGGATTCAGGCTGGCTGGTTGGACCACTCTTTCTACTTACTGTCTTTCCTTTTTTACCAACCTCGCCCCAATTTCTTAATATCTCCTTCCTCTTCCTCTCTCTAGAGCTCTATCTTCGAAACCCTTGTCTGAATTTGATCTACCGAAATGGGTTCCGAAGGATCAAGCGTTGTCGGTGAGTTCGCCTTTCATTTCTCTCCTGTTAGTTTACACTTTGACCGTCTTAGATCCTTTTTGGCAGTAGCTCGCTTTGAATTTTGCTCTTCGTGTCGTTCTGTCTGCGCATTTTCTTTGTCTCGCCAATTTGGAGAATTTTGGGTTCCAATTTGAGTTTGATTCTGCTCTTGATGTATCATATTTTGTTGTATTTCAATTTCATGTATGAGAAATTTGTTGACTATGAGAGAACTTTGTTATAAACTAAGTGAAGAGGGGGCTTTGCTTAATCTGTGTTTATGACAAGACCTAGATTTTCATTTCCATTTCTATGGGTGTAGATTAATTCTGAGACTCTTTGTCCTTTTGATTAAAATAATCCTGTGGGTTTGTAATGTTGAGTTCTTAATTCCTTGTTGTGCTGTCAGGTCTACTTTGAACAAAAATATGATATGGGGACAAACAATGAACAAAAATATGATCTGGTGTGTAGAAAGGAAGGGAAAAGGGTAGTACTTTGTTTGTGACTCAAGGAAAATTAGGATTCTGTAATTTTTCTTGCCAAAAATTAGGATTTACAACAATCACGTGGAACCTTTTGCTTTGAGTTCTCAATGCAGGTTTCTCTTAATTTAAAGCCATCTTCACCCTTTATGGCTTCATGTACTTTTTACATTGTGTTTAAATGAAACTTCCTTGTGCATCATAAACCCATCCTTTTGTGAGGTTTAAATGCTTAATTGATATTTCTTCCCTCTTATTAGCTTTGTCTGCAGTCATATTGATTGGAATGGTGATGGCAATCTTAATTATACTTCTGTTTTAAGTGCTTATGCTAAATCTATAGCTTTTAACGTTTATTATTGTTACATTTATTTCTTTTCATGAGTGTGACATGGGTCATGCATAAGCTTTTATTAAAATCACATGCACTTCATTGGTCATACCCCTGAAAGTATCACATGCAGTTCATTACCCTTCTGACTTTTTTTGCCTTGCTCTAAAAAGGAATTGCAATAGGCAATGATAAGATCACAAGATGAAGCTATACAATATAGTCTACATTCAAACCAAAAATGAACCCAAAAAAGGTGGATGAGTTAAAAACAAAGCTCTCACATTTTATAGGGAATCTTGTTGATTTTCTTTAACATCTCATGACCTCTCATGCTCTGTAAACTCAAAGGGAAAAACCTGATGCATATAAGAACTTGGAAGTTGGAACCAATCTGTACGTTGTTTTGTTCAGTATATTCCCTCATGCTGTTCATTATCTCTTCCTCTTTACCATTACAGAGATTCACATGGACATCGAATGCTTTTGTGATGAAACATGTCTATGTGCTTAGATAGTTCAAAGTTCAATGAGCATCTTAACACTCCACACTGCACATGATTAGGCATTGCATCTGATTAGATTGTTTGATAAGAGTTACAAAATGCAAACTCCATTCACTCACAATATTCTTTTGCAGTGCCCAGGAACTTCAGATTACTGGAAGAACTTGAGAGAGGGGAGAAGGGGATTGGGGATGGAACTGTTAGTTATGGAATGGATGATGCTGATGATGTACTTATGCAGTCGTGGACGGGAACTATCATTGGTCCTCCTAATGTAAGTTAACCCTTCCTAATCTTGTTTAAGTTAAATGGTGCACGAGAGGTTCTGACAAATAAGAGTAATTCATCAACAAAATACAAAAAAACATATATAGATTTTTTTAATGAGATGCTACACTCTGTAATTTGGATACTGATGATTTAGACCAATCAAAGTGCACATAATTACATTGTAAACTACTTGTTTCAGTTTGCTATGTTAAGGGTTTAGCCTGTCAAACTTCCAAGTGATGTACTTCAGCACTTACACATATGGTATTAAGTAACCTGTCAAACTTCCAAGGATCATTCTGGGGGCAAAATAGGTGTCCCATAATATGCTAAAAAAAGACTACATGCATTTATTAATGTTCCGTAAATTGCTTACTATGATAGCAAGCAGCTTATGCTTTCCTAATTACTGTTTTCTGCTGCTAGACTGTTCACGATGGACGCATTTATCAGTTGAAGTTTTTCTGTGGAAATGACTACCCAGATCGTCCACCTAGTGTGAGGTTCCAGACTCGGATAAACATGACTTGTGTTAACTCTGAAACTGGTGTGGTATGTGAACTTATAATCCTAAATGCTTTTTTGATGCTGTGATGTGCTGGATGTGTATCTTACAAGTTGTTTTCGTACCAGGTTGAACCGAGTCTCTTCCCAATGCTTGCTAATTGGCAAAGGGAGTACACAATGGAGGACATATTGATGAAACTCAAAAAGGAAATGATGTCTTCCGAAAATAGGAAGCTATCTCAGCCTCCTGATGGTATTTTGTTTTACATTTTCTCTTGACAGAATGATTAATTATTCCTTCTTTTGCTGGTTTTTTTTTTTTCAAACACCATGCAATTTTGCTTCTCTGATCTTGAAATTTTGGCACTTCAAATGCAGGCAATGAAGAGGCAAACCAGAAAGAGATTATCTTCAGGTGTTGTATTCTGTGATCCGGTTTAGGGTGCGTTAACTGATTTTCGAGCTAAAGCTGTGTGTATATAAACCCTCATAACAATATATATTAGACCGGTTTTTGTTACTCCCACCCTGTGATTGTTAATGAACTGAACTCATGATCATGAGAGACATCAGCCTTCAAACCGAGGCCGAGTGGATCAACTGTGTTCTGTATCGAGTATATGTTTCTGAATAAGTCTGGAATTCAGCTGAATGAAGCCCCTCTATTCAACTGTCACTCCGTGTATGAATCTTCCAATCTCAACAATTTCAAGAGTATTTATGTAAAAGATTTTGTTTGGATAATTTGACAACTTTTGTGTACTTGGTAATGATCCGGGTTTATCTGCATTCAAGTTCATTTGGTTCTCTTTGAGTTGTCTCTATCTTTGTTTAGAATGTTAAATGGGAGCTGTTTATACAGATGCAATTGCAGCTTGAAATATTTGGAATAGCATGGTTTAGCAATCAATTAAAGATCAAGTCTTCTCCTTAAGAAGTACCAATTCAGCTGCCTCTTCATCCATTCAGATTATATGATTTATACATTTGATGTCAAAAATCAAGGCTTACCAAACGAACATGAATCTCACATTTGCACCAAATACAGATCAAGAAGAAAAAAATCAAGCACATAGAAAACATTTATCGAGTAGAAAACTCAATGCATTGATTCGTTCATGAATAACACAATCCAATAACAACACATTATATAGGCACCGACTACTTGCCAGCCGTTTCGGAAAAGAAAAAAAAAAGGCACAACAAGGTTGAAAAATGTCACATAACAGAAACTAGAAACACAAAAAAAGCGAAACCCTAACCGGACGAACCAGGGCGAATTTGGGGGAAAAGAAACTCAATCCTCACGGCTCTTCATCCTCTCGATCCTCTGATTCAACTGATCGATCTTGACGAGCAGAGCGGTGACGGAATAGAGAATCCAGTAGAAGACAAGAGCGGAGGCGATGAGGAGGGCGTTACGCTGGCTCTTCATGATGGATTTCTGGTACCTGAGAAATTCCGTCGGCGAGCAATTATCGGACTCGCAACTCGGCCGATTCTCGTACTTCCAATAGATGTCCATTAACAGGAAGAGGCAGAAGGGAACGATGGAGAGGAAGGGCTTGAGGAGGTTGCGAGTGACGGCGATCAGGCCCTTCCGGAGGCCGCCAAGGCCAGGGACGGTGAGGAGGAGGACCATGATTGCCTCTGCGCCGGCGGCGTAGCCTAGCATCACCCACTCTAACGCCATTGATGGAGATCGGGGGAGCTCTGTGGTTGCGGAAAACCTAGATCTGGGAGGAGCGGAGAGAGATGGGGTTAATTTGAGGTTGTTGAATTTGGGGATTCTTTTCTTTGGAGGGAAATGTAGAGATTAATAAGGCAAAGGACCACGAATGCTGACTCGCCACGTGGCATCTCTTTCGGTCTTCACAAACTTCTTTGTTAAGGCAAGGAGGACCAAGAATGCTGCCAAACACTCCCTAATCAATATTACGCGGTGACCACGTCTCCACGAATTTTCCAAAAATCAATGTTGATTAGGGTCATTTGGAATAAACTCGGGTAGCTTCGTCCCGCTAATTACGATTGGTAAAGCCAAATCGATCTCTCACAAGACTTCTTGACTGAGATAAGGGACGGAGGTAGAAAAAAATAAATAGGTGGACAGTGAGTATAGAGAATCGAACCTTGGTTTATAATTTTGTTGCATTATGCTTATACTGGCTTATGCTTGTACAATCTGTGCTATCAGTTACTCCCTCCGTCCCATAATGTTTGTCCACTTTCCTTTTCCGTCGTCCCAAAATGTTTGTCCACTTTCCTTTTATATCAATAACTTTTTCCAATCTTACCCTTATTCAATCTCTACATTTACCCCCATTATCCAACTTTTCCACCTACTTTATCTCTTTTCAACTTTTATCCCCTATAAATTTCCAAAAGTACCCCTATTCAATCATATCTTTTACCCACTTGATTCTACTTTTTCACTTTCAAATACCACTTTACACCTCTCATTAAAAACCGCAAAAACCGTCCTTTTGGACAAACATTATGGGACGGAGGGAGTACATTATACTTAGACTTTACTACTCCCTCCGTCCCATTGAGTTTGTCTCATAGGACAAATTTTGCGGTTATTAAGGAAGTGATAAAGTAGGTATTGGGATATGGGAAAGTGGGTAAAAGTTGAAATTGAATAGGGGTAGTTTTGTAATTTTATATGTGTAAAAAGTTGAAAAGGGATAAAGTAAAAGGAAAAGTTGTATTTTGGGGGTAAAAAGTAAGTTTGAATAAGGGTAATATTGTAAGAAATTGTTGATATAAAAGGAAAAAGGACAAACTTAAGGGGACGCCTAAAATGGAAACGAGACAAACTCAATAGGACGGAGGGAGTAATATATATATTCTACTCCCTCCGTCCCTAAAAGATCGTCCAAAAGGACGGTTTTTGCGGTTATTAAGAAAATGTGTAAAGTATGTGAAAAGTTGATGGGAAAGAGTGAAAAAGTGATAAAGTTGATGGGAATATTGGGTATGAGGTAATATATGAGATTAGATAGGGGTAGTTGTGTATTTTTATAGTGAAAAAGTGATAAAGTTGGTGAGAAAGTTGGATAATGGAGTAATATAAGAAATTGAATGAGGGTAATATTGGAAGAAAAGTATGATATAAAAGGAAAGATTCTAAAGATGGACAAACAAAAGGGGACGCTCGAAAAGGAATACTGGACAAACATTTAGGGACGGAGGGAGTACTTTTTTGGGGTGACCCAGCCCAACCCAAGATCAGTGCTTAATGAGATAAGAAAAAACTCTCACTTGCTAACACAATGAAGTTGGTATATGCATGCACCTATACCTATAGCAATTCGAATCTTATAGAAGAATCAGAGCCCAACCTCCTCGAACCACCTATATGTTTTTGAGTCTATAACAAACACACCCCAAAAGATATTAAGAAAAAAAATACGCACTGATAGAAACTATTTTATCTGCGACCGACCATCTGAAGTCGTTATAAACAGGAAGGAGGTCTCGATTTATAAAGGTGGGGATGAAGGTGAAGAATTTGATACCGCTCCCGATTAGCTGAATTTCCGAATCCAAAAAACCTCCAATTGGCTGATAATCTTCCCTCCTCACTCTCTCGTTGATTTCCCAATTCGTCGAATCGAAACTCTAGGGCAAACCGGTTCCTCGATTGCATCGGTCAACTACAGTTTGTTGGAGAATTTCGTCTGTTCATCGAGCTTCCAATCATGGCGGATATGAAGGACAAGATGAAGGATTTCATGAAGAAGGTCAACAATCCCTTCGCCTCCTCCTCCTCTGGCAAATTCAAAGGCCAAGGTAGGACGCTCGGCTCCTCTTCATCTGGACCAGCTAATCCGAATCCGATCCATTCTCGCCCCTCCTACCTCGTCAATTCGAGACCAAACCCTAATCCTTCGTCGGCTCCCTCGCCCAATTCGAAACCCTCGTCTCAGAAAATCCCACAGCCAGAACCCCCAATAATAAGAAAGGTGGAAGAGAAGAAGGTCTCTTCTTCTTCGGATCCGAATCCGAATCGCACGCCCTCAAATGGGTTCGACCCGTTTGATGCTCTAATCACCACAGGGAAGAGGAATAAGCACGGGTTTTCGCTTAATGTGTTTGAATGCCCGGTCTGTAATCGGGCATTTGGGTCCGAGGAGGAAGTGTCCGAACACATTGAATCTTGTGTGACTGATTCGAGTGCTAGTGATGCTAATGGTGGTGTATCTGGCTCAGAAATTGGGGTAAAAGATCAACCTGATTGTGCAAGTGAATTGGAAGTTCGTGTTAGTGCTTATGTTTCAGGTAGGCCGCCGGTTGGATCGGTTGATGTGTTGAGTAGGCTGTTAAATAATATCGTTAAGGACCCGGAAAATGCCAAGTTTCGTAGGGTTCGGATGAGCAACCCGAAGATCAGGGAAGCTGTGGGTGAAGTGGCTGGATGTGTTGAATTAATCGAGTGTGTTGGATTTAAGCTTGTTGAGGAGGAAGGTGAGATGTGGGCGGTTATGGGTGTTCCTTCTGAAGAGGAAATTAGAATGATAAAGAAGGCAATCACAGTGATTGAACCGCGGAAGGTAGAAGATACTCCAGCTGCAGGTTCTGCCTTTACTAAGGCGGTCGAGGAGGAGAAGCCGCAAACTGTAAAGCAAGAATCGGATGCTGAGAAGAAACCCATTGATCGACAGGTATAATGATACAACTTGTAGTGTAATTGCTTTTCCACTCTTGCTGTTGCATCATTATTCAAATGATGCAACTTGTGGTTTGATTTTGTACAGCCAACTTGTTGCAAGAACACATTTTCTGTTTTTAATGCTTGTTGTTACTTGTGGATAGCTATAGTGTTTTACATTCCAAATAGAAGAAAAGGGGAACTATAATTTAGAATCTTAGACTTAGACCTGCATTCAAATTAATTGGTTTGCTGAAGTTTCTGTCCCAGTGTGGCTTTGTAATTTATATCTTTCATGATTGGCATCAATTGCACATTTGCAGATGTTAATGTTGTCATCCACATATTAGATATATCAACAGTTTCTTTATTCACAAGCGCCCTTGCATAACTCACGTCTCCTATGCATAACTAATTTCCTTTTCCATGTTCTTCTGTATTGAAATAACATTATCCTGTGACGTATTGCAGACCCGGGTATTCTTTTCTGTCTCTGAAAGTGTCGCTGCCAGAATTGAACTACCAGATTCCTTCTACAGGCTTTCAGTTGATGAGGTGAAAAGAGAAGCTGACCTTAGGAGAAAAAAGATTGCTGAATCTCAGTTGTTAATTCCCAAATCTTACAAGGAAAAGCAGGCTAAAGCTGCCAGGAGTAAATACACAAAATCCATCATCAGGATCCAGTTTCCTGATGGTGTTGTACTTCAAGGAGTTTTTGCTCCTAGAGAACCAACTAGTGCTCTATATGAGGTTAGCCTCTTTTACTAGTACTTTATATATTTAGTACGCTATTTTGATTAACATTGGCTATCACTTTTCCCCATACTAGCTAGAGATATCTGTTCATATGTTCCATTTATTATTTTTCTGCCAAATACATGTTACCATATCATATGGGGCTTGGGCTGATATATTTGTAGTAAGGCCTTATATGTAGTAAATTTTGCTCTGATCTGTATCAAATTTATAGTTTTCATTTCAAACTTAAGTGTTGGAGCACTTTAGTTGCCAATGAATTAGTGCCCGTGTTTCTACTTGCTACCGTATTACTTGGAGATTAGAGGACTAAACGTGATCATAGAAGGTTGGATATAAGATGCTTTCTATTGTCATACAAAACACACATGTTTGGATGACATCGAAATATTCATCTTTCCATATTTTTTGTCCTGCATCATGTTTCATTTTACCATGTCAACAATCAGATACTTGGGTCTATTTGAATTCGCCAAATAGCTGATATAATGAATATGGTGCAATATTTCAGAGAATACAAAGTAATCTTTTGCTCTCCTTTTCTTTTTTGCCCTTTAGTATGTGAGCTCATCATTGAAACAGCAAGGACTGGAATTTGAGCTGGTGCATCCTATACCCATCAAACGGCGGGTAATCCCATGCTTTCCTGCGACAGGCGAGAAAGCCTCAACACTCGACGGCGAGGATCTGGTTCCTTCTGCTCTTATTAAATTCAGGCCTATTGAAACGGATTCAATGGTTTTCACAGGCCTCCGAAATGAACTCCTTGAGATCAGTGAACCCCTTGAATCCAGCAGATGATATATCTTGTTTTGAACTTGTCAATGAGCAATATTGTTTTGGATTTGTAACAGATTGTAATACATGTGGAGCAGAAAAGAATTGTAATTTGTTATAACATGTAAATGCTATATGCTTTGGGAGAGCTGAACTCCATGATCAGATTTGTAGAACCATTCATATAACATGATTGTGATTGTTGGGACAATCCAGGTTTGACCTATGTATGTTGAATATCTATACTCCTAAGTTTATCATGAGCGGAAGAAACAAAACATAAAAAATCAGAAATTTCAAACGTGCTCAACTGGGCGAGTAACTCTGCAGAAGATGAGAAAAGATCAATCATACAAGAAGATTTTCATCAGCTTATGATATACAACGATGGAAAGTATAATCACAGTAATAGCTTACAAGCCTATGACTTGTGTTCTCAACAAACATAATAGTTAATCACTTAATCTGAACAAACATATACGCAGGTACAATAATGCTAGAGCTTCTTAAACATCACTTGACAACGGGGATTGAGATCAACCCGACGTGATGCAAAAACTTACAAGGGCTTCAAAATCTGAATTTGAATCAGAGACCATGAATCCAGATTCACCTATTTTCTTAAGGATATAACATAGCCAATAATCATGCATGAAAAATATATTACATATACTTGCATCAGATAATCTGGGCAGACACAAAAACCACCCTTAGCTCCTCCTAGCAGCAGCTGAAGCCATAGCAGAGCCCACGTTGTCGTTTGCTGGGATGCCGCCATCTGGCTGTTTTTTCTCACAAGTGTATGGCCCACTGCTCATCACCCTACAATGCAAAATCAAAACTCAACAAAATTTCCTTCCATATATCATTGGATTTCTTTTACAGCTAATGTGTGCATAACCTACCTCTCCTTTCGCTTCTCAAGGAAACGAGCCAGGGACGCTTTGCGAAACTGTGGAACAGCTGCATTATTTAAAGTCATCATTAATGCCATGTTGATGCATGAAAGCTTAGCTAGTTCTTGGCTCCTGAGTTAGAAATAAAGAACACAAAAAAATAGTCCTAGGCTATTCCACAAACTCTTACCAGACGGTGTGACAGTGGACATGGAAACAGGTCTTCTGGAGGGAGCTACGCTCTGATTTTGAGGTTTGATAGCAGGATTAGGAGAGGAAAGCTCCTTGGTTTTGGCCATTGCCTTTTTGTCTTTGCCATCAGCCACATTCGAGGGAACTTTTGTAATCGGTGACTGCACTTGAGGACTTAAAGGGTTCTTGTTAGAACCAATAAAGGAACCATTTCCAGCCAATAGCATTATAGCCTGAGCCTGGAGAAATATCCATAAAATTAGGGAAGTCATATGAACAATAGGACACATGAAGGGTAACTAAATGCAATTATCCAAGTTTCAAAGTACTTGTGTTGTTACTTTACACAAGCAGATCCAGTTCACTATAGTATCATGTTGTTTTGAGAAACTTACCCTATAGCATATATGATTTGCATGAAATAAACATGTTGTTAAGGAATGAAAAGTGGTATGCAGAAAGGAAGATCCAAAGACTAATACCTTCTCAGGAGATATTCCCTCGTATACGCTAACAGTGCCACCATAAAAGATGGTCATTTGCTGAGTAGAAGCTGAAGAGTTTGGAGTGTTCCTATATTAGTAGATCAGATATTATAATACCTGCTTTTTCATGTATCTAGTTGATTAAGAGCTCAAGATACTTTATTGAAAATTTAACTTGAAGGAGATAAGTTTCAGCAGCAATATAATTTAGTACCATGGCTGAGCAAACCCAACAACTTGCCCAGTGGGAGGCGAAAATGCCTTAGGAACATCAGCTATGCTCTCGCCAAAGCCTGCAGAATTGGGCTTCACGACGGAATTGTTCAGAGAAAGCGAAAAATTCTGCTAGGATACAAACAACTTCAAAATCAGGGTAAGGTTTTAGAGACTAGATATTATTATGTTGCACAAGACAAGATGTCCTTCACAGATATTTCCACCTTATCTAAGGAAAGTCATAAGACAATAACATTAAGTGGACAGGAAAATGCAAATTATGCTTTAAAGTTCAAACTGCTACCATTCTTCATAAACATTTGGTTTGAAATCTAATGGTATGGATCAAGCAAGACAAGAAGATGATCAGTTCCAAAATTCATTGGTTCAGTTACCATTTTATTCGTCCCATCATCTTGACCTGCTCCGGCCCGAAATGGCGCAAAATGAGGAAAGGAAGAAAACTTCTTCATGAAGGGCCACTGATTTTCTGTAAAGAGGAAAGCAAGGTAAAGAGGCAATTAGAGCCATATAAAGCTATGAACTGTGTTTTTCCTTCTCGTATCACCTAAATATACATAATAAGTAGACAGTCAACAAGTATGAAATACCATTATTTCTTGTAAAACATATGGAAAGACAAAAAAGGCAGGTAGAAAAGGAAAATCTAGGCCTTTGAGGACATCTTGTTGATGAGCTTAAGTTGTAAGAATTGAGAAATTGAATAGCAGAGTTTTAATTTAATCAAAGAGGGTGATTTCAGAAATGCTGATTTATGTGACCCCTTTGCTTTCCAGTTTGTACATGCTAAGAAGGGGATTTCATACTCAAGCAGAAAATCTGAGTCCATGTAATTCTTCAAATTAGCACCCTAGCCTTAATCCTGATTTCTACTCAACAGTTACTCCGATCTACTTAATTGAGTGATTTCATCAGTACCTAAGAGCAGCTGAATTGTAACATGTCCACAATCTAAAAATCCCAAAATTGATCTTAAATTTGGCTAAGAAAATACCCATGTGAAGAAAATTTATGTAGCAGAACAGCAAATTGAAGAACTAGCTTGCCCAAAAGTGAAAATTAGGGTCTGATAAACACTTAATCACAATCAATCTAATGAAAATCACTACAAAAAAAGGCAAAATTTTGGAAGGGAAAATAGAAGAAGAAGAACCTTCATCTGAATTCTCTCGTTTGACAGAAGCAGCTAACGGCTCCATTGAGTTCAAACCCATAAAATCTCTCTCCATCTCAGCTTGAAATTCTCCCTTCTCAACAACAATTAATCCAAACTTAGAAGGTAACTAACAACTTGTTTTCCCGGGAAAATAAAAGATCGACTTGAGAAACCAGAAGGAGATACAAAGAGCTGAAACTTGAAAGCGATCAGAAATGAAAAAATATATTGTATAAATAGCGCTAGGGAATTGGAAAAAAAAAAAAAGGGAAATTCCGGATTGTGCCCCTGAATTTTGGGCTTTTCCGGATGGTGCCCAAAAAAAAGTTATTCCGCCATATATCTCTGAGGTTTCGAAAAATTCCGCACCGTGCCCAAACTTCCTAAAATTAACATTTTTTCAATCCTTCCATCAGCCCAATATTAAAACAAAAAGAAAGTTAAATTTTAAAAGGTAAAAAGAGAAGGGAAAGCGAAGGAGGGCAACGTCGAACGGGTTTTGGGGTTCCGGTCTCCCACAAACACGAGAAGGAGGGCAACAGCGAACAAAGGGCGGGTTGCGGGCGACGAACAGTTCGGGAAGGAGGCGACTCGGGAGGAAGGTGGGCGGAGGCCTGCTTGAGGGGTTTGGGGTTCTAGTCTCCTTGCTCGCTTGCTCGAGGGGTGGTGGTTGTGCCTTACTCTGTCGAAGCTTACTCTGTCGAAGCTGCTCGAGGTGGGCGGAGGCCTACTCGAGGGGTTTAGGAGTGTTTCCGTAGCAATTCCACTAGCAACACATTGTTAATTAATTAGGAGCTATTTGATTTAGTATCTTGTTAATCTTAACCTGTATCTCCTTGATTTGCTTCAATTTTTGTATTTAGTGTGAAATGTTTGAATATATACTTCAATGTTTGATTGAGCTTGAATCTTGAGAAAATGATGACCAAATGAATGCTGAGAAACTAAGCTGGTTTTTGTTTGACAGTTTAGTCAAATTATGAGATCTTTACATGTTTCCTCTCTGTTATTCATGGGTTCATTTCGCACTGCATTCTCTCCATGGCGAAACCAGCTTTGGCCATTAATTTTCTCCATGCCTCCAGGAAAGAAGATTCTCTTCAGATAGAGCCACTGAAAAAAGTCCTTTTCAGATCACAAATGTCTAATATCTCAGTTTACTAAGGCATTATCTACAATACTTACATGTAGGACTGGTGCTAACGGCAACAGAAACAGACACAAGCAACACCATTCCAAATTTCCAACAAATAAGCTGACAGAATTGTTTTTGAGTTTATCAGATATATTCACATTTTTCGCATACTTGGCCCTCCACTTTACTTGAGGAAATCCATTGAGATACAAGAATTGAGGTTTCCACGCTGATCGAATAAATGAAGGTCTTGTAAAAATGTACATCTGAAATACCAATTAGGTTACAATCTAATATCATCCTCTTGCTTGATGAGTGTTTCCATGTTGGAGCTCCAAAGCTGGGGTTTCTCAATGGAAATACTTTCCAAGATGCAACAAATGTCTCCTTGTACAGTTGTACATGTAAACTACAGATGTACGAGACTGCACAAAATTGCATCCAAAATTATGATCAGCAAATGTTCTACCTAAAAAATGTCACCTTTTACAAGTGATTCCTCGGTGTTTTACCTAACCAACCGATTTCAACAGCTCTCCAGCACTTGCCAATGAGATGATAACCTATACACAAGCATCCACGGCTTCATTTACTGTCATGAAGAAATTACAATGGGAAACCCATTTCTTGTCTCAAACCTGAGCGTCTGAAACTCCTCACGCCTTTGCAAAGGAGTCCGTCCTCTCCATCTCTCAAACATCATCATCATCTCTTTTTACTTTTAAAATTGTGTATGCACACCAACACCAACACCTTCAGAGTTGAGATAGATTAATCCACAACCGTCCAAGTCAAATCGTTCTCAAAGATCCAATGGCACACCTCAATCCTCCCGGGACCCAACCCGAGAGCAAGAAACGCCCCATGGGTCGAGCTCCACGCCGACGTGTCCAGGTGACAGATGCCCACCCCTCTGTTGATCCTGGCCTTCGTCTCCGGAACAAGAATCTCCGCTTCGTAGACCCGGACCTTGGGGACCGAGTAGCAGTAATACAGTAGGTACGGGTACAGGCTCTGGTGGCACGACACCGACTGCATCACCCTAACACCGTTGATTCCCCGGACCCGTCCGATCATGACATCCCCCTTCGACCCCATGGTACTCTCCGTGGTCCGCAGCTCCACCGAATTCCCCAACACCGACGAGGTGAAATCGATCATGTCCTCCGCCGAACCAACGCAGCGTTTCGTCTCACCCGCGCTCGGCGCCCTCTCGCCCTCGCAGCCCGCCGCCGGCACCCCCCTCTTCGCTCTTGCCCTCCTTCGCTTTCCCTTCTCTTCTTACCTTTTACAGTAACATTTAATTTTCTTTTTGTTTTAATAAGGGGCTGACGGAAGGATTGAAAAAATGTTAATTTTGGGAAGTTTGGGCACGGTGCGGAATTTTTCGAAACCTCAGGGGTATATGGCGGAATAACTTTTTTTTTGGGCACCATCCGGAAAAGCCCAAAACTCAGGGGTATCATCCGGAATTTCCAAAAAAAAAAGAAAAAAGAAGAAGAAGCATTGAGCTACTATTATTATTACTTTTTTATTATTATTATGACTACTGATTCTATTTCTATGATACAAATTTAACTATATATCTGTGTCAAGTCAATTACACTATGTTATGTTTGGTCAGAATATGGAATCTGTCTAATATCTATAAAACCTACACCATTTAGCTGGATACTTTATGTTTCAATTTTTATAAGTAATACTCCGTACTGTATAAGAAGATAAAAGAGGCTGATGTATTAAAGTTGTAGACCACTTGGCAGTTAGGTTAATAATTCCAGGCTAAGATGAATTACTCTATATGCAATTTGTGATTATAAATCATTTTCAATGACAAATAACAAACGTAGAACTATAGCTACTTATTGGTAGAAACCAATACCACAAATTATGAACGAGCTATAGATATTATTATTGGAGTATCTCTCAAGTCTCTAACTTTTTTGTGTTTGGAAACCAAACACGGCCTTAAGGTTCTGCTACTTTACGCTTGCTCAGATTAGGTTTACGCCTGATCAGATCCTGGCCGTTCAATAAAAATATCCAATATTTATTTATTAAAAAAAAAAGATTAAAGGGAAAAATCAAGATGACCGGAGAATGGCTAGTCAGGTTAGAGAGGGGAAGCACGTGGGTATGAGACCAATTTTCCTACATTCTTCAAAGGAAAATCTGAATTGAAATCTGAGCCACCATTTAGTGGATCCCACCGACCACACATCCCTGTTGCAGGTTGCGACACGTGTCACGTCTCCCTCTTTTTTCTCGTTTTGCTTGTGACCAACTTGGACGTTCATCATCCCATACCCTTACTTCAAACAATTTATGTCATGTCAATATGTCATTGCTACAAGTTGTGAGTTGTGATCGTTTGGTGGAAAAATGATTTCTTTTGAAGTAAATTATACGGAAATTTTCTAAATAATGTGGTTAGTCGGTTAGATGTGTTGGAATTGTGGTGTCTCGGATTGTCAAATTGGAGCTCGAGCAAACAAGAGCGTGGAATTGGGCAATCTAATTAGGGGCATTTCTTCTCAGCATTTGGGTGTTTGTTTGGTTCCGGTTCAAGCCGTTTATTTTGCTTCTGAGTTAGAATTAATTGGGCTGGTTTGTCTGCCAGTTGTCCCTATATATTAGTTAGCCTTTCCTCCTTCTTATGTGTGTGAGAGAACGTCTTGTTCCTTTCTCTGACTTCTGAGTTCTCTTTGTAAACGTTTTCCATTATGAAATCAAGGGTTTGAATCTCAGTTGAGATCTTCAAATTCCTTTTTGTTATCAAGCGTGTTTCTTGCTCTCTTCCTTGTGTTGTTGTGCAAATTTTGTTTATTTGTTTCACGAAATTCTTCATGGTATCAGAGCAATAGAGGGTTTCGTGAATTCAGATCGGTTTTCCTGCCCTCGTTTTGGATCAATCGTTGCTTGGACCACCTCTTGAACTAGCAGTTGCGATGTCGAAAGAGGAAGGAGATGTTGATGAGGAAAACCAAGAGATCGGAGAGAAGAATCAAGCCATGGCAGATTCACTTCATCTAGCAAATTCGGATCATCCCGGAATGATTTTGACTACCACTCAGTTCGATGGGTCAAACTTCCTCAATTGGAGCCGACAGATCGAGCGGGCGCTGATGGCGAAGCTCAAACTGGGGTTTATTGATGGTACAGAAGTTCAGCGTGACACGAAAGCATCTGATTATGGTCGATGGAGGAGGTGTGACTCCATGGTCGCTTGTTGGGTGCTGAACTCCATGAAACCAGATCTGTCAGGTACTTTTATCTACGCTGGTTCAGCTAGGTCTCTTTGGCTTGAAATTTGTGAACGTTATCATCAGAGCAATGGGCCGATGATTTACTCACTCCAACAAGAATTGGCTCAGTTGAGTCAAGGGAGTATGGATGTGACTACCTTCTATGTTCAGATTAAGAGAATTTGGGATCAAATTGACAATCTCGTCGGTATGCCTGTGTGTAACTGCGGTGTTTTTGTTGAGTGTAAATGTCGAGTTCTGGCTAAGATTGTAGAAATGGACAATTTGACTAAGCTGATGCAATTTCTGTTGAAATTGAATGGTGAGTATGATTCTGCTAAGAGTCAGATTTTGACAATGGAGCCTCTTCCTAACATTGGCAAGGCATTTAAGATGGTTTTGCAAGTGGAAGGCTCTAAGAAAGCAGCTATTGCTGCTCAGGTGGACCATTCAGCATTTCTGGCTAATCAAAGTAGTGGTTCTAGACAGAATGCAAGAGATGGAAATAGTGGTAAGTCTGGAAACAGTGGAAATGACCGGAGTGAGCTTAAGAGGGGTAAGAATTATGAAGAAAGGTATTGCACTCATTGCAAGGAGAAGGGGCATACTAGAGACTATTGTTTTGAGATTGTTGGCTTCCCAGATTGGTTTAAAGGGAAAAAGGCAAAAAGAGGACAGAAGTTTGTTGGGAATGTTGAGAATGATAATGGTTCAGTGGGTGAAACTCCTCTAGAAGGGGCAGGAAGTTACGATAGCAAAGGAGGTATGGATCACTCGCAAATTGCTCAAGCTGTGACAAGTTTGTCAAATGCTTGTCAGGAAGTTATGAAGGCTTTTCGCACAGAGAAGGCAATGAATGTGGTGGCCAAGACAGGAAAGGCCAATTACCATTTCTCAGGTATTAATGTATCTGTTTTGAGTGCAACACGACATAATAAAGATGATTGGATTGTAGATAGTGGTGCATCTGACCACATGACTTCCTATTATGAGATTTTATTGCATCCTCACTCAGTAGATTATCCTATACATATTGTTATGCCAGATGGATCTTCTAAATCAGTTGAGATTGTTGGTGATGTTCAATTAAGTGAGGATCTTGTGCTGAAAGATGTTTTATATGTTCCTGCTTTTAAGTATAATTTGATGTCAGTAAGTAAGCTGGTTAACAGTGGACAGTTAAGCGCCCATTTTCATAAAGAATATTGCTTATTACAGGACCTTTTGAGTAAGCAATATGTTGGAATTGGGCGTGGAGCTGGAGGTATCTACAAGATTCATTCAGGAAAAGGAAGCAAGGATAAAGCAGCTGGAAGTTTTTCTAATTCAGTTTGTTTTACAAGTTTTGATAACAAGGATTTTGGTCTTTTACATAAAAGACTGGGGCATGTCTCAGTCTCTAAGTTGATACATTTGGTGAAATGTAAAGACAAGTTGAATGATGGTTTTCATTGTGAAACATGTTCCATTGCCAAGTTTCATAGGCAGCCTTGTCCTCCCAGTTTGCATTATGCAGATCGTGTTTTTGAGCTTTTGCACTTGGATGTTTGGGGACCCTATAAAGTTCCTTCTCTTAATGGTGCTTTATACTTCCTGACAATAGTTGATGATCATAGTAGGGCAACTTGGACTTTCTTGTTGGTTGACAAAAGTCAAGTTTGTTCAGTGCTTACAGATTTTATACAGTATGTGAAAACGCAGTTTGAGGTCACACCTAAAGTCTTCCGCTCAGATAATGGATCAGAATTTGTGAATCATGGCTGCCAGAGATTGTTTGCTGATAATGGGATTGTTCATCAAAAGGCAATGGTATACAGGCCTCAGCAGAATGGGATTGCAGAACGTAAACACAGACATCTGTTGGATACTGCCAGGGCCTTGAAGCTCCAATCAGGGTTGCCTCAAAAGTTTTGGGGTGAGTGTGTTCTGAAGGCAACGTATCTTATCAACAAGATGCCATCCTCCATTCTCAATTGGAAGTCTCCATTTGAGGTATTGTTTTGTAAACAACCAAATTATGATAATCTTCGAGTTTTTGGCTGTTTGTGTTTTGCTTTTGTTGCTCCTAAACCTAGTGACAAGTTTGCACCAAGGGGGAGAAAGTGTGTTTTTATTGGATATTCTTCAGGTCAGAAAGGATACAAGTTGTTTGATTTGGAAAGCCAGAGTGTTTTCATGAGTAAGGATGTGGAATTTCAAGAATCTGTTTTTCCCTTCTTAAATAGCACAACAAATGATTCAGAAATTCCTCCTCCAAGTTCAAATAATGCATCATTTCCTATAGTTGATGATGATCTTGAGCCGGTTGGCATCACATCCTCTATGGAACATGGTGCTCCAGCAGAAGCTGTTGAACCAATTTTGCCAAATCCCTCTCAGGTTTTTGAGTTGGATAACGTGTCACCAACAATTGTCCCTTCACCAGTACCAGTTGAGCCAGTTGGTAGAAGATCTACAAGACTGAGAAGTGCACCAGTTTGGCAGCAAGATTATGTGGTTAACAGTGTTCATCAAGAGTATTTTGCATCGCTTGCAAATGTCATGTCTGTCAGAGAGCCACACAGTTTTCATGAGGCAGTGCAAGATGAGAAATGGCAAGTGGCCATGGATCAAGAACTGCGTGCTTTAAAACAAAATGGTACTTGGGTTTTGACAGAGTTGCCACCAGGGAAACAATCCATTAAATCTAAATGGGTTTATAAAGTAAAATTCAAGCCTAGTGGAGAGATTGAAAGGTACAAAGCTAGGTTGGTGGTGAAGGGATTTAGTCAGAAGTTAGGAAAAGATTATAAGCATACCTTTTCCCCCCGTTGCTAAGCTACCCACTGTTAGGATTGTGATTGCAGTTGCAACCACAAATCAATGGGATTTACATCAGTTGGATGTAAATAATGCTTTTTTACATGGTCATCTTGATGAAGATATTTACATGGAATTGCCAGAAGGTTATGACAAGGGTTCTCCAGGGCAGGTTTGCAAGTTAAAGAGATCCTTGTATGGCTTAAAACAAGCTTCAAGGCAGTGGAACCTTGAGTTCACCAATTTCATGTTAGAGTTGGGTTACACTCAGTCTAAATCAGATTATTCCTTGTTTACTTGTGCACAAGGATCAGATTTTACAGCCTTACTTGTCTATGTGGATGACGTTCTTCTGACAGGAAATTGTTCTGCAGAGATTGAGCGAGTGAAGGCTGCTTTGCACTCCAAATTCACTATCAAGGATTTGGGGTTAGCTCGATATTTCCTAGGAATGGAGTTGTTCAGAACTGAAAATGGAGTGTATTTGAACCAGAGAAAATATATTAAGGACATCCTATCTGATTGCAACATGTTGGACTCCAAACCAGTTAAGTCTCCTTTACCTACTGGTTTGCAGCTTAGTATGGGAAATGGAGAACTCATGGATGATCCAGAAAAATACAGAAGAGTAGTGGGGCGTTTGTTGTACTTATCTCTCACTCGTCCTGATCTCTCTTATTCCGTTCAGCACCTGAGCCAGTTTGTATCTCAACCAAGAATTCCACATTGGAATGCAGCGTTACATGTGTTGAGATATTTGAATGGAACGCCTCTGTTAGGGCTATTTTATCCAGTGCAAGATTCTTTGAAGGTAGCAGCGTTTACTGATGCAGATTGGGGGTCGTGTTTGACCACAAGGAAATCATTGAGTGGTTATGCTGTGTTTCTTGGTCATTCATTGGTTTCGTGGAAGACTAAAAAGCAAACGACTGTGTCAAGATCCTCCGCTGAAGCAGAACACCGAAGTATGGCGGTTACTACTGGCGAATTAGTTTGGATCGGTTATTTACTCAATGATCTCCATGTTCCTCTTGAATTGCCAGTGACCTTGTTCTGTGATAACCGCGCTGCTCAGTATCTGGCAACAAATCCATGTTTTCACGAGCGAACCAAACATATTGAGCTTGATTGTCACTTCACTCGTGAACGCATTCGAAAGGGTTTTCTTCGGACTGCTTTTGTGCCGTCCAATCTGCAGATTGCGGATATTATGACTAAAGCTTTGAACCAGTATCAACATGAGCACTTATCTTCTAAGTTGGGTCTCGAACTAGCTCCAACTTGAGGGGGGGATGTTGGAATTGTGGTGTCTCGGATTGTCAAATTGGAGCTCGAGCAAACAAGAGCGTGGAATTGGGCAATCTAATTAGGGGCATTTCTTCTCAGCATTTGGGTGTTTGTTTGGTTCCGGTTCAAACCGTTTATTTTGCTTCTGAGTTAGAATTAATTGGGCTGGTTTGTCTGCCAGTTGTCCCTATATATTAGTTAGCCTTTCCTCCTTCTTATGTGTGTGAGAGAACGTCTTGTTCCTTTCTCTAACTTCTGAGTTCTCTTTGTAAACGTTTTCCATTATGAAATCAAGGGTTTGAATCTCAGTTGAGATCTTCAAATTCCTTTTTGTTATCAAGCGTGTTTCTTGCTCTCTTCCTTGTGTTGCTGTGCAAATTTTGTTTATTTGTTTCACGAAATTCTTCAAGATGATGCATTAGATTCCATTTTATATGTTGGAGTATTTGTCTACTGAGTCGGGTTGGATTGTATCGGGTATCGGTTTGATAGATATAATATAATTAACTTTGATAGAGTGAGAGATAGAAATTAAAAGTATGCAAATACAAAATACAAATACACATTAATAGGTGTAAGTTATGTTATAAATTTCTAATGATAAAATCCATCACATTTTTGTATCATTGTCTTCATAGACATGCAACTCAAGCTACTTGTAAATAACGTAGTGAATAGTTCTGATATGTATGTAGTGACCACTATAGACTATAGAGTATGTGTAACGTTAAAAGTATATATTATAAGAAACCAATCATGGATTATACTATTGCATACTAGTATTACTCAAAGACCGACATGGCTCTTGTCCATTACCAATATCCATTTTCGGAGACACATTAAAGTTTCCGATGAATTACTATGATGGATTTTATTAATTCCGTCAACACGTTTTTATCATTAATTGATTTTTTAAAGGCCCTTTTTTAATTCATTTTGGAAGTGGCAGACATAGAAATGATAATCAGACTCATCATATTTCAATTAAACAATCAATCAACTTGTACGAAAAAGATCTGTAGTGTAGATATGAAATTATCACATCAATCAAACATCTTTATCTTTACGAGTAATTGTCTATCTAAAGCCTAAAGGAGAAACAACAGTACGTTAAGTACAATTTCGAAGTATGTAACACAAGATTATGATTAAACTCAAGTAGGCCCAGCCCATATATAACTTATTGGGCCATTCAGCCCAAAATGTTTACACCCGAAAACATGACGCTAACCATAGCAAAAGCCAGACCACCGTATATGTTAAGCATAATCGTTAACATTGGAATGAGTTTGAGTACAAACTTCACATACAAATCCTGCTGCGTTTAAATCAGGATTTAGCTGCAAATACTCGTCACCATGTCGCCTGCAATAAGGTCTGTTACAGAAGCTACATTTTGGAAGCTGAAGCCAGCAATTCAGGCACAAGTTCTCTGCACAAAGTGTTTCCCCTTGCTCTAATTCATCCTCATTTTCAACGCAAACTCCACATTCTTCACACCTTGATATGCAGTTGTAGCATCCTCTGCACATGGATAGTTTACTCGTCTCACCTTTCGCCTTGCACGTGTCCCTCGGACAGTCGAAAACCATCCTCACCTACGAATCAGACATAGAAGAAATGATAGAAAGTGAGCAAGAAAGAATCAAGGTGAAGTTTTTTTAAAAGTATTGATGCAAGAATGATATATATACCTCATTGCATCTTGGGCAGATCTCAACGTCTATTGGGTTGTGGGCGTCGCCGAGGAGGTCCTTGCATCGGGAGGATTTCTTGTAGTGTTGGTAGAATTGAGGTGGCTGATTTGTTGTGGTTGAAACTTGAATATAAGATTCGAGTGTGGCGATATGGTCCTTGTTGAAGTGGTAAATCCCGTTAATCTTTAGGCTTTTCAAGCGGTTGTTACTTTGATTTAGTATCCTGACTGATCTTACAATGCCTTCTGGGGTTAGGCCAGTGCAACCAGGAAGATAAAGCTGAAGAATAAATCATCATCATCATCTAACATTAATCAAGATTGGAAGGTTTTGTATCTTAGTAATTATATGGTTGATGTTGCCAATAGCAAAGTTTGCAACTTAAGGATTATTCACTATGTAATTATAAATACTATATTGAAGATACATGGAAGGAGTTAGGTAAGCTAGTTAATTCTGCATCAATCAAACAAGGCCTAAGAAAACTCTAAGCTAATAATAACCAACCATATTCTATCCACAAACACAAGATCAATTGAGAAAGATGCAACTAAAATGCAACACTTAACATTAGCAAACCTTTTCCAGCAGAGGATTATTCCCCACAAGCCTAAGAAGCCCATCATCTGTGAGTTTGTCACAGTTGACCAACCCTAATCTTCTCAGCCTTCCATTAGCCATGGAAGCCATTTGCATCAGGGCGTCGTCTGAAATGCGTCGGTTCAGTGGCTTATCGATGATGATGTCGAGCCATAGCAGTGTGTCGTGGTTCACAATGTCTCTCAGTGCTCGAGAGACCCGGGTCATTACCAGGAGCTCATACAGAGGAAGGTAATTCAGTACAAAGTAAAGGGCCAGAGGGAATGAACCGGATTCCGACTCCATTATTGCTTGATCCTCTTACAGAACAAGTAATGGAAGTTGAAAGAATTTATGTGGAGAAAGAAGGCCTGGCTGATATGGTCACGTCTTACTTAATGCAAAGGCCAACAAGTTGATAAATATACTAGAAGTTGATATGAACTTAATGCAAAGGCCGACAAGTTGGATTTTTGTTTTGTCATATACCTCATATCTTCCTATCCTTGTCTGTGAAGGAAAATGAACAGCCGTGTCTGATATAGCCACGTCTCTTACAAGTGATCAGATGTTAATTTGTGTATAAACTTCTTTTTCAAACCGTAAATACTCAATATCAAAGCATTTCAAACCATAATTACTTGGAGCAGTAAAGAAATTTTTTAGCAATTCAAACCATAATCACTCAAAAACAAAGCATACTTCTTATATAGATTAGCAGAATTAGCAACATAGGAATGCATCGCTAGAATTACATTTGAATTACGACGGTACAAGAAATCAGAATAAGAATCAACAACTTCTCCCTCTCCTCTTTCCAGGGTGGCAATTTGCGCACCACTTCTAATGCCCCTTTGAGGGCTTTCAACTCAAGCCCAACACTCAACCATGGGCCGAGAAGAAGCCCAGCAGGCCCACAAGAGGGGCGTTAATGTACGTAGTGGGCTCGGACTCTTGGAAATAGGGCCTAGAGTCCGGGAAGGCGTCGGTCACGTTGGGCCCGCCCACAACGGCACCAACGAGTTTATTCGGGTTCGGGTTCGGGCTTAGGAAATACCGTGAGCCCGCTTTGCACCCGATGCGGGCCGGGTGGGCCCGAATCGACGGTACCGAGCTGCCCCTGTGGTGGATTCTCTGCGGGTAGCGCGGCCCATATCCAACCATGTAAGACATCCTTAACGGATTGTCTCCAAGAATGTAATCCACCTGTCATTAATTATATTAAACAAGGGCTTAATCGTGATTAGGGTAGAGCAATCCAGCCCCACCACCACATGACAACAGAATGTATATCACTATATCATTATCCTGTGAATTATTATTGAACAGGAAAGTGAGATTTGAAGTACATCAATACATGACAGAAGGAATGACCCAGCGGTGGATAATGTAGATATAGGTGTGGGCTCTGTGTTGGTGTTCACATGATTAATTTGACAAATAAGGCAAATCAATCAACACATACATGTGACACAGAGGCCAACTGTTTACCCCTTTTGACTTCCATGAGTTTTATCTCTCTTTTAATCATTTATTTATATGATTGTATCCTTTGATTCACAAGCATACGGTGACACTCACATTCCACCTTCTATGTGACAACAAGAATCCGTGACCTCATTTCTGTACTGCACCTACGCCCCCCACAAAGAATCCAACTACAGAGAACAATTCCTGGCTGACACAGTTTTTATCAATTAATTAACCTTGTATTATTCAGACATCATATTTATTGGCTGTAATACACGCAGTAATGTTTTACTATGGGTGCAGCTAAACTCTGGCCAATTATTGCTCCATTGAACTTGGTAACTTAGGATACTGATCATCATAAACAGTTATACACTTGTACACAAGGCCAATATAACATGTTTATATTTGTAGTGTAGGAAGACCTTAGCAGAAGAACTATCCTAATTGTGCCAATTCTTAGACAGTGACAGAGTTGAGCTGCAAGATCTTTGGATTCTTTTGTTCTATGTGGTGATGATCTATGGTGATCTCTGGTCCCCAATTTGTACCCCAATTAAAATGCAGATAAAGATGCAGTGCATAACACATCACTTTTAAGTCTATACATGTGCATACAGTACAAAAAGATAACAATGTAGCGAAAAATGGAATGCGTTCAGACAATTAAGCAAGTGATATGTGTACCTGGCGCTTTGCCAGCTGTCTGAGGAGTGATGGCGAGGCAGAGACTTGGCCACATGGCACCACGTGATTGGAGTGGCTGAGATAGTTGGAGTAGGCCAAAAGTAAGAAGGATAGAGATGTTACATGCTGCATGTTACTCCCTCCTGCCTTGAAGATCAGCCCACCTTTTTCACATCCAAGCAAAAAATCATGCACACAGTATTAGGTCCATGCCATGCCCAACATTATAACTTCACTAAATCAAGCAGCCTTCTTCATGTATGCATACAAAATCCTTTAGTATGAATGAAAGTCAAGTGGTTGATGTTCCTACAAGATTGCTTTTAAAGCTTGAAATTATCAATATATTGTCATGTTGAAAAATCTTATGGGTAATTGTTCCAAATCATGAAGGAGTGGAATATATGTCACATTGCATGTGGCTGGTGCAGTCCATGCATCTGTATAGCAAACAAATAGATAGCATATTCTAGGTATGTAAATTTTGAGGGTTAGCTAACTAATTGATTCAATATGTTCTGTTTTGGGCAAGTGACAAATCAATAATTTGAATTATATTGATTACCGGGAGAATATTGAACTTGGGTTTGTGCCATTCCAGGTAACAAGGAGCATATGAATCCATCTGCATTCAGCTTGAAATTTCTCAGATCATTTTCCTTTCCCATCAACACTTCCTGCAATTACAGTCCAAATGAATACACAAATGAATACATTCATCATGTCTACCTTACACCATCTTTTCACAAAATTAAAAGAAGATGGTCCCTTAGATTTTACTACAGTTAGTATTAGAATAATGAAAAACAAGTAACATCAAATGACATGATGCATTAAAACTCGTCACATGCTACAATGACCAGTTATAGAAGCCGAATTTTGACAGAGCTGAAAAAAGTGAAAGGACTTTTAGAGGGAGTGAATATGAAAGATGACACCAAAAAACTATCCTTTTTCCTAGAGCTAGGTGCAAACAATGACCAGTTAGCTCACATGGAGGGTATATGGGCAACCACCTTTTTCCTGATCTCACATTTGTCTGTATAGTTCCCATCACAGTATTCAATACTAACCAGTAGTATTGTAGTAACTACACTACTACATTCTTAGCTCTTTGCACATACCACCAAAATAGAGCATACTCAATTGAATATGGTAGTTCAACTCCAATGTATAATGCACATAACATCAAAAAATGCACCCACTATAGCACATGATATATTTCCAAGATTCAATACTAGCAATTCTTATGAGAAGCCAGGGCTTTATGTATTATCTACATCAGTCAACAGCTGTCATTTTTTATCATGTCCAGAAGAAGTAATGACCATCTTCTCTCTATTTCTCCAATCTCTGTTACATATTGACTAAAAATCTGCCAAGGCCTGATGCCAGTATGCCACCACAAACAGGCCATCACTTTTGCAGACCCCGGGCCCTTCTTTTCAAAGAGAATGCCCCCACTATTTTCTTTTCAAAGAAAATCTGCCAAGGCTTGATGCCAGTATGCCACCATAAACTAAAAAATGGAAGCCAGAGAAGTATGGTTGAGTTATACCCATCACGTGATTGGCATCAAAAGGGACCCGCAAAACCCCCAAATGCTAAAAAACACTGGACAAGTCACACTGCACACTGAAGAGTCAATGCCTTTCATACCTACAACAGACTCTACTAATTTACTAACCTACTGCTTAATACTAGCTACTGATAGAAAACAGAATGGGATTGAAGAAAATGGTAATGGGCAACCAAGCCAACCAACAAAGCAGAGCTATTAAATGGTGTTCCCACGTCATTTACCTTGGAAATGAGGACATTAATCCCGGCATGTTTGTTATCCCATCCAAACTCATTAATGGTATCACTTGCTCTGAGCACCACCTCGTTCCTCACTATATACTCTCTGTAAACCCGCCTCCTCGTTGCCTTGTGCAACCACGCAGCCCCCCACAACAACTCATCCTTCATTGTACAATCCAAAATTAAACCGCAATTAAAAGATACTCCCTCCGTTTCAAAATACATGACCATTTGGACATTGCACATATATTAAGAAAAAAATGTTATTCCTATATTATTCCTATCAAATGTAGAGTTAATCATTTGTGTAGAGAAATATGAAAAAGTGTAATGATTACGATAAAGACAATTATTAGGGGTATAAATGGAAAGAGATGGGTAAAAAATGTGAAATGGACAAGTATTATGAAACAAGAAAAAGTGTCTAAATTATCATGTATTTTGAAACGGAGGGAGTAAAACACAAACACTAATAGCCAATAATCTTAAGTAATCCAACGGCCAACCAATGAGGGTCCAGGCTGTGATTGGTGGGGAGAATCGTACCTGATAACCATTCACGTCACAGTAGAAAGGGCACACTGCCCTGCGGAGGCTCGTGCTATACGCACCCCTGTACTTGTCTGCAAACTCGAACACCTAAAAAGGCGAAAAAATTAATTGCTGCTTGCTTTGTTATTTGTGTGACATTAAATTACACTAGCCAATTAAAGGCCACCGTTGATCTCGCGCCAAAAGGCAGGGCTAAACAGAGCAACGAAACTGAAAAGGGGAGAGCAAATTAAGGCTTTTTCGTTCCAACCACCCATCACAGGTCTCGATTCGTAACAGAAAAAGCTAACCGCATAGTGAAAAGGAAATACTCTGCAGACTTTCTGTTTCTGGCGGGGTGAAAAACGGAACAGAATCAATTCACCTTTTACATTTATATTTTGCCATCATTTATTTGTGTTAATTTCGCATCAAAAAACATCATAATTAAAGAGCGGAAAATAAATTCCGGAATTGAAGAATGTCTTGAAGAACACGAAAAGGACGGGGAATTAAAAGAGGAAAAGAAAAAGAGAATTGGAGTCAAACGGAAAGCGTTAAGTAAGCGGCGTACTGACAGACCTTAACGGCGCGAGAAAGGAGACGGCGGGAGTAAGCGGCGTTCCGCGACCGGAATACGATGGAGGCGGCGGCGAGGGCGGCGGCGGTCTCGCCGGCGACGTCGGATCCTGGATTGGAGCGGTCGATCTTGTAGGCCGTCCTCAGCGTGTCCATATCCTCCGGCCGTTCCCAGCAATTGTGGTCAGACAAGGGATCTCCGACCTGGACGTACATGGAGTTGGGAATATCAGCCGTCGCCTTCAGCAAGTAGTCCGTCCCCCATTTCACGGCCTTAACGGCGTTCCGGACCTCCGATCCCATGCTCTTCCCGAAGTCGATCACGCTCCACGAGAGGAGCGTCACGGAGAACGCCATCGGGAAGCCGAATTTCACGTTATCGCCGGCGTCGTAGTATCCTCCCGCCAAATCGGCCTAAATCGAGCAAAATCGGAGTCCGGATTAGTCAAATTGGATGCAAATGTGGCTTCAATTGTCTGAAATTAGGGAGTATAGGAGGAGAAAATTTACCCCGGAGGATGAGCCGTCGTGGAGAGCGGAGTCGCCACGCCATTTGAGGCGTTGATCGGGCGGGAGGCGGCCGGATCGCTGACCTTCGAAGAAGAGGATGCTTTTCCGGAGGGCGTCGGGGTAGTTGTGGCCGGAGGCGATCGTGGCAAAGGAGAGAACGAGGATGAGGAGAAGACCGGAGGCTTGAGATGACGGAAATGGTTTCGTCGCCGGCGCCGGAAAACGGGGGGAGTTTCGCGCCATTTCGGTTTTGGGAGGAGGTGAAACGACACTACTGTAGAAGGAAGTGGAAGAGACACGCTGCAATGGATGAGAGTAAAGCGATGTCGTTTTTATAAGAACAGAGAAGAGATCGGTATGGGCATGGTGGTGGCATTGGATTCCCTTGTTTAGTTTTTTATCCTTTATTGGGCTTCGTTATGGGCCTTAGCTCTTGAGGCCCGATTAGATTGGACACGTGGTGGAGTGTGAGTGGATGTTGTTTTTGGAGATCGATGAGAGCATGTTTGACCGGTTTACTGACAAGGATTCTTGACTCAGGGGGTAGTGACTACTGACTAGTGATGATGATCTGAGTTATTTATCATAAAATTAGCGAACCGGGTTCGGTTCTTACCAATAGAGTGATTTAAATGGATCTTGTAAGATCTCCCTTTTTTCAAAAAGAAACAAACCATGAAAGTGAATTTGCTTTACATAATTACATGTAGATTTTAGTTTATACGCATGACAAAATTAGATAATACCGGGAGAATTATGGTATGAATACATAAGATGCTTGTTTAAGCTGTCTATCCTCGGAAAGTTAAAACAATGTGGGATTTGTATAGAGTATGGTATAATGCATCAAAGAAATCAAAGACTGTTTTTTTCTACATGGATACAATACAATTGCAGTTTCAACCAAAAAAAAACAATAAAATTGCAGATTAATGTGAGTTTTATATTTGACAATTTAGCTCATTTGGTCGAAGTATCGGGGTTGTAGTTCTTAAAGAACGAGATTTTACACTATGTGATCACAAGGTGTCAAATTTAAGTCAATCGGCAGAAATTGTTCTCTTTACTTATATGTTTTTATTTTGTTCAAGATCTAATTACTTATATGTATATGCATTTTACGTGCATATTTTGGAAGCGAGAAACTCAAATTTTCAACAGCTATTTTTTTTGGTCGAAGAAATTTTCAACAGCTATGGATCCACCACCACTCTAGAGAATTAATGATGGCAAGACAATGAATGGTAGACACTTTTGGTGAACAAAGCGGTCGAAATTTACGCCATTTGATGAAAATGCTGCTACAATTAATTGTCACCGTCGAGCTTTATAATAGTCCCGTTTGCACCTACATTCGTATTCAATACAGTACTATTATACTGATTCACTGAATAGTGCTATTCTACATACCAATGTATATTGATTCTATTTATTTATTTATTTCAGTCTAATTATTCACTTGGTTTTGGTCAATTGAATTTCCGCATTTCTAAGAACAATGTCTTGAATTTAGTAGCAATGATAGAGCTTACATAGTTACATTGCTCTATTATCAAAAAAGAAAAGAAAAAAAGAGCTTACATTGCTTATATTGCTCGTCCTATCCTATTGGGCCTAAATTGAGCCCATTTTATTTTTTTGGTCGAAAATTGAGCCCATTTTATTAGTGGCCTAATCAATAGTTAAATTGAAGGAAATGGATAAGAAAGTAGCTGAGCTGGTGGTTATTCATATCATAATTTCCAGTCTGATTTGGCAAGTGGGTGATGGAGAAACTATTAATTTTTGGATGGATAACTGGGTGATCAATGAACCTTTGAAAAATCATGCAATAGACCCCAACAACATACATGAGGATCGAAAGGTGAACAGTTGCATAAATGAGAACAAGGAATGGAATAGGGATGAACTTACCCGAATGCTCCCTCAAAATGTGGTAGACAAAATCACTGCAATTCAAATCCCTAAAAGCCCATTACAGGACCGCCTATACTGGGCTCCGAGCAAAAACGGTTGGTTCTCGACAGCTTCAGCTGTTAACCTGGTGGCAAAAACAAACACACTCATCCCAAGCCAAAATAGTTGGATTTGGAAACTAGACACATTACCAAAAGTGAAAAATTTCCTTTAGAAGATAGACAAGAATGGGTTGCCAACTAAGGATAGATTACGAGCTAAACGAGTTTCATTTCCCCAGGAATGCACTTTGTGCAACGGAGCAAATGAAGACATTGGACACCTTCTCGTTCATTGTCCATATACTCAAAGTATTATCCAACAAATTAACCCAATAACTGCGGATTTAATTCGTCGGTATGATACCACTAACAAAATTCCCAAGAATATAATAACAGAACTGCACCATTTGACTGGTAAAGATACCTTCACAGAACTAGCAACTATATGGTGGTGCTTATGGCATCAAAGGAACTTAAAGGTGTTCCAACATGACTCTCGTGATGAAATCACAGACTTGCCCCAACATATTCGGAACCAAATCACATATTGGAAAAGATCAAGGAGATTCACTGATGATGAGGAGATCGAGGAAAGAAAACAGAGCAAGCCAAAACGAAAGAATCAAAATGCAACATGGAAAAAACCGGAAAATGGGTTCATTAAACTTAATTTTGATGGCTCGAAATTGAACGATGAATCAGCATCGGCGGGCTTTATTCTAAGAAACCATCAAGCAGAAGTTATAGCTATGGGGACTAGGAAATATGATCATAACTCAATCTTAATAACTGAAGCCCTCGGATTACGAGACGGGGTGAGGAAGGCTAGACAACTTGGATACAAAAAGATTGAAATTGAAGGTGACAACTTGATAGTAATCGAAGCAACCAAGGGGACGAGGAAGTGTCCTTGACAGATTGACCTACTGATCTCGGACATATGGGCTTTCCTCCAAGAGTTCGAGGTAGTTAAAATCAAGCATGTGAATAGGGCTCTCAATGCCGTGGCTGACAAAATTGCAAAACTGGGTCACGACCTCCCTATCGACCACATTGCGAACCATCAAGAACTTTCTGTTCTCATCCGAAAGGATGCTCTAGGACACCCCCCATAAGTGGGGCTCCTAATTTTTACCTAATCAAAAAAAAAATATCATAATTTCCAGTGAAAATCTCTTCATTATTTATTTCTAAAAATTTAACTACAGCTGAAATGTTAAAAAACAACGAAGAGAAAAGATAAGAAACTGCACTTACCTAAAAACTCCAATATCCAGTTTGCCAAAATTCCTAAATAACAAATGAAATGGATCCAGTTTCCACCCCTAATTTAAGCATCCAAACTACGTATAAAATCCTCAACCCTAACCCCTAATTTAAGCAGCCCTTGTTCTTGTCCTTTCGCCCAATGTAGCCGAGAGCAGGAGGTTCGTGTACCGGACTGAGACCGATAGCCCTGGCATGAGTATTCATGAGAGTGGAAGGATGCGCGACTACGAGACTCCGTTTGAGGTTCTCGCGATAGAATCCAACAACGACCCGAAAAACGGGACCCAACTGGATTGAACCTCAATTAAGGCGATCATTTGTAAAAATTAGGGTTTTTGACAAGGTTTACGTTAGTTGCATGGATATAGTTAACGTCGAGATCGATCGACTGTTTCCATGCATGCATATTTGCATGCTTACGTAAATAGATTGCGTGGTGGAGAAGAATTGTACTTTGTTTTATTAAATTACGAGAATTCAACTCATATATGAAGACAAAACACTTATTTTTCTCACAATTGGGACAAATAAATGCATGCTCTTATCTTTTTATTTTTTGGGTTTAGAACATTTGATGGAGGGCGAAACATGCAATATAAAGGTTTGGACAAATAAACGTGATTGCCTTACTAAACCATTTGATATCTCTCGTCAATTTTTTTTATAATAAAAGAAATTAGGCTAGTCCACCCCAGCATGCAACTATATATCCTAGGGCATATTCACAGATGAGGCCCCGAAACCGGATCGGAATCGACCGGCAAAGAAGTGGCACGATGAAACGACGCGGCAATATATTTAAACTAAGTAATGTGACTAAAATAAAAGGGAATGATGGCATTTTATTTAAATTAAGTAAAATAAAAGGAATTTTGATGGTTTAAGCTAATTCTTGTAGCAATTTAATCCAATAGAGTTTAGTTACTCAAAATATATTAAAAATTAAGTATATTTAATCATAAATCATTATTTTAAAAAACTCAAATATCTAAAAAATAGAATTTCAAATCCGATGGACGGGTTAGCACTCTCGTGAAACTAAGAGCACTGCCATCCGTAGGCCAAGATTTGGCCATGAGAATAGAAAAAGAATAAAAAAATAATAAAAGTGGAAAAAAGGGTTTTTTTGGTTGATCACCGGTCTTGGCCATGACCAAACTTATTTTTGGTCTTTCCACCACAAGATGACACATGTACTAATGTGGAGAAATAAAACATTAAAAAACTAGACAATTTATTTCAATGCCATTTGGAAGAAAAAAATATCATTTTTTTAATTTGGTGACCAATTCAATTGGCCTACCACTAAATATGCTCTAAGTAGCAATTTCACCCAATTTTTTAATTTCACTAGAGTGCTAACCTCGTACATGCATTTTCAAATTAAATATCTGAAATTCTTATGTTAACTAGGCCTGACTATTTTTTTCGCTTGGGCCTTTTGAGATATGTTTGGGTTGAGGCCTGCACGACTTCATAAAAGCTGCTCTAAAACACATTAAACGATTAAAGAAGCTCTTGATGTGTTTTATTCATACGAGGCATTTCAAATCTAAAGGGCCGGCATTAATGAGACACTTCTTATCCGAGGGACCGACACAAACGGGACACCTCAAATCCGAGGGACCGACACAATCACGGCATTTCAAATCTGATTCCGAGGTACCTTCACAAACAAGGCATTTCAAATCAGACGGACCGACTCAAATGAGGTCTTCCAAATCCAAGGGATTGACTCAAACGAGGTATTTCAAATTGGAGGGACCGAAACCAACGGGACACTTCGATTCCGAAGGACCGACACCAACGTGGCATTTCAAATCCAAGAGACCGACACAAACGGGGCATTTCAAATCCGAGGGACCGACACAAACAAGGCATTTTAAATCCTAGGAGCCAACTCAAACATGACACTTCGAACCCTAGGGAGCGACTCAAACGAGGAGTTCAAATCCAAGGGAGCGACTCAAACGAGTCATTTGAAATATGAGGGACCGACTGAAACGAGGCATTCAAATCCGATAGACTAATTCAAACGAGGTCTTTCAAATCCGAGAGACATATCCAAGAAACCCACTTATACGAAGCATTTCATATCTGAGGGGCCCACTTAAACGAGGCATTTCAAACCTGAGCGACCCACTTATACAATGCATTTTAAACCCGAGGGAAAGACTTAAACGAGACATTTCAAACCCGAGGGAACAACTTAAACGAGGCATTTCAAATCCAAGGGACCGATTTAAATGAGAAGTTTGAAATCGGAGGGACTGACTACTACGAGGCTTTTCATATTCAACGGATCGACATACACGGGGAATTTCGAATCCGAGGGACAGACATAAACGATGCATGTCAAATTCTGGGGGACCGACCTATAAGACCCATTTCAAATCCGAGAAGTCGACTTAAATGAGGCATTTCAAATCCGAGGGGTCCACTTATACGAGGCATTTCCAATCCTAGGGACCGACTTAAACGAGGCATTTCCAATCCGAGGGACCAACTTATACGAGGCATTTCAAATCCGAGGGACCGACTTATACGAGGCATTTCAAATCTGAATGACTGACTTAAATGAGGCATTTTATATCCGAGGAACCGACTTATACGAGACATTTCAAAACCATAGGACAGACTTATACGAGGCATTTCAAATCCGTGGGACCGACTTATACGAGGCATTTCAAATCTGTGGGACCGACTTATACGAGGCATTTCAAGTTCGAGGGACTGACTTATACGAGGCATTTCAAATCCAAGGGGTTGGCTTATATGATGCATTTGAAACCCGAGGGGTCGACTTAAACGAGGCATTTCAAACCCGAGGGACCCACTTAAGCGAGAAATTGCAAATCCGTGGACCGATACAAACGAGGCATTTCAAATCGGATGGACCAACACAAACGAGACATTTTAAATCCAAGGGACCGACACAAACGAGGCATTTTGAATCCGAGGACTGACTTGTACAAGGCATTTCAAATCCGAGGGACTAACTTAAACGATGCATTTCAAATCCGAGGGACCGACTTATACGAGGCATTTCAAATCCGAGGGACCGACTTATACGAGGAATTTTACATCTGAGGGGCCCAATTAAACGAGGCATTTCAAATCGGAGGGACCAACTTATACGAGGCATTTCAAATCCTAGGGACCGAATTATACGAGGCATTTCAAATCCAATGGACTGACTTATACAAGGCATTTCAAATATGAGGGACCTAGTTATACGAGGCATTTAAAATCCAATGGACCCACTTAAATGAGGCATTTCAAATCCGAGGGACCCACTTATACGAGGCACTTCAAATCCGAGGGACCCACTTATACGAGACATTTCAAATCCGAGGGACTCGCTTAAAGAGGCATTTCAAATCCGAGGGACCCACTTATACGTGGCATATCAAATCTGAGGGACCCACTTATACGAGGCATTTCAAATCCGAGGGACCCACTTAAAAGAGGCCTTTCAAATCCGAGGGACCAACTTATATGAGACATTTTAAATCCAAGGGACCGACTTATACGAGACATTCAACTAGATTAAACACACTCACAATATCCACGAGTCGGGTGAGTATAGCTTAGAAAGCCACAAGTGTTCAATCAATATCACAATTTTAAGCTATTACTAACTAGAGCAACAACAACTATAGTGTAACTTTACACAAACCATGCGAATATGTGCAGATGCCATCTTGAAAAGACGAGACATCAAAGCAGGGGATGCTCATGGAAGAGCTCGTTATGAAGAATAGATGTTTCAGTTAACAAATGCCCCCAATGGTAGAAGCACCATAATTTGAAAACTGCGTATGCAAGTAGTGGCTAATGAGCCCAATTAATTGGTCCATCCATCAGTTTATAAATCAGACACCACCCAAACTCAGGCCCACTTAAATAGACAATGCCATGCATCTCGTCTCAAGAATGTAGACGACTATCAAATATGCTACTCCATCCGTTTCAAAAAACATGGTCTTTTAGACAATTTAGGTTGTTTCAAAATACATGACCATTTTATATTTTTTCCCACTTCTTTCCGGATATGCCCCTCATGATAACCTCAATTATTGAAAAAGTAGAACATGCAAGCATGCTTTTTCTTTTTGATAAACAACATGCATGACTTTTACAAGGGTAATTTAGGTAATATGAAAGTTCCTTAATATGCGTGAATTTTCTAAAAGACCATGTATTTTGAAACGGAGGGAGTATATTAAGTTTAATCTTATAATCCAGTAATTAAACACCACCAGATGCTCATTGATACACTTATATAGCAAAAGATTAAGTAAATCATCCAAATCTGGTTACCAAAGGCAAATATGTCCGCAAAATCTCTCATGTATGATATTTCTTTGTGCATGAAGAGTAAACACAATACCATGTTGGCATTTGCTTGGATTTGCAAACCGCGAAAAAACACCCAAAGGCCACCAAATAGAGAATTCACGAAGAACAATGACATATACACAATTTAGGCATAGCATACTTAACAAGTGCAGAACAACGCATATCATCATATTTTTGGCTAAAGTAGTTATCTCAACGCAGCCAGGACGACCTCTCATGCAGGATTAATTGATCACAACGATCGGATCTATGACTACGAACATGATCACAAAACTAATTGCATAATTGAACCTTAAGTGAGGCAAACATATAGTCGAAACACGATCGGATCTATGAGCAACGATGCAGAACAAAATCTCTCATCAGATTTTTCGAGGCAAATAGACCTTCGAAACATGATCACAAAACTAACTGCATAATTGAGGCAATTTCAACAACAGCATCGGATCTATGAACTTATTGATCGAAGGATCTGTGAACTTTAATATAGGTGAGTAACAACACAACCAACTAATCAAGATCGGATAGGGAAGGCTATGATGGAAACGCTCTCTTTTGAACCTCCCGTCCCCCACGATACCCTGGCCTTGCGCCCAAAAAATAGAAACCCTAGCTTTCGATCCCAAGCTAGATCTTGCCTAATCCCTTGTGTAATCCTTCTTGAAATCGTGAGTTTCGACCATGAAAGACCCCCACGACATGGATTTGATGAGATGGCTCCCCAAATCCCGGTTCTTGTGCGTTGTTTTAAGAAAGGCGAAGCTGAAAAATTGACAGAGATGGCGCTCCAAAGAAGGGATTTCGCTGTCGTGTCCCTTTCTTCAGTGCGAAGGGGCTTTGGCCTTATGAGAGCGGGGATCTACATCAAGGAGCCGGGATCCAAAAAGAAGCGAGGGTTGATGGGATTTCAGAACTGTACCGGGGGGATGTGGGAGGCAGAAAAGCGGCGTCTCTCACAGCGGAAGTCCGGGAGGCTCGTTCCACAAACAGGAAATTGGAGAGTATTCTATTCTCCCTCATCTGAAGACAACAAAAGGGGATTTCCTTCTTTCACAAGGGTCAGTCTTGACAGACCTCATAATCCCACAGATCACAGACGGTATTTCTGTAACACCCCAATTTTAAACCAGGAATGTTACACGTCAGTGACCTCGGATTTGAAGTCCGAAGCCACCCTAGGCTTGATCCGAACAATTAATTTAATAACATTCAAGAATAAAAGAAATAAAATAGTGGATAAACTTATTTTTTTATTATTAAATAAACTTCTCTCAAAAGAGTTTAAAATTTTACAGCGGAAGATGAGAAAACTTAAATTACACAAAGACGTTTATACTTGCACCTATACATCGTCTAGGAAATGAAAATCCTAATTCATCTTTCTTCAAACTGAGAATCAAATTGACTTTATAAACTATCTTGAAAAAAAAGTCCAACTGCAGCTCAACTCTTCTCCAACTTTACTTCTTTCGACCTGAAGAATATGATCGCCTGATGTGCCGTGACGAGAAATACGGTTGGCACCAGCCGAACCGTATTTCCCCCATATGATCGCCAAGTGCGCTGCATCATACTTGGTTGACATATCTCCCCCATGTGGGAAGTTATGTCAAAGGTCATGGGTTCGAGGACCCTTGGCAACAACCTGCCTGCTTGGGGCTTGTGGGCCTCCCAGGTGATGGGTTGGAGTGTATTGGGTTGCAGACCTAACAGCCCAGTTCCCGTGTGGGAGAGGTATGTTACAATTTCTTTGTCACTCTTCTTTTGGATCTAAGAATTAATTTAAGGGTGATGGTAGGGGAGTGGATTGCCTACAAATTGCTTCAAGTATGTTTGTTGTTTGCCATGAATTCCCAGTCCCCTCTGAATCAAAGTATCATTGTGCTAGATAGTTATATGCTAGATATCTATATATCTGATGTTGTGAAGAAGAATATACCCACCTTCAAGAAGGTAGTGTGCTCTGATTTTCTCTTCTCTAAAGAACAATCATGTAAAGACAATTCTAAAGAAAATGCTAATGAACTTTCTACCATGGCCAAGGAGGCCTTAAAGGGTAGTTTGCTTTGGGATTTTGACATTGATGCCACACCTTGTAAATTGGTAAGACATGATGTGAGTGAATCTGTGACCTTTTGGTTGATTCTCAATCGGTTGATATTTGATATTTTCAGATGCGCCGATCTTGAATTAGTGTGCTTTCTCATGACTTGTAGTAACAATTGTATAAGTGGGATGGGCAAGGTAGTGGCCATGAATGTTATGATGCAAAATATATGTAATGAATGTGCTGAAATGCTATCATTATGGTTTTGTATGAGATGCTATAAGAATAATAATAAATCAGGCTTATGGTATAGAGCTTGTGTGAATGAGGAAAGGAGCATCTGTACTTTGCGCACATATAAGGGTGATATGGAAGTTCATCAATGCTGTCCAAAACAGATCAGGGGCAATCAGAATTTTTTGTGTCAATTACTGATGTGGTGTGACGACGAACGGGCAAGAAACTTTCAGGATAATGCTAATAAGGCTTCTACTCTTACGAACACTAGCACGCAACAGTTTTGGCCATGCTGGGTATGTCGAACGACAAATCCAGATGTAGAGTTTGGGGTACACCGTTGCTCAAGGACGTTTTGTGAATTTCTGTTTTGTAAAATACGTAATCCTTATGTAGAAAATGTATGGCATCTTGTCTTGTATATAAGAAATATAGGATTTGCATCTTGTGAAAGAAGAAAGTTGAATCCGTATGTACAGGTTATTGAGAAATTTAAACGCTTAAATTGTATATCAGGTGGAGCTCTTTGGCTAAGGCTAAGTGCTCAGACGTGCCTTTTGATCAAAGATTGTTGGTTGATGCATTATAGTTCCCTGTCAAGAAAAATTTATGAACAAGTGGGTAAAAAACAAGTGTTGAAACAAGGAGGAAAAAGGCGTGCCATAATAAGCATATCTTGTAGTTGACTCAAGGGAGTTGTTGGTCACCCCTATAAAATAAGGTTTAAATGAAAGTAGCCTTATGGAATAGCAGAGGTATAGGTAGGAAATCGTTCTGGCCTGAGATTGATTCTTTTTGCAAAATTGAACAAATCCAAATTATGGTTGTAGTGGAGACAAAAACGGAGAATCTGCCGAGCGATCAAGTATGGAGACGTGCAGGTTTTGACAATTTAATTTGGTCCCCGGCCGATGGAAGGGCTGGAGGTATATGTGTAATATGGAAAGAACACCAATTTAGAAGCGAACAGCTTGAAATCCTAGTCCACAGACCGAGATATATTATTATGAAACATAGCAATTTCCTTATCGGATGGATAAGTGCGGTGTGCTTTGTGTATGCCCCACCGAATGAGGCTCAGAAAGACAGCTTCTGGGAAGACTTTACTAGTTGTGTTCTTGCAATTGACATCCCAATGATTATTATAGGAGACCTCAATGAAATCCAAGAGGCAAGTGATAAAAGAGGTGGGAGTATACCGACGAACAGTAGATTTGAACGCCTTCGAAAATTCAAAGATACTTGTGATCTACGCGATATTCCTACCACAGGGAATAGATTTACATGGAGAAAGAACAAAACAGAAATTGATAATATCTATGAAAAGTTAGATCGAGTAATTGTTAGTGACACTATTCTTCAATGGTTCCCGGGAATCCGAACCCATAACCATGCATTCACATCGTCTGACCACTGTAAAATTTCGGTTGATATTACGAGTGGTGAAGCTTGTAAGGCTGCACCATTCAAAATGGAAAAGATGTGGCTAATGAGGAAGGATTTTAAGAATGTCGTCAAGCAAGCCTGGAGGGCTAGTTTTCAAGGATCCTTCATGTTCCAGCTCATGAAGAAAACTCAACTGCTTAAAGCGCACACAAAACAATGGAGGAGGAAAACGTTTGGGAACTTTTTTGAACAATTGCGGGAAATTTAGGATACGCTACTTGAACTGCAAAACAAAATCGTTGACTCCCCACAACCAGCACTCGTTCAAAAACAGCTCCGATTTTTGAGGAAAAAAGAATGTATATTGCAATACCACCAAGCGTATTGGAAACAAAGAGCCAAAACAAAACACATTAAATTGACTGACTCGAATTCAGGATACTTTCACAAAATAGCCACAGGAAGGCGAAATTATAAAACTATAAGAACAATTGCACTAAGTGATGGCACCCAAGTTGTGGGAGAAGAAAACATCTGTCGAGAAATCAGGAACGACTTCTGTAGGCGATACAAAAAAGAACAAATTAATTGTAATGTACTAGAGGAATACTTAAAGCTCATAGACAAAGAAATAACCGATGAAGAAAATAATAGTCTAACAAGGCCGGTGACGAACGATGAAATAAAAAGTGCAGTGTTCCAAATTGGTTCAGACAAATCGCCAGGGCCAGATGGCATGACATCAGAGTTCTATAAAAAATATTGGGACATTGTTGACCCTACGATAATAAAAGCAGTCAAAGGCTTCTTCCACTCGGGAAAGATTTTAAAGCAAAGTAACCATACGTTCATTTCATTGCTTCCGAAAAACGACAATCCAACAACGACTAACCATTATAGGCCCATTAGCCTATGTACGACAATATATAAGATAGTTGTAATATCCACAAATTTTATAAAATTGATTATGAAATTCTCCTTAGTTTTATGACTCAATTTTGTCTTTGTAACGACAAGAGAAAGGGCAATGGTCACCCGATTAACCGAATAGCGTTGGATAACGCTAAACGGACACTTTAACTTCAAAAATTCATAAAACCTACATTAGAGCTCGGAATCGAGTGATTCCAAATCCATATGGTAGATAAAGGAGTCTAGTTTCATCCCACAAAATTTGAGGCAATTCCAATAAGTATCCAAAAAGTTATGCCAATTTTACCAAGACGCTGCCCAGTTCCCAGAAGGCAGCGACCGCCACCAAAATGGCAGCGACCGCCGCCTTGCTGCAGACGCAAGTGGCTCGACGAACACTCATCTTGTGGGCGCCGTGGTTTTGATGGTTGTTATGGTTTTGACTTGGGATCAATCCCAACACCTTTACACAATGTCAACCTTGCTAATGTCAACCCCTTTTGGATTGTTAGGCTAGAAGTCAATCCATTTTGGATCTTGTGAGCCTTGGGAAACCTATAAATAGGAGGTGAATGTGATGGATGAATGGGCACCTCTTTCTACTGTTGGCAAAAGCTCGTCGAAAGGTGGCCGGAGTCGATCGGAGGAAGCTTGCAAAATCGCGTCGTCGACACACATACGGGCAGCGACCGCCGCCAAGGGGGCAGCGCCCGCCGCCACTTCCCTTGCTTGTGTTTTGTCCCGGGCCGTTGCCTAGCCGTTGCTCGGGCCGTGCCTTGTATTTGCCTCGGATCTTGCCTTGCCTTAGGCCTCTTCTAGGGCCTTGCTAGCCTCGACTCCACGCCTCGATTAGCGTTTTTAAGAACGTCTTAAGGCAAGTGGATGGTTCTCCTTTCCTCTTTACTCGATAATCGTGAAATTGCTTTCCGTTATCAAATTAAATGTTGGGAACAACCTTGTTTGCTAATAATCGGATTAGGATTATTATGCTTAGAATTAATGACCATTGTTTTTATTATCGCACGCGCTAGTACATGGACTTAGGACCGTTGATGTGTGGCCTCTGATTGTTTCAAGTCTCTTTTCGAGACTTTGTTGTGGACTAGTCTAAGACTAGGAATGCGAGATTTAAGACTCTCGTAATTTCTTAACAACTCATGTTACGAGGTGTAATTAGTGCATGCTCGTAATATTAAGGTCGTACGACTAATGCTCGTTCCTTAAGATGGGCTATAGCACTCTAGCTAAGTGCTCAGGAGACGCTTGCTTTCCTGTTAATCCGTGGCCAAGCTGCGATGAGCCGTCACTTAAAATTCGTTAAATAAATTGCTCTGTTTTATGACCTAATAAGATAAGTGCCCAATGCACATTAATTAATAATGCGGGGTGATTAGTACAACTTGGAAAATCACTTCGGGTCCACATTATTGACAATCGCCTATCCAATCTGAATGCATGACTCGAGTTGTTAAAATGCCTATAAAATGGCAAGATGGGTTCAGGTGTATAAGCGTCCTTGTGGCCACCTCCCTGTCGGCATCTTCGAGTTATGATGAGGTTGATACGATTCGATTAATGTTGGATTCTTTTTCACTGTTGCTTGAATTAATTAAGTTCCCAACAAATCTTAAACACATACCTTTCTTAGGTGCTACTTCCATGTAGTATCCTACTTCCGAGAAATCTCATTTCTCATAAGCCTCACATCTCATAAAGCCTCAAGCTAAAATTATCTTTTTCTTTTGAGCTTTGCTCACCTAAAGTCTCTCGCTCATAAAGCCATATGCGTTCCGCATTAAAGAACCCTTGACTGTTGGGCGTCAACCGGTTTTCAATTGGTCTGTGATGCCCTCATGTCTAAACCTTTATGGGAACCGAACCCTATTCTACCATTTGCTTAGTCTCGCGTTAGACTAACATCCCTTCTTTCTTTCCCAACTTTGTTGGCTGGTATTCCTTGCCTTTATGGGGATATCAGATAGGAAAGGGAAGGCTGTTCAGAAGGAAGCCGAAGATACCAGGATCTGTAGGAAGGAAGGAATGAAGGAAGGAAGGAAGAAGCCTTTAAAACGTTTTTTATTTGGCCACAATTATGGGTCCCACATGCTTTTACATTTTAAGAAATATCTTTTAAATTCCGCTGCGACTCTTTTAAATGATTATTGTAACCTTACGGGAGGTTTATCCCACTTGTAATCCGATTTACATTAATAAAATAAAGTTGGTTATTCTCAAATCATCTTTAAGTTAACTTTTTAGCCTTGGGTGACTTTGGACGGTGAAATCCGAGGTCACTGGCGGTAATACCCTTTGGCTTTAAGAAGGGGGTGTTACAATAATTGCCAAGATTCTCACAAACAGATTAAAGAAGGTTATGCCTAAAATAATACATCCGCTTCAAGGAGCGTTTGTAACAGGAAGGACAATACAAGACGACGTGCTTATAGCACATGAAATCTTCCATTCTTTTAGAGGAAGTCAGGCTAAGGAAGGATGGATGGCGGTGAAATTAGACATGGAAAAAGCTTATGACAGGGTGGATTGGGAATTTCTCTTCCGCGTCCTTCACCAATTCGGTTTTGACGACAAGTTTGTGGGGTGGATTCGGGAATGTATATGCACCGTATCCTTCTCAGTTTTGGTAAACAATGGGCCCACCGTACCGTTTTTGCCTGAACGAGGAATTAGACAAGGAGACCCGCTATCTCCATATCTGTTTGTTTTGGGAGCAGAAATACTTGCTCAAAAACTTCAAAAGGTGAGTGAGAACACAAAGCCCCTGATAGGATTCCCGATAGCTAGAGGAGGAAAAAGAGTCCCGTTTTTGGCATTTGCTGACGATATTATTATCTTTGCTAAAGGAAACCAGAACGCGTGTAATCAAATGAAGATCATTATCGAAGAATATTGTGCGGCTACAGGACAAAAGGTAAACTATCGTAAATCAGCCTTCCACACCTCAAAGAAAGTGACTAGCCAGCAGAAACAAAGTATCAAACAAACATTAGGGATAAGCACAATGGAAAATTTAGAAAAATACCTAGGATGTCCGATCATTAATGGTAAAGTGGACAAGGAAAGCTTTCAGAACGTAATCGGAAATGCCCAGCGACAGTTATCAAAATGGAAAGCCAATACACTATCTCAAGAAGGAAGAACAGTGTTAATCCGGTCCAACTTATCCACAAAACCGAACTATTTAATGCAAAGTTTTATGTTGCCAAAACATATAAATGATGAAATTGATGTCATAAATAGAACGTTCTTCTGGAATAAGGACAGACAATATAAGGCGCTTATTGGATGGGATCGAATATGCAAACCTAAGGCATACGGGGGGCTAGGCATTAGGAAAGCGGAGAATATGAATAAGGCGCTTCAAATGAAGCTTCTCTGGAAAATTCTTACTGAACATGACAATGTTTGGGTACAAGTAGTTAAAGAAAAATACATAAGGGGAAACTCACTCTCGGAATATAAAACAAAGTCGAACAGTTCATGGCAATGGAAGCAATTAATGAAAATGAAGCCAGAATTTGAGAAAGGTTTGAGATGGCAAGTAGGAAATGGCCGGACCATTAATTTTTGGAAGGACAGATGGCTCACGAATGAACCACTCATAGAGTGGGTAGCCACGACTGATGCCATTAACATAGCAACTAAAGTCGAGCAATTTATCTCTATGGACAAAACATGGAAAATAAATGAACTACAACAGGTGGTTCCTAGAGAAGTGGTTGAGAAAATAATGGAAATCCCAATCCCAGTAAATGATATTGAAGACAAATTGATTTGGGACCGAAGCAGGAATGGCTGGTACTCCACAGACTCGGCAATAAGCTTAATAACCAATGAAGAAACCATGTCTCTTAGCCCCAATGCTTGGATCTGGAAATTGGACACATTCCCAAAAGTAAAGAACTTTCTTTGGAAAATTGACATGAACGGGTTGCCTACCAAGCAAAGACTTAGCGAAAAACACGTTGTTGTTCCGCAAGGATGTCTCATGTGTGGCGCTACGTAGGAGGACGCGATACATCTATTAATGGAATGCCCACATACGTTAGAAATAATAAAGAGAATAAATGCCAATACGGAACGTGTACTCAGAGCACATAACCTATCGCAACGGAACCCTCGAATTGCATTAGTCGATCTAAATAGTAAAATACGGAAAGAAGAGTTTGTTGAGCTAGCAGTGGCCTGGTGGGGAATCTGGCACCAAAGAAATAGATTAGTTTTCCAACCCAATGACTTCATTCAAGACCTTAGCCTATATATCCGCAACCAACTGATGCAATGGAAACAAGCGAAAGACTGGCAAGAGGATGAAGGAAAAAGCTTGAACAAAGGTGGTTGTCCAAGGGCTAGATCACGAATCAAACCACGAGGTTGGAAGAAACCGTATCAAAATTATACAAAATTAAACTTTGACGGATCTAAACTTAGCAACGGTAATGCATCGGGAGGTTCAATTATAAGGGATGACAATGGAAACCCAATTGACGGGTCAGCCAGGAGATATGGAAAAGTGTCGGTTCTAATGGCGGAAACAATGGCTTTATGGGATGGAATACAGAAGGCCAAACAGATGAATATTAGGAAACTTGAGGTAGCTGGGGATAACATCATTATTATCAAAGCTGTCACATGACAAATTCGTTGCCCATGGGAAATAGAAAGGATTATTTCAGACATTCTCGTATTCCTTCAAGGTTTCGAGTCAGTCCACATTTATCATGAGAACAGGCAATGCAATGTTGTGGCCGATAAAATTGCTTTTCTGGGCCACAGTCACTCATGGGAAACTATCTTGAACCATCACGAGCTTTTAGCTCTCATCCGAAAGGATGCCCTAGGTATTCCGCCCTAAGACGGAATCCTAATTCTCACCGTTTCAAAAAAAAAAAAAAAAACTAATCAAGATCGGATCTATGAACTTTCACATTAGATAGGCAAATCAATGGAAAGAATGCGGAACCCTAGAGCAGGGCCGTCCAATGTTTCTTGGGGGCCCTGTGAATTTTTTTTTACAAAAGTACAAAAATTGAGTAAAATTTTGCTCAATAAAATTTTATCATTAGTAAATTTTTTGAATCATAAAGTTTATTACTATTAAGTAATATAGCCCACGACAATACTTTAATAGCCCACGAGATCTTCCATTCGTTTCGTAGTAAAAAAGGAACGGGGGGATGGCTGGCTATTAAATTAGACATGGAGAAAGCTTATGATAGAATCTGCCGGGACTTTATAATTCATGTGCTTGAAAAATTTGGATTCGATAAAAAATTCATTAATTGGATTAAGGAATGTATACTTACCGTATCATTCTCTGTCCTTGTCAACAACGGACCCACTGACCAATTTAAGCCACATAAAGGGCTTCGCCAAGGTGACCCCTTGTCCCCATACTTATTCATATTGGCAGCAGAAGTGCTTGCTAGACAACTCCAGGATGCAAGCTCCAACACAAAAAATGGAATAGGTATCCAAATTTCTAGAGGAGGCACCAAAATACCATTTTTAGCATTTGCGGATGATATCATTATCTTTGCAAATGCTAAAAACCAGACATGCCAACAGATAAAACAAATAATGGATGACTTCTGCGAGATATCAGGACAAAAAGTCAACTACCACAAATCTGCATTCCAAGTCACTAAAAATCTCAGCAATGGCTCTAAAAACCAAATGAAACAGATACTACACATAAATAACACCACAACACTAGATAAATATCTAGGATGTCCCATCATCAATGAAAGAGTTACCAAAAACACATTCAATGATATCACGCATAAAACCAAAAACCAACTATCCAAATGAAAAGCAAATACACTTTCTCAAGAAGGTCGGAAAATTCTTATAAAAGCGAATTTGTCAGCACAACCGAACTACTTGATGCAATCATTCTACTTACCCAAATCAATCCATAAAGACTTGGACAAAACAAACAAAAAGTTCTTCTGGAATAAGGAAAACGGACACAAACCCCTAATCAGCTGGAACTCAATCTGTAGACCTCATAAATTAGGTGGTTTGGGCATCACCAAAGCAGATGACATGAACCAAGCACTACAATTAAAACTCCTATGGAAAATAGTAGCCGAACCATCCAATATTTGGGTTAAAGTGGTGAAGGAAAAATACATTAGAAACCAAAACTTTTTTGAATATAAAAAACAATCTAACACATCATGGCAATGGGCTAAGTTAATTAGCCTACACAAACAATTCCTTTCTGGCCTTTACTGTCAAGTAGGAGATGGAAAAACTATTAAGTTTTGGAAAGATTGTTGGATTGGAGACAAACCACTTATACCAAAAGAAAACCCTAATAATCCTCCTGACATGGAAGAAACGGTTAGTAAGTACATTAAAGAAGACAAAACTTGGAATATTCCGCTTTTAAAAAGAAACATCCATTTAGACAAAGTGGATTTAATTTCCCAAATAGTTATTCCACAAACATACGTTCAAGATAGGTTATATTGGAAACCAAGTAAGAACGGATGGTTCTCGACCTAAGCTACAGTAGACTGGATACATAAAAACAAAGGAGACCCCTCTCAAAACCTTGAGTGGATCTGGAAACTACAAATTCCACCAAAACAGAAGAACTTCCTATGGAAAATTTGCCGTAATGGCTTACCAACTAAAGTTAGACTGGCGGCAAACCACATTGGAGTTCCACAGGGCTGCGTTTTCTGCACAAACACCCATGAAGACTTTTACCACCTCTTTATGAACTGCCAGATGGCAACCGAAACTCTAAACAAATCTGGGTATAATAAAATAATCCGAATCATAAGGGGTATAAATCCAGATAATAGAAAACCAAAAGAACTTATAGAAGAGATAAAAGCCAAGACAACCTCGAGAGAATTCGAAGAAATAGTAGGAATTTGGTGGAGCATATGGTTCTTCAGAAACAAACTAACATTCGATCCGAACAATCAGTCGAATATCACACCAATAAATGTACATGAATTCAACAAAAAACAACAAACAGAATGGAGGCAAGCTAATCTTCAAGAACAAGGTGAAAAGCACAAAAGTCACAAAAGGAGAAAAACATCGAAATGGAACAAACCTCCACCTAACCACATTAAACTTAATTTTGATGGGGCTGTTAATTTTTCTGGTGCTGCTTCCTTTGGATTTATTTTCAGGGATGAGAATGGAGAGCCCATTTTTCATGACGGGGGATTCATTGGCAATCGCTCTGTTATTTTCTCGGAGGCTTTCGCGCTCCGACAGGGGATTTTGGAGGCCATCGATCGTGGCATTCCCCGCTTGGTGATTGAAGGTGACAACTTGCAAGTCGTGAATGCGGTGATGGGAAGCAGGAGCTGCCCATGGGAGATGGAGATGATAAGGGCGGATATTCATGGACTGCTCAGGAATTTTCAGAGTTGGTTTATTTCGCATGTTCCTAGAGAGGCGAATTCTGCTGCTGACTACATCGCCAACTCTTTCCGTTGTGTCTCGACTGTGCCTGTTGGTTCTGACTTAGGTCTTCTGGACCTCATCCGTAAGGATGCTCTAGGATAGTGCCTCTATTCTTGTAATAGGCCTAGCCTAATTCCTTTCCTTATCAAAAAAAAAAAAAGTAATATAGTTTTTGGAAAAAATTTTGAAGATAACTTGCAAAAAGGGGGGAATATATGTACTAGATTGTACAAATAAAAATGACTAACTTCTTTCAAAATAAGTATAGACTATTACAATTTTATTTAGATAGTATTTAATTACAAAGCTAATTACAAAAAATCACCCGTTAAATACCCCATATTACTAATAACCACCCCTTATTGGCGACTTTATTTTAAATCACCCACAAATTGAAAATCGTTAACAAATAGCCACCCAAATTACTGTTCCGTCAAAAATTCCGTTAAATCTTGTGTTTTGATAATTTTACCCTCCTGAACTATTTATCCCTTCTTATTTAATTCTAAGGTCAACTTTTAGACCAGTCAACTTGACCCTTTTTCCACAATTTTTTTTCCCAATTTCCTACGTTTCCGTCTTCTTCCTTAGCCTACCCGATCTGAGCTCCGCGCGCCGGCCGCCACAACCCACGGCAACCAACACCAGATCTGAGTTCCAGCCAACCCCCCGACGACCCGACGCTACCCTCGACGGCGCTGTGAGTGGGGAAGAGCTCGGCGGGGAGAAATCGCTGATGAACTCACTCAGTCACTCCATCCGAACAGCAAAACCTAATTTAGGGAACAAAAGCTTCATTGATGGCGGCCAATTGATCGAGAGGCCGATTAAGAACAAGTGCACTAGTACAATTGTCGTTAAATCGGAGCAGGAATTTCTGAACGAACACTGAGAGAACGGACGGTGTTCTTGTCAGCGATAACAACAGCCTCAAGAATGTCTCCAAATTGCTCAAAAAAATTACGCGAGACAACAAGATTAAGCAGAGCGCTAGGTCTTGATCGGAATCGGAAGGAACGAGTCTCCGGTGAGTGCGAGTTGAACGGGGACGAGTCACCTTGGACGAGTCGGACTTGGACTCGGGCTCGGATTCGCAATCGAAGTCGGGATCGATGAGGCGGAAGCTCCGTTTGGGGTTCTCTCGGAGTTCGTACGACGGCGAGCCGTCGGAGTTGTCGTACGGAGGAGGAGGCCGAGTGGGAAGGGGAGGATGACTCAATGAGTCGGAGGCGGCGAGTTGGCGGAGAGAGAAGCGGAGTGAGTGGTTGTGAGTTTATGACGTGGGACCTCATTTGTTCATAACACACGTGACACATGTGTATTGTTTCTCCATTTTTAATAGACTAAATGAAGTTGTTCGTAGAAAATATTGAATGGATAAATTATAATCATCAATACAACTTTAATGGACCAAATCGGTATCGTCCAATAAATTTAAATAGACACATACTATTAGTCCATGAGTTCTTTATGGAGGACTCTCGTACAATCGTAGCCAACAAATTCAGAACATGGAACTTCGGAATTGTCATAATCAATATGTTTCTTACCAAATCTGATAACAATAAATGATTTTCTAGTTAAAACTATTTCAGATTGTAATTTCATTCCACCCTCTTAACAAATTTGGGATTAATAAATCATAATCTATCCAATTTCATTATAGGAGGAGACTTGGAGATGAGGATGAAGGCAGAGAGAGAGATGATAAAAGAAGAATATTGGTGGTGAAATATTAGATGAGTTGTAAGGTGGAGAGACTCACAAAACTTAATTTATTAAAAAAATCTCATGAAAAAGGAGAAGAATGGAGATGGAGAGAGGAAGGGAGAGGAGATGGAGAAAATAAAAATGACAATGACATATATGCAATTTAAGTGATAAAAGTAGATTATAGATACCTTATACAAAGATTTTAACATGCGTTGAAAATCAAAGATTTTGAGCATGCGTTGAAAATTAACACTGCAACTAAATTTCTTTTCCAATGTTGGGCTGCCCCACTTTCACAATTGGGCCCTATTTCTTTCTGCCCATACCTTTTTCTGTATTTAACTGCGATTGGTTTTTCTAGTTACCGAAGAGGCTAAAATCAAACCCCTTTTCTATTGATCGATTATATAACTTGTGAAAATTAATTGAGATTTGTACATGATTGACATGTATTGAACTAACTTTGTTTCTCATATAGAGATTCATTAATCTGGAGCACAATAATTTTGGGTGAGACATTGAACACATTATTGGGTTGGTGACTTGGTTGTCGACTTGTCATCTTAATCGTACGCTCGCATGCCTCATAAGCTCAATAGTATTAATTTGCTCACCACTGACAGAGACATACTGTATTTTTTTTTAAAGCTTTAACAAACGTCAAAAAATATATAATGCTATGTATTGTACGAGTTAAGCTAGAAGCCGAGACCTATTAATAACATATATATATATAAGAGAATCTTCGAGATAGGACATACGGATTATATCTGTATATATATGTGTGCATGTCGCCAATCATAATTGAAATAGCCTTTAGTTATGCATCATTAATTGACCATAAATTAATATGGACTCAAGAGCTAGGTTGGCGAATTGAAGTGGTTAATTGTCCTATACTCCTATTGACGACTTGCACGATCCGTGACCAGGAAGTTCGGGATCGTCTAGCTTTCTATATATCTTTGATTAGAAATCTTAATTTTTAACCATTAAATATAACAACAAACGGATATAAGAATCATTATATATGGGATATGGCCCATTTATTAATTTTGTCTTAAACGAAAACAAAAACATGGTCGTTAACTAGTCACTTCATCATAAGAATAATATCAATTTTTTAAACTCTCGCATGGGATTTGTGGGCGGGCAAAATTCTCTATTAATTAGTTAGCATTTAATTCTTTATCTTATTTATTCTGCTATCCATATTTATTATGCTTTATCCTTTATTAGGGTAGTTACTCTAGTTAGGATATTATTTATGGAGGAGAATCTTATCTTCGCCTGAGATAAGATATTTGGTTAACTTGGGGAGCAAGATATCGCGAAACCCTAAAACTATGGGCCGATCGGGCCTAGGGCGCGCGCCTCTCCCCCTCCTGTCCCTCTCCTCTATAAATACACATGTATGCATGTGCCTGGTAAGTCAAGTTCTAAGCTATCGCCCTGCCTGACGCCTTTTGATCACCATTGCCCTTACTGACTTAAGCATCGGAGGTGGATTAGGGGTCGCTCGCCCCTTGGTCCATTGTTTTGCAGGTCATTGAAGGGAGAAAGGCTCGTGGAGTGGAAGAACATTAAAGATCATTGAAGAAGGAATTGAGACCTGTACACTGACATATTTTGTGTACTAACATTTGACGCCGTCCGTGGGGAACGGTAGAACGTCCTTCTCGTTGATTATCGATCCGAGAAGCATTTCCCGTTAAAGAGGATGACTTTGGGATCTATCCCAGAGGAGGAGATCGTAGTGTTTGTTGATGATGGCGAAACCCTAAACGCTGGGGGCAACGTCATCGCTGACAACCAGGCCAACGACGCCGGCCACCACGTCGCCCCCACCATCCAGGGCGCAACCGCGGCCGAGACCCACGCCGGCAACCGCGCGGAAAGCCGAGAGGCCGCGCACGACAGCCGCCAGGAACGACCCGCGGGCGCGGATCCGAGCCCCGCGGTCGCGGCAGGCGCGCAGACCGGGGATCTTCGTGATCGCCTCGGTCGCCGCGATTCCCACCCCCCTGCTGAGGGCGCGGGTGAGGGTTACGAGGAGCCTCATAATCTCCCAGACACGAACAATGCTTTGCGGTTCAAGCGCGTTGGTTCGAATGTGGCGAGTAGTTCGGGTCCCCCTGTCGAGACTCAGGTTGATCTCGACTACTTATTCCAGCCCGAGTTGATCGGGATCAGGAGTTCGCGTGACTCCGTTCCCGGAAGAAGACATGATCGCTCGTCCCTTCGCATCCAAGAGCCTTCGCATGACCACGATAGCTCGCTAGCCCACCGGAGCGGTGCGCGCGGAACGAGTGAGAGGGTTGGGCTGAGGGATGTCGCGGGACCAACAAGCGATATGACGGGAAGGGATCGCGAGGAGGAAAGGCCTCATCTTCAGTCTCAACTCGAGGAGGCCAGGAAGGAGATTGCAGCGCTGAAATTCTCCTTGGAGAAGATGCAGGGAAAGCGCCCGGTCGACGAAGGTCGCCAACCGCAGCGTTTGGCTAGTGTCATCCAGGTTCCCGATGACCGCCAAACCCCGGAACCCACGGGTGACGGAAGCGACGGTTCGGACAGCGACCGGAGGGCCCCAAAGGGCCGAAGGAAAGGCGGAGACCGTGAGAAGGACCCACGAGAGGACTCCCGTGCCACGGAGCAGGAGAGCTTGCGGGCCCACGACCAAAGTGGGTACGAATCCCGGAGGAACGGTCACGACAAGCGAAAGCCCCGCAGGAGGCGCCGAAACCGCGGGCGCGGCAACGGGCCCCGTAGGCGCGGGAACGATCCAACCCGCGGGCGTGGAAACGAGCCCCGCGGGCACGGATCGCCGCCAGCAACGGACGATTCCGCGAACGGCTCGACCCGCGATCGCGGGTCCATCAGCCGCGACCGCGGGACAGAGAGCCAGCGCGGGAGAATTCGTGAGTACGACCGGTACCATCCTATGAGTCGGCATGAGGAGGATGAGGACAGGTTTGACCGCGACGAGCGGCGCGAGATTGAGGCTCGGGCCGAGCAGCGGACCGAGAAGAGGCTGCTCGCCCTGCTCAAGAGTCAGGGAGGACTGCAGCAGTCAGCTCAAGACCAAGTGGATAGGAATTTGGCTTTGGTAACTTCTACACCATTCCATCGAACTATCCAACAGGCGGAGCCGCCCAAGAAGTTCACACCACCAAGCTTCACGGTCTACGACGGTGCGTTAGACCCAGTGAACCACATCGCCTATTACACACACAAGAGGGCGTTATGGACTTCTGACGACGCCATCATGTGTAAGATGTTCCCCGGGAGCCTCGGGAAGGGCGCGATTAGCTGGTTCCAAAGCTTGGAGGCCGGGTCGATCCGGTCATGGAGGCAGCTGGCTTCGGCTTTCGCCAAGCGGTACATTGCCAACAGTCGAGAAGCGATCTTATTGGACACGTTGCTCAGCCTAAGGCAACGCAAGGATGAGGGCCTCCGTCGGTTTACAAACCGTTTTATGGAGTGCTACGCTCAAATCGACGGGTGCGATGAGAAGACCGCTATAGCCACCTTCCGCCGGGCTGTACCAAAGAAGTCCAAGCTCCGAGAAAGCCTGACTCTGCGCCTGCCCTCCACACTCCACGTTGGAGGACGAAGACGACGGCGATCGGTCCCCTACACCTTCCCGCCGGGCGCGTGGGTCGCCTAGGCCGAATACCGGGAAGCGAAAAAGGGTAGACCAGGGCGTATTCACTACATTCAATATTCCGATCTACCATATCTTGACTCGGATCCGGAACTTTGAATGGTTCAAGTACCCGCCAAAGGGGGATGCGGAGGACAACCAGCACGGGCGTAAGTGGTGCATGTACCACCGAGCTCGGGGGCATATGACCGAGGATTGTGAGCCCCTTAAAGAATACCTCGAGGAGCTAGTAAAGAGAGGACACCTCAAGCAATACGTTAAGACCTCGGATGACGAGGGAACGAGTGCTAAGCAGATTGAGGTAGTCTAGACCATTACGGCTCTCTACAAAGAAGATGATCCGGAGTCGCGAAGTTGGTTTCGCAGGGAGTGCCACGAGCTAGAGGTGATGCGCATCCAACATGCCGAGCCGCGCCCCCCACTCGGACCACGCGGACCCGGACTCGTCTTTCGCGACGAAGACCTGGCCATTGTCCAGCACCCGCATAACGACCCGCTTGTCCTGACGGTAGAGCTCGGAAAGGTCAAGATCCACCGCGCCTTGGTGGATTCCGGCAGCTCGGTTGACGTGATGTACTACGACACGCTCAAATCACTCGAAAAATCCAAAAAGGACCTTGAAGAGGTCAGTATGCAACTTTCCGGACTCGGTGGATACCCCACTTTTCCACTTGAAGTCCTAAAGGCTCGAGTAAGTCTCGCCGGAAAGGAGCATTACACCGAGTTCGTAGTCGTCGACGTCCCAGGGCCGTACAACTTGATACTCGGGCGACCTTGGATCCATGGCATGGGAGCGGTACCTTCGTCCTTGCACCAAATGGTCCAATTCATGGATAAGGGCGCAATCGTGCGGGTATGGGCCAACCAACTTCAGGCGAGGCTATGCGCGAAAGGAGTCCGGCCCAAGGAGAGGATCGCAAATGGCGACAAAGGGCTCGGGCGAGTGGACATAGTCACCGGTGCCGACCAAGGGCACCGTTCGGATCGCCGCGAGCACGGCCCCGACCGCCGCGAGCACGGTGAGGACGGCCGCAAGCGCGGCCCACCTCCCGCGGGCGCGGGCGAGACACCGGCGACTTGAGGCCCTGCGCGGTCCTAATAAGCCAGCCGAGACCTAGGATTTCATGTAGTGGGGGCGGTACTCTTTTTCCCACGCGGTTTTGATGAGGCCTCCCCTTTAGGTTTTCATTTTTTAGTTTGTCCTTAGTTCATGACATTTCATATTTAAATTTTTTAAATTGAAATTTGCATTGTCTTGCATTAGATTGAGTCTTGCATAAAAAAAATACCAACGTTATGCGATGCGCTAACGGAATAACTTGGCCAAGGAAAACACCCTATGAAGGCCCTACAATACGAATGCGTAGGAGTTGCACGGATCCCGTATTTGAAGAATACGGATGTACGAATATACGAATATACGAATATACGCATATACGATTGTACGAATGTACGAATATATGAATATACGAATAAGAGCACCCTAATCTGCATGGCCACTCACCGCTTAAGCTCCGGTCCCTATACCCGGGATAGCACAGGGTGTACGAGTATATGGGTCCCGGAGGGGGGCATTGTGGGCGGGCAAAATTCCCTATTAATTAGTTAGCATTTAATTCTCTATCTTATTTATTTTGCTATCCATATTTATTATGCTTTATCCTTTATTAGGGTAGTTACTCTAGTTAGGATATTATTTATGGAGGGGAATCTTATCTTCGCCTGAGATAAGATATTTGGTTGACTTGGGGAGCAAGATATCGCGAAACCCTAACCCTATGGGCCGATCGGGCCTAGGGCGCGCGCCTCTCCCCCTCCTGTCCCTCTCCTCTATAAATACACATGTATGCATGTGCCTGGTAAGTCAACTTCTAAGCTATCGCTCTGCCTGACGCCTTTTGATCACCATTGCCCTTACTGACTTAAGCATCGGAGGTGGATTAGGGGTCGCTCGCCCCTTGGTCCATTGTTTTGCAGGTCATTGAAGGGAGAAAGACTCGTGGAGTGGAAGAACATTAAAGATCATTGAAGAAGGAATTGAGACCTGTACACTTACATATTTTGTGTACTAACAGGATTAACCAACAAAACAAGATTAAAATACAATACAATTCGACTATTCGAAGATGAAAAGTATGTACATCCGTATATTCCCTCTGTTTTATACTAATATTTTACCTTTTTCCCCGCTGCTTAAGACAAATTGAGAATAAAAAGAGGCAAAAACTTCGATTTCTCAAGATTTATGACTTATTAAGCTTATTTCTTAAATATTGAGAAACTTTTCTACTTCATAAATAGCATATTACAGTAATAACTAGCATAAGTCTCTATACCATTTTCTATAACTTATTAAATCTAAATTATTAAGCGTATTTAGTGTTGTAATGAGAGATCGAACGAGAACAATAAACAAGAACGACACACACATATTTACGTGGTTCGATATATAACAGTGTATTACCTACGTCCACGGGCAAAGAAAATAGTATATTATCATGGAAGACTGAAATCGGATTAAAGAGCTCTAGGTATTTCAAGAGCATATATAGTGACTCAAAAAACTCTAGTTACAATTATGGGCCGCAGGTCCAAAACAGATTGCGACAGGCTTAGAAACGGAAAATATAGTGTAGCGTTTGGCCCGGTCAGAGAGACCCCATACTACCGGTCGCAATGTGTGATTCAGATTCAAGACACATTAACAAATCTCCTCCTTGACTTGAATTCTTCCAAAACTAGATGCACTAGAACAAATGTCTGAAGTTTCTCTGCCTCAGATTGCTCCTAAGGGCTCAGATTACTAACTTGTGATGTTGAGCAAATCCAAACAGTGTTGGAACTTGCTCTCAGGAACCGGCTTGGTGAACATATCAACAGGGTTATCATCAGTCCCTACTTTCTTCACCCGAATTCTCTTCTCATTCCTCAAAAAATGATACCTGACATCAATGTGCTTTCTTTGTCTTTTCATGGTGGACTTGATCCTTGGTCAATCGTATTGCACTCAAGCGTTCACAATACATTGTCGCCTAATCCTGATGCAGGCCTAGATCATTAACTAGTCCCTTTAGCCATATTCCCTCCTTAGCAGTTTCCGTCATAGCCATATACTCTGCCTCTGTAGTAGACAAAGTGACTGTAGGCTGTAGAGTTGCCTTCTAGCTCATCACGGAACCTCCCAAAGTGAGGACATAACCATTCATAGATTTCCTACTGTCCACATCCCCAACATAATCAGAGTCTGAAAATCCAGCAACTAAGCACGACGTGTCATTCCCATAACAGAGATCAACATATGTGGTACCTCTCAAGTACCTAAAAATCCTCTTTACCTCTGTGCTACCTGTCGCAGTGTGTGATTCAGATTAAAGGCATATTAACATTTACAATAAAGTTATCGGGTTGATACATAGCTTCAATATTAGAAAGAGTAACAGCATTATGTTTACAAGGTGACTAACTGATCATGTTATCGTCAAATGATATGCAAAAAACTATGTTGTGACCACCATTACCGATAATTTTCCATGAATGATCATTCCATATCGGTAGAATAGTCACAAGCCAAGAACTGAGAATTAGTTATCAAAAGCCTAAAGGCATGGCCATAATTAACAATGTCGTTAAAATACTGAAGTATTCGTTTCAACGGAACCAACGAAAAAACCTACTTGACAACATGGATGATTTCGACGAGTAACTGTTACACAATGTAACACACCAAATGGTATTATAGTAAAGGGATGCCAGTGATTATTCTCAAAACCAATACATCACGTACTTTTTTAATTCAAATATATTAGGCCAACGTCTATACAGATTTACGTAGGTGCCACGTATTATTTAAAATAAAATATTGTCACGTTGAGTAAAGTGGAAGTATTACATCTATTTATAGGAATAATCGTTAACATATATGCTACTATGCTAGTGCAACGTCTAACAATCACACAATAGAGTTTTATACTATATATAGTGATCGGCTTGCATATGCACCTCTATACATAGTACATAGTATACAATGGGAACCACATGCTTAGTATATATAGATAACACAAGGCTACACATCATCGATCGATAGGTTCATTAAACAAGTACGTCAAAGACCCATATAATAGCACCATATTAAATTGTCATTATCAATACTTAATTAGTTGAAAAACTGTTGATGTTTGCCAATCTGCCATGCATGTGCATCATGGTTGTACCTATTTTTGTTGCACAGTGACCTAACTAATTATTAATGATGATGCTTGCTGGTGTAATTTTCCTTGGTTTACATCTATTAGATCGATCGAGCATTTTCCGATGAACTTTTTCGATGTCCTTGTCGTAATTATTATAGTGTTCTAAATGGGATGGCCGGTGTAGGATCTGCGTGTGTGAGAATACAGACGTTGATCCTTCGGAGGGATCAATGAACTGGGCAGCGGAATATTAAAACAGTTCAAACAAGTTATTGTTCACACAAAGAGATTCAAATCAAGCCAGCCTTTTGTTATTACCAAGCATGAACTTACAAACGCGAATCCTTGATCTTAAGGTATACACAATACCTTCTACCCAGACCTTGATCCTTCAGCGTCGGACACACTCGTAATTCGACTCAACGGACTTGACCCACACCCCTAACCCTCGTACACAACTCGGCTTAGAGTACTTCGTGTGTTCTTGTTCAAGCACACAGCTCTCTCAACCTTTCTATGCTCGTTAAAAATAACCTAGTACATGATTCCTATTTATACTAATAGCTAGAAAGATTCTATCTAAAAATATAAATATAAACCAAATCAGATTTTATCTTATCTTGGGAAACAAGATAAAATCTTCCACAAACTAACATATCTTCTATATCTTTATAAGACACGTTATTTGTTTCAACCGATCCATCCACGCGTGTTTCCATATATAGTGCACAGCTTCCGCGTTGATCCAACCTTCCATAAATAGCTTCAGGCCTTTGCGTTGATCCCATGATGATCCTATCAGGAATCAGCGAGCTCTTCAGCTATTCTATTGTTTCCTTGGTTGTTCCTGTCGGTTGTTCCTGCTTTTGTTTCTTGCTCAATCAATCCTAATTGATCCTGAAACACTTAGCAAACATATTAAATATTTCACAAGTGTTCCATCATCATCAAAACTCTTTGGGATCGTTATTGGGATCAATCACAATCCCAACAGCCGGTTACTTACAAACTTATAGTGGTAGTCCGATCAACAGCGGTAAAGTGTACATGTTTCCAATGGGAACTCAAGGTAGTGGAATATGGGACATATATATGATATGGTTTTCTTAATGGAAAGAAGCACCATGTACAATATACTGATTTCTATTTTTTTAAGTTTAAAATGAGAATGAATTGTTAGACTATCACACTTTTAGCGTAGTGGATGTATTAATACTAGTGCTTCATAGGGTTTTAGTTTCGATTTTTAATATTACTTTGGACCTTTTGGTTGTGGTTTACTTTGTATCGATTAGGTCTATTAATGGATAAAACATTGTATGTATTTTTAAGTAGTTTCATTTTCAAACTATAGAAGCGAGCCATTTGTGGATAGTCGTAATATATTATACTAATTTATACCGTTGATAGATCATATTTTACACTTATAAATCGGTTTTTCAATTGTGTGTCCTAAGACACACTATAAGCATACTAAATATAGAAACTAAAACCTTAAAATGGAAATAATGAACTCGTTATAAAAAAGATTTCAAACTCAAAATTTAAAATTTATTAAATCTTTCTATTAGTAGCTATTTGCCCTATGCCCTACAAATCCTTTATAAATATGAGCAAATATGAAACCATAACTTAAAATGGGATGGGTAATTAAAGGACAATTTTAAAAATGGTAGAATATGGAATTTGTTTGTTTTAATGATTTAAATTCTCAATAGTTGTTTATGTTAAAAACTAAAATGATTGTTTTAGTGACAAGGAGGATGATTTTTTTTTTGTTCGAAGACGAGAAGGATGATGGCTTGGTGGCAAGGCAGCTACAAGCCTACAAGTACAACTAGATGATGGTCAACGGTATATGTGTTTGTTCGTAATATTGAAATTTGCACGATTTTTATGGATGAATTTCGGGGCACTCGCACGATTAAGGCTTAAATGGGCCAAGAAGTACAAAACTGTGTTTGAGAATTGATTCGCATTTAGCAACTGTTTTGAAATTGATCCCCAGTTGAATGTCATGTATTATTACATGGTAAAATCTGGTTATTATACTTCGTCGACCTGGGAAACAAGTAACGTATCATAATTTCTTTTGGATTTTGCCTTTTTTCTTTGTTACATAAGATTTCATGTATCATCATACTTGACCCATCAAAAAATATTTGATCTTTAGTGGTTTTTGATGATAACGGTCAAATCTACTCTTCCCTTTCACTTAATCCATTCAATGAAAAGGAAGTTTGGGTTTTCACCCACACAAAGTAGCACAATAAGGCATAAATGATAAATCTAACCCCAAACTTTCCGGTCAGATCTTTTACATCTCTTGGTGCAACGCTGGGTGTTCCATTTTATTATTTATGTCATAAATCAATGTAGTTATTTTAATAAAAAATCATTTTCATATTTTAAATGATAAGTTTCATATAGATATACATTTTTATTACTAAAAAATATTACTAATACTTTTTTACATTAAAATGATGAACTAATCATATTTTTTACTATTAAAAATATTACCTATAAATTTATATCACAAAAATCTGAAATTATATAAGAATAAATATTTACAATATAAATATATTTTTTAATAAAATTATAACATTATTTTATTACATAAATAATACAGTAAAATAGAACAGCAAGCTTTTCACCAATCCCTCAGCCGACTTGGTGGGTCTATATAAACGCCCCTCACACCCTTCAAAAAACACAAACTCAAAACTCTTCCCATCTCCCAATAACTAAAACACAAAAAAAACAACGGCCGTAACAGAAATTCCCTCTCCCAACATGAATTCCCGCCTTACTCTCCTCCTCATAATCTCACTCGCTCTCCTCCTCCACGCGCCACCTTCCTCCGCCTCCTCCGCCGCCCCATCCCCGTCCCCCACCGACTCCGACTCAGACTTCCTCCGCCAAACGTGCAACCACACGCTCTACCCGGACGTGTGCTACACCTCCCTCTCCGCCTACGCCAACTCCATCAGCCAAAGCCCCAACAACCTCGCACGCGCCGCCGTCAACGTCTGCCTCGCCGAGTCCCGCCTCGCCTCCGCCTACTTCTCCAACCTCTCCAAGAACTCCGACTCGGCCTCCGACTGCCGAGGCGCCCTCCGCGACTGCTCCTCCACGCTCTCCGCCGCCGCCTCCCAAGTCCGCGACTCCCTCAAGCAGATGTGCCAGATTGGCGCCAACCCCGCCGGCTACAGCGCGCGTGCGACTCGGTTCCAGATCAGCAACGTGCAGACGTGGATGAGCGCCGCCCTCACCAACGAGGACACGTGTACCGACGGGTTCGAGGACGTGGCGGACGGCCTCGTCAAATCGGATGCCTGCGATCGGGTGGCGCGTGTCAGGAAGCTCACTAGCAACGCCCTCGCGCTCGTTAATTTTTACGCTTCCACCGTTGCTCAATAATAATCATAAAACAAAAAAATTGCGCTGGTTAATTTTTGGCCAGGAGATATAGGTATGTAAAAGTATAGTTTTGCTAGCAAACGGCCAAATTGACAATGAATAAAAATACATATATGTAGTACGTAGCATGTTTGTCATTATTAGTGGAATGATGTAATATAATAAGAACTCTTTCCCTTGAATCCTTGGCGTTCTCTTCAATCAAATTGAATTGAGGGAGATAATATGTAGAATGATAGGATTTGTTCTTGAGATAGAATTGAACGATTTATCCTAATTTATTTCTTTATCATACACAAATACAATACTCCGTATTACGCAAGAAGTTATAAAACATACTCCAAAGGAAACTAACTCAACGTATTTACCGAATATATAAAAAGGTAGTAATTGCTATATTAATATCCAAACATGTATTTGTTAATTAATTAATCACTTTTGGCTAAAAATATATGTGTGCAAGGGAAGCTGCCGAAAGCCATAGTGGCCACTTGTTTTTGTTCTTCCACTAAATTCTATCCTCCTAAGAAAGGCATGCAAGCCAACAACTATTGTCGATCTCCACTCCACGCCCGACCTTTTCGCATCTATGTCATAATTACAATCACATTAATTCCGCATTTCATTTTTTTTTGTTTGCATATTCTGACCCCCCTTTTTTTTTCCCAATTTCTTCTTGCATATAATGGTGAAAACTTGTACGCACTTCATATGTAGGACATATCTTAGAAGAGCCACGTGTACACAGAGTCGGCATATAATGTTAAGGACTTGTAGTTGTACATACTAGAGTTGTAGGTGTGAGGGAGTCCGTTCATTAAGTAGATTCTTCATTTGTAATTGTACGTTGTTTATGCATTTGAAGCTTATGAAACCTAATCATGGACAGCTATAGCCTGAGGAAGTGACGAAATTCCCGTGACTCAACTTTCGCTTTCCATCTATCCTTGTCATGTTCTCTATATTATTGTTTCCATCTCCTAGCAGAATTCCTTACACATGCATGTGTATGTATAGTGCCAATGCCACAGGTTTAATCTGTGGCTGCAGTTTGTGTACGTTTGTTAATGCCATATCCTTAATCACGTGAGTGCATGGATGCCCGGCCATCCATGCATGTGTTTTTTTTTTCTTGTTCGGTGTGATTTATGGGATTGGAGGCTAGTGAGCCTTATAAGTACATTATATATATTCATGGATTTGTTTTGAAGCTAGCTAGACACATAATTGAATTCTGTCAAGATCGATCGATAAACCGAGTAAATTGTTTAGTGATTTTACTAAGGGATGGTATCGAACCGTGACGAATTCAGGATTGTTCGAAGGGCGTCGGACTCTCTGTGGCTCTACCTCCACTCTCAGTTCCGTCGTCTCGACCACCTATGAGGATGGAACTCCAAACTCCACGATGAAATTTCACCGGGAAGTGTCGAGTTAGATTTTACATTTCAAAAATGTATTGTCCAATATCTAACAATTAAGCCTGGATTATTTATTCACGCCCTGCTGATTAAAAAATTGGATTATTTGAAGTAATTAGTTTCATACGTCCATGGCCATTCACGGGCTGCATTTCAATTTCTAGCTAGGTGAAGACAAATTTTGCATAGTAACTATAAGACCTAAGAAATGACCATATATGCATATTGAATCTCTGACGAAGGACTACGGCCTTAATTAGTTTGCACTATTTTGTCGATCAGGCCGACCAATTCAATAAGTGGGTTTTAGTCAAACTACTCTTTGTATATTTTTGGAGTTTGTGATAGATATATGTGTAAAAGAGAGAATATTTTGCTAGATAGGCTGTGAGATGTGTACGTTGACCAGAGCCCAAGTTTGAGCCCTGGCATTGGGATGGCAAGAAATGCCCTAGCTACCGATCTTGTTTCCTATATTAAATTGATATCGATACTAAGGCACGTTATACTAGAATGACGTGGAATGTGGAATTTGTTATGTGCCCGATTACAGGATCTAGTCACGGGTCTAGAGACGCGAGAACTAGGCTTAGGATCTATGATGGATAGGTAAAGATGAAGATAGATAGGGTTGAAGGCGGGTTCGTACTTGACAGAACCTCCTCCTAGGTTTTACGTTAAAACCTCTAAGAAATCAAGCTGCTATAAGAGAGATCTGTAGATTAAGAGCCATTAACGAACTAGCTAGCTTCATTCAATGGAAAGAGTCTGTGCAAAGCGGCACACACACAGCTCCTAGTTTACAAAAGGCATAAGAAGATATATATACCCAAAACCTAGAAGGAAAAAGACAAAAGCAAATTAATATATAAACTAATGAGAAACACATGTGCACCACGTGACTTTCATAACCTCTCTTTGTTAAATTTCTGCTTATCTCTTATTAATTAGAAAAGCCATATATATAGGCTGCATAGTACAATAAAAGATAACCCTAATTCTTAACAAGATAACTACTAATAAGATAACTAGAAAGTAAAAGATAATAATATCTAGAAATAAATAAACTATTTCCTAAATAAATATAAAGAGATAATCCTAATTGTAAACTATATCTCTCAACCGTGATCTAATAGATCCATATCAGAATTATGCACACAATATAATGCATATATATATATATACACTTAACCGTTATGCCATCAACCATTCTATTCCTTCTAAAAGCACATCCATCTTCTTTTCTTTTTTGGTAGATCCATCTTCTTTTTTTGAACAGGTAATTTGTAATTAAGGTTAGAACGTCTTTTTTTGGTTCACATGGCTGTGCCACCGCCCAGTTCGGCCACATTAAGGTTAGAACGTCTTAAAGTATCATTTTGAACGAAAAATATAAGTCTTGGATAGTTTTGTTACTTGTATGTGTTTTTTATAAGTCTTGGATAGTTTTGTTACTTGTATGTGTTTTTTACGGTGACTCTAATATGGTTTTGTAATTTTATCTATCACGGAGTTACAATCTCTTTAAATATTTTATAATATTAGTTTTTCTATTGTGTGCCCTAAAAAAATCACATTATAAACCCTAAAGAATAAATAATAAACCCGTCAAACAAAAAGGATATTTTTCTTAGTATTCGATTATTATAGTGTATTTTAAGACACAATTTACAAAAAGCGTTGCAATATTTACCCATGAAACTACCCTTTCATTTTTTAACATCAAAAATATGTCAATGTATGTGAAATGGCTTTCCTTATATAGTTATATGCTAATCGGCTCGGAGGAAAGCCCACAATTTGCCCTTTATGGGCTTACGGCCCAAGTGAACAAGTGATGGACCATTCTCAACGTTCTTCCTTGCTCCGATTGGAAGGTAACATTACCTGTAACATTAAGAAAAAAACAATCTAACTATTTCATAATAGCAAGCCAACCTAAAAGTTGATAAGCTACAAACCTACCATCTCAAAATTGAATCGCTCCCAATTTTTAAACCATGAATTGGAAGAACAAAACATCATTTTCTTAGAACTCTCTCACTTTACCCATTTTCCTTTTCAAGAATCTTCTCATGACATTTAACAAGGTCACTTTCGCCTAATGCTTCCATGAGAGCTTGAGTTGATCATCTTCCTTTCTTCATCTTATGCTTTGTAGTCTTAAAGCCACAGTTCGGCTAGCATATTCATCCAGCAGGAAACATGAAAACCTAACAAAGAAGTCTTAAAGCCACAGCTCGGCTAGCATATTCATCCAACAGGAAAAGTGAAAACCTAACAAAGCAAAGGCAGGATTACTTAGTTGTCTTTCTCGGGATCTTGTGTGGTTGAAGGATCGGTAGGCTGGCGCCGACGTTGCCCTTCAACACCCGACTCATCTTCCTCGCACCCGCCATGGTTAACTACCTTTCCGTTCATCTCATCCTCCTTCCAGAAATCAGCTGAGACGAATCGTGCTCCGGGGGGCAATTTCTCTGGTGGATAGCAAGAATGGAAGTTGGTTATTTCCTAGCCTTTTCAAGGTCCCAACTCATGTGATTCCCATCGACGTATTCTTGAATGGTCTCGATGCGAGCCGCCATCGAATAATATGTCACCATTTCTATAGCTTCAGCGGCGAGCGCCTTCTGTTCTTCTTGAAGTTCTTTTATACGATCGTCTACCGCAGCCTTTTCTTCTCGCAGTTTCTCGATAGCTGATAGTGATCCTTGGAAAGCCTGTACGGAGTGAAACAAGCAGAGATGATCAGTGGAAGTGATTAACTATCGGAGAACCAGGTCGAACTTTAGTTGTGAACGAACCTCCCAAGCCAGGGATTCGATATCCTTCACCACAGCTTCAAGGGAGGAGTCATAGTGTCGGCTCTTCGCAGATGGAGCATGCAACCCCTGTAAACTGTGCCACAAGCCCTGGGGGTCCTCCTCGTCAACCAAGTCAATAAGAACAGGAGGAGAAGGGGCTAGACACTTTCCCCTTGTCCTATCGGCCTCTTTCTCCTTGATTTCAGCAGATGGCTTGGGGTCGTGAGACCTAAGCCTGCGATGGATCATCGTCATGGCAGAAGGCACAGTGGGTACCCTAGAGTGGCCTGCTGTCCAGGAATTAGTCAAAGAGGAGGGTCCGAAGAATACGAAAGAGGGGTAATTAAGGAGACATTACCTGAGGAGGATGCCTTGGAGAGTTTGGTCGGAGGGGCGCCGGTAACGTTCCCCGGTTGAGTACCTTCGGAATCGGCCATGGGGTCTTGGTAGTCCCTACATTCGGTTGATTCTCGGCGGGAGCTCGCTTCGTGATGTCTCTTCAAAAGCCCTTTGTAGTCCCTAGTGGCTGCAGGGAGAGCAAGAAGCTCTGCACAAATTTTTCCGTCGGTTTGCTTGTCGTTCAGATCTTTAGGTACTGCATAAGACAACAATGTATTTAAGAAGGAGCGTTAATACGATCAGGGCCTTTGCACTCGCGGGCCAATCTCCGTCCGGTGACATGGCCCTTCTATAGAAAATGACAGACCAAGAGTATGCTGTGGATTCAGTTTCTCAATAGAGTTAGACAGTTGATGCTGAAAAGAAGGTATCTCACAACCTATTCTTGCTTATTTGCTTATGGTTTCACAACCTATTCTCATTTACTAGCTAGTACCTTCCTGTTCTATTCAAAATGCCTGGCTATTCATTTGCACTGGAATATTTCTTCCACTTACTCATGTCCGTTGTTTACTTGTCTTGATTATTTTTTTTTGGTCGAATTACTTGTCTTGATTATTTGACCAACATACATGTCAATATTTGATCTAATATTAACCATATGAGCTCTATGACTGATGTTTAATTAGGGGAGAGTTCATTAAATAAGGCATAAAATGAACCTGAAGCTTTAATCTACAAAATGGACCTGGAGCTTTAATGTCAAACTTATTCTAAATCTTGATACAATCATATCATGAATTCAGTTGAGGAATTTAGCTAGTACTGTACCCATACAGCTAAATCTTGATTTGAAGCAAAAACAAGAAGGAAACATAATTGTGAAACCAAAATGGGTAGGACCCCAAAGCCACCGAGCACAAGTAACAACAGAGAGTTCACTTTCAAATTCCCACAACTTGCATCATCGCAGCTTGAGCTTTGAATCTAATTTCTTATAGAAGAATTCCTTCCTGTTATGCAATATATATAGCATAGTAAAGCACAATAAAACAGAGCATGGGGTATTTCTATGAGGCGTTCTGTCAAAACCCACAAAACAGAGCAGTAATGTTGACCGTAACAAAACCCACAAATTCGGATCACAAATCAAACGCGAGGTACAACTCAAACAGGAAGGACTTACAAACGACATTCCACTCGTCGAGGAAGACGGATCGGTATTGCATGCCGATTTCGCCCATAGACTCTCGGTCCACGAAGAAGAAACGGGAGGACCATTTGGGTTCGTTGACCGGGGGCCCTAATATCAGCGGGTGTTGTCACTCGGTACGCGCAGAGGAACTCCTCAAGGGACAACTCCAGCCCGTTCTCGGTCGCTAGGGCGCTGGCACAGTGAAGGATTCTCCAAGGGGCGGGCAGGAGTTGGGCCGGAGAGATGCTCAGCGCTTTCAGGAAGTCCCTCACCAAGGGGCTGAAAGGGAACGACATGCCGATGGTGAAGGGGTACTCGAGGAAGCAAATCCAGCCCGGTAGGACCCAGTCCTGGTACTCTTTGGACGGGCAGTAGGCTCGAGTTCCGGCTGGGAAGCCGCACGTCGCCACTATCTCGTCGACTTCGGCTTGAGTCATGGAGCTTCGACGGAGATCTTGGCGTTCCAAGATTCCGGCGGAGGCGAACTTGCTCGGAGACCCGGATCGGAGTTTCGCCATTGAAGGGGTTTGGAACTTGAAAAGAGAGAAGCAGAGAGAATGGAAGAACAGAGAATGAGGGTTTTGCTTTTGAAACACAAACTTGATCATCTGCTACTCTCTAGTCTGGTGCTACTTCAATGAAATTCTGCCACGTGTGCTTTCAGTATTCAATTTATTATATAAAAATACAAAAAAGGGGCTATTATTCATCTTCCTCTAATCCACAATTTGGTGGGGTTTTTAAATTTCACTCAACCAATTTTAAAAACCAATTCAAGAAAAAATCGATTACTATTAGTGTATTTTAAGACACAATTTACAAAAATCGTTGCAATATTTACCCACGAAACTACCCTTTCATCTTTGACATCAAAAATATTTCAATGTATGTGAAATGGCTTTCCTTATATGCTAACCGGCTCCGAGGAAAGCCCACAATTTGCCCTTTATGGGCTTATGGCCCAAGTGAACAAGTGATGGACCATACTTAATGTTCTTTCTTGCTCCTATTGGAAGGTAACATTAACTTTAACATTAGAAAAAAAAATAATAACAGCATTTACCCAGTGTATCCCGCCAAGCGCAGGATCTGGGGGTCAGGATGAGGGTATTCCAGACCTAGATGGAAAAAAAAAAAAAATCTTACTATTTCTTAAAAGCAAGCCAACCTAAAAATTAATAAGCTACAAACCTACCATCTCAAAATTGAATCATTCCCAATTTTTAAACCATTAATTACCTACAAAACAAACGAGTTGCTTTTTGTTTTGCTAATTGGAAGAACAAAACATCCTTTTCTTAGAACTCTCTCACTTTACCCTTTTTCCCTTTCAAGAATCTCCTCATGACACTTGACTAGCTCATTTTTGCCTAATGCTTCCATGACAGCTTGAGTTCATCATCTTCCTTTTTTCATCTCATGCTTTGTAGTTTTCCCACTACCCTTTGGTAAAACTTACTTGAATTTCACCTTTCTTCCAATGAAGACCCTTGCATGTGCAACCCACTATTCCATCTAACTAAACATGGATAAGCATAAATACACCCACTTGTCACTCTGCACCATTTCTTTTTGCTAAATAAAGACCATGAAAATTAAAGGCAATTGGGCGTGAAAAAAAAGAAGTTAAAGTAAGAAAAAATTATTCTCATCTCCAATCCTTTCTAGACGAGAATAATTAAAAAAAGTTACCCTATACATTTTAGCACATGAAGTTATGAACTACAATGTTATGATTTTAAGTTCGGTAGCACAATTCATAGGCAACATGTAATAACATATGATAGTTTTCAGCTCTAGAGGGGAAAACAGCAATCAGAGACATTCCAAATTACAAGTTAACTGGGTACAAACCACATGAACACAACAACAACCTAACACCTCCTTCCAAATCTTATCACCAATTCCCAATGACAAATTTAGAGCACAATGACCATAAATCAAATACAAACCCTTTTCCTAAAATCACATTTACACCCCACTCATCCAATCATAAATCCTACACCGGCTAACACCCCCACAGTCTACAAACACACCACTAGAAAACAACAAAAACAAGTTCCTAAACTCGCTCCAATTTTAATTCAAATAAAACTCTCCAACTTTAAGCACCAACAGGCGCCGCCGTGGCCGGAGAAGCCTTGGGCGGCCTCCCTCTGCCTCTCTTGACGCCGGCCGCCGCCGGCACAATCTCCGGCGCCGGCTTATCGAGCTTGGGCGGGCGTCCCCGGGGGCGGCCGGAAGACGGAGGCTTGGGATCACGTGGCTTGGGGGGGCGGCCCCGGGGCCTGGGGGCCGACACGACCCCCTCAGCCCCCGGGGGAGCAGGGTCCTTGGGCTTGGGTGGGCGGCCGCGGCCGCGTTTGGGCGGGGCGTTGGGGTCGGGCTTGAGATAGTTGTTCTTGGCGAAGACGAGCTGCCCTGTTAGCTTCATCTTGTTGAGGGTGAAGGAGAGGAGAGTTGAGTGGGCGGTTGGCAGATCTGGGGTGTTCGATTGGATGTACTTCGATATGGCCGATTTGTTGGATCCGTCCTTCTCTCCAAGGGCCTCAATTGCCGCTATTATCAGCTGTATCAATCAGATTTTAGCTTTATTTTCTCAGTGAGGCATTTTAACAAACAGATGGTGGGCATTGTGGATGCAAAATTAACACACATGTTGATACGGAGAGAGAATTACCTGAGGGTAGTCGGGGAGAGAGGACGGTTGGGCTTCGGAAGCAGCCATGGGAGGTCGTTCTGTGTGTGTGAGTTTCAGTGAGTTAGGAGACAGAAAAGCAGAGCTCAACAGAACAGAACAGAGTAGAAAAGGAGGAAAATGTGAAGGGAAAAAGACGGTGAAATGGAATTTAATGGAGTAGAAATTTGCACAGGTTCTGTTCTAGGGGGGTCATAATTCAGAAATATAGCAGTAAAAAAAAGGTGGGAGAAGGAAAAGGAAAAGTCAAAAAGAAAAAGTAAAGGAAATTAAAGAATAATGGAGAAATCGGACGGTGAGGGGTAGAGTGGAGGTGTAAGATCGGGCGGTTGATATTGGTTCGGGGGATTAAGGCAGAGATAGGTGACGTGGCAGGGAGTGTATGGTGATTTGTCGGGTAATTGAGCGGAATGACACAAATAGCCCTGGGTTCTGAATGCTATTCCCTGGCCGTGCATGTTAGTACACGTAGTTTGTAACGTCGACGGAGCTTTAGTTTTGGGTGAGCGTTACTGAGCTGGCGTTGACACGTGTCAAGCGAGTGGGTTCGTGCTGATGTCAGATGAGAGAGAGGGAAGACAATTGAAGAGTGTGCGTGATTGCATGAAACCGAGGCCATCGTCATACAATTACGAGTTTGTTTCCTTGCAGGTAAACCTCAGTTAACTACAGTGTGTCAGTACAAAACCTACCACATTTCACACAGTCACGTCCCCATCATTGTTAGTACATGGTAGATATTGGCCCAGATGCAACCAAGTAAAAATTGAATGTTGTATATAGACTAACAATAATTAAGAACTAAGCAATAAGCTGAAGTCAAAGAACCTACACTATACTCATGCTATAGAACGTTATATGTTGGAAAACAATACTCCTACATATGCTCTATTTCTTCAGATCTACGCAAGTACATTCAACGTTGTTCTTGAGAATCTATCAGTCTAGGTAAACTGCTTCTAGTCGTAGATGATGTCGAGGCTCCACTGCTTCTAGTGGCGGTACGAACACTACTAACGTAAGTGGCTGTGGAGCCAGATGTGGAGGAGCTAGCAGTGGAGGTTGATGCCCCGTCGGGCCTCTTATGTCTCCTTTTTCGGGTCCCGGTGAATCCGGCTGGCCTCGTGGGCTCTTCAAGGTTGCTAGGTGTCTTGGAGAGGAGTAAGCGGACCCGGTGCATGGTTGGGCGTAGGGACGGATCGTGTTGGGTGCAAAGGAGGCCTATGTGGACGCACAACGCTACCTGTTGCTCTATTGCTGTTGGTTGCAGTGTTGGGTCCATGATATTCTGGCTGCTTTTCTTCTTGTACATTTTGTAAGCCTGAAACAGAAAACATGTATGCTAAATGCCAATGCAATTCTAAAAGCGTATTTGCACGGTCCGAAAGAAGTTGGGCCCTAGTTTTGGGTTATTTGGGCTGATGGTGTCCCGCTTGAAGCCCAAATCAATGTTTGATTGTTAACTATATATAGTGAGTGCCAAGTTCTAACCAGCTGGAATCTTGTCAAGTCAGTATTCTGTCCATGCATGGTATTTTGTCCATGCATCTCGTACATAGATGTGGTGTTGGAGAACTGGCAAAGACGATAGTGCATTTAATACAAACAACAAAAGGTCATTCAACCTGGACGTTTGTTTACACCGTAATAAACAAGTTGGTTGAAACCTGATAGCTACAACTTCAAAGTTTAGACTTTAGAGTACGTTTCCACATTAAAAAGTTGAAGGCAGAGCTTTAGGAAGAAAAAAAATCAGTCCAAAAAAAATCAGAATATATCTACTCCATATAGTCTAACAAGTAGGCAAGTAACATACTAACATACATTATATTGCTAGAAAGTATGGAAGTCCTTTTTTAAAACATTAGAAGAAACTCCTTATTTTTCTTCATGACAGTTGAAAATAGAGACAATCTGTAGGCCATGTTTTAGCTTTTGCATATAAAGTGGAATGAGATTAATACGGCAGACTCTTAATTAGAAGTATAACAGATGCAAGGGAAGAAAACACAAGATCATACCCAGTCTAGTAAGTTTTCAGCACCAAGGTTAATGTCGAACGAAGAGTTCCTTTGACCGCTAACCAACTCGAGCGTCAACACTCCAAAGCTATATACATCAGCCTTCACCGACAAATCTCCTCGCATTAGATACTCTGGAGCCATATATCCACTGCCAATATTTATCCATCATACATATTATGCAGTCAGATCAAAACACCAAGACAGAGGCAATTAAGCAAACTGGAAATTACTAATCAGAACGGAAATCCCAGAGGAGTAGCAGTTACTTGGTACCGACTACGCGTGTATTTATATGAGAGGCGTCCTCAGGGAAGAGTCGAGCCATGCCGAAATCTGCTATCTTGGGGACCCATTTTTGATCTAGCAAGATATTGCTGGCCTTGATATCGCGGTGGATGATGCGGCTATGAGCGTCTTCGTGTAGGTAATGCAGTCCTTTTGCCACTCCACATATTATGTCATATCTCTTCTTCCAATCAAGCTCTCCTCTCCTATTGGAATCTGCATTATGATAATTGAACATAACTATCAACTTCACAAAAAAACTCTGGTTGCATTCAGCAGGAAGAACTGATCTCAAGCCAGTTGCATAAGATACACAGCTGAATATATCATAGGTGTTCAGCATGAAAGCACTGACAAGTTTGTCTTCAGTAAGCTATCCTGTTTAGAGTTGAGATCGATCCCACTTTACATCAAATTTACAATTTGTAAGCAAATTCAAGATTAAGGAAGATGAACAGGAGAGCTTACTGAAGAGAAACTTGTCAAGACTCTCATGCTGAACATACTCATACACAAGCAGCTTCTCCCCTTTTGAAGCACAATACCCCAACAATGTCACCACATTGCGGTGTTGTATCCGTGTCAGCAATCTGGCCTCGTTCTGGAACTCAGTCCTCCCTTGCCGTGAACTCCGGGAAAGCTTCTTCACCGCAATTTCTCTTCCATCGTCCAATTTCCCCTGCCAATTACGTACAAACAACTCGAACAGGTTCAAAATTCGAAATCGCAAAACCCTAGAACCCTAATTTTCGCAATTGCGCTAGAAGTAGACTAGCAGGAATCGTAATTACCATGTAGACGGGGCCGAATCCGCCCTCGCCGAGCTTGCGATCGAGGCTAAACCTATCGGTTGCTCTCGAGAGCGTTTCGTAGGAGAAGTGCTTCTGCTCCTGAGCTGCAATCTGCTCCAAATCCGCTTCTGATCATCATCATCATCGTCCATAACAAGCCAAAATCGTAGCGAATTTAGTTAAAATAGCAGAGGAAAAATCAAGCATTGGAAGGAGGAATTCGGATCGTCTTGCTAACCATTAGAATCGGGATTGGAGGACGATTTGGCGAAGATCTTCGTGATTTTGCGGAGGAGATTCTTGAGTTTCATGGCGACAACATCTATAATCCATAAACTCCGAAATTTCTCCTCATAGTGGAGCATGAGCATCATCATCCATGGGAGAAATTAGCCTGATCGATAGCGGAGGAATGGGCCTGATATGCTACAGGCCAAATGTTGGAGTGTGAATTGTTGAGAAGTCAAGTGAGGAAACGGGAGAGGAAGAGGACGAGATAGAAAGGCATTGACGTTTTGTAACATGAGTGACGATGACGTAGATACGTTGCATTGCACCCACCTACCTACCAGTTGTAACTCTTCTCATATTTTTGGTTGTTCATCATTCAGTTGTGAGATTCACGTAATTGGTTGACGCCAAAGGGCCTCTTGACTCGGAGAAAAATCATCAATCGGTAATAATTGTCGTAGCGTACATGGCATTTTCTGTGGTTTATTCTCATCATTTTCCTTTGTACACTAGTTATAAGTTATGGCACAAAATTTGCCAATTTGCAAATGAGTCGAATCAAAACCTCAACTACAAGCTACAGGCTAAGCCTTCATACGACGATGAAATTTCATATTGGGCCTCGTGGGCGTGGATATTGGGCCTGAACTAATGGGCTTACCACTTACACACCTCTTTTCGCTCATGAAACCTTCTTGTTTCTACTACAATGGAATGGTCACTCTTTCTTCCATCCAAAATTGAGCATTTCAAAAGAAAAATGTTGTTGGTGAGGCTCAATTACGATCGATAGTAATCAACAAAGCTACAAGTCATGTAGAGATAGATAGATAGATAGATAGATAGATAGATACGTATGAAGAAAGCAACGTATACAATACTTCATAGAACACTTGGCAGTTGGCACCATGCAAGTACGTACAGCCTAATAATAAATCCAATCCATCGATTAGACAAATACCCAAATAGAACGAACCAATAATTCGTGCAGATTTGTGAAGCGGAAGCTCAGAGAAGAAAACAATGGAAACCATGGAGGTTTCTAGAACTCAGAATCGGGAATTTGCTCTGTATTGATTAGTTGTGTTCAGACCGAAATGTTAGTTACAGCTTGCTATTTATATCTAAAGTTAGCGCTAACTAACTACAGCTAACAACTAACTCTAATCAGCTTACTAACTCTAATATGTACACGTCATAGCCCCCCCTCAAGTTGGACTTGGAGGGAGAGACACAAGTCCTAACTTGGAAACTAAGAACTTGTGTTGATCTTCACCCAACGCCTTTGTGAAGATATCAGCCAGCTGTAACGATGAAGAGACATGTCTTGTCTGAATGAAACCTTCCTGCACTCTGTCTCTTACATAATGACAGTCAATGGTGAGATGTTTTGTTCTTTCATGAAATACAGGATTTGCAGCTATATGTTGGGCTGCTTTGTTGTCACAAAACATGACAATAGGTCTTGGAACCTGAATACCCAAATCACTGAGCAAACCCTCAATCCAAACAACCTCACTAGCTGCCTTAGACATAGCTCTATACTCTGATTCAGCAGAGCTTTTAGAAACAGTTTTCTGTTTCTTTGTTTTCCATGAAATCAAAGATGCACCCAATGAAACACAATAGCCAGATAAAGATCTTGCACTGAAAGCACATGTAGCCCAGTCAGCATCTGTGTAAGATTGCAACACTAACTCTGTGCCAACAGGATAGAACAAGCCAATATCCAAAGAACCTTTCAAATAACGAACTACATGTAAAGCAGCATTAAGATGAGGCTCGCGAGGGGCACTAAGAAATTGGCTTAAATGTTGTGTTGCATAAGACAAATCTGGACGAGTCATATTCAAATATAACAACCTGCCCACCAGACGTCTATAAATCTCTGGATCAGTGAGCAACTCACCCTGATCTGTTGACAATTTCATGCCTTTAGAGAGTGGAAAAGAAGCAGGTTTGCAATTGAACATACCTGTATCTTTGAGAATGTCAATGATGTACTTTCTCTGATTGAGAAGAGTACCAGTATCAGACCTTGCAACCTCTATTCCAAGAAAATATCTTATATCACCCAAATCCTTGATAGTGAATGCAGAATGCAAAGCTAACTTGAGAGATTCAATTTCAGACAGTGAAGTGCCAGCCAAGAGTAAATCATCAACATAAACCAAAGCAACTGTGATGTTGACTGAATCAGACTTAAGGAACATTGAATAATCTCTCTTAGATTGGACATAACCCTTAGCAAGAAGAAGTTTAGTCAACTCCACATTCCATTGTCTCGAGGCTTGCTTGAGACCATAAAGAGATCTTTTTAATTTGCAAACCTGATTAGGAGATGAGACTTTGTATCCTGGTGGAGGCTTCATATAGACTTCTTCCTCCAGAAAACCATGCAAGAATGCATTATTAATGTCTAACTGCTTAATAAACCACTTTTGAGAAGTAGCCACAGCAAGCAATGTCCTGACAGATGCAAATTTAGCAACCGGGGAAAAAGTATGTTTATAATCTTTTCCCTCTACTTGTGTAAAGCCTTTAGCAACTAACTGGGCCTTATATCTCTCTACTGAACCATCAGGACGAAACTTAACCTTATACACCCACTTACTCCCTATAGCTTTATGAGAAGATGGCAAATCAACTAGCTCCCAGGTTTGATTTTCCTCTAAAGCAGTTAACTCTTTGTCCATAGCTTGAACCCAGTCTGGAACTTTCACAGCTTGATGATAAGATGCAGGTTCATAGATCTTCATAACATTGCAAAGAGAAGCTTGATAATCAGAGGAATAAGCTTGAAGATTAGAATGAGTGACCAGAAAAGACACAGACATAGATGGATCTCTGTGTAAAGAAGGACAAATAAAGTCCTGAAAATGTGCAGGAGGCTGTTTAACTCGTGTAGATCTCCTAATATCAACCAACTGATCATGAGAAGTTGAAGAAGAAACAGGTTGAGTACTAGATTCATGAGAAACAGAAGGCACTGAATCTGGAACAATATCATTAGCAGCATCAGAAATATCAGCAGAAACACCATGATCAGGAAGAATATCAGAAACACCATGATTAGGAGTGGAAAAACCATCAGAGACAGACTGATGCAATGGCATAGAAGGTGAAGAAGAAATAAGAATTTCATCTTCATTAGAAGCAGGGTTAACAAGGGGCAATGTGACAGAAGGAGAAATATCTGGAGTGGATGAAAAAGATGATGAAAAAGGAAGAGATTGCTCTTCAAAAATAACATCCCTGCTTACCAAAAAAGAATTGGTTTCAAGATCATAAAGCTTGTAGGCCTTTTGAGCAAAAGGATATCCTACAAGAACACATTTTCTTGCCCGGGAACCAAATTTGTCTGAATTCTTTTGCAAAGCATAACACAAACAGCCAATAACTCTCAAATGATCATAATCTGGTGGCTTTTGTAACAGAATTTCATAAGGAACTGAACCATTTAGGACAGAAGAAGGCATGAGGTTTATGAGATAGGTGGCAGCAAGAATGCACTCTCCCCAAAATTTGATTGGAAAACCAGCATGAAAACGAATTGATCGAGCTGTCTCAAGAAGATGTCGATGCTTGCGCTCAACCCTACCATTCTGTTGAGGATTACCAGGTACAGACCTTTGATGTATAATGCCTTTGGAAGCAAAGAAATCATGACACTTATGATTAACAAATTCTGTTCCATTATCACTTCTGAACATCTTGACATGTGCATTAAACTGATTCTCAACAAGAGCAACAAAACTGACCAAGAAATTATAAACCATGTCCTTTGAAGCAAGCAAATAAGTCCAAGTAACTCGGCTATAATCATCCAATATTGTCAAAAAATATCTATAATCTCCAATAGCAGAATGCCTATAAGGTCCCCAAAGGTCAATATGGACCAATTCAAACAAATGTGAAGCAATGGAATCACTTCTAACAAAAGGAAGTTTATGATGTTTGGAAAGAACACATGATTCACAATGGAAATGTTCAACTGAATCAACAACAGGCAACTTCAACCGTTTAAGGTTGGTCAAACTAATGTGTCCCAACCGAGCATGTAAAACAGACAAATCAAGTTTCTTAACAGAATGTGCTGGAGCAACCAAAGTCTCCTTATTACAACCAGGCATTACAGAAGAAAACACATGTCTGAAAATAGAAATTTCACTTGACTTCACTCTATATAGACCTCCAATTCTGTCTCCTGAAGCCTTAAGTTTCTTAGTTGTAAGGTCCTGTAAATAACAGCCTTCCTTAGTAAACAAAGCAACTAAAGCATCATCATCAATGAGCTTAGAAACTGAGAGCAGATTATGTCGAAATTCTGGCACAAACAGCACAGACTTAAGCATAACATCCTTATTCAACATAATATTTCCAACTTTATGAACTTGTTTGATGGAGCCATCAGGCAATCCCACCATTATAGGTTTTTGAAGAGACTGAAATTGCTGAAACATAGACTGATTATAACACATGTGATCTGTAGCACCTGTATCAACCACCCAATCACAAGCAGCAAAATCTGTACGAGCATGCAAAGCACTAGAAGTAAAATAAGTACCTGCAAAACTGGCATTGCAATCAACCTTATCTTTGCCTTTCATAGCCCTAAGAACTTCCTGGCAAACAACATTAACCAAGGAAGCATCAAAACCATTAGATGAACCAGCATGAGTACCTCGAGTAGAAGACTCTCCAGGGTGTTGATCAAGTGGAGACTCTCCCTGAAACATGACATTTGAGGCAGCCTTTTGAGAAGCAGTTTTCTCCTTGAATTCTTTATACCAATCGGGATAGCCATGAAGCTTGAAACAAGCTTCCATTAAGTGACCTTTCCCTTTGCAATAGTCACAAGTCCTCTCCATCTTTTGCCTCTTGTACTCAGCATAATCTCTCTCAGAAGAACTCTTATCAGAATTCTTGTAATCACTAGTGTTCTGAGAACTGTTCTTGTAATCAGCATGTTGAGAGTATTGAGAATATTGATTCCCTCCTCTCTGATTATTAGACTGAAATCTCTTAGCAGCCAAAGCATTCATGTCAGAAGCATTAGAATCACTAGAGAGTTTCCTCTGAAACTCATACTGATGAACCATATTAAAGGCTTGGTTCACAGAAGGCAAAGGTTCTGAAGCCAGAATATGACTCCGAATATGTTCATATGAGTCATTTAGCCCCATTAGAAACTGCATAATCTTCTCTTCATAGTCGTTGTCCACAATACGTTTAAGCAATGAACAACCACAGTGTTTAAAAACACCACATTCACAAACAGGAACATTCTTAACAGAGGAAATTTCATCCCATAACAGTTTCATCTTAGCATAATATTCAACCACAGACAAGCTATCTTGCTTCAAATTAACCAGATCACGCTTAAGCTGATAAAGAAGAGGACGATTAAGCTGAGCGTACCTCTCAGTGAGTTCACGCCACAATTCCTTAGCAGACTCCACATAAATCAGTCCCTGAGCAATCTTGGGACTCATAGAAGCCAAAATCCAGCATCGAACCATATAATCGGCTCGAATCCATCGTTGATAGTCCTCAGAAACTTCATCAGGTCTGGCAGTAGCTCCGGTCACGAATCCTTACTTGTATTTAGCGCCAAGTGCAAGTTTCACCAGACGACTCCAATTCGTGAAGTTCGTCCCATCAAAATGCATCGGAGTTAATTGTGCGCCAGGATGATCGGAATTGGAAAGGTATAGAGGATCATTGTTGGAATTGATGCGAAATCGCTCATATTCATCAATCTTGCGAAGCTTAGAAGTGACCTCCTCCTCCAAATTCTCCGGAGGAACTGATTAGCAGGATTAGGATTGTCCACGCCGTCAGTAGCTTGAACATTCTCCATGATAACAGGTAGAACAAGAAAATCGAGCTCAAAGAAAGCCGATTAGGTCAAAAACAGGTTGTGGAAAAAATTCTCGATCGAAAGGAACGAACGAGAACGAAAAGCTGATGCAAAGGAAGAATAAGGAACAACGAACACAACAGAAGCTAAAAAAAAAACACAGGATCGAGCACTCAACGCTCTGATACCATGTGAAGCGGAAGCTCAGAGAAGAAAACAATGGAAACCATGGAGGTTTCTAGAACTCAGAATTGGGAATTTGCTCTGTATTGATTAGTTGTGTTCAGACCGAAATGTTAGTTACAGCTTGCTATTTATATCTAAAGTTAGCGCTAACTAACTACAGCTAACAACTAACTCTAATCAGCTTACTAACTCTAATATGTACACGTCATAAGATCTTATTAATTACTAACTAATTAGTGTATGTCAATGATATGATGGTAGCATGTAACAGACTGTACCAAAAAGTTGAGAACAAAGCCATAAAGTCCGTTCCTTTGAACTAACCAAGGGTCAAAGCATACTTTTTGTGCACATGCACTGAATGATTTCTATACAACCCATCAAAGTTTTAAGTAAAAATCTGTAGAAATTTGTAGTTTTACAGGTTGAAATAAGATGATCGCCATCATTTCAGCGCATATGTAGGGATCCCAGAAGGCCTAGACAGCATAGACTTAAGCCTCTTTAACTAAAAGGTGCCATTGTAAGATGGAAAAACAAAGCCGAAATCAGAGCTAGATGCAAATGGCTTGAATCATCAACTTTGCTAGGGGCTCATGTGGGTTAAAGTTTTACTAGATATTGCATTTTAAACATCCTTTTTAAATCTTGTTGGTCCTTGAAACAACATTGAACCATGTGCTTCAAGTTTTGGCTTCAGTCTATACATACAGAACAGACTTGAAGGAGATATGATTTTTTGCTTCAAGCAAAGTCAACAATCTTTGCTTCTCCCCGAAATTAAGTTCATCTGATTATACATACTTGTCAATGAGCAGCTGTCTCTGTCACAACTCACCAGAAAAACAGCAAGGCCAAACCAGTAGAACAGCTGAACAGAGAAGATTCAACAAAGCACTCATTTTATACACCAAGACAAACCAAACACTTTGTCAATAATTTAAGCCGGTTACCAGCAAATGACCTAAAATCCCACATGGCCAAATAAAGCACTCAATTCCAGCTGCAAAGAGAAAAGAATGAACCAAAAGTTGTTCCTAACTTCTTCTAAGCTATAAATTATAGAACTAATGCTCTAGTATACCTTCCATTTGAATCTTTTTTTTTCTCTTCACTACCCTACACACTCACATGCACACACTGCCCATCTTTCCCCTCTCACCCATCAAAAGGAGATGATGTGCAGAAACCAATCAAAGAACCCACAAAAAATGATCGGGTTTACTTGCACTCGAACGCTAGAAAAGGCTAAACTGATTGCTGGAAGACTTTATAATGATATTGTCTGCCGATTTGGCCAAAACTGAATAGATTGAGCCTCCCCTTTCCATTGGGTAGTCCCAGTCAAAAGTTTATAGAACAAGAAATTTTGAAGATCCTGCATTAACATAAAAATGTGTAAATGACACTAAAAAAATGCCGCAAATCTTATGTTAAGTGTGATTTGTAGATAAAGAAGCACCTTTTTTTTTGATGTTGTTGCTGTAGTAATAGTTGCTGTTGTTGTTGATAGTAGTACGTACTTAAAACACACCGATCCTTGCTTGAACTTCTATATTTTTCAGATCACGAAGATGTTCCAAAATCTCTTGAAGAAGGTTTACTCCTTTGTCACCTTTTCTTAAAGATCCAACACAGTGCTTTATGAACTCGCGGTCTGCCTCTAGTGCATGTAATCTCTCGTAGACATGATCCACCTCTTCTTCAATGGCAACTCGTTTCTTCTCCAATTCAAATTTTGGAGGAAGAGGCTTATTTATTGGAGCAGAATCCAATCCATTTTCAATTCCATTTGATAGCTCACCATCAGACTCTATTTCAGCTTCATCAAACAAGGGAAGGAGTTGCTTTGGCTTTGAACCGTTTATCCTCTTCTCTTGATGACACCTTCCGTTTTCACCATTTCCATTAAGTTCAAAGCTTCTATCAAACTCTGTTGCATTTTCTTCACAAAACTGCTCAAATGGTTTCATGTTCTCGATGTGAAGCTCCTCTTCCTCAGCCAAAGTACAAAGCTTTTCCTCTAAGACCTTGAGTTGATCTAAAATCGACATTCTCTCCACTTCAAAGCTATACAAAGGATCCTGCAAGTCCAAGATTTCATCAACAGGTGTATTGTGGTGAATCCCATTTTCCTCACATTTCCAAGAGCCGTTTTCTTGTAATGCATTATTCAAATCAACAGACAGGTCATCACTCTCCTCTCCAATACTACAAGAGGCAGAGCTTCTCTTATCTTTTCTCAGACTCAGCAATCTGATTTTCTCCCTCTCCTCATAATCCATCACCTTCTTACGACATACTTCAAGTTCCTTCTCAAGCTCCTGCAATTCTTTCTCCCTCTTTACCAACATCTCATTCAACAGCTGCAGTGCTTCCTGGTCATACTCAGACTGTTCTTCCATTATCCTTTGATACTGCAAAGCCTCCATTTCTATTGTTGCCTTCTCTTCTTGAAGCCTATTTATCATCGCCATCGTCTGATTAGTAGCTATTGCAGCAGCATTTCTCTCTTCCTCAAGCTCTGCATATAATGCACGCAAAGTCTTTCTTTCAGATTCAAGGAGGGACTTGAGCTCCTCAACTGTCACGACTTCTTCGCTACTTTTGAGCTCATTTTCAGTGGCGTGATTCAATGTTTCGGTTCCCACTGATCCCATTCTCCACAAGATATGCATTTCCTTGTGTAAATGGTGTAGGCTGTGGGCAGAATTGGGCGTATCAGGAGTTCCATCTTCGCCCACCTCATTAAGCTCATGTGACACTGCCACATCACCTTGCAACTCTAGCTCAGTGATCTCAACTGTTGTATCCTTACGGTTTTGTGTTTCTTCAGTCTGGAGAGGTTCTATAGAAAACAAATTTTGGCTTCAGCTTAATTGAAATTTGAAATTACTAAGAGTTATAAAGAAGAATGTAATGTTTACCATAATCTACTTCGTTTTGTGTTTCCTCACTCTGCCTTGGTTCTACAATAACCAAAACATGGTCTTAGCTTACTTGAGAGTTGAGAAAGAAGTTTACTAGCAAAGAAAGGGAAATACACAAGAATGTAAACTTTACCATAATCTACATTTTCGAGCACACAACTAGAGCTGATAGAGGCTTCACAAATTACATCATTTGGTAAGATAAATTCATCTTTGCAAGGTCTCACAGGTTCGGCCACTTCACTATTATGTATCGACTCACCACTGCAGACTACATCAATTTCATCATTCTCTTTGTGAGATACACCTCCAAAGTCTGTACACAAATAAAAAGTCAATACATACAAACAACAAAGTGACAAAAAATAAAAAGGAACTGAAAACTAAGTACCTGATGTTGGAAAGTTGTCATCCAATTCAGTTACTTCCCTGTTTTCAGTGAGTACCTGAGCACCACTAGAGGTGAGTAGAACATCATGCTCTTCCTCATGGGCAACATGAAAATCAATCTCTTTTGTTGTCACTTCCACTGGGCCTTCTATAACTGATAATATCTCAACCTTGTCCTCTAAAATCTCAGCACCCATCTCTCTCACCATTTCATGTTCTCGGTCTTGTTTAGTGGGCAAGATCTCAATCTTAGTTTCATATAACTCCACCAAATCAAGAGAAGATGAGTTGAGCTTTTCCACAGCATCAAAGGCAGAAGATGTCACCATTATCTCAGGCTCTAGAACCAACTCATCATCTGTCTCTCTCCACAATTCATTGCATTTTTCTTGATCCTTGTTCTTCTGGTCTTCCACCCCATCACCTTTACTCTTTTCCATCTCAATATCGGCAAACTCAACTGGAATCAATTGATAATCATCAAGGTCAATATAGAACTCCAGATGCTGAGGGAGGATCTTCTCATCAGCATATGAAAATTGAATTGAAGCCGATGATCCCTTCAGAAGAGGCTCTGTCTCTGCTTCCAAAACCATATCTTCCTCATCTTCATCAGCCTCTACTAAAGAGTAACCTTCCTTGGACAAGCTAAATGAAAAGCCCTCTGGATTATCATCTTCCTTTATGAGATCAGAATAAGCACCCATCTGGATATCTCTGCTCCTTTCAACCCCATCTTCTTTCTCACCTTCAATTCCCCTTGAATCTGCTCCATTTTGATCCATTTCACCATGAATAGTAACTTCAGCAAGAAGCTCACACATATTTTCCTTTTGGGTATCTTTCAAAACTCCATCAAAATCAGCATCATCAAGAAGCTCGTCTCTGATCGCCTTTCGGGTATCTTCCAAAACCCCTGAACAAGGCTTGATCACATCATGTGGAGCCAGGATTTCAGTCTTGATAGCCACCCCACAACATGAACACTTCAAATCCACATCACAATTCTCAACCACCTTACAATCACCATCAGGTTTAATTACCCCAATCTCCTTCAGCCACCGGAAAGCCAAAACTGTGGTGGGGTGCTGATAATCTCCCTGGTGGTGAGAGGACCAACAGTCCTCGCACAAATCTTGTGATTCCACAAGCTTTCGGTGGTTGAAGCAATAACCTGATCTGGATAGATCAATGGCATGCTGTTCACAGATCAGGTCCCTGTAAGAGGTTTTAGAATCCTGGGGCTCAAAGATGTGATCAAGCCTTGAACACAAAAGGCAAGGTGGTTTAAGGCCAAAGTAGTTGGCGAATTTGATGATCAGGTAAGAGAAGAGAGAGTTGAGGAGGAGGAAGAATATCAAAGTCCATTCAAGAACTGCATATACAAGAACTAAGGTAATTCTATTGGTTTTCCTATTAAGCATTGTAGCAAACTTATTGGGTGCCATGAAAAATGATTGCTTGAATCAAGCCTCTTTTCTGATATGTACAGGGATAAATTGAAGGAATTGTGGGTGGAGACTGGATATAGAGGGAGAGATGGGCAGAAAGGGAAAGAGGGTAAAGGCAATAGGGGAGGATAGAGAAGGAGAGGGAAATAGTGATTGGAATGAGATGGCGGTTTGAATTGTAAAGAGCGTGAGTTGAGAGACTAGCAATTGTAGACCCTCCAAAAGAAAATGGAAAAAAATATTAAATAAAATTGTGGTATGAAAGAATTTTTGATGAAAATGTGATAGGGTACTACTGATCAGAATGAATACAATCCTTTTCAAGGTATTTTCTCAGCTTTTGACCCACTCAAGCAAAAACCATATAAAAGGCATTGAACATTCCTAACCCATCAAATTATATAAATACTAATCCTCACCGAAAAAAATTATATAAATACTAAAAAGCTGAGCCAGGCCAAAAAAAGCAGGCAGCATTTGCAAGAAAATCCAGGCTGGGAGTAAAACAAGGTGCTATAATAAACTAATACGGAGTTGGAATTGGTAAAGAAGAAGACAGGAGCTTTGGGCATCAACCATCACAGACTAAGACAAAGATTGGATCTTTATACTTGGGTTACACTGTAAACTTCCACACAGACATTTTAACAAACAGTTGAAAGGCATCCACTTTACGAAACACAAAACACCCGGTAAAGGATCCAATGAATCTCAAAGCCGGAACACTAGGGATCAAATAAAGAGTGGAAAACTTCAAATTATCATCGCCACCCAGATTTCGCCTCCGAGAGAGCAGCTGATTGAGACGGCCCACCGGCCACTAGCAGCCATGAATGAGGTGTGGGGGTGGATTTGGATTATTGGACCACAAATAGAAGAGGAGAGCGGGATGAAATTGGGGGTCCCATATTTGCAAGGATGCTTTGTCAATTATAATCCCTTCTTGTACAATGTACATAGTACAAAGACGAAAATCATCATAAGCAAACCAAGAAAGCTTGTTAATACCATGCGTTGTTTGTTTGGCTTGTGTAAGCATCTAAAAATGGTTAGTAGATCTGGTGAACTGCACACACCCACAACTTAATCTGGTAAAACATTTACCAACAACAACAACAAAAAAGTCAAAAATCTTAATTTGGTAAGTTCGTTTTGATTTTTCTTTACCAAAAAGAAAGGGATTGTTTTTATTTTTTGTTATTTTACTAACAAAAAACCTTCATATGGTGAAATTGTTTTGATTTTTATCTTCCAACGTACATTGCTCATCAGCTCATTTACTTAGACAATTGCTCAATTTATCTTACTCATTTATCTGATTTATTCGGTAATTCAAAACCTTACATTATCATGACTAAAGGAAGTAAGGTAAAGATAATGTGTACATATTGTCTAAGTAAAAAACGGTCACATTCTGTATAAGTTAAGTAGAAAAATGGTTACATTCAACATACTACATAATATGGTAAAAAATGATTGACCAACAAAAAATATATGGTACAAAATGAAGTAATGTGTGCATATTATCTGATTTACATTCTACATACTAGTCAATAGATAATACAATTATTTGATGAAGTATAATATTATTTGGGTTACATTGTATATTTTATACTTTTTCCTAAAAGATTTCAATAGAGATAATATGGATTTGAGCATAGTAAAAAGATAATGTGTGCATATTGTCTAAGTAAAATGGTTACCTTTTTTTTTTTCTCATATTGACCACTTCCTTTAATCTTGAAGAGAATTTTGCATGTAGAATATTTGAGGTTTTGAACACTTTCAACCTTCCACCACTCTCCGTCCATTAAGTGAGGAATGGTTAGCTTTTAGATTTACATAACTTACATTTCATTGAAAGCCAAACGGCACCTTACGGGAGCGTTTGATATCAATTAATTAACGGGTAAGCTTTACGATCAAGGAATCTAATTACGCTTTGTCAAAGGGGAAAAAAAAAAAAAAAAAAAAGAAGGTGTCGGCATGTGTTTAGATGACCAAATATTATAACATGCTTTATTGCTTTATTTTGGACTCTTTTTGTTTAAATAAGAGCAGCTAGAATTGCATTCTTCGGTATATATATAGCTCAAAATACATGTTACATTATCATCAATTTCACATTACTTTTGGGGCAAAGAAACCATCACTTCGCATTTGCTTTATACGAATACATTACTTCATCTTTCATTCAAACAAACTATCATATCTTATCAAGTACTTCGTATTGATTAATGTATATGAACATAATGGTATGGACGTATGGTATATATACGAGATTGTTTTTATTAGTATCTTTTACTTATTTTGTAGTAATTAATTAGTGAAAAGATAAAGTAGCTAGCTAGGAATCTATCAAGCTAGCCTTAATAATGATTAGTTACTAGGGAGACTAATGGAATTCAAACACAAAGAGGGATTTTTTTTTGTGACCCTTAATTGAGAGGAAGGTTCATCATCTATTTATACAGGAGGAAACATGGCATCGATCTCTTAGAGTTTATTTAATTGGTTGTATAAAATGTTGGGAAGAAAAATGCCCACATCGGGGAAGCATAAGGAAACCCACTAGTATATAAATAAAATGAAACCCCTACCCATTGGCTTAAGCTTTTGGGTAGAAAGTTGGGTCCTGACCTTATATATAAAGTGATTAAATTTACCCCGACACGTCATCCAGCTCTCTCGGCCCACCAAAATTTTACATAAAACAACTCATCTTATATTCATATAGCATTTCCCTAGTGTGTTAAAGATGGTAAAATTCAATCAAATGAATATCATATGAGGTTTATCGCTCGGCCGTGGAATTATGAATCTATATGCATATATTTACATTCTTGCAGACAAGTAGCCCACGTGTAGAAAATGCAGTCTCGCACGTGAAAATTTTCAAGTCTCACGTACACATGATTGGTCTACCACTCTACTCCGATCTTATGACAGGTATATACTATAAACAGTATATTTCAACCGCCAAGACTATAGGAAAAACATGCAACATTTTAGAATATATTTTACATTTTTCTGGAGGGGCAAAAAAAATGATCATATGAAGAGTTTAATAACTACTTATTGTTTATGTTCATGATAAGAATATTTCAGAATTTTCACATAAAATAATTTGGGGAGCTTGTGAACATTGGTATCGTGTCATCTTCTTCAAGATATAGATTGATTGTTATTTGTTACAGTATATATTACGCATTTGATGAATTGATGTTCTGCTTATTAAAGAACGAGTCTTACTGGTGTTCAAATCCTAACGGTTTATCATCCTACAAATTTGTCACTAAACCAGGATAGAGGCTGCGTAATAAATTAAGCATATATGACAGTGCATTCGTCATCATCGTTTGAATAAGCTTCACATGTGGGCAACAAATTAATGCCAGATTGCAAATGATGCTCATTGCAAAACAATAAAATGGTTGACCTAAACGAGATTTTGAACAAATATTGTACTATATAAACCACCCAAAGAAGAATACTACACGCAACTCTAAACGAGATTTTATCATATAAATGTTCAAATTTTGCAAGTCTCAGCATTGTATTTGTATTTCATTTAATTCAATAAAAATTTCAGTGTATTATCAAGTGAACAATCATCTATCACTAGATTGTGAACGAGCTTGCATGTACGAACTGTTTAGTGCACCAGTTTCACCGCTTAACATCAACATCAGTAAAAACAGATACTACAAAATTTCTTATTCAATTTACTTCCGAGTAAATGCTTCGATAACAAAAGAGTGGAATCACCAAGGTGGCAGCATAGCTGTCAATCTGTCACCACAATATGATATACATAAAAAGGCAAATTATAAGGGCCCAGTTGGAGCTTTATCATAATACATTACAAACTTCGCAAACATCTTAAAAATTCACCCACCCAACCATAAATGATCGACCCCATGAAAAAACGAAGCAAATTCAACCCCATCTATACCAAATCACTACTCTCAACAACAGTCACATTTGTACCAAGCAACCAATTTGCGCATACTAACATTACAAATTCTCAAGGACCATCATCACTCAGAGCAAACCTGTACTCCCAAAAGGGTTGGTGGCATGGGGGTGAGCAGCATGGTTGGGAGATCCGAATGGCCCGAAACCGGCATCTCCAAACGGGTTGGCTGGTCCCATGGGATGATGTTGCTGTGGCTGCTGGGGATATGGGGCTTGGTAGGGCCCAAAAGGATTGATCTGCTGCTGAGGTGGCATGGTGGCCATCTGGACCCCCACTGGTGCTGCAATGTTGTTCGACATTGCAAAAGGGTCGTGTGCCTCAAACGGGTTTGGAGCTGGTGTACCGTATGTGGGTTGCTGTTGGTTGGCTCTGTAAGCGGCTTCATCGTATAAGCTGTTTAATATTAAGGAATCTAATCCCCCAGCCTGCAAGTTTTTTTGGTTCATTATGCTGAAGACGTGTTCTAAAAAGAAAAAAAGGAACCACAGTTCAATACACTTAAACTACTACTTACCAGTTGCCGATCAACAGGAGCAGAAATGTCACTGCTAGGAGTAGTGACTAAGGCAAGTTCCCATCCAGAAGGGTCAAAATCTTTCGGTGCAGTAGCACCAGAGTTTGAAGTAGAAGTAGCATCTATTATTAAAAAAAAGGTGTTAATTTTTTTTATCTTTCCATTCCGAAGTAATGTAAAGACATGTAGTAGAAAATGTAGCGATAATGAATGCATAAATTCCTACCAGTTGACACTATTGCTAACGCCAAAGCATTGCTGTCCTCTATAGCTGATGCACTGGGAGCAGCATCATTCAATCCCTGAAAAGACCAAGAAAAAGAACAAAGGAATGATACAATGATCACAAGAAGATTCTACGTTCTCTTATTTTTATGTACAATACTCCACAAATGAATACAACATGCTTCTTGCACTTCCTATAGTCAATTCAGTTTACCATTGGTTCAATATATCCTTTCATTTCCTCAGTTTGTTTTCTTCTATAGAATTCATGTCTCCTTCAGGGGTGGCAGTAAGACCAAAAACCAATCAGTTTAATGCTACTTTACTCTCTACAATCTAACTAGGTAAGTAGGTGCATGTAGCTTGTGCATATAAATACAAATATCCCATAAAACCGAATGAATTACCAGAAGATCTGCTGGTTCCATGTTGTTTTGAGGTGCAGCAGGAGGTGTGGCTGGAGTAGTTGCCTCCATATCAGAAGCAGCAACATTGTCTGAATCCTCTGGATGAGATTCTTCAGCGGCTGAGTTATTGTCATCATCGGCAGATTGATCAGGATGGTATGTGAGTTGAAGTCTCTCTGTGAATTCCTAGTTGAAACAATGTCATTGATTTCAGTAACATGATGATTTATTAAAGTATAAAATTTATGTGCTACAATTCAGAGATAGTTCTTACCAACTGCTGAGTTGGAACAGAGACAACTCTTGGTGCCTCCCTAATATATTCTTCCATGGTTGCAAGAAATGTTTGTGGTGGCTGAAAATATTTATAAGACAATTCTATCAGCCAATGGAATAAGATAACAAGTTAAAAGAATAATATATTTGTAAGACAATTCTATCAGCCAATGGAATAGGATAACAAGTTAAAAGAACCATATATAAGACCTTATTGGAGAAAACTTACTTCTCTTAGATTTGGAAACTGAAAATTTCGAGCAAGCTCCAATCCCTTGCAAACTTCATAAAAATCAGATAGACTTGCTGCCTGCAGACAGATATATTCTCAGTAAGCATACAAAAATGTTGGGCATTCCCCACCACGATTAGATTTACTATAATGATTTTGGGCTTTATATATTTTGAACAGTTTACAGATACTCTATAATTTTTCTCACCTGTTGGCCAGCTCTTCTGTAAACTTCAAGTGCCTTTATGGCTTCATGCCTTGGCATTTCGAAAAACTGCAACCAAGTACAGAAAATATGTTATATCTATTCCTAAAATATGCAGTTTAGTCTTTAGATATGATATAAACCAACCTTACCTTGTCAACCAAATTTATGATTCCATCATTAATAGCACAATATATTTTAAAACTCTCCTTCAATACCTGCAAGAAAAAAGAGAGTAACGATTACAGTTCCCACTCCAATGACTCCAAAATATCATTCAAAGTTCAAACAGATCGTGTATATTGATCGTTAAGGGGGTAATAAAGGCTTCATCTTCTTTTTGCATAGGATACAGCTAACATTTTCCATCAGTATAGTGTGGAATACCATTCTCTATGTTCTTTAGGCACATGTCTTACAACAAAAGAATCTAAAACAGATTTCCACAAATCCTGAAGGAATATATAACATTTGAATTCTTATTATATAAACCAAATTGAGCAAGTACAAAAAACTGTAGCAGATAATTCATACCAGGGCAAGTGCATACTGTATGACATAATTTCCTACAGCAGCTCCCTCGGGCTGCAAAGAGAAAACAAGTCTCTCAACATTTCATGCACGTTTACGGATTCCCAAATGCTGAGAACAATGCAATTCAACAAAAACAGGCAACAAAAATATATACCCGGCATCCAACAAGGCGGTACAGAAGTTGCTGCAATAATGGCAGCTGATCCAACAGTTGCTCACTATCCAAATCCCTGGTTCTGCTGTAGCCCTAGTTTTGGAAATGGATATATTGGGATTAGCAGAAGCTACACCATTTAAATCAGAAGTTGACTCATAGCATGGTAACACTGACAAAAACCATATTACAGGGATGGAAAATAACAAGGACAAAAATGCGATACCGTGTCTGGCCCCTCAGAAGGCTTAGGTAACCTCTCGGTCTCAATATCATATTTCAATAGCCTGAAGCACTCAAGGCGTTCTTCTAGGAAAAGTGCGTAGGTGCGCACCCAAGCAGAGCAATCCCAGGCTGAAGCAATAATTCAGGAACGTACAAGGTTAACTCAAGATATCTCTTCAATCAAAACCAAAGATCCAATGCGTTCAAATGTTCAATACCACATTCTAAGTTTGCAGGAAACTTATAAGAGCAGAACTAAGCAATCAGATTCAGATTATAAAACCTACCAACAGGACTTGAATCATCCTTGAAATTAGCGAGCCTGGGAATAAGCCCACGTTGTGAAAAGTTTAGAAGCTCTTCCCTGAATGTGGGATCACCTTCCCTCAATAGCCTGTGGATGACTATCAGCGTTTTCAATGCCACCTGTTTACCACAGAGAAGTTCAGGAGAATATTTCAAACCACTTCTGGTTTCTAAATGTAGCATTACAGCTGTACAGGATCAATAAACTAAGATCTAAATCCCTACAAAAAAAATTGGAAAATTGCAACGCATACCGTCCAATTCCTGGTCTTCCCTAATCGTCTAGCAAGAGCATGAATACAGTAAGCAACATCTGCCCGAGGCCTAACAGCAGCGGTTGCCATCAAAATCTCTGAAAGAAAGAGAAAACAAAAAAAAAATAAAAAAAATTGATGAAATCAAGCCAAACGGAGCACAACCTGTGAACGGAAACCGATAGATCTGGTACCAAATCGAACGCAAGAACTCACTTCTCAAGTGCCTATCTTTGGGCGGACACTCAACGTGGTTCGTCGCCTTAACAATCGCCACATCCAAATCCTACAAACCCCCAATCACCACAACCAAAAACGACACTCCCATTAAATTAAACTCTCCAAAACCCCAAATCCATCAATCAATTGCCGAAAGAGAGAGACTAAACCTTGTAGTCGCTGTTGATTTGAGCGAGGCCGACTGTTGTGTGATCCTTAATCGCACCATAAGCCTTTCTCCATGTTTGAAGAGTCGCCATTTTATCACTTGTTCTCCGCTCTACTCGCTCGCGCAGAGATCTCGCTGATCCTCACTCTCACCGAACACTCCTACCTCCGCTTTTGCCCCCTTTCCTTTCTTCCTCGGCGCAAATATGGAAACTCTAGATTTTAGAGAGAGAGAGAAGAGTTTTTTGTTTCGAGGAAGAAAGAAAAAGGCTTTTTCTTGTTGAGGTGTTGAACTTGAACCCGCTGGCTTAGGCGACCCACCTCTTTCGTAGTTGTTACTTCTGTTTTTCATTTTTTTGTTGCTTTATGTAACACTTTTCAGTTTTCATTTACTATGTTTTGTGCATAATTAATTGAGTAGAGAAAAAGTCTTTAAATTTTGGACACTTAAAAAAAAAAACATCTTTCTGCATATTTTGGCGTTGAAATTTCGTGAGTAGAATTGACTAATTGCACACGAAATTAAGGTTATTTTAATTGATGTAATGTAAGGATTAAGAATACATTTTTAGCTTTAAATTAGATTTTAATGGTCGTTGAATTAAAAACAAAGTGGCTTTTTTTTTTGACACCAAAGTGGCTTTTGTGTGTGGTGAAGTGTTGATATATGGTTTATTTATGGGCGTGGACGGTGGTGGACCAGAAGCTAGTAGGAAGGCAAATGCAAATCTGGTGAGATGCAACATTTGAAAGACGATTGTATCTGAACGGGCAAGGCCGCAGGTGGGCCATGATTTTTTTGGGAATTTGTGGTTCTAACCCTTAAGTTTTAGAATTTTTTGAGTAGTGTCCTACAAATAATGTTGGGAAATTCCGGATGGTACCCCTGAGTTTTGGGTTTTTCCGGATGGTGCCCAAGAAAAAAAGTTATTCCGCCAAATACCCCTGAGGTTTTGGAAATGTCCGAACCGTGCCCCTTCTCTCCATTTCTTTTAAAACCTCCGTTAACTTTAAGAAAAAAAACAGTAAAAAAGAAAGGAAAAAGGGGAACGAAGAGGGAGATGATCGACGGGGGCTCTTGGCTTCGTTGTCGACGGCGGTGGCCAAGGAGATGGCGCCGGTGGATTCCGCCCAAGTCCCAGACCCGTGGATTCGCCAATGTCATGACCAATTTGGCCAATTCCGTCGCCTCCTCCGCCGATCCCGCCATGGCCGACGTCTACGCCCGTGGCTGGCCCTCTTCCGACTACTTCCTTCAAGGTCGGTCCCCCGATTTGATTGTGAGCGTGTCAATTAGGGTTTTTTGGATGCGATTGGGACTTAGGGTTTTTTTATCTGGCGGTTTTTGGGCAATTCAGTGCTTCGGCTGGCATGTCTAACTTAATCCAAGGGACCCAGATTCACACTCATGCTTTGAAAGTTTGAAGATGAACACGGGAAGCGATCTGTCAATCCATAACGTGTTGGTCACTATTTATGCAAGATGTGGAGCTGTCTCTGATGCTTACACAATATTTACAAACATTGTCACTCCAAATATTGTTTCCTTTAACTCAATGATCACAGGGTTTGCTCAACACGGATTTGCACACGAGTCTTTGAACTTGTTCAAGAAGATGAAGATTGGCCGAATGGAGCCTAACGAAATCACTTTTCTTAGTGTTCTCCCTGCCTGCCTGCACACATATAGGGCTAGTGGAAGAAGGAAAATGTTATTTCCAGCAGATGAGAAGTGTTTATGGGATCGAGCCAGGGCTTAATCACTATGCTTGCATGATTGATCTTCGTATTCGCGCCCTGATATCGCAGGGTTGCCAGCTCAACGCCTTTCAATGTTGGAGCCTGATAATGCAGCTCCTCATTTACTACTTTCTAATACCTACTCTGCCTTGGGCGAGGTTAGGGTGAATAATGAACTAACAGGGGTAAGAAAATCTCCGGGTTGTAGTTGGATAATGAGCTAGGTGTGTCCTAATTGTTTCTTGCTGAAGTGATGGTAACTTAAGGAAATTACCATTACAAAATTGATTGCATTATTCGTATATTGAATTGTATGAGTTTCTCTGTCAATGGAATTTCAAGGTGTTCCATCTGAGTTCCTTTTATATAGATGAATCGTTTGGATTCAATACCATTATCAAAAGGAAGATAAATTGTAAAACCTGCATTTGGGATAACCTTTCATTCAAGAAACAAAATCTATTCTCACCCCAAAACAACTATACTTGAGCTTCTGTCATGTCACCTATAACATAAGTGCTAAAAGCCATTGATGTTGCTAAAAAAGATTCTTCAAATTGATTGTATTAAAAGGGGCAAATGTTGAAGTTGATAGGGGGAGTCAGATGAGTAAGGATGAAAAAATACATCATTTTGCTTTTGCCGACATGAACAACAAACTGAAAACTACCAGCAGCTGATGAAGCCGGGCAATTTTCAGTTGCAGAGCGCCGTAACTAATCAATTTTTACTGTTTCTTCATTCTCCCCCTTGTTCATACAAAATTTGCAGGGTTGCAGAAGAAAGAGGCGAGTAAAGAAAAGCATTCCTACATATGAAAGCCAATATATGATCGATTTGGATGCATAGACCCATGAAGAATACATAAGATGCATACCTGGTACACAGAAAGGGAGGTCAAAATACCGGTAAGTTTCACTGGAAAAAAAATGGAAGAGGAAAACAACTGAGTCCTGTTATTGAGAAATTAAGAAGACAAATTCACTGATTGTGATGACTGAAAACCCTAAGTCCCAATCGCATCCAAAAAACCCTAATTGACACGCTCACGATCAAATCGGGGGACCGAGCTTGAAGGAAGTAGTCGGAAGAGGGCCAGCCGGCCAGCCACGGGCGGAGACGTCAGCCATGGCGGGATCGGCGGAGGAGGCGACAGAATTGGCCAAATTGGTCATGACATTGGCGAATCCACGGGTCTGGGACTTGGGCGGAATCCACCGGCGCCATCTCCTTGGCCACCGCCGTCGACAACGAAGCCAAGAGCCCCCGTCGACCAGCTCCCTCTTCGTTCCCCTTTTTCCTTTCTTTTTTACTGTTTTTTTTTCTTAAAGTTAACGGAGGTTTTAAAAGAAATAGAGAGAAGGGGCACGGTTCGGACATTTCCAAAACCTCAGGGGTATTTGGCGGAATAACTTTTTTTCTTGGGCACCATCCGGAAAAACCCAAAACTCAGGGGTACCATCCGGAATTTCCCAATAATGTTTTTCCACTAATACAAGGTTCACATTAGTGTACATTCTTTAAATAAGAAAAGTAATTAGGCTAAATCCACAAAACAGAAAATTGTCCTAAAGCATCTTTATGGATAATGTTCTGAAAGACCAGATTGAAATAAAACGGTCAAGATGAAGCTTGTCGAAACAAATCAGCAATATAGTCGTATACACATTATTGTACATGAGTCACATGACTACCTATAAAAGGTACCTTGAAAAATTATTTCGGTTCACACCCTTAAAAACTCTAATTACCAAAAAAAAACCTCAAAGTCACACATAATAAAACGTACTTTGAAAATTAAAACCATAAAATTGTAAAAGCCCTAACATGACTTGGGCCTTGGGCCTGTCTCTTTACAGGCCCAAGTTCATTCACCTGATCTGGTTTTGTGAGTAAGGTCGATTCAAGTGATCAAGATGAACAATCAGGACGGACCTGCTCTCAAGAAAGAAGGTTCAGACAGCCAGGGCTCGGGAGAGAGAACCCTTCATCGTCGGCAAATCGCCTTTTCTGCCCCCTCGTCAAAGTCTACAAATTCGTCTCCAAAATTGATCGGTTCGAGCTCGCCCTGCTCAATTCAATTTTGTTTCTAATGCCTTTCATTATGTCAACTCTGTGGTTCTTGTTTCCAAAGATCCAAACTTTACATTGTAGGATGTGCAAGATGTGTTTTTTCTTTGAATTGCCACTGGTGCTTATCAGGAAAAAATTTCAATCATGCTTAGTAGTTTTTGTATTACTGCCATTTAGAAACTAAAAAGATGTCTCATTTATGCTGTACATAGGCAAAATGATGTTTGCCTTTGTGATTTCCTTGCTAACTCTCATAATCTGAGTTCGTTTTTTCATTTTATGCTCAAGCTTGGAACAGAAGCAACTAGCAAGATAAGATTGATTCAAGTTGATAATATATCTCACTGGCATCAATTTGTCATGGACTGTTTTCCATCATCGAGTTTTATCACTTTTATGTTGTCTTGTGGTTTATGTCTTATATATATCCATTATTGTAGGGAACCATAAAGACTTTCTGGACTGTGGGATTTGGGTAGGGTATTCATTGAAATTGAATGAGAGCTTCTGAATTCATCTACCATGGAAACATGGAGTTTATAGGGCTAGAACCAAATTCATACTATTGCATGTCTGCATAGTCCAGTCGTAAATGTTGCTAGGAACCTATTTAGAAACAAGGGATGAATGACTGGCTTGCTTGTGGTTGTCTCTATTATGTTTACATGTGGATTGTAGGCCAAGGAAGAATTGTGATTGTGCCAGGCTTACTATTTTATAGTTTTTATTCCTAAACATTTAATAAGATGATCTAGGTGATAAATGATAAGTAGAAACCTTTAACATATAAGGTCTTTGAGAGTTATTTTTAGGGCTAGGTTCGGTTCGGTCCGGTTCCTGGGAAAAAAATGTTGAAAAATGTTCGGTTCGGTTATTAGGAAAATATCGGGTTCGGTTCTCGGGTTTAATAAAAAAAGAAAAGAAAGAACCGAAGAATGCACAATACCCGTACTTTATTGAGTTTTGACCCAACCCTAGTTTCACTTTCCCGCAGCCCTCCTTCCCAATTCCCGCAGCCCTCCTTCCTAATTCACGCAGGCAGCCCCGCAGGTCGCGTATCCCGTCGTTCCCGAGCCCTCGCCGGTCGCCGGTCTCCGCTCTTCCCGACTTCCCCTTTCGTTCACGTCCTCGAAGGTACCTCCGCTGCCTCCTCACTCCTTGCGAGTTCTGTCGGTACTAATCTGCTTTTCCCTGGCCTCTTCCAGATCTGTCTCCGTATCTCGCCTCTGCTTTGCCTCCGCCAGCCTATGCAAAGGTCTAAATTCTCCTCTAAATGATTGTCAATCTTTATTTCAACCAAACTTGACAAAACCATCATGCTACCACCAAGGGGATGCTTAGGTTTTAGCTCTTGATTGTAATAAGAACCGAATCAAATTTAGAAACATGAAAAACAAAAAAAAAATGACTAAGTTCGGTTAACCGAAGTTAGGAACCGAATAAAGTTCGGGTACGGTTATTACGGTTCCTAACTAAAATTCGTAGGAACCGAACCGAACTAAAAAAAAATAGTCTGGAACCGAAGTATCCCAGCCCTAGTTATTTTTTTTTGCTTATATCAAGGCGATCTTATGAATTCAAAGGAAGGTAAAAGTGCACTAGATCTCTTAGAGACAACTGCCAAATGCTTTCATTGGAAGTTTACCTTAAATTGATCGTTAGTCGTTTTATTGCTGTCAGTATTTTTTAGCTGTCATGTCTACTGTTGCATTTTACAGTTTATTTTGAACTAGTCCTCGGGCCCGTGCGATGCACGGGTTTTTGTAGGGAGTACGATAAACGGATATATAGTTTGGGCGATTTGGCTTATTATTTTCCCTGGATCCATGAATATAAATGTAGACCTTAAAATCGGCAATTATTTTATGCTAATATTTGTGCTATCATAAAGGGCCGGTAAGACTACACAAAATCGTTATTATTATTAATCAGATCTATGACTATTTGGTATCGGAATTGTTGGCCATGTTGTATTTTAACATAGAGGAATATGTGTGGGTTCCGTTTTTATAAAAAAAAAATAAGACGTGGGCCTAGGACCTTTTTCCTATTTTAACATAGAGGAATGAAGTCGGGTGGCTATTTTTGTGCGAATAGAACAAATGAAGCATAGCAACTAAAATTGGTGTTATTAAACATGAGTGCCCATCAAAAAATGTAAATATGGATTGTGAATTAATATATTAGATGGAGTGTCAATGAAAAATGTTTTCGTACATGAAGGTTCATATTGTTGTTTGTAAAAAGCGAGGAAAGTTTACATTGTGTTTGCAACTTTAGCGTGTAACAAATGTGCCAAGTCGGTTATTAAATCAGTACTGGAAAATTCAGAAAAGGCCGTGCAAATTGTCGGGTGGCCGCTGAAATTGTTTGATCATTTCATTTCGTTTTGGGATGGGCTGGGCCGCTGGCCTGTTTGATAGTGAAAGGCCTCTTTCATTTTTACGGTGTTGCTCGTCTCTATCAAGGTGAGCACTGAATTCCCCCTCTGTTCGTTAACAATACCTGCATCTGATTCCTGGTTTCTTGTCAATAGGCAATGGTCTTCTCAGGTGAAAGGTCGATGGTAGGTGCTGTGGTAGCGTCGTTGTTTTGTTTGATTTTTCATAGGAATAACGAAATTAATTATCGTCGTATGTTGTGAAATTAGGCCCAGCTGAGGTGATTCGGTTGTGGAATTTGGTCCAGGTGAGGCTGTTTGCTTAGGGTAAGATCAAAATCCGCCTATGTCTGGGTATTGCTAAACCCCTTGGTGGATGGATGGATGTTGTATCATCGAGTATTACATGTCGGGTATAGAAGGTCCTACAATAATGTGTGGGTTTCAATTTTGAAGGGGCTGTTTGGTTGTTGTTGTCGTCCGTGTAGTCAAATTTTTAAGGGGGCTTTCAGTTCGTAGCGTTATGGGGCCTTTTGCTGTATTTTTCTCCTAGTACGCTGGTGCAGCTGGTTTGGTCAAGTTGCCACTCTTTTTTGTTGTCTGTGATCTTTGACTATGTCTTGGTTGATTGTCTTTTCCAGTAATCGAAGGATAAGTGGCTGAAGAATACTGAATGCATGTTTTCCCCAGTCGGGAGGCCATGGTGCAAGGTATGGTTATAGTTTATGGGCTGCATTGTTGCTGTAAATTTTGCAAGACTTGGCTTTTTTTTGGTGTTGTATTTCAGGTCGACTTGGATACGTATGTGTTTGTATATCGTTGTTTTAAATTCTTGTTGTGTATCATTATATCAATTATGCAAACGAAGGGTAAGATCGCGGTATATAGAAACAATAGAAGTAGTGACCATTTTGTGGGGAAATCCATGAAATGGAATGATGTACATCATGCGAGTCCAGAAATATTAATGCAATAAAAATAGACAGATGTAACAATAGGATGCACAGGACCACCAGCCTGCATAATTGGACTTAAAAGGGTCAGTGCCCGGATTTCTTTAGGCCAACCAATGCATCGTCTAACTGTTTGCAGCCTTGAATTTCATTTGCACTACGGATTGTTGTGTCCAGGGTGGTGCTCAAGTAGAGGTGCCCTGAAAAGGGCAAGAGAAAAATTGCAGAGCTCAGAATTTAGTTACCCTCGTAATGTATAGTTATGTAGGACAGTTTACCATCAAGGTGGTCGACACTCATAGCAGCAAAAACGATAGGAGTATTTTCCGGCGAATGCTGCATTGCAGTTAGGAAATCCTGGCAAAATTTGCCCCAAAGTGTGATATCCAAGACCATCCCCCTGGAATAAGCCATTTAAAGTATTATGAAATAGGAAGGTTGGAACTGTTATATCTCATTTGGGTTGAGGTCCTTGTGTTGTTTCACCTTTCATTGATCAATTGGCAGTCCAGGAATTCGCAGTCATCAGTCTCTAGTTTTGTATTCCATACATTGTGTACGTGGCCAACTACATCTGCATGTATTCAGTTAAATGATCATGTTTATAGCTGGATATTGAATCGTTGTGCACGAAAGTATATGGGTGATCAAGGTCTTACCAATTAGATACTTGTCGTTGATAGGCTTAATGTTCTCAAAATCTAGGAATTCGAATGGGTGGCGAACAAAGTCTTTGGTGTCCATCTCCATAGCTATTATTGTTGTCTCGGGTAGGAATAGGAGTGCATGTTTGTTATCCTTGCAAACCCTGTAGCTGTCTTTATTTTCTGTTGCCAGAATATTTTTCAGGATATAGACATTTCCTTCAATCAATGGAAGTGCTTGTAAAGGGTTGTACTTGTGAAGTGCCGTGCATTGCATAATATTTCCCTGGAAAGTTGGTGTAATTGTAATGAGTACCAATCGTAAAGGAGTAGTTGGCCATATTTGTAAGGGTCTTACCGCTTGATCAGATAATAGGAATTCTGTGCTTAGGTATTGGTTGGTTGGTGTCGCGTTATCCCATTTGCGGCTGACCATAACTAATATGTCGCATATTGTTCCTGCCTGTAAATTGTCTAGGGTCCTGAACACTTGTGCGCAGTTGCTAGTTTGTGTTGTCACCTGCATGTGAAATGGTACTATGCTATTTTAAAAATGGCAAACTAAAACCAATCTGGAAAAAATAACCAGACTTTAAACTATACCTTTGGTGGAATTGTTTCAGCCATTGTTGAGTGTAGTGCTTCTTGTTTGGTTGTAGGATGTCTTGGTTTTTTGGAGTACATATGCATGCTCTCAGAGGGATTATATATGAAGTTGTTGATCTCTGATCTGACCGGGTGGAATGGACTATAAGAATTCCAAACATTGAATTTTCACATCTGTTGGCCTGCATTAGTGTGGCGCTATTATGATTTCAGTTACAAAATAATATATACAGTGTGTGAATAATGGCCTGTTAATTGGTATTAAAGACACAGGAATTAATGGCGTATGAAGAGTTGCTATATAACCAATTGTGAACAGTTTTTTATCCCGCAAATAGCATGGATTAAATCTTGAATCAATTTGCGAAGTATATAGTAAAGTAAGGGAGGCGTATACATAAAATATTGCACAGGTAAATGTGGCAGTTACATAGCATTTTCCCAGTTCCTGTTTAAGTGGTGGATGGAGTACATGTGTCCTTGTTCCTGAAAGAAATATGTTCTATAGAGGCATTTACATAGGCTGGTGCAGGTTAAAAAAAACATGTTGTCCATATGGCTGTTGCCAGTTCTGCGTGTCACATATGATTCAGTGACATTGCATCGTTTGGAATGGGAACATGTTTCTAGCATGAATTTGCAATATAGAAAATGCATAGGAAATGTAACAAAAAAGTTTCACATCTTGGGCTAGAGCAATATATACATCGATATAGAAATTGACTGAGGTCTTGCTGAATGTAAGAGGGTCTGGCAGGCAATTCTGAATTATTAAAATGTTATCATGCCAATGCAATGGCTAGCTGAATGGTCAGTCCTTTGATTTTGGTGCCACTGTAAAAAACAGATTAAAATATATGTCAGGTCTTTTGTCTAGGATACATATTTTGTACAAATGGTTGAATCAATTCTGGTACCTATTATTGCAGCACCAAATTGTTGAAGACCTCTTTGAAGACGATATTCCTTGTCTGGTTGTACGCCTCGGGGTCGTCTGGGAGTTGCGAAATTTCAAACCGGTAGGATCCGTGACCCGTGAACCTGCAACGTAAAGCTGCCCATGACAAAAGACCGGTTTGGGTAAGTACACTCCTACACAATTTAATGACTGCCCTTGGCTTTTATTAATTGTCATTGCATAGCATGGTTTTACTGGGAACTGCATGCGCTTCATTATGAAAGGCCATTCAGTTGTTGTTGATGACATGGTTATTCTAGGTATCAACACACTATTTCCAATATGGCTGCCGGTAATAATTCTTGCTTCAATGATCCAATCACCTAAATGTTCAATAATCAGTCTTGTTCCATTGCACAACCCTTGGCTGGGGTTAACATTTCTAAGCAGCATGACTGGCAAGCCTTGTTTTAGATTGAGCTTATGTGGAGGCATTCCTGATGCAGTGGGGAAAAAAATGGGGTTATGGAGTACATATTCTCTGTCCAATCATTTCTCTGTAATAATCATAGTAGTAAATCTTAATTAACATTCTTACCTGGGAACTTTAGAGTGTTCAGGAATTCTGTGGGATACATAGTTTCTTGGTCCACTGAATCAGCCGAAGCTTTACATATTTCGTCTGCGCTCATGTATGTCTTTGCATTCCCATACAACTCTCCACACATATAATCAGTGATTGCATCCGCGTCATCATTCAATGGTGTCAAGATTGCTCTTTCTCGTAGGTATTCTGCATCTCCATATTTAGTAGAAAAGGATGGGAATATGACCTCTACAATTTTCTTCATAGGAGACTCACCAGGAGGAACAATGTATTGGTCAGGGATTCTTATCCATGTTTCCTCATCCTCTGAATCCTTTTTCTGGGCCATGATTTTCCCTTCACCTATGCTCAAAATCCATCTGTTGAACTCTTTCTTAGCTTCATTCACATGGCCTTCTGTATTGACTTCATTGACTCTCATACTCCTTGTCAAAGACAATAGCTGACACTCTTTCCATAGTTCAGAATTATTAATGCATGATTGCACAATTTCTTGTCTGGTTGCTTTTGCAATCACTGGCAAAATTTGGCGGAAATCTCCTCCAAGTAACATTGTGATGCCTCCAAATAGCCGGTTTCTATTTGCTTCATTACTTGCTGACCGAATATCCCTGAGTGTTCTGTCTAAAGCCTCATAAGCATATCTCTGGGTCATTGGAGCTTCATCCCATATAATCAACTTCGCCTCATTCATTAGTTGTGCTAGGTGAGTATTTTGTTTGATACCACATGTGCTGTTCTCCATTAATTCTAGGGGTATGACAAATCTGCTATGTGCTGTTCTGCCATGGGGCAGCAACAGTGAAGCAATCCCTGTAAAAGCAGAGTGAATTCATGAACAAATGATATGGCTATGCATATAACTTATGGTATTTAGAAAGTGTTAATGCATATTCAGGGCCTAAAGTAAAATACCTGAAGAAGCAACTGCAAGCACAATATGCCTTTCTGATCTGAGTCTTGCGAGAATTGTCTGGTATAAGAATGTTTTTCCTGTCCCCCCAGCACCATAGACGAAAAACAATTCTCCAGCGTTCTGGTGCACAGAAAGAACAACTCGATTGTAAATATTCAGCTGTTCTGAATTCAATGCCGAGTGTAAGCGTTCATGTTCAATGGACAACTGAGTGACATTGTAATTCATTTCTTCAAGTATCAACCTGTTTTCAGTGAGTGTGAGCAAAGTTGGATCTGGTATAGGCATGCCTGGATAGTCTGCCAATGATTTCCCATTTTTATTGAGCAGTTCTTCTATCTCAAGCAAACAATAATTCTGTAGCTGCTTTTCGGTCAACGTCAATTCCAGTGGCGGACCCAGGAATATTTGTCAGAGGGGGCATAATAGCAATTAGTGAGACGATGAGATAAAAATATTGACATTTATTACTATTAATAGTAAAATATTTTAAAATATATATAATAAAAGAATAATTTCGATAATAATTAAATACAACCACTCTTCTTCCAACGTAAGTAATCAATTTTTTTATGTACATATAGCTCGTTAATATACAAAAAAAATATTATATAATATTAAGAGAGAATGATGGAAAAAAAATATTGGTAAAAGTTTGAACTCCGGGGATATAAACAACAAACTATCCATAATCAATTGGGGTAACTTTATTTTATAATGCTTCCGTTTTACAATAGTTTTCCATATAGAGACATTTGTACATATATTAAGAAAACTTTCTCAAAACTAGTCATATAAACGTAGAGTTAATTACTAATTAATGTAAAGAAGCATTTATTATAAAGTTAATAATGAAAAAAAAGATAAACAATGTGAAAATAAACAAGTACATTATTGTAAAATAAAATTATACTTCCTCCGTCCCATTTTGTTTGTCCCATCATTGCTTCCATCGTCCTAAAATATTTGTCCTCTTTCCTTTTATATCAACAATTTCTTGCAATATTACCCTCCTTTACCCACTTTTTGTTCTATTTTAGACAATGTGTATTTTAGGACAAACATTATGAGACGGAGGAAATATTGTATTTACAATTATTACGAAACGGAGTAGATATTCAATCTATATAATAATATAAAAATATAAAATGCCAGAGGGGGCACTTGCCCCCGCTAGGCCCATGCTCCGTCCGCCCCTGGTCAATTCTGGTGTTAGAAAGCGGAATTGCCTGCGTTTTTCGTATAGGATCCCATCAACTAAAAACTGCCAAGTCCTCTCCCATAATTGCGTAGGCCAGCTCACTTCACAGAATAGAAGAATCGTCACAAAGAGTTCACGAATCTGTTTACCTGTTGCAAATCCATGAGCCTCCTCAATAGCCGAAACCCATTCTTTATCATCGTTAATTATTCCTAGTGCACAGCATGCTTCGCGGAATGAGTTGTATACTTGGCCAGATACAGTTCTTATCTCTTCAAAGCTCCGTGGCCCCTTAACAATGTTTAGCAAAAGCCGTAAGTAGTACCTCTCACCAGATGTAGGGTGGCAGTATGTTATCCTCCCGATACTTTTCCCTTGTTTCCGGGGCCTCCACAGTTTTTTATCCTCTCTCCAAACATATTTTTGTGTTATCTCTGCATATGTCCATCTCCTAGCAGCTGGATCTCGTTGGTTCAACTTAAACCATTCAGTGAACATGGTGTCCTTTACACGTTCCCTTTGCAGAAGGGAATGTAAGCTTTGAGTATCATGAATGGTCACTGGCTGCTGATCTGGCAAATGAAATGTCAAACGTATCACTGGTGGATTGGAATAGTGTATGTCAAAGCTAAAAATACGCCAGCATGCTTCACATGGGGACAAATAACGACAATCGAGATAATGTTTGATCTCATCTACTTCAACGATTCTCGTCTCCGCTGGCGTATTTCCATTGACCACATTTTCTTCAATTACAGCTGTTGCTCTGTCTGGCCCTTTGTGGACATATTTAAAGAGATATTTTATCGCACTTGATCGATTACACCACTCAACATTAATGTGGGCTTGATATTTTAGCAGTAGGTAACGATTGTACGGCACAACAAATCTGTTATCCAATCTCTTCTTGCTTTTAATAACTGAGGCACCACTATTCCTGCGCCTGTAAAGCGGGAACCCTTCTTCATTTATGGTTGTTTGTTCTTGGAATGAGCGAGGGAAATGTTTGCTGCATTTCCCATCCACCATGCATGGTGAATTTGGATTATGAGTCCCACATGGTCCATGCATCATAAACTCTGTCACAGCTTTAAATCCAGCTGGGTCCTTTTCTCTGTCTGGTAGCTCAGCAGAAATAAACCTATCAATTTGATCTGGAGTTTCTGTAGAGTCTTTCTTTTTTCTCAGCCATACCAAGATATGTGCATGTGGTAATCCCCTCTTCTGGAACTCTATTGTATAGATAACTGGCAAACGTTGGAAATGCAAGGAGTTAAATACGGAATAGCGGTACAACAACTTAGCCTATGCTCAAATTTAAATGCTTGTCCGGGGGTATTCTCTGGTCATTTTTACAAAACTGCACTCTAACAAATTCGAATGGATATAGACGGCTCACAGTGGCTGACCAGAATTTGTTATGTTATACGAACAGGTAGCGGAGGCATCGGCGCACAGGAATCTAGGAATTTGTATCCGACAGATATCAGGTCAGTGTGCAATTTGAATGGATGTACCAGGCTTTTCAATGGTTTCAGATTCTTGAATTTAAGGTTATATAGATGACATTTGTTTAATAATATTGATTAATGGGTTCACTATAATACCTTATTGGGGTGAAATGATCTAGTGCTTCTTTTGATGTGGTTATATTAATCAGCTAATATATACAAAGCCAACTCTGTTGACGTAATTTTGGATAAAGGTAGTTGGTTCTTTCTGGCCCTAATCCTAATAAAGACCTCAAGCATGTCGAATGAGCACTGGCTTTAAAAAACGCAAAATATTTCAATTAGGAGGCAACATAGTAGAATAAGCAGTAAATAGGATTGCACGAACGGTTGTTTAGAATCATACCCGCTTCTGTTTTCCCAAAGATCTTGTTGTGCTGAATGTCTCTTATAAGCTCATTGAGCTTAATTTTGAAAAGCCTGGTCATAACATCAGGTCTGTGGTTGGGGTCTTGTCCCGGTATGCCTGATAACATTTCCCCTACCTCTTCCCACTTTTGATTGGCTGTGAATGTGATGAAAAGGGTTGGGTTACCTAATGAACGTGTAACTGCCATCGCATCATGGAAATTCTGCACATAGTACCTGGGCCCACCAGTAAAACTCGAGGGGAGGACAATTCGTTTTCCAACAGCAGTAGCATTAGTGTCCCCTCTTGTGACAGCATCACATACATTTTGGTATAGATCAGATCTCAAGTTCTTTTGATTTAGGTGCATCCATCGTAGTCTCTCTTCTTCAACTGCAGTGAAAGCATATTGCTGGTATAACCGCCCTCCTCTAATTAGGGTACTGCCTTCGCATTCTCTCTGTTGTATTCTATAGGAATAGTATTCTCTCATCGTCACACAGGATCTCTTTGTCTTCCGCTGGCCTGTGTTTGTTTTGTATGGGATGTTTTCATGGTACCTATCCTCACCATATGGAAATAATAATGGATATTGAAGAGGCATATAAAGAGGATGGAGCTCTGAAATCCTCTGTAATCCTCTATTTTGAGAATATACAATTATATCCCTCTTTCCGTTGGTCATTCCAAAATCACCTACAATGAGAGCAGCAATTTCTGAAACCTGTGACCTATTATACTGCCTGTCTGATTGTTGCCTATCGCCAAGTAGGCGTATCCTTACTCCTGTAGAGGTATTTGAAGCACACCAATCTCTAGCCATTCTAAAAGCCTTGGCCACAGCACTCGTAGAGTCTAACATAGCAGCTAGATCAGACACTAATTCCGTGTCAACTTCATGTGCATCCTGAGCCATGCATGCTATCCTGTTTTGGATCTCATGTTCGGTGTCATAAAAGTATAATTGGGCGAAGGTTGGTCGGTGGCCCTTAGCAGGCATCAATGTCCCAAACCTGTGGTAATTCTGCCCTGACATTCTGAACGTGTATGGTCCCTTAGTACGATTAACTGAGTTATCAACTCTCCCACCGAACGACGTAAAGCAGAACATCGCATTATAAACACGGATTAATTTTCTGAATTTTGCTGAAACGGTGTCATTTGTAGCATCAAGCAATTGGTCCAGAGGAGTAGGCGTAGGGGGTAGTTTTTCCAGCAAAATCTTCCCACCCTGGCAACATAAGGAAAACATAGGCAAACTCCCTGCACTACACCTACCGACCTTTTCCTCTATCCACATAGTAGCATTACAGTATTGGCAAATATACTTCGGCCACTCCAGACGGCTGCGCAAAACGTGTGAACCTGTGGAGGGCATTTGTTGTCAGTCATAATGAATTCTGGGTTTAAGCTATATTTATCGAAATATTCAGAAGTACTTGCTGTAGGTCTACTTTGTATATTGGCAGCAGCTGGTGGGACACTGTCATCCTCATCAGAAGAGCTGCCATTACCTATGAAAGCATGAGTGTACCAAAGAGATTAATTAGTTGTTTAAAGAACTTTGACAACCATTTTGTGAGTGGTAATATAAATCTGGCAGTCTTGGAGGTTTTCAAGGGGAAAAAACAATGATGTTGATCAAATTCATACTGGGTTTCACCTGTTTGGCAATCTCTTATAGGGCTTACACAACAGTCATCATCAATAGGCTGATTTGAAGTCTGTGTGATCGTTAAACCACAGTAGTTGTGAATAGAGCCATCAGGTGTGGCATGAGATGTCGATGCAATAGCTAATCCTGTATTTCCCAGGAACGAAGGCCCAAGGGCGTTTGAAGTATTATTCTGATAGGCTGCATCATTCTTGTAGTTAAGAAATGCAACAAACATGTAACATAAATAATCAAATCAAGATCATTTCAAACCTGAGTTCATTGTTAATTTTCCTGGGCATCTGATCTGATATGCGAGGGGGGCATGTGAAAGAGCTTTGTACAAAATATGTGAGACGATTTAGTGAAAGTGAAGTAACATCCTGTGCTTGGTTAATGCACCTTTCCAGATTCATGAGTTCAGAGTTGTCTTATCAGCATATTCTGAGTATTTAACCACCTTTAAAGATTTAGGAGTTACCACCTCTTGTGTTTAATATAGGCAACCATGAATTTCATCAGGCTTATCATTGAAAATGGTTAGTATATGTGGTTTTTTTTTGACCTCTGGGATGTCAAGTAAACTTGTGTGCCTTTAAACAATATTATTGCCCAAAACCCTGAAATAACACATACTGTACTTGTGTAACGCCTATATGCAAAGTTTTCATGGTTGTGATATTCAGTCAACAGGTCTGCAATTTGATTTTGCAAACTAATGTGTTTGTTTAATTTTTTTAGAAATCACAGTAGCTCAACATTTGAATAATTTCTTTCTTGGTTTGCAATACAGGCTACAATTTTTAAATTTGCAATTGTTTGTTCGGTTGGAGCAGCATATACACTGTCAAAAAATCTAGTCACTGTAATCAACCTGTCTCTGCCACCAACCCTTTTCTTTCTTAAAATGGGGCAACAATGGCTATCTGGTTTCTAGCATTTGCACTAAGTGACACCAAGTGTGGTTTAGCAATATAGTGTTGGTAGGGAAACCAAAAAAAAAAAAAACTGGCAGGTTGTATGCGCATTAGCAGGGGCAATATGAACTTGGGAAAATACATTCTTATTGGTAGAGGCGCAATTTTGGAATGAGTACAAAAGTTTCACAATTGGCAGGCCCAAAACGTGGGCATCATGATTACAGTTGTGTTTTCGAGAGCAGAAATGGTGTTCATAGTCGAGTAGCCAGTTGTCCCTCCTAAGTTTGCACTTTCCATTCCCATCAGCATTGCTTGACTCGTGGCCAGGCTCTTAGCTTTGCCACCTGTTGTGAGCTCACATAGCTGTTGGTAGAGGTTCTATATGCACTGCGACTTGGCCAGCTGTGTTCTGCACGTAAGAGAAGATTAGTGTCTATAGGAAGCAGTTTAAAGAGGGAACTGGGGTATGGTGATCAAGTCAGGAGCTCAGAAGCATACCATAATGAGTATGGAATGCAGAGTGGTGTAGGAAAAGAATTGCATTAAACAGAGGGTGTAAACAGGAAAAGTGCAATACTGATTTAAACCATAGCATGTCCGTACGAAAACCGAAAGAAAGTCTTACACAACCGTAGTTGGGAACAACAGTCAAGACATAACTGCGAAAGAGCAAATACATAACACAAACAGCCTTATTTATAGGGGTCCATGGCTGTCATTTAAAAGGGGAAAACTAATATGCTAGAGGTGTGAGCTGATGTGGTGGTCACTCGTCCTCAGACGACAGCACAACCCTCTTCCTCTTACGGTCGGTGGGTTGCTCATCATTAGCCAGTGAACTGGGCAGCAGTCAACAATGTAAAGCAGTTAGTCTCCCTGGGGTATAAGGTGTAGGGATTAATATCAAGTAGGATTAATTTGGAAAATACATACCGGCCAAACACAAGGGTAGACACGGGGCTCGCTCCCTCTGGCCCGCTGGCATCTGTCTCGCTGCCGTTCACATCCTCAGACTTGCCACTGTGGTGGTTCTCATCCTTTTTTGCGGGTGGGGAAGCTAATTCTTGGTTCTCCACATGCTCAGGGGATGCCTGTATTTAGGAGGTAGTAGTTGTTACAGGCTGGAATGCAAAATAGACCTTGCTAATGAAACTCAAAAACTAAACATACAGCACCTTGGGGCCTGTCTCTGCAGGCTGCATGCTGACACAGGTGTAGCTTTCCCCGCCATGCGGGTAATAGCTTTGTGTCGGGATTTCGAACATGTACCAATTGTTCACCATTGTCTGCATGGCATCCGGTATAGCAGTTTGATCCTCTTCCTGTGGGGCAAGTATATATAGGTGTTTAGTTAGTTCCGGGCAAAACGGGTCAAGGGGAAAAGGGACTTGAGAAGAGTTCACTTACAGCCACTCTCTTCAGTAAGGAATCTACGTTTGTCTTCAGGACGGATTCAGCAACGCCGTCAAACAGAGTCACAGCTGCAGCATGGGTGCCGTCCTCCACGTGCAAGCGGATCTTGTACCTTATTATGGGAGATAGGGAAACACAAATATCATAATCCACATCAGGGCAGCAGAGAAGTAGTTTGCAAAATTCAGAAAGGGGGAACGGTACCTAGAACGGGGGAATTCAACAGCTTTCTGGCAAGAGTCGCAGAAAAAGCCGCCATGGCGCCTGGTGACACTTTTCCTGCACTTCCCCACTGTGCATGAGAAATAGTACCACGATGTCCTCGTGTCAATGCCGACGACATTAAGCATGCAGTAGAAGTTGGTATCCTGGAAAACATGTAGAAAATGTATGATTAGAAGTAGGGCTGAGCAGGCTGAAGTGACCCTATAGCTGTACGGTTTAGTCGACCTGTTTCTTTGCTTTGCACCACTAGGAGAGTTCAAATAGGGTGACCTGGGCAGGCGGGACCTCAACGGCTTCAGCTGGCATGGCCTCACGCTTAAAAGCTGTAAGCGGGTCGATGCAATCTTCATCGTACATCACAGTAGCAGAGGTGCTTGAGAGGAATGTGCCTTGCAAATAAGGCGGATTTTAACAAATGATAAGTTAGGGTGACCGTGAGAACGGAAACTCCATTGAGTGGGGAATACAAATGGAAGACCATTAACAAAGACCATACCTTTGTATGTCCGACATTCATGCCGACCAAAATAATAGCATATCCGGTGATATCGGCTGGCTTTCTCTGGAGGAATTCCTCAGCCAGTTCACCCCATAGAGTGGTGCGGATCTTGTGTCCTCTGTGGGCAGTTGAGACAATAAGAAAAATAAGAACAAAATGCATACAGGGGGAAAAAGGTTGGCAAAGGATTCTAGGTATGCCAAATGTGCCTAAGAAAGAACAATACCTCTTCCTAGTCAGATGGATATCAAGGGCTTGGGTAGTTTTCTTCAGCCTCCTTCCCTTGCGTACCTCCCTTTGAACGATAGAGCCGACATCAGTCACATAGCCAATAACATCTGCACATAGAAACACAGGGTGAGTTATGTGTTTTGATGGATGTAAATAGATAATGGGAGCCATGAATCTCTTAAGAGTATGCATACCTATCAGAGCATTTGTTCCTTTGACATCAAAGCGGATGTCGCCTATATCAATGAAGTTGAAAACATATTGATTAGGGAACCCATCAGCATGGGAATCGAGCTTCTTCACATTGGTCGAGCCATGGAGTTCAAGCATGAATCTCTTATCTTTGAGAACCTGATATTCTTTCAGGTTAGGGATGATATGGAAATCCTTTAGGCTAAACACAGCGCCCTCGGTCAGCCTGCCGACAAAGCAATGAGCAACACTGTTCTTTGTGGTACAGTGGATGAAGTCCCCCTGCATTTTTTTTTTTGCCAAAGCAGAATGCGTCAATTATTATAGCCAGGGGGCTAAATAAGGAAGACATAGAAAACCTAAAAGCAGGAATATACACATGACCTTTGAATCAGCGAATAGATAGTCAGTGCCCTTGTAGGTGTCATAGATATTGTAGATGTCCCATTTCCTACAAACCATGATATGCACTTCACAAAGCATGCCTTGGCGGAGCTCATTGAGGTATTTGAATGGAAACGCCATAAGTAAAAGACTGTATGAAAGGTGAGAAAGATGGGTGTGTGAAGATGGCCAGGATGTGTGGCAGGATTTATAGCACAACCATGGGTACCCCAAATGGGCAAGCTATGAGAACACCAATAGCCTCATCATCATGGCAATGCAATTAACACCATCAACTGTTTAATCAGCTGTAACTGAGATTGTGTATAATTGTTTTTTAAAACAGAAATAAACGCATGGAAACAATGAGGTGACTAATGGGTGGCAAGGAATTTGAAGCAAGCTCTTTAGAAGGTTCCAGTAGGGCTACACATGAGGCTGTTGGACCGATGAGGCGGTTACACATGTAGTCATAAGGAGCCGGATTAATTGGAAAATTGTATGGACACATTCATGAGGCTTTAAAATTGATTACAGACCAACGTAACAGCAACTGCAGGAACCAAGAGGCGCCAGCAGCAGTAAACAGGATATGGAAGAATAAAATTCTCTCAATAAATATGGAAGAATAAAATTCTCTCAATAAATCGAGGGCCAGACCATTTGGGAACTATATGATAGTGATAAAATGATTAGCATTCATTGCAGATTCCGACTGTAGATTATAGTATTATTATAGAAGATTATAGATAGATTATAAATGAGAAATGATTGATTGCATATTCTTCTGCATTCACACATACAACCTTTGGTTTTAAAGCAAACAAATCACAGTTTTTCTTACCTGACACAAGGAAAAGGTACTCCATATTGTGTTATACTACTAGTCCTTTAACAATAACATATAAGTTCTTGACTGACAGATGGAAAGCGAGCAAAATGAAGGGGCCGAACAAGCCACCAACGTCACTCCAGCAGCCGTCAGTTGGACAGGGATGATAGAGGAACGATATAAGAAAATGAAGGCACATGCCGAAGCATACCCTTATGTATGGGGATCTTATCTTGTTGTATATGGTGGATTTGGCCTGTGGTTCACCTACCGGTGGCGAAGGCTCAGGAGGACTGAGGATAGAGTTCGCGCTCTCCAAAAGCGATTGCGTGAGTTAGTTGAGGCTGAAGAGAAACAATCACGACCTACTGACAAAAATCCACCCAAATAGGCATATTTCCTGGCTTGAGTTACGGATGGAAGCTTCAGTTAATGTTATACATAACATGGCCAAGTGTTTAGAATCATTCTTTGGCATTTTGTGAGCTTTTAGATGGCTTAGTTAAGTGTTTTTAGGTGATGATTTTGGCTCAGTCTGATGGTTTTTGATATAATAGGAGCAGTATGAGAGTTGAGAAGGATGTCTCAATTGATTTGTTGTCTTGCTGCATGCGTAAACGCTATATGTGAATTGTGATACAGTTTCTGACTTTCTGTCCATGAATCTATTCCTTCAATGATTCCGGATCTTTCTATTGCAATTTGATTTGTAATCCATCACGCAAGTTCCATTGAATCACTGATAACATCCCAAAACACCAGTAAAACCTTTATACAATCTATGATGGAAAATCTAGAAATCACTTTTGCATATATAAACGGAACCCGGAGAAGCCAACACACGTCTTAAACTGGCAACGTCCTCAGTAGGCGCAATGCCCGTTGCCATTGAGGCCGTTGCAAGGCAACAAGTCTTCTCAAAACGTCCACAACTCCGGCGGCTGATAAACCACTATGATTCTCCCCATCCATACTCAGATTATACAGGATCGCTAGACTCGCCTCCACAGCTTTCTCAGTCCCACCTTCAACAAGCTTCACCAAAGCCGGGATCCCGCCTTGCTCCACCACGGCTTGTCCCGCGCCCTCCACACCTTCAGAGACGATCCGGTTGAGCTCCACAGCAGCTTTTTCTGAAGACGAATCCTTTATCTGCTTGATCAGCCTTGGTATTGTCTCGTAGAGAGTCACCTCAGTTGTGATCGGATTTTCAAGAGGCAGAACTGAAGGGGAAAGCTTGACTAGGCTGGCGGATACCCATTCTTTGTATTGGAGAGGGATTTCGGATTTCAGAAGCTTCCGGAGGGAATTCTTGAATTGTGCAGCATCTATGGTGGATCGAAAGGAATCAGAGTCAAGTAATTTGGTAAAGAGTCGGGATGCAGCTGCCACTGTAAGACCAGCTTCTTCAAGGTCAGCCATTAGTAGTTCAGGTCGCAGAGTGTACACATCACTTTCCATATCTGCATTCATGGAAAGAATGAGTTCTAGAATCTCAACTGAAGAATTATACAAGAAACAAAACAAAGGACTGAATTGTTTTACTTTACCGTTCAGTACTTTTTGCTCAAAGGCGGCTGCTAAGCCAGTGGCAACATCTGTGCTAACAACCCTTTCTGCAAGTGGGTCCACCACTGTCATAAACTCGAAAATGGAGGCAGCTTTTCTTTGCAATCTTGGATCTGAAGTTTTCAAAATTTCTACAAGTCGAGCAATTAAGGCAGAATCCAGTTCATCAGCTTTCCTGTAGAACGTTTTGGGAACTTGCATCAGGTTATCAGCATTTTGGATCATATTTAGATAAGAATGTTAACTTAGTGCACATTGAAAGTAGACAAGGAGAGCAACCAGACCAGGCTACATTTGAGTCCTCCATGCTTTCAGTGACTCCTCTAGTGGCATCAAACTTTTTTGCACCATTCAAATCTTTAGATCCGTTAACTGGTGCAGTAAAAAACTGAAAGACATCACATACAATGTAAGCTGACCAGGGAAAAATAAAGACATTAAAGCATTAAGGATAAGTTATAAGTGTGATACAAACCTTTGACTTCATCTCCTTACCAGGGTCTAAAATCCTTGCTAGAATGGACAGTACCTGCAGTTTTAATATAAATCATGCAAAAACTAAATAACAAATGTCTTACAAGAAGATCGAAGGTTATACGATTGCTGATCACAAATTCAGTCTCATGATTTACTGACAGCAGATTAGTAAAAACCAAATTATTCGTAGTTTCCCGTATCGGTGTGATTACGATTTCATAAATTATCAAGTTCAGGAGTCCTCGTCTAAAGTTGTGAATATCAACTGCAATGATTGAGATACAGATAAATAGAATTTATTCAGAAGTTTGGAAAGAGTTCCAAATTAATGGTAAGGCCATGGGAATTGTCTCCACAGCCATTGGAAAGAAACACTAGAGTCAAAGAAGAAAAGGCATTACCTTCTCTGTCACATTTTCTGGTAATGTTGTGTCCTTGAGCATGTCTATCAAATAAGATAAGATGCCCTCATCCTCGATTACCCGGCACACTACATTGCTGCATGGGAGGAAAAAAAATCAAACCACTTATCAAGTTCTAGAAGAAAAGGATTAACATGTAACGAGAAATGCAATTATCAAAGGGAAATCTAAATCTTCATCTGAACAACTAAGACACTGCTAAGAGTGTGATCTAAGACCGGAGCAACAATGGCAATTATGGCATAGATCAGTAAAAGTTAATAATCGAAATGATGAAGAAGATATGCTACAGAAGAAGAAAAAAGTAATTTATTTTATTATGCTCACCCAGATATTAAAAATCCAAAGTGACACTAATAAGGATAAGATTATGAGGTCACAAACCTAATAGAAAGCTTCTCCAATGCATTAGTGACAGCACTTCTGACAACGTCATTCTCATGGTCCAATAATTGGACTAATTGCTTAAGGCCCCCAGCCTCCTTAAACATTATTCGCATCTTTTCGTTGATAGCTGCATCAGCAATGGAGTTTGCAGCTCTTGCAATAGCTGAATCATCCTTAAGCTCAAGAATAAGCACCAACCGTGCAACACCATCCTTCCATGGCAATAGGGTATTCAGGGTACTTGAAGAAAACCCAGAAGAAGGCTTCTCATTTTCATTTTCTATTGCTTGTAAACGAGCCAGAAATTGTTGTTGTGTTCGCCCAACTACTGCATTGACTTTTGACTCCTCTAAATCAACTTTATTTCCCTCCTTGCTTAAACCTACGAGTAGTTCAGAAGCCCCATACCTAGAAGTAACTTTTGGAGCTCGTTTGATCTCCGTCCCATCAGGCAAAGAAGGCCATGAATACAGTGCAGGTCTGAAAGATTCAAAAGCAGCAGCACCAACAAGTGGAACAATAAGCAGGCCTTCCTCCATTATAGTAATTCTGTTGTATTCATCTTCAGCAAGCTCCAATAATGCAGCTTTTGCTTCTCGTCTGACAATTTTAGACCCTTCAACTTCTCTAGTTAGAAACTTTGCCTGAGACCAACACAGATGACAGAAGAAAACAAACATGCAATTAGAGTCATACTCCGATAAAATAAACAGCTGCAGTCATAAGTAAAACAAAAGCGCATCAAAGATTCCCAAAAAATAGTTACTTGGTCAGCTTTGAGTTTTAAGATTTTAATATGGAAAATGTGTATTGTCTATAGACAGTTATCAAAAATAGTTGCTCAATATATGTCATATCCTATAAGCTATCTTATTTGTTACTATTGACAAACTTTCAAAACCATAAAAGGTGTTTCTAAAAATCTCTTTTTAGCTTTGAAAAAAACTGGAAACTAGAAACTCAAAAGCTGGTTTCAATCTCTATTCAACTAGACAATTCCCTCCCAGTGAATTACAAAAAAGTTCCCTGGGATCAAAAATATCACAACTCTCACCAGTTTTGGGATAACACCAGCTTCCACCAAGATGCCATGATTGGACCGGCTTAATGCCAAATTGGCCAGCACCCCACCAGCAGCCTCCTTCACTTGCTCAATCTCATCATCCAAAAACATGATAAGCAGAGGCAGGAGCTCAGAATTTGCCATCTTCACTCTAAGCCTCTCGTCTGCAGACAAATTCCACAACGCACACAGACTTTGTTCTTTTACCTGCAGAAGCAAACTCATCACTTTTTCAGTCATTTTAACAACTCATGATCTGTTGTCATGTAAACTTTGCTACCTCATAAGTCAGGGAGGACTTAGACTGGGTGACCAGAGCAGTTAGCTCTTCAAGAGCCCCACTTTGCGCCACGATATCTCTATATAAACTAATGGCTGAAATTTCCCTAAGAAGGCCAGCAGCGGCTTCACACGCAGAGCTAGTCTGAGACTTCAAAAGATTGATGATAAGATTTATGCAGCCACTAAATTGCATGATTTTATCAATCTTCGGCTTCCCTCCTAGCGAATACTTCCAGAGTGAAACTACGGCGTGCTCTCGGTCAAGAGGGTCATTGTCCAAGCCCAGCATTTTAACAAACAAGGGCAAATACTCATCACCACTATCAGCAGATTGAGCTGTGCTCGATGAAGCTGTGCTATCTACTGGCTCCGCTTCCTGAGCTCGTGATACAGAACTGTTGTCAGTAATCAAACAAAAGCCTACTTTCTTCAAATAAAAATGCAATCTTTATAAACTGACAGCCCCTAGAATCCGCTTGTTGTAAAGAGAATTTACAGTCAAGTGACTGGTGTTCTAATTGCAACAAATTCCAATATCTATCTTATGAATACCGTAGCAATTGCAGCAATTTAAGACATACCAACACAAAAATCAACGGGAGCCCAATTGAAGAAGAAGTGAAGGAGAAAACGACTTACAGGAACAGAGGGGCCTTCAAAGGAGACCTCTAGAGGAAACCCGCCATCTCCGGCGCTCGCCTTTGCTAGTATGGAACAAGAAAAACCCCTTCCAAACTTCAAAAGATGAAAATGGCGATGGTGGGGCGTGTATGAGGAGCTTGTAGGTCGTGTTGTGGTTCTTCTGGGGGCGATTGAAATGTGTTCGAGTTTCAGATTAGGGTTGTAATGGAGAGGAACGAGATTCAAATCCAAGTGAGTTGGAGAGAAGATTGAAGAGGCCATCATTCGCTCATCTGTTAAGACTGTTGTGTTAGTATGAACTATGAAGATTGGATTTTGTAAACTGAGTGGGACTGTGGAAGATGGCGAATTCGAGATTTTTCGATTCTTGCAACGCAGCGTCTTCCTTTTTATGGTCGTACGAAACGCAGCGTTTAGACATGTAAGAGGAGCTTCTTAATATATACTGTAAAATATAAAGTCGAATTTTTTGAACTATCATTTAATTTATGGGTTTCCTCGTACCAGTATTACAATGGGATTGAATTTTTGACATTGGTATACGTAAGTCGAGTGCAAAATTTTGCACACTACAATAGTGGGGCTTGTAGCTCAAACAAGTGCTGAATTACGAGTTGACACATACAAACAGCTCGTAACAAAATTCATAAGCTGTAATGCATCTAATTTCACCTTGTAAGAGTATTGTTATCCATTGGCCAAAATTTGGCCAACACATTAAAATAATAATATATAGAATAAAATAATAATATAAAGAAGAAAAATGGAAGAAGATCGGCCATCGTGGTGGCCATTTGCCATTTTGGTCTTTGCATTAGACCACGACACGTGTAAAGTTGTACTAAAAAACAATTTGCTTTTAAAAATACAAAAGAAAAATCAATATTATAATAGGAGGGTCGGTCTACGGCTGAGAGTGCTCTAAGTAGCTCAATTCGGACGGGTCTGTGTGCGCCGGGTCGGACGGCACGGCTACGGTAGCTGGCGTTATTCATGGTGCTTATGGGGCTTGGATTCATGGTTACGCCCGGAAGATCGGTCGGTGTTCGGTTCCCAACTTGCGCCGAAATTTGGGGCATCCTGGATGGCCTTCAGCTGGCATGGGAGTTGGGCTTTAGACACGTCCTCGTCGAGTCCGACTCTGCCCTTGCTATTGAGATGATCAACGGAGAACCTTGCCCTGCTCATCCCCTCGCTAATTTGGTCAACCATTGCTGGACTCTTACTAGACGAGATTGGAACGCTCGTCTCAAACACGTCTTCAGGGAAGCGAACTCGGTCGCGGACTCTCTCGCCAGGCATGCCCATGCCTTCTCTCGGCCTGCACATCCTCCCGGTCCTGCCCGACATATCCCTTCCCTTCTTGGAGCATGATCTGCTTGGGCGCGCCACTGGCCGCTTTGTGAGACTTTAGTCTCGGTTCCTGGGCGCTTTGCCCATGTTCGTCCACCAAAAAAAAAAGTAGTTCGCCCCCTAAAGATAGAAGTAAAAAAAAAAACCCAAAATATAGGAAACTACAAAAGTGGGGGCTAACAAGTATCAGTCTTAGAAAGTAGGAAAACCTTAGATCCTAATTGCATTATGTATGTATTTGAAAGATCAAGGCTTCTAATTGAAGGGTAATGAACAATATTGAAACCTCCTTTCCCCATAAGAGTATACTTCATAATAGTGTACTAAGATCGCATACACAAGAAGATCAAAAAAACGTAAAGGATTTCTCTAGTATGTGTGACAAAGAAAACATATTATGAAAAAGTGAGGATTGAACCCTAAGAACTCCAATCCGAAAGCCGAAACTGAAAGCTTAAACCTAATCACGATGTCTATAGAAATCCTCCGATTCGACATAACATCCCCGTCTCCAAAACTGATCGCCGTCTATCTTCGAGCAAATTTCATGTGGGACGATCTTCCTCAGAGATGGCCTGTAAGCAATCATCCAAGGCAGCATTGTCGCGCTCATGTTATCGCATCCGAGCAAGTCTATCTCCTTCAACTTTGTGCACTTGTCGACAACTTCTAAGACGCCTTCGGATGTTACCCATTTGCAACCGCTTAATTCAAGAAACATGAGATCCGGGCATTTTCGAGCTATATCAGTAAGACCGCGATCATTAAGACCTGACTTAGTCGCTCCCAAGAGCTTAAGTTTGTAAGTGTTCATGTCAAGGTCGAGATTCCTTAGACGTGAACATCCATGGATTCTTAAATGCTTAATCAAGCAACAACTCCTCATGATTCTCTCAACACACTCATCGGATATCTTAGTGCAACTACTCAAATTCAGCGACTCGAGATTAGGGCAGGCGGTCGCAATCTTCTCAAGAGATCCATCCCGTAAGTTCTTGTTCTTACACACATTGAGGGTTCTGATTTTTTGATGTTTAAAAACCTCAATGTTACTCTCCTCAAAACCCTTTTTTTCCAAGGTTAGTGTTCTCCATCTCAACGGTTTCGAGCAATGGACATCTCTTGATCAAAGTGAAAAAACTCGAATCCGAAAGCGCTCCACATTTGCTCAGATTCACATACCTCAGCCTTCCCAAGCACGTCGCAAATACTCGAATAGACGAATCCGTGAGTGACTCAACCTCTACAAGAGCCAAGTGATCGAGAGTAGAACGGCACATTGCGAAGAACAACCTAAACCCATCACCATGAGTGAAGCCCTTACACCGTTCGAAAGTAACCTTCTTCAATGGAAGGTTCGCCTTCGCCATAGCCTTGAGCAAATCATCAGATATAGCCATTTCTGAGCAATCGATCTCAGACAAATTTCGACACCCACCAAGTTGCCAAAGAATCTCCTCCGCGGCCCGTATATCATTCCCTGACAATGCAAATGCCTTTAGCTTTTCGCAGCCCCATAAAACCGAGATAATCCCATTGTGTGAGACGTTCGTACACTTTTTCAACACAAACTCCTCCAAATTGGGACAATTCTCGGAGAGCGAGACCACCTGATTATCGTTGAGCCAATGGCGGCTTAAGTCAATCTTCCTCAGACTCTTGAGCCTCGAACCAAACCGAAGGATTCCATTATCAGTGATCCCACTACCGAACCTACTACTACTACGATGATACCTCATCCTCCTCCTCCTTCGAAGATGGCCGCAGCTAAGGTTGCTCAAATCCAACTCTTCCACATTGGGGAAAAACCTAACAATGTCCTCAAGATCATCGTCGCCGAGATCTCTCGAGGGCCTCTTGAACGACTTCAGATCGTTGAGAGCTGAGGCCGGCAGCTCCTCGAAGGCATCGATCGGGAAGCCCTCGTGATTCGATAGGTCTAGGGTTTCGATCCGGAAGTTTGAATCGGCCATTTGGCGCAAAACTGGGACCGGGTCATCGGTGAATTCGGAGAATGAAATGTGTTTGAGGTTCGGGAACCGCCCGAAAAGGGATGGGAGGAAGTGGGCTGTTTGATCCGAGAGGTTTAGGGTTTGTTTATGGCGGTTTGTGATTGAGAGGAGTGATTTGGAGACGAGTGATAAGGGCTCGAGGTGGCGTTCGTCGCCGAGTTTTGAGATGATTTGGTCCCATATTTCTGATGGGAAGTAAACGCTTTCGGTCGTAGGAGCCATTGATGAAGAAAGGAATATTATGGTGGAATTGTTGAGAATGCGTTAGGGTTTACGGTAGGGTCAATGAATGTTAGGGTTTACTTAAATAATAAGTACGGAGTAAGGTAAGGTGTAGCAATAAAAGACGTGATACGTATTTCAAGTAAATATGTTTACATTCTATCAAAAATAAAATATATATGTTTACATATATTCCGATAAAAAACTACTATGTTTACATATATATGTTCATGGTAGATTATATTTATTAAGATCTTGATCACGTGAAGCTCTTCAATGGGAGATTGGCATCGACCATACAACGGAGAAGATCGATCTTTGGCTAATTTCCGAAAAGCTAATCTCGATCAGACAAGCTTGGAGAACAGCACAGAAGCTTGAAAGCATCATGTTCCTTAAACATCCAAGGTTCAAACTTTGCCGGTCCAGTCGAATCGACTTGAGCTTCTTACGCTCTATCGGGCTAAGAAGCAAATTACCTATTATAGATTATTGCATGTACCCCGTATGGGACACGATCGATAATAACTTTTTGACGTATTATTCAACTAATAAATGAATGCATAATAATATTATTAAAAATTAGATATTGATATCGTCTTTTTAATCCGAAATTGTTATAATATTTTGTTAATCCAAAATCGTGATTTAATATTAAAAATAAACTTAAAATTTAAAATTTAATAATATAACTTAAATAAAAAAGTATAGATCAAATATTATCATATTATTTCAAAAAAATCATATGTGATACGATATGAAATCCCAAGTGAAATATACATATATACTTTTATAATTAATGAGATTTCTATAAGATGATAGAAATCAATATTTAAGTTAATTATGACTTATTTAAATGAATCTTTTAGAAAAATAGACTTGTTTTAGTAATAATATTTTTTGAAAAAATAAATATTTAATAGATCTTATAAAATTATAATTAATTTAATAATAGTAGATTTATTGATCTATATAATTTATAAATGAATATTATAACACAATGTAGTTTATATATTTTAAAGATATTTTTCAAATGTATCCTTAGATATCTATAGATTAAATTATAAATTTATGGGACAAAAAAAGATTGACAAAGAAATATGTCGAATGTATATGATTATAAAAATACAATAAAAATAAAAATTCAAAGTGATAAATAAGTTTGTAAGTTTAACAAATTAATTATAATTTTGATTTACAAAAAAAATGTCTTAGCAAATAGGTGAAATGATAGAAATTAGGTGAAAAAGATAGATGATAGATATGTTAGATAGTTAATAAGAATAAGAAGACTTTAAAATTATCTTTCTGAATGTTATTTTCTTAAATGGAGTGGGATTAGAATTAACAAGGATGCTCGAAATTCCTCAACTTTAATATATAGTATGGATAAGAGATGGAGGTTGCGTGCTGTTTTGATGATTGCATGTGTAATAACAACATGTGTATTTATAGAAGATGGGTGCATTATCTTGTGTCAAGACAAGATGCACTAAATGATTGTGGATTTGTCCTAATAAAGTCGTCATCTCATGACATCATCATTCTGATGGGAGCTTGTCGGGCCTGTTACTATGATCAGTATTGATACGTTTTCAGGCCCAGTATACATAAGGGCCTTAGCTAATCCAGCCTCGGCCCATTTTGACTTGATTGCGCGGGTTACAGCTTCTACATCTTTCTCTTTCTGCTTTGATAAACGACAGTCGACAGGTACAAGACTACAAGGCCATGGTGATATAGGAGGCGGAAGGTATGTTTGAGGATTCGACTTTGATCTCTGCCTTCACCTCTTCACTTGAAATGGAATGTTAGATTTAAACGCCCATAAGTCTAGAGTTTACGAACAAAAATGGATTTCTCGTTATTGAAAAAAGGTGAAAAACATAGGAAAGTACAGCGGTACTATAATTGAACGAATCCACTAATCAATATATGCATACAATGTTACTTACTACAATTGAACTTTTGAAATCCAATAATCAAATATACGCATTTGGAAATGTATTTTACAAGTCCGTTTAACTTTTTAAATTTAAACAGAAAGATTTTGTAAATTTTAATTTTTTGATTTTTTGGCGGATTCACTATTTCTCTTTTAAGGTTTTAGTTTCTGTTTTTGGTATGCTTATAATGTATCTTTAAGGCACACAATAAAAAACTCCCTTAAAAAAATTAGGAAGTTCCCAAATACTACTCAAGATAGTTTTGTAAAATTCTATCCATTTGGACATGTGTGTATGTCCACTCTAATTGAATTGTATCGTGGTGAAATGTGAACGATTCACTTGGATATGCTTGGATTTTGATGTTGCCTTGTCCACCTTTCCACCCAACATCACTATATATTTTTGTTATATCCTTTGATGTACATAACTTTTGACTTTTTTGGGTAAATATGCTTCCCATAAAAATAGTGACCAGGTTGAACAAATAATACAATTTTTTCAAAATAATGGACCCGCTTAATCAGCTATGAATCGAGCATCAATTATTATATACGGAATTAATAATACAATATTTATATTAATCACAATTAGAAAATTTTTAGTCTAAACCTAATTAATCTCATTTTTATCGGTTAAGATTGCTCTAGTGTCGAGTACTGACACTGCATAAGCCCTTGACATGAATAACCTTCTCAATTCAATCTCATTTCACATACTACCGAAAATATTCATACCCAATTGGCCAAATGCTTAAGGCAATGCAAAGCTTCATATAGCTATACCAACTAGTAGTTTATTGTCTAACACTGCCGTTTTACTTTAGGCTTGTCAAATCGCTAAATGTATGGTAAACACGATTGCTAATTCGTTAAGACGCACTTTCGGGAAGGACGAATCGTGGTGTATACAAAAAAAAGTAGCATTAGCCAATTAGGCTCACAGAAATCGAACTTTTTTCAATACATTAGAAAGTGAAACATTTGTAGTGCTTTTTACATGAACTTTTTGCGCTTTTGGTTCGTACGAACTTGGACCGATTCGAAATCATCAAAATGGAGAGGCCAATAAATATGTACGGGCCTTAAAGTATTGGAGCATCTATGTATATAGTTGTTGAGGTTTTGGCCCCATGACTAAGTTAGTGGAATTGAGCACAAACAAATCACTTCACTCGTTCACTAAGAAAAGGTGGGGATCAAGTAATGCGTTTGGCAAGGGAAAGGTCATTTAATATATTTTATGGTTAGATGTGTCATGTGTGTAATCGTGTGAGTAAGTCCATAGAATACACATTTAGGTCCTGTTCGGTTTTAATCTATGAAAACTTAAACGGAATTAAAACGAATCTAGACAATCTTTAGTAGATGAATGATTGAAGTGGAAGAAACTCAATTTTTATATGGGTAAGAGGTTGAGAGAACAAGATATATTTTTTTTTATCAATATATCAAAAATAGAGTAAATTCGTTTTCATTTCGTTTACGTTTCCACAATTTTCAACCAAAGGCCTTAATGTATTAATAAGTTGTATTATATGGATAATCTATACTATATATTAAAGCCGGAGAATTTCGAGCCTCCACGTTAATTCTGGCCCCACTTTATTAACAATTTTATATGTTTTATTTTTCTTAATTATCTTTTAACTTTATCTTTTTTCTTACCCATCAAATCTCTATCTTTAAAGACATATTATTTATCTTTAAAATTTCTTTAATGATCTAATCTTTAATTTTATCTTTTTTCTTACTCATCTAATATATATCTATCTTTGAAATAATATTATCTATCTTTAAAATTTCCTTCTATAAAAGATACTCCATATTAATTAACTTAACTTTTCAGTTCTCATTTTAATCTATTTATATATAAGAACTAAAATATAGTATAGATTATAGTAAATACAAAAATTAACGAAAAAAATGACCATTACCCGTACATGGTACGGGTCTTCAACTAGTTTCATATTAAACGAGTTATTTTACATAGTTCAATATATTAAGGGCTTTTTTTTAATGTAAAAAGTATTTTTCATCACAAAACTGCGTTCATCATCAACCACTAACGCGCCTATCCACCACCACTAGTTCGATCGTCTGCCCACTTCCTTTCTTGATCTTTGTCTCCGTCGCAACAAAATTCCTAACCCAAAAATTAGAAAAAAAACTGGCCTACGAAACATGCTTACAAAAAAACATTAGTGTTGGAAAATGACGTAGTTTAGCATTTTCAAACTCAAGTTTAGGATTGTATATAAAAAATCAGATTGGATTCTTGAGCCATATGTTGACAACTCATCTGGTTAATGTATGAATAGGTTAATTATTCTAAGAGCAGCGAGTGAGTATATCTTATGATATTTATGGATTTTGCAATCTTCTATTTAGGCGTCGACACAATTCTTGGCGTTCGTAAGCATATACAAATGTGATTATTTTGAATAATCAAAGTTCTTGTAAGATAAACCGTCGGTTGAACTACATTCCTACATGTAAAACGACCCCAAAATAAGATCAAATTGTCTAGATTTCTAAAATATCTATATTAACTAATATTTTTGGTTAGGGATGAAGGATATAGTTTGTAAGCACGTATCATGTGGCCATCATTTGATCATTCAAACCATTATAATATAAGAAAATGACTATATCATATAGATGCAGTTGCACACTTGCTCTCAAATTCTTAACTTCTTACATTAAACATATCTTTTAGCTACATATAGTTGGGTAGGTGAGTTTTAGAGATCGAGTTTGCCATTTTTTCGTAAGCATAGAGCGCGATGTCCTTGACAATGATTTTGCGTTATTATTTTAACCAGCAACATGTGCTGTATGTATTAATCAGCAGCAAACACGGTGAGATAGGGTTGCCAATGGGCTCTCCTTAGTCCTTTCCATTAGTCGTAGAATTTGAGTTTGTTTGTTTTTTTAATTTATTTTTGATAGATTAGTTACTAGCTCTAACAGGGGAAAATTAAGCCGTCTAAAACATTATATGTCGGATCAAACAGTAAAGGTTATTGACTTAATCAATGATCGATTGAAGATGAATTATAGTGCTCTGTCAAAAGTTAAAAGCGGCTTAGAAACAAACAAAAAAGGTGGGTGTCACACTCATGAGGGAAGGCCATTGATATACTATAGAAAGAGATCAATAACGTCAATGTCTGAGAATCTCCCTCTCGACTAACAAAAGATTTTGAGCAAGACTATCAATGAATTCGATCTAGCTATTATTGCTTAGGCCATTATGATTTATGTTTGCCGGCGATAATTGTGCGTTTTAACAAAGAAATCGCCCGAGATTATTGTTTTGGAAGTCTCTTGAGTAGGCCACAAATGAAGGATGATCACTTTCAGCTTAACAGACAATGTTGGGTCGGTTTTGAGACAAATATGGCCCCTTTGGCCTTTACTAGCGCAACCTACTCCACCCCTTCGTCCCAACTTGTCCAACCCTAATAGTTCACTCTTGACTATACCAAATTAATCTCCAACAAGATTACTGAGAATGCAAACATTTCTTAAACATAAATTAGGAAAAATAGAAACAAGAAAGAGTTGCAAATTTTATTCCAATTCCCCCAATTGGTGAAAATCGGAAGGAACTAGAGCTTACAAAGTTACAAGCACACAAGCACAGAGCACTTTTAGACGGCCACAACACAATAAGGGAAATAAATCGAGGGTAAGGAAGAAATTCATCAACCTTATAAAACAGAACACAAACACGGAATTAATTTAGCTAAAAGGAAAACCATAGGAATCACGTAAACGGAGGAGACTATCTTCGAATCACGAAGAAGAATATCGTTTTTTTGTTTTAGTGTGAAGCGATCTTGAACGAGAGTGATTTGTTGATCCACGACTTCCAGCTTCCACTACCTTTCTTGGCGTCGGTCGGCGGCGAAGAGCCTCCTTCCTTCGCCGGAGCCATTGTTCCGGCGCCGCTGGCTCCGATCTCCTCCGCCGGCTGCGGCTTCTTGGAGAGTATGAAGTTCCGGCCGCCGTGCGCTCCGATCGTCTCCCACTGACTCAGCGCTGAAACAGAAAATGATGATTCGATTACATTCACACCGAATTCTTACTTTTTCTGCTCAATTTGTTGAAAAGTGAAAGTCCGTTACAACAGTAAAGGCGAGATTTACGGAAACAGACACGCCAAAATGATGAGATCCAGCGAGAAAGAGAGAGGAGTGCGGAAGAAGCTTTAATTACCGTCAGATCCAGCGGCAGGGCAGTACAGAACGAAATCGTTGAGAATAGATCCGAGGATCGGGAGGCGGCCTTCTCTAGCGTAGGACTTGAGCGCCATATCAATGACGCCGGCGACGAGCTCGCCTTCGTAGACGACGAATCTCATGGGACCGGCGCTCCCGAGGAAGTTGACGGTGATCAGAATGCGGTTTCCCTTGGCGATCTGCGCCTTCTTCTGTTTGTTCAGAAACATCTTTTTATCTAATTTTCCGGAATTAATTAGCTTAACAATCTCCTTTATCAAACAAATCCAGGCTCAATAGATCGATCAGAATATCAGATCAAGATCTGCCGAATTCGAATTTTGTCAAAAGCAGAAAAAATCAAAAATCAAGGCCAAATCAATTAATTGATGGAAATCGGAGAAAGGCGACGGAGGAACGACTCAGGGATCGACGCCGATGCAGCGGTAGTACCAGCCTTCCATGCAAGAGCCGAAGGAGGAGGAGAGAGAGCAGCCGGAGAATTGGATCCCCCAGGTGGAAAGGAAGGGGGAGGATGAAGAACAACCGTAATTACTAGAGATTTCCACCATTCACAATCGATTGAGTTCGGCACGAGGAAGAACAGGCGTGAGGGTTCGGATTGCTCAGGAAATTAAACCGCGTTGGAAGGAATCCGAAACGCAAAGCGAAGAAGAAGAAGAGGAAGGAGAGGGAGAACGAAAATGGGGGAGGACTTGTTCTTGTCTTGATTTTCTTTCTTTTTTGATTTCTTTCCGTGGTTGGTTGGTTGGGTGTATTGATTGGGAAGCGAAGAGCGGGCAGGTATATATGGAGGGAAATCAGGGCACTGGTAGCGCAGCCTGTCACCAGTATATTCGTTCTACCACTACCAATAGCCACTACTCACTAGTATAGTCCCCCCGCCTTGTGCGGATTTTTTATTTTATATATATATAATAACACCGATCAAACAATTTTATACTATATTACATGTATAATATATAAATTTTCAAGTATTTTTTTTTCAAATATCATTATTAGAAATTGATATTAATTTTTTTGGTCATTGATATTTATATCAATACAATTTTTTGTAAATTTCATGTTTGGTAGTGTAAGTATTGTTTTTGCTAATCTTAAATTTTACACATACATTTGTATTACTTTTTATTTTGTATTATATAAAGATAAATAATAATAATAATAATATTATTATTTTTATTTTTATTTTTATTATTATTTAATCTTGATATAAATTGATATATATTGATTGATTGTATTTAAGTTGTGATATTATAGCTACTATACATGATTTATTACATATATATAAAACAATGTTATTATTACTATTATTATTTAAATCCTAAGTCGTTGTAAAATTGAAAAGAATATTTGGAATAAGGGTAAGGCTAGTAGGACGTACCATATGTTCGGAAAGAATATTACATATATATATATAATTAACATTAATATGATGTATGTATATTTAGAAAAAATGATCTTATTCCTTTTTCTTGTTATGGTCCCATTCTCACCTCTTATATCTCTATATCTTATATTTTATAATAAATTTCTTGTTAAAATATAATAAACTTATAGTACAACCAATATATCAAAAAATATATTTAGTAACACCATATAAAAAAGACCTTAAAATGAAAAATAGATGGATAAAATGTACCGTGAAGTTGTAAAATTATATACATTAAAGATTATTGAATAATCAAGTGAAAAGTATAAGGATATGGTATTTTAAAAAAGGTAAGTGAATATTGAAGTGAAAATCATAATGATCCAATGCTTAATTAAACAAAAGACAAATTTGATAGAATTGAGAGAGGAGGATATGTATGGATGAAAAAATGAGCAAGTAAGGTAGTATATAATATATATATATATAGTAGTAGAATTATTAAAAGTTTTGTAAGTATATTTGGATGAAGTTCATTTTTAAATTTTGAAAATTATTAGTTACTATTACTAAATTGACTATAACTATCAATAATATAATTATTTAAAATTTCATGATTATATTTGGATCAAGTTTATTTTAAAAAATAGGTTGCGATTACAAATTAAAATTGGCTAGAGCTATCAATTATAAGTTCATATGGATAGCGAATAAGATTTTTTAAATAATTTAGGTGTAAACTTCGACGATTTGGTTAAAAGGAGGATAGTTAGTTAATTTTTTAGGATTGGCTAGTTAAATTATGAGATACCAATCAACTTATTACCTGATATATATCTTCGTTGAACTCATAATTTTCAATTTTTTGATAGAATCTACCTCATACGTATCCCCTTCAAAAGATATTGTTAAGACAATTACGATTAATCAACTTAATTTGTATAGAAAAATATATTGTTAAGATATTCAGCTAACATTGTTAAGATACTATAAACAATTGCCTACGTTTGTTGAGAGTAATGAGCATACGAATAAAAAAATTAAGGTAGCATGAATTCATAAACTTAATTTGTGTAGAAATAAAAATTAAAGTTCACAAAAGATTTGGTTAACTAAATAAGTAGATAAATTCACAAATATATTCAATTATCCATAATATTTATTTGGTAGAAACAATTATCCAAAATATTCACAAATTATAATCAATCGTAATCCTATCCGTAATGTTTAATGGAGATTTGCGGTTAACTTCTAATCAAATTATAAGCAATCAAACTATTTTAAAAAGAAACAAAAAAATACTATACCAAATATGATCAATTTTCCAAATTTAGATGATCATGAATTATCTGGATAAGGATAACTTTAAAAGGAGATCAATAGTTATCGGAAAAAACTTGTGATTTGGTTAATTATCGTAACAAATTTCCAAAGAGAAGGCTTATTAAGAAAATGTGGCTTATTAAGAAAATGACACGTGTACAATTCCGAGGTGGCATAATATAGGAGCGTCATGTGGCGAAATCCTACGTGGCGCAATGAGAAGGCTTTATTTCTTAGTGGTTTTAAATATATATAATAGATTATTTACGGTAAAGATGTGAAGAGTAAAAAAATAAAAAGTGAAAAGTTCACCGTAAATTTGTTTTACTTTTTCATTTTTAGAAGGACCCTGAAATTTTTGTGTACCGTAAAGTGTATTTTGGGAAGGAATCGATCGACCTAAGTTAACTTATGCACGTGTTGGGTTAGAGCTTAGTTCTATTTTAAATTCTTAAACAACCCCTTTAACTAGTTATATATACCAAATATGGAAAGGACATTCGTTACGTAATTGATACGAAAAAGTAAATCAAATAGAATCCAATTTTTTTTAGGTAATTAGACTTATAAGATTCCGTCGTAAAATGTACAGAGTATTAGACAAATTAACTAAGTATATATGTATTAGACAAATTTTTCTTTAGACATGCATAATACTTGAGGTACATTCTTTCCTAGCAACTGATCATCTGATTAGCAAACGATCGCCGTTTGGATTATCTATCTCTTGGGCATGCAAGCTGGGTACTAGCTAGGTAGGACATCGTTTGATCAATGCACATGAGGTGCAAAATTGAATTTTTGGCTATATACATACCGATCAATACATATGATATGCATATGGGACCAACAAGCTAGAGGAGCATCGTTTAATCAATGCACATGGGCCTACGTACATCATGCACAATATGTACTACGTACGTGATTGCACGAGAGTTTTTTGATACCACAACGTAACTGAGCCAATTGCATCTTAAGATCCATGTCCCTCGACGCCATCATAGAGCCAAAGTTATGGGCCAACAAATATATGTAGACGTCGAGACCAAAGTGCAAGCCGATCGTGTAACGTAACTCTTTTCGTTTTTCAAAAATTTTGCCGTCTTTGTCCTTTCATATGTAAGTTTTATATGTTCTGTTATTCCCTTTAAGCCTTTAAACGTAAAGCTTAACCTAAAATGCTCTAGTGGGAATGAGTTGATATACTTGGTTAGTTGGACTAGAGGTCAATTCATTGTTGACGAAATCGGCAAAAGATAAAATATAAAAAATACCAATTTAATCCCGCCAGCTATTATTGTCCATCATATCTCTTGGTTGAATTACCTGACCTAGTATCTTTATCCTGTAATTTTATATGATAAGTATTGAGTTGGAGGCTTTTTTTAGCCTTTTTTATTGGTCAAAATCTCCAGGTTGCAACCTAATCCCTAGCTAAAGCGTATTCTATCTCTTACAAATTAAAATAACAATAGATTGACGTATCACACGATTTGGATCTGGTTCATATATAAATAAGTTCGGTGCTCTCGATCGATCATATAGTCACACTGTACCATATACAGTGACGAACGCATAATGGATTTAAAAGGGGGCACAGCCGCCCAACTCGTGTACGAGATCCAATGATTCAAGAATAATCGATAAATTTAGCTACTCAATACTCTTAAATAGTAATAAAATAGGTACTTGTTTTTCAAAAAAAAAATTACGATATGTATGAAATCTAATTTATGCAGTAAATAGCTAGTTTATAAACAAAATTTTGAAAGAAATGCATTAAATTTGAATAAAAAAACTCTTATACCAAAAAAAATTGAATAAAAAAGCAAAATGGTGCTATGGGGATTTGAACCTTGGTGGAGTTAAACCAAAATTAAGCAAGAAACCATCTAGACTAGTTGATTTTCATGTCATATCAATACAAATTTAATTAAAATATATTAATATGTAATCAAAAATTACATATATATACCGAAAATTAACCCGACGGGAGGGGGAGCACGGGTCCCTTCATGCCCCCTAGATTCGTCACTGACCATATATATGTATGTACTTGTAATTGAGAATATCTTGTGACAAGAGTACGTAACATCATAACAAATTAATGATGCCGGCAAATTAAACTCCATTTTTAAGGGTAGATCAATCACACCTTTTTCTTGCAAAAGAAAAGGGTAAAGATGGTCCATTAATAAACATGAACATAGACACATGGACAAATAACATATTGAGATACGGGTACTCTTCTAACGTTCTATAAGACATATTATGAAATCAAGGAAAAGGAGAAGAATTTCTTTGAAGTGCCATGAAGGCTCCAATTACTTTCATACAGAATGAGAGTTATGCCGACAAACGGCTACAAAAGCATTAGGGTGAACCAGAGAGCTCAAGAGAGCTTTAATACTAGAAAACTAATGAAGAAAAGGACAAGAAAAGAACTAATAAAAAAGGCTAGCTATTGAAAACATGGTTTACAGCAAAGCATGGATAGTAAACAACATAGGCACAGAGCACGTGCCTACCACCTGTTTCATATCCCCTCCTCAAGTTGGATTTGGGGAGAGAGACACAAGGCCTAACTTGGACGAGAAGTAATGATGAGGCTTTTCACCCAATGGCTTGGTCATAATGTCAGCAATCTGCTGAGTAGTGGATATATATGCCGTCTTGATGAAACCTTCTTGGACCATTTCTCTGACAAAGTGACAATCAATTCTGAGATGTTTGGTTCTCTCGTGAAGCACTGGATTGGCGGCGATATATTGTGCAGCCTTGTTGTCACAGTATAGGGTAATGGGAGTTGGAAGCTGAAGTTTTAGATCCACAAAGAGCCCATGGAGCCACACTATTTCACTAGCTGTCATAGACATGCTTCTGTATTCAGATTCAGCTGAAGACTTCGATACAGTTTTTTGCTTCTTTGTTTTCCATGAAATGAGAGATGATCCAAGGAATATGCAATAACCTGTCAATGAACGGGCTGAAAAAGTGCAAGTGCTCCAATCAACATCACTGTATGCTTTCAATACAGATGTAGCATTGGCAGGATAAAAGAGACCTATACTGACGCTGCCTTGTAGGTATCTCACTACATGTAAGGTTGCATCCAAATGAGGCTTTCGCGGGTCAGCCATGAATTGGCTCAAGTGCTGGACTGCATAAGAGATATCTGGTCTGGAAAGATTCAGAAATAAAAGTCAGCCAACCAATCGTCTGTATTGCTCGGGATTTTCCAAGGCTTCACCTTCATTAATGCTTAGTTTAAGCCCTCTAGGGAGAGGAAATGAGCAAGGTTTGCACTGCTGAAGCTTACAGTCAGCAAGAATGTCCAATATATATTTGCGCTGATGGAGAAGCATGCCACTTGAGTTTCTAACAATTTCCAAACCGAGGAAATATCAGGCAATACCAAGATCTTTGATAGTAAATCTTGAATGAAGAGCTTGTTTCAGCTGAGTGATCATACCAACATCGTCACCTGTGAGCAATAAGTCATCAACATACACTAATGCAACCACAATCCCTTTAGGAACTGACTTGACGAAGAGAGAATAATCTTGTTTGGATTGCTTGAAACCAAACTTGATGAGAAATTGAGTGATCTCTGTATTCCATTGACGGGAGGCTTGTTTAACCCCGTATATAGATTTTGTTAATCTACAAACCTGACCTGGCTTAGCAAGTGTGTAACCTTCTGGAGGACTCATATAAACTTCTTCATCCAGACTTCCATGAAGAAAAGCGTTGTTCACATCGAGCTGGAAAAGTGGCCACTCTTTTATTGTAGCAAGGGCCAAGAGTGCTCTCACTGTTGTCAACTTTGCAACCGGTGAAAAGGTGTGTTTATAATCTTTACCTTTGACTTGATTGTAACCTTTAGCAACAAGCCTCGCCTTGTATCGTTCTACAGATCCATCCGGCCTATATTTGATCTTGAATACCCACTTGCTACCCACAACCTGTTTTCCTGGTGGAAGGTCTGTCAAAAACCAGGTTTTGTTTTTGTCAAGGGCTTGAAGTTCTTGCTGCATTGCATCAACCCATTTGGGATCAACCTTAGCTTGATTATAGTGAGATGGTTCACTAACGCTGGCCATGTTGACGAATGATTGAACAAATTCTGAATCAAACGATGCTGAATTTCCGAGAACTTTGGCCAAGAAAGACTTTGACATTGAAGGTCTGTTGTCATAGCAATCATAATCTTGCAAGCGAATGGGCTTAGTGACTACTCTTGTAGACCTCCGTAATGGAGGAAAATCATTCAAGCTGTGTAGAGGAATGCTGAAATCATCATGAACTGATGTTTCAGCCATATCAACATTATTGATGTCTGTGGCTGAATAGCCATCAGGTTGTGACGTGTTTCCAGCTGGAGTATGAGGAAGAGAATGAACAGTTGGAGATGTGGGTAGTTGAGGTGTAAATGAATGAAATGGCATGGTGAGAGTGGCTGGAAATTCAGGTTGCAAGTCGTATGCAGGATTGACTAAGGGTAGGTGATTTTGTGGTGAGGGTGAAGTGGATGTTTGGCTAGTTTTGAATGGGAATATGGTTTCTTGAAAGATGACATCTCTGGAAATAAAGGTTTTATGTGTTTCTAGATTGTAGAGTTTATAGGCTTTTGATCCAAAGGGATAACCTATGAAGACACATCTCTGAGCTTTAGGTTGAAATTTATCCTTCAAGTGGGGATAAGAGGAAGCAAAGCAAAGGCATCCTATGGTTCGTAACTCATCGTAGGATGGTTTTTGTTCGAACAATCTTTCAAAGGGAGACTCCCAATTCAGTACTGCAGTGGGTAATTTGTTGATTGTGTGTGTAGCTGCTAGAACACAATCGCCCCAAAACTTAAGGGGTAAATTTGCGTGAATTCTGAGGGCTCTGGCTGTTTCAATGAGGTGTCTATGCTTTCGTTCTACCCTCCCATTCTACTGGGGAGTGTATGGTGCCGTTCTTTGATGAATTATGCCTTTTGACGCCATCAAATCCATGCACTGTTTCTGCAAGATCTCAATCCCGTTGTCACTTTTGACATTCTTGACATTCACTCCAAACTGAGTATCTACATAAGCCAAAAAATTTGCTAAGCAAGAAGGCATCTCTGTTTTGTCTTTCATCAAGAAAGTCCATGTCACTCGGCTGTGGTCGTCGACTATAGTGGCAAAATAACGAGCACCTGTTATGCTTGGGACCTTATAAGGACCCCAAAGATCAACATGAATCAATTCAAAATTTGACTTGGCTATGTTGTTGCTTCTTGGAAACGGAAGTCTGTGATGTTTTGCGAGGACACAAGTTTCACAAAAATACTCCTCATGATCAGATATTTATGACTTAAAAATGTGTTTTAACTTGGAAATACACCCATGTCCTAGACGTGCATGAATAACGTCCAAGTTCAACTTCTTACTAGAGTTCACATTAGCAAAACTATTGTTCTTTCCAACTGATGAAACACATACAGAGTTTTTCTTTTGAGTCTTCAGTTGCTGCCTGATCTTGTAAAGGCCTTCTTTCTTCTCCCCTTGGAGCATCAGGTTCCTACTTCCATGACCTTGAAAATAGCAAGCCGATGGAGTGAATAGAACATTCAGATCAGAATCCTCTGATAGTTTTCCAACTGAAAGCAGGTTATGTTTGAAACCAAGAACAACCAGAACATCTTGCAAGCAAATATCATCTGTCAAAGGCATACTTCCTGCCTCCATTACTTCCTTAATGGAACCATCAGGTAACCCTATTAAGATAGGATTCTCCAACACATGTTTTTCGATCAGCAAGTTGGAATCTGAGACCATGTGGTCACTAGCGCCCGTATCGACAATCCAATCGAGTTGTTGATAATCTCTTTCTACTAAATTAACCATGGAATTACCAAGTTTGCCTGCAAAGTTGACGAATGAAAAGGAGGTTTTAGCTTGCGGTCCCATCAAACCAGCCAGCTCTCGCTCTCTCAAGGTGTCAGCTTGCTCTTTTATGAGTAGTTGTGCTTCAGCTTGTGCAAGAGCATCAACACTCCCAATAACAGCAGCTTCATAACCTGCTTGTGCAAGACCATTTGAGCATTTCTCAAAAAGATAACAGTCGGCGTGTGGGGCATTCATCCTCACCGCTTCATGACTCACAAGCTCCGGAGGAGAGACTCCAATGGCGGCAGCTTCAGTTCCAGTCATGGCAGCAAACCGACAATGACCTAGCTCCAGACTTCGACAAAGAAAGGGGGAAAAAAAGACGAGAAAGAGGTTGGCTTACCTCAGATCGAGCCTACAACTCTGATACCATATGAAATCAAGGAAAAGGAGAAGAATTTCTTTGAAGTGCCATGAAGGCTCCAATTACTTTCATACAGAATGAGAGTTATGCCGGCAAACGGCTACAAAAGCATTAGGGTGAACCAGAGAGCTCAAATTACTTTCATACAGAATGAGAGTTATGCCGGCTACATTTTTTTACTATCATATCATATTAAAACATCAATACAAAAATTAGATGTTATATTTACCATATATATCGCTAATAGTACATATTGATTACGCTTTAGAAAAAAAGATAGATTTCTTAATTAAGATAAAGATTCATTAACATTTTTATTATTTATTTAGTTATTTTTTCAAAAAACAATACTCCCTCCGTTTCAAAATACATGACCATTTGGACATTCCACATATATTAAGAAAAAAATGTTATTCCTATATTAGCCCTATCAAATGTAGAGTTAATCATTTGTTTAGAGAAATATGAAAAAGTGTAATGATTATGATAAAGATAATTATTAGGGGTATAAATGGAAAGAGATGGGAAAAAAATATGAAATGGACGTGTATTATGAAACAAGAAAAAGTGTCCAAATGGTCATGTATTTTAAAACGGAGGGAGTAACATATATACGAGAAACTTTGGTTTTTAAATTACCATATTAAATATCATCTATATATTTAATATTATAATATATTAATATGAGTTTTTATTTAAACTTATTGATTTTTATTATATAAGTTAGTTTACACAATTTAATTTAAATAACAAAAGATTTGTATCATTTTTTAATAAAATGTGATAATGCATCTTATCTTATGTCATTCTTCATCAATTATTTAATTATATGTTTATGTGTGTATAAAAAGTAATATATAATAAATTATATATATATATATTATGATATACAAGAATTATGTCATTTTATAATCCGAAAAATAAACATCGTTTTAAATTAAAGTATGCATATGATAATATTTGTAATTGTTACAATAATTCATACATAAATTAATAAACAAATACACAACATCCCCGTACAAGGTACGGGTCATCTGCTAGTATATCAAATACTTACAAACATGCACTTTTATCAATACAGATAATAAGATAACATTACGGATATGTTCTAGCACATCCTTATAAATGAGAGATTGAAACTCTAAGACAATTTTTTACCTTTTACAGTATTAATGAATTAGATGGACCCATATAAGCCCATATGTTTGCATACTGGCACATAGATGCATCCCCGCTTATCTCGCTTATAATAATGACTCATCAATATCATTGGTACTTATCACATATGTCTTTGATAATCTCACCTCAATCACAAAGTTTACGTCCTTTTTAGGCCCCATGCCAAATTTCTGATATTCCGCCAAACAGCCGTATGTATGTTCTTGTCGTGTTTATTAGTTGGTGGTGTAAGATACATCTCGATCGATCAGAAATTTCACATGCATTCGAAAACAGCTAGCTAGAAAATGTGTCAGTCACATCGACTCTACATGCATATGAATCATATTATCACTCAAGACCTTTACGGTTTGTATTCATCGATCCGTCTACGTTCAACGATTATACATGCATCAGAAAACAAGCCTCTAATCATATACCAAATTCAATCTTAATTGATGATTAGTACGGAGTACATCAGTACATGTGTATCAAATGATCATTTGGGTTAACCTGTACCATAAAGTGTCATGCTATTGATAATTGAGGAATGTATTGTAGGATTGTACGTTGGTTAGTAATTAATTAAATCTCATAATGCACGCATCGGCTGTTTCGAAATGGACATAATATAGGTATCACTGATATAAAATTATGGGTCCGGATCCGGTAGGAATGATTATTGTGGTAAGAAATAGGAATGAATCATAGCCATTGGATGAGGAGAGATCAAGGGCTCAAGAAAAAAAGGGAAAAAAACGGCACGGGCGTATTTTTCGGAAAACGGCACGGGCGTCCAGATTTGTGCAACCGTATGGCCTATTTGTGCAACCGTATTTGTGCAACTCTATGGCCGATTTGTGCAACTCTATGGCCGATTTGTGCAACCATATTTGTGCAACTCTATTGCTTATTTGTGTAACTCTATGATCAATTTTGCATTCATGTCATATTTTATAGCAGTCGAAAGTTCGTATAGTTTGTTTCGCTTTGGCAATTTGTGCAAGTCTATTGTCAATGTGTTGAATTCTATGGTCAATTTGTTCATCAATATTTGTGCAACTCAATGGTCAAATTTGTGCAACTCAATGGTCAAATTTGTGCAACTCAATGGTCAAGTTTGTGCAACTCAATGGTCAATTTGTTCATTCATATTTGTTCAAGTCTATTGTCAATGTGCTGAATTCTATGGTCAATTTGTTCATCAATATTTGTGCAACTCAATGGTCAAATTTGTGCAACTCAATGGTCAAGTTTGTGCAACTCAATGGTCAATTTGTTCATTCATATTTGTTCAAGTCTATTGCGAATGTGTTGAATTCTATGGTCAATTTGTTCATCAATATTTGTGCAACTCAATGGTCATATTTGTGCAACTCAATGGTCAAGTTTGTGCAACTCAATGGTCAATTTGTTCATTCATATTTGTTCAACTCTATTGTCAATGTGTTGAATTCTATGGTCAATTTGTTCATCAATATTTGTGCAACTCAATGGTCAAATTTGTGCAACTCAATGGTCAAGTTTGTGCAACTCAATGGTCAATTTGTTCATTCATATTTGTTCAAGTCTATTGCGAATGTGTTGAATTCTATGGTCAATTTGTTCATCAATATTTGTGCAACTCAATGGTCAAATTTGTGCAACTCAATGGTCAAGTTTGTGCAACTCAATGGTCAATTTGTTCATTCATATTTGTTCAACTCTATTGCCAATGTGTTGAATTCTATGGTCAATTTGTTCGTCAATATTTGTGCAATTTAATGATCAAATTTGTGCAACTCAATAAGTTTGTGCAATTCAATGGTCAAATTTGTGCAACTCTATGGTCAAATTTGTGCAACTCAATGGTCAAATTTGTACAACTCTATGGTCAATTTGTTCATCCATAAATGTTTAACTCTATTGCCAATTTATTGGCATCTATGGTTAATTTTTCATCCATGTTGCTAAGAAGATCAAATGTGACATGAAAATAGACAAAGGACCATATAATGCATAGTTTCGGTGCATTGTTTTTTTGTTTATTTAACGTGTGTAGACCAATGCTAAAATTATCTCATAAAACACGTCCTCATGCACTATTTGACACATATCTCCAGAGAGGAAGAAATCTCAATCAACAAGAAATGGTAGAAGCAAAGTTGGGGAGAAACGAAGCATTCTAGGCTTCTTCACCATTCTTTGTCCAAATAATTTGGTTCATAATATTAGACTTTGAAGATCGTAAAGGCATATCGCCCAATAAACACAAGTCAGATTGTCAAATTTGGAATCCAAATTCGACGCTTAAGAACAACCATACCTTTGCTAGCGCTGAGGAGAAAGAAACCGTCTGGCGTAATCGGAATGTAGAACAAATCAACCACCGGCCGAGAATGGCCATGGCAAACGAGAGGAACAACGACCTTCTTCTTTTCCATGTTACCGATCAAAGACAACTAACGATCCTTCTACAATTCTAACCTAAAAATGACAAAACCACAACAACGAGAACCGAATTTACGGCGCCGACGAACGAGGCCGCGACGAACGCGCTCCAGTTGAACCTCCAACAACTCATCTCCCAGGCTGACAACAACGTTAACCATCGCTCACCTCTCCCGCCGGCGGATCTGACAAAGCCGATTCCGGAGGATCCGGATCGGGATCAGAAACTGGAAGATTCGGAGTGGAAGACAGGGATTTTGACGGCCATGGATCAGATCTAGGGTCGGCGGACGTTGATGGTCGCTATCAAAGTTGTCCATGGATCGAACTTGGAAGCTGCCATGGATCGAACTTGTAGAGGTCGATTTCGGTGACGGAGAGAGGTCGGCGGACAACGGCTTCGGGAGAATCGCGAGGAAACCACTTCGCAGAGAGCCCGATGTTGTTCGCCTTCCCAGATTTGAGGCTTTTCAGGTCGGATTTGAGGCGTTCGGCGAATAGATCTGAGATCCTTTCGTGAAGAAACCGGTAATCTGAATCAAAATTGAACCGACGGTGAAGAGGTGGACGGAAGCCGGATTCTGCGGTGGAGGAAGGTGGGGAGAACGGCGGAGGAAGACGCCGTCGGAGGTAGAGGTGGAGGAATTGGGCGGAATGGAGTTTGGGGAGACGGACGAAGAAAAAATCACGCGTTTTGTTTTGTTTTCACACGGGAAAACACATGTTGGCCCTCCGATCGGATACAATCCAACGGATGAGATCTATTCCTATTTCTCACCACAATCATCCTTACTACGTGACTCTTTCTCTAAAATTATATATAATATAAAGATTTGGAGCATATTTTGTACGATGATGTACAGCAAATATATGCTGTCGATATATAATATAGGCAGTTTATATATTGTTTGAGTAGCTTAATTTGCAGGATATGAGGAACGGTGTTTCAATCACATCTCTTACATGAATTTGAAATTGTAAAGAATATGTACTTATATAATGTATGTTATGCACATCGATTTGCAAGATCTGTGGTAACCATGTTACCAACATGTATATACAAGTTTCAATAATATGCACAAGTTGTAAGATTAATACAGCAGCATTTTTTAGGTTTTCAAATAAAAAGATGTGTTCAACTTCTTCTGATTTGTCAACGAAAATATATGAGTTACAGCTTGCACTTATTTGTTATTAGGTTCACATTCTTTGGATTCTTTTTTCGGTGGGAGCAAGTTTGGCAGGCGTCTAGCATGAACAGATTTATAATTACAAATTAGAGAGTAGAGACGTATTATTATATAATTATCGCATTCTTAGGTTTCATGACTTTGAATCTTTGAGTTAGAACTAGTCAAACGCCGTGGCATTTCATGATGCTTTTATTGAATGGCTTTTCTATCTTGAGGGAAGGGGTTGTGGGGGGTTGTTTTGGGGGAAATTTAAAGAAGGTAATCTCTCCCAAAAATAAATTAGTTAATTAGACTCTTTCTCTTATATAAAACTCCCTATTTTCTTCTTTTTCTCTCTCCTCTTCATTTTTTTTGCACTCATCCCTCTCTCCCTCTCATCTCCATTTTCTTTCCTCTCTTCCCTCCCTCTCTTTCCTCTCGCCGGCGCCCACCCCAATCCGTCTCTCCCTCACGTCGCCCTCCCTCTCCTCGCCGTCGCCCTCTCCGACCACCTATGCCACCGCCGTCGCCGCCACCGCCGTCGATTTCAGGTTCGTTCGCCCTCTCCCTCTCCTCCCCCTCATCCCTCTCTTCTAGATCTGGGCTCCTACGAGCCAGATCTAGGCTCGTTCGAGCCAGATCTAGGTTCGTTCGAGCCAGATCTAGGCTCCTACGAGCTAGATCTAGACTCGTTCGAGCCAGATCTAGGCTCCTACGAGCTAGATCTAGGGTTGGGTTTTTGAGTTTTTGGCTTTTGGGGTTTTAGGATGACAAGTTCAGTTTTTTGGGGTTTGGGATGATTTTATGATTTTGGGTAATGACAAGTGGTTTTTTATGAGTTTTAAGCAATTTAAGTTTGTTTTACGGATCTGACTGATGACAAGTTTTTTTTAAGGGTTTTGGGATGATTTTTATGGGACTGAGTGATGACAAGTTGTTTTTAATAGGTTTTAGCGATGACACGTTTGTTTTTCATGTGTTTTGGTGATTATAAGTTTGTTTTACGAATCTGAGTGATGACAAGTTTGTTTTAAGTTTTTTGGGATGATTTTGGGTGATGACAAGTTAGTTTTACGGATTTGACTGATGACAAGTTCGATTTGAATGATTTTAAAAGTTTTTAGGATGATTTTATGGGTCTGGGGTGATGACAAGTTCGTTTTGATGTGTTTTGATGATTATAAGTTCGTTTTACGAATCTGGGTGATGACAAGTTTGTTTTAAGGGTTTTGGGATGACAAGGTGGTTTTTATGGGTTAATTTTTGCATTGTTAAATTTGTCTATATATTACTTTTAATTATGGCCTATTAGCTCAAATGGTAGAGCAACGTGCTTAACGCACAATAATGTGGGTTCAAATCCCACATAGGCATACTAAAAAATTCTAATGACAAGTTGCATACGTGATGACAAGTTAGGGTGATGACAAGTTTTGTACGTGATGATAGGTTTTTTTTGTACATGACGACAGGTTGAGTGATGACAAGTTTTTGTACGCAACGACACGTTTTTGTATGCGACGACACGTTTTTTATACGCTATGACAAGTTTTTTGTGCGCTATAACAAGTTTTTTATAAGCGATGACAAGTTTTCTACGCAATGACAAGTTTTTCGTAACGGATGACAAGTTTTCTACGCAATGACAAGTTTTTCATAAGGGATGACAAGTTTTCTACGCAATGACAAGTTTTTCCACGCAATGACAAGTTTTTCTAAGCGATGACAAGTTTTTATGCATGGTTACAAGTTTTTTTCAATTTTTCGGTGACAGGATTTTTGGATGACAGGATTTCCGATGACAGGATTTAACTGGGATGCGGTGGCATGCGTGTAATTTTTTTTTTTGACCAGGGGTATTTTTGGAAAAACGACTAGTTAGCACATAAATTTTCAAAGCAGCCTATCCGCTCCACAAAACTCCCCAAATAGCCTACTCCCCAAATTTTCTCTTCTATCTTATACTCTTAGAATTAGAGCATAGATGTAAATCAAACTATAAATTTAAAAAAAGGAAATTGCATTTAACCACCCTTTATTTTACATTTGTTACAATTAACTACTCTTTGTATTTTTTTTTCCTACACCTAACCACCCCTTATTCGTAATTATGTGCATTTAACCACCCATTTTACCGAAAAACGTCATATTCTCTGTTAAGTAAAGTAAATTACGTTTTTTCCTTTCTTTTTAAATTTTATTTACAATAAATAAATAAAGGAAAAATCATAATTGACACTTTCAAGTTCTAATATGCCGATTTTTGTAACCCTTGTCTAATTTCCCCCATAATAATTTCTTTCCTCGATTTAATGGCGACGAAGAACCATGACTTCGCTGATGCAAAGACCATGAGTTTTGGATCTGATACTAACGACTTTGAGCATCCTTGGAGTCGATCGTGTCTAAGTTGATAGAGGACGGCTCGAGATTCAAAAGGTTGATATGTAGGCTTAAATCCAATGACAATGACATTCCAAGCTCAATTTATTTCTAAATTCTTTTATTTACTGCAAATAAAATTAAAAAAATAAGGGTAAAAACGTAATTTACTTTAATTAACAAAGAAAATAACGTTTTTCATCAAAATGGGTGGTTACATGCACATGTTTACAAATAAGGGATGGTTAAGTGTAGAAAAAAATATAAAGAGTGGTTAATTGTGTAAAATAAAGGTTGGTTAAATGCAATTTTCCCATTTAAAAATTAAAAATCCTAAAAATGGAAACATAAACCTAGTACGAAAAAAAGATTACAGAAAGCCTAACTACAAATGTATGATTTATTTTTAAATTTATACTTTTCACCTAAGGACATAAGTTAGTAAAAGCGTTTACTGAAATGTATGTTGCATTATCGTATTAAATAAAATATAGACTTATAAATATTATATTTAAAATGAAGTAAGTCTTAAATTATAAATGTGGATAAGAATAAAAATGAGAGACTACCTGTTGGTCAATGCAGTACAATTTTCACGAATAATTATTTTTTTCTTCGCAGCGTATTAGGTAGATTGCTATAATAAATTAAACATGTCTTTATATTAAGTAGTTGATATGTCCTTTAGTTTTTTTTTTGGTTGAAATTGATATGTCCTTTGGTTTATGAGGCCAAACTTACAATTTTAAATGTTTTGTCAAATCAGGCTTAGGCTTGGAACGACTCCTTGGAAAACATGGAAATATTGACCTGTCCCCCAAGTGTGATCGGAGAACACATACGATATGATTATTTTTTTGGTAATCAATACGATATGAATTTGTTGCAATGCAACTTCCTTCCTTATATGACAGTTTTTATGGTCCTAAACTCCTAATAAAACAACCATATGGATGGTAAGTCAGATTTATACCTTTTTTTCATAACAAATACTTACATCATTATATATAAGAAGGTAAAGGGATTCCAACTTGATCAATCTATTTATGTTTAGAGAAAAAGTGATAAATACTGATTTCTAAGGGATACATTTTATATTTAAGCTAAGTCCTCGGATATCACTAAGTTAAAGAAACCCGCTATTTATGTTTTAGAGAAAAAGTGATAAATACATTGCTAAGGGATATATTAATGGTGCTTTTCCATTGGATTATGGGCTTCGGCGTTGGGAATACTGGGCTTCTGTAATGGACATTTACAACGTTGGGCCATATAGGAAGTCATGTAATGTGCTATTTTCCTACCAAGGGAAAATTTACCCAGTGACCTAATGTATTTGCAAATTGTGCATACATGCGCTGATGAAATAGCAAGTCATCTAAAGCATACATCAAAAGAATCAGCCTTCTAGCGTCTAATTAAGTGGTTAAACTTTCACAAGTACAAATTCCAAATGTAAACCCTTTTGACCGCTGACAATTTCCGCTCACGTAGCGCAAGCTTGTTTGGTCACTTTATTGTTCAATGCATGTAATGCATCCACAGTTGCACACTGAAGAGTTTATTCCATCCGTTACATGCATGAATGACGAAAGTCAAACACACTAAACATGATACAGATACATAAACTAGAAGTTCAAAAACCCTTAAATAGATTTCTAAGTTTTCTTTGGAAGATCAATCCACTCCAACTGGATCACAACCTTACCCCTCTCAGTATTCTTGAGCTTCAGGACCATGTCTTGCACAAGCTTCCCATCCTTCCATACAACCTGACTCTCCTCTGCTAAGCAGTTCTCCCTGCTCGGCTGAGCCCTACTCAACACGGCCCCGCTCGCAGCCTCGTCCAGCTCCATCCTTGGACACTCGACGATGGGGCGAATGTCTAGATTCGCATCGCCCATGGTGTCGTCCTTGGAGAACTTGTCTTTGTCGTACACCGACTGAAACACATACCCATTTGACAGCCAACATCAATCACGAGTTGCAACATCTGATGCCCGAGTTTTACTCAGAACTACGGAAATGGAAAGGAAATGAATCTAGCTCATCATGAATGACGTCCTGGTTAACATATGGATGTAAGTGCTTAATTACCAATGTAATAGGAATATCAGGGCTATGGATTCCAAGAGTCAGCTCATCATTCCACTCTGGATCGCAGCTGTTATTCACCACTACCGTTTTCACTTTCTGGATCATAGTACAAGGCGTGTTAGATCCACACATAAGTCTCAATTGGTCTTTCTTGAGTTGTGACACTAAGCAGTTTAATTCAATTTCAATGTCAATTCATATCCTTAGATCAATATCAATCGATTTGTTCATCAACCCTAGATTTACAGATCTCGTTCTCCCAAATCCTGTTACAGGTTTGATGAATTGCAGATGCAGAGCATATTCAAATTGAAGAGACAACAAAAACCATAGAGAGAGAGAAAGGAAGAGGAAGCGTTGACCTGAGAGGCCATGGTGATGATGACGTAAGGATCGCTGGTGCTGCCGTCACGAGCGACGAGATCAATCCCTCGCCGGACCCTGATCCTCAGAAGCCCAATCATGTTCTCCATTGATTACCTAATTAATTAGATCTTGATGAATCTCCTCAAACTTGTTCTCTGTCGTCGGATCTCCGCCGTAGAAAACGCCGTCACGCCACCGGTTCAATTCGCCCTCTTCGCTCACCTTTCTCGAATCCGATCCCCTTATTATCGGAATGCTCGCCCGCCAACGCCAATGGTTTGTGGATTGCAATTTGCAAGTGGAGATTGAGAGGGCAAATTGGACATCTCCCGTTTCGCTGTCCAAAAACGGACAAATATTCTTAGAATCAAAATATCGAGCACGTGTCAAAGTTTTAATGACCCGGGAAAGTAACGAATTTGTACCATTCGTGTGCATTTCCGATTCTTACCTCGTGAAGAAAAGAAAACACAATTAACCTAACGATTTGATCATTAATCGATCTAAATGCGACTGATTTATTATTTTCTTTGGGGGAAAAGTGATTAAGGGTGGTTTAATTAGCGGGAGATTACAAAATGGAGCAAATGAGGGGGATTCTGAAAGTTAGGATACGAAAAGGGATGCATCTAGCCGTTCGCGACGCTGTTACGAGTGACCCTTACGTCGTTGCCACCGTCGGAACTCAGGCCTGTCGTTTCTTTACCTCTCTGTTTTTGTTGTCTCTGGTGCGATTCAATTATTCGGAGTCAATCTATGTCTAGCCTTTTCTTTCGGTCTTTTTGATTGGTTTGCGTTTTTTTTTTACATAAATTATCTTGTTTCATCTCAATTTGCAAGTATTTAAATATTTGTTTGACATTGGTAAATCAATAGATTGAGTATACGCGAGTGTTATTAGGTACATTTTGGATTAATTCGCGTCATTTGCTTATATGTGTGAGAGAAAAATCAGATTAGCTATGGTGCCGATTTTATGGTTTTTTTTTAATAATTAGGGTTCCAAGATTGATTCATTGCTCAAATTATTGCAAGTAAAATCATCTCAACTTTCGGATTCTTGCAATTAATATCAATGTTATGGGTCAAAAGCTAACATTTTCAAGTTTTATATATTAGCTCAGGGTTGATGGGTTAGATCTAGTTTTGACATGTTGTTAGCCTATGTTTCAGCTTGTTTGATACATTCAAAATTCTCAGCATTAAATATGTTGACATAAGTTTGTTGTTGATACAATAGAAATCTCTTCCGATTCTAAAATTTCCTTGTGAATATTTTGGTTATAGAAGGTAAAAACCAAAGTGGTAAAGAGTAATTGCAACCCAGAATGGAATGAAGAAATCTCCCTGTCGGTAACAACTGCTAGTCTTCCACTTAAGCTGGTAAATAATCGAACATTAGTGCTTTTGATTCTTTTCTTTTTCCTTTTGTCGTCACATGCAATTCCCTACATTCCCCTTGTATATTTTCTTAGGCAGTGTTTGATGAAGACAAGTTCAGCAAACACGACAAGATGGGCTTCGCGGAGGTAGATCTCAGACCGTACTTCGAATGTATACAATTGGGATTGGGATATCTTCCTGTCGGAACCGCTGTGAAGAAGATCCAACCAGGCCCGGATAATTGCTTAGCCGACGAGAGCAAAATTACATGGGAAGGCGATGGGAAAATGGTTCAAGATATGGTTCTTAAGCTGCAAAATGTCGAGTCAGGGAAGTTGGTGGTTCAGATTGAGTGGGTTGATCTTAGCAAGGTTCCTGGTGTTTGAACTTCTATGCTTTAGTGGTTAACTTGAAGTGGGTAGCCTCTTAATGTCGTGTTCAATCAACCTTATTTATGATGGTAACATTTCACTTTTTTTAGAAGTAAGTGTACTCCATGATGTGAATTCGGAAGTTTAGGGACTTTGTTAGCCTCACCCATGTTTCATGACACAAAGGTATTGTTTATTGATAAATGGAGATAGTAGTAGGGTTTGAATTATACTCAGTATACTTTTTGTTTTACTACGTGATATTGTGACAATACATTAATAGCAATGTTTTATTAAATTCCAATTCTCTATCTAAGTAGTTGTCCTAATCGATTTTATTTAGAAATTAAAATTGATTTTATTTACAAATTATGAGTCAAGTATATACGGAGTATGATTTTTTGGACAATGATAAAGATAACAATGAATATAACTAATTAAGTAAAATTTTCATTAGATATCGTGTCGTATAGATGAATATTTATAAATGAATATGGCTAATATTTATAAATGAATATTATAACACAAACTTAGTTTATATATTTTTAAGATATTTTTAGATATCTATAGCTTAAACTATAAATTTATGGGACAAAAAAAGATTGACAAAGAAATACGGCGAATGTATATGATTATAAAATACAATAAAAACAAAAATTCAAAGTGACAAATACCTAGATAATTTTAACAAATTAATTATAATTTTGATTTACAAAAAAGAATGTCTTAGCAAATAGTTGAAACAAATAGAAATTAGGTGAAAAGGATAAAAATTAGTATAAGAAGAAGATAGATGATAGACAATTTATAAGAATAAGAAGACTTTAAATTTTTTTTTTAATTTTATTTTCTTAAATGGAGTGGGACTAGAATTAACTTGGAGGCGTGAATGGGATAGAAATTGGAAAAAGAAGAAAATAGATGATAGAGAATTTATAAGAATAAGAAGACTATTTTATTTAAAAAAAAATTGAATGGAGTGGGATTAAAATTAACGTGGAAGCTCGAAATTCCTCTACTTTAATATATAGTATAGATTTTTGGAATAATATTGCTCCAAGCTACTCTACATGAAAATAAAACACTTTGATAATAAATAGAGGGATTAGGGTGGGGGGGTTGTTTTGGGGTGAATTTGAAGAGACTAACCTCCCCAAAAAATTAATGAACTATATAGGTTTTTCCCCCAATATAAAAACCCCCCCTCTCTCCCTTTTCTCTCTCCTTCTCCTCATTTTTTCTCTTTCCTTCCTCTCTCCTCTCTCCCCTCTCTCCTTCTCCCTCTCCCTCTCTCCCTCCCTCTCCTCTCCATTTTCTTTCTTCTTCCTCTTCCAATTTCTCCGACCACCGCCACCACCCGCCGCCAACGCTGTCTCCGCCAACGCCAACGCCAACGCCGTCTCCGCCCGCCGTCTCCGCCACCGCCCGCCGTCAATTTCAGGTTCGTCGCCCTCTCCTTCTCTCCCTCTCCTCCCTCTCTCCCGGATTTGGGCTCGTATGAGCCGGATCTAGCCGGATCCGGGCTCGTACGAGCCGGATCTAGCCGGATTCGGGCTCGTATGAGCCGAACCTAGCCGGATCCGGGCTCGTACGAGCCGGATCAAGCCGGATCTATAGATCCGGGCTCGTACGAGCCGGATCTAGCCCGATCCGGGCTCGTACTACCCGGATCTAGCCGGATCCGGGCTCGTACGAGCGGGATCTAGCCGGATCCGGGCTCGTACGAGCGAGATCTAGCCGGATTTGGGCTCGTACGAGCCGGATCCAACCGGTTGGTTTTTTGGGTTTTTGGATTTTGAGGTTTTTTGTGTTTTTGGATGACAAGTGTGTTTTTCGGATTTAAGTGATGACAAGTTTTTTTGTGGGTTTAGGGTTTTTGAGTTTGTGGATTTTTTGGATGATAAGTGTGTTTTTCGGATTTAAGTGATGACAAGTTTTTTTGTGGGTTTAGGGTTTTTGAGTTTGTGGGTTTTTTGGATGACAAGTTGATTTTAGAGTTTTTGAAATGATTTTATGTTTTGGGGTGATGACAAGTGATTTTTTATGAGTTTTGAGCAATTTAAAACAAACTGATGACAAGTGCGTTTTAAGTTTCTGGGTGATGACAAGTTCGTTTTTATGGGTTTTGGCGATGACAAGTCCGTTTTTAATGTGTTTTGGTGATGACATGTTGTTTTACGGTTCTGGGGTGATGACATGTTTGTTTTAAGGTTTTTTGGATGATTTTATGGGTTTGGATATGTTTTTGGATTTTTTGGATGACAACTTTGTGTTTCGGGGTGATGACAAGTTCGTTTTTATGGGTTTTGGCGATGACAAGTCCTTTTTTAATGTGTTTTGGTGATGACAAGTTGTTTTACGGATCTGGGGGGTGATGACAGGTCTTTTTTAATGTTTTTTGGATGATTTTATGGGTTTGTGTATGTTAGATTTGTATATATATTACTTATAATTATGACCTATTAGCTCAAATGGTAGAGCAATGTGCTTGATGCACATTAATGTGGGTTCAAATCCCACATAGGTCAATTTCGTAACTGGTCATCACTGATGACACGATTTTTGTTTGAATGATGGGTTTTACCTCGACTTGTCATCAGATGACAAGTTTTCTACGCGTGGACTGATGACAAGTAACTTGTCATCTGTTTCTACGCGTGGACTGATGACAAGTAACTTGTCATCTGATGACAAGTTACTTGCCATCACTAACGACAAGGCGGTCAACGACGGTCAACGACTGGTCAACGCCGGTCAACGCCGATAGTGGTAAGGGGTGATGACGTCATCATATGCCACTGATGACGTCATGTTGTAAATTTTAAAAAAAGGTAGGGGCAAAATTGGAAAAAAGCCTATGGGGGCACATTTTTTTTCCTTGTAGCCTATTTGCTTCATTTTTGGTTGCCCATAGCCCATATACCCATTTTCGTCTAATAAATATCCTACTAGGCGTGAATTTCAAAGATTTGATAACAAATATCCTACTAGGAATGATATATATAGATAAATTCTAGATGTGAATTTATTAACTACATATCATATCTATATCATTAGGATTTTCTATCTAAAAATTCCAAAAAATATATTGGGGAAAAAAATATATATCAAGTTTATGCCCTCATAATTATGTGCTAGTAGCCTGGCAAAACTTTTGTACAGTTTAAACCCTAAAAACACTTATACCTTTATAACACAATCTCTTCAAAAGAATTAGATAATATTAAATTTAAGTAAAATAATTATAATTAACATGATTTTATTTTTTCCGAATTTGCGGATTTGCCCAATCCAATAAAACGGTTTGAAAAAACGTCCTTAAAAAGACATAATAACAAAGCATGATGCTTTGAGCATTTTTGCAATAAAATTTACATTATTTTGTATTTTCTTTTTAATAGAAATTTATTAAAAATTCATTATAGTTACATTAAAAATAGGGGAATTAGTATCAAATGCCCCTATTTGATAATCCGTTTGCAAATATGACCTTTTTTCTTTCGATTTGCAAAAATGCCTAAATATATTGCGATTATGCCTAAAAATATTACATTCATGCCCAAAATGACTAATTTTTATCAAATAAAATAAAAAGCAAAATATTTTAAAAAAAAATCGAAACTTATTTTTTTTATTACTATTTTATTTGAGAAATAAAATATTTTAACAAACTTTATTTTTATCCAAATTAGAAAATATATATAAATAAAAAGATTTTATAAATATTTTAATGATAAAACAAGATTTCGTTTTTTGATCTATCCTTTTTTAAAAATAAAAGAAAAATTGGAAATCTTACAAAAGAAGGCAAATAATTTCTCCGGATATAGATTTACCATCGTCTCTTTACAAAAGGGTGACAGGATATTTCGTTGTGTATGACAAGATGTTTACTGAGGATGACAAGATGAATCTCACCCTACTTTGTGATGAAACGAAGATAGTAACGAAGATAATCACGAAGATAATAACGTTCAGTGTTGAAACGAAGATAATAATGATCCACATTTATTTATGTTATGTATTTTCAAAAAATATCTTCCATCATATCTTCTACAATATGTCATTGTTTCCAAAAATTCTTAATGTTTCAAAAGAGTGACAGGATATTTCGTTGTGTATGACAAGATGTTTAGTGAGGGTGACAGGATGAATTTTACCCTACTTTGTGATGAAACGAAGATAATCACGAAGAATGTTGAAACGAAGATAATCATGATCCACGTTTATTTACGTTTTATATTTTCAAAAAATATCTTCAACAATATCTTCCACCATATCTTCTACAATATCTCATTGTTTCCAAAAAATCGTAATGTTTCAAAACTATTTTCTTATTTTATATTTTCTTTTTCTATTTTTTTATTTTGTATTTAAAAAGAATTCCTAGAATTTATGGATATATATTTGTATTGTAATTATAATGACTTTTTAATAAACTTCTATTTAAAAGAAAATACAAAATAATGTAAATTTTATTGCAAAAACGCCCAAAACAGCATGCTTCGCTATTTTTTTGTTTTAAGGGGCGTTTTTGCAAACCGTTTTTCTAGGTGGGGCATTTTCGCAAATTGCCCTTAAAAATATTCAGCCATAAATATTGGAAATTCATTTTAAATACAAAATTGAAAAATAGAAATAGAAGAAGAATATATAATATAAGAAAAGATTTTGAAAAAAAAAATATTTTTTGGAAATTAAGATAATGTGGAAGATAAGATTAAGATTTTTATCTAATAATATTTTGAAAAATATATGCATGTGCATGTATCGTTATTATCGTCTTTTCCATATATATACATGATTTTCGAAGCTAGGGTTTTTGAAGATGGTTCGAGTTCTGCGCTATGGGTGAGATGCATCCTGTCAATCTCATTATACATCTTGTCAAACACATAAAAATGTCTTGTCACCCTTCTGTACAATACTATCATTATTTCGAAACTAAGGTTTTCGAAGATTGTTCGTGTTCTGCGATATGGGTGAGATGCATCCTGTCACCCTCCGTATACATTCAGTCATACACAACAAAACATCCTGTCACCCTTCTGAAAAATACTATGGGGGCTAAGGTCGGCCAGCGAGCGATTTGCAGCGAGCGAGCGAGAGGGTGCGGGATTTGCAGCGAGCGAGACATCGCTTGATTTGCGGCAAGCGAGTTTGCTTGATTTTTCTTGTTTATTTTTTTGAAACGATGGTAAATCTAGATCCGGAATATTATTTGCCTTTTTTTTGTAAGATTTCTAAATTTTCTTTTAATTTTCAAAAAGGAAAAATGAAATCTTGTTTTAATATTAAAATATTTATAAAATCTTTTTACAAAAGATTTTATAAATATACACAAAAATGTAATATGATCTTCTATTTCAATTTCTCTCTCGATAATCTACCCTATTATATTTATATTATAAAGTGGAAACCAAGTCTTCACAAAAAAATGCGCCACATGACATTAATATCATTAAGTAATTCATTGGGCCCTATCTATACTATATATTAAAGCCGGAGAATTTCGAGCCTCCACGTTAATTCTGGTCCCACTCTATTTAAGAAAATAAATTTTAGAAAAGTAATTTTAAAGTCTTTCTTATTCTTATTAATTATCTATCATCTATCTCTTTCTTTTTCTAATTTCTATCTTTGTTCACCTATTTCTATCTTTACAACTATTTGCTTAGACATTTTTTTTTGTAAATAAAAAATATACTTAATTCTAAAAACTTATTAGTCACTCTGAATTTATGTTTTTATTGTATTTTTATAATCATATACATTCGTCATATTTTCTGTCAATCTTTTTTTGTCCCATAAATTATAATTTAAGCTACAAATATCTAAAAATATATTTGAAAAATATCTTAAAAATATATAAACTAAATTTGTGTTATAATATTTATTTATAAATTATATTGATCTATAACTCTACTATTATTAAATTAATTATTAATTTATAACATTTACTAAAATATTCATTTTATTTCAAAAATTATTATTACCGAGTCACCGACACAAGTCTATTTTTATAAAACATTTATTTAAATAATCCATAATTAACTTAATATTTGATTTCTATCATCGTATAAAAATGTAATTAATGATAAAAATATATATGTTGATAAAATATTTCACTTGAGATTTCATATCGTATGATTTTTTAAATTAATCAGATACATTTTGAAATAGTATGATTGTGTTTTATCTATACTTTTTATTTAATTCATATTATGTAAATTTTAAATTTAAGTTTATTCTTAACATCAAATCACGATCTTGAATTAAACGTTGTAACGATTTTGGATAAAAAAGATGTTATCAATATCTAATTTTTAATAGTATTATTACACATTCCTTTATTAATTGAATAATAAATCAAAAATTTGTTATACGTCGTGTCCCGTACAGGGTACGGGCAATAACCTAGTTTAAAATAATTAGCCACAACATGACATTAATATCATTAAATAAATTATTGGGCCCTCTTTAAAAAACTTCGCCACAAATTGCATTATTATCATTAAATAATTCATTGCGTCCTCTTTAAAAAATTTCGCCACGTGACATTGATATCATTAAATAATTCATCGAGCCCTCTTTTATAATATAAGTTGTGATCTAAAACTTTTTTTTTGAATCCGTGACATAATTTTATTATTTTTCATGGAAACAATATGAGATATATTTTATCAATTTTTGTTTTTTATTTCATGGAAAAAATATGAGATATAATATTTTTTTGAATACGTGATATATTCTTGATCACAAATATTATTATTTAATACAACTTTATCTTTGAAGTAAATATTATGATTTAATTTAGTACAACTTTATCTTTGAACTAATTTTTTTTAAATACGTGATATATTCTAGATCACAAAAATTATTATTTAACACAACTTTATCTTGAACTATTTCTTTTTTTTTGAATACGTGATATATATGTTGATGCCCGGATCTGTCACCGCGTTGGTGCACGAGATAAATAATATTAACATAAGAGATTAAAGTGTTAAACACGCTTTTAACGCGTTAAGCACGCGAATAACTAAAATGAATAAGCGTACGCGTAACGGAGGGAAGCTTTGGGCACCTTGCCATTGCCACATCATTAGCAGGCAGGCACATGCGTGAGTATGGCCTTAATGCGTTCAACACACAATTTGAAATGATTTGGCCATGTTCCTATAAGCTGCTTGTGAAATGAAATGGAAAAGTGGGCTATCCCACATCGGACATGGCAAGTGTAAGCAAGCACCTCTAAATCTTATATATAGGAGGTGCAGGGTATAGTTGAAGGGGTCGGAAAAAGCCGAGTCCCGAGACGTATTCTCGAAGGACGGGCTCCGACGTGTTTGAGTCTCCGAGGAGCTCGCACTATTTTACGGGAAAGACCTTAAGAAGTCTTATAAGTCTCCGAAAAGAGAATAAAATAATACGCGGGGGGTGGGAGAGCTTGAAGCAAGACGAGCCGGTTTCTAGCGCGCCGAAAGGCCCGAGAGTTTAATAATTTTGTCTCGTATTTAGTTCGAGATTTTCGGACTTCAACAATATATGTATTATTAATTTTTGGAATAATTTTGCTCCAAGTTTGTATTCTTATGGAAAGAAAAACAATCTATGCCAAAATCATATAATTTTGCAGCATAAAATCTTATTCTTTAATATATATGTATAATGTATTGTTAATTTTTGGAATAATATTGCTCCAAGTTTCTACTCGTACAAAAAGAAAAAATATTTCCATGCCAAAATCATATAATTTTGCAACATAAAATCTTATCCTTTAATAGATCATAACAATCTCTCAAAAAAAATATATATCATAACAAAATTCACACAATTAACAAATGCTTTTCACGTCAAAATCAATATCTAAGTAGAATATGTATGGAAAAATAACTCTCAATAATATCAAGTATCCAACTTCAACCAATAATAATATGAACTTTCAAAATCATCATTACCTATACAAACTATTGACATATTAACCCAAAATAAAACCAAAACTTTTTCCGGTGGGAATTGGATGATGTGTAGACCGGAAAGATGACCTGGCAATACATTAATTTACACTTCATTATTTTCTCTCTTTTAAATTTCACATCACCCACTCAATATATTTTATTATTTGGTCTATTCACACTGTTCATCTTCTTCTTTACGCACCTACTGTATCTCTTTCCTTGAACTTACAACTCCATCAAGACCATACCATCAATCTCAATAGAACTTTCAACTACTGTTATTTGAATTTAATAGAAGTAAAAAAACAAAACAAATACAACAACTTGAAGCTTATTGCACGCCAAAGCTCTTCAATTATCATGTTACAGATCCCAATCCCGTCAATAAGTTTTATTCATGCATTTTGTCTATGTCTAACTCCACCTTCCTTGCCTCAACCCCCAATCAATGTCGTCACTACCAAGGTCTGCAGTCATCGAACGAGCATTGTAAAATTGGGGATTAGGGTTTTTGGCCTAAAACCTGGATCCAAAACTGTTCAAAGAGAAGGAGATGGATAGAGGCCAGATTCACCACCGCCAGTCATCAATCACTAGCCGACATCCACCACCACTCCAGATCGACCACCGTGCATATCCCCTTTACCCCCACCCGCCTAGATCTGACAACGCCTGCCTCCATCCTCCGCCGTCGGCATCTTAACGACTAGATCTGGCGACACCCGCCTTCAGCCTCCGTCATCGGCCATTTAACGCCCAGATCCGACGACGTCCGCCTCCATCTTCCGCCATCGGCCGTTAAACGCCCAGATCTGACGATGCTCACCTCCATCTTCCGTCAACGGCCGTTTTAACACCCAGATCCAGCAACGCCAGCCTCCATCCTCCATCATCATAGATACGAGCTTTCACGTCCCCAACCTTCCAACTCTCTCCGAGCTTCGATGCCCTTCAATGGCGTCTCCCTTAATTTTACTTTTAATTTGGATCTGTATGAGAATTTGTTTTGGTTTAGCTTTTTTTACGATAATTTTTGAGTTGGCAGATGAGATGGCAATAAATAAAAAAGAAAAAGAAAATGTGTACAACCTAAAAATGCCACATCAATATTCCGACTGCCACGTCAAACTTTCTACCGGAAAAGTTATCGTCGTATTGTTTTGGGTTAATGTCATAATACTTCGTATAGCTATTGACTATTTTTAAAGTTGGTATTATTATTGGTTCAATGTCGATACTTGGTATTATTTAAAGTCATTTTTCCAATATGTATTATGAACTAGATTATTGCCCGTACCCTGTACGAGACAGGATCGATAATAATTTTTTGAAGTATTATTTAATTAATAAAAGAATGCATAATAATATTGCTAAAAGTTAGATATTGATATCGTCTTTTTTATCCGAAATTGTTACAATATTTGGTTAATCCAAAATCGTGATTTGGTGCTAAGAATAAACTTAAATTTAAAATCTTAATAATATGACTTAAATAAAAAGTATAGACAAAATACTATCACATTATTTCAAAATATATTTGATTAACTAAAATATCATATGTGTTACAATAAGAAATCTCAAATGAAATATATTATCAACATATATATTTTAATAATTAATAAGATTTTTTATATGATGATAGAAATAAAAAATTAAGTTTATTATGACTTATTTAAATAAATATTTAATAAAAATGGACTTCTATCAATAATAATATTTTTTGAAATAAAATGAATATTTTAATAGATCTCATAAAATTATAATTAATTTAATAATAGTAGAGTTATAGATGCATATTGATAAATGAAGATTATAACACAAAATTATTTTATATATTTTTAAGATATTTTTCAAAGATATTTTTAGATATCTATAGCTTAAACTATAAATTTATGGGACAAAAAAAGATTGACAAAGATAGAAATTAGGTGAAAAGGATAAAAATTAGAAAAAGAAGAAGATAGATGATAGACAATTTATAAGCATAAGAAGACTTTAAAATTATTTTTTTTAATTTTATTTTCTTAAATGGTGTGGGACCAGAATTAACGCGGAGACGTGAAAAGGATAGAAATTAGAAAATGAAGAAAATAGATGATAGATAATTTATAAGAATAAGAAGACTTTAGTTTTTTTTTAAAATTTTATTTTTTTAAATGGAGTGGGACTAAAATTAACGTGGAGGCTCGAAATTCCTCTACTTTAATATATACTATAGATTTTTGGAATAATACTGCTCCAACTTTCATACAGGAAGAAAGTAAAAATTACTATATTCATGCATGAAAATAAAACACTTTGATAATAAATAGAGAAAGAGTCATGTAGGAAGGTTTCTTGTGGTGAGAAATAAGAATGAATGTGCACCGTTCGATCTAGTGCATCCAACGGCTCAGATTATAACGTTTTTTTTTTATTTTCCGCGCGCGTGCCTGTGGGGCCTACTTCCCTCACACTTCCGCTCATTTGCAAAATTCACCCAAAACTGCTCTCCCTCTCTCTCTCGAAGGCGAAAACAGTTCCGCTCAAATCCCCCCCTCAAATCTCGTCGATTTTCGCTCGGAAACTGCTATCAAACTGCAATTCGTACAATCAAACACACAAACAATGGTGAGATCGAAGTCATCTCCTGCAAACACGCGAGGTATGCTCAATTCGAAACCCTACGTTTTCAGTTTTTTTGATTTTTGCTTGTTTCAGACTCTAAATTTTTGATTCTGTGCAATTTCGCTTCTTTTTGCTTTGGATTTTGGTTCTGAATGATGTTGTTGAAGTCTTTTCGAAGCGGTTATTTGCGATTAGTTTGTGTTTAGTTGATTTGTTGCTCTAGTTCATGTATTTTTGTAGTCATTTGCTTGTTTTCGTTCGAATCCACGTTTGTTTCTTGTTAATTCTTTGCATAACTGTGTAGATCTGTGCTTATACGTACCGGATACATGTTTGTAAGATCTGTGCTTAACTGTGTAGATCTGTGGTTTGTAAGATCTGTCTTGCTAATCCTTGTTATGGCCGGATCTAACCAAGGCGGTGCTCTCATGTGCGCTCCGCTTCTCGTTGCCAGATCTAATTCAATCCACGATCGTAATTGCACAATCCACGATCGCAATTGCACAATCCTCGATCGTAATTGCACAATCCACGATCGTAATTGCACAATCCACGATCTAGTTCAGGTTTGTACACAAAATCCGCCAAAAAACCATGAACAATGGATTAGGCGTTCTCAATCGACCGATTCTCATATGTTTCAGATTTCAAGTACTCACTGTCTCTCTTTGTATAACATCCGGATTCGATCTGAATTTGCTTGTTATTTGTTGTTGTTGTTGTTCAAATTGATCTTCAGGCGTGTTTAGATTGGTGTATTGAAATGAATGAAATAGGTTATTGAATCTTTGCCTCAAGAGCTGTTGGTGAGTGGTTTCTTTCAAGTCTCAGTCTCAATTATTTCAATTGGATGCATTTCTTTCGAGTTCGCAAGTCTTTTAGAAGCTTTCAGAATCAACATTTTCAAAGTTTTCGATTACTAATTGAGTTTACGGTTTCAATTTGTGCAGATTAAGATCATCTGTGGCGTTAATCACGACGACCTAAAGCAACTCGTCCACGTCTCCAAATCAATTAACGAAGCGGTTAGTAAACATTTTTCTAGTTTCACATCAAGTTCTGAAATGTTCTGGTTCAATCTCAAAGAAACTGATTTTTCATGATGAAAATTGTGTAATGCAGGCTAAAATCTCGAAAGAAATGCATTTCGCATTTGCGACTCCGTCGAAGGTGTCTGCGTACTTGTGTTTAGAAAATCTGTTCATTCATTGTTACTTAAGTGCTAATGTTGAACGTTAACAGGTTCATCCATATTTGCTAGTTTTGTTCATATTTGCTGAGCTCAAATTTGTAATTTGCTGGTGTATGTTGGAAGTGATTAAAATGAGCTGCTACATGTTGTTGTTGACTTGTTGGTGGATTGTAGTTGTTTTCTCTTGGTTTGATGGCTAGTTTTGGACGATTTTTTTGAAGTGGATATATACAACTTGGACATGAGAAGCTCTTATCATAATTGAGATCGATTTGTTCATTTCTTATCATAATTGGAATGCTTACTATGATTGCACAATCGACGATCGTGATTGCACAAACGTGACCATTGAGTTGCACAAACGTGACCATTGAGTTGCACAAATAGAATTCAACACTTTGACAATAGAGTTGAACAAATATGAATGAACAAATTGACCATTGAGTTGCACAAATAGAATTCAACACATTGACAATAGAGTTGAACAAATATGAATGAACTAACCATTGAGTTGCACAAACGTGACCATTGAGTTGCACAAATAGAATTCAACACATTGGCAATAGAGTTGAACAAATATGAATGAACAAATTGACCATTGAGTTGCACAAACGTGAACATTGAGTTGCACAAATAGAATTCAACACATTGACAATAGAGTTGAACAAATATGAATGAACAAATTGACCATTGAGTTGCACAAACATGACCATTGAGTTGCATAAACGTGACCATTAAGTTGCACAAATAGAATTCAACACATTGACAATAGAGCTGAACAAATATGAATGAACAAATTGGCCGTTGAGTTACACAAACTTGACCATTGAGTTGCACAAACGTGACCATTAAGTTGCACAAACGTGACCATTGAGTTCTGAAAAAGCCACACATACGCCTCCACATCTTCTTTCAGAAGCAATCCGAATGCAAATGTGATGCTTTTTTTGTTGTTATCAACCCCAGTAAATGGTACAAATACCATATCGTACATGAAATGCAAAATTATGAGTTTGTGCAACTCCAAAACTTATTTGTGCAATTGTGTCTGTGTTTTGTTTATGTGCAACCATGTTTGTGCAACATTCATAAATTGTGCAACCGTATATCATCATTGTGCAACTAATATAAGCATTTGTTCAACTCTGTTATGAACTCGTTATAACACCATCGTAATCTCTTCCTTGTTTTGTACATGTTCAACTATTGATTTGATTTGTGCTACTGAAACATGTTTTTGTGCAACTAGGTTTCATTTTTGTATAATCGATTCTCAATTTATTCAACTAGGATTCCAAATTACAATTTGTGCAGCTGATATAAGTGATTGTACATCTCTAATAACTAGTTTGAGCAAAACAATCAGTTTCAACGACAGGAAAACTGTTTGTATTGAGCAACTTTATGAATTTGATCAAGAGAATCGAAGAGAGTTTTTACTACCTGGTTCCATTGCTTTTGTAGTTGATTTAGTTCGAATCGGAACAATGTGTGGGATCTGTTCGAAGTTTTGTTCTATTCGTGCTGAGATTTGTTCGCAAATTCAGATCTGAAAACCAGATCTGAAAACCAAAACGCGAAAACGAAATCTGGCGATTTTTCGGAGGCGATTGATTTGTTGCAGTTTGTTCTCAGATTTGACCTAGAATCAAAGCGATTTACAGATGTTGGATACAAAAATCGCTTTCGGAGGCGAAAATCGACTGGACGCGAGCTGGCGATTTTCGCGTTTGGGAGTGGGGCGATTTTCGCTATTTGGGGGGAGAGGAGGGTGAACAGTAACGCGTTTTGGGGGCCGAATTTTTGGGGTTTTTTTTGCTCCGTGATCAACGGCCCAGATTCATTCCTATTTCCTACCACAATAATCATTCCTACCGGATCCGGACCCTAATAAATATCCTACTAGGCGTGAATTTCAAAACGTAATTCTATATCATAACTATCTACTAAAGCGGAGATTAGATTTATTATTTAGCTTGACACGTGTCACATTCTCATTGGTCCGCATCATCCATCTTTAATAAAATAATTCAATTTGTTTGATTGGCTGAAAGTTCATTGTAGACCCCACATTAGATATCTTTTTATCTAACAATTCCCATTTTATTTAATTAAAAAAAATAAAATAAACTACTACGTATGGATATCTAGCCAAATCTACTACTTATGTGTATACTACAGACTAATATCCAAAAGCCTAACTTACGTATGTGGTAAATCTATCTAAAATCTAATAATTATGGTATAATTTTTATATGTAGAGAAAAATCAATTATGATAATAACAAAGTCTAACTTATGTAGAAAATAAAATCTAATAATCATCATCATCGTAACTATATACTAAAACGGAGGTTAAAAATAATAATTATCACGACATGTGTCAACTCCTAATTAGATTGCATCACGCATCTTTAATTAAAAGATTTAAATAGTTGAAATTTCATTGGTGACTCCACATTTCATTTTTTTTCTTATCTATTGATTTCCATTTTAGTTTTTTATAATAAAAATTAAAAATTAAATGTATACATAATTTTTCTAGAAATCTTCTTATCTATTAATTTCCCTTTTATTTTTTCAAAAAGTAATCAAACTTCAAATTTTTATTCATAATTTTTCTAGAAGTAGATAAACTTATTGATAAAAACAAGATTCAGTCCTTATATGACAAAATTATAATAGTACAAAGTTTTGTTCGATTAAAAGAATGTATTATAACATAAGTAATGTATCATTAAAATAAATTCCAAAAGAAGCAAATTATATAAACCAATACAAGATTTTATATCAAATTATTCTTTTGAATAACTTTATATAAAATTTAAGTAAATTTTTAGTTAATTCAAATCGTGTCTTTAAGGCACGGGGGACCGATACTAGTTTTAACTATAACAATATCCTACCTATGAAAAAATTACCATCTTCATGCATGAAAGTAAAACACTTTGATAATAAATATCCTACTAGGAGTGATATATATAGATATAATTCTAGATGTGAATTTATTTATGTTTTTTTTTGAAAAGTTAAGGATTAGAAGGACCTCCCTAAGGAGGTCATCCTAGAGCAACCCGATGGATGAGAGCGGTCAACTCTGAGTGATTCAAAATGTGATTGATAGGGAGATAGTGACCCAACTTAGCAATTTTATCAGCCACAAAATTTAGATCCCTACCAACATGCAACACACGAAAAGACTCAAACGTCTGGGACATAGTCAAGACGTCTGAGATCAGCATGTCAATTTCCCAAGGGGACTGACAAGTTCCTTGGGCCGCTTTGATGACTGTTAGGTTGTCACCCTCTATTAAGATTTTTTTAAACCCTCTTTGTTTTGCTGCTACAATTCCTTCTCTAAGGGCTCAAGCTTCAGTTTGTAAAACTGAACTAGACCGAGATTTGTTTGTGCCAATACCCATGATATCACCATTGTGGTGACAAATTATAAAATCTGTAGACGCAGAGTTATTTTGCAAGACTGAATCGTCAAAGTTGATTTTGACCCATCCTTGTTCTGGTTTATCCCAATATTTTGACTTTTGTTTCCTTTTTCTTTTGGTTTTTCCTTTACTTTCTTTTTCCTCCTCGTCCTCAATCCACACTTTGGTCTTGGTCCATAAATAAATTTGGGATTGGATATACTTATCTAGCTCATGCTTATAGCCATTTGGTTCTTTTTGAAAAACTAATTTGTTTCTTTGTTGCCAAATGCACCACCAGCTCACAGCTAATTCGGTAAAGTGTTTCTCTCCTAACAGTTGTTGTAACTCAACTAAGATACTTGAGGGGTTCCTATTGGTTGTATCTATCGTATCGATTAGGTCTGCAGTTTTTGGACTAATTTTGTGTAGAGTTTGTTTAGTATGGGGGCAATCAATCATCAAGTAAATTGTGTCTTCACACGTGTTGTGACACATCAGGCAACCTGGAGGGCCGTTTTTGTCAATTTTCCATAAAAAATGCTTTACTTTGGGAAATGTATCTAGTTTCCAAATCCATTTGTTGGTGCTTGGGTTGAATTTATTAATTTTACTTATTAGTTCTGCCGCTAACGATGTTGAGAACCATCCATTTTTGCTCGAGGCTCAATGTACTCTATCTCGAATTGTTGATATTGGAATAGGCGTTTCTTTCACACGGTCTACAATGTTCGATGGGAGGACAATCGCCAATTTATGGGTTATCCATTGTTTGTCCGAGTTAATGAATTCACTTACACTCATTTGTTTATCGCATTGATCTTGGTCTATTGCATTGTTTAAGAGTGGTTCATTAATAGCCCATCTATCGGTCTAGAACTTAATGGTTTTTCCATCCCCTACTTGCCAAATGAGTCCTTCTTCAAATTCTGGACGTAAGCTCATTAGCTTGCTCTACTGCCACGATGCGTTCGCCTTTATCTTGTATGAAAGGAGGAATTCGTTCTTCAAATATTTCTCATTCATAAGGTAGACCCAAATATTAGAAGGTTCTGCAATGAGTTTCCATAACAATTTCATTTGCAGTGCTTTGTTCATATGTTCGGTTTTCCTAATACCTAGACCTCCATGAGATTTCGGTTTACAAATTTTATCCCACCCTATTAGGGGTTTGTAATTTGGATCCTTGTTCCAAAGAAAACATCTGTTAATCTGGTCTAAGTTGTCGTGTATGTATGTCGGGAGCAAGAAGCTCTACATGATGTAGTTGGGTTTAGCGGCGAGGTTTGCTCGGATGAGTGTGGCTCGTCCTTCTTGTGATAATGCATTTGCTTTCCATTTGAATAGTTGAGTCTTGGATTTTCCTATTATTTCTGTAAAAGTTTCTCGATTCACATGCCCATTGATAATCGGACAACCGAGATACTTTTCTATATTTGTCATTGTTATTGTGTTCAACACTTGTTGTACTCTGTGTTTATGTTGGCTATCCACATTTTTCGAGGTTTGAAATGCTGATTTATGATAATTAACTTTTTGACCAGAAATTGCACAATATTCTTCTATTATTTGCTTTACTATTACACAAGCATTTTGTGTTGCTTTGGTAAGAATTATTATATCATCGACAAATGCTAAAAACGGAATTTTTGTATCTGCTCTGGTTAGTGCAAATCCGATTGTGTTTCTTGTGGTATTACTAATCCTTTGTAGTTTTCTTGCAAACACTTCCATGCTTAAAATAAATAGGTAAGGGAAAGTGGGTCGCCTTGTCTTAGTCCTTTCTCTGGAAGGAATGGTTCTGTCGGTCCGTTGTTAACTAACACTGAGAATGAAACTGTCATAACGCATTGTTTGATCCAATTTTTGAATCTTTCACAGAAACCAAATTTCTTCATCATTGTGAATAAGAAATCCCAATCGACCCTATCGTAGGCCTTTTTCATGTCTAATTTGATTGCAATACAACCTTCTTTTTCTTTTTTCCCTCGAAAAGTGTGAAATATTTCATGAGTAATGAGGACGTTGTCTTGAATGACCTAGTTAGCTACAAAGGCCCCTTGAAGTGGGTGGGTTATTTTCCACATGACTTTCTTAAGCCGTTCGGTTATAGTTTTTGCGATTACTTTGTAGATGGTGGAACATGGACTTATAGGTCTATAGTGGTTTGTAGATTCTGGATTTTCTCTTTTGGGTAACATGGATATAAATGTGTGGTTGATCTGTTTCAGCAATTTGCCCGAATGAAAAGAACTCTTTACAGCTTTTATGACTATAGGGCCTACAATGTCCCAATATTTTTTATAAAATCCAGAAGACATTCCATCGGGGCCTGGAGATTTACCAGACTCAATACTCATGATTGCGTTTTTAATTACCTCGTTTGATACTTGTTTGGTTAAGGTCTGATTATCCTCCATTGATATTTCATTATTTATTAATTCCAAATAATTTTGTAGTAGTGCGTGATAAATTGGTTCTTTCCTTAAAGTCTTTTCTTATTTCGTTACGGATGATAACTTCCCCTATGATTTGTGTTCCTTCATTTGTACGAATTGATTTCATTATTTTTCTACTTTGCCTTCCATTTGCTACTTTGTGAAAATACCCAAAGTTGGTATCTACTAGTTTTACATGTTTAATTTTTGCTCTTTGTTTCCAGTAGGTTTTGTGGAAGTTGAGAAAACTTTCTTTTTTATTTATCAATCTTGACAGTTTTTGAATAATCCTTTGACTTGGTGCAATTTGTATTTGTTGTTGTAGATTCGTTAGTTCTTTTTCAATGTCTTTTAACTGTTCAAAAGTGTTTCCAAAATTTCATTTATTCCATTTTTTCGCACTCGTCTTAAGCATTTTTTCGCACTAGATGTGAATTTGTTAACTACATATCGTATCTATATCTTTAGGATTTTCTATCTAAAGAGTCCAAAACATATATTGGGAAAAAAAATATATATCAAGTTTATACCCTCATAATTATGTGCTAGTAGCCTGGCAAAACTTTTGTACAGTTTAAACCTTAAAAAAATTTATACGTTTATAACCCAATCTCTTCAAAAGAATTAGATAATATTAATTTAAGTAAAATAATTATAATTAACATGATTTTATTTTTTGATAACAAAAAAGATCAAATTATGGCTTAAAAGCTATAATTTATACCAAGTATTAATATATCTATATTTTTTTGGTCGAAATTAATATATCTATATAAACTCTCATAAATTCGAACTTCTGAATGAATTCAGATGGCTCTTTCCTGCAGGGAGAGAATGTCGTTTATGAGTTTATGCTGGTGGGATTTTCAGTTCGGCATTCGGGGCAGGATTCTTAGGGGTTGTGCAAGGATTAACCATAGCAAGACAGTTAAAGATGGAGAAATTGCAGGTTGAAGTTGATGCAGGCCGGGGATCACTAAGACCTCTACTCCTACCAATGACGCTTTTGCTTTGGTTGCAAAACGCCGCCAATTGATCATTGCAGAACCTGGGGGGACCCTTGTTTTCAAAGTGGTGCATAGAGGAGTTTTGATACTAATATATGTTTTGATACTAATATACATATCATGGACTTTTAATACTAATATTTTGGATATAAATAAATGAATCGATACGATAAAACCATACAATTGTGCTAATTTTTTTAAAGTTTGTAACAACCCCTTTTTCAGAAACACATACTTGCATTGCTTGTTAATTTTTACGTGTTTCAATTTGCTTGTTCTTTGATAATTTTTTTAGAATGAACTTTCATGTTGCCAAATGCAATGGTAAAAAAGGCACTTCCCCTTGCATGCAGAATATATGATATTTCTTCCCCAGACGCTTTAGAAAATAATCATATTACACACGGTTTTGAAAACAAACAACAAGCCAAAGTCCTTATACATGTCACAAACCGAAAAATCTAGCTGAAAACTTTGGAAGTTTATGCTGTCCAGATATTTCTTATATTGATTGTAAGGTTTAGGTTCGAACATCGCTCCATCTTTATCTTCCCTAAGCCAAACAATATTTTGGTAGCTCAAATTCCAAATTTCTTTTCCAAGATGGCTACAAGAATCCCCAACAAAACACTCATTCACCCTTTTTCACCCCAGGTGAGAAACAATCCATTGTTGAAAGCAAGCCTCAATCTACCCTTCTACTCTCCATCAACGAGAGGGATCCGAGTACTATGTTCGAGCATTTCAAGCCTAGAGGTGGCTGTCGACGAAGAAATAGACAAGATCAAGAGGCTGCAAAACGGGTCAGACGTTCGTGGAGTTGCACTACAAGGAGAGAAAGGCCGAACGGTGGACTTAACGCCTCCGGCTGTGGAAGCCATAGCCGAGAGCTTTGGAGAGTGGGTCTTAAGTAAGCTCAGAGATGAAGGAGAAGTTGTTGATGAAGTTAAGGTTTCTATTGGGAGAGATCCTAGGGTCTCGGGACCGACTTTGAGTGCTTCTTTGTTTTCGGGTCTTGGAAGAGTTGGTTGCTTGGTTTTTGACATGGGGCTTGCTACTACTCCGGCTTGCTTCATGAGTACACTGTTGCCTCCTTTTGAGTATGATGCTTCCATCATGGTAGGCATATGATTTCAATACTTTACAATCAAGTTCGTCTACATCTTGACTTTCCGAATCTAAGTGCACTCGGACTATACTGGGTCAATGTTGTTGCGGTTAAGATTTATCCCGGCCCCATGTTGCTTTGTGAGTGTGAAGATGTGTTTGATGTTTTGCAGATGACGGCGTCTCATTTGCCATGGACTCGAAATGGCCTTAAGTTCTTTACGAAGAGAGGAGGGCTCACTTCAACCGAGGTGGAAGAGATATGTGACAAGGCGGCAAGAAAGTACGCGAATAGGCAAGTAAAGGTGTCGAATCCTCTACGAAATCCTCCCGTACGAGTTGATTTTATGAGTAGTTATGCTAAGCATCTAAGGGATATCATCAAGGAGAGGGTGAACCATCCATCGCATTACGACACTCCACTCGAAGGCTTTAAGGTTTCAACTAGGCCGGCCTTTGCCTCTGTGGTTATGTTATCCGCCATGGATTTTGTTATCAACTTAGCTAAAACACTAAGATTTATTGTGATATTGAGGATATGCAATCTTGTGTGGTTCATACATTTGAATGGTGGTAGTGAATGATGTAGATTTTATGGAGGAAAAATACAAAGGAGTGCAAACTCATGATGTGATAGCGTTATCCAACTAGTTAGGAGTTAGGACCACACAGATTACAGATTTGTTCATATATTGACACTTGCATTGTAGTTTTACTCTAATTCTTGATATATATGAAATACGAATAACCATATGTTTGCTCCAAATGTCACATTAACAGATCATAGTTAACGCGGGAAACGGATCCGGAGGCTTCTTTACATACGATGTACTAGACAAACTTGGAGCCGACACATTCGGATCACTCCACTTGAACCCAGATGGGATGTTCCCAAACCATATTCCAAACCCTGAAGACAAGGTAGCAATGTCTCTCACTAGGTCAGCTGTTCTTGAAAGGTCAGCTGACCTAGGCATCGTCTTCGACACGGATGTTGACCGTAGTGGTGTGGTTGACTGCAAAGGCAACCCGATAAACGGGGACCGCCTTATAGCGTTGATGTCAGCCATTGTCTTGAGAGAACACCCTGGAACCACCGTTGTTACGGATGCAAGAACAAGCGTTGGGTTGAGCCGGTTTATCGCTGATAGAGGCGGGCGACATTGCTTGTATAGAGTTGGTTATAGGAATGTGATTGATAAAGGGGTTCAGCTTAATAAGGATGGTATTGAGACTCATCTCATGATGGAGACCTCTGGTCATGGCGCTCTAAAAGAAAACCATTTCCTTGACGATGGTATGTGTTATTTTTTTTTATTTTTTTCGGTCGAAGTATGTGTTATTTTTTTGCATTAACACATTACGTACAGTCATTATTTATTTTTCATTATGGACACTATTTATTTTACACTAAGAAATGAGTTCACGAGTTTTTAATTATTTCCGACGCGAAATGGATGGAACTAGGAAAGGTTACTCTATTAGAGCTTTCGGGTAACATTCGGGCAATAGAGAACTTTAAAAGTAATGTACTACTTTTCTCCCCCCAAAACACATTAGCTTATAATTAAGTCAGATTAAAATGCTTGTGATATGCAGGAGCTTACATGGTTGTAAAGATCATAATTGAAATGGTTCGTATGAGACTTTCCGGATCGAACGAAGGGATTGGAAGTTTGATTCAAGACCTTGAAGAGGCGCTTGAATCGGTTGAGCTTAGGATGGATGTGATCTCTGAGCCTAGACATGCCAAGGCTAAAGCAGTGGAGGCAATTGAACTGTTTAGAAACTATGTTGAGGTATGTATATAGCATATGTAAATCTATTTATTCATCTAAGTTTTGTAATATTATACTAATTGCTCAACTTAACATTGATCCTATCCTATTAGGAAGGACGAATAGAAGGGTGGGAGCTTGACTCGTGTGGCGATTGCTGGGTCAATGAAGGCTGCTTGGTTGACTTGAACCACAACCCTGCACCGGTTGATGCTCATATGTACAGGTACAAAGTTGGCTCGTGTGGTATCGATATATATTAGATATCAAGAATCGATATTAATAATATGGATATATATTAAGGTATGGGTATGATTGATATCAAAATTTGAGTTATTAGGGTTAGGGTTTTTGATAAAGAAGGTGAAGAGTACGGATGGGTGCACTTGAGGCAGAGCATTCACAATCCAAACATAGCAGTCAACATGCAGTCAACTGTCCCTGGGGGCTGTCATTCCATGGCTATAACACTCAGAGACAAGTAAATTAAACTTGAATCTTTAGCTTCTTGTCGTTGCACATTTATCTCTAATTCTACGTATTTCATCCTAATCTTTCGTTTATTCGACTTGATCGAATCCTTGTTCGGGCAGGTTTCTCGGAGCGAGTGGAATGGATAAGATCCTCGATGTTTCACAGGTCGACGATTACTCGAGAAGTGGTATAGAGTCTAGAATTAGTAAAGAGAGATGATAGTTTGGATATATGTGAAGTGTGGATCTAATTGGTATACATGTATTGCGCACAGGCCAAATGTTGTACGTTGTAAATTGTATATAGCACATATTCAATGTATTTAACTATTTAGCTACGTAAACTTTGATAATCTTTTTTCAACTCAACTTAATACTATCATTTCTTGTTGTTTTATTTCTTGTTGTTTTATTGTAAATGGTGAGTTGAATCCAAATTTTTTAGTAGTTTGAGGGCAGAACGATACCAACCAATAATAGATTTTGGTCCCGTCCCCAAAATGCTTTTCATGCATTATTTTTCTCAGTGAAAACAATGTTGTGATTGGTTTGATCATTGGATCTGAGATCTCCTGAGGACAAAAAATAAAAATGTATACTGACATACAGAAAATGAGAAGTAAATTGTTGTGAAGCGGTAACAGAAACAGACGGCATTGATGAAAAAAGCTGAAGAGTGAAGACTGATTCCTCGATGACAAATTGTCACTATACAAATTGAATGTTTAAGTATATAGGGATTGGGGCCCTGTCATCACGCACCATTACTACCAATTACAAAATTCTCACAATATTCCTACTAGCATAATCTTAATACCAAAACCAATATATTTAAATTCAAACCCTAACCGTTATGTAATTTTTCTAATAGAACATTGTTATAGCGTTATGTAAAAGTTTAAAGTTGAAGATTTTTTTTATCATCACAGTTCACAAACCATCTTAATATATAAATTGTAATTTTTTAATTAATAATTTTTTAAAAATGTTTTATTAAGCTTAATTAAAATTTTCATATTAGCGTTATTAGAAGCCATTTGTCAATAACATCATTTATTTATCAATCAATATATTCTTTCTTGATTAAATTCATGTATACATTCAACCAAAAAAAAAAATTAAATTCATGTATACAAAATAAGTGTCCACCTAATGATCTAAGAGTACTATTTTATCAATATTATTTATAAACAATGTCTTCACATCCACAAAAGCTAGGTCCAAGGGCACTTTCACTTGTGTAAATTAAATTAAGAGATACCACTTAACAACTTGGTCAACCTTTAATAATAAGAAGAAGGAAACGATCCTAAGAACAAGGGTGGGTAAGAGACAAGTGTCATACTATCAATTAATCAACAACAAATTAATGTGAAGTAAAGAGCACTTGTAGGTAACAACAGAAGCTAAAATTATCATTCTACTTTTCAACTTCTAAAAATAAAATTAAGGCTAGAAAAAAGGGAGGGATATTAGCACGGCATTATTTTGCTATAAATTCCGTTCTTGCACTTGTAGTTAGACATTGCACTCGAATAAAGAAGAAAAAAAATAACGGAATAAAAATAAAAACCAACATAGAGGAATGGTTGGAATAAGAGCAAGAAATGCTCAGGTGGGCATTGTTCTAAGCATTATACTTGTGGCTTTGCCATCTATTTTCGCCGGTCCAGAAATCCCTTCAGATGCATCTAAGATCGATAGTTGGTATTCAGAGACAATTAAACCGGCTGAGTAAGTGTCTATACATTAAACACGTTGTTACATATTGATAAAGACTTTGTAAAGGTTATGATACAACATTTTAACTTATGTAAATACAGATCTAGAAAGGGGGATTTGGACCCTAACTTGGCAACGGCAGAGGCTTCTCCGGTGCTGATTAAGGTGAGACAAGATGGAAGTGGGCAATTCAAGACCGTGCAAGCAGCCCTTGATAGCATAAAGAAAGAAAACAAGGTTCGCCAGATCATCGACATCGGACCGGGCAAGTACAAGGAGAAGCTCAAGGTTGAGAGGTTCAAGCCCTACGTCACCTTTCTCGGCGACTCGAAAGACAAGCCAACCTTGACATTCGATGGAACGGCCGCCAAGTACGGTACCGTCGACAGTGCATCAACAATCGTAGAGTCGGATTACTTTGTTGCATCTAACATAATCTTTGAGGTGATTAATTGCATATGTCATTTATTGTTATACGTTTTAACGTTTGCATGCATGCACGTACACTAATTGAATCATATTGTATATGTGTGCGCAACTTTGGTGCAGAATTCTGCTCCAAGGCCGACGTTGGAGACTAAACTAGGACAAGCCTTGGCTCTTCGATTGGCGGGAGATTTTGCAACAATCTACAATTGTAAGATGCTAGGGTTTCAAGACACCTTGGGTGACGACAAGGGAAGCCACTTTTACAAAGATTGTTACATTGAAGGAACCGTCGATTTCATCTTTGGAGGTGGAAAAGGCCTATACTTGGTAACAAATTAAATCTACATATCCAACTGTTAGTTCAATTGATTAATGCCAACGTTCACATGCCCGATTGATTGATTGGTTTTGGAATGAAACGCCATGCATGTCCTAACTAATAATGCGCCTTTACGTGTGTTGTATAGAATTGTGAGATACATGTCATCCCGGGAGACGACATGGCGATGGTCACAGCGCAAGCAAACAACAACGCCCAAGATAAAGGAGGCTACGTGATCGTGCACTCCAAGATCACCGGAGAAGGAAACAAAGCTGTCATCGGCCGGTCATGGATGCCTGCTCCGAAGGTGATGGTGTTGTACACCACACTAGAAAACGCCGTAGACCCCGTGGGATGGTCCGACAATCGCAAACCTGAGACGGACAAGTAATCTCCCGTCACTAGTTTTTTTTTCTTTTTCCGTCGAAGGAGAGACAGTAATCTCCTTTTTCTCTCGTTGCATTGCATACAGGACCGTGATCTTCGGAGAATTCGAGAACAAGGGCCCAATGGCGGACATGAGCAAACGAGCTCCCTTCGTCAAGAAGTTGACCGAAGCAGATGCGAAGCCGTACATGACACTGGAATGGCTCGAAGGGACCAAGTGGTTGCTGCCGCCGCCCCAAGCTAAGGGTGCAGCTGCAGCCGCAGGTCCGGGTGCAGCCGAAGGTCCAGGAGCAGCCGCCGGAGCTCCAGGTGAAGCCGCTGAAGCCCCAGGTGGTGCATCTAAGGCTCCAAGTGCAGCGGCGGGTAAGGCTCCGAGTGAAGCGGCGGGTAAGGCTCCGAGTGGAGCCGCAGCGGCCTCTAAGGCCCCGAGTGCAAGTGGTGATGCCAAGGCGGCTAAAGCCTAAGTTCGCAAGGGCTAATCTACACATACGCTAGGAGGTGTAGACTCGTAGTATTTATAACCGGTTTAAATACATACACATGCATGTATCCTGGATTAGCTATTTTTCAGGATTTATGAGTTTTTTTAAATTAGAAATTAGTAGATAGTTGCATTAATAAGTGTAGTAGTTAGATATATACACTAAGTCTACGTGTATCACGGATAAAAGCCCACAAGTTTCTATCCAAATTTTTTTGAGACGAGTTATTTCGATTTCAACATTCTATTGTTTTGTTAGATGATTGGTGTTTTGCTTTATAAAAAAAAACGACTTGAAACGTTAAAAAAAAAAACTGGCAAATTATAAATTTAGAGTAATATATTAAATTCAGTGATCTTTTAATACATTTAATAAGAAGAAAAATAATTTTTATTAAAGTAAGAATATACGGAGTATAATTTTTACTCTAAACAAGTATATGGGTGATTATTTCCTTCTTTTTTTTTTAACGAAAAGCGCGCGCATATAATGACAAACTTAATATTCGGAGCCCTCGCCTGTGGATTGGCGGTGGATTTTGCATCTCCTTTTCTTCTTCTTCCTTGTTTGTGCATTCTTACCGTCTTTTCTTCTTTCCTATATCCCCTGATGGTTTGATTATTCGATTTGCAATCTTCTTCTTTTCATCATAAGCAGCAAAAAAACCAGGTATTGCACCTCTGCATTCTTCGTCTACACAACATTATCATCAGGTTGTTCTTTCTGTTTCCCTCGCACGAAGAAACTAATCATTGATTTCTTTCCGTTTTCCGCTAATCTGCGTATGTAATTGTTGATTAACTGGGTCAATTCTGTTTAATTTCCTGTTTATTTTGCATTCGGTTTGATTCTTTGGCCAATTTTTGATCGGATATGTTGGATTCGAAAGATCTAGGGTTTATCTGTTGTCGTCGTTTTGGGGGAGCTATTAGTTATGTTAACCTCATTGGGCCTTTAGTTTAGATTAACCCCTTAATTTTTCCAACGATCCACCTTTAATCAGCTGTAATTTTCTCCGTGAATGAGGAACATGTATTAGCCTTTTTGTATCAACAAGAACGCCGAGATTGAAGAAACATTACATTCTGATCTTGATTACAATATTGATAGTAACATTGTAGAGAAACATTGTCATAATCTTTTGCTAACAGAGCATATTTGATCCTGCAAGTAGTGACTCACAAGCTATCTTCCCTTCACCACAAGCCTCCCAATCCCTGCCTGCAAGTAATTGCAGGTGGGAATTTGATGTCCATTGCTCAACAAGTTAAGGGGGAATACATTTTATGGGTCCCCCGAGTGTATCGATCGCCAAGAAACCTCTAGACGGTATACACGGGTTGCGCGTCAAACCCTATGCACCATTTTCTGTGGAGCCGATTTATCTAGATGTCGACCATTCTCAATCACAATGCACAATCTCTTCAATCAGTACTAGCCAGGGATACTTGATCCAGTAAGTGTCATGGAATCCATGGATTTGATTTTAAGGTTTTGAATGTTGATGTTCCTTTGTTTCTCTTCCTACTTTGTTCTCTGGCAGACGAGCATGGCAGCAAAGGCCCGATTGTATGAGACCCATTCACCATTGTTGTAATGGTATTACAGGGAACTTAGTTTTTTGACTTGCATATGCATTTTCCTTTCACATGGATCTTATGTCTTCAATTGGCAGGAGATCAAAGTGTTGCCGAAACATTTGCTAATGTCGTGACATCACTTCCTTTTGTTGCCCTTGGAGTCCAGGTACCAAGGCAAGGTCCTTTATCAATTCCTATATCCTATAAGAATCTGAAAAACAGAACACCTTTTTTAGTCTTCTTGTATAAATGGTGCAGGAAAAGTCTGACTTACAAGTTGTATGCAAACTCCTTGATTGGAGTAGGTGTTGCATCTAGTTTGTATCATTGTTCTAGAGGCAGACTAAGGAAGTACCTGAGATGGGTTGATTATACAATGATAGCAACATCTACAGTGGTAAGATCAAGTGAAAGATTCGGATTGTGTATGGTTTTCTGCTGTTGTTTATCATCAGTTTTCATCTATAACCACTACACTAGAATATAAGATGAACAATGGCCTGTTTTCAGATATCTTAGATGCAATTACGTAGAATGGCATGATAATGAAATGATTGCATCATTCGTGAAAATTTATCCGATGCCAAGGAATGTAAAAAGAATTTGAAGCTCAGTGTATCTGAGATGAACAAACAAGTGCTATCAGAAATGTTCTGATACAATTGGCCCACTTTCAGTAAAGAGCTTATTGAGAAGACAGCCAAGCATGTATGTATATACAATAATTCTGATGTATAAGCTCATAGCCTTGTCCATTTTAAGTTGATCTCATTATGTCTGGTACTATTTACTATTCAATTCTATGTTTATAGCCTTGTCCATCCATCCAAGAAGTGGTCCCATAAACTGAGCCTTTGAGCACCACCTGATTAAATGCAGTGCCTTTCAAGCGCGATTAGGGACGAGAACCCAAAACTGCTAATGGCAGCATCTGCTCTCTGTTTGCCCTTTCAGCCTCTTCTGGTCTCTGCTGTTCACACTGGTATGATGGAGGTAATCATCTAAAACATCCTTCCTATCATGTTATTTTCACTTCTTATTCAATCGTTGCAAACTTACAAAATGAATTCCTATCATGTTGAATTTGTTGCTTGATTTTCCTAGGTGGCATTCGCAAAGCGAGCTATAGAAAACCCAAAGCTAAGAACCGCCCATAACGTTCACAAACTATCATCTTTGCTAAGTGTCGCCCTATTTGTCGCTGACGATCTTTACCCGAAAACTCCATTTCTTCACGCTGCTTGGCATGCCACAGCTGCTGTTGGAGTTGGCACTTGTAACAAGCTTCTTGAGTAGCAGAAATTACCTGAAAAGCAATTCCAGAAATCTCTAGTGAGCTCAAGAAATCAAGCTTAGACAAGAGTAACGCCTAATTCGTTGATTTTACCTTCACCAGTCGAGGCAGACTGTAAAGATCCCTTGCACATTAAATAGTCACTCTAGGTTCATAGGCAACTATCATTGCCTTAGGCTTAAGCAACACTGTAAAAAAAAGGTATGTTTTGACCAGTGGCGGACCCAGAGATTTGTGTCAGAGGGGGCAAAAGGTTTACGAACCTAATGCATAATGTAACTATAGAATTGTGAAATGCACCCGTTAAGAAATTAAGTATTCAAGACCACTATAATCTTTAGAACAAGTTAGAAATCTCTTCATTCTCTCAAAATCAAACAAAAAACCCCTAAATCTGTAATAATTCATTCAAGAGTTATTATATTTCTTCATTTTCTCACTCTATAATAATTAAAACTCAGAACAAATCCTAATCTAACGAAAAAGAAAATCAAACAAGAAAAATCAAACCAGGGTTGAAGGAGGGATTTAGGCCGAATACAATACTACAATATATGTCAAAGGAAGGGATAAAGTTCACCAATGGTGCCTATTAACAAGAACATAATACGATTCCTTGTACTATTAGTCTCCAATTGTAGTTGGGCTGGATTTTGGCCCAAAAGCCCAATCCAATTAAAAATGAAACCTTGAAAGCTGCTACTTTGTAGTTCTACGGCGCAATTGCACAGATCGGGGTTAGGCGACTTCTACTAGTTCCAATTTTCACTGATTTTTTTTTAAATCTCAGAGGGGGCAACTGCCCCCGCTCGTCCCTGAACAGGTCCGCCCCTGGTTTTGACATTGTGAATTTGCTGAGCTATACTGTAAATGTCTTGTGCCTACATTATACCATAAACCAAACAGGAGACTAAACGAGTTACAAAATGGTCTGATTTGGGTTGACATTGCCAAAGGGCCTTAACAATCCGAAAGCATAATTTTGAACTAAAATCTGTGCCTACATTCCCTTTAAAAAGCAACCTTCGTCTGAAAAGGTAAATGTAAAAATCAAGACAGTTTTCAAGGCCTTGCCTTTTTATGTGCATTGTTTTTACTTTCTGGAAAGAGCCCATCTTACCTTCGATGTTAGCATTGGGGATGAAAAATTGCTGTCCATTGTCAGGCTTGAATGCCTCTCATCCAGCTAGCCTGCATTGTTTGTACTATTTCCCTGAAAGTCATTTCATTTGATCATGGTAGTTGAAACTCCCTAAGCCCTCCTCCACGCGACAAATCGACATTAGCCCATCTCTAATTACATCGGGTTTTTTCGGTCTCTCGATCTACAAGGCCTGTTCGGTACATCGAAGTCTCTTCCCATAAAAACAAAACGGGTTTAACTCCAACCTACTTAGGGGTTAATTAATGTATGAAAGAGGTGTGAAAGAGATAAAGGAAGGTGCAAATTGGATGGAGGAAAAGAATGAAAGTAACAAGACAAGGGAGAGGAAGCAGAAAGACAGCCCCGGCAATTAATAAACAAGCGTGTAGCTGCAATTGACTACTCCCTTTCCTTGACACGTCCCTTTTGAGCCCATCTTCTCGAAATCTCACCTCTTCTTTATATCTTCTTTATACCCTCTTCTCTTCTCACTCACTCATTTCCATATCATTTGATTTCCTACCTCCTCTTTTTTTTTACATTCCAATTCCCCTGCATCTGCATGCCCCTTCCTCAAAAACCCTTTTTCACCTTTCCCACCAACCAAACACCCACAAACACAATCATATCATACAAAATGTGGAAGCTACAAGTACAACCAACCAAGAACCACAATCAAAGTCCTCTCTTCAATCTCTACTCTGGTAAAAACTTACTAACACACATGTTTACATATGTTAATCATGGTTAACTTTTGTGTTGCTTTTAGCTAATTAGTTAACCGGTTGGCCATGCAGAAAGAGAGCCAGCCCAAACCTACGCTAGCTCAAGGTGGTGCCCGACGCCGGAGCAGCTTCGGGCACTAGAGGAGTTCTACAAACGCGGGATTCGGACTCCGTCGACTTACCAAATCCAGCAGATTACTGCTCAGCTACGTCGGTTCGGGAAGATTGAAGGGAAGAACGTGTTTTACTGGTTCCAGAATCATAAGGCTAGAGAAAGACAAAGGATTCGACGTCGGCTTTCGATGGGATCATCATCATCATCATCACCATCATCTTTTGTGCTCTCTGATCTCTCCTCCAAGCAGGTTCAAGATCATGTCTTCAGGAGCTTTGAAGGAAAACCACCAAAGGGTAATTAATTAATTTATTCAGTTATATAACTCATATAATGTACGTACCCTGAAAAGTTGTTTTGTTTAATTAAATATTTTGGTAAATGCATGGTTGCAGATATTCAAGCTGTGCAGAATAATAAGAGCAGGCCAACGAATTATGCAGCCTTGCAGGTAATAATCTGAAAGGTTGAGTATTTGGTTTTGTCCATTAATTAAAACAATAACAAGAAACCCTTTTGTATGTTGGAGAAAAACCTTGCTCCATAACAGCTAGCGAATACCTATACATTCTGTTTTTTGATTGATGGGTCCTTAAATTATGTGCAGAATGTTATAGGGCGACGTGCAGAATTGAATTTTCCATGTTTGCTAAAACTGGTGGGTTTTTTGTGCAGGAGGGAGACAGAGCAGAAAGTGAAAGGGATGGGTGGATAAAACTGCTAATTGACAGAGAAATAAAGCAAATCTCATCAGTGAAGGAAAACAACAACAACAGCAATAACAATGGAATTTCTCCTTCTAGACATTCACATGTCACCATAGGCTCAAATCTGTTCACATCAAGCAATAGTACTAGTAGTAGTAATGAGGCTCATTACTCTTCTTGCATTAATGGGCAACAAAGTGAGCAAGCCAAGCTCAGCAGCAAACGGTGTCGTCCTGATAAGACTCTCGAGCTTTTCCCGATCCACTGCGAGGAGAAGGCGAACGAGGATCGCGTCCAGTTCTACGAGTTCTTGTAGAAGGTGTGTTACTTGCGCGTTTCGAATAACGAGAAATGTGGTTTTAGGATGGAAGGGGGTCAGTGTAACAGTAGATGTTGCAAGGATTTGTAATCATGATGGATCTGGTATTATGATGTAAGCTAGCCAGTTTAGTTAGTTAGTTCGTCTACATCAGTAGCTAATTAATGTCTATCATTGTTGGTAATCATTTCCTTTTGTCTGTCTTAATACTCTGGATGTGTGCTGGTATACAAACATGGCTAGCTCAAGGAAAGTACCATTTTGGTCCGTTAGCATCTATACTACTATATATTAAAGCCGGAGAATTTCGAGCTTCCACGTTAATTCTGACCCCACTTTATTAATAATTTTATATGTTTTATTTTTCCTAATTATCTAATCTTTAACTTTATGTTTTTTCTTACCCATCAAATATCTATCTTTAAAGGCATATTATTTATCTTTAAAATTTCTTTAATTATCTAACCTTTAATTTTATCCTTTTTCTTACTCATCTAATATCTATCTTTAAAAAAATACATTATCTATCTTTAAAATTTCCTTCTATAAAAGATACGTATTAATTAACTTAATTTTTTAATTCCCATTTTAATCTATTTATATATAAGAATTAATATAAGTAGTATAGATTATAGTAGATACACAAATTCATGAAAAAAATGATCATTACCCGTACATGGTACGGGTCTTAAACTAGTTAATTCAACAAAGGCGGAAAATGACTTAAACTGCATACCGTAAGCATATAGTGGTGTGACTAATTATTACTCCGTAATTAACACATGAAGATCAAACAATTAACAAAAAAACAAACATTACGATGATGCCGATGAAATCAAAGAAAAGGTGAGCGTGCCGGAGTGGTTATCGGGCATGACTAGAAATCATGTGGGCTTTGCCCGCGCATGTTCGAATCCTGCCGCTCACGATAATATTTTTGGTTTATGTTTTTGTTATATTTTTTGATGTTATTAAATTCGTGAAAGCCATTCGAAATAAAGTTTTTTTCATTTTTTTTCGTTTTACTTAAAAAAAAAGTTAAACCAACGAAATGGAATCGAGAGCTAATAAAATTTACATAATTGCATATTCTAAGATAAATGTCCATCACTTAAGGTCACGATATATATATGCATAGTAATTGGTTGTTGCTAAAATACTGAATTGGAGAAATCATAATACTTACATGACCCGAAAATTATGTAGCTTGTTATGCAAAATACCTTGTCAAAAAATTACCATGCTAATTAAATAAGATTATAATCGAAATCATCGTTATCAAATTTTATAAGCATAACAAGTAGAAAAGTATGATTTAAGATCACCGTAACTAGGCATAAAGGTATATGTCTATTGTAAGATAATCGACACACCCAAAACTGTCTAGTTTGTTGAGTCAAGTTTGGTCAATGAAGTCAATTTTTAATTTTAAAAGGGAAAAAAATAATTTCCAATTGTTTTTTATAAATAAAGTCGCGTAATTTTGCTCCGAAAAATATAGAGCAGAAAGTCGTGTATATAGGGTTCGTTGGACAATTTGAGTTTCTAAATTACGCCCTATAGATCTGAGAGAACTTGAAACACAAGAGAGAAAGAGAAGAAGGCATGGTGTCTCCTGATCCTCCAAACTCGCAGAAGTATGGTGTCCCCATCTATGGCTCCTCCTGGGTCCCAGGTGGAGTCTTCAGATCTGGCTCCGACGACAAGAAACCCTCCGATGACGGAGATTCGCCTTCGCCGTTGGAATCCGGCGCTCAAAGCTACATAGTCTTCGCCGGAGGCGGTGGAGAAGGCCGGAGTGGGATCCCAAACGCAATCTTGTTAGCTCACTTCGATTTCGCTTCCTATTCTATCTCGGATCAGCCTGTAACTATCCCCCTCCTTTGTTTAATTCGATTATTACTCGTTGAAATTGATCGAATTTGGTAGTAAGATGTTGTGATTTGAGGATCACGAAGCTAGACAAAATAAGTAATTGTGCCGTTATTTGCTGATTAGAGTTATTGATTCTGCTATAATCGGATTAGTACCAGTTCACTACATGTTGCCTTGCTGTTTGATGTGTATTTTGGTTTCTAGCATGATATTACTTGATTCGCTGCCTTGTCTCTAATCTTCCTAGGTCTTATAACTTAGAATTCCTTGAAATCCTAATGAAGATTGGGCATTAGAATCAACTTTCAATGGTAATACTCATATCATCTTTGTTCTGTTTAGGCCTGAGGGTGTTCACCTGCTAAATGCAACTTTGTTAATAATGCTGCCTCAGCGACCACCTTTATTGTTGTGTTCAGTGTGATTTTGTCCCAGATAGAATAACTGCTTATTGTGCCGTGGTATGACAAGTCATTTCAAAAACACTTGTTTTCATTTATGTATTGTAGATTATGAGGCTTGCGACTGGTGCCGATTTGCCTTATAGAATGGCAGTTCATCCCGGAGGGGAAGGGCTCATATGTTCATTTTCTAAGAGTTGCAGGTATGTTTGCTTAGTTACTTCTCTATGAACAAACCAATTTCTTACAAAACGAAATAGGATTTAGGGAGTAGGTTGGCATAAAGCTGTTACTTTCTTACCTGTGTCAAAGTTTTCATTAGTCTTAATTTTTGGAAGGAGCTTAACTAATTCTTTACTCAATTGGATAGATTCACTCTTCAAATTCTATAATGCCTAGTTGCAGAACAAAATTTGTCAGAAGGAGTTCATGCTTGAATTTGTATAACAGTGCTAAAAGAGGCAGACTCCAATCTTGCCTAAATAAATATTAACTAGGCCATCTGTTGATTAGAACTTATGCTTTATATGCAGATGGTTTGAATGGGATAAAACCACGAGTCACGGGGATCACATGCTTGGTATAATGTCATCTAACAAGGAACTTAAACAGTTGGAAGACGTGGGACAACAGTTAGCACTTGCATTCAACAAGGATGGATCTTTGCTTGCAGTTGGTGGTGAGGTAGGGATCATTTCTTAATTGCTAACCCTGTTTCTAGAATGCCGAGCATTTGCTGCATTATGTCTGTTTCTTCCCTACTTAAACACACTCACACACCTGCATGACTCATTGAAAGTTGTAATGAGGTAAATATACTACTTTCATAGAAGCTTTATAACACATTTATCTACGCTTCCAAGTCAAATGTGACTGTCAATAAATCTTAGCACATCTAAAACTATGAGCCAATTAGAATAGTACACCGGACTAGACTCCTGAAGCTAATGAACAAGTGTGCATGAGAGCTGCGAGGCAGTGAGCTTTATAACAAATTTACACCGGACTAGAATTATCAGAGTACTTGCTTGCATCAGTATCTTCGTTATCAGAACATTTTGCTCTGAACAGTGAAGGATCTTACTGGTTATTACTTTATTCTAGGTTTCGGGAATTTCAATGAATATGATATGATGTTGATTTTTTTATGCAGTACAGGATGGCTATTTAAGGGTATTCAAGTGGCCTGGAATGGAATTGGTCCTGAGTGATGAGCGGGCCCATTCTTCAGTGAAGGATTTGGATTTCAGGTTCACTAGAAAAAAATTATTCTCTATCTTCCCCATGTTCTTATGTACTCCCCTCATGTTAGATGCAATTTTTTATGCAGCGAAGACGGAAATTTTTTGGTTTCTGTTGGAAGTGGTGGTCCTTGTAGAGTTTGGCACGTGGATTCACCAGGAATTGTAACATCCCTACCTAAGGAAAATGTAAAGGGCTTCTCTGCCTGTACAATTTTGCTTTGTATGTTTATTCTCCAAAGATTTCCTGTATTGGTGTTCCTTATGTGGAACTGAATTATAAATTTGACTGAATCCAGGATGAAGTGTTTGGGTATTGCAACTTTTCACAAAAGAGTGATGGAAGTCAAGTGTTATATACCACAACCATGCATGGTATATTTTTTCTTGCCAGTTGCTTGATAAGACATGTCACTGCAATTTATGTTACTTGTTCATCCATAAGCTTCCTTCATGAACTTAGTTTTACTTTATTCGTGCAGGTAAAGGTGGAAGTATTGTGCAATGGAATGCCACCACCTGGAGAAGGATAAGCTCAAAACAGATTGTCCGTGACCCTATTTCTGCCTTCAATGTTTCAAATGATGGAAGGCTTCTTGCAATGTAATTGCTATTCTTGCTCTTTTTTTTCTCTTAATGAAGTATACTATTATGCATGATGTTTGTGTTTGATATCTTATGGACAGAAGTACATAAAATAGTCGTATTAACAATATATGTGACTTAGGTTGAGGTGAGTTAAGGTAGATTGGTAGCCTCAGGCTTTAGAAGGATTCTATTTCCTTACTCTGTATACTGGTGGAAATGGATTTGTTAGGAGCTATGAGAATGTAATTTCTTTATTCCCGAAATCTGGCGTTTACTCACTGGTTCAGCAAGAATCAGTTACTTTAGTTTGTTTTTTGGTAGTTGTTAAACGTAAAAGAAACATATATGGATAGTTTAACATCACCCCACCTGTATCTTATTGTGATCTTATTCCAGTTTAACATAATTTTTAGTAGTTCATAATGGCAAACCTGGTGCGCTGATCTTACTAGTTGCTATGATATAACATTTACTGCTTTTTGTAGTCAATAATGTATTGGGTATGTAGTTTCTCAGCTGTGCTGCCCTTATACTGATTTGTTTGCAGAGGAACGATTCAGGGTGACATTTTGGTCATCAATCCAACTACTATGCGAGTTAGCATGTCGGTAAAGAAGGCACATCTTGGCATTGTAACAACTCTGGCATTCTCAAGTGATTCAAGGTATTTTTCTGCCCATGATCTTTCATACTATTCATCAATGCAGATTTTCCTGAACGTCTACTTATGTGTGTGACTTTGGATTTAGAGCGTTGATCTCTGCATCCATGGATTCAAGTGTAAGAGTAACTATTATCGAGGACATGAAGAAAGAAGGTCTGTTGCTCTCTGGCTTTTAAACTATGGCATATGGAGTAATGCTTCTATTGATAAGCTCAGAACATAACATGTTTCTAAGTTTAGAATAGAATATATGTTTCAACTTTCAAAATAGAACCAGATTCCCATCTACTATTGGCTGTCAAATTCCCAGCCTTCAGCACTAGAAATCATTATAACTGAGATAATGAGAACAAAGAGAGATGGGGCTTTGGCTTACCAAGAAAGTTCATAGGGAGAAATAGAGAGGAAAAAAGAAGATAAATTGGATATAGATTAGTGTGGGGTGCAAATTTCAAACTGACTGATTTGCCATTTTTTTGGTGCCTATCATTATAGTTCATCTGTTTCTTTATTACACTATTGAAATGAAGAACAGCATTTGGCAGCTTTAAGAAACTTGCAGTTATACTGTTGAAAAGAACTATTTGGAAGCTCTACAAATCCCTGAGTCAAATCTCTAATATCCAGGAATTGGGTTTCACTTTTTAGTAGACTACTTAATGATCTTATGGGTGTGCATATTGCAGGGTTAAACTACTGGCTCATTCTGTTGATGGTGTTTCTTGCGTTAATCGTCTACTTGTTGAAGACCCGAGATTTACTTCCCCTTCCATAGAGGTTTGGGGAGTTTATCTCATTCACCTTTGACTAATACTGCAGGATGATTCATAGACTGTCATAAATTTTATCTACTTGCTGTTACTCCAAACATTACCCTATCTATATGAGAGCTCAATTCTCACAACATAAATTAGCTGTTTGAGTGTAGAGTTTTGCAAAGTTTGGGTTTTTCTTAGTGTTATTATATTAACACTTTACCGTTTTATTTTGTGGTAACTGAATCCTTTCAAGCGAAATTGTGCACAAGAATAATGTCTTGTATCCGATACTTTTGCGTCTAGGGATGTCAATGGGGCGGGTTCGGGTCGGGGGATACCCTCCCCGTCCCCATACCCATCTAGAATTTTATTCCCCATATCCATCCTCATACCCATCGGGTAATAAAATTTGTACCCATGAGTATACCTGTCGGGTCCCCGTCCCCATCGGGTATTCTCCATACCCATTTAATTTTGCCCATTTAAAATCCTCATGGGTTTCCCAGTTGCGTCTTTGTGATCAATGTGTAGTTTGTGACTACTGCATTTATGATCATTGGGTCATTGATTACACTTCTTGATGAGGTTGCACAAAAGTGACAGAACAAGTTAGATTCGTTTTTGGGATGAATAATTTCGGGTTAAGGAACATGGGCCAGTTTGGTTGGTTGTGTTTAAGCTAGGTTGATCGGGCTGGCCCGCTAAATCATTTCTCTACAATATTTACAGATGTTTTTGTACGATAATGACTAAATTTCAACAAATCTTTCAACCAACGACAATTAAGTAAAATGCTCATCTGATGCTTGGCCAATCTAATAACAACTATGGTTGATTGGTTTACAGGTAATAAGTTAATAATATTCCAGCAAAATTTTGAAAATAAATGAAATTATGATGTCAAGTATCACGAACAGCTCAAAATCAGACAAATGCAACCGAGCATTAGGTTTTGGTGGACCAAGAATTAAACTCCATATTGACTTTCAGTGATGGGGTCGAACAAATTTGTTGTCATAGCACTATAATCAAAATAGCAATAGCTGTGTTGGTGGGGAGTTGTAACGCCACTGAAGCTATGAATTTAGGTAGTTCAGGTACTTGTAGTTCAAGCATTGAGCTCAAAACTATTAAACTCTTAACTACAAATTTCCAAACCAGACTAATTAATTTTGCTAGTCTGAGCTAAAAAAACTGAAAATATTATACACCCTTTTTATTTAGTATAATAAAGAGTTTTATAAACAAAAAATAAATCATGGGTAGCTCTTTATAAACTTTTTGCTTTAAAGGGTGGTTTATAATAAATTTAAGTTTAAATTCAAAGGGTGATTTTATGCAAACTTCTATATTTAAAGGATGACTTTGTTCTTTTTACTGTTAATTTAATTGTAGATAAACTATTTACAAATGAAGTTAATCTTTTTGAAACTAAGGGTCTGTTTGGATTCTCATGCATTAAATTGCATTATGTATTATTTTGCATTATTTTGATTTAAAATTTAAACTGCATTATGCCTTTTCAAAATAATGCATTATGAATCAAAAGTGGGTTTGGTTTTTAACCAAGTTAATACATTATCTAATCTAGATCCTTCTCCACCTCAAATCTAGATCCTTCTCTACCCCATCTTCCCCATAAAAATGGGGACAAATGATTTCTTTTGTCTAAAACAAAAGATAAAACATAATCCATATTTGTATTCACCAAACACAATTTAAACATTTAATACATTAAATCAACCTTAATGTATTTTAATTCATTATAGTTGGCTATCCAAACAGGCTCTAAGTTAGTTGGATACATGTAACGAAGTTAGTTGGGTTTAACCCAGGTTAAATTGTGAAATTAGGCAATTAGGTTTTCTAGGCGATCCACCAACTTGAAACTAAAAAAAGGGCCATGGAAGAATGCTGGAAAAAGGCAGCAGTAGCACTAATTAATTACCAATTGTCACGTTGTGTAGAGATTTCCTCATTATGAAGTTACTCACAAGTCAACGCTCCTTTTTATCACTTTCCCCACATGGGCCCCCACCCATTTCACTATTTTAAACAAGTAAAATAAAATTCCATTCGAGCGTTAAGCTCATTTGACCTCACTACCATCCACTGATCCCACTATTTCTATTCTAGCGTTCTCTGCCACCAAAAGTCAACGCTCCACCTCTTGAGGGTGCGCACGATAAAGTTTTGAGTTAAAATCACTCTTTTCCCCAACTTTTCAGCGTCCATCGCATCAAATCTTCTCTCAAGCTTCATCCATGGAAAATCTTCCTTCTGGGTATCGTCCCAACGTCGGAATCTGCTTAATCAACGACGACAATCAGGTTTCTTTTTCTTCCTGATTAAGCCCCTGTTAATTCGTCTTTCGAACTAGTCAATTTTTCGATCGATTGGTTTCGAATCTATCATGCCCGTTTCTTCATAGAGGTCTATTTTTGTTCAGCAGAGATCGGAAATTCGCGTGGTTTCTCTAATTTTGTGGGTTGATTGGCTATCCTAAAATTTATTAGGTTTTTGTAAAGATTGTACCTTTTAGGTGGTGGCAGATTTTTTATGGCTGTAGCAATTTGTGATTAGTTCCATGTCTTTTTTTGTGGATGAATCTTGATCTATATACCAGAAGACTAATTTAGTAGATAGATAGATGATTAAGAGGTTGCTTATATATCAATTAAAGGTGGCCACTTTAGCATTCCTGGTTTAAGAGACCTTAATTGTTCTTTGTTCTGCCTTCAGATTTTTGTGGCTTCAAGGCTAAACGTCCCAGGGGCATGGCAGATGCCACAGGTGAGGCTAAATTTTTGATGTTGTAAGTTTTTGTGTGTTCAGTTATGATATCTGAATAGAAAGAGTGTTGATAAGTGCAATTCATATGCTTTGTTTAGGGAGGAATTGAGGATGGGGAAGGACCCCAAGAAGCTGCAGTTAGAGAATTGCGCGAAGAAACCGGCATTACGTCTGCTGATATCATTTCTGAGGTCTGTCTCTGCCCTAGTTTCTCTCAGATTATTGATCCGGAATGCTTACAATTTAGAAATTGCAACTTAGTTTCTTGCTGAATTGTTAGAATGAGAGTTTCAGTCATTTGGTGGCTTGAGTTATCTACTACTGCTGTCTTGGATCCTGTTTTTTCGGTTTTGTCGATAGAGTGGAAATCTTTTGCTCATTTCGCATTTATTCGGAATTTTGAAAATTGCAGGTTCCAAACTGGCTGACTTATGATTTCCCCCCTGCTGTGAAGGCCAAGGTTAATCGTCTGTGGGGAGGCGAATGGCATGGCCAAGCTCAGAAATGGTTAGATTTCTTTCATTAAAATTGTAATTTAATACAGGGCTGTGCTAAATTAATTGATGGTGAATACTGAATGGGTCGCGAATGAGAACCGGCAAAAGTAACTTGCTCAGTTATACACGATTGACATGTTCTTAAGTTGGTGTGTTTTCCTCTAAAGACTGGTGCATCTTGATAGGTTTCTTATGAGGTTCAAAGGAGACGACAACGAAGTGAATCTGGCAAATGGAGAAGCCGACGCTGAGTTCTCTGAGTGGAAATGGGAAAACCCTGAAGAGGTTATTGAGCAGGTACATTGCAAACATCTCTTCTTTTCGGGTTACTGAACAAATAAGAAGCTTAATCTTCGCGTACCTGATACAGGCAGTGGACTATAAAAGGCCAGTATACCAAGAAGTTATGGGAGCCTTCAAGCCTTACCTCAATGAAAATGGACTATCTGCAAAATGCAAATCTTCAAAATGGTGAAAAAAATGTCAGCACTTGCCTTGAAAATCTCTTGAGAAGCTCCTATTCACCTCCCCTTGACTGTAAAAAGAGAAAATTTCTGTCTGTAGATGAAACACTGCAGCCCCTTCCAGACTTAAGTTAGCAATTACTTTAGTCAGGTTTCCAATTATGTGCTCTACAATTCCCGGTAATGATATGTTCATTAGGCGAGCCCTTGAATGCACAATGTAAGAGTGTAAATGTTTATCCCTATTCTGCTTGTAACTTGTTGAAGATGTTTGCGGTTTTTGGTGACATTTGGTATGTGAAAGTTTATTTCAAATCAAACACTCTCTAGCTCCATGGAGAATATATTTTACCATAATCATCAATGAATTAAACTTCCACCATCACCCATTTCTAGTATAGAAGAAATGCCAAAATCATGGTGGTAGTGGTAGTTTCTCCTCAACTTGCCAAGTAAAAAAAGCCCATTAAATTTTAAGTACAATTTTCAATAAAGAGTAATATTCGTATAGCACCCAATTGACGTGTGTGATGTGTCTTTAGACACACACAACATATGATCGCTCCACATATGTGCTACTTTCACTTCTCTCACCAGTCTCTCTCATTTTCCCCAAACTAATAAACCCTTAAAATTTGCTCTCTTTCTCTCCTTCTCTCCTTCTCTGGCTTTGTATCTACAATTGTAGAATGGAGAAGCTGAGAGAAATGGTGCTGAAAGTGGCAATTGCAGATCAAAAGAAGACATTGTTGGGTTCGCAAATTTCCCAAATTGAGGAACAGCTCAAAATTGCCTTCCCTTCTGGCCTTCACACTCCAATTCACCCACCCTATCCTGCAGTATGCACAATTCTTTCCTTCCAATTTTGTGTCTTTTGGCTGTTTTTGAGGTGGGTTGTTGTTGTTTTTCTCTGGGTCAAATGAATTATTGCGATTGCATGGTTTCAACTGAGTGAATTGTGTCCCTCTTGGCTCGATTGAAAGAAAATACAGCAAATGCTACAATATGCAGTTTTCAACCTTATAATTGGTCTGTTGTTACTTGCCATTTGACTAATTTTGGACTCAATTGTCTTGTTCCTAGACTTTCTAGTTTCCAGGATCTCAATTTAGTTAAAGATTCCACATTTGGCTACAACTTTCCACCTTATAAGAGATCTAGTTTTACTAGTAATTTGTCTAATTTTGGACTAGATTATTTTAGCCATGGTCCTAAAACCAATTGGTGGTAGGATTAGTTAACCAACGTTAAATAAAATTTAAAACTTTTGATTTGGAACATAGTTCCACAAACCCTAAAAGATGCAATTACTTATACATAAGATTCCATGGTAGTTGTACACTAGTAGTATTAGGTGTAGTGATGGTGCTTATGTTTGAAATAATAACAAGTGTGTTGTCATATATTATCATGAGATGATTGATCACTTTGGGATTTTGTAATAGATGATATACAAGGCAATAACAGAGTTAAATGAAGAATGTGGGTCATGTGAAGAGTCAATTTCAGAATGCATAAAGGCAATCTACAAGGACTTGCCTTTTGCTCACAAGAGTTTTCTGAGCCTACACTTGAGGAAGCTTTGTGACAAGGGATTTGTTGTGTTTACTGTCGGTAGACGCTATATGCTTCCCGACTTAACTGCAATGCGCCTTGGTAAGAAAAAACGGCCAATAAAGCGAAAACATGGTTTGAATCCCTCTTCAGGAGGCAATAGCTTTGAAAATGCAGAGTCCAAGCAGGCCAAAGGAAGGAGGAGGAATAAGGCGAACCGGGAATCGGTTTTCAGAAAGGAAGATGATGAACATGGACTGTGTAATACAGTAAATACCAAGATGAGTTTGAGAAGGAAGCCGAAGCTGAATGATCATGGTGAATCTTCTAAACGTTTGGTCAAAAGAAAGAAGAAAGATAGGATGGAAATTATCAATGCCTTCCCTGATCTTCCTGATGAAGAGAAATCAAAAGGAAACCAGGTATCCTGTAACTTTTTCTTTTGAAAGTAGTATATCCCTGTGTAGACTTCTGTAACTTTTTAGTCTGATAAACTTGCACTCTTGATTAGATCACAGTGTATAAAGAGTGTAAAGATCCAGCTTGTCTTCAATCACTAGTCCAGACCAGATTCTTTACCGAGTGCCAGGTTCATTCAGATGCTGAAAATAACAAATGCAGTTCATTTTGCTTGGATTGCATGGATGGAGCCCTTTGTAACTCATGTCGGGCGTCCCATGAAGATCATAATCTGATTAGGGTATGTTTTTCTGTCCATTTCAGTCTTCTATATCTTCACATAATAGTAAATTGATTTATTCATTTTTAAATATCTTGCCAGATAAACCAATCAGTGTGGGAGTATGCAGTTGTAGCACACCAAGTTCAGATGTATATAGACATATCAGGAATACAAGCTCACCCTATGAATGGTAGACTTCTACTCTCCTTGAAGAGGACGATTCAATCTAGGCATCGTAAGCATTTCAGCACCACTTGTGTTATCTGCAAGCGCCATCTCCCTGAACCCTTCAAGTTCTGCTCCCTTTACTGCAAGGTAAAATGATCATTTTACTAACTTTTTATTGAATTTCGTTTCATAACAGAATTTTTTTCATGTCAAAAGTCCTAATTACTTTGGTTTGTGATTGTTTTCTCTTGCTTGCTTTCTGAACTCATTATGCCGATCTTGCTTCAGTTTGTGCATGATCTAGCTCCTGATGCGCCATCTGCAACTGACTGAGGTAAGAAGGTAACTCTTAATTGCTTGTATGTGTCATGTGTTTCATCTATGATAAAAATAATGAAAAATAATACTCCCTCTGTTTCAAAATACATGACCATTTGGACATTGCACATATATTAAGAAAAAAGTGTTATTCCTATATTGCCCCTATCAAATGTAGAGTTAATTATTTGTTTAGAGAAATATGAAAAAGTGTAATGATTATGATAAAGATAATTATTAGGGGTATAGATGGAAAGTGATGGGAAAAAATGTGAAATGGTCAAGTATTATGAAACAAGCAAAAGTTGCTATATGGTCATGTATTTTGAAACGGAGGGAGTAAGAGATTAATGTTGAACAACAAAAATCAACTTTCATTGCTCAATTTTTCACCTCTATAAATTGAAGGATTTTACTTCTTAGGATCTTTCTTCAGCCAATAAATCATGTACAAACATCTGGACTAGAGATTTACCTGTTCTGCAATTCTATGATAAGATAGTGGGATTTGTTATGGTAGTCCAAGGAAAACTTGTCAACAGTTGAGTTGACATGGCTTTCTGTTGTTGTTTTTTCTGCCTTTGTGGAGGACCTCAGACATTCCCATTTTATAAGCAAATAAAGCAAATTTACTTCCGGAGAGAATTGCATTAAGCAAAAGCCATTCTGGGTATTTTGTGATGGGAAAGAATACCCTAATGTCATGCATTCCACTCTTTTTTTTAAATTAATTTTACCTATTAATTAACAGTGTTAATGGGTTATGTTGAGGAAGTGGACTAAGAATCAGAGTTTAATACATGAGACAAAGATAATAATGCCTAGAGATAAACAATTCTTGAAACTTTGATCTTCAATAGACAAACTGAAACTCATGACTATTTGTTTAATTGTTCAATCTATTTTGCCTGCCACACATCACAGATAGTGCAACCCATTCCTCCATTCGATTAATCTTGAAATATAAATCATTAAGGGTGAAAGTACTACTGCAATCAGCATATGCATCCAGATTGTACTTTGTGACATGAAATTTATACCTCTTTAATTTTTTGCTTCTACAGAGTTGACCAGAGAAGTTGCTTGACCTATGAATCTATGATCGCTGATCTGCTTCAAGTCCAAACAAATAGATCTAATTGTGCACTTTTTAACTCATTCGTTCCCTTGGTTAGTCTCGTTTAAAAACATTACTTATGTATACAATTCTGAAGAAATTAATATACATATGAGTTGCTTAATTTGTAGCTATGGATTACACCAATTTTGAATCCCTATTGTTTATTTTTTTGTTATTCTGAGATAGGTCAATTATGGACCATGCAATCTCAGTAAAGTACCAAATATGCCACTCTTGAACATATACAGTCACATGACTCACATATACAATCATAGCTACAACTACAAGGATTCAAGGAAGCATATATCTAGAAGTGAGAACCACAAACCTTAGTTTGTGTTTGCTTGACCTTATCAACAAAAACAGTAAAAGTAACAAAATATGCCACTCTTGAACTAGTCAAATCATGGGGTCCAAAACAGTTTTTTGCTAAAATCAAGGTCCACCACCTCTGAAATAAATATTCATCAAATATTGGTTGTACCAAATTGGCGTGTGTCCCCAGGCCCAACATGGAATTCTTCAGTGCTAATTGCCATTTGGCTTGCATTTGCTACTTGCCTACTTTCACCCGTCTCTCATCAGTCTTCACCGTTTCCTCAAAAACAGCTCTTTTCGCCTCCTCTCCGTCTCTGGGTTTGTAGCGACAATGGAGATGCTGAGAGAAATGGTGATGAAAATGGCAAGTGCAGATCAAAAGAAGACATTGTTGGCTTCCCAAATTGCCCAAATTGAAGAGCAGCTCCAAAATGCCTTCCCTTCTGGTCTTCACACTCCCATTCACCCACCTTATCCTGCTGTATACACACTTCTTTCCCTTTAGTTTTGTGTTTTGGGGCTGTTTGTGAGATGGGTTTTTGTTACTTTTTTCTGGGTCAAATGAATTGATGTGATTGCATGGTTCCAATTGTGTCCCTCTTAGCTAGATTGAAAGAGCATCTAGCCAATTGCCACAATGTGCAGTTTTCCACCTTATAAAGGCTTCATGTTAG